>OY728148.1:551160818-556160818 GCA_963277665.1 Viscum album
TATGTAAAAACTTTGGATATATATATATATATATATATATTCAGAAGATTCCATTTCTATGCTCTGTTGTGGTTTGATTTCCATATATTTTCTTGGTATCATTATCATGTCATGCATCTAAAAATCATCTTCCATCCTTGATGGTATAGTCTAACTAGAGGTCTTAGAACAAAGAGTACTCGAGCACATCATCAACATTTCCTAACTTCTTCATAAGATATCACTCGCAATTCACCACCATCAGAAGCCACCATGACAATGATTCCATTTTTACCACTCCCCATTCATGCTCATGCAGATGCAGGAAAAGTGATTAACACACTGAATGGACCATACGATCTTGAAGACACAACCTCTAGCAGCTATAAGAGGCAAAAAAGAAACCTAGTTGGTGGACCATCATAAAAAAATATTTTTCACCCATATGGATGAAGACATATAGCTAGTGCTTTATGGGGGGCAACCGATAGTTCATCTCTTGTTTTTTTGTTTTCATTACAATGTAGTTTTAATTTTTTTCATTATTTATATTATTTATTTCATGAAGCTATATTGTAAAACTATCACAATTTGAATAAAATGAATTTCCCAGTTTCTCACTCTATGTGCCTACCATTTTTCACTACCATTCTAGGTATTTATACATATGAACTAATGTCTTTTATCAAGTGCATGATTATGTATACTAATACATTTGTAGGTATATTATATTTTAAATCTATGAAAACTTACACACCCCCAATGGCATACCACTTGTACCAAGAATCTCTTGATTACCTCTTATTATAATTTTATCCAATACTCCATTTCTGATTATTTAGGATTCCCTACCATAATGCTCTCACAATCATTATATTGATTTTTGGGACACTATCTCTTACTAAGTTCGTGTGTGTGGGGGGGGGTATTTTTATAGTTTCATTGGCGATACACTAGATGTTTTTATTTTTCTCACATGTCTAGAAGCAATTTTTCAAAATAATAACAATTCTTTAATCCTAGAAAACATTATTCACTTTTTTTTAAAGAAAATATTATGTTGAAAATTATTAAGGAACATGTTTCAGTCTGGAATATCCTTGCTTACAATGATTTCTTACTTTATAGAATTATTTAGAATTTAAAATCTTAAAAATTATGATTCCTTGAACTATTTTATATTATTTTTTCCCTTTGTGATTGCCGAGTTGTATTTGATTCTCACTACCCGAGAAGACCCTAGGCCTTCAATTTGACACTCTTATATGTGAATATTTCTTAGGATATAAATATCATGAGTAAAGTAAATAAAACATGCACTAAGATATTATCAAAACATTTAATAACCAAGTATAGATTTAAAATAATTGAGGCATTCATTGATAACCATTTTCCTTGAGACCCACCAGAAATCTATACTTTGATTATACAAATGTTGGCATGAATGACCTATTATGATGAATCTATTTTAAATCTATTTCCCTTCCAACCCTACTCCTTGTAAAAATCTTAAAGATACATTTGAACAAATTTGGTGGAGGAATTCATACAGCACGGAATGCTTCCACATTTGGAGATGTATTGTTCGCTCACTTGATTATGAGGTTGTGATCGATATCTATCTTTGTTGCATTACATTCATATTCTATTCCTTTGAAAAATAAAATATGAAAGAAAAATTGATTTAGGTTTTGTACTAGGAAGGTAAAAAATTACCATTTTCCATAGAAAAGAATCCCTTGAAGGATCGTACGTGGTTAGGTTATGGATATGAGTTCTATCCTAGGAATGACGTTCAGAAAATAAAAATTCACGAGAAAAAGGAACGAAACATAATCTTTTTTTGTATACATTCCCGCTGCACATATGGATCCAACTTGAGCTACTGGAGTAGAGGTTTTATTTTCTAGAGGGAGGAACTTTTTACACTTATCTTGATAACCATACATTTTACTTTATATATTATCAAAATTTTTAGCATGATATTAACATTTTACCTAATTAACTTCAACTTTAGAGTCATCAAAACCTTATTGATGAAGCCCTAAAGATTAATTTTATACATTCCTTTACACAGTGGGGTTGACAGAACCAGTGAAAGGCTATGGTTAAGAACATGTACTCAGGGTAAGAGCTTACTTTACATACATTTTTTCCCTAAGTTTTGAGAGAATATCATTGTGAGGTAAATTAACACTGGGTATAGATCTTAAGGAATAATTAAATGGTTGAAATTAAAAGAATAGAGATTGTTTTTTTAAATCTAGAATATGAGGTATGGATATTTTTTCGGTATCTTTAATTCTATAACATGACCTTTTTAGGAATACACAAAATTTTAATTTCATGTACATAATGAATATTTCTTCCTTTCAAAATTTCTTGTCAAATGAAAAGTCATTGTTGAGATGTTCTTTCTTGAGGAAATGTAATTGTTCTAGTGTGGGGGTATTAGATATGCATAATTTATATGTACATTTTTCAATTAATTGTATATATTTATTCATTAAAATACTCTATAATACATATTTTATGTGTCAAATTTATTAGGAATAAAATATTCATAGGATTCCAAGGAAGGTCGGTAGAAATTTGAAAAAATGGCCAAGTACTCATCGTGATGCACTAGTACACATTGTATACCGGAAGATTATAGCCTTCCCCATGTCATGAAGCCAAACCATGACCATGCCATAGAACCGAAAGGAAAAATACACTACATATCATGTACATACAGAACACATCATGATTCACATCAAACAAGATAGTAATAAAGTCATGAGGATTCCACAGAGAAGTCAGCTAGACGTGGGCACAGGTCGTGACAACCTTGGACACGACGTGTACTTGGTCAAACCTCTTATATTCATGAGAGACCAACGAAACATGCTTGATATCCAAAATCCACAAAATATGATGTGGATCGAGGCTAAAAAACATGTAATTTAGGTACACATTGTGACAATTTCCTCTTATTTAAGCATAGTATTGGAAAATCATTTCATGCACTTCTAGAAAAGCTTCCCTTCTTCCTTTTTTCTCCTTTGAGAATATTTCACCCTTTACCGTATATAAAACTCTAAAATTCTTTGGGATTTTACATTTTTATTAATCTAAGATCTTTAGATCATACACTTTTCAATGCCTTTACAATTCCATTTCCTTATTGTGATTCAATTCTGATCTCCCTCCAAAGTAAGTATTTTATTTATAATTGTGATTTACTTAGTGCATATTTTATTTACCAAACAATTTGAAAACATTAATTCTATTAATCAACCCATAAAGCATTGCATCCATCCCCAAAACGAGTATATAAATTCATTATGGGAAGCGATGAAGTTCGATATATCACCATGCTTAAAAAATAATTTATTATAAACTTGGAAACCCTAACAGGATTAGTAATCGGGATAAAACATAATAGGCCATCCCATTTGTGAGAACATCCCTAACAATGAGACATTCGAGAAAATAACCCTATCTTTATTGGAGTAGACTCAGCTATGAATACTATCAAAGGAAACATTATTCCTTTGAATCCAGATGTAATGAACCTAGGATTTTAACTATCTCTCAACAACGAAATAGTTACTACCTAGGCAGAGATAGGTGACTAGAACAAATTCAACTAGTGACAATTGTTTTCTTCAGAGACTAAGCTGAAGGACATTGCCAATATTAGAACTAATGATCATCGTTTAAATAGATACTCATCTTGATCCCAAATCTTCTCTAATTATTTAAAGTCATTCAATAATAGATCATAGATCAATCTCCCAAATAGAGACTTCTAGAAAGGAATCCCTTATAGTTTTAGGAATCATATTCCCCCAATATAAAATGGTAGTCTCCACGTGGATTCACCACTGTACTACCACTACAGTACATCTATGTAGTTTGTAAATGTTTGGGACCCTTTATAAATTCTAAATTTGATAGACACTGGAAGAAGTAATGACACCGTCGCGCGAGTGCATCATTACGTAGTAAGTGTTCATATAGGGTTGTCGACTTTTTGACGTTAAATTTATTCTATTTGGTGTCTTGATTCACTACTAGATAATAATCCTGGAATTTATTCAAGACCAATTAATTTCAATGAGAAATAATTCTAAAGGGTCACACAATATGTGTTTCCATTTATCTCATAAATTATATTATTTTTAAATTATTTAATTTAATTTTATTCTCAAAGATGAGGAATGATTTTACTCAAGATTTAATAATTGAAATTATTTAATATTTATTTACCCCACTATGAATAGAGTATTTATTTGTGGATAAATATTTAGTAAATATTTATTCTATTATTTGATAATTTATGATAATTAGGGGTGGAATAAGATCATTTATATTGAAAAATATTAAGTTATGAGCCTCTAAAATAATATTTATCATTGTTACATTTTTCCCAAACCATAAAATAATAATAATAATAATAAAATATATAATTGGGTAAGATATGGTTTATTATATTATTCAAGTGCCATTGTGATATTAAATAATATTTTAACCTAATAAAAACTCTATAAATATATTGACATGTTTATTATGTAGGGATAATAGAGAATCTTGAATTAATAATTGAGAATCATTGTGGATAATATATTTCCCTCTTGATTATTCCTCCTCACATAATATCAAGAAATTGAGATTCCATCCATCCTAAAATAAATTATAAAAGATCAATATGAACAACATAATATGATGGATATTCCATTCTAGTACCTATAAATTCAATGATGTCATTCAGAGATCAAAGGATCATATGCGGATCACCTCTAGAGAGATTCTACACCTGGATCCTAAAAGTGATGTTATTATATGATGGATATTCCATTATAGTACCTAATTCAATATTTTATGGAAAACATTTGTTGGCTATAATGTTTACATATTGATCAATTAGGGAATGATCCATTGAATTTGACAAGAATATTAATAGTTATCTTCCCTCTATTTTCTTATATTATCACAAGACCCATTATAATGTGGTTAAACAATTTTTATACCAAGGTCCATGAATAAATACATTTATTTATTGTAATAGTGTGTAATCATTATTATAATAAACCTTAACCAATGAATTACTCAAAACATAAATAAACTTATATGAGAAATGAATTTGGAATGATGTATAGTGAACTTATAGTGATCATATTCTCCAAAAACTCTTGAAAATTCAAGTAATTTTTAATTATCCATATATTTTTTTATTTCATTTATAACTTGGAACTATTTTTAAAACCCCCTATAATGTTTCATTTTTTAAAAACTAATTCAAAATTCTCACATTAAACATTAAATTATCCAAAAAATCTATGATCCTCTCTATACTATATACTATCATTAGAAAACTCATATAAATTTTTGTATCATGTTTTTTATTTTATATGTATACATATATGTGCATGAAAGGTGTGATTCTAAATATACAATAGGAACCTATAAGATATCTGTCAGGATCCAAGTATTAGTGAGAGGGTGATTGGGTGAATCAGTGATTTCTTTTCATTTTATGTTTCCTTCTTTTTGAAACAACCTTTGCCCCATATTAAAGAGTTTCTTCCCTTATAAACACACACAACCATATAAACACAAGATTTACATGGTTCACTACCCAAAAATAGTAGCTACGTCCTTGTTATGGTCCTGAAACAATCCAGTACCACACAATCCACTAGAAAACATTCCATTGATATGGAATACAATCATTAGGATATAGCCTTACACTCGTGTAGAACTTGGAAAAAAATCTAAAATCACATGTGAACCCTCTTAAAATAGATAGGGAAATACAATATTTTAGTGCTTCTTTATAATAGAATAGTTGTATTCTCGAAAGAACAAATCTACACTTTCCTACCCAAAAGCTATTAAGAACTCCCATATGCACAACTGAATATGTGCGAAGACCCCAAACTTTTTGTGCAGCCTTTAGGGTTTCTTATGCACAATTCAAATGGATTGCGCGTAAAAATTCCATTTTGGCATGAAAACCCTTTTCTTGTAACTTTCCACTTTTCATGAAGCTTCCCACTTTTTCACGCAGCCTTCCTCTTTTCACACAAACTTCTTTATTTTCGTGCAACTCACATAGCGTAAAATTTTACACCCACCTGAGCTCGGAATTTATTCAAAGTGTCGAGAATAAAAAAAAGAGAAGGGTTCACCTCATATTCATAGGCATTTTGGGCCTGGCATAGAAACCAATAATCTGCGCATAAAACCCTCTTTATGTGTGTAAAAATTATTTCACGCAACTTCACATTTCGTGCAATGCTCCAATATTTTGGGCACCTCATACCTTTGCTAATTTTTGAATTTCTGATCCTGAATCACCTTTTGCGTGAAAAAATTCATTCCTCAATTTTGAGCATCTTGTTTTCGTGAATCTCACTAATATTTCACGCATCCCACAAATATTTCAGGTGGCCTTCATTCGTTTCACACACTCGGCACATGATTTTCATGCAATGCATGCCTATGTCATTTTTTGTTGTTCTAACCATGAATCATGCCTTGTGCAAAAAAATCTAAACCATTTTAAAATTTCACACAACATCCATTGCCAAAAACACATCTTCATCTTCTGATTTTCAGGCCCTAAAATTTTGAAAACAATGGAAAACAACGCTACCTTAAACTTTTCTTTTATGCCATCTCAAGATTGTCCATTCCCGTGTTATTTCTATCTCCACTTCTTCCCATAACAATTTTTCATCTTTTACCATGAACTCCACTATTGTGATATATATATCCTTTGATATACCAGATTTTGCATCTCCAGAATTACAATGTAATGTACAAAAACTTCTCTATCTTCCAGTAGCATCATTCCTTCCAATCAAAACTGTATATGACTGACATCATCTGTTCACCCTCTTTCCATCATAAGGCTTCTATCACAAGTTCTCTTAACTTATGATATTTTTGAAATACATATCAACAAAGCATAATCTAGTTTTTGATTTCATTATAATGTGCATTGATTTATCTTCTTTGACAAAAAAACAACACTCTGTAACAACAAATTCTTCTCGCTTCTTTATCCATACCACTTAGTCCCAAAAACCTCCAATTGAATCTCAATTATAGATTGGATAAAAAGTGTATGTATGAACATTAAAAATATATTTTAGATATATATATTTTAAAAAAATTATTTGGAAAATAATCAAAATATTCTAGTAAATAATAGAAAATATGTTTATTAAATTAATAATAATTATAAAAATAACTCTATATACTTGAGGGTATTTCTATATATGCATAATTTGAGCCTTTCATAGAGGTTTTGATAAATGAATTTAATGAGTATGGTTCAATAGACCTCCTAGGAATAAGTTAATCAAGTATACTGAGTCCAGGTTTTATACTCATCCCATGGATAAAGGGAATCATGTATAATGATTCATAGAAATTATAAAACTCTTCATTGGTATGGTTGCTCAAAATTCAAGAAAATATTAAATTTTCAATGGATGAATGGGCCTCATATTAGAGTAGGAATATGAATAGATACCTAAGGGTTGGAACCTATTAATAGATTTAATTTGGATTTCAAATTAATTTATCTAGTATGTTCATATGTTTTAGGAATGTCCTAGGTATTCGTGGCCCAATGTTCTGGTTTTTGGAGTAGTATCATCGGGCACACAGATAGTGTATGGTTAGTGGTAACTGTAAACCTTAATATCCTAGATTGTTTTGTTATGGGGAATGGTTTTTTAACCATGTATATGGATAAAAAAATTCATGATCATCAATCCAACTATAGAGGTCTCTGTAGGGTTGTCACATGGATTGGGAAACTTTGTGGCATATCCTAATGAGGTGAATAGCTTTGGCATAATGTTGGACATACAATTTGACAAACTGGTCATTAAAACCATGACTCAATTAAAATGTTAAGAATGAAAACTTAACCCCTCAATATTTTATACATCTATACACCATTTTTATCTTATCTTGTGAGCATGACCCCCAATAGCTCCCCCATCATCCCAACTTCTACCACCATTGTCCTTGGGTGATTCTAGCTTGTTTACGTAGTTTTTATAGGTATGATATAACTTCTAATTACTTCATTTACAATTCATATTCCACCCATCAAATTTTGGAGTTCTTTGCTTTAATTTTCTCATTGATGATTCATTGGATCATGGTGGAATCCCCTATTTCTTATGTGGATTTTTGTTAGCTTACATAGATGAGATATTGGTATGGTTTCTACACACCGTCTCACGTCATTTTGTGGGTGGTAAATTATTCCATTAATTAATTAAAGAGTTTCCATAAATTTGGTATTAAATAAAATTTGTGTTTGAAATTTTGATAAGGTATTTTTACCAAAATATATTCTTTTTTATGTCATGGATCTTTGGTGAGTGGTTTGCTTCAGTTTTAACATGGCCTGATAGACTAGTGAGTTATCCTAAATTATTCCATGTTTGATTGTAAATAATTAAATGATTAAAATTATTATAAACAATTAATTTATAGTTTAATGAATTTAGGTTAGAGATATCTTGGTTATAGATATCTCTTTTTGACACCAAGGCATTTCGATGAGGCTTGGAAATGATTTGGGAAATCCATTAGGCCTTGGAAATGATTAGTAATGTATTCTTAATGATATAGGTGGTTTATGACCTCATCACAAAATTTAGATATATTATTTTCATATCTATATATTATTTGTGAGAATTCTGATATGAGGTGTGGTTACATATTGTGTTTATGAAAATATTTTTTTCTTTAAATTTTTTTTACCCTAGACATTCCACATATCCCATCAGGTCCAATGGTAATTATGAGACAAAACATACTTCAACCCTTGTTGATTTATGATGCCTTTTTTTATTTTTACATAAAATAATGTATTTCATCAGTTATGAATGTTAAATTTTAGGCCGAATTTAATAACATGGAAAAAGGGTAACATGATATAATTTTTGATTATGGTCTTATGACATGCTAAGTGGGTAGATTGATTTTTTGTATGTTATTATTTTGTGAAATTTCAAGAAGGTTATTTAATGGTTTTAATACTTTATATTTCATTTTTACATATTTGGGTAATAATGGATGAAAAATATGTTATGAAGTGGATATGATTTAAAAATTTATTTTTGACATCCATGTAATGAAAATAGGAGTTTTATATGAATTTAATTAAGAAATTTCAAATAAATGTGTGGTTTCCCTTTAGATAAAATTCCATAATGTATTTTTATTTATTTATTTATTAAAATAATGGTTTTGGCCATGTTTTGGATATCTAATGGGATTCACCTTATGCTTGGCTTGGATTTTAAATGTTTTATAAGTGATGTTGGATTTACAACATTTTTTAAAAGAGTATTTTTGATTGGTTATTCATGAAACAAGGAGAGGATCATGATTTTGAGCCATGTTTTGGTGTTAAAGGAACATTGGTTAATTGGTAAATTATGGAAAGGTTTAGGTTATTGAATGATGCACTTTCCAAAAGTGGTATTTGATGTGGTTGGGGATGTTGGACATGACATCAAACATCAATGGCCTGGGATGTTGAACATGATACTACACATACATTTATTATGATATTTGAAATGATGATCTATATCCATGGGTTGGGATGCTATATTAGAAGATAAGAATCCATGGTTAGAATGTTAGACATGAATCATGAAATACATAGTTAAAGTGATGGTAAAACACACCAAGCACTATGAATTAATATGTATGATATGGATGTTAGACCGATTATATATGTACAAGTAGTATTTAATCATGATATGATTACCTGGGATTGATGCATCTTGGAAATAATAAAAATATATATCATAATAATAATTCTTTAAGTAAAACATATAACACACTATAAATTATGGATTAGATGACTGGTGTTGGCCAGAGTAGCTTTTTTTGGACTGAGTTCCACATTAGAGCCCAAGGAATGACATATTAATTAACAAATGGTTGTTTTAAAAAAATAATTGTGTTTATTATTTTTATTTTTATCTTATTTTTCAATATAAAAATTGTACTCATACTAGATATTGTTTTATACACCTCTATTGTTTCCATAATGGGTTTTTGTCACATCGTTCTGGGGATTCCACTGAACATGGCTGCATGAGAATTTCTCACAAGTTTATCATAAGAATAATTTCATGATCTGACCTGATCAGGAAAGAAAGAAGACTACCCCAAGACCAACTTCGATTATCTAGGGGATGGAAACCAAAACTAAGTAGGAATATCTCACACATGGGAGGAATTATTCTAATGTACATGTACACGTGGACACATCTCCAAGACTATGCAATGATGAAAAGTAAATAAATGATTAAAATGAATGAATACATATACATTCACATAATTAGAGTATTACATAATGTATTATAAAATGTAAAAAGGTTCTAAATAAAATCCAACTAATAAATTGGAAAATAGTTTTTGAACTGTTTAGATGGAGGGGACTAGTTTCAAATTAATAAATCGTATAAAACTTAGTCTTGCTATCCTAAACATGGATTCACCAATGACCAGTCCTCCAAGGACTCCTTAAAATTAACTATCATCTACATAAGACATGACATGTATGGCCAGTTCCCATATAGAGGTGAGTATAAAAATACCTAGCAGGACATCCTGAAACCACAAAACAAGAATCATCAAGAGTATTCAGCTCACTAATCAAAGGTATATAAAAAATATATGATACATAAAAATAACAATGGATATCACAGATATTCTAATAAATGATTCTATGTTGAAAAATGTCTCAACCACTATGAGACCTAGATACCATGCAAGGTTTCTGGGAAACTCTCTTATGAGAGATCTCACTCCATGATCCCTGACACACTGGATGACACTCAATTGAGATACAATGATAAATAAAAAAATTCACTACCTCATTTTTCTTCTATCATTTTGAAGTTGAATAATCACATGTTTTTGTCATATATGATATCCAAAAGCTCTATCATTGCACAATCCTTAATCTAATCTTGATCATATTTTTTCTTCCAATGATACTCCAATAGCTCATATCCAATGAATTCTCTCATATTTATAGGTTTACGTAAAAAACTAAAGATATTATGAATAACCATGTTTAAATATATGATCTTTTTTGTATATTGAAAGAGATAAATAAATAAATAAATTTATTTTTTTATTTTTTTCCTATGATAACACATTACCATAACACCCAATGATGACAATAATTATGTTGTGACAAGGGTAAACCCAGAATCCTAAACTCGATGGTGATCTCAAATTTTCAATATAAGACTTTGTTTGGGAGTTATTCCACTATTTTTGAAAAACTATTCCAATTTGATATTAATATATTAAATTTTTTAAAAATTTAATTTATGTTCTAACTTGGACTCAAAATCAAATGTCATCTTAATGAATGGATATTGAAATATTTCTAGAAATATTACAAAGTAATATATAGAAAGTTTTCATACATTATATAATTCAAATATTGACATCTTTTAATCCTGAGAAATAAAAAAAATGAAACAAATAAAGTTAGGGACATTGATCTCTCAATTCAATATCCCCCTTATATAAGTTCTCCCAATGGTTTTTTGTGTTTACAATATTCCTGAACACAAGGAAAAAAATTCCAATGAATGGTATTTATCTTCTAGTTATCAATTCCACCAGATCATTAAAATATTATGTTTCACTCTCACTACCCAGATTACCTAGTTTTATATCATGAAATGATATGTGTGCATACATCCTTTTCTATGACATGTAGAGAACACAAACCAAACCAATATATTTTGGTCATGGGGATAAGTGGTGAACTAACTCACTAAACTAACATAAAAAAGAGACAAATAAAGGATATACGAACCCTAGTGATTTCCAATTTCTCGAATTAAGACACCACAACTCTCAAACAACAATGCAATGCACTACTGGTCTATAAGGATCTTCATATGCTCTAGGGAGTTTTTATCCTCACTAGGATAAAAAATCATTTAAAACCATCAGTTGGACCTAGACTATGTCCCAAGAACTGATACCCACTAAGATCGGCCATTATTATAGTGACCTAAATGGTATTATATGTATGGCCTTAAAAAGGAGCTACACTAGTGGTGGAGTAGTAATCCCTATAATATACAAACTCAACTGAAGGTAGATGATCCTCCCAGCTATGTCCCAAAACTAACATGTTCACCCAAAGCATGTTCACTGGAACATGAATGGATCAATCTATCTTGTCATCTCACTTGGGTAAGACACTGTTCTCAATTAAAACTGAGTCCTCAAATTATTCTTTATCCCTTCCCTAATCATGATATAATGTGGGTATAATAGTGTTCAATGATTTTCAAGGGGACTACATGATTTCGAACAACCGATTGTCCAAACAAAGTCTCAAAATATCCAAAAACATGTTTTATTAATATCTCTCAGATAGAAGATATGTAATACCCTATGGGTATTTACTTTTTTTGAATTAAATAAATATTTTTCTTATACATCACATTTCAAAAAACACTGAATATAGCTTTGGATATATGAAATAACCAAATTATTCATATCTTTTAAATTTCACCATGCTATGATTTCATTATAAAATAACTGAATATATGTTTTCTTTATAAAGTACATTGACTTTTATAGAAGTATACGCAACACCTACTCGGCTTGTGCTTTAAGAAATATCAACATGGCATGCGTTGCATGCAATACTGAGTTTCTATAGAAAGTAAATTTTTTGTAATTATTTAAAAAAGATAAGTATAACCTAAGCATTAAATTTAGAAATATGAATAATAATAATAAATTTTAAAATAATATTAAAAATGAATATAATATATATTTTTATTTTTTTGTAAAGTCCATATATTTTTAATATTTTTATTTTCTCATAAGATTTGTTTTTTATTTCATTCTATAAACAACACTAAAATTAATATAAGAAAATTTCATAAAATTAAATATATAAAATAATTATCATTTTTAATTAATAATTTTTAAATTTGAATAGGGTGAATGTTTCAAAATTTTCTAAGAGACTTATTTTGGATAAATAGTGAAAAACATTGAATTATAATTCAAAACTACATTTTCTTCTAATTTAATTATATAGTTAAATTATATTTTCAGTTTTTTAAAGTAAAATTTTATCAATTATACATCTATTAATCCAATTTAATTTGTTTTAATTTTTCATACTGAATTCAAATAAATTCATAATGAAATTTGGAACATTCTAACTTCAAAAAACTCACTCTCTCTCCTCATCGGCATGATTATCATTAAAATTAATTTTTCATCTTCTGTGCTTTTAATTTTTTTAAAAAATGTAAATGGCCACAATCATTATTATATATATATATATATATTATAATAATTTTAACATCATTTTCAATAAAAAAATTTGTAAAATATATTAAGATTAATTACAGCGAATACGGTAAAATTAAGCATAACAAACGTATAAAACATAATATTTAGGGCACAAATGACTTATCCACTACTAAAAAACCCAATGTATGTCTATATTTAGAACATAGAAATTACATTACTTAGTTTTTTTTGTTTTTATATTTTTTTTGGTAATAATATTTGAACTCCTAACTTGCTTTCAAAAATTCCAAGTGTCTCCCCTCCCTTCCCTATAAATGGTCACCACCTCCCCCCTTTCTTCACACATGTTAAATTATTATGGTTTGGCCAATATCTACCCAATAAACATCCCAACATCCATACCTTCCTCCTTGAAGTCATATTTTGTGAAAAAATCTAATAAAGGAATCCCTTTGGTGGAAATTAAAACGAGTTACCAAAAGAAGAGGTAACATCCTTCCTCAGGCTTCTTTATTTTATTTCATTTATCCACCACCAAAATTATTATTATTCTATAAAATAAAAATATACTTAGTATTCTCAAAATACATATATGTATTTATTATATGTTTTTTACCTTTACTTACATACACTTCCATATAATGTGTAATGAACTTACCATTCTTGTGTACGGTGAACTACCACCTCATGAAAAGATATTTTCATTTTACCTTTACAACCTCTTATGGTTGGAAATTATGATGTAAAATATATTTCTATATTATATATATATATATGATATTAATTATTTACTTAAATTTTTTTATTTATTATAAAAATCCATCTTTCAAGCTTTCCATTTTGTATAAATATGATTACATCGTTTGTGGAAGTGTGTACCACCACCTTCTGAAAGTGATGTGATTAATCATAAAAACTCTAAGAATGTGATTATTTGAATTGTATGACATATATGAAATAAAAACTCTATTTTAATGATATTTAATTCCTATATAACTATTACTTACTTAAACTCATTATTTCAATACGTGATGATAATGGAAACTACGTTCATACATATGTACGACCTACCGTCTCCATGAACAATGTATTCCACTTCATATATATATTATTTATAGTTTATTATAATTTTTTTATAAAAAATATATATGAAATATAATTCATGTTTTAATGTCTATAAATTCATGTATCATGATTTATGTAAGTGTATAAATAATCACAAGTCAAAACACGTTCAAAAAACAAAGCAATTATTACCCAAAATTTTTCTTTAGCATGGAATTGATTATAAATGGGTAATAGAAGGATAAAACCATATATTTTATTATATAAATTAAAAGGTATCAAAGATAAATTTATATTAAATTTATAGTAATTATATAAGAGGCGTGTATGTGTACAAATAATGTCAAGATACAAGGTAAGGGAATTTCATCTCACTATTTATTTCTATGAGATACATTCCTTGTACACCACTCGTTTCTTTTGAATGGTATATATACATCCCATGAATGAATTTTATGAATATAATAATTAATTTTATGTGTATTTATATACAAATTTTATGATATTTCTCTCATGGGGTTTATGTTTTTGAAGTTTCCAAATCGGTAAATTAAGTTTGTATCAATTTTCCTTCTTTGAGACACATGCCATGTTATCCATATATATTTTTAAATGGGGTGTATATAAATCCTTTTAAGTGTCATATCATTAATATTTTTCTTTTTATTATATTTTTATGCTTCATGTAATTTTTTTTCTTAAATGGGTAGTATGATTTTGACTAACCATGTCATAAGAGTTTATTGAAATAATCTCATCATTTGTCGAGGTTTTTTTTATTATGTTTTCATTGATTAAATGTTAAGAAAATCCTCTCAATAATTTTACTGATTTTAATTAACCAAAATTTATTCATGTTATATCCAAATAATGGTATCATTTTTACAATCATTGGTTCATAATATGAAGAATAACATGTTTTTAATAATTTTTTTACTTTACCTTTCACTTTGGTCGGAAATATGTGTTCCTTCAAAACCATATTTTATAACATGTTTACAAAAATATTATACTATTTTAAAAAGTATTATTGTTTTTTATTTCTATTCTAGGAAAATTTCTATAATTTTATGGCATAAAAGGAATTTCTGGCATGTATATATTTACCCGTCGTCATGACCATAATTCCCTTGAAGCTTCTTCTACAAGATTAAATAGTTATTTTTGATGGAAAATGATTTCCTAATAGTATAAAAATTAATTATTTTATATGTTTTTATAATAATTTTTTTTCAGATTGTTTTTCAAATTTTTTTATAAAATTTCAAGGGAAAATGGTTTTCAAAATGATTTCAGGAATTATTTCTAGATTTTGAATGAAATTTATATGAAAATGATTCCTAAAGGTTTTATGTTTTAAAGATACATTTTCAAAGATGAAAGAATGTTTTACTCATGAAATATTTTTAAAATATATTTCAAAACTATTTTCCTTCTAAGATGATATCCATTGATGTTATGCATGCCCTTATGGTGAATAATCTAAAGGTTCTATTCATATTATTTGTTTAGTGGTGTATGGTTATATAGAATGGTTCATAGGACAACCATTTATCATCCATAGGTTATAAGATTTTGAAAACCGCTTATTTTCATTAGTTATTTTTTAATGAAATGATTATGAATGATATCTATTTTACATTGGTTATGATGGGATGATATGATAATGATACCCATTTCATTTCATGGAATATGATTTGATTTTTGTAAAACCCATCTATTTTTATGTGTTATAATATGAAGAATGTTTTATTATTTTTTGGAATATGTATGAATGATTTTATTATGATATGGGTGGGACCTATATCCCACTCCAATACAATGGGTAATGACAAGTTGAATATGAGCTTATAGGTTAGAAGAGTTATAGACTGAACATAAAAGTACCAGGGCACACGAGTTATACCCGAAGACTGAAATCAAGATGGAACACAAGTTGTACCCCATGCCTAATGGAATGAGGGTATATGGGTTATATACCAAGCCAAAAAGTAAAATGGGACATGGGTTATAACCCAAGCATAAAATTAAGAGGGTACACAAGTCGTATCCCATGCATGAAAACAAAAAGGTACATGGGTTTTGTCCCAATAATAAAAATAAGAAGGTATACAAGTCATAACCAAAGAATATAATGTTATATAGGTATTGGTATTCATTATTTACCTAATATTAGATATGATTATATCTATTCCTAGAATTACATGTCATATTATTTAGTTATGCATTTATAGATTATGGTCTTGATTCACTTATGATCCGTGTCTTACTAGATTCCAATAGTTATTTAATGATTAGTGTTTATTATCTTTGATATATAGTGTTCGATATTTGAATGTTATTATAATGTTTTTGTACCCTTATGTTAATGTTATGGTTACATATTTCCTTTATGTACCCTTAATGGGAATTATAACTCAACCATTTCATATGTTTCCTTTTCTTAAGTTACAAAGAAAGGTTTTTATGTTGGATTACTAATGGGGGATATGATTTTGGGAAACATCACAGATATTTCACTAAAATAAAATATTTTTGATCCATTATTCCTAAGGCCATATACTAACATGACCTTTAGAAATATGTTTGTGTACTATTTTATGTAGTATGAAAAAATGATTTAATGTTAATGTATTAAAAGAGTGGGTCTCTATAGTTGGTATCAGAGTGAAGGTTTAGTTAACTGATAGAAAATATAATGAGGATAATTTAGTGATATCCCTATGAATATTAATAAGTATATTTAAAGGGAAGTCACTATGGATAAGTATATATATGAATTAGAATTTCAGAAAATGTGATGCATTTTGGTAAAGGATAAGGTGTGTTGTTTCCTTGATTTACAACCTTGCATAGATACTACAAGCAGACATGTTTTTGGAACATATATATCGATGAGTAACAACACTGACAAGGTATTTCAAGCTAGACCCTACATAAACTGTTACATGAAAATGTGCCTTAATATGCACCTATTTTGACACTCCCATGGGGATATGAATTGGGAATTCACAAACTCTTCATGACCCATCATTAATTATTTAAAAATATGATGTCTCTAAATTAAATAGGATAATACTAAGGTCTGCTATATTAAGGAAGCTATAATAATTTATACATCATATAAGTGGTTTTTAGGACTATGTGGTTCTGAAATATGATAATTGTTTCTTTCTCAATGTTTTCTAGTTATGGTCAAAGGAAAAAACCAAAAATAATTGGGTTAACATTGCATGTGATGAATAATTTTCTAATGATAAGAAAATGGGATAGTTAATTGGGTGAATGATTGTTGCATCCTATTAAAATTTTTAGAGATCCCTAAAAACATATTTTTAACATTATTTAGTTGGGTATAGTTTGGGGTTATTTTAGGTTAATTTTTAATAGATTTCCAAATTCTGGGAAAGTACATGATGGGTGCACAATTTTTCCAAACCTTGACCCTCCCATAGGAAACTATGAAAAACCTGGTAGAGGGGTTCTTTATGGTTGGCACAGGGGTAGTCATCCCACCATCCCTCTTTCGAGATACCATGCGAAACATTTATAAATGGAGCATGGCCAGTCCACATAACATGGTCTCACCATGCAGATCTACCCAATTAACCATGCCTGAGATTTTGTTAATCCAGAAATCAAAAATAAAAATCCTGAAACCCCCACTTAGGTTTTCAATAGACCTAGAATGACCCAATATGAGTTTTTGTTCTTTTGGACCATCCAAGAATAATTATTCACCCCTCAGAACCATCTTGGAAGTGATTTAAATATGAGGAATGCCCTTCACTCTTCTCCTAGTTAGTTTCTTCACCCTGATCTTTATCTCCTACGATCTCTCTTCACCTCAAACATGATTCATGGATCCTAATGTAGGTTATTTGATCTAATAAACTTTGTTTTGTGATCATAAACCTATGTTTAATCCCCATTTACAAGATACTTTGACCATCATTCTTTGTTGATTTCTGATTTGGGTTTAGAATTATTAGATCTATTGATCCCAAAGTAAGTGGTTCCTTCCTAATTCCCAAATTTTCGTTAACCATAAATTGCATTATTTATTGTTAATGGTATGAATTAAATTATTTTCATAATTATAATTAAGTTCCTTTTAATTTTTTTGTTGAAAAAAAATCCAATTCCATTAGAATGGAGTTTTAAAATTTTTGTTTTCCATGATATTACACCAAATTCATTTAAATTGGGGTGCATTTAAAGAAATTCGTGAAATTTAAATTGTGGAATGGGTTTTATGGAAAAATAGGGAAATACCAAAATCCCTTGAATTGGGGGTTTATTGTGAAATTGATGGAAATTTTTTGAAAATAAACTTTTGAATTTAATTGTGAATGTGAATTATGAAATTGAATTTTGAATTGATTTCAAAATTATATTTTTGAAAAATATCTTTATATTTAGTTGATCGAAACCTTAGTGGTTTATCTTGGAAAATTTTCATGAATTTGATTAAAACCCATTTTGTTTTTCAAATGGAAATTTTAATTTTTTTTAAATGAGTGAATGGTATTTATTTGTATTTTGAGGTTGCTTAAAATAAATTTCCCATCATTTACTTGTATGAGAGCATATGGAAGACAAGGTTGATAAAGAGTTGTTGGGGAAAACAAGCTAGGTTATAATTTACCTAAAAATAGATTGAAGGTTTAAAACACTAATAAAAAATTTGTAAACATTTCTTTCTTCCCCATTAGGAAATATATGACTCCTCTATTTCCATTTCTAAGGGATGTGTGTACACATTGCAGGTTATCAAAGGAGTGTGTGATGATCCAATAACCTGAGACTATCATACCTTTTGGCAGATGACCTTGTTGCTTTGTGGTTAATAAATGATATATAGATGTATGAAAATAATATGAACTATTTTAAATGCCTTCTTATTTATATACATATACCCATGTGTATTTCATTTCATGTATACATATTGATTTCTTATCGCGGTTCTGAATTATTGATGGAAAATTCATTCCTAATTTATTTTTCTATGATTCCAGGTGAAAATTTCCAACCCATGGGGATCAATAATTCCCTTCGGCCATGCAAGGCCTTTCTTGTTTATTGGGTTACTAGGGTACCCATGATGGTTTATGACAATGTGGTATCAGAATTCTAGGTTGATCTTCTTATCTTGAAATCAATATACAATTGTATAATTTTTTTAGGACATAAAAATTAGTTATAATTTATTTCATAGACATATCTCACCACAATGGACATTAAGTCACTTGGGGTGGTTAGGAAAAGAAATCTTGATGATTATTTCTTGTATTTTTCGTGATTTTGATTTAGATAGAGTGAAATTCAGATATTTTTGTGTATATGTTGGGATTATTTTCCATTGTTTCTCTATTTGAATGTTAATATGATGTGTTTTTTATATTTTTTTGATGTTTTATAGCCTCATACCTCCAAGAAGATGTCAAAATCAAATATAGGAGGAATATTCTACTTAACCTCAGCAAGAAAATCCTCATGTGGACCCGAACATGGTTGATGGAATTATACATTCTATCCAAGAATAGTTTGTGTTCTTGGAGACACCTAATTAAACCAAGGTAACTTTATCATCCTTTTTGCTGGAAGGAACAAGAAGGATATAATGGTACATGATAGTAATTATGAAGAATCATGATGGATTAGAATAGAATGTCATTAAAGTTATTTTCACTAACCAGTTATATACTGAGTCGATGATGTAGACCAAGGAGATGTAGTTTTTAAAATATGATCAGATAGATAAGACTGTGATAGAGTATGAAATCTGTTTTGCTGATATTATGAATTTATCACCTCAGATAGTATCTAATGAGAAGGTGAAGGCTGGAAGGTTCAATTTAGGACATTGATACGATATTCATTGTCTTCTTTTCTTATTGAAGCTTCCTTCTTATGCAGATGTGATAGATAGAGTGCTGATGGTTGAAATAGACTTTTATAGAAAGGTAGGGTTATCAAGAGTATAATTTACTCATAGTGGTAGCATGAGTTACTTCAAAGTAAATTTTAATCGTGATGATTTCCATATTACCCATAGCCCCATTTGTCTCTTCTCTATACCAAATATTGATATTTCTTGTGGTTCTATGGTTCTCGACAGGAAACCACATATCTTCATATTTGATATGGATTGGATCATTGTCGATAAAGCACAGATTAAATGTAATCATTGATGGGTCTCCAATACTACACCCAATAGTGTGTATCATGTCCTTAAAAGAGAATGGTACCCAAGGAGAAGTAGGGAAATACCTTCTTATCCAGAGTTAGGGAATGTAATATAAGTGTATTCATTTTATTTGGAGTTGAAATATTTGAGTTTTGACCTCCCTCTATTGTTTATGAGTTTTCTAATGTATTTCCTGCTAACATTTCTGGTTTTCCACCAGTTATGGAAGTATATTTTTCTATTGATTTAGTTCCTAGTACTCAACCAGTTTCTTTTCCTTCTCAACACATGGTACAAAATGAGATAAATTTTTTGACGAGTCAGTTGGATGATCTTCTAGACAAAAGATTCATATGCCTGAGTGTGTCACATTAGATGTCATTGTTTATCTTTTCTAATAAATCTTATGGTTCACTGCATCTATGTGTTGATTATCAAAATATTAATCATGTGATGGTAATGAACAAGTATATGTTGCCATGGACTGATGATATTTTCGATTAGTTGAAAGGGTAAAAGTTTTTCTCGAAGATTGACAATCTATAGGGCTACCATCAGTTGAGGATAAATGAATATTACATTCATAAAACCACCTTTTGAAGAAGTTATGTCCATTATGAGTATCATGTTATGCCATTTGGTCTAACAAATATTAATTCAATCATTATGGATTCAGTAAAAAGGATTTTACATGAGTCCCTAAATACCTTAGTGGTCGTATTTTGGGATTATATCATTTTTTTCTCAATGTTTGAGGAGGAACATTTTTTTCATCTATGAACAGTTCTAGAATTATTGAGAAATCACCAACTCTTTTCCAACCTTTTGAAATGTGATTTATCAATTCATGATGTAAAATTCTTGGAACACACAGTGTCAAAACCTAGTATTTTAGTTGATCCTAAAGTGGTTAAGGTTGTTATGACTTGGGAACAACAAAAAAATGTTTTCAATATTCAGAGCTTCATGGGTTTAGATTGGTGTTATTATTGGTATGATAAGGGAATATGAAATTTCATGAATTAACTAACATGGAAGGTACTAACATTTTATTAGGAGGAAAAATATGGAAATCTTCTGTTGATCTGAAATGTATTTTGAAAACTTCACTAATGTTGACACATCCAGTGGCTAGACAGGCCTATGTCATCTTTTTTAATCCACCAAGTTTAGGTTTGGGATGGGTTATTATACATAGTGATCATGTAGTTTCTTATGGATCTCCTCATTATAGGTGACATGAGAAATAATTATCCAATACATCACTTGGAAAATGTAGTTTTGAGGAATTCACTTAAGTGTTGGTGGAATTAACTTTATATAGAAAGATTAACCATGATTTTAGACCACAATAGAAAATGTTTAATCTTCTCTAAAAAATATTTTACTCTCTGCTGGAGGCGTTGGGTGGAATAACTAAAACCATTTGACCTAGACAACACTCATACCCCATGTAAAAGTAATGTTGTCCCATATTACATTAGTTGGAAACTTCTAACCCAAGCGGTGAAATAATCTTTGAAAGAGTGGAACTAGATTGTTATCTTTTCACAGTTGCATATTGGTGTCTAGGAATCAACGGTTAAGGTTTCTTTGGACTGTTCTCACTTGAAATATTCTCTTCTAGAGTTGATTTTTTAGGAAGAACATCTTGATGATGAGTTTTGTAAAACTAGAGACTCCCTTTATGGTGTGGAGACAATTTTGGATTGTTTATTCTCTAAAGAGTAAATTATATTCTATTAGAATTACATTGTTTCCCCATTAGTAGCAAGGGAAGATTTTATGGGCTATTTCTATAATTCATTGGGGGATTTTCACCAAAGAACCACTAAGAAGTTTAATGATATGCGGATACAATTTTGTTAGCTAGGGATGAGATGATATAATAATAATTGTTTCTCTCAATATTATACATGAAGACTAGTTATGGTTGGACACCATAAACCATTGGGTTTTTTTCATCCACATCTAGTACCTACATGGAAGTTGGATGATATTTCTCTAGACTTTGTGGTTGGGTTTCCATGAACCCAGAGAAATAAGAATGTGATAGGGGTTCTAATCGATTAGTGGACCAAATCAGACCACATTATATCTATTCATGATTCTGCTAATGGTTATGAGTTGAGAAATATATATGTGAAATAAATTTATTAGTTTCACAAAGATCCATCATCAGTTGTATCTGATAGGGATCCTCAGTTCAATTCAATGATTCAGAGAGACCTTTTAAAAGAACTGGGATTTCACATCCTTTTGAGTTCAACATACCATACTCAATCAAATAGCCATTAAGAAAGAGTTATATAGATTTATGGAAATATGATTCATTATTTCTTTTTCTCAACATTTGTAGATATTGTGAAAATTAGTTGGGGCTAGATATGTTTTATTCTAACAATAATTACCAGTCCAAGATTAGTATGACTCCATTTGAGACCTTATATGGATGAAATTATAGATTTTCATTTAGTTGGCCAAATATTTGTGAAAGTTCTTTTGTCGGACCATGTTTTGTGTCAGATATAACATAAAATATTTTGTTTATTCATAATAGTATGTTCATATAATATAGAGTACCTAATTCCTATGTTGATCTTAATCATAGGCCATTGGAGTTTTTAGTTGGTGACCATGTGTTCTTTAGAGTTTCACCTAGGTTCGATGATTGATGTATTAGGTGGAAAGGGAAGCTTGATCTTCCTTTTTTTGGACCTTTTGAAATTTTTGATTAGGTGGTAATGGATTATTTTTAATTACTTCTTCCACTTAATCTCATACTGATTGATAAGGTGTTCCATGTGTCTCAACTAAAAAATTATCTACATGATCTTTCTCATATTCAGATCTAGCATGATCTTGAAGTTAAACCAGATTTTTTTGATATTGAACTAACAGTTAGGATAGTTGATTATAAAACCAAGGTACTATGTGGGTGGATGATATATTTGGTTAGATTGCTATGAAATTATGGTTATTATAATCATGGGATGTTGGAGAGGGAGAAAATGAGGAGATATTAGTGGCCTCGTTATTTTGGAATTTGATATTTTGAGTAGGAATTATGGGGATAGATAGTTTCTATAGTGGGGAGGTTGTAACATCATATTTCAATTTTTAGGTATCCATAAACCCCTATATCTACTAATCATGTTTTGGGTTTTGTTTGGGGCTATTTTCGGTTGATTTAATAAATGTTTTTGAAATTTTCATCCATTGCACGATTGGAACATGGTTTTCTCAAAACTTGATCCATCACAAGGAAAACTATGAAAATCCCAGAAGTGGAGTTTTACGAACTTGGTACACATTTGGTCAGACCATGTTCTCTATTAGAAGAAACCATGAATCACATTTATAATAAGCACACAGTCCGGTGACATGGTTTTGTCTATCCATGAAGATCCTCCTATCAAATCGTGCACAAGATTTAATAAAATCAAAAATCCATCATAGAAATCTTAAAACCCCTATTTTTGGTGGACAACAGACCTAAAATTATAACATACAAGTTCCTATTCGTCAGTGACATACAATAACTATTTTTCCCCCTCAAAACCTACTTGTAAGTGATTTGAAGATTGAGGAACACCCTTAGATCTTCTCCCGGTTAGTTTTCTCACCTTGATCATTATCTCCAATGATCTTTCTTACTCTTGTAGCATTTTTTGTATCCTAATGTAGGATTGTCGATCTAATAACTTCTATTTTGGGATCATCAAAATTGGTTTTATCCTTGTTTCTTAGATTCCATGATCATCTTTCATCATTGTTGAATCCCGATTAGGGTTTGGAATTATGTGATACATTGATCCTAAGGTATGTGGTTCCATCATGATGCATGATTTTTGTAAAACCTAAATTATGTTAAATAATCTCAACTGTTTTTATTCAATTCAATATCATGATTTTTATTAAGTGGGTTTCAATTGGATTATTGGAAAAATCCAATTTTATTCAATTGGGTTTTAAAAATGGATTTTTGGCATGAAATTATAAAACCCCAAATTCTGTTGAATCGCACTGAATTTATCTAAATTGGTGAAATTTATATTATTTAATTTAAAATGTGAAATGGGTTTCATGCAAAATTGTGAAATCCTTAATTTCATTGATTTGGGGGGGGGGGTTAATGTTGATGGGAATTGTTTAAATGTAAATTTTTCAATTTAACTGGGAAAGAGTATTGTAAAATTTAATTATGAATTAAAATCTATTTCCAAATTTTGAAAAAATTAATTGAATTATTTTGATATAAAACAAAAGGGTTTATCTTTAAAAAAATGCATGTTTTTGATTAAATACCTATTTTTGTTTTTAAATGGAAAATGAAATTTTTGAAATAGTGGAATGGGATTTCACTATATTTTATGATTTATGAAAATAAATTTCTTATAATTGAATTGTACTAGAGCACATTAATTCCTAGGAATTTTTTATTTATTGGGATAACATGATAGGTTGGAATTCCCCTAGAAATGTATTGACTCTTTACAAAACTAAAAAAACATTGGTCAGAACATATTTCATTCCCATTGGGATAAATATGTGTCACGTATTTCTACATACAAGGACATGTGTACACATTTCAGTTTATCACATGAGTGTGTGAGGATCCCAAAACATAGAACTGTCCAACCTCTTAGCAGATGACCATGTTTCTTACTTATTTATATATGCGATATAAATGTATTCAATTATTGTGAAATTTTTTACATGCCTTATAATTTATATAAATGTTTTTATGTTTATTTTTTATTAAATACATTTGGAAAAGAACCGTCATTTTAAATTATTTTCATCATTTCATATGTAATGAATTTTTTTTGAAATATGACCTTTAAATGCAAAACATACTTATTTGAATAATTAGTTAATTTTATATTATAATATTGTTATGTTGTCACGAACCGACTCAAGTCGGCCCCAAACCGGACACACGGGTCACCGGAGTCGGTTCGTGACAAAATGGTATCAAAGGAGGTTTCTTTCTTTTCATTGCCTTACTGTTTTGGGATTGGTAGACAAGAGACTAGGAATGTGTCGGCGCTTGGGTTAATAGCCGTGCTTGGGACTGATCACCCCATGTACGGGAAATGACCAAGTGGCCAGGGCTGGGAATTGATGTTCATGTTGTTTGCTGTTACAGTTGATGTGATTTCACCTTGGGTGAATGTTGTACTTTCCACTGCTTATTTGTTTATGAAGAGGTTTTCAAAATTTTTTTTGGCCCGATATGGCCAGGAAATTGCATTGCAAGCATCATATTAGACACTTATAGATTCACATGTCATGCATATGTGCCATGCCATGTAGTTGCATTAGTAGGATGCCTGCTGATTTTGATTGTGTGCCTTGGAAATATGTCATGTCTGAATTTATTTGGCAGGTCTCTTTAGAAATCATGTTTCGGTGATAATTAACATGTTTGGGTGAAAACATGTCATGTTTTCTATCTTGCTTGTGTGTCATGCTCTGTGTTATAGCATGTTTTAGTGATTTCAGCTTGTTAGTTTGTTGCCTTGTGTTAGCTGTTTGTAGTGGCTTGTTAGCTTGCTAGTAAAAGCTTGGTTGCTTTGGCTGAATTTGTTGGTTGCGATTACGACGGAGCTAGTTTTCCATTTTAAGGTGTATGGGCGCTTTATAATTGGGAAAAGGGTAAACTGTGGTTTCAAACCTTTAAAAGAGGGCTGCTAAGTTAAAATGTTAAATGAAAAAAAAAGTGATTTGATAAATGGGAGCCAAATGCCAATGGTAAGGTGTATGGGCGCCTTATCGATTGGTAGGTGGCCACCCATGTGACTGAACATTGTTAGACCATAGTGTGCTTGATAATGATTATTAATGTAAAACTATTGCATTTTGATTGAGATAGTTTGGTGTGCTTTAAACATGCTCAACTAGACCCGAGGAGGCCAGTTGGGGCACGTCCATATGGAATGAACTGATATGTGGTTGCTTTTGAAGAACCCGAATTGAATAAATGGGACCCTCGGGGTTGCCTCTTTGTTAAAAAGGAATTTAGATGCTAAATTACCTGTTTATGCTTGGATAACATTATGTGTTAATTTTTTTTAAAGAGGAAGTTGGTTATAGCTTGTCTGTTTTGCCATGGGGTGTTGTCTGAAAACAAGGTAATTAGTTTTGAAATAGTAATTGTGGGTTGATTAAAATTCCTTAAATGTTTTAAAGGTTGAAAGGAAATACTGAAGTGGATAAAACGGAAAGGGGTTTTTGAGCCTAGTAATCCTTGTTTTGCGTGACCAAGAGTTAAGGTCGATGTGTGTGCTTCGTAAGGGACTATCCCGTGCTAGGTAGTACCCTTAGAGCTTGAGTTGCCTTGTTTTCGGTGTGATCTTGTGATGTGGTGATCGTAGTTCGAGGAACGCCACCCGTGCGTTAAAGTGTTTCAAAAATAGCGCGCCGGTGAGCGGCTAGTTCTTACGACGACATGGACACTCCTAAGGTAGGTAGTGTCACATGAGTTTCTGTTTTCATGTTGGTGCTTGCTTGGCAGCACGACTGTGATAAGGTTGGCTGTATGCACAACACTTTAGAAACTCCGTTAGTGCGGGAAGAGTTTCAGTGGTTAAGCTTGGACGAATAAGAATGCCTCGGGTGGTATAGGCATCAGAGTTTGGTCCGATTGATCTTCTCAGCGACCTTGGTTTAATCTTAGTGTACTCTGCTGGATGAGACGAGCATGTTCCCCATCTTGACGTCGTCTTGGATACACTAAGATAGTGTCGGTTATACACCACGCTAAAGTTTAAAAGTTGTTGGTTTGTTTCGTAATCTCTCTCTGGTTGTGTGTGGGATGCACGGTTTCTTGGAGTTACGCTTCGTGCTGAGGCACGATAGTTTTATAATAGTCTTGTGATGTCTTGACTTGCGAATGTCACCAAAGGTCGTGTAAGGACTTCGGTGTACGCGTAGTTGATAACGGAATAGTTTTAAAAGCATGTCGTCGGTTTAAGGGCGAGTGTGAATCTCGGGTCGGCGATGTCTTTCGAGGAAATCTTGTGTGACCAATTTTAGTTGGCCGATCGTGATTCAACCGTTTTCATGGGTTGAGGTCCCTATAATGGCCTCGGATGTAAGCTCTGCTTTGATGTTTCAGTTGTAACGTGAGCGTTGACTCGAGTTGTAAAGGCTTAAGTGCAGTTTTCTTAGAAAGTGCTTAAAGGTGCATTGGGCGTTGGAAACGCAATGCGACCGGTTGAATGCAACTTCACGACCCTTGTAGGTCGGGTGATGTTTTCGTTGTTTTCCGAAGTCTTCTCGGGGACAAGATGTTTTTTTTGGTGGGTAGTTTGTAACGAACCGTTTTTTTTAGAGCGGACAAAATGCGAAGGTTCTTGAACTTTTTTTTATCAGCGGGTCGGTTTTAAAACCGACCTTCGGAACGAGGTCCCGAGTTCTGGAGCCGTTTTAAGCGGGGTGATATTGGACCGCGCGCGGTAGGTTTAACCATGCGGGTTAGGCGTGCGGGGTACCCCGGGAATCCGGTAGCAGGCACGCGGGCTGCACGCGGTGTTTCAGGCGGTGTGGGTAAAACCGTGCGGGTGGGTGCGTTTTAGTTTTTGTTTAAAATTAAAATAAATGAAAATAAAATAAATTAAAAAAAAAACTAAAACCTATCTCTCCCTCACCCCCCGCTCGGCAGAACTCCGCGACACCCCCCTCCCTTCTCCCCAGGCGAGCCGCGCGCGACACCCCCCCCCCCTCCACGGCGCCGCCTCTTTCCCCGACCTCTCTCCTTCGTCGATTTCCACCGGTTTCCGGTTCGAATCGCCACGGTCGGTGCGGAGGTTCTCTTGGGGTCCCTTGAGGTGTGTTCCGGCAACCGCCGCCGAAGGCGAAGCGGTTCGAGTGGTTTCGGTTCGTCGCCAACGTTGCGAGGGCGTTGGGTGGTTTCACTTCGTTCCGCGTTGTCGCTAACACCTGAGTGCGCTGGAGGTTTCGGTATGATTTCGGGTTGCCGGAGTTTAGGCGACTCACCTGCGCAGGCATAGGTACGTATTTATATGTACGTGGGTTCCCTCGGCGTGCGTATATTTGTCCATGGCAGCGAATATACACACGTACGGGGCTAGTTGTCCCCATTACATATATAAAAAGTGCCTGTGTAGGTGGGTGGAGACAGGCTTATGGGTATAAGCATATGTGTAAGGATCCCCTTGCGCACGCTCATGGCCATGCGGAGCGTGTGCATAGGGGCTAGGTGTCCTTATACGTATGTGAAATCACATATGCCTCGTGGGGGAGCAGCTGCGACAGCTTTAGTTAGAAAGCGCCAAGAGCCGGAGTGGACGGATGGATCCACCTTGAGGTAGGGTCCCTCTCCTTGCCCTTTTAAATTTAAGTAAAGTAATAGTGAGTTTAATATTGCACTTAGTATTTTAATTATGCAAGTTTAGTTCCGATTAAATGCTTCTGTGCAAATCGTGTGAATTGCAGGAATAAGATAAGATAGGTTGTTTGGTCACTAAACTAAAGATTTAATAATAAAACCCCTCTTTCGAGGTGTGCTGCCTTCAATCTAAAAATGTAGCAATAGAATTCCATGATTTCCTTCCTTATTGTGTGGCTTCTTAACTTTGCTAAGTGTTGAATGAGTTTTAAAGTAAATGCTAAATATCACTAAATTAATTGTTTGATAAAGTAATGACATGTTTTCTAATAAAACTCCTCCAATGGAGGTGAGCTGTCTTCAAAATAAACGTGTAGTAGCAGATTTCTTTTTTTGTGATTGTTTGCTTAAAAGTCTTATGACACTTTATGCTTGACATTATACTTGATCAATGGCATGCTTGTACATGTACCATCTAATGTCATTAATCACCTAACATAGAGGCATGTTGGTGCCATATGCTTTTGTTTACCTTCCATTGCTCGTGCAAGTCCCAGAATGTTGAATAAGGATAGTTAATTATGAGAATTGATTATAAAAAGTTGAGATCTGATTTGGATAACTGAACGTGAAGGATTAATCATGAAATGAGAATTGCGTCGATTGATTAATTAAGTGATAAATGAATGAGATTTTGGGTCCTAGACATGGCGTTCTAGATCGACTTAAAATCTGGGTTTGGACATGGTGTTCCTCCCCAATGGTTATCCAAGCTTGTGATATAGGGTGTTAGACATGGCGATCTACACTGAATGAGATTTTGGGTCCTAGACATGGCGTTCTAGATCGACTTAAAAATCTGGGTTTGGACACGGCGTTCCTCCCCAATGGTTATCCAAGCTTGTGATATAGGGTGTTAGACATGACGATCTACACTGAATGAGATTTTGGGTCCTAGACATGGCGTTCTAGATCGACTTAAAAATCTGGGTTTGGACATGGCGTTCCTTCCCAATGGTTATCCAATCTTGTGATATAAGGTGTTAGACATGGCGATCTACACCAAATGTGATACGGTGTGTTAGACATGACGATCTACACCGAACGATTATTGAGGTGTTAGACATGGTGATCTACACCAAATGTGATACGAGGTGTTAGACCTGACGATCTACACCGAACAAATGATAATGATGATTTATGAAAAGAATAATAGATGTGGGTAAAACCTGAGTGAATTGTGATCGAATAAAGAAAGGCAAGAATGAGTGGATTTCCAGTCTGAGTTGAAATGATAAGTGAATAAATAGAGTAAGTGAGCAAAATGATAAAAAGTGTTTTTATGCTTGAACCAAATTTACTTGTGTTGTTTTAAACAGGTTTTCATCCCGACTATGGGCTGAAGCAGGTAGTGCCGCCATGTGCCCTTTCTGGAACCTGGTCGGGCGTTTATTGTTTGCATTGTGTCGTTATTGTTCGAAAATACCAGCACTCTGTTTAATTATATTTTCATGGTCTAGAGTGGGATAGACCCCGGTGGTTCCAGCCTACTGAGATATATATATCTCACACCCTACTCGGGCCGCCATTGCACTGGGGTACCCGAGTAGATTCCATTTGGTTGCAGGACCGTGTTGTTGCTGTTCCTTGTACTTGGAGTTAGGAGAAAAGGACCGAGTTGGGGCTCGGGATGCTCATGGAGATCGCCCTCAGGGCTGGAGACTTTTGTTAATTTACTTCTGCATTGATGTGTAAGTATGTCGCGTGATTTAATGCTTTCATTGTATCATTAGCATGTCATGCATGCATCTCTTATATAAATTGTCGTTCGCCAAATTTATTCAAACCTTATAAATGAAGAATGTTTTCCGCTGTTTTCTTATTATTATTTACACTACTTCCGTTTCTGTATTTTTTTGGTCCCTTTGTTCCACTTTGATAAGAGGGTATAGTCTCCCCCCCTGACTTACCTTACACCCTCGCCGCTAGTCGGCAACCTCTGGCGTAAGGGGAGACGCGCTTGAGGCCATGTCGCGGGCCGACTCCGGTGACCCGGGTGTCCGGTTTGGGGCCGACTTGAGTCGGTTCGTGACATATGTAATCCTTGGTGAGTGTAACACCCGAGACTTTTATGTTATATAAATCATCAAAGGAATCTTTTTCTACACAACACTTTCTTGGCTTGCTTTACACGCAATCGCGACCTTCCTCGATAGCTTGCGTCGTACGCAATACCGAGTTTCACTAAACAACAATATGCTATTAAAACTCGCCGTTATGAATAGTAATAACCACTTTTTGAAATTTTATAAATTTTATTTTCCAAAATGGACTTCATTTTTGGACTCAGAATATCGAAATTAGCCTAGGGTGAAATTTTGGTATTTTTCTGAAAACTTTCAATTTTTGATGAATAGTGAAACCACTAAGTGGTAGGTTAAAAACTGAATTTTGCATAAAACTTAATTTTACCGCTTCTGTGAATGGAATTTCGAAAATCCGACAGACACGGTTGATATCAGTAAGTAAAATGTGGTTCAATGAGATAAAAATAATTTTTTGGTGAATAGTAACTTTTTACTTTTTTTACCGCGGTTAATAGTAAATAGGGTAACTAAGGGTAAATATGATATTACTATTACCCTAACACATGTCCTAATTCTATTGGACAAGTGTAATTCGACCAAAAACAAACTTAGGAATAAAATATGACCATTTAGGGCCACTTGGATTAGATTAGGACATTTATTATTAATTTATTTAAAGAAGGGTTAAAATAGTTAAAATCAAAGTTTAATAACTAAATCATTTTTAATATAGGGTTATACATAAGATGAATTCGACTATAAATATTCATTAGAAAGCTAAAAAGATTTCCTACATAATGATATTTTATTTATAATTTTTAGACATTAAATAATGTAATTTATTGATGACACAAAGATGATGCAGTAATTATCTTATTAATGAAATATTGACATAATTGATGTTATAAACACCAAAATAAATGTAATTTGAGACTTTTTATGAATTGCACTAATTTTATAGGTTAATATGATATATTAGTGTTGATTTAATCAACTTGGTTCGAACATATAATTCTGTTATGACTTTCCCAAAAATCATATATCAAATAGTGTCAAAATTGACACAAAATAGTTTTTAAATCAAATATTATATTCTTAATTGTTATTTTATTCCTAAAAATCTAAGGTTCGGCCACATGACTTAGATAAGGATATATATATTAATAATAAACAATTTGGGGTTCGTTTGGCATGTTATAGTAAGTGTATTAACCGTATAGTGAAAGAAAACAAAAAGACACGGTAAAAGATAAATTATTTAACTTAGAGTTAAATCTAATTGATAAGGTTAAAATAATACCCTAAACTTGTCTAAATCCTATTGGTTGATAGGATTTCGACCCATCCCCACCTTATCCTTGAAATAAATCAATTTGTATCTATTTAAAACCGAACTTGACTTTATAATAAAATAATATTTTTAGTTATTCCTAAGGTGCCCCTCTCCTCCCTTATAAAAGGGCACCTCCTCCCCCTCCTCCTCACACAAATTTGAGCACTCAAGCTCGGCCAACCCCTTCCATTTTCTCCTCCCCACATCCCTAGAATAATCCTAGAGGTTCTGGTCTTCTTCAAAGACCAATCTTAGTTCCCTAAATGGAGGATTCAAAGAGGCCTTCCAAAGAAGAGGTAATATCCATTACCGATCTTTTCAATTTCTTTCGTCTTCAACTTCTTCTTCTTTAGTTGTTTCATTACAAAGTAATAACATCAGTATTACATACATACTGATATGTTATTATAAATATGAAACAACCCTAATTCACCTCTTATCCATCCTACGGAAAAATGAAACCACCACGCGTGCGTACGTACGGAATACCGTCTCCACGCCGTGGTGTAATCTATTTTCCACCATCACCTTACAAGGATGGGTATAATGGTGTAATGAGTAACTATATATGATTATTATAAAGTAATATTGATACTGAAATAATATATATATACTCCAATACAATTCTACGATCATAGAAATGATATCATCACTCGTGCGTACGTACGGAATACCATCTCCACGATGTGATGCGACTCGTTCTACATGATCATCATTACATAGTAATTATATAAATGAATTTAATGAATAAATATGATATATGCTACACAAATAACATTCTGGATATAAGGTATCTATAACCTTAAAAGAAGAATAAGAATTTATTCGGAAAAACACGCATAAGAACAAAAGGCAATAAAGACCCGAGTAACAAGTAACAATGAAATATTACTAACAAGAAGCTAAGAATATGACCATATATGATATCATATCAATATGTATGATTCTGGAATAAGTCAATAACATTATTTAAACCATTATACAGGAGCTTCGGACACGTACAAAGCAAATTGGACCTAAGGTAAGGGAAATATCACAATCTCATTTTTATCCGAGATTGTTTATTCGTAAGTATTTACTGGGGTGTATTTTATCATCCACATCCATGTTCCCTCAATATGTAATATTGTTTCCATCCACTTGCAATAGTTTAAATCCAATTTTACCCTTCGGTGAGTTTTTAGTAAAGAATATGAAAGGAATCTTTTGTCGTTTTTCCGTACGAGGTACTTTTTGACTTTTCCGACAAAAGTACGAAGAATGTTTTTTTTAACTTATACGGCATGAATGGATTTTTAAAACATTATTTCCAAGAAGCTTCCTTTACAATTTTTCAAGTTTATTTTTAATCAACTTCTTCTAGTTTATAATTGTATGACATGTTAAGAAAAGAAAAGTATTTTTAAAGAAGAAAGGATATTTTCCTCAAGAATGGAGTTCAAGTGTTTTATCAAAATTATTTTCCATCTAAGATAATAAAGGGTTCTGTTTTTATCCCTATTATTACATTTATTTGATCATGTTGTGATGGAATTATTTTATGAATTCCTTTATCTTATATGAATTGATTTATGATGTCATGATGTTTCAAGAATCCCATTTTTGTTACCTGTGTTATGCGATGATGTATGTTTTATGATTATGTGGCACACATAAGAAAGGATTCATTATAAGATGGGTGGGACCTATATCTCCCTCCAATGCATTGGGTAAAGATTTTATATCTCATGAGATAGACATGGCTGGAACGGAAGGTTATTTTGGTTCAGTGATACAGGACTGAAACAAGGAGTGAACTCGGTTCAGAAAAGGGACTTTTTCCACTAAGATAGTCTTGGAAATGAGTCATGACTAACAAGAAATGATTATCCATGATTATGTGTGAATGCCACAAGGTTTCAAGTTTTATTTTATGATTATGGGGATCTCATTTTGACTTCTATGATTTATTCCATGTTAAGATTTTATGATCTCTTTTGCAGGTTATGATTTTCAAAAAGATATGATATGATTTTTATTTCCTTTATTTGCCCTTGCTGAGCATTTGAGCTCACCCTTTTATGTTTTCTTTTCCCCAGGTCAGGAAGATGGATATTAAGTAGAATATGCTAAAAGGGACCCTAGATATGATGAAATAAAAGGGAGACACTGTAGAAGATTTATAAACCAGTTGTTTATGTTTCCCAGTTTCTAAAGACACTATACCTATACGGTCCTTTGTGGTTTTGTCATATGTTGTAATAAGCGTGCTTCAATTTTGAAGTATTAACAATTTATGTAAAGTATGGGTCGTTATAGTTGGTATCAGAGGAAAGTTATAGTCAACCGTTGGAAACTAGGATGTGAAAGCCTTAGTAAGAACCCTAAGGATAAGTCTAAGCATAGAACACAATCTTAGTGTTTTAGAAATGGCCATGAATAACCTAGGATAAGACCTTAAGCATGAAAATTTTATTCTTGAATTATGTGGTTTTCCTATTATAATTAGTGTTGCTCACACTATTCTTCTTGGTTTTAGTCAATGGCTGGAACCCGAAGGAACCGTGTTAATACGGAATGCGATGGGCAATGCAATGATTGTCCCCCTGAGCAAGCAAACGATATGGGAGCTGGAATGGAAAATCTTGTAGCCATGCTCACACAACTTTCTCAAGCTATGAATCATGCAGGACTTCCAAACGAGCAAAGGAGGGAGCAACATTCTGTTGAATGCTTCATGAGGCAGCGTCCACCTTCTTTCAGCGGGTCTACTGATCCATTAGTTGCTGAACAATGGATTAGTACTAATGAAAAGATATTTTCAGTTCTTCAATGTTCTGAACATGATAAAGTCATCCTAGCAGTGTATCGTTTGGAAGGAGATGCTGATCAATGGTGGAATCTTATTAAGAATACGAGGCAAAGGGATGAAATTGAGTCTATGGAATGGGACGAGTTCAAGAACATATTTTTCAATAAGTACTTCCCTCGTATTCTCCGAACAAATATGGAGAAAGAGTTTCTTGAACTGAAGCAAAGGGATGATGAATCTGTTGGTACCTATGAAGCAAATTTTACAAGACTTGCAAGGTACGCTTCTGGTATTATTATCCAACCTGAGAGTAAGATCGATCGATTCTTTAGTGGCTTAAAACCAAGTCTTCGAAGGGCGTTAGCCATAAGGGACTTCAATAGCTACGAGGAAATCGTTCGATGTGCTCTCAAAGTCGAGATGGATATTGGAGTAACCCATCAGTCTCATGGGTTTGATAAGAAGAGGATGATGGAATTCAAAGGAAAATCTAATGAGAAAACTGAAAAGAAGATGAGCTTTCCCTTATGCTCAAAGTGTGGAAAGAAACATGGAGGGAATTGTCTTAAAGGGACAAGTAAATGTTTTAAATGTGGAAAGGAAGGTCATCGGGCATTTGAATGCCGTGATAATGGGAAGAAGATGTCTAATGATTCAAACAAAGGAAGGGATACACAGAATGATCCTACTACACATCAATGTTTCAAGTGCAAGGAGATGGGGCATTATGCCAATCAATGCCCAAATCCAAGGGTTGATGATGATGGTCGACGTCAACAAAATCTTAAGGATAAAGACAAAGGAAAGTCACATGCAATTTCTATCAGCGATGTGGAGTACGATAACGAAGTGGTGAAAGGTACACTTACCGTCCACTCTAATGTAGCAAATGTTTTATTTGATTCTGGATCCACCCACTCTTTTATTTCTAAAGAATTTTCTAAGGGTATCACCGTATTACCTCAACAATTATATGTTGAGTTATCTGTGACAACACCTAATGGCACATCAGTCGCACCAAAAGTTTATAATTCTTCTCCGATCGAAGTTTGTGGGAAAGTGCTTCCTGAAAATCTTATGATCCTTCCTTTAGTGGAATTTGATGTGATTCATGGAATGGATTGGCTTTCTCTACATGGAGCTCATATCAATTGCCAAAGAAGGGAAGTCACATTTCATATTCCAGATCAATCTACGATCGTTTATCGATGAAAGGATTAATATAACCTCCCAGTGGAAATTCCTTCCATCATATGGGTCTTGATTCCGCTAAATGAAGGTTATTTATCTCAAATGGTTGGTGAGAAACTCACGATTAAGAATATGCCCATTGTATGGGAGTTTGATGATGTCTTTCCGGAGGAATTACCAGGTCTTCCACCAAATCGTGAAGTTCAGTTTTCAATAGAACTCGTACCGGGTGCTTTGCCTATTTCAAAGACACCTTATAGAATGGCCCCAATTGAGTTGCAGGAATTGAAGAAGCAACTCTAAGAGAATCTTGATAATGGATTCATACGCCCTAGTGCGTCACCTTGGGGAGCACCTGTTCTATTTGTTAAGAAGAAAGATGGATCAATGAGACTCTGCATTGATTATCGAGAACTTAACAAGATCACTATCAAGAACAAATATCCTCTCCCACGCATTGATGACTTATTTGACCAACTACGCGGAGCTCAATACTTTTCCAAGATTGACCTTCGTTCAGGATATCATCAATTAAGGGTCAAAAGGGAGGATATACCAAAGACGGCTTTCCGTACAAGGTATGGACACTATGAATTTATAGTGATGCCATTTGGTCTTACTAATGCCCCTACTATCTTCATGGATCTAATGAATAGAGTCTTTAGAGACTATCTTGATCAATTTGTGGTAGTCTTTATAGACGATATTCTTGTCTATTCAAAGAGAAAGGAAGAGCATGAAGATTACTTGAGAATTATATTAAAGACCCTGAGAAGGGAGAAGCTTTATGCGAAATTTACCAAGTGTGAATTTTGGCTTCAAAAAGTTGCATTTTTGGGTCACATAATCTCAAAAGAGGGGATATCTGTGGATCCAGCAAAAACAGAGGTTATCCAAAGATGGTAAAGACCAACAACAGTAACTGAGATCCGAAGTTTTCTTGGTTTGGCTGGATATTATCGACGTTTTGTAAAGGATTTTTCACGATTATCCAATCCACTCACCAAGTTGACTCGGAAAGGAGTTATGTTTGTCTGGACAGAGGAATGTGAAGAGAATTCCAAGGAGTTGAAAAGAAGGTTATCCAGTGCACCTGTGCTCACACTGCCTTGTAGTGGAGAAAGGTTTGTGATCTACAGTGATGCATCCAAGAAGGGATTGGGGTGTGTTCTTATGCAAAATGATATGGTGATAGCTTATGCCTCACGACAGTTGAAAATCCATGAACAAAATTACCCAACACATGATTTGGAGTTGGCTGCGGTAATCTTTGCATTAAAGATTTGGAGGCATTACCTTTATGGTGAAAGGTGTGATATCTATACTGATCATAAAAGTTTAAAGTATATTTTCACACAAAAGGAGATGAATATGCATCAAAGAAGATGGTTGGAGCTGATTAAGGATTATCACTGCTCAATCCATTACCACCCTGGGAAAGCAAACAAGGTGGCAGATGCATTAAGTCGACAAGACCATGCTAGTTTATCCATGATGAGGATCACACAAGATCCAATATTTATGGATTTACAAAGGATGGATCTTGGAATTATAATGGAAGGGGAAAAATATTATCTTTCTCAAATGAATGTTCAACCATCTATACATGTGAAGATTAAAGAGGCACAGAAAGAAGATGTCGAGTTACAAAAGAAGGTGAGAAATGTTCCTGAATTCAACCTTGATTGTGATGGGATAATAAAGTTCAGGAATCGGGTTTGTGTTCCTCCCATACCTGAATTAAAGAAGGAGCTGCTGGATGAGGCTCATAGTTCTTCATTCTCTATTCATCCTGGAAGCACGAAGATGTATAGGGACCTGAAAGAGTACTTCTGGTGGGATGGCATGAAAAGAGATGTTGCTGAAAACGTCTCTCGATGCTTGGTTTGTCAACAAGTTAAAGCTGAGAGACAGAAGTCTAAAGGGATGTTACAACCATTACCCATACCCGAATGGAAATGGGAAAACATCACTATGGACTTTGACACAGGACGTCCTAAAACATCCAAAGGCAATAATGCTATCTGGGTCATAGTTGATCGTCTTACAAAGTCTGCACACTTCATTGCTATTAGAGAGGATTTCTCTCTAGATCAGCTTGCCAGGATATATGTAAAGGAAGTGGTAAGATTGCATGGAGTACCACTTTCTATTATATCTGATCGGGATCCGAGATTTACCTCGAAGTTCTGGCGAAGTCTTCAGCATACTCTGGATACAGAGTTGAGTTTCAGCACTGCTTATCATCCTCAGACAGACGGTCAGTCTGAGAGAACAATTCAAACCCTAGAAGATATGTTGAGAGCTTGCTCTATGGATTTCAAAGGAGGTTGGGATCAACACCTACCTTTGGTGGAATTTTCTTATAATAATAGTTTTCACTCCAGTATTCAGATGGCTCTTTATGAAGCTCTCTATGGAAAGAAATACAGGACTCCAACTTGCTGGGATGAAGTTGGGGAAAGAAAGCTATTAGGACCTGATCTCGTTGATGAAATGGCAGAGAAGATCAGATCTATTCAACAACATATAAGAGTAGCTCAGAGTCGACAGAAAAGTTATGCCGACAACCGAAGAAAAGACCTAGAGTTTGAAGTGGGTGATAAAGTGTTCTTACGAATATCTCCCTGGAAGAGGGTTATGAGATTTGGAAAGAAGGGGAAGTTGAGCCCTAGATATATCGGTCCTTTCGAAATACTGGATCGTGTTGGGAAGGTAGCTTACCGATTGGCGCTTCCACCGAATCTCTCTCAAGTTCACGATGTGTTCCATGTATCTCTCCTGAGAAAGTACATACCAGATTCTTCACATGTACTCAGCTCATATGTTGTACCGTTGGAGCAAGATCTTTCTTATGAAGAATAGCCGATAGAGATTTTGGATCGTAGCGAAAAAGTCCTACGAAACAAGACCACTCGCTTGGTGAAAGTTTTATGGAGGAACCACCAACTTGAAGAAGCTACATGGGAGCTTGAGGATATGATGAGGGAGAAGTATCCTCATCTGTTTGTTACAAAGTGACGAATTTCGAGGGAGAAATTCTTTTTAAGGGGGGTAGAATGTAACACCCGAGACTTTTATGTTATATAAATCATCAAAGGAATCTTTTTCTACACAACACTTGCTTGGCTTGCTTTACACGCAATCGTGACCTTCCTCGATAGCTTGCGTCGTACGCAATACCGAGTTTCACTAAACAACAATATGCTATTAAAACTAGCTGTTATGAATAGTAATAACCACTTTTTTAAATTTTATAAATTTTATTTTCCAAAATGGACTTCATTTTTGGACTCAGAATATCGAAATTAGCCTAGGGTGAAATTTTGGTATTTTTCTGAAAACTTTCAATTTTTGATGAATAGTGAAACCACTAAGTGGTAGGTTAAAAACTGAATTTTGCATAAAACTTAATTTTACAGCTTCTGTGAATGGAATTTTGAAAATCCGACAGACACGGTTGATATCAGTAAGTAAAATGTGGTTCAATGAGATAAAAATAATTTTTTGGTGAATAGTAACTTTTTACTTTTTTTACCGCGGTTAATAGTAAATAGGGTAACTAAGGGTAAATATGATATTACTATTACCCTAACACATGTCCTAATTCTATTGGAAAAGTGTAATTCGACCAAAAACAAACTTAGGAATAACATATGACCATTTAGGGCCACTTGGATTAGATTAGGACATTTATTATTAATTTATTTAAAGAAGGGTTAAAATAGTTAAAATCAAAGTTTAATAACTAAATCATTTTTAATATAGGGTTATACATAAGATAAATTCGACTATAAATATTCATTAGAAATCTAAAAAGATTTCCTACATAATGATATTTTATTTATAATTTTTAGACATTAAATAATGTAATTTATTGATGACACAAAGATGATGCAGTAATTATCTTATTAAAGAAATATTGACATAATTGATGTTATAAACACCAAAATAAATGTAATTTGAGACTTTTTATGAATTGCACTAATTTTCTAGGTTAATATGATATATTAGTGTTGATTTAATCAACTTGTTTAGAACATATAATTCTGTTATGACTTTCCCAAAAATCATATATCAAATAGTGTCAAAATTGACACAAAATAGTTTTTAAATCAAATATTATATTCTTAATTGTTATTTTATTCCTAAAAATATAAGGTTCGGCCAAATGACTTAGATAAGGATATATATATTAATAATAAACAATTTGGGGTTCTTTTGGCATGTTATAGTAAGTGTATTAACCATATAGTGAAAGAAAACAAAAAGACACGGTAAAAGTTAAATTATTTAACTTAGAGTTAAATCTAATTGATAAGGTTAAAATAATATCCTAAACTTGTCTAAATCCTATTGGTTGATAGGATTTCGACCCATCCCCACCTTATCCTTGAAATAAATCAATTTTTATCTATTTAAAACCGAACTTGACTTTATAATAAAATAATATTTTTAGTTATTCCTAAGGTGCCCCTCTCCTCCCTTATAAAAGGGCACCTCCTCCCCCTCCTCCTCACACAAATTTGAGCACTCAAGCTCGGCCAAACCCTGCAATTTTCTCCTCCCCACATCCCTAGAATAATCCTAGAGGTCCTGGTCTTCTTCAAAGACCAATCTTAGTTCCCTAAGTGGAGGATTCAAAGAGGCCTTCCAAAGAAGAGGTAATATCCATTACCGATCTTTTCAATTTCATTCGTCTTAAACTTCTTCTTCTTTAGTTGTTTCATGACAAAGTAATAACATCAGTATTACTTACATACTGATATGTTATTATAAATATGAAACAACCCTAATTCACCTTCTATCCATCCTACGGAAAAATGAAATCACCACGCGTGCGTACGTACGGAATACCGTCTCCACGCCGTGGTGTAATCTATTTTCCACCATCACCTTACAAGGATGGGTATAATGGTGTAATGAGTAACTATATATGATTATAATAAAGTAATATTGATACTGAAATAATATATATATACTCCAATACAATTCCACGATCATAGGAACGATATCATCACTCGTGCGTACGTACGGAATACCGTCTCCACGATGTGATGCGACTCGTTCTACATGATCATCATTAAATAGTAATTATATAAATGAATTGAATGAATAAATATGATATATGCTACACTAATAACATTCTGGATATAAGGTATCTATAACCTTAAAATAAGAATAAGAATTTATTCGGCAAAACACGCATAAGAACAAAAGGCAATAAAGACCCGAGTAACAAGTAACAATGAAATATTACTAACAAGAACCTAAGAATATGACCATATATGATATCATATCAATATGTATGATTCTGGAATAAGTCAATAACATTATTTAAACCATTATTCAGGAGCTTCGGACACGTACAAAGCAAATTGGACCTAAGGTAAGGGAAATATCACAATCTCATTTTTATCCGAGATTGTTTATTCGTAAGTATTTACTGGGGTGTATTTTATCATCCACATCCATGTTCCCTCAATATGTAATATTGTTTCCATCCACTTGAAATAGTTTAAATCCAATTTTACCCTTCGGTGAGTTTTTAGTAAAGAATATGAAAGGAATCTTTTGTCGTTTTTCCGTACGAGGTACTTTTTGACTTTTCCGACAAAAGTACGAAGAATGTTTTTTTTAACTTATACGGCATGAATGGATTTTTAAAACATTATTTCCAAGAAGCTTCCTTTACAAGTTTTCAAGTTTATTTTTAATCAACTTCTTCTAGTTTATAATTGTATGACATGTTAAGAAAAGAAAAGTATTTTTAAAGAAGAAAGGATATTTTCCTCAAGAATGGATTTCAAGTGTTTTATCAAAATTATTTTCCATCTAAGATAATAAAGGGTTCTGTTTTTATCCCTATTATTACATTGATTTGATCATGTTGTGATGGAATTATTTTATGAATTCCTTTTATCTTATATGAATTGATTTATGATGTCATGATGTTTCAAGAATCCCATTTTTGTTACATGTGTTATGCGATGATGTATGTTTTATGATTATGTGGCACAATAAGAAAAGATTCATTATAAGATGGGTGGGACCTATATCTCCCTCCAATGCATTGGGTAAAGATTTTATATCTCATGAGATAGAAATGGCTGGAACGGAAGGTTATTTCGGTTCAGTGATACAGGAATGAAACGAGGAGTGAACTCGGTTCAGAAAGGGACTTTGTCCACTAAGATAGTCTTTGCAATGAGTCATGACTAACAAGAAATGATTTTCCTTGATTATGTGTGCATGCCACAAGGTTTCAAGTTTTATTTTCTGATTATGGGGATCTCATTTTCACTTCTATGATTTATTCCATGTTAAGATTTTATGATCTCTTTTGCAGGTTATGATTTTCAAAAAGATATGATATGATTTTTATTTCCTTTATTTGCCCTTGCTGAGCATTTGAGCTCACCCTTTAATGTTTTCTTTTCCCCAGGTCAGGAAGATGGATATTAAGTAGAATATGCTAAAAGGGACCCTAGATATGATGAAATAAAAGGGAGACACTGTAGAAGATTTATAAACCAGTTGTTTATGTTTCCCAGTTTCTAAAGACACTATACCTATACGGTCTTTTGTGGTTTTGTCAAATGTTGTAATAAGTGTGCTTCAATTTTGAAGTATTAACAATTTATGTAAAGTATGGGTCGTTATAGTGAGACCCATCAAGGTTTTTATCTCACACCCTACCTGTGCCTTCATGTGTTTGTAGATTACCTCCTTCCTAGTTCTGGTAGGGGAAAACACCACATGGAGGTGGTTATAGCTGTTGATATGTTGACATGGAGAGTTACGTGTGTTGGGAATTGGGATTTTTATCTTTATTATTTCTAGTAATTTTCGATAGTACTTTGGGTTGTCATACCTATTTGGCTTCTCGTACAAATATCTTAGTAGATTTTTTCTTATACAAATTCTAATTCATTATCTTTCATCCTCATTATTAGTGGTAAATTCCCTCATCCTTTATTTTTTTATGATGTGATATGATAATCCCAAACCCATGGGGATATTGAATTCCCTTCTACCCATTTCAGGACTGGCTTAGTTATCAGGTAACTAGTGTACCTGGGCTGGTTCATGATAAGTATGTTATGATCATTCCTAGTTAGTTTTAATATAACATGATCAAAAAAATTTACCATAAAAACTCTCAGAATTCCCAAGGAAAAAAATTAAGCATTTTGTTTTGATTCTAGTTAATAGAGGCCATGGATGAAAGAATATTAAGTTCCGTTTGGGTTAAGAATGTGTAAATAATCTCCCAATTGATTATCATAAAGGAACAATAATATTTTCTAAATGTGGAAAAGAAGGATAGAAAGAAAGTAACTAAAACAGAAAAATGAAGGGTTTAGTTAATAGAATGGATGAAAATATTGGCCTCCATTAGGAATCATCAATGGTAAATTTATTTATGGGTGGAATAATTGTAAATTATTCAAATCAACTTATAAAATGTAATGATCTTGAATAGAATCAACAAGGTGGTACAAATATTGGTTACATTGGTGATGATGATAAAACTAGAGAAAAACTGTGAAAATAAAGATGTATTAAGTAACTGGATGAGGTATTCTTATTTTAACTTATAGATAAATTAGAATAATCAATGTGTCTATGTTTTTGGATTCCAGAATTAAGTTATATGAATGGTGAAATATACAAGGATTTTCATGTTTATGTTTTTATCTAAGGATTTACAAGATTATGTTGAATATTTCAGATGGATTGGAAATATGATTTAATGAAAATGTGATATTTTAAATAAGGGAAGATAAACCTTAATATGTATCATTTGTTAATATAATTTTTTTGTATAAATAAATTTTGGATTTGAATAAGTAAATTGGATGGAATTGATTACCTTAGAACTCATAAAAGTCTTCATGAAAAAGTAGTCCATGGATAAATTTTAAAACATCTAGAAATTAAGGAATATATCTAGTAATCTTTGGAATAAAGAAGAAATCAATTTTTCCAAAATATTATATGGTATTTTAGGTTAATACCATGTTTCAATTGAGTATATGAGGAGGGTATTCACATGTTTTGAATGGGACAACCAAATGAATGTTTTTGATTTATGGGGGATCGATGTTAAGATGATTTCAAGAAATTATTTATATTGTTTTCAGTTTTCATCCTTCAGAAGAGTTATTAGTATGACAACTTATAAAAAAATTTATGTTAAAATTTTGACAAATTATTCATGTGTTGATGTTTCATTTAAAACCATAGTTAAATGAATATTAAGTTATTAACCTTATTTCAAGGATATCAATCAATTTGTTTTTGAAAATTATATGGATGTTGTTTTAGAAATGGAAAACAAGTATGTCGAGTGACAAATCCTCAAGTCTGGATAGGCCATGAGTCTTAAACCCATGACCAAGTGGTGACAATTGTTTCATACCCACCATTGGATTACCTGATATACTTGTTAATTTTTAATTTTTAAACAATTTTATGAATTAATTTTAACGATGAACCAATAGTGTTACTTTTTATGTTTAAAAATTATTACATTAACTATTTTGATTTTGAAGAATTATTATAGAAAATCAATTAGAGTTTTCAACATTTTATGGGCCTTAAGATATAATAAAAGTATAATTTAGTGCTTCAAGAAACAAAGTTAATTTATGGGTATACATTTATTGATTTAATGGATAAATTATAAAATGATCAAACCATAATAAATAATGAAATTGTATTTGTAAAAATATATAATGTCAGTATATTTCATTATATTATTGCTTAATAAAATAATTACTCATAATTTTGAAAATGATATTATTTTTTGTCCAAATACCTTTTTTAAACCAATGTCCTTTTAAATCATCATATATTTTTGACTTTTAGGCCCCCAAATTTTCACTGATCATTAACTTATTTGTTATTGATGAACTCAGGTACTCCCTATGAGTATTTTTAATTTTCTCACATGTCCAATATTTACTCCCAACCTATGTTGTCTTTTGATGAAACCTATTTATATGTTAATTTGGGTAACCATTATCTTTCCAACATTAATGTTTTACTATTCATTATTACAATATGGATTTCTATGAATGAGACATTCAAGTAACTAACAATTGATAACCCATATGATCTTCAAGGGAGAAATTAATTTTAATGGGGGGGGGGGGTAGAATGTAGCAATCAAGGTTTTTGTGATATATTTTTTAAATTAATTTAATATTTTTTTGATTTTATTCATTTCACTTAACAAAAAATATATCTTGTGTTATATAAAATCACCAAGTTATTCATTCCTTGTACACAAATATGCTAAAATTTAGTTATAAGATACAAAAGAATATGTTTGGAAAACATGTTACACAAAATTGACTTTCATTACCTGCAACATTGTCTTGTCTTTCACTAAACACAACACCGAATTAGCTTGTCGTACACACAACACCGACTTGGTGTGTGTTACAAGAAAAAATGAGATTCTATACAACGTAATTTTATTGTCATAATTATTTAATCGTTATAATTATAATATAGTGATTAAATTTATTAATATTTATTTTAATAAATAATTTTCAAAAATTATTTATAATTGTGATAATTATAAATATTTTATTTGGTAAATTCGTAAATTTTTTTAAAATAATATTTTCTCAAAAGATCTTATTTATATGCCATTATATGAACAATAATAAAATATTTTTTAAGGAATTTTAGAAATTTAATATGATAAAATAAATTTAATTTTTAAATTAAGAATCTCAAAATTATATTATGGTGAATTTTTGATATTTTTCTAAGATATCATTTTTGGATGAATAGTGAAAAATAATTAATTTTATTTCAAAAATACTTTTGTGTCAAATTTATTAATATATTTAAATTATATTTTCAGTGGGTTTTAATGTCTTATTATATCAATAATATATCTATTAATACAATTAATTAAATTGTAATATCTTTATATCGAATTTAGATATAAAATCTTAATGAACTTTTCAACATTCCCACTTTAAAAAAACGCCGCTATCATGCCACATCTGCGAGATTAGAACTAAAAATGATTTTTATGATTCTGTGAATTTAATTAAAATATATGTAAATGGATGGTTTTAATTATTAATATATTTATATTTTAATAAGATGAACTTAATATTGACCAAAAATATTTGCGAAAGTGGATAATACTAATTGAAATTATTAAGCTAGTATTATGCTTAAGAAGGGAATAAACCATAATATTAAGGGAAAACATGGAATAAAATTTTTTAAAAAACCAATTTAATGGACATATTTCATTCATAATCCTTCCATTATTTTGGATTCATCTGTTTTTCTGACTTTTTACATAGAAAAATGAGAAAACCGAACTTGTATTTAAACATTCCAACTGTGTCCCCTATCATCAATATAAAAGGCCACCACATCTCTCCATTCCTTACAACTATAAAACTACACCGTATGAGAATATCTAAAACCAATTAAAATCCCACGGACACTCACTTCGTCTTTGAAGCCTCCTTTTTGAAGGAAATTCAATTAGGGAATCCCTTTGTCGAAAACTGAAAGGAGTTACCTAAAGAATAGGTAACATCCTTCAGTAAGATCTGCCAATTTATTTCTTTTCTCCACCACATTAATTATTATTATTACATGATCACATATGTAACGACCGAAAATTCCATTAATGAAAATTCCTCTTGAACTAATTAAAATGTCTTATTATGGTTATATAAAATGTGAGCTTCATTGGTTTTATGTTTCTGGATTTTAAAATACCATTATGAATTGTGACCATTGCTAACATAACTGTTTAATAGTGATCACATGATTAGTATAAATATAGGGCTATAAAAAATATAATTTACTCAGAAAAAGGATGTAATGGCCTCATCCAGTAGAATTGCCCCATACGAATTGCATTTGTCAGAGCTTGGAAAGGGGGTGGTGTCATTGGGCTTTGCTCTTGAATAAGGCCAAGCTGAGCTTGAACACGTTAGTGTTGAGCAGAACTGACTATGAGAGAAGTAGAAGTTAATTCAGATTACCACCCGAGCGATGTTATCCAAGCCATCCCAAGAGTCTGTCACCATCACACACCATACCGATCGGTATTATGTAGGTTTTATAAGGGGTTATGTAATAAGACCCTATAACTATGACTATGTACATTATTTTTGAATAAATAATGTGCATTCATTTTATTATTGTTACTTTGTAAATAGTTTTTAAATCCCCAATAGTATTTTTATTTAATATTAAACTAAGAAATCTATTTTGATGAATTAATGAATTTTTAATTCAATAATATTTAATAAAATATTATTATAATTAAGTTACGTTTTATTAAATATAAATAATTATATACTTTTATGAATGAAATTGTAATGTTTATTAAGGTTTGAAAGCTATGTGGTCAAAACCAATAAATTTTCGGTAAATTTCAGTTTTTTTAAAAAGTAAAAAATCAAATATTTATAAAATTATTTAGATAAAATTAATATTATTTTTACAAAAAAGACATCAAAATTATCCAGTGGTGAAGTTTTCATAATTTTCTGAGACAATCGATTTTTTTTGGTAAAAATTAAATACCGTTTAAATATATATTGTGTTTTATGACATCATAATGAATCAATAGTGATGTAATAAAATAATATAAACATTATTTTCCACCAATATATGTTTTACCATTATGATAATGGGATTTTTGGTTTTTTATATATTTTATAAAGCTTTAGTGGACCCTTCAATGCTTATAAAACATTTTGTCTTCTTAAATTGTTTTCCTTGAGAGTGTGACTCACCTCCACATAAGCAACTCTATTATTTTAAGAAGTTAGGATATTGGAATTATAAAAATATTATTTTCCACTTTTTTTTGGTAAAAAACATGGGCAAAAACCATGGTCTGGTTTGTGGTTTTGATTAGTTTAATGTGAGGTGTCCCAAACCTAAAAAATAAAGAATTCCCTCTTATTTCTTGTATAAACCCACCCAAGCTCCCACTTCCTATTTACTAAAAACCATTGGAGTATGACCAAACCCTGCTCTCCTCTCTCTAGAATCCTTCCAAGGTTCCCCATGCTCGGAAGAAGCCTCTCTCAAGCCTCTCCCAAGCCTTTGGGATCACACTTCCAATTAGGTGATTTCTTCCTTTCTCATTTTGTCCAATTTTCATTAAGTTTTTATGCCCTTTTGTTTTTAATTAAAAATGTTGGGGTATGATTTTGATCAATCCCCATACTTTCCTATTTATATTTGGACAATGTTATACCCCTTTCTCTCTCATTAATTCCTCCCATGCACACCTGTTACCGTGCTGAAATTCTGTGAGGGATTTCTCTCTCCCCTTTTACATCCATGTAATTATTTTGTATTATTCATCTAAATTCCATTACGTTTTCTGGGACAGGTATATATATGACCAAATTACTGTCCATTTCATGTACATATGATGAGACACCATTTTATCTCTCATCAACAATTTTCATGAATCTTTAAGTCATGTTGTTATGCTGTTGAAATTGCACCACGTTTTTCCAAGCCAAGATCATTGTGTACTAAATACCATACCCATATATTTATCAAGGGTATTCACCTTTATGAAAATATACATATTTAATGTTACTTTATTTCATTTATTCCACATTACTTAATTGTGGAATAACTCATGATGTTTATTGATTTCGTGTTATATGATCCATTTGGCACACTTATGCATGAAATGAAATGTTTACGAAGGGTGCGCCTTGATAGCACTCCAATTCATTAGGTAAAGTATAGTATCAAGATACATCTTTTGTAATGGGTGTTTACTCATGATAATTCATGTTCTATGAGGTTTTACTCATGCTTCCTATGCAATGAGGGTTTACTCATGCTCCATGTGGAATGACCCTTGGCTCATGCTAATTCCATGTAAAGTTTTGTTGCCACGTATCCATGTTATGGTTATCAAGATTTATCATGCCTTTATATTAATTTTTCTCCTTTTCTAAATTTATATGCCTATTGCCTAACATGTATTGTATTCCTAATGGTGTTATATGTTTATTCCCTTACCGAGATTTATAGATCACCCTTTTCTTAAGCATGTCCTCAGGTTATCCCATGCAATGCTAAGTATGAGGGAATTTGATGGTAATGTAAAAAAAAGTTAAAAATAATTTTGTACTGTGTTTTATGTTATAAGCAGCTATGTAATGTTCCTAATCCCCTGTGACACTAGACCTCTCGAACTTCTATGTTGTATCAAGTGAAGATTTTTTGTAATAAATTCGGTTCAAGTGTGTAATAAAAATCAGTGTTATTATTACATATTATCATAATTATCATAAATATGCTAATGTTTTTTTATTATATGGTTTCATCCGACACTTATAATCACTTCCATATAATGGGTAACAAACTTTCAATTCTTGTGTAGGGTGAACTACCAAATCATGAAATGATGTTGTTTGTTTTACCATTAACACCTATTATGTTTTGGAGTTATTATGGAAATATATTTTTATATGATATTTATGATGTATTTATACTTATTTACTTATTATGTAAATTATACCTTCATTATTTCCATTTTTTTAAATACTATAACTTTGTTTGTTGAAGTGTGGACCACCACCTTCTCATAGCGATGCGATTTGTACACACATAACTTGGAATGTATTACGGATAAATTTAGTAATATAAAATGATATATATGAAAAAATAATTCTACTATGATGATATTATATACCTATAAAAATATATTTAATTTAATTTATTTCTTTCATAACACCATGAAAATAGAATCAACGTTCATGCATAGCAACGACCTACCGTCTCCATTAATATTATATACCATTTTATATTTATATCTTTTATAGTTTATTATAAATGTTTATATAGTGAATATATATTATATAAAATTAATTTTTTACATCATTCAAATAATTAAATCATAATTTAATTAAGTGGGTCAAGAATTACAAGTCAAAACACGTAATAAAAACAAATAGTTGTTACGCAAAACATTATTATAACATGTAAATTTTAATAAATATGTAATATAAGATAATTATAAAATATTTTATGGAATTATATATGTATATGGTTCTGAGATAAATTAATAATAATGTTATATTTATTATATAGGAGGCTTGTACGTATACAATTATTGTCAAGACATAAGGTACGAGAATTTCATCACCCTTTTTATTTCCATGAGATACATGCCTTATACAATACTCATTTAATTTTTATGATATATATAATACCTGTTAATGTATTCTATTAATATTATAATTAATATTTTGGGAATTTACATATACATTTTATGATATTTATCTCATGGGGTTTGTATTTCAAAGGTTACCAAATTGGTAAATTAATTTAATCTAAATTTTTTTTATTTGAGACACATGCCATGTTATGCACATATATTTTTCAATGAGTTTTATATAAAACCATTTAAATGTTATATAATGAGTAATACTATTTTCATTATATTTGTATTCTCCATATAATTTCAATTTCTTAAATGGGGAGTTTGATTCCAAGTTTCTATGTGGTAAGGTTTAATTAAAATTATCTAATTGTTTGTTGAGATAGATTATAGTTATGTTTTAATCTATTAAATATCAAGATACATCTATCTATAAATCTAATGTGTTTCCTAATACTCTATTTATTCATATTATATCCATGTAATGGTACATGTTTTCCTCTCTTTGTTACATAATATGGTCAAGAAATGGGTTTTTTTAAGAAAGTTCAACATCACCTCTCCCTTCAGTTGGAAATATATGTTCAATAAAAACAATCTTTTATAAAAGGATTACAAAAATAGTATAATATTAAACAATGGTCTTCAAACGGAATTTTTCCAATGTTTTACCTTTTAATCAAAAGGGTTTTTAAAAAACGAATCTTCTTGGTAATCTCCGATTGAGGAACTTTTATAAACTTTTAATGATGATAATAGAGTGTTTGACTAGTCTGGATTTACCCTCCATCATGATCACAATTTCCATGAAACATATTATATAGGATTTAAAAGTCATTTTTAATGAAAATGCTTTCAATAAATAATTCTATTTTTAGTGAAATTTTTATGAAATTGGGTTTCAAATGGATTTAATTTTTAAATAATATTTTTCAAATAATAAAGGATATTTTCCCCAAGTTTTTTAAAATATATTTTAAAACTATTTTCCATATAATATGACATGTGTTGATGTTACTCACACCCTTCTATGAAATTATTCAACACTTCAATTCATATTCTTCTTTGAATGGTTTATGTTTTGTTAGAATGATTCTTATGACACTAAATTCTCATATATAGGTTATATGATATTAGAACATTCTTCATTTCATGTGACAAGATTTAATGAAATTATTAGGAAACCTATATATTTTCTGTAGATAGGGATGTAATAAAATGTTAATGATTCCCATTTCATTTCATGGGTCATGATTTGATGTTTATGAATCCCTTATATTTATAAGGTTCATGATATGATGAATGTTTTATTATATTTTGGCACGTGTATGAATGATTTTATTATGTTATTGGTGGGTCTGATATATCCCTCAAATGAATCGGTTAATAACAAGTCGTATATGAGCTCAAATGGTATTTGGGTTATAGGCCAAGACTAGAAGTTTGAGGTTATATAGTTTGTATCGGAAACCTAAAAGTTATAGGGTACATGAGTTTTATCCCAGGACAAGAATTAATAGGGTACTTGGGTTATAAAACAAAATTAAAAGTTAAAGGAAAAATGGTTTATTTCCTAAGCTTGAAATTAAGTGGGCATTTGGGTAATATATCTTACCTGAAAAGAATAAGGTACAAAGGTTGTATTCCAAGAATGAAAATATGCAGGTGTATGAGTCTTATCCCATGCCTAACATGTTATAATGGTCATTGTAGGTATCCTTTACATATGATTTATTTTTTTTGTATTCTAAAATTCCATGTCTTATTCCTCACTTATGCCTTCATGTATTATGAACATCCAATATTTATGTCATGATTCATGTTTATGATATTTTATACATGGGGTTGGATCTTTGAATGTTATGCTTTTGTTCTTATACCCTTGTGATTGTGTTATTCATATACATTTCCTTTATTTACCATAATTGAGAATTCAATCTCAGCCATTTCTTATGTTTTCCTTCCCCAAGTTATGAAGAATGGATTTTATGTATGATATCTATAGTGTGGATCCTTTTGGGAAACATTGAAGATCTTTCTATGAGTTAGAATATGTTTTCCCCATGATTCCAAAGGGACTAAACTAATATAGTCATTGGGAATCAGTTTTTTTTTAATTTTTTATGTATTATGAAAGAAGATGTAATTTTAATGTATGAAAATTAATGGTTGTTATAAGAAAAAAGATAGTTTATCAGGAAAAATTTATGAAAATCCATTGTCTTCCCAAATAATTCCTATATATCTTGGTACATCCCCACCTCAATGTGGTTTTCTTCTATGGGAAAACAACACCCTTTGTACCTGCTTTAATATTGTGACTGGTGTCACCGACCATCATAAATTAAGGATAATGAGATTTCCATTTCTCTTTGAAGAAGTAGAGGGGTAAAAACTATTTATTGGTTTTAAATCAAACCATCCCCATGTGTCTCGTATGCTCCATCTCGGACACTAAGCACACATAGATATCCTCTAAAAAGATTATAATGAAATGATCTTTAAAAGGGTAAAGGATATAATCTATATGTCTCAAAATTTTCTATACTACTCAATAAATGTTTCCTCCATAATATCTAATCAACTATAGTTGCATTGGAATTTCACTTATAGTATATTCTACTCTAAAACCAAAGATAGTGATAACTTTTCTAGGGGTTAACTCTGAGAAAAACTTATTCTCAAACTAATGGTCACGGTACACTGCAATTATCATTGCTGTAAACTATTCAGTGTGTCACATAGTTTAGGATACATGAATTCACACCCATATTCAATCACGCATCTGCCACCTACGTAAACATCATATGGATTCATAGGAAAACAGACTAGATATTATGATTCTAATTCTCTGAAAACTCATCCAACCACACCCCAACTCTCAAATCTACATGGGTTGATTTGATATTTAATTATAGCTATAGGTTCATCCCTATTGCATGTAAATAAAGAAAAAAATATCAATGGGTGGGGGTGGGGTAAACCTTGACGTCCCCAATAAAATACATCCTCATATTACGACACCACTATAGAGAAAAAAAATTATAGAATCAACTTTTCTGGAGGTATCACTAACCAACTGATTAGATGTTAGTTATAACCTCCTTCACCAGAAATCGTCCTAATTTTCCTAGGATCTCTTCTAATAAAATGTCTAAATATTTGTCCCAATAACTTGAAAAACTTTTCTCACTCACTAGTGTTCTAGTTTGAGAGTGGATGGTCAGAAACCATTTCATACTGAGGAACATATCATAGGGTTTCACTGCCACTATAATGATATAACACATGATCCTCTATCTCATCATAGAGTTATGTCACACTATTGGTAAATGTGTGTAATAGCCAATCCTCATTAATGGATCCTCATACAAATTTTTTTAGAAAATATGGTCCCCTTGAATCATCATGTCTCAAACATTGGATATTCTCAGGGATAAGTGTCTCATGAATCTATATGGAAAATTATAATTGGAAAGTGAGGGCACCTATCACACCTCAATCAACACTATAATCGTCGATGATTTCACAATATGTGATACTCTTACCTTCCCTTTTCATATAATAACTATAAATAATTCTTTCTCCCACACCGTAGCACAAAAACTAATCTCATACAACCAAGTTAAAGGATAACAATCGATACACCTTAACACTATCTTCCATAGGTGATAGTGAATCACCTAATCGGTTTTGGATAGCATTTCAATAATGTGTTTTGGTGGGTTAATTCCACCTCTTCATATCATACCCATTGTGATGAAAAAAATCACAAACATATGGCTCACTAACTCCTCAAACATCCAGATAAAATACTCGAACAAAGGAGGAAAAAGTGTTGCTTTTAACAATGTCTAATAGTACAAAAAAAGAGTAGAGGGAACATAGACCATTCCACAAAACACTATTTTATCCTATGGGTAAAGAACCTCTAGTACCTACAACTGTCTAAGATTCCAACCACCAGCTTTCAAGGCCTGGAGTTGTCCACTGTGGTTTTGTAGCATGAACCAATGTTCCCGCCACCCCCTACTGCTCACCCAACTCCTCCATCAAATATGACTTGTGGACCTCCTTACTCTAGTCACATCCTATGTGTAGGTTGTTCATCGATGGCCTATCAAACTACAACACTATTTGTATATAAATCCATCCTGATATTTCCTTTACCATCACATGAGTAGCAATGTATTTCCCTGAAATAATTTATCGACTCCTAAAATTTCCAATAAGCTCTATGGAGTCCTCATTTTTATTGCACACATGCTATTGGTAGGTCCTATTGACCCTATATACTATGTGATTACTTCTTTGAAATATTATAATATACTCTCTAACTTAATATTTCATCATCCATAATAAAAAATATCCATTCAACACTTAGTATAAAACTCTACATCCACTTGACCCACTAGAGGTGGGTCTATGACTGATCAAAATAATTAAGCACAGATTAGAGATTATCTTGAAGGAATACCACCTTGTGACTAATCCCACTCATAAAGGACTCACCAATCATTTGGTAAAACTAGAAAAATCTTTTATGGAAGCCATAGTACTAGTATTTGTGAATAAATCTAGAAGGAAAATAAGACAACCCATTGTCAATGTGTAAATATAGTGAGCTACCTTATGAATAAAATGTAAACCACAACCCATTACAATATGATTAATGTACAATTTTTTTCCTTAAAAACTATTTTTACATATACCATGTTGAAGGATGGTGATCAGTGTCTTGGTGTATGAATACTTCAGCTACTACACCAACACTGCAGTCCCTAGACTAAAATTCAAACATGAAATGTTTTAACCTAATTGTAATAGTTACCAAACCAATCATCAAATCTAGACCAAAAAAATACAACCCTAGTACTAAATTGAGGAAGTACCATAACACATCAGGATGACTACTATCCCCTGATACCACTCTTTCCTAACCTTACCCAATTGGGATCAAGCCACAACTACCACAATCCTACCACTAATAGGTCAGGGGATGGAGACCAGTGTCGAGTAGGTATATCAAACACATGGGAGGAAGTAGCCTAATGTACCTATACACATGAACTCAAATCCAAGACCATACAATAATGAAATGTAAATAACAAATAACACTGAATGTATGAATGCATAATCCCATAGTCAGAGAGTAAAATAATGTATTGTAAAGAATAAAAAAGGGTCCAAATACAAGCCAACCAAAAAACTAGAAAATAATGTAAAACCAGATCAAAATGAATAGATTAATTTTAAATTCAAAATTGGAATGAAACTCGGTATTTATAGCACAAACTATGATTCACCAACTCCACATTCTCTAAGGAATGTGTAAAAAGTTTTTTTTGTCTTCGAAAGATATGACATGTGACGTTAGATCCAATCCAAGGGTGAGTATAACAATACCTAATAAGAAACCTTGAAAACTCAAAACAAAAATAATAATTAGTAGACATATCATCAATCCTATGTATTTAAAAATTGATTGAGGAATAATTATAAACAATGATATCCAAAATATACTCATAAATGAAACCATGTCAAAACAGTTCTCAAACACTTATAGCCATAGATGTACATTGTGATTTCATTGTTACACTTGTTTAAGGGATCTCAATCCTTGATCACTACTATACATTATTGAACACAACTGATACATTACAATTATGAGATGATTCTAGGGAATGAAACACACCCAAAATCCTATAGGTCACACTCATCTAGTAGGAATCACCCCCTCAACTATAAATTCACTAAAGACACCCATTCTAGAGGTCACAGTCATCAGTTTTAGCGAAGAAGAAACAAAAATAAAATAAAAAGGTTTCATTCGAGATACACAAATCATTAGAATAATAACACATCATAAATATAAGATCTTGATACAATGCACGGGGGTCAACACCTATGATTCATTGGGGGAAACTAGATTTTACTAGAAAAATTATACTAGATAGAGGATTGAAATCCAGGTAGTTTTGATCACTCTAATTCCTTAAAATATCCCTAATGAAACAAAAATGACTTGAGGATCACTCTAGGCCTCTCAAAGGGATATAAGTTCCAATCTGGTGAAGATCTATAACATTGTACTACGACTACTCGCTCTAAAATAATTGAACACAGCCACATTGAACAAATCATTAGGAAGCTATAAAGGGGTTTCCCTATATAAAAATAACGGTATACTACATCGAACCACCATTTTAAATAGACCAAGGGAACACACTAAACTGATACTGGTGATATTATTCTCACACAATCTCATTACAAAGATAAGCTAAGATTATAGATAAATCCATCTTTTCCTTAAAGGGGTAAATGATGCGTCCATAGGAGTATATGACATGCCTTAAAAATCACGACTCTACTCATGTCTAGAGTTTTCACATCATTAACATTTCCAAAATATATGTTGTTTACGTTAAGGTAAATAGAATGTAGATGTACCCTTGTCACATACTATGTATTTCTTCTTGTTCCATTGTACACCTAGCCATTCATGTATACTTATGATGTACACAGTGTGCCAGGATACATGACCACTTGGTCATATAGACCATATACACATCGATTTAGTTAGGAATAAGTCACACAACATCTGACACATGTAATATGGAATGCTATAATTATCCCTTTATGGAAATTCTAGCACCACATAGAAGGAACTACACAGTATGTGTTCACAGGACTATACAACGTGTAGCCAGATTGTTTACAAAACCCATGGAAGACTCACGTGTCTTCAAATTTCAATGATGATACTTCTTATTCAACCCATGGAACCTAATTTTGGTTCAACTGGGTCATATTGTCACCTTCTCTCTGGATTTAGGCCATGTTGAACACTCAATAAACACCCACAACCACACATTTCCACTATCTTATGCCAAAAATTGTAAATAAAACTCCTATTCTATCCATGGATCCACAATTTTCATCATTAACCCAAAACATGACATTAGATCTCCATAAAAAAACCAATGCAGAGATTCTTTGTGCCAAATACCGAATGTGTAGTGAAAATTTATTTGGTAATTGTTGAATCACATGACAAAAGGAAAAATACAACAATAAACATGTATTGAATTGATAGAGAATGCCATAAACTAGAAATGCTAGGAAATATCCTTGTAATTTTTTTATTTTTGGCCTCTTTATATTTTTATGGATTGTGTAAATGATGAGTATTTGAAATAATTGAATAATAATAATAATAATCCCCAAATACTTTATATAAAGCCATAATAGAAAAATGATCGATCCAAAAATCAATCTATGTCAATTTATTTGTTTTTTGTGGGAAATGATAAAGGGATAAATGCACACAAAAAACATCCTACATAGAATATTATCTCTCAATGATGAAGAATGATAAGATGTAATTATCATTGGCGAGACCCACAAGCTCTGTTGGTGCATGATCTGTGATCCCACCTTGAGATAATGTTGTATTCCAAAAATCCTCCAACAGATCCTCTAAAATATATAGGGTTATGTGGATAACCCCAATGATTAGAAATTATCATATTCAAATAGAGTATTCTAGGTGTATTCATTGAAATAAATAAATAAATAAATAAAAGGAGTTGATTTTATTATTTGTCCCTATTAAAGAACTTTACCATTACACCTGAAACTAATAATGATTACGTCATTACCAGGGTAAAACAAAGATTCTTATCTCAAGAGTTGTCTCATTTTTTCCATTAGAGAATCTGTTTTTGGAGTTATTTTAGTTTTTCATGAAAATGAAATCCATGGGATATTAATATATTTAATATTTCAATAATATCATTTCCTAGCTCACCAAGCCTCGAAACCCCACATCTTCATAGCTCTTAGATCTGAGAAAATAACTATAATGAATAAAGTGTTTTACATGAAAAATAAAAATACATTACACATTAGTTCAATATATGGTTTGAGTTGGGTTAGACATGATTGGGCATGGTAACTCGGATGGTGTTAGGATTCTAGATGAGATTTTTACCATAGATACAATAGAGCCTCATTATTTGTATTTTTTATTTGGTATTGCTTATGTAACTAGCATAGTGGGAGGTCAGTTATATGTTGTACATGGATGTTCAATCCCTCATAATTATTCATTAATTATTTACTGATTATAATATTTTTCTACGTTGATTTTTAGATTATTTTGGGATGTTATTATTTATTTATCTTAACATATTATGATGATAATAATTGGAATATGATACTTGGATATTTTATTTATTATCATTCACTCTAATCAAAGAATATAGTATCCCCATGGTAGTACCATATACCTCTTCTTATAATCAGCAACCTCTCGAGTGTAAGGAGACATACCTGAGGACCTTTTGGCATACTACTCAAGTTAAAATTTTCATTTTGAACTAGGGAGGGTGGTTATGGTGTTATATAATAAGATTATTTTTTTCATTTAATATTGGGATCTGGTGGACTATAGATTATGAATGTGTTAGTGCCTATGATGGGTATCAGGATGGTACATCAAGAACACATATTCCTGTAATAATTCCAAGATACCATGGTCTATGATTGATGTTACTAGAATTCAATGTTATAGTTGTATATGATTCCATATAGGGTAGATACACATCTGGTTTTGATTTTTTGATTTATGATAAATTTCTAGATCTTGTCCCTTTAAAAAAAGGCTAGTTATTATGTATTGACTCCTGATTTTTAAAGGCAATCGGTCTCTCATGCATTATATTAGGGATGTGGGATTCACATGACATATATAATTACCAGTGTGTGAGTTCATTAAAGACACACAAATACTTATTTAATGTTTTAACAAATACTCATATGATGTTTTCCAATGTAATTACTAATTTATATTACAATTAGTTGGGAAATCAATTAAATGAATTCTTTTTTAAGGTAATTTCAAGTGAATATATAAATATTTGATCTACATGGATGAAAACACTAACACAGATATATTTCATTATGGGTACAATTTCCCTAGTGGGACATCATGGTATAGGTCAATAATCATTGGACCTATATTGAGTGGTTATTTTTCAGTTTTGAGTATCTATAGTAACCAGTAATAGCCTATATTGTTTTTTCTATTGTAGCATGGAAGGGATTTATACATAATCAAACCCAATGGTTATCATTAACCCAACATGAGTTACCTATTAGGGATTCAGATGGGGTACCTATTGGCTGGAACCTATTATCTTCTTTATCCTTATATAGTCAATTTTACCATTTATCTATGTCGGTATATGTGTCATGATCCATCAGGGTTCTATCTGATGTGTAGATTCTCAGTGAGTATGGGATCCATATTAATGGGTGGTTGGTCTTGAATAAGAAATATTAAATTTGTGAGGACCTATGATTGGGTGTTTGTCATGTGACTTTAAAGTGATGTTGGTAAATGATCATTCTTAATTCCCTAAGAGATGGGGGATTCTATGAAATAGACTTTGATTAATTTATTGGACCTAGTGAGATGTTATGAGACATGACTGATATGGCTACGTGGGTGAGCCTATTGACATTATTTGATGTGAAGTTATTTTAGAGACTTGTCACCATGTAAATTTTGAGGTTGACCTATAATATTAGTAGACCTATTTGTGATATAATTTTGATGTGGGAGGAATATGATGATGTTTTTTGGGTTTTGGAAGTGGTTCACAAAGGGTACAACCTTTAATTAGCTTAGGATTTTTGGTCTCTATTAACCATGAGAAGGTGCATTATGGTGCTAGTGTTTTATATGTTTTTTTTATATTGAGGTATGATCATTTTGGTGCCTTCAATACATAGTTTACATGCATGTAGGATTTTCCCATTAGTTATGATATGGATTAGGCACAAAGAGGGTGTTCAAGGTGATACAGTTTTAGGTGTTTTAATTTATTTTGTTAGTGACCATACCATTGATGTATACCATGTGGGGTTTGTGAGGATTCATAATTTTTATCCTATAAAAAAAGATATTCTAGAAGAGGGTTTTGTTTTGAGCCATGTGGACATTATTAGTTTTCTTGAGATGAAAACTGCATAGAATGTTGATGCTTCGGTTGCAATGGTGGTTTATGATGGAACAAACGATTTGGTTATGGGGATGATCATCTAAATTCAAATATTTAGAAATTTTCCAAGAAATTAAGTGAATATATTGGAACAATTAAATGTTTATCAGGTGTTGAGTGGCTGTTCAAGTGGTTTTGGTTCAGTGAGTTACACATGGTTTTCAGAATCAATAAGGTTGATTTGTACTATCTGTGATGGTCATGTAAGAGAGGGATGAAAAATATTTTGGGATTTTTAACTAAGATTTCATTAGATGTAACTCACCATAGTAATAAATAGATTTTTTATTATGTTATGAATTAGCATGTAACTATTAAGTGTCAAAGTAATGACATAGTCATTAAAACATAGTGATGTTCTATGATACTTAACATTCAGATCTGATGTTACATAAGAAAACATTATGATTCTTGAATAAATAAGATATTGACTATTAGGATTAAGACCATTGTGAGTGTGATGGGAGGCTTATCGAGTGTGAAGGAATGACCTATCTGGGATGAACCTCATGAGAGTGTCAAAGGTTATCATATCGGGTAAGTAATCATGCCTCTGGAAGATAAATACACATGTGTTAATGGATATACCAATTTTAAACAATTCTATTGAAAAAAATGTTATGGTTGACATGGTGCTATGAAGTATGTAATCAGTTTTTAAAAAATGTGATCCTCATTTCTTGATGGTATTATGAATATTGTGAGTGATGATCACATTATTTGTGTGTACATGTTTGTTTCATTTTATAAAGATTCTCAAGGGTGGGTGTTCTAATCCCCATTTTTCCATCATATCTAGTGAAAGATGGAGTGTGGGATGAAGATATTGGGATGTTTTTAAGACTATGACCACATGGACACTTCTATGGTCAGGACTTGGATATTGATCATAGTAAAGTGACTCTCATGTAAGGAGAAGTTGAAAATGCATGAGAAAATTGATGAATATTATTGTGTGATATGTTAGTTGTGAAAGAGTGGATAAGAGTACATGATAATTCATTGGTGAATTACCTTATATGACTCGTGCATTTTAGTGGATGATTTCTGAGTGTGGGTCATCAGATAAGATGATTAGAGGTGACATGATCTTGATCTAGTTGATGATGTATCTTTTCTCACAGTATGAAATGATGGTGAAAATAATCCATTAGTGTATCAACCATAGAATATAATTATAATTTGGTGCAATATAGTGGTGGGTATTTTTGGGTGATCATATAATGCCTCAGCATGTGAAGGAATCATGATCATATTAGTTGGAAAGGTAGTGGTAGTGGGATCTAGGAGTTCAAAGAATGAGACAGATGGTGTTAATTTCAATTTTATTAGTGTATAATATGGATTTGTTTTACTTGAAACCAAATTCAACATTTCATTTTGAATCAATTGGTGAAATTGATAAATTGAATTGAGATTTTGGGGAATATTAGATTTGTTTCTAGTTTGTGCATTGGAAGAAGGTATGAATCTTTTAGTTCGTTATCAGTGATGAGGATGGGTGTCAATAATTGATTGGTGTTCTTAGGGATGTTAAAGTGTGTAAAGATTAGGACCATATTGAGAATGTTATGAAATAATGGGGTTGATATTCCAATGGTCTTTTTCGATTTACAGATTCTCAACATCAAAAATTAGTGTTTGTAAGTTGTAGATTATGGTTGGGAGCCTAATACCATGGACAAGTGATAATGTTATAACCCAACAAATATTTTACAATGTATAAGACTAGGTTTGAATTATCCTAGTGTTTTGGTTTTAGAAATGGATTTTTCTTATGTAGTGGCGGTTTGATAACATTAAGTTATAATTTAGGGCTCAAACATGATTCGGGCCTTTGGATATAGAGTGATGTTTTATGTTTTAAACATTGTAACAAATGGAGTTTTGTAGTTATGGTGGGATGATCAATAAAACATATAATTAATGATATTTATTATATTGGGGAGATAATAAAACCCATTTTCTATACGAGTGCTTAGAATTTGAGATAAGATTAAATTTTCAAAGGATGGATAACTAGTATTTTAATAGGATTCATAATATAATAATTGGGGTTGTAACCTCCTAGATAAAGAATCATGATTAGGGAATGATTTTTTTATTGGTTCATATGATTTTATAGTTTCTCATGTGTTCAGGTCCTGGAGTTCAGGTTTTTGGAGTTGTAACATAAGGTTTAAGGGAAACACATGGTTAATGATAACCATGCACCATATCCATGTTAATAGTTTTATAAAGTGGAACAATTTGTTAAAATATGAGGAGGGTAAAAAATAATTTAATCAACTTTAAAAAAATAGAAGGTCATACATGTTTGATGCACAATTTATCAAACCATGGTACATAATCATGTGAGGTGGATATCAGTCATGTGGTATTAGATGCATGGTTAATAAAAATTTTGGTTATAAAGTGAAAAAACCATGAACCCTATAAAATATTCATAATCACTCTCCCAAAAATATATTAAGTCTAAACCCCTATTTCTCGTCCTCTCTTATGAAAACAACTCCAATAATCTCCCTTATATTGGTACTATCACACTCCTTTGATTTTTTATTGAGATTGTAACTGATTTATTTATCATTTTGTGGTATGTTCTTACATATAGTAGCTTAATTTCATTTTATTCCACCTCTATAATTATAGAGTTCTCTAGTTTAGATTGTTTATTGATATTTCAATAGATCATGGTGTAATCACTAATTTCTCATAGGGTGTTGGTTGGAATGCATAGAAATGATCTTAAGATGTTGTTTTCTTGTCGTCACACATATTTTCATTAGAGTTACAACGTAAAAATACTTTTATTATATTTTCCTTATTTTTGGAATTATTATTTGTTTGTATTGACATTATTTGGTAGAGATTTTTCCTAACCTATTTTAGGGTTAGTCCAAATCTCTTAAGTGAGTGTTTAACTTTTTTTCATGTGTGTCATGATGACCTAATGTGATTTAGACATTATTAAAAGTTGAAATTTAATCAATCAATTGATTATAATTTTTATAATTTATTAATTAATGATTTATTGATTTGAGGTTAGAGCTTATTTAGTTATGGTGATCTCATTTTGATGCTGAATTATTTCCATGAGGTTTGGAAGGGCCTTGACAAAGCTGCCAACCCTTAAGAATTTTTGGTAAATCTTATTAACAAAAAAGCTGGTCAATGATATCTCCCCATAGTCATGATAATCTATTTTCATGTTTAAGTAGTATGTCAGCTATAGTCCATTTTATTTGAATTATATTCTTGGGTTTAATAAAATACATTGGTATTTAATTTTTTGTCTTAGCCTTCCACAGATCCCATCAAGTTTGTTGGTAATGATGAGACCAAAAATTTTCCAACACATAGGGCATTTCAATTCCTCACTATGGTAAATTAGGACATAAAATTGTGTAATGGGTGGGTTCTGAGCTTAACTCTGTGATAACCAATAATATGATTTATAGCATGGTAAAATGAATACATGAAATAATTGGGAATTAAGGATTTATGACATGTTGAGAGGATGAAATGGAATGGTTTTTATTTCATGCTTGTGTGAAATACCAATGAGTCATTTGAATTTTTTTTAAATTATATGAATTATATTTTAACTCAGTTTGGGTTTCAAGAGGTGTAAATAATGTTTTGAGGTGGGTATGGGTTTAAAATAAGGGTTTGAGATCTAGTTGACAAAAATGGTTGTTTTAGATTAATTAAAATATTTTTTTTGAAATTACTATGTGGGTTAATTTTTGTAAAAATTACTTAATGGATCCTTTATATGGATTTATAGAAATGTGGGATTTTCCATTTTTTATGTTAGTGGGGATGGACCATGTGTTAATGATGGATTTAAAATCTTTTAAAATTGATGTGTGATATACATTATTTACCAATGATTCTTTTTCATAGGTGTTTCATGATATGAGAAAGGTCTCAAAATTTTGATCCATATTATTGTGTTAAAGGACCATTGAGACCTTGGTAAATGATTGAATGGTTTTGGTTCCATAATGACACTTTAGGATCCAATGGTATTTAATTTTTTTGGGGTTGTTGGACATTATTCTCTATATTCATTGTATTAGATGATTGACCTGAAACTCCACATCTATGGAATAGGATGCTAGTAATGACACTTCTTATCCATGGGTTGGGATGTTAAAAATGGTTATTTTCAGCCATGGTTATGATTTTAGGCACAAAACATTCCATCCACAGTTTAGGTTATATTCAAATGCACTTGTGACTATTGATTTTTATGAATGGTTTGGCTACTAGGAAAATTATTTAGGTAGAATTAGTATTTAAGCACAATATTATTACCAAGGTATTATGTTTGTAGGTTCTAAAAAAGATATATATAATGAAGTCCCTTTTTCTCATGAAGAATTTTTTTTTCTATGACATCTTGTTCATATAACCAGCATTGGCCAAAGAAGGTTTTTTTGGATGATGTTTCACTTTAGAACACATGGGATAATGGGTTAATTAAAAAATGGTTGTATGAATATGTATCTTATTTTATGTTTTGTTTATTATTAATGTTCTTATCAAACTCATTTTTCTTATACTTTATATTTATTTAGACAGCATTGATTGGGGCATATGAATTTTTACTCAAACCCTACTAATGCATCCATTTCGCATGAGTACCTGAGCGTCACTATAAATTTAATTGTATGAACATATCTTAGATGAGTTCCTGGTTGAGTGTGACCAAATCATGAAATTTATCTCATCTATTTTATGGAAACTATATATGATCCATATTAGAGATGTATAAGACCCACTATATTAGTTTTTTCTATTTTTTTATGTTTCTATAACCAACCAAGTAGGCAGTTAGTGGTATGGAGGAAATGGATGTTTGAGACAAAAAATTGTTTCATAATTTTTTTAGTCATGTTTCCGTTTTATAATTTTCCATTAATATAAATTTTTTAGACTATGGTAATTATTTAATCCTCCACACTCTAATTATAATCCTTGGAATATGATTCCTGATTATTTTATCAACTTCTATGCAATCTGATCAGGAGGTGTATTCTCGAAATAGAAGAACCAAAGAACCCACTTTTTATTCGAATCCCATAGCATATAAGAAGGCATGGCTTATTTTTTTTCCTGAATTGGTATGGGAATTTCATTAAGAGTGAACTAGGGTGGGACATTACAAAAATCATTAAACCTATAATTAGGAGAATGGGAAAATGAATAACATGTTGGGTCATTCTATGCCCATCCGAAAGCATCAACTTAACCATCTATAGGTGGCATAATTTTATAATATTTATAAATAAAATAATAATTTTTTAATATTATAATACATAATATATTTATTGATATATTTCTAAGAAAAAAACCCAACGTAAATAATAATATTTATGAATCATTAACCAACATTATTGAGAAATATGTATAAGTTTTTAATTTATGTCAAAAAATCAATAGCTAACATATATCATAAATTTATAAAAAACTTTCTTACACATTTTATCATGGATAATGACTATTGTATTTGTAATAAATTATTCCAAATAATTTTGATGTCAAAAAATTCAGTAGCTAACGCATAAACAATAACATAGAAATATTAAAAGTATATCTATGAACGTTTCATGTTTGGAATAAGTCATACAAAAATGATAATCATTAATAATGAAAGAAAAAATATGGTCTTTCATAAACCACCTTTAGGATATAATAATATAAAATTAAAAGATATTTATTATGGTACGTTTCAATATTTAATACATTATCTGGGAAACAATTTCATGTAATATAAATATTTTGTTTTAAGAAAATTATGAAAAACGTTTGATGAAAATAATGTTTTATGAAAAAACATTTATTAAAATGTTAATGAGTTTATAGTTTCAAACAAAAAAAATTTAATTTGATATCTCTATTTCAAACTATTCCTATTCTCAATCCATTAAAGGAGCAACAAAAAGTTACAATTTAGAATGTTTTCGGTTTGGTTAAGAAATAAAATAAGTGAATAAAACAATTAAATCATGAGAAAAACTCTTCCTACTATATTAATTATCCTATAAACTATCTTATCACTAATGAAATATCTATTAAATTTCAATCATATATAATTGACATAATATTAAATAATTTTGCTTTGGAATGACATGATATATTTATGAAAAAACCTATATGGGAATAAGGAATAAGATATAGTTTTCCATTTACGTTCTAGTTTTCTTTAAAATTCAAATTATTAGTTTATATGACTCCAGATATATGATATATGTTTGATATAAATAAAAACATCCTTTACTAAAATAAGTAATAATTCAAATAAAAATTAAAGATACTTTATTAATATATATTCTATTGGACTAGTGAAAATATTCAAAAAATCATTCCCTATTAATATTTCAATCCTTTTTTTGAACTTTATAATTCACATTAACATGAAAATCTTTAAGTGAAAACATGTCACAAAATTAGGATCATCATACCACACTATATATTACTAGAATTTATAATCTCATACGTAAATATAGAACTTGTGTAATTCAAACAAGAAATAAAGATTTTATAATGTAAAAAATATGTTCAAAAAAAGAGTTTTATTTTAAAAATACAAATGTTAAAAAAATATACAATTATTGAATAATCAACCATTTAAGAAAAACCACACTGTTATTAATGTATTTAAATAAATCATATATATTAACTATAAGGAATTTATCAAATATAACTTTTAATAATGGTTGAGATAAAATTTTCATATATAAATTTTTAAAATAAATTAATTTTATAAAATATTATCGAATAATATTTAATAAAAATTAAAATTTCTTATTAAAATATTATCGAAAATAATTCTTATTATTTCCCAAAATAGACATTCAAATTTGTTATTAGTTTTTGAAAACAATTTATCAGAAGATACTATGAATTACAAGAAAATTCATTCAGTCGGTTAAAACCAACTTCTACAACCATTGGGGAGATTCAAATATTCATGTGATAAATAAGGATCACATAAAAAAAATTATATATATATATTAATAACTAAATGAATCATATAACTCATTCACTATAATAAAAAACTGAAATAGCACATATAAAACCTGTGATGATAACTACTAAAATATATCTAATATAATGTCGATAAAAATCCCAAATTACTTATACTAAATATCCATTTATTTAATTCCAAAATCTTTTAATAACTATGTAAAATCATTACTCAATCCCATAGTATCCAAAAAAAATATTAATTGATTTAAATCATCACATTTAATATTTCTTGAAGTAAGATAATAACAAGACCTCGGCTAAAATGGGCTTTCACCAAGAATTTGTGAAATATCAAAACAAAATCTCTAAATAAGGGAAAATAAATTTATAGAGAATAGATATAGAGATAATAAGAAGAGAATAAAATAAATCTACCTAGATTTGGATTCGAGAGACCATTATTTTGATCCATGGATCAAAGGGATAATATTGGAGGGAGTATAATAGAGGAAGGAGAGATCCTCTTCTCTAAATTGACACTGGATGAGATTGAAACTTAAAGGACCCCATAAAGGGTTTAAAATGTTTTTTAGTAAAAATTTAAATTTCTATTATTTTTTATGAAAATTGTAATGGGAATATAGATACCAATTATGGTGTCATTGGGAACTAAATGATCACTTTAGAACCAATTCTCTACACCTGTCCATATTGGGCATCAGATAGAAAAAAACGTGTACTCAGTTGGTTATATAGTTTTGAACTACATCTAAACCCTACTAATATCCTTACCTAAACACCCCAAATTCAAACAAAGTATATAAATACTATAGATATCATCCACCAAATCTGAAATTGTAGATCAATTCCCAAAACAAAAAGGGTCGCCTAACATGAAATAAAAAACCAAATAAGACCAATTTTCATCACTCAATTACTAGAATATTACATAAAATCCAATGTTAATAAATTCAGAAGGACACGGTTCACTCCATAGGTGGTCTCAACACATTTTTTCAGATGACCTTCTGGATACTTGATTTCTTATATTATGATAAAACATAAATGACTATATTTCATCTATGAATGAGTGGTTTTAGGAATATTTTTATGTATTCAAAAAAAATTTTTTCTATGAAACTACTACATACATAGTTTATTATATATTATTTTCTCCATCAACATTTTCATCTATTAATATATTAAAAATTAGATTATTCATAATTTGTAATTCCCTTTTCAATGATTCTAAATTTATAATACTTAGTTAAATAATTATGTTGATTGTGCTTACTATTATTTTAAGTAAATTTTATAAGTAATGTATAATTTTTTCATTTGAACTCGTTACACTACATTTCCTAATGAAACTACATATATTTATTTAAATTATTAAATAGACATTATTATTATATATATACATCTTGAATTTTAAATTAAATGGTTATTTTTTTAATTTTGATATAAAATTAGTGCTGGATAAGATTAAAAATGTTCATATAGTCATATAAACCTCTCTATTTTTGGGTTATTTCACACATGATTTTTGTTTTCCCTTCAAAAATATTCCTTTGTATTTATAGAAACTTTTTATGAATGCTTCCATTGTGGTTTTTTATTTTAAATTTTTTTATATAATTCCTTTATATATATATAATGAATTAATTATATTTAAAGGAACAATATTTAACCTCTGGTTACGAGGTTAAATTAGTAGAGAATTAATTTTTGGGCTCATTTTATATGAAATGAATTATTTTCCTTATTGATATTAATTTTTTTCATAAAAACATAGTATTCAAAAAATTATTTTCTAGCATATCAAACCAATTTACCTAAGGTATTGGAAATTACAAAACTCATGATGGGGTGTCATAAAGAGTAATTTTTATTTCTTACATAGGATTATTATTTAATGTTATATTTTCAAATGATTTTTTTCATTCATGATTCGTATTTATTTTAACTTGATCTACGTGGTTTCCTAACTATTGGTGTCCCATGATTTAAGATTTCATTATAATTTCTTGAGGTTATTTATATTTAGGATATTTTATAAATTATATTGATTTTATATGATTTTTATTTGATTTAATATCAAGAATATATCACTATTTTTCATTATTAAATGTTTGATAAAATATTATTGAATTTTTTATTCCTTATTCTTCCTTTGTGTTATTCTTTTGTTTCAATTTTTAATTGGATTGTATCATTAAAATAATTAGTGTTATGTTATGAAAATATAGGTATCACTATGGTTATATAAATGTTTTTATGGTATATTTTTCTAGGAAGTAGATTATTTCTTATAGGAAGTACGTAGAATTACATAGAGTCTCATATAGTTAGAAATGGGATAGACTAGGACTAATCCTCAAATGAAATTTCTTTTTATGATTTTTTTACTAAATCTTGTTTTAGTTTAATATGGGTCAGTTGAGTTAATATTTCTATTTTCCATGTGCTAAATATTGTTCTTATAATATTTTTAGATGACAAAAGCTAGCTATTATTATTATTATTCAAACATGAGTTATGTTTTAGTCTAATAAAGAGGTTATATTTTATAGATATCAATTTAAATTTCTTATATATGTACTCATAAAGTGAATAATGGTGTCAAAGGGTAAATATTATTATTATAATGATTTATTATTACGACTAATATTATTAAAATTTTCCCTTAATATTTAAAAAAACTGTTGAATATGTAATTAAAAAATGTGCCTTTTTTTGAAGATTGGATGGGTATTAAGGTACACTAGCTCGGAATGGAATGAGCATTGTGGTTCCCTGAATTTGGTTCACATTTTCATCTTCCCCATGATATGTTTTCCTCTACTAGGATAATTTAGCACCCTTACCAAGAATATATGTGAATTTACCCACTTTATTAACTAATGGGGACATAGTACCACCTATATATATATTGAGAATGGATTAAAGAAATCAAGGACCCACCAAGTGGTATAGGTGTTATCTATCATCATTATTATGTGATTTATAATTTGGATTATCATTTATATGCTATGTTTGTTTCATTGTTTCTAACTACTAGAATGGAACACTTAGATATATTCTATAGAATCTATCACCAAAATAAACATGGTTATTCACTTGTTGGAGTTTAGTTATTTTAGGGGTACCTTTTGTATATTTGCATCCACACCATACTTTCACACCTTGAAGCACATGCAGTTTTATATATGGAATTGTAGGTATAAGAATGTATGAAGAAAAAATACATCGATGTTCAATAGATTATTATGGTGAAAGAGGAGTTTAAGATAACTCTCCTTGGACATGTAGTGATGGTGTCAAACACTAGGAGAAGAAGTTGAAAACATATCTATGTGGTGTTAAGCTTTATAATTTTATAGTTTTTTATTATGTTCCTCTAATTTTTAGATGTCTATTATGTTTTTAACAACCATATATACATTTTATATTACATTTTTATATAGTAATAGTACTCACAACCTAGAGTATAATATTTTCTTTTAGGAGATTCTGTTATACGGACTGGTCTGCCATGATTTTTGATAAAATCCAGTATTGTATAAGCATTTCACATAAAGTGGGTAAACCATTCTACAACTATTATCCAAGTACCTCTTCACTATTAACTATAATTTATAAATTATTTAAAATGATTAAGTTATATAGTAATTTATTTTATGTTAATATAATATTTCGGTCGATTAATTATATTTCAATATCAAAAGAAATAAAATAAATTTTTTGATGAACTCAAAAGAAAAATCCATGTGAATAAAAGTTACATATACATTGATGATCATATATAAAAAAGAATGTGTAATTGAATTTTAAATAATTCTAGTGAAACATTTGAGGTTATCCCATGACACACAATGTGTCTCATAACATGTTTAATGTACTTCCATAAAAACAAATATAATAAATATTAATTTTAATAATAATATAGTATTAAACATATATATAAATATATCAATTTTATATTTTTATTTTCCTTCATATTATTTTACTTCTTTCACTACATAGTATTCTACCTCTTTGGTTCTCTACCATCCAAAAAAATAATTACTCTCCCATTCACTCTCTTCTCTATGTGACAACTACAAAAAATTATTCTCACTCTATTATAAAAGAATTAACAAAACCATTTTTATGAGAAATACCACATTAGTCATTTCCACTGACTTTTATCTATTTGACTTATCCAGGTACTATAGACGTACCTGGATATTCTTGAAGGGGATAAAGGATCATGTTTGATTATCTGATAATTAAAAAAGTGGGAAACAACAACATTAATAGAATTTTAGATTTTTTCATCTTCACAGAATGAAAATTACCATTATGGTGTGGGACCCAATATTTATATTTAACTATTCTGTGATTGTATTCACTAGGGTTGTAACATATACTCAGTCAATTTAATAGATGAAATTATTTTTTATTACTTAATAACTAATCCATAATTCTCTTAAATTTACTATTATACATCTTAAATTATACTCCTTTTATATACTACTAATGAATTGATCTCATTAATCAAATTGAATTTTGTTTTCTCATTTCAGTTTATTTATATATAGATTGAATTTAATAATACCTGAGAATTTTTTTAAAACAGATAATTCGATCACATAAAAATATTTTTCCACCCAATTTTCAATTGAACGTATGCTGAATGTTCATTGTGATGGAAACTAACTATCATGACTTGACCGAAGCTAGGCTTTTTGTGAAACTACCCCAAGTATGCCTCCAGAGGCTAGGGGGTGGCGACAAGCACCAAAGGCCCAACTAAAATTGGGGAAGACTTTTCCGAAAAACCTATACACATGCACACTACCTACTCAATAAAAAATTTTAGAGGGAAGGAAATGAAAAATTCAACACTACTATGATATATAAAAATATGAATGAACCCCAAAACTGAATGAAGTGTAGTTGTATACTGAAAAAGGGTTAACATACATCCCCAACATAGAAATATGTCCCAATAACTAAAAACATAAAAGAGTAAAAATATAAAAGAGACCATGTCCCATATCACAATATAAGACCATCGTATGCAGTTCAAGAGTCTAATATCCCTATGCTCATTGAAGTTGTGATTTACCTATCATTAATCTACAAAAGACATGACACATGTGGGTTGATGTCCATTGAGGGTTAAGTATATATATACCCAGTAGAAAACCCTGAAAATGGTGTAGGGGGAGTAGTAAGAGATACAACTAATGTACATTAAGAGAATACAATGATACCTAATAAGATAATGAAAATGAACTCATCAAAACACAAGGAGATCCGCACGGTGAGATGATGAAATTATTATTCAGTCTTCCCTACCTATAGAAGGAGAGCAGACTCATCTAACCATGATAAGATAAACATAGAATGCACATAGCATTCCCCATGAGTCTTCACCTCTCTTTAGAGATGAGTAACTATACCCAAGGAGTGGGTGTTGAAGTTGGATATATATATATATATATATATATTCTCATTCAATGAATTTTAAATGGGAGTGTAAGGGGATATCCATATCATAGATCAGTCCAAGAAGAAGGGTAACCAATAGATCCAAGGTAATGTCCAACCATGATTCCTAGCACCTTAGACATCTACCCAAGGAACATAAGTTAAAGGGACTCAATTTCAAGAACTTGATACTCTCCAATTTTTGTGACAGTAACTTGTCAGCACATTTTTAAGATGTACCATAAGAACTCATCTTGGTGGAGAAAGAATCCCTTTTCTTTTAGAGTATAACAAAACATCAAACCATGTATCATCAATGTTTCACATAGTTTAGAGGTCATGTATCATGATTGAGGACCCATGCCCTTCTAAGATTTAGAGTGAAAATCTAGTGTCCTTGCGGACCGATGCACAACCTGGATGGAGGGTTGCAGTCAAAATAGGATGAGGACTCATGCCTAGTCTAGCTGGAGGGTGCCACTCTAGTGTTGTTGAGAATCCATGCCCAACCTAGGTGTAGGGTGCCACTCGGAATAGGATTAGGACACATGTCTAGCCTGCCTAGTGTGCACCACTATAGTGCTTCCGAAGACCCATTGCAAGCCCGGTTGGAGGGTTCCACTTAGAATAGCATAGAGGAACTACACATCTCATCCTTGCTAGATGGTAGGCCAAGGATACTCTGATATGCTAGTTCCTAATCACTTCTCCTGTTGGATGTTTCTTGTACAAGCATCACAATTCGAATATCATGAGTCATATCTAGAAATCCACTATGGATGGAACCATCACGTTCTTTAAGAAAAACACTCTAGATAGGCTACTCACTGGCCAAAATTGGAGTCCAAATGAAGGAGATATGAGTGGTTAAATATTCATAATGTGGTACAAGATATGTTTGGTACCCACACGATGTGTGATCCCACCTCATTGCATGGTTATGTACCTATCCATACTGATCTACTAAACAATGTACATGTACCCCTATGTGTGCTAGTGTACTCTCAGAGTAAACAACATATCTGGCCAAATGGATGATGAGTGCACTATTATCATTGTTACCTCGAAGAGAAAAAACATTATTTCACTATAATGCCTCTTCAAATGGCCTTGGATAACCAAACTGATCACACTATTATGATCCATATGGAAAAACTCACATGAACATCTATTAATTCGTTCGAGTCAGAAACCATGTAAAGAAGCTATATTTCGTAGTATTGTGTTGAAGTAGTGCCTCGTGGGTCCCATGTCTCGATCCCAAAAAAATTATATGGATCACACCATTTAAATTCTCACAGAATTGACTATTAAATTTCCATAATCATTCAGTCAATGAAAATGTCATATTTTTTCAATTTAGACTCAAAGGGTGTCTCATGTGGCCAACACATCGAGCTTGAATTAAAGGTGCAATATAGGTCTCAAAACGTCCTCCATAATTTTAGGGTCAGGACGCCACTACTAGTTCATTCATATGAAGTTTTATGGTGAAGATATAATAGATACAATATTTGACAATCAAAATAATAATAATATTATTATTCATATCAATTTCGTGAACCTGAGAAGCAAGCCTAAATTAAGTATCCAAAATTTGTCTAGAAATAACCATCTTGAAATCAGGGTCATGTATTCACGCATGAAATGTTATTTGGGATCCTCATGTGGGAGTTATAAAGGGTTATATATCTAATAAAAATATAAAATATATTACTTCATAGGGGTTTCATTGGCCCAGGTTGCGGGTCAGAGATAATTATCTAATATGGTCTTAAAATGGAAGTATCATAAAAAGGGTCATGCCACCATGGATGATGCCTGAATCAGACCCTCTATGTTGGGGTTATGGGGTTTTAAATATGTTAATAATAATAAAAATAAAATTATTATTATTTTTATCAATTTTTTTTCATTTATCTATTTTTTATTACCCCATTCGCTTTACCTTCCCATATGAACCCTGACCCTTGTCTGCCTCCACCCAAACGTCAGCCTGAGTCTTTAGACACTACATCCAACCAAGTTTGTTGCCGCAATTGTGAGATACCTCTTCCAACCTTCCTCGACCAGTTTTTGACTGCCTAGCCTAGAGCTGCGCCGAACCACCCCCACACAACACCTCCACTTGGGTCCACTCACAGGACCTCCATATTGACACCCTCACCTAATGCTACATAAAATAAGAAACAATTACAGTTATGCAATCCATTGACCCCGATCTACCCTAACCAAATCTTAGTTCATCAAAATTCTCCCTTTTCGTTAATCATCCCCAAATCCAGTCTCCCGATTGAGCTCAGGTTGTCTGATGAATGTTGAACTTGGAACTATGGGGTTTCAACTGCAATGAACATGACTAATGAGGGTATAAAATCACAAAAATAAAGTTTTTATGATCCTTCGATTAGTGTTCTTGTATAAAATCAAGAACATGGTCTTGGGGTAAGATAAACTAAAGAATGATAGTAAGATTCTTCATTCTTTGGTAAAAGTAAGATTTATTAGGGAAAATATTCATGAAAATGAAACTTATCAAACATTTAATCAAAAGGGAAAAACAAAAATTGATGCTTTGTACATGGATATTGAATTATTAACCCTCAAAAATATATTAGTACCAAAAATTGAAGGAAGGAGTTGCATTCATTGTGTCTTAATCTACTTTATCTAGAGTTTCATTGTAATATGATAATAAAAGGAGGAAAAGATCTATCATTGGCCATTTTAGGATAATGAGGCTAACCCTGGGAAGATTGTCATAATAGCACATTCATAAGGAATTTAGGATAGGTCAAAAACCAAGTAATAAAATATATAAATATTTATTTATAAAATTATTCTTTAACGATGCCACATAATCCAAACACCCAATGCTGACTGAGGTTATACCCCACCGATGGTAAAACCTTTGTGACAAACTCAACTACAGTCTCACATTTCTCATCTGAGTCCCTATTCATTGGTAATTTCGGTTTGATATAATAAATTAAGGACTTAATTTATATATTTATCCACTGAAAAGACCACCAATGAGTGAGGCATCTAAACATCCATTTCCAAAATATTTTGTATCGCACTTAATGTAATGTTCATTTTGGACACAACCGTGGTGTCAGATATCTAATATGATAATTCCATTATGAGATATTAAACTTTTTTAGGAAAACATTGTAGAAATAATAAAAGCACATTTAATATTTTTATACAAATAATTATGGACACACCAGGCCTCAGAATCGTGCACTCTCTCACTACATATCCTTGAAAATGTTTTTAGTAATATTAAAAAGTCTTACATGGTAAATTCAGAGTTTATAAATTGTTTTCTTCTTCAAAACGTTTCATCCCCAAAAATCCTAACTAAGGAAAAAGGTAGGGATACATATCCAACATCTATCTTTTCCATACATCTTACCCATATAATAATGTACAACCAAATGAGGAGTGTAAAACTTCCTCATCACATCCTATTGTATCATAATGAGAACAACCATTTGTATTTGAAATAGGATGACTTGATTCCCTTCTTCAGAAAATCATTCAGGTGAAAATCATATGGATATCTTGTCATGCAAGATCTTACATTCAATATCCCCCATATGGTAGCATCTTCAATCCTCAAGTAAAAGACTACAACTGTGATCTCTAGGTAGTGATTTTCATATTCCTTTTCATTTGGTCTTGAATACCTTGACTCGTATGTGATAATTTCCAATAGCTACATCAATGGTTGATAATGAGCGTGAAAAGGCACCAACAAAAGGTAGGTGAGTAGACAAATCCAACTACAAAAATCTAAATAATGAATGAAAATTACATACCCTATGCATAACTATCTCTCTTGAAAGGATAGTAACCCCCTCCTAGAAACATTTCCACACCCACTAGTGGAATTTCATGAAAAAAGTTTCATGCAGAAAAAATCCACTAGAAATTCTAGGACCTTCATCAACAATCCATTGTACATCCTCACCCAGATTGCACAAGTCAGAGGGAATAATCCACCTCATCTTGATACTATACACTTTGGGTGGAACTGACTCACCCTCATAGAGTTATTCATGTTAAAAAAACAATTTTTAGTGGGGGAAGAACCCCTCTTCTTTATGCACTCAAAGCTATGCTGAACAACATCGACACATTGTTACAATGATACCCTACTTCACCCCAATAAAACCATGAGCTAGGAGTGGAATTAAAGAAGTCCCTCACAATAATTTCTACAAGTTTCTATTGTATAATATTGAAATGAAAAATGAGTGTACTTATTATCATCTCATTCACTATGGGGTCATAAGCCTCCAAATCCTACAACTATCTATGACCCCGACCGCTAGCTCTCTATGCTTGATGTGGGCCACCTGGTGGTGGTGGTTGAAGGATCTCATATCAGCGTGCATTACCCACTTCTCCTCCAACTACTCTTCCACTTCCACCTCCATGGGGACCACCCTTTCCCCACCTTGGATATCACTGATCTTAACACTATCTCTGACACGGTGCTCTATTAGCCATTTGTATGTGCTTCCCTACACATCATATCAAGATATCATGCTCCATGTGACCTCTCCCATCACTTGTATAGAAATTCCCCACTCTAAGATATACTAATCCCTTGTGCAGTCCTTATGCTGCATGACCATGTGCCCAAGTTTGATCATGGGATGATCTCCTCCATAAAGGCCCAATCAGTTGATGTCTGCTAGTTGTGGTAGATGTCATAGATTTATATCATCCACTACTAGTTTTATCTATCATGTTTCCCTTTTACATAAATATGTATCTCACCAATTCCCACTCTATCACCTCAACATAGTTGGGGATGCACCAGGGTACTGGGCTGGTAGAGATCTCTCTGCGGAGTCCCTGCTCAAACTTTCATTCTCAGATGTAGCCACCGCAGATCATGTCGAGAGAGTATCGCATAAGGTATACGAACCAAGTCATGTACTCTGTCACTCTCTTCCCTCCATGATGATGCTCCAAAAGCTCCTAAATCTTAATAGATCATAAGCAGAAGAGGTAATACGCTTCATGAGATAGCTGCTATAAGCAGTCCCATGATATTGTTGACTCATCGTGTATCTTAGTTAAATTGCTCCACCAATGCCCAAATTCTCAATGGGGAATAAAAAATACCAATGCTAACATATGATCTATTGGGTTTCAAACAAGCTTGAAAATGTGGACCACCAACTCTAGACAACCGTCTACTGCCTCGGGATCTAGGTCACCATAGAACCCCCACAGTCTCTAATGCTATAACTTCCTGAGTGCACTCAACCTACTCACAAACTCGTGTTTCTATGTTAAAATGATCTAATGATCAATAGGTGGAGGGGCTTCAACCTTACAACCTAGAGGAAGGGGATCTCATGATGGACCCTAAACTAAGGCCTCATCACTCATAGGGTCATCATCACGAACCAGAGTTGGTATCTTGGCTGGATGTTGTCATAGAGGCAACTTGAATGATATCATGGAGTACCATAGTTGGATGAGAATATATATATTTATATATATATATCAACAATAGGGAGATGATTCGAAAAGTATGGTCAAAGACTAAATCCTATATGATGCTTGTACTATTAATCCCTGCAATAAATGTGTTTGCATGTCATGCAAACAAGAAGGTAGTAAAGGTCTAGATGAATAGATACATCGACCACCCAAGCCATCAATAGACTCCCTGGACTGAGAGTCTCACTCAAGACACCTTGAAACTATTTCCATAAGCCCAACCAAAAACCATTTTATGTAAATTTCCAATAAATGTACCATGGTTCAAACCACCTTTTATAAAAATATTTCACGACCTGACCCAAATACGGATTTAGACACAACTGCATCAAGCTTGCCTCCATGGTCCATGGTGTGGTGATAAGAACTGAAGGCATGCCAAAACGTAGGAAGTATTTTTCCTAAAATCATGTACCCATGTGCAACCAACTCAATGAAGAAGTTCATAGGGAATGTAAGGAAGAACACTACACTACTCTAAATAACCAAAAATGCATTAACCACTAAACAAATTGATGTATAATAATGTATACTAAAAAAAGGGGAAAAACACACCTATCCCAGAAATATGTCCCAACCTAACAAAACTGTAAAAATAGTAAATAGTTGGTAGATCCAAGATCCTGTATCCTATGCTATGACCACAATACACGGTCTAAGAACCCTATATCCCTAAGATCATCTAAATTCATGATTAAACGATTCTCTGTTTGCAGAAGGCATGAAACATGTTTGGATAATCCCATGAAGTGGTGGGTATATGAATACCAAGTAGAATGCCCTGAAAAGGGTGATGGTGGAGCTTTGAGTGACACAACTAAAGAGGAAATAAGTAGATACAATAAGGTATAGTAAAAGAGTACAACTCATCCCTATAAGAGAGTTGAAGTAAACTCATCCAAACATTTGATATCAATAGGGTGAGAAGATTAGATTCTCATTGAGTCTTTTCTACAGATAGATGGAGAGTTGACTCATCCAACCATAAGAAGAAACACATTAAAAGAACATGGAATACACCGCATGTCTTCTCCTCTATTTGAATTTGAGAAACTATACCAAAGGAGTGGGTACTAAATTAGAATATATATTTGTTCAGTCAAAGAATCCCAAAAGGGATATTAAGGGGATCTCTATATCATATATCAACCAAAAAAATAGTAACCAATAGTTCCATGGAATAATCCATTTTTGATTCCTAACACCTCATGATTTTCCCCAAGATACATAAGTTGATGGGACTCAATCAACAAACCTTGATACTATCAACCTTTAGTGCCACTGACTCGCCCATATGGTTTTAAGTCACGTCAGAAAAACACATATCAGTGGGGAGATAGTCCCTCTTCATTGTGAGTCCAAAGATACATAAAACCACATCTCTTCACTATTATGAATAGTTAATAGGTTGTGTCATAAGGCTGAAGACACATGCACAATCTTGCTAGATGGTGCCACTCTAGTGTCATCACAGAACGATGCCAAGCCTGACTTGAGGGTACCACTCAGAATAAGTTGATAACACATTCCCAAAATAGCTTGAGGCTTCCACTCTAGTGTCATCATAGACCCATTCCCCACCCAACTAGAGGATGCCACTTGAAATAGGTTTTGGACACCTGACCAACCCAACAAGAGGGTGTCACTCCGAATAGAATCAAGGAACTGAACTACTCATTCTTGTTGTATGGTAGGACCAATGTACTATTATATGATGCTGTCTAATCACTGTCATCATTAGATGTATCCTGAATACATTTCACACTCAATATGTATCACATCATATCTCAAATGCCATTATAGAGGGCACTATCACATTCCACATGAAAAAACACCTCAAATATTCTACACACGGGCAAAAATATGAGTCCAAAAGAAAGATATATGAGTGGTATAAGGTTTATAATGAGGTAAATAGTGTAGATGGTCCCACAAAATGTGTGACCCCACCATGTCATCGATCCATGTGCATAGTCATACTCGACTACTAAATAGTGTACATGTACCCATTGGTGTGCTAGTGTACTCCCAGAGTAAATGGAATATCATTCCAAAAAGATGATGAGTAAATGATTATCATCATTGGTATGGAGAAGAAAAATGTAATATCACTAAATCACCTCCTAAAATGGCCCCAGATAACCAACCAGATCACACTATTATGATCCTCATAGAAAAGATCACATGAATGACTATTAATTCATCCAAATTGTAAACCTAGTGATGAAGTTTCATTTCGTAGCATTGCAAGCGAATAGTGACTCATGAGTCCCACATCTTGATCAAAAAAATAAATTATTCAGATCACAACACTACGATTCTAATAGAAAATGAATAGAATTGACTATTCATTTCCCTCATTCGAACACTCGATGAAAATGTTACATTTCCCTACATTGTGCTTGAATGGAATAATGTCGGTCCCAAGCCTGAATCATGAATTAAAGTCTGAATATTTGACTAAAAATGAATGAAATAATATTTGGGTCATAATGCCACTGACAGTTCATCAATTAGATCTTATACAGAGAATTTTGTGAGATAAAATACTTCCGAACAACACCACCACCAACAACAACATCAATAACATTATTATTATTATTATTATTCTTATAAATTTTTTTAAACTTGGTCCATGATCCAAAATTAAGTATCCAACATTGGTCATGAAATTAAAGTCTTTAAATTTGAGTCACATAGTCACTGATGGAACATTGTTTTGAATCCCCATGTGGGAGTTATGACAGGTCAATGATTTGATAATATTATCAAATCTATTATTTCTTATGCATTTCATGGGACTAGGTTGTAGGTTATATAAATTTGTCTAAAATGGTCATAAAATTACCATATTGTAAACAGCATCACACCATTGTAAATAGTGCATGAATCGGACTCACCGTGAGGGAGTACATGGGTTTCAATATGATAATTTTAATAATAATAATATAATATTTAATTTCCTTTTTTTTCATTTTTCTCTTTTTGTCGTACTGCTTTCCCTTTCTATTCCCATACAAACCCTAGCACACCTTTCTTTCACGACATGTGCTACACCATAACGTCCACCTAATTTCATCATTGTCGCGTCCAGCCATGTCTTCTGCCACCCTCGGGAGCGGCCAACTTTGGCCTTCCTGGACTAGCCGCAGGCCTCCTCGCCTAGATCTATGCCATACCGCCAACTCATGACGCCTCCTCCAGGAATCTCCTATAAGACCACCATCCTCGAAAACTCACATAAATCCAATCAAAATAAGAATCAATTGCAAATCTAGGATCCTCATACCCTGATCTACCTAAATACATTCTCAGTTCATCAATCCATTCTATTTTCATTAATCTACCCCAATTCTGGGATCCCAATTGAGCTCATGTCGTCTGATAATTATCAATGTTGGAACTGCGAGGTTCCGATAATGAAGAGCATTACAGGAGTGGAGATAAAATCACAAAAAAAGTGTTACAATCTTTGGCCAAAAAATTCTTGGACCATGGTCATGATCGTTCTCCTATTGTTAGATAAGCCAAAGAAAAATAACATAATTCTTAATTCTTGGGTGCAAGCAAGATTTTTCAGCTATGTAGATTCATGAAAAGGAATGAAAATGACCAAACATTTAATAAAAAATTGAATAAAAAAATTGATGAGGCCTACCGAGATATTGGATCATTCATTATCGAAGAACGTTTTGACCAATGATCAAAGGAAGTAGTTTCCTTCGATGTATCATGATCTACCGTAATCTAGAGATTCATCATGATCTTCCAATAGAAGAAGGAAGAGAGCTCTCACTAATGATATCAGGATGAAATTGCTAACCTGGTGAAGAATCTCACAATAGAACATTTATAGATAGTTTAGGTCAGGTCAAAAATAAACTAATTATATAAATAAAAGTTTAATTATTTAATTATTCACCCATAATGGCACATAAACCAAACACCCCAGTCTGACTATGGTTATACCCCCACCAAGGGTAAATCCAACATTCTGAACTCAATAGTGGTATTAGATTTCTCATTTGAGTATCCATTAATGTGGAATTTATAATTTTTCTATTAAATGAATGAATGATTTTTTTATTTATCCACTTAAGATACCACTAATGAGCGAGGGTACTGAACTTACTATTCTGACATATTTTATGTCACACCTAGGGTAACCACTAAATTATGGACCAAAATATGGTCTTAGATTTATAATATGAGACTCAATTTATGAGATATTCCTCTTCCTCAAGAAACCTATGCATGAATAATTAAAAAATATATAATATTTTTATAAAATTAATTCCAGACACACCAAATAACTGAATTGTGTATAGTCTCAACACTTGGATCTGCATATATTCTTAGGAATATTCCAAAGACATAAAAATAGAAACTAGTGTCTATATAAACCTTTTTTCAGTATGATTCACATGAAATTATAATATGTAATCCCATTTATTTCCAATAATATCTACATCATTGAATGATTTCACGACTTGAATAATAGTTCTAAAACATTATTAGATTAAAAATTCAATCTAGATACTAACCCTTATGTTTCATCAAGATTTACATTTATATATTTAAAATTTATTATAACATGTAATGAATTTAATCTCCCCTGAAAACAAATTATTCACACACAATATGAAATGTGGAATAAAAAAATGTATCATGGAATTATTATATCAATTACACCAGAAAATATATCAAATTCTTAAAAATATCTCCATAATTCTAAATACAATTCATCTTACATATAAATATTATTTTATGTCATTTTTAATGTAATTTTTATATTAAAAATATTAATCTTTAAAATATATCTAATCCAATTCCCTTAAAATGATTTCTTTGATTTCAAAAATTATCATCATGTAAAGGATTCTTCTTTAACTCGTGATCTTAGAAAAAACATGGGTCTGAATAACTCTATGACCCATCATCGCTATTAAATAGCTATTGGAAATATAAATCACTCATTATTTATATAATTTTTCACCATTGAATATAATTCATATTTAAAAACATAGAACATATATATAGGGATTATCATTAAATAATTCTAAGTATATATAATCGAAATCAATGTTGTAAATAGGATAATCGAATAATAATTCCATGTTTCTCTTTACTATGACTTAAATTCACTTCATCACTACTCTTAATACGAATTGAGATAAAATTATTAATACAAACCATCATTAAATAAATGAAATAATACCTTAAACCTTTTTATAGCATGTTTCTATACATACTCTAAAAAAATGATAGATCATTTCACAAACTAAGTTCATAACTATCCCTATTAAAAAAATCCAAAAATTTTAAATACCCTTATAGAAAAACATATTATTTTAATTTATGTTGTTCTAATACCCCACTTTTAACATAAATAAAATTAAAATATTAGTGGGGATAATATCACCACATATTATAATTTGATGGATTGAGGTTTATTCCTCACCATCAATATCATTATATGATATGAATACTTCATTTTATGTTTAGTGAAAGCATCCACTAGTTTCACCTTTGTTAGAACAAAATTAAATTTCAACATTACTTTTCATATTAAATCCTTAGTGATGTTATTTTTATCAAATTAAATTGACTATAAACACAAAAATATATTTCTTTAATGTTTTTTAGTATTTTTATTACCACATCCCATGATCTTTGTAAGATTTTTAACCGCCTCGTGATTCTCCAATTCTGTCTACGTTCACATAAATTGGGTTAGAACATAAGTTTTAGAAACATACCGAACCTTGTTAGTATTCAACTGAATCATGACTTGTTTCTTTTTGTGTCATGCAACACAAATTTCTCTATGATTGAAAACTATTTGAAATTTTTATCTTTAATCACTCAATTTTTGATCCAAATTTATAGTCACATATCCCAATAGATCAGGATTCCCACAACTTTCATATTTCATACCATATTTCAATATTTATTTGATGTATCTATGAATTATTTTTTTCTTCACAATACGAGTCAACATTGGTGAACTTTGAAGTCTAACACAAAGTGTAACATCATGTATTTGATATGGTTATAATGCTATCAAATAGTGTAAACTCTCAATAATTTCCTAAAATATATCGAATCATATCCCTATTCATCTTCATTAATTTATAACATGGTACAAACTTAAATTTTGGCATAAAACTACTTTTAATACTCTATTATGAACTTATTTATAGTTTATTACACATACTACTCTTAATTGAGGAAAATTTGAACATTCACTTGAAAAATTTGAAAACCCAATAAAAACTTCATCTCAACTTTAGTGAACATCTCAAAATTTTAATTCATCAATCATGAACAAAATTCACAATAAACCTCATTAATTACAAAAAATACAATGTCAAATATATATATAATAATAATTAAAGACTCATAGAATTCTTTAATGGTATAGGTGTTTTATCAACTCTTACATTGTTTAATTTTATAACTATCACAATTGACTCATTATTTTAGTATCATTCCATTATAACTTAATTCAAACAAAAAAATTATGTTTTCAACATGAAAATAGATCCTTCATATTCCTTGGGGAAATAATCCATTGGGTTACTCAATATAAATATCCAATTTAAATTTTCAAAAGAGGAATGATGACATGATATTTATTTAAAATATTTTAATTCTCATTTAATCTATAGTACTAAAAAATATTATTATGGTTTCAATCCTAATAAACATTCATAATGTTCTACAAATTCCTTCTACCTATGAATATCCTCTACATAAAATTATTTACATAATTCTCAAAACTTCCATTTTTCTATTCTAATTAGTAATGATCACCCAATTTGTATTAATGGAATTCATTTTTATTTTATTAAGTACCAACTCCTATGTTTTATATTTTTTCAATCTATTCTCACTAATTATTCATAGAATCGATCCACAATTGATATTCCAAATCATATTTAAAATATATTGGTTCAAATTTATAAAAAAATACATGTCATGTTGTACTCAATGTTATCCATGATTGAATATGTTTTCCTTGATCTGCAATGAGTTTCTATACCTCAAAATGATTTTTTATACTTCTATCTGTTGAAAAGTATTTTTTATCACTAGAAATGGTTGAATAATAATATTTAATTTGTAATTCATCTAAATTCGTATCATTTTTTAAAAAATCAACATGATTATCCACAAATTATTCATTATCATCCAAACATATAGAAATGGCCTCTTTTTTTAAGACTTAACACTCTTAGTAATTAAAAACCTTCACATAAAAACTGCACACAATCATCCTTGATTCTTTTCTATTGTATTTATTTCTTATTGATTTGGAGGATAACAATGGATGACTCCTAAAAATCTTATTTCCTCAAATTTCATGAAATTTTACCTTTCACCTTGATAAGATAATGTCTTGCAAATATCCTAATGTAATTTAGGACCTGGTACTTTTTATTATATATCTTGAATGGAATTATATAATAATTCGGACAACATAGACAATAGTTTTGAATATAAATCAGTACACTAAATTATTTCCTATTGAAAAATCCTGATGTCTCGTGATCTTACAAAATAGTGAGAACCATTTCCATTAAGATCATATTCATCATTTTAGTAGAATTATATTTTTGTAGTATATGTATTGAATAATTCCTAAAAAATTCCATAATCAAAAATATATGCATCGAAGTAATTAGTTATATTCAACACTATTTTATATTTTTAAATAATTCAATGTAGAACCCCAATAATTTTTTACTTTAATTTTTAAGTTAATAATCATATTCAAGGAAAATAATTTATATTTTATAAATATAATTAGTGTAATAAGATGGAATTAATTAATAATGGTAAAAACTAATTATCAATATAGTTTCATTACTTTATCATAGGCTAGAATATATATAATTAAATTTGTTTTTATAGTTTATATGATTATACCTACACTTTATTGTGTGAATCATTGGAAAGCTTCCCCTATTGGAATATAGAGTACATAAAACATCACCCTCTATTTACAATTGGATTATCAACAACATTGTTTCATTTGACATGTTTTCTCAAATTTATTGGACCAATGCGGATATGTATTAGAATCAATACTTTGAGTTTTTCATTATGATCAAGTAGCATGAATTTTTATCATCACCAACATAAAATAATTTACCCCATGTCAATTACACACTCATATAATGAAACCCAACTATTATAGTACTAAAAAAATAATATTTCATTGATATCCACATCATTACATTTACCATACATCTAATACATTATTAATATGTATTTTACTCTATTAAAAAAATTTATTATTTTATCTTTTTTATTTTCTCCATTGAACATAAATGCAACTCATTTTATCATGAGTTTCCCATCATTACCAATAGTAATTTATCCTTTTTCCCAATTTTCAAAATATATCTAGAGATTAAAATCTATTACTATACATGAAGAAAATATACACTCTAAATTCTAGGGATGTTCTCTTTGATAAGAATTGAGTATAATTTCTAAATCCATATAATTTTCTATCGATTTAACTTTCATCATTAAATAGATATGTGTATTATAAATTTTAAATCAGCTGGGAAGTTATTATGGTGATTAAATCATTAGAAAATATACATAGTGGGTTATATATTCCATAAACATATTCTAGTGATTAAAACATATATCTAACTTTCAGTCCATAATTTTGAAATCATTTTGATCATTTCTTATTTGAGTGGGTTGTATCATATTTAAACAATACATCTCATATCCTGTTTGATAGTAGTGATATTGGTAATTAAATCAAATCTACATTCTATATTCCAAAACCCTCCACAATGACTGTGATTTATTTAATATGAGTACTTCTATATGAATACTTCTTACTGTTTAGATGAATACTCCCACATCTTTTAAATATTTTGACCATCAGTCATTGATCCTTTCTCTTGAAAAAATAATGGTTGAACCACTACAATTAATCAATTATTCCTATCTTCATTCCTAACCTTTTAAAATATCAACAAAAAATTTATTTGTATTTCATGTTAGTTTCCTCCTTTTTTTTATTTCATCAGAGTTATTGTTTTATATTCACTTAGGGAACCCTTTTGGGAGGGGTAGAGACCTTGTTTTATTGGAGGAAATCCCATATAATAGGTCTATAAATTTCTCTGGGTCTTCTTATTCACCTATTTCTTCTTATTCATGAAGGTCTAATTTCATGTATATTCCTATACACACATCCTAATTTACCAGTACACACACCTTATTCTTGTGAGTCAAAGGCCATCCTCACACCCATATTATATTACAAGATTCCTTGAATTAGAAAATTATCCTACTATGGTGAGAATTATGTTACTCACAAATCCACACACCCTAGTAACTTTTAGTATATAAATACAACACTTATTTCTAATATTTATTGATGATTAAGATTAAAAAGAGAGCCTTAGATGATCCAATAAGCCCCTCAATGAGGCCAAGTATTCATGTCTCCATTAGGTCACTTTCAATTTCATATAAAACTATAAAAATAACTATAATTGGGGGTAATTTTGTGACCTAATGATTTAAAATATTAAAAAATTTGTGATGGAACAAGTCTCCAATTGTTATTTAGAAATAGGATGGTAAACCTATTACTAGATGATACACAAGGATTTTTTGTACCCAAATCAATCCTAAATAACTATAACTAGGGAGACAGTTTTCCCTAACCTATAACTAGAATTACACATCACCCTATAATATAAATTGGGTGAAAATTTTATATTCAACATAACATGATAGAAAATCCTCCTGACCATTAAAATAGGGTGATTAATCACTCTACCTTCTAATTACTCTGAAAATATATCTTACCTTACACATGAGAATGCCATTTCCCATATATAAAAAAAGGTGCCATCCTTGCCAAAGTTCCTTCCATTTGTTCCTACATATTTATATCCTCTCCCTGTATTCTTGAGGTACATTAACATGCTATTGAATTAGTTTTTATCTAACACCCCATCATTTTATGGTATGCCACTTTTTAAAATTTAATCTCTTTGATAACATATATTGCACACAACAATGATCTTAATCGTACAAAGAAATATTATTATAACCTATACATTAAATAAGAATGAAATAATTTTATTAGCCACATTATGAAATTTATATATATTAAAATGTTTTTACATTAATCTAATATATTTTAATGTAATAATATAATAATAAATCCAATGCTAAAAATAAATAATAAGATTTTTTTCTAAAGATATTTTTGTATTTTTCTAAAGGAACAGTTATTTTTAAAACTAAATTCCAAAAAATTTCTATATTCAATTTTAAAAAATAAAAATAATTTCTAAAATTGGAGTATCATAAATTAATTCTGTTTACATTTTGGGTATTTTTCTGACAAGTTTCATGTTTTGATTAATAGTGAAAAATACTATATATTAATTGAAATAATCTTTTTCATCTAAATAAATTATAAAGATAAAATATATTTTTGATTAATTTTAATATATAATTAGATCAATTTTAAATAATTTAATACAATTCAGGTAATTGGAATCAATTTCACATTCAATTCGAATATAAAATCAGTTAAATCTTATGAACGTTTTAACTTTAATAACCAGTTTTCTTATCCAGTCGATGTGTATAATTTTGAATTAATTTTATCCAATTTTGTGCATAGAAATTTGAAAATTTTATTCCATATTTTTAATCATAAGTTCCAAATTTAGTAAATTTTTCCCTTTTTTAGAAAATATGAATGATTACTTTAGTAATTTTTATTACCCTGGTTTAGGGAAAATAAGGTAAGTATGGATAAAAAAATATTAGAAAAATTAGGAAATTACCCTATGACATGTCATAATATTATTTTAGAAGATAATTCTAACAAAAATCATCATTGGGATTATTTTAGGTTATCTTTGATCCACCAGGATGACTTTAATCCTTTTATACTATTTTATTTGGTGGAAACATAAATAAGTTATACTCGTGTTTTTATTAAGTATTACGTTTTAAAAATGTGTTTATTCCGATCGTATCATTAACTATAAATAATAATTTAAAATTTAATTTTTTTATCTTAATATTGATAATTTATTTTTTTTACTAAATAAATAATTACTTCAATGGTTTACATAATATTGATGCGGTAACTAATTAATTAATTGGAATATCAAATAAATGATTATAAAAATATTAATATAAATATAATTTGAGATAATTAATTTCATAATTGATTTTTTTATATATGTTTTTCATTTGAGTGATATGTTAATTGAGTTTTTTATATTATATCATGTTGTTATGAAATTTTTAAAAATATTATGTAATTAATAGTATTAAAATAAACATTAATGATATTTTAAAATAAATAATATTTTATGACATAATATAAAATTTATAAAAATATAAAATTCTTAAAAAATATTGCTATAAGGATTAAAATTCCACACATTACTCATTTATGGTTTTTTTGCTATGTTATATTAAATATATTAACCTTCAAAGAAAAAAAATGTTGTCACACTAAGAGTTAAAAAGTTTAAATAATTGTTAAATCCAAAAGAAAAGGGTACAAATGTAAAAAAAACTAGTCTAATAATTATTTGCTGACAATTTTTCTAAAAAAAATCATATTTGATTCTAAATAACTCATATTGGAGACATTAATAATATTAAAAATAATTTATATTAATTTAATATTTTTTGAGTTTTCAAAAGTTCCCCTCAACTGAATTATTAAAGGGAATCCCCTTTCTTAATTATTAAATCTACATGGAATCTTCTAGGTCAAAAAAATACCTCTGATTTATTTTTATAATTTCATTTCCAATGTTCTGGAGGTACTTATTTCCAAAAATATCAACCTCATGTCCCAAAAGAATCGAACTAATGGAAATCCTTTTAAGAATGGGTAATCACATTTACAAACTCATTCAAGTTCATTTCTCCTTATACTTTATCATATTGTGTTCTTTTTATATTAAATTAATAAAAAATATAAAATATATATTGGGATGTTATTATGATTATTTTACAACCATTTTTTACCTCTATTCTGTCCTATGAAAAATAAAAGAACTACACATGTATACATACAACTTTCTATCTCCACATCATGGTATAATGTTTTTTTTCAACTCCACTTTAAATGGATGAGTATAATGATTAATATAATTGATATATATAATAAATATTAAATGATATTTATTCCATAAAAAAATTAATATACAATTCCTATCTGTACTATTTCCCCATTAAGGTAATGATACTGTTTCCCATGCATACGTACGAGTGACTATCATCATGACACAATGTGATTCACATTCCATGTAAACCATTGAAGAATGAATATATTAATTTATGTAACTAATAATATGATATATATGATCTTAATATCATTTCAAAGATAAAATAACTATATCCTCTTCTAGGGAACTGGTATATTGAAGTCAACATAAGCATTTGAAAACATTGATATAAACAATCAAAACTGTGAAATGAATAACATATTATTATTAAATTCATTTTAAGTTATTATAAGGGAGTAATATATGGTATAAAAAGATTATAATGATTATTTTATTATTTAATAATATGTTTAAAACCAATATATAGATGTTTTGGACACATATGGAGAAAATCAGACCTATGGTAAGGGTTTTATTCAGAATATCGTCATAAAAATGCTTATTTATATTTTTATCTCCATTGGGGAATATTTTTGTTCCAAGACCATATTTTCAAAAAAAATTCAATTTTTTTTAAGACTATCCTATGACTTAAATTAATTTTTAACATTGTTTGGATTTTTTATAAAATGGGGTTAAAAGAATCTTCTTAACATTTTTCGAGTGAGATACTTTATGATTATGGAAATAATATGTCATTTTATGATCTCTAGAATTGTTCTAGGTGGTTGAGGGCATTTCAGTTGTTTGACCCCAACTGCCACCCTGTTGTACATTTTTATTATTTTAATAAATGGTCATAAGGTTTGCTTCTGGATGGACTTTCTTGGTATAAATAATTATTGGGGTTTTTAAAATTGATGATGCCATATTTTTTTGAATCATGATTCCCAAGTTTACAAGGTTCTTTTCAAAGAATATTTTATTCTTTTATAAATGCACGAATTTTTAAATAAATGATTTTATAGTAGAAAAAAGGTATTTCTTTCAAGATATTTTTAAAATATTTTATTAGAGTATTTTCATATACGTAAACATAATTTTTTGGGTATTATTATTAATTTATTTTTGTCTATTCTGATGTTATGTACCATATTTTTTTTTGAATGGTTTATGATCATTTTGTCCGTTGATATTCTATTTTGATATTATTCATTAGAGTACTCTAGATAGTTTATAATTATGTTTATCAATTGGGGAAGTTATTAAAATCTCATTTGATAGTATATATTGATTATGTTTAACCCCTTTAATATAATAAATGAAATGGGATTAACATGTGATGGTTGCTGCCCACTATAGCTCCTCAATGCAATGGTAGGTCTAATATGAAAAATTAGTTTGGGTATTAGTTGTGACATTACCCATTTATGTGTAATGTATTTTCCAAAGCCTTAAAGGTTTTTTTTATTATGTCTAACATTATCAATTCCCTCATTATGAGATGATTTTTTGATATTCAGTGTGATCATTCGATTATTAGAGTATCCATGTGATTATTTATATAGAATTATATCATTATCATTTATTATTACCACATTGTGCTCACGATTATGTTTAAATGTCTTGTATGTCACTTATTTACCTTGCGTTAATTTTTATTCATATTAATTTATTATATATTTTACTCTATGTTTACCTTTACTGAGCATATGATCTCACAACTTTCTTATGATTTTTTATTTCAATGAATTTCAAGATGTATATTATGATTGCCCTAAAGGGATAAGCTAGGGGAATAATGGTTTTCTTAAAGAAATATTTGTGTTATATTTTATTGTGTTAATTTTAATTTATAATTTTATTTTATATATAGTTGTAAATACACTATTACAAAATTTGTTCATTTGTGATGGGATTTAATGTATAATATTCCATTTTAAAAATTTAACAATGAATTTGCGCTAATAGGTTCGATGTCTTTATAGTTGGTACCAAAGTAAGTTTTGTAGAAACTTTAGAAACTACATTTATAAAAATATCAATTAGGGATACAAAACCCAATAATGGTTTTTGAGAATATTCCCAAAGAAACCAAGATTATTATTTTGAGTGTAGTTATACATAATTATCATTTTATTTTTTGTGTTTTACTAGTTTAAAATTATACATTATTATTCATAACCTAATATTGTGTACACAATTGTTTAGAAATGGATCCTAGTGGAAGGAATTGAAACTATATCAATGCACATAATCCATATTGGTATTTCCCTCCTTTTAAAGATAATGATGTTGGAGCTGGAGTTAAAACTGGTATTGAGCAACTTATAACTATACTGGGATAGGTAAATCAGGTTATGGACAATAACCTTACACATATGGATAATCAGTATCTATAATGTGGAAGAACTATGTTAGACCATTTCTCGAGGTAGTATAAACCATCATTTAATGGGAAAAAAATACATTTGTAGCTGGGAAAATTTTATGTTCCCTAGAGAATACATTTCTCATATTGCATAGTAATAAAATGGATATGGTTATCACGGGATTTTATCATCTCTTGAGAGATTCATATTGATAGTGTCCATTGATTCAAAAAATGAAGTATTAAAAAGAAATATAAAACCTAGAGTAGATAAAATTTAAGGAACGTTTATTGGAGAAATATTTCCCTCATGAATAGAGAGAGGATTCGGAGAAATTTTTTTTTAATCTAAGTAAAAATGAGGAAAATAATTTTTCTAAATATGAAGCCATCATTACATGGTTATCAATGCATTATGAGGTCTAAATATATAACCCAAGCAGTAATATTGATCATATAATTTAATATTTTAATCCACTCATCTAAAAAAATTAGTAACAAAAACATTCTCTTCAAATGAAGATATAGTGAAATTTACTATCAAGACTGAGAAATAATTCTCTATATATTATGAATTTAAGGTAAATTAAGTTTAGAAATGATGATTAGACCATGATAAAATTAATGGAAAAAATAGAATGAAGGATTATACCACATTTGATAATTATGTGATGAAACTCTCTATACTTTCCCAAAGGTAAATAGTAGTTTGTAACAAGTTTAGAGAGAGACATCACTAAGCTCATGATTATAAGGGAATGAAAGAAACTATAAATGGAAATCATTCAACTATAAGGAGTTGGGGAACTACTAAAATGAATGTCCAAAGAATTAAGAAAATATATCATAGAAGAAGAAATGGGATATAGGTCAATATTATCCTATTACAATAGAAGAAGTGGAATGATTAATATAATTTGGTTTTTTGGTTCAAGAATTTTTTTGTGATATTATATTTATAAGAATCATGAGATATATAAGGGTTGAACTTCAATAATTCTTATTTACAGATTTGGAAGAATACATGTTTTCATTAAGGTTTTATGGCTATCAAGGTTTTTATATATTTGGTATATGGGATTAAGAGATATTTTATATATATAGAATCTAATGTTAAGAACATTTATAACATTCAGTGACCTTGATTTTAGTTTTTTTATCTTTTAATGTGTTAATAAATGTTTTTTATGAGTCTTAAGATTAACTAAATTTGGAGTTGATTATGTTAATAATTGCAAACAATTATTATTTTTTGATAAAATTTGATAGCATTTTTGGTTTTAGTAAAATTTTAAACACCAAAAGAATGACTTAAGGACCATATTATTTGTTGAAAGTTCTCTAGATATGAATAAATCATCTTTAATATCCATCTCTAAGTGTACAAAATGATATGAAAATAGAACCATGAACAAAAAAAATGATGTGGTAATGCTTATGACATGGAAGGAAATAATGTATTTTTATTATCTGATGTTAATATCTGAAGGGGGCCCTCAACTCATGGAAAATAATTTCATAACAAATAAAATTTCCTCATACATTTCTTTCTATGAAATCAATGGTTTCTAACCAATTAAAAATTTATGGTTTTGTGATGGTAAAATTGCTAAAGACAATGATATATATAACTCCTATAGAGAAATTTATAGTCATATTTATCATCCATGTCCATGTTTTCCTAACCCTTTAAATTTTTCCTATTCAAAATCCTAATTTATTGGTGACCTTCACATTTTATATTCCCTCTTATTAGGAGGGTGTTTTCTCAACACTATTCCTTTTGTTGCTTTCCCATAAAAGAATTTTGATATATCATATTTTGATGATCAAAGTTAAATTTCGAATTGATATGAAGTTATTAATTTATTTAGGGGAGAATATAACACCCCAAGATTTTATGGTATGTCTCTTTTTAAATTTAATATCTTCAATAGTTTACATTGCACGCAACACCCATCTTAAGAGCGTGTCAAAGTATTATTATAAACTTGTCATTAAAATGATTGGAATAAAAACTATGAAACATGTTATTAAAATTATATATATTAAAATGGTATGAAATTCATATATTAGATTTTATTGGTATAATATAAGAATAAATCAAATGCTATACATAAACAATCTATATTTTTATAGAGGCAGTTCTCACTATTTAATGAAAAAATTATTTTAAAAATGAAATTTTACACCTTTATAAATTATATATTAAAAAATAAAGATCATTTATAACATTATAGCATCAATAATTTTTTTTAAAATTTTTGATATTTTTATGATAAGTTTTATTTTTTAATGAATAGTGAAAAATATTGTATGTTAATTAAAAACACAATTTTCATCTAAATAATTTATCACATTAAAATATATATGTTCGTGGTTTGAAATTTTAATTAGATAAATTTAATATCTACTAATCTAATTTAGTTTACTATAATTAACTTCACATTGAATTGGGATATAAAAAAATTTCAATCTATTGATCATTTTCACATTAATAACCTATTTACTCAACCCTTCAATTATAATAATTTTAAAATAATTTTATCTAATTATCTGTTTTTAATTTTGAAAAATTTATTATCTATATTGGAATATAAGTTCCAAATTTAGTAAATATCCCTCTTTTATTTTAGGAAAATTTGAATAGTAATTTTAGTATATGTTATTAACACGGTTAAGCGTAAATCAAGATATTAAGTTTAAAATAATATTATAAATATTAGGAAAATACCAAAAAACTTATATAAATTTTTTTCGTGTTATTTATAATTAAAACCATCCTTGGTCCAATTTTATTGCCTCTTAGATGCATAAGTATAACGTTATGCATTTTACTATTTTTTATTTTATGAATATAAAAATATGTCATTATCATGCTTTTAATTAGTATTTCATTTTTATTATGTGGTTATTTAGAAAAATTATTTAAATTCAAATATCATTTTGAAATCTAAAATTTTTATATTAATCAAGATAATTTATTTTTAATGTTTAGGTAATTAATTATTACATTATAGTATTACAAACTAGTGATGTTCTAATTGTTTAATTTATGGGAAAATAAAATAATTTATTATAAAAATATTAATGTTAATACAATTTTAGATAATTAATGACATCAACAAATATCTTAAACAAATTCAACATATTATTGATATTTTAAATGATTTTTTCTTTGATATCAATTTTATGATATTTTTAAAAATTCATGTAATGAATTGTATCAAAATTTTTATTATGGATAATTTAAAATATATAAGGTTGTATGAAATTATATTAAATCAAAAAAATATAAAAATAGTAGAAAAAAATTTATAATGCATTAAATGTCATATATGACTCATTTATTGTTTATTTGGTATTTTTAGTAACTATATTAAACATCAATGAGTAAAGACACATGTTGTTATGATAAGAGTTAAAGAGTTTAAATAATGTTTAATGTTAAAAAATAATTGTAAGAGTATGACCTAATAATGATTAAAAATTATAGGTTGAGATGATATAAAAAATAATCATTTTATATTATAAATAAATTACTTTGGAGAAATTTTGTATTGAAAATTAATTTATATCAATTTAGTATTTTTTGAGTTTCTAAAAGTGACCCTCACTTATATTGTAAATGTGAACCTCCACTCTCAATTATACACTCCACATTAAGCCTTGTAGATCAAAACAAAACATCAAATTTCAATTAAAAACAACCTTATACATAAATTTGAGATCTTAGTATCAAAAAAAGTCCCACCCTAGATCAATTAAGAAGAGATCTAAAGGACGTTTTCCAACAAAGAGGTAATCATTTTTACTAAGTCATTCAAGTTCATTTCTTCTGATACATACTCTTATTGTGTTTATTACACTCTAATTTAATAAATATATTATAATATAGATTATTATATGATATTTTTATTTTTATGAAACCATATTCCACCTTTAATCCTTCCTACAAAAAATTAAAATCACCACGAGTGCGTACGTAGGACTTACCATATCCACACAATGGTATAATCTATTTTTCATCACCAAATTACCTACATGGGTATAATGATTGAAGTTATTCATATATATAATTAATATGAAATGATATTTATTCATGGAAAAAATTAAAATTTTGACAAATTAATTACCCTTTCACTATAAAGGGCATTATACCGCCGCTCAAGCGTACGAAAAATATGTTGTCTTTACAACACTATACAGTTCATTTTCCATATTAACCATTCAAGAATGATTATAAGAGTTTATATAATAAATATATATTTCATTCATGACCTTAATTTATTTATTTAGATGAATTATTTATATAATATGATATAAATCCATGACTTTTGAGATAGAACATGGAAATTAACACCCAAAACAGTGAAATGACTAAAATATTATTAATAAAAAAGTGTTAAAATGTACCAAAGGAATCATATATGATATCATATATATTATTATTATTTTTAATTTAATAATATTTTGAAAACTAGTATATTAGTGTTTCCATAATTTACGGAGGAAATCAAACCCAAACAAAGGGTTTAATTCACAATATCATCATTAATGAAGATTGTCTCGGTTTACCTCTTGACTGGAGAATATTTTTATTCCATGACATTGTATTATGAAAATATTTTTTATTTTTATAATATTATCCTTTATGTTCAAATAACTTTTTCATATGTTATATTTTTTATATATTTGTTTCAATGGAATCTTTTTGTCTCTTTCACAAACAAGTTACTTTATGACTTTTATGATAAAAACATTAAAGGAATACATTTTAACTTATGATGAATGAGTTGATTTTTTGAATACATGTTTCCTTATTATTTTTAAGAATACATTACACATTTTTCAAGTTTATTTTCAATGAAAATGTTTTCATTTATAATTTCATAGCTTTTTATATAAATGATTTCTATGAAAAAAGTCTATTTCTCTTAAGAACATTTTAATTGATTTTACTATAGTATTTTCATCTATGAAAATAACATTTGATGGATATTATGGTTAATTGAAGTTGATATTTTATGATAAAATCTTTCATATTTTACCGAATGATTACTGATCATTTTTACTATGGATGTTCTATTCTTTTAACATTAATCATAGGACTCTAGATAGTTTATGATTCTTCTTGTTGATTGAAGTATATTAGTAATAGTTTATATTATTGTAATATTGATTATGTTTCACCAAATTCATATGAGGAAATAATTGGACATAGTAAGTGATAGGAGGGGCCCACTATATCCCCTCAAGGAATTGGAAGGTCTCATGAGACAAACAAATTTATGTGTTAGCTGGGGCATGACCCATTAATGTATGTTGCCTTTGCCTGAATAGTCCAAAGGCCTTCATTATTATTATCATTTTTGATTATACAACATTAATGGGGTGAGGTGAAACTTTTATAAGTCTAGAAATATTAATATAAAATTAATTGACTTTTATTTCTTAGAGGAAATAACCTGGACAAGACAACATAAATCCACTTCTCCCCAGAAAATTTCTTGATATCACCACTTCAACTTCGCAAGGCTGGTTGTCTAACTGTCAAGTGCAGAGCTGAATAATCCTAACACTGATGGAAAATTCATTCCTTTTCAATTTTCCAATTTTAGTTATCTCTTATCTGGTGAATGTGACTTCTCTGAATCCTCATCTAAATCGTTTTTCCTTGTATTATGACTGGTATATCTGAATATTTTATGTGGCCCGAATGCCTTTGGGTGGCCTGAAGGCCTTGAGGTATCCCAAAGGCCATGAGAGACAACTAGCCTGAAGTCTGTGGGTAGACCAAAGGCCTTATAAGACCCAAGGACACAACCGGTGGCCTGAAGACCTAGATTGAGAAATAGTTCCAGCAGCTACAACACCGAACATTAACTTCTACAGTACCTGCTATAGTACTACTACAAGAACACGAAAATATGTCTGCACTCAGATTTTATCTTAGGCCTTATTCATGTACTTTCTATATCCTCACCAACCCAACTGAGACTTATGATATATGTATTCTTCCTTTTATGAATCCTTTTGGGTTTGGTTATGATGTTTAGAATTATACATTTCCTCATATTAAGATTCGATGACGATATTCCATTTAATCTTTTGATAAGTAGAATATCAATTTGATTATTTTTATAGAATTATTTCATTATTAATTATTCTTAGTACATTATGCTCAAGATTATTTTTAAATTTCTTTTGTCTCAGTTATTCACCTTGAAATAATGTTAATACATATTTATTCATGATAGCTTCTATTATATGCTTACCCTTAATAAGCATCTAATATCACCCCTTTCTTATGTTTTATATTTCCCAGTATTTGAGGATTTAAATTATGATTGACATGTAGGGATTAGCTATTAAAATAATATAATTTTTAAATGAATCATTATCTTTTATTTTATAGTTTCAATTGTAATTTATGATTCAAGTATGTATCTAGTTTTTAAAAAAATACTAATCTATTTGGCCCTTTAAGAACTGGATCCTTGTATAATATGCCAATATACTAATTTGACAACCGAATCTGGGCTACTAGGGTTATGTTTTTTATAGTTCACCTAATATATCATGTATTCCATTAATAATGGATTCATTCCATGTATTCCTCCGAAACTAATAAAACTCTTATGGTAATTATGATTATTTATTCCCTTGATCATGAGAATCCCTATCATGAGGATAGTGGTGAAACATTCCTTGTATCATGCTAGACGAATTGATGGAAACCATATATATAATGTATTTTGACTAAGAGTCTAGTAAAAATATTTGATCTAATCAATTAACTAAATAAATATTAAGTTCCTTCTACTATGTGTTAGCCCCAACACATCAAGACTTTACGTGAGACAACCAATGGGTATGGAAACTAGAAGAAACATATGAATAAGCATTTTTGTATCTATAATATTCTTTAAATAGGAAATGGGACACCTACTTAGATGTATTCTCCAATTAGATCCTCACTGAGGATCTCATCCCTAGTATACTCAATGATCCATATCTATATAAGGGAATAAAATCAAAAATATTTCCCAAAACCAAACGTCTCCCAAGTAATCAATCAATATAAACCAAAAGATGTATTCCCATATGTAATCCCCATGTTATCTATTTTTTCCCCTTTCACAACCAAAATATCCTTATAATAGGATGTTAAAATTTACAGATTATCTATATCACATGATTTTAAACTAGGAATCATTAACTACATTGGAATTAATTTTTATTAAACAAGATATTTGGGATACTTCGTGATGGTTAAATCCTAAAAATCTATTATATACAAGGGACTATCAAAAGTTGTAATCCTTATTCCATACTCACTGAAAAATATTCCCCACAAACCTCATCCTTAATGGGACATTTGCCTATGAGAAACCTATTCTCAATGGTCTATATTATATGTGATAAAAATTTCTCAATGGAAATAATACTTATGATTCCAACATCCTATCATCTCTGGGATATATCCTCATGAAAATATCTATAATGGGTCATATTCACTTTCTGCCAACTCTTCCACAATGCACCATATTCTCTGTGAGGCATTCTACATCACATGGATATATTTTCCAAGAGTGAAACAATATTGATTATACAAAGAAAGATGATAATATTGATTTTGTTAAAAAAAATTGTGATTTATTTTTCTTGAAATCCAAAAATAACGAATTTTACAATTTAAACATTATTTCTCATTATACGTGTAATTATTTGTATATTATTTTTTAATATAAACCCATTTATACACCCTCTATGGAATGTTGTGTATAAATAATTTGAAAGGAATATTTTAGTATGAATGTACTCAATTTTTTGGGATCACTGTTCCCTTATAGATAAATGGGAGATTAAAAAAGGATGACTTACTTATTTAGACTCAAATGAATATTTTTCATTGAAACATAAAATAGACATTGGACACCTAAAATAGAAAAAGAGACAAAATTTAATAACTAATGAAGATAAAATTTTAACCTAAGATATAAAAATTCATTAAGATCAATTAATTTAATTATAAAAGAGGGAAATTATGGCTTTGTTAAGGTGATATATGTAGATCAAGTTCAAGATGAAATTTTTGGATAGATACCAACGACCTAGAAATTATCTCACCATTTAGGACCAAAATTTAAAGGAATAAATAATATTAGTTTGAATTTTTTTACAAGAATAAAATAATATAAAGTAAATCATTTTCTACTTCTATGACCTCGTAAATTTCACACAAAATCAATGTATTTGGGGAACATCAAGTGGATGGATGAAATGAGGATATGAATTTTTGGTTAAAGGATTTAAAATATACTCTGTATTTAATTTCCATCCACATATCCCTATCCAATTAATTTCGATGAATTTGAATCATTTTTGGTCAACCCACGTCTCTAAGAGCACCAATTTTGGATTGTGGTTCTATATAAATTAGAGGGTTTATTGTTTTTTTTTCAACTATAATGTTATGATTCTACATTGGAAATATACTTTTTTACACTTTTAAGTGTGAATGAAATCATTCTTATTTTTTAATAATTGTTATTATTATTATTATATTATATTCTTAATTAACACACTTATATCATTGACTCATAGTGTGAATATATACACACAAAAACATGAAAATATCCACACAATAATGGATTGTTTGTTATTTTCTTGTTTTTACCTCTTTAATTTTTAATAATGAGTTAAATTTTGTCTACCATTGTGAGTTGCAAAATAATAATTTGATATTAATATTATGAATTGATGTAGGGATGTTTTAGGAAGATATATTAGTTTTTATTTCTCACTCTATCAAAGTTTAATAATATTTTTTAATTAATATTTTTTTTCAATTATATATTCCTTCCCTGTCATTACAGAATATTGATGCAACACATTTCAAGTGATAATATGATTATTTATAATAGAGTTTTCAATAAAATGAATCACCCAGTGTATTATTTTTTCACATTAGTTTCCATATTTAATAGTCCCATAAGTGATGAAGGTGGTTTTATTTCATTGAATTTGTCCTTCTCTAATATTAAAATTGTAATAATTGAAAAAAATCATCAAATCTATTCGAAGTAGCAATTATAGATAAAACCATTCTCATAATCCAAGTTCAACCAAGTCGTTTAGTTTTATAGTAAGAAAATTAACATAAAAAACAATGTTATCCACTTATATCTAAAACACTACATATGATTATAAATTTTCATTGGAATTATTATTTGATCTATATAGATTCAATAATATTTGATGTTCTACAAGACACAAGTTTAACCTAACATGTAATATTTATTGAGAAATTTTTCTTGCACCATTATTGGAGACTCAGGTGTGCCATTTTATAAAATCACTTGATTATCTCTATTCTCAACACAATATTATATATTTTTTCCTTTCTACCCTTCGATGGAATGTTTGTCTTATATCTTAGATCAATCTAGCTAATAAGTTTTGGGGGAAAACTATAGTGTTGGGGAGTCAAGTTATTTATAAACATCAACATATTAGGCATTTTAGAATGATAAAAAATAAGAATTTTAATTCTAATGATTTATTTAAATGTATTGTAGTATTATATTTCATATTGTTTTCATAGAATATGTAGTCCAATTGGAGGGATTAGAATGGGAATAAAGGTATTTTTTGAAACCATCCACCATCAGGTAGAAGATATTTCCCCTTGGGTACCATCGAATGGAAAGTGGAGCCCATTTATTACTTAGTGGCCCCTGAAGAGATATAAAAGGATCCATAGGATATGGTTCCCATAATAATTAATTCAACTTTTAATGGATCTATTCAGACCTGAATAATTATAGTATAATATAAAATCTATGGGTGGATATAAATACACTCTGAGGGTAATTGGAGGGTATGGTTACCTTATATTTTCATTCATGAGAATAAATTTTATAAATTTACTCTCATATTCATTCTCACATACATTTTCCTCCAATTCCCATATTTTATTATAATCCTTATTTTTCATAGTGAGTATCTTTCCTTTGTCTTTAACCTAATATTTCACTTATTTTAATTTCTCTTGAGTGCTCACTACCTTTGAGTATGAGGGGGGTAGTTCAAAAAACCACTAAAGTGTGGTGGTCTTGAGTTTCCAGCCAAAACCATAAAAAATGATATATGTTGTTTTGGTTTCTTGGTACCAACCTCTAAAATCCAAGAACATTATTTCTATAATGTGGTTTCATCATAACGAATAAAAAAAAATGAGATGAGTTTCTTTCTACAACCATTAAAAAACTTGTTTTAAATTTAATCCTCTTAAGGATACCTTAGGGGAGGAGATGTAGTGATCGCTTTGGGATTTATTTCCAAACAAAATTATCAATTATGTCTTGTCTTTATTTTTATTTATGACTATGATAATTAATTAATTAATTAATTTCACTCATAATTATTATTATTTTTTTAACTATTTTATTTATGTCAATTTTTGTAATTTAAATTTTTTTTGTTGTTCTAATTTTATAACGTAAATTCACTTCCTCTTTATATATTTTCTTATAAAAAAACTAGTATTAGTGCCGACATTGAATTTAAAAACCATAACAATTTTCAAGGATTGATTATTTAAATATTCCATATTCATAAAATTTTTAAATTTCTATATTAGGAAATTCTATTTATAGAGCCTTATATTTATATAGAACTTAATTCATTTATTATTACATAAGGATGGCCAATTTCTTTTTAAGTATATGATATCCATTTTAGAAAATAATATTCCATGGATATAACCCAACAAATTACTTAATAGATTAATGGACTCTTAATAATATTATGACATTTGTATTATTGTAAAAGAATTGGATTATCTGTATTGAATGTTTTATAGGAATGAATATAAAAGAGTATCTATGATTATAACATCAAATGAAATTTAGAAATTATTATAAGTTACATACAGGGATACAAATAAAAGTAATGGATAATCGGCTTGTAATGTACCACCAAGACATTGAAATATTTATTATGAATCCAAATGGTCATATTACTAAAAACATTACCCATTTAATTGATATATGTAATGAAATGATGTATTTGGGTGACAAGAGTTCAACATAGACACCTGTGAAAAAGATAGTTTGTGTCATCACTATTTCTTGGGATCCCAAATATAATAAAATATAAAAAATAAAGGCTGTTAAAAACATTCCATAAAAATAACTGATAGGTTCACTAATGATCAATGATATTAAAAGAAAAAGGAAAGATATAAGGAATTCATAGATGTCAAGGATAAGAAGGCTATTGGATTAAAATCCAATAATGATAAATATTTAGGATGTGAAGAATAGATTTATCATCATACAAAAAGATGAGAGAATTCATCAAGAAGAAGGCATATCCCAACAACAAGATGGAGAAGAATCAGAAACTTCAAGCAAGATACAATGATTGTGAAAACAGGGTCCATATAATGGTAGAGTGACCAATATCAATAGGAAGAGGGTTAAGATGAAAAATAAGAAATAATTCAAGGTTTAAACTTGAAGTGAAAGTGGAAAATCCATTACTTATTCCAAATCAAATGATTTATGTCCCAAATTTATTATGGAATAAATTTAGGTAAGAAAAAATGTAAATTTATCTACTTCATATTGCTCTTCAATCAATATATATTATGTTGATCTAAGATATTCAAAATATAAAATATATGAATTATTTTGTTAAATCCTCTAAAAATTAGATAAAATTAAAATTAAATATAATTTTGTGTTAAATGAATAATATATTAAATTATAAAAAGAGAATAAATAATAATGAAATATTAAAAGGCCAATTTTTTAATTTTGAATAATGATAAATACCCAAATTGATAATTTGAAGTACTGCTGAATGAAAAATAAAGTGTTGATAAAATATTTTGAAAAATATTATTGGAAAAAGGGTCTTATAAAGGACAAAGATATTAATAAAAATTATAAAATTCAATAAAATAGATAAAAATGATCACTAAAAATAAAAAAAAAGGTGTGAAAAAATGAATATGATTTTCTATTCCCAACATTATAGGATAGAAACTTATGTGAATGGTTTTAAATATAATTCAATAACTATAAATATATATTACTAATTTTGTAAATGTTTTTAGTTGATATAAATTTTGAAATTATTTTTAGGAAAATTAATATATCTGTTATGAATATGTCTTCAAAAAATAATGATTATGGAAGGCCTAAATCCTCAAATATTTATTCATACATTTATATTGAATTTTTTAAAGATATTATGTGTTCAAAAAAAAATTATGCTTACATTTTTTATCTAAATTTTAGCTAACAAAATCATTACTCTCTCAAATTTTCCCATAGGATGGATTAATAAAATGAAATACTTTAGGAGAAACTTATTACAAGGATATTGGGTGATTGAGGTATATTTGTGGTTTCTAAGCCAACACTAATCATATGGAGGAACTAGATAATGGGAATATCACATTTGGTGATATTTTAAGGATTAAGATCGTCGATACAAATATCAATGGATTTTAAAAATCATATTGTAATAAATATGGTTTATATATTTAATTTTTTAGTAGGAAATTACATATTATTAGTCTATTGTGTGGTATTGGGATTAAACATTCATTAGAATATGATTTTTGAATAATTTTTCCTTCCCGTAGAAATATTTTGGTTTCCACTTCAACATTTCAAAAAATTTAACTCATTAATTTAAAATCCCATGAATGAAAAAACATTAAAATTTTTGTCACCCAAAATAGTAATTCATAGATATGTAATAGATTCAATTATCATTGTATCACATAATCAGTTGTGAATACTAAATAGAAATATCTAGTACTAGATGTACAAAAATTTCATTTAAAAAAAATGAAATTGTCTATAAGCCATCCTAAAAAATTTAACAACACAATTCATCCTTTAAATCCAAAAAGTAAGTATAAAAATATAAATTTGATGATTATGTTTAGCTTGATCTTTTTTGACTAACTCATGTGGATATTAGAGGAGTTAAATCTTACTTAATTATAATTTTTGATAATTTAAAAGATTTAATTGGGTTTAGTTCATAGCACATAGATGTAAGTTCTTTAATGTATTAATTAAATATACTAATAATATATAAAAAAATCATATATGATCATTTCCATTCCGATTGATCATGCTGGAGATTTAAAAAATATAGTTTTTGATGATTTTTACATTTCCATAGGATATCACCATTCTTTTTTGCTCCATGAACTCCCAAACAATTTTGCTGTCAAAAGAGGGAATTGAAATTCTCATGAAATCTATTAAACTCACCTTAATGTATTATATCTCCCTCAATATTTTCGGGGTTAGGATTCAATAGAGTATGTTATACCTTTAGCCTTGTTCTTGTAAGAATCATTCTTAAAAAAAACCATTATCACAATTGGAAACATTAATCACATAAGGATGGTAATATTAAGGTGTTTTCTTGTTATTTTTTAAACTCTAATGATAACATTGTGAAAATATATCCTCAATCATTGAAAGGTATCATTCATATGTATTATAAATATATTAAATATTATCGTGTTTTAATTTAATGGAAGAAGGTAAATGAAGAGTTAATTGGCATAAAAATTGATGATAATTGTCCTAAAAACCCTCCTTAAATTTATGATGTTGGTTCATTTTAATGATAGAAATATTGAATCAATTTATGAAGAATAATATTTTTTATAATTTTGGAAAGCCCTAATGGCATCCAATTATTGGAATAAAATGGTCTCTAGAAATAAATTGAGTGAGAAAGGTAATACCAACTATAACAAAGACCAACTTATTGATAAAAAATATTAATAAGATGATTTCATTGATTATGTTGAGACCATTTCCCCTATCAGTAGTATATAATCTATAAGGATATTTTTTTAATTCCCATCCCTTCATATTTAGATTTTTTCAGATTTATGTTAAAAGTGATTTTAGTTTTTTTTATTTTTAAATCTATTTTTGTAGAATAATCATATGATTTTGAGGATTAAAAAAATATAGATAATGTTTTCATGTTCACCAATTAAATTCTTATATTTAAAGTATCCAATCAATATTGTTACGAAAGTATGAAAAAACTTATTTTAGAAAATGTGTTTAAAATCATAATATCCCAATCATATTTATTTTCAAAACATTTTTCAAATGATCTTTTGATTATTAAAATATATATTGATATGTATTTTTTCATCAATATATATAATCTATATGAAATATATTTTATTATTTAATTATTAAGTAGTTTGAAGTTATTTTTATTGGAGAACTCAAATTTATTCTTGATTTCCAAATTTCCCTAAAATTTGATGAAACTATTCATAGCCATTGATAGTAAACTAACACGATTTTAAATCATTTCGGGATTAATCAATTTAAAGAGATTAACACTCTAATGAGTACTGATTGTAAGATTACATTGGATGATGTTTGTAAAACTATGGTCAATAATCTTTATAATGGTTTGACTATGAGTCTTCACTTTCATCATAGCACCTAAAAAGACATCTTGTTTGGTGTATGAATTTGTTCCCATTTTCATTCTAATCCAATGTTATTTTGATTAAAATATTTCAAAAAATTTAAAATTATTTTTAAAGGAACCCTAAATGTTGGTTTGATTCAAAAGAAACTTGTTTGGAACATTAATGATTTCCTAATGTGGATTCTAATGGTTGGAAACATGATTGGAAGTGTACATGTGGGACTTTCCACTGAATTGGAAAATCCCTTATCTCATATAATAGTAATAATAATTTTTTTATCTTTATACATCAGAAGAGGAATTAATTTCTATGGGATGTTATTTCTCAAAAATACATTTTGAAGAATCATACACTTCTAGATTATAAATAAATTTTTTATCACATTCTTATTATCTGGGAAAACTAGTGAAATTTATATTTACAATAATCCCATAAAATAATCCCACATAATGAAAATTGAATATAGGAACTATTTAACTATATTCTTTTTCAAAAAAGGTGATATCATGGTAGATTTTATTTAAATTAATATTCAATTGGACGATATCTTCATTAAATTGTATATGGTTGATCATTATGATTTTATTAATGAGGTGTTTGGAATGGAACTCCTATGATTCATTCATTATACCATTGGAATCATAACTATTTTCATTTTATTTATCATCTTTATTATTCTTTATTTATTAGATTTATATTAATAATTCATTTTATTGATATATTTTTTATTTAAATGAAAAATTAATTGACCATTATCTTTAAGTAACTTGGGTAATTTTTCTGTTTACCTTTTATTTTACATTTGTTTACTTATAATTTCACGGTTTTGAATCATATGAGGGGGATAAAACCCTTTTAAAATTTAAATTTTCTGGTAGGTTGAATTATTTTAGAATTAAATTTATTTTATTTAAAATTCAAATATCCATTTTTAGGAGAAACATCATTATGGGTGTGTTTTTTATGTTCAAAAGTATATTATCAAATATTGAAAATTTTCATGTTTAGAATTTTATTAAAATATTTTTTGTGAAAATGTCTATTTTATAATTTGAGGGAAATTATTGGTTTTCTCTCACTATAAATAATATTTATGAAGGTATTTATAAAACTAAAAAAATATTTTTTTCCTCAAGTATCTCTTTACTTTGCACCTTATCTCTCTAACTATTTCCCAATTTCTAGTTGATCATGAAGGGGAAGAAGTTTTTGATAATGTTAAAAGTAATATTTATATTTTTTTGAAATGAAATTATTCTAATAAATTTTTCATTGAAATATTAATTTCAAAGAAAATGTTAAATAAGTTTTAGGATTTTAATCATCATAAAGGAAGGGGGTTTTTTTAATTAAAAAATATATTGATTTAGTTGGAAAGTATAATATAAGAAGGGTTCTAACTAAAATCATTTAAAAGTTTTTTTAAATTAAATAATTTTTCTTAAAACATTTTTATTTTTTTCTAGGATGAATTAGATTATGAAATATTGAAATTTATGGTTATTTTAATTTAAATCGAATAATTTCTATCATCATATTAATAATTACTAAACTATTTCTGATCATCAAAAGGAGAGAATATATTACACCTCACTCTCTTTCGTATCTTTGAATGATAAAAAACACACACTTGTGATACTAATGATTTATTTTTATGTATTTGTGTATTTATCATTTAGAATGTTTTTATATAATTTCTGGACTAATTAGATAGATTAATTTGATAGAGGATTTCTTTATATAGACCCTTAATCCAGAAGAGTCTAGATGCTACCCTGTGGCAACCACATAGAAATAGAATGAGCCATTAGATTTGGATCGAAAATTCCACAATTCACCTTGTAAAATGTGTATTCAACCAAAAAGACTTCTAGAAAGATCTTAAAGCAATCAGAGGTTATTAATACATTTTAATGGTTCTTAGAGTACATGGTAAAATTGGATATTAATTTTTTAGCCTAAATTGTGTCATTTTTCTCTTATATTTTTTCTCCCGTACATTTTTTACTCTTCCTCCCACTACTTTATATTATAATATAACATTGGAGTAGAGAACATGATTCATTTATATTGACTAGAAAAATGGATCTTCTGCTTTATTTTTATCAGTTTCATACTATCATTGAATATAAGGGGAATTAGTTCATATTATAATTAATATTTTGAGGATTCTGTTTTCTAGCCAAATCCATTAAAAGGAATGTTCTGTATTGGGTTTCTTCACATCAACCACTAAAAACCAAGGATATAAATCATGTAATGAGTTTTAATTCTAATTTTTGTTTTTAAAATGATGGGTTGGTTTTCTTTCTATAACTATTTAAAAACATTGTTTAAACTAAAACCTCTCAAGGATACTTGAGGGGAAGAGATGTTGGGATAATTTTTTAGATTATTTTGAATCTACAATATCAATTGTCCCTTGCCTTTATTTTTATATCCACTACACTACCATATTAACATAATTTATTCTTCTTATAATTATCATTCTTGTTCTTAAGTATTATTATTACATTATTTTTTTTAATTTTTTTTAATTTTATTTTAATTTCTAATTTTTTTAAAAATGTAATTCAACCTCCCCATTCCATATTTTCTTGGATAAATAGTTGATATCAAATCCAACTTTTATTTTCAAAAAATTAACAATTTTGAAGGATCTATGTTGAAAATTTTACCACTACAACAAATTAAAAAAGTTTTTCTAAAGTCCATTCAATGAATATAGACATATAATTTGATAGAAAAAATTATAAGAATTGGAAAACATGGATGACCACTTTTAATAAAAGTGTGGGATATTTAATTTTGAAAATTTTAATTCATGGATAAAATCTAAAAATTAAATATAAGATAAATTGAACCCTGATGATATACTGTATTTTAAGCTTGGTGGAAATTAAATGAATTCTATACATTATAGATTATAATGAAATTAATTTAATAGATTATCCATCTAAAAAATGAATCATGGAATTCAGAAATTATAAGAATTTACATGAGGGGTGATAATAGATTAAAGGATACTATGCTTGATATGTTCCTTCAATACCATTAATTGTTTGTTATATATCCTAATGAACCTATAAATGAATTTTTTTTCATATTTAACAAATAATTATAATGAAAGTAAGTATATAAGGGTTGACCATTCAAGGAGTAAACTTGTTCATAATATCCCATTGATATTTAATAGTTCATAGAAACCTAATATGAATATAATATAATAATTTAATGGAGTAAAAAACCCGCTGTTTGAAGAACTCATAGATTCACTCATGAACTATGAGATTGAAATGAAAAGACATGCGAGTAAGGAAACCATAGAGTTCATGGAGAAAAATACCATTAACTTTAGATACAATAATTATGAATATTTCATAGGTTATAAGTTTATTTATCATATTTCAATTATGATGAAAAAATTATACAAGAAGATGATGAAATATAACCATGAAAAGATAGACACATTACAAAAAATAGAGTTAAGATTTTACAAGTTCACCAAAATGGGTCAAAATAAATATGGAGTATCCTAGTATTAATAAGATAAAAGATAATATGAAATATGTATTCAAGGTGTTAATATGGAGTGTATGTGATTCCTCCCTTTATTCATCTGAATTAAGTGATAGAATTAAAAAATATCTCATGGTTGAATAAAAGTTAAGAAAACAGAACAATTCCTCCATATCCTCTTTACTCTTTTCTCTTATTAAATCATAAACATTAAAGATATATGATATTATATAGGTCATATTCAAAAAATATTTTACAAACTCACTTATAATTTCCAATAACATAAAATGAAACACAATATTGACATTAATGAAAAGGATATTATATTTAAATAAAATAAGAAATTAAAAGATGAAATTTAAAGGGATATAGATTTTCTCATAAAAATGAAAAAGATCACAATAGAAGATTCAATTTATAGATGATAGTAAATAAATGTATGAAAATAGATATAGATAACGTTAGTGGAATAAGGTATTGTTTAACATACTGAAAAACATTAGATTAGAGAATAACATAAAAGAGAACAAAAAAGATTCTAAAAAATTAAGACATATTGAGAAAAAAATGAATTTGATTTTGGGTTCCAAACAACATTGGAATAGATATGATGGGTTTGGTGTTTTCTGATAATTCTTGCACCAATAAATTATTACTAACTTTATAAAATGGTTCAATCAATATAAATCAATCAATTAGTTTTAAAATATAATGAATTTAATTTATTAATGATGTTGAATAAATACATGTTATGTAAGGCATAAATCCATTCATCATTCTTCAAATATTTATTCTATGAAAACTATTTCAAATAAATTATGGCTTCTGAAATACCTTTTCTCTAATATTTGTTGACCCAAATTTTGATTCCTAGAATCTTTAGTTCCTTAAATAGGTTTATATTTAAATCCCTCTAAATAGATTACTAAACATCTAAATAGACTATGTATAATAGCCACTTTATACATTTATGTGGGTATTATACGAATTTCAATCTCTTTAAAAAGAATGATGGTTGGCATGTCCCCTTTTATGAAAACATAAAGAGTAAAATCATCTGTATAGTTACCATTGTATTTTTAAACTCACCTTTTATAATATTTTTTTATATGTTATGTTTTTGAAGCATAATTTAATATTAATGAGTCCTCTATGTGATAGTGGGATTATATTGAAATTTTAAAATAACGTTTTAATTTTTTTGATTCCAATAGAATGCCTTTTCATTTTTCCTGATGATTTAAACATGATTATATAATTGATTTGAAATACCTTTCAGGACAAAATATAAGGTGTTTGAGTGCCCATTTTAATGATACATGGCTATTTCATAGATTCATTGGTCAGTATAGCACTCACTCACAAGTAAATATTAATGAGAATCATCTAGTATAAGAATTAATAAAATTTCCTTTGAAAGAAATGCATTGTGTGGAAACCATTGAATTATATTAAACAACACTAATCATCCATTAAATATTAAAACAAATATTCAATCTCTAAATCCTTTGAAATTATGCACTTATTTTTTTCAATTACCAGATGGTATAATATACGAGGTAAATCTAAATTTATTATAACTTCCAATTATTCTAAGTGATTTACATGGGTTTATTAATAGGAACATATAAAGGAGTATTGTAAAGTCTTCATTAAACTTAACAAAATGTTTGAATATTTCAAATGGTATAAGTTAATTTTTCCTTCAAATGTATCATGAGGTATATTCCCAAAATAAATATTTTGATTACTGTTGTGTTCCCTATAGTCATTGGTATTCTTTTTCCATTCAAAGAACTCCCAAAATAAATATCAATTTTTTAGGAAATATTTGAAATATTAAAGAAATTAAGAAATCTCTTTGTAATGAATTAAAGACCCATTAATATATTTTCTCTAATATGGAAAATAATTCAGGTTATACCATTAACCATGTTTTTTAACTCCTAGTAATAAAAATTCCACTTTTTAGATTTGGAGAATTAAGTCACCTATGTTTGACAGGTTTATGGTGTTTTTTTGTAAAATTTTTATTCTAAACAATATATATAACCTTGGTAAATTTTACTTGAAATAAAGAAATGATATTTTCCATATGAATTCCAACTCTAGAAAATATTTCTGTGATTTCAAAAATTGTACAAAGATTAGTTAATATTAAATTCCCATCCAATTTGAGGAGAAATTTTAGAATCCCAATCCTTACTTTTGCTATGTTATTGAAGAATGTAAAAATTTACCCTAAATTAACCATGATATTCAAAATAAAATGATTTTTTAAAAGTGAATAACACTTTAACTAAGGGACTGTTTAAATATAAGGATCTTTCTCATGAAGATGTTATCAATGATTTATAAGTAGATACTTATAATAGGATTTTTGTTTTAAATGAAGCGGAAACCTGAGATGTTGTGTCACATATAGAACCCGTAAATCATGATGATTATATTATTGATAATAACTGCATTCTATCTATTCAAGGGGAATTGAATCATTTTTTCTCTGTAAAATGTTTGGACTCTTATGAAAAGGTCCAATGATCTTCCCTTTATTTGGAAAAATATGTCTTTAGAAATAAATTGGATGATAAAGGTAGAATCAACCATAACAAGACCCCACTTGTAGATAATGTTTATAAACAAGAGTAATACATTAATTATGGTGTGAATTTTTCCCCATTCAGTATGCTAGAATATATAAATATCCTTTTCAAATACAGATCTCATATAAATTATAATCATTTTTAAATGGATGTATTATTTGAATTTTTAAATCGTATTATTTACCAAAAATATTTTTTTTAAAACAATGATTTTTGAGGATTCAAAATTTAAAGATCATAATTTCATGACGGATAAGGAAAATTGTGGTTTGAAACCATCCCATTAGTCTTGGAATGAATGTTTGACTATATATATTTTTGAAAATAGTTTTGAAAAGGTAAAAATGACTCAATATTTTGTTTAAAGAAAATTTCAAAAGATTGTTTGATCATTTAAATATATATTTATGATTCAATTTTTGGTTCAAATATATAATATATTTTCAAAGAATTTTACATCTTACTAATTAAATAGTTTGAAATTATTTTTTTTGGGAAATCATGCTTTTTATTTGTTTTAAAATTTTCAAAAATTTGGAATGTAATTTTCATAGTATAAGAAAGTACAGTAATGAGAGGTTAAATAATTTCAGTATTGATCAAGTTAAGGATATTAACACTCTAATGAGCACCGATTTTAATATTAATATTTATAAATCGACTAAATTGGTGGAAAATAATATTTATTTAGGTTTTATTTAGAGACTTCTATATCATATAGTGGCTCGAATGAAAATCATTTCCAGTGCATAAATGTTTCATATTCCAATGTCAATATAATATAATAACAGTTAAAAATTTTCAAATAATTTTTATATGTTTAAAAACATTAAAAAATCATGACCTTTTTTATCTAAAAGTTACATATTTTGAACATTCATTTTTTATGTATATTTTTGTGGTTTCCAAAATGATAAGATGTGTAAATGTGGAACTTTCCACATACATGGAAAATAACATTTCTTATAGAGTTGTAAGAACAAAAATATTGCTTATCATTTTATTACCGAAGTGGAATATATTTCCACAGGAATTTGTAAGTCTCAAATCATTAGGATGAAACATGACCTTCAATAGTACATATTAAATTAGGATAATATTTCTATTACGTGTAACAAAACTAGAAAAATTTATATTTATAGAAATCAATTACAATACTCTCATATAAAGAGCATTGAAGATATTTTTCATTTTCATAGAGTCCATTTTAAAAATATGATATCATGAAAAAATTAAATTGTAATAATCTTCATTTTTTTGATATCATCACTAATCCCCCTAAATTCGATCATTTTTATTTTATTAAGGTGTATTTATAAATGGAATAGCTATGATTCATTAATTTTTACTTACTAATGCCCAATTTTTTTGTTATTTATTAACTTTAGAATAATTTATTTTTGAGCTTTATATTAATCATTTATTTTTTTAATATAATTTATTTTATTTAAATATTGACATAATTTAAAATTATTTCTTACTCTCTTAGGAACTATTTTTATTTTTATTTAACTATTTCTTTGTATTACATTTGTACCCATTAAACTTTTATAAGTAAGCATCTTTTTAGGGGGGTCCAAAACATTACAAAACGTAAAATTTACCAAATAGAAACTCATACTAAACTTATATTCATGTTTTTTAAAATTCAATTATCATTGTTTAAGAATGTGAACATGTGGTGGGTACTTTTAAATTTTCAACACTCAATTTTAGAATAGTAAAATTATTTATGTTTTGAATTTGTTTTAAAAATATTATTTTGGTAAAATTTCAGTTTTTATTTCAATAAAAATAATTGATTGTTTCACTCTCCAAATAACATTTTTGACGGTTCTAATAAAACTCAAAAACTATATTTTTTTACCATTACTTTGAACTATATCTCTCTAACCCATACCCCTGAGCTTGTTGATACCAGAGAGGTAGAATACTATCATAATATAAATTATATATTGTATATTATTTTTAAACACAATTTATTTTTACTTTTTTTCATTTAAAAATTAAATTAAAAGGTATTTTTAAACCCCTTTTAGGAATGTAGATAATTTTAAGGGGGGAACAAGAGTATTTGATTTAAAAAATAAAAAAAATAATTTGGTTTAAAAGGATAATGGGAGAATATACTCAAATGAAATTGTTTAAAATGTTTATTAACATAAATCAATTTTATCAAAACATTAGAAATGTTTTTCATTAACGAATTTCATTATGTAATATTGAAAATAATTTGGTAATATTCATGTAAAATGAGTCATTCTTATATTAATATTATTAATTATATATGAGTGTTTGGTGATCAAATGGGGATCATATTGTACATCTCACACTCCTAGGTTGTTTTTAATGAGCACAAACAAAAATTTGGGTTTCTAATGATTTTTTTGATGGATTTCAGTATTTATATTTTACACATTTTTTCAAATAAGATTCAAAAAAGTCAAAGGAATCAAGAGGCGTGAGGATAAAATTTTAGAGCCTTTCATCATCAGTTGTTATGGGCTACCCTATACTACGTAGAAATAACAATTAATTATTCAAGGATCCAATGGAAAGCCAGTGAGGTCTCGTCAGAACTGTGAAACTATGCAGGTTTCATTGGATGGCCTATTTCACCTATTAGACACCTATGTTACTGAACTGACAAAAAAGGACGCACTTGAGTTTGACCCTATATTCCTCAAATCAACTTGTAATTGATCTATTTGAATAAAAAGACTTCCTGAATAAAATTAATTCTATCAGAGGAAACAAATACACCACAATGGGTTATATTAAATTATTATTACCTTAGTGATGAATTATTGATCTTATATTCTCTCATTTCAAAATGATATTACTTCTTCCTTACATTTTTCTCTCCTATTATGAATATTTATTATTAAAATACTTAAATGGTGTAAAGAGTGTGATTGATCAGGCTTTCACATATAAATTCATCTATTTTTTCTATGAGTTATCACTACCTTTTAGTGTTAGTGGTATTGGATACAACTACCATTAAATTTTGGGTAATTTAGGTTTCTTTTCCCAATAATTAAAATTCATGGCATTTTTTTGAGTTCTTAGTACCAACCACTAAATACCATGGTTATACTTCTTATAATTGGTTTTGTTGATGTAACTGTCGAAATGAAATGGGTTGGGATTCTTTTTATAACAATTAATGTTAAGTGTATAATCCAAAACCTAATCATGATTGTTTAAGAGAGGATACATAGGGATCCCATTGAGGATTATTACCAAACTAAATTTTTTATTGCAAATTGTATTTTTTTATTTCCACTGAATAAACATATTTACTTAATTTATTACAATAAAATGTCTCTTTCTTGTGATAAAATATTATTATTACATAAATTAGTTTAATATCCTTAAAATTTGTTTTAATTTATAAAAAAATTTAAAATGAAAAATAACCCCATCTTTCCACATTTTCTTATACCAATAATGTGAAATTATGTGTCTCCCTCCATTATATAATAATATTCTAAGAACACCATATTCTAAACATGAGTACATTCTAATGGAGGTCCATACATGAACTCTGCTGATAAACTTGTGTAGATCCAAAATGATAATTCAAATGATTGATCCCAAAACATGGATAAGGTAGTAGATGAAGAAATGAATTAATTCATCACACATGACTAGACCAATGAACCCTCCTTCGATAAATATGAGGAAAATTTGATTGGTAGTGTTTAAAGTGAAATAGTGTAACATCAAGCGATTGTTAAAGGATGTCTATGTCAAGATGTGATCAACTATGGTTATTCTCTTGAAAAAAGTTTTTATCATGGATTGAATCTATTAAAAAAATATCATTTAAGAATTCATGTATTTATTTTTCTTTTAATGCATGTTTTTGTTCTAGAGAATACATTTTGGACAATATGGATATCCGGTATAATGTTTCATTTTCAAAAGTTTCATCTATTTAAATAAATATATCTTAAAAAAATATTTATTGTTTCATATTTGTTTAGTTTTTTGGGTCCCAAATAAATAACATATATGTGATTATAATTTATAGTTTTATTTTAGTATCTAAAAAAATTAAAATTAAATAAAATGTCCATGTAGATAAATAAATTAACGTAATTTGTAGATTTTAACACTGATGGATAGTGACTCTATTGTATTATTTCACAAAGATAATATTTATATATTTATTATATAGGAATTGATTTATATAATTTGTGGAATTCAACACTTAAAGAAAATAATACAAACGTTTTCTAGCTTGATGTGGTTCATTTTAATATTTATTATGGTTAGAAAATCCATAAAGATAAAAGAAAAAAAGAATAATCATATTAAGGTTGAAATATTGTTTCTACATAGCAAATTTTTCTTCCCCCCCAAGAATTAAATGACACCAAATTTTATTTGTGACCCACAACACATAATTCTTATCAATTGAAATGTTATTAATTTGGTGATAAACTAGAACTATAGAATGGACTTGGGATTCAAATATAATTGTACACATGGAATCATTTAAATAATTTTATTGGGAGTTAAAAAAATTATGTGAGAATGTTTGGTCAAACATTGTATGTAAAACAATTTTTGGAAAAGAGAAATCAATTTTCATATTTTTTAGATTGTTTTTCATGGGAATATAAAAAACAAGTTGTGGTGTAAAATTATCATCATAAAGATTCCATGATTAAATTTTTATTGAATATTTTTTGGACTAATTATTGACGAAATCCTATGTTAATGAATTTTACAATTTGAAACTAACTTCTCACCATATATACAATTCTTGTTTAAAATATATTAATCTTTGTCCATTTAATCAACCACATTTAGAATAATGTACAATTATGAATTGAATTTTAAATTTCATGACAAGGATAATAAATTTATCAGGATCATTTTTGGAATTATGATGTAATGGATGATTCTCAATGGAAGATGGATATATTGGGTATAAAATGTATATTTTTTTGGGAAAAATAGATTTTACACTGAGCCTCTACAATGAATTAAGATCCAAAATTTAATATAATTGGAATATTATTAGTTATAATTTTATGTATGACTTCATAGGGAATATTTGATTATAAAGTATCCACATATAATTATATCTTTTTTTAGAAATTAAATCTATCTTAATATGAAGTATATATTTGGGGATAGATTTCAGGACCCAAAATTCATCTAACCCATTTGGAAATAACATTTGAATAATATATCTAATTAGGATTATATTTTAATATAAATTAAATGAAATCATGGAATGATTTTTATCTTTAAAAAACACAAACAAATATTATAATCAATAAAGTTATTCAGGTGCATCATGTGGACGAATGTGAGAAGAATGTGATTTCTTTTGTGAATGGTTGAGAATTTAAATATCCATTTAGTTTCCACCCACATATTCTAAACATAATTAATTGGGTAAATTTAAACTAATAGGGGATAAAATAAAGGCTCAATGAATTCCTATTTATGGTAGGGGTGGGGACAGAATTGTAGGGTGTTCTCATTTTGGACCAATTGTATCTTTATAATACACCTTCCACAACAGAGTGATTTTATTCTTGTAAATAGATTCAAATTATTATAATTGATTAAAAAAGATAATATTATTATTTTTTGATATACATTTTTAACTCATTGATATATTTTACTATAGTGTTACATTATTAATTAAAAAAATATAGAAATAATACGCACAATGTTAAAGTGTTCTTGATTTATTAGTTTTCCACTCATTAAGTCCACCCTCATGAGTTAACATTTATCTACTATTTAGATATTTTCATCGATGGAAGTCTAATAATATTTATGAATGATCCAAGGATGTTTTGAGGGGATATATTTGATGAGGTTTCTCACTCCATCTATGTTTAATCATTCCATTTAATTTATATTATTGTTTGAATATTTCATACTTCATTATCGATAATAAATTTTATAGACCCACAAATCAACATAAAATTTTCTCTATTTTCCTTTTATAAAATTTAAAATGACACACCATGTGTATAGGGTATTATAAGTAGGTTTTTATGTATTATTCAAGTAATTTATGAGTGGTTTTATTTCATTAAAATAATACTTTTATAAATTATGATATTGAAAAAATCTAAAAAGAAATTCATCCAATCTACCCCTAGCAGAAACCTTGAGTTAATCCATTCTAATAAATTATTTTCAAATTGTTCGTTTAGTATTCACATAATTTTATAAAAATAAAACCTAAATTTGGACACATTATATCCAAATCACCCCATATGATGTTAAAGTGTCATTAAGTTACTTATTATGTCTCAATGGATTGGATAACCCCATTTATGATACTATCAGCTACTTCAACATAGTGGGAAACGTTTTTAATAACCATATATCATATTATTCCTATTTACTAATAAACTGGATGATTTAAAAGGGGATTATCATGAATAATTTCCTCTCCAACCATTTTTATGATCCCTTCTCACAGTAGTCCAAGTTGAATGAATTTAATCATGATAGCATGAATTACAATCAAAATTGTATTAAAATTTTTATAATAGTTAGTAGATATACGAAATTAAAATGAACTTCGCTCATTTAAGGATGCAATAAATTAAATGTCACATCATTGATCCTTATAGCCTAACATTAAGAGGTACAAAATTCCTCTTATGTGGAAGTAAGTTACACATGTTCTAATTCAGTTTACATGGATACATAGAAATCCACTAAAATACATATATATCTTTACATCAACTCAAGGTGTTGATAAATAATAGTAATATTAGAAATAATAATTAATTATGATAAGTGAAGGTTTTATGAATATTTATTAATTCATTAAGATATTTTGGAGTTGATAATAATTCCCCTCAAACTGGTGAGATAATATAGAAATAACATTATCTAAAAAATGTGCAACCCATGTGTAACTGTAAAAGTCCAAATAATTGATTTAATTTGGAAATAATGTCTTTGATTATCCTGAATATGTCATTGGAAGGAAATAATTTTTTAATCATAACGGCGAACATGACTCGATTACTTTTCCTATTAATGAAATCAATTAACCATGGATTCTTACTTCCAATGCTATATTGGATGTGTTTTTGTTTAGGATTTTTCATATTAATACATCCAAGACTCCCTTAAATATAAATGGAATAATAATGTGTAGCATTGAATATTATAATATATATAAATTATTATAGTTGTCATTTAGAATCTATGTCTACTATGTACAATCAACCCATGCACCAATAATATTACATAACCTTAAAAAATTTAACGGCCAAATATACTGCGAGGAATTTTTCACCAAATCAATGAATTTTGAAATTTTTGGTGGCCAACATGGTGTGGGAGTATCACTGAAAACTCTCCATCCAAACTATAGAAGTATTTCATAATAAAATTAAGAAGATTAAGGAACATTATTCAACCTATCAATCGTGAACTCCTTTGAAGTAGATGACCCGTATTGAAATGTCTCGTCACAGAAAGTGAGTTTCCCCTTAGATTGAAAACATATACTTCCCTTTCCATATAAAAGAATATTAGGAGCTATAATTCCTTCCTAAAATTTTATCATGAGAAACTGAAGAGGGATTATACCAACCATGTTTATCCAAAACTCTATATAACCCCAACCTATAAAGAATATATTAAGGAGGACCCATAAGATATTTTAACTCTAGAAATCTAAACCAGGACCCACATGAGGATGACTTTATAATGATGATAGATGAATGAGGTTTAACAATATGGATATTCTATTAATATCACTCCAGAATTCCACCAAAAAATACTAAATGAAATAATAATATAGACTCATATACATATTCACTCCAAAAATTACAATCATATTATTATGATATAAATAACCAAGAAGTATCATATCCCTACTAACCCATAAGAATATCATTATTATATAATAGAATCAAACATATTAATTTGTAATATTATAGTTAACATAAAGGAATCTATCATGTATATTCTTTTGGTGATTGGAAAGAAGTTCAATATTTTTTATCACATTTGAGAAGCATGTCAACATATCCTGGAGGCATATGTGGAGTAGGAATACTTCCAAATTGATTATGAACAAAGAGTTGAACATATCTTAATTTTAATAAAGTATTATTCTCATTTAACTACTCTCATATTTGATATTGGTTATCATGTCCTTTCATAGGCAGAGGGGTGAACATATGTCTCTAATACCGTCAATATTCATGATTATTTCTACTATATTCTAATTGATCACTTAGTATGGGATTATATCCATACTCATATACAAGTAGCATGTAAACAAATCAAATAGAAAGGAAATAGTATTTTTATATCCATAATTCCATATAGATGGGTGTTCAATATATTAATGAAGAAACTAGAGAGTCACTAGGGAGGTATTTCTCTCATAAAGGTCTCTCCCAAAATTTCATTACCCAACTCGTATTCCGGGTTTTAGACTCAATTAATCCATCGATAGAATCTATAAGAAGACATCATCAGGGGGTGTTATAATTCCTAAATGGGAATGTATTCATGTTAATATTGATATTCTTGAGGATCTCCAACACATTTAAATAACTACCCCAAGAATATTCAAACTCTTTATCAATAAGAGTGATGGTTCATGTATATAAGGTCCCTCTTCATTACATAAATATCATAAACTTTAGTAGTCCTCCCATGGGTATGTGATAAAATGGTCATCCCTATAAAAAATAAAATAAATGAGGTGGAGGACCTCCAAATAAAGGCGAGTTTATGATATTTATATATAGAGTTCCACTCAACGGAGTTTATTACAATTCCCTTCCCCACAATGATTCATTTTATCAACATATTCCCTCTCTATGTTTGATCATCTATGAGATTTCAATCACAGAGAGTTTCACTAATAATATTATTCTTAGAAACAATGATTAATTTTTAATTGACTTGTGGCATATCATAGTAGTTAAAAAATAGTGTCTTGTTATATTTATCATCTCGGCCTCCTTTATACCATACACCTTTTGATGCAACCATGGACATACCTAATAACCTCACCCATATTGATAAATAAATAAATATATGTCCATTATGTTTAGATCATATTAATGAATACCACCTAGTGGATGAGGATAATTTCATGGTTATATGGAAAAATTGTATGGTGAAATAATACTAGTCATATTATAATCTACAAGAACATATTTTCATGGAATTATTAATCAACAAATAGAGGAATAAGAACCATATCCCCATCATTATTTTTTAGTGAATCTCTATAATCTCAGGGAGATATACTTATATTTTAGGGAGTTTTTCAATCACCTTAAGTTATTGGATGATATTTTTTATAATATCAATCTTGATTCTTTTTAGAAACCCAAATCCTTAATTTAGCGATGAAATAAGAGTTACTACAACATTATTTCATTAGTATAATAAATTATTCATTATAAATATTCACTAACTCCCCACTTGATACACCTATGGGATGGTGGGTTGAATATGGAACTCTAAATTTTAATTCCACTCCTTGAGAAACAATACTAATTGGGGAAGATATCTTGAATTTTATTTTCATCAAGAAAGGTCTCAAGCACTAGTTCAGTATAATCTATTTTATATATCCAATTAAATTAAGTAATTCATAAGTGTTGGAAGATGGGTGCCTGGTGGGATAAAGGAAATAATATATTTTGACACCAGCTTGTAAAAGTTTTAATTCATGCATCCCTTTAAAAGAAATAAAGGACTACACTCACCACGAAATCCATTGTGGTGAGTAGAAATAACTAAGAAAAAAAACTTATCTGAATAAATATTTATTAAAGGATAATAAAGTATGGTGACCGTGATAATTTCCACCTTATCGGCACTATGGGAGAAATCCCATACCACATGCATGGGGTTATTTTTACCCGCACAGTCACCATTTGGATTATAAAATCCACAATGGAGCCAAGACATAATAGGGAAAAATCAATATAAACCCTAGACCAATGGGATGGGGAATTATAACCCACATAATCCTCTATGGAAGTATACCATCTCTAGACTATGATAAATTTTATCAGAAACACAATTTTATTTCCTTCAATTTTATGATCTAACACCATATTTCAGAGTAGACTCAGTGTAATCCATTAAAGATTACTTTAGAATCCCCATTAATAAAACACTTCTTTTGGATTTATGAATGGATAATGTGAACCCTCATAGGGTCTATAAGACATAATAATCCATAAATACATAATATATCATGGAGGATTATGATTTTTTCCTCAATGAAATATCAGAGGATGAAAAATCACACTAATATTCTGATAAGTATATAATCCATGTAGATTACATTAAATTAGTATCTCTCATTGGTGCCAACATCATAGATTATATAAAATAGAAAAATAATATGGGACTAAATATAGATTCCCTTGGTTAGAATATAATTCACAAAAAAATACTAGGAGAATATGTGCAATCCCAACATTAAAGGTAGACTCAACACCTATGATATCAAAAAATATTAAGCTACCACATATATAGTGGTGTTCAACCAAATATAAAGTTAAATGTGTGGATATATGCCACCCACCACTTAGATAAGTTAGTAATCTCTATATTGGAGAGAAGTTAGATTAATAAAAATATGACCAGGGTAAACTAAGACGACACAATGTTAAATTACTTTGAGGCCATATTATTATTCAGTACTCATCCTAGAATGTGGAAAATGTACCTCTTAGGGTATATATACAATGAGTGGAATCTTAATGATCAATATGAATAGAGACCATCAATCTAACTGGGATTGGGTTTAGACAACCAGTTTATCTAACATGTAAAATAAATGACTATAATTAATAAATATTATATATAAATATTAGATATAGTTGATTTGAAAATATGATGTTATACATTATTCCTCTCCTAAATCATCTTACCAGGAGATGGTCCCATCAAAACTCTTTGATTTCTTTGAGTCCCTTATTTCTTAAATAGAAACTATGGAAGGGAACTATATATCTATAAAACTAGAGATGTAGATGTATCTCAAATTAATAAACCATACCTCACCACCACAAAACATTAAGAATCCATCCTTCAAAATCATTAATGGAATGAGGGATCCGTAGTATCATCTCCAACACATTGCATCCTAATGTGGACCCATGATGGAAATTCCTAATAAATAGAAATTCGATTCACTTGAATGCACCATATATAACCTAAAGGGAGAACTATTTGATTTATATATAAATTTACCAGGAGGTTCAATTTTAAATTAGAAACATCCGTGATGAAATTTAATCTAATAATTAATCTCTACACCATGGAAGATAAATATATTTGACCTGTTGAACATTAAATAATTTGAAAAATACAGGGTATCAAAATTATAATGAATAAAATGAGTGATATATTTTTATAAAACCTTTATGATGAGATATAAAAATCACTAATTCTTATGAAACACCCTATATGTTTCCATGATTTTGTATTAGTTCTACAATAATTGAAAAATGTTATTTAATTATCCAATTCCAAATAATGTATTTTTCCATTAACACAAGTGAATAAACATGATAGAGTAATGATTGTAATTTTTGAACACAATCTGTCACCACTATTAATTATTATTCTAATGAATACTCAGTATCATGCAATGCCTTCTATTGAATGATAGTAGAAGTAATAGTTCCCTTTCCAGGGGAATAAGGATAAAATTCATTCATGTTTTTTCAAAGAGATGAATAATTTATATTCAATCCTATAAGAATAATATCTAGTCTTATTTACTATGACTATATATAATAACCTGATCATGATAAAAAAGGTCAAAAAGACAATGAAGTCTATCAAAATTCTTACATTGATTATTTACCCTTCTATTAGGTGTTGGGACTCATAATCCAAGACTGATTTGTCTACAGGATATACCCAATATAATGGTAGAATATGTGTGGGTGATGTTGGTAAACACCCCAACAAAATTATTTTACATCTATGATACCTAACCTAAAGAAGAATAATGGTGGTAAAAATTCCTATCGAAGAATATTTAGAAACACAATTACGATATTGAATTTAAATTGGTTATTTGATAATATTCCATAATTAGGGTTCAAGTAACCTATATTGTTTTAACCCCTTCAACCCCTAAAAATTATCATCAGAAATATTCAACATTTATATATTCAAAGAGTTGAAATAGTTCATGAATAGAGGTTGATGATCCATTATCTGTTCATAAGGTCCAAACCCTCTCAGAATTCATAGCCCTATAACATGGAGGTTTTACATTATCCTAACAAATTAGATAATGAGATGTTCCATATAAAATGATATTCTCATCCGATGAAGTGTCATATTATGGATCTAGAAACTTTATACACTTGATAAATCCATTTTATTTTGACCAATATTCTTATAAACCTTAGTTCCTAATCTATAATCAAGGATCGAGGCACAATGACTAAAGAGGTTAGGTAAGATGAAGTTAACGAAAACCCAAATATTCAATAATAATTTCTTGAATGTCTATATACTATCCAAACTCATTGATAAGAAAAATAATACAACCAATGAGAATTCAAATCTGATTCTATTTCATACGAGAATTATTATGAATGGAATGTACTAGAGGAATGACTGGAAAACACGTAGTTGTTTTGTAAAAATAGAATTGTGTATTAATAGGTTCTTCTTTGAATTTAAAACACAAACAAATCCTTAAATTTCATTAAAGGAAAGGATATTTTATCAAACCCACTTAAATCCTAATATATCAATATATAGAAGAATCTCAATAAAGTAATCATAATTATATGGCCAAAAAGTTTAAAATCATAAAGCATATAGGAATTGTTTCTACTAGACTATCAAAATTTGATACCCTTCAATTGTTAAAAAAACTCAGATAATTCCTGATAGAAGACCTTTTAATCCCCCAGATGTTCAAAATTGATATAATTGAAAATGAGGCATACTAACTAGGGAACGAACAAAAATGACCTATGATCATGTAATTCTCGTAACATGACCATAAATCATACATACGTAGGAACACCAAAACCTTATACATATCATGAAAGCATGATGATGACAATGTCCTAATATTCTTAATTGATAATTGTTTTGGGACAAACCTCATCTATATTTATAACCTATGGTGCATAATATATACAATTACAACAATTTTGGATTTTTTTATTTTCTAATAATAATATTTATTTATACCCACTAACCCATGTTTGGTGGATGTAGAGGGAAACCCATAGTGAATGATTTATGAGAATTCAAAAATAAAACAAACTCTAACCTTGAAAAATACAATAAAAAATAAAAAAATTTAGTAGTGATATAATTTTTTTGATGTAATGAATGTAATGAAAATACAGGGAAGATTTGTAAAGTGTGATTTTTTCAAAAGATATGATAACATTTGTAGACATGATGAAAAAAAAGTAATTGTGAACAAATAATTAATGGAAACATGAAATTTTTGTTGTCTTATAAATAGGTGCACATTAATTCATTCAAAAACTCAATTTCTTCAAAATTCAGAAAAAAGTATGTATGTTAAATCTATTATAGAGTTAACTACAACAAGCTCAAATTTTGGAGTTCATCAATTGTATATATCAAAAAATTTATGAGAAATGAGTGAAAATACAATCCCTATGATAAAACTATCATTTGATAGTTTTTTATTCTTTAATTTAAATATGAGAATATCTTAATAAATTAAATACAAAAAATAAATTTATTAACATTTTAAAAATGAATATTAATAATAACCACTCTTAATTCTGGTAATTAAGGGAAATGATAATTGTTAATGGATGAAAAAATAAGAATATAGAACCAATTAAAAAAAATAAACATAACTATTAAAATAATAAAATAAAATAGAAATCACATTCTCTAAAATGTTTTTATCCAAAAAACCATTTTCAATTCTATACAAGACGTGTTATTCATTACATTAGAAAAAGAAAAGAAAATAAAAATAAAATGTTAGAAGGAGAATAATCTTATCTACTAATTTGATTAACCTCTCTCAAGAACCAACTTTACTCAATGTGAAGAAATGAATGAATCACCCCCATTTCATCCCATGATTTCTAAATAAATACTCTATTGAGTGATCATTAAATCCATGAACCATCCCTACAAATAAAGTCATCCATAAAATAATAATGATATATATGGAATTTCCTCATAGTTAGTGAATTCTTATCTTTCTTCCCAAATTTGACTTTTAGTACCTTGTATTATTATATTTTATCTTCATAGTAACTTAAGAACTACCTCCATCAACTTTTCAATACACCAAATTCATATAGTGTAAGCTCTATGAAATATGTTCGAAGGAACATTCCTGACTAGATTCAACCTTCATAGGTTCACTTGAAAATCAATAGTTTCTTACTAAGAACGCGTCTTATCAAGCTCTACGTCCAATTATTTTAATCACATAAAATAAAAATAGGGAACATGTAATATTTAAATGGAATTTAAATATTTTAAAAGTGGTATATTATGTATCCTTAACCTGAGTAAATATTAACAATATCATTACTTGAGTGAATTATTATTCTCTTAAATTAAACAAAGGACAACTTGTTATATATTACCTTCACTTTAGAAATAACATCATATGTATTAACCTCCTAATAATATGGAAAACTCCATTATATTACATATTAACTCAATTAGTAGTTATATATTACATATGAATATTTTAGAGTTTAAAAAATGTATAGGATGTTTTGAATAACCTAATCCTTGAGAGAAATCATCCAATATATGAACTTCTATATATTTGAATATAAGGTGTCATATTACAAATCACTTGTATCATATAAAAATATTTTATATATGGATATATACCCATGAAAAAATGTCTAACACATTGAACAATCTATTATATTCCACAAACTGTAGAATATTTTATATCTTCTTACTACTAATAATCCTGTTTTATATCATTTAGAATTGCGGATAAATTTCTACATGTACTCTATATTTACCAAGTTTCAATGTTTCCAATTATATAATATAATCTATCACTTTTAATCATAAAATTCATAAAATGATATATATGATCCTGTAATAAAAATTTCAATAAATTTTGTAAATTAGAAATTTAATATATAATATTAAATTTTAAAAAATAAATTGATTTTAAATTTCAAATTATTAATTAAAATTATTAACAAAAAAATCTCCATTCCTTGAATCAATTCCTTTATTTATTTTGGAAACAACAATAAAATATATATAAAAATTGTCAGACTTGAATTTTTTTATGTTTTTGTGCTTAATGAAATCAATTTATTGTAACCAAAATACCTCATATATGTTTTGATTAAATTGATTGATCTGAACTTCCATGCCAGGATATATCTATCTGATTTATTATTATTATATAGGTTCTCAATAACTCATCAATATATAATGTGACATGCTATGTTCATTTGTTGATGTATAAGGTGATATTGATGTAGTTACAACTGAATCTATGGTTCTTTGAAATACAACTATTAGTGTTTGTTATAACATTATCTATATATAAAGCCACACATCCAGTGTAAAAATAATTGGAAAAAAAATATTATTATAAAATTTAATTATGATGTTGATGTTTTGAAATTGTTTCACTAATAGAACTTTTGATTAGTGAAATAATTTTCTTCCCAAATGTTTTTGTTGAGAGCTACAATTTTTTATGTATTTTTAAATCCTTTAGTATTTTAATTGTCTTATTTTATTATATATTTTTTATATTGATGTATTTTAGGAATATGAATAAATATATTAGAAAATTTGAATGTTTGTAAGAGATATACTATCAAAAGTTTTACTCAAGGACTTAATGGGATAGGAAGGCATACCTTCAGATAAGTATAAAATTGAGGATACCATGTAATAGTTTTAAATTTTTGGATACTATGGATCTTGATTATAGAAAAACCTATAAATTTTATTTAAATGTTTGTCTTGGAATATATCATTTAAAATTATTCATTTTTCAATCAAATAATCCACATATTGTATTTAAAAATATGATAAATTTATTATTTAATTACTTATTGTCTAAGTTTAGTTTTTTCAAATATATAGATTATTATAATTGGTTATCTATATACCTTAAAAATATTTACTTATATTTTTCTAATAATATTTTATTATGTACATATTTTCACAACATATAATATCTTTACTATTATATTTGAATTTATTGGTATTTCGTATATTTGAAAAACATAAAACATGAGGACTGTAAATTGTATATTTTATTTTATAAAATCAATTCACCCTCTAAAAGTACAGAATTATTATCATACATCATTAGGAACCATGTGGTACTAGAGTGGGTGTTTAATTTATTATCAGGTTTTCTATTCTAGTTTTTATTATCCAAATTATGTTCCAGTTTCTGTACACTATCTTTGTTGGTATAGGAAATATTACATCATTCTATAGAATGTATTATGTAGGAAGACATGAAAATTTAAATCTGACTATCCCACCTATTTTTTGATGGAGAGGATTATGATTGATTGAATTTTCATTTTAAAACATATATCATTAATGTTAGGGTTTACAAAATTATCATGAAGACTAGAAGTTAGATTGTTCCGGAGAAAGAAACTATTCATTTATTCAGGAGGAAATACTAGAAAATCATGTATATAATAATATTTATAATACATTTTTATATTCCATGACCCTTAAGAATTATAGTTAGAAATCATCTTCTAAAATGGGGAATGATATTTAAAATATGTAAGAAATTCAATATTTCGAAACCTCTAATGTTTTAGTAACTCAAATATTTATTTTGAAATCAACTCTTTACCTAATTGATGAAATAGTACCAAAAAATCATTCTCATTTGATATATATAGTTTTAAATATTTCAATGAGAAAGAGTTAGTTGGTTATCAACTAATATAAATTATTATTGATGTTATAAATAATAATAGTATTTTTAGCGGATAACAATTAATGATTTAGAAAACATGACTAAGTTAACTCTAGATGACCTAATTGGTACTCAAATACAATATGAATGTAGAATAAAGTGGTAATCTAAGAAACAAAATAGGTAAATGGATGATAATTTTCATCTACATAATGTAATAAAATATATAATACTTTTAATACATATACAATGTTTTATAAATAACATACTTCAAATTGAAAATGTTTGAATTAATATCCTAATAGTTTAGTTGATTTTGATAATGTTCTTTGTCTTATTTCATGAAGAATTAATATTGTTGTTAGTAATTAAAAAACATGAAATACTTATTATAATTATATAAAAGATAGCCAAACATAGAAGGATCCATCATAAGTATAATTTTATGAATGTAAAATGGTCCGTCATATCAGACCAGATTATCAAAAACTAAATAATAGGGATTTAAAGTCAAATAGATACGATAAAAGAAAATATAAGAAAAAATTGATAGTTATGAATACATGAAGGACCAATGAAGGTGAAGCATTCCTCGAGAGTTAATTATAATAATGTTGAATTTATAGTGAGAAAATGTTTGGTTTCTAGTCAAACATTCAAAATAATGAAATGTTCTACTTGACTAAGGGAACTATTATATCTCTAAATAACACTATAAAAAAACTTGTATATAAATCAACCCATAATTACTTGATTTATATAAGAGAAAAATTTTCTTAAATTTATTAGATCTTTCAATGATAGTGTAATAATTAGATAAAACATTACATAAAAAGGTAGACATTTCTACACAATGCCTATTTCTCTCAAAAAACACGTTCTTTATGAAGACATGCTTTCTTCATTCAAGGAAAATCTCAAAATTTTATCTCAAACATTATTAAAATTTCTACTCATCCATAATCCCTATGAAAAATATTTTAAAATGATGGATTAGAAAATTGAAGCTCAATAAGGGTTATCAAATAAAACTGACCCCTTTGTCCATTTTTAATTCTAAAAAGTTAATAAGAATATTTTTTTACCTCATAATAAAAATTTGATTTCAAATAACTATTTAATTTTCTATAGAATTAACATAATTCCTCATTTTATTTCATTGAATATTTCCAAAAATCATAGTGTAAATAACATAAACATAATAATTTCATGGAATAAATGAATACTGATGAATAATATTCCATGAAAAAAATCATTTCACCATTTTATTTAAATGTTTTTAAAATAATAGAAAACAAACTCTCAATTGCTTATAGTTAATAATCAAAATAAAAATTCCTTTATATTCCTTTTCAACAATGTCATATAAGTACCATAGGACCCGATCAATACCTTCATCCTTAAAATATCCCTTTTAATAGAATAACCTAACATGATAATTTGAAAATTTAATTTGAAAAACCATTCTTTGACCATATTTTTTACCTTACTAATGTATTGGAGAGAAATATTTTTCTCATATGTTATCATAGTTGTATTAGGCTCAGCCATAATTGATATAAAATATCAACGAAATACATAATAAATAAAACACATGTATGTAACACATCAGTCCTAAAACACATTATAATTTCTATTTACTATCATACCAAATAATACCTTCAGTTATTTAATAATGTTGAGAAAAAAAATTTATTTCAGTAGAAAAAAATTTAAAAATAAAAAATTCCCAGAATTTTGAGAGAATGTATTTCTTTGTAAAAAAAATGAAATCGTGTGATTGAATCTTGGTAAATATGAAAGGATATGACATTGGGAAATAGAAATTATGCGATATATGTTTGAAAACCCATATTCTTTTACATTAGTAAATAGTTAAAAATAACCCTTAAGTAATAAATTGAAATAATTACCATTTTATCCTTAATCAAGATTTTAAAAAAATAATTTAAATTATCCTTCATTAAACTTTGAATCAAAATTAGGTCCATTCACGAAATATTTAAAGAAACGCAACATGGAAGAAAATAATTTGGAATGAAAACATTAAAATAATTTTTTAAATGAAATTCTCTTACTTTGAGTCTCGACAATTATGATTCATATTTCTTCCACCTTGAGTAATAAAATTATATTAGTTTTATAATTTATTAAGGATGTTTTTAATTTTCATTTTATTATTACACCACTGAAAAATTGGTTATTTGAAATGGGTTACATGTGATGTGTTTTAAAATCATCCCAAATTTTCCATGAAAATTACTTATTTCAAACCAATGATCTATTTAAATGATAACATTATCATTTATTATTGAATAAAATAACCCTTGAAAATAATTTTGGAAATAATTCCCACTTCCAATTGAGAAATATTGTAGCGATGGAAAATATCTATAGAATAAAATATTTGTCATTAATATATATTGTGTAGGATATTATTTGTCATGGGAATTAATTCCTGTCCAAAATACTTTGACGGAAAAATTGTTTACGACCGAAATAATTCCTCTATAATTAGTCAGTAGAAATTAATAATTAATTAAAACCCTACTTCCCCTCTTCTTCTTCTTCATCATTTTTCTCTTATTCTATCAAACTGTTCATAACTCACAACTGATTTCTCCCCCCGACATAATCTGTTTCCACCATTTTTATAGATCTGCATTTGAATCATAATGGTAATGATTCCTCTTGTCTCAATTTTATTATAATTTATTTTATTTTTTATATAACAATATATTTTTTGGAAAAAACCCAGGTAAATAAATTTATCGAATTATCATGTTTTATTTGGTGTTTAGGATTGCAACAAATTTATTTCTCCATTTTTATGTGCCAATTGATTCGACACAAGTTATTTTAATGATTTTTGGTGTTTTTCTCATTTTTTGAATTTGGATGTGTGTGTGTGTGTGTGTGTGTGTGTATACATGTGAATATATACATATATTAATAATTTTAAAAACAAGTTTTATTTGGGATATATATTAATATATATATATATATGCCTATATGAATGTTTATATATATGTATATATAATTTTGATTCTATTTTTTTAATGTTTTAAAATATATTTGATGTATTTCTATTAATTATGAAATATTGTAATATATATACATAATACATTCTTGAATATTCATATATAAACTTTTTAAATAATCTATTTATTATTTAAATATATAAAAAAATTTATATAAAAAATTCATATGGTTATTTATATATATATATAAATATATGTTTATTAATATATATATGTATATTAACATATGAATATATATATATATATATATGTTTTTGAAAAACATGTAATGGTTTTGAGACATAGAAACGAAAAAATTTGTTTAAAAAATTACAAGGATTTTTATTTGTATATATATATATTTAACTCTTTTTTATATTTTTTTTAAAAACATATAAAAATATATTTGATTAGGAAACCATATAATGTGTATATATATATAGATATTAACATTTGAATATATATATATAAAAGTTTAAAAAACCATTAATGTATATTATATACATACATTTGCTTATATAGATTGTTATGTTTATTTGTTTTAAAATGTGTCAGAATATAATTGATATAATTATATTAGTTAAAAATTCAGTATATATATATATATAGTAACTATTATAATTGTAATAATAAATTAAATAACTAGTAATCATCATTAAATAAATTAAAATTCTTAATAATTAAATATTCAATTTTATTAATAAATATTAAATATTGTTGTTCATTACAAAATATTAATAATTATTTTAATTTTTGAGAAATTTATGATAATTTGTAAATACAAAAATATGAAATACAAGTATTTGTTAAAAATTTGTAATATTTATTTCAATTTTTTTTATATAATAAATAATTTTTACTAATTATAAAATAATTTTCTCATCAAGTAAATTTTTTTAAAAATGTTGTAGTAATTTATTAACTTTTTTCTTAAATTGAAAAAATTTAACAATTAATAACTATTATTAATTCACTATAATAATTATAAATTTTCTATAAATTAAAAAGAATTTATTAATAATTCATATAAATTTAATAATAAATATTTATGTATAATATTAAAAATAGATTAAAATGTTTACACTTGTGTGTGATATTACTAAGCAATCAATAGAAAAAAAATGTTATGTCATGCCTAGGGTAAACCCACCATCCACGATCTAAAGGTATGCTCGTATTTTTAATATTATACATCATTTTTGTGATACAATTTTTTTTGGTAAGAAATTATAATAAAAATATTAATTTAATTACAATCATGCGTGATGTTATGAAACTCTCTAACCAAAAATAACTATGTCTCATCTAGGGTAAACCCCCCATCCCAGACCTAAAAATCCTCTCTAATCTTTTATAGGATTCATAGTTTGAATGATATATATCTTCTTTATAAAAATTAATAATAAAAATATTAAATTAATTACCTCATGTTTAATGTATCCAAAAACCCGACACACATACATTTTTTTTTCATTCCAATGGTAACCCGAACATCCCAGACCTGAAAGTGGTCTTATATTTCTCATATGATACACCTTTCATGAGATACATAATTTTTTTAAAAAATTGTAATAAAATATTAAATGAATTTCCATAGTGCATGATGTTACCAAACATCCAATGTGCACGAATGATATGTCATATCTAGTGTAAACCCCATAGCCTGGGCCTAACATTTGTCTCTAATTTTTCATACGATGTACAGTTTGATAGATACTCAATTTTTTTATAAAAAATATAAAAACTAAATGAAATACCTTAGTATGAAATAACGAAAACCAAAAAACAAATATCAGGTCATTCCTAGGGGGAATACAGTATTCCCCAACTAACTATGGTCTCATACATCCCATACAATACATCATTTGAGAGATACTTCCATTTTTCTAATATTTTATAATAACCAATTAAATGAATTACCATAATGTGTGACGTTAAAATTGTCTCAACATGAAAAAATGACAAGTCACATATAGTGTAATCCCCAAATCCATATCCAAGAAATGATATTAAATTATTGATACGAAACCGAATTTGGGAGATAAATAATTTTTTTATAAATAATCATAATAAAAATATTAACTTAATTACCCTCATGCCCCATGTAACAAAGCACCCAACAAAAAAATGTTATGTTACACCAAGGGTAAACCCACAATCCCCAATATAATGATGGGATCATATTTTTTAAAATATATAAATTTAAGGAGATTCATTATTTTTTTATAAGGAATTGTAATAAAAAAAATAAATAAATAACTATCGTGAGTGATGATACCAAACTCTCAACGCAGACAAATTTTTTATCACATCTAGGGTAAACCCCAGATCTTAGACCTAATCGTGGTCTCCAATTTTTCATATAAAACACATCATTATAGATACATAAATATATTATAAAATATTATAATAAAAATATTAAATTAATTAAATATGCATGCAATATAACCAAACACTAGATACACACAAATGTTATGTCAAATCCAGGGTAACCCCATTATCATGGACCTAATAGTGGTATCGTGATTCCCATACAAGACTCCATTATATAGATATTATATTGTCTTTATAAAACTTCATGTTTCTAATATAATATATTTAATATTTATATTCTATGTAAATCAAGACTCTATTGACCTTGAAATCTAGTATTAACCCAACACCTCATTCTGATCAAATTTTATAGAGTATTTCACGGTGTAAAAATATAATAATAATATTAAAATACTCACAATGATTATTAATTATTATTTATAGTTTTTTTATTTTCATATGACTATAGAATCACGAATTAGACACAATTATCTATTACGTGATCATTATTGGATAGATCGTCATTAAATTTCCAATAGATATTATTTAAATAATATCACATTGAATGTGTTGAAAACATTATGTCATTTTTATATTTGAATTAAAAATTTGTTTATAAAAGAAATAAATTAACTTTCCAAGTAATAAATGTGATCTTATGAGATTTGAAATGTTTGAAAATGTTGGACAAAACCTATTGATTTTTTTATTGAAATGGTTATATTTTTTGGTTTCAACTTGGTGATCAAAATTTAGAGGAAAATAAAACAAATTAGTTTAGGATCCATCATTTTAGAGTTTAGTACATTGGGTTACTTTTCTATCTATTTAGGAAACAAAAACTCCGAATTATATTCTTAGTTCTGAATCAGAAATTTCTTAGTTTATTAATTTGTTCAAATACACTGAATAAGCCTATATTCAGGATTCCAGATGAAAAATCATAGAGTTGTTCAAAAATTAATGTCTATTAAATCATATTTTTGATTATTAAATATATTTTTTGATTATATATTATTATTAGTTAAATCATTATCTCTTGATAAAACTACATTACATATAGGTTTCTATGAAATTAATAGTTTGATCCATACTTTGTGTCATATTTATTAAAAGATTCATGCATGTTAAAAGGATTTCATATTATATTTTCTGTGATTATGAATCCTTGGATATTTATCTAAAATATGGAGAATCAATGTATAAATAGGTATAACATATAAAGTTCATATTTCCTGTGTAACAGTTGAATCATTTTCCAATTACACCTCACTCATAATGCTTATTTATGTGGTGTAACACAGCTACATTTATGATTTGGAATAAATATAATATTTACACCATAAAAAGATTATATCATATATGTGATGGTTATTTATGAAATTTCATTGATCATCTGAAAACATCTTTTTATTTGAAACCTAAAAACATATTGTTTGGTATTTTTATTAATGTTTTTTTTCTTTTGGAGTTTATGAAAAATAATATTCATGATCATCTTTTTTCATTATTCTATAAAACATAGCACCCTAGATGATGATGGAGAAACCACATATATATATATATATATTTGTTGATATTTTGTTAATGAAAAATGATTAATAATATTTATGTTTATCTGGAACCATTAATTGATGAGTTAATATCATTACGGATCATGGTGTGACTATATTTGATATCATTGTAGATTAGAAATTTACACTAATAGTTAATTTAATATGGATGAATAGTAAGTTTATGGTGTTTGGTATGTTATATGGATGTATAATACATGGTTTATAATCATTTTCATACTGCATGGATGTGAAAAAGTGAACATTCCATTTAATTGGATAAATTCTAGTTATTTTTAATATAATTTGTGATTTTCTCCGGTGCATCATCCTTTTTTAAAGAATATAAATAATTTTAAAAAGGTAGAATTGAAAGAGATGAAACTCCAGTAGTTCTCTTAGAAATTAAAGTAAAATATATAAAATATGCATTACCTCCTATTATTTTTTCACAAATAGTAAATGAAAAAAATGGTATTTGTGGTGAACATAATTTGATAAAGAATAATTTTTTTTGAACAATAAATATTGTTTATATTTGTTGGTTAGTTATATGTTATATGTAATACATATTTAAGATATTTTTTATACCATATTTTTTTCATTTTGGACACAACTGATAAGAAAAAAGATAATTTAAATGAATGGTTAGATCATTTAGAGACTTGCAGATGTCCTGATATTGAATTAGATGAAGTTAAATGATCATACAATTTAATGAATCCAAAAATATCTTACAGACATTCTGATGATATTAATTTATTATTTTATAAATTTTTTGATATTTGATTTTATGTTATGTTTATACTTCTAATTAATATCATAATATATGAAATAGGTATCTTATTGGTTTAAAAATCCTTGACTTCTATGTCGTTGTGGAAGGATTACTTCTTAATGGTAGCAGAGGGCTATTTAATTCTTAAAGGTGGGATGTTTTGACCTAGATATGATATTTCTTATGATATATTCTTGTGGAAATATCCAATTTGGATTCATTGAGCATGCTAAAAAGTAATTTCACTTTAATTTCATATAAATTGAAGAAAATATTCCCAGCAGGATTCTTCGACTTAATGGAACATTTAATATTTCATTTTCTATAAAAAGCTAAATGGGTAACACTATAAAAATTTTGAAGGATGGTCCCATTTATGATATCAACAAAAAAGTAAATTAAGATAGTACTTAACACAACAATGGTTGAAGTGTAAATTGTAGAATTATACTTATAAGAGGAAATATTAAATTTCATCTATTGTTTTAATAAACTGAAAGATCCTTACAAACATAATTGGATGGCTCATAGTAAGAAAATTGATAATTTTGTCACAGACCTCCAATTTCTAGTTTTTAAGGATCTGAATCATGGTTTTGGTAGTCACTGTGAATCAGGGATTTCAGATAATGAACTCCAAAGAGATCAAACATATGTTATACTGATATTTGATGAAATGAAACAATGTGTACATTAATTATTAATTACTATTATTTTTTAATATATACAATTATTCATATTTTTTAGAGAACACGATGACCATATCAAATAATTATATATAAATTACACCTGAAACTATTGAAATACAAAGTTAATAAATTTTTTCTTATTGGTTTCAAATATAAGTAAGTTAAGTTTCATTCGATGGAATAATAAATAAATTTGAAATGATATATATTATTAATAATTTTTATTGTTTTATAGAATTAGAATATGATGATAAAATATATTTTGGATTATGTTATCTCGAATACCCTCAATCAAAATTGTTAAAATATTACAATGGGTATGTGGTTAATAAATTTTGATTCCATACAAGAATATATGTTGACTAAAAGAAATCATTGAATAATGGTGTTTGTTTGAAAGGATATCCTCATAATGAATGTGAAGTTGACCTTTATGGTATTCTAGATGAATAAATTGAGTTATTGTAACTTGGATAAAAATATATAAAAATATTTACATGTTATTGGACTAATACAAATAAAGGGTTGTGAGTTCATCGATGAAATAAAGACATTATCATTTAATATAACACTCTCATTGAAATAAATAATCAATTTATTTTGGAATATCATGAACATCATGTTTATTATAAAAATTATTTTTATTTTTTGGGAAATTTTAATAACTGGTGGAGTGTGACATAAATGAAATCATGTAACAATCAGTTTTTTTAAAATGAAAATGGTTGCATAGAAGTGAAACATATTTAAAATTTTCAATAAAAATCCCAAAATATATATTTTCAAAAAAGATATAATTATTTCTGTTGAAATCCCCTAGTTAAGGGATGATTATATAGATAATGTGGATAATGTAATAAAGGATAATGAAAATGAAACTTTTATGGATGTTTACCATAATGAAGATGAGGATGAAAACATTTTGATCTATAAAAATTTTAAAAAAGTTGATTATTCATGTATTACATTTTGGTATTGATTATTTTTTATAAATTATTTTTTTATTAAAAATTATTTAAATGTAAAATTTTTGTTTCACATTACTATACCCAATGATATACTATACCGCTTTGATGATTCTAGTAAATGTTAATGTATTTATATTTAATATTCTTAATAATATCTATTCAAAAGTAGTAATATTATAGTCTTCATGATATTTATTTATTTTTTATATTGAAATCTATATTAACAAATATTTACAATTTAAATTATTATGTTATGCTATTTTTTATTGATAATTGTTTTATTCTGGTATTTATTAATTTTTTATACATGATATTTGAATTGAGAACCACCTATAGGTATGATTAATTTGTTTTTTTATATATTTGATATTTTTGTCCACAATTTATTACATATAATGCTATTTGTTTAAAATGAATACAGATTACCTCAATGATCTTGTTCATTCTCTCACTAATGTCAGACTTCCAACTAATGAGCCTGATTCATCTAATCCAGAGGATGATGCTCCTATTAAGAGGGGTGAGGCCATTCACGATTGATAATTATGGACTTTATTCTAGAGTGAAACCCCAATATTGATTTTTGTCTTCATTTACAGATGTATGTTTACTTTTTTTAATATATTTATATTATAATAAAATCTTCTATTAATTTTGGTAATAATATTTTAGTTATTTGTTTTTATTTGATATTCTTTTCAAATTTTGAAATTGGGAATGCTAGTGCGATTGTAAGAAGTTATTTTTCTGATCCATGGGAATCATGGGACTAGGTTTCCATTTGCATGCATCACTATATGTTTGACCACTAAATTTCAAATTATTTAATAATTATACTTTATAAAATTTAATTAATTACTCACATATTATTTGAATTTTATTGCAGAATTTATTTTTTCTTACTGCTGATATCCATAGGGATCCTATTAGAGAGGCATGGGATATTTTTATACATGAAAACATTCATCATTTTTACACAACAATATAAATAGGTCATTGAATACAGATTATTTTATTTATTTTTACCAGTCTTATATCTCTCATCGACTTGACTATAAATCCACTCAGATATGATACAGGTTGTACTACTACTTTATAAGAGATAATGTTCTGTGATAATCATCATATGGACATGAATCTTGGGGGAGGAATGAGGTCACAAATTAGGTGTCAAGTCATAAATTTTAAATACATTAATGACATGTGGTAAGATATATATTTTTTATTATTGTATATATACTTTAACTAAATTTTTTATATTATACATATCACCACAAACCCATATATTACATAATTTGATGTTGACAATAATATTTATAATAATTTATATATAAAATTACTTGTAGGATATCGACCATTCCATATTGTGGCTAGTAATTTATTTAAAAAATTCATGAATATTAATTTTTTAGTCATAATAATTTATAATTATATTTGAAGGAATCATATCAGGCTAAAAATTCTCAATCACAAGAGAGTCCACATGAGAGTGAAAAAGATTTTATTGGTGATATATGTTTTTTATGAGGTGGGATAGAAATAAAATAGATTGAATGCTGTTAAAAAATTATGGGTTATTAACAATTTTTCCAGACTGACACCTATGAGTTTTATGGTACTTATATGATGTCATTTGTTAGCTCAAAGAGAGACTGTGGAGACTCTTCATCAATGTCTTCATCCACTTGATAGTATGAGGAGAGGTTTATATCTCAGGATGAGATGATATAGTGTATGTATAGAGAGATAAACAGGGGTATCCTTAGAAACAACATGAGAGAGATGACCAGATGTTGACGTATATGTAAAACAATTCAAATGGCATTGGTACAAAGTTTCATCTTCTTGATCCTTCAAGTGATCATCCTCTACTAGACAGCAGTTGATGATTTGTGATGTTTTATGACAATTATTAATTTTAGGGCGAAGAACATATTATGTTTGGAAATATGTAATCCTTTTATAATTTTTTAATTATTATTAATTATTTTGTAAATTTTTTTAGTATTCATAACCAATTTTAATAACTTTAATTTAAAAAAATTATTTTTTAAATTTTTTAATGAATTTTAATTATATTTAATTGTATTATATATTTTTTAATTTTTTTAAATTTTTAAAATAATTAAATTTTTTATTTTAATTTTTGTTAATTTATTTATTTTAAAAAAAATTATTTTTTAAAAAGATTATTATTTTTGATGGATTGTTCTTCCACCGCAAATATTATCAATTGTGATGGTCCATCATAATTTTCTGTTTATCGATATTGTAATCCTCATTTGCGATGGATAATTCATCTAAACCAATTATTTACTTTTTACAATAGACCTTCACAAATAAGCATAATTGTGATGCCATTTTTTTCACAATGCATTAGCAACAAAATCCAATCTCAAATTGATTTCTACAATGAGATTCTATTGCTAATGCACTATTTTAAAAATAAAAAATATCAATAGTGTTATTATTCATTTTATTTCAATTCTAACCAAGTTTTATTTAGTTACTAAAATTTCTAAGTTTTCATTGGACATTTAGAGTATATTTGGTTTATAAGTCTAAATTTACCTCAGTTGGTTGACCAAGGTCAAAGGGATTTCATTCCATATTTTAAAAAAATATTAATATGTATTTATTTTTGTAAAATAATTTGATAGGACCATCTATGTATGTTGGATTTGAAAAATAATATATTACTTATCATTGAGGTTGTACTTTGTACAAACACACAATCCATGTTTCCATTTTCTACTATAATGATAAATAATAGGGTATATAATATTTATCTTCAACAATATTATAAAAATGGTATAAATTTATTATTTATTGTAATGTTCAACCTTTATAACAAACCATTTGATGCAGAAATGAAAAATGAATCACATATCTTTGTGGAGGTGGTATTTTGCATGAACACATGGTTAGCGTTATCAATTTTCTACAGATGTAAATGATAATAAATTAAATAATATATAATCCTTCAAAAATAATTATAATTAAAAAAACTTATATATATAATCAATAATTCCATATTTATAATCATATATGTAAGGAGATGATGGAGAATAGAACACATCACTTCATGGAGGTGGTAGTACCCATGTAGAAATATGAGATGTTTTCATTTCCATGAGATAGAAGGGTGATAGAATTATTTTCCAGAAAGATAATAAAATTTTAGTATAGTCATGAAAATTATTTAATCATGTCATAATGGTTATAATATATTTAAAGGAGGTATAAAAAGAAAGAAATTTGAAATAACCCAGTTAGTACATATATCACCTCCTTGGATATCACCCTTTATATTACACCATATTCCTTATAGAATTTTTCTTTTGAGAAGACCATGACATATAGGATTTGGGGAGTAATTTTATAAAGTTTTATTTCACTTTGATGTGTTCAAAATGAAAGGCTCCAGTGTTGTGGGGAAGATAAGAGAGTGGGTTCCAATTTATAAGTCTAGGGGTGACACTATTATAATTATTCCATGTTTTCAAATAATATAAAGTATTATTATCATGATAATTTATAACCTTATCACTTAGATTTATTCATAATTAACACGTTTTATCCTTTTAACATTTTAACAACAATTTTACAAATAAAACTATTCATAATGAATACAAATGTAATTTTATTAATTACTAGATTTTAACCTCATGATTCAAAACATTAAATCCATTATTTATATTTGAATCTATATAAGTGGAAACATTACATTGAATATTAGAGCAAAAAATGTAATAAAAAATATTTTTTTTCTTCAACAAATTCATTTTAAACCTATATGTGATCATATTCCAAAATAAAAAATTATGATGATTCCTATGATATTAATTATATAATCATAAAAAAATTATTTTATTTTACTTGAAAACAAAATTCATAATTTAATGGTAATTTTAAATAACTTTATTTAAAGGGTTTTTTTTCAAATATGGGTATTTTCACTATTCACAAAAAAAATCAATATTTATGAAATTCCCAAAAATTCACCATAATATAATTTTGATATGATGATTGAATAAATGATTTTAATTTTATCGTTTTAATAATCTAAATTCTATAATTAAAATTTTACAATAAACCTTATATTTTAGTGGAAACATCTTAACTAGATTAAAACCATTTATTTTACTATTGAAAAAACATATAAAATTGTTATATTATAAATCAAATATAAAATAATTTTTCTAATATTATTACAGAATAAAACATTTTCATTATTATAATTACTTGAGATTTCAACCATAAATGATGATCAAAATTTTTCCTATAATTCAATATATGATTATTCTACTTAATCAAATGATGAAAAATAAAAGCCATCAGATAATAAAAATGGGTATTTATCTGAAGATGAAGAATCCATACATACTCTATCTAAAATAGATATGTATGTATGTCTTATGAAAAAATTAAAAACATAAGTTATCTAGTGATTATGATTTATCTAAGTATTTTTTTAGAGATAATATAAAAATTTTGATATTGACTTTTCCAAAGTCAAATATTTCACCAAAATTATTTTCTAAAACTAATTCACATAAGGATTATGTTCCAGAATTTTGATTATTAAAATTTGGGTGATAATATTAAAACTAATGTTTGTAGATTTAAGAATATTTAATCTCATTTTCCTTTTATTATTTTTATTGAAAAAATGTTTACATAAATTAGACTTTCTAAAACATATAAAGGAGTTGGTTTTAGGTATGATGGGTCTCATTTCCAATAAAATTATTTTTTACATATAAGTGAACACTATTTATCCATATATAAATAATATGTCACTAGAATAACTAATTTTAAACAAATATGTCCAATAATTTTAATTTAATAATGATTTTATTTATGAATTACTAGTATCTATTGAACACAGAATAGTTGAGGAAACATAGGTTCAATTGTTTTCTCTAATGTAACAAGACCCATGAAATTTTAGGTACTAAGAATATGGATTTATGTATTTATGGAAAATAGATTGGGTATTGAAAACTGTAAGAAGTAGTACATGGATAGTGATTGTTCATGACACATGATTATTGATAAATATAACTTTTGGAATTTTAAAAAATTGAATGGGGGATTAGTCACTTTTGAGACAATGAATAGTGTGAAATACTTGGAATTTGTGATGATTATTTTCTTAAAAAATAATTAATTTCTGATATTTTATTTTTTTATGTTAAATAAAAACCTTATGAACATTATTTAATTATAATAGAAGAGTTATCTTCTGATCTTCAAGAATAAAAAATATATTATTCAATGTTTAGAAGGTACATTCATTCTAACTACCAATAGGCATGATAATATTTATACACTAGAATATAATGATATAAGTAACCACAACATTGGTTGTTAGGTGAAATAGAGGATTTATCATCACTATAGAATAGAATACTATGATACAATTACTTTTGAACTTTGACCAAAATTAATATGAATGGGAATACCATGGATCTATCAAAACGTAAATTTTATTCAACCATATTTTGTGATCATTATCAATTCAACAAACAATATACGACCATGTGGAAAGGTGAAATTGAATTCCACACTTATGAAGCTATGTAGTTACTGTAAATTTACTTATTTTTTCCTATAAAAACTAGAAGTATTTGAGGGAAACCCTATGTGTATGTATTAGCTGATTATTACAGTAGGTATACATTGGTTTATAATATCACTAGAATATCTGTAGCAGTCAATAATTATAAAATATTTCACACCTCTGTTAAAAATGATGAAAACCTAACTGTGGTTATAATAAAGAGTGATCATGATGGGGTGTCTGTAGACTCATTTTTTTAATATTTTTATAGTAATAAATTTATTATGCATACTTTTTTTCATATAGGGACCTATAAACAAATTTTTGTTTAAAGAATAAATATAAATATTTATGAAATTCCAAAAAACATTCTTAGTGAGTATTCTATCACTAATGTTTTCTTGGATGAGGCTATAGGTAGAGATTGTTTTTTGAAAAATTGAGTTGGATTTTGTCATGACATATCCTATGGGGCCCAAACGTGACTACCCCAAGCCAGCCTTCCATAAGTCAGGGGTTGGTGACTAGTACAAAAAAAAGTAAAAAACCCAAAAAGTAATTCCCAAATAGGGTATGAATTTCCTTAGAGATCTGCACACACTCAAAAATGTAAATTGAATTAAAAACCACACTATAGTAAGGTACAACCATGAGTGTAATGTAAAACCACAAGTACAACTTAAAACTCAAAATAGTGGGCTGGAATACATGCCCTAGAAACTGATGGAATGTAAACAGCTGACATATCAGCCCTGGAGCTCTACCAGAAGGGTTGTAGTTGTAATTCTATATAGATGAAGAGGATCTCGACAGCTCCTGTCAGACCAAGTCCCAATCCTCCAAAGTCTACCTCAGGGCATCAGTAGTGTACACTAGACACACATGCGCAGGCAGAGCCTATGCAGGATTGAGTATAACAACTCAGTATGGGACCCCAAGAACCCCAAAGGTGTCTTAGTAATCCAGAAAGTAAAAAATTACAAAAAATAACACAATGATAATTTCACAGGAATGACCTAAATCATTAACCACGAAGCAAAAAAGAAAGATCACTCAAGTTGTATGACTTCAATGTTAGTGGGTTAGGGATGACTAGTTCTATCGCCTGATCATCTTATTCATAATAACTCTAGAACTGAACTATATTAGGCCACTATATGCTGACCCATAATGGTCGCAAGATGCTGATCCATATTGGTAGCTGGTGATGACCCGTATTAGTCACTAGATGACGACTCTTACTGGTCGTTGCTACTGACTCATATTAGTCGCTGGTGATGACCCGTATTGGTCACTGGTGCAGACCCATATTGGTTGTTAGGGTTGACCCACATTGGTTGCTGATACAGAGTTATGGAATATCAGTAATATAGCTAGATTATCCCACTCTGGTGTTTCTGATGTTGTCCCGTATTTGTTTCTCTTTTTCTTAACATCACATCCACCCACTGGATTACTACTCATAGCACGCTTGACTATGGGGGAACCTCTCCTCAACCCATCAGTCGTATTTCAACTAGTAAGAGGTCTAGAAAAAATCAAACCCATGGGACTTTCCATAATATGATTCCCAACATGATAAACGGCGTGTCGACCGAACGCCAGTTCACTAAGATATGTACAATTTTGTAAAAATATCTTGGTTGTATTAAAGAATGACACAAACTAGGTTTCACATCAAACATCGTCAAAACTCACTTAATATATCTCCAAAGGACCTCCTCATCCCAAGGGTCCTTCTTCCATGTACAATGCGTCGATCAGACGCTCGTTCTGTTAGTTACACCACTTTCAGTGAAATAGGGGTGTTGGTACCTCAGTCTGGACCAACTGAGTTGGGCCCACCTGAATATGCCAAAGCGAACAATTCCAAAATAGGGTCACAACACCACTGATGATGAGTCAAATAGAAACTGGTTCGTCAATTATTAGGGCTTCTTTATTCGGGGGTTGTTTGGGTTTGGGATCGGTCTGACTTGGTCAGGCCGACCCAATGCAACGGGTCCTTGGGTCTGCCTAACCCTGCCCCGGTCCAGACCGTTAATGGTAGAACACGTTCCATGGGGTCTAGCCCATCGAGGTCAGCTGGACTAGTTTGCGGGCCCATACCATGATTGGCCCGACTCGTCGGGTGTGGCTTGGCCCAACCGCAGAGGCCCGCTGGGCGGGTCGGGCCTATTCGATGTTGCCGCATCATTGTTGACCCGTAGTGTATCCGTCCTCCAAACATTGTAGATAAAAGAATAAAATAATTCTTTTAAATTATTTTATTATTTTTATCAAAAAGTCCAAAAATTAACTTTTTTGCTCGTCCCTTAGAGGCTATAGTTAAGTAGTTTCTAGGTGAATAGCAGCATTCTGGATTCAACCACTCCATTAGATTTTTAATCAGATCACTGGTTCAAAATATAGAAAATTTCACCCACATGTTTACTTGATATAACTGTAAAAAAGTCCTAGAATTAATTCTGAGCACACCAGGCCTCCGAATCACACGCCATACATTTCCACTGACTCGTAACAATCTAATGGGTGTAATATATTCATCTAAATAAAACCAATTATTAGATATGGATCAGAATCAATTCAAAACATTATCACCATAGATTCCATGGGTGTAACGTATTCATCTTGAAAATGAATTATTAATTATATATGTTTAATATTAATAATGATGATAGAATTTTTATTAATTATTCTACTATTGTTAATTCATTTGGATTTTTTAAAAAAAGAACTAATTTTGTTGAGTAATTGGTCAATGTGAAGTTTGATTAATTTTACCCTTTCATTTTTTGGAAAAAATCCAAAAAATCACCATCTAAATGATGTTAATTTTTATTGGTTATTCTACAACTATTAATTCATAAGGATTTTTTAATAAAAGAACAAATTTCGTGGAATAATTGGTTAATATGAAGTTTGATAAATTTGATCCTTTAATTTTTGTGAAATATCCTAAGTTTCATCCTCCAAATTATGTTTCAAAAAGTAATCCTATTATATTTCCAAATAAATTTCACAATTACTGATATTAAATCCAGTAGAAATAGAACATCAATTTTATATATACAGAATTAACATCAATGGGAATATTTATATATAATAATCAATAACCAATATATTTATTTTGAAGAAAAATATGTTAATATTAAAGAATTATCAAACTTATAATATTATTTTGGATATTAATTAAAAAAATTAAAACTATATGTTACTTAAAAAATCAATGCGAGCTTCATACATTATTGTCATAATCTGAACAAAAAATGGTAGAATATTCCTTAAGTGATGAATGTTAGATAAGGATTTTATAATAAGATCATATTTAATTTGAAAGGAATATTGTTTGGACCTCACCAGAATGATGTAAAGATCTACCAGAAATTTGAATAAAATTTGTTTTTAGAAGTAAATTTAATGAAAATAAAATTACATTTAAAAATAAATAATGGATTTTAATTAAGACTTATATTCAAGAAGAGTGTATATATCATGTAACTAGTATAAAAATTTGATTTCAAAAAATAGTTGTCTTTGGATTTATTAAAATTGTTAATATAATGGATGTCAAGTTATTTTAAACATCAATTTTTATTAAAACTGACATAGAAATTTCAATTATTAAAAGAATTTAAAATCATTTTTTTATTATTCTGCATCAGTTTTAATAAAAAACCAACATTGAATATTTTTTAAAAAATATTCTATAAATATAGGAACTATTTTTTATAAAAATAATAATGTTTAAGGATTTATTTTTTTTATATTGGGTATCGGTTTTTATAAATACCCGCAAGAAATTATTTTTTTACATTAGGAAATATTTTTTTAAAATATAACATCAATGGTGTTTTATAATACATCAAAACATAGAATTACTCTCATTATTCCTTAATTACTTTTTTGAAAACCCTAATACTCATGATAATAAATGGTGAAACTCGGTTCATACCACTTAATAGTCCTCATTTAATCAAATATATCAATTTCATTATTTTTCTTCTCTAATGTTCAAAATTTATTTTTCACCAGGCACAAATACCTGTGCCACACAATGGTTATCCCAAGTTCATCTCACATAATATTCCATATATAATATATTTTTTGGATTTATTTTCATCTTTTTTCTTATCCATTTCATCCTCATCGTACATCAATAGATTCATCCAGCCAACCAATTTCAATTTTATGAAATACTAATATATACCACACATTATTCTCCATCCTACATCACTATTTGTAATCTAATGTTTAACGATATCCATTTTTTATATCTCTATCAAACTATTAATAATCTCTATAGTTTTAAGAGGGTTATATAATTTTTAGTTTTAAAATATTTGTTTATTTTTTTTATTTTTGTATTTTATTCATTTATTTTTATATAAATCATTCTAAATTATCAACTACTATATTTATAATTTGTTTTAGTGCATTAACTCATAACCTAGTAACCCCAATATAGTATCTGGTATTATTTCATTAGATTAAGATACTAGGAATATCTTTCTAAAGGACCAAATATTATAGTTGTCTTGGTAAACAAGTTACATATATGATTCCCATATTACATTAGAATACAAAAATAACAACATAAATTTTTTTCCATCAAGAATATAATCATTACAATGATATTATCCTTTCATTTCATTCATTGTAAACATCCCAAATTCCCTATATCTGAAATAATAGGTGAGTTGAAATACACAGTAAGAGTTACATAAAGCGGTAGCTATCATGAGTAAATGAAGTGTAATCAATAAGGCATAACCAATATAGAATGGTAAATATTTGGAAACACATTCCATTTAATCAATAGCTTGAATATCATGGTTAAATATGGAATAATAAATCTAGAAAGGTAAATATATTAAAAAATACTCCATTTAATAAATAACTTGACTAATATGATTAGATAATTCATAATCGATGTGGAAATATAAATTTATAAAGACACTCTCTATTTAATCAATAAACTGAGAATGAAATGCATCCAAATATAATATCATTGTCAAAATATAATGGGAAATAATGACTGAATTCCTAATGAAGTAAATGATTAATTATTAGGCATCATGATCTATGACATAATGATACAATTATTGTTAATACATTAGAGAAGTCTATGTTAAATTAATGGGTAGGTATACACCAGAAACCAATTTATTGAAGGCTAGACAAATGATTCAACTCATGAGATGACTATTGATTCAAGGGGATACTTATAACATGGCCCCAATAATATATATATTTCCATATAGTTCCTAATATATTGAATAATACATTTAATTCATGAAAAATATGCCTTATCAATAATTTTATGTATTGAGTAGGGAATATATATTAATAATAATGTCCACAATCAATTATATAACATTCAATGTAAGATAAAATATTTATTAATTATGAATGTGTAATGTACTTAATATAAAAAATGAAAATAATATGGAGATTATGAAATGTAATGTTTAATGATGATAAGAAAGTGAAAATTATAAGGGAATGATAATGATTACAAAAATTAATCACGAAAGAGATTGTTAAAGCTTTCACTAGTAGAAATAATTGTAAACCATCCTTTAAAATAATTAGGATGATATTAATAAAATATGTCAACATTTTATCATAAGTAAAATAATGTATCGATGTAATTTATGTATATAAATACTATAAAAATATAATACAACAATCTTCATGAAAATAACTTTTCACATCTAGTAATATTTTTTAAAAACTAAAAGATAACCAAATATTTTTAAAATACATTTCATTGAAAATCAAATTTGAAAATTATAGAGGAATCATCAGAATAGTTCGTGGTAGTTATGATAGGGAGTTATTTTCATGTTATACACTTTAAAACAAATATTTATTTTACATTTTTTGTAAAATCCAAATGAGCCTTGATTGGAAAATTAGTTGATGATTACTTGTATTTTTTTAAAATTCAAATATGGGTAAATGTTTTTTTAATTAATAATACTGATGATTTTGAAACCATTCTTGAAAATATATCTATAAAACATTGTTTTGGAAGGGGGGATTTTTGACCGAAGAGAGAAATGATTTCATATTTATTAAAAAATGGCAATCATTTTTAGTACTGAAGACAGTAAAATGGTAAAATTACTTGATAAAATATTGAACAAATATAGTATAATAAAATTAATCTTCTTTCTTTGATAATGATCAAACAATTTATTTTAATGGGAATTCATGTAGAAAAGATCCCAATAAAATGAGATTGTGAAATAAAACATTACAATGATTCAAGTATTATTGTTATAATTAATCAATGAATCAACTAGGTGTATCAAATGTATATCAAAATAAAAATCCGTAAATAAAAAATAAGATATTAAACTATCATTACACACATTATCTTGGAATGTTAATGGAAATGAAAAGTTATATAACCCTATTAAAATGAAATTAAATTATGAAATTATTTACAACATGGTAATTTTCATGTCAAATCCCATTTGATGAAATTAATATAATTAAAATTTATAATAAAAGGAATTATAATCTTTTGTGATATTCCATGAAAATTAAAAAAATAAAAAATAAATTAGGTGAATAAAATTATAATATTCCTAAATGAATGGAAATTGAGATGACGTCCCTTACCTCACAATTCTGTTTGGTTGAACGTGATTTAACCAAATGTATATTGTTTCTAAACATCTATTTCGATGGGGGAATAAATTTCTAGGGAGGCGCTCACTGAGGCAGTTTTAGATGTGCCTGATGGTCGATTGGGGAGTGTTCATTGCTTGCACAATCATTACCATCAGGTCACCATTTTCATTCATAGAAAAAAAATCCCAAAGGATCCCTCATTCATAACATAGTATAGAACTAAAATCCAAAGGTAGGTGGATAATTGGGGTTTCAATCCCATTGACTATTAGGGACTCATGTCGGTCGAGAGGATGGGAGGCCTATATCATCATACCCTTTTGAGGGTAATTTTTCCTACTGTGGCACTAACATATAGATTTAAGATATGATCAAAATTCTCTAACAAATTCCAATACCAGACATGTTACAACAAAAATTTTTCAATTTTATTTATCTTTTATATACAGAAGTTATGGAATCTCATTAATGAAATAAGGAAAGAGGATCAAATTAGTGATTCCTTCTTTATGTGTCTAAGGTTCATCATCCATCTTAGAGTATTGGGTATTTGCATATGTGGTGAAGCCATATAACCAAGAAGTTTAGGATTTGACCCCACATAGGGGTAGTTAATAATTATCAGTAAAGGATTTATCCATTATGAGGAATCATACATATCCTAGTTATTGAAATAATTAAAATCCACAAAGTTTATTATACCTGTGCAATTTAACGTCATACAAAGAAGATAGACATACATGAACTAATACATCATATGTTTAAGATCATGTCTCCAAGAGATTTATAACATATCCTGGTTATGGAATGAATTAGAGTTATCATCGTTCTGTCATGCACTTTAAACTAGTCCCAATGTATATTCCATTATATGTGGGGGTTTTTACCATGCCACAATTCATGGGTTACATAATGGGTTTTCCCAGGTGGGTAGAGATTCATGCTTCCAAAGAGGTGTGTATTATAGATCTGTAATCCCATGTGATCTATGATTGATGTGGGAAATAATGGATAGTAAGTATCAGCTTCATTTCATGTGGATATATGACTTTTGTCATGGGACATCCCATTGTATGCTTAATATGGAAATCATTCCTCTAGGGGGTGTCCTACATATCTAGATAATTGATGAAATTTCAGTTGTAGTAGTTCTTTTTATCTCTCAGTCAATTAAGGGATTATGTAGAGTGAATAGCCTATGTGAATGATTAGATCATGATGGTTTAAATGGCAGAGACATGGGGATTACATCAAAATATATTTTTAGATGAGATTGGGCCTTTGGATGGAATCCTATGTATCATCGTTGATGCATTAATCAATGCTTTCATAGTCCCCTTTATTAGGTCATACACACTAATGTTTCCCTATATTAGTCATTGTTTATATGTTAATGTTTTCCTACAATGATTATTGGTTACATGCAATCATTTCCCTACAGTGATCGAGGCTTACACACTGAGGTTTCCCTTCACTAGGTAGTGGCTTATGATGAAAATGATATGATTGTTATCACAAACAAATCCTATGTGATTTATGCTCATTGTGGGAAAAAATATGTGAAAAATGATGAGTATGACTAATTATGGATGTGGGAATTATGTAATGAGACTTCCCATTGGATGGATTGATATGTATCTCAGGCCTTGTAGAGCTGTCCAACATATCCTGGTTATTGATGGAATGAGGGTCCTCATAGTTCCCTAGAATGGGGGTTACACATTGTCATTTCCCTTTGGTTGATGCTTACACACTAGGGGAGGGAAAATTTATCAAACCATATGCTACCCTTATATGTGGTGCATGTCATACTATTCCACTAGTTCGCGCCTACACAGTAACATTTACTTTATTATTGGGGATTACACACTTGCTATAATTTTTTTTATCAACTCATAAAATTCCCTTTTTACCAGCCCTTTTTTCTTCTTGGCATTCATTTATTATTCACTTGGAATGCCTTTATTTCTTACTTTATATTTCAGAGAGATTTTTATAGTCATATCCCAAGACCAACTTGTCATCCAGTTGACTTGTTTGGTGGACTTCCTGTGATATGGATGGACTATCTGAGTATATTTGAATGATCAAATTGACTTGAATAGGTTTCATTATAAGAGATGGATCTCACATATGGAGGGAATCATAACATTTAATATTATATGTATCAGAGGGCATTAGATGTATTGGATTACATTTCTAAAGGTCATAGAAAGACTTGGATGGATTTCTCAGAAGGCATCGTGAGAGCCAGTTGACACTCTTGGGTGCCACAGTGAGACTCAAAATACATGAGTGGGTTTTATTATATGAGTCAGGAAACTTGTCAAAATGACAAAAAGTGTTCCGAAGGCGATCCCATAGGGATTCAAATTACAAAAGAGTCTTGTCTAGAGGCCCCATGTGGCTCACTCTAACATGTCTATAAGACTTTTCATGAACCAAATAGTCTACCAAAGGAGCATCGTGAGATCTCGATGACATGTCCTCATGTTTTTTGCATGTCTTGGATACTTAAATTGAAGCACATAAGGGTTAGAGAAAAAGTTTTTCATATAATTATATCCTTATTTAATATGTTTTCTACCATTTATAATGATAATGAATTAGATTTATTTAGGGTAAATTTATTTTATGTTATGGACAATCAAGAAAATAATTGGGATGTTCCTCGCATGTCCATCCAGAAGTCCCTCGCATGACCTATGAGTGATAATGTGAAGTGCATTATTCATGGAACATTATCACTATAGTTGTTCACCAATATGAAAATTGATGGAAGACTTTCTGGTCATGAGATCATCCACTCCATAAAATATACTCTCACACCAGATGCCAATGAGACAATTTCTCATTTAGAGAGTCATCATATTCATCATTGTAAGTCGCGATAGCAGTCTGTCTCTCTATCTATAGGATGTGCATTTTTCATGTTGTAGTGGGGAAATTATAGGCCTACCCACCCTAGTTGTTCACATCTTTTCATGGTGTGTCTCGTTCATATTACGGATGGAGTAGGTAAAGGGATTCGACATCACATGTCTTCAGGACCATATGACAAGAATAATTCTTAGGGAATCACCTAATTTGTAGTCACCATGAGTCTCTCCCACCATAAAATCCTTTATTATAATATTCCAAATTAATAGGGGATTTTTGAATCATGTGGGTTTTTAAATGGACCTCTACATTGTCATATTGACATACATAAGTGATTTTGAAAGATTAGGGATCCTCTAGAATGCCTTTAGGTTATCTTGGGTGACTTGTCTGGGAATTTTTAGGGGATTATAATGGCTTGTTAATGTGTTATCGTTGGATCATTACAACATTCGAAGGGGTCTTATGAGATATTGTTATAGTTATCAATAGCACATTGTGAGAGTTTTACCACCGTGATATGCTTCTACCTCATCCCTCTTATATTTCCATTCTTTTTTGTTTCAAAGTTTGTAGTGATCATGAGGGTCTTAGAGGTTTGTAGAATAAAATTATTCTAACTTTTCATAATGATTCGAAAGAAAAATAGTGTTTCTATGGGGATGCATGGTCATTTCATGTAAAAATCTATCAATTCTTACATAAGGAGGAAAAGGGGATGTTAATGGTCGCCTTTGTATAACTGAGGATTTATTCATGATGACAATGACATGATGGAAGTCTTTCACAAGATTAGAGGGGTATGTAGTTGGGTTCTTGTCATGTTTTGTTGACCACCCAGGCCTTGTCGCATGTCTTGTATGGCCATGAGTGGCTCATGCGTCCTCCTTTTAAATTTTATTTTTAATTTTATAATAGAAAGGGTGTATAATTTTTTTTAAATGTTGTTGAGAAAAAACATTATCTCTATAGGTGATATATTAGGTGAGTTTTATTAATGAAATATGATCACACCTTTTGGATATTTCCCTTTATTTTTGAAGGGATTTTAGATGTTTTTTCAAGTACTCGTCAGTTGAAAACCCATGTGTCCCAGGGGAGTTTATTCAGCTGCTACTTCATGACAACTAGTTGTCCAGGGTTTCTTCAAAATAGTAGAAGGATACGACAAAAGGTCCTTTGTGGGATCCATTTATAAGGTATTTGTAACACCCCGAGCTTCCATGATACACTTCTCATTCAATAATGCAATAGCTTGCATTGTACGCAAGTTCGAGGTTCTAAAAAACACCAAAACCAATCAAAGTAGCCGTTATGAATAGTAATACCTAATTTTTGAAATTATATAAATTTTATATTACAAAATGGACTTCATTTTTGGATTCAGATTATCGAAATTAGCCCATGTTGAAGTTTTGGTATTTTCTTGAGAACATCCAATTTTTTATGAATAGTGAAAAATACTTAAAAACAACTTTTTTTAATCAAAAAAATTTATAGTGATAAATTATACTGTTGAGTGGTTTTAAAGTATATTTATAATATATTTTTACCATTTTATCCAATGGTGGTCATTATAGTTAATTTCACTTTGATATTGGACAAAAATTATTGTCAATCTTTTGATATATATTGTTTCTAAAAAACACGCTATTTGTTGTGACAGTGGGATTTAATTATAAAATTAAATAATGAAACTTATATGTTTGGAATTTTGTAAAATAGGCATCATTTTTGAATTCGGAATATCTATTATAGCTTAGGGTGAAATTGTGGCATTGTTCTGAAAAACATCAATTTTTTATGAATAGTGAAACCACTAAGTGGTAAAAAACCGATTTTTCGTTTAAATGAAATATTCTCACTTCTGTGATTTGATTTTAAAAAATCCGACATACATGGTTGTCATTAAGAAGTAATATGTGGTTCAATGGGATTAAAATAATTTTTTGGTGAATATTAACTTTTAAGTTTAATTAATCGTGATTAAAGGTAATTAGTGTAATTTAAGGTTAAGATAATGTTATAATAATATGAAATGATATTTACACTTGTACTACCCTTATTTTATGAGTCATGGCCGACTAATAAAATCCATGGGTCAACTTGGGGACCCCATGGAGCCACTTTGGTAGAAAATGACATTAAGAACTTTTTATTTAATGTTAAAATGAAAATGTCACACACATGAGTTATTTTACTAAAACAATTTTTAAATGGGGTAATAGAAGACATGTTTTTGACCATAAATATTCATTGGAAAGATAATAATATTTCCTACATCATGATATTTTTTTATAATTTTTAAACATTAAACAAATTAAATTATTTATGACACCATGATGATGCAGCGATTACCTAATTAATTAACGATTTTGATAAAATGGAAGGATAATGTAAAATATAAGAATTAAACATGTCCAAAGCCTATTAGATGAGTAGATTTAGAACCCTTATCACCGTATCCTCGAGTTATACATGTCTGGGACCTTTAAGATCAGAAACACATTATATAATTAAATAACATTCCATGAATTTCTAAAAGTGCCCCTCCTCTCCTCTTATAAAAGGCCCCCACCACTACAACCTTATTCACCCCTTCCAAGCCATTTGTCTCGTCCAACCTCTGCCCAAATACTCTCTCCACTTCCCTCTCTTACTCCTAGAAGCCTCACTTTGGGCAGAATTCTTCCCAAGGAATCCATTGGCTCAAATAAAAAAGAGTTACCCAATTTTACGGTAATGTATCCTCTTATGTCATTTTGTTTTATTTTTCTTCTGCAACAACCTAAAATATTTTTATTATTTTATTTTGTAACAAAAACAGTATCTTCAATATACTAGAATGTTTTTATGAGAAGGATTTTATTTACACTTACACACACCTTCGTCAAATGGTTAAAGAACATACTGTTTCTGTGGGTGGCGAATTACTGCCTCATGAAACGATGATTGTTCAATATTATTTTAACACCTTTAATAGTGGCCATTTTGATGAAAATATTTTTATATATGATTTGTGTTAGGTTATTGTTTTCCTTATGATTCTGTATTTTTCATTTATGACATACCTTTATGATTTCCATTATGGGTAAAAGCGATAATTTCATTTTAGGAAGTGCGGATTACCGCCCCCTCAATGTGATTTGAATCATTAATGCCATATGTGGGATGTATAAAGGATTTAGTAAATGGTATGATACATTATATTATACTGGAATTATATTATAACTTTATATAAATATAACTTCAGTTCATTAAATACGAAATAGAAATGAAAGTAGCGTTCATGCGTACGTACGGCTTACCGTCTCCATGAACGGTGCATTTCATTTCTTACCTCTAAATAGTATTTAATATTATAAATGAATGTATATACTGGATATATATGATATCTACATAATGAATATAATTATGGACATAATGGATATTTTACCACATGAACAAAGTGTAATTATAAGAAGTTTATTTTTGACTCAAGTACCTATGATTGACAAAACAACCGTTATTAACTTAAATAATTACATAATGTTCATGAAATGGTAATAAGTGATATAAAATGGATAATGAACTTGAAAAAGGTTCTCAAGAAATTATAGATTAACTCTAGTTTATTATTCAGGATTTTAAAGAATGATCAAGTCAAGTCATACATGAGGTAAGTATTAATTCTAAAACCTCTTCAATATTTTAGGTTGTTCATATGTAATTATCTTCTGGGACCACTTTATCATCTACATCCATGATTCTTAAATATATATTTCAAAAAAGTTAACTATTTATTAGAAAATGGGTTATATTCATTTATACCATTATTTTAACTTATACGTTTTTGAATGTAATCTTTCTATCTTTTTCCAAAAAGGTACTTTTTGACATTTTCGACAAAATTAAGGTAAGGGAATTTCTTAACCCAATTTCCATTATTTGGGTTAATCTCCTAATTTCAAATTATGTCATTATATTATTATGTACTATATTTTATTTGTACTTTCTTTATGTGTACTTATAGTGAATACACATAATATATTCATTTTATTTAAAAATTATCTTTGTAAGGGACTTTGTCTCAATCTCCATTCATTGAGGCATATTTTGTTATATAGAAAAATTTCTTTTATACAGTGTATAAACCCCTTCGAATTTTACATTTATTTTAAAGGAATCTTTTTATAAGAAGCATTTTACTAAATGACAAAAATGAATGTTTTATTACGTATGCGGCGACAATGACTTCTCCACCGCCGTGACTATTATTTGAGTTTCGGCTTCCTCTACAAGCCATATTTCTTTAAATGAAAAATAAATACCAAGTTTTAATTCTCTTTTATTTTGGTATTGAAAATGGTTTTGAAATGTTTTTAATATATCAATGTTTTTTATTGATATCTTGTGATTGAAATGTTGAAATTTTATGTTCCCTTTATGCATGTTTTATGTGATACGATTATGTTATGGTTTATGATATGTTTAAACCTATTCATATGAGTAATTCATTGGACTTAATAAGTGATGGCTGGAGCCTTCTATATCTTATCAATGCATCAGCAGGTCTCATGAGACAAACTAGTGTCTTGGCACAAGGCCTTGATAAAATCTTATTTGTAGTCTTGGCACGAGGCCATGACTATGCGGTTATGATAGTCTGGCATTATGAATTCCATCATTATGAAAGTGGTTATTGATATTGCATGTGATTATTCGACCAGTAGAATATCAATGTGAATAAGTAAATGGCATTATCTCATTTTACTTTTGCCATATTATGGTGAAGTTCAAGTTTAAAAGGCTTTTGTTTTAGTTATACATTTCTTTAAATGTTTATGTTTATTTATGAAAGCATACACTATATTGTAATCTTTACTGAGCATCTGAGCTCACCCCTTTCAATGTTTTAATATTTTCTAGGATGTGAAGAAGTATTTTATGACTGACCTGCAGGGATAGTCAGAAAGGGATATGAGTGTAGACTATGAAGACCATGTTATTGTAGTTTTTTTTACTTTATGATGTAATGTAAGACTTATGAATGTATCTAGTATTTCCAAAGCTACTAAACTAATCGGCCTTTCGAGACATTATCTTTTGTGATCATGCCAATGTAACGCAATAATGCACCGACTCTAGGTAACTGGGGTCGGGGCATTACAGTTGGTATCAGAGGCAGTTTAGTACTAACCTTAGAAGATAGATTTAGATAAACTCTTATTAGTGAACATAGCCCTAAGATAGTCTTTGAGGATTAGTATAGAAGAACTTCCTAGAATTTTGGGTATTATAGAGATTTTGAGAGTTATCCGAGCAATACATACCTGTATGGATACGAGCAGGTAGAGGCGGCTCTGGAAAAGATGTACCTAGGGGTAAAACCTAAAAACACTGCTTTGAACTAGACTTGAACGGGAACAGGTGCACGACAACGGGCCTTGCTGCACTCTTGGTTATGAGACTCTCGGGGTGATATTCTTAGGATAATCCTCATTTGTTTACAAACCATTATGAAGGGTTTATGAGTATACACTCCCTCAAAGAAAACATTTTTTTATGAATATTGATTATATCCATAAACCGTTCAATTTATATTATATATTTTACAAGTTTGTAATTATTCATTTCAATTCATAAACTAAACTAGTTTATGCCATTGTATAGAAATGGTGCCCAGTAGAAGGAATGTGTGTAGGATCGAAATAATGATGTAGATGCTCAATATACAAGAGGGGGGTGAATTGTATACTTTAAAAATTCCTTTGGAACCTTTAAAGTTAGTTATGAATAACTGTTTTTTCCTTAAGCAATGGAAAGGGACAAGTATAACAAAGTTAAACATAATCAAATTCACAACACCACTAATACCAAATGAAAACTTGGAAAGGGATTCCAAAAGTAGATTCCAGAAATATGGTTCTGGAAATTGAAACTTAATAAAAGATTAAAAAATGAGATTCTACCTTAAAGCGTATAGAATCTAAATGAAACAGAGTACAAATAAGGAGGTATAAGAAATTTATACTTTCCTTACAATACAATATGCAGCGGAATATAAACAAGTACTAGAACTAAAAGTAACAAGATGTAAGTCTTTTAACCCAAAGAGAAGGGTATCCAACAACCTTGGATAAATGTCCCTTGATTTATACTTTCAAGCAAGTCTGTCTTACCCACACCAGGGTAATCCCTCGATATGAAGATCGGAGTCTCTATCTTGCTATCCTCGCAAGCCCTCAACTTCAAGGTAGTTGGAAACCTCTGTCTTCCTCAGCAAGGAAGCCCTCATCTTCAAGGTGTTGGAAACCTCTGTCTTCCTATCCTTAGAAGTCCTCGAATGTAATCACTAACATTCAGTGTCGCACGAAGCTTTGAGAGTTAATAAGAGCCTCTCTCTCTCTAGAAATCACTTCAATCATGTAATCACATGAATCGAAGATCAGTCAGCATTTTAGCATCAGCATTGAGCTCTTTCAAATGATCTCTTATTAATAGGTAACTTTGGCTTCCTTCCCAATGGTCATATTTTCCTTAAAATTCGGAGGGACCTGTACACGTGTCACTTAACCAATGGTTAGTTTCAAACAGAATAGACGACATCATTTTATAACAAAACAAGTGTAACAGAAAGTATGACATCATTTTAAGACTAACACAAAAGTTCAGAGTGAAAGTTCGCAGTGAAAGTTCAGAGTGAAAATAACTTCGGAAAGTATAAAACAAATATAATCAGATTTTGTTTAATAGGTGAATTCAGAATACGAAATAGGAATGAGAATTCTTCATCAAAATTCGTAATGATACTTCATTATCAGAATTCATAATGGGAATTTATCATCAGAATTAATAATGAGAATTCGTCGTCAGAATTCATAATGAATGTTTTCATCAGAATTCATAATTAGAATTCATCATTAGTTTGCGTAATGAGAATCAGTCATTTGAAATTGTAATGATAATTCATTATCAGAATTCATAATGAGAATACATCATCAGTTTTCATAATGAGAATCAGTCATTAGAAATCGTAATGATAATTCGATGTCGATCTTCATAAAAGTTCGTATCCAGAGTTCGGAATTGATATTTATTAAAGATCGTATCCAGAATTCAGAGTTGAACATTATTACAATTCTCATCCAGAATTCAAAGCCTAAAACAGAATAATTCATATCAAAGATTCAAGCAATTCTGAGAAAATAGAAATGAAACCGAATTATGTAATTATGAAATATATGAATGAAAATATGATAAAGATAATTTTTCTTACAAAAGCGATTTTTCTTACAAAAGCCACTTTTCTTATAAAAGGAATTTTCCTTATAAAAGCAATTTTTCTTATAAAAGCAATTTTCCTTATAAAAGCAATTTTTCTTATAAAAGAAATTTTCTTAAAGATAAGGTGTTTGTGATTTTCAAAACAAGAAGGAATGGAAAAGTCATAAGTAAAACCTTATTGACTCAACAATCTCCCCCTTTTTGGAAAACACTAACATTCTTATGAAAAAGAAAGTCTAAGAAGAAAAAATTAAACACATTAAGGCTTATCTCACATTTCTTATGAAAGTTGATGAATACAACTAACTCCCCCTTAGGATTTAAGACTCTAAGGATCATATTCTGATTTTACAGAATGATATTTCATTACGAATAAGAAATTCTTCTTTTAAAAATAACTCCCCCTTAGGTAAGCTCTTATTAGAGTTCATTTTTCCTAAGGATCATTTCCTTTTCCCCCTTTGTGATTTTCAAAAAGAATTTGAGGGAATAGAAAATATAACAATGTACTTGAAACATTAGTAACAACAATAAAAGCCACAAGCAAGCACAAATTTTCATTAAGTTTGAAAAAGCTCAACAACAAAAGAGAATTAGATACAACAATAGATCGGATCAGTCTATTTTTGATCTTTTTCCTCTTCCATGAGACCCTTAAGAATGGTCTTGATCTTCTTTAGGTCATTATGGTTTTCTTCATCTTGTTTCTCTTAGACCACTATTATTGCATTTTGAGCTTCAATCTTTTCTTCCTGAGCTTGAAGATTTTCTTCCTGAGCTTTGATCTTTTCTTCCCGAGCCTTGATTTTTTCTTCCTGAGTCTTCAATTTCTCTTCAAACTCAATCCGATGATCGCTTTCAAACTTCCAGTTTTGAGAAACTGAATTCAACATGCCATTCAGATCTCTAAATTCTTAAGTCCGAAGGTTTTTCTCAGCTAACAACATCTCTTCAAAAGTATAATTATGATCGTTCAGCTTCCGATCTTCAGTTTCAAAAGCTTCCTTAACATTTTCTTGGAACTCATCAAAGAGTCTCATTTCATCGAATGTCTTCTTCGACCAACTGGTTATCTTCTTGTAAGATCTTTTATGAGCTTCATAGCCAATAAGGAATTATTTGAAATTAGCTTCCATCTCAACACACTTATCCATAATCATGGATACGGACTCTGATTTCTGAATCCGGGTATGTTGAAGCATTTGGCATCTAGAATCTATGCAGGAAATAGTAGGAACAGAACAAACCAACTTCCTTAGGGATTGAACAAAAAAATCAAGTCCCAGTGAGGATGACTCCGAATCTGATAATTTGTTTGAAGAATTTTCTTCCTCAACATGGTAAACTTTCCTCTTCGATGAATCACCAACTTCTCTTCTTTTGCTTTCTACTGATCTCGGAGTCTCAGCAAGAATCTGCTTCACCTTATCAACTTTCGGAACAGCTTCTTGTTCTGGGGATTTCTTTTCGCTATCCGAAACTTGAACAACATTTTCTTCATCAGCAGGTTTTTCAACAAAATCTTTCTCCTCATCTTTCTCTGGAGTAACCAGCTTAGAGGACTCAGCCTCTGAGGCTCGGAGCGAGAGATGATCAGATGGTTTGCCCTTATATTCTTCTACTTGTTTCAAAACATCTCTTGTTTCACCACTTCCTTCAGCAGCTACTTCTTCCTCTTCCACTTGTTCAATTTTCTCAGCTTCTTCAACATGCTTACATATAGCCTCTTCTTGAAAGTCAAGATTTCTTCCTAGAGTCTCAGGTAGAGATTCCAAGGAGAAGGATCTCAGAACATGAATGTTTCTGGAGGCCATCTAAGTGAATTTTAACAAAGTCTGAACTACCTCAGCTTCAGACATCTTCTTCTTAAGTTTTTTTTCTTTCACTTTCTTTTCTAGTTCTTCTGCAGTTCTTTCTTTCAATGCCTTAGCCTCCACAGGATCCAAGCCAATCTAAGGCTCCCCTTGCACTCTCTTCTATTTCATCTCCCTCCATTTAGAAACAAACTCATCTGGGTAAGCTTTATTCTTCTTTGGTTTTGGAGGTGCGGAATGAAATTCCTTAGACTTGGGATTCTCTGCTTCTACTTCAACTTCTTTCAACTTCCTCTTCCTTACTGGCTTAGAGGATTCTGGATCAGCAACATTCGGAACTATTTCTTCTTGTGCAGGTAAATCAAAGAACTCACCAGTTTCCTTGTTGAAGGATATATTCATTCTCTTAAGAGTTTCTTCACTTAGCAACAAAATTTTTCAAACCCTTGGCTTAGTCTTGAAAGCTTCCTTGAAAGACTCAAGGCATCGAAATATTAACTTTGATAAAATTGCTGGTTACATTACAATTTGAGCTCTGAGATATCCTTTCTTAACATTCTCAATGGTTATGAGAATGTGCCTCATTAAGTTGAACTTCCTTAGATTTATCAGAAAATCTAGGAAGTAAATCTCACTCTTCATCAGGCTATCTTTGTCACCCTTCCATGGTACGATGAGACCTATACCCATAGTTCTAGAGTCTAGAAATTTGTGGACAGGATAGCAATCTTCAGAGCCTTGTCATCTGAAAGTCTGAGGGTTTTCAACTCTTTTTCATTATTGAAGCTTCCTTTAGAGTCAGGTAAAACGTGAGATATAAATTCAGCTTCTCCTTCATAGGTCAGCCCTACCAAGCTAGCAGCCTTGGTATAAGTTAGCTTATAAGTCTATCCAAAAGACTTAAAAGAAAACTTCTCCCTATTCACTTCCTTAAAGAATGAAACTCATTCATAGAACTCAAAGAGTAATTCCGAAAACACATCATCTTGATTCCCCATTTTGGATACAGCTATGTATTCCCATCTGTTCAGTTTTATGTTCATAAAAATAATAGAATCATAGATGTTGTAGAAATCTAGATGAATCATCCTTTCTCTATAGACTAACCATTTTGAAATTGGCTAGGATGATGAAATTTCTTGAGAAGCTAATTCCGTAGACATTCGGATTGAAGACCTCTGAGAAGATCTGACCGGAGAAAAATGAGGTTCGGAACGAGCTTAAATCAGAGAGGCAGAGTTTCGCTATGCTGAAGCTTGAAATCCGATGTGGGACAACTATTTGGGTCCCCATTATATGGGCAATGAGATGACGGTTCAACTTCCTCGGTTGATCAAACAGTTGTGATAAGTTGTGATCAGATCTGACGGTCGAAAAACTATTCTCAAGAAAACATGAATCCGATCTTTTGAGGTTTTTGTTAGAACAAAGAATTAAGAAAACTATAATCCGAAAAAAATATAAGAAAATTCTAGCAAGTAAATTATGACTCTGAAAACTTGAGTAAGGAAATCATACCTTTCGGATTGGCATAGGAGGATTATTGGTAATGGATAATATATAGAAAATAATGACTACAAAAAATATTTATTATGAAAAGTCATAGTTCACAAAACTCACTATGAAAAACAAACCCATTACGGAAAACTCAGTATGAAAAAATTTTATTACGAAAACTCGAAAATGAATTACTCTTTATGAAAGATTCAGTACGAAAATCTCGTTATGAAAAAACTAGTACAAAATTCTCAATTCAGGAAGTTTTCAATACGAAAATTTCCATTTCAGAAGTTTTCTATATGAAGATATCCATTTTGGAAAACTTTAGTTCCAGAAATTCCATTCCGAAATTTCAGTTTCGAAAAGTTTGAAAACAAATTTTTGAAAAACATTGTTATTCTAACAATCAGATGTACTCCCCCTATGAAAAGGAGTTTATTACTGTAAGGAGACATTTTCAACAGAAAGTTGATTAAGATGAATTACCTTATGGTTATCATTCCTAACTTCTATTTAATGTATTCAAATATATCATAAGGCAAAGATTGTGTCAAAATATCATCATGTTGATCTTGTGTTCTGATAAACTAAAGAATGATATCTCCTTTAAGTGTGTGATCCCTAAGAAAGTGATGCCTAATATCTATGTGTTTTTCACGAGAGTGATGTGCATGATTCTTACTTAGGGCAATGGCACTTGTGTTATCACACAAAATTTTAGTTTTAGTAAAACTCAAGCCATAATATATGAGTGTGTGTTGCATCCACAACACTTGAGCACAACAACTTCCAGCTGCTACATATTCAGCTTCAGTAGTGGAAAGTGCTACAGAATGTTGCTTCTTGCAGGACCAAGAAACTAACGAATCTCATAAGAAATGAAAAGTTCCGGATGTACTTTTTCAATACATTCTACATCCACCAAAATCAGCATCAGAAAATATTTTTAAAACAAAATCATTTCCAGAAGTATAAAATAATCCTAGATCCATGGTTCCCATAAGGTAGCGAAAAATTCTTTTTACTGCCTTTAAGTGAGATTCCTTAGGATTGGATTGATATCTTGCACATAAGCATACTGAAAACATTTAGTCTGGTCGACTATCTGTTAAGTAATGTAATCTCCCTATCATACCTCTAAATGATGTTTAGTCTACTGGTTTCCCAGCTTCATCAAGATCTAAAGAATTTGTTATACCAATAGGAGTACGTATACTCTTAGTGTTGTCATAACCATACTTTTTGAGAAGATCTTTAATATACTTATGTTGAGATATGTAAGTTCCTTCTAGTTTTTGAGAAATTTGAAAACCAAGGAAAAGGGTTAACTCTCCCATCAGACTCATTTCAAACTCAGATTTCATTAGACTAGAAAAAGTGTCGGTCAAGGATTGCTAAGTTGAACAAAATATGATGTCATCAACATAAATATGAACAATAAATACATTTTTCTTATCATTCTTTATAAAAAGGTTTGGATCTTCATTTCCCTTGACATAGTTATTTGGAAACAAAAATCCTATTAGTCTATAATTCCAAGATCGTTGGGCTTGTTTAAGACCATATAATGCTTTGGTAAGTCTAAAAACATGATCAAGATATTTTGTATCCTCAAATCCAGGAGGTTGTTCAACGAAAACTTCCTCTTGAACATAACCATTAAGAAAAGCGCATTTCACATCCATTTGAAAAATTTTCAAATTAAATAATGCTGCAAAGGCAAGTAGAATATGGATAGATTCAAGTCTAGCTACTGGAGCATAGGTTTCTTCATTGTCTATTCCCTCTTGTTGATTGTAGCCTTTAGCAACAAGTCTAGCTTTATTTCCTACTATGACTCCATTTTCATCACATTTATTTATGAAAACCCATTTTACTCCAATAACAAAAGTTTCCTTAGGTCTTTCAACCAAGGTCCAAACTTTATTCCTTTTTAATTCATTTAGTTCATCTTGCATAGCTTTGATCCAATCATCATCACCTAAAGCATCATCAGTGCTTTTAGGTTCTATTTGGGAAAGAAATGATAGATGTTCTACTTCATTTCATAATGAACTTCTAGTCCTTATAGGTTGATTTACATCACCAATGATAATATCACTGGGATAATTCTTAAGAAACACATGATTTGGGTTTTGTGAAACCTGTTCATCAACATAGGGTAGAAAGTCTTATGGGGTAAATGTTTCAGAAGTATCTTCTTGAACAATTTCCTTATCAGAAGATTCTTCTATCAAAGGATGACATTCAGTTTTTGAAAACACATCCGACGATGTAGGTTGAGGTGGTTTAAAAATAAAAGGATCTGACTCATCAAATTTTACAGGTACTATTTCTTCAATACTACAAGTATTTTTATTAAAAACTCTATAAGCCTTAGAGGTTGTGGAATAGCCTAAGAAAATCCCTTCATCATATTTTGGTGCAAATTTATGTAGATTATCTTTAGTATTTATAATAAATACTTTGAATCCAAAAATCTTGAAGTATGATAGTCTTGGTTTTCTACCATTCCATAACTCATAAAGAGTTTTATTAAGAAACGGTCTAATCAAAACTCGATATATAGTATAACAGGAAGTACCTACAGCTTCACCCCAGAAATGTCTAGCTATAGAATATTCACTCAACATGGTTCTAGTTATCTCTTGAAGAATTCTATTTCTTCTCTCAACTACACCATTTTGTTGAGGAGTTCTTGGTGCTTAAAAATTGTGAGTAATACATTTTTTACTACAAAAAGTTTCAAAATCAGAATTTTGAAATTCTTCGCCATAATAACTATGAATAGCTTTCAATGGAAGGTTTTTCTCATTTTTAATTTGAGCTCTAAAACTTTTGAAATAGAAAAATGCTTCAGACTTCTTTTCTAAAAAATAGACCCAAGTAAATCTAGTGTAATCATCAACTAGAACAAACACATAGTATTTGCCTCCAATACTTCCAGTTTGTGTTGGACCAAAGAGATCCATGTGCACTATCTATAATGCATCAGTTGTTGAGACGTCACCAATTTATTTTCAACTAGATTTATGTTTCTTTCCATATTGACAAGGATCACAAACTTTAGAAGAATCGAATCTATGCTCCGGTAGATCCTTAACTAGTTTCTTCTTAGAGAGTTTACATAGGTTCCTAAGATTACACTGATCTAGTCTTCTATGCAATAACTAGGAATGATCTTCCATTGCACTTAGGTAAGGTAAATCATGACTTATAAGGTATTCTAGGTTCAAAGTGTAGACATTATCTTGCCTATTGGCTGAGAGAATAAATTCTTCCTTGAAATTGTGAACTAAGCACTTATCATTCCTAAAATTCACAAGGTATCCTTCATCACATAACTGACTTATGCTAATGAGGTTGTTCTTAAGACCCTTAACAAAAAGAACATTTGAAATCAAGGTTTTACCAAGAAGAACAATATTACCAATAACAACAGTCTCTCCCTTAGCATTATCTCCGAAAGTTACCTTTCCTCCTTTCGTTTTGATAATATTTTCAAAAAAGATTTTGTTACCAGTCATGTGCCGGGAACATCCACTATCCATGTACCATGTATTATTGCTGGTACTCTCTTTATTTTCCTGAAATTAAAAAAAGAATTAGACTTTCGGAATCCAAACTTTTTTGGATCCGAGATTTCCAGATAACAAAATTTTATGTACCCACATATTCTTAGAGAAATAGGCTTTGTGAAATCCTAAAGATTGGGTTTTGTTTAATGAACAATTTTTTGTCTAGTGACCACAACATTGACACTTTGTACAAAATGGGGCACATTGAGGAACAAAGTAATTGCTACTAAAAATAGGTTTTGTAACGGTATAACCATATCCGGATTTATTTCTTAAAGGTCTTATTTGAGAATACATTTTATCAAAATTTTCCTTACCATGGGTAATGTTTGATAAACACTTCTTTAAGGAAAAATTTTCGGACTTGAGTTTTATCACCAAGTTTTTATCAAAATCATTAGATTTAGAACTTGAGTTAGACTCAAAAACATTTTTCTTAGAAATTACTTTTTCTAATTATTTTGAAAGGTTGTCCTTCTCAGAACTTACTTCCTCAAGATTTTTTGAAACACTTTCAAAATCAGCATCCTTCTTATCAAGATCTTTAGAAAGATCTTATATTTCTTTCATAAGAATAGAATTCATAGAGTTTGCCTTATCAAGTTTTTTATTGAGTTTGGAATTCTCAATCTCAAGAAGTTCCGAAAATCTAGAGACTTCTTCATAAGTAGGTAAAGTATTTTCTTCATCAGAAGAGGATTCTTCATCAGAAGAGTTATAATACTTACTATTATTAGAATTTAACGAAAGATTGGTCAATGATTCATTATTTCGTACCTTAGCCATAAAACAATGATTTTCAATAGGTAATCTGGCTATAAGCCCAACATTCGTCTATCCTGATTATTCATAATCATAAGATTAAAATGATGTATCACCACCACTAGCACTCCACGTACCATTAGATTTCAGAACATTCTTAGGTTTGGATTTATAATACTTCTTTCTATTCCTGTCTGAATGTCTTTCTTTCTTTTCTTTCTTTTTGAGAAAAGGGCAATCTGGTCTAATATGTCCAGCTCTCTTGCATTCATAACAAGTATCTTCTCTATCTTTTCTATCTTTCTTTTCCTTTTTCTTATACGTAGATTGGAAATTTCTCTGTCCAGCTATCTTGTTCATCCTTCAAGCAAGAATTGCTAACTCATTTTCAGAGACTTCACCCTCACTAGATTCGGATTGGAAAATAACATTCTTATAGATGGATCTGGTTACTACCTTATGAGTCTTAGCTTTTATCTGATTTGTTGTTGTTGTAAAAGCAACAGTACCGTTTCCATTTTTCTTTTTGATGTAGTCAGCATCTCTCTCCATTCTGGTCTCATGTTGTAGAAGAGTTCCAAATAGCTCATCAAGAGTAATTTGAGTGACTTTGCTGTTCTCATATATACCTGTTCTTTTGGATTCCCACTCATTTGGCATGATATCAATTATTTTATCCACAAGAGCTTCATCATCTAATACTTTCTCTCCCATAGACAGTATGCTATTGACAATAGTCATAAATCTCTGCTGAACTTTACAGATGGGTTCACCATAAGGAAAATTGAATCCATGGTATTCAGCTCTAAGAATAGCTCTTCTTGTTTCAATCACTTTAGAAGTTCCAAAATGTGTAACTTCTAATTTCTTCCAGATACAATTAGATTATAATTGAGTTGATATTCTTGCTTTTCCTAGTTAATGAAAGTTCTGATTTCCTTATCATGATTCTTATAATCACCAGTGAGAAAAACAAAGTTATCCACTCCAGTGTTGATAACAAAAGTCTTCATTTGATCTCTCCAATATTCATAGTCATTACCATCAATGATCGGCGGTCTTGTAGGATTCAGATTATCAATGGAACCAACATTGATTCCTGCCATACTTATAAACCTTTGGCACACAAACTTGTTAGTAGAAAAGATTCGTAATAACAATATTCGGAATGGGAAATTTCGGAATGGGAAAGTTCGGAATGACAAAGTATGATAAAATAATATGAGCAAGAAAACTTATTCGTGAGTATAAGTATTTCAGAGACCTACTCTGATACCAATTTTAGGATTGGTATCGAGTATGAGGTTTCCAAACTCTGATACCAATTGTAGGATCAAAATAATGATGTAGATGCTCAATATACAAGAGGGGGGGGGGTGAATTTTATACTTTAGAAATTCCTTTGGAACCTTTAAAGTTAGTTATGAATAACTATATTTTCCTTAAGCAAAGGAATGGGCCAAGTTTAATAATGTTAAACATAATAAAATTCACAACACCTCTAATACCAAATGAAAACATTGAAAGGGATTCTGAATGTAGGTTCCAGAAATATGGTTCCAGAAATTGAAACTTAACAAAAGATTACAAAATGAGATTCTACCTTAAAGCGTATAGAATCTAAATGAAATAGAGTATAAATAAGGAAGTATAAGAATGTTATACATTCCTTACAATACAATATGAAGCGGAATATAAACATGTAATAGAACTACAAGTATCAAGATATAAGTATTTTAACCCAAAGAGAAGGGTATCCAACAACCTTGGATTAAGGTCCCTTGATTTATACTTTCAAGAAAGTCTGTCTTACCCACACCAGGGTAATCCCTCGATACGAAGATAGGAGTCTCTGTCTTGCTATCCCCGCAGGCCCTCAACTTCAATGTAGTTGGCAACCTCTGTCTTCCTCAGCAAGGAAGCCCTCAACTACACGATGTTGTAAATCTCTTTCTTCCTATCCCCGGAAGTCCTCGAATGTAGTCACCAACATTTAGAGTCGTACGAATCTTTGAGAGTTAATAAGAGCCTCTCTCTCAAGAAATCACTTCAAGCATGTAATCAAATGAATCAAAGATCAGTCAGCATTTTAGCATCAGCATTGATCTATTTCAAATGAGATCCTATTTATAGGTAAGGTCGGCCTCTTTCCCAACGGTCATATTTTCCATAAAATTCGTAGGGACCTGTACACGTGTCACTTAATCAATGGTTAGTTTAAAACAGAATAGACGACCTCGTTTTATAACAAAACAAGTGTAACAAAAAGTACGACATCGTTTTAAGACTAACACAAAAGTTCGGATTGAATGTTTGTAGTGAAAGTTCGGAGTGAAAATAACATCAAAAAGTATAAAACAAAGATAATCAGATTCTGTTTAATAGGTGAATTCAGAATATGAAATCAGAATGAGAATTCCTCAACATAATTCGTAATGAGATTTAGTTATCAGAATTCATAATGAGAATTTATCATCAGAATTCTTAATGAGAATTCATCGTCAGAATTCATAATGGAAATTGTCATTAGAATTCGTAATGAGAATTCATCATCAGTTTCCGTAATGTGAATTAGTCATTAGAAATCGTAATGAGAATTCTTCATCCGAATTCGTAATGAGAATTCATTATTAGTTTTTATAATGAGAATCCGTCATTAGAAATCGTAATGAGAATTCTATGTCGATCTTCATAAAAGTTCGTATCCAGAGTTCAGAATTGATCTTTATTAAAGATCGTATCCAGAATTCAGAGTCGAACTTTTTTACAATTCTCATCCAGAATTCGGAGCCTAAAACGGAATACTTCATTTCAAAGTTTCAAGCAATTCCAAGAAAATAGAAATGAAACCGAATTTTGTACTTAAGAAATATATGAATGAAAATATGATAAAGATAATTTTTCTTGCAAAAGCGATTTTTATTGCAAAAGACACTTTTCTTATAAAAGGAATTTTCCTTATAAAATCAATTTTTCTAATAAAAGAAATTTTTCTTATAAAAGCAATGTTTGATATAAAAGAAATTTTCTTAAAGATAAGGTGTTTGTGATTTTCAAAACAAGAAGGAATGGAAAAGTCATAAGGAAAACCTTATTGACGCAACTATGTGAACTCCATCAATACGTATGATCCAAAGAATAAGAAGGATCATATCTTTCACGGTATTAATCCAACATTTAGAAGTTAAATAGTCTCCCATGTGTTTTCAACATATAAAGAAATAGTATCATGTGTTAATAAGATAAGTAAAGAATTCTCCGAGTCTTATGGATTTGAAGGGATGAATGAAAAGAACAGGATGGAAGAGAGAATGATGGATAAAGGGATGAGGGAAAAAGAAGAATTTTCTAATAAGTTATAACTGTGGGAAGAAACACCTTGGAACTTCCCTGAAGGGAATGGGATTTTGTTATAAGTGTGGAGAAAAAGGACACCAAGTGTGTGATTGCAAGGGTAAGAAAAAGGTTTCAAATGTACAATGCTTCATCTGTAAGGAGTGGGCACACTACGCAAACCAATGTCCAAATAATCAGAGTATACCCCAAATGATGTTATTGGATAATAATCAAGTTATGATACTACCACAGATGAGGAGGAATGATTAGAGTTCTTATATTGTTATTAAATAATTTTTCCATTTGAGTGTTGTATCAATGATGTGCTGGTTATTATAATTATGGATTATATAAGGATTTTACTGCAGTACTATTTCATCAAGGACTTGAGATTGTGTAGAACCACGAAAAGTGACTCCATAGCAGATTAAATTTTTGTAAAATGTTTGATTGAGAGAAAGATAAACTATAATATGGTTCTGATACCGAGATATCGATTTTTGAATAATACATGATATATTTGGATAAATTATATTGGATATTCTTGACTTCCTTGAAACTAAATAATGATTTGTATACATTTTTGGATAGAAGGAGTATATCTAGTATTCTATAAGGAATAAGGGATCATGAATGGAACCAATAAGGATTTCTGGTAATTTAGGATGTTGTTGTGTTTTAAAAGAATAAATGATGAATTTGGTCACATGTTATTATGTGGCAAAAAAGGATCTTCATTGTGTTTATCTTCCTTATAAAATCTATATTGTGAGTTGGACATAAGTATTTTGGATAATTATAAAGGTTGGAATGGATTAAGCTGAACTTTGTATAGTATTTTTTAAGGTTAAAACATTTCTGAAGATTATTTTTGCAATATTATAAAACTATACTTTTAGGAAAAGTACAACCTGCAAGTTGGGGGATAGCCTGTCGCGTCGGACAGAGCTGCAGGAATCGAACCCATAACCAAAGTGCGACAGGCCTTTATTACCTACCACTAGCCTACAGGAAGTCCATGGTTATTAAAAAATAGTTTTCCTAATCTAAATTTTATGTGTTGATATTTGGAACCTTGTACGATTAGGATAAATATAATATTTTTGAGTTCTATTATCTCTTTGAGTGAAAGATGTGTTTGTGGTAAAAATTTATTAAAGAATGAAAGTCTACCTGACAAGTAATTATATTTCCTTACGTTCTTAGTAAATCTCTTAAATAAATTACTCAACTTTATGAATGGTAACATAAAGCAAAAACGTTGTCGGTTAAATTTTCCAACTGGGGATTCAATGACCGTTTAACCAATCACAAGTTTGTGATTTTCTTGTGGCAAACTTTCCCCTAATCCTTATTTCTACAACTCTCCATTAGACCTTGATTTTTTGTTTTCCTCCATATCCATATTTTCATAGAATCCTAATATGTGCTATCTCGGATGACCTTGGTACTTCTCTTTCTTTCTTTTAGAGTTATAATTTTATTAACCCTATTTCCAATGTGGGTTTTCCACAAAGGAATTTGCTACATTCAACCTTTTATTTCCAAATAAAAATTTCAAATTGCGAGGAAGTAATTTATTGAAGGAGGGTAGAATGTAACACCCCGAGCATCCATGATACACTTCTCATTCAATAATGCAATAGCTTGCATTGTATGCAAGTTCGAGGTTCTCACACACACCAAAACAAATCAAAGTAGCAGTTATGAATAGTAATACCTACTTTTTGAAATTATATAAATTTTATATTACAAAATGGACTTCATTTTTGGATTCAGAATATCGAAATTAGGCTATGTTGAATTTTTGGTATTTTTCTGAGAAATTCCAATTTTTTATGAATAATGAAAAATACATAAAAACAACTTTTTTAATCAAAATAATTTATAGTGATAAATTATACTATTTAGTGGTTTTAAAGTATAATTATAATATATTTTTACCATTTTATCAAATGGTGGTCATTATAATTAATTTCACTTTGATATTGGACATAAACAATTGCCAATCTCTTGATATATATTGTTTCTAAAAAACACACTATTTCTTGTGATAGCGGTATTTAATTATAAAATTTATTAGTAAAAGTATATGTTTGGAATTTTGTAAAATAGACATCATTTTTGAATTCGGAATTTTGTAAAATAGACATCATTTTATCCAATGGTGGTCATTATAATTAATTACCACTTCTGTGATTTGATTTTCAAAAATCCAACATACATGGTTGTCATTTGGAAGTAAAATGTTGTTCAATGGGATTAAAATAATTTTTTGGTGAATGGTAACTTTTATGTTTAATTAATCTCGATTAAAGGTAATTAGTGTAATTTAAGGTAACGATAATGTTATAATAATATGAAATGACATTTAAAGTTGTACTACCGCTATTGGATGAGTCATGGCCGACCAAGACAATCCATGGGTCAACTTGGGGACCCCATAGAGCCACATTGGTAGGAAAATGACATTAAAAACTTTTTATTTAATGCTAAAATGAAAATGTCACAAACATGTGTTGTTTTACTAAAACAATTTTTAAATGGGGTTATACAAGTCATATTTTTTACCATAAATATTCATTGGAAATCTAAAAAGATTTCCTATATCATGATATTTTTTTTATAATTTTTAGAAATTAAATAAATTAAATTATTTATGACACAATGAGGATGTAGTGATTACCTCATTAAATAACGATTTTGATAAAATGGATGGATAATGTAAAATCTATGAATTACACTCGTCCAAAGCCTATTGGATGAGTATATTTCGAACCATTATCACCTTATCATGGAAATATATAAGTGTGGGACCTTTAAAATCTGAATCTAATTATATAATAATGTAACATTCAATGACTTTTCAAAAGTGCCCCTCCTCTCCTCTTATAAAAGGCCCCCACCACTACCACCTTATTCACCCATTCCAAGCCATTTGGATCGGCCAAACACTGACCAAATACTCTCTCCACTTCCATCTCTAACTCCTAGAAGCCTCAGTTTAGGAAGAATTCTTCCCGAGAAAGCCTTTGGCTCGAATCAAAAAGAGTTACCCAATTTTAAGGGAATGTATCCTCTTATGTCATTTTGTTTTATTTTTCTTCTCCAACCCCCTCAACTCTTTTTATTATTTTATTTTGTAACAAAACCAGTATCTTCAATATAATAGGATATTTTTATGAGAAAGATTTTATTTACACTTACACACACCTTCGTCAAATGGTTAAAGAACATACTGTTTCTGTGGGTGGCGAATTACTGCCTCATGAAACGATGATTGTTCAATATTATTTTAACACCTCTAACAGTGGCCATTTTGATGAAACTATTTTTATATATGATGTATGTTATGTTTTTGTTTTCCTTATGATTCTGTATTTTTCATTTATGGCATAACTTTATTATTTCTATTATGGGTAAACATGATGATTTCATTTTAGGAAGTGCAGACTACCGCCCCCTCAAAGTGATTTGAATCGTTAATGCCATATGTAGGATGTATAAAGGATGGAGTAAATGGTATTATAAATTATATTATAATAGAATTATATTATACCTTTATATAATTATAAATTCATTCCATTAAATACAAAATAGAAATGAAAGTAGCGTTCATGCGTACCTACGACTTACCGTCTCCATGAATGGTGCATTTCATTTCTTACCTCTAAATGTTATGTAATATTATAAATGAATGTATATACTGGATATATATGATATCTACATAATGAATATAATTATGGACATAATGGATATATTACCACATGAAGAAAGTGTAATTATAAGAAGTTTATTTTTGACTCAAGTACCTAAGATAAAAAAAATGACCGTTATTAACTTAAATAATTACATAATATTAATGACATGGTAATAAGTGATATAAAAGGGATAATGAACTTGAAAAAGGTTCTTAAGCAAGTAGATATTAACTCTAGTTTATTATTCAGGATGTTAAAGAACGATCAAGTCATGTTTGACACGATGTAAGGGTTAATTCTACAACCTCTTCATTATTCAAGGTTGATCATATGTACTTATCTTCTGGGACCACTTTATCATCTACATCAATGTTTCTTAAATATATCATTCAAAACATTTTTTGTATTTATTAGAAAATGGCTTATATTCATTTATACCCTTATTTGACCTTATACATTTTTGAAAGTAATCTTTTTGTCTTTTTCCAAACAAGGTAGTTTTTGACATTTTCGACAAAATTAAGGTAAGGGAATTTCTTAACCCAATTTCAATTATTTGGGTTAATCACTTACTTTCAAATTATGTCATGATATTATTATATACTATATTGTATTTGTACTTTCTTTATGTGTACTTATAGTGAATACACATAATATATCTATTTTATTTAGAAATTATTTTTGTGAGGGACTTCATCTCAATCTCCATTCATTGAGGCATATCTTGTTTTATACAGAAATTTCTTTTATACAATGTATAATCCCCTTTGACTTTTACATTTATTCAAAACGAATCTTTTTATACGAAGCGTTTTACTAAATGAAAAAAAGGAATGTTTTCTTACATATGCGGCGACAAAGACTTCTCCACCGCCGTGACTATTATTTATGTTTCGGCTTCCTCTACAAGCCATATTTTTTTAAATGAAGAATAAATACCAAGTTTTAATTCTCTTTTATTTTCGTATTGAAAATGGTTTTGAAAATGTTTTTATTATATCAATGTTTTTATTGATATCTTGTGATTGAAATGTGGAAATTTTATGTTCCCTTTATGCATGGTTTATGTGATACGATTATGTTATGCTTTATGATATGTTTAAACCTGTTTATATGAGGAATGCATTGGACTTAATAAGTGACGGGTGGAGCCCGCTATAGCTTCTCGATGCATTGGCAGGTCTCATGAGACAAAATAGTGTCTTGGCATGAGGCCTTGACAAAATCATATTTGTAGTCTTGGCACGAGGCCTTGGATATGTGGTTATGATAGTATGACATTATGCATAGTGTTTATTGATATTCAATGTGATTATTTGACCAGTAAAATATCCATGTGAATAAGTAAATGGAATTATCTCATTTTACTTTTGCCATATTATGTTGAAGTTCAAGTTTAAAAGGCTTTTGTTTTTGTTATACATTGCCTTAAATGTTTATGTTTATTTATGAAAGCTTCCACTATATTGTTATCCTTACTAAGCATCAGAGCTCACCCCATTCAATGTGTTAATATTTTCCTGGATGTGAAGAAGTATTTTATGATTGACATGTAGGGATAGTCAGAAAGGGATATGAGTGTGTAATTTGAAGACCATGTTATTGTAGTTTTATTTACTTTATGATGTAATGTAATACTTATGAATGTATCTAGTATTTACAAGGATAATAAACTAATTGGTCTTTCAAGACTTGATCTTTTGTGATCATGCCAATGTTACACAATAATGCACCGACTCTGGGTAACTAGGGTTGGGGCGTTATAGTATCCACTAGGCAAAGTTCCTACGCGTGACCTTATAATGTTCATTCCATCACATATCTATTGAAGCACCATGAGATTCATGTGTTTATTGCATCTTATTTTTCCTTTTATTTGATGGGAAAATAATACCGATATTTCGGTACTTATTTGTTTTTTATTTTTTTGGTGATTATTTTATTGGAATTGAAAATTTCTCCCCTCAATGGACACATCCACAATGACTAGGGCTCAGTTCTGAAGAATGAAAATTCCCACCCGAGTCTTTTGAAAAGTCATGAATCAATATATTAGGTGATGTTTTGTCTTCTATGAGACAATTGGTTTTCCTAATCATTCAAAATATAGATGGGGTCAAAGGGAGACCTCATTCATTGACTACACATTATCCTATAGCGCTCTTTCCATGCCTCTATTGTGTGATTTCATCACAAGACTATTCCACAAGAACTGATCGTTGGACCCTTCCAAAAACCTATATTCTCAAGAACTATACAAAAAGGCCTATTTTTCTCATGTGTTCATTTGAAAAAAATTTTAATTTTGGTAACTGTTTGACCATTAGAAACGAATATAGGGATTTATTCAGGATTTTGTGGGATCCTATAGACTGATTATATGATCGATAGATTATCATGAAATTCTTCTGACCATGCCCATTTCACGTGATCTTGAGTCTCTAAGGGTTCATGTGATTGTGAGATTCCCTATGGGGTAATGTGACCCATGTGTTCTTTGGGGTTTTGGGAATTTGTAAACTATTTTTGTTACCCCTGAATCCTTTGCTGATTTATTTGATGTCAATGATGCTACTAGTTTATCTGTTTCTTTTGAAAAAAATTTATTTTATTTGTATGCTATATTCAACAAAATCTGGTAGTGATGGATTTCAATTCTATCCATGTTTTCTTAGATGTGGTCAATCAAAATGCCATAATTACCTGAAATCACAATGTAGATCCACAAAATCTTGTGCATATAGACAATGATATTCTGAAGAGGTGTCTCTCATCTATGATTTAATATTATCTATAATCTCACCAGCTTCCACTTTATAGGTTCAGTTTGCTAGATGATGCTGTCATCCCTTCCTCAAACATGAATTTTCCATCATGGTGGGTTTAAATACTTCTAACCATATTCATTTTGAAAATATTGTGTAATTCCTCATAGTCATAGTTCGAAACTAGGTTTGGACAAATATGTTTGTAAACCCCCCCCCCCCTAGGTTTTGATGGTTGCAATTTCACTCCTCGACCTTTATCTTAATACAAATCGAGTATATTTCATCTTATCTAAACAGTCTAGGATGTTGATGGAGCTCCGAATTAGATATTCATAATGGAAGTAATTTTTATGATGAATGGGCATAGCCCTTATGGTTTAGAAATGGTTCCATTGATTTTGATGATCATTTATACAGGGTTCATATTTATGAATCCTTGTTGATTTCTTAATTCATCATCTACTATTATCCCGATCTCCTTTGATAAATTCTTAGACATTGGTTACCTGGTACCAACACATTCCATTTGTCCCATTGTGATGTAGGCATTAGACAATAAGACATCTATAGACTAGGTGGGAAACCCCTCTCAGACTGATGTATGATGGGTTCTCTATTCAACAGTTGTTTGGCATGATCACTCATAGACACCTATTTTGGCAAAATAACTTATTATTATTGTGAAGGATAAATTGAGGAAGGAGATGACGACACTGTCTCTTATTTAGTTAAAGGTAGGAATTTTTTTTTTTATATTCTGTATTGGGGTCAGGCCAACTAAAATACACCCTCATCGGTGCCCTTATTAGTTGGTCTGTTATAATTCCACCTCATATTGGGGTTTCATAGAAGCATGGGTCTATACCTTCTGCGGATACTGAGTGAACACGATGATCTCCCTAGATCATAGGCTAGTAGTTTTCATTGTAATTTTTTTAACATGTGTATTTTCCCATCTACTGATGCACATTTATGTATCTTTGTTAGCACGATTCTAGTAGAAGTGGAGCTTGTGAACGAACAACACCTCAATTTTATAGTACCCATACTTTCACACATTTTTCAATTTTTTGGCCATATTTAACAAGGAAACTCCCCTAAAAGGATCAGTGGTCTTCTATTTTTTTTGTATGTATATGGTATAATTTCTATTATTATGATGACTATAATGGCACAAGTAACCTATATTACTTATTCTATCTAAGACTTATGAAAATATTTGTGGCTGGAACCACGTTTCTAAGCCCATTTGAGGTTAATTATACACTGAGGAAATCTATTATATTTTACTTCACCCCTAACATGCTCCGGATAGGCTGATTATCAATAACACCATCAGTTACCTTGGTTAAAGGATGTATATGACATCTATTTGAGATTAGGTTTACATAGATAGGGTGTATTTTATAATCATATAATAGAATTATTCACCCTATCGATTATTTTACTAGGATGGCTGCACCCAAGGGTTTTCCCATCTTCCCATAGTTGTAATATGAGTAGAAAAACAATCCCAATGTCATCATCTAGTTTTCGATGATGTGTGAATTTGAAGATACTAAGGTTGAGATCGTACTTACACATTATGATTCTACCACCTTTCATACCAAGGAATATTCCTAGTATTGGGTAGCAGCTTACCAGGGTGGTGTGTTAAGATATCTAGTCCATCATGTGGTAAGGAAATTTTACTCACCAACCCCTCTCTACGTGGAACCGATTTAATTGATTAAAAAACGTGGTGAGACAAGAAAGAAGAATCATTTTTCTAGTGACGAATAATTTTATAGTGAGAAATTACATATTCAGGATAATAGACTTACATCACCGGATATAAATGATACGCCTATCCATAGAAGATAATATGATGCTCTTTCTCTAGCTTCCTTATTGGACCCACTAGTTATTCACCATCCGGTAACACCTACTCAATCAGTCTAAGTTGTTCAGACACAACATAGGTTGATCTATAAATAGATTCATGAATTTTTTACTAGGAATCCTATAGAAATAGTTCATGTCCATGTAGACCACCTTCATCATCTATTTAATGACTTAGGGTGGGTGGTTTGATTGGAAACCACTATACGACATAATGATGAAAATAATCCTAAAATAGTGATACTTGGCCATCAATGAGAGTGAAATTCATGATATTGTAGATAAGTCTCCACTTACTGGGCAGATAAAGAAGATGTTAGAGGCATTGAATTATGGTCTCTGAACGATTTCTAAATAGAAAGGATTGATGGATTACTTGACTGTACAATTGTGTAGGCATGAGGAAATCAATTCCCATCTAAGGTCTGACCTTTCAACACCACAATCCTCCATGGATACATCTCAGAAGATATTTTAATAGTTTACTATGTTGGTCAAAGCCCTCTGTCTGGGAGTAGAAGCAGAAGAGGAGGGTGAGTGTCACTCCATAATTAAATCATGCTTCCTATTACACCCTCTATGAGTTTTCCAGTTTAGCTGATCAAATCTTATCATAATTCAATGTATTTAATTTTTTTGATGATTATTGGAGAGACCACGATAGGGTGAGTTTTCTCATTCTTTGATGATTATAAATGATTAAAATTTCCCTGACTATTTATATTGTTGTCCTATCTTTTTATTCCATTCATGATGTACCCATCATTTTGATGCTTTGACTTTAATTACCAAAAATACCCTTCCCTTAATTAATATTAATTAAATATGTATTCCATGATTTTAATATGTGAATAAATTATACAATCCAAATTGATAAAGGCTATTTATGTCACACCAACACTAGATTGATTATTGATATATTTGATCCAGCTACAGTAAGATCACATGAATTGTAGAAGGATAATTTGGTAGGTTATATGTCCCCGTGGGAGGGTTATATTTAATTTTTAAAATGTGATAGGATTCTAAAGAGTATCATTATATCTATGAATGGAATATTATGGGCCTTATAATATCCTTTAGGCTAAACCACTATTGTTCTTTAGTTTAGGGACTTTCCTCTCATACCATTTACCGCGTTAGTTTAGGGTCTTTTAGCCTGAGTCATTTATGAAATTAGATTAGGGTATTCTAGCATATACCTTATATTAATTTAGTTTACGATATTTTTTCTTAGACGTTTTATTGCTATTGCTTTGGTTCTTTTATCTCATACCTTCTACTTCTCTAGTTTAGGCTCTTTTAGATCGAACCCAATATTGTTGTAGTTTAGGATTTTTTTTCCATGGAACTTATATTACTATAGTTTATGTTCTTTTATCTCAAACCTAAAATTGATATATTTTAAACTATTTTATCTTGGACCTAGTATTGATTTAGTATAGGGAATCTTATCTTTGACCTCATATTATGTTAGTAAATGTTATTTTATCACAGACCCGATATTCCTTTTGTTTATGGAATATTAGATAAGACATGGTATTATAGTAGCTTAGGGAGTTTTATATCATGTATTGAGGTCCTTTATTTTATGTTATTTTATCGTTAACTTTTTATTTCTTTATTTATGGTCTTTTAACTCATACATGGTTTTGCATTTGTTTACTGTCTTTTAGGTCAGATGTGGTATTGATTTAGATTATGATGTTTTTTCTCAGACCTAATATAACATTAGATGATATAAATTTATCTTGAACATGGTATTTATTTAGTTACAGTTCTTTTAGATCATACGTAATCAATGATAATTGAATATGGTGAAAACATTCCTAGAATGACCTAAAACACACTAAGGTGATGTATTTTTCTTTAGTGTTTATGAGGATCATGGGGATCTGAATTTCATTTTTGTAGAGAGAGACATTCAGTTAATGTTTTTGAACGAGGCATAGTTATAAATTCTTATTCATGAAAAGGGACAATTAATGAAGGGTATATTTTCTAAGGGCTATGGAAGATTTATGGAGATAATTTCAGTTGAGGGTGAAATAGTAAGGAATCCTTGTTTTCATTGATAGTTCGATTATCAGGGACATAATTCATGACCTGAATGTATGAGTCCTTGAATATGAATTAGGGAGGACATTTTAGGTATGTCCCATGTAATTGTGATATGCAAGGTTTATTCACGGTGCTTCCTGGGTCACCAGGATTGCATCTCATTTATTTCAACAAATAAATTCCTTTCTCTGGTGGGTTCCTAACCTTATTATTTTAATAGCATTGTAAAGGAAATTATGATCTCAAATCCTTTCTAATGATCGTAAAATAATTTTAAAGACACAAAAATATATATAATGAGGTCGTGAATGGGATAAAAGCTATCCATGTAGGGTTCTATCACATTAGTTAAATTCATCTTTTTATAATAAATCTCGAGCCCAATGCACTGTGGTTTCAAGTCCCAACTCATAAGACGTCAAAGATATGGGAATGGAGTGTCTCATTAAAACCTTGAAATGGGTACAAAACATGGTGATGTAATGTCATCAATGTTTAATTCACCTATATAGTTTGGTATGGAGATTTTATTTCATGGTTGAAAGTGCTCGGGTTAGGAGGATGGTATGGGAATGTTATATAATGAGTACATCAGACACACATAGGTTTTAACTTCATTAATGATGAGGTCTGCGATCAAAAGGATTAGAATTTCTATTTTATAGAGAGACACATTTGGTTGAAGGACATTGGAACATACGACAGATCCATGGGCATACATGCATAGTTAGGAACAGGGTCCCTTGATGACAGATATCCATTCCATGGGACATGTAATGTTTATAGTGATCTAAGGAACCTCAAATCAAGATGGAATATTTTTAGAAATTTTAATATGCAAGGAGAGTTAAAATAACCTAAAAGTTGTCTCATAACTTTTCAAACATATTCTCGAGGCGATGAGATATGAGAAATCATTACCCTATATTTTCCCTTAACCAGTGGGTCATGCGATTATAACATGTATTTGACTAGTGATATGGTGTATACCCTAGGATCTTTTTGACTTATTTATTTATGACCAAACATCATTCTAAAAAATGGATACAAAGATTATATCAAAAAAATACATGACTTTTTCTCAGCCCTACCTCTTCTAGTTTTTAACCTGATAAGGTTTTTGTCTCTTTCTATAGTAATTTAAGGACATTAGATCTGGACGATTATCATCTAGAGTTTAAGGTCATATAATATTGACCAACGTTTAGGCAGTTTATGGTTCTGATGAAAATGGATCGAATATGGGGATGGTGTACAAGATCTCAATTAGGATACATAGGGCTGAGTGTACCTCATCATCTTTCTGAGTGGGGGATGCGAATAATGTAAATCATGAATCAAGGCTCTCAGTTCTTGAGTGATGATATGTGATAAAAATAAAATGAGTATTTCAGATCACACAGAGGTTTTGAGTTCTTCCATGGTGATGACAGGGATCAAAATGATGACAATTCCCATATTCCAGAGTGACACATCAAGTTATAGAACATAGGTGCATATGCATGATCCATTGGCATAAATTAATTTTCATGGAAGTTTTCCCTTGAATCTAGGTATCCTTTTCAAGGCCGTGTAATTGTTATGGAACCATTTGGTTCTCAAGAAATGAAGTATGATTTCTGGATGGGGGTAATGAAAAGGTGACAAGAGCACCCAGTACTCTAGCTGACCAGGGTATGATTTTTTTGGTCCCTTAATAGGGGATAAAAAAATGTATATTTTTTTAGAAAGCTTATTGTCATGTAGTGGGGAAGAATTCTGTGTAGTTTATTGTCATACGGTAAAGATGTTTCTCTAGAATTTTAACATCATGAGGTAAGGATTATTCTTGTGAAGTTTAACATCATGTGGTAAGGATGTTTCCATACAGTTTAACATAATGCAGTAAGGGAACGATAACCATAATTAAAATTATGTGCATGATATATTATGTACACAAACATTCCATACATAGATCTATATTATTTGTAGAAAAAATGAGAATCTTTGACTCCAACCATGTGTTTATGAGACTCTGTTGTTATTGGTTGTTGTATTTATGTCATTTATTAGAGACCTGGATGTAACTACATATTTTAGGATGATATGAATCAATCTACAAATAGTTTTTGAATGAGAAAATCACTATGCCGGTGTGACCCTAACACATATATTGGACATTTTTCGGTTGGATATATTAGTTGGGCCCATGATTAGAGATATGGGTGTCACTACATATATTATGATGATAGGAATCTAGACACACATAGTTCTTGAGATACAGTGTAGTTATAAATTATTTGGTAAGTATGTTGTCTTCTCGATGTGAAAAGGGGAATTATGGATAGACCTAAATATGGAAATTTAGGTATCACTACATATCCTATGTAAATAAGAATCAAACCATACATAGATCTTAAAATACCATGCAATTTTATGTCATGTAGTGAGGATAAAGATGAAATTTCATGAAAGAACAAAAATAAAACATTCCTTCCCATGAATGGATGTTCGGTCATCACAAAATTCCTCATGAGAATGAGATTTAAGACACCCATAGTTCTTTAATTATAACCTCACTATACTTGTATGGCCTATACATAGAGAGGGGTGTTTTTTTATTTTTCATGAATTGACTAGAGATTGAATATTTAGGTGTATCTATGTATCCTTTCATGTTTGGAATCATGTCACATATAGGCCTTAAATGCAGTTGTGGAAGCAGACCAACACCAGAAACCACGGTCTTCTCGTGGGAGGAATGAAGGAATGTGTTTTCTTATGTCATGTAAGGGACATAAACAATGCAGTTTAATGTCTTGGAGAAATGAATCATATTATTACTTTTATGGCCTTTCACCCAGTACCATATTCAGTATTTTTTAAGCTTCCATTACTAGTTTATGGAGGAGAACCTTATTGGAATCCCTAAGATGACATGAGTTATGCTCTGTGTGAGAAATATAGACCGACAAGGGTTCCTATAACTATATAAAAAGGAAATTAAACGCAGTACAAGGGTGTTTTTTCATGTTGTGGATGGAAGAAGATATAGGATTGGTACATCCCTATGAGTATAACTGGAAATTAGAATCAATAAATATATAGTTCTGGACAAATCATGTAGTTTTATTTAATGCAGAAATGACATGGTTCAAATAATGTTATAGAAAAGGGAAACTATGGCTAGTCCCACGTTAGTGCGATGGTACATTCTATGCATTTTAATGTCATGTAGTGAGGACCTCAACAATATAGTTTAACATTATACTATAAAAACATGAGATACCATATTGTTTGAAGTCAGCTTATTAGTACATAAGGTACTTTATAGTTTATCATATTGCTGCTAGGATGATTTTTTATAGTTTATCATCAATCTACAAGGATGTGCTTGTATAGTTTAATTTCATATAACCAAGATGAAATATTAGAGTTTAACATAATGTAACTAGGAATAACATGGTGGGACTTACAATAATGTGGATTCCTATAAGATGATAATTATTTGATCGAGGAACATGATGGAATGTTGTCTCAAAATGGAACTCTAACATTAGTCCACTGATGTAGCCAGTGAGGGGGTTTTTTTCTTCCTTTTTTAATGAAATATTTTCCATTTATCTGTTTTATCACTAGTTTTGAACCCCCTTTCATATTCAAGTGTGATATATGTAGTTTTAGGACCAGTTCCAACCTAGTAATGTGGGCTTGGTATCCATCATCATTATGTTATCAGCCTTCGGATAGTAAAAACTAGTATGAAGAACCTAATTTTTCTAGAGATACAAATACAATCCCTAAAACAGCCAAACCAAGTTTCCATTTTTCTATACATTTTCTAATAGGACTTGGGAGTTTGATAAAAATACTCCCCCATGTCCGAGGAGTGTCATGGGCATATAAGAACACCTTATCTTAAAGCTCAGTGTCAATCACTGTATTTTCTAGGGCCATATGTGTTGGGAAAAAATCATAAATTTATTTCCCTTTCAATGACTTATATGAATTAAACTAAATTTTTTATTACTATAGAATCACCAACTATATGGTCAATGCCCAGTAAACATGGATCCCCAATGGATTTATGTGAGTGGGTCAACATGAGAGACCATATAGACTTAATGGTCTTGGAAGTAATGCCTCATATTTTTCAATGTGATGATAAGAGCAAAGTAGTTTTTTCACAACATTATATTATCAGATCTCAGTACATAACATGGTTCAACTGAGGTAGTAGAGACAATTCTCACTCACTACATCCTTCTTCTATGCATGGAGGGATCCCAGTGAGAATTAAATAGAGGAAATATATAATTTTAATGACCAACCTCCCCCCAAATGAATCTAGACTAGTGGGTGCATTAAATAATACATGTTCTTTTCAAGGATTCTTCATAGTCATCATCCCATTGATTGGCGATTCCCTTCTTCATTATCATGGTGAAGAGTACAGATTTTCCATCTATGTTGGATAACAATTTCCAAATTTAAGTGTAGTTCCCTTGGATCCCCCTCAATTATTTTAGATTTGCAGGGGTGAAATTTATAAGATAGAACTAATATTCTCTAGATATACCACTATACCATGGTGGAATACCCAAATGAAAATGATCTTCCCTGATATAACCATGAAAGAACATTTTATCATATTCATATTCAGACTTTGTTGTCACATCTTATCGAGGACTATTTTAAGATCATTGAATTGATCACATCACCATTTGGATTTTTCCACCTGGTCATTGACATGAAATTCATCTATATTTCTAGGAAGTTCTTAATGATACTACGTATGGCTCATTGAAAAGTGGAACCATTATTCTATAATCCAAAGGGAATGACCTAATAGAAAAAGATCCCCTAAAGAACTCTCATGGCAGTAGATTATTCATCCTCATAGTCCATGTTTATTTGATTGCAGCATGAATACCCATCAATGAAGGAAATGGATTCTATCACAGTTGTTTCTTCGTTAAGGAGTTCTGTGATCAATAATTATAATTCTTCTTTTGTGAAATGCAGATTATGTCCTATGAAATTAGTTCATAGCCTAATATAATAATTATTTTTATTTAATGGAATGCTGTTATCCAAAAATCATGGTTATTTAACTTCTTGGAAAATGCATTCTTGGATAAATTTATCCACTTTGTCCACTATATTGGTGGTATGAGAGGGGTGTATCCTCCAGGCTTCCATCTTAAATCCTTGATGCTCATTTGGTAAGACAATATGGTGGGTAAATTCATCTAGATTCAGTCCACGAATTTCTATCTATTCCCAAGGTAACACATATTGATGATGATTTAGAAATGCAATGTTCATATATTTCTCTTTGGGAGAGATGGAAAAACTAATAAAATAAGGCCACATGTCTTCTTTCAATCCTAAATTTATCTTCCTAATCACATTGATGGTGGTGAAAATGTAATCTTGGAATAAATGAGGGGTGTTTTAAAGGTCATATTAATCTTAATCCATCTCAGATTTTCTGGGGACATTTTTAGTTGTAGATATAAATATAGGGATTTCTCTATTACTATTAGGTTGAGGTAGTACATGAGAAGAGAAATCATTATCTTCTACTAATTGAGACTTTGTAGAGATAAGCCAGAGTTGATTGTATTTTACACTTTGACAAGGGACATAAGAGGCTTGGACCTCCAGTTCAGGTATATCACCTTATGAAGACTTTTGGGAAGAATTTAGTTATGGCTGAGAATACTCCAGGGATTTGTAGGGGCGGTCCCCAAGCCATTATTGTATGAAAGTTGTATATCATTACCCAATATTGGTTGGTTGATTCCTTTTCTATAAAAATATTAGCTAGCATATGTGGCTTTTTAGGTCTGAAAGGGGGAACTGTCAGCATGTATTATGCCTACCATTTCATCAAAGGGGTACGTCAAACACTGATAGAAATTTGAAATTACCTGAAGGCAGCTTTGGATATAGGGCCTTCCACCCAAGACATTGTATGCGATCTATTGCAGGATAACCATAAACATAATGTTAGATCTGACATCCCTAAACTAATTTTATAGTTTGATCTTCCCATTAGGACTTTTCACACACTTACCATACCCTTGAATAGATATATTTTTCAGAAATAAATCCCTTTCCTCATAACTCAGACATCATCGGGTTCAAACATAGTTGAAGTTGATCCTGAAACCATTTTAAATCAGGTCCATTTAGATGTCAAAATTATTGATTCTTTTCCAAAAATATTTGGGTATGATGTTCCCTTTATGAACCTCTTCTTGATCCTGATTAGTGTATGATATGATGACATGAAATTTGTAGACAGGGTCTCCACTCAACCTGCCTCAACTACAACCCATTATATCATTAAGTCATTTTGTCTACAGAGGGCATAACAAGTGATTTAATAAGTTCATTATAATCATGGAGCACATCAATGACATAGATTTCGATTGAGAACCCATCAAGTATTTTAGAACATAATAATATTGTTCTAATAGTTGGTACTTCCTGAGGTTGGGTTTCTCATTGACACGTGACTCAGGAGTTGAGGCATTTGAGGTACACAACCCTAGTGCATGTGTGTATATCAAGGGAGTATTCATATACAATAGAGTAGGTCATGTCTTACATTCTCATTGACTATGTTGATTTTTTAATCAACCCACCACTAGGTAGTCTTTCAAGATAATTGGTTGTGGACAACCACTGGAAGGTTCTTGGATGCCTATATGACTCATTTGAGACTTCTGGAGCACTTTACCATCTACCTCGACTGCATACATATATTTTGTATTGGGGAATGACCAAAATATTAGGTCCAACCAAATTTTCAATGTTCACTATATCCTAGATTTCGGTGCATTCCACTTCCCATTCCCCATTTATTTACACGTAACTCAAATTTCGAGGAATATTCATTTTTGGAAAAAAGTGCTCACCAATTGTATCACATTAAATAAAATAATGAAAATATCTTATTTTGATGAGGATTATATTTGTTGGGTAGGCGGCCATGCTTCAGATGTTTTAGGGAATAAATCTTCAAGTGTAAAAGAATGCATTGGAGTAGAATATGACTCATATTATTTGGTTTCTACGTACTTCTGGTTGTAATTCACACTATTTGGAGACATATTTGATGTTATTTCCTTAATCAATGAATCTATAAAATGTGTGTGTAACTATTTTATAAGGGGGCATGAGAACGATCAATTGTTTTTTAAGTCATCTAGTTATCAAACACTCACACATGACTGGATGGAAATTTCTTCCAATCACCCACGTAATCTGAATGGGAAACCGTTATGAAAGAATCATTCATGGAGGAGTTTACTAACACCCCAAGTCTGGAATTGACCATTCCTTGATGGAAATATTTAAAGATGAATCATTCTTATATATTATAAACCATCCTTCTATAGATATGAAACACAAAATGATGGTCAGTGAGGTTTAACTCATTAGGATTCATGGGATACGGTATGATGAACATGTTATTGTCTACTGCTACCAAATAAATAACTGAGCATTTGTTCATTTTGGAAGGAGAATGATTTTTCATCTTTTCCTCAATTAATAGGTGACCATAATTTCTCGGTTCCTCTGTTCGACGGTGACTTTGTGGTTATCACCACTCGAAAGGAGGTGATGGGTGGTTTGAGACTTGGTTAGGTTTCTTGATGGGCACTACTTTGGGATTGAGTCTGACAACTGCAAATTCTATTTCTCTCGTACTATTCCCCTATGTTGTGGGATGGAGTTGACATTTGGACCAATTTCTATAAATGGATTTATTAGGAAATTATGTTGTTTCTACAAACTCACAGAACCCACCATGGTACATCATTGAGAACAAAGGTATATGAAGCTCATCCTAATGATTTTGAACATAGATTTCTAGTAGTTTCTCCAATGAGTAAGGGATTCTTAGTAAATATATAAAACCTTTTCACCTCAATATGATGTTATAAACCCTACCATTTTCAAATTTCCTTTAGTTTTTGAGGATAGTTTTCATTGTTAATCTTAGTAAGAAATTGAAATTGTAAAGGCAATGATGATGATGGTATTCCTATTTTATAGTGGAACATAAAAATTGAATGATGAACCATAAAATGGATGGCCCTATCAGAGTTTTTACAAATCACCTCATCTTAGTCGCATACTGTTGATCTTGAGGTCCCATCATCAGTTTAAATTAGAATACAAAGTGCATGAGATGTTTTACAGGGTGTACCACACTATCAAATGTTGATAAGGTTGGATTTATTAAATTGGTTAGAGGTGAAGTATCATCCACCCATTTGGGATATGGATTTATCTCAGGATACACAGGTGTGCATCACCTATCCACGACTTCCATTCGAGTATCCAGGGACATGATGAAGTTAAGAAGATCTAGAAGAACTACTGAATGGTCTACCGCCCATATAAATGTAGAGAGTAGTGGTAAATGATGTGGACTCACTATCATCTCCTGATCATCCATAATTATAATTTTCACTGAATGATTTCTCTAATTAGGGAGATGTTTCCACAATAACGGTTGTAAGTCATGATCATTTTCAACATCTTAATTTATGTAGACTAGATTCCTAGATCCAGAGATAGCCTAATTCTCAGATACCACTATCACCGAAAGATTAGATATAAGAAGGAGAAAATTTTTCTCTACTTATTGATGATTTCCAACAGTAATATTGCCTCTATGTAGGTCCTCATTGAGTCTTCTAAGAGTGTGTAACATACTCTCATATTATTACAGTTATTACACTGTGGAAGGAACCTCAACTATTTTGCATGGTGACTAAGTTGTAGATTCTCCATTCAGGTTTTATTTGTTTGTTTTCATCCATGGAGGTGGAAATTCATTACTCATAGGTTCCTTATTTTGGATTCATCATTTATTCTGTGTTTGTGCAACCTCATTTGGTGCATCAAAATTTCCCTCCTATCAGGGTATTTTCTCCTTTCCTATCCCACATATATTTTCATCTTGATCCATAATGTCTATCATGATGATAGTGATAACATAAAAATAGGAATATTAAAAAATTGTGGTTGTTCTATTACTTTAGAAACAACGAGATGATTCTCCACTATCTCCATCAGGGTTGTTATCCAAACCATTGGCCATATTCGGATTTTTTGTCTTGTGAACCTAGTGTGGATATAATCATTTTCATTGTATTCTCCTCCCATATAAATATATAAACAATGAAATTGAGGGAGTTTCTAGTAATGTTTGAAGAACATGACCCAATTAATAGAGGTTTTTCTTGTAGTTGGAGGATTAGGTGGGATGCCGACTGTTGATCTATCCCTCCCAACTTGGAGATAATGAATTATCTCTGTCGTGATTATGATGAGTCAAATTAAACCATCAATGTGGTTTTGGGGTTACTCGGGTCCACAAATGGAATTGATGACCCTTTTTGAGGATATAAAGATTCTAGTTGGGGATTTGATAACTCCATGATCGGATATAAAGATATAAATTCCACCATCCTAGTGGGGTGTGGTTGATCTAGAATCACAAATGATTTTCCTAGGGCCCTCTCAAGGGATGATGAACTGGTATATGGTTACAGAGATATAAATTCTCACATCATAGTGGGTTTTGGATTGTTCGTGACTACCACGACATCTCCTAGTTCTTCTCCTGAATTATTGATTTGAGAAGTGGAGGTGGTGGTAGATATTACCTTGGTCCAGTCAGCTGGCTCTGCTCTAGGATGGATGATATGATAGATGGTACTATATCCCATTTAATGTGGCTTATTTGTGCTCATTTGGGAGGTATGTGTGATGAAAACCCATGGTAAGAACAATTCATTATGGGAAGTTGGTTGGGTGATCACGACTTTGACCTCCATGTCAGAAATAAATTATGATTTATTCTAGGATTTTAGTTTTAAGACTAATCGGCTATCCACCCCATCCATTAATTATTAAGTGGAAACATTGAAGCAATGGAATTCTATTTGAGTGACCAACTGGCCTGAGAATTACTTGTTCCCCTGATTTCACTTGAGAAAATGAAATTATAGGATGTTGAATCTGAATGGATATTTTATTTCTAATGGTGAGGAAATGTGTATCACTCAATACCTTCCCCATCCTCAAACACTAATGGATGAAAAATATTTAAATATAATATATTGAAGGGATGTGATATAATGGAAATAAGCATGCTGCAGATTTGTGTTGTGATTTTCTGCTTTTAGATCCTAGGCTACAGAGATTGAAGCTAGGTCTACTTGACAGTAGAGTTTCTTTATTGTATAAAGGTGACTCTAATATCCTGCATAAGAGAGGTTTATATCCTTCAACCACTGATGTGTAGGCCACATATGATGGAATATATTAGGCATGGAATTATTTTCTAGATTATATATGATCTCATATTCAGAAGTGGTGAGTGGCCAAAACATGGTTGGGAGGTTGTTTCGGGATAACCCTCTCTTTTTGTTAATTTTGGTCTCCTTTTCATCAGACATACATACCTCCATTCATTCATAATAAAGAAACAGATTCTATGTGTTTCTAGCTGACATGAGTGGAGTGATGTTGGAAGATGATGGGTCACTGTATGTTGTTGACCCTTCTGTTTGGAGAACCTACAAATATGAAGTAGTTGATGTTATAAACACCACTCTATAATGATCTTTCTAGGAAATGGGATTACATCCTTTTTCATGGGAGTTATCATTGTAGGGAGGTTGACCATGATGGATTTCAGGAGTATATACCATCAAATCAATTTCCACAATGCCATGAGAAGGTCTATCATGGTAATTATTGTCTTAATCACTAGTTAAAGTATTGATTCACCCTTGGGGTAATGGTAATGTGTCTCAAACCACCTCAGGTATCCCATTTTTCCTCATCAATTCTATGATTTTTCCAACGTACATTTACTATTTATGTCGTCTGATTTCTCAATACCTATTCGTCAATGTCTAGAATCTAGATTGGCTCTTAATATTAAGATTTGTCATAATATAATTACATTCCTTTAAAATTGAGGAAATTCATTCGTTCTAGCATGTACATCCATAGAAGAGTGAACTGGAACATATTTCTCACTTTAGAAAGGCTAGGAAGCATCATTAAATGATAATCCACTTATCCAACATTCTCTTGTTTTTTAAAAGGAAAAATGTATATGGGGATTAGATTCCAATCTTTTCAAATCATATAACACCCTTTTATAGAGATAATTTCAAGAAAACATGACCACCAACTTGAAATTCCAAATCATTCCTTCAATTATCACAATAGTTCATTTTCTACTTTTAGCTTCATTTCTATATGTTTAAATAGTATTTACATTTTTTCATGTTTCCTATATAAGCTCAGGGTGTACAAATTTCATTTCACTAACTTCATCCCAACAAGTTGGTTTAAGAAATCTCTTTCTATACAATGCTTCCTATGGTTCCATTTGAATACTTGAATAGAGATGATAATTGTAAGAAAACTCTACCAAAGGTTTGTACTAACCCCACATAACTTGAAAAGCAAGTGTTCTTGATCTCAACATGTATTCTACTATTTTTATGGTCCTTTCAGACAACCCATTAGTTTTAAGGTGTTAAGAAATACGCATATGAATCTCAGTATCAAAATATTTCTGAATTCTTTTCCATAATATCAATGTAAATTGTGGGTCATTATCAGAAGCAATTGAAAAAGGTGCACTATTATGTCTTAAAACTTCATTAATATAGAGTCGTGTAAATAGATCTACTGGAAAATCCTCCCATAGAGTGAGAAAATATAAGGCCCCAGCCTTAAACCTTACTTAATCATGAGTTATTACAAGATTACAGATTGAGGATCTTTTCAGGTTTAGAGTTTTAGAGAATTAGATTATGAAACATTCATTACATTCCACATTTAACAAAGTGGTTACATAAAAGACAGTATTCATTCTTCCCATCAACGGAAACATATTTAAAATAAAACATGGATTCTTTCTTGATACATCCTTGACACTATCATCACATCATGTACCGTTCCATTGACCTGTGAAAAACATTTCAAAAACATGGAATGAGCATAAAAAGCTCAGTAAGGGTTATAAAAATTTGGAAAGAAAACATGAGTTCATATATACATAAGAATGAAATCATACATTACACATAAAACATAGGCACTTTAACATACCTCATCAAATCATGAATAAATCATAGAAATCAAAAGACATAAATGGTAACTTGAGGCATTCATAACATTCTTACGTAGGGAGTAACCCTCTTAGTTACGTTTGGAATACCCATCACAGTATATTCCCTAAATATCTTCGGAAAAACCTTAACGTTTCACTCCTTCGTGTTACCCAATGCATTGGAGAGCTATATCGGGCTCACCCGCCCTTAGTTTATCACGGAACCACTCGTTTTCATAACAATGCCCAAGAACCATAACATAAACTTATCACATAAAACATGCATAGTTGAAACATAACATTTCCACATTTCAATCACAATATAAATTTTTAGTGTATTGAAATAATGAATCCATTCAAAAAGAAACCATTTCCAAAACCATTTAAAACATTTAATAAAGAGATTTTTGAATCAAAGTGTCCCAAACCACCTTGAAGCTTTTAAAACTTTAAACCATTAATATCCATATAAATAAATCCTTAAATCCATTTTGAAAACATGGATATTAATTAGAACAAATAATTAAAACATTCAAAGCGATATTTTGGTTAAAGGGGTTTTACCAAGATTTGAGACACTTGAATACAATAATTGAGGAATAACATTTAGTCAGAACTTTATAATATAATGAGAATAAATGGATTCATAACATAATATTCCAAAGGAGAGTATATACACCATATAATAGTGAATTGGTGAATAACAACAATGAATTCTCACTAGAAATGTCAAATGTGATGAAATCCCTTATAAAGACGGTATCCTTAAATTAAGGATAAATAAATCTCAAAATTATGTGTGACAAATATAAATACACCCAATATAAGTGGATATTAATTGTGAAACAATAAAAGGTCTTTCACACATATTCAAAGGATGACATATTCAATAACTACATGTTGAACCCAAAGAAATCGAAATTGGGTTAAAAAGTTCTGTTGGTAAAATTCGATAGCCTAACGACATCAGTTCAAAATTCAGAAAATGAGTTGATGAGAGATAAAAAGGGCATCTCATCACTTAGACATAAAATTTACATAAATAAGGATATAAAAGAACATATCCCAACATAATATTATGTGATGTAAAATACATAACAAAATAAGTCTTTTAAAAAGAGGAGGGTGAAAGGTCCCCTTACCGAGTTGGGTAACATTCGAAATGTACACCCCATGGAAGAAGGGTCATACAATGAAGATGTGAATACCCATAAATGAAATTATACTACACAATGTGTATAATAATGGGTAGTACATACACCACTCAAAGTAAATTGTGGCAAATGTAGCATAAATCTCACGTGAATAAAAGTGAGATGATAAATCCCTTACGAAAACTCGGCAGCCTAGCGACGCCACTTAAAACTTCTAAAATGTATTGCTGTGAGGAAATAGGGTCTCTCATCATATCAGCATAATGTTTACATAAATATTAATACAAAAGAACATCCCCCAACATAAAAAATAGGAGCTTAAAGGAAGTGACATAAAGGAGAGTACTTAAAAAGAAAGAGAGAGGATTGATCTCTTACGAAAATTCGGCAGCCTAACGGCGCCACTCAAAACTTAAAAAATGGATTAATGAGAGAGAATAGGGTCTCTCATCATATGAACATTAAAATTAAAGTACGAGTAATATAAAATACGATCCCAATAACAGGAAATATGAGCTTAGAAGGAATGGCATAAAAGAGTGTACTTAAAAAGAAAGAGAGGAGTATGATCCCTTACCTCGTGTCCGACATGACTCGATCATTATTTAATCTCCTGATTAATAAAATTTGGTCAGTTGATAATTTCTTATGTACCTCCTTTAAATAATATTATTCAGTTCATATCACATATTATAATGTTATAATAATTGGTTAATAAAGTGAGTTCGTATCAGACATTTTTGTCGATGTTCAGTACAGGAGTAAAAATTGAACATGTTGGAAAATAATTTTCCATGTAGTTATAGGTGCATCATCTCCAGAATAGTATTTATGTTTTAAATATCATAAATATCAATTATATATTCATTTTATACTATTAAATATAATTTGGAGATAAAAAATTAAAAGCACCATTCATGGATACGGTAGGTCGTACGTACGCATGAACGCTACTTTCATTTTTTAGCCATATTAATGGAATTAAAACAAAATGAGAGATATATATATATATTATAAAATCCAGAATGGTAACCATCATTTAGATTTAATATATTACATATATATCCATTTTATATATGTACTTATAATAGTACATAACATTTTGAGATAAGAAATGAAATGTACCATTCATGGAGACGGTAAGCCGTACGTACGCATTAACGCTACTTCCATTTCTATTTCATATTTAATAGAATTAAAACATAATGATACATAACATTATTTTAATTCCAGTATGGTATCATATATAATATCATTAAATATACCCTTTATATGTACCACATATGGTAATAACGAATCAAATCACCTTGAGGGGGCGGTAGTCCTCACTTCATTAAATGAAGATATTGAGTTTACCCATAATGGAAACCATAAAGGTATGAAATAAATGAAAAATACAGAAGCTTAATTAAAACATAAACATATTATATATCATATATAAATATAGTGTCATCTTAATGGCCACCTTTTAAGGTGTTAGAAGAATGTTGAAAAATCATCGTTTCGTGAGGCAGAAATTCGCCATCCACAGAAACAGTATGTTCATTAACCATTAGATGTAGGTGTGTGTATGTGTATCTCTAATACTTCTTATAAAAAAATCCTAGTATATTGAAGATACTGTATTTTTTATAATTGAAATGAATAAAAAGAGTTTAGGGGGTTGTAGAAGCAAAATAAAACCAAATGACTCAAGTGAATACATTACCTTAAAATCAGGTAACTCCCTTTTGATTGAGCTCAAAGGCTTCCTTGGGAAGTCTTATGCCCAAAGTGAGGCTTCAAGGAGTAATATAGGGAAGTGGAGAGGCAAAATGGGCAGGGGTTGTCCAAGCCAATGGCTTTGGGAGTGTGGGTAAGGAGGTAGAGGTGGGGGCCTTTTATAAGAGGAGAGGATGGGCACTCTTGTAAAGTTACAAAATGTTACTTTATTTCGAAAAGCGTTTCTGATTTTAAATGTCCCACATTGATTTATATCTAGGAAAAGGTGATAAGGGTTCTAACTCCACTCATCCAATAGGTTTTGGATATGTGTAGGTGTTATATATTACATTATCTTTTCATTTAATTTAAATCGTTAAATAATGAGGTCATCGCTGCATCATCATGATGTCATAACTAATTTAATTTATTTAATGTATAAAAATTAAAAAAAAATACTATGATGTAGTAAATCTTTCTAGATTTCCAATTATTATTTATATTCAAAAATATTACTTTTATAACCCCATTTGAAAATTGAATTAGTAAAATATATCATGTTTGTGTCATTTTTACTTTAACATTAAATAAAAAGATATTTATGTCATTTTCCAACCAATGTGGCTCCATGGGGTCCCCAAGTTGACCCATTGATTGTCTTGGTCGGCCATTACACATCCAATTAGGGTAGTACATGTGTCTAGGTCATTTCATTTTATTTAAACATTATTCTTACCATAATCTACACTAATTACCTCTAATCGCGATTAAAAACTTAATAAGTTACTATTCACCAAAAAATTATTTTTAACCCATTGAACCACATTTTACATTTTAATGACAACCATGTATGTCTGATTTTTGAAATTCAAAACACAAAGATGGAAAAAGTTCATTTAAATGGAAAAATAAGTTTTTATATGTACCACTTAGTGGTTTCACTATTCATCAAAAATTGATGTTTTCTGAAAAATCCCAAAAATTCACCCAAACCTATATTTGATATTCCAAATTAAAAAATGAAGTATATTTTACAAAATTCTAAACATATAAGTCCCATTAATTAATTTAATAATAAATTCTCGCTGTAAGAGAAAATAGCGTGTTTTTATGAAACAATAAGTATCTAAAGATTAACACTAGTTTAAGTCTGATTTCAAAGTGAAATTAATTCCAACGACCACTATTGGATTTAATGGTAAACATATATATTAATTTCACTTTATAACCAATTAAAAAGATAATCTAATCATATAAATAAATTAGATTAAAAAGAGGATATGAATTAAAATACTACATTTTACACTATTCATTAAAAAAAGAACTTTATCGGAAAGATACCAAAAATTTACACAACGTAAATTTTGAGGTACCGATTCATAAGAAGAGTTTTATTTGGTCAAATAGAATGTATAAGAGTTAACAGAACTATATTTAATGACGGTTCTCCATCAAAAGGTGATAAGTGAACCTTTAGTGAAAACTAGGGCATATACGCCTAAAATTGAATTCTTTCCGTATTTTAAGCCTTTATCTTTTATTGGATAAAGGTAAAAACATTCAAAAACATATATAATCATATTTTAGTTATTTATATCCATTCCTAACAATAAAACAGCTACATGTTAACTACCATTTAAAATAATATTATTTTATTATTAGAGTGCAATGTAAGATTTCCAAGAAACTCGTTGTTCCGTGTTGGGTACGCCATCGAACATAGCGTCCCCTTTAAAGTCATATTAATATTTTATTCACAAAAATGGATAAATATGAAAATGTAATATTCTTTATTTACCTGGGGTTTTACATCCTTCCCCCTTTTGGGAATTGCGTCCTCGCAATTTTAAAATTGGGCTCGGAAACATCCTTGAAAGTCCGACATCGGAACAAGAGTCGGTAAAAAAATCAATTTAGAATAAAGGAAGATAAGTACAGAGGTTACCCGAGTTAACCCATACTAGTATTCCATGTAGAAAAAAATGGACATGGAAGAAAAAGCAAAGGGTCATATTCTTGAGCGAGAGTGATAGTAAACATGTATAAGAGAAAGTTATCCATAAGAAAATCACAAACCTGTGATGGGTTAAACGGTATTTGATTCCCCAGTAGGAAATGTTAATAGAAAACATTTTTGCTTTAATTTACTTTTTATTGAGGAATTTATTCATAAGGAAACATAATCACTTATCATGTTGACTTTCAACTTTCACTATATTCCTTAATCAAACTCATATTTGTTTCCAAAAGACAAGTAATTAGGGAGACTTGTTCGCATTAAGAGTACTATAATCAACTTCTAGAGGATCAACTAATACAAAATAGAGAACTATATACTTCCCATGTCTTTAGACTCTATCCAAAACCAAAACCAAAAAGGTTAGTAAAGGATCAGATAATCCAAAAAAATATAACCCTTTATAAAACGAAAATCTATTCTTAATCTCCAAAATTTGTCCAACAAAACCCAAAGTTCAAGGAGGACCATTCGATAAACAATTCTTCCATAAAAATTCTTCAAACTAAACCAAACTATGATTGAAACCCATATATTTGAAGGATTTAGTCACATAGTCTTCCATGTTAAAGTGAATCATTTATCTCCAAACAACATCAGTTGCTCCTAAAGTCTCGTATTGAAAAGTAATTAACCTAATCACATATCTTCCATGATAGGTTAATCATTTTCATAAATAACCCAAAATCAACATACTCTTAATTCATAAAATCATCTAACTAAAAAGAATAGGTCAAACTAACCAGGGACTTCACGTAGTCCAGTGGTAGGCGATAAATACCAGTTTCACTTTGGTTGTGGGTTTGATTCCCGCAGCTTCGTCCGACGAGACGGGTTTTCACACGGTCTGCGTGTTGTCGCTTTTCAAAAACTATATAATTTTATAACATTCCTCAAAAAGAGATAAAATATTCATAAATGATCATAACATATTTTAATCTCAAGTTTATTTCATTCCTTTCATTTTCCATCATAACATATAGTAACCCATAATTACCTCAAAAGTAAGGATCATATAAACTCTAAAGTTTGCCTTTATAATTATTACCTGAACTTCCACATCGATTGGTCATCTCCTATATGATGCATTAAAGATCATACCAAGGTTCAAGTGGTTGATCATGACTCCTTGATAGTTGGTTTAGAACAACCACAAGCTTCCTCATTGAATCCCACATTTTATCTAGTATCTTAATCATAGAACCACCACAGTTTCCTTCAAACCTGTTGTCTTTTTGGTGCCTGCTAGATCCATCCATTCACTAAAACCAAAAAGGTCAGTGTGAGTATATCAACATAAACATCATGTACCAATGAGTAAGATAAACACTAAGATATACATACTCATTCACTTTATCTAAAAACTATGACACTTTCTAAAATCCTAGTAAATATGGTAATGTCACTTACGCTTAAAGAATACCCAAACCACTAAAGTTATCTAAACCGACCTCTGATACCAAATATAAGGCCCCAGCCTTAAACCATACTTAATATTGAGTTATTACAAGATTACACATTGAGGATCTTTTCAGGTTTAGAGTTTTAGAGAATTAGATCATGAAACTTGCATTACATACCTCATTTAACAAAGTGGTTACATAACGGACAGTATTAATTCATCCCATCAACAGAAACATATTTAAAATAAAACATGGATTCTTTCTTGACACATCTTTGACACTATCATCACAACATGTATCGTTCCCTTGACCTGTGAAAAACATTTCAAAAACTTGGGATGAGCATAAAAAGCTCAGTAAGGGTTATAAAAATATGGAAAGGAAACATGAGTTCATATATACATAAGAATGAAATCATACTTTACCCATAAAACATAGGCACTTTAACATACCTCATCAAATCATGAATAAATCATAGAAATCATAAGACATAAAAAGTAACTTGAGGCATTCATAACATTCTTACATAGGGAGTAACCCTCTTGGTTACGTTTGGAATACCCATCACAGTATATTCCCTAAATCTCTTCGGAGAAACTGTAACGTTTCACTCCTTCGCGTTACCCAATGCATTGGAGAGCTATATCGGGTTCACCCACCCATAGTTTATCACAGAACCACCCGTCTTCACTACAATGCCCAAGAACAATAACATATACGTATCACATAAAACATGCCTAAAGGAAACATAACATTTCCACATTTCAATCACAATATAACATTTTAGTATATTGAAATAATGAATCCATTAAAAAAGAAACCAATTCCAAAACCATTTAAAACATTTAATAAAGAGATTTTTGAATGAAAGTGTCCCATACAACCTTGATGCTTTTAAAAATATAAACCATTAATATCCCTATAAATAAATCCTTAAAACCATTTTGAATAAATGGATATTAATAAGAACAAATAATTAAAACATTTAAAGCGATATTTTGGTTAAAGGGGTTTTACCAAAATTAGAGACACTTGAATACAATAATTGAGGAATAACATTTAGTCAGAACATTATAATATCATGAGAATAAATGTATTCATTACATAATATTCCAAAGGACAGTATATAAACCATATGAGAGTGAATTGGTGCATAACAACAATGAAGTCTCAATAGAAATGTCAAATGTGATGAAATCCCTTATAAAGAAGGTATCCTTAAATTAAGGATAAATCAATCTCAAAATTATGTGTGACAAATATAAATACACCCAATATAAGTGGATATTAAGTGTGAAACAATAAAAGGTCATTCACACATATTAAAAGGATGACATATTCAATAACTACATGTTTAACCCAATGAAATCAAAATTGGGTTAAAAAGTTCCCATGGTAAAATTCGATAGCCTAACGGCATCACTTCGAAATTTAGAAAATGAGTTGATGAGAGATAAAAAGGGAATCTCATCACTTGGACATAAAATTTACATCAATAATTATATAAAAGAACATATCCCAAGATAATAGTATGTGAAGTAAATGACATAACAAAAGAAGTCTTTTAAAAAGAGGAGGGTGAAAGGTCCCCTTACCGTGTTGGGTAACTTTCAAAACGTACACCCCTTGGAAGAAGGGTCATACAATGAAGATGTGAGTATCATAAATGAAATTATACTAAAAAAAGTTTATAATAATGGGCAGTACATAAACCAATCAACGGAAATTGTGTCAAATGTAGCATAAATCACACGGGAATAAAAGCGAGATGATAAATCCCATACGAAAACTCAGCAGCCCAGCGGCGCCACTTAAAACATATAAAATGGATTGATGAGAGGAAATAGGGTCTCTCATCATATCAACATAATGTTTACAGAAGGAGTAATACAAAAGAACATCCCCCAACATAACAAATAGGAGCTTAAAGGAAGTGACATAAATGAGAGTACTTAAAAAGAAAGAGTGAGGTTAGATCTCTTACGAAAATTCGGCAGCCTAACAACGCCACTCAAAACATCCAAAATGGATTGATGATAGAGAATAGGGTCTCTCTTCATATGAACATAGAATTTACTGTAAGAGTAATATAAAATAACATCCCAATAACAAGAAAGTCGAGCATAGAAGGAATGACAGAAAAGAGTGTACTTAAAAAGAAAGAGAGGAGTAGGATCTCTTACCTCGTGTCCGACATGACTCGATCATTCTTTAATCTCCGGAATAATAAAATTTGGTCAATTTATAATTTCTTAATTACCTCATTTAAATATTATTATTCATTTCATATCAAATATTATAATTTTATAACAATTGGTTAATAAAGTGAGTTCGTATCAGACGTTTTTGTCGATGTTCCGTACATGAGTAAAAATTGAACTTGTTGGAAAATAATTTTCCATGTAGTTATAGGTACATCATCTCCAGAATAGTATTTATGTTTTAAATATCATATATATCCATTATATATTCATTTTATACTATTACATAGCATTTGGAGATAAAAAATTAAAAGCACCGTTCATGGAGACAGTAGGTCGTACGTACGCATGAACGCTACATTCATTTTTTAACCATATTAATGGAATTAAAACAAAATGAGAGATATATATATATTATAATCCCAGAATGGTACCCATCATTTATATGTAATATATTACATATATTTCCATTATATATATGTACTTATAATAGTACTTAACATTTTGAGATAAGAAATGAAATGTATCGTTCATGGAGATGGTAAGCCGTACGTACGCATGAACGCTACTTCCATTTCTATTTCTTATTTAATAGAATTAGAACATAATGATACATAACAGTATTTTAATTCCATTATGCTATAATATATAACATCATTAAATATACCCTTTATACGTACCACATATGGTAATAACGAATCAAATCACTTTGAGGGGGCAGTAGTCCGCACTTCCTTAAATGAAGATATCGCGTTTACCCATAATGGAAACCATAAAGGTATGAAATAAATGAAAAATATAGAAGCTTAAGCAAAACATAAACATAATATATATCATATATAAATATAGTGTCATATTAATTTCCACCTTTTGTGGTGTTAGAAGAATGTTGAACAATCATCGTTTCGTGAGGCAGAAATTTGCCATCCACAGAAACAGTATGTTCTTTAACCATTAGATGTATGTGTGTGTAAGTGTAGCTCGAATCCTTCTTATAAAAACATTCTAGTATATTGAAGATACTGGATTTGTTATAAAAGAAATTAATAAAAAGAGTTTAGTGGGTTGGAGAAGCAAAATAAAACAAAATGACTCAAGTGAAGACATTACCTTAAAATCGGGTAACTCCCATTTGTTTGAGCTCAAAGGCATCCTTGGGAAGACTTCTGCCCAATGTGAGGCTTCAAGGAGTAAGAGAGGGAAGTGGAGAGACAAAATGGGTAGGTTTTGGCCGAGCCAAAGGCTTTGGGAGTGTGGGTAAAGAGGTAGAGGTGGTGGCCTTTTATAAGAGGAGAGGAGGGGCACTCTTGTAAAGTTACAAAATGTTACTTTATTTTCAAAAGAGTTTCAGATTTTAAAGATCCCACATTGATTTATTTCGCGGATAAGGTGATAAGGGTTCAAAATCCACTCATCCAATAGGTTTTGGACATTTTTAGGTCTTAGATATTACATTATCATTCCATTTTATTTAAATCATTAAATAATGAGGTAATCGCTACATCATCATGATGTCATAAATAATTTAATTAATTTAATGTATAAAAATTATAAAAAAATACTATGATGTAGGAAATCTTTCTAGATTTCCAATGATTATTTATAGTCAAAAATGTGACTTGTATAACCCCATGTGAAAATTGAATTAGTAAAACATCTCATGTTTTTGTAATTTTTACTTTAACATTAAATAAAAAGATATTTATGTCATTTTCCAAACAAAGTGGCTCCATGGGGTCCCAATGTTGACCCATGGATTGTCTTGGCCGCCCATGACACATCAAATGAGGGTAGGACATGTGTCTAGGTCATTTAATTTTATAAAAACATTATTCTTACCATAAACTAGACTAATTACCTCTAATCGCGATTAAAAACTTAATAAGTTACTATTCACCAAAAAATTATTTTTATCCCATTGAACCACATTTTACTTCTTAATGACAACCATGTATGTCGGATTATTGAAATTCAAAACACAAAGATGGCAAAATTTCATTTAAACAGAAAAATTATTTTTTATAAGTACCACTTAGTGGTTTCACTATTCAACAAAAATTGAAGTTTTTCAGAAAAATCCCAAAAATTCACCCTAAGCTATATTTGATATTCAGAATTCAAAAATGAAGTCTATTTTACAAAATTAAAAAAATATAATTCACATTAATTAATTTAATAATAAATTCTCGTTGTCAGAGAAAATAGCGTGTTTTTATGAAACAATAAGTATCAAAAGATTGACACTAGTTTAATTCTGATTTCAAAGTGAAATTAATTCCAATTGCCACTATTGGATTTAATGGTAAAAATATATTCTAATTTCTATTTAAAACCAATTAAAAAGATAATATAATCATATAAATAAATTAGATTAAAAATAGGTTCTGAATTAAAATACTACATTTTATACTATTCATTAAAAAAAGAACTTTATCGGAAAGATACCAAAAATTTACACAAAGTAAATTTTGATGTCCCGATTCTTAAGAAGAGTTTTATTTGGTCCAATAGAATGTATAAGATTTAACAAAACTATATTTAATGACGGTTCTCCATCAAAAGGCGATAAGTGAACCTTTAGTGAAAACTAGGGCATATACGCCTAAAATTGAATTCTTTCCGTATTTTAAGCCTTTATCTTTTATTGGATAAATGTAAAAACATTTAAAAACATATATAATCATATTTTAGTTATTTCTATACATTTCAGCCAATACAACGGCTACATGTTAACTACCATTTAAAATAATATTATTTTTTTATTAGAGTGCAACATAAGATTTCCATGAAACTTGTTGTTGCGTGTTGGGTACGCCATCGAGCATAACGTCCCCTTTAGAGTCATATAAATATTTTATTCACAAATATGGATAAATATGAAAATGTTATATTCTTTATTTACCTGGGGTGTTACAGAAAATGTGTAGATTTGGACAGTTGATTAAAAATTTCCTATATTGTACCATCCATTCATAGAGTCCACGATAATCCTATGAAAAAATCCATAGTATTATCAACCGATTTCAATATTATAATAGGTATAGGTTGTATGAATCCCCATGGATGTTGTATTTTTTCCCTTTACAAGTTGAAAAACTAAACATCTTGACAAATAATTAGAAATTTCCCACTTCAAATTATCCCACCAAAAATGCTCCTTCAAATCGCTATAAATCATAGAGATACTAGGGTGTATTGAGAAATTAGATCTTTGGAAATCATCCCATACCTCCCTTTTTAGCTTTGGTATAGAGGGAACACGATGTATCTTTCCAAATTTCAGGGTTCTATCTTTATACACAAAGTCTATTGACTATCCATCAATAAATCAATAATTTTACATTTAATATTATTATATTCATATTGAGAACTTTTTATTATTTCTAATAAAGCTGGTTATAATACAAATTGGGAAATCAATGATATTTTACATGACTTGATAATTAAAATAACAATATTTTTTAGATCCAAGTAGACATGATACTTATACATCCTCATTGTTTAGAACTCCATGATCTTTCCTTCTTAATTCATCTGTAACCTTATTCTCCTTTAGTTGTTGGTAGCGTATTGAATAATCATATTCTGTGGGCATCTTGAGTCGCTTCTTTGTCCTCATCTTGAGTTATTTCTATTAGATGTTATATTCTAAACTCTTGTGATAAATATATATCTAATATCTCTCACCATAGAGATATTTTATTTATATTTTCAGAGAAAATATCAGAAATTCTAACAAAAGATCACAAGATAGATAGTTTTTTTCATGATTTTGTAACTACCGTGAGGCATTGTCAATGACTTTCTCATTCTGCATAAGAACATAACCATGTCCTTTATCTGATGCATCCCTTTATATAAAAAATTGACCATTTTTGGAGGGTTTTTTTAAGAGAGGATAATTCAATAATATCTTTCACAATTATTAAAATAATTCTTCAAATTAAATTATCCAAATAAACAAAACCCCCTAATGAGTAGTCTTGGTTATTCAGTTAGATAATTGGGAAAAGTTCTGAATCAAACAACAATAATAACATTCTAATCCAATAAAACTATATACCACAATTATGTAAGATGGTCTACACCATTTCTAAACCACACTTTTATTATCATGATAAACTAATATTTCATCATTAGAGACAGTATTACTTAGAAAAGGAAACTATATGAGGCTCGAATTCACACATGCTGCACATCCCATATAACTATTTTCCTCAAAGAGTCTCTAAAACAACTCAAAATTTGCTCTTGTGGTCATCATAGCTTTTGAAATATATCCTGATATCATGAATAGATATCACAAAAAAGAAAATAAATATATTCTATGAAATCTATTATAATTAGACCAATGAAATAATATAGCACATTGGTTAGTCGAAATGGCAGTACTGTAAACTCATAATGTCCGTACAAGGTTTGAAATGATTTCTTTGGATTATCATTCATCCTAAAATGAATTTTATGATATCCAAATTGAATTTCAATATACTAAAAATCTATGGCTCGGTGAATTTGATCAAATTAATCATCAATGTGGCTAAGGGATTCTTTTATTATTATAATGGCACTTATTTCTCTATATTCAACGCATTTCCTAATGGATCCTACATTTTTTCTTGAAAAAGATAACAACATTTACAAATGGATTAAATAAAGTTAGAAAAAATATTTTATTACTTATCTCTTATAGTTTTTTATTCATCTCCACAAATTCAATAGTGCAAATATATAAGGATTCCTTGATATTTCCCTTGAATCAGGAATTAAATCGATAGAAAACTCAATTTCCCACTCAATAGGATTTCTTTGTAAATTATCTGGAAATATATCAACAAATTCCTAAAAAATAGATAGATATTAAATATTAAGACCCATATATGATGTTTTATCTTCCTCCTCAAAAATTTCATTTAGAAGAGCTAATGAAGGTGGATCTGGATGAGAACCTGATGATGATGTTTTGGCCCTAATGTTAAGAGATTCTACATCTCCCTCAAAAATTGTAACATACATATTCATGAAATATATTTTTTCATCATATATTCAAATATAGTACATACTAAAGATTATATCAAAGTCAACCATAGGTATGATTATGAGGTTTGCCACTAAATTGCAATTATATGTTATAAAGGGGATGGGTCAACACATAATTATTGTAATGATACTTCACTTAGGATTTATGACTAAAAATCCTTTATTAAATGAAAATAATAATGTATAATTTAGTTAGAAAAATGTGAATATATAAAAGAATTTGATTATCTAGAATCAAATAAATTGCTGACTATGTTTAAGGATAGTATTAAAGTACCTTCTACCACATCATTGGGAACTTCAACTACTACAGCTTTGATTTCATAAGATTATGCTTCTAACCGTGGCCTTTTATAGGTAATATTTCCTTGACTATTTCAAAAATCATTTTACTAGGGAACCATATCCCTAAAATTTTTGCATTTAACATTGGTATATTTTTCATACCCTTTTAATCACTGGCTTGGTGTACTTTTTATCCAAAATTGTAAAATAATTCATTTCCTTTAAAATATTAACTAAGAGGTTTCACTCCACAAGTATCTCAATTTTAAAAGGTCCTATTTTTCCTCCCTTTATCCAATATTTCCTATTCCACCCTCTTCTTCTCTTGTTTTCCGTTAATTTCATAATACATAGAGTATTATTTCTCTATCTTGATATCATATGAGACTATATCTTTGTATGGTAAGAATTTTTGGAAGACTACTACATTTTAGAGGAATGTTTTAAACCATCATATAATAGATCAATATTTCTCTTTTTATTATATATGTAGCCTATAGAATGCCTCAATAACCTTATAATTTTGGATTTTTACTTCACAACATTTTCGTCCTCTTTTTTTAGATGCACGGATTGACTCTCCATATCCACTCACTATTCGCGAGGAAAATAGTTTTCTTTGATAAATTCAATTAAACCATTCCATTACATATTTTTAATTTCATCCCCCTTATTTTTGTTTTTAATCAATGAACTCCATTTATTTGCATCTCCTAAGAGATAATAAACTTCCATGATAACCTTCCTCCTTTCATTACTTCCCAAAGTGAGAAATATCTTCTATAAAGAACATATCTACTACTCTTCTACCAATGTGCATGTACTCCAATTGATATAAGTTGGATGTTTTTATAGAATTATTCAAAAAATTGATTCTCAATATTGTGGATAAGGATGATCCATATGGCTATGGTTATTGTTCATAACCTGAGTATGTTATCCCAGTATAGTTATATGTTTCCCAGCACTAGTTGCTGCTCCAGTACCAATGTAATTTTTATGAATTAGAGGGAAATCCCTACATGGGATACATTAATTTATGTGATTTAAATTTCATACACTTGGATGCAGTTTAAAATAATGGAGTACACTAAAATAGTTTATGAATCATAATGCATAATGTCAAACTAGAAAAAAACATAACATGAATTATAATCTTATGCATAGCTAATATCCTAATAATAAATATGGTTTGATTTGTAAGGTGTTTACTTTTCAATCATTATAATGGTTTTTAAATAAGAGGTGAATTACCCTATTAATATCCTGCTAGATTTCCCAAAAATGTGTATAGTAAGTCCCCTTATTGTTTTCCATGTTACGTCAAGTCTGGTCCAGGACACCTTGTGAGAGGTGTTACCCCTAGGTATATATGTTCCAAAACCACAACAACTTGTAGTATATAGATAAGGATGTATTTATATTAATAACCACATAATATTTACCTTACCAAAATTATGGTCTCTTATTATAGGTATATCCTCAAATTCAATCATAGAATTTGGTTGCATTATCAAGGTTTTCTAAATCCTGTTTCCCTGATTTCTACTAAAATTCCACTAATACCAACTGTGCAGACCTTGACCCCAATTTCCCAAAGTCCTTGCCTTACTTTGTAACATTGGTATAATAAAAGAGGAAGTAATATCCAGAAGGACTGAATATTTTAGTCAATTTTTTATACCATAAACTAACATAAGTTTAAACAAACCTTAAAATGACATACAACATTGAAATTCAATTGAAAACACCCATAAACTCATAGATTATTCCTACATGTAATTCAATATACATTGCAACATCCTAGGAAAAAATAAAAATAATAGTGTGGTATGATTAGATTCTCATTATAGTTAATTAATATAGTTTAAGATAATATAAAAAATAAGGCATGGTGAATGAATAATAACACATGACTTTATAACATAAACTTGAGCATAATATGGAAAGAATTAGTGGGGGATAAATAATGACATAAAAATAATCATATGAGAATGAAGAATATCCATGGATAATAATTTTTTTAATTTTCACTGGAAAAGAAATTACTAATCCTAATGAGGTAATTCTTATACCAAAAATTATAAACATATCGTCGAGGTCTCATCCAAGACACCTGAAAATAAATGGTTAAGGACTTGGTCAATATATATTTCTGTTTGGTCTCTTGCGACCTATAAATGTTTCAAGATGCTATATAGGGCTACATATATCACTTACTGAGCCGAATTAATTACCCATATTTATGCGTTTATATAGAAATTGCATATAAATATTAAATTTAAATATCTTTCCACGATCCTTAAACATAATCAACAACTATTCAGAGTATAATGGTGAATGGTATCATAATAACACATCAATATTCAGATTGCTCATAAACCATTTAATAAAATAATTTAGCTGAAAAAAATAATATGATATTATTTATTAAGAATAAAAATAAATTTATGGTTGTTTAATCAGATTAAAATACCCTAATAAAATATTCGAATAAATCTTGAGAGAAATACCCTTTTTACATTTTAAAAAAGGATTATTTTAGGAAAACAATTTCTTATTTTTATAAATTGATTATTTAAAACTAGAAATGAAAAAATATAGTTTTCCTGAAAAAAATTGTTTATTTTTTATAAATAACGGTGTCCAAAAAATATTATGGCTGGGACATAAAAATGGGTAAGAAATATGGATGTTCCCATTAATCAGGATTGCTTATATAGATAAACTGAAAAGGGAACATTTTAAAACATGTTTTTACATGTAATAACCCTGTTTTTGTGCGAAAGACTTTGGAATATTATTGATGTTATTCCAGAGTAGTTCCTTCAGATGGCGTGCGATTCTAAGCCCCGGTGTGGCTGGAATTAAAATTTTTATGTGTTCACACTAGGAATGCCAAATAAATTTGATAAGTCCTAAACGGTGATCCGGATCATAGATCTGAGTGTACGGATGGGTCCAAAATGGGGTGTTTACCCTAATAATGACATAAAGTATCTCGGCGCAGGACGTTTGGACCCCTCTCCAGCTTTCAGAGCATGAAATAGATAAATTAAATAATTAATTTTTTTGTTTAGCTGCTTAACTCAAGTATCTCTTAAACGTTGTCTTGGATTGGAAAACCAAGGGCACTGTTGGGTTTGGATCATGCCTTTTACACTAGGAGGGGTGTAAAATTCGCGGGCGTGGGCCGTGTGTGAAAAATGGCCCCGGGGCCGTTTTCGTAATTTGGAAGCAACAAGCGTTGAGCTTAATAACATTTGAATGGGGCCTCAGATTAAAATTATAAGACCTCCATTGCACTCAGAGCATAGTTTTTATCCTAGGGGTGGCTTAATCTCAACCCTTTCGGGAGTTCGGGTTCGGGCCGACGGGCGGGTGGTTAAGTGTTTTCTGTTTAAACACTTAACTCACCCCTCCCTCTTCTTCTCCTTTGCCTGGATGCACGGCAGGCATCAGCACCCTCCCTATCCTCCTTTCTCCACCTCCATGATGGAAATGACAGATTAGAGGTATTTTTGGCTGCGGTAGAGCTCAGATCGAGCATAGAAGCGTCGGCGTTCCGCCTGTAGGAAGGCGGATTTGAGTTTTACACCCTTTCCCCGCATTAATTTCCAATTCTTCTCAATTGAGCCTTTGGATCATCAAATGGAGCCCATAACTACATAGATACTATTTTGAGCTTGCCGAAATGATATTCGGAGAAAATATTTGACCACTGGATCATTTCCGGTGGTCCTATGATGTTTTTCGGCCACGAGGCCGATTTCCGGAGGGGGTTTCATGGCGATTTCTGGCGGTCGGCAGGGCGGCTCGGTGAGCTCCGGCGGGCGGAGCGGCTTTAGGTGGCAGCTCCATAAGTGGGCCGGCATGGACGATGGTGAGGCGGGCACTCTGGTGGGGTCCCGATGGTGGCGGCCGGCATAGGGCACAAGGGGGAGCGGGGCCGCGAGGCGCGCGGCCCCGTGTGGCGCGACGGTGACCCGCGTAACGCGGGTGGCTACGGGGAATGAGACCGGCCACAAGGGCCATTCGGGGAGGGGCGATGTGGCCCGTAGAGATCTGTGGGAGCCATGGGCCGCAGAGGACTGGGCCAGCCAGAGTGGGATGGATCAACCGGACAGGGCCGGTCCGGCCCAAAGGGGTTTCCCATTTAAAAAAATTTAATAAATAAAATAAAATATCAGGCGCCTGTATCTTTTGCTAAGGACGTTTGTTTCGCATGAAATATGTGGAAGCATGGACCTGAGGTCGAGGCGGACTTTGTGATGTGGTTTTGGGAGTTTTAACTTCTGAGACGAGAGGCTCGGGGGCACGACAAGTGCGTAAAGTAGCTTAGCGGGCTTCCCGAGAATTCTTGTTTTGGGCGGTGCAGACACACCCAGAGTCCATTTGGAGCACCTTAAGTGGCGTTGCGACCTTGGTGTCGAGTCAGAGCATTCCAGTATGGGTTTATGCTCCAAAACTGGAGTTGGGGCGTGGGTCCCACAACCCGTCTTTTGAGCTGCGAGTAGCGTTTAACAGCTTTCTCATCAGGCGCCCGTTTGGGGTGTGTGAGCAGTTGATTCCGAATGTTTTTCCGAGGGGATTGCAATGGTGAAATTCACCAACTCTAACTCGGCATGATGTTGTGGGCCGTACGAAGGATATTTGGGCGTTGAAGGTGATTTTCTATCTCTATCACTGGGCGACTGTTTCGGACAAGGGAATAGTACATCTTCTGTACTTTCTCGAGAGGATCGCAACGGTACGATCCGTTCATTGTGTTTCAGGATCGGGATATGGGTCCCACGTAGCACCGCTCATGTGCGGTGCACTGAAATGCATCTTTTTCTCTAGATATCCATACCACTTTAGTGAGTAGTTCTTTTGACGTGTTTTCATGAGGGGATCACAATGGTGTGATGCGCCTGACTGTTTTCGGGGCTGAGGCTCGGAATCACAGGACACCGTTCGGGCGGGAGGCGGTGTTTGTGACTTTTCCATCAGATATCCATTTAAGGAGAGTACGTAGTCGATATCGCATGTTTTCCCGTGAGGATTACAACGGTGTAATCTATTCATGCGGGTGGAGCCACTTATGTGATCTTATTAAATGTGGAAATATGAAAGGTGCCCAGATGGCGGTTCTTCTACCATGTTTGTAGCAGACCCATGGCATGTGAACGTATGCACTCCTTCGAGAGTGATGCTGGTGGTTAAATAGATGTGGTTGGCCATGCCTCAGCCGTTGAGGTGGCATGTTGGAGTTGTTACATTTACGCCTTCGCGTAGACGTTGGGGGTCGTGTGCATGTTTGCCTTTGGGTAGGATATGTGGCATACTCTGGGAGTATGCGAGGACGCTGGGTGGTACATTTGGATGGTTGTACCCAAGAACGTTTGTGTGCTTGGTTGGGGTTGACTTGGGGCCACACAACGTGTGGGCCCCAAGTGCGTGCCATGTTCTACTTTGCGTGCTTTGACCTCTCACAATGTAGAGGGTTCATCTGTTCTCGTGTGTTTGACCAGTAGGGTTGAGTGGTCTCCCCCTAGTTTTGTTCTCGATGGATCGGCTGGTAGCAGTGCTAGTGACACCCAGTGATGGAACATGCACTGAACCTCTTTTGGGTGAGTCATTCTGGAGTTGAGTGGTTGCGCGATACCCACTCAGTGCTTGGATGGCTAGTGTTTTACCATCCATTAGGGATGGCCAGATCAGTTCTATGTTTACCCCATAAAAGGGCTAGGTAGTGGGTTTCTCACTATCCTCTAGGGTGTACCGTCCAACAGAGACTGGGAAGTGGGTCACCTGTTGACTTCTTAGGGTCTACCCTCCAACAGAGACTGGGCAGTGGGTCACCTGATGACTCTTTAGAGTCTACCCTCCAACAGGGCTGGGTAGTAGATCACTTGTCATCTTGATTCAGGTCTACCCTCTAGCAGGGATGGGCAGTGGGTCGCGTGTCTACTTTTTAGGGTTTACCCTCCAGTGGGGCTGGGAAGTGGGTCATCTGTTGACTTATTCCAGGTCTACCCTCTAGCAGGGCTGGGAAGTGGGTCGCATGTCATCTTATTCCAGGTCTACCCTCTAGCAGGGCTGGGTAGTGGGTCTCTTGTCATCTTATTCCAGGTCTACCCTTCAGCAGGTCTGGGTAGTGGGTCTCCTGTCGTCTTATTCCAGGTCTACCCTCCAACAGGGCTGGGCAGTGGGTCACCTGATGATATATTATGGTTTACCCTCCAGTAGGGCTTGGTAGTGGGTCAACTGATATCTTATTATGAATTACCCTCCGACAAGGCTGGGCATTGGGTCTCCTATGGCATTCTAGACTCAGTCCTTTCTACTAGGCTAGTTTGTGGCTTTCTCTGTGATTACCAGAGCGTGACCCTTGGTTATACAGGTCAGTGATGTGATGGCTTTGACTTTGAGGACCTCTCTGTTGTGTGACAGTAATGATGTGTGGTTTGAATTTCCCTAGAACTCTCAAGTACGAGGGGTGCTTTCCCCACAGAGACGCGTCCTTGAGATGTGACTTAAAACCGTGCGAGCGAGTCAATGCCACCAAAAGAGGATAGTATCGAGGTGCGGTGATTTGAGCCCCTTGACTTGCAGTTTGGGGTAGACGTGCGGGATGCTGGGCATCGATGGTGTTTTCTTCTGAGACTGTAGGAAACTCACGTTTCTTGGGCTGAGCTATGGGACAGAGATCCGCTTATGACCTTGTTTGAGCTTCTTGTTGAACATATGGATATGTATTTAATGTGTTCCAGTACCCACTTTTTGGGTTTGGTAACTCTTCTTCCAAGGTAGTCGAAGACGCGCAGGGTATGCCACGTCCTATCCGTGTTTTGCTTCTCATTGTTGGACGAGTCTACTATCCTGGTATAGGCAGCAAAGACTCGGCCAGAAGTTCATATTCTAACTGTATCCAACTCTTTGCGTCTAGATGAGTCTACCTTTCTTTATCTTGTTGGGGTGAGCTGAACACTTTGCTGTTACTCTTTACTGCACTCTTTGTTGAACGCCTTTAATTTTTCTGTTCGCTCTACTGCTCACCCTTTGGTACCCCCTTTGTTGCTCCATCAAGCCCTCGGGGTATCCTACTGAGTATTTTTATACTCACCCCTTTTGGGCTTTTCCCGTACTTTGTGTGCCCTTGCAGACGATAGACAGGTTGGTCGTGATGGTAGAGGAGCTTAGAAGTTCGAGAGCTTGGACCGCATGCGGTGGTCGAAGTTGCGTTCTAGGTGGGGACCCCTCCAGCTATTTTTCTTTTGTTTACCTATTGCTAGGTTGTGGCACTTTTCTTGTTGGGTGCTTGTTTTTCCCCTTTTCTTTTCACTTTACCTCCAGCTTCTACTTGTATTGTTTAGAGGTCGATGCACATTTATGGTATATATATAGCAGTTTTCCTTTTCTTTACTTGTCTTTTCTTTTACTCTGCACTTTTGCATTGAGTGCACTGCATGTGGGTGTGTACAAGTACTTAGGAAAAGGCCTCCGTGAGTTATTTGGCCTTTGTTGCTTATCGCCACCCCCTAGCCTATGGAGGCGGGCTTGGGGTAGTTGCGGCTCGAGCCCGAGCAGGGTTGGGTCATGACATTACCCTTAAAAAAAGATTAGATGATCTCTATATATGATTTTTTAACGTTTATATATAATTTAGAAAAATTTTAAAAAAATAATGTTGAATTAAATTGGGGTAAAGAGAGAGAGAAAGCATAGCCTGAATGGAAAATGGAGGTTTAGGAAGAAACACTTACCTTAGGTATGAATGTGTACTTCACTTGGACTTTATATCATGGATATTGAAATTAAATCTATAAATTAACTATTTAATAAAATATTATACATTTATTCTATTTATTAAATTAATGTTATGTTCATTTATGGCCTTTTTGATGAGTTATAACATATAATTTTATTGCATGGAAGCAAGCATTTACTTGGTTTTTGTGATCAGTTTACTTGTAAATGAGTGTGGATGTTCATGTAAAATGGAAAAATATATTCATAATTGATGTTATATGTTATTAATCAACATATATAATATTTTCTGTTTATTTAATTCTTTTGGTTATTCGGGATGATGATAAATCATTTGATAAGACGTTTGTGAAAATCGTTTAGATTATTTTGGTGGGTATTCAATTATCTAAAACTAGTTTTGTTTTATTAATTAAAATCATATGTAGATAATGGTTTTATAATATTACATATATTATAGCACATTTATATTATTTTTTTAACCATAAAAATGGTTTTATGAACATTCATGATGGAATTAATGGAAAAATAAAATGCATCATCAATGATGTCGGAAAATTGACACATACTAGGTGATGTTTTCATTTACAGAATAAAGGAGATAGATAAAGGAGTTTTATGATGTATATTACATTAACATGATATAATTGTAATATATAAATTATACTATAGTTATCATGTCCCTTTTGATAGGTCATGTGGGGAATTGAAATTAAAATAATATAAATTGAAAAAAATGAAAGAAACGAAAAAGGATTTATACCCCTTGAATTCTTTTCCATGAGAACATCCTTTAGGGGATTAGATTGTTAATATAATTGAGACAAAATTCTCTTGTACATGTTTTAGAGTCCTAGGAAGAGTATTTAAAATAAATTTTACAAGGATAAAATCATTGAAGGCTGTAGTTTAAGTGGTGGTGGGGGTGGTATTTATAGTGGGGGAGATGAGTGTTTTTTGAATATTTTATTAATTTTTTTTATTATATTTGATATATAATATGAATTCATTGAGAATTATAACCAAATTTATTAATATATTAATGTATAGTTTGATATTATTGGCATACATCATTCATAAATCCCTTATGACTCAACAATTCATCAATTTAGCATTTATCATAAATTATTGTATATTACTATTCACCTAAAATTCAAGTATTTTAAAAAAATCTCAAAAAATTAACCCCAACTATTTATTGATTTTTATAATTCCAAAAATAAACTCCTTTTTATGAATCTAATTTTCAAAATATGGTAAATTTAAATTTATAATAAAACAATAATAAACTCAAAAGAAAAAAAATTAAAATTATAACTACTTTTATAACTCATTGAAAAATTAACTAAGGAATCAAAAAATTATATTAAAATAATAATGAAACAAAAAATTAATTTCTGAATACATGTTTTGTAAATAAATTATCTTTAAAAAAATATTATTTAATAAAAAATTATAATTAAACAGTTATGACTTAGAAAATACCAACAATTAATTAATTTTTTTTAAAAAGACATTTATTATACATTGATATATTTATATAATACAATAATTTATAAGATGCGTAAATTTTAATAATACATTCATGGGTGATGTTACTATTTATTTGGTAGGTTCACTTTTTATAAGGGCTATATTACTATTCATATGGGGAAGTTACTATTTAATCGGTACAGGTTCTTTAACATCTAGAAATTCCACTTATTCATTCTTCATTTAAATTTTTTTGTGATCCCTAAGAGATTCAATGTGATTTATACAAAATAAAATAATTATTAGAAGGGAAATTTTATTGATATAATATTTTTTCATTAAATCGTGCATGGATGGAACATATCCATATTAGAGTGTTAGTAGCCAAAATAGTTCATGGCCTATTTTATAGGTAGTTTAAAACATTTACCCAAATATATAAATGAAGAAAAAATTATTTATGATGAGTATGAGGATTTTAGACAAATATTTCTATGAAATGATATTGATGTGTATCTATCACAATTGATTTGTGATTTAAAATATATATTGGAGATAAGTATGAACTTTTTAGTTCCATATGATAAAGTCAATTTAATCTTGTATTTTATGATAATATTCATTATAAATGAATTTTTTGAATGTGGAAACATATCCTGATTAGGTGTTAAAAACATAAATCATGTCCACTTTTTTATAAAGAGACTTCATATTATCTATTTAGGAATATAAGAAATATATAGTACATGGAACATTAATAATTTTTGCGACTTTATCATCCTTATGATATATTTAAAATGGATTTTAATGGTTTTAATAATATATCCTCCACCCCATACCCATTGATATTTTATTAATATTTCGTTAAAGAAAACAATGAATACATATTTTAAATTAAATATTGTTATGGTCAATAAAAATATATCTGGAAGAAATGACTTATATTATTTAAGGTATAATATTGGGATTATTTTTTGAGATTAAACAAATCATTTATGTTATGAATATTGATAAAAACATTTGTGATAGTTTGATTATAATTTTATTGACATAAATGGAAATATAAAGGATATATTTTATACTATATTGAACTTTGTATCCATGGGAACTCATTTGGATTTAGCTCCTGCTATGAAAGGAAACACCTCATAATTAGCTCAAGCCTGTCAACGATTAAGCAATATTAAAATGATGTGTTTTTGTTAATGTTTTAATGGTATTAAAGAACCTAGTGGATATTCATTTAATTTTATGAATTTGGTTTTACTAATGTAATTTTAATTAATAGTTTTGAAACATCATGTTTATCATGTATTTTTGTAGCAATAACTACCAATCACAATATGTGGTATAATCTATATAGTTTTCATAAAGTATATCAACATGTAATGTTATTTTTTCAAATTAATTTTTTTGTAGTGTTGATGTTCCAAATTTTTAATATGTGTTGGATAATAAAGAAGACCTCATAGCATTTCTACTATAATTTTCTTCCCACCAATGTTTTTTGTTATAATGGTTTTTCTTGTTATTTTATTTTGTGAAATTCATATGAATATGTGGGATAGTTTATTTACATTGGATGTATCCTTTAGAAATATATATGTAAATTTTTAAGGGATATGATGAAAATACCCATTGATAAGAGTCTTATAGTTTTCATAAATATATTTAGAAGAGGAAATTGAGTTTTATAATGATTATTTATATAGAGTGGAGCACATAGGTCTTCCAAAATATTGACATTAGAGAGTTGAAAGTGAAGGTTGATGGGTTATTGTCTTAATGTAAAGGTTATTAAATGTGTTGAAGTGATATAAAAATATTTAATTTTTTTGAAAAACATGGATTTGGTTCAACCATATATAGAATCATATATTGTTGGATTAAAGGTAAATTATCTAAAACGAAATGAAAAATGTGTACTGATTGATAATAATAAGACACTTTTTCAGGGATTAATGGGAGAGCATACAAAAGTTTAACTACATTAGAAACATTGAAATGGATGTGTAGGGTGGAATCATTTAATGTAATAACATGGTTTGGTTTTTATACTATTGGTTACCCATTTTATAAAATAATTTAAGAGGGTAATATTACTATTAAATATAGTTAGGTAATGGTTGTCACAATAGGTTTTCATTTTTTTATTGGAAAAGATTAAAACCCAATTACCCCATCAACAAAATATTTTGGTGTTGTTGGGATATAATGTAAATTGGTTGTACAAAACTTTGAGTTACGATATTTATGTTTTACTAGGATGATTATAAAGGTTGAGTAAAACATGATGGTAATGAATTTAAAATCATTTATTTGAGAAGATTTAGTTGTAAAGTGGAATAATTTTTCATGGAGACACATGAAAATAAACTATTTTTTTCAGTAACCCATTAAAATATTAGTGGTCAATATTTTTCAATGGGAATAGAATTTATTTTGATTATGAGGATGATGCAGATATTATTGATTTATGTGAGGATTCATTATTTATAACACAATATCTAGATGACAATAACAAATTAACTATAGTGACATTACTTTTTATATGAAATTATCATGTTCAATGGATATAAAAAACAATAATTTAATCTCATAATAATTAATGTAAATATTTAAATTTTATTATGCAATATAGATATGTAAAAAAAAAATTTAATTTTTTTTACATTTAGAACTATATATTTATTATTTCTATGTTTTTTGTGTTAAATTTTATTTTCAGTAGTTCTAGATACATATTTTTTGATTGAAAAACATAACATATATCATTCATTTTTGGTTAAATTTATGCATATAAAAATACTTTTTTGTAAATTATATATTTAAACTTATAAATATATTGATCATTTTTATCATTTTGGAATTAATTTTTATATTTATTAGTCTATGTAACATAATTTTAAAAAAGAATCATGAAATCGTTATTTTTTGAAATGTACATTTGTGTGACAATATTTTTTTACATACATATTTTTATTCATTGTTTTTATATAATAAATATTAAATTAATCTATTTTTAAAGAGAATATAGTTATATTTTATTATTTATATAATAGTTAGAGAGGAATTTACCAAGACGTGTGTATGTTTTTTCATATTATTAAATATTCAATAAATAAATTATTTAAAGAAAGAACATTTTTTATTTGTAAAAATTTATTTTTAGGACCTATGTTGAGCCTCGTATGGAAAAATATTATGAGTCTTTTATAGAGATCATGATTCCTATATTTGGTCGAAATAGGATTAAAATTTTACCAGAAAATTCACTTTCACATTTAGAACAGAGGATATTTATTAATTTTGATGATAATAATAAAAAAACTAGCCTAAAGGAAATGAAATTTAGGAGTTGTATCACTATATAGAGACATTTTAGGATTAATATTTTATATCTTAATTTTAAATATATAGAAAATACAAAAAATGAGAGATATGGGAGTTCATAATAGTAAAATATCTTAATTTTTTATCATTATATTATTAGTTAATATGATGTATTTTATATACAAATAATTAATGATATCAATTATAGATGACATTCAACTTTCTATAAATAAATGAAATTATGAAAATGTGTCTATATTTTCCTTATATTCAATGGACATATTTTATAAAATGTGATTTTTTTAAAGAATTTTAGAATTAAATAACACACCTCAAATATGAATATTTAGTTGCAGAGACATAGGATAAAACATTCACCAACCAACATGATGAGGAATTTATGGTATAATAACTATTATATATTAAAAAATATATATATATTACTTTATGATTAATCTCTTTATTTCAGAGTAATATGCTTCAAGAAGATATCACCAAGAGAGATAGGTGTAGAATGTATTCGATCCTACTATATCATGTGGAAGTAATCATTTAATGAGGGATAAAATTATTGATGATCATTTTGATACATTATGATCTAAATCAATTAGTGTTTCAGAAGAGATCCATTTCAGTATTACATCACCCGACACTCAGTAAGAAAAATAGAAAATTGGGAGATAAAGAAATTTTTTTATAGATATAGATCAATCAAGGATAATAGTTGAAAGAATTAGAAGAAATTTTTTTTTTATTGAATGTTTTTATTTTTTGAATTAATATCACCATAAAACTATTTTTGTGTATAATTTTTATATGAACATCAAGAGAATGTGACCCAGGGATCTTTTATTCCAAATGGTTCGATGAACATTCTATATACATTATTAGGAAATTCAAAACACCGCAGTCACGTAAGAGGATATGAGGGAGGTGGCATGGGGTGTGTAAGTATGAAGAAATGTTTTGGTATTCAAATTATGAAATTGAGGTAAATTGAAAAATATTCCTTAACATTTATGTCAAAATACTGTAAATATTTAATGGTTTATCAAATAAAATTATTTATGCATTGATTGTTTGAACAAATAAGGATATAATAACAACCTATACAACCTACCTACTTAGAATCTCAACCTATTCATATGTTCCCAACCTTATACATTGTTCTTTATGTTAGAGATTACCATGTGAAAATTTTAGTGTATAGAGTCGTACATAATTTTGGGGATTCTATACGTTACAACCCTATGCATTTAGTTTAGGTAAGAATATTGTTCCATGATATTATAGATCTAAATGGTCCCATTACATTTCCTATAAAGTTGGTTATTAGTGTTGGTGGTTGTGTGGGTAATTTTTACTCTGTCCATCTAGTCTTCTCCATCACTTGAAACATGATTCATGTGGTATTTTACTAATATAATTTACCTAGAATTAAAGTTACTTATAATTTTTTTATATTTAATTTATAAAAGAGTATCTCAAATCAAAAGAACATGTAAAAAAATGGTTCATTAGCCAACAAGTTTAGATACATCTGACATTGTCAATGGGATAAAAATATTATCCTTTTTTCTTATTTATTGGGTAATATTTTTTGATTTAATGAAAACTGATATATGTGAAAGAAACTATGAATTGAGGTTATTAACTAACATATATCATGTATATTGTTTTTATAAGCTCCCCAAAACATTATTACAATTTTTTTCCTTTTAAGTAAATATATATTTCATTTCTTCCTTTGATTAATTAAGGATGACTTCAAGTGACTTAGTTTAATAATTATTTAATTAGGTATCTACACATTAATTACATTAAATATGATACCAAAATAATTTATGATATTAAGGAAAAAGAATATAATTCAATGACTATGAAATATATGAATTATGATGTTATATTTACATAAATATATATATGTATGTATGTAACAAGGATTAGAAAAAATAAATATTGGGTATTTTTTTTCAATTACGTGATTTTTTGTAAATCAAATATAATTATGAATTATTATTAATTATAATTTCTTTAATTATGAAAATTTTATACTGAAATGATCATTCAGTGTTTGGCTTCATCATCCCAGATGAATGCACAATATATTGGTTTTTATTTCAAATTTGGTGAAGCTCATAAAACTTTTGAATTGTTATAGAAAATTATGTTTTATAAGTTATTTAATCTTAATTATTCTAGTAATACATGTTTTTTCTGATATATAGAAAAATATGCCATCAGGTATGTTTCAAAATGATCAGTTGTTAGTTTAGGCTGCAAATAAAATGATTTATCCGAATATAAAGGTAAATAAACATTATATTAGATAATATTTTTTTCATTTATATATATAAGTTGGTATTATTTTCAAGTTAATGTATCGTTATTGTAGTGTCATTGTAAAAATTTCAATGTGGAATGTGGATAATTTTTTTTCATGTTTTAGATCATCACAACATGTGAGATGACTAAATTTAATAAAGTTAGTTATAATAAATAATTTACCTTTTATATGAAAATATTATATTTTTTAATATTATATTTGTTTCTTATAGTTTATTTGAAATGTTTTCGAGTCATATATTTATTAATATGTGACCCAATTTCAAAGATTTTTTCCAACTATTTTCTAATTATGATGAATTTATAAATAGAGTATCTTGTATATATCTATTAATTAACATAAAAAATAGTATTTTGACTATTTTATATGGTTTGTAATGTTTATATATTTTTTGTTCTAGTAATATTTTTTTGTGTTCCTAAAACACCTATTGTACCCTTTTTTTAGAGAAAATTTTGAAGATTCCAAATAATTTTTTTTATAAAATGAAATGGAATCCTAAAGATTAGTATTTTGACATCAGTCTTTACCCAAACCCGATTTATAAATATTTTTAATTCTATTTAATATGTTCTTTACACCTCATTTTATACCCCAAAATGATGTTAAATTTCTTATTGATATAGGTTTTAAGAAAAAATGGAAGGAATGATTTTTTCTAAAATAATTATATGCCTTTTGATATTAGTTTCTACTTTAAACAAACATTTTAAGTGGATCTTCTCATCGAATTTCAGTAAAAATCAATTTAAAAATGTTGAATTCTTGGAAAAAATTATATTTCATCGGATGTCATTGTTTACATAAAAATGAAGTTAAAGGCCAAAATTTCGAAAATTATTCTTCTTTTGACATTGGTAATCTCCTAAAACCAAAGTGTGGACTCATTTAAGGATGCAATATTTCAAAAAAACTGATGTCGAAATATCACATATTCTTATTTTTTATTTTATGTTTCAAAATTGGTTTTTGAAAAGAAAATGTTGAAATAATGATTTCTAATGTTTCCTGCATCAATGGCGGTTAAAAGATGACATTTAAAAATTTATAATTTTTTTTAAAATATACTTTTACATAGGTGTGGTGAAATATTTTTCACCACAAGCATGATTAAAATCTATCATAGTTTTACAATACTTTAAATTACATATAAATTTCAAATTATTTTGATTTGATGTGAAATGTTATGATCTTAATAGATATTTTTCATAGGAAGTTTATGTTAAACAACCACATATTATTGAATAATATAAATTTTTGACAAAAAATTTAAAGATAATAAATCACTATTTGGACTTAAAGAATCCTAATGAATAAGTTTGACAGAATTTATAGATTTTACATCAAAATAATTTTTTATTAGATTTATTGATGAAAACATAGTTACAAATAATTTTTTTAAGGATACAATCGTTATTTTAGTTTTTTTCAATAACATTATGTTTCAAAAATCTAAGAGACATATATTAGAATGTAGATATTAATTTATGAAAAATTGGATTAAAATAAAAAATTTAGAAAACTCAACATTTAGACATGGATTTAAAATTTCTAAAAACCCAAAAGGTAATATTTTAATTCAATAGATATATATTAAATACATAATCAAACATTTAGTTTATTTATAATAAATAGAGTATAAGTAATCCATAATAATTATATATAATAATTGATCACAATGAATCTAGTAAAATAGTAGACTATATAGATTATAAATGTATGATAAGAAGTATACTATACATTTTATAATGTTGAATAAACATTATGGTTTCTATAATTTTATATAAAAAATAAAAAAATAACATAGAAAACATTTATAAGTGGTAAAAAAATCTTTTCAATTGAAAGGGTTTTCAGAACATGGTTTATTTAATTCAGGTTGTAATTTAATATTCCTATAAGTTACTCTGATTCTATTTTTGGAAGCTAAATATTAGAGAGAAAATATTATTCTCTATTTTCTCATTTATTAATAGAAGATTTTGTCACATGATTTTGTCAGAATCGATATTATATATCAAATTTTAAGTTATAAATATTAATATATAGTACTTTTATGTTCTATTTCCATTTATTGTGGATTCAACACACACTCATGGATTTTTCATTAAGTTTTAATTAAATTACATTTATTTGTAATAGTAATAGTGTTATATATTTTACTACTAATCCTGAAATCACTCAAGAAAAATTCCAAATGATATAATAGACCATTCTCATAGGGATATCACATTCAAATAACATATAAATATTTAATTTTCAATAATAAAAAATCAACATTTTATTATTTTAACAAAACATTTAATTGAAAACTGATTCAAATTCATGATACATATTTTTATAATGATCAATATAAAATTACTTTCATTTATTTTCATCTTAAAACTATCTCATATCATTAGAAAGACCCTGTAATGAGAGTTTGGCATCAATCTATCTCTAATGAAATTTTCATTTTTATCCCTTATTTGAATTTTTCCCTCACTAGGTTATCATTTTTATCTCATTGATTTGTTGTCAATTTTATCTCACTGGTTTTTATTTTTTTCATATTAGTTCTTTTACCTCAAAGGTTTTCCATTTATAAAGTATTTAATTATATTAATTTTTTTTCAAACGTACTTTTATTGGATGTATATTTTTTCCTTTTAATTTTTTTTATCAATCTCATTTAGTATCTATGAAGGGTATATAATTTCAATTAAGATTTTTCTTGAACCATACTCAAAAGATGAATATATTTTATTTTTTTTAAAGATTACTTTAGGTTTGTTTAACATATTTTTTTTGGTTTTTGAAAATTTTACTCCTCATTATTTTAATACGTAGTAATGAAGATAAATTAAAAACACCGAGAAGATAATAATTATATTAATTTTATAAATTAATTTTTATGATGGTAGAACTAATAGTTATTGATTTTATGATTGAATTTATATTGGATGATAGAAAATATTTTTATAACTATAAATTATAAATTTAATTCTCTATATAGTTAGTATGATATATTTTTCCCATATATTTTCACAGGAGTCATTTTGGACTACACATAAAAAAATTACAAATATTTGGATTATAGAAATATAAAAATACTATATAATGACTACAATATAAATAATATTATTCAAACCCATATTCATATTTTTTTAATTCTATATTTTTCTAAAATGAATAATTTTTTTTTTCTCTATGAAATATCAAAAAATTATTCTATGTATCTCAGTGTTTTATCCTCTGAAAACACATGAGAATTAAATGTATCCAACACACTCTTTGTGATAATTGGTGATGTAAGAGTATATAAAAGTTTTATTATATAGAAATATACTATTAATTATAGGGATATTAGTTATATGAAATTAAATATTGGGGGAGAATATAAATTTCAACCATATTTTTTCATATAAAAAATATCTTATATAATAATAATTTTTAGTTTTAATGAATTTTATTTAAAAATTTTTATTTCCTAAACCATTGTGAATCCAACTATAATATATATATATATATATTATTCATCAGAAGCTACATGATATTTTAAACATTAAATAATCACACTATAAGGTATGATTTTACATGAATTGTAGTGTGTATGAGTCATCAACAGAGTGTGTATGATTCATGTGTGGTTGTTTACATATGAATTCTATTTACATATTTGAAAGAATTTGTCACAAATATCTTTGTTATGCTCACACCACAAAGGATATAGAATACGAAATAAATTATTCCATAGATTGGATCACACTAAAAGTTGATTGAGCTCACAAATAATTTATAGATATATATAAAATATAAGTATATTTAATGAATTGTTTTTTAATGAAATAAACAGTATCATCATATGGAGTTTGTTCATTTTTGGAAATATGTTCTTTCAGTGATCTATAAATTTAATTTGTCATATTTGATCATGGATCTTCAGGATAAATATATTGGGTAAATTGGATAGAATAATCAACCAATTTGAGTGATTTAGAATATAAATATTTGGAATATCCCTAATTCAGAGAAGAATGGGGCTTGGAGTGTTTGAAATTATTACATATGTGCGACCATAATTATTCTTCTATCAGTTTTCTTAAGATTTCTTATTACTCCATCCCAAAAATAATGTGATCATGATTTTAGTTTTTCTCAAGAATTAATTTGTGGATAATTTTAATAAGTAAGGTTTTTATTTTATGACTAATTCAATTTTGGTCTTCTTATTGTGTTCACATTTTTTAAATCTCTTCCTTAATCATCCATAAATGATTTTTTTTTATTTTAGGGTGTTTTATTTTTATTGTATTATAGGTACATAACCTTATACATTAACATTAATTTGATTTATTTCTATTTTTAAATATGGTTTTGGGTTACCTCCCTTGATAATTACCTAAATTATTTGACCATAAAAAAGGAAATATTAATTTGAGAGAGAGTAATCACTCAGACTAAAAGGATTGAATAGACCCATTTCTAATGAAAACTAGAATAAATCAATGGTGTTCATAATAATTATGTCACTATTAATGATTTATAATGATGGGCATGTTCATTTTATTTTAATTATTATTTTTTAGAATATTCAAAATGATATTGTTTTAGATTTTTTTATTATTTATTTGGTATAAAATAATAACTTGAAGTGTTCTCATAGAATTTTCTCTATAGATTCAACCAAAGAATTTCATATATTACACTTGTTTAAATTTATTTTAGTATTATGTAGTTTTTTTCATTATAAATTATAAATTTTCATGAGACAAGGGGAACTGTAATATTCCAATGGATGACCATATTTTTTGATCCATTTTTAGGGAGAAGGTTTATCATAAAATTGATTTACTATTAAAGAAAAATATTGTCCCCTAAATCTTTTCTATTATAAAAATAAAGATATGGTAATTATATATTTATATAAATGGTATTTCAATTTTTTATAGATGTAAAAAATATTTTATTTATTAGGAACATTTAATTTTCCATTTAAATCATGTATATGAAACCTAAAACTGATGAACTAAAAGAGAAGATCCAAATACAAGGGGTAATTGGCCCACAACCACATATGTGTGTTGATGAGGCACTCCCATATGACTTGGGATTTTTTTCAAAGAGTCATGTCAATACATGATAAAATTAAAGATGTTGTTGTTGAATACCCAAGGTTATCCACAGAATAATATAACTGTAATAAAAATATTTAGGATGAATCCAATAAAGTAGATAAATTTCAGGCTAAACAGGAGGGATGTTATGAATATAGAGTTGAATACTATATATATGGAAGAGACCCTTATATCTGATGGTTGAGAGGATAAATAAGAAGTAGGAGAAGTATTAGTTTAAGAAGACATACATGAGTAGAAAAATTATAATAAAATATAGAGCAATTCTGAAGAATATAAATCCTTCTCTAATTAGAATGGTTTTCATGATTTTGGTTCCCTAAAACAATGTTGAGAATATTTCATTGAGGGGGAGAAATAATGGAAAACTTAGTGAGCAAAATGTCTAACATGGATCAATCAAAAATATGTATCTTTATTTCATTATCCTATTATTTAATGAAGAGTGATGTTATTTCATAATTTCTATAAATAAATTGATTTAATAGAGGAAACAAGAGTTATTTTTAAGTGTACAATAGGAATTAGTTTCATAGAATTATATTTTCATTTTAGATTTTGTATAAGTTTCAATTCACAATATCCTTTTTTATCCTAATTGATAAGGGGATAAGTTCTTTCTGTATTAGTCTTTTTCAATTGGCTCAGGATTACTAAAGTAATAAAATAAGGAAATGAAGTGGGTTCACTTAAATAGATATGGGAGTATTATTTTTAGTAATTTATTTCCATTACACCCAATTATTTTTTGTTTGATTTATATTTTTATGGATTAAATAAATTTAATAACCCAATTAAAATATATTATTTATTTTTTTAATTTAGGAGAAAAAACTTTTTCTGGAATACATTCATGACCTATATAAAAATTATCTATTAATAATATTGAATAATTTTGATAGGGGATGAATTATTAGAAATAAATATGGGGTTATCAATTAAATGAATCTTGATTTAGTGGTATAATTTATTTATTCATATGTAATTTCTAAAAAGTTTTTGATTCATTGAATATTAGAAATTATTGTTGAGTTGATATTTATTCTATTGAATACAATGAGTGATTAGACCAATTAACATTTTTCTTAAACATAAGGGTTTTCCATGAAAAAAATATATACTATCGTAGACTCATTTTAGGATATGTTATTCACATTTGTATACTTATTAAAACAATAATCGATATCTTTTGATTGAAAAAAGTCACATTAATATTAATGAGGAATTTTTCATTGAGCACATTTATCCTTTGATACCAACAATTACATAAATCCGTCTTATAATCATATAGGATACATTAAATACATTCATAAGAAAGAAACAATACAAACCTATTTTATCAATCCTATCATTGTCTAGTTATTTAAAATAATATACAATAAATTATGTTTACAGTAATTGTTTATCCATTATGGAGGGGATGTAATGTAATGGGAAGTGAGATATAGGCTATTATGATTATGTGTTAGCAAAAGGATCATGAATGATTCATAATAGTGAATATTTTTTTACAATATCTGAAAAAATTAAAAATATTTATTTATAAAGAAATCGAAAAGGGAAAATCATTTTAAAAAAAATAGTATAATTGATAAAAATAAAAAATATATAAAAACAGTGATAATGAAAATAAAAAAGATGTACATATTTCATTAGTAGTATTCATGCTATTTATTGAACTGTTTCATTGAGTTTTGGAGATATAAAGCCAATATTTTCCTTAATTTTTATATTTATTTCAATGATTTAGTTCCAACCAATTTATAATTTTGAGATAAATTGAATCACTTTTTGGAATTTAGGTATTTTTTGAGGTTAATTGTTAAAATATATTAATTATGAATTTTTAATATTTTTCTACCACATCTATATTATGTGAATAACATTAACAATATTTATCCAAAATGTAAAATTATTTTTCTACTTCCTTGACATAAGGGATTTAAATTCTTCAATTGAACCATGTGATAATTGGAAATTCATGTGGGAACAAAATTCAAGTAATAAGAAAAATATTATTTGCAAATGGAAGTCACCTCTCATTAATTAATGGGACATATATCATGATTCATGACACCAAATGATGTGATTGTAGTTGAATATGAAAGGTTACTCATTGGTACATGATGAAATTAAATTTCATGTAGAAATTTTCTTAATTGAGATATATTTTAGAAATGTCACATTAGAGTAATAGGTTGAGTCTCCTCAACCAAAATATTTGAGGTTAAGTAATTAGGGAATAATTTTTTTTTAAAATTTACAGAAGTATCAAAATAATGAGGGCAGATAGAAAACTCAAAACTCTAAATAAATCTTACGAAGGAGACATGACTACTTTTATCTATCTAGTTGGATAAAATAATGAATAAAATTTACATGTTGATTCCAAATAAGATATTTTAATCTCTTCATTTTCAGTTTTCTTAGTTTTGCAATGCCTTATTCTTCCCCACTCTACAAGATTACTCTTCACATGGAATGGTAATATTATGAGTGATTGGGGAAGGGGAAGTTCCTTTTTTAATGAATGAGTTCCTAAACATCATGGAATAAAATAATTTTCTTTATTATGTTGAGTTAGTTTCAACCTTCTATTGGATTATTTTTTACCATGAATCATCGTATTTGGATATAGATTTTGTTATTTTTATTTATTTGGACAATTATGACAATCTCCATCAACTAGATTATATTTTATATATCACAGAATAGAGTATGGATTCGTTCCGAAGTAGTAAAAAATCATATTTACATATAGTATGGTTACTAAACATTCATGATACTCTAGGATAAATAATAACTGATCAAGAATTTACAATGTTAGTTGAGGATATTTTATATAACACTATAACAATTATGAAGTAGGATATTGCATGATAATATTTTAACAATTTTTATTATAACCATAACTATTTTACCAAGGGAGATATATGAAAAGATTTTAGAATTTCAGTTCATTCAGCTTACGAGAAGTGGATAAGATAACTCAGACCAAAGACATAATTGCATTGGGAAGACAAGACCTAACCTAATCACTATTCTTATATCAATTTTTTCAATCAATTTTTTTCATCAATATTTTTTCAATATAGTCATTGATTAATTTTTTTTTGTTTTAAAAGAAAACCCATATAAAAACATCCATCATTTTCTACTAATTTAAAGTGAAAATCCATATTTTTATACTTTCCTATAAGGGTAAAAACTAGGTTGAACACTATACGACATTTTAACTTATAAAAAATAGTATTTTCGACACAACAAGATATTTATATATCAATTATTATATTAAATGATGGGGATGTGGTTTTGTCAATCTAATTTTCATATTTCATAATTAAAACCACCAATACTAATCATTTCCCCTAAATCCTAAAATTAAATGAACCTTATTAAATTGACATATAAATAGTAATTTGAAATATGAATTTGAGGAAATTTCTCTTGAAAACTCATGTAAACCACTATGTTTTCTCCCCAAAATTTTCATCATTGACGGAAATCACAACCAAACACTTAGAGAACTCTATTCCCCATAATTCCTTTTTCAAAAAAAATCTATCATGATAAAGTTACAAAATGAATTTGAGATGAAAGAAAACTTGATCTAATTGCTTACTAAATCTAATTTCATGAATGGAGAAGACAAAAAAAATATATTTAAGAGTTCACACATGTGTCCTCTAGTTTTAGACCTTGATGAGTATATCAATAGTTGGTAAATTTAAAGGAATTCCGTTTTTCACTATATGGATATTCCAATGAATGGTGGTAAAGCCTAGAACCATGAGTTTTTAATGATTGGGATATCTTTCAAAGATCCTTCATAGGATTACTCTTCTATAATTTTATATACATAACCATCTTACAAGAGATCTATGGAATAAAAGATTCATCTAGAGAGAATCTCTTAATGTACTGGGAGAGGATTATGGAGATATGTTCATTCATACCACATCAAAAAATTACGGAGAATCACTTCATTATTTTCCTTTAGAAAGGATTATTGTAAAATTATGAAAAATATTAGAATTATTCATTTAGAGGATATCTTATTGAAAATTATCCAAAATATGCTGAAGGACTAATTTATATTACTTCACAGATCCTGCAACTGTTTTGCACATGAGTTACTAGAACCATTGGTATTCTGGAGGTAATATGTTCTCATCCATAAACCCTATTAAAAACAAGGATTTAAGAGATTAATAATTTTGAGAGATATATATCTATGAAACTAGTGGTATAAAAAAATCTAGTTATGTTATGTGGTTTATCCAAATGACATAATTATTTCATTACCAAATGTGTTTAAGTTCAAAGAATTTAATGTTTTGTAGAAATTATTTAATGAAGGAAGTTATAATAAATGAAAGGAAGTATAAATCCTAAAAAATTCTAATATGTATTTTTAAATAAAATAATTAGACTATAATACCTTACTAAAATTAGTTCCAAAATGAACCTGCTTTCCAATATCAATTCCAATATCCAACACCATATTAGAAAAATAAATATTATAAATAGAAAAAAAACCAATAACCACCAAATTTCCAGATACCCAATTAGTGGCCACCCACAAAAATAGAACCTTAATTGAAATAGATAAGGTCTATAGTTTAGTGCATAATCTATATATATATATATTATATTTTTGAAAACATGGAAGGAGTTCTGAGAGAAATATTTTCCAAAATACTAAGAAAACTACCAAATGAATCCATTCCAATCCCCAATGACAATGTTAGTATAATAACTATATGATGTTGAATATAACTCCCTACAACATCCTCCCTTGAACCTGACACAACTCCACTCTTACAATGGTATATTGAAGTTGATAATTCTGAAAATAATTTGAAAATAACCTGGGAAAATGAAAATAAAGAGGAAGAGGGGTAGGATGGGATAATAAGGATGATATAAGAAAATCAATTTAAATGAAAATAAAGGGAGAATAAAAAATACCACCACCATTTCCATAAAGGATGACAAATTTAAAGAAAACATAGGAGGTAGGACATCAAAAATAAATTACCTACACAATCTAGATTATTGAAATTAATATTCCCATTAATGAGTCAGTTAATTAAATCCAAATATAATAAATCTTTCAATTATCATTTAATAAATAATATTTCCCTTCATGGGAATGATAAGATCATATTTAGAATAAGTTCCTTGACATTTATCACACCATAATTTTGAAAAAAATGTCAACAGCTAGGGACATTTTACGGTCAATTCAACATTATATATTTATCATTTTATAATGGGATATGTGTTATAGGTGATGTAACTAATTAAATGAATACCATAGTATACAATTATTTGTATATGGGACACTTGAAACCCTTAAGAGTGGTGGACCATCAGAAAAAACATTTCACCGGTTTTCTTGGTAGGTGTTTTGGAATATCTCATTGTACATGTCAAAGATATGCTATTCCTGATTTACTTCTATGTATTTAATGTGGATGAAGATACAGTCACATCATAATATCCCATTATTTCAGGGATACTATTTTATAAAAATACCAATACCATCATAAATATCAATTAAGGAACTCTCACAATATAGTTTGGGGATATCAGCATCTACTTAAATATTTTCTACATTAAGAGGTACCCCTTGGATGATCACTCACACATTGATCTCAATCAAGAAGAAGATACTAAAAATTAAACAATAAGGTATGTATCAAGAAATCACAGCATTAGGAGAGCACATTCCTATTGAAAATATCTTAAAACACGTGAGTTCAAAAAATTTGGAAATTTTGATTATATGTGAAAAGAAGAAGAAACATATTATTTCATTGATTATTTATTAAGTGATCAATATAGTGATATAATTTCATGTACACACGATATTTAGGAATGGGATAAAAGGAATCTAAATTTAATTTTTTATCATGAAAAAACCCCAAATCATTAATTAAAACCAATTCCCATTGATTTGAAATATAATTTCCTTATGGAATGATAGAAATTATGAATGATATTTGATAATAGTATATCTAAAACATTGTAAAAATATATAATTGTTATTTTTCAAGAGAATTTATAGGTAATATGGTTGAGTATAGGATATATACTAGAAAAAACCAAAAAATATTATCATAATAAAAATCTACTATTTAAATTACAAAACCATCAAACAACCTCAATGGAGGCTAAATCATATATCAATGGAAATTTTTAATAAGGATATTGAGAATATATTTGATGTGAGGATTATATATCTGATTTTTTATTCTTAATGGGTTATCCTCATCCATGTATGTCCTATAAAATCTATTAAAAAGCTAAAAGTTTTTAAAAGAATGAATTAATACATGTTAGAATTTAGTATTGCTAGAGTGTGTTTATAGACTCTACGAAGTTGAATTCAGTCATTTAAAAAATCATATTTTCATTCCTTTCCTTAACTATAATTTAACATAGAAATTTGAGATATTAATGGAGATGAGAACCAAGTGGAAGATAACATGAGTATACTTCCCAACACTATTGAAGTTAAAATTATAAACAATGAACCCCTAAATGACAAAATTTAAGGTGATCAATTGTACTTGATTGATGGAGAAATGACATGGTATGATACAATGGTCCATTTTTCTATAACATCTCCAATCCCATTACATTTAAATCCCCCTAAATTCCAAAAATATAATCAGAAACCAAATATCACATATGGGACGATCCATATCATTTGAAAACATCCATGGAATAAGTTATAATAAAATGCATTCATAAAAGGGAAATTGAATAGGTTTTCTAGTTATTCCATAATTTAGTTTATGAAGAACTATTCGGACCATAAAGGGTATCAAAGATGGTTTTGGAATATATAATTTATATTCTCACACTCAAATATTCACATGAATTTCGAAAATACCTTAAAGATCCAGTATTTTAAAAATATTTCAAAGAGATATGAAATTCTAAATACCCACTTATTTTTTGTTAGATTTTTTATGTCTGTGGAATAGATTATATTGGTCCTTTCGCAATTTAATTTAGAAATTCATATATACAACTTACAATTGAGTATGACTCAAATTCGGTGGATAAAAAAACTACTAGCAATGGTGATTATAAAATTGTTTGTGATTTTGTTAGGGATAACATTTTATTATAGTTGCACTGTCTAGATTCATCATTAGTGGTTAAGGGACTCACTTTTACAACAGTATATTGATTATATTCCATATAATATGTGGGGTTTATTATAAAACATCAACTCATTCTCATATATAGATAAGTGGCCACACTTTGGTGCCCAACCAAAAAATTAAAGGGATTCTCGATGAGACTGTTAAACCCAATATGAAGGATTTGATAAAAAAGTTGACATACTTCTTATGAGGTTATTTGATTCCCTAAAAAACCACAATAAGAATGATCCCATATGTGATAATTTATGAGAAAACGATATAAGTAGCCTATATAATTTCATCTTAAGTATTATAGGGCTATGAGAGAGATGAATAAGGATCTAGAAAGATATGGAAATTATATAGTATTACCACTACATGATATGGATAAAATTAGAAGATATGATTTTGAAAATTCTAGTATTTACAAATATAGAGAAAGATTTTCTCATGAAAATCCTACCCAAACAAAATAATTCCATCCTCAATACATAGTGAAATTATTAAACTCAATACTCAAGATGATTTTTTATAAACATGATTCCATATGGGAATATCCATTTATAGTTAATAATTTATATCTCTTCAATGTTATGAGTATTGTGAAGGAGGGAGATTATGAGAAATTCACTATTAATGGTTTAGGATGAAGAAATACCATTGGAACATGCAATCAGAGCTAGTAAAGTAGATCACACTCCTCCAACCTATTTTTAAATAAAATCTTTTATACCTCTATTTAATGGTTATATGATTATTGTGATTCAATTTAAAATTTATTAAAATGTTAAATATATATGAATTAGTTTAGTAAAATAAATACTTTACTATTTTATGAGGGAAACATTATAGTTTAGAATTTTAATTTTTTTTTGTAAATTTATGCGTGTTTCTAAAAATTGTGGGAGTTTTTTTTTTCAATTTTTATGGGTTTTTTAAACATGTGAGTTCAAGTGAATATATTTTTATTATTATTGAAACCCATTTAAATAAGTTAAAAAATTTGTATCCTATAACTGAACATAAATGAAACCTAAAATGACATTTTTCATGTTAAAAAAATATATAATTTCATTAAAATAACTCTATTTTTTAATCCCAAGCTGCATCTGACTATCTTTATCTACAAAATCACTATCTTATGAGATTTTAGAACCCTTTTGGACATATTACATACAATCATCTCGATTCTTAATATAACATATCCATGATTTCATTAACTATAAATTGATTTATTTCTTCTAAAAATATATGTTTTATGTACTTTTGTTTTAAAATATTGAAGCATTTATTGGGTTTTAAAAGAATGAACTTTTCATATCTCTCTATCACGTCTCTTCCCTTTCCGGTTTCATGAACCAGTTGTCTCGCCCTTGTTTCCCTTCTATCAATGTTATCAATAATGTCCAATCCTTTGTGAATGAAGTTCTATGAGTTCTAATTTCTATTTTGGAGTTCACGAATGCATCAGAAATGCTGGATCTCACCATGGTTGCATATTTTTGTAAAAAGAACACTCTTGTTGAGGTCTTTGACATGTTTGTTTTCACACCTTGGAAGTTATAATAATGCCTAGTTTTTGGCCTTTTATATCTGAATCCCACCCTGAATCATGTTTTGAACGAGGAATAGCTGATAGGTGCAGGTGCTAATGCTCGTCAGTTATGGATTTCTTCTGATTCTAAATATTTTTGTGGAATTTTGATTTTCATCTGATGCACAAATCATCAGTCATGATGTTAAAGATTTCAATTCATGACCATCCATTACAATTCAAGAATCTGATGATTATTCAGCTTATTGACAACATTATAGGGAGATACATTTTTTCATATTCCCATACCAGTGTTGTCTTCCGTCCGGTTTATTTGATAATTTGGGTTGAATTAGATGTTTCTAAGGGACTGCTGAAATCAATAACCATTTAGATAGAAGTGGAACGTCAATGGAATTAGAGGTTTTCATATGATTCTATTATTCGATTATGTTCTAATTGTCGTCTCTTGTGCCATTATTCTTCCAAATTCCAACAAAGGAAATTTGAAGTGTGCCATGTCTCAGAGGTTGATCAATAGGGTACCAGTGGGGCTGAAATTTTTGAGGTACACACGTCAGATTAAAAGGTGAAAGTGGTTGAAGAGTTCAAGGGATTGTGCCAGGTGGGGGTTGATGAAGTATCCAAGGATTTTCATCCCCTATAAATGTATTTCCCTATGAATCTTAATCCTATATTCTTGGATGTCTTAAATATACATAAGTGCGACCTTTTTGGGGTGGTTTTTGGTTCGACAGGGCTACGATATGATAATGGGGTTTTTATTTCTTAGATATTTGGTCCGGGAAGGGTTAATCAGAAATTTTCTTTGTATATGGGGGTTGTGAGGTCAGGAAAGGATACAGTGCTTAGGAGACATGGTCCTTCTCAGGTGTCTAATGAGGTTAGCGAGGTTGGTACAAATTGTGACCAGGTTCAGGTGATGCAAACGGTAGGTAATGGATTGATGAACATAAAAGAGGTGTCATCTATTTTTTTAGACTACTAATTTGAAGTCTTTATGGGTGAAGGGATAGATAAGGATCATGAAATAGCCATGAAAAATATTCTAATTTAAGAATAGAGTTTCCAAATGGAAGAATATATTGATGAGCCTTCCTTTGATGTTTCTGAAAATTAATCAGATGAATTCCAGGGCAGAGGGATAATCTGTCTGAGGAGGAGGAATGGACATAGAGACAATCAAGATATAGGGTGTTGTACCTTGGTTAATGTAGATAAGTGAAAAGGGTTTAAGGACTATTCATACGTACCCTAACAAATTGAGACAAGATCCACAAAAAAATCAAAGTCAATAGAACATGGAAGAGTCCATTTAGAGGCTTACATATTTCCAAACCTTTCTTCCAACATGTTTATTAATGAATGGGTTGAGGCTGTTGGTGAATGAGAGTTGTGGGAAATCATTGTTAAATTTGAGGATAAAATGTTGGAGGAATCTCTTTCGATCATTGCCTTAAAAGAGGATGGTGATAAGATGAATGAAAAATTGTTATGTGTGGACACTAATAAAATGTTGTCAGCATGGATCACAAAGAAATATTGCAGTCTAGTAATAGGATTCAATATAGGGAAGTTAACCATGGGGGATTTCATTCATAAGTAGGAAAAGTTGGCTTACTGGTTCGAAGACGTTATCAATGATGATCCATATTTAGGGCTAAGATTACTTCTTTTCAAATTACATAGGAATACCATGTCTAATAGACACAAGTTATATTTCAATGCCTCATAACTACTAGGATGTTTAAAGATTTGTGTTTGTACTGGCTTGGGTTCTCACATTATCTTAAAATTATTTGCAAAATAAAAATTTAACATTCAGGTCAGGTTAGAAGATTGCTTTTCAAGAAAATTCTTTTTATTCAGGCATACCCTGAACATTCAATCCTTTTTGACCACATATTCCATGAACATCCTATTAGGGTATCCAAAATACAATCCAATTATCCTTATCCAATAAACTCATGATGCGAAAATGCACGAACTAGTAGAACATAAGTATGGGGGAAGCTGTATTGTGGTGTGCTACATCATTTTGTTCTCAAATTGGTTAAAAATAAAATCATGAAGACATGCTTTCAGTGAGGAATAAATTATTCTTCTAAAATCTATGCATTTTTAGAGTTAATGAGCAGAATTATAATAATTTCCTTTTAAGATCAATAGATTGAAAAAAACAATGTAAATCATGTTTGTGAAGCTGAAAATATAAATTTTCATTTAATGGAAGGGATGGGAAGTCCTTCCATCTTCATGAATTTCCGAGCAACCCATATCCCGTAAAACCTATTATTGTATAATATTTTATAATATCATAAAAATAAAATTTAATGAAGGGATTTGAGGGTATATAAATTTTTATTCATAAATTTTGAGTTGTATGAACATTCCTTAATGTTATTATAATTATTAGAGAAATTTTTCTACTATTGTGGTTAAAGAGGAGCCTAGACATAAGTGAAAATTAAAATTAAGAAAATTTACATCAAAAAGTACCAAAAGATTCTTATTCCATGTCATAATATTTTACATGTAAAACCTAACAAGAAAATCCACTTTACAACCCTAAAAGTACTCATTGTAATCAAATGTTATTAACTCACATTGGGTGTACATGAGTAAATTTATCATTGAAATGGATAATCTTGCATGAGTTTGGATGATAAAACCATTGATTAAAATTTAGAGTTGTGCGATTAGAAAAAATTCATGATAGGTAAGTGTTTTATTGGAATAATAGGAGAAATATAGTAGAAATGGATTGAATTATCAAGAGGGAATAATTTAAATTAAGGTATATTAGGTGGAATGATATCTTTTATTTATTGTTTTTAAATTTTTATATCTCATGTGAATGTGTTTTAAATTCACTTTGGTTTGATTTAAATGATTACTTATTCTATATTCCATGTGATATGTGGGGGGGGGGGAATTGATAATGATAATATTATCATTATTTTTCATTTTTATTTCAACGAGTTAAATACCACAAATATATCAATTTTGTTTGAATTGAATAGTTTTTGTATTTTCTGGATGTATTATTTTTAAATGCTAAACTTTCTTAGTTATTGAAATTTAAAAGTTTTCTGTCACTTCTTCATTTTGAGGATTACATTTTCAATATTTTTCCATATTGAGTAAATTAGTTTTTATATTCTTCCATTGTCTAAGGGGATTCGTCTTCATAGACTAAACTAAGTGATAACACAAACTTCTTGGGTCACTAATTAATTAGCCAATGTAGAAAATATTTTTTTTTGCTAATGGAATTGATAATATCTATTCAAAACAAAAAATATATAATGCTACATTATACCAAATGAGATGATTTAAATTGTATATGATGTATTAATCAATGATCCATGTGTATATTTAATTTATTTGAGAATTATATCATTGATGTAGCTACTGCATGCGTCATAGTAGAAGAATACAAAGAGTCTCTTCTGTAAGAAAAATACAGCTTCTATAATTTTGGAACAACATTTTTTACATGAATAAAAAATATTTTAAATTTTTAGGGACAAAAGGAAAAAATAATAACAACTCAAAAAAAAAGTTATCATTGAAATGATTATATTTTTGGATGGAAAAATAGTAAAAACTTCTAAAAGATAGGTTCTAGAAATGAAAATTTATTGTCTCTATTTTCTGTATTCTTATTATTATGAAGCCAGACTCCCCCCTTCATCTTGGTTACCAATCCCATGGAGGGATAAAATTTTTATTAATAGAGTAAGGGTATTTTTTCCTCCTCGTTATTATTCAGATCTTAAACCTCAGTGAATAAAATCATTTTCCTTATTTTATTAATTTGGTTTAAATATTATAATAACAATTTATTATTATGTATAATAAATTTTGGTTTTATATTAATTTATTTTTATATATTTTTTCTATTATAACCATATCCCTCTACTAGGTTTTGGTTTATTTATGTTGGAATATACCATTTTATAGTGATCATGTAGTTGGTGAACATTGGTAAATGTTGGATGGGTAGTGTAAATTCTTGATTGTATTGAATAAAAAAGAATTTATTTGATTGAATATGAATTATTGACCCTAAAATGATCACACATCTGATATAATTGTTTTCCATCACATTATTCACCAATCTATTCTCAATATGTTGATTTATTACTTTATTTGATTTCTTGAACCAAACTATTTCCAAAACACCCATCATTTTACTATAATTTAGAGTGAACAAATTTATTTTTGTGTTATTATATCTTGATACAACATAGTTTGACCACTCTACTTCATTTTACCATAAGAAATAATTTGATTACATACCCACAAAAATGATGGTTCCTCGTGTGTTCGGTGATAATATTTTTTGGAAGAGGAGTTTTTAAGTTTCTATTTTTATCAGGTAATGTGTATTAGATTTTATATCATTTTTTAGAATTATAATTTTTCAAATAAAATATATAATTCCTCATTAACCTCAGAGTCATTCAATACTTATTTAGAATTCCTAGTGATTAATGGTGATATAGGACACTATTGGGTATATATTTGAGATTCATTGAATGAATATTTTTAGTGTGACTGTAAATGAGTTATGAGAATGAATCCATTAAATTTTTTTCCTTGAGTGATGAGAGAAAATAAATTCCATATAAGTTAGATTATATTTTGATATCCTAATAATAATAATTTTATTATTTTTAATTAAATCTAAAAAGGTATTAATCATTTTATTGGGGAAAGTAAAATAAACGGTTAATAGAGTTTTCTTGAAAAATAATGAAATGTATATATATTTTTTCAAGTGTTACATGAAAATATTATCCATTGTTCCCTTTTTATTTTGTTGATAATTAAGTTTACACATTAATATGTTTGGATACATTTATTATATGTTGCAATTATATGTTATAGGAAAATAAAATGTTCATTTTTTTGTGTATTTTATTTCTATATATATTGAATATATTTTTCTAATATTCATATAACTACCCACAAACCAACACTTCTGATATGGTTCTATGAACACAATCATTAAATATCAAGATTATATACTCATAAACGTGGGAAAATTTAAAACATCCATAATTAAAATATTAATAACTAATAACAAGTATCTTACATACCTAAGAACATTTAGGTTTATAATTTAGGAGGGTTAGAAAAACTATTACATAAAAACACTAATATTATTAAGTGATAATTTTTTCCCAATATACAAATAGTTTCTTATTCAACATTATGTCATCATCTTATCTCAAAAAATTAATTACAAATGAATCCTTTTTAGAAACAATTCTATTAACATCAATATTTATAACATCGGGAAATAGAAAACATAAGAGGAGTGAGATAAAATACTTAGTAGGGGTAAACATAATCATTACAAAATAAAATTCATCTATGATCATAAGATGGAATAAAGTGTATACTGAAATAATTAAAGTGCATGTGGTTAATGAAAAATAATTCAAAAATATCCATCACATGAAATTATTCATGTGACATGGAATAAACATCAGTAAAATAAAATAGCTAGACAAGTCATTAAAAATTGTCCATGTGAAAAAATATTTCAATAAAATATCCATTTCAACTCATATAAAAAATAGATTGATCATGTAGGTAACATAGTTAATATTTTTCATATCACTATAATAATCACCTGTACAAATAGAATTACATTCCAAGTAAATTATAGTAATATCATAGGATATTCCTTTTATCAGTTAATTCTATCCCTCTACCCATTTCATTAGAGTGAAATATTTTGATCACCAAAAATGATGAGATTTATTAGTCTAACCCTTCATCACAAATAATTAACAAAAATATAAAAACAAATTATTTTGTTGAAGAAAATAAGGGAAAATAATTTCTTATAATGAAACCGTGAACATAAAAAATCTTGAAAATAAATGAGATTTTAACACAACGTATTTACCTATTTGGTATCTTTTGAAATCAGAATTTATTGAAACTAATAAAATGATATGGATATTGAAATCCAATGAATTTAAATATGTAATATTTGAAAATTAATTAATTGTGAAGTATGCACACCATTCATAGAAATCATGGTGCATGACATAAAATATGTCTCATGAAAATGAGAATAGGATAATAAAAATCCTTCCAAAGATGATAACTTTTGAGGTGTTAATAAATTCATGAAATAATAATGTGTACATATTAAAATCCACATAAAACAAGTGGAGATACAATATAAAACGATTTTGAGATTAGTTCAGATATAATTATTCAATAAAAAAATTAGTGAAGAAGTGTTATAAACTATTGAATGGTAATTTAATTATGAAATCCCATACCACATGAAAACATTCATGAAAAATCCCATTTAATATAATAATTTAGATTAAAACATATAATACCTTGACATATTAATTATCGATTACATGAAATTTAAAATGGGAGGTATATACAACATATATAAGAAATTAGGTGGATGAAATTAAAATAATCCTTATTGAATAGAAATTTAGACGACACGCCATACACGGAATCGAGATATACCATGATGTATTTTGGCTCTTATATTATAATAATATAACAATTATTTGCCATTTTAATATCCTATTTTTGGTTTTTACATTAACAATAAACTATTATTGAAATTTATTTCCTTAATATATTTAAATACTTAATCAATTAATTCCATGTCATGTGTTTTGTGGATATTAAATTCGTAACATGGAAATGACCTCGACATGTTAACTATGATCAGAGGGATATTTTTTGGATCACCACTAAAAAAAATAATGAAATAATTATCTTTTCTATAAATTACGTATACCATTAAACTGATTAGTAATGATGGTTATGAAAAAAAATTACAATACAATCATTGAGGTGGTAGGCCCCACACCTCTATGTATAACATTTCCATTAAAAAACAATAAATAATGAAGGGAATTATTAATTAATAATTATAGAATTATTATTATATCATACATTTCATATTATATTTTACAATAAATTATATATACCAACTATATGATGCATTGATGAAACAAATTCTAATCACTTAGTAGAGGTGTTAATCCAAACGAAATCATGAATGCTATTATCATTTTAAAATGTATAAAAATTTAAGAAAATATATGATATATCTTGGGTTGGAATAATATGAATGCTCAAATTATATAGGGGTATGTGTTGTGTCCATTTATAATATACACTTGGATTCATTAAAACTAATCCCCATTTTTAATTTTGCTGGTGAAACTTTTCCTTTTTTTTGTTTAAGAACGCATATAAATAATATATAAAGGAAGACAATAAATGTTTATAGTGTTTTAGGTCACAATGAACCAATAGTCCATTCCACCAACTCTCTCTCTATGAACATGGATATTTTCAATAATCATGTACTCTTACCCTTGACCTCAACAATAAGGAAAAGTCTATTGAAACATAATAATAATTATATTCGATAAAAGGGAACCTTGATAGAAACAACTTAGTATAAGAAGCTACCACTCCTCCATGATAGGGTGCAAGAAGTAGAAATATCAAATGAATATAATATGGTGTATAGGTTTAAGCATCATTAGAATGTAGTTACAGTGACAACTAAATAATGATGGATCATCTTATTCAAATAATTATATCATCATGTAGTAATTTCTATTAAGTGATCATAATTCTAGAATATATTTAAATTATAATAAAAAAGAATGAATAAGCATTCACTATAGGAAGACAAACACAAAATATAATATTATAACATGTATTTTTCCAAATTTATGTTTTCAAAGCATTGAATAACAATTGTATATAGATACAAATGCAGAATAATTTTAGAAAAGGTTGATTATCCTTTTTCAACTTGTTAATTTATCTTTTAATTTTTTCATAAATTTTTAATGATAAGACGTACTGAGAATAAATAAAAACATGTATTTTGTCTTATTCAAATATATCAAGAAAAATTGCTATATAAATCACAGAGTTTAAATCTTTCATCACATTTGAATTTGGAATTTAATGTCACACAAAAACCTAAACCATCTATTATCAATAGGAATGATTTAATCCATTGTTCAAAGTACTTGTAATTGTTCTTCAAATTATATTCAATTAAATTTTTATATAATGGAATCCATTTCTGAAATATCTAAAAATAGCTGAAGATACCATGTCAGGATCAAAGTATCACTGAGAGGGGGAGGGGGTGAATCAGTGATAACTTTTTCTATTATATCTCCTTTATTTTTTAACCAACCTTCACCTCCTATTAAGGAGTTCTTTCACTACTAGATGCACACAACCACAAGAATACAATATTTATAATGTTCACTAATCAACAAGAGTATCTCTTTCTTGGTATGGTATGGAAATAATCAAATACCACACAATACACTAGAAAACAATACTTTGATGTGGAATACAATGAGTTTGATAAACCCTTACACTCATGTAGAATTTGGTATATAATCCTCATGTGTATGTGTATCTTTGTGCTTCTTGACCAACCTTCACAAAAAAGGATCATTGAAAACAAATCTTCTCTTTCTTATCCAGAGGCTGTTATGAACTACATGGACTTTATAATAATACATTTTTTATAACCCTATTTTATCTAGATCGACATTAGAGCACCTTTCACTAAATTTGGTTACTCAAATCTTCTGCTTGCAGAGCTCCATTGCAGAGCTCCTTCGTGAAGCTCCCAGCATCACAAAGGAATCTAGTTTGAAACGCTCACTAGATTGAATATATCACTATTTCACAGATAAAATATTATTCTTTGCGAAGTTAAATTGTTTTTTAAAGCTCAATAACTTGTCGTGAAGCTCCTTTCCTTCATGAAGCATGCTGCCTTCGTAGAGCTCTTTTTCTCCATGAACCATCTTCACAATTCAAGAGCTTTAAAATTCTCGTTATGTCTCTCTACCTCTATATAGGGAGTAGGTGACTATTCATATGTGTTTCCCACTGACTCTAGAACCATCAATCAACCTCAGTTCTACATTGTCATCAAATTGTGGAGCTCTATAGTTTCTAGAAAAATTAACTGTGTTTTGTGAAGTATCATGGCAATTTCCCATATTCGAAAAGCTCTTCATAATCATGTTGTGTTCCATTAAATACTTTTCACTACCGCAACACATCTTCTTCATTTGTGCCATCATGATGCTCCCTTTTCCTTTGTGTTGCCAAGATGAATCTTCTTCTTTTGAACCCCAAAGCTTACTTGTAAATCTATTCACCTCTACCATTCGCGAAGCTCATCATAATCATGAAGAACACTGTTATTATTCTTCATGTCTTCATGAAATTTATATCATGATGCCAATCTTCATGAAATTCATGAAATATTCTTTTTTATGATATTTTCAAGGAAATTCACTTTTTTCAGTGTTAGCCCAACACCAAATTTTGGACCCAAAAAATTTGACAATCACTAGAAAACTGCGCCACCTTAGACACCTGCTTCTTTAAAACCAACCATTACGATTGGCTGCATCCTTTCTATTCCTTTCTATCATATATATTGCATCATAATTTCTCCAACTAACGCATGATCTTTGTGAAATACATGCTACAATAGAATTGTCATATTTAATGTAGAATGTATTAACTTTCCTATCATTCCTCAACCACTTATACACAGTGAAGTGATTTCCTTTCTTCTCAAAACATCATTGATAATAAAATACAATAATTCATGCATCCAGAAACATATTCAACTAACTTCGTCAAAAAAGACTCTCCATTTAAATTTTCTTGTCAACCATGATTAATAAGTCACAGTACTTTGAAACATCAAAAAATGGGTCACATATCAACAATTCTAATCCAACATGAGATAAATCATTGTAGGAAACAAGAATTATTAACAGCAAGACCATGCTGTCCAAAAGTAGTCACTATGAAACCACATATCATTATCATTCCTCATCATCCTTCTTCGAACCATCAAAATTCCTATAATAAAAAAACATGTTTCCTACAACAACTTTACAGCCATTCTGCAACCACTCCAACAAACAGTTAAAATATTTCACACACATTCAATCTAAATTCGCAGATTACCCACAACTCCCGCTTTATGCATGCTTGCTTAAGGACTGATTTATAAAACAATTCTCCCCCTTAGAGACACTATCCAAAGGTAAGATGAGAGTGGGGTTAGAAACATGTACCTCAACATTGATGTGAAAAAGGTTGGACACCCATGTTCAACCGGAATTTTTCAAATGGTTCCTTCAGTAATGGTTTTGGGAATATATTAACTACTTGTTCCAATGTGGGAATTCATTCCATCTTTAACTCATTCTGCTCCACATGATCTTTGATGAAGTGGTAGTTTATGTCAATATGTTTTTGAAAAATAATATTGTACAAGATTCTGTGTAAGATTGATTTCACTTTGATTGTCTCAAACTAATAGAAAATGTACCTTTACTTCAACATGTAAATCTTTCAACTGAGTCTTCACCCACATTAGTCGAGTAGCAGCAACATAATCTATTTTAGTTGTGCTCAGAATTACTGAATTCTATTTTTTTCTATTCCAACTAAGACAAATTTTCCCCTAAAAAGAAATCTTCACCAGATGTGGATATTCTATCATCATCATATCCTACCCAATTAGTATTTGAATGCCATAAATGATCCATATTTCTTGAGCTATCATACTAGATTTCAAAATTTATTGTGCCTTTGATATATCAGAGAATTATTTTTCCATCAATCAAATGTGATTCCTTTAGAGCGCTCTGAAATATTGCGAATAAGGTAAAAACATTGATAATGTTGGATCTTAAGATTGTCAAATATAACAGACTACAAATCAACTTTTGAAACTCTTTTTGATCAACTTATCTGCCTTCCCCATCTTTAGACAACTTAGTTCCCAAAAATAACAGAGGGGTTACTGGATTTGAATTTTCCATGAAAAATATTTTCAAACGTTCCTTAGCATACATTTATTGATAAATAAATATGCGGTTTCTCTTCTATAAAATTTGCAAACCAAGAATGTATTTTATCTCAACCAGTATAGAATTATCAAATGACTTCTTCATCTCCTCAGAAAATCCTTCACTTGATCTTTCATCATTTACAAAAAAAATAATCTCATCTACATAAACCATTATGATGAGAGAAAACTCAGATCATTCTTTGATGTAATGATTTCTATCAACTTTAACTTTCATAAAATTCATCTTCCTCATGAAAGAATCCAATTTAGAATACCATTCTCTAAAATCCTATTTTAGTCCATACAAAGACTTCTTCAACCTGCACCGACAACATTCATCCTTCCCAATAAAAAAACCATAGAGTTGATCAATGTAAACTTTCTCATAATGATAACTATTCAAGAATGATGATTTTACATCCATTTTAATGATTTTGTAACCTCATTGTGAAGAAATAACTAGAAATATTATGATTGTTTCTAACCTTTCCACTAGAGAAAAGGTTTCTTTAAAATCAATTCCTTCAATTTGTGAATACACATTCTATACCAATCATGATTTTTTTCGTATCACTTCATGATATTCATTCATCATGTTCTAGAAAACCTAATTTTTATCAATAATGTTCTTGTTGTTTGTCTTGGGTACTTTATCCCATGTATCATTCTTTTCTCTATAATCACGATTTTTATTCATAGACTGAACCAGTTCTGGATGCTCAAATTCTTCGTTTACATCATTCGTTTAAACTTTATAATAGAGAGATGGTTGTGTAATAGCATTAATTATTCTTCATGTATGAGCACTATGATGTTGATCTCTGATAATGTTCTGAGACTCCACTTCATTCTCAGCCTAGGATGAGCTGGTCAAATTTCATCCTCGTCACTTGAGATTTTTGAGTGTAATCCCTCTCCTTGAGTGGGATTAACATAGTCTACAAAATTATGAAAATTTTTATCAAAATATTTGCTTTACTTTTAAACATCCACATCAGCATATGACTGCTTTTCTTTCTTAATATTTCCAAAAACATTCCCATATGAAAAATCACTAATTCATCTGGTTTCTTTGTTGAGAAATCTATACGCTCTTCCATCTGAGACATAGCTATGAAAAATTTCATCATCTCCTCTTTGATCAAACATTCCAAGGATTCAACCTTTCTTATTTATGATGCATGGACTCCCAAATACACTTAAATGTCTCATACAGATAATGTTTTCTTAGAAAATTTTATAAGGATTCGTATTTGAATTTGGCTTATAGAAACATCCATTTTGTATATACACAGTAGTACTTATGCCTTGCCCCCAAAAAGTAATGAGAAAGTCCATGTTCAAATAAGACAGTTCTCCCCATTTCCACTAGAATTATATTATTTATTTCTCCAACCCCATTTTGTTGAGGGTGTATGGTGAAATGAACCCAAGCTGAATTCTATGTTTCTCAAGATAGATTTAAAATTAATCATTATTATACTCACCACCATTTTCAGTTCTCAACTTCTTCACTAAATACTCACATTCCTTCTCTATTTTCCTCCTAAATCTCTTAATCATTTTCAAGCATCTAATTTAAGTCTCATGTGCATAACACAATTCATGGGAGTAAATTCGTCAATAAAAGTGATGAAATACTTATCTCCATTTTTTGAATGCATTCTCATGGGCCCATAGATATCATAATGAATAATTTCCAAGGGCCATTTTGAACGAATGACAACTCTCTTATGCACAGTTTTTGTTATCATTTTTGTCTCACAAATAGTACAATACCAATTTTGTTTCATGATAAATAAGTCATATCTCGAAAACTGTCTCCCATATATAATTTTTACATGTTTCTCTAACACATTTTCCACAACCTTTTTATCCATATATGATTTTCATCCACCATACCCATGTAACATGAGTTTTTTTACTTCTCCAACTTGAATCAAGTTCTTTTTGGTATGTTGGTGTCTTGTAACCTTTTTATTTTCTTCAATTTTAACAGAAAAACCCATCTTTCTTAAATAAAACTTTGTTACCCTCATCCTAGAGTTGTGAAACACTTCGCATATTGTGTTTCATCCCATCAACATATAATTGTTTTCTATATATCATCTTTTATTTCCTAATGATGGATAATCCAACACCATTAAACCTAAATGATTCAACATTATGAAATGTTACTATTTCTTCTTTGAATTCTTTAACATTTTTCAGCTGCTTAAATTCTCCTATCATATGGGAGGAACACCCAATATCAAGAATCCATGGATGTTCTCCTTTTGTATCATTCAAAGATGTTTTGAAAACAATACCTTTTATTCATTATTTTCTTCCACATTCTATTGTGCTTCCTCGAATTTCTTAGCCAAGTCAATATGGTCTAGTCATACAACGATGTACTCGTTATTTTTGGACGTAGTTGACCTGTCCTTTTTAGATATTGAAAACTCTGGATTATAAGGACTATTAAGAATAATTTTTTCTCTAGTAACACAATATGGAATCCCGTAGAAAGATATCTAGGCCGATCACATCTTTCAAAAATAGTTTCCTGTGGTTGGAACCTTTTCTCAATTTTCACACCAACCGTTAAAGATATATTCAGAAATTTCATTAGAGATTTTCTCATTTGAAAGGATTGACTCCCCCTCAATACTTTTCATTCAAAACATGTGTAATATTTTTAATGTTGTTGGTTGAACCAACACATATTTTCCATGTGTCCAAATCCACCATAATACAATAAATAGCCATAGAATGAATATTTTCCTAAAAAATTTCCATACTAATTTTAGTTGTGAAAATTCTTGTCAACTATCTTCTTACCATAATTATGATGACTATCGGCCTTCATATTTTCAATTGTAAATTTCTTCTTTAGCTCGGGATTCTCTTCAATATTACCGTAACCATAAGTGGTATATATCATTCTTGACTCATGATTTTTAGATGCTTCAGATTTTTCAATATATTTATCACTTGCCACATATATATCCTTTCCAAATTTTCTATTATCATTACCCATTACATCGTTCCTTTCATCCTTTGAAGGAAACTTTTATTGATCCTTATAAGGCTCATTCTTAGATAAACATTCACCAACTTCTGTAATAGTGTTTTTAAACCTTCTGTTCATTTTCTCGGATTTAGAATGTTTACGCTAGACAAGTTCCAAATCCTATTCTTTTTCCTTCATCTTTACTTCCAGATGATCATTATAATTCTTTTCTCTCTAAAGATAATATCATAGATCATAAATATACTTTTAAATTTTTTTTCTTATCAAGAAAACGTTCTTAGTCATTTAATGAGGAGTTTTAATTTATCAATTTCACATTTTCCTTCTCAAACCTTCTGATCTTTCTCAAATATTCCTTCAACTCTTTATTCATACACTATTCATGTTGTGTTTATTTTTCTCCTGTACTACAACTCTCACAATCATCATTATTCATTGTTGAAAAAATGATACTCACTATAGCTTTATTAGCAACATATTTTTTAGATTTATTAGCGCTTTCTTCATCTTCTTCATTTTTTGATAAAAAATATTATTCATTTTTATTTGAAGAAATTTTTACCCTTACCTATTCCAGAATATTAATATTTTCCACCATGTTTCATCCATGACCTTCTTGTTCTTCTGCCTTCTTCATCAATGTCTTCGTCTATCCCTTTTTTGGGAAATTACCCACAAATTGACCCATTTCTCCACATTCAAAGAATTTCAAAGGGATATTTCCTTTGTATTTCCTTATGCCTATTTTAACATTTTTAGAAAACAAGGACAATATTTCATCAAAATTTTTACATACCTCATTTTCAGAGTAAGATTCAACAACATCACCTTCAATAATAATTTTCTTCGATTTCTCGTTATTTATAGCCTTGAAAGACATTTCTCATCCATATTGTTTTTATCTTCATAGTCTTCCCCCTTATCATTTCATAAGTGATGAGAGTGCTATGAAAATCATCCATAGATAATGTTTCAGAGTCTCTAAATTTTAGTGAGGAAAAATAACATCAAATTTTTTAGGAATAATTATCATGATATTTTCAATAAATATAGAATCCTCCAAAATTTCACAAAGGCATTTGATTATACTAACAATGTTTTTTATCCTAGTAATTATGTCCCCGATAGATTCATGCTCACCCATAATTAATTCTTTATACTTCAGCCTCCAGATTTGATGTTTTTCCTTCATCACCTTTGTATTTCCTTCGTAGAAGTTTTTCAATTTGTCCCATATTCCTTTGCCCGTGGTGACAATGTTTACTCCTAAAAATTCACACTCTGAAATAGATGATAGTAATTCATTTTTAGTTGTTACATCATTATCATGATTCTTCTTATTGCCATGAGTTAGATGAACCTTGTCATAAATAGTAGAAAATAATTCTATTGTAGTTTCATGAACTTTATATCCAAGAGACATAAGAAATGGAATCATTCTACCTTTATATATATGATAATTTTTCCCATAAAATATCAGAATCCCCTTACAGTTCAAGCAATTATGATTCCCAGTAAAATATTATCCTCAAAACATCATCAATGAACAAATTAAGGAAACCTGCCTTTAATACCAATTTATGTTACCCAATAATGATATAAGTATCACTGAGAGGGGAGGGGGTGAATCAATGATATCATTTTATTTTAAAATTCCTTTATTTTTGATTTAAACTTCACCTCTAAATAATGAGTGCTTTCCCTACTGAATTCACAGAACCACAAGAACAAAAATATTTACAGGGTTCACTACTCAAGAAGAGTAGCTACAACCATGGTATGGTATGAAAATAATATAGAACCACATAATCCACTAGAAAACAATACATTGATGTGAGATACAATGAATAGTATATAACCTTACACAGTTGTATCACTCCAGAGATAATTTTGATGTGTGTCAGCACTCCCTTAGCACAAATAAGGTAATGAAATTTCTTTGTACTTCTTGACCAACCATCTCAAATATGATCTTTGAAAACAAATCCTCTCTTTCCTATCCAGAAGCAGATAGGAACTACTAGGAATAAATAATAATACTTATTCATATACCCTAATATTATCTTGATCCAATTGAAAGAACATGTAACATAATTTATGTACCGAAATATTTAGCTCACCTAGCTTCTTCGTAGAGGTCCATCCCGAGGCTTCCAGCTTCGCAGAGCACTCTAGTTTGGAAAGTTCTCTAGTTTACAAAGCTCACTAGATTGCAGAGCTCACTATTTTATGGAGTACATATTAGTCTTTGTGATGTTCACTTGTTTCTCAAAGCTCAAAATCTCTCAGTGAATCTCCTTTCCCTCGCGGAGCACACTGCCATCACTGTGCTAGCTTTATTCGTGAACCTTTTTTACACTTCAAGAGCTCTAAAATTATCTTTAAGTCTATCCACCTCTCTAGAGGGAGTATGGTTCAATTTATAGGTGTCTCCCAAGGACTCTAGAAACTTCCAACCACATTTATTCTATGTCAGCATCAAATTAAAGATCTCCATAATTTCCACTAAAATTCACTCTATTTCGATAGGCACCATGGCTATATTCTAGATTCACTATGCTCTTCTTAATTGTGAAGTGTTCCATCAAATCCTTTGCATCGCCACGATTTTCATTATTCCTTTGCACCATTTTGATTCTCCATTTTTTACTTTCAAATTCCATTATGTTTCTTCTTCCTTTGTGCTATAAATCTTACATCCAAAGCCCTTCACCTCTTATATTCACGAAGCTCATCGTAATCATGAAGAACTCTATCAATATTATTCATGTCTTCATGAAATCTATAGCAGGAAGCATATATTCATGAAATTAATGAATTTTCTATATTTTAATGATATACTCAATGAGATCCACTTTTAACAATACTATCCCAACTCCAAATTTTGGATCCAAAAAATTACAGAAATTTTAGAAAATTGTGGCACCTTAGACCCCTGCTTTTGTAAGACTAACCATTATGATTGGCTGCATCTTTTCACCCCCTTTCTTTAATAATGATTGCATCATAAGTTCTCAAACTAACTTATGATATTTGTGAAATATAATCCTGCAAAACATCACTTTATTTACCATGGAATGTATTAGCTTTCGTATCTTTCTTCACCCAATTATTCAAAATGAAGTGATTTCTTTTCTTCTCAAATGTTCTTTGACAACAAAAGACAATACCTCTTGCATCAAAAAACTTATTTAGAAGAATTGGTCCCAACAATATCATTAAATTAAAATTCCATAGATAACTACTTCAAGAAAAGGATGCCTCTAAATAAATACTCTTCCAAAGTATAGTTTATAATGTAATGGTGTTTCCAAAAGATGTGTTATCTACCCATACAAAAGATAATAAAATATTGGGTTCTTCACAAAAGTTAGGTACCCATTTTTAGAATCTATTCAAATTATAAAATTGGAAATGTAGCCTTCCTTATCAAAATTTAGGCTCCTAAAAAATAACATTATCCACAAGCACAGGGACCATAAAATTGATTACAGACTCCATTGAAACATATAAAATACATATAAAAACATTATTAAAATTTCTTCATGAATATTAGAGGAAATAAAAAATAAGAATCATGAAATTCAATTAACATAACATCATTAAGCAAGAAATAACTGTGTTTTTTTATCATGAAAATCAATGAGAAAGGAAATAAAAATGATAGAATAACATTTATATGTTCAAAAATATTTTCCATTTTGAAGATCACAAAACCCATAGGAATATAAAAATATAAAAAGGGTTTTTTATCTGTCAAATAAACATAGATATTTTAAATTGATAAAATAATATTTCTTAAATAAGGAACAATAATGTTGTGTATATCAAAATTTCTTATAAAAGATTATAAAAATATGGACAAGAATTGTTTAGAAAATTATTTTATTAATAATTAATTTAAATTTCTTGTTTATAAAATTTTTTCCATAATTTTATGATATCAAAAAGAAATTAGACAGATAGAGTAGACCTCATTAAATGTAGCAGAAAATAGATATTCTATTTTTTTCATAATCCAATAATATGTGCTTCCTAAAAAGTAAATGTATTTATAATAAAAAACAATATTAAATAAAAAATAAAGGTAAAAATATAAAAAAAATTAATCAAACACAAAATAAAGAATATATTTTCATTAATCATTCACAATTGTAAAAACTTAATGGATAATTTTTTTTCAAATGGATAAGGGGTTGGACAAAAAATATTATTTTAGATCAATCAATTATAAGTATGAAGATTTGGATTCCATTGAATCTCTAAATGTTAGATGTATTGATTATAACTCATCCATCAACAAAGAATTATCTCAATTTAGATTCCCTTCCTATTACCGTGTTGATTAGTTGAATTCATGAATATATATTGGATAAATTTATTTATGTTATATTAAAACATTATTCGATAATTCATTGGGGGTTTAAATGTTTTTTATAAAAAATAAGAACCCAATTATCAAATTATGAGATGATATAATTTTAGTTAATTCTCATATTACACATCATAATGCCTATGCATGATGCGAATTCCCTGAGTACAGGAAACCTACAGACTGAAAGACTACATGTGGGATAGTTGAAGTCCTCAATCCTCTAAGACAAAAAAATAAATGATGTAAAATAATTACACAATGTGAATATTCCCAATTCTAAACCTACTAATGATTCAATATGTGAAATAAAGAAGATAATATATTTTTGGATATTTTTGTATATTTTAGTACATGATGTGATAATCTATTACAATACATGATTTTTTAGCATGAATTCAGTTAAAGATATACCACAGTTTGAAACCTTTACACATCTTGATATGTATAGTCTAATATATATTCTAGAAGAGGAGAAAAAAGGCCACACTTTATCTTCTTTTTTCCACAATTTAGTCCTTTTACCTTTCTAAACATAGCTTTGTAATTTTTCTTTATTTCACTTATATTCATTTTATAGCTGTTGATCATTATAGGACTTATGGATTTTGTTTCCACATTCCAAATACTATTTAATTATAACATTTTTTAACCCAAATTGATGTGTTCCCTGATTATTTTATTTAGTAAAAAGTTTGAGTGGTTTTTAGTTTCATATATTGAGGATTTTTTAGTTATAATTTTTTAATAAACATTTCAATAATTATTTCAATTTCCCAATAATGAATAACTATTTTTATTATATGAGGCTAATCTTGTAGGGTTATGGGTTGAGAGTAGCGTTGTTTTAAACATAATGAATCGTTTTATCAAAAGTTTCTTTACTATATATTGAATAATTATGTTATGAATTAAACATAATAACAATTTTTTTGCACAAACATATAAATGGGGAGTTGGGATTTAAGGACCTTGACCAGGTCGGATTTTATTCATTTATGAACAATAGCATGTGATGGATTCTTCCTTAGAAGGTTTGATTATTTCACTAACGATGTTGACTACCTCTAAACCATAATGTAGTTTCCAACATATGTAGAAGTAATTGGTTTGATCAAAACTAATTGGTGACCTCTATACTAATTCATAGAAAAATCTATAGGACTATCCCATGATATATTTAGAAATATCATTATCCTAAGACATAAAATTTACTGTGATCCTTCTATATTCCCATAATTAAAACCACACTCCAGAGGTCTTAAAAAATCAACCAACATGTCACATGAGGAATTGATCTACTGAGTTCTAATCTATAGTTTACTATATTTTTAGGCTTATCCAAATGTGATTGAACTCTCACTATAACTACGATATGAATTTATAAGTAGTATACATTAAAATAATATAAATTTATAATCTCATAAATGTACATGTAGAATCAATTATGCTGCACAGGACAAAAACAATTTGGTTCCCTTGTTGGGGACTAGATTTTTCTTAAGCATAGTTATCTGTAGTGAGATCCTCAGATTACCTCATACCATATTTTCTATTTACATTGTTTTATAATTTTTTCACATGGAATTTCTTTTTATCAGCCCAGTTATCTTTTTCATGTTCATGGGCACTATAAATCATTCATGGAGTGTTGACACTTTTGATTTTTTTCTTTTGATTCTAAGAAGGGGAGATATCTGTTTGTATGTTGTAGGTTAATTATTAATGAATGAAACATCCTTGTGTCAACTAACCCAAAAAATATGTAATATGCCCAACCTGAAAATCAAAAATAGTGACTAGTGCTATAGGAGTTAACTATTATGGACTACGGCTTTCCATACATCAGTTGTACTACATCCATCATTGTCTGTCCTCTTATCTAGATAAAAAACAATAAATTTAAACATTGACTCAATAAAATGATCCCAAATGAGGGAAAATCTATAAAATTCATATAAAAGTCCACATATGTATATTTTATGTTTATTATAAGTTTTAAACACCTTAAATATTGAAGGTTTGACATCTAACATGATCAGACATATATTTTTCCATTTCACCTTTGTGTGACATAGACAAGGATTGGCTCATAATCCAAGCTCCAATGTCCATTACTAGTTGAAATTATTTATCCAGAAAGTATTTATATAAATATTTATCATTAAAAATAAACATAAAATCTAATAAATGAGATCCAGAACATCCTCTTAGAAGATTAAGAGTTATCTTAAGAAGCATCAGATAACATTAAGTAACTAAATCGAATGTTACCGCACCACAGACTTAATGTGTGGCAACATAACCAAATATTTAGTAATAATTGAATCCAGTTTCACATACTATTGTGGACTCTTCCACTCTTGGAAGTCAATCTCTTAAAATTCTAGAAGTTATTAAAGAACTATTAGAGGAAATATCTTTCAATTCTAGTTTGTGACATAGCAAATGAGGTCCACCTTGATGAAACATTCACTAGGTGTAAGTGAATACATACTTTTTAATCCATGTTGAAGCCCTCAAAATAATGAATCAAAAATTTACACCACATTATCCACTGCTACCACCACCTGCACCGATTATAGAAATAAGATCCTATATAATGTTTAGACGTCTACATCCATACAAGGACTATTGATAAGGAAGGGAATAATCCCAAAATTTGGAATGTAATTATGTAAATTACAAGAAAAACAAATAAACAACATCAAAAACAATATCATCAACTTTATTGTCAATAAATATTGGTTCAACAATATAATAATTCAAATTACTGTTTCTACTAATAGAGGAGTGATCAAGAACTGTCATAAAATTAAGGACCATCTAGGTAATCCCATGGAAGCCAACTCTTCGAACATAAAACAATTTTCTAAATATCTATCCCCTAGAGAGTACAAAAATTTCCTCTATATAATAGTTTAATCTTGCCTCACTAAGGTATCCATAATAAGCCTACCTCAAAAATAAAATCATGGAACCATGATCACAATATTCGCGTAGATGGTGGTTTAGTGAATAATAACCTAAGAAACTATGAATCATAATAATAGGTATTCCCTCTGAAATATTGATAATGAATTTGGAAAATTTTCCAAGACTATATTAGATCTATTATCATTTAAATTTCTCAGTATTACCAAGAGACTTCTGAGAGAGGAGGTTAATGCTGGGGTCCTTATGATTTTAAAAACACATATTTTTTTTGTATAAATGAATTGTAAAAGAGTAGAATATAGAAAAATAGAATTACATTCAACAATCATTAACAAATATAATAATGATAATAAACACAATATTATTCATGAACAAAAACTAAACATAGAAAAAATTGAATATTGTTATACACATGATCATCCTAAAAGGGAAGATGTTTATGTGGAATCACTATATTACAAACCCCCACTTCCCATTATAGAAAAAATGATAAATAGAAAGAAAATAGGGGAAATGAAAAAAACATTTAAACATGTTTAAGAAGATATAAATCAATATCATTTTCAGAGAGGCCATCTCATAGATTTTTTATTTTTCAAAATTATTTATGGAATTTCTCTCCAATAGGTGAAAAATGGATATCGTAGGATTCAAATCTATAAAAGAATAATTCCCTACATTTATTTAGTATAGGATCCCATAAAATGTTTAAGACCCCAGAAACCTCTACATTTACAACACTTTTAGAACATTAAAATTCATAAAATCCTTGGGCAACCTCATTGTAAGTATCAATCTCATTATTAAAAGTTTATTACAAATGTTTGGGATAAATTATTTGAAACCAATAAGAGTTTTTATTCAGCTATATTTCTAATCAATAATGTACCATTGAAGACATCCTGAGTATGTTTCAAACAAAAGTGGTAAAATCAATTTTATAATTTATTTTATTATCATTGATATAAAGGAATAATTAGATGTTCCAATCATTATAGGAAAACCATTTCTAACCATTTAAAATAAATTTATTAATGTGAATCCTGGAATTATGATTTTTTATGTTGGGGATGAAAATGTATCGTTTCATTTAGTGAAATATTATATACATGGTGATGATCCATTTGATTATTAAGCCATATTTTTGATTGATATAAATGATTACATGACCATTGACGATGGAAGAGATACCCCTTATCCTAAAAGAATATGGGTGAAGTGATTATGATGATATGAATTATGTTGGAGTTAGTATCCTGAGAATAACTTTTTATACTTTTTATTACATGAAAATTTGATGTATTTAATATTAATAAAACCTATTCTTACATATTCTATATTGTTACAAGTGAATCTAATATAACAATTCCAAGGAATATATGTCACATTGATGAGGTCATATCAATTATCTACTATTATGAGAACCTTGATTTGATATGATGACATTCTAAAATAATTTTCTATTATAGGATAACATATTATGATTAGAGCCATAGTACATAGATTGTCTGGTGTGAGAAATCGTAAGAGGTTAAAGATTTATCTTATGAATTCCACACTTGGTAATATCTAAGAATAGTTATTTTGATAACAAACCCTCCAGTAGTAATTCTGTATGTTTTGGTGTCATCATATATTCCTATCTATGAGCGCATGTGATGGTACTTAGACATTGATATTATTATTAATGTATGTTACAACTCTTGTACATAGAAACATTTTGTAAACCATGATGATAGTATTTCTAAAAATAGTTGAATAACTTGGGTTTATCACAATGACATGTCATTATTGAATAATTCAATGAAGGATATGTCCCTTACATATTTTTGGAAGCTAATATATGGGCCTTTTGATAGGAATAGAACTATAACATTAATATCCATGTCCATGGTTTAATGACATGTTTATTTTAGATAGTTAAAAAAATACATATCAAGAATATAGTTTTTTGGAATGGTTATGAAACCATCTTGATGAGATATTTTCACAATGGGATTTTATTACATAGTGAGAATTGTTATGTGGTTTTAGACATTATGAAATTATGTTCTTTATATTTGGTTCCTTGGCCCATTTATATATAGTAATATAAGACTTTAGAAAAGTATACCTAATTCCAATGATAAATAAACCAATAGGGTCACACACAAAGTGTTTTTGTTGATCATGATTAAAATATTTTTGGTTTTAATTAATGGAATGAATATTACTGTCATGTTTGAGGAATAATTTTATTCGTGTTATATTGATCGCATAAATTAGAAAAATATTTATTCACCGACAGGAGAATAAAATATTTATTTTATTTAATGAATATTTTAAAAAAATTTATCTATATTGTGAATAAAATATATATTTATTAATAAAATATTTATTTAGTTGTTCAATAAATGGTAGAGAATTTCAAACAGAACAAGACAAAGTTCGTTGGAAAAAATTATTTAACAACACATTTATATAATACTTTATATTGTGAAATTTGGCACATAACCCAAAATATAAAAAGAAAATATTTATTATTATGTGGAATGGGGATTATTAATGTAAATAAATGATTTTTAATGTCAGGTATGGAAATAATAATATTTTAACTTAAATCCTAACTTTATAAATAGAAAGTTATGTCTATTATGTAGTGTATCCAAAAATTTAGAATATAGAATTGTTATGCAAGGTGAAATCTCCATCAAATCCTCATTTACACTCCCTCTCAAGAATTATAAGTGGAAGAGATATTTCTTCAAGGATAAAGAATGAGTGATCAAGAATGAGGAGCCCAAGAAATTCGACTCGCAACGCTAGCACCCAAAGATTTAGTAGTGTTGCTCGGTGATCATAAGAAAATGTGTGGATATCCTCTAGATGGATTCTATCATTGGATCCTCACAACACAATGAAGGTAATAAATATGTGTTAATTTAGAAAATTAACATTCACCGATAAATAAAGTTCCTAACACATTTTTTTATTTCTTCAATTAGTTAATAAATTAATTAAAATTTGACTTACAAGATACTCACTATGATACAAATTTATGGTTCTGGGTATAGGAGAATAATTTAGAGGTTGGTGATCAGGGCGGTTACCTTTACATTTACAATTATTTATTTTATTGTTGATCTATGCACAATTATGGTTATATTTTCATTTCATGTTATTAATTCATTTATATTATTTCAATTAACATGTTACCATCTTTTTAATAATGTTCATTTTGTGTTCCATTTTCTTTTATTTGAAAGAACAAATGAAGAATGACTGAAGATGCCATCCGGAAGTTCCAAATTTTTATCTGATAAAACTGTGTTATACCTCATCTAGCTGGAGGACACATTCTATAAACATGCACATTTTATCTAGATTCTATGATAAATTAATTACATTGTAGTGCTTTTATTTCACACTGCTTGTTTAGCTGTCCAAATTTGAATACATCAGGTGGATATAGGGTGTGTTGTTGGCATGTACACACCATGTAGTCTAGTGGAGTTTGCATGTCAATGCCCCATGCTAGTGAATTTTATATATGAAAACCACGGAATATGTAATTTATCTATATATACATGCTGTGTAGTTCCATGTAAACACCTTCTGGTCTCATATTAAATGAAAAAATAAAATATACACCAATTTTTAAAATTATAGAATTAACACCTTATTTTATTGATGGGAATATCATTGTGTTTTTGAAAAGTTAGTAATGCTCTCAAATTATTTTAAGTTCTCAATAAATTTATTATAATTAATACATAATTATCTAAATTTTTTTTTATTTTCCATGAATTCCATTAATGAAGGGTATCCTGAAATATGATTTAATGATCATTAAGATTAAATGAAATTAATTACTTTTATCATAAAAATAAAAGAAAAATAATGAAAATAATGATAGTCGATTACTTTTGCATATTTATTTCAAGTAAGATAATTAATGAGCTTGACCAAGACCTATGTATGTGTTAGATGATTTAAATTATTTTATTGCATAATTTATCAATTTCATAATATAATATTAAATTAATCCATGTGATTCATCCATCTTTTCATTATTACATATTAAATTTGTGTCCAAGGATAGTTTTGTAACACCCTTTAACCAATTCTTTGGTTTCCATCACATCCATGTGAGTAATAAATATTTTAAATTAATGGATCATCCCATGGTGTGGGTTGGTGGTTCATCATGGAACAATAATGATTCTAACTCTATTGATCAATAGATGGATAGGTGGAATGATGTAACTTATACCAATACATGCAATAGGATTTATTTACCACAGGAAAAAAAGGATGATTTAATATATGCTCATTAAACCAATGATTGGATAGATGTCATGATCAAGTCACATAATTAATTAGTTATTTATATATATTAAATTATTTATTTCATGGATACAAGGTAGTGATAACATAAATAAATGAGTTAATGTTAAAGGATGAAGATTAAATAAATGAATTCTGTGAAATTTTTTTATCTATCATGGTTGATTAATTATGTAATTTCCATATAATATTAAAAAACATGAAAAAACTAACAAAAGATAAAAATTTATGCATAAAATATTAAAAAAACCTCAATTATATATTAATTCATAGTAATCCTTCCATTAATAGATTTGGGAATGAACCCATAGAACTAAGTGTACCACATCACTAATTTATAGGAATATATTAAAAATTTATGCATAATAAATTAAAAACCCTCAATTATATATTAATTCATAGTAATCCATCCATTACTAGGTAGTAATAACATAAATAAATGAGTTAATGTAAAATGATGAAGATTAAATAAATTAATTATGTGAAATTTTTTTAACTATCATGGTTGATTATTTAAGTAATTTCCATATAATATTAATAAAACATGTAAATAATAACAAAAGATAAAAATTTATGCATAATAAATTAAAAAACGTCAATTATATATTAATTCATAGTAATCCTTCTATTACATGATTTGGGAATGACACCATAGAACTAGGTGTACCACATCACTAATTTATGTGAATATACCTAAATCAGGGTGTTCTCATGAGAGTTTTACTTTGAAATAACCATAATTGTATTGTGTTTAATGGCTGGTGAATGTTTAATAAAAATTTAGATGCAAGTGTTGGGGAAGTCCATGTAAAGATTTTAGGATAGCGAAATCCCCTCAACGGATCAAGGAGATGCATGTCCGCAATTGGAAAGACTGCCTAACTTATTACATTATTATGGTTCTCATGGCCAAAGTATAGATCATTATGAAAATTATTGGGGATCCTTATCACAATAATGCTATATAAACTATAAATTCTGAGTTCATTGGTGAAGGCTATTGATATATTATAATATAGTGGGATAATTAATAAAAAATATATAGAAAAAATTAATATATCTATATTATTTGGTAATGAAGGAAATTATTTATAATATTCTCATTTTAAAGTTAGAATATATTGATAAGTTTTTCATCCACACTATCCCTACAATTAGTATTGGATAACGATAACCTCATAACAGGTAGTAACATATAGGATTGGTTTAGATGCCTTTGGGTTCTGCTATGCCATGAACTAAAATCATAATGATATAATCCTCAATGTCTGATTTTCCTAATAATAAAAAATGTGATGAAGAGTGCCATGTCTATGAAAATCATTTGAGTTATGTCGTTGATGTTCAAGGCTGGATTCTTTAATCAATACCACATTAACTAATGATGTCTCATAAGTCCATATATATATATATATAGAAATCTTGAGAACCTATGGGTTCTTTACTATGAGAGAGCTCGATAGGAACAATTTGATAATCCCATGGTCCTATTTTAGATAAATATTAGAGAGGGTTTTACAACATGGCCTCATGTAATCAAGAAAATTTTATACATTGAGTTGTTAGAGGTTATAGGGTTTAATATAACTAAAGAACTGGGTATCAAACTCATTTTATCATTACTCAGGCTTCTCCATTTTTTTTGGAATTTTAGTACAATCATCATTGAGAAATTTATGCCAGATCTTTATACTCATCATTTTTGAGTAGATAGGGACCCAATGTGGAAAAAACTTATATCCTTAAAGTGAGGAAATGAAAATGTAATGTGAATATGATTAATCCCAAAGCTTTATCACACCCTTCTAAGAAGCTGTTGATCAAGGGGAATGAAAGGGAACATGATGTTGTTCGTTTCTCATGTTGAAATTAGGGCCACTAGAAGAAAAACTACAACCAGACAACAAATCACGGGTATGCTTCAAGAGTGTTTTTTATCAAGTGGAATTTGTATATTTCTATGATTTGGTTATTAGATATAGCTTGATGGTTCACACATATGTAGTCAAATAAAATAACCAAGTAAATTAAAAAAGATTGACTATGGAGTGGTAGATCTTTAAGTATCCAATAAAGCTAAAAAATTTCATGTATCTATTAGGGACTAAAACCTCAGATTTCCAGACAAAATGTTCTTGTTTTTAAAGAATTTTTATTTTGGGCCTTATGCCACCAAAAAATATTTATTCTATATTCAGAAATGATATGAAAGGATTTATTCTAAAATTTGGTACTAAATTATGATTATTTTTGAAAAATAACTTTTTAAATGGAAAGATATATTTAAATAATGGAACATATGTGTTGGATTACATGAACCAAATAATAGAAATCGATAATGATGTTACTTCACATTACTCATCCCACACCAAAAGTTTACATCACTAGCTTGGAAATGTAAATGAAATTCACATGACTAAATTACATCATGATAGATATATAGATTGTTTTGTACTAAAACCACATGGTGTGTGTATCACATGTTTACAAGGGAAAAAATGAAGAACTATTTAGTGGGAATGGTGACAAGACAAAATGGCACATTTAATTAGTTCATACTAATGTGTGTGGAAAATTTCATATTAAAGGAAGGGGTGGGTAATCATTATTTATAACTTTTACTCATGATTTTAGTGGATATGGATATTTTTAAATAATGTTGTGCAAGTCAGGTTCTGTTTAAAAATGAAAGGAATAAAAGAATGATGTTGATAACCTGTTGGAATGAAGATTAAGAAACATCACTCAGACTGTGGCAGAGAATATCATAATCAAATTTTAAATGATTGTCTATGGGAGATCAGGATTTAGTATCAACACACTCTTCCTTATAGACCTCAGTGTAATTTTTTATGTGAAAGGAGGAACCACACACTATTGGACATGGTGTGAATAATTATGTGTCATTTAAGTCATCCATTATATTTTTTAGGATACACATTAAAAACAATAGCATAAAAACTAAACTAAATTCAAACTACTAAAATAGATGATATAACATTCCAATTATGGAATGGAATAATATTGTCTTCTTTTACATAAATTTATGGGGTTGAGAATAATTTCTTAAGGTATTTTTAGGTAATAAGAGTTCACCTTGATTCACAATGTGTATCTTTATAGGACATCCCAAAGAATCAAAAGGACAATCACAATACAATAATTCAATAAAAAATGGTAATGGATGATATATGTCTCATCATTCTTGAGGAGGATATTATCTCTAAAAGTGATAGTGGGAGAGAGATAGATTTCAATGTTTCCCATGATCAAGATACACAATAGTTAAAATAGGAACAAAATTCCACGAAGCTCCATCATATAATAAATTGTTCCAGAGAAGGAATAAATATGTAAGAGTACTAGAGAGGTTAGAAGACCATAATTCTATGGGTTTCTAGTCACTAAATATGGTGAATGATTATTAGTTGATATGAAAGATCCTTTAACATACATGGAAGAAGTATGTGGAACATCTGTTTCCAAGTGGAAAGAAGCCATGAATTATGAAATTGACTCCATGTACTAAAACCAATTATATATTTTTGTAGACCATCCATTAGAATAATTAGATTTTGGTTGAAAATTGGTATTCAAGAAGAAACTAGACATGGATGGATAATCTTGTACCTATAAGGTATGACTGGTTGTGAAAGGCATTAAAAAATATCAAGGAATTAACTATGATGAAAACTTATAATTAGATTTAGCATAGAAATCTACCAAAATTTATATTCTATTGCATCTTTCAATTATTATGATATTTATAAAATAGATATAAAAATAAAATTTCTTAATGAGAAACATCAAGATGATACCTATAGAACATGAACAGAAGGTTTTGGGACTCCAAAGGAAACCAACTAGGAATACATGTTTCAAAGGACCATTAATGGTTTTCAAAAATCATCCATTTCATGGAAAATTTGTTTTGATGAGGCCATAATGGTAGTTGGTTTCATAAAAAATGAATATGGGTCATGTTTTTATAAATTATTTAGTGGGTGTTAAATTGTTTTTTAATGGTATATTGGAAACGAAATATTACAAATTGGAAAAAAAAATACTAGAAATAGAGTTAGCCAAGGAGTGATTGAACTAATGCTTCTCTACAAAGGACATAAGAAATGAATTTTATATTCTCAGGATTAAGATCATTCCTGATTGATCCAATATGTCTGTTGGCCTAAGTAAAAGTACATATATTGAAAAGATATTGAAGAGATTGAGTATGGAGAATCCATGATGGGATTGTTTCCAGTATCACATATAATTCATCTTAGCAAGAAAATGAGTCCCCAGGCACATGAGGAATGAAATAGAATGACAAGTATTCTATATGGATAAATAATTTGGGCAATCATGTATGATATCATATGTACTAGGCTAGATTACACCTATGTGTTATGTGCATTAGAAAGATATCAAGCTGATCTATGTGACCTCTAATGGAGGGAATTCAAGACTATACTTATGTATCTTAGGAATACTAAGGATATGTTCTGGGATTATGGAGAACATGAGGAACTATTCATCCTAGAATATGAATATTCAATTTCCCAAATTGATAATGATGACATGAAGTGACAAATGAGACACATATTCACTTTGAGTGGATGGGATGTGAGTTGGAAGAGCTCAATAAATGTTGTGGAGGAATATTTTATATCTATTTATGAGTATATTTTGGATTATAAGTCTTTTAAATAACCAATATCAATTCACTAATTCATCTATGATCGTGATGTGGGACCTAGAAGTAATGATCCCACAACACACTTTTGTGATAATACTATAATGGTGGCTCCTGCAAAATATCGAAGGTCACATCATTAGAAGGATAACATACTTCAGATTTATCTTATATTGAGTGACTTTTCTCAAATTGGTGAAGTTGTAGTGAGTAGTATTTCCATGGTAGACAATGTGGCATGCCCCATGACTAAAGGAATAACTGAACAAAAACATGGTTTTCATGATAGGCCTACCAAACTGAAGGGCATAGGTAGTTAACTATAGTCCAAGTGGGGGTTTGTTGGTGTGGGTTTCTGGGTAACAAATACTTTTTACATTGTAAAATTAATATTAGATGAATTTATAACTACTAAAACTATTGACTACATATTTTTTTGGTCTTAAATACTATTATAAAATAATTTCCTACATTATATGTCGCATTGATAAAGCCAAATACATTCCCCTCTCTAACGATAAACATGACGTTTTATGATGATATTCCAAAATAATGTTCTGTGGTTGGATAACGTACTCTGATGGGACACATAGTAGATGTACTGTTATGTGTGAATACTCACAAGAATATGAGTCTTATTCTGATGAAGATCAAACATGGTAATCTCCAAGGTGGAAGATTATGAGAGAAGACTCCCCAGTAAGAATTCCATATGTTATGGTGTCATCAACTTTTCTAATCTATAAGAATCTATGATGGTCCTTGGACATTAATATTATTATTAATGCATGTTACAACTCATGTATTATGGTGTATTTTTTCATCCATGATAATAAAATTTCATGTTGAAGTTGGATACATTGAGTGAATAACAATTGAATTTTCATTAATGAATAAGTTGAGGAAGGATTTTCCCCTTCCATCTTTACGAAAGCCAATATATCAACCCTTTAATGGGAATATAACATTTGTAATATATTCCATGGCCATAGTTTGGAAACATGTTTATTTTAGATAGTTAAAGAAATACATATTGAGAATATAGGTTGGTGGCATGGTTATGTAACCTTATTTATGAAATATTTTAAAAAATGGATTATATTACAAAATTAGCATTCATATATGGTTGTCGATGTTACAACATTATATTCTTCTTCTTGGGTGTCTTTCCCCATGTCTTTAGAATAATACCTGACATTAGTCATGTACACCTAATTCCAACATGAAATAATCATAGAGGTTCAAACACAAAGTCTTCTAGATGATCAAGATTAAATATCATCCCATATTAATTAATGGGATAAATATTACTCTCATGTCCAAGTAATAATTTTATCCATTTTATATTGATTTCATCTATTAAATAAATATATATTCACCAGCATGTTAATAAAATATATAATATATTTATTGAATATTTTAATAAATTTTTATTCACTAGATTGGGAATAAAATATTTATTTATTAATAAAATATTTATTATTTTTTTCAATAAATGGTTGAGGAGTTCGAATAGAGCAACACCGAGTCCTGTGAAAATATTAATAAACAAGACTACTACAAAATATTTTTTATTTTGCAAGTTGGAATGCACCAAAAATATATTATAATATAATTTTTATTTATCATAGGGATTATTAAAGGTAATAATATTTATTTAATGTATGGTATTACATTAGATAATTTTCAAACATAAATCCTAAATCTGTAAATAGATTGATATATCTACAGTGTAGTGTATCCAATAGTTTATAATAACAAATTTTTGTGAACAACAAATTATCTCTCCACTAATCATTCTATCTACCTCTCAAGAATGAGAACTGAAATAGAAATTTCTTCAAGGATGAAGAATGAGAGATCAATAAATAGAAAATCAATACATTCAACTCTCTATGCTAGCACCTAGTGATTGAGTGGTATTGCTCTAATATCATTGTATCACATGTGGATCGCTTCTAGAGTGATTCTACCATTGGATCATCACAACACAATGAATGTAATCCCATAGGGTCCATTCATATGGTTGACATTCACTGATGAATAATGTTCCTAAGACTCAGTATTTATATCTTTAAATATTAAATTGATTTATTATAAATTTGACGTAAAATATCCCCACTCTTGGTTTCAAGCAATGATTATTAACATTTATGTAATATACCTCTCACCTCCACACACTTCCACTATATAAGGAACCATCAAATTAATGTTACACCCTGATAAGGGATACCATTCCACTTCTCATACCCACATTCATTAAGCTATCGATGTTAGAATTAAAGCCTCTTCCATACACATCAAAATAATCATTCTTAAAAAATAATACTGCACTACTAGATATCATTAGTTTAGAGCTAAATCGGGAGAAATAAGATAAACTAGAGAAATCCTAAAAGGGATCAAATGTTAATTACCACAAGTGTGGATGGAATTAATAGAAACAATACCACAAATTTCACCAAATTTTTTTAAAGGAAGGTGCTAAAACAATCATTATCACTAGAGGTGAATCACTCAACTAATAATATAGGTAGTCAAGAAGGATGTACTCATGCTTCTTGATGCTGGTAAACTATTTTCCATATCATTTAGTAAATGGGGGAGTCCAATGCATATCATCTTGAGGAATGGATTCTCTATGTTATTAAATAAAATTATATCTATTTAATCTCAACGTAAACCATTACATGATGGAGAGTATATGATGACTTTCGAAATCTCAACCAAAAAACTAAAAAGATCAATTTTCCACTCCAATTAATGGATTGGATGTTGTAGAGACTATATGGACAAGAACTATATTTTTTGGGATACATATTCTAGATATTATAAAATTGTTGTTTACCCATCAGATTTTTCAAAAACCACATCCTCATGTTTTATCAGAACCTTTCCTTATTAAATGATTTAATTTGGAATGTGAAAGACAGTGATGATGTTCAACACTACATGAAACACATATTCTATGATATGGATATTGATTTTCTAGATATTATCATGGATTATTTTTTGAAATATAGATGATATTTTGATTCCTTCATAATTAATCTATTGTTAGTTATGTCATGATTTGAAGAGAGTTTCTTATTGTGAAACTTGAAAAAAAAATCATTTTATGATCAAAGGAGAAAAGTGCTCACTTGTAAAATTTAAAATCAAGGCATTGATTTCAATTTAAAAAAAACAATGGTGATTAAATATTTACATAAACCCATGATAGTGAGTACTAAAAAGATTTTTTAATGCCAAACATGATTTTATCACCACTCCAAACTATATTTTTCAAGAATAGACAACAAAATAACAAACCTATTATCGATGGACACTCCATTAGATTTCTTGGATGATTTTCTGAGGAAATTCAACACTCAGAATAATATCATAGTGGTCACTCATTTTATAGTTTCACCAAACTATGATAAAGAATTTCAACTGATATGTGATTCCATTAATTTCACTATGGTTTCCTATTTAGTATAGTGGAATAAAAACATTTTCTCCCCCATATATTATTCCACACATACCATAAATTAAAATCATGTTACTTATAAATCCATAGAAAATGTTATTCTAGTAGTGGTCTTTTACCTTCACCTGTTTTGATCATACCACATGCTTTCCAAAGTAGTGGTGTGTACATATTATACTGTATTGAAATACCTATCGGGAAAAAAGTATCCTATGCTATGAATAATATGGTTGATCATGTTTTTCAAGAAATTGGAAATATTTATCAAAGAAATAGAAGATAATTAATATGTCATTATTGAACACATATCAAGATATCCATTATCATGTATTGAGTATGAATAACATTTTTTTAGGATGTTATTTTTCCAATATATATGAACGCATGATTGTGGGTTTAGGATATTAAAAATTATCATTCCATGGGATCTCTTTACCCTCACATATGATATAAATAAAATAAGATTTTGGTAAATGATTATATCTATTATAAGGATGAGCCTATATTATTATAGTGCTTTTCTGATGGATTGATGTGTCATTTCATCAAAAAGGATGGAATTCAAAGACTGTGAAAAATGTGTCACAAATTTTCATCTATAGAAAATAATGAGAATATATTCACAGTGGATAAGGTCCTATAAATTAGACTATTCTATCCCACACTCCATCTAGATTTATAATTATTTATACAGAATTATGATTGATGCTAGCTGACATGAAGCATTGGAAAGTGAAACAAAATTACTCAAACCCCTATCCTTGATGAATAAATATTCCATTTATGGGGAATTAATTTTATGGTCTCATTCCCATATTCTTATTGAAAATTATACATACTTTTCATTTTAGATTATGTTTCATATTGTTTAGAATCTTAATCCTCCACCCATGACACAACCAATGTGGTCATGGATTTTTTACAAGATTTTTTTTTCTATATTTGTATTTTTTTTAATTACTTACTAGTGATATGGGAATAAAAATTTCAAATACCTTAGTTAAGGGACTAATTGAATGATATTGAATTTAATAAAAAAGATTGAACTCTTTATATCCCACAGTCTAGTGAGGAAGATAAATTTTCAAATTGGGAGAACAAACACATTCTAGAGAAGATAGTTAGTGTTGTAAGAATGATTGGAGTCATAAATTGGATAATTCACTTTTGGCGTATCAAAAATCATGTAAATAACCCATTGGAACTACAAAATTCCAAACTGGTTTTGGGAATTCATATCACATACCAGTGGAATTATAGCATTTATCATATTAGGAAATCAAAAAATTAGACTTAGATACTTGAAAATCTTGGGAGTAATAATTATTGTAAATAAATGAGATGAAATAATTAAGAAGGAATTCATAATAACATGCCTAAAATTATAAACAATAAGAAAATAAATGAAATAAAAAATATATATTTCATGATTGGTCATTACACAATGTGAAAAAGTTCAACACTTTAATTAATGTTTGATGTTATTCACTAGAAAACTCAAATACTTTTGGTAGGGACCCTTTGAATGTATCAATGTTTCCCCCTTTGAGATTATTGAAATATAAAGAGGTTAAAGACTACCATTAAAGGTTAACTGATAGAGATTAAAAATTTATAGATAACCTTTAATGAATGAAACCTCTTTAAATAATGTTCATTTGAATCAATGATTTTCTAGACCTCAATAATAAATACAACACTGACTCAATGGAAACATAATATAGGTTAAAATATGTTTTCCAAAGATTAGGAAGGTTTTATAATAATATAATGTGGTCAATGTTTTATGTAAAATGATGTAAAAATGACCTAATTCACATCATGTATGTTTCATAAAATGTCAATAGGTTGGGTTTAGAAAAAACCTATTCCTATATTTTACAAATTGTTAATATGATACATGATGTAAAACTCAAGAGCAATTTTTTTCATCCATGAGACTAGGTATCATGGGCTCCATACTTCCCCAGACCATCGTCCTCGGTCCTCTCCCTTGAGAGTTGTGACATCACTTCCTCTTCATTATACTAATTCCTATCACAATAGAATTTTCAACCCATTATCCTACATTACATATTCCTACTAATCTAAATGGACCACACAAAAACCAGCATCACCTCTTCTTCTCTGAACATGGACTAGAAGGTCGTCCCTCCTCCACTAAATCATATGATTCATACTCCACCACCATAACCTAAACACCTTTTTACTTCATCATCCACAAATGGTTCCTTAAATCCCACGATCTGGGGCTATTCTAACCCCACTTCCTGCCAGTTGTGGGGAACTACCTAACAACCTCAAATATACCCATACCTATATTTTATAGCACCTCGACATCAGTTCAATTTGGTCCATCTTTAGCATAATTCCATTAGAATAAAAACAACTCTTGAAATGGATAATCTTTTTATATTCCCTATTAATATGGATATACTATAGATCATTGTATAAATGCACATTTTGAGCACTATAAAGGTGTGTGAGGAGATGTTCCAAGACAAATTCTTAGAGATCCTGACCATTTTAGAGAATGATGTTGAATGCATCACCATTATTCTTGGTGGTTTGCCTTAGGAGCTCACATTTGATGACATTTTCATTATACTATTTATCTATACCACATATGTGATAACTTATCTAGATTACGCAACATTTTGGATCAGTTTGAAGAAGGAAGATACTCCACAATTCTTGGAATTGATACCCCAAAACCCCTATAGCATTCATGACCAATATATGGCAAAGAGAACCCAGTTTTGGGGTGACACCAAATGAATTCTGCATCGGGATCTCTCCCATTATCATATATCTAGAGGAATGGAAGAATCATTTAAATTCTTGGTGAGGATTTTATCCATATTCACGTGCACACCAATGATCAAAATGGAACATCAGTTTACATGCTTTTATGAGTCTCATTCAAGGATGACTCATGGTATGCTGATGGGGTGGGGGTTTTATTACACATATTGCACATCATATAGAAATATTCTATAGTAATCCTCCCCATTCCTATAAGTGGAATATAGATTTTATTAATCTATTAAAACTTCAGTGTCTGGGGAATATGATGAATATTAAGGGGCCCTACACATACCCTCCCGAGTATACTATGGTTTTTAATCAGGTTGTATCATATGATGATCCATTTTCTGAGGTCTTTGATCCACCTTTCACCCATGGAATGCCATCCATAACTCCGACTACAGCTCCCCAACCTACTACCACTACACCATCCCACCCATCTGCACAAAATTTCACTACTACTCCACCTTCTTCCCATTTCAAACATACCCTATCATTATCCTTTTATATATAGTCTATTACATATTATATTATTTAATACCTGAGGAAACTTTTTTGACATTTCATCATACGTTACGCATAGTAAACCCAATTTACCACCTCAACCTCAACCTCACCTTGCTACATTTACCCACCCACCACCATCTACTTCTAACCCATCATCAAACTTTAATCACACCCCATCATCCGCCCATGATGACCTTACACTATATTTGATAAACCATGATTACTAAATTGGGTTTTTTACAGAGCATGCCCGACGAGGCAAGGGCCATACAATACCTTCTTCTCTAGAGGTGCCTTTCAAATATCTAGAAGCCTATCATTCATCCCCATCATTGATCAGTACCTCCCCTACACCTATTACAACCAATTCAGCTACCAGCACTAGGGATCCAACATTGGTGGATGATACACCTACATCCAAATCCATTTCTTAAATAAACTTGGTGGGGAATATTTAGACAACCACTATTATAGAGGTGCTATCTGAAGTTGATTCTTCTCACACTGTTTATTCTTCCCATGCATACCCCTCCACATTGTACTATATTATGGGAGTCTAATTTTTGTAAACACTATTTTACAACTTCCAACTTGTATCATTAATTTAATCTAAAGGTATGAACATTATTTTTCCATAAATATAGTCCTTTAATTATTATTATTATTTATTCATTAATTTAGATATGTCTCGCCAAACTACATATTCCATGATTATTGATGAGTTTTTTAGACTACCCCCCCCCCCGCATGGGGTATGTCCTCATGTGGCTCACATATGTGAAAGGATCCATGAATTTCTTCCCTATAATATAGAGAATTACCCTCTACAACCTACATAGATTCTATAACGACCACATAATAATTTTTGGCAGCCCATTCCTGAGGTGGTACACCCCTTCAAGAACCCACATGAGCTCGATGAAACAACTACTAGTTCCTAAAATATTCAAAAGATATATGAATTAATTCACCCCTACACTTAATCCTTGCCACTCTATCCGGATGTTGATGTCATATTAGTGATTTATTGGAGGAAACAATATTTTTTTCAATGAGTGGTTATGATTTTTCAATTAATTTTATATATTTATTTTAATAGGTAGTTTATTGCTACAATATAATCATATACTAAAACTATTGAATAAGATACTCTTAATTTTTACAACTGTGTATAACTACTAGCTTTCAACATTAATATTGATCATATCCTATGTGTTGATTGATTATCTAGTGCAGGTGTGTATCTTTCTAAAATATATTGATGGAACCCATATTTTCATTTGATATATGTCATTTCCACCATGTAATTTACTTCATTACATGGAGCTCTCAATTTCATACTAGAAATTCCTAATTTCAATATCCAGTTCAAATATGATATTATTTCCTTCAATCCCACATCTCTTTTAAAAACAATTGAGGACATATTTCAGTCTAAGTGTTGAGTAAAATTTATTGAGGTTTAATTTTATTATATCTAGATTAATGTGTGTTTTCATTAGTCTAGGAAACATTTTTCATTGAATGAATGCTTCTACGTGAAATAAATGTACTAGAATTTAAATAAACAAATATGGTTGGATAATGGTGAAATATATATTTATTCCATCTTATATGTTTTCAGGATTACTATGTAGAGTAATTTGCTTGTGGTTCTCATTTATTTAAATTTATTTCGTGGGAAATATTTCTAGTTTTGATGCCCTGAGTGATTAATATTTTTTTGGTATTTCCATTCCTAAGAGTTTTCTAGACCTACAATGTCATAATCGTTTGTTAGAATATTTCATGAATGATACATGGGGCATTTGAACCTAAATAAAATTTCACTAGAATCTAATCGATATTATGATTGAAAAACTGAACATTTATAACTAGTTATTAAATTAATGTTGATCCATTTCTCAGGGATCCTTCATGTACATTTATCCTTCTTAATCATGTATAATCCATGATTGTCTTTATTATTATTGATCCTTGATACAAGACCATTTTTTCATTCGTATACTAATCCTAATATAATTGAATGATTTTAACATGCATAATTGTGGGAGATATAGTCATTATTAATGGACATGTGATTCATACTCTCGAGTATATATACTGTTATTTTTCTTCATGATCCCCGATAAGTGATCAATGGATTTTCAGAAATACCAATATTTATTATCCTATTAAACATGAAAAAATAATACCAATATGGGTTATGTATTAGGAAGATAAAAATCAATATTTCCAAAATGATCAATATTATTATTGATCATATATAGTTAACTGATGGAAGTTAAATATTTCATAGAAAAAGATTTAAAAATATAGATGAAATATGATACTTTAATTGAAAATTTTGGACAAATCTACAAACCCAGAACTCATACTATCAGATTCATTACATATAAATTATATGTATGTTTATTATAATATAAAACTGAAATAATTGAAGATTTAACATTCTAAGAACATTTCTGATCTACATTTTGGATATTTAAAAAAATACAATACAATTTATCCATGTTGTAATAATATTTATACAATTCTCATTGTGTCTACTGCCTCCTAATATGAAACAAACATTAATTGATTTTATAGTAGACCTGTAAAATGTATTTTAAATTTTAGGGTGATCAAATACATTCTTAGTAACATGTTTTAAAATCATTTCAAAATTATTTTCATTCAAAATTATAAATCTATTTGGAAACATTTATCTAATAAATCATTTTATAAAATTGAATACTTAGAAAAGGGTTTTCAAATAGTGAAACATTTTCTAAATATATTTAAGTATTTTATATTACATTGAAAACCAAATATATTTAAAATAATAATTTTTTTGAAATAGTTCATTGGATTTCTCCAATTAGAAAATAATAAATTTTAGGGGTTATTTATGATACTTAACTGGACATAAGAAAACCATGAGGCCACTTATCCATATCACATGTTTCATGAAATCCCCTTCAGGTCATGGGTTTACTAACTAAACCATTTCACTTCATTATAAACTCTAGGGGCATAATTTATGAAAACATTTTTAATTGTCCTTCCCTTCTCACCCAAAACTAAAAAACCTTCCAAAATAAAACATGAATTATTTTAATTGATGAAAATAATCATACCATTCCATTTCATTAGATAATATTATTTTTAAGAAATTTATAAAATATTTAGGTGAAATTTATTCCTTCATAAGATTGCATTAATTTTAAAAAGGCATAAACATAGTTTCATAGAAACGTAAAAAAATGATTATGATAAATGTATGAAATGTCAATAATATCTATAAATGATGTACATATATAAATTTTTAATTAAATTCATGGATTTGTAAAGAAATATTTCACATAAAATGATAACTGTTTTTAAAACTATTGTAATGTGAACCCATACATTAAGTGTTAGCTTCTATTTATATAAAATAATAAATATAATATTTAAATTATAATAAAATAACATTACCAATTAAAATTTTACGTTAGAAAATAACAAAATTATGTTTCATTATTATTTTAAATTGTAGAGCAAAATATACTTTGAAAATATAATTACTAATATAAGACAATATACTAATTTTATAAATCAAATTCTCTTATATGGGTTTAAGAGAAATCATATTATATATATATATATATATCTTCATAACTTATCATAATAAGGGTGAATCAAAGGCATACTAGACATAGAGAAGTTGAAGGAGAGGAATTTTGGGGCTTGGTATGATCCATGTGGGTGGCAGAATAAAGGACTATATACATATTTATATATATTTGGAATGTGTATATTGAATATAGGTAGTTATGAAATAAGTGTGTAGATTCCATAAAATATAGAAATTATGAATTCATATCAATATTCCATGTGTTCAATTAATTTAATAAAATGCTAAATATAATATATATATATATTGTTTCTCAATGTTTCATTTCAAAATATGGAATGGGGGTTTGAAAAATTGAAAAATAAGAACAAAAAGTTATTGTCATTAAGATTTTAAGGTACTAAAAAAGGTGATTATTTGTATTATATGGAATTATTGGGAATATATACATATATATAGATATATTCAGAATCCTATGGTGGGAAACATAACAAAAAAAACTAAGTAAAGGGATTTGTTTATAGTTTAATCATGATGTTTGGAAAACAAACATCGATTGGGACATGGATTCAAAGAGGTAAAAGGTGAAGAAGATGTAGATCATGGTGAGTTGAGGACTTTCGATTTTTATATGAGAGGAATTAGAATAATTATGAAGGCGATCGAAAAATGATAGGATATATCAGATGAACTTGATCTCGAACAAACATCTAAGAATAAATATCATTGTTTAAAATTTTCTGACATTAAAATTTTAGTAGTTCAGGTGACTCATTATAAGAAAAATAGTGACAGATCCACCATAAAGAAAAAATCACAAATAAAAATGGCCATATACATGTGTTGTGAGGGATTCATGCCAACCTTTCCATGAATAATAAGTGACCATATACACGAGTATGCCCATGAATGGTTGTAATTATGCTTCCTTGAGGAGATTCCCTACTACTTTGGTTTGGATTAGGGGTATATTCCTCGCTCATGGGGTTGATCCATAGTGGTTCCTATTAAGTGGTTAAAGTGTACCCATGTATGTTTTGAAGTGTTGTTCTAGATTTTTTTTGTTGATATAAATAATATATCTATGACTATAAAAAAATTTCAATTTATTTAACATTATTTATAGATAATTTTCAAAATATTATTATTAAATTATAGATATTACATTTTCTAATTCTAAAAAGTCAATTAAAAATAATTTAAAAATTTACTTATCTTTATTAATCATAAATATTTTAATTAATGTATATCATGTTAAATATTATATTATCATTCTGAAATGAAACTATAATATGAAATTATTTTTAAATGTATTTTCATGGAACATAACGGTAACTAAAAACTCAACAGATATATTACCAATCGTAAAAATAAAATTTATTATAAATATATATTTAAAAAGGTATTCAAAATAAAATCAAAATGTTTTAATTTTTTTATTTATCTTGAATAATGGTTCTCTACTTCCCTCTAGATATTAGTATTTTGTAGTGCTTCTTACTTCCACTTTTCAAATTAAGGATGATTCATGTGATATTTGTTACACGTTAAACACTATTGTGTAAATTAGTTGTGCTCTAGTTGTGTATCTAGAAATTATAGTGAGTGTATATAATTATTTGTGTTTTCTATTAGCCGTGTCTTCTATTTTGTAATGTTTTAATGAAATAAATTCATTTATAAAATATTCCATGTTATGTTCATATATTTTTCTTATGTATTGACATCATTTTAAAAAATACATCAATGATCCAAGATTTTACATTCTTACCCCTTAATCGTATAGATCCCTCTCAATTATTTCGTAAATGCACTTCACCTCTTCTATTTCTTTAGAACCCAATATTTAGTGTTCTTATACAAATAACATTATTATTGTCATTAATTATTAAATTTTTATTGTAAAAATTAATTAATATCTTCACTATATAATCTATAATTCGTGATTTTCATGAAAAGGAAGGTTTCCTCCGACCACACAGATCCTCATATCAGCTTTACATTCTTTGGCTTCTTTTTCACATACCCATTTGAGGAATTTGGGCCAAACTCATGTAAACATTGATAATATGTTGAGATATATGTATGGTGGATATAATGTTTAGAGACACATGAGTGGACTTGATCCTATATAACAATTAAACTGACTCATATTCTAATATTTTAAATTATTTGAATATTTCATATAAACTAAAAAACAAATATTGACACGTATAGGATGCACACAGGACAACCATTACCATAGTTACCAAAAAATACACAAAAGACTCAAACTAATCATATAGGGACAATAATTTAATATACCTTGATAATATATTCCTTTTCAAGCATAAGATTATAGTTGAGTATGAAAAATTAAATAATATAAAACAATGAATCCTTAAAATAATTGGAGTATAAAAGGTGTGTTGGATATCTTTTAAAGGAATTCACAAGTGATTTGAAGTTTTTAAAAGGGCACAAAATATTTTGATAATGATGTTAGTATTATCTGTTCAATCAATTCATCTGTAAGGGAAAAATTTTTGTTTGTGTTCTGCTACCAGCCATCCGGAAATGATGAAAAAACTATTATTATTGAGCTATAATTTATTTATTTATTTTTTTTAATTTTACAAAATTATATTGATTATTACTCTGATTTCAACTATAAATCCCCAAAGCTACTCTTTTGGATTCATTTCAAATAATTTATTTTTATTTTTTTATAAAAGGATACTGAAAATAAAAAAAAACATTTTGGATTCTAGGAAATTTTCTGATTTAGGTTTTTTTGAATTATACATATATATTATAATTTATCTAAGTAGAAAAAAATATTTATATAGTTTTCATGAGATTTGATTCCTTATTATATGAAACAAGAATCTATTAAATTTCTTTTATGCCAATATACATTATTTTAAAACATAGGGTGAGGATAAATATCCTCCATAAGGGTGTTTTAAACCAGTTATAAATACTACTCATTGAAAAATAAAAATTTATATGAATTTTTTTCAAATAAATCTTTTGACAAAATAAAAACTTTTAAATGGATTTTCAAACATTGAATCATTTTATATATATCATTAAATAGAGTATGTTACTTTTCAATACAAATATTTTCAAAATAATATTGTTTTTAAATACATCTTGGGATTTATCCATTTTGAAAGTAATAGTTTTTAGAGATTATATTGATACCTACCCAACAATAAGAAAACCATGAGGCCACTTAGCCGTAACAATTTCCGGTAATCATCCCCTTGAGGTCATGGATTTACTCCCCATACTATATCACTTCATTTGATACTATAGTTTAATAATTCAAGAATGTTTTTTCAATGGACCTACCTTTATTACCCATAACATAAAAACCCTTAAAAATCATACTAAAAAGTTTTCATAGAATAAAATAATCATATAATTCCTTTACATAGAAAAATATATCTTTTATGAATGTCTAAAAATATTTGGCAGAAATTTATACCATCATAGGATTAAATTAATTTTATAAAGGAATAAACATAATTTTAGAAGTATTTTAAAATAAAATATCATAAATTCATGCAATATATATAATATATATAGATGATGGCCATATATAAATTATTAATTACATTAATGGATGTGCCAGGAAATTATTCACATAAAATTGTATCTTTTATTTAAGAATATTATAAACAGAACCCACATCTAAAATGTTAATTTCTATTGACATAAAATAATAACTATAACATTGAAATTTTAATATAATAAAATACCTATTTAAAGGTACAAAATAAAAAAACTAGGTTATGTTACTTTTTAGTACAATCAATCAAAATAAAATTTTACAATTTAATTTTTAATATCAAACCACGGATTGATTTTATAAATGTAATTATCTTACAAGTATTTAAGATAAATAATTATACATATATATATTAAAAAAATTAAAAAAACTTCATCCATTACCTTAATGAGGGTGAATCGAAGTCCCACAAGACACATAGGAGTTGAAGTAGATGAATTTGGGGCTGGGTTCGATCCTTGTTGGTGGAAGTAAAAAGGACAGAATTTATATATATATATATATACACACATATATATATCATGTGTATATTTTACACTTATTGTTAGGAAAAAGTGTATAGATTCCATAAAAAGATGTAAATTATTAATTCAAAACATTTCATGTATTCAATTATTTTAATCCATTGCTAAATAGTATATATATACATTCTTCACCATATTATAATATGGATAGGAGTTCCAAACATTTTACAAAATCTAAATATAAAATGGTGCTCATTAATCAATTAGGAAACTCATAAACTCAATTATTTTGAATATATGGGATTATATGAAATATATATATATATCTACAGATTTATTCAGCTGTTGAAGGAGGTTAGAATGATAATAAAAACTAAGGCAAGGGTGTTGTTTATATTTTAATCATTCCATTTACAAAACCAAAATTAGTTAGGACATAGATTTAAAGAGGATAGAAATGGAGGAGAAGAAGTGGATCGTGATGGGTCTATGTGTACTAGTTTGCAGATGCAGGGAATAAGAATTGTGAATAAGATGATAAAAAAGATTGGTAATCTCATATGAACTTGATCTGTATTAGATGGATCAGATTAAACCTCACAGTTCAAAACTTATCCCTAATAAAAATTGCATGAGTTTTGTAAACTTCATATAAGTAAAACCATGAAATATCAACCCCAATCACAAAAAAATACATATAAATGGCCTTACACAAGGGTCACAATAGCTTCAAGCAAACCTCACCGCAAATAAAAATGGACACTATATAGGGGTACTCCCATGAATGGATTTACTTATGATCAATAAAAGAGACACACAAACAACTTGGGTTGGTTTGGATGCAGAATATTCCCACATAGGGTTGACACTTAGTGGGTCCTCCAAAGTTGTATAGGTATCCCCAAGTAAGCCGTCACTGGTTGTCCATTTTTTTTAAAATAAATATTATAACTATGTGTATAATAATTTTTATTTTATTAAACATTTTTTATAAATTCTTAACATATTTTTTATTAAATTATAGATATAACATTTTCTAATTCCCAAATATATATTATAAATAATTAAATGTTTTAATTATTAATATTACTTTTATTAATTTTTTATGATTTATCATTTTAAAGATTATATTATTATTGAAATTTAGAACTATCTTCTTAAATTCATTTTTATTTTCTATTCAAGTAAACTAACAGTTTCTAAAATCCAAATGCCTATATTTTCAATATGTAACATTATATGTATTAAAAATAACTATTCTTAAATGTATTAAAAATCATTCTATGTTCTATTCTTTCTTCCATAATGGTTCTTTATGTCCCTCTTATTCTATATATTATTTACATTCTTCTTTATACCACTTCACTAAAAACAAAATATTCAATGGATTTGGGAATCACATTCAGAATTATTGTGCTAATGAGTGACTCTCTAGTACTTATAGTGAGACTACTAAATAATTTGTGGTTTTTACTATATGTGGTTTATATTTTGTAAATATTTAATGAAGTTAGTTATTTAATAAAACATTACATGTATTTTTATTAAAAAAATTCAACTGTATTGATGATATTTAATACAAAAGACATCAAATCTCTAGGATGCTAAATTTCCATGGAAATTACTAGAGTTCATGGGATTATAGAGATGCCTTTTTAGGTCATTTTTCATTGAAATGTTATTGACGATTATGTATTGTACTTTGGTGTTTACCCTCCTTTTAGCTTTATTTTTATCATCTACCCACTTTCCCTTAGTCACATAGTCATTTGAAACTTATTTATGAAGCCCTCATGATTAATTGTGAGCTTTCCCTTATAGAGTGTAGAAGCTAAAACAAATGAAATCAAATGGAAAAGAACATGTATTCATTGTATAACCATAAATTCAGTTTCATTTTACCTTTACAGAAGAGATAGTGTTCATAGTGAAGTAAATTAGAATATGGGTATATCTTATAATGACTGGTTTAGAAATTATAATTAAATAAAATAAGGTTCTTAATAGTGGACATAACCATGAGGAATAAATGTTGTTCTCTACATGGGTGATTTTTGAGGACTTAATTTTTTCAATAACACTTAGTTTTATTTTTTCTGTTAAAATTGATTTTTCGAATTTAAAAATTGTTTCCTCTCGAATCCTTATGGATATATTTTTTTCTTGAGGACATGAAATTTTTCATGTCTAGGGAATTTAATTAGAATAATATATATATATATTGGATACATTTATTTATGATCTATTAAATATTTATTCAATAATGCATTGGGTTTTGTTTGGGTTTTTTCATTAAATAGGATCTCAATTATCAAAATAGGAGGTCCTATAATTTCATTAAATTCATATATTACATTTAATGATCTGGCCTTAAGAATTAAATATTCTAGTATTTTTGAAATATTATTAACATTCTTAAAATTTTGAGGATCTTTTTTATTACAGTTTTAGAGAAATAGGCCAAATTCATATAATGTAAACCCATACATTACATGTGGACAGTTGTACCACGTAACAAATTTTTCTAAAAATATAATCTTCTAAAAAATAATCATTTATTATTATGATATAAGTTCACATTTTTTATCTTGGCTACATAAATTTCACTAAGCATCCATAAACAATATGAAAATCATTATAAAAATGTGGTATGAGTACAAAAATCTCAATGTGGGTTTGAAAAACAAGAAATACATTAGTCAAGTTAAAAAAATAACACCCAATAAATTTTTAGCTTTATCACAATAGTCATTGAGAGGATGAAATAAATCATTTCAAAATGATAATCTTACACAATTTCTTCTCAAAGAAAATATTAAAACTCAATGAATCAAAATCAAAACATTTTTTTTAAATTTAGATCACCACATTCATAACCCATCTTAAACCCATGTAATAATTAACTGGAAACCATTAAAATTCATTGGATAAACCATTCAGAAACTCCCTCCTTAGCGCATCTATGTATAAGGAACATTACACAATGTTTTAGAGTGCTATCTGGGCACCCTCAAAACTATAAAGGAATTACCTATTTTTGTAGGGTGCAACCAATTTATAATCTAAATCAAGATAAACCATGAGCCGTATTGGGGATAAAACATTTTATATGATATATCAGGATCACTTATTTCACATATAATACTCATGTATCATATCCGAAATAGGACATTTCATTATTTCACTTTTCATTATAAAGTAATTCTGAAACTCTTTAAAACCTTTATGAAAAACACTTCGTAGTATCAAAATACCCTTTTTAAACCCATTTTTAATATAGAAATACCGAAATCAAGGTAATTATGGTCTTTTTTGAATAAAATATTAGTAAAATTTCTATTTTGAAACCAACTATTTTGTTTAAAAATGATTCATACATAAATGTGAAAAAATATACATTCATAATAAATTATTAAACGAAAATAGTAACCTTCAAAACATTGGGGCATCAGGATGAAAAAAATATACTTATTCTAAATATGTAAAAAAATAATCCTTTTAGTGTTTTAAAAATAAACATTACAAGATTCTTTTTAAAAGATAGTCTCTTACCATGAGTCTAAATAATAACAAATAGTATTTATCATACTAAATAATAAAATTATTTACTTTATTTACATTATGTTTTTTTACTTTTATTATTCATTTTTTTCACTTATAACCATGTTATAAAAATCACATAATAATTTTTTATCTTGTCAGTTGCTTTGATGATATTCGGTTCCTATGTCCATAATGACAACCATAAGTTGAATTTGGTCAATGTGATCAGCATTTCATCATCTCATGAATAAAATTCATGACATAATTATCATATTTTTAAATTATTTATAATTTTAAATCCCTCTATGAAAAAAGGTAATGAAAAATGTTCTATGTTACAATCATGAAGATGGTAGGTCGTATTTACATATGAGTAACATTTCCATTTTTTATAGATTATTATAGAAAGAAGGTAAGAATTATTTAATCATTATAGAATTATAATAATGTCATATATTTCATATTAATTATTTAAATGTACATATATATTATCCATGTGATGTGATGATGGAAAATGAATCATATCATTTCATGGAGGTGGATTCCCACAAGTACTTACAAAAGACATTATCATTTTTATTACATCGAAAGGTTAAAAAAATATTATATTTTAATAGTGATAAACATATAATTAATATCATATATAAAATAGTATTCCATTATTATAATTATTCCCTAGATATGGTGATGGAAAAATAATTACATCAGTTCGAGAGGAATTATTCCTCCACATACACAAATAATGAATTGTTTTTTAATTTGATGGAATTGAAGATGGATATAGGTTATTACCCTAACATAATAACATATAATTATATTGAGTATAGTGGATTTATTATTTTATCATGGTTTGAAATGGTTTGATGAATTTTGAAACATAATAAAATATAAATAGTCAATTAAAAATGATAAACCTTTATTAGACAATGTGCTTTTCATAATAACGTAAGACCACTATGGGTGGTGTTATGACTAAGGTAAAACCTATAAGATTATATAGACGGACCATTGGAAGTTATTTTTTTAGATATTTTCTAAATTTTTTTATGTGTGACTAATCCTTGTTAATACTTTCCATTATATAATAAAGGGGATAGACACTCTGGGAACATCTAAAAATTTAAAAAAAATAATATATATTAATTTTAATTTAAAAATCAATCCAAAAAGATTTAATTTATATATTATATGGTTATGGGTTGAAATATCCCGATAAAATAATTATTATATAAATTTTTACTATACTTATACCCTTACATTTTGGTTTTAACTCTTATTTAACCGCTTTAACTATTACCATGACAACATGGATGTTTACTTTATTCTCAGGGTTAATATAGTTTCTATAAAATGGAAAAGTACAATAAATATACCATGGTTGATTTTTTAAAACTTATTAAAATAAATTATTTGTATTTAATATTGTCATGAATTTTATATCATTTAATAAAAATTTATATATTATAAAATATGAAATTTTTTAATTTCAGGAAAAATTTATTAATTTGAACATAATAATATCAAGATAACCCTTATAATTTGAACCAAATATTTTATTATATCCCTATCATTTAAATATAATCCCAACTTCTTTTTATCACATTAATTATCTCAATTTATATACATTTAATTATTTTTAATATCATTTATTTTACTTTCCATTAATTCAATAATTACAATATTATCATTGTCAAAGAATTTAAGGAAATTATTACATCCGTAAAAATTTATAAAAAGTTATCTTGATGAATATAAGTATATCATATTTTCAAATATTTCATTAGTATATAATATCTTCTAAATTAGCTCATATTGAAAATGTTGTAGTCATTGAAAAAGGATTGTGAAATCATATACGTTTCTTTAAATTTTATATTATAAATTACAGAATCAGTTAAAAATTGAAAAAAGGCCATATATTCTGTTTTTTTATTATGGAATGAAACGAATCATTGAATAATGTTGAGGAATTTTTGTGGTTAATTTTTTAGATCTTATTATATAATCATTACACTTGATTACTTGGTTTACCCTTTACAATGGTGACAAAAAATTTCATGGTTACTATTCATATTGAAAAAAACTAAAGCAACCTATTTGATAAATCATTAAACACTGAATCCATAAATGGAATACATTTTTCAAAATTAAAAAAATATAATTTTTGAGAATTTAATTTAAATTCTAAATTGTAGAAACGTTAACAATTATTTTTAAAAAAGATATTTTTAATATAATTGTTTTTATTTTAAATTATTTTTATAAAATCCATTTAATACCAATACTTGTACTATTTTAAATAAAATTGAACTTATGAAAATTTAAAAATTATCCCAAACATGATTTTAACTTGTAAATAATATAAAATAAAATATAATTTTCAATAAAAATAAACATTTACCACTATTCATTGAAAAATCATATTTTTTTGGAGAACTCTCAAACATTTATTCTGTGATTATTTTGACATGATCAATTAAAAAATGAAACTTATTTTGTGAAATATATTTTAAAAAATTTCAATAAATTAATTATAAAAATATATCTTTTTTTTTTCTATGAAAATTTAATAATTGAAGAATAAAATGATATTACTAAAAAATAAGTGCATATTTAATGATTATTAATTAATACACTAGTAATGAGTAAGAACATTTTATATTTTATAGATCATTTAATAATATTTATTCAAACTAATTTAATTTCTAGTTTCTAATAGTCACATTAAAATAACAATACTCAGTTCTTTGTTTCCTATCGATGTGGAATATGTTATACTCTATAAAACATAGTTCTTCATTTTAAAAATATTGGTATATTACATTCTACCCCACTTTTGGAAAGTTAGTAATATTAATTTTGAACTTAGGCTTCGTAACCATGGTTATACTATTCAAAATACATTTCTGGAAATACCAAATCAATAAAAATATTAATAAAACACCCTTATTAAAAGAGAGAATAGAAAGTATGATTGTCACATGAGACAAGACATACTATGTTTCCAAATAGAAAAACATAAGTGGGTAGTGAAATCATGGATGTGGAAGAGAAATATATATCAGAAGGAATGATAGAGAGTGATAAAGAACATATTTGTTAGATATATTACCATAAGAAATAACAAATATGTGATGTCTTAAAAGGACATTGGATTGTCTATAAGAAAAATAAATGGATTATTTAATGATCACTTTCCTAGAGTTAAATAATTTACTTCCATATATTCAATAAAAATAATTAAATACAGATTATTGACACGTATAATTTCAATCTTTAATAAATTTCTACAAAAATACATCTTTTTATCTAAATGATGAGTATGTGTTTTTCATGATTAAAACACTTGAATTAAGTACTATAGATAAATAAATCCATAAAAAATAAATATAATTTGTTTATATTTTTTAATTAACCAATACCAAAATGGTTAGTAGATGATAAGTCAATTCTTCCAAAATGATGAACCTTCATACTAAAAAACAACTTTATTCACCAAAATTCAACAAATAACTGACCTTAACATTCCACAAAAAATACTATTTGCTAATATTAAAACCCAAAACAAATTCTTATTTGATCACATAGTCGTCAAAAATAATTTTAAAATTTATCTCAATATGAAATAAATTACCCATGAGGTCTCATTCAAAAATGACATTTTTGTAATCCAATATTCTCCAAGATATGATAATATTTTTAATAAATAACATAAAATAGTATAAATCCACAATCAAATCACATATTCTAAAAAAAATATAACTAAACCATTATTACTGAAATAAAATGGGATAGTATTTTTAAATTAAGTTTATAATTTCCCCACAATATTGATTGCACAGTGAAATAACACTACTCACTTAATCACAAAATAATTCAACAATCACTTGGTAATCTATAAGATAAAATATATATTCGAAAAATGATCTTTACTATTATACATAAAATATTTTTAATACAAAAAAAATTCATACTAATTTGGAAATCATTTAGGGTAGATTTATGTGATGCTCCCCTATTACCCTTTGGTTGTGGGTTAAATCCTCACGTCCTTTCATGATATAATGGGTTGTCACATGATATATGGGAGATCCTTTTATGATTCTATGCAATTCTTATAAAATCTCAAAATAGTTGGGTTAATAATAAAAATACCTTTAATATATTCAATATTAATTATATGTTTAAACCTAAAAGGTTATCTAATAACTGTAATTTTCCTTCTCATAAAGTAAAAAAACATTATTAGCTCAAAAATAAATGGCTCCAAAAATATACCTTATGGCCTAAAAATTTCATATCCTGAACCATAAAAAGGAATTTATAATAAATGTATCTGATTCTGATACAAAAAATTATAAACCCATGACATAATCAGTAAATATTAATAAAAAAATATAATCCCTAAAGTTATCTAAACCATGTTTTGATACCATCTATATAGGCAGAACAAAATAATTATATATTCTAGAGTTTTTTTTACAATAAATCAGTATATAAAGGTTTTTAGGATCTTTTGGTTCTAGTGTTTTATATAATTAGGTCAAAAATTAATTGTGTAAACTCATACATTTCATGTGTAAACTTATAATCAATATCAATGTTCCCAGAAAACCAATGTTTTCTAAATTTTAAATTGGGTAATTTCATGATAAATCTTCAAAAATTTTAATATGACCGTGTCCTTGTCCCTACTCATATGTAAAACATATAATTTTTTTTAAAAACATTGTATGAGTACAAAATGATTAGTAAGGTACATAGAAATAAGAATTACATTATTCCGGTGAGAATCATGAAAACCCATGAAAAGTATACAATTACCACACTGGTCTTTGATAGGAAGAAATAAATCGTTTACATTTGAAAATAAAACACATTTTATTTTTAAATAAGACATTAATACTCATAGAATGAAAATAAAAAACCATTTTTGGAAACATATAGAATCACATTTATAATAGATTTTTAACACTTTTGAGAAATAAATGGATTCCATTTAAATGCATATGAGAACCCCTTCAGTAACATCCTGAATTTTTTATGTGGGCTAAATTCCTCAACCGTTTTTTTTATTTTTTGGGCAAACATGTTTTTTTCCCAATAAGTAGAACTAAATTATTTGTTTTCCATTGATCCATCAACAATTTTTTAGATTATTAATAAATCTTGGAATGTTTCTATGGGTTTTAGTTAACCTTTGGCTTCCGTTGGGGGCTAAAAAACCGAGTTTACAATATTCAAAGACTGTGGTGTAGATTTTTGGAAAACAATGTGGCATTCAAGGAGTATTCGTGTGACCCTAGAAGTATACTATGTAGAGTTTTTAAAACCACATAGAAGGGGGTGAAAAATAGTGCATCTGTGTCTCTAATATTTTTCAGAGGTCCCATGCTTGGTTGGTGCATGGTTTGGAAAACCAAGCACATTAATTGTGCGGGGATGAAGCATGGGTAGCAGGCATTGCATGTTTTGCACATGGTCTTCCAAATCATGAAGTAAAACATGTATCCCATTAATGTTAAAATTACAATCCCCTTACTCTATTTCTTCTTTTCCTCATTTCACCACCCTTCATTGTAAAAAGTTGTGGGGTTCATCCCATTGTCTTCCTCCCATAGATTTTAGGTTCCTACCTTCATCTAAACTATATTCTTTATGCTATATGGTGCATTATCAATTATTCATCAAGATCTAAATTCCTCACATCTCTTCTCTATTTTCCACTCACATTATAGAGGGCTAAATCAATTTCATTTTATCTGAACTATTTTATGGAATTCATCAAAAACACCAATTTCATTCAAATAAGCTCAAGTTAAAGGTTATGATCAGACGAACAGACAACTAATAATACAAGGTTGGTGTCTCCCATCTCTCTTGAAGATTGAATTGTTTTTTAGGGTTATAAATTAAAATTTTCATTATATTAACTTATTGTGACCGATTTTAATTAATAGATGTTTTGTCAACTACTTAAATTTATCGTTGGATATTTATATAAGTATGATCCATGATTTTACAAATATTTTAACCCTGGTGAGTATCATGGGTCCTTGGGAAACATTGGAAAAGGGTCATTCTTTTATTAAATTGAATTGTTTTAAATTAATAATGTGGATTTTTGAGTTCCATGGGAATGTGATGGTCTCGAACAAAATATTGACATGGCATTAGACATATAGTATAAGGTGATGGCATCGTTGGGTTGGGTGAGGCCTATATTATATGGTTGATTTTGATCATAAGTTGGTTGACATGTTCATCACATTGATGTAGAAATACCATTAGGTTGCATACATGGCTTGGGTGAGAGGAGATGGAGATGGCCACTAGATTGAGTGAAATGTTGGTAGTTGAATGAGGTGGTGGAATGGTGTAGCTTATGGATTTATTTGATGATTTCCTCTGACCCATGTAGTCCAACGAGTTGTCTGGAGTCATTTTCTCATATTATGGAACAAATGATGATGTGGTATTCACCAATTCAGTGATGGTAGGCCTCTGTTAGATACCTAATAAGGAAATGGTCTGAGGTTTTTGTCATAGATAGCCACACAAATGGTGAGGATCCATCAGGTGATAGTGTTGAGACCAGTTTCTGGGGGATACAGATCAATGTACTTGCATATTTTGTGCTAATACTCTGTTGAGAGGATGAACATATCCATTACATAGGTTGTCAGCTATGGAGAAGATGATGACATTATCGTTGTGTCTTAGACATCATTCTTTGAGTCATGAGGGTTTCTTATGAGATGATGTTCATGGGTCTTGGTACTTTATTATTGTGGTGTCCCAATGGGACATTGGATATTGTTTGACATTAGTTGTTGATTGGAAAGATGTTTTAGTAATTTTAAAAGATATGGAAGCTAAGAGTTAACGTGGGATGATTTATATAAGGGGATGGTGAGGATTCATAAGTTGACATTGTTGAGATTTTCAGCAAGGGGATAAGGTTCTTTATACATATAGTTGTTGTTCCATGACTTATTTAAGAGGATGAACATCATCATTCCTTAGGATATTAGTTTTTTAGCTGATAGTGATAGTAATTGGAGGCCATACATCATTTTTCTTCAAATGATAAACCATGATTGAAAAGGGTTTCGTATTAATATGGTCTATGGGACCATGTATTTGATTATTGGTGTGTGCCTTTGTTATGTCAGATAACGTTGGACATGATGTTTTGGTCGGCATATGTTGACAATGATTTCATTAGAGGTGGAACTTCATAGTTCACCATAAATGGTTTATATTAGGGGATTCCCTGGTCTTAGGCTAAGAATCATCTCCACTATGGTATTTCAACATTAGATAAATCATGTGACCATTCCCTTGTGGTGGTTTGAGAATAGGCACAATGGGATATTATTTTGTATGTGTGTTATTCTATTATATTTATTTTTTAGAAATACTTTATTATTAAGATATGTAAGTTATGAACACATTGGTGGTGGCCTACTTAGATTCATTCTCACACCCTACATGGGACCTTTTGGATGCTTGTAGAATGTATGTATTTTGTTTTAGGTAATAGTTCAGGCCTCGGAGATGGATCTTACTACCTCGTTTATCATTGGATGTAATGAAATAAACCATTGCCAATTTACTGAGGTGGAGTTTACTTTTGGTCATTCAGAAATAGCATGCTACTATATATACATAATTAGGTTTTCCATTAGCGATACATTGGATTATTTTAGGTATTACATGACATGTCTGCATGTTTTATCATAGTATATAGAAATGGTTTAATGTGATTCTCTATTCCACAAATGGTTTATTTCATGATTGTCGATATTATTATTTATTATACTATAATTGTTGGAGTTCCACCATGAAGGGGTTACTGGTCATGATTTGGTCATTCATTTCTATATATTTATATATTAGAACATTATGTTATCACCTATTTCAGTACAGTTTCCCCACTATCACATCTTTACACCCTCGCTGCAAGTCATCAACCATGGGTGTATAGGGAGGAGTGCTTAAGGCCTAGTTTCACTCATTCTATAGAAATGTTCTAGTGGATGCATGGGTTAGGGAGCTAAAAATGGTATCAACTGAATTTATTTTACCTCTTTCTTTTTCAAACTATTTGGACTATCATAGACATGATATTAGGAACTTTTCGGATCTTTTTTGTAGCTTATGAATGGAAGCCTGTAGCCCCAAGCATGGGGAACACACCTAGTTCCCTGGGGTGGGAATTGTTGTTATGATTTTCCCTAATTACATTTTATATGATTTCCACCTTGAGTGGGGATCTTTGAAGTCATTTTTACCTTTTATAATATGTGACCATGGACCTAGCATGGTATTAGGGAGTTATTTTACCCTTAACGTGATATGGAAATGGAGGCTTGTTTATGAATTTTATAGGATCCTAATAATTTAATATATATTCATCTGTTGTGATAGAATTGGTTTTTTTGGGACATGGATTTCCATAAGGGGGTAGAGTTGTTTAAAGTGTCATCAAAGGAAACTAATTAGAATTTTCTGGAATTTCCATTCTATGGTGGAATTTGTCATTACCAACCCAGGAATGTGGACCCAAGGAAATATGTATGTGATATGGTATGTAAGTATGAGAATACCCCTTACAGTGAAAGTAATGGATGTGGATAGGGGTGATGTAGATCACACTGTTGGATCATGAGGTCATCAGTTTGAGGTGGCATGATTCTTAAGTATTGTGATGGATCAAGGCATATGTGATAATAGAATTTGATATGGGTGGGTAAGGGGCCTATAAGGTGGATATAGTGATACATGGTTGCAATGGTGGATGGTAAGTGTAATGAGTTTACACTACATGTTAATGCATTCCAAATATTATATATATATATATATATATATATCTGTGTGTGTCTGGGTGTTATCTGGGCTATCTGACCATGGTATTGGTATTCAGTGGGATGCAACATATACATGCACCAATGTAGTGTTAGATGGGAGGGGATTTATTGCCACTAGAGTGAGGATAGGTTGATACCCAAGAGGTTCAATATAAATTCCTATATATTCAATAAAATATTGAGCTGTAGGAATTGGATCATGTAAAGGCTCCATTGAATATGGGTCATCCTCTAGATTTGATAGCTTTTGGGTCATGGATTAATGAGTATCTCATAGCTAGTTTGGTATACATTATCATGGGAATTGATTGGATATATCATGGAGAAAATATTTATATGGTGGACCTAAATAATGAGTTCCAATCAAATATCGCACCACAATTCCATGTTGAGGGTGGTCCATATTCACCTATGAATTAGATTGAGTGGATGAAGATGATGTTTGAGAAGCTTACGAAAGCCCCATATCGATGGATGAAGCTGGAAATATACATTCTTATGGGACCGACTATGAACTAGTGGGACCTAAAGGTTTTTGAAGGTAGAAATGAAGGATTATCCTATAAATACATTGAATCCATATTATTTGATAAATTCTTTTCAACGATACTAAGGATGAAGAGAGCTTGGGAGTTCTTAAGTATATAGTCGGGAGACAAGTCCTTCATAGACTATACTTGACACTTTCAAAAAAAAAAATTCATTTCACTCATGATAAGGTTGGTGATGACACCACAAGAGTAAGTAATTTCAAGGATGGTTTAAGTCATGCCATATTGGTGCTCGTTAATATCTCCATGTTATCCTCATTCTCATAGGCAGTTAGTCAAGTTCTAAAAGATGTAGGAAATTTGACTGATTAGTATCAATCGAGCTGGAATGTGGAACTGAGAGACTATATAAGATAAGATTTATATAGTATGGAGAAATAAAAATTGGTGTTTTAGTAGGGAATCTAGGCCAAGGACCCAATAAGATCCCCTTATAGTGGGTATTCGATGGTGTGATTCCAGTGCATGAACCTTGGTCTTTTGCATACATATTGTGATTAGGAACTAAAGGAGTTTAAATATTAAAAGTAGGTTGGGAATCACAATATGTTCTAATAGAATTGTTATTGTAATTCTAGAAATTAGTGAATAAGGTTGAGTCTGTGTTTTGAAATCAAATCATGAGTGGTCTAAGGAGATGGTAGCTTAGATTCTGCTATACACAGTGGCTAGGGCAGAGACAGCTAGGCCCAATAGTGGGGTAATTGGCTAACGTAGTACCACATGGAGGTCAAGCTTTAGGTTGTTGGGATCATGATTAGGTGTATTACATTGAAATTTTAGGATCATATTTGGTTTGTGATCCAGTAACGTTTAGAGGAACACTGTGTCCATAGTTGGGATTATTTTTGTTTCATTTTTTGCATGGCCTTCATGTAGGCTTGTCTGTTTTGGGTTTATGAAGGGAAAGAGATGTATCTACGGAGTAACTGTATTTTCGTTAGTAGGTTGGCATCAGCTTGGGTTCTATATATTTATACAGGGTGCACGGTACAAAGATCATTTATTACCATCATTGGGTACATGTATTTTGAGGTGCATTACATCTTGGAAGCTTGGAAATGTTAGGCTTGTTGATGTACAAGGAACCAAGACTCATTTAGAGCATCTAATGAGATGTGGGACCTCATAGGTGACATATGTGTCATGAACTTGAAGGGGGAATATTATGAGATGCATGACTTTATGGGTTTCAGTTATGAAACTGGGGCACCTGATGAGGTGCAGGTGTTACAATTCATCATGGGAGGACTTTTGATTATTGGTATGGTTGATGGATAATTGATCTTATTTTCATGTTTGTTTTGGATGTGACCCATGTAGGTACCTAATATGTTATAGAGGAGCATGAGGTAGTTAACCTATTATCTTTTTATTAGGGTAGTCTATGTTCTTTTTTAAAGAGATGGGAATGTTTGGAACCATCTCATCCTTAATTTATATAATTATGGTATGAGCTATTTTAAGGTGGGGGGAATCTTAAATCATGGATTATTTGAGTGGGTTTCGATTAGATGCCTATTTTAAATTTTTTCACTTTTTATTGGGCATACCAACACTTTTCTATACCCAAATAACATAATTACAAATTTTTTGATGACGTAAGACCTTTTTATATGATAAATTAATATTGGAAATTTTATCAATGGTTTAGTTCGGGTTTTTTCTATCAGAAGATAAAAACCAAATTTTTCAATGTGCGTAGACTTAGGAACAGAATTTGAAAAAATGTAGTGGCCTCCAAGGTGTAACCACACATCCCTCGAGGCATGCTGTGCATAGTTTTCCAAACCATGATGGTGGGTTTTAATAGTTTTGTGTCCATTTATGAAATTTCTAATAGAGATCTCATCCATGGTTTTCACATGGTTTAGAAGATCATGAGCATGAACCATGTGATCCTAGAGGTCAGGTAGTGGGAGTGGCACTTTTCAGACATGGATTTCTAAATCGAGAAAGTAAACCCTGATTCCCACTAAAAGTGTATAAATACATTTTTTCCTCTTACCATATTTCTTCATTCCATCTCCCTTTATCCTCCCAAGGTTGTGCATAGTAGTGGGGTTCTTCTCATTTTATTACACCCAGATTTTGAGGTCCTTCCTCTATCCAGAATATGTTTATCACGTCGCTAAGTTTGTTGGATCCACCTCAGTAAGATTTTGAGTATGCTTGTATCTTCTCTCCTTTTATCTCACCTTATGGAGTGCTAAATCCTTTTGATCTGATTTAACTTATTTTAGTGTGTTCAAAAAAATACTAACCTATTCCAAATCAGATGGTTTTATAGGAAATGATTAGACAAGTGGACATCTACCAACATAAGGTTGGTGGTACTCATAATTCTTAGTGATTTTATTGTGGATCCAGGGGTGTTTCATTAAGAATGTAACTATGTTGACAAAGAGAGTCCCTTTTTAATTAATTGGATTATTTCAAATTAAAAAAATTGATAATTGGAGTTTCCTATGAGAATTCAACAATAATCTACAAATGCGACTGTCCAAGTGAGTGGAAATGGATCATCATAAGAGTTGAAAAGGGTCAATTCCATTACTAAATTGAATTATATATAAATAATTTTGTGGATTGTTGAGATCCATGTGAATGTGAAGTGATTATCCAAAGGATTGAGATGTAGTTTTACATATGGTATGAGGTGATTTGATCACTAGGGTGGGTGAGGCTCAAACACAATGGGTGAAATTAATCACAGGTTGGGTGACTTAGATGTCAGTTTGAGGTGGTGAGGCCATCTGGTAGTGGGCATGGACAGGTGGGATAAGATGATGATAACCATTAGATTCAGTGACATGTACACAGGGGAAAAATCTCTAATAATGGATACTCTTAGGGATTTATTTGATGATTTATGCGGACTTGTGTTCATCAGTATGACATTTAGATTCATGTGAGCATAATAGAACTCAGTTGATGAGGTGGTATTGACCACTAGTGTGGGTGGAGGCCTATGTTAAATGAATTTTATGGATATGATTATATATTATTTCTATAAAAATTCATGTAGATGTTGATGAATCATAGGTTGCAGTGTTACGACTGTCAAATGGGGGATGATACACATCATACATGAGGTTATTGGTCTAGGACTTATTTCGGGTGCTGGACATCGTTATTCCACGTGATGTCTGCTATTAAGACGATGGTGATATTATTTGGTGGGAAAACACCATTGTGCCTCAAATGTCATTATTTTATATGAAAATGTTTTTTATGTGTTGAGGTCCATGGGTAGGGTATTTGATTAAGGGGGTCATCCTTTTAAACAACTAATATTTTTGGACATAAGGTTTCAGTGATTTAATTAGAGGTCGAACCAGAGTTTTCAATTGAGTTTCATTTCTTCAATGGATGGTGAAGATCCATCAATTTATTGTGATGAGACTAGGGATTAGTGGATGAGGCTCTTCATACTTCGGGTTGTTCATCAAGGACTTTTTTTGTATGATGTACACCACCATTCCTCAAGACGCTGAAAGTGTAGATGATGATGATATTATATGAATGGTAGACATTATTTTCCAATGAGAATCAGGCTTTAGTCTAACAAGATTTCTTAAGAGTTGAGGTCTATGGGGTTGGGTATTTGATTGTTGAGGTGTGATATCATGAGGTTGGAAATTTTTGAACATGTGGTGTCATTTGGAAATAGGTTTCAATTATAATATTAAATGTGGAACCTAAGGGTTCACCTAACATTATTTTCAAAAGGATATTCATTAGGATTAAGACACGGAACGTCTCCACTATGTTATTTCGACGTTGGTAAAATTAGGTTTTCAAACCTTTATGGATAATGAGAATAATAGGAGTGAGTTACTCTTATGAATGTGTGATGTTTTGTTATATTCATTACTTAGACGCACCTTCTTAATCACAAAGAAAATATAAGCACATGTTGGTGGTAGCATACTGATATTATTTCTCACTCACTACAATGTAACATTGATACCCATGTAGAATTTCTGGATTATTGTTTAGGTAATGTTTTGGGCCCAAGAGTTTGATCTTATCACATTAATTGGTCTGGGATGGAAGGTATGGGTCCATGGTTTCATTCCACAACTACAGTTTCATTTTGTTTTCTTTCTATAACAACGTGTTATTATATGTACATATTGTGGTAGCCTATTTCAAACCCTCATTATTATTGATTTTATTACCTTATATGTAAGCATGTTCTGTCATATAATCTACAAATTATATGACGTGATTTTTAATTCTACAAATGAATTATTTTGAGATTGTTGAAATAATTATTACTTCTAACACTACGGGAAAAGTGGTTCTTTTGCGACGGGTCAATTGCGATTGGAATATATACTGTCACAAAAGGCCCGACGAACTATGTATTTGCGACGGGAGACTTTTCCCATCGTAAATAGTAGGTTAATTGTGACGGGAATAGCCAACCCATCACAATAGGTATGTCGTGGGTTGGACACCAAAATGCGGGAATGGTATTTGCGACAGGGACGCATCTCCATCCCAAAAGCTCGGAGGTGGTAAATACCATTTCTGAGGGCAAAGCCGCCCGTCACAAATGGTATTTACCGCTGCCGGGCTTTTGTGACAGGTCCCGTCACAAATACCCTTTTAACTGCTAACTATAATTAATGCGGGCGATGGTATTTTGGACGGGCCCCGTCACAAATGCCCGGCGGTGGTAAATACCATTTGCGATGGGCAATGCCGCCCGTCACAAATAGTATATTGGCAGGTGTGTATTTGCGACGAGTCCCGTCGCAAATACCCATTTAATAGCCAACTGTAATTAATGCAGGTGAGGGAATTTGCAACGGGGCCCGTTGAAAATACCACCATTTGTGATGGGATACCCGACGCAACTAATCTAACCAATATATACCTATCATCCATCTTTTTCCAAATCACATAGATCTTCCACTCCCTTTCTCTTGATTCTCCAGTTTTAAGGAAGAAATTTCAGTTAGTTACAAATTTTTATAAGAGAGAAATTAGAAGGCGCCAACACCTTCAGAATATCAAAGTTTAAGGTATTTATATTTTATATATTTATATTTATTTTATTTTTTTATTAATTTTAATTGTTGAGTATTAGTTGTAATTAAATTAGATTTAAATTGATTTTTAGTTTTATTTATTTTTGGTAAAAAATTGATTTTGTTAGTGATAATTATAAATAATTAGTGTTAATTTGCAATAATTAGAGATTATTATAGATAATTGTTGAATTTATTCATAATAAGATATAATTAGGGGTAATTATTAATAATTAGATATAATTAGTAATAATTAGATATGATAAGTAATAATTAGGTATAATTAGTAATAATTTTGTATAATTAGTTATAATAAGGTATAATTAGTAATAATTATGTATAATTAGTAATAATTAGGTATAATTAGTAATAATTAATTATAATTAGATATAATTATGTATAATTAGTAATAATTAATTATAATTAGATATAATTATGTATAATTAGTAATAATTAATTATAATTAGAAATAATTAATTTTAATTAGTAATAATTAGGTATAATTATTAATAATTAGGTACATTTACTAATAATTAGGTATAATTAGTAATAATTAGGTATAACTAGAAAAAATTATGTATAATTAGTAATAATTAGTTATAATTAGTTATAATTATGTATAATTAGAAATAATTAGGTATAATTGGTAATAATTATGTATAATTTGAAATAATTAGGAATAATTAGTAATAATAGGTAGAATAAGTAATAATTAGCAATAATTAGGAATAATTAGCAATAATTAGGAATAATTAGCAATAATTAGCAATAATTAGGAATAATTGTGAATAATTACGAATAATTACGAATAATTAGCAAAAATTATGAATTGTTAGTAAAAATTAGGAATAATTAGCAATAATTAGGAATAATTAACTATAATTTGTAATAGATAGCAATAATTAGTAGTAATTACTAATAAATACTTATAAGTAATAATTATTACTAATAAATGCTAATAATTAGGAATAATTAGAAATAAATTGGAATATATTGTAATAATTAGCATATATTAGGAATAATTATGAATAATTTTAACTAAATAGAAATAATTAGGAATAATTAGCAATAATTAGAAATAAGTAGCAATAATTTGTAATAAGTACTAATAAATTGTAATAATTAGCTATAATTAGTAATAATTTTTATAAATACTAATAATTCGTAATAGTTACTAATAAATACTAATAATTAGGAATAATTAGTAATAAATAGGAATACATTGTAATAATTTTCAATAATTAGTAATAATTATGAATAATTAGAACTAAATGAAAATAATTAGGTATAATTAGCAATAATTAAGAATAATTAGTAATAAATTGTAATAATTAGTAATAAATTGTAATAAATACTAATAATTCGGAATAATTATCAATAATTAGCAATAATTACAAATAATTAGCAATAATTATGAATAATTAGTAATAATTAGGAATAATTATCAATAATTAGAAATAATTATCTATAATTAGTATTAATTATTAATAAATACTAATAATTAGAAACAATTACTAATAAATACTAATAATTAGGAATAATAAGCAATAATTAGTAATAATTATGAATAATTACCAATAATTAGAAATAAATAGAAATAAATTGTAATAATTAGCAAAAATTAGAAATAAATAGCAATAGTTAGGAATAATTAGCAATAATTTGGAATAATTATGAATAAAGAGGAATAAATTGTAATAATTAGTAATGAATTATTACTATTAGTAATAAATAGTAATAAATAGTTAATATAATTATATCTAATTATTAATAATGAAATAATTATATTATCAATATTTGTGAAAAATCAATATCAATATTATTAAAATAATAAAAATTCTATAAAATATTAAAATTATCAATATTCGCAACATGCTTTTCTCTATTCCTAACATTGCTAAATCTCAAAGGGTCACCAATTGTCAGGTCATGCGCAATAAAACGTTTATGTCAGCCATGTCCAATGTAAACTCTATAATTGTCCTTGCTTGGTTGATCACATTGCATGTAGCATTACAATCGGACAACCCAAGTCATGCCCTTCCCATCTATATGAATTCTCTCACATGACCCTTTATATAGACCTTTATTCCTTGAATATTTATGGTAAAGATACTGATTTCCCATAAAATGTTTTAGGAAGAATGATCTATGTAAAGGGTTCAAGAAGATTCTTAGAGACGAGAACAACATTACTTTGGTCGTCCTATTGCAACACTACTTGCGAGGTGATCAACCATGCAAGGACAATTATAGATTTTTCATTGGAATGACTGACATATTCTTTTTGTTGTGCATAACCTGACAATTGGTGACCCTTTTAGATTTGAACATGTTAAGAATAGAGCAAACTATTTTGCGAATATTGATAATTTTAATAATTTAAATTTTTTTATTACTTTAATAATATTGATATTGTTTTTTAAAAAATATTAATAATATAATTTTTTATTAGTAATAATTAGTAATTAAAAACATCATGGATAACGAAGGGAAAATTTTTAATCATCTCCACAACAATGACAACCAAATTTCATTTCATTATTCAAGCACTTTTAATTTTGCTAAGTATTGCTAAGTATTGCTAATTTAGTAATACATTGTAATAATTAGTTATAATTAGAAATAAATTGTAATAATTAGTAATAATTTGTAATAATTTGTAATAATTAGAAAAAAGTAGCAATAATTAGCAATAATTAGAAATAATTAGCAATAATTTGAAATAATTAGTAATAATTACTAATAATTAGTAACAAATTGTAATAAATTGTAATAATTTGTAATAAATTTTAATAATTAGTAAAAATTAGTTATAAATTTTAATAATTAGTAATAATTAATTATAAATTATAATAATTAGTAAATATTGTTATAATTTGTAATAATTTTTACTAATTAACAATAATTAGTATTAATTAGAAATAATTATGAATAATTAGAAATAATTAGAAATAATTAGCAATAATTAGGAATAATTAGCAATAATTAAGAATAGTTAGAAATAATTACGAATAGTTAGCAACAATTAGGAATAGTTAGCAATAATTAGTAATATTTAGGAATAGTTTGGAATAATTAGGAATAATTAGGAATAATTAGCAATAATTAGGAATAATTTTCAATAAATAGTAATAATTAGCAATTAATTGTCATAATTAGAAATAAATTGTAATAATTATCAATAATTTGTAATAATTTTCAAAAAATTGTAATAATTGGAATTAAATTGTATTAATTAGCAATAAATTGTAATAATTAACAATAAATTGTAATAATTTGTAATATATAGGAATAAATAGAAATATATAGGTATAAATAGGAATATATAAGAATAAATAGGAATAATCATTAATAAATAGTAATAATTTGTTAGGAACTATTAGGAATAGTTAGGAAAAATTTTTAATTAATTTTAAGAACTTGGAACAATTTCTAGTGGATTTACAGCACTCCTTTTGCTCGATCAATTTTCTCCTTTCAACTCTCACCGACTAGAAACATTATAAAAAATGTGTTGCTACGTAGACATATTCAATCTTGTATGCACGAGATTGGATATGCATTCATAGGATTATATTATTTATAATGTTTTAAGGTGGTGACAGTTGGAAGAAGACAATTCATCGATGAAGAGGGGGCTCTTTTGTCTGAAGGCTGATTTACTTGCATCATTCTCACGCTGAAATCACAATGGAGAATCTGGTCAGAGGTACCCATATTAATTATCTTGCATATGAGGATAAATATGTGTACCTCGGACCAGATTATTCATTGTGATTTCAGTGTAAGAAAGATGCAAGTAAAAAGAGCCGTCAGACAAAAGTGTATCCATCAATCCACAAGAAATTGTGTCACCCTTAATTAATGGTAATTATTAAGAAGTAGTTGTAATTATTTATCTACTTTTTTCAGATAGTGTTTTTATAATTTCAAATTATTCAAAAACAGTGATGATTGTATATTTTATGTAGAAAAATATGGAACAAGGAAGTCGACATCAGTCATTATTAGATGATCATGCTTGGATAAATCAGCACAGAAATCCTAATGGTTCTAGTTTAAATCCTGTATATATTAAGGGTATTGAAGCTTTCTTATCATTGGCATCGCCAAAACTAGAATATGATTCATAAGGGATAATTAAGTGTCCTTGTAAAAAATGTGCTTTGAGAACGTTTGACATAGTTGACAAGGCTGGGGGAAATCCCTTGCGGGTTGGTTTTCAACCAGATTATGTTTTTTGGTATCAACATGGTGAAAATAGTTCCAGAGAAGACCCTAATAACATGATTCTGGATTTATCACAATTAAAAAATTTAGAACATGATATTGTAGGTCAATCTATGCAAAAAACATAAACTCATGATGATATTAATTTAACTCCTGATTTGGCACCATCTGAATTTTATGAGTTGTTGAGGTCTGATAAGGATGCATTATATCCTGGTTGCAAGAGAAGCAAATTAGAAGTGATTTTAAAATATATGGCTATTAAATCAAATAATTCAATGTCGAACAACAATTTTTATTAGATTTTTTCTTTGGTTAAAACATTCTTACCTAAAGGAAATGTGTTGCCTAAAAATTACTATGAGAGAAAGAGGCTGGTTTGTATTCTGGTCCTTAGCTATTGGAAGATTAATCCATGTCCAAATCATTGTATCTTATATTCTGGAGAAAATGGTTTATTGGATAGTTTTCCCATATGTGGACAATCAATGTATAAAGAAGCTCAACCGTTGATGTCCAGATCGATTCTAGTTAAAAAGAAGAGATATTTCCCACTTATACCCATGTTGTAGTGTTTATTTATGTCTCAAAATATAGCTTCAATGATGTCATGGAACAAAACCAATATCTCAACTGAAAAATGATTGAATCATCCGTCTGATGGTGATTCATAGAAACATTTTGACCATCTGCATATGTCTTTTTCTATAGAAGCCCAAAACGTGTGATTTTGTCTTTCTACTAATGGTCTTTGTCCGTTTGGTACTTATGGTAGTCAGTATTCATGTCGGCTTGCCTTTATAACTCCGTACAATTTTCATCAATGGATGTTGATGATGGAGCCCTATATCGTTTTCACTCTATTTATCCTAAGGAATCTGAAAAAGAATATTGATGGTTATTTGAACCCATTTATTGATGAGTTCAAGGAATTGTGGAGGGATGGTTTTAATATATATGATGTTGGTGTGAAACAAAATTTCATATTAAAAGCTGCATTGATGTGGATGATAAGTGACTTTTCGGTATATGGAATGTTATCTGGTTGGAGTACACATGGTCCAAAATCATGTCCTTATTGTATGAAAGAGAACAAATCCTTTATGCTCGTCAATGGAAAAAGACCTTTCTATTGTGATTTTCACCGTATATTTCTTCAAATCGATCATCCCTTTTGGAGGAACAAATCTCATTTTCGAAAAGGTAAAATTGAAAGGGATGAACCTCAAAAGATGATCTTAGGTAAAAAGTTGAAATCAGTTGTATTTTCATTACCTCTCATCACATTTGGACCAATAGTAAACCAACAAAAAATTCATTGCTTTGGGAAAGAATATAATTTGATAAAACGGAGCATTTTTTGGGATCTTCCGTATTGGTCTGATTTTTTGGTCCTCCACATGTAGGATGTTATGCATACTGAGAAGAATTATTTTGATAATTAATTTCATATAGCTTTGGATACACCAGGTAAAACCAGAGATACTGTAATGGCACGATTATATCTTTCCCAAATTTACAGGCGAATAGAACTTGAACTATTTGAAAATGTCAGAACAAAGAGGTTAATGAAGCCAAAATAGGCTTATACACTATCCAAAGAGTGTGTCTTATTATTTTTTCAGTGGATTTCATATTTGAGACTTCCAGATGGCTATGCATCAAATTTGGTACTATGTGTTAAGAATGGTTATATTACTTGTTTAACAAGTCATGATTGTCATGTTATAATGGAAAGACAAATGCGGATTGGATTCTGAGATTTTTTGAATTCTATGATTTTTGATTCTTTAACAGTCAAAACATATTTTTTTGAGACATTTTTCCAGTGACAATAGACTACGATGTGCTAGGAAAACTGGAAGAAGATGTTGCTGTAATTATATGTAAATAAGAAAAAATCATTCCGCCGGCTTTATTTAACTCAATGGAACATCTTATATTACATTTTCCAGATGAAGTTAAATGTGGAGGTCCAGTATAGTTTCTATGGATGCAGTCAATAGAGAGTTTCATGTAGAAATTGAAGAAACAATTACGTAACAAAACATCATTTGAAGGCTCAATTGTTAAAGCTTATATTCAAGAGGAAATTTATTTTTTCTGCTCTCATTATTTTGAATCTCAATATCCCTCAAAAAACAATCACATGGGATGAAATTAGGGGAATGTTAATGATGAAGTGTACAATCAATTAACAGTTTTTAATTAGAAAAATATTGGTTTCGGTGGAGTTCATGAATGATGGCTTTCAGATGATGAACATCACAGAGCACATATATATGTTCTACTCAACTGAGAAGAATTGAAATTATTTGTCCTGTGAGTGCTTCTATCACTTATTCTTTAATTTATTATACAATATTGAAACATATTTTATTTGTATGTTATATGATAATCATATCAAGAAACAACTACCACAAATTACAGCAACTGTTCTTGAAGAACGTAGACAAAAAAATAATCTCAATGGTTTTAAAAACTTGTAACTTAAAATTTTGATGGTTTAATATCAATTCTGTTTATTATTTATTATATTGATAATTGTTTTATAAATTTTCAGGTGTCTCAATATGATGAGAAAATTGATAAGGGACTGTGTATATTGAGTAACCCACCATCCAAAATGGTTAAATCTTATAATGCATATGTGGTCAATGGTTTTCGATTTCATACACATGAATATAAGGAATCAAAAAAAACACAATGAATATTAGAGTTTTCTTGAGAGGATCATATCATAGAGAAACTGAAGTTGACTTTTATGTCATTTTGGATGAAATTATTGAGTTCTGTTATCCATAACAGAATTACATAACAATATTTAAATGATAGTGGTTGGATACTGAGAGAGGATTGCGTATTCATCTGACTCATGGAATCATTGATATTAAATATAATGTTATTCTTGTTGTAAATTAACTATTTTTACTAGCTCAATAGGCACATAAATTTTATTATGCAATGTAATATGCTACTTCATGTGACTTGTGCGATTGTTGGAGCATAATAAAAATGAAATCTCAAGAAAATCAGTTTACTCAAACTGAATGTGGTTCCACTGAAGTGGAAGGAATTGAAACTTTTTGAGATACTTCTCAAAATCCATCTGATTCACAAAGAGATGTTAATATCAAGGATGACACCCCACAATTAAGGATCGATGGTGATGAAGACGTTAATGATGTTATAAGTGAATTTGAAATAACAAGAGATGCTGAAAATGAAACTCATAGGGATATTGATGACGCTGAGGAGGAAGATGAAGACATTAACATTGATTGTTATGGAGAAGAGGATGAAGATGAACATTGACAGAGTAAAATGCTGGTTATAATCATAACTAATATTAATCTATATTAAATATATATTTTCAACTATCATCTAACAACAATAATTTTGTGTTTTAGATGGACTCTGATATATTTCACGAGTTTCAGGAGGCTGGCCTACCATTGGATGAGGGAGATTTTGGATCATCTGACCCCCAGCCTACTGGAGGTTCAGGGGGTACGCAGAGGGGGCGTGGTCTTCCACAACTGATGATTCTTGACCCTATCCCTGAGTGACATCCACATCTTGGATTCGATCCACACACACAAAATTATGGTAACCTGTATATTTTAGTTAGCTTTCATTAATTTGTTTATATATATACTAATTGTTTGATTATTTATTCCTTTTTCACAGTTTTGTGCATGTAGCTATTGGATAGGGGAGAGCTATCTTTCATGATTATTTTTCTCAGCCATGGATCACATGGGAAAAGATTCCCACTAATGTATGACGCGACATGTTCTATCATTGGCTAGTACATAAATAAATAATATTTATTTTGAAATTTATTTTATTAATAACTTGATATTATAATTTATTTGTAGGTTTTATGGTATCCTATTGATGATAGCATGCGCGATGCTATCCACGCAGGATGGTGGGTTCCTATGAGTGATCATTCCGTCAATTTTTGCACAATTTGAGAAGGACATCCCTTAAGAAAGCAGGAGTGACAAAATTTGATGAGTCATGTAGAGCTCACCGACCAGAGTACATTTCATCTCACGTTTGGGATGAATTATGTTTACACTGGTTGGGTGGTGGATTTCAGAGGAGATCTTCTATGGGACGATAGAACTGGGGGAGACAGGAGGTGACACATTAAGCTGGTAGCCGTAGATTCAGTTTTCATAGAGATAATCTGGAATGTATATTTTTTAAATATTTTATATAAAAATAAATATAAATAGTTTATTTTATATTTTTGTAGGCAGTCAAGCATCCCGATATTATGGAGTTTGATATTTATCAAAGTATGTATAGTGATCCAACCATCGGAGAGATTAGAGGTGATCTCCAGCGTTAGACTGTGGTTAGTATTATTTTTTCATTTTTACAATTAACTACATATAATATTTTTCACATTTTTATTTTTAAATTGGAATTTAAGGAGTCATATGAGGCTACGACCTCTCAGACATAGGCTGAGGGTTAGGATGAGACGACTGATCAGACCGGTGCTCTCATTTTCGTTGAGGAGGCATGGATGCATGCGACTCAGTATGGCTTTGAGAAGGGTTGAGTAGTTTGTATCGACCCTCATTTGACTCCTTGCAATTATTATGGTACTACTGAGATGTCGGCATACAGCTTGAGAGGAGGTCATCGAGAGACATCATCTTCCAGATCACAGTATCAGGAGTAGTTGCGAACTCAGGTTGAGCTTATAGAGACTTTGCAAAAACACCATGAAGAGATGTGCCGGAAACAGCAGCAGCAGGAGCAGTATCATGAGGGGCTGTATCGATTAGAGTAACGGTGACAACAGGAGTATCACGAGCATATGATGTACATGCGCTCTCTGACACGTAGTTTTGGGATGGAGTTTCCTCCACCTCTTCCACACGACCCCCCAGTGATTTGTGTTTTATGTTAAAAACATTGAAATCATGTTTTGTAATAATATGTACTATTTACAGTTTCTATCTTTTATATTGTTGGAAATATTGAATAAATTAATTTTTTTAATATTTTGTTATTTATTATTAGTATTATATTTTTTTATATTTTTTTATATAACTAATAATAATATAAAAATATTTTATGATTTTTTATATATTTTTGAAAATATTGAATCATTTAATAATTTTTTATTATTTTATTATTTTAATAATATTAATATTAATTTATTATTAATCATAATTTTATTAAATATATTCTTTTAATATTATATTTTTTCATGTTTGTTTAGTTTACTAATAATAATAATATTTTTTATTTTTTTCATTATTTTTATAATAATAATATAATTTTTTCATTAATCTGAATTTTATTAGTATTTTTAATTAATTTCAGTATGTGCGATGAGGTCTTTTGCAATGGGGCCCCATCAAAAATAATTGAAATAAATTTTTTTAAGATTAGAATTTGCAATGGGACAAGGGGCCCATCACAATTAGTATTTGCGATGGACCCTTCGCTCAATGTTTATTGGTATATAATGTATATAATCAGAAGGTTATTTACGATGGGTAAGCTCCCCGTCGCAAAAACTAATTGTGATGCACCCACCACAAAAGGTGTTTGGGTATATAAGGTATATAATTAGTAGGTTTTTGCTACTGGTAAAATTCACGTCGTAATAGATATATTTTGTGGCAGGCCCATCGAAAAAAATATCTATTGTGACGCCATTTTCTACAATTGACTATTTGCGACGGGGGCCCATCGAAAAAGGATATTTGTGACGGGATCCCATCCCAAATAGCCCATTACAAAAAACAGGAATTCCAGTAGTGTCAAATTAAATTAAATTATTCAAGGGGGTTGAAATGGATTTTTTATAATATTATTTAAGAAATATTTTGTCATATATTTTCAAATGGATTTTGAAATTCAATTTATCTTTAAAATATTTAAATATTCGGTTCTGGATAAAATGGAAACACTTTATTAAATTTCATTTTAATCATACAGACACACACACACACACATATATATATATGTGTGTGTGTGTCTGGGGGTGGGAGGGTTATGTATATATATATACCTGGGTATATATATATATGTGTGTGTGTGTGTGTGTGTAAATATTCACATGTGAATATTTAATTTTTTTCAATGATATATATATATATATATATATCAGTGTGTGTGTGTCAGTGTATATGGGTATAACAGAGAAAATAATCTTTTTTCTTGGTTTTTAAATATTTTTGAAATTCCAAATCCACAAATTTAAATAACCTCTAATGGTGTGTTTGTGTATGCGAGCTACACATGAACCCTATTTGATATTGATTGACATCAATTGAAGCATTTGATGCATGATTTTTACCTTATATTATGTTATAGATAGGCAATATATTTATTGAGAAGGATATCAAGGTTTGTCTGAGTAATTTGATATTCTTTTTTATTCTTGTATTACTCTCTATTTAATGTATCAGATTATTTAAAACATTGATATTGTTTTATTTTCTCACCTTTTCTATGGGTTTGTTTTTGAGAACCCAAGAAGCTAAGTAGGAGTTTATAATTATTCTACACCAAAAATCTAAAAACCAATACTGTTACCACTAGGTAATGATATGGATATATGGGTTGTTCTAGACTTATGAGTCTTGGTTCAAGATAGTCAGATGGATTCTGTTTTGATGCAATGTATACTTGAGTTTTGGAATTATTATAGTATATTATATTAATATTTCACATTATGACCAAGGGTAGAGACCTTGACATATATTCCTTTGGTTAGGGGATTCTCTTATGTGGGATGTATTTTCTTCATTGGCATCTGATGAATGCTTAATGTGTGAGTTACCTATGATTGGATACATTTTTTTAATTTATTAATCTATAGTATGGTTCCTCTTTATTGTTATCATGTTTACTACACCAAATGATGGTTTTTATAAATCATTTTAATAAATTTTCTAAATAAAATTCTAAAATTTTACATGGGATAATTTTACAGTGTGTTTGATTTCAAAATTAATATTTTAAACTGCATTTTTCATGGAATAAAAATATTGGAATTCTTGTGAAACAACTTTGAGGTGTTATTAGATCCAAAATATAATTAACCATAAAACACATTAATTTAAAGATATTTTTTTCAATCTATAAATAAATGGATCATTCTTTTAATGTTTATACTTGAGATATGTTTCATATTTTATATTCATATTGATCTTTATCTAATGTTGATATAACATTCTAGTTTAAGGCTTTTATTTTGTTATTTTCCTCTCTTTAGATAATTGATTTATATTAGTAATGTGTCTTATGTATTTTTGGCTTCCAATCAAGAATATATAATTAGGAATTTACATCTATATATAGATGGAAGTTAGTGATATCTTTTAGTGGCCATAGAAAATGATTCTAATTGTATATATATTTGTATCTTTTCATATATAGGGTAGGGAGACTGGGGCTGAGTAGAGGAGTTTTTTTTCATTCCATGAATACTTTATAATTTATTCTTTTATATTTTATTTTTAATGGATATAAAATATATTAAGGAGACATGTTGTGATTTTATTTGTTTTCAATTTAAAACATACTCCAATTCAAGGTATAAATATTTTTCATTATTTATGTCTAGTTCCCTAGTGCATTTTATTGGCCCATGGTGATCTCTAGTGCCCCTCGGTCATGTGTCTCTCTGTTCATGTAATTGTTCAGATGGGGGATTGATTCATGGAATTAGACCATCCATCTATATTAACCTTGAAGTATTATAAAAATAATCTTAATATTTACATTATCACATTAAAATTAATCCTAATCTCTTTATGTATAATTTGATTCGATCCTTTTTATGGTAACTAATATAACTCTTTACATTTCTATTTACTTCATTACCCAAAACTATTCTAGGATACAAAATAAAATTATTTTTGTACTGCATAGTATAAAAATTTAAGGAACAATGTTGCTTGAATTTTATGGTATATAACTTTAATTGTTTACCTTTTTCATTACTATCAAATATCTTAAAACATTTAATATATTAACTAAAAATTAACATTAATATTATAATTCTATATTCCTTTAGGAAATAGTGATATTAATATTCTTGTGTTAACTCAACAAACCCTTTACATTATTTACATCACATACCCTAAAACATTTTTAGGATATAAAATAATAAATAAATAAATATTTATATGATATCATTGATCTTCTATTTGTGAAGTTACAATCAATATTATCTTAGACAATATCCTTCTACGATACACTGATATCATTTTATTTAGGAAATAAAACTTTATTTTCTCTTAGATAGAATTTTTAAAAAATAAAATATCATATCATTACCATTTTAAGAGTTCTATGTGTTTGGAACCTTTTTTCCTTCTGAATATATAGATTTTTTAAAATATAGCACTAGTTGGTGGCTTGATCATATTACCTTGTAGTCTAACAAATAAAATAATTTCATTATCCACGATAAAAACATATAATCTATATGTTCTTATCAAAACCTGTTATATAATCCTCAAAACATTATCCGTGTTCATATAATTAATAATGTCAATTTTGTAACAAACTTTTATTAATGAAATTGATATCTTATCATAAAAATTAAATAAGATAAAGATACACATCTTTTACATAGATTCATTTGATATATTCATACATTCATATTTCTGTTGTAACAACTTTATTCTTTAGTAATTGAATAAAAATCTAATATATAAAAATTATTCAATTTATTTTCAAATTATTTATATTTATAACACTTGTAAAATCAACATTTCGTCACGGGATACCATCAGAATCGAAGAACCAATTTCTATAGCATTAATATAACATTAAAATATTCTCAAAATAGATTCCTTCTTCTAGTTTGAAATTTTACCACTCTATATTATCTGTATATTAATTGATATCATATGTCATATGCTCATCTTATCTAATCTTAATGTATTATAATATTGGGTAAAACAATTCTTCAATTAAAACATATTTTTGAAAAATTTGAATAAATGAAATTTTGGTGAATTCCAAACCATTAGAGTAGATTTTATTTACTCTTGAATAATTTTATTTAAGTGAAAAAATGGTAAAATATATTTAATTTAAATACCCATCACATTTTATACAACCAAAAAATAGTTATAATGTTATTATAAAGAGAAATATCATATGAAAAACAGATTATATCAATTTTATCCATTCCCGAATAATCCAATTTATCAATGAAGTACCTATTCTATACCATTAAAATAATATATATTCTTTAATTATTTTATCTTTATATTCTTTAATATATGTATAATAGATATAGATCATATAGTTTATTTCATATATCAATCAAAAAATAGAATTTAATTATGTAAGATATAAGTATTTAAGGAATGATTTAACCCCAAGAGTTCACTAATATATTAATCATATTTAATAGAATTTGGAGTACATAATAATATTGAGTTTTAAAGACTAAAATTCTATAAATTATTTACATAATCATTAATACTAAGTGCATGTGCAGAGACTAAATTTCATTAGTTCAGTTCTCATTTATTTATTTTAAAACCACAATTGAACCAGTTCAATGCCTTAATGAGAATCATTATTTTCTTAATGAATATATTTTATATAGGTTTACACTATAAGTAACTACATTAACACAAAAATAAATTCTCAGTAATTTTTCATTTAGTTACTCTTTATCGAGGTATGTTACTTTGAGCTTCAAATTTAAAGGATTAATTATCATGATTAGTTTTATTGTGATGATAAATTTATCTAAAATAATATATTGTACTTGATTATCTTCTCTTATATATTATTTTACACACATTTAATAATAGCTGAAAAACAGAAATAGATGGCCCTTACATTATATCCATCTAGTGAGTGAAAATCCATTTCCCTTACTATTGAGTCTTTTATAACATTCCTCTCATAAAATAGATTTTAATATTTGGAATCATTAAAATCAAAATAGTTCTAATTCGTGGATATTTTAGAAGATAACTATTTATACAAATCTATAATATATATTTAATCAACTATATTTATTCTGTAATTATAACCATTACAATTTTCCAACTAGTGTAGTCTAAGGAAAATGTCAAAAAAAAAATTAACAATGTATATTCTATGGGTACCAAGTTAAACCTAAAACTACTCAGTTGGATGATTGAGGTATAGATAAGTGTTTATTTGGAAATAATGTCACACTTTGTATTTAATTGGTTTCACATCCTCACCAATAAAACATATATTATATAAATTTTTAATTCTTATATATTACATATTATGTAAAGATTATCTTCTCATATTTTATTCCTTTTTGGCATGAATTATTCTATAGATTTTTTGGAATCCCTATTCTAATTTCCAAATTCATATGTTCACACTCTATTGATGTGTAACTCATTACACAACCCAATATATGTGTAACACACCCAAAAATATAATTCAAAAATATTCATACAAATATAAAACAATCATATGAATAAGGTATATAATCTATTCATATAAATACATATTGAAACATTAAATTTATAATCATCACATGAGTAACTATAGAGTGATATATACCCAACCCTATTCATATTTTGAGAAAAAGGCATATGTCTATAGACCAGTATGGTGTTTTACCCAAAAACCATCAACATAAGTAGACCATACGAAATAGAAAGAAAAATAAAAATTATTTTTACTAAATAATATACCCAAAATATTACAAATAAGTAAATTCATGCTAATTATATCAGTTAAAAGCTAATGTCATGGTAAAGGAAAACAAATTTAAGAAGTCATTTCTAACTTGTAATGAAAGGAAATCTCTCTAAGAGGTTGTTTAAAAATTAAACTAATGAATAAAAACTTAAAAATATAAACAATTTATAACCACCAATTTTGTCAGTAATAATCATTAAATTAATGAAAAACTTGAATAATTGTACATGATATAAACACCTATAAACTATTCAGAAATAGAGTTCAAAATAAACCCATTTATAAATTAGCTAACATTATGGAAATTCAATAATATTAAGTAGAAAAACTTTTTTAATCAATCTAATATGAACTATTTAATATTATATATATGATTTTATATGTAATTTTAATTTATTATTTAATCAATCGTTCAAATCAACAATCAAAACCTTTTTGATGTACTTTATATAATGAATTTAAAAAAGGATAACTTTTAATTTGAAAATTTTTACATTATTTAATTATTATCAATTAATAATAATAAATATAAACCCCCTTTATATGTAGAAATCTTTTATGACATTTAAAAACTATTTTATATATCATTTTTAAAGTCATTAAATAAATAATTTATTTAGTGATTATAAATAAACAATATATTTTTTTTGAATAATTCATTACCTATAATTATTATTCATAATATTCATATATCATAATAATTTGAAAAGGACATTCTTAATTTTAACTAATTATTATTTAATTTTTAATTTTAATATATTTCTAAAAATATTCATTATCCCACCCTATTTTATAATAAATTAATTTATAAAAAATGATTTTATAAATTTTTTAAATACCCAAAAACTAATTTTCGTTACTTATAAGAAATTTATATATAATATATTTTAGGTCATAATATATTTTTTTAAATAAGAAATTAATTCATTTACTAAAACATTTTCTATAATTTCCCAAAATTAAGAATCTTTTAATTGGAACTCATTCAAATTAATTTTTTAAACAAATCATAATTTGAAATATTAATGTCATTATAAATCATCATTATTTATAAATTTATACCCATTTATAATTTAACCCTTATAATTTACGAATAAATAAATTATTTCTAGATCACTTGGAATTAATATAATTGAGTGAAAGTTATTTTTAATTTTAAAATTTATCATTTGGATTATTTTTTTTGATCATTTTATCATAAAACTAAATATAATTGATTAAAATAGTTTTAATAAATAATTTTTTGATTTAATATAAATAATAATATTATCAAAATACCATTATATAAGAATTAAAATATATTATATATCATATAAAACAATATCAAAAAATGAAATTTTTAAACAAAAAATTTTAAAATTTTAAATTCAAAAACATAGACATGTTCCAAACACGAAGAAACCCATTCATTCAATCATGTTAATAAATTAACATGATCATTTTGATTTATTAAATATGTTTTTTAGACATATAAAATATAAAAAATGTTCAAAAAAGTTAAAGAAGCATCAGAGTGTATATCATTATATTATAATCAAAGTTAAATATATGTTGATCCAATGAGGAATGTCATTTTGATGTCACTAGTGGGTGTTTGAGGATCATTGTATGATCCTTTTGTAGGGGAATAATTCCTGAATATGTGGTAACTATCGTTGAATAGGAGAAACATACATAATAAATGAAAATCTTGGGAAATATTTCACACCCGGTTAATGTTTACATCAACATTATTCTTAAATGATATAGAAAGAATGTTGGATCACTATAATAAAAGTGGAAATCATTCTAGATATAAAAGTGATGAATTTAAATTAATTAAATTTGTGAACCATAATTAATGTATCCATATAAATTTATTATCATTTTCTTTGTCTTATTGAATATTATTCAGAGGAAATTCATCGCATTTAATCCATACATAATATATTAATAATTGAAATTAAACAGTGTGGTAAGGAGGTGGAAAATGAATGAATTTATCATATATTAAATTAATTTCAAAGTATATGTTAATTTTGGGGCACAGTTAAGAAATTATATAAAATAATTAATTGTATGTTTTGTAATGTGATTCACATCAAAATCAATAATTACATCATAAATTGTTCCACTAAATTAAATATAAAAATATTAATTTCTATTTTATGTGGATGAATTTCAGAATCATTAACTACAGATTTCCATGATAAAATTCAAATGTTAATTTAGAATGTACAAACAACCAATGTGGGGGAATATAGCAATAAATATAAGTGATAGTCTATATTTATATGAGAGGGGGATCTAGAGAGTCTTCAAATGATGTAGTTTTTTGTCAAGATTTTTACTATTGTAACTTTTCTATATTTATTTTCATCAATCCTTCATTACTATCATGGGTGGGTGATTTTATTTTATGAAAATAGTGTATTAAATAGAAATAACATTTTGTTATGTGTCAATTTTATGATTAATTCATGTTGGGTTTTTACAATGTGTTTAGTTCTTTCCTATATCTTCTTTACTTATTTATGTCAGACTATTTTGTTTTGGGTGAGAGAGTGTTGTTTTAATGAGATAACACAAACTCAAAATTATAAGAAAACTTTTACTAGGTTAGCCTCTATGTATAAATATTTAATAAGATTATATATATCAATAAGTAAATAAAGTATTTTATAATATTAAAAAAGATAATTCATGGGATATACTATTATCACTTGGACCGAGGGTATTTCTTTGCTCCCAAATCCTCATTTAAAAAAAATTATTTCTAACAAAAAATGATCAAAATAAATATATTTTCAATAAAGGAACATTTGAATCTAATAAAAAGAATGGTTTCAAAATAAATATTTGTAAAACATGTGTTAAAATTATATTATTTTAAATTATCCCACACATAAAAAATTTATTTTCCTTAATAAATCAATTAAATATATAAACAAATTAAATTTTTTTAAAAACAAAGGAATTATAATAAAAAATAGTGGTTATTCCTAATGTTTCCTCCTATATAATCTATCATGAAAAAGGGCATATTTATATCCTAAAAAATAAATTGTTTTAGAAAAAAATTGTCCTATTATTAAAAACATGAAGAAGTTTAAAAATATTGAGGGAAATTAACCACCCACATTTTTCATTTAATTTTACTTACAAGCAATATATTATGTCCATTGTGAAAAAATCATATAATTTTGTAGATTAATATAATTATAAACAACTAATGGATTAGGGACTACAATATATAAATGTAAAACATGATTTACCCATCATACAATTTTAATTAAAAAAAATATGAATAACAATTATTTATTAGATTATTTAAATAAAAATTTTATTATCATAAATCCAATAAAGAAGTTCAAATTCATCTAAAATTATAAAACATAGTCCAATAATTTCCCCATAATATTTTTTTAAAAGTTTAATGAACTTTTTATCCTAATTTGATGAAATGAGAAAGAAAAATGATTAATCAAATAAGCTGTAAATATGATCATATGAAAAAAAAATTAACACCAAAATATGCTAGTGGAACTTTGAAATAATTTAATTTTATAAAAATTGATTAAACATTGATTTTTACTGTAATAAATATATCATGTTATAATATAATACCCCCTTTAAGAAACATAAAACATAATATTTTTAATGACAATGTTCAAAGGGCCACCATGAAGATAAAGAATGATATTTTCCAGCATAATATAATAAATAGAAAAAACCAATGAATGAAAAATTATATTACATTTGTTTTTAAAAAACTATTGTTTCACTCTCATGTTGTTATGATTATGGCTTGATAAAACATGATAATTGATTTATTTTCAGAAACAAACAAAAACCATCATATAATAGAATAATTTCAGTATAAATGGATTAAAAAATAGTAGTTGTATACATACCTATAATTCTATTTATTTTCATATTTACAAAAATATAAAATAATTCAAAATAACATAGAAAAGAAGTAGTATTTTTTTATAGAGTAATAAAGAAAAAAAATTAGAAATTGCATAGAAGCACCCTTATAATTAGAGATATGTTTTTTTAGTAAAGTAAAAAAAATACCATATTTTATACATGATAGTAGTTCCAAGATCATAAATTATTGATCCTATAATAATATTTATATCATAAAAATATTTCAAAAAAATTAACATAAACTAAAATGTAACAAAAAATTGAGTTTAAAAAAACGAGATTCAATTTTTCTCTAAAATTCAGCTTCTCTTCGTCTTTTAAAATTTATTCATTTTTCTATCAATAGTTTTTTGGATAATTATTTTCAAACGATATTAATAAATTTTTTTATTCTTTCATGAACACCAAGGATGAGTATACATATAATCCCTAGTTTTTCCAAGCTCTGACAAGTATCCAAAATTATTAGAATCTGTGTAAGATGAAACTTCTCCTAATAAGGAATTTATGATTTGACAACCATATATAAATAATAGATTATTACAACATAAAAACATGAAAAAAATAAAAACAACCAAAATACTCATAAAATGGAACTCAGTTTTTTATTCATTGTTAGACTCATAAAATGTTAATGTTACTTATAGAAAAATTGAAAGTGTTCCCTCTAGAAGCTTCACAATCTAGTTTTATCATCATTTAAGAATATAAAATGGCCTATTTTCCTATCCAAATAACTTAAAAGATCCATGAAATATTACTCTAAGGATGTGGAACTACAAAAACTATTTACACTGTTGTTTTTATGTACATATCATATGTCATCAATTGAAAATGAAACCTTCTATCTCGACTTGAAAAATATATTATTCTTGATTAACACATGAAAATTCATTATTATATCATTTTAAAAAGTATTCATTTAATATGAATTTCTCTTGATCTAATCCAACTAAATATTCTCAAACTATATCCTCTCACTAATTTTATTAAAATAAAATTCAAAAATTATCATATCAGGAATGGATTTTTATTGTAATTATACAGTTATGTGGAATTCTTTTACAATGAGATGTGTTTAAAGAGATATTCTTTTTGGGTTATATATGAAGTCATATAAGCCCATAAGTATTCATAAGCTTTCTATTACTATCCCTTTCAAAAACACATACAGAATTTTCCAAAAAAAAAGTTCTATACGTCAAACCGTAGAATGTTCACTACGTTGAGTGTGACATGTGGTTCTTGTTGTATTAAAAAAACCATACATGTCTCTCAATGATTTGAATATAATGTTAAAAAATTGGGTTCGTTTATAAATTATAAATATATAGGCACTCCCAATATTGAGGGATGTTTTTCATTATGAATTTCACAAATCTATTGTATTCATTATTTGGAATTTCAATATCATCAACGCATTTTGAGACATAATTTATTGCTTCTATGATATAATCATTCCCATGAAAAGACATAAAGGGTACAATAAATAACAACCACCAAACATAAATAATATGAACATAAAAAATTCATTTTTGTAGTAGCTTTTTCCTTATAATCATATTTTGAATCATTTTTGTATCACCTTGACATTTAGAAATATATTTCTTTAAATAATCACTTTTTTATATGTTTCATCATAAGAAATGGTGAAATTAAATGAAATCACAATTCATTAAGAAAAAAATATAATTTCTAAATATATCTCCCAACACAATAAATTATATTACTGAGTATAAATTTGATTAACCACATAATTAAATAAATTAATGATGATTATAAAATCAATTCATATTACTTGTTAATTTAATTTTGTATAGTTAAAATAACAAAGAAAATCTTTTCATATATAAATGTTTTTGCTTGGAATTGGTTTTATATTTCATGAATAATAAGCATATTTGGATTAAATAATAATAAAATATATTGATAATATGAATATTATATTATCAATAAATTAATTAGTAATTTATTGTAAATAATTATAAAAAATAAATATTATTTTAATAAGATATTTATGAATTTAAAGAGTTTTCCCCTATATCATGAGACTTTAATTAAATATTGAACTGTAATATTTTTGAATTTTATTTTTAAAAAAGGAAAATATTTTTTGAATTAAGAAGAATAATATACTCATAATAATAATTTTTGATATTTTTTTGAAAATAATTTATTTTTCAGCGAATAGTGTAAAATAAAATTTATGAAAATATGTGGATTTTATTACATAACATCGACATAAGCATACCATAAATCTTAAAAATATTTTTATTGAACAAATACATGTCTTATAAGTGATATTATATAGATTAAAATATTATAAATTAATTAAGAACTTATATTTGATATTTTATTTCAAAAGTAATATTTTCTCAACAAAATTATTACATTATATATTATTATTAAATTATTAATCTTTTCACTATTATTAGTTGAATAAAGTGAAATATATGTAAAAACTGATTTTAGTATGTCCAAATTATATAATAAGAAACACTTCATTTTAATTCATAAATATTATGTTACCTTAGGTAAAAACATTTTACCCTTGGGAAAGAATAAATGAAAAGACTAATAATTCAATTAGTAAAGTGACTGAAAGATGATAAAAAATGATTATCATTGAGGGTTTGAGGCCTGGATCAAACACATCTCCCCCACTCACCATTATTTATTTATTTTATTCTTCATTCCTCAAGAGGGGAATTCCATTATTTAATTTTTTTGGGTATTAATAGAAATACATTGCCTTTTCTATAATTAAATGGGAACTCACATCCTCAATTATTATCTTTGAAAACCCCATTGTGTTTGGCTCAAAATATTTCCATCCACATCCTAAACACAACTATTAACCATTTGGATTTTATTTTCATCAAAAAACCCCTAATGTTTTAATCCCCTTCTCAACAGAGATAATCCCAATAGTAAGTTATATATTTCTAACCTCTCATCCCTCATTATTGTATATTTATATTATTTGTTTCTCACAAAAATATATTTTATTTATGTTATAGGTATAAAAGCCATAAAATTATTATATTTTTTTCATTATAATGAAGATAGTAACATTAAACACCCTCTCGTTTTCTTTTCAAAATAAAATATGAATTGGGTGTTCTGAATACTTCTGCCTCAAGGATGCAAGGTATTTTTTCCTTATCCAAATTAGAAAGATTAAAACCCTATGATATTTAATATAAAATTATAATATTTATGATATAATTTATATTTTATTAATGATAATCCATATTAATCCTTCTCCCCATGCTATTGAGAATGAAATCATCAACCATGCATTCTAGTAGACTGTCACCTCAATAGAAGGATCGATTTTTTTTATTTCATTTCATCACTTCCTATAATGGATATCCATTAGAATTTTTTGAGGGATAAAAAATATTTTAATGATATTAATAATATTTTTTCAATACCATTTTAATATATGATTAATTACTTGAGTTATTAATAATCATTATAAAATTTCTATCATTAAAAACAAAACTATGAGGAAATAATAATTTCTTCATATTATGTGGTATTTTCATATATTTTAACTATTATTCTACATTAATAAAAATTTTATATAATTCAATATTAAAAATTAAATATGAAAAATATAATATTTTATTAGGATATTGAAAATAAATCACCTTATAATCACCCAATAATCAATTTATGTACATATTTATTTAGGTTTTACCTCCAATGGGAAAAATTAAAACATATTATATATTGGATTACTATGAAAATAGTATTGATGGTTTAATATGATATAAATATTTAAATAATAGTTTTATTTTTATTATAATTGATACATTACTATTTTAACAATAATTAAGAAAACACCTTTCATTCATTAATAAAATCACCAAAGTATACTTATTATCGATTTCATATTCAACAAAAATGATTGAAAACTCATAAATGAAAATTAAAACATTATGAATAATTATAAGTAATAAATTAAAGTAAAATTTATGAAATTTTAATTATTATATTTTTTAAAAACAGTCATACCTACTTTGATCCTATAAAACTAATACAGAAGGTTTAAACTTGAAACACCCAATGTAGGAAAATACATAAAGACTGACTAATATAATGGTAGACAATTATTATAAATAGAAATTATGAATATTTTTAGGAATTAATATTATTTTCAAAATATTTATTATGATAGAATGTTAGTTATAAATTTGGATAATGTATGTATATATATATCAAGAGTGTTTATATAGGGTTTGTTGCCTAAAATTTGAACCCTTTGGGACATGTTTTTGTTATAAACCATTTTTTATTTTGATTCAGTAAAAACTATCCAATTTTTTCCATTATTATATTATTTTATATGATATATATTGTCCTATTTAGTATTAGAAAACTCATTGTGATTTGATTCAAAAGATACCACTGATGTAAATGTTTTTCATGACACAAATTATTTCCTTGGATCATAGTAACTACTATTTGACTGTTACCATTAAAGATTGATCTCTAAAAAATTACGAAGATGACATTTTGTATTTGAAACTTATTTTCAAGGTAAATAATGGGTTTTAGTAATGTATTATTCCTTTAGGAATCATTTATTTTATGAAAATAAAATGTGGAAAATAATAATTTCCATTTAATTAATGTATTTTCCCTCCAAATCCATGTTTTCTACTTGAAAAGCTTATTATCCTTTCTGTAGTGTAAAATAAAATACTTTTTTAACAATAATGATAAATTTAATCAAATTTATTTTTTTAATCATAGATTAGATTATCATTAAACATAGCTGGGTTTTTCATAAATTTATTTTAAATTATTTTTGATTATTTTATTATCTCTGATGTTATATTAATCCACATTGGATTTTATTTATAACATGTTTTTTCTTATGAAGTGATATTTATTATAGTCAGTTTTGATTTAATAATTATATGAATTTTATATTCATCTTAAAATTTTATTTTGGAATGTGAAATGAAAAAAAAATCTTGTTAATATGGTACTAAGGATCTTTTTTTTTGGAAAAATCATTTTTTATGATTTCTCATACAAATTTGAAGGATTGATCTATAATAAAGAGGTGTTTTATAAACAAAACTATCAATTTTCTTCTTAAATATAATTTTTTTATTCATTTTATGGAATCAAATGATCATGTTTTTTATTTGATACCACATGGAATAGTTATGAAAAAAAATTTATAATCATAGATTATTTGTGATAAGATGAATGATTTTATTATAAAAGAAAATAATATATAATGATGGTTATGGGTGGGTTCCAATATAACCCACCAATGAATTGGTTTATGTTTAAGTCTCATGATATCAAAAGGGTATATAGGGGGATTTATCAGAAGCCAAGCAGTACACCACAATATTTATCTAAACCTAAATGGGGTGTGCATGAGGTTTTATCCCAATACCGAGGGTAGAGAAGAGCATTAACCATTTCCAATTAATGTATGTAGGTAGTTATATCAGGACTACAATGTGAGAATTTATACAGTGGTTATCCTTGACATATGGTTTCTATTTATATGTTTTTGTCATATTCTTATGTCATAATATTGTGCCTATGATTATTCTCCTTGAATAATATTTCATGAATCATGACTCTACATATATTTCTTGTGGTATATTTTTTTTATTTGAGATTATATATCCATATATTAGAACTTATAAAAAAATATATTTTTTCCAAGATCCATATAATAATTAATTTCTTCCATTCCAATGTTTTGTCATATGGTTATGATCTAACCCCTGATGACATGATGATATGTTTCTCTTATTAAGTATTTGAGCACACCCCATTCTTATTTTTTCATTTTACCAAATTATGATGATACGTAATATTGTCGAAATATGATATTGGGATATTAATTAATTTTATAATGATGAAATTATTATCTATTCATATTTATATATAACAAATCAATAATACACTAAACCTTAAGGTCTATGGGTTGTGTAACTATTTGTGATATGTATTATTTAAATCATTATATTAATTTATTATTTATTTCTGGTTTATATTGGGTCACTTTACTTTATAACTTTTCATAACCAATTACCAAACGTATATCCTCCATAAAGATATTATCCCAATATAAGTTATTTATAAAAACCATCGTCTTATATTCTCTCCCCTATAGTGTCCTCCCCATAGTGAACTGTAAAACCTCTCTAAAGTCAGAATTATCTATTTCATGAGCATACATATCATAAAAATCCAATTATCATATCTCTTAAATAGATATTTTTCATAAAAAGAGTTTCATTTCAGATAATACTAGAATATTGTTCTTGGTTTCTTATTATGACATTAAGAATGATTTTATTGTATAGAATGTAAACAAAATCTACATACCATATGGTTTGGAATGTTCAAACTATGGCTAGTTTTTATATTGAAATAATTTATTAAAATCTCTGGAATCACTCATTTTAGTAATGGACGTCCTATAATGATGATCCAAAACTGCATTATAAGAATTTTTATTTTTCATGGATCTTCTAATCAAATTATTCCAACATGAGGATCGACCGTATTAGTCTAGGTATAATATCATTCTTAGATAATAGGTTCCACAAACCAGATCTTATCTCCTTCCAAACTGTCACACGTCCTAGTCTATGGCAAGCCCCGAAGGGAATTACTGATCCGCCCAGGTTGACAAATGTTCCCAGGTTTCATATATGAATTTTTGGGAACAAATTTCCCATGTTCAAAAACCTAAGTCAACCAAATACAATTAATAAAATGAATCTGAAATTTTACCCCAAATAGGACTTTAATAAAATTATGAATTGGGAAATAGGGTTTATAAAAATCCCAATAACTATAGAAAAAGAAAACAATCCAAAATAGATAGCCCAAGAACCACCTCAAGCCAAGGGGGAAACGCCCTCAAGTCATCTCTACAATAACACACCATGAAGAACCTCAAGAATCTCAGACCACTAGTTCTAAATGTTTTACCCAAACCTACCAAAAACATTACCAAGTCTACTTACACCCCAATGTGTATGTATGATGTGATATAAATCCAATTAATATGACACCACAAAAAGATTCCATGTGACAATAATTATAAGAAAAAAATCATTAATTTTTTGTAAACAAGAAATGCTAGTAAAATGTTTTAGGAAATGGAACATTAAATAAAATCAGTTCAAGTGATCTATTTTAAAAAATAAAAAAATTTAAAAAAATTCCAATGCTACTGAATTTTTCCATCCAAACAAACCATATAATTAATATTAGTGTAAAATTTCCAATGATCACAAGTAATGGGAACACCCCAAGGCACTAGCTCATGGTGGGACCTAGGTACCTCGTATCTCGAGGAAAGTAAACATACAAATATCTATTCTCATGCACAAAAGAAACTTGAAGGGATCATAACAATAACCTAGTTGTACCCCAACATCATCATCATCATCATAGTTTAGTTAGTTTTGTCATTATCAAACTTGTTATGTGAAACAGGGGACCAACCCCACAGGATCACTAGCATTCTAGTACCCATCCATCGACCAAGATACCTGGGTTTTCACTCTTGTTCTCAAACAAGTACCACAATCCATGGAAAACCATTTTAACAATAAAATACCTTTTAAAAATCACACTCACAGAAAATAGACCACACATATGTCAGATAATTTTCTTTTTTCATTCAAATTCATTTTGAAACCACACTCGCACCAAAACAGCCCACAACGGGTTTCACATATCTTTCACATTTCAATGAATGCTTTATTCAATTTTATAAAAAATTACCATGATGTTACAAATCACATAACAATTCTTTCATCTTAAAATGTACCATTTTAAAATTACACTCCTACCAAAATAGTTTTCCAATATAGTTGCACCTCTTAAATAAATCCAGAAACCATTTAAAAGCTTCATAAAAATACCAAGGAGGGTAACTAAGATTTTCACATAAAATCATTCTAAGAACCCTATTTTAAAACCAAATACATTTCAATATAACATTCAACCATAATTGGATGCCATATAACCATTTAGTAAAACCATTTCATGAACCATAAAATAGCCCCAAGTGGGACAATGTAGAATACAGCAGACAAACACACACTTTTACACAAAAACGGTACTTTAAAATTAATTACTCAACCAATGCTACAAAAAAATGTTTTCACACCACAAAAAATATATTATGAACATTATAAATAAATAATATAAGAAATACGACTCATCAAGAAATGCTTACTCATGGAATCACCTACCATAAATGTCAAAACACCAAATCCATGTGTGAAATTTCACATGAACCACTGCCGCACCGCAAGGGAGTTAAATAAAAACAAAAACCATAAGATTATAACAATAAATCCAAGATCTTACCATAGGTTCTAATGCTTACTTTTTGGAAGTTAGGAACATTATGAAAATATAGATAAAACCCTATGAAAAAGGAAGAAACCATAATAAAATGGTTTAAGGGAGGAAGGAAACCCACTTCCTTGAGATATCATGAATACAATGCCCCAAATACAACAGTAGTTGAATTTAAAAGTAGAAAAAAATGAAATTAAAGTTCAAAAAAGGAATAGTAGGTCCTGTAAGAATTGAAATATATGGAAAAGCGTAATAATTAAGGAGTTATGAAAGAAAAAAGTTGCCACTTCAAATTTGGATGATTTGAGAAATCCAGAGATGTTTTTCACTACTTCGCAATGAATATGTGCTTCAATGATGGAAAAAGTGAACAAGGGTGCGCCTTGGTTTATTTTACTTTGGTGAGAGAAGGAATCACTAAAAAAACATAAACATTGAATGAGATATTAAATAATTACTTTTATAAAGCAGGAAATGTGCTTATGGGCTTGCCCGATAACTTAATAAAAAACCCAAATCCATTGTGATTATAGATTACTATAAAGTAAAAATAGATATGGTGGTTTTAATATACCAGGGTATTCCAATTGAGAAGTCGAATGGGTGTAAAATATTTAAAAATAAAGGAGTTATAGAAAAAGAAAATATGTTTTTAAAACATAGAATTGGCTGATGGTATGGCCTAAATCTTGAAAACACACCCTCTCCTCCAAACCTACAAGGGAAACACCCCAGAAATAATGATTAGTAATTAAATTAAAAATAGCTTTAAAATATATAATGTATGTGGAAATTTTCCCCACCATAAAACATTACTCTCTTGGAAACCCACATCAATGAAAAAAGCAGAAACCAAACCCAACCAAAAGGCCAACACGGATTCCTTTGCCATGTTTTGCCTGCCCAAAAAAAGCCACAACACCTCTAATTTATCATTCACAGATGGAATACTCGCACCAACCAAAGAAAACACCACTTTATGGAATGTTCACACATATTGAAACTACATCCCAAAAAACACCTCAAACACTATCTGAACAAGACTCAAGCATCTTACCTAGAATGAACAATGAAAATGAATGAGGTCACCAAAATATTACTTCAACAAAACCATTAAGCACACTCCTTTCCCAATGTTTACTCTAAGAGGATCTTTGTGGTTAAATTAATCCAGACGAGACTATATATTTTCAGACTAGCTCTAGGGACCAAACCTAGTTACTAATATGGGGAGACACAAACAGACACCCCACCATAAGGGGAAACTCAATTTTTTCTGAGATAGAATCAGGACATTAACTAGGGGAGGCCAAAACAGACTCCCAACAATAGTGCTAGAATTTAATTATACATTTCCAGAATAACTTACACGAGACTCTTAGTGGGTCTCCCTACTATAATAACTAACCTTTTTAATCGACCAACACAGGTCAGCATGAAATGACCCCAAAATTTAAATAGTTGGCACGACCTAACGGTTAGTCATTATGGTTTGCGAAACCATGTGCTAACCACGAATAGAATTCTATCCATGTGGGAATATTATCATAGTTACATGGTCCAAGGATCATGGCTGTTTGGAGATCAAGCTGTAGTTACTATCTCTTAACACACAGTTTTCTAGGTTGGTTCACAGTTACTACTAATCGTTTACAAACCTTGATCTTCAATATTCCTAGGGAAAATTTAATACTTTTCTCTAAAAATTCAAAGTTAACCTAAGGTAATAACATTAACTTAGGATATTAAATGGAAAAAAGGTCCTTCCACATCTACCACCGAATGATACACACATGAATAAGATGATGACACAAGAGGTTTAAACTATTCCCATATTTCATACTGAGGATGGGTCTCTGACCAAAGGTTTGAACAACTTGGGATTTCCCTTGACTATGTACCAGCTTCAATCTCGGACCAATGGCTAGAGCATAGATGATTATAGAATCTCCTACCTTGTAGTCAGGCTTTAGAAACCCTCGAATAGAAATTATTTAACTATTACCAGAAAAAATTACACCATTGTTTGAGGTGGGTTCAATGATACAAGACACACTTCAAACTCACATTACCATAACCCATAATTTTACAAAAACAAGTGCTTAGAGGATGCACAAATGTTACCACATTTTTCTTTTTATGGGAAACAATATAATTAAAGTACCCATAGAAGCACCTTTCACTAGAACATTGGATTTCCAAATTCTCTAAATAGAGACAAGCATTTGAAAAAAATAGAGACTCTCAAAACATTACATGACCTTCACCCTCACAGTCAAATGAATACACAACATCGAAAGGAGTCATAGAACATGAACATTGATGATAATAAAAAAACACAAGGATAGGGGACTTATGTCGAGTCCCAAAAAACACATGTTTCAAGTATGTTTCCATAATACCCACTCTTGGTCAAATTTTCCACCCTGGTGGCCTAACATGGACTATTGTTGTAATGACCCAAGAATTTATAGAATAGTACTTTTTTATTTCTATTAATACTTATGAATAAGATATTTTTTTAATTTAAAAGGGATGCTTTTTCTGATAGCATACTCAACTGGAAACAATGGGCTTCTCTGAAATCTTATATTGCACATAACATTGAGTTATACGAAAAAATAATACAATGATATTAATATTATATTAAATGGTATTTAATACATAGCTACTGGGATGAAGGGAATAAATAGTATCATCTTAATTTTAAAATATATTTTACACATGTTTAAATTATGATTCATTAATTACAAAATATATTAGAAATGGAAATAAAAAACAACTGAATATAACAGATATTTTTTATAAAAACATATATAAAATAGATAAATATTTTCATATCACTCTTTATGGATTTTTTTGATGAAATAGATATGATATATATATATATATTAATGTTATAAATTCATATTATATTTTTTCTAGATATGATATATGAATAAATTCATTTTTTCAAATAAAAGAAGTATTTATCTAAAAATGTTGTTTTACCGCCTTTTGATGGAGAGCCCTTAATAAATCTAATTTTTGACACATTTATATTTTTTATTTGAAAAAATTAACATTGAATTCATAATAGAAACATCTATGTTTACTTTGTATGAAATGTTTGTATTTTTCTGCTAAAGTTCATTCTTTAATGAATATTGAAAAATACTACCTTATAATTCAAAAATGCCTTTCAATATAATTTATTTATATAGTTTGGTTATAAATTAAATTGGGTTTAAATTTTAAATATATTATAATTTTATCATCTAATATAATGTTGGTAATTATATTTAATTCACTTTAAAATTTGGACCAAAACATGTAAATATTTTGGTAGTTTTTAATTCATAAAAACACAAATTTTGGTTTTGACAACAGGAATTAAATTTAAAATAATTTTTCAAAATTTCTTATTATGAATTTTGAAAAATAGATTCAATATTTGGAATTACGAGGTCCAATTTCGGTAAATAGGTAATTTGTTTTTAGAGATATTGAATAGTACCTTTAGTAAATATTTTATTTACCATAGTTAAAGGGTAAATCTAGTAAATAAGGGTAAATAAATAATGTTATAGAAATTTTAAATTACTCTAACCAATGTCCTAATCCTATTGGATGTTATATAAACAACCATGGGCATCCTTTGTTCGATTTTGGTACCCCATTGAGCCACTTGGATGTGAAAATGACATTTCGTAAAAATTAATTTAAATTAAGAAAAATGTAACAAAAACATGTATCATTTAGTAAAATAAATTTCATATGGAGTTTTATAAGTGATATCTTGAACTATAAATTTTAATTAGAAAGATAAAAATATTTCATAAATATTGGTATTTTATTAATAATATTTAGGACTCAAATAAAAAAAATTATTTATGACACAATGGTGATGTAGTGATAACTTATTAATGAAAGATTTTAATAAATTATATTATAAATATTAAAAAAAATTATTTTTAAACTTTTTATGCTATCCACTAATTTTATGGATGCATTAAATTTTTTATCTTTTAATTTATGTAGTTTTTGATAAATAAGAATGTTTTTATGGATTTATAAAATGTCATGATATGAATAGTATAAAAATTGACATAAATGGGTTTTTAAAACTAATACTATACTATTAAATGATATAATAGTCCTAAAAATATAAGACACTTCCCAATGGCATAGATAATGTTTTATATTTCATTAATGAACCACTTGATGTTCTATTGTCATTTTACAGTAACTATATTTACCATGTATTATGAATATACAAGAAGACATCTTAATAGTTAAATTAGTTAACCTAGGGTTAAATCTATATGATAAGGTTAAATTTGAATCCAAACTTGTATAAAACCAATTGGTTGAGAGTATTTCTAACAATAAACATATTATATTATAATTAAATGAGTTCTGGAAATTTTTACAATCTAAAATCAGATTATAATAAAATAATCATTCAAGACATTCCTAAAGTACCCCTCCTCCATCTTATAAAAGGAAACAACCACTAACCCTTACTCAAACCTCTCAAGCCCCATTTTCTTGTCCAAACACTGTCAAATGAAACCTCTTACATACATTTATTCTTCTTAGGTGCCTTATCTCGGTTAGAATTCAATTTAAAAAGGTCTTTGTGCCTAAATCAAAAAGAGTTACTTGATTTGAGATAGTATTCTCTCAAGATTCATCCATTTATTTTCCTTTTACAACACCCAAAACACTCTTTATTCCAATATTTTATAACAAAAATAGTTTCTTCAATATACTTGGATTTTGTTATGAGTTGGATTTGATCTACACTAACAAATAGCTCTATTTAATGGTTATGAACATATTGTTTTTGTGTACGATGAACTACAGCCTCACAACCCGATGATTGTTTGATTTTCCCCTAACACCTCTCATGGTGCCCATTATAATAGAAATGTATTTATATGATATATATTATGTTTATATTATATTTATTATTCTATAATTTTCATTTAAAACATACCTTTATGCTTTTCATGATGTGTAAACATGATAATCACATTTGATGATATGCGGACTTCCACCCCCTCAAAGTGATATAACCCATTCATGCTATACATGGAATGTATAAAGGATGAAATTAATGAAATTATGTAACATAAATAAAAAATTATATTATAATTAAATCATAATATACCTATGTATCATTATGTATTTATTCATTTAAATATAAAATCTATATGAATGTTGCGTTCATTCATACGCACGACTTACCACCTCCATGAACATTGCATTTCATTTCTTATCTCCAAATGATATGGACTCTGATAAATACTTATATACTACATATATATGATATCTATGATATCTAAATCATGATTATCATTCTAGAGATGATGTATTTTTTACCACATGGAAATTTTATTGTTATAAAATTTTCATTTTTTACTCATGTACCAAACATCAACAAAAACGTCTGATATGAACTTGGATAGTTATATGATTGTCATTACAAGATAATAAGTGATATAAAAGGAATACTAAACTTGAAATAAGTTCTTAAGAAAGTATAAATTATATAATGTTTATTATATAGGGAGATAAAGAATGAATAAGATGAGTCAGACATAAGGTAAGGGAACCTTTCACCCTTTTCTTTTAGTCAAAGACTTGTTTTATGTTATGGATTTTAATTTCCCTTTTCATATATTGGGATTTGTTCTTATATAACATGATTTTTGTATATTTTATTTCCATGTTATGAGAGACCCTTTTCTCTCCATTCAAATTATTTTCTTAATTTTAATTGGATGTTGTTAGACTGCTGAATTTATTTAAGGGACCCCATCTCAATAATTTTTCATTGATGCATGTTTTTATAATATAAACCTAATTGTTTTATGTGGTGTATATTAAAACCCTTTGACTTTTAATTTCATTTAAGGGGAATATTTTTTCTATGAATCATTTCATGTAATGACAAAAGGAATTTTTTTAACTTATGTGGTGACAACTTCCTCTCTTCCACTGTAATAATTATTTGATATTTGGATTCTCCTATAAGACTTATTATTTTTAAAATGAAAAAATCCCTTATTCACTTTTTGGTTGTTTTGGAATTGATTATTTTTTTGAAATGGATTGACTATTTCAATATCATTAAATGATTTCTTGTGATTACAAATGATATGTCATTTGTGAAATTGTTATATCTTCAATTTTATCTATTGTGATTATAAAATGGTACATGGAATTTTAACAGGTGGTTGCATGATAAACCAAAGATGGATGGTTATGTGATAAACCAATTGACAGGTGGTTATGTGATATAACAAATATGGGTGGTTACATAATAACCTCTGATTCATTGGTTATGGAAGTTGGCCGTATAGCTATTGCATTTTTTGATATGTATGGAAGTTGACCATATAGTAATTCCATTTAAGTATGTGTATGTCCCTAGTTACCTTTATATGCTATATGTTGTTTTTAATGGGTTTTATAGTAATATTTTGGTTACAAAAAAGGGTCATCAATGTTATTATATTTAGTGAAGGGTTTTTTATAATCCTTTAAGGTTAAAAGTATTCCATTTTGATAATGTATTCAAGGATTTCTTGTTATTTTGAAAACTAACAATTTCCTTCATTATGTATCCCTTACTAAGATTTTTACGCTCTTCCCATGTATTGAAATGTTTTTCACATGACCTAAAGATGAATAGGGTCAAGGATGGGATAAAGGGAAAGTCATTATGTTTAAATCATGGAACTAAACATGTCTCTTGTTAAAGAGTTTATTCCTTATGAAAAAAATGGATAGTGAGTTGAAGTGTCTACCAGTAACATTCAAGTAGTTATGTATATGTTATGAACTAATTCTATAAATATCTAAACTAGAAAAAAACATCAATGTGAATAATTAAATCAATTCAAAATTATGTAATGTTTATGTCTGGGGCCTAACTGTTTGTATTAGAGGTCGGTTTAGATAAATTTAGAGTTTCGGGTGCTATTGAAGAACAAGTGACATAAACATAATGTTTAGAATATTTGAAGAGTAATAGTTATTATATATATATTTAATGAGTTTAAGATAACATGAATAAGTATATATTCATATTTTCCATCATCATAAAATATTATTTTATGATTTTACTGATCTACTCATACTAACATTTTTGGTTTTACTAAATGGGAGGATATAGAAGGCACCAAATTAATAATGGATGTAATGAAAACAATGATGGGTTTTGAATAAGCAACTAAATGAAATGGGAGTTACAATGACAACTCATGTTGTTTTTCTCAAACAACTATCTAGAGTCATGATTGATCACCTGGACCTTAGTGATTTTTATAAGGCAACATATATATGAGAAACAAAACCCTATAAAAGCATAGGTAATAATAATAAACGTAAGTATATTACAAAATATATGTGTCAATGATGTGGAATGAAACACCTAGAAAAATGCTTCAAACGGATATGAGGATGCTATAAAGTTTGTAATGAATGTTATAAAGAAAGAACCTGCCATAGAAAAAGGATGCGTCCAGTTGAATCTAGGAAAGGGAATGATATTCATTATATGGGATCGAGTAAATTTTTTAAATGCATTGTCCATTGTAATTTTACAAATATATGTGATATGAAGAAGGATTTGGAATGGGATCAGCATGACCATACAACTATAGGTTTACCAATACCTAATTCCATTTTGATTGAGGTTGAGGAAACTAACAAGGACCGATGAATGGTATGGTCTATTTATTATCTAATATTTTAACTTTATTGAATCTTCAGATATGATTTCTGATTTTATTCGTAGGAAATAAGTGTTAAAAAATAATTTGGAAAAGAATGGATAAAAGATCAGGAATAATTTTTGATGATTTTGATGTCTAGGAATTGAATAGTTATATTGGATATATGGATGATGATTTGTTTAATTGAATTAATGATAAGATTAATTTGGAAGACTTTTTATAGTATATATAACACTAATGTTTGATTTGTGAAAATTTTATTCAAGGAAGAATTATATTTTCTTGTGTGGACAAAATGTATAACCTAAGGGGTTTATGTTATCTTTTGTTTTTGAGGGAATTACGAGTTATTAATATTTTTTGGGATTAAAAATGTGAGGTATGAAATTACCTTCGTGTTTAAAACATGTTATGTATGTTTTTCATGATATTATCTCATTTTTTAATGTTATTTGAATTATATGGTATTTGAAAAAGGGAAACATACAAATTGTGTGACAACTCATCGTGTTGGAAAATGTTGCCGGAATAAAACACACAATCAAAGTGAGACTAAGATTTATCACCTATAACTGGACTACTTGAAGTCCCTAGTTAGTATGATTAAATATTTTTAGATAAATGATATTACATATCAAGAATATTTTGATTTTAGAACATATGTTTTATCAATTGGATATCCATTGTATAAGAAAATGATTTGGTGATTAAGTGATAAATGTTATTTGTAAAGACGATATCTCTTTTGGGAACACAATATACCTATGGAAACAGAATACTATGGGATTTTATTTTAAATAAATCAACATATTTTATTTTATAATAATATATATTATTATTAAAGACATATAGTGATTTATGTTATTAATAGAAATGATTAACCAACCATTGATAATATGTGATTAGGTTTATTACAATTCAATATGAAACATTTAGAGTAGTAGAAGCTATTTGGATATAAATTTTAAGATTTACTATGGAAGACTACATGATTAAATTCATCATATTTTTGGGTTTTGATCTTAGATTGGATTATTTTGAAGCATTTTAAGGGAAATTGTGTATTTCATAGTCCTTTTTGAACTTTGGGTTCTATTTGTTGAATTATGGAGATTAAGAATAGTATTTATTTTTATAATTTATTATCTTTTTGGGGATTATCTGATCTCATATTAACCATTTCAATGTTGGTTAATGTATAAAAATAAGAGAAATATATATTTAATCTTTTTTGATTATTTTATTCTCTAGAAGATTATTCTAGCACTTTTGATGTGACAATGTCATCTTGAGTACTTATTGTCTAGAGAAAAGATGACTTTGTGGAGCAAATTCAGTAAAGGATGAATGTATACAAGTCATATGTGTATGTTTCGTTTTGTTCATAGTCATGATCATAAATAAATTCCTCAACATTATGAAAATGAACCTAAAACAAAAATGTTGTCAATTTACTCTTCATATTGGTTAATCAATGACCATTTAAAACATCATAAGTTTATGGTTTTCTATTATTTAGAATTCTCTTGATCATGTTTTCTTTAACTCTCCATCAGAACGTGATGGTTTGTTTTCTCTTCAATATCCATGTTTTCCTACAAGAAACCCTAGTATGGGTTATCTGGAGTGACCTTTTTACTTCTATTTCTTTCTATTAAATTGATAAGTTTATTATCTCTTTTTCTGATGTGGGATATTCAATGATGTTTTTGAGACCAATTTTAATATCACAATGACATAATTTCTAAAATGGGTGAAGGATGTAATGAACCAGGTATTTATAGAATAATACTTTTTGATTTCTATAAATATGTATGAATAATATATTAATTTTAATTTAAAGGGGATGATTTTTCTAAGAGTGTACTTGACAAGCAACAATGAGCTTCTCCGAAATTTTACAGTGCACCAAATGTTGAGTTATACTAAAATATAATACAATAATATTATTATTATTTTAAATAGTAGTTAATGACTAGACGTTGGAATGGTAGGAATAAATTATATCATATTAATTTTAAAAAATTGTTTACACATGTTAAATTGATGACTAATTTTTTACCAAATTTATTAGAAATGGAAATAAATAACTATTGAAAATAATGGATACGTTTTTATGAAAACCTATTTAAATGAGAATAATTTTTTTATATCACTTTTTATGGATTTTTATTTACTGAGAAATATATTTTATATATTAGATTTAATGTTTTAAATTAATTCTATATGTTTTCTAGATATGATATAATAATATATTCATTATTTTCGGTTAAAAGAAGTATTTTTCTAAAAATGCTAATTTACTGCTTTTTATTGGTGAAACATATTTCAATCTAGTTTTTGATACCATTATACGTATTATTTTATAAAATACACTTCTTATTTATAAAATGAACTCCAAAATACACTTTGGACGAAATTTTGGTATTTTACAGTTAAAGTTCACTCTTTAATTAATAGTGAAAAATACTGCATTTTATATCAAAACTGCCTTCTAATCTAATTTAGTTATATAGTTTGGTTATAATTTTCATTGGTTTTAAAGTTTAATTTCATTATATTATTATCATCTAATCTAATGATGGACATTTTAATTAATTTCACTTTGAAATTAGACATAAACGCATGTCAATATTTTGGTAGTTTTTACATCATAAAAAGATGCTTTTTTGGTTATGACAATGAGAATTAATTTTACATTAATTTCTAAAAATTCTATTCTTTGAATTTGAAAAAATATATTCAATATTTTGAATTAGGATATAAAAATTATGTAAATAGGTAAATTTTATTTTTAGACATTATGAATTGTAACTTCAGTAAATATATTATTTAACATGGTTAAAGGGTAAATCATGTAAATAAGGGTAATAAAATAATCTTATAATAATAATAAATTTCCCTGACACGTGTCATAATCCAATTGGATCTGAAATACCCGACCATGGGAATCCTTGGGTCAATATTGGTACCCCATAGAGCCTCTTGGATGTGAAAATGACATTTTATAAAAATTAATTTATATTAAGAAAAATGAAACAAAAAAATGTATTTTTTTGTAAAACAATTTGTATATGGGGTTATGTAAGTGATATCTTTAACTATAAATAATAATTAGAAAGCTAATAATATTTCCCATAACTTAGTATTTTATTTATTGTATTTAGTCCTGAAATATAAAATTTTCTTTATGACACCGTGGTGATGTAGTGATTACCTTATTAATGAAGTTTTTAAATAAACGAGATTATAAATATTAAAATAAATTTATTTTGAAACTTTTTATGCTATACACGAATTTTATGGATGAGTATGATATTTTTTATTTTAATTTATGTAGTTTTTTTAAATAATAAAGATTTTATGGATTTTTAAAAAGTCATAATATGAATACTATAAAATTTGAAATAAATGAGTTTTTAAAACCAATACTATATTATTAAATGATACAATAGTCCTAAATATATAATATTCCTTCCAATGACTTAGATAATGTTTTAAATCTCATTAATGAACCACTGGAGGTTTTCTTGTCATTTTATGGTAAATATATTAAACATATAGTATGAATATACAAAAAAACATGGTAATAGATAAATTAGTTCACTAAGGGTTAAAGCTAAATGATACGGTTAAATTGGAAAACAAACTTTGCCCAAATAAGCCCCCCAACATACCTCTATTCCTCTTATGAGCCTTAATTGGTCAGAACAGAATTCAAGAAGGCCTTTTTGCTTAAATCCGAAGGAGTTACCCGATTTGAGGCAATGTCTTCTCTGAAGCTTCTTCCAATTATTTTCCTTCTCCAACCCCCTAAAATCACTTTATTCCATCATTTTCTAACAAAAAATTTTTCTTAAAAAACAATCATGTTTTTATGAAATGGTTTCGAACTAAACTTACACACAACTCCATATAATGGATAAAAATATATTATTTCTGTGTACGACGAACTACTGCCCCACAAAACGATGACTATTTGATTTTCCTCTACCACCTCCCATGGTGGCCATTATGATGGAACAATATTTATATGATATATGTTTTTTATACTGTCATTATTCTTTAGTAATTTTTATTTACAACATACCTTTATGCTTCTCATAATGTTTAAACATGATAATTTCATTTGCGGAAGTGCAGACTATTGCCCCCTCAAAGGGATATGACTCGTTAATGCTATACATGGACCTTATAAAAAATGGAATTAATGAAATTATGTAACGTATCTAAAAATGATATGTCATGAGTCATCCCCCAGGGCCCATTCCAAAAGTACCACATTCCCACCTTCCATAGGCCAGGGGCTGGAGACTAGCACCAAAGGTATAATTCCCTAAAATTGGGAAGACTTTGCCTTTATGAACGGTAAACAACAAAACAGAGCACACAGCTGGATACAAAACACTAGGTAAACTATATAAAAAAATAGTGATGAAATGTAAATAGTCCGGAAATAAAATTCCAACTATAAAGTACAAGTACATCTAAAAAAATATTTGAAAGGTGATAAGAAGATGATAGATCGTCCAATATAGATCCTACTTGAAGTGTAGGTACAAATAGCCTCCTTAGCACCACACATCTGTTAGTATCCTCCATGTACTGACACATCATCTGGTCCACCTCCGGGTACAATCCAGTCCTGGTACTCTCAGCCTCAGTCTGTGTTTCCCGTCATCTACATCCAAAACAACGAGGTGCAGGCATAGCCCATGAATGGGTGAGCATAACGATACTCAGTAGGGACCCTGAGACCCTTATTTTCTCTCAAAATCCACCAAGGATAAACAACAGAGTATGAAATCAATGAATATCCATTATTTAGGTATATTCCCATACATATACCTATGTTATCAAGTAACCCATCTTATTCATGAGGTAGACATAAAATATACTGACTCAACTCACACAGGTATACAACTCACATTGAGTGTTTGAGATGATTATATGTAGCCACTAAATCATCTATTCTATCGAACCCACAAAGGATCTAGGAATAGTAATTAGAACTGTCAAGCCCATACAGGATTAAAAAATAGTAAACAGAGTTGTCGAACCCATATAGGATCTAGGAACAGTCTTCAGTGTTGTCGAAACCACAAAGGATCCAGGAACAGTAGTTGGAGCTATCGAACCCACATAGGATCCAGGAACAATAATCATTGTTGTCAAACCCACACAGGATCCTGGAACAGTCGTCAGATCATATCCGTCCACAGGGTTCTGCACAAAGTGAGCTTGATTCCAAGAGGTTCTACTCCTCAAGCCAAGTTTCGATACATCAACTACCACGATGTCCAAAGTTGATGTATCCAATAGATCCGTCTTGAAAAAAGAGACCCAATGCGAAAGACAATGCATCAATTGGATGCCCGGTCTGAGAGTTATTGGAATTTTAGTCCTGGGGGCCCGGTTAGATTCATTCTCGATCCCCTGGCCATATCTCAACTATACCCAAAACTCTAGTGAGGTATACTCAAAGGGACCATCACACTCCATGTTTTCTAGCACCGCATAAGGTTTTTCAAACAGACGTCCATTGCAAAAGATATGACCAAAAAAAATAAAGTGTCGGCAGTGGGCCTCGGTCTAATCCAACCTAGTCAGACCGACCCGGTCTGGCATAGTCTTGGCTGAACCTATTCTGGTCGACCCTTCTTGGCCCATTTGGTCCGGCCAGACCCGTTGGGTTCGGCCCTACCTGTTGGGCCCAGCCTAGTAGGCCGTGAGGGGCCATGGAGGGCCTCTAGGGTGCAGACCTGCCGTGAGGGTGTAGAGTAGCCACAATTTAGTTTGAGGGAAGCTCAGATTAAAGAGCACCGCAAGGGCCTGGTTCCGGGCGGCTCAACTTAGAGGCTGAGGTGTCGTGGCCAAGGGCAGTTCGGCTGGGAGATCACGGGTCGGACGGTGCCGGTTCGTCCAGGGCGCGGCGCGGCCGGGCGGGCGGGTGGCGGGCTTCGGCCAGGGCACACGGGAGGTAGTCCGATAGGCTGGGAGGTGTCCAGACAGGCAGTCGGGTCGGCCGGGTGGCGGCCTAGCAGGCCAGCGGGGAGCGGGCTTGCCGGTGTGTCTCAGGCCGGCGGGTTGCACAGTCGACAGGTGGGGCGGCTGGTGCGGTGCGGAAGCCGGCGGGCGGCACGGTATGGCCTGTTGCGGCGGAGCCGGTTTAGCCAAAGCACTGCGAGGGTTGCACAGTTTGTGGAGTCCTCGGGTATAGACGATCTTTACTTCATCGTCCAGTCGCGTCATCCCCATGATGAAGATCATCACAAATTAGAATGGCGGAGGAGTCTGGCCATTTTGGATTGGCCCGCACCCTCCGCATTTAGGTTGGTAGCAAGTGGTTCAAACTTTCTTGATTTTTCAAAGAATTACTCAAAAATAGAAAAGGGGAGAAAGATCAAACAAATCACCCCACATCATCCCACAAATAAAAGAAACTCAAATAATTCCCCATACCTTTGTTAGTTGATCATCGAAGAAGTCACGGGAAGAAGAAGAAGGTGATCGTTGTTCGTCGCATCCACTGCACACTACCAATCTCATACTCGTGTGTTGGGTCATTGACTAAAATGCAGAGTGAAGGTGCATTGAAGACATTCCACATCAATATAATCTTAGTATGAAGGTCTAAGGAGTTCGTTGCCAGCATTCCTCATTGGAAGAATTCATTCTTCATTCTTCAATGGCGAGATCTTTTTCTCCCTAAGCTCACTCTTCTCCAAAGTTTCCACCAAAATGAATATGCCAAGACAATTAATAGATTAATTTAATCTATTATTTAATTTGTTGGCACAAAATTTGAAATGGGTGAATTAATTAACTTGGATCCCCTTAATTAAGGAGGAGGATTTGGAAAAAATTAATTTATTGGAGTTGACACCAATAAATGAAAGGAGTGTGGAGGGACTCTCCCTCATTAATGAGGGTAGTTTAGAGGTTTTCCTCTCCCTCATTAATAGTGGTTTTAGTCTCGTGTGGTCCCCACATCGTAACCTCTCGTTGGAGGTTTGGTTCGGGTGGGCCCCACCTCCATAACCTCTCATGGGAGGTTAAGGTGTGGCGGCCCCACCACCAACTTCCATGTGGATGTTTTAACAAATAAATAAAAATGAAGCCACACAATATATTTTTATTTAAATCATTATTTAAAAACCCAAAAACTATCTTTAATTCTAGACCAACTCCCATCAAGGTTAATTTTTTCTTAAGCTAATATTGGTGTTATGAGTTCAACAGTGCCATCGGATTTCAATTCTGAGAACCGGTTCAAAGGCTATAAAAACCTGCTCTTGCGTTTACTGAACGTACCCAAAAAAACATCATAAATTGAATCCAGTCACACTAGGCCTCAGAATCATGTGCTGCCAAATTTCACAGACTCATAAAATCCCCATGTATTTATGAAAACAATTCCATGGAAATTAAGGGTCTTTACATTCTCTCCACATTAGGGCTTTACATCCCCTTAATCTACAACTTGAACTAAGGTAAAATGTGGGGGTACTGAGCATGCATGTGTTCCTCCCACTACAATGTGATATTCTGGAGGTTCCCATACTTCCAACGAACATGCACCCGAGTTATCGAACTTCTACAAAGGACCCACTAATGTTGATCCTCAATCTCCACTAGAACCTCTGTAAATGTCTCCAACTTGTGGATGTCTAGCTCTCTATGGTCAATTATGTGAGAAGGGTCTTGAAAGTATATCCTCATCTGGGATACGTGGAAGATGTCATGCACCCGATGCAACTGAGGTGGAAGAGGTATGTGGTATGCCATCTCTCCAACTCTGTTGAGGACCTATAAATGTATGATGAAACATAGAGATATCTTGCCCCCACAACCAAATCCCCATAAACCTCGTCGGGGTGAGACCCGTAGAAAGATGTGGTTTCCATCCTCGAACTCTAGATGTCTCTATCTTCTGTTAGCATACCACTTCTATCTACTCTGTGTAGTCTTCATATGCACCTAGATGATCTACACCTTCTCTGTGGTAGCTCGTACCATCTATGGTCCCACTAGTGCTGACTCCCCAGGGCCAGTTCAAACCAAAGGGGATCTATAAGGTCTCTCGTATAACGCCTCAAATGGTGTCATCTCAATGGTGGAGTGATAGCTGTTGTTATATGAAAACTCCACCAAACATAAGTGATCCTCCTAGCTACGACCGGAGTCGAGGAAGCAAGCACAATGAATGACCATGAAGGTCTGAATGGTTCGCTCAGTCTGACCAACCATCTGAGGATGAAAGGCAGTGCTCAAATGGATCTGTGTCCCAAAAGCCACCTGCAACCCCTTCCATAGCTAGGAAGTAAACTATGCATCACGATCAGAGACAATCGTCATGGGTAATCCATGTAGCCGCACAATCTTCATCAAATAGAGGCATCCCAAGCCCTCTATAGAACCCTACTCTCTGATCGGTTGGAAGTGGGCCGATTTGGTGAGTCGGTCAACGATCACGCAAATTGAGTCGTGACCCAAAGATATACGTGGAAGTTCTATCATGAAGTCTATGTATATCCCATCTCACTTTCACTATGTGGCCTCTAAAGGCTGAACCAAGCCTGCTAGTACCTAATACCCTGCCTTCACATGCTAACATGTGGGGGACCAAGAGACAACCTTTGCAACTTCCTTCTTTATCCCCAACCATCTGTGTTATCGTCAGATATCCTGGTACATCTTTTTCACTCCTAGATGTACCTCTAGAGGTGATGTGTGAAACTCCCTCAACACTTCCTCTCGAAGAGTCATTAGCACCATAGTAAGTCCTCTGAAGAGGATGACGTGCTCCCCACCTTTATAAAATCCATCAAGTGCCATCCCTGTGTATATCTGAGCATGTTGTGTCTCTTAGTCAACGTCTCCATGATGCGCCTCCCAGGCTCCCTGATGAAGTGGGGGTGTAACTGTAAGAGAATTTAGGAAGGATGATCAATCTCTATCCATAGAATATATCTATAAATCGGCCAGCTTCTCTGTCCCCTCGCCTAGTAGTCATATACCAGACCTCATATTGAGTGCATCTACAACAACGTTCTCCTTCCTAGTAGTATAGAAAATCTCGAGTCATAGTTCAGGAGTATCTCAAGCCAACGTCGATGTCTCAGGTTATGGTCCTTTTGGGAGAAGATATACCCGATAAAATTGTGATTAGAGTACACATTAAAATGTTCACCCATCAGATAGTGCCACCACATCTTCAAGGTGAAGACCACTACAACTAATTCCAGGCCATGGGTAGCGTAGTTCTGCTCATGTATTCTCAACTGTCGAGAACCATATGTGATCAATACATGCTCATACATCCGCACACACTCGATTCCGGTACCTGATGCATTGTAGTAAACTACGTACCTTATACCCTCCTCTGGGAGCCTCAAGATTGGGCCACTAGTCAACCTCTACCTAAGCTCTTAAAAGATATGTTGGCATCTCTCCGACCACACAAAGTGTTTCCCCTTCTTCTTCAAGGATGATAGTGGTGATGTAAATCTAGAGAAGTATGATACAAACCTTCGGTAGTATATAGACATACCCAGGAAACTCCATAACTCTGTCACACTCCTTGGTGGAACCCAAGAAAGTACCTCCTCAATATTCACTGGATCTACTGCAACTCTAGCCTCTATGATGAAATGTCCCAAAAAGTGATCCTCTCGAATCCAAAACCAGCACTTTGAGAGATTACCATAAAGATGGTGCTCTCAGAGTGTGTCTAGTGGTACCTTTATATGGTAGGCATGCTCCTCCTTAGTAGTCGAGTAGATCTAAATGTCTTCGATGAAGACTACGACAATGTGATCGAGGTATGGCTGGAATATCATGTTCATGAGTCCCATGAACATTTCTATAGCATTGGTTATGATGAATGGCATAAAGAAGAACTCATAGTGGTCGTACTGAAATCTGAAAGTCGTTTTCTACACATCATAATCTCTAACTCTAAGTTGGAGATATCCTAACCTGAGGTCTATCTTGGAGAACCACTGTGCTCCCTTTAGCTGATCAAATAGATCACCAATCCTCGGGAGTTGGTACTCGTTCTTCATGGTCACTAGATTCAGGCGACAGTAGTCGACACAAGTCCTCAAGATTCTATCTGCATTCTTGGGGAACATAATCGAGGCTACCCAGGGGGAAACATTGGGCCAGATGAATCCCTTCCCATGAAAGTCCTTTAACTATACCCACAGCTCGCGAAGCTATGCGGGAGAAATCTGATACGCTGGTGTAGTTATCAGTTTTGTCCTGGGGTACATGTCAATGTAAAAGTACACCTCTATACAATGAGGTTGACCTGGAATGTCATCAGGGAAGACATCTGCGTACTGGTCAACCACCAAAGGGTAGCTCGGACTCTCCACATCAACTACTCTGAGGCTAAGGCAGACCAACTGATGAGTGATCAGCTGCACCCTCCTCCGAGTAAGTCTATCATGTGCTACAAAGGCTCCCTTCTCGCTGGTGAAGGTGAACCTAGCCTCATTCATGTGGACACACCACACTTCGTGACTAATAATGTTGATCTGATCGTGGACTATAGATAACAATTACATACCCAAGATGACGTCGTAAGGCCTCGACGCCGCTACTAGGATATCCCAGCCGAAGCTCTCACCTCCTAGAGTAAGATCACACTGCCGACGCCAGTTTGTATTCATAAAATCTTCTACCGCAAGAATCTATAGCTGAAAGGATCGAGCCAACGTCTCTGTAGGAATCTCTGAGCTTTGAACGAGGGTGGTGGAAATGAATTAGTGACTGGAACCTGTGTCTATAAGAACTGTAGCCATGGTGGCGTAGACACTGTTTGTACCTCGAATCATCTCTGGATCACTATTATCATAGCCTAAGCATCTTAGAGCAGATCTCTCGCCTATCCACCTACTCCATGTGGTTGGATTGGACCTCCTAGTGGTGGTGGTGGTGGTAATACCTCGTAATGTCATTCATCGCCAGCTGCACAACTAGATCCTTTACCATGTCCACTTGGGCCCTACAGATCACCTAAATCAATCCTATGCCTCTGCTTGTAGGTCCTTCAACTATCTACTGATCATCTGTACAGTGGGTCAGAGAGTCATGAGCAATGTGACCCTTCCCGCCACATGAGAAACACTACCTCTTACTCTAATGACTAGCTCTATCTCATGTTCCTTGCACAACTGAAACTGTGTCTTGAGGTCATCCACCAGATGGTCTCGTCCACTTGGATCAATGTGACATCTCTCTCTAGCCTCGTGCATAATAATCCTCTATGTGATGCCCGGTGGAAAGTCTCGCTACTGGTGACTGCTCAGCAAGGAAACTCTCCACTAAGAGGTCTCACTCCAATACCCCCACCTACATCGAGATGGTGAGGGAGATCATCGAATCCCTGATCTCTTGCATGAGCCTCTGATCGATGGACCAAGCCCTGATCAATGGGTCCCACATCATATCTGTGGTGTTTAATGCGATGTCGTAGAACCTCACTGAGTATTGTTCCACCTTCATGCTTCCCTACTGCAGATGAAATAGCTCATGTATTCGAACTGCAAGTAGGGTGGCTGGGACAAACTTCTCCTGAAATAGGCTCTTGAACTCTTCCTGGAGTAGTGTCACCTCATCATGCTCTTGGAGTATCAGGATCCACCATCTGCCTACTGTTACCTGAAGAAGACTCAATTGAAGGATCACCATAAGGTCAGCTCGTGTCCCTACTAGCTTGAGGACTCTCATTACAGCCTCCACCCAATACTCAGTTTCCTACGGGTCCATCTAACCCCTGAACCTAGGTAGCCTCTTGCATAGGAACTCGTGCAATATGCTCAAGCAGCGTGCATCATCTCATACTAGGGCTGGTGGCATCGGTGGCCCAAATGGTAGTGGTAACACTAGTGCCTCCGCTGTAATAGGGCCCACAATGAGGCCTCATTACTCGGTGTGCTGCCATCTCATACAAAGCCTATAACATTGGATGGTTGTCTGTGTGGGGCCATCCTGAAAAGAAACAGATGCTCCATGGTCAATATGTTTTACCTGGTGATCTGACTCAAAGATATTACAAAGAAGACTCTTCAAAACACACAAGAAATCGGTTTTTTTGTGCACTGAGTCGGAAATCAGAAGTCAGGGTCCTGGTGTATGGATACGTCAGCTGCCGCACCAACACTGGACTCACTAAACTAAAAACCTCACTCAGTGCCCTTTGCAGTATTTATTCAGAGACAATATTAGATTCCTACATTCCATGGTAGAATAAACTATTGTGATACCAATTTTTGCTGACCCGTCCCCCGGGGCCCGTGTCGTAACTACCCCAAGCTCTCCTTCTATTGGCCAGGGGTTTGTAAAGACCCGTAAAATTCAAGGGAAATTTTTTTCTTAATTTTCTTTAGAATTTTACAAGAGCGCGGTTTCAGACGGCACCTGATTCCGAGGCCCGGAGTGCCCGGAATTAATTTCCGAAGTTTGGCTCGGGTACGTTCAGTGAACGAACGAGCGGGAATTTCTAACTTTTGATACGGTGATCGGAATTGAAATCCGAGGGCACCGATGAACTCGCAGCGCCGTTATTCGCTTAAAGAGACCTTTTCGGGAGTTGCGTTTGTTGCGGGTTGAAAGTTAATTTTAGGGGTTTTTAGTTTGAGTTAAATAAAATTTGTTTAGAACAAATTTTATTATAACTTGTTAAAAACCTAACAAAGGAGGTTGGAAGTGGGACCCACACCCACTTAACCTCCCTTGGGAGGATTAAGTGTGGTGGGGCCCACACGAACCCCTAAACCTTTCAAATCCTCCCAACTCCTTTAACGCCTCTTTTAATGGCTTAAGTTACTTATTTAATTAAGGGAGTTAAACCCTTTTTGAATTTCAAACCTTTGAAATTCTTGTGGTTAAGTTATGTAATAATATAAGTTAAAGCTTATATTATTCTAGGGGATTCTTTTACCACCTTGGGAGGATTTCTTGAGAGCTTTGGAAGCTTTTCTTCTTCTTCTTCAACTTGACGAAGAACCTTCGAACTTGACGAAGAACGCTCCAGCTCCGACGAAGAACGACGCCTCTCTTCTTCGTCCTCGGTGTCAACGTGAGGGAACGCCGCTTCCTCCTCGGATTCCCTTCGTCGACATAAGAGGTTTCGCCAACGACGTATCTCTTCGGGCATATCTCTTCGTCAACGGATTTGACGAACGAAGACTGCGACGCCCGACCTCCGCGACGCCGTCTTCCGCGGAACGTAGACGAATCTTCGAACCTTATACCAAGGTAGGGGTTGTCGAATTCTTTTTGGTTTCCTATTTTATTCTTGATCGTGATTTTTTAGCAAGACTAACGTGTGACTTGAATTATTTTTAAGTTGCGTTATTATTTTTTAACGTGAGGGGGGCCGGACCGCACGAACACGGCCGAACCCCCCTCCATCGTTCTTGTTTAATTATTTTGTGGAAGAAAGCAAGTGGCGTGGTGTCGTCGCACCACGCGGATGATCGTGCAAATATTTTACGCGGCGCCGTCGCGCTACGCCAAGGAAAAATCTTCAAGAACGCGACGTCGTCGCGCCGCGTTGAAAGGAATCATGGCACGGCGAAAGGGGCGCGGTGCCGTCGCACCGCGCCGGACGACGAACACCGCGGCCGGTTCCGGGCCGCGGTGGGACGAGAAGACCGCGGCCGGTTCCGGGCCGCGGCGGAAGAGAAGACCGGCGGCCGGACCGCCGGCGTCGGAAGCCGTAGGGGGGACCGGAATTTCCGGTCCCGTTGGAGAAACCGGTCGGCCAGCTGGCCGGCCGGAAGCCTTTAAAACCGGGGGAATTAATCCCCCGGCCGTAATAATAAAACCCCCCTCATTAAGAGAGGGGGCGGTTCTTTGATGAGAGGGGGGGGGGCAGCCGGCCCCCCGGTTCGTTTCCAGCAAGCCCCACACGTGTGGGGGGCGTTTTTAAATTTTTGGGTGCGGCATATAGCCGCGCCGTCCATGAAGAAGCGGGGGATGAGCCCCCCGCCTGCCATCCTCGTGCGGCGCCCGCGCCGGCCGCCGCGGCCCGCCGCCGCGCCGCCTCCGCCGCCCAGGGGGGGGTCGGGCCGGGTCGGCCCGGACCCGGACCCCCCGTTTCGAACCAGAATTGGTTTTTGGCCCATAACTTGAGCCTCGGACCTCCGAATGACGAACCGTCTGCGGCTACGCGATCCTTGGATCGAGACAGTCGTTTCGGTATATCGCACTCAAGGTTTCGGTTTACTTTGAGTTCGACCGGGTTGGTTCGTTCACGAAACCAACCGGGCCTTCGGAGCGGAAACGCTCATATCTTGAGCTATGAACGTCCGATTGACGCACCGTCAGTCGCGTTGTGTTCCTTTTAGTGAGACAGATCTTTTGGCATACTCCGCCCGAGGTTTGGACGCAGGTGGAGTACGGTCGGGTTGGTTTTGCCTTAAAAACCAACCGGGCCCCGGAGACGAAAATGCCAATAACTCTCAGACCGGGCGTCCGATCGACGCACCGTCTGTTGCATTGAGTTCCTGTTTACAATACGGAACTTTTGGTATCCTTCGCCCGAGTTTTGGATACAGTTAGTAGAGGCCGGGTTGGATCGCACCCGAAATCCAACCGGGCCCCTGGAACGGGAAAGCTAATATCGTTCAGACAGGACGTCCGCTTGACGAACCGTCAGCGGCGTTGGTGGTTACGTTGAGTAACGGTCCCTTTGAGTTTACCCTATGGGAGTTCGGGGTACAGTTGAGATACGGCCGGGATTGGTTTCGCTCTCGAAACCAACCGGGCCCCTGGGACGAAAAGGCTCATAACTCACAGACCGGGCGTCCGATCGACGCGCCGTCTGTTGCGTTGAGACCCCTGTGACGAGACGGTCCTTTGAGACACTTCTTCGCGGGACCTTGTGATACATGGAGTATCGACCAGTAGCTCGTGGAGAGGACCCTCCCGGAGACGAGCGTGCAGAGTACGGAGACCGTGTAGCCGGCTGAGACCTGACGACTGCTTGACCGACTCGACTTGGAGTGAGTCGACTAGCCCAGTGGACGGAGCGCCCGGTATTTTGCGGCAGACCCACGGCGGACGGAGCGCCTGGTAGTTGGCAGCAGGCCCGCGATACTCGACAGGAGGAGTACCTCAGTAGGCTATCTGGTTAGCGCCCGGTATTTGGCAGCAGACCCTCAGCGGACGGAGCGCCTGGTAGTTGGCAGCAGACCCGCAGTACTCGACAGGAGGAGTACTTCAGCAGTCTTAGGTTAGTGAGCGGCGGCCTCGGAGTCGTGACAGGACCACTGTACACTCTAGAGACGGAGCTCTTCAGCAGTTACGGTTTCGATAATGAAAATCCTGGTTTGAGCTGAGACTTTTGACCTTTGTGTTTCCTCATGATTGAGATGGGTTACTTGATAACTTAGGTATATGTATGGGCATATACCTGGGTAGTGGTTATCCGTTGATCTCATGATCCTTGTGTTTCCTCATGATTGAGTTGGGTTACTTGATAACTTAGGTATATGTATGGGCATATACCTAAGTAGAGTTTAACTGTTGAGATCTTCTTGTGGTTATCCTTGTTGGTTTTAGTGAGACCTTGAGGGTCTCGGGGTCCCTACTGAGTATCGTTATACTCACCCCTGCACGGGCTATGCCCGCACCTCGTTGTGTTGGTTGCAGACGACGGCCAGTACTGGCAGAGGCCGAGTGTTCGAGGACTGGACGGTACCTGGAGGTGGACTATACGACGAGGCGGTACCCAGAGGCAGACCACTGGGCGGGACATACTCGGAGCAGACGGCGGGACCCGAGGAGCAGAGGAGCTATCTGTACCCATCCTTCAGGTGGGATTTCCAGTGGACAGCTCGGCGTAGCAGCTTTACTTTTCAGTTGCTGTTTTCCCTTTCGAGTTGTACTTTACAGTTGGGCTTGTATTTCCGGCCCCTTTTTACTTTCCGCACTTTTAGTTGTACTCTGTTTTTGCTTAGTGTTACTTTCCGCTTGCTTACTCTGTGGTGTTTGTTTACTTTACAAAGGCAATGCCTTCTCTTTTTACCAGGATTTATGCCTTGGTGATAGTCGCCAGCCCCTGGCCTATGGAAGGCGGGCTTGGGGTAGTCACGGTACGGACCCCGAGGGCGGGTTGTGACAAATTGGTATCAGAGGAGTTCGGTTCTACCGCAAAACTTATAACTCTGATGTTTCTTTCTGTGAAGCAATAGTGTTGGGAGTACCGAGTGTGGTTTTTAGTTCAGGGAGTCCAGTGTTGGTACGGGCGGCCGACGTATCCATACACCAGGACCCTAACAACTGATTTCCGACTTTGTGCACGAAAACACTGATTGCGTGTGTGTTTTCAAAGGTTTTTCCCCTTAAAACAGCTCAAACCAGGTCAGCTCACCAGGTATAATCGTTTGATCGTGTTACGTTGTTTCTTTCAGGATGGCCCCACGACGGCAGCCAGTTAGGGTTCCGAGAATCGAACGTGACGACAGCCCACCGAGCGACGAGGCCTCGGTGCAGGGCCCTTTGTCAGCAGTGGCACCTGCGGTAGCTCTACCCGCCGAGCCCCCGATGCTTCCAGCAGCAGCCGCTGACGATGCACGTCGCCCCAGCACACTGCATGAGTTTCAGCGCCAGTGACCGCCCAGGTTTCGCGGGGAGACGGATCCCCAGGATGCAGAGGACTGGCTGGAGGCAGTGGTACGAGTGTTTAGGCTAGTGAGGACACCAACAGACCTCATGGTGATCCTCGCTGTGAGCCTACTACACGCAGCAGCAGGACGATGGTGGAGCTTGATGCTCCAGGTGCACGATGAGGCATCTCTACTTTGGAAGGACTTTAAGAGCCTCTTCCGCTCGGAGTTCGTCCCAGCCACCCTTTGTGCGGAGCGTATCCAGGAGCTTCTGCAGCTGCGGCAGGGAAGCATGACGGTCGCTCAGTACTCGGCGAGATTTACCGATCTCTCGCGCTACTCGACCGACATGGTACGGGACCCATTCTTCAGGGCTCAGACCTTCGAGCAGGGTTTGAGACACGAGATCAGGGCATCGCTGATCTCCCTCAGCATACCTACTCAGACAGGAGTACTGGAACGGGCCCTTCTGATTGAGAGCTTCCTTGCTGAGTCTTCACCAGCGCAGCGATCCACCGCAGGGCGGCACGTAGCGGAGTCTTCGGTAGCAGGTAGCCGACAGATGACTCAGGGGTCCAGACAGACCAGACCTTCAGGCAGACGACCTCAGGGCACTGGCTCAGCAGTGAAGGGCACACAGCGCGGAGTCAGTCTTTTGAGTGAAAGACAATGCTTTGCATGCGGCGGGCAAGGCCACATGGCTCGTGACTGACCGACCCTCCATGCGGAGGAGCAGCAGACGGTTGAGGAACCACCTAGGCAGAGGCAGAGGTTCGACCGTGGCGGTCCGCAGGGAGGAGGAGGACGAGGCAGAGGAGCTGGCCGAGCAGCAGGTGGTGGACGACGCTTTGAGGCTCTGCCACCACCACCACCAGGAGGTCCACCCCGACCACAGGAAGTAGGTGAACATGCGAGTGCACAACTTCAGGCAGCTAAAGCTTACGAACATGGAGCTTTGGGAGCCGATGGACAGGAGCAGAACTAGTGGATACATCCTTGTACTTCTGGTTCCTTTCTACTTTTGTGTAGCGTCTTGTATTATGAGATGCAATAATAAAAGACACATCCTTTGTGATGTTTTCATTCCTGTCCTCTTTTGTGGTGTTACTAAGAGCTTCCAGTTGACTGTTGACTTGACCCTCACTTGTGAGACATCTACTGGAGGAGACCAGTTACCACACACTGATGCCGACAGTGTGACTCAACCCTTGGAGGCGAGAGTAACGGTTGGATCTCTTAGTAGTAGCGTCGAGGCCTTACGACGTCATCCTTGGTATGGATTAGTATTATCCATGTTAGGATTGACTGTTTTAGGCAAAGAATGTGGTTCATCCAGGGGATGAGACCAGGTTTCTCTTATCGGCAAAGAAGAAATCTTGCAGCTCTTGTGGGACCAGAGATGGTCCGGGCCACGTCAGAGGAGGTCCATGTCATCCAGGAGCAGATGAGGACAGCACAGAGCCGGCAGAAGTCATACGCTGACAGGAGGCGGAGGCCACTAGAGTTCGAGGATGGTGACCACGTCTTCTTGCGGGTCTCACCTCGACGTGGTATTCAGAGATTTGGCCGAGGCGACAAGTTATCTCCGCGCTTCATCGGACCCTTCCAGGTCCTCAGCAGGGTAGGTGAGGTGGCTTATCGCCTGGCTCTACCACCTCAGTTACACCGGGTGCACGACGTCTTCCACGTGTCTCATCTGAGGAGATACGTGCACGACCCGACGCACATCTTTGACCATGGGGAGCTTGACGTTGACGATGGGGCGACTTTTACGGAGGTCCCGGTGGAGATAGTGGATCGACAGGAGCGGGTCCTACATGGGCAATCGATTCCTCTTGTGCGCAACAGATGGCGGCATGGGAATCTCCAGGAGAGCACCTGGGAGCGGGAGGCTCAGATGCGTGCTCAGTTCCCTCTTTTGTTTCCCTAGTTTTTGATGTATCTTTACGGGGACGTAAAGACCTGAGGTGGGATTAATGTAAAGACCCGTAAAATTCAAGGGAAATTTTTTTCTTAATTTTCTTTAGAATTTTACAAGAGCGCGGTTTCAGACGGCACCTGATTCCGAGGCCCGGAGTGCCCGGAATTAATTTCCGAAGTTTGGCTCGGGTACGTTCAGTGAACGAACGAGCGGGAATTTCTAACTTTTGATACGGTGCTCGGAATTGAAATCCGAGGGCACCGATGAACTCGCAGCGCCGTTATTCGCTTAAAGAGACCTTTTCGGGAGTTGCGTTTGTTGCGGGTTGAAAGTAAATTTTAGGGGTTTTTAGTTTGAGTTAAATAAAATTTGTTTAGAACAAATTTTATTATAACTTGTTAAAAACCTACCAAAGGAGGTTGGAAGTGGGACCCACACCCACTTAACCTCCCTTGGGAGGATTAAGTGTGGTGGGGCCCACACGAACCCCTAAACCTTCCAAATCCTCCCAACTCCTTTAACGCCTCTTTTAATGGCTTAAGTTACTTATTTAATTAAGAGAGTTAAACCCTTTTTGAATTTCAAACCTTTGAAATTCTTGTGGTTAAGTTATGTAATAATATAAGTTAAAGCTTATATTATTCTAGGGGATTCTTTTACCACCTTGGGAGGATTTCTTGAGAGCTTTGGAAGCTTTTCTTCTTCTTCTTCAACTTGACGAAGAACCTTCGAACTTGACGAAGAACGCTCAAGCTCCGACGAAGAACGACGCCTCTCTTCTTCATCCTCGGTGTCAACGTGAGGGAACGCCGCTTCCTCCTCGGATTCCCTTCGTCGACATAAGAGGTTTCACCAATGACATATCTCTTCGGGCATATCTCTTCGTCAACGGATTTGACGAACGAAGACCGCGACGCCCGACCTCCGCGACGCCGTCTTCCGCGGAACGTAGACGAATCTTCGAACCTTATACCAAGGTAGGGGTTGTCGAATTCTTTTTGGTTTCCTATTTTATTCTTGATCGTGATTTTTTAGCAAGACTAACGTGTGACTTGAATTATTTTTATGTTGCGTTATTATTTTTTAACGTGAGGGGGGCGGACCGCACGAACACGGCCGAACCCCCCTCCATCGTTCTTGTTTAATTATTTTGCGGAAGAAAGCAAGTGGCGTGGTGCCGTCGCACCACGCGGATGATGGTGCAAATATTTTACGCGGCGCCGTCGCGCTACGCCAAGGAAAAATCTTCAAGAACGCGACGTCGTCGCGCCGCGTTGAAAGGAATCATGGCACGGCGAAAGGGGCGCGGTGCCGTCGCACCGCGCCGGACGACGAACACCGCGGCCGGTTCCGGGCCGCGGTGGGACGAGAAGACCGCGGCCGGTTCCGGGCCGCGGCGGAAGAGAAGACCGGCGGCCGGGCCGCCGGCGTCGGAAGCCGTAGGGGGGACCGGAATTTCTGGTCCCGTTGGAGAAACCGGCCGGCCAGCTGGCCGGCCGGAAGCCTTTAAAACCGGGGGAATTAATCCCCCGACCGTAATAATAAAACCCCCCTCATTAAGAGAGGGGGGCGGTTCTTTGATGAGAGGGGGGGGGGGGGCAGCCGGCCCCCCGGTTCGTTTCTAGCAAGCCCCCCACGTGTGGGGGGCGTTTTTAAATTTTTGGGCGCGGCATATAGCCGCGCCGTCCATGAAGAAGCGGGGGCTGAGCCCCCCCGCGTGCCATCCTCGTGCGGCGCCCGCGCCGGCCGCCGCGGCCCGCCGCCGCGCCGCCCAGGGGGGGGGGGGGGGGTCGGGCCGGGTCGGCCCGGACCCGGACCCCCCGTTTCGAACCAGAATTGGTTTTTGGCCCATAACATGAGCCTCGGACCTCTGAATGACGAACTGTCTGCGGCTACGCGATCCTTGGATCTAGACGGTCGTTTCGGTATATCGCACTCAAGGTTTCGGTTTACTTTGAGTTCGGCCGGGTTGGTTCGTTCACGAAACCAACCGGGCCTTCGGAGCGGAAATGCTCATATCTTGAGCTACGAACGTCCGATTGACGCACCGTCAGTCGCGTTGTGTTCCTTATAGTGAGACGGATCTTTTGGCATACTCCGCCCGAGGTTTGGACGCAGGTGGAGTACGGTCGGGTTGGTTTTGCCTTAAAAACCAACCGGGCCCCGGAGATGAAAATGCCAATAACTCTCAGACCGGGCGTCCAATCGACGCACCGTCTGTTGCATTGAGTTCCTGTTTACGATACGGAACTTTTGGTATCCTTCGCCCGAGTTTTGGATACAGTTAGTAGAGGCCGGGTTGGATCGCACCCGAAATCCAACCGGGCCCCTAGAACGGGAAAGCTAATATCTTTCAGACAGGACGTCCGTTTGACGAACCGTCAGCGGCGTTGGTGGTTACGTTGAGTAACGGTCCCTTTGAGTTAACCCTATGGGAGTTCGGGGTACAGTTGAGATACGGCCGGGATTGGTTTCTCTCTCGAAACCAACCGAGCCCCTGGGACGAAAAGGCTCATAACTCACAGACCGGGCGTCCGATCGACGCGCTGTCTGTTGCGTTGAGACCCCTGTGACGAGACGGTCCTTTGAGACACTTCTTCGCGGGACCTTGTGATACTTGGAGTATCGACCAGTAGCTCGTGGAGCGGACCCTCCCGGAGACGAGCGTGCAGAGAACGGAGACCGTGTAGCCGGCTGAGACCTGACGACTGCTTGACCGACTCGACTTGGAGTGAGTCGACTAGCCCAGTGGATGGAGCGCCCGGTATTTGGCGGCAGACCCACGGCGGACGGAGCGCCTGGTAGTTGGCAGCAGACCCGCGGTACACGACAGGAGGAGTACCTCAGTAGGCTATCTGGGTAGCGCCCGGTTTTTGGCAGCAGACCCTCAGCGGACGGAGCGCCTGGTAGTTGGCAGCAGACCCGCAGTACTAGACAGGAGGAGTACTTCAGCAGTCTTAGGTTAGTGAGCGGCGGCCTCGGAGTCGTGACAGGACCACTGTACACTCTAGAGACGGAGCTCTTCAGCAGTTACGGTTTCGATAATGAAAATCCTGGTTTGAGCTGAGACTTTTGACCTTTGTGTTTCCTCATGATTGAGATAGGTTACTTGATAACTTAGGTATATGTATGGGCATATACCTGGGTAGTGGTTATCCGTTGATCTCATGATCCTTGTGTTTCCTCATGATTGAGTTGGGTTACTTGATAACTTAGGTATATGTATGGGCATATACCTAAGTAGAGTTTAACTGTTGAGATCTTCTTGTGGTTATCCTTGTTGGTTTTAGTGAGACCTTGAGGGTCTCGGGGTCCCTACTGAGTATCGTTATACTCACCCCTGCACGGGCTATGCCCGCACCTCGTTGTGTTGGTTGCAGACGACGGCCAGTACTGGCAGAGGCCGAGTGTTCGAGGACTGGACGGTACCTGGAGGTGGACTATACGACGAGGCGGTACCCAGAGGCAGACCACTGGGCGGGACATACTTGGAGCAGACGGCGGGACCCGAGGAGCAGAGGAGCTATCTCTACCCACCCTTCAGGTGGGATTTCCAGTGGACAGCTCGGCGTAGCAGCTTTACTTTTCAGTTGCTGTTTTCCCTTTCGAGTTGTACTTTACAGTTGGGCTTGTATTTCCGGCCCCTTTTTACTTTCCGCACTTTTAGTTGTACTCTGTTTTTGCTTAGTGTTACTTTCCGCTTGCTTACTCTGTGGTGTTTGTTTACTTTACAAAGGCAATGCCTTCTCGTTTTACCGGGATTTGCGCCTTGGTGCTAGTCGCCAGCCCCTGGCCTATGGAAGGCGGGCTTGGGGTAGTCACGGCACGGACCCCGAGGGCGGGTCGTGACAGGGTTGGAGACTAGAACCAAAGGCGTAATTCTATAAAAATGGGAAGGATTTTTCTATATAAACTATAAAAAACACAACAGAGCACACATTTGGATACAAAAAAACTAGGTAAACTATATAACAAAAATGTTTTGAAAAGTAATGGGGCTGTAAATAAAATCCCAACTATAAAGTACAAGTACAACTGATAATGAGAAAACAAATGAAAGGTGATATGCAACTCCGGGATCATCCACCATAGATCCTATTTGATGGGTAGGTATAGATAGCCACCTCATCACTCCACATCTATCAGTCTCCTCCATGTATCGACATGTCGTATGGTCTAACTCCGGGAACCGTCCAGTCCTGGTACTCTCATCCTCAGTCAGCGCTGCCCGTTGTCTACGTCCAACACAATGAGGTGAGGGCATATCCTGTGCAGGGGTAAGTATGACGATACTTATTAGGGACCCCGAGACCCTCATGGTCTCTCAAAATCTACATAGGATAAACGATAGAGTGTGAAATCAATGAATAACCATTACATAGGTATATTCCCATACATATACCTAAGTTATCAAGTAACACATCTTAATCATGAGGTAAACACAAAAGTAACTGACTCAGCTCCCATAGGTATAAAAATCACATAGAGTATTAGAGATAATTAGATGTAGCCACTAAATCATCTATTCAGTCGAACCCACACAGGATCAAGGAACAGAATTCAGAACTGTCAAACCCACACAGGATATAGGAATAGTAAACAGAGCTGCCGAACCCACACAGGATCCATGAAAATTTGTCAGTGTTTTCAAACCCATGTAGGATCCTGGAATAGTAGTCACAGCTATCAAACCCACATAGGATCCAGGAATAGTCATCAGTTTTTTTGATCCCACAAAGGATCAAGGAACAGTTGTCTGAGCACTACCAGCCACAGGGTTCTGCAAAAAGCATGCATGATTCCCGGAGGGTCCTTTGCTCAAACCATCTGTCAATGAATCAACTTCCATGAAGTCCCATGTTCATTTATCCCAAGTATTCATCTTGGAAAAAGTAACCCAATGCAACAGATGGTGCGCCAATTGGATGCCCGGTCTAAGAGTAATTAACATTTTAGTCCCGGGGTCACATTTGGATTCGTGAACGATCCAACCTGACCATATAACAACAATACCAAAAACATTGATGGGGTATACTAAATGGGACTGTCACGCTCTATTATTTTCAGCGCCGTTGACGGTTTTTCAAACAGATGTCTGGTGCTAATGATATGGCCAAAATATAGTAAAGGGTCGGTAGTGGGCCTGAGTCTAGTCTGACCCGGTTGGGCCGACCCGACTAGACTTAGTCTGGGACGAGCTGGTTTGGGTCGAATCATCCTAACACATCAGGTCTGATCATGCCCATTGGGCTGGCTGGCCCATTGGGATTTGCCCCACCTGGTAGGCCCAACCCAACAGGCTGCAAGGGGCCGCGGAGGGCCGCTAGGGCCCGGAACGGCCACAAGAGAGTGGAACAGCCATGAGTCCATGCAAGGGAGGATCAGACCAGATATCACCATGAGGGTGCAGTTTGGGGCAGTTCGGCTCGGAGGCCGAGTGGGCTCGGCTCGGAGGCTGAGTGGGCACAGCCTAGGCCAGTTCAACCGGGAGGTCACAGGTCGGTCGGCTCCGGTTCAGCCAGGACCCACCGTGGCCAAGCCGACGGGTGGAATGCTTCGGCCAAGGCACTCGGGATGTGGCCGGGCAAGCTGGGAGGTTGTCAAGAAGGCCGACCAGTAGGCCAAGTGGCGGCCGGGAAGCCCGACGGCGCACGAGCAGGCCGGTGCGTCGTGGGCCGACAGGTGGCTCGGCTGACAGATGGCACAGCCGACTTGGTGTGGACTGAGGTAGCGGAGCTGTTTCGGCCAAAGTGCTGTGAGTGCAGCATGGTTAACGGAGGCAGCAGGTAGCACATTTGTTTCCTTCATCATCCCGTCGCCTCATCGCTATGTTGAATATCATCACAAATAAGAAAAAGGAGGGGTCAGGCCATGTTGGTTTGGCCCACACTCTCTAAATTTAGGGAGGTAGCAAACGGTTCGAACTGTCTTGATTTTTCAATGAATTACTAAAGAATAGAAAAGGGCAGAATTATCAAAAAAATACCCCACATCATCCTAGAAATAAAACAAACTCAAATAATTTCCCCTACCATTGTTCATTGATCATCGATGAACTTGCGGGAAGAGGACGAAGGTCATCTTCGTTCATCGCATCCACCATACACTACAAATCCTGAGATAATGTGTCAGCTCATTGAAGATGATACAGAGGGAAGGTCGGTTGATGATGTTCCACATCGGTAGGATCCAAGTATGATGTTCGAAGGAGTTCTTTGCTAGCATTCTTCGTTGGTAGAACACATTCTTCATTCTTCGTTGGCGAGAGATTTTTCTCCCTAAGCTCTCTCTTCTCCAATGTTTCCACCAAAATGAATATTCCAAGTCAAATAAAAGATTAAGTAAATTTATTATTTAGCTTTTTCGCATAAAATTCAAAATGGGTGAATTAATTAACATGGATCCCATTCATTAATGTCAATTATTTGGTAAAAATTAAGTTAGTGGAGTTGGCATGAATAAAGGTGGGGAGTGTGGAGAGACTCTACCTCATTAATGAGGTGAGTTGAGAGGTTTTCCTCTCCCTAATTAATAGGGGGGTTTATTCCCATGTGGTCCCCACATTGTAAGCTTTCATAGGAGGATAGGTTTGGGTGGTACCCACCACCATAACCTCTCATGGAAGTTAAGGTGAAGTGGTCCCGCCTCCAACTTCCGTGTGGAGGTTTTAACCAACAAATAATAAAATTACACACAAATAATTTTTATTTAAATCATTCTCTAAAAACCCAAATACTATCTTTTATACTTGACCAACTGTTTTCGATGTGAAAGCATTTTTAAGTGAATACTGGCATGGTGAGTTTAACTGTGCCCTCATATTTTAATTCCGAGCACCGATTCTAAAGATATAAAAACAAACTCATATGTTTACTGAACGTACTCAAACAATACATCATAAATTAATTCCAGGCAAACTAGGACTCAGAATCATGCACCGTCAAATTTTGCTGACTCAGAAAATTCTCATGTATTTAAGAAAAAAAATTTCCATCGGTATTCTGGGACTATATATGATATTATACTGTAATTATAATATACCTATGTATTATAATTTTTTGATTCCTTTAAATATGAAATAGAAATGAAAGTATCGTTCATGTATACATACGGCTTACCGTCTCCATGAAAGTTGAATTTCAATTCTTATCTCCAAATATTATGGAATATTATAAATTCATATATACTATATATATAAATATATGTTATATATTACATCTAAATCATGAATATCATTTTGGAGAAAATGGAATTGTAACCACTTGGAAAATTAGTAATTATAACAAGTTTATTTTTGACTCATGTACTGAACATCTTCAAAATGACCTATATGAACATGAATAATTATATAATTGTTATAGAAAGGTAATAAGTGATAAATAAAAAATAATAATCTTCAAACATGTTTTATGAAAGTATAAATTAACATTAGTTTATTATTTAGGGAGATAAATAATGAACAAGATAAGTCAAACACAAGGTAACAGAACCTTTCAGCCTCCTCTTTTAGTTAAAGACGTGTTTTATGTTATGGATTTTAATTTACATTTTATTATATTGGGATATGTATTTCTATATCCATATTTCTTTATATTTTATGTCCTAGTTATGAGACACCATTTTCTCTCCCATCAACTGATTTTCTGAATTTTAATGTAACGCTGTTAGCATGTTGAATTTTCGTAAGGGACATTGTCTTAATCTCTTTTCATTGAGGCATGTTTTGATAATGTAACCTCCTTATTTTACATAGTGTATAATAAAACCATTTTATTTTTAAATTCATTCAAAGGTAATCTTTTTTCTACGAATCATTTTACTGAATGAAAAAAAGAATTTTTTTAACGTATGCGGAAATAACGACCTCTCTTCCGCCATAATCGTTATTTGATATTTGGCTTCCTCAATAATCCTTAATATTTTTAAAAGGAACATAAATTCCTTATTCAATTTTTTGTTTTTTTTTGGTATTGAAAATGTTTTTTTGATGTGAATTGAGTAATTCAATATCTTGAAATGATTTAATGTGATTGGAAATGAAATGTTATTACTGTAATGTTTATATTTTCAATTTATTATGTGTTATGATTAAATAATGGTACATGGATGTTTGATGGGTGGTTACATGATAAACTATTGATGGTTGGTTCTATGATAAACCAAATGAAAGTTATTTATGTGATAAACCATTGATGGGTGGTTATGTTATAACCTCCAATGCATTGGTTATGGAAGTCATCCATATGGCTATTCTATTTAGTGATATGTATGTAAGTAGACCATATGGTAATTCATTTAAGTATGTTTATTTCCCAAGATACATTTATATGATATATTTTGTATTCTATGGGTTTTATGGTAATATTTTGGTTTCAAAAAAGGGTATGAAATGAGATTATATCTAGTGAAGTGTTTTTACAACTTATTTAAGATGAAAGGTATTAATTTATGATAAAGTATTCATGGTTTTCATGTTGTTTTAAAAACGGAAAATATTCTTTCTTTATATATTCCTTACTGAGAATTTAATTCTCATCCCATGTTTTGAAATTTTTTTCAAAAGACCAAAAGATGAATAGGGTCAATGATGGGATCAAAGAAATGTCATGCTGTTTAAATCAGGGAACTAAAGAAGTCTCTTTTAAAGAGTTATTTCTTTATTAAAAAATGGATAACGAGTATAAGATTATAATTGTAATATTCACATTGATATGAATAAGTTTATCCTAATTAGCTAAATCTCAAAACCTGAAAAGATTCTCAATGTAAATTATTAACTTAATTCAATATTGTGTAATCTTTAAGGCTGGGGCATTACAGCTGGTATCATAGGTAATTTTAGATAAATTTTATGGTTAGGGTCTTATTTTAGAATAAGTAACATTACCATAATGATCAGAATATTATAAAGAGTAATATTTATTTTAGAAAAATTTAATGAGTTTATGATATCATGAATACATATATCATAGTATTTTTCCTCCTCATAATAAATTATATGATGATTTTACTAATATACTCACAATGAATTTTTTGGTTTTAGTAAATGGAAGGATCTAGTAGGAAACAATGTAAAAAATGGATGTGAAGAAAACTGTGATGGTTTTCTGAATAAGAAACCAAATGAAATGGGAGTTGTAATGATAACTCTAGTGGTTATTCTCAACCAACTATTTGGAGTAATTATTGAACCCCTAAACCTTGGTGATTTTTATAAGGCATTGTATATGTGAGAAACATATCCATATGAAATATTAGGTAATAATCATAAAGTTAAGTATTTCAAAAACTTATGTGTCAAGTATGTGGGAGGAAACACCTAGAAAAGTTCTTTAAAGGGACTTGAAGATGCTATAGATGTGGTAATGAGGGTCATAAGATAAGAACCTACCATTGAAAAAGGAAGCATCCAGTTGAATTTAGCAAAGGGAATGAATTTATTTATGAGGGATCAATTGAATGTTTTAAATGTAGTGTGCATAGTCATTATACTAATAGACATCCTATGAAGAAATATCATGAATTGGATCAACATGACTGTACAAATATATGCTCACCAATACCTAATGTAATTCCAATTGAGGATGAGGAAATTGATAATGACCAATGAAATGTGTGAATTTTTTCTTATATAATGTTTTCGAATTATTGAATCATGGGGTATGATTTGTGATTTTGTTTGTAGGAAATAAAATTTATATAATATGTTAGAAAAGAATGGATAAACGATCATGAATAATTTTCGATGATTAAGATATCTTGGAATTGAAGAGTTAAGTTGGGTCTATGGATTATGATATGGTTAAATTTATTAATGATATGATTACTTTGGAATAATTTTTCTATTATGTGTATCCCTGATGTTTGATATATGAAAATTTTATTCAAGGATGAGTTATCTTTTCTTGTGAGGAGATAATGGATTCCCATAGAGGTTTATCTAATGTTTTCTTGAGAAAATTAATGGTTATTAATTTTATTTGTGATGAAAAATGAGATGTATGAAATAACCTTTGTGGTTAAAACATGTTATGGATATTTTTTAGGATTTTATCTCATTTTGATAATGTTATTGCAACTCTATGGTTTTTGAAAAAGGGAAACACTTAGACCATGTGACAACCTATCACACTGGACAATGCATCAGGAATCAAACCCATAACCAAAGTGCGACTAGTATTTATCACCTACCACCGGACTACGTGATGTCCCTTGTTAGTATGACTAATTATTTTTAGTTAAACGATTTTAAAGATTGAGAATAACTTGATTTTGGGAACTTATGTTTCATCAAATGGATATCCTTATTATAGGAAAATGATTTTGATATTAAGTGATAACGGTTATTCTGGAAGGCGTTCTCTTTTTTGGGAACACTATATGGATAAAAAAATAGAATACTATGGGATTTTATTTGTGGATTAAATGTTGAAATTTTGTTTTGAATAATATGTTTTTTTATTGTAGGCATATGATGATTTGTTCTATTTATGTAAATGATTAAAAATTCATTAAGAATATTTGATTAGGTTGATTACACTTTAGTATGAGACATTAAGAGTAGTCGATGTTATTTGGCGATTAATTTTAAGATTTACTATGGACGAATATTGGAATAAATTATTCATAGTTTTGGATTTCAATCATAGCTTGGATTATACTAAATAATTTTGAGGAAAATTGTGTATTAAATTTTCTTTGTTGAAAATGGGGTACTATTTCTTGAATTATAGACATTAAGAGTAGTTTTTTAATGGATTGTCCTTTTGGTTATTATCTTATCAGGTACAAACCATTTTGGTTTTAGTTAATGTCTGAAGAAAGGGGAAATATATAGTTCATAATATTTTTATTATGTGATTATATAGATGGTTATTTTAGTGATTTTGATGTGACCATGTCATATTGAAAACTCATCATTTTTAAGAAACATGAGTTTGTGGTTGAAATTAAGTAAAGGATGAATGTATACATGAAAAGTAAGTATGTTTAATTATGTTCTTAGTCAGTATCATAATTAAATTCATCAACATTATGAATTATACATAAAAAAATGTTGTACATGTATTCATCCTACTAGGTAATCAAAGAATATTTAACCCATCACAAGTTTATGATTTTCTGGTAGTTAAAATTTTCATGATCATGTTTTCTATCACCCTCCAACAGAACATGATGGTTTTTTCTCTTGCGTATCATTTTTTTACTACATAGAACCTTATTATGGGTTATCTCAGGTGATCTTTTAACTTCTATTTATTTCATTTAATGTGATCAGTTTTTTCACTCTTTTTCAGATTTGGGACTTTCAATGAAGTTTCCAAGACCAATTTTAAATTTGTGAGGATGAAATTTCTAAAAGGGGGAAGGGTGTAATGACCCTGGTATTTACAAAATAGTTATTTTTTATTTCTATAAATTCTTATTAAGAAGATATTAATTTTAAGTTATAGGGGATGATTTTTCTGATTAGCATACTCAACGCACAACAATGTGCTTTTCTGAAATCTTACATTGCACACAACACTGAGTTATAATGAAAAATAATATGATAATAATATAATTATTTTAAATGGTATTTAATTCCTAGACATTGGAATGGAAGGAATGAATAGTATAATATTAATTTTTAAATATGTTTTACATATGTTTAAATTATGATCCATTGATTACCAAATTTATTAGAAAAGGAAATAAAAAACAATTGAAAAATAATGGATATGTTTTTACAAAAACCAATTTTAAAGCGAATAATTTTTCTCCCATATCACTCTTTATAAATTTTATTTAAGTAAAAATATATGAAATTTATTCAATTTAATGTTTTAAATTCATATTATATTTTTTCTAGATATGACATAAGAATAAATGCATTTTTTCCGATAAAAGAAGTAATTTTCTAAAAATGTTATTTTAACACCTTTTGTTGGAAAACCCTTTTTAAATATAGTTTTTGACAACTCTATATGTTCCATTTGATAAAATAAATTTATTATTTATAATAGGAACATGTAAATTTTCTCTTGATGAAATTTTGGTATTTTTCTACTAAAGATCATTCTATAATGAATAGTGAAAAATACTCCATTTTAATTCAAAATTTTCATTTAATATAATTTATTTTTATAGTAGGGTTGTAATTTTTAATGGATTTAAAGGGTAATTTGACTATATTTGTATCATATAATATAAATTTGGTCATTTTATGTAATTTCAATTTGAAATTGGACATAAAAACATGTCAATCTTTTCATTGATTTTACTTCTTCAAAACACCCTTTTTGGTTTCGACAACAAAAATTAGTTTTTAATTAATTTCTCCAACATATGTGTTTTGAATTTGGAAAAATGTATTAAATATTTGGAATCAGTAGGTCCAAAATGTATAAAGAGGTATCTTCTATTTTTAGACATTATGAATAGTAATTTCAGTAAATATTTTTTTACCATGGTTAGAAGGTAAATCCGGTAAATAAGGGTAGAATAATAATATTATAATAATAATAAATTACCCTATCACATTTCCTATTCCTATTGGATGAGATATCACCGATCATGGGAAACCATGGACAATTTGGGGACCCCATAAAGCCACTTGGATGTGAAAATGACATTTTATAAAAATTAATTTAAATTAAGAAAAATGTAACATAAACATGTATGTTTTAGTAAAAGAATTTTTATATGGGTTTATATAAGTGATATATTCAAAAATAAATATTAATTAAAATGATAAAAATATTTCCTAAATCTAGATATTTTTTTATAATATTTATACATTGAATAAATAAATTTCTTTATTACACTATAGTGTTGTAGTGATTACCTTATTAATGAAAGATTTAAATAAATGATATTATAAATATTTAAATAAATTTATTTTTAAACATTTTATTCTAACCACTAATTTTATGGAGTATTAAGACATTTTATATTTTAATTTATTTAGTTTTTTAGAAATAATAAAATTTTATGGAATTTTAAAAAGTCATGATATGAATAGTATAAAAATTGACATAAATGAGTTTTTAAAACAAATACAATATTATTAAATGATATAATAGTCCTAAAAATCTAAGATCCTTCCCAATGAAAAATAAAATGTTGGAAATTCCATTAATTAAAAATTTGATGGTCTATTGTCATTTTATGGTAATTATATTAACTATATAGGAGAAATACACAAGAAGACATGATAATAGTTAAATTAGTTAACTAAGGGTTAAAGCTAAATGATATGGGAGAATTAGAAAAACAAACATGTATAAAACCTATTGGTTTACAGGATTTTGAAAAATAATCATCTTATCTTCAAATAAAATGAGATGTGTATCTTCTGAAAATATAAATTCAGTTTATTATAAAATAATGTTTCATGATATTCCTAAAGTACCCATCTTCCCACTTATCAAAACCAACCACCTCTAACCCTTACTCAAACCTATCAATACCACTTACCTCATCAAAAATCTTCGAAAATAGTCCCCAAAAATACCACTCTTCCTCCTATAAGCCTTAACTTGGTCATAATTCAATTCAAGAACAGAATTTTAGCTTATATCAAATTTAGTTGCCTGGTTTGAGGTAATGTCTTCCCTCAAACATTTTCCATTTATTTTCCTTCTAGAACCCCCTAAAATATCTATATCCTACTATTTTATAACAAAAAATTTGTCTTCAATATACTAGGATATTGTTATGAGATGGATCCGAACTACACTTACACACACCACCATCTAATGCTTACAATCATACTGTTACTGTGTACGGTGAACTACTGCCTCACAAAATGATGATTGTTTGATTTTCCCTACCCACTTTCATGGTGTCCATTATGATGTAAATGTATTTATATTTTATATATTATGTTTATATTGTCATTATGAATCTATAATTTCTATTTACGACATGTAATTACGCATTTCATGATGTGTAAACATGATAATTTTATTTGAGGAAATGCATCATATCACCCCCTCAAAGTGATATGAATCATTCAAGAAATACATGGAAAATATAAATGATGGAATTAATGAAAATATATAAAATATATAATAAAATTATATTATACTAAAATTATAATATACCTATGTATTATAATGTTTTCATTCCATCAAATATGAAATATAAATGAAAGTAGTTTTCATGTATATTTACGTCTTACCGTTTCCTTGAATGGTACATTTCATTTATTATCTCTAAATTTTATGGACATTTATAACTACAAACACACATATATATATATATATGATATATAAATCATGAAAATCATTCTGTAGATAATGTAATTTTTACCACATGGACAATTTGTAATTATAACAAGTTAAAATTTTTACTCATGTACAATACACTGACAAAACAACCAATATGAACATGAATAATTCTATGATTCATATAGAAAAATATTAAGGGATATAAAAGGAATAATAACCGTGAAAAGTGTTCTTAATCAACTATAAATTATCTTATGATTATTTTTTATGGAGACAAATAATTTAAAAAGACACGGCAGACACAAGGTAATGGAACCATTCACACACATCTTTTAGTCAAACACTTGTTTTATTTTATGGATTTTAATTTACATTTTCTTATGTTGTGATATGTTCATCTATATCATGATTTCTGTATATTTTATGTCCATGTTAAGAGAGACCTTTTTCTCCCCCATCAATTCATTTTATATATTTTAATGTGACACTGTTAGGCTACTGAATTTTCGTAAGGGACTTCTTCTCAAACTCTATTCATTGAGGCATGTTTTTATAATATACACCTCCTTGTTTTACATGGTGTATAATAAAACACATTAAATTTTAATTTCATTAAATGGGAATCTTGTTTCTTTGAATCTCTTTAATAAATAAAAAAAGTAATTTATCTAACATATTCGGTGACAAAGACCTCTCTTCCACCATAATAGTAATTTGATATTTGGATTCCTATATAAGAATTATTTTTATTAAAAGGAAATGAAGTCAAATAATCACTTTTTAGTTGTTTTGATATAGAAAATGATTTTTGAATTGTAATTGGTATTTCAATATCTTGAAATGATTTCTTATGATTGAATATTAAATGTTATTAGTGAATTGTTTATTATTTAAATATTTTATGTGTTATGATTAAATAATTATACTTAGAAGTTTGACGGGTGGTTTCATGATAAAACAATGTTGTGTGGTTATGTGATAAAAAAAATGATGTATGGTTCTATGATAAACCAAGGACGACTGGTTACATTATAACCTCCAATGCATTGGGTATGGAAGTCGGATGTATGATAATTCTATATAGTAATATGTATGGAAGTCAACCATATTGTTATTAAATTTTAGTATGTTTATGTCCCATGTTACCTTTATATTCTATATGTTGTTTTCTAATAGTATTATGGATAATGTATTTTTAAAAAATGGTAATCAATAAGCTTATATTTTGTGAAGTGTTTTTGCTACTTCAATATCGTGAAAAGAATTACTTTATGATAAAGTATTAATTGTTTTAATGTTGTTTTTAAAACTGATAGTTTTCTTTAATTATGTATCCCATAATGAGATTTGTATCCTCATACCATGTTTTGAAATTTTTTTCATATGACCTAATAATGAATAGGGTCAAGGATTGGATCAAAGAAAATTCATGTTGTTTATGTCATGGAACTAAACATGTATCTTTTTAAATACTTTTTTCTTTATGAAAAAATTGATAGTTAGTTGAAGTGTTTACTCATAATATTCAATTTTTATGTATAAGTTATGATATAATTCTATAAAAAACTAAACTTGAAAAGATCATCAATCTGAATTAATAACTTAAATCCAGATTATGTAATGTTTAATGTTGGGGCCTTACAGTTGGTATCAGACGTCAATTTTGATAACTTTAGAGGTTAGGTTGTTATTTAAGAATAAGTGACAGAACCATAATGGTTATATTATTAGAAAGAGTAATGGTTATTTTAGATAAATTTACTGATATTAAGATAACATGAATAAATATATCTTAGTATTTAATCTACTCATAAGATATTATTTGATGATTTTACATATATACTTAGACATACATTTTTGGTTTTACTGAATAGCTGAATCTAGCAGGCACAAAAGTAACAATGGATGTGAATAAAACTATTATGGATTTATGAATAAGAAACCAAATGAAATGGGAGTTGCAGTTAAAACTCATGTGATTTTTCTCAACCAAATATCTAGAGTCAGGATTGACCACATGATCATTGGTGATTCTTAAAAGGAATTGTATACGGGAGAGACAATTACCTATGAAATATTAGGTAATAATAATAAAGGTAAGTAAATTAAAAACCTATGTGTCGAGGATATGGAATGAAACACCTAGGGAAATTCTTCAATGGGATGAGAAGATTCTATAGATTTTTCAATGAAGGTTATAAAGTAAGAACCTGACATGGAAAAAAGAGAGGTTCAAGTTTAATCTAGGAAAGGTAATGAAGTTCATTCTAAGGGATCAATTGAATGATTTAAATGTGGCATTCATGGTCATTATACTAATAGATTTACTACAAAGAAGGTTCAGAAATGGGATCAGAAGAACCGTACAAATATATCATTACTAATACCTAATGCCATTTCAATTGAGGAAGAGGAAACTAACAATGACCAATGAAAGTTATCTATTATTTGCAAGCTAATGTTTTGACATTATTGAATCTTAGGATATGATTTATGATTTTGTTTGTAGGAAATATATATTACATATAAGTTAGACAAGATTGGATAAAGGATAATGAATAATGCTCGATGATTAAGATGTCTAGGAATTGAAGATTTTGTTTTGATCAATGGATGATGATATGTATAAATGTATTAATGATAGAATTAACATGGAAGAATTTTTCATGTTTGAGTAACCTTGATGTTTTATATGTAAAAATTTTATTCAGGGAAGAATTATCTTATTTTGTGTGGACATAAGGGATAACTTTAGGGGTTTTTATTATCTTTTGTTTTGGAGGAAATGATGGGTTATCAATTTCTTTGGGATGAAAAATGTGATGTATGATATAACCATTGAGGTTAAAACATGTTATGGATATTTTTAATGAGTTTACCACATTTTGTTACTTTTTGTTGATTTATATGGTTTTTAAAAAAGGAAAACACACAGACCGTGGGATAGCCAGTCACGTTGTACAAAGCTCCGGGAATCAAACCCACAACCAAAGTGCGAGTATGATTTATCACCTACCATCAGACTACATGAAGACCCTGGTTAGTATATCTAATTATTTTTAGTTAATTGATTTTACTGATTGAGAATAAATTTATTTTGGGATCTTATGTTTTATAAAATAGATATCCTTAGTATAGGAAAATGATTTGGTGATTAAATGATAAGTTTTATTTTGGAAGACATTCCCTCTTTTGGGAACACTATATACCATATTAAAATATAATTCTATGTGATTTATTTCGTCGAGTAATTGTTGAAATTTTAATTTGGAAGAATCTATGTTTTTATTGGGGATATATGATGATTTGGGGTATTTATGGAAATAATTAACCTATAATAAGGAATGTGTTGTTAGTTTAATTACACTTTAGTATGGTGCTTTAAGAGTAGTTGATGTTATTTGGAGATAAATGTTATGATTTATTATGGAAGAATATGTGATTAAATCCATCATTATTTTGGGTTTCAATCATATATTAGAATATATTGATGAATTTTAACTAAAATTGTGTATTGAATGCTCTTTTTTGAGCTTCGGGTACTATTTTGTGAATTATGGAGATTAAGAGTAGTGTTTATATTTATAAAGGAGTATCCTTTTGGGAAATATGTGACCTCATACTAACCATTTTGGTTTTGGTTAATGTCTAAAGTAGGGGAAATATATAGTTCATCTTTTGTTTACTATGTGATTCTCTAGAAGATTATCTTGGTGCTTTTGATGGGACCATGTCATCTTGAATACTCATCGTTTGGAGAGAAGTTGAGTTTGTGTTAGAAATTTAGTAATGGATGAATGTGTACATGACAAGTAAGTATGTTTCCTTATGTTCTTAGTCAATCTCATAAATAAATTCCTCAACATTATGAAATTGAAATTAAATAATTTTTTTATCTATTTACTCTTCCTACTGGGTAATCAATGATTTCTTAACCCATCACATGTTTATGGTTTTCTAGTAGTTAACTTTGTCTGTATCATGTTTTATATGACTATCCATCATAACATGATGGTTTGATTTCTCTTCCATATTGATGTTTTTCTTACATGGAACCCTATTATGGGTTCTCTTGGGAGAATTTTGTACTTCTCTTTCATTCTTTTAATGTGATAATTTTATTGACTCTTTTTCAATGTGGTACATTTAATGATGTTTCTGTACCCAATTTTAAAATTACGAGGATGCAATTTCCAAAAGGAGGGAAGGATGTAATGACACATGTATTTATAAAATAGAAAATATTGATTTCTATAAATAATTTCAAATAAAAAAATATTTTTATGTTAAGGGGGATGCTTTTCTGGATAGTTTTCTAAACACGCAACAACGATATTCTCTGAAATCTTACATTTCACACAACATTAAGTTATACTAAAAATTACACAATAATATTATTATTATTTTAAATTGGTTTTAATGATTAGATTTTGGAATAGTGGGATTTAATAGTATCATATTAATTTTAAAATATGGTTTATACATGTTTAAATGATGATTCATTCATTAACAAATTTTTTAGAAATGGAAATAAAAAACAATTGAATATAATGGATATGTTTTAATGAAAAACTATTCAAAAGAAAATATTTTTTTTCCATATCACTCTTTATGGATTTTTATTTAAAGAAAAATATATTATATATATATTTAATTTGATGTTTGAAAACTTTTTTATATGTTTTCTAGATATTATATAAGAATAAATACGATTTTTTTCCGATAAAAGAAGTACTTTTTTAAGAAAATTGTTTTACCGCCTTTTAATGGAGAACCGTTTTTAAATATATTTTTTACACCATTAAGTATTTTATTTGAAAAAATAATCTTCTTATTTAGATGTGGAACAAAAAATTCTTTAGTTGAAATTTTGGGATTTTTCTATAAAGTTCATTATTTAAGGAATAATATAAAATACTACATTTTAATTTATAATCTCCTTTTAATCTAAATTGATTATATAGTTTGTCTGTTAATTTAATTTTTTTTAAAGTATAATTGGATTATATTTTTATCAGTTCATCTAATTTATGTAATTGGATACAATTTCACATTGAAATTGGACATAAACTCATGTTAATCTTTTGGTAGTTTTTACCTCTTAAAAACATGCCTTTTTTTGACAACAAGAATTAATATTAAATTAATTTCTGTAACTTATGTTTTTTGAATATGATAAAATTTATTAAATATTTATAATTAGGAGGTCCAATTTTTTAAATAGGAAACATTTATTTATATACATTATGAATAGTAACTTCAGTAAATATTTTATTTATCAGGGTTAAATGGTAAATCTCTTAAAAAAATTAAAAAAACAATATTATAATAATATTAAATTATCATACCATGTATCCTAATCCTATTTGACAATATATGACTGAAAATTAGAATCCTTGGGTTGATTCTGGGATAGCATTGAGCCACATGGATATGAAAATGACATTTCATAAAAAATAATCTAATTTAAGAAAAATGTATCACAAACATGTATCTTTTAGTAAAAAAAATTATATATGGGGTTATATAAGTGATTGTTTCTACTATAAATATTAGTCATAAATCTACAAATATTTCATAAATATTTTTATTTTACTTATAATATTTAGGGATCAAATATATAAATTTCATTATGACACAATGGTGATGTAGTCATTACCTTATTAATGAACGATTTAAATAAATGAGATTATGAATATTAATATAAATTTATCATGAAAATTTTTATGATATCGATGAATTTGATGGATGATTAGGACATTTTATATTTTAATTTATGTAGTTTTTGGGAAATAATAACGTTGTTATGGATTTTTAAAAATTCATGAGCTGAATAGTAAAAACATTGACCTAAATGACTTTTTAAAACAAATAATATATTTTTAAATTATATAATAGTCTTAAAAATAAAAGACTTATCCCAATGACTATGATAATGTTTTAAATATCATTAACGATCCACTTTAGGTTCTATTGTCATTTTATGGTAACTATAGTAACCATATTATATGAATATACAATAAGACATGGTAATAGTTAAATTAGTTACCTAAGGGTTAAAGCTAAATGATAATGTTAAATTTGAAACCAAATATTGTCTAAAACCTATTGGTTGCGAGGATTTATAAAAATAAATATCTTATATTAGAATTAAATGTCTTTCTAACCTTTTGAAAATCTAAATTCAGTTTTAATAAAATAATCTCTCAAGACATTCATAATGTACCTCTCCTCCCCCATATAAATGGTCACCACATCTAAACCTTAGTAACACCTTTGAAACCGCCTTGTATTGTCCAAACACTACCCATATATTCCCCCAATATTCCCCTTTTCCTCTTATAAGTCTTACCTTGTTCATAATGCAATTCTTGAACTGCCTTTTAGCATAAATCTAATGGATCTGCCCGATTTGAGGTAACGTCTTCTCTCAAGCTTCTTCAATTTATTTACCTTCTTTAGCCCCCTAAACACTCTTTATTAAGTAATTTTATTACAACACCAGTTTCTTAAATAAACATGGATGTTTTTATGAGAGGTATTTGAACTAAACATAGACACACTTCCATCTAATCGATACGAACATACTGTTTCTGGGTACAAGGAATTACTGCCTCACAAAACGATGATGGTTCGATTTTCCTCTACCACCACCCATGGTGGTCATTATGAAGACACAATATTTATATGATATGTTTTATAATTATATTTTCATTATTCTTAGGTAACTTTTATTTACAACATATTTTTGGCTTTTCATGACGTGTAAAGAAGATTATTTCATTGGTGGAAGTGTGGACTAACACCCCCTCAAAGTTATATGACTCGTTCAAGCTATACATGGAACATATAAAGGATGGAATTAATGAAATAATGTAACATATATAAAAATGATATTATTCATGAATTATAATATAACTATGTATCATTAAGTTTTCATTTCATTAAATATGAAATAAAAATGAAAGTATTGTTCCTGCATACGAATGGCTTATCATCTCAATGAACGGTTCATTTCATTTCTTATATCAAAATGTTAAGGAATATTATAAATACATATTTTCTGTATAGATATATATATATATATATATATTATATATGATATATAAATCAAGAATATAATTCTAGAGATAATAGAATTTTGACCACATGGACAATTTGTAATTACAAAAGGTTCATTTTTGACTCATGTGTTGAACATCAACAAAACAGATGATATGAACTAGAATAAATATATTATTGTTACAGCAAGGTAATAAGTGTTATAAAAGGAATAATAAACATGAAAAAGTTTGTTATGACATTATAAATTAACTTATGTTTATTATTCAGGGAGATGAAGAATGAACCAAACAAGTCATACATAATGTAAGTGAACCTATCACCCTCCTCTTTTTTAAAAGACTTGTTTTAGGATACATCTTATAGTTTCTATTTTCATATGTTGGTATATGTTCTCCTATATCATGATTTAGGTATATTTTAGTTCCATGTGATGAGAGACCATTTTCTCTCCCATAAACTCATTTTATGAATTTTAATGTGACACTGTTAGGTTGCCAAATTTTCATAAGGGACTTTGTCTCAATCTCTTTTCATTGAGGCATGTTTTGATAATATACACCTCATTATTTTAAAAAGTGTATAATAAAAACATTTGACTATTAATTTCATTCAAAGGGATTATTCTTTCTAAGAAGAGTTTTTCTAAATGTAAAAAGTAATTTTCTAACATATGCGGTGACGACAAACTCTCTTCTGTCGTAATCGTTATTTGATATCTAGATTTCTCTATAAGATTTAGAGTTTTTATAAGTAAATGAAATAGCTTCTTCCCTTTTTTTGTTGTTTTTGTAATGAAAATGGTTTTTGAAATGGATTGTGTATTTCAATATCTTGAAATGATTTCTTAGGAATACAAATGAAATGTAATTAGAGAAATGTTGATATTTTTAATTTTTAATGTGTTATGGTTATATATTGGTACATGGAATTTTGACAGGTGGTTATATGATAAACCAATGACATGTGGTTACATTATAAATCAAATGATGGGTGGTTCCATGATAAAACAAATATGGGCGGTTACATTATAACCTCCAATGATTTAGGTATGTAAGTTAGTGGTATGGCTATTATATTTAGTGATATGTGTGGAAGTCAATCGTATGGTTATTCCATTAAAGTATGTTTATGTCCCAAGTTACCATTATATGCAATTCATTAATTTTAATGGGTTTTATGGTAATATTTTGGCCACAAAAAAGTTTATGCGATGAGCTTATATTCTACGAAGTGCATATTCTATTTCTTTAAGGTGAAAAGGATTAGTTTACGAGAAAGTATTCATTGTTTACATGTTGTTTTGAAAACTAATAGTTTTCCTTATTTATGTATCCCTTAATCAGATTTTTTTTCTCTTCCCAAGTTTTTTAATGTTTTCTTTAGTATATAAAGATGAATTGGGGTGATGCAGGGGTCAAGGAAAATCCATTCTATTTAAATCAAGGAATTAATCATGTCCCTTTTTAATTAATTTTTGTTTTATTAAAAAATTGAAATTGAGTTAAGTGTCAAATTGTAATATTCATGTTTTTATTTATATGTTATGAACTAATTCTCTAATAATATGTATCTCAAAAGTTCCTCTATGTGAATTATTAACATAATTCAATATTATGTAATGTTTAAGGCAGAGGCCTTACACTTGCTTCAATGAGACTATCGAATGACCCAAAGACCCTTTATGAAATAATTATACACTGAAAACCCCAAACTACATTCACCTTCAGTAACTCGGGAAACATAATAAACTAAGGTGTTTTTCAACCTCTCACAACCACTCTCTATCTACAAAGGGATCCAAGTAACTAAAAAATAATAGGGGTAAACTCAATTTCCAAATCTCAAGAAGAAAGTCCTTATGTTGATCAAATGGAGGGTCATCAAACAGTGAATCACCATGGGCCACATAGAAGTCATGCATTAACTGTTTATGGGGGAATACCCTAGCCAACAAAAAAACCCAAGGACCCAACCAAGATTGTATTTTGGTCACAAAATTCCACAAACCAGAACCGAACACATTAGGGGAGACACCACATTGGCCTCCTAAACATTTTCTCAAAAAAGAGACCATAGACCACTACTTCATTCCAACTTATTGACAAATCAACAACCACAAAAAATGTTTAAATTAGAGGGTTTTGTGAACTGGAAAAATCCCAGAATAACAATCCCACAAACAAATAATCCACACCTCCCAACCACTCATCCTCAAAACACAACACTTTAATTCAAAAACACTCTTAAAAAATAGTTTTGGTGGGTTGCACATTTACCAATGATATCTCATGAGCCACACACATTATTTTTTACAATACACACCAGGAACCCACCTCATATCCATCCTGAAACTCATTCAGTGATTCCATTAACCATTCATATTCCCATATAAATCCATGCATGTACTCACCCTTGAGAACACCAAAGACCATTTCCAAACCTTTTCTCTTTTCAAAATCAAAACATTTTAACCACACCTTCTATTTCACAATACTGCTAACAATAAACTCAAAACCAAATTTAAATCATATAAACCAATTAAGAAAAGAACCCATAATTCAATAAAAACTTCTTTTAGGACCAGCACAGCTATTTCATAACATTTCATCCCATTTCAAAACACTTCTAATTTCATGAAAAACTCCATTTTATAAATTTACATTTAATTAAGAAATCAACTCTTCTTATTTCAAAAAATAGTTCTAAAATATCATAAAAATATTCAAATGCTCAGTAGTTACCAAATAAAATTTCATATTCAACCCCCCACACAAAAATTATAATACACACAATTCAATTCAAAATAATTTTCAACAGTTTAAAAAATGTAATTTGTAGAAAATTTTCAAAACCCACTTTAACATAATTAAAGTATCAAAAGGTGGTGTAAACACACCATTTACGATTTTGAAATAATTCTCCAAATTCATTTCCAGACTTTTTAAAATGAAACAACATCCACATTATTAGAAATCATTGTACAGAAATTTCACATTTCTTAAAACCGTGTCCTTTTTATTTTAAAACCAAATTTCCAAGAATCCAAAACAAAAAGACAAAACACAATACGAGAAGAAACTAGTGTTGGAGGCTGGCATGGACATATAGTTAGCAGCCATACGCAAATCACTTCTCTATAAAAAAGATTGTTATAGGGAAATATCATCAGCTACAAATGGCTTTCCCGACTATATGAGTTCATTAGGATCATCAACCCAAAATTATTTTCATTTACACCAATCATAAATGAACTATTAGAAATAATGATCTCAGATAAAAACAAAATTCCCCTAGAGACTTGAATCTCTTCATGAGGTGTGATGGCCAGGCTCCCTACTCATAATTGGAATTTCAAGTCTCGATAATACTAGTCTCAAAATCTCTCGTCTCCTCCCCATATAACATGACCCAAGAGAGAGAACCTCTTATAATTCTATTTTTTTAAAACCAGATCCGGTCTCATTCAAAACTAATAACTTATCTAGTCTGTTGCAAGACCCAAAAGGTGTTCCCTATCCCCACAAGTTGGAACAAGATTATGGGTATCATATATGAGTGTTTGGGAATTTTTTACTCATGTTAAGAAACATGATACAACAAAATACTATAAATAAAATGAATATGAAATTTTACCCCAAACAAACCTTTAATAAAAATCATCACTGGGAAAAAAGGTTTTTTAAAATCTCAAAGACAAAAATAAATAATAAATACAAAATTGACAACCCAAGAACCACCTCAAGTCATGGTGGGAACACCCTCATGACATGTATATGACAAATAACAATGAAGGATTCTAGAAACCTTGACGACCAATTCGTAGAGTTATACCCAAACTTGAAACAAATAATACTAAGTATACATACATGCAAAGGTGTAAGTAGGGTATGAGAAAAATCCCTTTAGGATTCCACCACAAAAATATTCCATGTGATAATCATTATCCATCAAAAATCTGGTATGTTTTGTAAACAATTGATGATATTAAAAATGTTTAGGAAATAAAACACTAAATAAAATCTATTTTTATGTGGGCTATTTTAATGAATCAATAATTTTAAATAAAATTCACAACAAACTGAATTTTTTCACCCAAACACACTATAGTATGATGATGAGTGTAAAATTTTCATTGAGCACTTGCAACAGAAAACCCCCCAAGCACTAGCTCATTGTGGGTCCCAGGTACCTCATATCTCGGTGAATGTAAGCATAAAAATATCTATTATCATCTACACAAGACAATAGTAGTGAAATTAAACATAACCTAGTGGTCCCCCAAGATCATCATCATCATTTTCTTGACAGTTTTTTCATTTGTAATCTTGCTATGTGAAATAAGGGCCAAACCCCACGAGATCACTAGAATACTAGTACGTGCCCACCAATAAAGTTACTTGGGTTTTCCCTCTTGTTCTCCAAAACGTTCCACAAGCCATGAAATTCCATTTTCAAATTCAAATAACATTTCAAAATCATACACACACATAAAATATCCCCCACACATGTAAGATAATTTATTTTCAATAATATTTATTTTGTTAAACCACAGTCACTCCAAAATATCCCCCAACATGTTACTCATCCCTTTCAAACTTCAAAAAATACATGAAATAATTTTATAAAACATTTAAAAGATATTAAACATCACACATATTCCATTCAAAATAAAATGGACCATTTCAAAAGTACAAACCTACCCAGAAAGTTTCCCGACAAAGTTTTACCTATTACATAACTCAAGAAACCATTTATAACCCTCATAAAATAATTCTAAGGAGTGTAACCAAGATTTTCACATAAAATACATATAAAAACCATATTTTGGAACCAAATTCATTCTAATATAATATAAAACTAGAATTTTAATCTCTATAAAAATTTAATAAAACCATTTCATGAACTATAAAATAGCTGCAAGTGGTAAAACATAGAATACACAACACAAACACACATTTTTACCAGAAATGCTACATTTAATTTTAACACTCTATCAATGCTAACAAAAAATAGTTTTCAAACCACCCACAACATAATTGGAATATTATAAAAAAAATCAATCATCCAACTCATCAAGAAATTCTTTCACATGGAATCACCTACTTTAAATGTCAAAACATGAAATCCTTGTGTGAAAGTTCACCCGCACCACCGCCGCACCACAATTGATTTAAATGGAACATTAAATCCCAAGATTTGACAAATAAACACAATATAAAACCCAAGTTTCTAATCCCTAGTTTTTTGAAATTAGGAACTTCAATAAAATATGGATGAAACCTTAATAAAAAGGAATAAACCCTAAGTCAATGTGAGAAGGAAGGAAAATAATCTACTTATATGAGATATCTTGAATAAAACACCATAAATAAGCTAGTAGATGAATTTAAAAATAACCAAAAATTAATGTGAGGTTTTAATAAAAATTATTACGTCACATGAAAACTAAAATGGGGGGAATAGAGAAAAAAATGATGACTTTATGAAATAAACTTGTAACCTCTTGAAATATGAATGATTTTAGAAATCATGAGATGTTTTAAAGAAATTCACGGGGAATATGAGCACCAAAGAGGGATAAAAGATCATTCAGAGAGCCTTGGGTAATTAGGATTAGGTGATAGTAGGAATCACTGGAAAAAATTTAAAATTGAATGAGATATTAACGAATTAATTATTTTTAAAGATAAAAATGGGTTACGGGCTAGCCCAATACCTTAATAAAAAATCGATATCCATAATGATAATGGATTCCTATGAGGTCCAAATTAAAATATTGGTTTTAGTATACTGGTGGATGGTAATTGGGATGTGAAATGGGTGTAAAATTTTAAAAAATTGATGCTTTATAAAAAAAATAAATTTGTTTTTAAACATTAAATGGTCTCATGGTTTAGCCCAAGTCATGAAATGACACAAATTCCATAAAAAATACATGGGAAACCCCCCAAAAAAATAAATAATAGTAATTAAATGAATAATAACTTTAAAATAATTCATGCATGTGAATATTGGTTTATAAAAAATTATTAATTAATGAAAAATATGACATTAGACTCAATTATGTAAAGGGTAAACCTTGTTTAGAGATAAAAAAATTGTGAAAATTTTATTTAAAATTGTGGTGTAGTTACACTATGAATCATCTTGTAGTCTAAATGAATAATAACACATGTAAACGTTTTTTTCGTATATTTACCCCCAAAAATATTACAAAAACAATTCAACTAGAATAATGCATAATTTCAATGTGAAAATTCCAATCTTGGGTAGTAATGTTGGAGGACAATACCATTTTTACATAAAAAGGATGTATGATTTTGGAACATTTCAAAATAAATAACTAGTGTATTATTGACCATTAAAATTGATAAATGATTCATGTTCATTGAAAAATATTTTTTGAACCTCTTGTATAATCACAAATCCAATAAAATAATTTTATCCCCCTCAACATTATCTTTAAGGGTAATATTAGAATAATATTTTAGAAGGATTATTAAAATTTTGTTCTTTATAAGATACATTTTGAAAATGGAAAATCATTGAAATAACCATAGAATAAAATTTTTCCCCATTCCAAACAATTTTGTTCTCCTATAACCACAATAAAAATAATAAAATTTTCTATAGATATGTCTAAAATTTTCTTTAGAAAATAGACAAAGAATCCATGAATATCTCAATTTTTATCATAAATATTTCTAAAAATATTATTGTCACCTATCTTATAGAATTGGTTAGATCAGCACACAAAACTATGGGTATTCACTGGTAGGTAAATATTTCAATGAGAAATTTTAAGTAGTTGTTTTAATATATAATAATTATATGAATATATTTATAAATAAAATAGCCACTAATAGTGAGATAAATTTAATTACTAACCAAACTAAATTGAATATGATTTTATAATGAAATGGGATAATGCTATTTTCATGAGGAAAAATTCAAATTTCTTTAATCTTTATCAGATCTTCATTTGGTTACCTATGTTGTCAAAATTTGATTATTCTCAATGATGGTGAGAAAAATTAAATACTATTACATTGGTAAAACATTAACTAGAATTATTTATTTGATTTATAAGAGAGGTAAAATTATTTTAGCATCTAAAATATGGATATTTCATTCTCTAAAAACAAGATTCATTTTTTGGATTTAACCTCTATTTCCTGAAACTCAATGTTTTTTATTAGGTTTAATGTGAATCATAAGAATGCATAATGATGTGTTGATCCATTTTATGTGTTGTATAGATTTTTATTAAGATTTTTTTAACTCTCAAAATACAATTATAAAACTACCCTATTAAATTTTCCAAAGATGATCTAAAAAAATGGTAGACATTTTTTAAAGGACACTAAAAAATTGAATACTTCCATTGAGATAATAATGGTTTTATATCAACTATAGGTTTTGGGTTAATATATAAACTATTAGTATATGGTGTCTTAAGGTAATATACATATATATTATTGAAAGTCCAATATCCATAAAATTTTTCTTCCTTAATGATACCAAATGATAATAATTCAATTCTACTCATAACTTCTATCTATTTGAGGAATATTATCCACATTAAACTTATGATGGTTTATGAAAAACTATTCTTCATTATCATTAAATTGTTCCTACAACTTAATAAAATATTATCCATGTTTGTTTAATCTATTAATGTTTTCTTATCTAATTATTCAATAAATATTTTTAGGTCCCCAAGGCTGAATACCCTGAGAGGGGGGGTGGTTGAATCAGAGTATGACTAATTAAAAATAAAGCCCGTTCTGATCTTGTTTCAGTGTTAAGAAAAAAACTATTCTCTCTCTTTCCGGTTGTATAATATAAAACGAAAGTAAAGAAATCACAGGACAGAACAATTTTGTGTGGTTCACCACTAAGGGCTACGTCCAAGGAGCATACGTTGATAGGTTGCTGGTGGTACCAAGTCAACTAAACTTCACTAGCTATGGATTAAAATCTTCGGGCTAGATCACTTCTATGCCCAAGCTCACTACCTATACAATTATTAGGGTCAGCTCACTGCTTTCCCAAGGGTCACTCCCTATTTCTCTCTCTATGGCTCACTGCCGGTGGAGAGGATCACCTTATTCCTCTTCATAAGCTCACTGCTCTTTGAAGGGATTCTCTCACAGTTTATAGACCTATAGGTCTCTTCATTTGCATGAAATAATGCATCTTCAAGTGTTGATAGATGCTCTATTGATGTCCAATATTCATTCACTGATGAATACCCCATTTCCTCTAATCCACTGGGCAATTCCTTTTGGAAAAACCTTCGCAAAGCACCCTTATTCACGAGGATCCCAATTTCACGAAGCTCAAACAAGCCTTTTCGAATCTCCTGCCATTTCGAGAACCACTATCACGAAGCTCATGTCGTCGCAGAGCGACTTCCCTCGCGAAGCTCATTGAGTCAATGCAGAGCTTTCAGGTTTAGCAGAGCTACGATAGACGCCGTGAATCTCCTATTTTGCGAAGCACATTGGCTCTGTGAACCACCTTCACAAAACGAGAGCAAATGATCTTCTCTGAAAATTCTCTATACTTTGCTTGAGGGGGCCGGCCTCTATTTATAGGCAATACCACAAACCCTCTAACTTTACGTACAAATTCAATGCGATGTCATCTCAAATTGCAGAGCTCTGAAGTTCCCGTCAGAATTCTCTCAAAATCGTGGAGCACTACGGAAATTTTCCATTCACAGAGATCATCGTAATCGTGGAGCTTTCCTTCAATTCCTTCGCACCTTCACCATGACGCTCCCTCGTAGAGCCCTTACTTGCCGCGGAGCTCCCTTTCAAAGCCCTTCACCGCTGCGATGTGCTCCAACCTCTGCCGTTCGCGAAGCTTTACGTAATCGCGAAGAATCACTGCCTCCAATCTTCTGGTCTTCGTGAAATCCAATCCTTTAAGATTCTCTTTGTGAAATTCATGCATTTACCATATTAAATTATGATCTTCATGGATATCCACTTTTCGTGATGCACACCAACTTCCAAATTTTAGACCCCAAAAATTTGGCAAACACTAGAAAACGGTGCCACCTTGTACTGATCTTTTTGTACTACCTCCTGATCATCCATTCCTTTGTCATCGTTCTTTTTTCAACATGGATTGTTGACAACTTCTTTGGAACTCAACAATATCTTCAGGGAAACCTGCTTTGTCAACAAACAAAATCAACCCAAAAAAGCTGCAAGGTTACCTTGAGGTATTTTTTTCCCAAAAACTATTTTGAAATCTTCATCAATATTATTAATTTTTCCTAAAATTCCAGCATTTGAAAACTGGATTTTTTCTCTGAAAAATGAAGGATTCATAACATTTTTTGAAAATATTGGCCTCTTTTATTTGTTCACAAAATATTAAAATAAAATTTACCCTATGAAAATCTATAAAAACTAAAATACTGAATATAAATTTAATACCAATGATGATTGAGACCCCCTTAACACATATCATGTATTTAAATGATAATAAATAGGAAAAATATGTTCCCTACAATATTTAACATGTCATCAACTCTTCTAATTTGTCATGTGAGGGAGTATTTTTCCAATATTAAGTCAAATATATTTGTTATTAAGTCTCATAATAATTTTTTTAAATAGTGATAATGGAAAAAAAAATTTATGCTAACACAAAAGTCACAAAACCAATTTAGCAAACCACTTTACCCTAACATTTTGGGGATGAAAAATAATCATTGTCACTTTTGATTAGTATGAATTTTTTTATTAAAATAAAATAGTTCCCTTCATTTTAAATATATAAGTGTAATGTTTTTCTAAAATCATATAGTTTAAAACCAAATTTTTCATCAATTTCAATATTGATATGTTTAAAATATCAAATGAATAAAATATAATGTTGATGATTAGTTTTTTGAAGAACCTAAGAGTATTATTAGTTTAGGTTATTGATATATTTTTTAATTAATTGAGTAAAATTTATGGGTTGGATAAATTTTCATAAGACATAGGAAATTACCACAATTTCTCCCTCAAATTCCTTATTCCATTTATTCCTTTAAATATTTAGTATTTTATTTTTTTTTGGGTATGATAATTTGATACAACTCAAAATCATACTTATTCTAATAATTCCATTATATAGTGATTTATTGTTTTAAAAATCGAATATTCATACCCAATATCAATTTAAACTTCCATATGGTCATATATCACATTACCATTATTCATAAAACCATTCCAAGTACAGAAAAAAATGTTTTCTTTAGGATTCATTTTTTTTAGTTATACATTTTTATATTTTTCACCCACAAAGATAAATTTCTTATTTACTTATTTGAGATTATAGATTTTTAGTATTTGATCAAATGTTTTAGTCTTCAAATATATTATCATTGTGTCTAGGAACTTCAAAAAAATTATATAAATCTTTTGGTTCATCAACTATTATAGATTCCACTTATAATTTGTGAACAAAATCCCTTGATGTTTTTAATTTTGAGGTTTCATCTGTTGTATGAATCAAGGGAAATCTTATGGTCTATAATAAACATGATCTTTTTAATAGATATAATGATTGTTTATATTACTCGGATTGTAGTTTTTTTATAGTAGTCCCCACTATATTGAATCATAGGTATATATTTCACAATGTTTTCATTCTCACTAGGCTGGGAGTAAATAAGAATAATATAAAAATAAGATCTGGAGTTCACAATCATTCCACAATTATGGAAATTCAATCAATATAAATTAGAATGATCATTTTTGTAAAATTTATCACCTAGTGTATTTAATTTTTGATAAAAATAGAATTTTATTCCTTGATATATCCTCTATTATAGAATTTTTTCTATGAGTTTTGGTACTGTTTTTTGAAATTTTATTTTATCCCCTATGAAGTTTTTCAAGAGATGTTAATGAAATATGTTTTATTTACTAATGTGTGGTGGTAATGGTGATCCTATTATATAATGTTTCTATTAATAAATTAGAATAAATTTTAATATTAATAATCTTTCTTAGAAGGATTATAATTTTTTTATCAATTCTTATGGAACAACTCCCAATCATCCATGACAATAAAAGTTATTTTTTCCTTATAATTGTTATTATTCTTATTTGATATAAATTCATTAAAAAATATTAAAAACTATCCCCGTTTTTTCGCAATGTTACTCATATAATTATTAGAACATCATTATAAAATCTCTCTTTTTGAAAAATGGAGAAAATCTATTATATTCTTTTCTTAATCAATGTAGAGAAATTTATAGAACAACATTGTAAAGTACATAAAACAATATAAAGGGACATAATTACATTGAGAAGATAGGATAGAAACATGCAGATGTGTTACATATTCAATTCATTATTCCTAGACCTAATATTTATCCCGATATAAGAATTATTGTTAATATATAATGAAATTACAGCACCCTTAGTGTCCCGAAGAGTCCTGGGTCGACCTATAACTAATTACCCTGGACGCTTCTCCACAAGTTTCATGAGGTATTCCTAATTCTCCTAGGATGGAAAAAAAGCACCAAAGAAATCAGTAGAGTGACAAGGGAGAAATTTCACATAAATATAATTATGAACTAAGCAGTGAAATGAAATAAACATCCAAATATACATTTATATAAAATTAAATTGAACACTATTAATAAAAGAAACCAGAAGTACAATTAAGAAATACATCCAACAGACTAAACCTAATGACAAAACTAACACCAAGTGACCCTACTTGTCTCTCTCCAACATAAGGAATTCTTATCTTTCAAATCAACCAAATGTAATCTGAAACATTTACATGGGCCAAAAATAGAAGAACACTATAGACATGAGTATTAAAACTTAGTATGTTAGCCCAGAATTCTATTCATCATGCACATCATTTAAAATAAAATCAATATAAATTTCATGTTTGAAAAAAATATATAAAAATTTGTTTTCCAAATGTGGTAACATTCGAAATAATTACCAAAAAACATTCATGTTTTATAAACAAGAATTCTAGTAACAAATTTTCAGAGAGGTGAAACTTCTAAATAATGATAGTTTTTAAGAAGCCTATTTTAAAGACAATAAAATTTTAAATAAAACACACATTCTACTTAATTTACCAACTAAACACACCATATGTTGACGGTGAGTACAATAATTCTAATGAGAAAAAGTCATTGGAACACCACTAAGCACTAGTTTGTTCTAGGCCCTAGCTACCTCATATATCGGTGTAAAAGTAACCATAACAAATATCCATTATTTTTGTCATGAGACACTAGTTGGAGAATCATCCATAACTAGTGGTCGCTAAAATCATCATTGTCATCATAGTTTATTTGGTTTTTTCATTGTCAAACCTTCTACATGAAACATGGACGAAACCCCTCTAGATCACTATTATACAAGTACACGTCCACCCACCCAGATACCCAGGTTTTTCATGTTCGTGCTCAAACAAGAATCACATATATAAAATATCATTTCCTAATGATCATTACATTTAATAATAAAACACACATCAAATATCCCAAAACTATTTCTCACATTTCATTGAGGGATCAATAAACAACCTGAATTATCTTAAAACAATTTGAAGAAGTATAGCGAGGCCTTGCACAAAACAACCATTTAAAAAATAATCTTTTAAGGAAAAAAACCCACCAATACCGTATTAAAATAGATTTCGAAGCCCCAAAATTATTTAATAAATCAATTTCATGGACCATAAAATGGACATAAATGATATGACATAAAATACACATGGAACCCATTTTTTTAAGAAAAATGCTAAATGGGAATTTTAGTATTTCTCAAAACTATCATTTTACAAATTTAAAATTTTCAATTTTAATAAATTGGTGTATACAAACCAATTACAATAGAAAAAAACATTAATAAATCCCTTAAGACATTTAGGTTACACATCAAAATCATGCCCATTTTATAATGATGTCAAACAGTCAATTTTCTAGCAACTCATGCCAAAACATGCTTACCCCCAAAATCCCATTTGTTTATAAAACAAAAAATACATTATAAAGGAACAAAAAGACACCAAATATGATTTTTCGTACTGAAAATGTACTTATAAATCCATAAAATTCATTTTAAATCAAAGTAAGCACATAAAATCGAACCAAGAAATTTACCGAACACATGGCATGAACTTTTAAACAAAAAAATATTTTAAGAACATTAAAACGGTTATGATATGATTGGAATTCCATAAATTTATTCAATATACTGAACCATGTTTAGAAGAATACAATCTTAGTGGAGAAGCTAACCAATAATTTAGTTAAGCAAGTGGTGTATGCGTTTAAAACAAAACATCACTACTTTTCAGAAAACAAGGCTTAAAAAACTTTCACACCAAGAAAACTATAAAAAAGATGTAAAACAACACTAAACATATATATCAAGTGATAATATCATAATAATTATGAAAATTAAATTATAAAGGCATGTGAAAGGGATATCCTACCTCCAACCCATGGTAGAAAGCAGTCAGATACCTAATATCACCCGTCACGGTTCCCAACACTGTTGATCTATGAATAACATTTATAAACAAACCAAAACCCCATAAAAATCAAGTTATAACATAATCCTAGGTTATAAATGACCAGGGGATAAGAGAAAACAAAAGGAAAGTGGAAGGATAAAGAGATTTATCATAAAAGTGAAGGAATCTCACCTTGGAAATTAGATAACTCTTCATATTACGTTATCTATAGACATATAAGAATGGAAATGTACTAGAAATTATTGGGGAGTATACTTAGGTATGGAATAACCAAGGAAAGAATATTTGTGGGGGAGACAAAAAAATGAATGATTTATGAATGAAACAAATTACCTTACCAAATATGGATGATTTGAAAAGCCTTGAGAAATTTATCCCGAAACCACAATTAAGATGACCTATAAAGGGGGAAAATGACATTGCGATGTGCCTAGAGTTCTTTGGATAGATTGGTATTTAGAATCGGTATAAAATAAAAACAAATTAATAATATATAAAACAAAAAAATATTTTTTTTAAATCTTGAAATGGGCCCATGGCTTGTCCCATGACATGAATAAATAACCTGAATCCACCATGATTATGATTTGTTAAGGTTGTACAAAACAATATGGGTATTGAAAAGGTCTGGGGAGGCCATATAGAAAGTGAAATGAGTAAAAACTATTGAAAAATTAAATATTTATTAAATAAACAACTTTTGTTTTTAAATATGTAAATGGGATCACGTTTGGCCCAAATCGTGAAGTAACCACACTATTCTCAAAATACACCCAAACAAGATATGGTGAACCGATGGATATATGATTATACATAGATGTTATTTAAAAACTAAACATTCACCTCACCAAAACCCATGAAACAAATCAGGATTTCCAATGAACTAGATCAAAACCAAGACATGAAAAAAGATCTTCTGTAACAAATCTCCTCAACATTAATGCATTCCACCCCTAGAAAGCCACAAAACCTTCCAGCTGATTTATCAACACCTAGGTATTTCTTAACAGTATTGTCCATCCACTGAAGACAACGGAACCTCATCCACCATTAATAGATCTTAAGCCACTTTCCTTAACCAAAACACTGACTCCCAACCACTTCATGAGAAACATCCAAAATATTGAGTCACTTCCTCCACAACCAAACTGAAAACCATATTGATGGGCCTTCTCCCAATGAACCCAATGATCAATAAAACCAAATAGAACCCATGAGAACCAAATATTCTTGGTGAGTATAGAATGGAATCCCCACCATTATGAAATAACATGTTCAAAAAAATTCATAGGAGGAAACTCTATGTGATCTATGGTGTCTCTCCCCACCATTAAGAACCAATGATCATTGAAAAAAATGTGACTTAAAAAGGAACTAGTAATGGTATTCTCCAAAAAAGTCCTACCAAAACTATCCCATGAAAACCTAACAACCCATGTTAAGTGGAAAAAAACATGAATATTTAAACCTCTGACTCCCAAACGAAGGTGACATGATCTGGGCCAACACCCTCTACACTGATCCAAACCCCCCACCACATTGGGTAGGGAGGGAATGAGACCCAATAATTTGGAAACTAAAACCACAACAGAAATAAAAGAACTCCCTCCTTTCCATGGTAGAGTCACAAGATTAGAAATACTATTCACAGTCATGTCACTCCTAAATAAGCACCAGCTTCACTCCGAGAACTATCGCTAGAGCTCTGATGGAATAAGCATCTCCTACCTCAGAGTCAAGATTTGATAATCCCTAACTTGAACTCTTTCCCCTTATTTCTGCATAGTGAAACATAACCCTCCTGAAAAATAGATCAAGGGACACCATGAAACTCTCTTCCTCAAATAACACACTTTTACTGATACAAGAACTTGGAGTTACACAACACTATTTTCTATCACTCTAAATGAAGAGAAAAAGGGATAAGTTACATGGATAAAAAATCACTCTCGCCAATAACAACTACCCCAACTGAGAGGGACACCATAATGAAAATTCACTTTAAAACGAGCCAGAAAAGCACTCTATTTCAAGAAATAGGCTGAGGAATAATTCGAAGAGGAGGATTTAACATTTAGAATGAATCCTTATATCAATTAACTAGAAATATTTCCAAGGGAGAGCCATCTATTTCAACATCACAAAATCTAAAACATATTTATAGACTTAGTGAACATTTCTCCAAAACTAAGGCACCAACGAGATCCACTATCAAGACAAAACAATAGTACGACTTTCATATCATAAGGAAGCATACCGAATAAAAAACACTTCAAAGATAAAGGAAAATCTAGGTACATAAAAAACATGCATGTGAAAACCCATGAAAACAACAAGGTTAAAATCAAACAATCATCACTCTAGAAAGAATCATGTACCCTACAAAGGGAAATTTACCACCAAATAAAATACCTTTTCTATATTTCACAAAAAAAACTCAATTCATTAAGAACCATTTGGCTAAAGAACAAATCCATTTCATTTTATCGGGTATCCAAAAAATAAAAATTCTATTCTAAATAGACCTTTCCCATTTTCAAAAACTCAACAAGGTCTCTTTCTATAATCCTACAACCACAAAGGCCAAAACCCCTTTTTAGAAAAACAACATCTTCTTAAAACTAAATTTCCAAAACCAACTCATGAAATTCAAACAATTTTAAACATCCCAAAACACCCCATTTAAAAAAATGTAAAAAACCACATTAATGTAATATAAGATTTCCAAAAATACCATTTCAAGATCATATATGATTAGATTGTGGGAATTTAATCACATTAAATCATTTCTTCTTAATCTTCAAGATTTATTTCACCAATCCCAAAATTCCAAAAACATTCTCATATTAAATTTTGAAAACCCATTTCCCACATTTCAACAAAAAACCATTACATTAAACAGCATTTTTAATATTATAACAAATGTATTTTAAAAAAATTCTGAATTCCTGAAAATTGCAAGAGACCCTCAAAAGGGAACATGTGTCAGTAGGGGATTTTTCCTTATGGTTGGCAGCCATATCTCAAACAAACCACGAATAAAGAGAGCCATCAGAGGACCATGACCTAGATCCAGATGGATTGATAGGCCTTGCGATATCACACAGACCTTTAGTCCAACTCCCATTATTATATCCCAACACCAAATAATCAATAAGAACCAATGAAACTATCAATATCAGACATCCCATGGACACTTGAGGGTCGAAATGAGAAATAGTTCAAAATGCACTTTCGAAACCTGCCCCCTCTTGTCCCATAAATCCTACTCTCTCTACCTTGACATTTTCAAAAAATAATGGGCTATAAAAAAAGAAAGGTATTTTAGGAGATGATCGCCTCTGATATGATTTTTTCATGAACCAGCCCAGGTCGACCATAAACCGGTCAACCAAGATGCTGCATGAAAAGTACCAAAAGGCATACCAGATCTACCTAGGATGGGAAAAAATACCATGGGAATAATTAGAGTGAAAATGGAATAATTTCAGCACAAAAAATCATGATCTAAGATGCTGAAAGAAATATACAACCCAACATACATTATCTAAAATTGAACTACCCATTTTTTGTATGAGAAACCAAAAGTACAACTAAACAATACAATTAACTGACCAAACCTGAAAACCAAATTAACTCCATCTTACCCCACTAGTCAACCTTCAAAAAAATGAATATTTTCAGTCAAAGTGACCTAACTCAAATAGAAACCTACACATGGGTTAAAAAATAAAAAAAATATAGGCATGCGTATTAAAACTCAGTAGGTTAGTGCAATATTCTATTCCCAATGCACATCCATTAAAATAATGCAAACATAATTTTCATGTTTTATATAAAATGTATAAAAATATTGTTTTAAAAAGATGTTCAATTACATAAAAATTACCAAAAAAACATGAATGTTTTATAAACAATATTTCTAGTAACAATTTTTCAAAGTGGTGAAACCTCAAAATGAAAATAGTTTTCAAGAGGTCTACGTTAAATAATATAAAATTTTAAATAAAAAACAGAAACTGCTTAATTTACGATCTAAAAACAACATATGATGATGGTGAGTAAAAAATATCCAATGATCCCAAGTCACAAGAACACCTCGAGGCACTAGTTCATTGTGGGCCCTGACACCTCATATCTTGGTGTAAAAGTAACCATAAAAAATATTTGTTCATCTTCATATGATACAGTAGTATGAGAATAATCTATAACCTAGTTTTTCCCAACACCATCATCATCATATTTTAGATAATGTAATCATCATTAAACTTCCCACATGAAATTGGGACAAAACCCCTCTGGGATACTAGAATACTAGTACACGTCTGCCCACCTAGATACATAGGTTATCTCTTTTGTTATGAATCATGTTACACATTTTTAAAATTACATTTTCTCATGAAGATTATATTTAAAAATCATACACGCATAAAAAACTCACACACATGTCTCAAATGTCTTTTACAGATTAATAAACATCATAAATTTTCAAAAAATAAATTCATGAAGTATAACGATGCCTTGTACATAAAATACACTCAAAAATTGTCTTTTAAGGCCAAAAACCCACCAATACCATGTAAAACCATATTTTTCATCCCCAACACCATTTAATAAGTAAATTTCATTGACCATAAAATGTCCCCAAATGATAGAACACGAAATACACATTGAAATAATTTTTACATGAAAAATGCCAAACATACCTTTAAGAATTTCTCAAAATTATCATTTTCCTAAGGTAAAAAATTTCAGTTTTTATAAATAGGTGTATAAAAACCATTTAAAATAGGAAAAAGTTCATAAATCACCTAAAAATTTCAGGTTACACATCAAAATCATGACCATTATTATATGGATGTCAAACAGGCCATTTTTCAGCATTTCTGGAAAAAACATATTTACCACCAAAAAACCATTTGTTTATAAAACCAAAAATACTTTTGAAAGACATAAAATAAATCCAAATATGATTTTTTTTTTATGCTGAAACTGTAATTATAAAAAAAATCATTTTAAACCACACTATGATCATAAAATCCAATCATGAAATTTACCTAAAACTTGGCATGCACTTTTACCCGAAAAACATATTTGAAGCACCTGAAATGGGATAAAATACCATTTAAATGTAATAAATATATTCAAGAAGTATAACAATCTCCAAAATACCATTAAACTAGTTCTTTGGCTAACAAAGCAGTTATGTAAGTAGGCGGTGTACCCGTTTATAACAAAACAACATTCCATTTCACAAAAAAAGGCTTAAACAACCATTTTTTACACCATTAAAATTATCCAAAGGCTGAAAAAAATAATAAAACGATATTTAAATTGATAAAATAAATAATATTATGAATCTTAAATGTTAAATGCAAGTGAATGGGATATTTTACCTCAAAATGATGGTGGAAAAGAACTACACACCAGATATCACCCGTCGTGGTTCCCATCACTCTAGATCAATGTAGACTGGCCTTGAATACCCAAAACCCTAAAAAATTCAAGGGATATCATATAAATATATCATTTATGACAAGTGTATAATAGTAATCCCAAACAAATTCGAAGGAGAAGAATGATGTAAGAGAAAGAATAAGGAATATTACCTTGGAAACTAGAGAAGTCTTCATCTTCCCTATGTTCTACACCGTTAGAAGATAGGGAATGTCTTGGAAAAACTTGGAGAGGCTCCATAGGAATGGAAGAAAATGGTAAGGAATATATGTGGGGAAAAGGAAAAACATAATTTTTCATGAATAAAACAAATTACTTTACCAAATTTGAAGATTTTAAAATCCTCAAACATTTTCCCCCTAATACGTAACTATGATAATCCCCAAAGAGTGAAAATGGAACATGGGGGTGTTTCTAGGGTTCTAGAGCTCGATTGGGTGGTGGAATCATGGAAAATTATAAAAAAATTAATAATATAAAAATGAAACAAATATTATTTTTAAAACTGAAAATGGGTTCATAGGCTAGCCCAATACCAGAATAAATAACCCAAATCCCCCATAATAATGAATTAATAAGGTGTTCCAAAAGTATATGATGATATTAATAGGTCAGGGGAGGCCAAGTAAGAAGTGAAACGACTGAAAAATTGTTAAAATTAATTAATTATAAAAAAAAATATTTTTTACATCTAGAAATGGGCTCACAGTTGGACCAAATCTTGATGTAACCACCATATTCTCCAAAAACTCTTATACAAGATATGGGGAACCCATGGTAATATGATTATAAATATATTTTAGTTAAAATATCAACATTAAACTTACCCATAACCCAATAAAAATATTAAGATTTCCAATAAACTGGATAAAAACCAAGACATGAAAAAACCAGGTGTGACAATAAGACTAATTATTTCTTCTTATTAACTTATATGATGACGTAGAATAATATTTTATTCATGATAAAAAACCTCTATAATATATTCATTTTGAGTTTTTTAGAGAATACATTTTGTTTCATTCCCAGTAATGGTCTTTAATGTTTCATGTTTTATTCTTGTGTTCATACATTATATAGTTTTATAGTTTTTTGATTAATTTAATTTGTTTTATATACTCATCACCTTTAATGGAAATGATTTTATATTATAACTAATATAAATAGAACATTAGAATATTTATTTATACAAAATCACCTTAATTAAGTGGAATGTTGTTTAATAAAATTGAAATTAATTTATGAAAAAAAACATTAAAGTCCAAAAACAAAAAATCAATTGGTCTGAAAAATATTTATGTGATTTTTGTAATGTAATGAAGATTATATGAAAAAAAATTTAATTGAGATCATTATATATAAGTAATCATGGAATGAAAAGGACAATAACAATATAAATATAGTGAAGAAATATTTATTGGACAATATGAATTTCAACTGCATGATTATGAAATGGTGTTCCTTTATTCATACAAAAACACTACTGGGTAAACATTATTTATAGGCCATCCACTAAATATTTTTTATTAATTGACATTTGGAAGTTAATTTTAAATAAATTAAGAAATATCTATTTCTATAATTCTTTGGAAAATGATTTAAATTATCACCACTAAGAACAAACTATTGTTCTAATTAGGTGTGATGTTATTCATATTTAGTTTTAAATTTTATTGTCACATGATTTCAAAAAATAATGAATTATAATAGTTTTTTAATTAATATAATGATAAAATATCATTAATTCATGAACCTAAGATAAATTATTACATATATGGGTTTTAAAAATAATTGTTGACAACCAATTGTAAAAGGATAACACATGTAAATTAAGAGAATATAAAAATAATAATCATATTAACATAAAAGAATCTATATAAACAATTTAATATTTAATTTATTGTATTTTATTCATTAAATTAGATAAAATAAAGAAGTGAAAAAAATTATAAGTGGAATAATATTTTTTTTGAGTATATCATCATCTCTTCAACACTCCCCTTTTATCTCACCTCCATATGATGCCACATTAGAACCACACCTAGTTATTCTCATGTTTGTTCATTATTTATAGTCATGATCTACTTAAGAATATCTAATATATCCATAAAAATGATATCTCCACCCAAATAAGAATGATCACCTTATAATTTCTTCACAAATAGAATATTATTATCTTATTTTTCCAAATTAATATATGGAAACCATCATTATTCATCTACTTCTTCACTATGAACCAGTAACTAACCCTCTAAAATGGTAATATCCCCAATTGATATGGAATTTGATACATGAAAATGGTACCTAAAAACATTTTTATATAGATTCTACCTTTATAGAATCACAAGATTCTCTTTTGTTGATTCCCAAAAACACCTATTGTGGAGCTCAAATGCCCATTTATTCTATTTAGAATTATAAAAACTTATGATAATAAGGAATTTAATATTTTTTTAATATTCAAAACTACATATATACATTAAATTATGAAATTGTGTGAAAAAATATATATCCTCACCCAATGAAAATTATCTTCTATATCATTTCTTATACAATTTATTCATTTATAAAATTAAAAAAAAATCCTAAATTTTATGCATTTCCATCTCTGGAGAAATAGAATATTATGAATGGAGCCCATTCAAATTTATTAAACTCCGTTATATTTTTTATAAACTCTAAAAAACTAACCTAACACATATAATTATTTTTATAATTAGTTAAAGTATAGAATGGTATGTGTAACATCAACATAGGGTGAAATCATCTTACAAAAGAAGTTCCATAAATTTTATTAGACAGTATAATATTATGTTTCTCTTAACTCCTCTAATAAAATCACATAATTAATAGCTCCATTTTCAAAAAAACATCTTCTACATCAAACTGAATTCAAAATTCCACAAACTCTATAATAGTACACACACATATATATATATATATATATATTTTCAATAGTCTTTTTATGTGTCATATATTACTAAGGATGTCATATTATGAATCCAATCCCTTTACTAGTTTTTTAAATTTCCAAATTCATAATAACACATATAACTTTTTTTCATAAAAATATAAATAATTCATATAATCATAAATTTAAAATTATAAACAATGTCAAAATTAGAAACTAATTTTCTTAATAATAAATATAAAAAATAGATATAATTACACATTTCAAAATAAAAGCTGAAATTAATTCATAAAATTATATTATCAATATTGTAATCATTAACATAATTAAAGATTTTAAAATTTAGCCAAAACGTGAATTTGTTTTCATTTTGGAGTCATTCAGTGAATTTTTATTTGGATTAAATTTTTGTGAGTTAGAGTCATATGCTTGATATGTATTATCTGTAGATTAAGGATTGAGAGGTATCAAGGGTTCTTAGGTATGTTTTTGGATTAATAATGATGTTTTTAGGGGTTGTTACTCATGCAGATGGTTTTGTGTTCACAAATGAGATGAAACCATGAAAATAATTATGGATGATTTATTTTTATATTTAAAAATTGTGAGATTTGGTTTATTGTTACAGAATTTTTAGGTTCAAAACATAACCATTTTAGACTATATTAGGTGTTTGAATTCATTTCCAAAAAAATAGATTGTTCATAGTTGTAGAAAAACCATGTGAGGTTTTATATAGGTGTTCCAATGCTATTTCAAATCATTGGAACGTACTAGGGAAAATAATATAACTAAACATTGGGAGGTGGATTTTATAAAGAATGTGACTACCACATAGTTAAATAAATGTCTAAAAAACTATGTTATCAAACTGTGCGGCTTGACATGTTTCTTTGAAAAATGGTTTTTTCATTTTAAAGGCTAATATTTTTATTTCCCACACCCTCCATCTTCATCTTACATGCATCACTAACTATGGAGGTCTCTCCAAAAAAATTTTCCCTTCAAAATCACTTAATCAAGAGGTGTTTTCTTGTTTTCTCGGTATCATGTTGTGGTTAAATCCTTCCTCCCCTCTCTCCCTTAGTCAAACTCTTTCCTTGAGGTTGATTTTTTGGTCCCTTGTTGGGGTTTTAGATTTTATTCCACCAAATCATGGTGGAATAAACTAGTAATGATGCGTATTTGGCCTTAATTAGTAGGATAACATCCCAAGATACATAATATACACCTTCGCACATTATTTCAGTGATTTTATGACACATATGGTATTTTTATTATGTTTTCAATAAAATTTAATGATATTTTCAATAGATTGGGAATCAAATTTAATGGATATTAATTATAAAAGTGTTTGAGTCTCTTGTATTCCTGATAAAGGTTATTATTTTTTTGTTTCAAAAATCAATTATGTATCAATGATCTTTAATGTTTTTATTCCACTTCATTTAATTTTCTATAATTTATTATAAATATTTATAATTAATCCTTCCATGCGGTGTGATAAAGATGTTATGGAATTTGATGAAGTGTGGTATTGTGGATTAAAACTACAAAGGCCTTGATAGGAATTATTCTGGTTGTATGATTATCAATATTTTCCGATTTATAAAATTAAATAAATTTAAAAAAAATTAGTACACTTTGCGTGCTATCTTTGATAATTATGGGATTTGAGTTCCTTGTAGATGGATTTGGGTTCAGGAAACTCTCTGTATTTGATTTTAATTCCATAAAACATTTTGTGTTTTTAGGTATTTATAAATGAAAACTGAAAGATCAAGAATAAAATTTTTTGCTTTCATTTTGAATTGGACCTATGAATGTTCCATTCTTAGTGATTTCTATGTGGGAGGGGATTATAGAAACTCATAATAGTTAGAAGCTAATCAATAGTTTCTTAATTTTAATAGAGGATGGGCATAAGGTCCTCATTGTGGTTTTAGATTAATAAAGCCTCTAGGTGAGTAAAGTGTGGTTTGGTATTCATTGGAGGTTTCCCATTAGACATCACCCAAGGGAGATGTGGTTTGTGGATCATGTTAAGGTCACAAGTTTTTTGGATGAATTGTCATGATGGATTCCAAAGGGATTTCTTGTGTTTCATTATATTATTCCAAGAAGGTGGTATTGATTGATAACGTATATTAGTAATTACAAGGTATTCATTATGACTATATTTGTATAGTCCTTTCCATTGGGACTAGTTTTTCCTATCTTTAGTGGGTGATGCTTTAATCCATGTTTTATGGGTACAAAACATAGTTGGATTATTCATACTTGGCTACATCATAGGGTTTTTGGTATGGAATTGTTTTATTGGTGTGAGGTTAAAATGGTTATGATTGATAGTTTTGGATTATTTTTCTAGTATGGTTCTTCTCATGGGTTCACTTATGGGTGTGTTTTTTAAAGGTGATCATCAGAGTCATGTTTTCACCACCCAAAATTCCCATATAGGGATGTAATTTCTTGAGGATTCCCTAATGGATGAGTATTTAGTCATGGTTGGTATAAGATCCTATTTATCTATATGGATTTTCTTTTTCCTTACTTGGATCATGGTTTGAAAGACATTATCTAGAGGACTATGCGTTCCAAAGTTCATCATTTAACTTGAGAGGGTTATTGAGTGATTATCGATGGCGACATAGTGTGTCACCAAATACCCTTATATTGGGGGTGATATTATGTTGTGTATATGTTATTATTGAATAGTTTTATGACATTATTGACACAAGGATTTGGGAATATGATTTGTATATTTAAATCCATTTTTACTCAGGTTATGGATTTTATAACAGACTATTGGGATATCAATGGATTAGGAATAATTCATGAGTTAGATCTTTTTCTATATTATATTGGATTGCTTTTTAGATGGTATTAGGGAGATAATGGATAATAAAGATGATTGATTCCCCTTAGTTAGTATTATTCTCTGACTCTATATTGGGTATCCATGGTATTTGACATTTTGGATGGACCTATGTAATGGGTTCAGACCTTTTATAATGGTATAATTTATATGAATTAGTTATATATAAAGGGATACACACACTTTTACAAGTTTTATTTGTGTTGGTATAGTTCCTTACACTGGTTCAATTCATTTAAATAGAGTCCTAGATCCCAATTGAGTTGTGTGGTATGGTTTTAAACACTATGGAAGGAGTATAATGGTCAAAAAACCAGTCGTTCTATGTCATTATACGTCATAGAGATAATGCATTGTTCTAGTAGACATGACTAATATTTTTTAGATTGGGAGAGAGACATGTTATATGTCCTTAATGTGAGTGGGAGTGGCAGTATATTTACCTTGTGAATCGTTTTTGATATTCAGGGTTTTTACATTATTTTTTTTATAACCATTTGATAATTTCATTTATTTTTATGAAATATGATATTAGTAATTGACTAAGCTGTTCATATCACATGTGTATGAATATGTATATGATAGTAGATTATCTGTTCAGCTTTATGGTGTCCTTTTGATATTTGTTTATCTCCCGTAGTACATACACCTCAGCGTGCATATAAAATGTCATGTACACATTTATACCATCATTATTTGGGGTATACCTCTACCATACGTTGAGGTTCACTTGAGGATCTGTAGTGATCCATTTGGTGTGATATATCAAGTCTTCATTGTTTCGTTCGTTACAAAATGGTATTAAAAAATTCAAGATCTCATGATTTGAGGATTTGATACATTGGTGGTTAAGGGATATATTTGATTTTGTGATTAAACACATATTGGTTATATTTAGTTGGGTGTGTAGTGCCTTATTTTTGAAGAAGATATTATAGGGAACATTATTATATTGGAAATGACCAATGTTTTTAGAATAGATAGTGGTTTAAGAATTTTATTATAGGTTTGATAGGAATATGATCATGTTAATGTTATTTTAGTTCATATTTAGGTTTTTATATAATTTAAAACCATTGTTACTAGGTTAGTATGGGTAATTTGACATATTAGGTAACATGTATGCTATTTTTATACAATGTTTTCTTGTTTTTTGAGGTTTTCAAGATACTTTTGTTTCATTTAGATCTAATAAAACTAGAGAATTATTTTTATTGTATAATTTTCATGGTTTGGACTTGAGAAGAGGCAAAGGAAAATACTATATAGGGGATTCTATAATAGACCATTGAGGGAAATCGTTCCAAGAGATATATAAATTTTTTGTTTTCTTAATTATTAGTTGGGAAATAAGCTGCAGGAATATTGGCCACATCCAATCAATTTGTTCAATGATTTATAGATCATTGAATGGGAATCCTAGTATTTTATCCTGGGTAGAAAATAAAGATAATCTTATTGTGTGGACTATCAACTCAATCATATGTTGGTTATAGGGGAATCAATTTTCTAGTGTGTAGGTGGGACTGAGTATTCATGTTTTTACGGTTAATAATATATTTTTTATTCTATAATTTATTGATTATAGATATAAAAAGTATTCATAGATTTGTATTGGTGTTACCATCATGTTGAAAAATGATGGTGGTGCCTTGGAATATGAGGCTGGGATTTTTGGAAGACATTAGCCTCAGAAGGTTCCATTGTTTTATCTTAGACAAAATTCGATATATGGAAGAAAAAAGTGAATTAAGAATATATTTCGATTCATGGGTTAGGAGGTCCAATGATCAAAGTGGGGATTTTAGAGAAGGTACAATTTCTCTATGCTCTGTGGTTAGATTATCATATTGGAAGTTTGTTCGGTGTGTGAATGAAGATTATGTCTATTTGATTTTAAATTGGTGAGGGAAGTAGGCCATGATTTAAAATTTTCCAAATACAATGTCTTTTTAGGGGTTAGCATAATTAATATGGGGAGTTTATAATGATCTAAAATATTACATGTTATGAAATTTAGATGAAATTTAAAATTTTGGGCCTTTAAGTGGATTTTCAATAGATTCATATCTAGATTCAAATTCCATATTTTTTGAATCCATTAATGGATGTTTTTTGTTTATTTTAAAGACTGAGTGATTATTTGGGTGATCTAGAGAATTTCAAGAGATTCAGACATATGTTGGAGTATTTGTATGGGTTTTAATTGAGGCACAAAATATTTTTATCAGCACTAGGAAAAAAATGTGGCTCTGTGAGGTTAGGTGGATTTTTAGTTCAACATATAAAGCACAAAGATCTTTTGTATGGTTAGATGATGGTTATTGTCAACTATATGAGTTTTATAGATAACCATGTATTGTGATTTTCTTTCTAGTCCAGGGCATAAGGTTACATAACATCCATACAAGATGCCACATATGGGATCTAATGTTGTTTTTCATTTTTGGAACATGGTTTGGTAAATTTTGTGTTCAAACTATTAATTGTGGGGTTTCTTTAATAATTATCAAAACAATGTTGGAATATTATTTGAAAACCATTCATCAAAACTATTTAACAGAAATATTTTTTTATAAATGTTGATTTAATATTTCTCGTTTGTATTTTTATTCCCCCTCCTTATTTTTTCCTATGTGTGTTGGGAAACTAAGAAGTCTTCTCTATATTTATACTATAATATCCCTTTTATTTTAGTTCTCTTTATTGGGAATTCTTTGGTATTTTGAGGTTATACACTTCCACTCATCTATCCATTATTCCGCATTAATTATGGTTGATTTTCATTATCATTTATTGTGTTTCAAATTCTAATTTATGTTAATCATGGGGAAATCGACAAGTAATGATGGATAATTAGAAAGTATGGTTGAGATAACATCGCATTGCATGAAACAAATTTCATCTCGAATTATTTCAAAGAATTTATGGTGTATGTTTGATTTTTTATCTAGTTTTTAAATAATTTCATTGAATTTTAATGAATATTTACATTACATTTTTTGGTATTTTTTCATTCATTAGTGCCAACACTGAAATGCATTCCTCTTATAGGTGATTTTTCATGGTTTCAGAAAGAGGTTTCACTATAGTGATCATTTAATAATTTATGTATCTTTATTTAATTTTGAATAATTAATTATTTATTTTCCAAATTTATTTATTTTATCATGTTCTGTGAGATATCTTCTTATAATGTTGGAAGAGATCATGGTTGGCATTAAAACATCAACAATATCTCAATTTCATTAGACATTTTACTTTTTTATTCCACATCCCATTTTATAAATTGTTTTTAACTACATAATGGTTGTTAGTCTCTTTCAATCCCCATGAAAACATTATTATTTGGATTTTATAATCATGGGATTTAGGTGCATCATATTAGAGTATTCATTTGGGAATCCATCTCCCCTAGCAGAGAAAACAAATAAACACCTCATGATCTCTTTTTTATAGGAAAATAAAAAAATAAGGGGTGGATCTTGGTTAATATTCTCTAACTTGCATTTCAATTACACCAATCATTGGCCCATTCATAATTCACTTTTTGATGGATGTGATGATGAATCCTCATTTTTGTTAAAATATAATTAGGTGATTATTTGTTTTAATTTAGGATAGATAGGAGATCTGCATTTAAGGTTTTGGATTTGGAATCCCTCCAGGTGAGTGGTAGTTTTTGAGGTTCTATATTTCAGTTTCCCTTGAGAGATCTCCTTAGAGAAATGCAACATTTGACCAGGGTTTCGGTCATCATACTTTTCAATAAAGTGGCATGATTAATGTGATGTGTCCTTCATGAGGATTTTCGTATGATTCCAAAAAGGGGGTATCAAGTGGTTACATGGTATGGGAATTCCATGGGGGTCTAGTGTGAGGATCTTGGGATGATCCTTAGTGGTTTGGAGATGTTTCATATATTTTTATATGTTTGGACTTTAGAACTAGTAGCTTGGGGTTTACTATTATTGGATCCATAGATATAAGAAAACATTGTATGTTGTCATTTATTCTATGGTTTCATTGGGAGAAGGTATTGATGTGTTTGGGTACCTTTGATGATTCTATTATGGGTGTGTTAATTCTTGACGTTTCCCATGTGGGAAGGATTTTAATTGATGATCGGCCGAGTATCAGTATTTTAAAAATGAGGATTTCCTTATAGGATTCATAATTCTGGAGGATTACCTTATAGGAAAGTTTATGATTGTGGTTGTGTCTTGTTCTTCGAACACTATATGATTTTTCATGTGTCAATCAGAGATCATTGATTGATGGGTGTTATCCTTGTGATAATTGTCACCCCAGTGCTTGTTATGCCATTATATGGTTGATGATTTTTCATCATTAGAATAAATTTATGTCACTGTAGAAACAATATATAAGAAGTGATAAAGTTTGGTGGATATGTTATTATTGTTGTGTCATATAATTTTATCAACTCATAGTTTAAGGATTAGGTAATGGATTATTGGGGCAATTTTTTCACATATTATATATTTAGGAGGAGACCATTTTTTTATGTTTGGATTGGAGTTTGATGTAGAGTGTGATCTAGTTCTATCCTATGTTTGATGAAAAATCTTGTGATATCCTAATAAAATAATGAATGAACTTAAGGATTGAAACCCCTCTATTAATTATTTATCTCTCAATATATTCTAGGGTTTCAAGTCCTATATGTTTTGTATTGACCCATGTTATTGATTGATCCATTCATCGATTATATATTTTATGCATACTAGTTAGTTCTAAAAAAACTATATTGATTATAACAGGTTTTATCAATGGATTAGTTTTTTAATCACGAATTATAATATTTCTATTAGTGTTCCTGAGACTAATAGATATGTGTGTTATTGTTGTAGACACCGAGGATATGATCCTAAGGATAATTATATTTTTGTAATGGCATTATTCTTCTTAAAAATCGTATGTATTTATAGAAGAAACAAAAACATTATGTGTTTATGGTGATCTATAACCAATATGTTCTTTGGGTGAGATAAATTGGGTGTCAATTTACCCACGGTGTATCCTTAGATCTAAAGGTTTATATCATTATTTTTCTACCCCATTTTATGATGTTGTTTTTTTATTCATTCTATTGTTAGTATTTGATGAGTATGGGGAAATTACATGAGCATGAACATGTATATGAAATAAAATTTTATGTTAACCATAGCAGTGACCTACTGAGATTTATGTTTGATCCCTAATACATGCCTTATGATGTGCCTACAGAACCATATGCTTACTTTTATTTTGGTAAATGATTTTGATGGATAGATAGATACCAATTTTATTATGATCTTGAAGTACCGATCATGTGGAGTATAATAATTAGCGTGATGTCACCCAAATTTTTTCTAATGTCCATGTATGAGGATTAGATTTTCAATAGAAATTTGGATTTTGTATTTTTTTCGTTAATCATTCTATATATGTAATGGGCCAGATAGATGATCAGATTCGGTATGTCTTGACATTATTATGATTTTGTATGAGTATATGTTTCCTTTTATCATTTATCATAGAATGTTGTTAGTTCTGTTTTCTTTTGATGGAATAAATTGATGCTATTATGGTTGTTGTTTTTTAGGTTTTATTCCTTTTGTCATCATACTATGATCTTAGGATATATCCTCCCTCTATATCTTTTTACTCCTACTCTATTTCACTTCAACATTAAGTTCATGGGTAGGTGCACTTGTGTCCTTGTGGTTTATAAAATCCTATAGATGTGATCATATTAATTACCTGAAATAATGATTTTTCATCAAAATACATTCCTCTAAACCATTAGTTACAGACTTTATGATAATTCGGACAAACAATTAACTAAAAAAACTCATACCCCGTTTAGAAAATGTACATTTATCCCCGCCATATAAGGATCCACTAAATCTATAACATGTCTTCAAAATCCCCCTAAAATCCCACACAAATTTTTTTCATCTAGAATTTTAATACATTTCTTATCATCATATCCTTTCGAAATAGAACCATTTGAAAGGATGATCTCAAATTCCCTGTAAGGGTATACAAATATGATAAGAATCTAGTAACAACCCGAATCCGGAGCCACTAAATTGGTGCCCCAAACCCAGTTCACCACATGACCTAAATCATGTTTCTACAAATGCCAGAGGCTGCTGACTAGCTGCGACGACCTTGGTGAGTCATTGGGGAAACTATGCCCTCATTTGGTAAAGTATATAAGGAAATGGAAATAACAGTATGTAGCGGAAGCTGTAAACATCATACAATGACTGAAACAAAATAGTTGAAGAAATTAACATATAATAATGATTATAATGATGCAGCAGGTACATGTATCTAAGGAAAACAAAAAATACAACACCGTGTTGAAATAAATATGAGAAAAATTTACTAAAAGTAAAAAGGAACACCAGTAGCATCGCAAGCCTAAGCTCGGACTTGTGCTCTCTATCTCCAACCAACAATCATGTACCTGAAGTAGAAGGGCCACAATGTAAGAACTTGGTTCTTATATTTGAGGTACGGTTTTCTTATTTTCCCTTTTCCTGATGTGTTTTCAGTAAAATACAGAAAATGGGGAACAATCCTATATTTTGGAACTACACGTCGTGTACTTTTTCCACATGCCATGTACTTCTGGCCTTGTGGGATGAGTACATGGGACGTATAGCCATATCATTGAAAAAGGGTGTAGGAACTAACAACACGCCGTGTAGTGGTCCTTTACACGTTGTGTAGTCAGCCGGCAGGCCAAAACAGTAAGGCGGTGGAGCAGCCGCCAGCTGGGCGACAGTACACGCCATGTACTCAGGAGTACATGTCGTGTACTCATGTCGACGAGTGAACAGTATGGCGGTACCTAAGAGGAACAATTAAATGAAGTACACAGAGTGTACTTGGAAATACATGCTGTGTACTTTGTTTTTTTTTTGCTTAAAATGGACAGTAGCCTTCCCTGTTCACAGGGAAGGCTTGAAACAGGAAGGGAGCTCGGTAGAGGAAGTTCGAACCTTCATAGATCCGTCAGGCTCAAGTATAGAATCTGTTTTCGCTTTGGATGGTCTCGTTGGAACCGTACAGGTGATCCCTCTCTTTACCTGGTGTGCTTCTTTCCAATTCTTCTCCTAGCTGGAGTTATTTGGGTTTGAACAGTTTATCTACTTCATCAGATCTATGCCATTCTTGGGCATTTCGGGAACCGACGTTCACGTATATCGTTCGTTGGTGTATAAGGTAGGCGGCTTGGTGTTTATTTTTCCAACTGTAGTGTGTTTTATACATTTTTCTTCCACAAACCCATGTTGCGGTGTCATGTGGCTAACTCCAATGCTATATTAAACCCCTATAATTTAATGGGTAATTATTTATGATATTAAATTTCTTGTTGGGATAATTGCTTGGATCTAGAACAACCACGGGGGTGTGTTACACTTTTTATCAATTTTTCCAGGTTACCCAAGGGTATTCCTTTAAAGTACTGATTATAGAATTTCCTCAAGAGGAATTTCTTATCTGCTACTTGTTTACATGTTGGGTGTGGCCCAATTACCCGTTTAGCCTAAGGGTGGTGTTTCAATTAGCTTGTGGGCACTGCACTATTTAGCCTGAGGGTAGTAGTTATTTTGACGTGAGGGAAATTTCTTCTGCGCTTGTGGGAAACTGATTCTGTGCCTGTGGGCGACAATACCTACGCCTGAGGGAAAAATATGTTATGCCTAAGGGCAGACTCTTGTATTGGATACTCTTTACCTGAGGGTAGTGGTTTACGCATCTGTGAACTTTTAGTGGTTACATAGAATATTCACCGTGGTGATATTTTAAACTGAAATGATGAAAATGAATAATAAAATGGCAATATAACTAGTTAAGTTAGTTACTTTTTAGTATTGCTTTGTTTCATTTTACTATCGCACAGTTTGTTGCATGCCTACATGCAGTTGGGAACAAGACTTTGGTGGGTGGCTACTGAGATATATTGTTCACACCCTGTTTGGGTCACACCTTTCACCCCAAATAGATTACGTCTCTACAGGTGTGGATAGGGGCAAGAGTCCCTATACAGGTACTTGACTATTGCTGAGGATTATGAGGGCATGGGACCAAGCCTAGGCTCGCGATGCCGCTACAAGCTGTTTTGCTTTTTTTTCTATACTCTGCATTTTTGTTGTACTGTATTGATGTATAACATGTTCTGGCTGTTTTCATAGAACTTGAGACATGTAGAATCATTATTTATTTACTGTTGGTTATATCAACTACTGTTGTTTATTTCAGTTGTGTATGGTTTACTGTTTTCGCTTTTGTTTTATGTTTTATTTTGTATTCCATTTCTCTACACTTTGACAAATGAGGGCATATATTCCCCACTAACAGACCTGGGACCTCGCTGCTAGTCGGTAGCCTCTGGAATTTGGGGAAATGCGCTTGGGGTCACGTGGCGAACCGGGTTCGGGGCACCCGTTGAGTGTCACCCAGAACCAGGATGTTACAAAGTGGTAACAGAGGGTGTTCTTTTCTTTGACAAACTATTTGGAGCCTTAGTTAGGGATTGGATGAGAACGGTAGTTGGAAATAATTTGTGCTTGGTATTAGCTAACACGTGTACAGGGAAAATCCAGTTTACATCGTATTGCAATTTTGTTGATCTTGAAATTTATAGTTGATTTGATTTCACCATTGGGTGATGCACTTGAGTGTGTGCTGTTATATTTTTTCTATGGTTTCTATATGTTGCAGCATAATGAGATGAGGGTATTCCATCTCATGAATCATATAGGCACATTCTAGACATCACATTCCATGCATAGTTCCATGCCATGTAGGTGCATTAAAAATTACGTGTTGTTGTGATAGTTGATGTGCTAGAAAAGAATGTTGTTTTGATAGCTTCTTGATAAATACCTGCTATGTGATAGGGTATTTTTTGTATAAGTCTGTTAAATAATGGATGACAAACATCAATTTTTTGAGAGTATGGGCCCCCATTGACCGGAATTTGGTGGATCACTAGTTATTTATTAAGTTATAACACGGATAAGATGTCAAATTTTGATTCGTGGGGAGTATAGGCCTTCACAGGTTGGAATGTGACACTTAGGTGCTGGTTTCCAGTATTTTCTGAGTTTTGATGAAGTTTCTAAGGCATACAATCTGGAATCCCAGTATACACACCGTGTAGTACTTTAAACATGCCGTGTATGGCCTTCTGTTTGGGAAGAAAAATAAACATTTTATGTACACATCATGTACCCAAAGTACACACAATGTAGTCTATTATCGATGCAGACTATTTTCAAGCATCTTGATTCACCTCCTGGGTGGAGGGTCAATCTCGCGACATACATGCTGCGTGATTCTTCCAAGAGGTGGTGGGATGTTACCACCCAATCAGAGCATCACAGAGACATGGCGTGGTAAGATTTTCAGGCAGTCTTCTATAAATTCTTCTTTCCAGAGACACTGAGAGCAGATTGATCTTGAGAGTTCATGAATCTGCATGAGGGCGCTATGTCGGGGATGGACTATTCTTCTCGTTTCACTGAGCTTCATTGTTTTTCACCCGTGCTGGTGGGTAATTAGACGTTGAGAGCCAGACGTTTTGAGGATGGTCTTTGGTATAAAATCCGAGAACTGTTAAGTGTTTTCAAGTTTCCCACTATATTTTCTATTGTAAACTAGGCACTAATTATAGATAGGAACCTGCGGGAATCTAGTGGTGTGGGTCAGGGTAGTTCAATACCATTTACTGGTACTATCTCTACTATAATGACAAAGAGACATTCGAACTTCTCTCAGGCTGGCGGTACCAGCCATAAAAATGCTTCAGGTGGCTAGGTTATGTGCTACTAGTGTGGTAGGGAGGGGCACAAGAGACCACAGTGTCCACAAGAGCCAGTGGAGTGCCAAGATTGTGGCATTATGGGTCATCTATAGGGATTTTGCAGGATTTTTCTTCCAGTGGATAGTGAGAGGGGTTCTGTGAAGACTCCTCGTGCAGGAGCAGGACCAATGGATTCTTACCAGTCCGGGAACTAGAATATGTCAGGGAGTGTAGGTAGAGATGGTGGTCGTGGCCATGGTATCCAGACACCAAGATCTCAGAGGCCGCAGGGCGGGACAGCTTAGTGTAGCCAGGCTGTGTCGCCAGGCCACGACACTGGGCAGGCATATGCAGTGCAATAGACCCAATAGAAGCAGGATCTTGGACCTTCTACAGTTTGAGGTACTATTATAGTAGCTTCTATTTTTTCTTCAGTACTTTTCGATATGGGTGCTACACATAGTTTCATATCAGTACCCTTTATGGAGAACCTTCGGCTCGGTGTTTCTACTTATTCTAATATCATTAAGATATACAATCCATTGGGAACTAGAACAGCTGGTGTGCATCGGTGCATGGAGTGCCCCTAGAGGTTGGTGGATGTCACTTCCTTTGGGACATCTATGACTTAGAGATGGCAGCTTATGACTTCATTCTTGGGATGGGCTGGTTGGTTCCCTTTCGAGCCTTTAAAGATTTCTATCGTCGCATGGTGAGTTTCACGTCACCTCAGGGAGGAGAGTTTCTATTCAATGGTGAATGGGAATTTCATGTGAGTCGAGATGGACCAGAGCTTCATGGGCCAGGTGGAGTCACAACCCAAATTGAGAGCTTATATCTGGATGACCAGGGGACTTGTCAGAAGGATTTCCCTCTAGTGGTTGATAGTTTCATGGATTTCTTCCCAGATGACGTTTCAGGTCTACCACTAGAGTTATAGGTGGATTTTTTTGTTGAGCATGTGCTAGGAGCAGCACCGTTGTCCATTCCTCCTTATAGGATGGCTACACCATAGTATCAGGAGCTCAAGAGGCAGTAAGAGGAGTTAAATTCAAAGGGTTTTATCCGACCCAACACTTCTCCTTGGGGTTCGTAGGTCCTTTTTACAAAAAAGGCGGACTGTACCCTCAGACTTTTAATGGATTATCAGAAACTGAAGCAGTTGGTGGTTAAGAACCAATATCCCTTATTGAGGATTGATGATATGTTTGATAAAATTCATGGAGCACGAGTGTTCTCAAAGATTGACATGAGATTAAGATATCATCAGCTGTGCATTAGACCATCTGATATACCTGTCACGACTTTCAGGAGTAGGTATGGTCTATACAAGTATATGGTTATGTTGTTCGGACTCACGAACGTGCCAGCAGTTTTCATGGCTCTAATGAATAGTGTGTTCCATCTGGATCTGGATTCTTTTGTGGTACTATTCATGGACAACATATTGGTTTACTCTCACACTCGACACGACCATGCCACCCATCTTGAGATCATATTCATTACACTGAGAGATCGTAAGTTATATGCTAAACTCTCAAAGTTCCTCTTTTGGATGGACCAGATTCACTTCCTAGGTCATATCATCTCAGCGGCAGGAGTTTCACTGGACCCAGAGAAGGTGAGATTAGCTGTTTCCTAGGAGCATCCTAAGAACGTGTTTGATATACGAAATTTCATAGGGCTGGCTGGTTACTATAGATGTTTCATATAGGACTTCCCCCACTTATCAACACCATTGACAGGTCTGACTAAGAAGGGTGTGAAGGTCGTTTGGTCGGAAGCTTGCAAGACAACCTTTTAAGACCTGAAGGGAAGGTTGACATTAGCAGCAATCCTAATACTCCTAGAGCATGGGAAGAGCTATACAGTCTACTATGATGCATCATGGATTGGGTTGGGAGTAGTGTTGATGTTGGGCGATTGAGTAGTTACTTACGATTCTCGGCTATTGAGGCCACATGAGAAGAACTACCTGACGCATGATCTCGAGTTGGCTACAGTTGTTCATGAATTGCGCTGTTGGATGCATTATCTATTTGGAGAACATTTTGAGGTTTTCACTGACCACAAAAGTATCAAGTATTTCTTTACTCAGTGTGACTTGAATTTCAGGCTGTGGAGGTGGGTCGAATACCTTCAGTCCATCGATATTGAGCTTGCCTATACAACTGGTAAAGGTAATGCAGTAGTTGGTGCACTGAGTAGGAGGACTCTGATACAGGTAGTGCAGGAGGCCAGTGATGAGTGGAAGCTCATGGACTTGTTCTTTAAGATGCATCTAGATGTGAATGACTTTCATGGACAGATTATCATTCATCTTTAGCTGTGACATCTACCCTCCTAGATAGAGTGAGGATGAGACAACGATCTGATCCAGAAGGCGTAGTTCTACCGGAGTCAGTGGTAGGTGGGGACCCTCCTCCTGGGTGGATGATAGTCAATGATGAATTTCTGCATTTCCATGGAGGAGTATGGGTTCCCGTGGATATACACGAGGAGCTGATGCTGGAGTATCATGCTTTAGCTTGGGCAGTTCATCCAAGAGTTACCAAGATGTATCGTGACTTGAGACATCAGTACTGGTGGCCGGGTATGAAGAGAGATATAGCTGGATTTGTAATAAGATGTTCCACCTATCAACAGGTGAAGGTGGAGCATCAGAGGCCAGCTGGACTGTAACAACAGTTACCCATTCTGGAGTGGAAAAGGGATGACGTCGCGATTGATTTCATGACAGGTTTACCAAAGTCACCTTGAGGAAATGATGTCTTGTGTGTAGTTTCGGACTAACTCATGAAGGTATCTCACTTCATTCCAATCAAGGAGACCTTCGGTGTTGACGAGCTCGAAAGGTTGTATATCCTAGAGATCGTACGTCTTCATGGGGTCCCTCATTCAATTGTTTCTAATAGGGACACCTACTTTACATCTCGTTTCTGGCAGAGTTTTCATAGTGTACTGGTTACACTGGTGCTTCTGAGGACAACATACCACCCTCAGACAGATGGACAGTCAGAGCATATGATACAGGTGCTAGAGGACATGTTGCGTGCATGTGTCCTAGACTTTGGGGGGATCTTGGGAGAATCATATACCCTTAGTAATGTTTGCCTATAATAACAACTTTCAGGATACTATTCAGATGGCACCATACGAGGCTTTGTATGGTAGGCCATGCCGCTCACCTTTGTGTGGGTTAGTGGTAGGAGAGGCAGCTTTACTGGGACCACAGCTCATGCAGGATACTTCTGAGCAGGTCTAACTGATTCAGAAGCAGATGGCTACCGCACAGTCTCCTCAGAAGTCATATGTTGATCGCCGCAGACGACCTTTGGAGTTCGTGGTCATGGATCAGGTTTTTCTACGTGTTTCGCCGAGGTTGGGACACAAATGGATCAGGATACAGTGTAAGCTTTCACCAAGGTATGTGGGGCCATTTGAAATTTTGAATAATGACGGGGAGGTTGCCTACCTGTTTTAGTTACCATAGCGGTATCGATCCATGCATGATGTCTTCGATGTGTCTCAGTTGCACCGCTATCATTCAGACCCATCTCACATCATTTAGCCTAAGGAGGTTAAGCTTCAATTGGATGAGTCCGTTGAGGAGCATCTGATTCGTATCGTTGACAGGAGCGTGATGGTTCTCCGAGGCTGGTCAGTTCCTCTCGTGCGGTTGCTATGGTAGCATGGCCAAGTGTATGATGAATCCTAGGACCGGGAGACCAATGTGCATGCTCAGTGGCTAGAGTTGTTCACAGCTATATCTTCACCACCCTTGGAAGGGAAATTCAGGGAGAAATTGCTATAAGGGGGGAAGTTTTTAAGAACCCGGTTCTTATATTTGAGGTATGAGCTTATTCTTTTCCCTTGTCCTTAAGTGTTTTTGAGAAAATATGGAAAATGGGGAATAATCCTATATTTTGGATCTACACACCGTGTACTTTTTCCACACTTCCTATACTTCTGGCCGTGTGGGATGAGTACACGGGGCGTGTAGCCTTGTTGGTGACAAAGGGTGTAAGAACTGACTACACGCCGTGTTGTGGTCCGTTACATGCTGTGTAGTTAGTCGGCAGTCCAAAACAATACGACAGTGGAGAAGCCCCCAGGTGGGCGACAGTACATGCCATGTACTCAGGAGTACATGTTGTGTACTCTTGTCGACGGGTGAACCGTATGGCAGTGCTGCCAGAGGAACAATTAAATGAAGGAAGTACACGCTGTGTACTTGGAAATACACGCAATGTACTTTGTTTTTTTTTTGTGGTTAAAATTGGAAGTAGCCTCCCATGATCATAGGGAAGGCTTAGAACGGGATAGTAGCTTGGGAGAGGAAGGATGAACCTTCAGAGATCAACCGGGCGCACGTCTAGAATCCATTTTAACTTCGGACGGTCTCGTTGTAACCGTGCGGGTAAGCCCTCTCCTCTCCTGGAGTGTTTCTTACTAATTATTCTCCTAATTAGAGTTATTTTGGTTTGAATGGTTTATCTTCTTCATTAGATCTATGCCATTCATGGGCGTTTCAGGAGCCAACGTTTGGGTATATCGTTCATTGGCTTATAAGGTAGGTGGCTTGGTGTTAATATTTCCAACTTTTGTGTGTTTTATGAGTTTTTATGCCACGATCCCATGTTGGGGTGTCTTGTGGCAGAGGCCATTGCTATAATAAACCCCTAGAATTGAATGGGTAATTATTTATGATATTAACATCATGGTTGGGATCATTTCTTGGATTTGGAGCCACCCCAGGGGTGTGTTCCATTATTTAGCTATTTGGCCAGGTTAACCAAGGGAATGCCTTTAAAGTACTGATTATAGAATTTCCTCGAGAGGAATTTCTTATCTACTACTTGTTTACATGTTGGGCATGGCCCGCATACCTGTTTAGCCTAAGGGTGTTGTTATGATTAGCATGTGGGCACTGCACTATTTAGCATGATGGCAGTTGTTATTTAGGCCTTGGGGAAATTTCTTCCGTGCCTATGGGAAACTGATTATGTGCCTATGGGTGACACTACCTATGCCTGAGGGAAAAATCTGTTATGCCTGAGGGCAGACTCGCGTGTTGGGTACTCTTTACCTGAGGGTAGGGGTTTATGCATCTGCAGACTTTTAGTCATTACTTAGAATAATCACTGTGGTGATATTTTAAAATCAAATGATGAAAATGAATATTAAAATGGAAATATAACTGGTTATGTTAGTTACTTTTCCGTACTGCTTACATTGTTGCATTTTACTATCGCACACTATTGTTGCATGCTTACACACAGTTGGGCATTGGCCTTTGGTGGGTGCCTACAGAGATATATTTCTCACACCCTATTTGGGTCACACTTTTCGACCCAAAAAAATTTTGTCCATGCAGGTGTGCATAGGGGCAAGAGTCCCTATACAGGTACTTGAATATTGTTGAGGAGTAGGAGGTCGTGAGACTGAGCCTAGGGTCACGATGCCACTGTAAGATTTTTTGCAATGTTTTGTTGTACTGTGAATTTTTGTTGTATTGTATTGATGTACAACATGTTCTGGCTGTTTACATAGAACTTGAGACATGTAGCATCATTATTTATATTCTATTGATTATATACACTACTATTGTTTATTTCAGTTATGTATGGTTTACTATTTCCGCTGTTGTTGTATGTTTTATATTGTATTCCGCTGCACTACACCTTGAAAAATGATGGCATATTTTCCCCACTATCAGACCTGGGCCCTCGCTGGTAGTCAGCAGCCTCTAGCGTTTGGGGAAATGCGTTTGAGGTCCCATGACGAACCGGGTTCGGGGCACCAATTGAGTGTCACCCAGAACCGGGACGTTACTCACAATCCATATCCACACCTGCAACCATATAACCTATTTTGGAAGAAAAACAGGACCAAAACAGGGTGTAAGACTAATCCCAGTAGGCAACCACAACATGATCTATGGCCTACTGTTAGTGAGAAATATAGCGTAAGTAATGGAAATAAATGCAGTATAAAAATAGGGATATACTAAAGAAAAAAATCCTACAAATCTCCATTCAAAATCATTATTTCATTTAATTCAATATTTTAATTTTCAACCAAGGAACCTATAATCAGTTCTATATTACCAAGGAATATCAAGTAACACAATAGGTATCTCATCAGACTACCTAAACAACACACCGTACAAAACTCAAGCATGTTGTTCGGCTTGGTGGACTCATCACAACCAACCAAACAATATTCACATTGACTCTCTAGGTGGCCTATACTAGCAGGCTCCTCTACTCAAGTAATCAAACAAGGCACATACACTCTGGGAATCTCTCACCATCAATTCCCATGTGGTCTGGTAACGATAGATATAGACTCTCTGATGAATAACTTACATCTAATTCCCCCTATAGTCTCGATTCATAACTAAGGAAATTCTGAGGATGCACAAAGTCCAATTCCCATAGGTCTTGCGAGTGATACTAATTTATAACAGACTCACTAGGGAAGCCTTTAATCGTCAATTCCCTCTTTAGTCTACGACACTAGGTTCATACAGCCATGAGCAATCTAGTCATGCATAATAGAATATCAGAATCCCTAAGTATGTTAAGAAACTACATGGCTAATAGCTACAATGCATCAAAAGAATATAAATATTTCAAAAAACATGCAATAAATTATATCAAGGCAGGCAATCATTGCAACAAGGTTTTCCTCAAAGGCAACCTAATCTAAACGGCGATAAACATCCAAAACATGGGAGAACACCTATGGGGTGATCCTCAAACATGCTAAAAAGCAATCATTATTCATCTAATAGCCTCTAGTAGACATGAAAACATAGGAATATAATAAAACATGATCAAAACCCTAACCCGAGATACCCGAAACATGGGAATCTGGCACTTTATTCACAAAAACTCAAAGACGTTCAAGGTAGGGAAAAAACCACCTACCTCAATCCTAGGAGATCTATATAATTGAACCTAGGCCTGTGAATGGGCCTATAATGAAGTAGATCTGCAAAAACATCTAAAAAGTTCATCCTCAGATAACTCTTATAAGAGTAATAATCATGAAATGTGGCCAAAGAAGAACCAAGAACTCACGGATGCATTTCTGTTGCAACCAACGATGATCAATTCAGATAACCAGTAATGGATCAGTGGCTCGGAGAAGATTAGTGGCCTTACTATCACTATTAGTCAAAGAATCTAGAGAAGAAGATGATTTTGGGGTTAAGACATGACACCAGTCTGTTTAATGAAAAAAAGACAGTACACGACATGTACTTTTAGAGTACACAGTGTGTAATAATCTTTTCTGTAATCTTCATTAAGCTGCCTCAACATCAACCCTACATGGTCATGTGTGTCACCAAGACATCGCCAATACATATCCTCGAAAGGCATCGAAGTAAACGGTGTGTACTCATAAAGTACACGGCGTTTACTTTGAAAATTTTGATATTCTTCTATTTTTTCCCAAAAATGTATTGAAAATAATTACCTACCAAAAAAGAAGGTCTGGGTTCTTAAAAACATCCCCCCTTAATGAAATTTGTCCCCATATTTCCCTAGCATAGCGCAGAAGAAGAAACCCCCGACAACTCTGGCCACTATGATCACATATCGGCCTCCCTCTCCCAAGTCTCATCCTGTACACAGTGGTTCTACCATAGCACCCATACCAGAGGAAGAGACCGGCCACGATGTACCTTTGCACTAAGATCAATAATACTAATAGGATGATCCTGAAACGATGCATCCTTATCTTGCTCAACCTCCTTGGGTTGAAAAACATGAGACGGGTCTGAGAAATAGCGTCAAAGGTGAGAAACATGGAAGACGTAGTGCATAGCCTGGTACCTCTAAGGTAACTGCAACCTATAAGAAACTATCCTGACCCTCTATAGAACCTCAAACAACCTGATGTATCTTAGTGAAAGCTTTCCATGTCTCGTGATCCTCTTGTTTTCCAACTTTAGGGTAACACGTACGAAAACCTGATCTCTGACATTGAACTCCAAAGGTCATATTTGTTGATCAATATAAGATTTATGTTGAGAATGTGTAGTATCCATCCTCTTCTAAATCAACTCAACCGGTTCTGTGGTCTCCTGGACAAGACGAGGTCCTAGCATAGCAGCCTCTACATCCTCCAGCCAACACAAGGGTGATCAGCACAGTCTAACGTACAAAGCCTCATAAGGTGCCATATGAATAGTTTAATGAAAGCAATTATTGTATGAAAACCACACTAGAGTTATATTTCACTCCCATGAACCTCTAAAATCGAGGATGCATGCTCGTAGAATGTCTTCAAGCACCTGAATCATGTTCTCTGACTGGCCATCTATCTGGGGATAGTAAGTTGTACTCAAAAGTACCTGTGTACCCAAAGCCCTATGTAGTCCTTCCAAGAAATGAGATGTAAAGTGGGCATCCCTATCAGAAATGATAGAACTTGGAACCCCGTGCAAGCATACAATCTCATGGATGTACAACCTTCCAATCTCATTAACACCGAAGGTCTCCTTAATTGGAAAGAATTGAGCCACCTTTGTGAGCCTATCAATGAAAACCTATACCGTGTTATTCCCTTGAGGCAATCGCAATAACCCTATCACAAAGTCCATTGTGACATCATTCCACTTACACTAGGGAATGGTTAGCTACTGGAAAATTCATGTTGGTCGTTGGTGCTCCGCCTTCACCTACTGACCGGTGGAACACCTCCTGTCAAAACCAATAATATCTCTCTTCATACCTGGCCACCAATACTGGTGGTGTAGAACAGGATACATCTTGGTGATGCCATGATGAACTTCCCAGACTGAGCAATGAAAGTATTGAATTAGCTCCTCATGTATATGTATTTGCACCCATACATGTCCCTAGAAATGCAAGATCTCACCCTCATATATAGTGCATCCAGGAAGAGGGTCCTCTCTTGACAAGCTTTCCCATAGGAATAGGCCTTCAAAATCTGATAGCTGTCTCATTCGAACATGGTCAAGCAGGGTAGAGGTAGCGGCTACAGAAGAAATAAACATCTGAACCTATCTATTGTGCACCTCTAAATTCATTTCAAGGAATAGAGCCATAAGCTTCCACTCACTACTGGCCTCCTGATGTGCCTGAATCTATGTCCTCTTTCTCTGTGCATCTACCACAACATTGGCTTTCCCAGTCTTATAAGCAAGATCGAAGTAGAATGACATTAGGTACTCAAACCACCTCCACTGTCTCAGATTCAATTCATGCTACGTTAAGATATACTTGAGGCTCTTGTGGTCAGTATATACCACAAAATGCACTCGTAGATGAAAATGTCTCCAACAATGCAAAGCATGGTCGACTGAATCCAAATCCAGTTCATGCATAGGATAGTTCCTCTCATGTGGCCTCAATTGACGAGATCCATATGCCACAACACGATCCTCCTGCTTAAGCAATGCTCCATGACCGATGCCAAATGCATCACAGAAAACTGTATAACTCTTTACTGGCTCTGGAAAAACTAGTATCGGTGCTGGAGTCAGTCTCCCCTTTAGCTCTTGAAATGCTGAATCGTGGGATTCTAACCAAGCATACTTCACCCCCTTCTTAGTCAAGCCCATCAACAACACTGCTAAGAGTATGTAGCCCTGTATAAACCACCTATAGTAACCAATCATCCCTAAGATACTTCGCACCTCAAAGACATTTCTCAGCTGCTCCCAGGTGACTACTACTCTCACCTTCTCTGCATATGATAATACTCATGTCTCTAAGATGACATCACCCAAGAAGTGAATCTCATCCATCCAAAAGTGTAATTTTGAGAGATTATCATATAATTAATTCTCTCTTAGTGTACTCAAAATGATCTCAAGATGGGTAGCATGGCCCTGTCGAGTATGAGAGTACACCAAGATGTCATCCACGAAAACCACCATGATGGAATCCAAGTAAGGATAGAAAACTATATTCATTAATGGTATAAAAACTAATTTCGCATTCATTATACCAAATAGCATGACCAAATAATCATACAGACCATACCTCCTCTGGATGTCTATAAGGGGTATATCAGATGGCCTGACACGCAACTGATGATATCTGGATCTCATGTCAATCTTTGAGAACACTCTGGCTCCTCAAAGCTGATCAAAGAGATCATCTATCTGTGGTAATGGATATCAGTTCATGACCTTCAACTTGTTTAGCTTCTGATAATACACACAAAGCCTAAGGGTGTTGCCTTCCTTCTTCGCAAACAGGACTGGCGAACCCCAAGGATATGTACTGGGTCAGATAAAACAATTTTTCTACAGCTCCTTCAACTGTTTCTTGAGCTCCTGCAACATGGGTCTAGACATCCTATAAAGATTAATAGACACCGGTGCCACTCCAGGAACAAGATTTAAAAAAAAGTCTACATATTTCTCTTGTGGTAAACATGAAAAGTCTGTTGGAAAGACATCTAGAAAGCAATCAACCACTAGAGGAAAATCTAACTAAGAAGTCCCCTGGTCATCCAGATATAAGCTAGAAATCTGGGCCATAACACAGCCAAACCCATGATGCTATGGTCCAGCTCTGCTCGCCTAGACATTCCATTCATCCTTGTGAAGAAATGATCCACCCTCAGGTGATGTCAAACTCACCCTATGATGATAGAAATTGATAAAGGCCTGTAAGGGAATTAACCAGTCCATCCCAAGAATGGCATCATATCCTGTCATATCCAAATCATTGAGGCTCCACGAAAAATGACACCCAGCAACCTCAAGGGGCAGTCTAAGAAGTGACACACATTAGTAGTTCTAATTCCCAAGGGAGTTTCTAGCATCATCATATCCTCAGAAGTATAAACATTAATTCTACGGCTTTCCACAGTGTGAAAAAAATAATACAATGAGAAGTTATTATATCAAAAAGTGAAAAGGATAAAACTAAGGCTACTAAAATCGTACCTCAAATAGTAGAAGTTCGATGATCCTGCTCCTGATGAAACTTCTCTATAGTAAAAGTCTAGCCTACACTGCCCCATGTGTAACAGCCAGAGATCTTTGAGCTAACCCTCCCTGAGCCTGACCACTGCATCCATGACCTCTACCCCGGCCTAAATGACCTGAAGGACTCCAGCCCCTAGTCTTTTACGGAACTGGTAATCCTGATTCTATATTCTTAGTCAAAACTGATCCTCCCTCACTAGCCACTGGAAGGAGAACCTTCCAGAAACACTGCAGATGACCCATCTTGCCGTAAGATCGGCACTCCACTAGGTCTCTTTGGCCATGAGGATTCTTATGCCCATTTCATCCACACTGATATCACACCACTTGGTTGCTAGAGGGATGATATTATCTACTTGAAGGAATACCTCAATTACATGGGTTACCTTGTGTAGACTCTCGGTGGCGCTTCCTGCTATCTATCTGAAACAAATCATCTCTTGATGCTAAACCACCCTAGTCAACAACTTCAGTCTCCCTCAGATTTCTCTCCGTGATAAGCTCATGGTCAACTATCAGAGTAATAGAATCCAACTGAATGACATTCACCTATTATCTGATGTCCTTTATAAGGCCTTCCTCAAACATCCTCTCTAAAAACAACTCGTCATTCCCCAGAACGGGAGTGAAACACCATAACTATGTGAAGAGAGAAGAATACTACATAATTGTTAGAGTACCCTGCTGCAGGTTCATGAACTCTCTGGCTCTGTCAACCCACAGTGTTGCCAAGTAGAATTAGTTGTATAATGTATGCTAAAACTCATCCCAAGCCACAACTTGTTGGCGCCCTACCTACGAAACCACATCCCACTATCTCTTGGTGGAATCTCACAGCATATAAGCTGCAATCTTCACTCTCCTCTTCGGGGGAATATTTAGGTGCTCAAAGATGGATAGCATGACCTCTAGTCGTGACTCCACATCCTATGGTCCTCCATCCCCTATGAACATGGGAGGATGCTACTGCTAAAAAACCCGTGTCAGCTCTGCCATATAACGGGTAGGATGCTAAGCTCCCTAGAAGGTGTGAATGAATTTCATGAAACACTTTCTGAACTGAGTGTTGGCACTAGTGTCTAGAATCACTACAGGTGTGATGTACAGAATGATAGGTAGAACTACTGATAGTCCTTGATCTGTCGTAGCAGGCATATGGTCACTACCTGGTTCCTGACGTGCAATGATAGGGCATCTGGGTTCCATATCTTTGAATGGTCAAAAGCACACCTTCATTGAATACGAACATAGTTGCAACATAATAGAGTAAAAGGAACAGGAGAGAAAAACACTAAAATTAGGGGAAAACATGATAACACGGCATGTAGTACACCTACACGACGTGTTTCCGGAAGTTTTACCCTGGGTGTGTACCTTGGCCAGACATGGCTGTGTAAACCACCTTGCTACACAACATGTTCTCAAACTACACAGCATGTACTAACCCTTTGTATCCCTACCTGGTTACTCCTACATGTATAGGAACACATACTGTCCTAGCAAGAAACTACACGGCGTTTTCAAGGGAGACACAGTGTGTACTAGAGATTCCTTACCTAGCCCGTGTTGTTAGTGACACAGCATGACACATGGCCGACATGAAATGGTGTGTTCAAGATGGACACGATGTGTACGAGAAAAGTAACATTGACCCGTGTTTTTTGCTACGTGGTTGAATCCACGATTAACTATAGTTGGCGTTTTACAGAGCGACACAACATGCACTTGAAGGAAAACCCCAACCCGAGTTGTTCATGACCTGACTGGATACCAAATCCATACTACACAGTGTGTAAACTGGTACACGGTGTGTTCTTACAAGAACGTTCAAAACCCCATGACCCTACCCACACAGTCAGCGACACGACTAAAAACTACACGGATTGTATTAATAAAGTACACACCGTTTATTTTGGGTTGTTCTGGACAGTAGTCTCAGAACTACACCGGAGCCCAGAAAACATATAAAAACAAGCGTTAAGGTTCCAAATTCTAACCCATGGGGGGCTATACTCCCCGCGAATCAAATCATGGCATCATAGAAATTCATATAAAAAATTAATAGTATTACAAACTCACGATCCACCAAATTCCGATCCTTGAGGGCCCATAACACCTCTAAGACCAAAGTGTGGTGTCCATGATAAAAAATCTCTAAACTAACAGTACCCTATCAACATAGCAGGTATTCTATAACAACAGTTATCACAACTTCATGCATAGTCTATCACCAATTCTATCACAACAACATGCAATTTATAATGTAATCTAGATGGCATGTCCAATGCATGACATTTGATTTTCTATCAAGTGTCTATATGATTCATGAGATGGCATAACCTCATCTCATCGGGATGCAACAAAATAGAACCAAAATCATATAAACAGTAACATCACAAAACAAGTGTGCCACCCAACTGTGAAATTTGGTAAACTGTAACATTTGAGAAACTCAAAAAATGAAATATTCTAGGTAACCTAGATTTTTTCCTATAAATGAGTTATAGAACACCCGAACATTTCTATTTACCATTTACATATTCTGTCATATCCTTATCTGATGTCATTAAACATTAAGTCAATATAAAAAAAAGAAAAGAACCTCATTTGATACCACTTTGTAATGACCCGAATCCAGAGCCACTCAACTGGTGCCCCGTACCTGGTTCTCCACATGACCTCAAGCATGTTTCCCCAAATTCCAGTGGCTGCCGTGTAGCAGCGAGGGCCTTGGCATGTCATTTCGGAAACTATACCCTTATTTGGTAAAGTATACAAGGAAAAGGAAATAACAGTCAATAGTGGAAGTATTAAACTTCATACAATGACTGAAACTAATCAATGGAAGAAATGAACAAATAATAATGATGATAATGATGTAGCAGGTACAAGTATCTATGTAAAATATAAGACACAACAATGTGCTGAATGTACAACTAAGAACAATGTACTAAAAGTAAACAACAACTCCAACAGCATCGTAAGCCTAAGATCGATCCTGTGCTCTCCAGCTCCAATTGGAAATCATGTAGCTGAAGTAGAAGGGCCACAATCTCTATCCACACCTGCAACTATATAACCTGTTTGGGATGAAAAGAAGGACCCAAACATGGTCTGAGACTAATCCCTGTAGGCAACCACCGCAAGATCTATGTCCAACTATCAGTGAGCAATATAGAAAATTTAATGGAAATAAATGCAGTAGAGAAATAGGGATACACTAAAGTAAACAATCCTAAAAATCTCCATTCACAATCATTATTTAATTTAATTCAATCTTTTAATTATCATCCCAGGAACCTAGCATCAGCTCTATATTCCCAAGGAATATCAAGTAACAAAAGAAGTACCTCAACAGACTACCTAAACAGAAAGCAGTACAAAACCCACGCTTATTCTTTGTCTTGGTGGACCCATCACAACCAACCAAACAATATTGAAACTGACTATCTGGGTGGCTCATACTGGCAGACCCCACTAGTAACGTAATCATACAAGGCACATACACTCTGGGAATGTCTCACAGTCAATTCCCATGTGGTCTTGTAACGATATCTATAGACTCTTTAAGGAAGCAGTAACATCTAATTCCCCCTATATAATCGATACATAACGATGGAAGCTCTTAGGAAGCACGAAGTCCAATTACCATAGGTCCTGCAAACGATAATAATTTATAACAGTCTCTCTAGGGAAGCCAGTAATCGTCAATTCCCTCTTTAGTCTACGGAGCTCGATTCATACAGCCCTGAGCAGTCTAGTCGTGTGTAATCGACTATCATCAGCCCTGTGTAAGTTCAACAACTACTTGGATAACAACTACAATGCATCAGAAGCATAAAAATATTAGGAAAAACATGAAATCAATTATATCAATCTAGGAAATCAATGCAAGAAGGTTTAGCTCACAGGAAACCTAAGCCAAACGGCGATAAGCATCCCAAACAAAGGAGAACACCCATGGGGTGATCCTTAAACATGCTAACAAGAAATAATTATTCATCTAATATCCTCTAGTACACATGTAAACTAAAGAAGATAATAAAACATGATCAAAACCCTATGTTGAGAAACCTAAAAATGGGTATCCGGAAATTTTGCACAAAAACACAAAAGATGTTCAACATAGGGCAACAAACCACCTACGTCGATCCTAGGAGATGAATATACATTATCGTCGACCTGTGAATCGTCCTATAATAGAGTATATCTACAAAAAAGTCTAAAATGTTCAACCTCAGATAACTTTTATAAGAGAAAGAACCAATAAATGTGTCCAAAGATGAACCAAAAACTCATCGCTGTGATTCTATTGCAACCAATGGTGATTGATTTGGATAACCTATGATAGATCAGTGGCTCGGAGAAGATTCGCGGTCGTACCCTCACTCTCGGTCAAAGAAGCTAGAGAAGAAGACATTTTTAGGGTTAAGATGCGACCCCGGTCTGTTTAACGAAAAAAAAAGTACACGATGTGTAATTTTAGAGTACACAACATGTACTTTGCTTTTCTGTACTCCGCATTAAGCAGCCTCCACATCATCCCTACATGGTCGTGTGTGTGGACAAGACACGACTAGCACATGGCCTCGAGCATCATCAAAGTACACAGTGTGTACTCTTAAAGTACATGGCATGTACATTGAAAATATCCTGATTCTCCTCTTTTTTCCCAAAAAAAACTAGAATGGAAAAACATAACTGAAAATAAGTTTCGGGTACTTACAAATCTAATATATTAAGTGTGAATAAGATGAGAATATTGGTATAATAATGATGTACATCAATGTTATTCCCAACAATGCATAGATCCTAATTTCTCAAATAACACAAGAATACATCATGAAAATTCCACATACCATTGAAGCATGTCATGATTTAAAATTTTGGGAAAAACATAAGAATATAAGTCATAACACAGTGGATCTTGTATTACAACATGTTTAACATAGTGGATCAAGATTCGCTCAAATATTTCCTATGGTGAAGAAAGATTCACTCACCCATTTAATATATTTTATCAATTATCAAAAAATATTTCTTATTTTTCATCGGAAACCACAACTCACTTCTCTACTTTTTTATGAGAAGCTATTCTTTACCCAATGCAATATAGGTCTATATAGTGACCACCCATCACATTAAGATTAATCATATACATGTATAAAACAAAAAATATATCAAAATCATACCATAAATAACCCTTTAAAGGTAAAGGGTTTCTATATCCATTTGAAATTTAATTAGATAAAAAATATATTTATAATTTCATCAATTATCGTAACATGATATACATGTGGATATTAAATGGGTATCCAAAGATATATACTGAGTTTCAAGGTAAATACCACTTAGTCGAGGTAATAGAGAATATAGTATTTACCTTTTATAGATAAAAGGTATATGGTTAAGAAAATAATTTCTTTAATCAATTAATATATGGAATTTATTTTAAGAATTTTAATCAAAGGAATGAAAATAGGTTAGTCATAGAGGATGTTAATTGGAAGAAGAATTAATGTTATATCACCAAAAATCTATTAGTAATGGAAAAGGACGTGGTGAATCGTTTCACTTAAATAGAATAGAATAAAATATAAGATCCATAATAATAACAGAAATAGTTATATTAGAAAAAAAATCTCAATAAAGAATAATATATGTCAAAAGATAATTATATAGATCAAAAATACATTTAAAGAGTTTCTAAAAAGCCCTTTGGAAATAAAAAAACATCCTTGATTATTTGAATTCATATTAATAGAGCTATTTTATTTATTGATGTTAAATATAAGTTATTTAAAAAAACATTTAATTATATAGTTAAATTTCTTAATAGAATGAAAAAACGAAGAAGAAAGATGTGTTCCGATTGAATTCATTAAAATATATCATTTACAATATAATTTTTAAATGGAAATGTCATGGGTAAATTTATAAATACATTTTCCTAATGGTAAGTGAATTTTTTTAAAATATTTAACTTTGAAATGGAAAATTAAATAAATGACTGTACAAAATGTCAGAAATATTATCAAAGGAAATTTGGGGTTTAAGATAAAACTTTTTATTTTGAAAGGATATAAAATATTTTGAAACAGCATTATTTGAAAAATCACAATGTAAAAATAGTATCATATAATTATTTTCAAATGTGGGGAATAGAATTATAAAAATAATATAAAATAATCAAAATTATATTTCATAGAAATAGTTGAGAACATTAGTTAGATAGAAGATATAGACATAAAAAATAATCAATTATGAAATTCAGATTTGTTCTTTATAATGTTATATATTTTTGTGAAGAAAAAATAAAGTATTAATAAATAAATTAATATAGATTTCATCCCTATAAATATTTAGAGAACATAATGTAAAATGGGAGGCCAATTAATAAATAATATATTTAATTTTGATGTTCAAAATAAACAATATAACAAAAATGAAGTGATTTGAGTTACCAATGTTCTCTACGAACAACATAGTTCAGGAAGTAAAAAATATTTAAAATGTTTTGTGGTAAAATTTCATATCCCATGAAATAAAGATAAAATACCAAATAATTATATAAATGGGTGTAATAAAAATAACTTATATTAAATACGCTCTGGAAAAGTATATGTAAATCCATGTTAGAGAACTATATTAATGAGAACCCATAAAATATGAAGATAATATAAATATAAAACCATTGAAAAAGATATATATAAATTAAATTTGAATAACCATAATTAAATTGTATTTAAAGATATATTAACTAAATTTTTTTATATGAAAAACATTAAATAAATTATGTTAATAGTAAAAATGATTCTAAAATAGATTAATTTGATACGAAAATGATTTTCTTAGATGTGTTTCGTTTTATAGTTGAGCCAAACATGTAGAATAATTATATTATTCTTATTAAATGAACAAATAAGAACCATATACATAAATATAACATTATATACTACCCATTTATAATAATTCTATACATAAATATATAGATATCATTATCACCTTTTTTAAAAATAAAGTTTAAGAAATCTTTATCGTTTTGGACTAGCTTTGTATGAGTGGTGTTAGTATTTAATATTATTCAAAATTTCATTAATATTATTTCATTATAGTATATATTATGGCATAATTATATTAATTATTATTTTCTAAATTTCCATCATTAGTTTTCCAATCTATATCCATGAATATGAGATACAAAACAACATTATTTTGGCGATTCATAACCAATAAAGAGTGTTTTATTAAATAATTTGTTTAATATGGATATTACCTATCCATAAAAAGAAAATTATTATTTATATATTTATATAATATTATACTATTTATTTTGTTCGCATTGTCATACATGATAAATATTTAATGCATTAATCATGTAGGTGGTCAATCTGACCAAAATATGTAAACAACACTTCATTGGAAGATTATGAGATATTCTAGCTTAAATATAATTATATTATTAGAGTAATTATCTTATCTATTTTTAATTCATTTTATATATCATAATTGAAAATAATAGTAAGTAGAATATAATTCCAATAATTCTACAACATAGAATGAACAGATCATTTTCCTTTTAATATGCTTATTTTGAACAATTCAGTTTACTATAATAATTTATTGATAATATCATTAAATAGTTGTATAATTTGATATAATGATAATAATTTCAAATAATAATATTAATCACATATAACCAGTATTATTACCTTTCCTAAAAGGCATTAATTATAGACAAGTCCTAGTATTCTATGGAGGCTATAGTTTATACATATTCATGGATAATTATTTTATTTTCCATATAATATGGAAATGATTAATATGGTTTGTCATTATATAATATAAAAAAATTCTGAAATATTATACTTATATACATATATATTTGTACATAAAATTCTATATTTAGAGTATCATTTTAAGGAGGTGAATTAAAAAAAGAGCGTTGCCCTTAAGAGGCAGTTTTCAACATAACAACTGCTTAACGATTATACTCTTAATAATAAAAAAGGGAAAATTTGTTAATTATTTTTAAATAATTATAATAAAATATAAGTCTTATATGTATTATTACATCATAATTTGAGGAATGTTTAATGAAATTTGAATAATAATGAGTGCACAAAAAGAAAAAGAAATTAGAATGATTTCTTTGGAAATTATACATCACTTATGGGATTTTTATTCTTTTGTGAATTGGGTTATTACACTGAGGGATGTTCATTAGAGAAGAATAGAATATATTTACAGAGGACTGAAATATAGAGTTATGTTTTTTTAGTGTGTAAGGATGAACAAAAGGGGTAGTGGGGTGAGGGGCAGTGAGGAGATGGTATCCAATTTTATAAGGGAAAAGGGATAATTTTTTTGGAAATACCCAATACATTTTAGTAATGAGAATCCACTCTCCATAAATACATATATCCAATATTAGATAAAGATAGATTAGGGATGATAAGTGGTAAAAAATACCAAACCATTTTTTTCATACATGATTTGGAAATTTTCTATCCCTTTACCCATTTAATTATTCATTTAACCATTTTACCTTTTATCGCTCAGTTTAGTTTTTTCACTATGGTCACCTAATATTTATAACTAAAAAAAATCTGGTAGTTATTAAATAACTTATAAATACTATATATAAAATTGAAATTATTTATATAATATTAATTTTCAAAACTATTAAAAAAATCTTATTGTACTAAAATTGATAACACAATGATTGAATCTGTGAATAATATAAAAAAAAAAGAAATGGAAAACTTATCGTAGGTGAAGATCATTATTGGAAAAAATAGTGTCAATATTTTTTATGAAGATAGTGGTGAAAGATAAAAATACATATAAGAGGTAAATACATGATGTAAAGAAAATAACATAATGTAGATCCAAAATTACTCACTATTTCACTAACAATATCATTATAAATATAGAATACAAGGAATTTGATCCAATAGTTTAGATTAAACCATAAAACATCTAATAATACTGTTGGAATTCCAATGGTTGGATAATATTTATGGTTGTCCATTATGAGGGAAATTTATTAGGAAATAACGATATTTCATTATTTTAATAATTATGATACCCATTTAATGATGTCTCATTTCATGCCCCCCTGGATGTCGTAATTTTATAGAATATTATATAGTATTCACTTAAAAGACTTTTAAGAAAAATAAATGAAAAAAATTTAATTGAATTCCAAGTCATGATACCTCCTTTATACCATTATATATAAAAATCAGTATGAAATCCTGATGAATAGAAATAGTGTACCACATTACCAACTCCCCTAATTATATAATTTAATTTTTTGCTTTAGTTCATCAATTAATATTTTTTTATTATTACATCATGACATGAGAGGAATACAAAATGTAATAATGAGTGGTATAATTGATGATTATAACTTAAGGGTAAAGATATAAATTTCGATTAATTATATATATCAATAATTATTTATAGATCTCACTTAGATATATGTTTTTATATATGATTGACTCATTAAAAAACTCATTAAGCAATACCCATTCTAGGGAAAACCACAATATTATGAAAAAAATGAATGATAAAATCAATTCTCGAGGTTTTTACTGCATTACAATCCTTATCAAGAAAAATTAATGGAAAAAACATAACTACGGTAAATAATAGTACAACATTTACATCTCTTATTCAAAAGGATCATAACTACATCATTTTACTCCTAGACTTTTCATGAAAATTACGTTACTAAATAACTTGGTTTTTAATATTTTTAATAATAATAGTTTATATCATTTAGATTTCAATGAATATGTATGAACTATACCATTCATCATAGTATGATTTATTATTATTTTCACAGTATATATCCACATTTACATGTATATCCTTAAGGGATTATTTTTTTTTAATTTTTATGTAATCCTTCTTAGATATATATGTTCTTCATGAACACCTCACATTTGAAATTTTTCATTATTATAAGTAATATATTAAATTATTCACAAGGGATAAAACCATTCAAAAAAATTAATATATCATATTCTCGATGATGGATTTGAAATACAAGGATATTCCATGTAATTTCATGGTAAAATATGTCATTGATTTCAAAAAATATATCAAGATTTTAGATGGTTTTATAATCCTATTTATAATATTATGAATTGAATGATTCATAAAAACCATGGGATGACGATTTAAATATATATTTTTCAATAAATTAATATAGATATGTGATATTCATCATATTTAGTTAACTCATAATTTATCATATTGGGTAAAACATCCATATTTTTCAATAGTATTTATGAATTTAAAACCCCTATAGATTTTATATATCAATATAAAAATATACAGGGAATAATATTTCATATAATAAGATCCTTATTATTCATTAGTCTTGGGAGTTTTCATAATCAATAGAAAACTATATATGTTGAGCATATCAAAAGTTACTTTAATAATTTTGTCTAGTAATTATGGTGTTGATTTCTATAAAAATCCATTTTCATTGATGATTTTTTAAAGCATTCAAAGAAAATATATAATAAAAATACATTTGATAGTGATCTCATAATTTTTCTAGTACAAGTTTCACTTCAGGGAAAATAACTAAAAATATATAACGTGGTTGAAATATTCAATTACCTTTTCAAGGGAAATATATTTAATTTTTTCTACTCATGATAAATACGGATTTTAAATAATATGTTCAACCACTATTTAGGTGTATAAAATAAAATAAATGATTTCAAAAACCATAAAATCATGTTCTTGTTGTGATCATATTTCCAATGGTTTTTCCTGAACATTTTTATATAGTATTTTATAATCAAAATATATTTTAATCAATATTCATAGCATCAAATTTTTACCCACCATTAGAAAATAAACATATGATAATTTTGTAGATGCATCTTTTATATAGTATTAAAATGGATCACATGGTAGGTGGGACAACCAATATATACTTTATAAGTTGTCTTCCCTAAATATATGGGATATTAATTTCCAAAATAGCTTCTAATGATATGAATCTTTTCCTTAAAAAAATGGATATGTAATTATAAAATATTACATATCGGGAATTAACAATAACATCATGATAATGAATTCATTGATAATTTAGAATACATGCATCCATTAAATAAATTCATTATTCTCCACCAGATGTATGTAAAATATGTTATCTATAAATTGATGATAATGTATACATGAATCAAAATATTTCATTATAATTGATCTAATATGGACTAAAATATCATTTTTTATATTTAAAGTGTTATGATATATAAACATCTATTTTACCATTGTTAATTCCATTATACAAAAAAATTCCCTATAATCCCTTTTTATTAATTATTTTTACATATCAAGGTACCTCTTTACTCCAATGTCTCAATATGTTTACCATTTTCAAAAATATCGTTAATATATCACATTGAGACTATAGATATAACATGACATTAGGAATTTTTACTACCAGTTAAGAATATTTTATATTCTCTGGAGCTATTAATAAATTTTCTCTACTGGAAAATGTACTTACATGAGAATATACTAACTAATATATGAGTTTTTTTGAATAATTTAATCAAAATAATATTTATAATTGTTTTTATTCAATATCAATATATATAATATATTTAGGATCTTACATTGGGCATAATTATATTTTTAATTATTATTGCCACTGATGGTGGTTGATGAATTCATAATATAATTATTACAGGTTAAGCCCATCAAAAATAGGATTATTGTTTTATGGAAAAACTTACCAACTGTTATTTCATAATAAATCTACTTGAGTGTAGTGCCCATGAGGTATTTTGAAGCTGATTAATGTGGTAGTGAGAACCACTGTAGAAATATATTATGGATTCACAACACACACCTCCTCAGCATCCAAAATTAAAACAACAGTCACATTACAAATTGAAAGGAAAATTATTTGATCAACTATAAAATATTTATGATAAAATTCAATGCATGACTATGACAATTCATATTAATAGATTCTTGAATAATTTTATTATCTTCAATAAATGATATAATACAATTATATTCACATAGATGAATGAATTCATTAATTAAATTTCATGATCAATGAATAATACATCATTATTTATCAATAATGATCATATGGAATTCAATACTAATATATATTAATTATTACTATCATTTTATTGACCACTTATGGTTATCAAATAATTTCAATAAAATAAATAGTATAATTCAAAAAATTCTATTCAAACATCTTGTTTATGAACTAGAAGAATAATAATATGCACATCAAGGGATGAAATCAAATGAATTAATTGAGATAATATTTATTATTCATAAGAACACGAAAAATATTTGTTCCCAGGATATTGCTACTGTAGGAAAAATAATTGATAAATGAAGATATTTTTTCATATAATATGAAAAAAATTATTTTTTATACCATACTTCACGTGTGAATTGTTTTATAAATATTAATAAAATACATTATGTTTTATAAATATATTTATTATCATCAAACAACTTATGATGGTATTGTTTTTTTTAAATTTTATTTCTTAAATAAATAATTCATAATGATTATTATAAAATATCATATTATATCATTCATAATTTAATATAAAATCAAGTGTATTTCCATTTATTCAATGTAATGTAATATATAATTTTTAATGAATATTCTCACTCACTTTATGGAATAGAGTAAAATTATTATTTTTTGAGTTTTAAACTATCTTTAAAAAACTAGAATGAATATTTAATTCAAAAATTTCATCCACTTTTCTGGATAGATATTTGTAAATTATATTTAAAAATGTTCAATTAAAATTTAATTTCTCTCGAATATTTTAGAAAAAATAAATTAAAAGATATACTAAATTAAATAATACAACATTTAAAGATATTCATATTAAATGTCATCTGTATCAAGAACTTTTATACAACACATTCAAACATGATAAGATCAGGGAAAATGAAAGAATAAGAGAAACATAATTTTTCAATTTCTGGAATGATTTGGGAATTTCATATTGACAAATAATAGGTAAGTGATGTTTGTCCCTAATTAGAAAACATCGACTCATTATTCGACATGTACGTGATGTTCATAATTCAGCCACATAAGTTCAAATTGATTAATTATTTTATTAATGGAATTATATTCACCTATAAATTGACCTCATTATTTATTAATGAAATGCATTCTCTTTATAGGGTGTAGAAAAGTTTGTAAACCAGTAGTAATGATTGATTTTAAAGTGATCATTATTTTTCATGCAAAAAAATAAAAAGAAAATCATTTATTATTTTAAAATTTATCAAGTGGGGAATAATAATTCTGAAAATATATTAAATGGAAAATAAGACTCACCTCCCTTCAATTGAGTGTATCAAATGTTAACATTAATGAACATTCAAAAAAAGAGAATGTATGAAAATTATGAGACATACATTTTTCATGTAAAAATCATCTTACATCGATGATAGGGATGATATCAGTGTAATCATGATACGCAATTATGAGAAGTAGATCATGCTGATAATGTGTTGTGAAGTCAATCAACTCTCAATTGAAACTATGAATTTTTTTGGAACCAGAAATTTTAGGACGATCGTAGGTGAAACACATCATTGAGGAAGGAAGCGGTAACTTTTCATATGATGATGGAGACGAAAATAAAAAAACAACATAAATACCTGATGTAAATAAAATAACACAATGTAGATTCCAAAACTATCACTATTTAATTAATACATAATCATATATATATATATATATGTATGTATTACTTAGAATTTGATCCAAAAGTTGAGATGAATCCCTACAAAATCTAATCCAATGGCTAGAATTCTATTGGTCAGAGAGAATAAAATAATTACCATTATGAATAAAATTTATTTGGAGTTGAGGATTCATCATTATTATTATAATTATGATATCCATTTAATAATGTTTTACAAGAATCATGAAATAAAAAAACTATAATATATTTTTATTATTTTCAAATAATATTAATTAATTTCTCAAATCTAAAATATTAGTTTATAAATTAAATTGAAATTTTTTAACTTCATAATGAAACTTATAAAATAAATTTTTGGCCTTAAAACAAGGATTCAATATTTTTAATTAACACATACAAGTTTCTTTTAAAAATCATATTATTTTTAAAAATGGTACTTTTTACCATTAACCTAAAAATAATTATATTTGGAGAATTAAAAAAAATAACCCTAAACCAATTTTCATTTTATAAATTCAATGATGAATTTATTTTTATAAAATAAAAACTTTTCACTATATATATATATATATAAATTAAAATTCAGAATTTTTTTTTTTTTGAGAAAAGTTTTATTGACATTTAGGTTTACTTAATATTATTTTAGATAAAATTTAATAATAATTGAATATAGATATAATAGTTTATAAATATAAATATAATCTATTGTAATAATGTTTCATATGTGACCAATTATTTTTATTATGTAATATACTCCAACCCTTTTTTATAAATGGTTCTGCAAATGGAATCCTTTTAAAAAACATAAATGAAAACTAAAAATATGTAATTATATCTATTGATTATTTTCGTTTTATCTCCCAATGATTTTATAATTCGTGTTGTTTTTAATATTTCATGGTTAATTATAGTTAGGTGTTACTTCAGTTCAATGTTTTGTGTGGAACAAGCTATTTAAGATGGTTTCAATTTAACGGATCTCAAATCTTAGGTTGTCACATTCTACCAACTAAATAAATTTAATAAGAGAAAAAATTATTATAAATTATGGATGAAATTAGGTTAGGTTGTTCTTAAAATATTCATAATGATAGATATAACATCTAATATGACATCCACCTTGCTAGTTTAGAGTATATAATGTTACATATATTTATTCAAACAATGCTATTCATTCAGAAAATTGTGACCCTTAGTATGTATAAACCCTATTAATATATTTAACCTTACATACCTTTCAAAAAAGAATTTTTATCTTAAAGTAATTATTCTATATTAAAATCATATATCCTCATAAAATTAAAACTTACATTCATATTATTTCTTATAGTCACACACTAGTGTATATGTATACCAACCCTAGAAAAATTAGATAATGATTTCCAATAATATCATGAAACATTTCTTAATTAAATAATCAATAAATTTAATGGATAGAAACACTATCTAACTCACATTTCCCCAAATCGTCCCATCAATTATTACATCAACCTCAAGTGTATATAAAACCAAAGAGGTAATTATACATGAACCATGTGTTCTCTTATATTTATATCAAACATGTAACCTCATAATAAAATAATGCTCCAATGATATCGACACCATTTAATATATTTTTCTAAACCATTTAAAAACCCCACTAAAAAAATCCTTATATATTTCACATAATCTTAATAACATTGAGAATAAACAAAAAAAATTTCAAAAAAATATCACTCACTAATGAAAGTAGCTAAGATTTTCATGATTTTATCACTCTAAAGATATCAACCTCACTACCTTTAGGATGACTATGAAACTAAAAATTTTCATCCTAAGATTAATATAAATGGATTTTTAACCATTTAATTATGAACATTTATTTGGTTATAATACATATTAGTTTCATGGCATAGACCATTCTTAACATCACTTTGATGATCTAATTCCACCCAATTAAAATAACAATATTTATTTTTATAGAATAAAAAATAATTTTATGATTGAATAATCATAAAAATATGAATTCATAATCCTATGATATATTCTTTAATAACACCTTTATTTCACCCTATGAGGCATTCATTTCATATTTTTCATACTTTTTTCAACTCGTTACCCTATTAGATCTACCAAGGATAGTTTATGTTCTCTAAAACTTCAATACCTAACAAGATAATATAAAAAATCCTTTATGATAGATTTTAAATAGAATATGATTAATCTAATAATATTCACTCAGAGTGTCTAACCAGGTGTTTAGTTAGTCCTATTTTTCAAAGTAATGATCTGACCCTAGATTCTATTTAACTGGAATCCTAACTTGTACGATTACATAATGAAAATAGAATTCTTGATCCCTATGAGATTGAAAATAGTTTATGGGAATCACATAATGAACATTTGGAATAATTTAACCCTCATATATATACAACAAAATAAAAAATAAAAGAAATAAACATGAAACTAGAGATAAACATAAATATTCAAACAAATAAGATATAGCTGATGTCAAGATAAATTGATTGTGGAAAGAAATAAACATAAGACAGGGTATAAAATATGATCTGACAAATGGCCTAAATAAACTCAATTAAAAGAAAATCCTCATTCCATATCAGTAACACCTGAGACTTTTATGAGAAATATTTTTTTATGTTATATAAATCATAAAAGGAATCTTTCACTACGCACAAAACTTTCTTGGCTTGCTTTACATGCAATCACGATCTTCCTAGATATCTTGCATCGTACACAATACCGAGTTTCACTAAACAATGATATGCTATTAAAATATTATTAAAACTAGCCGTTATAAAAAGTAATAACCACTATTTGAAATTTTGTAAAATTTATTTTTTAAAATGGACTTCATTTTTTGATTCGGAATATCAAAATTTGCCTAAGGTGAAATTTCAAAAATCCGAGAGACATGATTGATATCAGTAAGTAAAATGTAGTTCAATGAGATGAAAATAATTTTTGGTGAATAGAAACTTTTTACTTTTATTTACCATAGTTAAAAGTAAATAGGGTAATTAAGTGTAAAAATGAGATTATTATTACCCTAACACATGTCCTAATTCTATTGGATAAGTTTAATTCGACCAAAAACAACCTTAGATATAATATATTACCATTTAGGCCCACATGGATTAGATTAGGACATTTAATATAAATTTATTTAAAGAAGGGTTAAAATAGTTAAAATCAAAGTTTAATGAGTAAATCATTTTTAATATAGGGTTATAAATAAGATAAATTCAACTATAATTATTCATTAGAAATCTAAAAAGATTTCATATATAATGGTATTTTATTTGTAATTTTTAGATAATAAATAATTTAATTTATTTATGACACAATGATGATGCATTAATTATCTTATTAATGAAATTTTGACATAATTGATGTTATAAATAGCCAAATAAATGTAATTTTAGACTTTTAATGAATTACACTAATTTTATGGGTTAAAATGATATGTTATTATTGATTTAATTAACTTGTTTCGAACTAATAATTATTTTATGATTTTCACAAAAATCAATTACCAAATAGTGTCAGAATTGACATAAAATAGTTTTTAAAAAAATATTATATTATTAATTGATATTTTATTCCTAAAAATATAAGGTTCGGCTAAATGACTTAGATAGGGTTATATAGTTTAATAATAAACAACTAGGGGTTTTTTGACTTGTTATAGTAAGTTTATTAACCTTATATTGTAAGAAAACAAGAAGTAGAGGTAAGGGTAAAATTATTTAACTTAAAGTTATATCTAAATGATAAGGTTAAAATAATAACATAAAATTGTCCAAATTCTATTGGATGATGGTATTTCGACCCATCCCCACCTTATCTTCGAAATAAATCAATTTGGAGCTATTTAAAACTGAATATGACTTTATAATAAAATAATATTTTTTGTTTTTCCAAAGGTGCCCCTCTCCTCCCTTATAAAAGGGCACCTCCTCCCTCTCTTCCTCACACCAATTTGAGCCTTCAAGATCGGCCAATCCCTACCCATTTTACTTCCTAACTTCCCTAGAATCATCCTAGAGTTCCTGGTATTCTTCAAAGACCAACCCTAGTTTCCTAAGAGGAGGATAAGAAGAGGCACGTCAATGAAGAGGTAATATCCATTACCGATCCATTCCAACTTCTTTCTTATTCAACTTCTTATTATTTAGTTGTTTCATTATGAATTAATAACATTAGTATCACTAATATACTGATATGTTATTATAAGTATGAAACAACTCTATTTAACCATCTATCCATCCTACGGAAAACGAAATCACCGCGCGTGCGTACGTACGGAATGTCGTCTCCACGCCGTGGTGTAATATATTTTCCATCAGCACCTTACTTGGATGGGTAAAATGGTGAAAATAAATAACAATATATGATTATTTTAAGGTTTTATTGATTCTAAAATAGTATACATACACTCCAATACAATTCCACGATAATGGGAACGATATCATCGCTCGTGCGTACGTACGGAATACCGTCTCCACGATGTGATGCGATTCGTTCTACATGATATTCATTGAATAATGATTATATAAATGCATTGAATGAATAAATATGATATATAGTACATTAATTACATTCTGGAAATGATGTATCTATAACCTAAAGAGAAGAATAAGAATTTATTCGACAAAACACGCATAAGAACAAAAAGTTATAAACACCCAAATAACAAGTAGTAATGAAATATTACTAATAAGAAGCTAAGAGTATGACCATATATGATATCATAACAATAAGTATAATTCTTGAATAAGTCAATAATTTTATTTAAATTATTATACATGAGGTTCAGACACTTACAAAGCAAGTCGGACCTAAGGTAAGGGAAAATCTCGCAATCTCATTTTTATCCGAGATTGTTTATACTTCAGAATATACTGGGGAATATTTATCATCCACATCCATGTTTCCTCAATATGTAAAATTTATATCATTCTACAATTGTTTAAATCCAATTTTACCCTTCGGTGAGTTTTTAGTAAATGATATGAAAGGAATCTTTTGTCGTTTTTCGTACGAGGTACTTTTTGACTTTTCTGACAAAAGTATGAGAAGAATGTTTTTTTTAACATATACGACATGAATGGATTTTTAAAACATTATTTCCAAGAAGCTTCCTTTACAAGTTTTCAAGTTTATTTTTAATAAACTTCTTTTAGTTTAGAATTGTATGACATGTTATGAAAGGAAAATTGTTTTTGAAGTAGAAAGGATATTTTCCTCAAGAATGGAGTTCAAGTGTTCTATCAAAATTATTTTCCATCTAAGATAATAAAGGGTTCTATTTTATCATAATTATTACATTGATTTGATTATTTTGTGATGGAATTATTTTTATGAATTCCTTTATCTTATATGAATTGTTTTATGAAGTCATGATGTTTAACAATCCCATTTTTATTACATGGGATATGCTATAATGTATGGTTTATGATTTTGTCGCACACATAAGAATGGTATCATTATGAGATGGATGGGACCTATATCTCTCTCCAATGCATTGGGTAAATATTTTATATCTCATGAGATAGACATGGCTAGAACGGCAGGTTAAACTGGTTCAATACAACAGGACTGAAACGAGGAGTGAACTGGGTTTAGAAATTGACATTGTCCACTAAGATAGTCTTGGCAATGAGTCTTGACTCGTAAGTAATGATTCTCTATGATTATGTGTTTATGCCACAAAGCTTCATGTTTTAAGTTATGATTATTGTGATTACATTTCACTACCATGATTTATCCCATGTTATGAAATTTATGATCTCTTTTGCAGGTTAAGATTTCCAAAATGTTATGTTCTTATGAATATGATGTGATTGATATTTCTTTTGTTTAACCTTACTGAGAATTTGAGCTCTCCCATTTGTATGTTTTATTTCCCAAGGTCAAGATGAAGGTTATTAAGTAAGATATGCCAAAAGGGACTATATATATGATGAAATAAATTGGAGATAGTGTAGACGCTTTATGAACTAGTTGTTTATGTTTCCCACTTTCTAAATACACTATCACTATACGGTCCTTTCATAGTTTTATTATATGTTGTATTAAGTTTACTTCAATTTTAAATTACTATCAATGTATGTAAAGTATGGGTTGTTATAGTTGGTATTAGAGGAAAGGTATAGTCAACCTTCAGAAACTAGGACGTGAAACCCTTAGTTAGAAACCTAAGGATATGTCTAATCATAGAACACAATTTTAGTGTTTTAGAAATGGCCATGAACAACCTATGATAAGACCTTAAGTGTGAAATTTTATTGTTGATTATGTGGTTTTCCTATTATAATTAGTGTTTGTCACACTATTATTCTTGGTTTTAGTCAATGGATGGAACTCGAAGGAACCGTGTTAATGCGGAATGCGACGGGCAATACAATGATTGTCCCCCTGAGAAACCAAATGTTATGGGAGCTAGAATGCAAAATCTTGTAGCCATGATCACACAACTTTCTCAAGATATGAATCATGCAGGACTTACAAACGAGCAATGTAAGGAGAAAAATTCTGTTGAATCCTTCATGAGACAGCGTCCACCGTCATTCAGCGGGTCTAGTGATCCATTAGTTGCTGAACAATGGATCAGTACTACTGAAAAGATATTTTCAGTTTTTTCAATGTTCTGAACATGATAAATTCATCTTAGCATTGTATCTTTTGGAAGGAGATGTTGATCAATGGTGGAATCTTATCATGAATATGAGGCAAAGGGATGAAATTGAATCCATGTAATGGGATGAGTTCAAGAACTTATTTTTCAATAAGTACATCCCTCGTATTCTTCAAACAAAGATGGAGAAGGAGTTTCATGAACTAAAGAAAAAGGATGATGAATCTGTTAGTACCTATGAGGTAAATTTTACAAGACTTGTAAGGTACGCTTCTGGTATTATTATCCAAATAGAGAGTAAGATCGATCGATTCTTTAGTGTCTTAAAACCAAGTCTTCAAAGGGCGTTAGCCATAAGGGACTTCAATAGCTACGAGGAAATCGTTCAACGTGCTCTCAAAGTTGAGATGGAGATTGGAGTAACCCATCAGTCATATGGGTTTGATAAGAAGAGGAAAATGGAATTCGAAGGAAAACTTAAAGAGCACACTGAAAAGAAGTGGAGTTTTCCCTTATGCTCAAAGTGTGGAATGAAACATGGAGGGAGTTTTCTTAAAGGGACAAGTAAATGTTTCAAATGTGGAAAGGAAGGTCATTAGACATTTGAATGCTGCAATGATGGGAAGAATATGTCTAGTGATGTGGACAAATAAAAGGATACATAGAGTGCACCTCCAACATTTCAATGTTACAAGTTCATGGAAATGGGGCATTGTGCCAATCAATGCCCTAATCCAAGGGTTGATGATGATGATCGATGTCAACAAACTCTCAAGGCCAAAGGCAAAGGAAAGTCACATGTAATTACTATCAGCGATGTAGAGTATGATAAAGATGTGGTGAAAGGTACACTTACCATCCACTCTAATTTAGAAAATGTTTTATTTGATTCTGGATCCAACCACTCTTTTATTTCTGAAGAATCATCTAAGGGTATCACCATATTACCTCAATAATTAGATGTTGAGATAGCTGTGACAACCCCTAATGGCACAACAATCACATCAAAAGTTTATAATTCTTCTCCGATTGAAGTTGTTGGGAAAGTTCTTCCTGAAAATCTTGTGATCCTTCCTATAGTGGAATTTGATGTGATTCTTGGCATGGATTGGCTTTCTCTATATGGAGCTCATATGAATTGCCAAAGAAGGGAACTCACATTTCATATTCCAGATCAATCTATGATCATTTATCGATGTAAGGATGAACATAACCTTCTAGTGGAAATTTCTTCCATCTTATGGGTCTGGATTCCACTAAATGAAGGTTATTTATCTCAAATGGTTGGAGAGAAGATCACGATTAAGAATATGCCCATTGTACAGGAGTTCGATTTTTCCTATCTGGAGGAATTTCCAGGCCTTCCACCAAATCGTGAAGTTGAGTTTTCAATAGAACACATACCGGGTGCTTTTCCTATTTCAAAGACACCTTATAGAATGGATCCAATTGATCTGCAAGAATTAAAGAAGCAACTGCAAGAGAATCTGGATAAAGGATTAATACGCCCTAGTGCGTCACCTTGGGGAGCACCTGTTCTATTTGTTATGAAGGAAGATGGATCAATGAGACTCTGTATTGATTATTGAGAACTTAACAAGATCACTATCAAGAACAAATATCCTCTCTCATGCATTGATGGCTTATTTGACCAACTACATGGAGATTAATACTTTTCCAAGATTGATATTCATTCTGGGTATCATCAATTAAGGGTCAAAATGGAGGATATACCAAAGACAGCATTCTGTACAAGGTATGGACACTATGAATTTATAGTGATGCCATTTGGTATTACTAATTCCCCTTTTATCTTCATGGATCTGATGAATAGAGTCCTTAGAGTCTATCTTGATCAGTTTGTGGTAGTCTTTATAGATGATATTCTTGTTTATTCAAAGATCAAGGAAGAACATGACGATCACGTGAGAATGATATTGAAGACCCTGAGAAAGGAGAAGCTTTATGCCAAATTTACTAAGTGTGAATTTTGGCTTTAAAATGATTCATTTTTGGGTCACATAATCTCAAAAGACGGGATATCTGTGGATCTTGCAAAAATAGAGGTTATCGAAAGATGGTCGAGACCAACAACTATAATTGAGATCCAAAGTTTTCTTGGTTTGGATGGATATTATCGATGTTTTGAGAAATATTTTTCATGATTATCTAATCCACTCACCAAGTTGACTTGGAAAGGAGTTAAGTTTGTTTGGATGGAGGAATGTGAAGAGAATTTCAAGGAGTTGAAAAGAAGGTTATCTAGTGCACCTGTACTCAAACTACCTTGTAATGGAGAAAGGTTTGTGATCTATAGTGATGCATCCATGAAGGGATAGGGGTGTGTTCTCATGAAAAACGATATGGTGATAGCTTATGTATCACGATAGATGAAAATCCATGAGCAAAATTACCAAACTCATGATTTGGAGTTAGCTGCGGTAATCTTTGCATTAAAGATTTGGAGGAATTATCTTTATTGGGAAAGGTGTGACATTTATACCGATCATAAAATTTTAAAGTATATTTTCACAAAGAAGGAGTTGAATATGTGCCAAAGAAGATGGTTGGAGCTGATTAAGGATTACGACTGCTCAATTCATTACCACCTTGGGAGAGCAAACAAGTTGGCAGATGCATTAAGTCGACAAGACCATGCTAGCATATCCATGATGAGGATCACAAAGATCCAATATTTATGGATTTACAAAGGATGGATCTTGGAATTATAATGAAAGGGGAAAAATCTTATCTTTCTCAAATGAATGTTCAGCCATCTATACATGTGAGGATTAAAGAGGCACAAAAAGAAGATGTAGAGTTACAAAAGAAGGTGAGAAATGTTCCTGGATTCAACCTTGATTGTGATGGGATAATAAAGTTCAGGAATCGAGTTTGTGTTCCTCCCATCCCAGAACTAAAGAAAGAGTTGCTAGATGAGGCTCACTGTTCTTCATTCTCTATTCATACTAGAAGCAAGAAGATGTATATGGACCTGAAAGAGTACTTCTAGTGGGATGGAATGAAAAGAGATGTTGCTGAATATGTCTCTCGATTCTTGTTTTGTCTGCAAGTTAAAGCTGAGAGACATAATTATAAGGGGATGTTACAACCATTACCCATACCCAAATAAAAATGGGAAAACATCACTATGGACTTTGTTACAGGACTTCCTAAAACATCCAAAGGCAATAATGCTATCTAGGTCATAGCTGATCGTCTTACAAAGTCTGCACACTTCATTGCTATTAGAGAGGATTTATCTCTAGATAAGCTTGCCATGATATATGTAAAGGAAGTTGTAAGATTGCATGGAGTACCACTTTCTATTATATCTCATCGGGATCTATGGTTTACCTCAATGTTCTAGCGAAGTCTTCAGCATACTCTGGATACAGAGTTGAGTTTCAGCACTACTTATCATCCTCAGACGGACGGTCAGTCTGAGAGGAAAATTCAAACTATAGAAGAAATGTTGAGAGCTTTCTCTATGGATTTCAAAGGAGGTTGGGATCAACACCTACCTTTGGTGGAATTTTCATATAATAATAGCTTTCACTCCAGTATTCAGATGGCTCCTTATGAAGATATCTATGGAAAGAAATGCAGGACTCCAACTGTAGAGACACGAAACATGACGTACATGGACATTAAAGTACTTTTACGTAATACATAGTACATAACAAAAACACATAAACAAGTATCGTAATAGTTTAGTGTCTTTTTAATCTCGGAATATAATCTTATAATGGTGGTGAATGATCTTCAACATCTCCCATAAAGATCTTCCCTTTTTTACCTAAAACCTTACTTTATATCCTGGGGAAAAGAAAACATAAAAGGGGTGAGCTCAAATGCTCAGTAAGGGTAAACAAAAGAAATATCAATCACATCATATACATAAGAACATAACTTTTGGAAATCTTAACCTGCAAAAGATATCATAATATCATAACATGGGATAAATCATACAAGTGAAATGTAATCCCAATAATCATAACATAAAACATGAAACTTTGTGGCATACACACATAATCATAGAGAATAATTTATTATTAGTCAAGACTCATTGCCAAAACTATCTTAGTGGACAAAGTCCATTTCCGAACCGAGTCACCCTCGTTTCAGTCCTGTTTCACTGAACTGGTATAACCTACCATTTCAGCCATGTCTATCTCATGAGATATAAAATCTTTACCCAATGCATTGGAGGGAGATATAGGTCCCACCCATCTCATAATGATACCATTCTTATGTGTGCCACAAAATCATAAACAATACATCATAGCATAACCCATGTAATAAAAATGGGAATCTTTAAACATCATGACATCATAAAACAGTTCATATAAGATAAAAGAATTCATAAAAAATATTTCCATCATAACATAATAAAATCCATGTAATAATAGGGATATAAACAGAACCCTTTATTATCTTAGATGGAAAATAATTTTGATAAAACACATGAACTACATTCTTGAGGAAAATATCCTTTTTGCTTCAAAAACACTTTTCCTTTCTTCACATGTCGTACAATTATAAACTAAAAGAAGTTGATTAAAAATAAACACGATAACTTGTAAAGGAAGCATCTTGGAAATAATGTTTTAAAAATCCATTCAAGCCGTATAAGTTAAAAAAAACATTCTTCTCATACTTTTGTTGGAAAAGTCAAAAAAATACCTTGTATGGAAAACGACAAAAGATTCCTTTCATATCTTTTACTAAAAACTCACAGAAGGGTAAAATTGGATTTAAAAAATTGTAGGTGGATGGAAATAATATTAAATATTGAGGAAACATGGATGTGGATGATAAAATACACCCCAGTAAATGCCAAAGTATAAACAATCTCGGATAAAAATGAGATTGTGATATTTCCCTTACCTTAGGTCCGACTTGCTTTGTAAGTGTCCTAACCTCCTGTATAATGATTTAAATAATGTTATTGACTTATTAAAGAATCATATTCATTTTTATGATGTCATATATTGTTCACTTATGACTTTATATTACCCGTTCTTTTGTAAATTCCATGTTAAAGAAGCGTTTTGGGTAAAATCGTTTCATTTATCGTAGGTGTTTGGACTTGTTGTTCTTGACATTATTATTACTTATATCATGATTTACATACTTCTAGAATATAAATTATGATTTATATATCATATATATTCAGTATTTATATATATATAACAGATAGATAAATGAAATGAAACACAACGTTCATGGAGACGGTAGTTCGTACGTACGCATGAACGCTGCTTTCCTTTCCTTATTGTCTTGAATGGAAGTAAGTAGATGACATATATATATATATACATAAATCCAGTAGATTTACCATTTCATGTATTCCATTAATATTTGTTATATATACTTTATAATCATTCTGGAATTGTTAACATGGATAATGAATCTCATCGCGTCATGGAGACGGTAGTCCGTACGTACACACGAGTGATGATATCGTTCCCATGGCCGTGTAACTGTGTTAAAGTGTATGTATACTATTTCAGTATCAATATAACTTTATAATAATAATATATAGTTACTCATTACACCATTATACCAATCCTATTAAGGTGACGGTGGAAAATAGCTTACACCCCGGCCTGAAGACGGTATTCCGTACGTACGCACGCGCGGTGATTTCATTTTCCGTAGGATGGATAGATGGTTAAATAGGGTTGTTTCATACTTATAATAACATATCATAATTTTAGTGATACTGATGTTATTACTTCATAATGAAAAAACTAAAGAAGAAGAAGTTGAAGAAGAAAGAAATTGAAAATGATCGGTAATGGATATTACCTCTTCTTTGAAATGCTTCTTTGAGACCTTCTTTTGGGGCTCTAAACATGGACTTTTAAGAATACTAGGACCTCTAGGATGATACTAGGGAAGTGGAGAAGAGATTTTGGCAGGGTTTGGCCGATCTGGAATCTCAAATTGGTGTGAGGATGAGGGGGAGGAGGTGTCCTTTTATAAGGGAGGAGAGGGGCATCTTAAGAAAAATCTCAAAATATTATTTTATATTAAGGTCAAATTCGGTTTATAATGGTTCCAAATGGTCTTATTTCAAAGATAAAGTGGGGATGGGTCGAAATAATCTCATCCAATAGGATTTATACAAGTTTAGGTTATTATTTTAACCTTATCAATTAGATTTAACTCTATGTTAAATAATTTAACTTTTACCGTGTCTTTTTGTTTTCTTACACTATATGGTTAATAAACTTACTATATCAAGCCAAAAGAACCCCAAGATGTTTATTATTAATATATATATCCTTATCTAAGTCATTTGGCCGAAACATAGATTTTTAAGAATTAAATAACAATTTATAATATAATATTTGTTTTAAAAACAAATTTATGTCAATTTGGACACTATTTGGTACATGATTTTTATGAAATTTCTAACAGAATGATAAGTTCGAACAAAGTAACATAAATCAACAATAACATGTAATATTAACCTAGAAAATTACTGTAAGTCCTAAAAAATCGCAAATTACATTTATTTGGGAATTCATAACATCAAATATGTTAATATTTTCTTAAAAAAGTAATTACTGCATCATCGTTGTGTCATAAATAAATTAAATTATTTAAAGTTTAAAAATTACAAATAATATTCCATTATATAGGAAATCTTTTTATATTTCTAATGAATATTTATATTCCAAATTATATTATGTATAACCTTATATTAAAAATGTTTTAGTAAATATACTTTGATTTTAACTCTTTCAACTCTTTTTTGAATTAAATAATAATAAATGTCCTAATCGAATCCAAGTGGGCCAAATGATAATATTTTACACTTAAGGTTGTTTTTGGTCGAGATACACTTGTACAATAGGATTAGGACATGTGTTAGGGTAATAATAATATCATTTGTACCCTTAATTACCCTATTTACTTTTAACCGTGGTAAATAAAAGTAAAAAGTTACTATTCACCAAAAATTATTTTAATCTCATTGAACCACATTTTACTTACTGACATCAACCTTGTCTCTCGGATTTTTGAAATTCCATTCACAGAAGCGGTAAAATTAAGATTTATGAGAAAATTAATTTTTTTAACTACCACTTAGTAGTTTCACTATTCATCAAAAATTGATGTTTTTCAGAAAAATGCCAAAATTTCACCCTAAGCTATAATTGATATTCTGAATTCAAAAATTATTTCTATTTTACCAAATTCCCAACATATATGTTTCATTAATTAATTATATAATTAATTTCCGCTGTCACAACAAATAGAGTGTTTTTAAGAGATAATAACTATCAAAAGATTAACACTTGTTTAAGTCTGGTGTAAATGTGAAATTACATTCAATGACCAACATTGTATTGAATTGAAAAAATATATTCTAAATATACTTTAAAACCACTCAAATTAATAATTTATAACTATTAATTATTTTGATTAAAAAAGTTTTTTTTAATTAAAATTTAGTAATTTTCACTATTCATCAGAAAATGAAAGTTATCCGAAAAGTACAAAAATTTCACCCTAAGCTAATTTCGATATTAAAAATCCATAAATAAAGTCCATTTTGAAAAATAAAAATTACAAAATTTCAAAAAGTGGTTATTACTATTCACAACGGCTAGTTTTTATAATATTTTAATAACATATTGTTGTTTAGTGAAACTCGTTATTGCGTACTACACACGCTATCGAGGAAGGTCGCGATTGCCTGTAATGCAATGCAAGTCAAGGATGTGTGTTGTGCAAGCTCCTTTTGGTGTAGCGTACAACACAAGACATTGGTGAAATTAAAAAGAATATTTTTTCATAAAATCTTGGGCTGTTACATTCTACCCCCCTTAAAATGAATTTCGCCCTCGAAATTCGTCGGGGTTATAAATGGTTTACTAGTCGAATGATTCATTAATAGAAACACACATCGTAAAAAGGAATACGAAAATCAATTTTTATAAAAAAAAAGTATGAAACTTGACGGTTACCCAAATAAACTTATCACTGGGTTTCCACATAGGTGAAAATATGGATATGGAAGAGAAATCTAACCATCATGTTCTGATGGAGAGTGGTAGAGAACATGGCTATGGAAAAGCCAGCAATCACAAAGCCATAAATTTGTGACGATCTAAGGTACCATCTGATTCATCAGATATAAGAGCACTAGGACAACATTTTTGGTTTTCATGATCGTTTCCCTAAAGTTGATGAAATTGGAATTAGAAGAAATACTTTCGTGATTTTGGTATAGCCTCACCGTTTGTCATTCATTGGACAATTTCCACTTAATCTCTTAAAGAAATTGTCATTTGTGATGTGTTAACAGATCATGTGATAGAATGATGGGTCATTCCATATGTCTCAAACAAAAGGTTTGAAAAGTTATCAAAAAATACATAAGTCCATCTACAGTGAGATTAATCATAAATGGTTCTTAAAATGAACTTATACTTCATATATCATACTGCTTAATAAAATAAAACTAGTTTCTACTAAACAGGGAGTTTTTGTAGGCCAGTGGTAGGCGATAAAGGCTAGTCGCACTTCGATTGTGGGTTTGATTTCCACAGCCTTGTCCGACGCGATGGGCTGTCGCTCGTCCTGCAGGTTGTCCTTTTTCTAAAACTACATTACTATAACATCCCATCAATAATATCAAAAAAAGAACTTCTATCCTTAAAAAATACTAATTTATGTCCAACATAATCCATTCTAGTCTTTAGGCTTATCCATAATACTGCAGTCCATTGTCATAATATAGTGAAAACGATTACCAGAGATTTAATATTGTCGTTGATCCCCATATATCATAAGATATGTTTTGTTGGCCACATTACAAACATGTAAATACCTTAATCATGTATTTTCTTGAAGAATGAATACCCATTGAACCTTAGTGAAAACATGAATGCAGTTAAAGTTAACACTTTCCACATACCAAAATCCTCAAAATTCTATATACTCAAACCATGATATCACTTAGTCCTTATATCAATCATGAGCTCATGAATATGGTCAACCATTTCATTTCCTCGTTTTCCCTTCATTATGCACAAATCATCTTTTTTTTCAAAAATATCTCATTCACATTGCATGGTTACCGGTACCATTGAAAACCACAATAGTCCAATACATAAATATTCCAAAACTCCATGATACAACATTATTTTGGAATCCCATTACATAAACACTTAATCATTCCACCACATCGTTGTCATATTCAACATCGCCAGTAGTGATCGCATGTGACTTCCCTTTGTCCTTTGCCTTAAGCGGTTGCTCATGTCGATCATCACTAACCCCTGGATTAGGGAATTTATTAGCATAATGCCCCATTTCCTTGCACTTGAAGCATTGAAGTGTTGGTGGTGCGTTCTCTGCAGTGTTTGCTTTATTCACATCATTAGAATCCCTTTTTCCATTACTTTGACACTCAGCTGCTCGATGACCTTCTTTTCCACACTTAAAACATTTTCTAGCCCCTTTAAGACAATCCCCACCATGCTTTTTTCCACACTTTGAGCATAAGGAAACATTCATCTTATTTTCACCATTATTCTGAGATTTCTCCTTGAACTACATCTTTTGTTTCTTGTCAAAACCATGAGATGGATATGTAACACCAACTTCTATTTCTACCTTGATAGCACAACACACAATTTCTTCATAGCTACTGATGTCTCTTATAGCTAATGCCCTTCGAAGACTTGGTTTTAAGCCACTGAAAAATCGATCAACTTTACTTTCAGGTTGGATGATAATGCCAGATGCATACCTTGCAAGTCATGTAAAATTCGCTTCATATATACCAACAGATTCATCATCCTTTTGCTTTAGTTCAAGAAACTCCTTCTCCATCTTTTTTCAAAGAACACGAGGGAAGTACTTATTGAAAAATAAGTTCTTAAACTCGTCTCATTCAATGGAGTCAATTTAATATCTTTGCCTTGTATTCTTGATATGATTCCACCATTGATCAGCTTCACCTTCCAAATGATATACTGCTAACATGACCATATCATGTTCAAAACATTGAAGAATTGAAAATTTCTTTTTAGTTGTACTGATCCTTTATTCAGCAATAAGTGGATCAGAAGTCCCACTAAAAGAAGGTGGACGTTGCCTCATGAAGGTCTCAATAGAATATTGTTCCCTTCTCTGCTCATTTGGAAGTCCAGAATGATTCATAGCTTGTGTATGTATAACAATAAGATTTTGCACTCCATCTCCCCTAACATTTGTTTGTTCAGGAGGATAATCATTGCATTGTCCATTGCATTGATCAACACAGTTCCTTCGTGTTCCAGCCATCGTCTAAAACACAAAAATAATAGTGTGAGAGGAAAAAATCATGCTAGGGAAAAAAAACATAATAAAGGGGGAGTACCTTCAATATCTAACATCTTATGTTTAATTCTAAGATCATTAGTCCAATTCTAGGACTATAACCTATACGTATACTTATCCTTAAAGACATCCCTAGACATACCTTAGAAATATCTCTAGGGATCTCACTAACGTTTTCGGATCCTAGTTTCCAAAGGTTGACTAAACCTTTCCTCTGATACCGACTGTAGGGACCTGAAGCTTGACGTACATGGACATTACATTACATTTACGTAATACATAGTACATAACAAAAACACATACACAAGGATCGTAATAGTTTAGTGTCTTTGGAAACTCAGAATATAATCTTCTAATCATGGTGAAAGATCTTCAACATCTCCCATAAAGATCTTCCCTTTTTTACCTAAAGCCTTACTTTATATCCTGGGGAAAAGAAAACATAAAAGGGGTGAGCTCAAATTCTCAGTAAGGGTAAACAAAAGAAATATCAATCACATCACATACATAAGAACATAACTTTTGGAAATCTTAACCAGTAAAAGAGATCATAATATCATAACATGGGATAAATCATAGAAGTGAAATGTAATCCCAATAATCATAACATAAAACAAGAATCTTTTTGGCATACACACATAATCATAGAGAATCATTTCTTATTAGTCAAGACTCATTGCCAAGACTATCTTAGTGGACAAAGTCCATTTCCGAACCGAGTCACCCTCGTTTCAGTCCAATTTCACTGAACCGGTATAACCTACCATTTCAGCCATGTCTATCTCATGAGATATAAAATCTTTACCCAATGCATTGGAGGGAGATATAGGTCCCACCAATATCATAATGATACCATTCTTATGTGTGACATAAAATCATAAACAATACATCATAGCATAACCCATGTAATAAAAATGGGAATCTTTAAACATCATGACATCATAAAACAGTTCATATAAGATAAAAGAATTCATAAATAATATTTCCATCATAACATAATCAAATCCATTTAATAATAGGGATATAAACAGAACCCTTTATTATCTTAGATGGAAAATAATTTTGATAAAACACTTGTACTCCATTCTTGAGGAAAATATCCTTTTTTCTTCAAAAACACTTTTCCTTTCTTAACATGTCGTACAATTATAAACTAAAAGATGTTTATTAAAAATAAACTTGAAAACTTGTATTGTTATATTTTTGGAAATAATGTTTTAAAAATCCATTCATGTCGTATAAGTTAGAAAAAACATTCATCTCATACTTTTGTCGGAAAAGTCAAAAAAGTACCTTGAATGAAAAACGACAAAAGATTCATTTCATATCTTTTACTAAAAACTCACCGAAGGGTAAAATGGGATTTAAAAAATTGTAGGTGGATGGAAATAATATTACATATTGAGGAAACATGGATGTGGATGATAAAATTCACCCCAGTAAATGCCAAAGTATAAAGAATCCCGGATAAAAATGAGATTGTGATATTTCCCATACCTTAGGTCCGACTTGATTTGTAAGTGTCCGAAACTCCTGTATAATGATTTAAATAATGTTATTGACTTATTACAGAATCATATTCATTGTTATGATATCATATATGGTTCACTTATGACTTTATATTACCCGTTCTTTTGTAAATTCCATGTTAAAGAAGCATTTTGGGTAAAATCGTTTCATTTATCGTAGGTGTTTGGACTTGTTGTTATTGACATTATTATTACTTATATCATGATTTACTTACTTTCAGAATATAAATTATGATTTATATATCATATATATTCAGTATATATATATATAATAGATAGATAAATGAAATGAAACACACCGTTCATGGAGACGGTAGTCCGTACGTACGCATGAACGCTGCTTTCCTTTCCTTATTGTCTTGAATGGAAGTAAGTAGATGACATATATATATATATATATATATATACAAATCCAGTAGATTTACCATGTCATATATTCCATTATTATTCGTTATAAATACTTTATAATCATTCTGGAATGGTTAACATGGATAATGAATCTCATCACGTCGTGGAGATGGTAGTCCGTACATACGCACGAGCGATGATATCGTTCCCATGGTCGTGGAATTGTGTTAAAGTGTATGTATAATATTTCAGTATCAATATCACTTTATAATAATCATATATAGTTACTCATTACACCATTATACCTAACCTATTACGGTGGTGGCGGAAAATAGCTTACACCACGGCGTGGAGACGGTATTCTGTACGTACGAACGCGCGGTGATTTCATTTTCCGTGGGATGGATAGATGGTTAAATAGGGTTGTTTCATAATTATAATAACATATTAGTATATTAGTGATACTTATGTTATTACTTCATAATTAAACAACTAAATAAGAAGATGTTGAAGAAGAATGAAATTGAAAAGGATCGGTAATGGATATTACCTCTTCTTTGAAGTGCTTCTTTGAGACATCCTTTTAGGGCACTAAAATTGGTCTTTTAAGAAGACCAGGACCTCTAGGATGATACTAGGGAAGTGGAGAAGAGATTTAGTCAGGGTTTGGCCGATCTTGAATGCTCAAATTGTTGTGAGGAGGAGGTGGAGGAGGTGCCCTTTTATAAGGGAGTAGAGGGGCATCTTAGGAAAATCTCAAAATATTATTTTATATTAAGGTCAAATTCGGTTTATAATGGTTCCAAATGGTCTTATTTCGAAGATAATGTGGGGATGGATCGAAATCCTCTCATCCAATTGGATTTAGACAAGTTTAGGTTATTATTTTAACCTTATCAATTAGATTTAACTCTTAGTTAAATAATTTATCTTTTACCGTGTATTTTTGTTTTCTTACACTATATGGTTAATAAACTTAATATATCGAGCCAAACGATCCCAAAGATGTTTATTATTAATATATCTATCCTTATATAAGTCATTTGGCCAAACCTAAGATTTTTATGAATTAAATAACAATTAATAATATAATATTTGTTTTAAAAACTAATTTATGTCAATTTTGACACTATTTGGTACATGATTTTTATGAAATTTCTAACAGAATTATAAGTTCGAACCAGGTAACTTAAATCAACAATAACATGTCATATTAACATATAAAATTAGTGTAAGTCATATAGAGTCTCAAATTACATTTATTTGGGCATTCATAACATCAATTATGTTAATATTTTATGAATAAGGTAATTACTGCATCATTGTTGTGTCATAAATAAATTAAATTATTTAAAGTTTAAAAATTAAAAATAAAATTCCATTGTGTAGGAAATATTTTTCGCATTATAATGAATATTTATAGTTGAATTTATATTATTTATAACCTTATATTAAAAATGTTTTAGTAAATAAACTGTGATTTTAACTCTTTTAACTCTTCTTTGAATTAAATAATAATAAATGTCCTAATCTAATCCAAGTGGGCCTAAATTATAATATTTTACACTTAAGGTTCTTTTTGGTCGAGATAAACTTGTATAATAGGATTAGGACATGTGTTAGGGTAATACTAATATCATTTTTACCCATAATTACCCTAGTTACTTTTAACCGTGGTAAATAAAAGTAAAAAGTTACTATTCACCAAAAATTATTTTCATCTCATTAAAACACATTTACTTACTGACATCAACCGTGTCTCTCAGATTTTTGAAATTCCATTCACAGAAGCGGTAAAATTAAGATTTATGAGAAAATTAATTTTTTTAACTACCACTTAGTAGTTTCATTATTCATCAAAAATTGAAGTTTTTCAGAAAAATGCCAAAATTTCACCCTAATATATAATTGATATTCCGAATTAAAAAATGATTTCTATTTTACAAAATTCACAACATATAAGTTTCATTAATTAATTTTATAATTAATTTCCACTGTCACAACAAATAGCGTGTTTTTAAGAGATAATAACTATCAAAAGATTAACACCTGTTTATGTCTGGTGTAAATGTGAAATTAAATTCAATGGCCAACATTATATTGAATTGTAAAAATATATTCTAAATATAATTTAAACCACTCAAATTAATAATTTATCACTATTAATTATTTCGATTAAAAAAGTAGTTTTTAATTAAAATTTAGTAATTTTGACTATTCATTAGAAAATGAAAGTTATCCGAAAAGTACCAAAATTTCACCCTAAGCTAATTTCGATATTACGAATCCAAAAATAAAGTCCATTTTGAAAAATAAAATTTACAAAATTTCAAAAAGTGGTTATTAATATTCATAACGGCTAGTTTTTATAATATTTTAATAACCTATTGTTGTTTAGTGAAACTCGTTATTGCGTACTACACACGCTATCGAGGAAGGTCGCGATTGCGTGTAATGCAAGGAAAGTCAAGGATGCGTGTTGTGCAAGCTCCTTTTGGTGTAGCATACAACAAAAGACATTGGTGAAATTAAAAAGAATATGTTTTCATAAAATCTTGGGCTGTTACACCAACTAAGTTCACTCCTTATTCTAGTCCTTATTATCTCCTGATATATGCTTCTTTCCCCAACACATTGGTGGAATATACAATTTTGGGAAATCTTTTTACATAATAAAAATTATATATATGTCTTACATAAGATCATGAAACATCCATAATATCATAAAATTACAACTCATTGAAATGATTTGGGTTTCTCAAAGGTTTCATCATCAAAATGTTAAACCATTCACAAAAAGAAAAAAGATGGTAAAATTAGATCATAACCACAGTAAATCATTAGAAACATCAAAGAATGTTTTCATATAAAAATATACTTTACATACATAGATATTACATATTACTAGATGATTATGTATTACATTATATAATTATCCACAACACAATCTACTTGGCGTGTTTTATTTAGAAATATGGATATAAAAAAATAGCTTCATAAGTAAACTAGATCATCTTCAACTAATTTTGTCATAACTATCTCTATTATAATACATATAATAATTAATACCATTCGATATAACATGAGGATATGAAATATAAGAAAGGTTTATCTTAGATTATTAGTAAAGGAAAACAATATAGATGTCATTCATTTCTTAAAAAAACATAAACATATAGGTAAGAGAACATGATCATAACATTTGAAACTATACGATAAATATCATAGATCATAATCTTGGGTCATGGAATGAATATGGGATGTTCATAGACATGAATCGTAAATAAATCAGAGACCATGTTCCATGAGGCATAAAATTGGAATAGGATATAATGTTTTGGCATAGATATAAGCATATAAAATCAATTCCATAGAAGAGAATTATCACTTCAATGACTATAATAAAAGAATGGGTTTTCTCTCCACTCCAACTTAGTAGTCGATGTTCACTCCCAAGATAATTACAATTGACAAATCCCCTTACAAAACTATGTTCACAACCCCATTCCAGTCCTATTTATCTTATGATTTTTTATACATACCAATTTCATTGGATGGATATATAGATCTGGTTCCACTTTTCTCATAAATAACATCATACATACATGTTCCATAAGATCATTAAATATATATCATATCATGACCCTTGAAAAATAAATGGATTAAAAATAAATCCTTAGGGAATAACACTTGTAAAATAAATGGGTTTCCTAAAATATTTATCAATTATTCATATCATAACCTATTGAAATAGAATATGTTTTATAAGAACAATGTTATCATAATCATAAAAACAAAAGAGAATGAATAAGGGTGGTATAATTTGATCATATCCCTGGTAAGTATTATATACCACTAAAGGATTTCATCATAGGTGAAAATGGAATTTAGAAGTTCACATGGAACATTTCTGGAGGAAAAAATAATTACGCATTGGAATAAATTCCATAATATCTTAAAATTTTCAAAATATTATTGAAAACATTTTTTTCATATAATATAATTGAATATTTTTAATCAAATATTTGAATTATTTAGTGGTCTTGATTGTAGTAAATTACTTTTAGGCTATATAAGTTAAAAGAAAAAAATCATTTCATATCATTGTATAAAATGGTTAAAAAGTTCCTAGATTTAAAAAATGATTATAATAACCCTTTTAATTGATTTTGAAAAAAAATCAGTCTTGGGTAAAAATGAATTTAGAAAATCATTGATAAATAGTAAGCCATTATTGATTTTTTATAGAAAACATAATGAAACAAAATGATATTCAAGCAAAGAGAAAAAAAATTCAATTTTCCTAAAAAATATTATTTTATTCTCTTGAGTACTTAAATTGAGGAAAAATAAAGGAGACATTTTCTTCTATAGAAATAACCATAAGAGATAAAAATTAATGAGTTTTTTTTAGTGCTAAATCCTGAAATTCAATAATTATAAACAAAATCATAAACATTACCGATAAAAAATGAGATTGAATCATATTAAAACGACTATTACATGATTTTCATATTATATATGATCCACTATTAACATTTTAATACACATTTAAAAATCATTACTTATTTAAATCATTATTTCAATATTATAACAATTTCATTATTCCACAGAATTTTATATCATATGCTCCATTAATTTTAATTTGATCATGGATCCCTAATCTCCATATTTTTATTTACAATATATATATCAATTTAGTTAATAATGTAAATATTTATTATTATGTATCAAGGATATATAAAGATGATTAATTACACTATTTATTGAGACGACATGACATACCGACACATTAATGTTGTTTTCATTATTTTATAAATAAAATGTATGAAACCTAAATAATAATTAAACTTCAAAAATATTATTATGACACATATTTATGAAATATTCATTATATATATCCTTATTTTCAACCATGTAATATTGAATAAAAAAATAAAATCCCTCCAAGGAGGTGGTAGTTTATATGTATACGAGAGTATTGTTATAATTATCCAGATGAATGGGATGTAATAATATTTTTCTAACATTATCCTTAAAAAAGAACAATAATATCATAAATATAATATATAAATATTAACCTCATAATAATACCCATCAATAAAACATGATGTTGAAAAATTTATTGTATCACTATGTAGAGATAATAATTTGTACATAGTCCTGAGTGATACTTTCATTTATCATTTTTTTGGAATGGGGGTGGGTAATGGTTGATTCATAATAGTAATATCATATATTTATATTTAGGATAATAATTTTTTTATTTTAGAATAGTTACCAAAAATTAATAGGGAGTTAAATAATATTTAAAAATAATGTGATCCATTAAAGTGTCTACCTCTTATTTGAATTAAACCCTTTGAATCACCACTTAAGGACCTTAGGGTTGTTTGTTTAGGGAGAAAAGAACATTTTAAATGTGTCTATTTTTTTAGAAGATGATTTTAGGGGTCCATCTAGATATAATTTTTAATATAGTGTAAATAATATAAATAAAGGGTGTTCTTTTATATGGGAGGGAGAGTAAAAACTAGAAATATCATAAATGATTAAAATATAATAAAGAAATTTTTAAGAAACATGCTTCAAAATGGCCATTAATTTAATAAAAAGTGGCATACGGTATAAATAACATCATTTAATGAAATTAAATAGGTATTTGAATAATTATAATCATTTTTTTAAATTAACCCCATAATTAATCATTTTGAACCTTGCCATATTAATGATTACATAATTATTAAAAGGCTAAAAAATACCCAAAAATGAAAAATCGACTCATAAATTGACCATATTAGATATTTTATTATCATATTTAATTAAATATTCTTGAAGATAATATTCTTATGAAATCCAAATTGTTTAGTAAAGTATTATTTATTATAAAATATCATTATTGTATATTCTGGAACTATTCATTTAATTTGACTTCAAATAGCCCACGAAAAATATTTAATTTAGATATATTATTTTTAAGAATCCTTAATATTTAATTTGTATCTAAAAAATAATATAAAAACCTAATTAAATTAAATTGGATTAAATTTATTATTTTAAATTTCATTTGTTTTATATTTATATTAATTTAATAAATATTTTATCAAATTTTCGTAAATATTTAATGCAATTACTCAATCACTAAAATTTTTATATAGATTACTATAATAAAAATTGATAATTTATATTTTGAATAACAATTTATAATCAAAATTATCCCATTTTTACTATTCAGTTAATTTTACAGAGATATTGAATCTAAGAGGGTGACATTTCGTATTTATTCTTTTTTTAAATTAATTTAAAGATGTTACTAAAATTAATATAGAAAAAATATTTCATTAATTTGAGAAATGGATGGAAATGGCTATGACATTGTCCTCCAATGTGATTGAGCCTAGTGGCAGAGAAATTTAAAAGCCTTATCCTAAAATTTTCAAATTATTTACCCATTTTACCCTTACTGAGGTAGTAAAAAATTGTTATGGGTACTATTCATATTGTGAAAAAATAAAATTGTCCTATTTAACATATTTTACGATCCTGATTCCAAATATGTGATCATTTTTTCATGTTTAAATAACACTTTGTGGTATAAATTTATTTTAAAATAATTCTGTGCGACATAACATATACAATTAACAAATATTTTTTAAATATAAAATTTGACATATATATTACAATCTCATGCCTATAAATAATATTAGATAAATTTTTAAACATTTTATTGAATTTATATTATATATATTTAATTAAAATAATCCTACAATGGTGGTTAAATTTATTTATTAAAATAAAAACATAGTACAAGATTAAAAATAGTTTTTTATAGAAACATATCTTTTACTTACATATGATTTTTTATTTTCATTTATAATAACATTATAATAATGGATTTATTTTATAGAAGTGTAAACAATAAAATTTTCATTATTTAGACAGCCTTTTTTATAATTCCTAAAATAATATCTTAGTTATAATGGTATACAACATTACATTTCATTTATTCTCAGTGTTTGGCATATTACAAGATATCAAGGAAATAAAATTTATTTTATTATAAAAATATCATAAAATCAATGGTTTATACATTTTATCGACCTTAAGATGAATTTATTTATTAATATTTTTTTACTATGATAAAATAAAATTATGATATCTTTGTTTCATTATATCTTCATGTTCCCATATAGCAACTTGTAAATTTTTATTCCACCAGAAGACATTATGTAGGTGTGTAGTCTTGTTCAGAAGAAATTTATCACTATAGTAATAAATTTCTATCCCTTGTTATTCATAATAATAATCATTCTCCAGTGGTATAAACATTATGTTCAATACATGTGATGGATCAGGTTTATACTACCCGAAGAAAGATACATAGAACACATTATAGATTTGAGAGAGGCTCAGTGAAACCACCATGATATTTGATATTGTCCCTAATAGATAACTTATTTTAAAGGGTTTAATATATCAGGGTATTATAATTTCATTATCCCAAAATTTTATCACTTTTTTATACGGAGACATTTATATAAGCACACTTCCAACAATATTGAACTCCATATCTCCCTAGTGATTATCAACATAAATATTCTTTTAATCTAGGAATCCACAACATTTTTTTGAATGGATTTGAAATTATCTTCAGTTTCCTCAACTACCTAAGGTCCCAATTTTTTTCTTCACCAAATTGCACCCTAAACATTATATTTCTTCAATTGTTTCTATAGATACCTTTATAATATCAATATGAATCCTTGAATGAAAAATATAATTATATGTAAGCCTAACTAGTAGAATGTGTTGATCTGAAAAACATTTTAAATAAAAATAATAAGATCACCAAATATACTCCAGGGTTTTAATAGTTCTCTAAAAAATACTAAAACTCAACTTTTTATTTTGAGCATACTGAAGACGTAATGATAACATCACGATGAATCTCAAATCCTGATCAGATTCAATAAAATTTGGTAAAACATGAAGCCTGACCACTTACTTATTATATATTAGACAAATATGATAATGATATAAATCTTATCTGATAGAAATGAGATCTGATAAATTGTTAATGCAATCAACTACAACTGAAATATTATTAGGTTCTTTTGACATTTTTCAGAGTCCAATGAAAAAAATATATGGTGATGTTTTCTTATTCCTATTTTTGTTATGTTTAATAGTTGTAACATTTAATTAGAATTATGTATTATAGCCTTAACTTTCTATAATACCAAGCACTAAGATACATAGTATCTAATATATTTATTTATTCTATCCCTTCATAAATATACTATGAGATCTCAATACATCACCATAATTCTATGATGAATACTAAATTATGATCTATGACACTCATACAAAAATTCATTCTTCATATATGGTATTGAGAGAACACATTCATAGTCATAAAACATTTTATTCAATGATAAACAAGTCTTAACTCAAGAACATTTATCACTATCATTTTTTGCTCTAAAACATCATTTTATACATCTATAGTATTCACTTGGTGTATGGTTGAACACAAATTTAATAAATATGTCATTTTACTCCTTTCTAAAATATTTTAAGATCAATCCATTTGTAATTAAGTAAAATTTTATTTTTCCTAATCCTATTCATAGATAATATAACATGGTTTTTCTGACTCATAAAATCTCCCACATTTTTCACTTTCCAAGGGTTGTATTATATTGAGCATTCATAATCATTAAATCTCCCCAACCATATTATCTAGATAATATTTAAAAAAATTTAGTGAATATTATATTTAGAAAAAATTAGTATATATATCTCATCATTTCAATAATGATAATTCCTTTATATCATTAATTAAAATCATTCCATTTCTAAATCAGAATAATTAATTATATAATTTTTCTCATGAACAAACAATTTTAAGGAGGTATATTCTATATCAACATACTTTTTCCTGAGGAAAAATCATATTTACTTCTTATATGAAACACTATATATTAAAAACCATTAACAATATTAGTGTAATTTTTTTACATGTTCACTGAATAATATCCTCTTTAGTTCATTAATATTTTCCAAAAATTCCTTTGTCCAAATGAACATGGCTCCCATTGAGATAAAATGGTGAGTGGATTTCAATTTCATGAAAATGAATTTAACAAAAATTGAGCATTAATTTATCATTAATTAATAAATTCCATTATACATATTTTAAAATAATTTTTATTATAGTTAATAAATTTTAATTTAACATCATTGTCATAATTTTTTACTATATCATAGCTTTTATAGACTCAAGATTCAGTGTAAGGAATATTATTAAATAATTAATGTTTTTGTTGAAAAGAAATACATAAAAAGAATATATGGTTATATTATAGTCCACCAAAGTGAATATATCCCTTGATATTATATTATTTGATTATATAAAAATGCATGTATATCTATATTTTTCACATAATTGGGTTCTTATTTAGCTTTGTAAAACTTTTAATTCCCTCAGAAAAACATTAACCAAGTGGGTAGTATTATTCAACACAATATTATTTCTACGATAAAGGATTGATACTGCTTATTATTCATGTGAATGATCATGATATAGTGTCATAAACCGATATTTCTAAACATGTGAAGGATCCAGTATTTATTTGTTCTAGAGGGATACATGAAAAAAATATTGAATTTGAGATTGGTTTAGTGGGAGTTTCAATATAAAACTATTCTCGCAATTTGATGAAGAATATCGAAGATAACAATATACCAATGACTCATATATTCTTTATTTGTTAAATATCATAATCATATTAACTACAATAATTCACTGGAATGCCTTCTCACCAAAATCATATTTTATATATTAACTATGATTTTATGCATAACTCTTTTATCGACTCTAGGATTACATGATGTGTTGTTGAGTGACTCTAACCTTGCCTATCATTTCCATAGAAAGATCAAGTTACAAAACTATTATTTCTCTAATTTCATCCCATAATGTCAAATTTCAATACTTATTTCTAATAAGGGATTCATATGGATCTATCTGAATTCTTTAGTGGAAGATATTATTGTTAGAATGCTTAACTATTACAAGGAATTGATACCAACCCCTAATAGAGTATAGATAACATGATCTCATCATATCATCCATGGTTTTAATGGTTATGTTTTACTAGTGATCTGTCTGAGGATGGTAAATAGTTCTAATAGTAAACTATGTATTTAGATCTTTCTAAAGGATTCTCTAGAAATTCAACGTAAACCAAAAATCCCAAGCTGATATAGTGTAATGTTGTACAAAGATTAACCTTATAACTTATTGAAAATAAATCCTAGAAAAATGATCAATATATAAATATTATCTAATATAAATGATGTATGTAAAATTCTTAACATTATGTCAAAAACATGTTTTTTCAGAATCAAAAAATGAAAACCATGGTGATGTTTTCCGATTCCAATTCTGTAATGGTTCATTGTTTTAACATCCCCTTATAATTTTGTCTATGAAATATAACTTTTTGACATATCATGAACTTAAATACATAATCTGAAATATCTCTTTTCATGTTTTTCCAACCTATAATACTCTTTCATGTATCTATAAATATTTAAACATTATAGATGAATAGAAAATGATATTATGTGAGCTTATTACAATACTTCCATCTTTAATTCAAGAATTTTTAGGATGCATACTCTATTATTTTATCTTATCATTATTTTATATTCAATCTTGAACTCAGAAAAATTTCTCATATTCTTTTATAGCTCTACATCTTCCTTTATTTCCTCACTAATATTTACATATATAGTGGTTTGAACACTCATAAGATAAAGATAATATTTCTTCCCACACATTAAATTTTCAAGGACCATCCTTTACCAATCTATAAATATTGGATATTTTTTTATCCTTATCATATTTAATCTAGAATGATCCAATTGACAAAAATTATTAGTTTCCTTTTTCACTTTAATAGGGTTTTAGAGTATTGAGAAGTCCTAATAATAAATACTCACTAACAATAATATTTAATTCATATCCAAATCTTTCTAGATGAATATATACATTGAAGAATTAATATTAGTATATATGATACTCTTTATCCCCATAAATATAATGAATTTATATATTTAATAAAAATATGTCCACTGTAAACTAAAAATAATGATATGGGTATTATAACTCATGAACCATTACTTGGCATGCGTCATAAGCTATCAATATCTCATTTTTCATAGGGAAACATCCAAAACCATTCTTTGATACATAACTATAGATCAAAAACCATTATCTATTATAGGTCAGTGTTAGCATAGGTGACCAACCAAACTTTTCTTCAGTTCCTTGAATTTTTTTCACATTCATTAGTCCAAAATAAATCAATTCCTTTCTAATTTATATTCTTGAGAGGATTAGATATCCATGATAAATCTCTTATGGAGAACCAATAACATAATTAATATCGTAGAAAACTATATATTATGGTCATGGTATTTTTTTAGGCCAATGAAAAATAACATTCATCTTCGATAGATATTCAGATATAACATTTCATAAGTTTAAATTTCCCAAACACATAACATTATATTTCCAAAATTATCATGTGGTAATTTATGCTATTTTATTATGATCTTTAATGAATTTTTCATGTTATATTCATGCTAAAAATTTTTCTTCTAATATATAAGAATACTATATATAATGTGTACTATAAAATATTCAAGGTAATATCTAAATACTCTATTAATTAAATCAATAAAGATACCAATCAAATTAGTAAGACCATATGGAATCATAATAAATTCATAGTTTCCATACCATGAGTGGAAATATATATTTGGAATATTTTTATAAGGCCCCAGCCTTAAACCTTACATAATATTGATTTTTTACAAGATTACACATTGAGGATCTTTTCAGGTTTAGAGTTTTAGAGAATTAGGACATAACTATTACATCTCAAAAGATTACAAAGTAGACACTTCTACTAAGTTTCCATAAAATGAAAACTCTTAAAAATAAACATGTCTAGTTCCATGTTTTAGATAGCATGACTTTCCCTTGATCCCATCCTTGACCCTATTCCACATTAAGTCCTGTGAAAATCATTTCAAAAAAACATGGGGTGAGCATAAAAAGCTCAGTAAGGGATACAAAAAGAAGGAAAACTGTTAGTTTTTCAAAACAACAAGTAAACCATGAATACTTTATCAAAGTAATACTTTTCACCTTTATGAATTAGTATAAACTCTTCACTGAATAAAAGACCATTACTTACTCTTTTGTAACCAAAATATTACCACAAAACCCATATAAAAACACATAACATATAAAGGTAACTTGGGACATAAACATACTTAAGTGGAATAACCATACAGTCAACTTCCACACACATCACTTAATGGAATAGCCATATGGCCGACTTCCATACATACTTAATGGAATATCCATACAGCCGAATTCCATACCCAATGCATTGGATGTTATAACGTAACCACCCGTCCTTGTATTCATGGCACCACCGGTCATATGGTTCATCACGTAACCACCCGTCAAATGTCCATGTACCATTATAAAATAATAATACATAAAACAAATATAATGGAAAGGAAACATTTCCACACTTTGATCACAATATATCACTTAAATATATTGAGATAAAAAATCCATTAAAAATACCATTTTCAATACCAAGATACATTATAGAGTATATGGAATTTATTTCATTTTAAAAACATTACAGCTTGTTGAGGAAGCCAAAGACCAAATAATACACGCGGCGGGAGAAAAGGTCGTTGTCACCGCATATGTTAAAAGAATCATTCTTTTTTTGTCGTTTAGTACAACTCTTCGTAGAAAAAGATTCCTTTCGTATGAAATTAAAAGTCAAAGGGGTTTGTACACCTTATAAAAAGGAAGTTGTGTATAAAATGAAAAATTCCTCAATGAAAGGACATTGAGACGAAGTCCCTTACAAAAACGGTGTCCTTGCATTAAGGATAAATCAATTACATAATTATGTGTGATAAACGAATAAAATAAATATAAGTGGATAATAGGTGTAAAAAAATCAGAGGTCATTAAAACATATTTATAGAACGACATATTTAAGGAGTACAAGATTATCCCAAAGAATCAAAATTGTGTTAAGATGTTCCCTTGAAAAAATTCGACAGCTTAACGACGTCAATTCAAAATTCAGAAAAAGAGTTGATGAGATAGAAAATGGTATCTCTCACTTGGACATAAAAATTACATCAATAAGGTTATATAAGAACTTATCCCAACATAATAAGATGTAAATTTTAATACATAACAAAAGAAGTCTTTTAGAAAGAGTATGGTGAAAGGTTCCCTTACTGACTTGGGTAACTTTCGAAACGTACACCCCATGGAAGAAGGAAAATACAACATTGATTTAAATACTAATAAACAAAATCATATTACACAAAGAGTAGAATAATGGGCATTACATATACCACTCAAAGGAAATGGTGGAAAATGTAGCATAAATCTCATGGGAATAAAAGTGAGATGAAAAATCCCTTACAAAACTCAGCAGCCTAATGTCGCCACTCAAAACTTCCAAAATGGATTGATGAGAGAAAATAGAGTCTCTACACATATGAAAATAAAAAGTACAGTAAGAGTAATATAAAATAACATCCCAATAATAAGAAATATGATCTTAAAAGTAATTACATAAAAGAGTGTACTTGAAAGAAAGAGAGGGGTAAGTTCCCTTACAAAAATTCAGCAGCCTAACGGCGCCACTCAAAACTTCCAAAATGGATTGATGAGAGAAAATAGGTTCTATAATCATATGAACATAAAAATTACAGTATGATTAATATAAAATAACATCCAAATCATTATAAATATTATCTTAAACTTAATGACATAAAAGAGTGTACTTAAAAAGCAAGAGAGGGGTAGGTTCCCTTACCTCGGGTCCGACTTGACTCGATCGTTCTTTAATTTCCTGAATAATAAACTTGAGTAAATTTCTATTTGCTTAAGAACCTTTTTCAAGTTCATTATTCCTTTTATATAACTTATTACCACGTTATGAACACTTTGTAATTATTTAAGTTAATAACTATCGTTTTGTTGATATTTGGTACTTGAGTCAAAAGTGAACTTCTTATATTTACAAGTTGTTCACATAGTCAAATATCCATTTTCTCAAAAATGATATTCATGATTTGGATATCATATATATCATATATATCTAGCATATACATGTATTTATAATATTTCATAATCATTTAGAGGTAAGAAATGAAATGCACCGTTCATGGAGACGGTAAGCCGTACGTACGCATGAACGCTACTTTCATTTCTATGTTATATTAATCGAATTAAAACTAAATTTGAGATATGTATATTTTAATTCAAGAATTATATTAATAATTTATATGTAACATGAATCATATATATCCATTATATATATGTACTTATAATAGTACATTACATTTGGGGATATGAAATGAAATGCACTGTTCATGGAGATGGTAATCCGTACGTATGCATGAACGCTTTTTCATTTATATATCGTACTTTAATGGAAGGAAAATAATAATTATATAATGGTATATTATAATTCCAGTATAACAACATATATAATAACTTTAAATCCATCCTTTATACGTCTCACATATGGAATTAACGAATCAAATCACTTTGAGGGGGCGGTAGTCCGCACTTCCTAAAATGAAATTATCGTGTTAACCCACAATGGAAACCATAAAGGTATTCCAAAAATGAAAAAATACATAAGCTTAAGTAAAACATAAACATATTATATATCATATATAAATATATTTTCATCTTAATGTCCACCTTTGAAGGTGTTATATGAGTGTTGAACAATCATCGTTTCGTGAGACAGAAATTCACCGTCCACAGAAACAATATGTTCTTTAACCATTATATGAAGTTTTGTGTAAGTGTAGCTCAAATACATTTTATAACAACATCTTAGTATATTGAAGATACTGTATTTTTTACAAAAGAAATGAATAAAAAGAGTTTAGTGGGTTGGAGAAACCAAATAAAACAAAAGAACACAAGATAAAACACTACCTTTAAATCAGGTAACTCTTTTTTATTTGAGCTAAAAGGCTTCCTTGGGAAGACTTCTACCCAAAGTGAGGATTCTATGAGAAAGAGAGGGATGTGGAGAGACTAAATGGGCAGGGGATGGCTGAGACAAAGGCTTTGGATGTGTGGGTATGGAGGTAGAGTTGGGGGCCTTTTATAAGAGGAGAGGAGGGGCACTCTTGGAATGTGATAAAATGTTACTTTAGTTTCAAATGATTTTCGGATTTAAAAGGTCCCACATTGATTTGTTTCGAGAATAAGGTGATAAGGGTTATAAATATATCCAATAAATAGGTTTTTGACATGTTCAGGTCATACATTTTACATTATCTTTTTATTTTATTTAAATTGTTAAATAAAGAGGTAATCACAGCATCATCATGATGTCATAAATAATTTAATTTATCTAATGTATAAAAATTATAAGAAAAATACTATGATGTAGGAAATATTTTTATCTTTCCAATTAATATTTATAGTAAAAAATATGACTTTTATAATCCCATTTAGAAATTGATTTAGTAAAACAACTCATGTTTGTGACATTTTTACTTTTACATTCAATGAAAATCATTAATGTTTTTATCTTACCCAAGTGGCTCCATGGGGTCCCAAAAATCAACCCATGGGTTGTCTTGGTCGTCCATGACACATCAAATAAGGTTTGGACATGTGTCTAGGTATTTTAATTTTATTATAATATCATTTTTCCCTTAAGTTGCACTAATTACCTCTAATCGCGATTAAGACTTAAAAGTTACTATTCACCAAAAAATTATTTTAATCCCATTGAACCACATATTAATTTTTAATGACAACCATGTATGTATGATTTTTGAAATTCAAAACACAGAGGTGGTAAAATTTCATTTAAACGGAAAATCAGTTTTTATAAGTACCACATAGTGGTTTCACTATTCATCAAAAATTGAAGATTTTTCAGAAAAATAACAAAAATTCACCCTAAGATATATTTGATATTCCGAATTCAAAAATGATTACTATTTTAAAAAATTCAAAACATATAAGTTACATTATTTAATTTAAAAATTAATTCCCGTTGTCAGAGCAAATAGCGTGTTTTTATGAAATAATAAGTATCAAAAGATTGACACTAGTTTATGTCCAATTTCAAGATGAAATTAATTTCAATGACCACTATTGGATTAAATGGTAGAAATATATTCTAATTTAACTTTAAAACCAATTCAAAAGATAATATAATCATATAAATAAATTAGATTAAAATGAGGTTTTGAATTAAAATACAACATTTTTCACTATTCATTAAAAAATGATCTTTATCGGAAAAATACCAAAAATTTACACAAAGTAAATTTTGGTGTCCCGATTCTAAAGAAGAATTTTATTTTGTCAAATATAACACATAAAATTTTCAAAAAGTGTATTTAAACGAGTTTTGTCATCAAAAGGCGGTTAATTGACATTTTAAAGAATATTAGAATGTTAACGTTTAAAATTGGATTCATTCTCATTTTTAATCTTCTAACATTTATTGTAAAAAGTAAAAATATTTGACAAACATATATAATAATTTTTTAGTTAGTTCTTTTCATTCAAACTATTACAACGGCTAGGCGTTAACTACCATTTAAAATAATATTATTTTATTATTAGAGTGCAATGTATGATTTCAAAGAAACTCATTGTTGCGTATTGGGTACGCCATCGAGCATAGTGTTCCCTTTAAAGTAATATTAATATTTTATTAAAAAATATGGATAATATGAAAATGTCATATTTTTTATTTACCTGGGGTGTTACATCCTTCCCCCCTTTTGGGAATTGCGTTCTCAAAATTTTAAAACTGGGCTCGGAAACAACATTGAAACTCCCACATTAGAACAAGAGTCAATAAAACAATCACTTTAAAATAAAGAAAGTGAAGTACAAAGGTCACCCGAGTTAACCCATACTAGGATTCCATATACGAAAACATGGATATGGAGAAAAAAACAAAGGGTCATGTTCTAAGGAAAAGTGATAGTAAACATGTCTAAGAGAAAGTTAACCATTAGAAAATCACAAACTTGTGATGGGTTAAACGGTATTTGATTCCCCAGTATTAAAAGTTAACAGACAACATTTTTGTTATAAGTTACTCTTCATTGAGGAATTTATTTTTGAGCTTAACTAAATCATAATGAAACATACTTACTTGTCACATAGACTTTTAACTTTTACTAGATTCCTTAATCAAACTCATATTTTCTCCAAAATATGAATATTTAGGAAGACTAGTTCGCATTAAGAGTACTATAATCAACTTCTTGAGAATTACCTAATCCACAAATGAGAACTATATACATCCCATTTTTTTAGACCTTAACCAAAACTAATACCAAAAAGGTTAGTATGAGATCAGATAATCCAAAAAATTACAATCCATTATAAAAATAAAATCTATTCTTAATCTCCAAAATTTGTCCAAAAAAACCCAGTGTTCAACAAAGACCATTCGATAAACAATTGCCCATAAAATTCTTCAAAGTAAACCAAACAATGATTCAAACCCAAATATTTGAAGGATTTAATCACATAGTCTTCCATGTTAAATCGTAACATTTATCTCCAAACAATATTAGTTGCTCTTAAAGTCTCGTATTGAAAAGTAAATAACCTATTCACATATCCTCCATGATAGCTTAATAATTTCCATAGATAACCCAAAATCAACTTACTCTTAATTCATAAGATCATCTAACTAAAAAGAATTAGTCAAAATAACCAGGGACTTCACGTAGTCCAGTGGTAGGAGATAAATACCCATTGCACTTTGTTTGTGGATTCGATTCCCGTAGCTTTGTCCGACGCGAAGGGTTGTCACATGGTCTTCATGTTGTCCTTTTTCAAAAACTACATAATTCTTAAAACATTCCCCAACAACGAGATAAAATCATCAAAAATAACCATAAGATAATTTAACCTCAATTTTATCTCATGACTTTCACTTTCCATCATAACATATAGTAACCCATAATTACCTGACAAGTTAGGATTATATAAACCCAAATGGTTCTTTATAACTATGTCCACAAAATAACAGATTACTATTGTTTGAATAAAATTTTCATATATCTAACATCAAGGTTACACATACTATAAAAATTCTTCTAACGTAACCCCATCATCAAAAAAGACTTAATACTCTTAAGAATTGCACCATAACTCTTGGAGACCTTATATGTTGTCTTCTTACTCATTCAACATTATTCATGATCCATTAACCATTCCTTTGAAACTTATTCTGAAATACATCTTTCCTACAAACAAAATCATGAATCATATCCTATGATTCCAAAATAGGAAAACAAATGTTAAGAAATAATCCATATCTTTGATTGGTCATTGTCAGTTTCTTGATCCTCAATCAGAATGGCATTAGGTATTGTTAAATGAATATTTGTACGATCTTGGTGATCCCATTCCCGAAACATTTTCATAGGACATGTGTTTTCATAATGACCATGCGCACCACATTTAAAACATTCAATTGACCCCTCAGAAAGATCTTCTTCCCCTTTCCTCAAGTCAACTGGATGCTTCCTTTTTCTATGGCAGGTTCTTGCTTTATGACCATCATTTCCACATCTATTGAATATTTCTATCCATTTGAAACATTTTCCTAGGTGTTTCTTTCCACATCGTTGACACATACATTTTTTAGCACATTTACCATTATGATTATTACCTGTAGTTCCGTAAGGATTTGTTTCTCTCATATATGATGCCTTAAAGAAATCACCAAGGTTTAGGTGGTCAATCATTACTCCAGATAGTTGGTTGAGGATAAACACAAGAGTTCTAATTGAAGCTCCCATATCATTCAGTTGCTCACTCAGAAAACTGTGACAATTTCCTTCATATCCACCATTACTTTGGTGCATGCTAGATCCAGCCATTTACTAAAACCAAAAAGGTCAGTGTGAGTATATCAACAAAATCATCATGTACTAATGATAAATACAAACATTAAGATATACTTACTCATTCACTTTATCTAAAACTAGGACTCTTTATGAAATCCTAACCATTATGGTAACATCATTTATACTTAGAGAATACCCTAACCTCTAAAGTTATATAAACCAACCTCTGATACCAACTATAAGTCCCCAACCTTAAAACTTAAATAATATTGAGTTTATACAAGATTACACATTGAGGATCTTTTCAGGTTTAGAGTTTTAGAGAATTAGGACATAACTTTTACATTTCAAAAGATTACAAAGAAGACACTTCTACTAAGTTTCCATAAAATAAAAACTCTTAAAAAGAAACATGTCTAGTTCCATGTTTTAGAGAGAATTACTTTCCCTTGATCCCATCATTGACCATATTCCACATTAAGTCCTATGAAGAACATTTCAAAAAAAAACTTGGGGTGAGCATAAAAATCTCAGTAAGGGATACACAAAGAAAGAAAACTGTTAGTTTTTCAAAACCACAAGTAAAACATGAATACTTTATCAAAGTAATACTTTTCACCTTTATGAAGTAGTATAAACTCTTCACTGAATAAAAGACCATTACATACCCTTTTGTAACAAAATGATTACCATAAAAACCCATATAAAGAACACATAACATATAAAGGTAACTTGGGACATAAACATGCTTATGTGGAATAACCATACGGTCGACTTCCACACATATCACTTAATGGAATAGCCATACGTCCAACTTCCAAACATACTTAATGGAATAGCCATACGGACGACTTCTATACCCAATGAATTGGAGGTTATAACGTAACCACCCGTCCTGGTATTCACAGCACCACCTATCATATGGTTCATCACGTAACCACCCGTCAAATTTCCAAGTACCGATATAAAATAATAATACATAAAACAAATATAATGGAAAGAAAACATTTCCACACTTTGATCAAAATATATCACTTAAATATATTGACATAACAAATCCATTATAAAAACCATTTTCAATACCAAGATACATAAAAGAGTATATGGTATTTATTTCATTTTAAAAACATTATGGCTTGTTGAGGAATCCAAAGACCAAATAATACTCACGGTGGCAGAAATATTCCTCAATGAAAGGAGATTGAGACGAAGTCCCTTACAAAGATGGTATCCTTGGATTAAGGATAAATCAATTACATAATTATGTATGACAAATGAATACACCAAATATAAGTGGATAATAGGTGTAAAACAATCAGATTTCATTCAAACATATTCATAGAACAAAATATTTAAGGAGTACAAGAATTTCCCAAAGAATCAAAATTGGGTTAAGAAGTTCCCTTGCAAAAATTCGACAGCTTAACGACGTCAATTCCAAATTCAGAAAAAGAGATGATGAGAGAGAAAATGGTATCTCATCACATGGACATAAAATTTACATCTATATGGATATAGAAGAACATATCCCAACATAATAATATGTAAATTAAAATACATAAGAAAATAAGTCTTTTAGAAAGAGGAGGGTGAAAGGTTCCCTTACCGACTTGGGTAACTTTCGAAACATACACCCCATGGAAGAAGGAAAATACAACATTGATGTAAATACTCATAAACAAAAGCATATTACACAAAGAGTAGAATAATGGGATGTACATATAATACTCAAAGGAAATGGTGGAAAATGTAGCATAAATCTCACGAGAATAAAAGTGAGATGAAAAATCCCTTACAAAACTCGGCAGCCTAATAACGTCACTCAAAACTTTCAAAATGGATTGATGAGAGAAAATAAGGTCTCTCATCATATGAAAATAAAAATTACAGTAAGAGTAATATAATAAAACATCCCAATCATAAGAAAGATGATCTTAAAAGGAATGAAATAAAATATTGTACTTAAAAAGAAAGAGAGGGGTAGGTTCCTTTACGAAAATTTGGCAGCCTAACAGCGCCACTGAAAACTACCAAAATGGATTGATGAGAGAAAATAGGGTCTCTCATCATATGACCATAAAAAGTACATCAATATTAATATAAAATAATAACCCAATCATAAGAAAGATGATCTTAAAAGGAATGACATAAAAGAGTGTACTTAAAAAGAAAGAGATGGGTAGGTTCCCTTACCTCGGGTTCGACTTGACTCGATCGTTCTTTAATGTCCTGAATAATAAATTTGAGTTAATTTCTACTTGCATAAGAACCTTTTTCAATTTCATTATTCCTTTTATATCACTTATTACCATGTTATGAACACTATGTAATTATTTAAGTAAATAACGATCGTTTTTTCGATATTTGGTACTTGAGTCAAAAGTGAACTTCTTATATTTACAAGTTGTCCACGTAGTCAAATATCCATTATCTCAAGAATGATATTCATGATTTTGATATCATATATATCTTATATATCCAGAATATAAATGTATTTATAATATTACATAATCATATATAGGTAAGAAATGAAATGCACCGTTCATGGAGACGGCAAGCCATACGTACGGATGAACGCTACTTTCATTTCTATGTCATATTAATGGAATTAAAACTAAATGAGAGATATGTATATTTTAATTAAAAAATTATATTAATAATTTAGATTAACATAAATCATATATATCCATTATATATATGTACTTATAATAGTACATTACATTTGGTGATAAGAAATGAAATGCACCGTTCATGGACACGGTAATCCGTACGTACGCATTAACGCTACTTTCATTTATATCTCATACTTTAATGGAAAGAAAATAATAATGATATAATGGTATATTATAATTCCAGTATAACATCATATATAATAACTTTAAATCCATCCATTATATATCCCACATATGGCATTAACGAATCAAATCACTTTGAGGGGGCAGTAGTCTGCACTTACTAAAATGAAATTATCGTGTTTACCCACAATGGAAACCATAATGGTATGCCAAAAATGAAAAATAATGAATCTTAAGTAAAAAATAAACATATTATATATCATATATAAATATAGAGTCATCTTAATGGCCACCTTTGAAGGTGTTATATGAGTGTTGAACAATCATCGTTTCGTGAGGCAGAAATCCGCCATCCACAGAAACAATATGTTCTTTAACCATTAGATGAAGGTTTGTGTAATTGTAGCTCGAATACATTTTATAAAAACATACTAGTATATTTAAGATACTGGAGTTGTTACAAAATATATGAATAAATAGAGTTTAGGGGGTTGGAGAAGCAAAATAAAACAAAACAACACAAGAGAAAACACTACCTTTAAATCGGGTAACTCTTTTTGATTTCAGCTCAAAGGCTTCCTTGGGAAGACTTTTGCCCAATGTGAGGCCTCTAAGAGTAATAGAGGTATGTGTAGAGACTAAATGGGCAGGGGTTGGCCGAGCAAAAGGCTTTGGAAGTGTATGTAAGGAGGTAGAGGTGGGGGCCTTTTATAAGAGGAGAGGAGGGGCACTCTTGGAATGTGATAAAAGGTTACTTTATTTTCAAATGCTTTTCGGATTTTCAAGGTCCCACATTGATGTGTTTCGAGGATAATGTGATAATGGTTAGAAATATATCCAACCAATATGATTTATTCATGTTTTGGTCTTAAATTTTACATTATATTTTTATTTTATTTAAATTGTTAAATAATGATGTAATCGCTGCATCATCATGATGTCATAAATAATTTAATTTATTTAATGTCTAAAAATTATAAAAAAATACAATGATATAGGAAATCTTTTTATATTTCCAATTAATATTTATAGTAAAAAATATGACTTGTATAACCCCATTTAAAAATTTATTTAGTAAAACAACTCATGTTTGTGACATTTTTACTTCTAGATTAAATAAAAAAAATTAATGTCTTTATCTTACCCAAGTGGCTCCATGGGGTCCAAAACATCGTCCCATGGGTTTTATTGGTCTTCTATGACACATCCAATAAGGTTTTACATGTTTATAGGTATTTTCATTTTATTATAATATCATTTTTTCCTTAAATTGCACTAATTACGTCTAATCGCGATTAAGACTTAAAAGTTACCATTCAAAAAAAATTATTTTAATCCCATTGAACCACATTTTACTTTTTAATGACAAAAATGTATGTTGGATCTTTGAAATTCAAAACACAGAGGTGGTAAAATTTCATTTAAATGTAAAATCAGTTTTTATAAGTACCGCTTAGTGGTTTCACTATTCATAAAAAATTGAATGTTTTCCGAAAAATACCAAAAATTCACTTTAAGATATATTTGATATTCCAAATTCAAAAATGAAGTCTATTTTAGAAAATTCAAAACATATGATTTACATTAATTAATTTAAAAATTAATTCCCGCTGTCAGAGAAAATAGCGTGTTTTTATGAAATAATAAGTACCAAAAGATTGACAATAGTTTAAGTCCAATTTCAAGATGAAATTAATTTCAACAACAACTATTGGATTAAATGGTAAAAATATAATCTAATTTAACTTTAAATCCAATTAAAAAGATAATATAATCATATTAATAAAATATATTAAAAAGAGGATTTGAATTAAAATACAACATTTTTCACTATTCATTAAAAATGAAATTTATCGGAAAAATACAAAAAATTTACACAAAGTAAATTTTGAGGTCCTGATTCTAAAGAAGAATTTTATTTTTTCAAATGTAACACATAAAATTTTTAAAAACTGGATTTAAAATAGGTTCTTCATCAAAAGGCGGTTAATCGACCTTTTAAAGAATATTAGAATGTTTACGCTTAAAATTTGATTCATTCGCATTTTTAATCCTCTAACATTTATTGTAAAAAGTAAAAATATTGGACAAACATATAAAATCATTTTTTAGTTAGTTCTTTTCATTCCCGCCATTACAATGGCTAGGCATTAACTACCATTTAAAATAATATTATTTTATTATTATAGTGCAACATAAAATTTCAAAGAAACTCGTTGTTGTGTATTCAGTACGCCATCGAGCATAGAGTTACCTTTAAAGTAATATTAATATTTTATTAAAAAATATGGATAATATGAAAATTCCATATTCTTTATTTACCTGCTGTGTTACAATTATTACTTTTTACCACCAATTAATAGTATCTAGATCACATATCTATCATTAAGAAATATTTATCTCCTCCTAATTGATTGAAACAAATTATTAATATGGTGTTTGGGATATATATTCTTTATTACAATCATGTTAAATTCTTAATAATCCATATATAGCAGTAATGATCAATCTTTGTTCATAATAAAAAAATAGGTAAAACCTATAGTGAAACACTTGGCCGAATGAATCAATTATCAAGACTCTCTTAAATTTTCATCTTCAATACTATCCACTAAATTAGAGGCACTCTATATGTGTTCATAGAAATCAGTATAAGAGTGGGTATGATAACTAATGAAAACATAAATTCCTTATTTGAAGGAAGACTTGGAAAATTCTTTTTAAATACATTAATAAAATCCCTTACAATTAGAATATCATTGGTGTTGAGTTTCTCCAAATCCATATAAGATAAATACCCACTTTAGATAGGAATAAAGTCTCATGTAATGGATGTAATTTCCATTTGAAGTTCACATTTACCCTTTCATAGATATAAAATAATATGTTGGATCCAGATAAGATATATGGAATCCCTCTTATCGAAATATTTTTTGTATTTATATAATGAATGATAATGCATTCCTAAAATCACATCAAATTCTACTGGAAAAATAATTAAATGATTTGTAGGATGTATATTCCAAAATACATCAATTGGGGATGATCTGTAGACCTGATATGAAATAATCATACAATAAAGTTATTCTAATTAAATTTCCTGACATAATCATTGAGGATTTTAGAAAAACATTCCTTCATACATTTCATGAAATAAATTAAATCATATGACTAAAATAAAGAAAGATACATCCATATTTTAGTGTACTTATCAACTCCTCAAACATATTATTATATCATCAATTCCATGATAAAAATTGCTATAATGACCCTCAAGAATAATTATATAGAGTGATTAGTCAATGAAAATCATTATTAGGATGTCTAAATATTCACACATTCATTTCAATATATGACAACAAAATTTTAACCTCAGTCAACAATGATCAATATCTTTTTGAAAACATAGAAATTTCTATTAAATTTAACAAAAATAAACCTAATATTATTCCCCAATAGTTTCAAAAAAAATTTCATTTGATGAACCATTCCATGTACACATGAATTATTCCCGTGAAATAATTGACCAACTCTTTTTATGGTTATTAACCTAAAATTAATCAGTCCCAAAACAACTCCACTTGTAGTATCCAAATAGGGTTGAGTTTTATTTGGTAAATAACTCGTTTAATTATTACAACATATGATATTTCCTTATACATAGGCTATTGTTATTATTTCATAGTTATGTATCCTCAACCTATTTTACAAATGTTACAAAACCATTCCTCTAATACCGACTATATAAATCCATATTTTTAATGCATAAATATTAAATTATTTTTTATGAATATTAAATACATTTTACAATGATACATGCTAAGTGAATATATTGGTTTAATTTATTTGTATACATGGATACATAAAAAAATGTTACATAAATAAAACTATGTAATTATCAATTTAGTTATTCACTACGTTCTACCTTCTTTGGGATAACAATACTAAAGCTTTTTAACCAAAACATGGGAATGGAAACATAAAAAAGGGTAATATAGGATTTTCAGTAAGGGCATAGAAAAGATATTTTAGTAAATTATCATAAATGATTGTGTTTTTATGAAAACATTATCAATAAAAACTACAATAATACAAAATTTGCTAAAATTCATTGATCACGAAACATGTCGGAAGGTTTTTTATAAAATAGATATAAGAAATAAGAGTGCATAATCATTAGGAATTAATCATGAGCCACCAAAAAATATTCTTAGAATAGTACATATGATTTTTGAATACAAATAATCATAAAAAAAATTCTTTTTTCAAGGATCTCTTTTAAGAGTGTTTTATGGATTTCTATTGCTCCATATTCCACAATTCATCTATAGTGGTTTAATCAAAAGAATATCTCATTGGAAACATTTCCTAAGTTAAATGGTTTCACTTTAAATACTAGTATTTATTTTCTTATGTTATATCCTTCTATTCCTAATTCATTTTTGGGATATAAATTTTAGTCCCACACATCACATTATGAAAATTGTATATATGTGTGCCATAAAATCATAAATAAATCATCATATTATCATATTATAACTCTTGGAAAAGATATTGGTTTTATAAGTATTTCATCTACATAATTTTAAACCGTAATTAAAATGAATTAATATTAAGAAATTTGAAAATATCCATATTAAATCATAAGAAAAACCAAATTATGTTGTTATAGATGAAAATACATTAAAAATATCAGTAGATAATTTCTTGAGGAATACACCCTTTAAAGTGAAATCACATATTTGGAACATAAAATTTTAAAAACTATTAAGGAAAAAATATAAATTTAAGAGATAAAAATATTAATTAAAAATCATTATTAATATAAAATATTATATATCATGGTTGATAAAGTTGTTCATGTGGTTTATAGTAAATAAATTCCTTTCACATTGTTAGTAAAAAATTAAATAAATATTGGTAGGAAATAGATACGAATATTAATTTTATACCATGTATATCAGAATTAATAAATGTGAAAGAATTAGTTTGATAAATCAATGGATGATGTAAAAAATAATTGAAATCATTCTTGAGAAAGTATGGACACGAATGAAATTATTCCCAATCGAAGAGAGAAACATGAAATGTTTTCTAAAAAAGAATAATTTCAATATATTGAAAAAATAAATGGATTAAAGTGAAATGAAAACATGAAATAAATATAAATTAAATGAGATAATAAATAAATAATACAGGGTATAGATATATCCTATAATTTCAACATTGGAAAATTTAGTTAACAACCATGATAAAAAATACATCATAACAAAAAAACCTTAGCAATGTGAAAAAATTTGAATCATTACTTCAAGAAATAAATAAATTCAATTGAAACATTAAATAACATATTCATAAGGGTAATAATTATAAAAAATATAAATGGGTTATTATATAGATATAATAATATATTATGGGTTTATAATGTTGAATGTCTATAAATGAAACAAAACTGTGTTGAGAATCCCTTACAGATTTTGTTATTTATGAAGAAAAATCATTGACTATTTTAAAGTCATATGGTTATATTAATACCTTTAATTTAATCATGAATTATCTCAAAATATATTTTTTATTAGTATATACAACATGGAAATAAAAAAATGGTGTGTAACATTAAAACATGTTCGAGAGGAGGAAAATTAAAACAAAACCCCTACATTAAGTTCATTTTTCTTAGAAATTACTCTTACTTATTGTATAAAAATTTAAAACTATTATAAATAATTATCAAGAACATAATAACACTTATTATATATTAATTTATTTATTTATAACATCAAATAACAGATTCAATAATAGTCTTTCACTATCATAACCATTTCTTGTGTAAACTACCCCGTTTTTCAAGTGTGATTTGGTTTGGTAGTTATGGTCCTTTCACAATTAGAATGATTAATTATGATATATAATGTTAATGATTATATAATTATCATATATATTCTATTTATAAACTTTTATATCTATTCCTATAAATTAGTGATGAAAAATGAATTACATCTCCATGTGGAGATGGTAGTGTGTAAGTACACATGAGTGATGTTTTCCACTTGTAGATTGATGAACCAAAAATAAGGTTAATTGAAAATTCATGAAAAAGAATCATTATTATATTATTAATGTAAAAATATTCTTTAAATATATCCTTATTATTATCCATTAAAAATGAAACTAAAAAATTAATCACATCACTTTGTGAAGGTGGTAGTCCATACATACACATGAGTGACATTATCATTAACCAATAGAGCACGAGGTAAGAATTATATTATATTAAATAATTATTGTTGTATAATTATTAAATAAGTATCATATATAAGTAATAAATCCATCATAATAACCATCCACAAATATTGTTGATGTCAAATGAATTGTATCCCTATATATAGGCCCTAGTCCATTAAAACAATAGAGTGATACTTTTATTTCCCATTTGATGGATATGTGGTTGAAAATGGATATTTTATCAAAACAATTTATTATATATATTTATCACACTTAATTCCTCATTTTTATGGATATACCATGGTTAGAGAAGATATAAGAAGAAATAAAATTGAAACCACATGGTTATGATTTATACCTCTTCTTTAAAGCCCATATTCATATTAATACTTCATCCTTGAATGATTAGTCTTAATTGAAGACAAAAAGATCTATGATAAATGGAATTTTTCTAGGATGGATTTTGAGTATGTTAATAGTGGTATGAATATGTTAGGAAGAGACAGGTCATTTTATATGTGAGGAAATGGACACACATGAAATTTCTTAAATGATTTTAATTCAGTTAGGACACATTCAATGGAATGTTGATCCAAATGGAAAGGGATTACAAATTAAAAGAATATAAAGATTAAATATATTATAAAAATAAAATTTATATTCTTTTGGGTAGAAATAATACATTTTCACTTTGTTAAGCCCCCTAGAAGACCCATAATAACCTTAGTCGTGGTAACAACATTTTAATGTTTTTCAATTCATAATGAAAAAATCGTGATGATCCTATGAAATTATATGAATTCATATGATTTAGAATATAGAATCCATTTTCATATATTACATTTCTACAGTTTGAATAATCTATATATAATTAACATAGAAAACCACAATGAATACCCATTTTTTAAAAAATAAAATCTTAAGCATAAAACAAAATTTACTTCCCTTCATTGCCCTGTAAAAACAATAAAATAAAATTTTAAAATTTTAATCAAACATAAAATATATCACTTCCCTTAAAAAATAATATATATATATATATATATTATTTTAATTTATTATGATAAAAACAAATATCACATATAACATTAGTTTTTAATAAAATGTTTTTTATGATAAAACATTAACTTATACCAAAATAATGTACAATGATGAATAATATGTAATTAATTATATTATGTTTAATTAATTTAGATATAGGTTAATTTAATATTTAATTAAAAATATAATAGTACATTTTTTGTAAATGAAAAGATATTTCCATTATAAAAAAAGTATTTTTCATTCTTCAATGAAAAATAAATATTTTTAGAAAAATCCTAAAAAGGCACCCTAAGATAATATTAAAATATTGATTCTAAAAATAATACTTATTCAAAATTTTTTCTTAATAATAGTATAAATTAATTTTATATTTCTCATGAAAATTTATAATAAAACAAATTTTATGTGTAAACATATTTTTGATGCATAATATGAATTAATTTACAATTGAGTACTTATTTATTTAAATTAATAAATATGTTTTCATTAATAAAATCCATTATACAAATATTTCATAAATATATAATTACTATTCATATATTCTAACTTAATTTCAATATTTTGATGGTTTACTTTATTGTGATTAATAATGACTTCGGGTTGTGTGTAAGAAAAGCTATCAAATATATCACATTTTAAATTAAAGGAATAACAAAAAAATCATAGGGTGTAACACATCAATAAGTTTAAAAAATAAAATATATCATCCTCATATCATATAATTACACATGGGAATAAAAATATTTTCGTATCCTTTTCAAAAGTAGTCACATAAAGAAAACATTCATAATTCAATCAATTATCACCACATACTATAACATTGAATAATAAAACAAGTATCAAAATATATCTTTCAACATTCATAGTAAATACCGTTAAATAGAGAAAACATAACCTATAGTAGTTACACTATTAGTAACACAAATATATATATTTTTATCATCTTAATATTTCAACATATCTATGGACTTCACCTTATAGTCGGAATAGTGTTTCAAGTGTTGGAGGACCCCAAATTTAATATAATAACAATAATAATATATATTAAAGTACACTCATGAATATTTTTGGAATTAATGGTTTTACACCTGATTGAGACCTTTGATGAAAAATTTATGACTTTAGTTATTTCTTGATAAAAGGGTTTACCTTTTTCATGAATTAACATTGGTCAGTATCACGTGTTTGGTATAAGATAGTCAGTGGTAGGTGAGTTAATTAAAATTAAATATTTTATTTAAATATTTTACTTAATGGCTTAAAACATATTTTATTTAAATAAATACATTTTTATGAACATTATCTAGGGCCATTTGAATACAACTTGGAAATTAGAGGGGAATATTAGGAAATATCTTCTGATGGTGAAGACCTGGGAATGCAGATTGATGATAATGATCATGGTGAACGATGAAATGAATGAAGATGTACTGGGATCCTTAACATTATTGTTATAAAACACATTCTTTACCGCCAATGAATTCATTATTGAGGTAGGTATTATAAGGTTTTTTAATATTCCCCCTTTTAATAAATTTCATGGACTATATTTAATGTATTATTATATTTTTGTGACTTCTGTTCTCCACATGAGCCTCATTACAGGTTTTTTTATGAAGAAATTTTTTTATATTAATTGATCATAAATTTGAATCACTTCGTTTCGAGAATTATGGTCAGTGGTATGGATAAAATCATCTAAAAATGATCTTACATTGGTTTTTTCCATAACCCTTCTTTGTATTATTTATCATTGGCTAATGGGGTTAGCAATTCAATATTTATGTTTCATATTTGAGAATTATCGAAAACCAAGATTCATGTAGGATGTGTGAATGATGTAGAGGCACTTTTTTCAGATGTATCAATATGTATTTTTCAATGTGGGTGATGGATTTTTGTATCAAATTCAAATAAATGAGGATATATGTTACGACTACTACATGGTTGATAACAGTTCAGATATTAAGACACAACTAGATTGTAAATGAAAATAATAAATTGAAAAAATTGGATTTGTTTGTTTTAAGCATTTAAAAGGTATATTATGTACTTTTAATGATATATCTAGTGTTTGTACAAATCTAGTCATCAATACAGTGAAAAACATGGATACATTCATTCTATCCTATAGAAAAATACAATGTGTATCATTGGTCCTCATGGTGGATGGGGGTTTTCACTGAGATAAATATCACACACCATGTGGAGGTGAACAAAAATCATGTCACCCTACCAATGTAATTGGGACATGTATCAACGATACACTCCCAGGTCCCCATAAAAGAATGCACATTGTATTCCCCAAGGGCCATATCATATAGAAGAACTTGGCTGCTCAATCCATGTTCCAGGAGAACACACCCATGGCTTCGGGTGGAAATACACATCTTGTGACCCTATGTACACACCATGTGGAGAGACATGGATAGCCAATCCATGCCCAATGGAGGACACACCCAATTTTCTAGGTGGAGTCACATATTGTGGACCATATATACATGACATGTGGAGCTATATGGCTGGCTAAAATGTGTCTAAGGAAATACACAACTAGATCTCCATGTGAAGATCACATTTCATGTGACCCTATTTACATAACATATAATTTTTCAATAAACTTATATGTTTCTTATATAATTCTTTAGGACATTGATTTTGATCAAAATGTAGATTATCATGAGTTATTTTATATGTAGGAAATTATGGTGGATTTAATGATGGAATTAGAGATAAAAAGTGATGTGTTATGAGGAGGTTCTTCTTCTTGATATCTGTGGAATATAAAATTAATCTATATTAGTCATCACTATGATTCTAGGGTTAGTACTCTTCTGTCGCATAGGGAATCAGTCCCCCATACACTTATACATGTATATTCATGACACCCCCAACTATAGAGGGTGTGGGTCTTATATATATTTGGTGACACTCCAATATATTCCTTCTCCGGTGGAGTGAGGTTCCACTACAATGTGTTCTCCCTCATCATTGGATATAAATAGCGATGTTTTGTCCCTCCACATTAATTTTGGTGAGGTTGTGTGTGGTTTCTGGAATAATATATGGGACCTTTTGAGCATCAAGGAGACTCACAGTCATACATAACTAGCAATTAATATTGATATCTGCTTGGTTTCTTCCCTTGGGTTTCTTTTTATCATATCTGTTATTGTTTTCCCTTACTATCTTACCTTTTGAGTTGATTAAAAAATATTTCAAATTTATTCTTTATTAATTTTTAGGGTATATTATAAGGTATGTATAAACTGACCTCTAAAAGGTATTTTACATATGTGTAATATCTTTTATATATTTTAGACATATCATTGGTGACTTCGGTGGACCTGGTATTAGAGGATCATTGTGGTACTTAGAAGAGATAACCTTATTCATTAGTATATATTAGAGATTAAGATCTGGTAATTATTTATTGTTTCCCATTGCATGTTATTTATGTTTTGGACCTCTTTTATAGTTTTGAATGTACGTTTTCCCTTTATATCCTCTATTTTACCTTACTTCACATTGATAATTTTCCCAGAGGTTGGTATATGAATAGATTAAGTTGTCGATTTTCTTTATATTTCACTATCAATGATTTGTTAAATGGATATGGTTATGTGTGTTTGTATGTAGGTATATAGTCTAAGGCCTACAATTTTAGTAATATACCTACTCAACACCTATCACCGGCTGTTGACATATTTTATGTTGTCTTGGGGTGTCACCCCTAACATACTACTATCCCATATGGTGTCCTAGTGTGTTGGGTGTTGAAAATAATGTATAAGTAAAGGGTATAAATTAAATAAAATAATTATACCAATAAATATATCTATGGAAACTAGGTGAAAAACCATTAATAAAATAAATAAGTATTGGTTATTCACATATGAAATTCATTGGAAGAGAAGATACTCTTATACGTTGAAAACAATTAGGCATAACAAATAATGTGATGGATAAATTATCCCAAAGAGTAAAATTTCATATAGAATTCATATAAATAATTTGGATAATTACATTTGAAAAACATATTAAATCAATACAAAGATATTTTAAAGTACTAATAATTATATAGAAAATAATTTGAAGGAGTTTTTAAAATATAACTTTGAAAAATAAGAGTTGAAATCAATCTTCAAAAATAAATTTAAAAGGGAAATTTTATAAATATAGGACATAAATTATTTCTTTTTGAATCCATAATAACTTATAGGTATATTTCTAAATAAAATTTCAAATTTTTATGAAATATGTGTTACAAAGAGAAGGTCAAAGAATTATTTTTAAATATAACAATAAAATGATGATGTTACAGGTCTCAATCAAAAGTTATTATCAAAATTGTGAAGAGAAAACATTGTAAAACATTTAAAATTCAAAATTAAACATTAATAAATTATTCCATGAAAAATAAAGATATAATCAATGGAGATTTATGGTGAAAGACAAAACCTTTGATTTTGGAATGATAGAAAATATTTTGAAATACCTTTGTTTGAAAATCGGCATCATAAAAATAGTATTACACTTTTATTTAGAAAAGTGGTCAAGATAATTAACAAAATTATAAAACATATTCAACAATAGATTTCAAAAAAAAACATAGTAGAATATTGTTCGTAGCTAAAATATAGACTTGAGAAAAATATCCCATTATGTTATGTGGGTTTGTTCTTGATAACGTTATACTTTTAGAAAAGATAAAAATAATGAAAATAGATTTGAAATAAGAGTAAAATTATCCCTATAAAGAAAAATATCACATAATATAAAATTTTATATAAATTAATAAATATAATATTGAAGATAAATTTTTCAATAAACTATATTACTCAATGAACATGGTTTGAGTTACCAAAGTACATTACAAACAACATTGTTCATGATGTAAGAAACTATTGAAATGGGGTTTCTATGATAACAATTTAAATACCGAGAAAAAAATATAGAATATATTATAATACAATAATAGGGTATATTTTAACCAATATATATGAAATACGATCATGAGGAGAAATTATAACTTTTGGAACATTAATTGAGTGAACACATACACTTGCAACATGTAAATAATTTATATTTTAGCCTACTGAAATATTAATCATTTAATTGAAAATACATTACCATTATTGAAATTAAAATAATGATATATAAATTCAAATGGGTATCACATACACATTATGGACTGAAATTAGTTTTATAACACCAAACAAATCATAAGGAAAATAATTTGATACAAAAAAACCTTACATTGGTCTCAATTCATTTTTCAAATACACCAACAACCCTAAATAATTAAATTATGTTTACTAAATACATACTAATAAAAATTATTCATAAATATTAACATCTTTAATCATAATTTCTAATCATTATATATATTGTTATTTAAACTTATTTTTAAAATCATGTGTAAGTGATCATGATCATTTTGAACTATTTTTGTAAAAGTTGCACCAATATTAATTCTTCTTACAATGTTAATCACTCAAATATTATTAACAATAAATTTAAGGGTGAATTAAAATTATTTGGGATGTTTTAACTTCATTTCTTGTGTTTTTAATTCATTATCCTTGATTACTAAATTGACCCAATTTATATTTTTAATATTCTTAACTAATAATTGATGTTTTCTATATTATTGAATTAAATATTGAAATAATATTTAAAAAAATGGATAACTATATTAATATTTATATTAAAATATATAATTTATTAATTTCCCATAGTAATCAATGAAATAAATTCATAAAACTATTGAATTAGGTGGTTAAACTAACATAAAGCCGGATCAAAACATTACTAATTCGGGATTCTGAGATGTTCTAGTTGAATTAATATTTTAATAGTAGAATGATCTCTTATTTAGTTTTTATTAGTGTGATATATCAAAATTTTAATGAGTTATAATAATAATAGAAATCATATAATAATATTAATTTGACGAAAGAGACCATTTTACTATAAATATTTTTTTTGAATGGATAAATTTATGTATAAAGACCCATACAGTTCACAGATAGATATTACATCTTATTATATAAATATAAACTAAATAACCAAATGATGCATGATTTAATCATATTTTTCTAGTATCAATAGAAACTTTTAAACATAAATATTTTTTATAAATAATATACTTATTCTCCAATTTAGTTTTTTAACAGATTATAAAAAATTCATCATCTCAAAACCCAAGAAAAAATGGGGTTTAAAAACATTTCATAACACTATAACCCATAGAAAATAAATTGGATTTATAAAAATATTTTTATCCTAAAAAATAACCATTTATGAAAATTACAAGTGTCTTTATCATTGGAAAATTTCCCGACCAAATCATTAACAATATAAAAGGTTGTCATCATAGATGAAAACCCCTTTGAAAAACACAGAGAATATTTTTTGAGGAAAATATCCATTCCAAATTGATTTCACTTATATAAAATTTTAAATTTTAAATAAAATACCATGAAATTTTTTTTATTTCAAATGAACATTAGAATGTTTTAATTTAATCATCAATGAATATAACTGTCTTTATGGTGGAGATTTTTTTTCATGTTGTATAAAAAAATAATCCTTTAACATTTTCCAAAAAAGACAAGAAGTTCCTCATTTGAAAAATGAAATGTTTATTTCTCTTAAATAAAATTTTAAAATTAATAAATTGTAATAAATTATTTTATTTAAGTATTGGATAATAATAAAAACATTCTTGAATTTTTTTAGAAACTATAGTTATGGAAGAGAAAGTATATTCAGCTGAACAGTGAAATAAAGTGTATTTTAATTAAATCATTATTTCATTATATTATGAAATTGAAGAGGGAAAATAAATGACACAATTATTTTAGGAAAATAAACATAGTAGAATAATATTAATTTTTATATTGAGGGATATATCATAATAATTCATCATTAGAAACATAATATTAAATAATCCTTATAAACAATGAGAATATAACATAAAATCCATACCACTTTGGTATCATTTGAATAATAATCCTAATTGAAGAAATAAAAATATATAGATATTTAAATTTCAATACATTTAATAATAATAATAATAAAATACATTCATGGGTATTCTATAAACCACATAAAAGATATACGTGGGCAATATTTAAAGTGTCTCATTGAAATAAAACTAAGATTAAAATCCCATAACATAGGTCTAAATTCTGTTATAAGTCATTGAACATCTTATATAAAAAATATATATTTATAATAAATACATTATATAACCATTAACATATATATAATACTATATATGAATTATAAATAAACTTTTATATAAAATTTTTATCAAATATTTATTAAAATAAAAGTTTATAATTATATCAGTTCTTTTTTTATGTAGGTTATAGTTCGATAGTTTTTTTCATTATAGTTTTATCATGGATAAATAATATACCAAACTTTAATCATAATATATATATATATATATATTATTTTAATAGTTTATGTAATTAAATTTATCCATAAAAATTACATATATTAAAATGAATTAGATTATTCAGGGAGATGATATGTTATACACTAGCACCAATGATCTTTTAAATTTTTGACGAATGGAGAAAAATAAAGGAAAATAATAGTTCACCGTTTTGGAATCATTATTTTATCATATATATTATATTTATTTATTTATTCACTCAATATTTATTACCATCAATGAATAATTGAAATAAAAAATGAATCACATTACTTTGTAGAGGTGGTAGTCCACATGTACTCAACTGAAATGTTATAATTTTACAATAGTTTGTAAGGTAAGAATGCAGATTTTATATTTTCATTAACGAATATTATTTATAACATAATTATACTATATAAAATATAAATACATCATAATAAAGATATTGTTTATAATGTGACTGTAAATTATTTGTATCATTATGTGCTAGGTAACCCATAAGAACAGGCAAGCAATTCATTCACATACCATTTAATGGAAAGAGGGTGAATATATATAGAATAATAACAATTTAACATAAATTTAGGTTTCTTAAATAATTATATTATATATAATATAATACATTTATAGGTTTTAAAAGAAGATTAAGAAATAGTGTGATCGGTTAAAGTGATTACCACCTCTTTGAAACAACTCATTTAAATATCCTCAAAAGGATTCAAGGTTTTGTTATTGGTAAGAGAATAATTTATAAAGGTTGTATACTTATGTTTATAAGGGAATTATATTATTTATGTTATACCTATAGTTCTCAATTTTGTGCAAAGACTAGTTAGGATGAGTTTTTTTATCATTGAGGGGATGTGAAATCTTGAAATTTATTAAAATAATAAAATATAATAATTTCATCCTCTTGGGAAAATACCTCCAAAAGGACAAGTATTAGAATATAATAATGGTTTATATTGAAATTACATCCTCCATTAAATTTTTTATTTTTTTATATATTATTTAAAACCATATATTTTTTATTAACTACTATGTAAACCAATTTGAACATTAACATCATTAACATATGTTTTTTCTTTTAAAATGATTATAATTTAATATAATATGTTGAAAAATTATAAATGGAAAATAATGTATAATTGTAGACAACATATTATCTACTTTCCCTAATATTTTGTTTTTTGTGATTTTTAATTAATTTATTAATACATTATTTTGTAGAAATATCATTGGTATCAATATAGAGACTATTAATTGAATTTAAATTTAAAAACAACAAGAAATAGTTAAAATTATAATATAATCCATTTACACATAACTAATATAAATAATAAAACTAGAAAATTATTGTATCACTATCAGTCACTCAAATTATATCACATTTAATTTTTTAAATATAACTTATTTTTTTCCTTTAATTAAATAAATATTGTTACAACATTAAGTAAGAATTTATGGTAATTATTTAACACATAAAAATTAAAAATAATATAATATCCCAAAAATAAGTATATTATGTGAAATATATTTGTTTTCATTCTTTCACAACATTTTTTGTTCCTTATGTGATCACATAAAAGATATTTAAAACAATGATAATGATATTTTTAATTTTTTTTCTTTAAATTTTATAATGGCTGTTTTTATGGAAAAGTGTCTATTACAAAATTCATATTCAGAATAAGGTCATAAAAATAAAATTAATTTCTTTTAATATTAATTTGGATGAAAAAATTATGATCTTAGCACTTATTTTTGACCAAGATTAACCGAATTTATTCTTTTTTGAGGAGATATATTTTTCCAAGGTTTCTATTTATAATGTCTAAAAAAAGGGACTTATTGAAGAAATATGAACCTTAGGATTAAAAATAAAGAACCCAATTTAACATATTGAATTCATATAATTAGAAAAAATTAATTTTTAATTATGTGTGGAAAACAAGATGAAAACATTAATTTTAAAAATTCAGTTTTCAACATAACAATAGATCTCATTCTGGTCCATTTCATAGAAATATATTCAATGATTATTTAAATATTTATATAATATATAATATTTAAATGTCATTAAAATAATTTAACTTTATTGTTCCTTAAAATTTATGAATATTGAATTGTATTACACGTATAAAAATAGTTTTTATGACAGATGCATTTTTTTGTATATAAATATTTCTTATAAAAAATTAACTAATAAAATTCCTTAAAATTAAAATAAATGGTGTAATTATATATATAATATGACTAATTTCTATTTTATATATTTATTTAGAAAATTACCTTTTTAAATAATATAAAAATACACTTTATAAAAAACTTCAGGCTTTTTCGATATTCATAAAAACAAATATTTTAAAAAAATATCAAAAAATGACCCCAAAATAATTTGAATTATATTATTTTAAAATAAGGATTAATATCTAAAATTCATTTACTAAATGTATAAAAATATTTCTCTAAAAAATCAATAAAAATTAATTTTTTAAAAGGAATTGTTTTATTAAATAATAATATAACATTAATAAAAATCAAAAGTTTATTTCTTAATAATTCATCAAAAAAAATTTATTAACTAAGAAATTATTTTATATTTGATAATTTAGTTATTCCAATTAATACCCAAAAATTTAAAAACTAGGTTATACTTGTCAAAATAATATTTCTTGGTCATTTAAGCTCAATGTTGTGTGTCGTAGAACTATCGTACATAATGTTCTTATTTTAAAATATCAGGGTGTTAAAATATTATGATTTAATATTGAAAATATTAAAAAAATGTTTATTTGGTCTTCAGAATTAATTAATTATTTTTAGAAAATTAATTTATCACTTTAACCAAATCATAGAACCATCCTTGAAAGCTAGTGATGAATGGTGGGAAACACCCTTCCATAGAGGTGGCAGTTAACACATATACATGGATACTTATTATTTTCTCAATAAATGTGTAAAATGAGTAATATGGTTATCATCTATGAATATATAATATATATAATTATTATAGTAATTATATATTTAATATCCTATTTGGACCATTCCTATATGGAGGTGAAGAAAAACGAAATACGTTGAGTCATTGAGGTGGTATTCTACAAAATGTGTAGATAATAGATTCATTTTTATTGATTGAAATGGGAAAAGGGGGTTAATTATAAACGATAAAAATAACAAAATATTATTATAAAATATATAAAAAATTAATATTAATATATTATAATTATATTTTTAGAAAGAGTGCACAAAAAGAAATAAAAATTAGAAAGAGTGGCTTGGAAGTTATACATCACTTCTTGGATTATCCCTATCAAATGGAGTTTAATAATTTTAGGGATACTATTTGGAGAAGAATTAAATATATTCATTGGATCTTGGAATATTTATTTGTGGTTTGGGAATTGATTTGGATGAATATAGTGGGTTTTGGAGGAAGTACAAGTGAGGATATGGGAGCCCCTTTTATAATTGAAAATGGGTGGTTGTTTTTTAAACAGCAAAAAATTTTCAATAATTTGAAGTCAATATTAAGGAACATGGATATAAAATTTAAAAAATTATGGAGTGGGGAAGATAATATGTTTTTAAATCCTCTAAATACATTTTTCACACATGTTTCAAAAATAATTAAATCTCTTTACCCATTAAATTATTATTTATACCATTTTATCATTTACCAAAGTGACTAGTTTTTATCAAATCTAAATTAATATTAATGTTTAGAAATTAATTATTATTAATTATACAATTTTAACCAAATGATTCTGAATTTTAAATAACTATAATTGGTTAAATGTTCAGAAAATTATAAAACATTATATTATAATAACAGACGTATAATTTATTTAAAAAAACAAAAAATTTAATTATGTTCAAAAATGTTAAATATGGGTATATATATTTAGAAAAATAGTTTTTTCAATTTTATATATACTTATAAAATAAATATATGACAACATAAAATGGTTTCATTAATTTCAAATTCATACTTATACACAAATAACTTCAAAAAATCATTTTATTAATAAATATGTTATATTTAACTGTATACCTAAAAATTAATATTTCTTTGAAAAGCCTAAATATTAACCCTCATATAATTTTGAAATTCAATATTCAAAAATAATTTTTTATTATTAAATTTATGTTATTAAATTAAAATATTTTTAAATAAATAAATAAAATAATTAGAAAAACTATTTTTTGGATAAATTACTTCTTAAACATTAACAATATGTTATCATATTTAAAATAGATTTCAAAATTATTGATTATTAAAAAAATAGTCTTAAAATATAAATTTTATATATTATAGTAAAATTTAAATTTGAGTAGTTTTATTTATTATGTAATACATAATACCCATTTTTGGTAAATGGTTCCTTAAAAAGAACCATTTTTATAATTAATAGAGGAAAATATTTAATTTTTTTAATTGATTGTTATTTTCTATCAACTAACGAATACACAATTAATTTATTTTTTAATGTGTCTCAAATTGGATTTAGTTGATTGTTGTGTTATTTTAGTCTTTCAAATGAAAAATTCTATTAAATATAATATAAATTTACAAGATCAAAATATTGATGTTATTGCATGGGGAGATGGATTTGGGGATGTGTTAAACATACATGGGTTGGTTATTTACATATATAAACCTAGAATATTGTAAATAAGAAATCCATAAATCTAAAAACCTTCAATATCCCATCAAGAATAAGTATTTCAATTAATGATATAATTTATTTAATATAAAAAAATATAGAAGTGAATGTAAATATGATTTGATAAAAATTAATCAAAAAGTACACATTAAAAAAACATAACTATATTAAAAAAATATTTAAAATTAAATAAAATTTCCAATAATACTCATTTAATGTCTAAACGCGGAGTAATTTCTTAAAAAAGATATGGAAAACATATATTGAAATAAACCCACATATCATTCCTCTTACAACATGATAGCATAGAGGAGTGACAAGTGAAAGAATATACCACTTAAATGATTCAATTATAGATCCCATTTAAATAACCACATTTATGACTATATGTTCAAAGTTGTTCATCAAGAACCAGCTTTTAATACATTTCTATAACTTTAATGGCTTAATCATCATTAAGTATTCTCCTTGTTATACTATCAATGTCAGTAAATCTTATTAAACATGAATGTAGGTGTACTATATCAGGATAATGCCTCTATTGAGTTGAATGAATATCAATATATTGATATATGGCTATATAAAAGGGATAGAATACAACTAGTTGTAAATTATACTACAGAATTTAATCCTATATTGTCTTGGAAATTATTATCTCCTATACATGTAGTGAGATTAATGAAGACTATGTGATACTCATCAAATGAATTGACGAATAAATTCATGATCTGGGAAATCATCAGGTCACGGTGGTTTTATTGGAGAATAAATTAGAAAATACAGTGAATTTTCTTTTATGTGTATTTTAAATTAGATTTATCCACGATGAGAAAACTATTAAAAAATTAAAAGGTCTCATGATAATCTTCAAATATTTACCATTAACCTGGTCATATTAATAAAAAATATTGTTTTGACTGATATTTAGTCATCTATCCATGACTACTGGATATACTGGTTATAAACTCTACCAAAATAAGGAATAAATGGGGTTCAATCACATTCTCTCATGTACTCATGTTGTAAGTTTCATCAGATTCGCCCAACCATATGGTAGAGAAATATTATTCCAATGGTAATAATAACACGAACATTTATCATCTTTATTATCTTAATATATTCCTATATAATCTATCAAATATACAAATACCCAACAATATTTAACTATTAAAAAAAGTAATGTTTAATTATTATAACAAGGATATCTCAAGTATTATATCCTAGAATCATTGGAGGATATTTCAACCACTATTAATGAACATAAAAAAATTAATTTAGATATAGAGGAAGAAATATTTTCTTTATTGGTTAGGGATTGTATATTACATAATGAATAAGATAAAAATATCACAATACTTAAAAATGTTTTGAAATTTTCTCACATGAATATTATCTATAAATATTAATGTTATAAAAAGAGTGTTGTACCCATTACATAATTCTACCCATTGACAATAATAGTTATGAAAAACTAGAGGGGAAAATTCATATGACTTATAAAGATATGGTGGGAGGTGAATTTTTCAAGACCATACATACCAGAATCATTCATAATATTTAACAAGAAATGTGATGCACCATTATTTTCCATAATTAGGAAAATAAATGTAATATTAAGGTCAACATAATCTTCAGGGATATCAGTACTCACTACTAAAATAATAATGTCACATTCCCAATCATAGAATTATTGATCAATGTAATCAATTAATTTCAACCGCTTTCATTCATGGATATATAATTTGATTACAATTACATCTAACTTTCCCATAAGATGATTTGGTTAGTACCATATGAGAACCATGCGGGGCATGTTGATACCAATTAATTTACATTTTTAAGAATAATGAATAAATTTTTATCAACATTCCTTACATCATATATTCAAGTCCCTCTTAGGGGATACCATGGAGTGATATGTAGATAATATGGTGGCTACGACCTAATTTTTTTGTGATCAAATTGAAGATATCAAAAATGTTTTTAATTAAAAATGAATCTATAACATGAGTATGTATCCAAAACAATTTATTTTTCTATCAGATTCGAGATATTACTCAACATTATGGTATTCCCATATATCATTGAATCAGATCCAGAAAATACTAGGGATATAATTGGTATTTCTCATCTTTGAGACATCAAATATTCTAGAGGAATCTAAGGGTATCTCTCATACATTAGATTATTTACATCCAATTTCACTAGAAAGCACATTTCCTCGAAAAATATATGAAATAATGGGAAAAAAATCAATTTATTGAATATTGTAAAAATTCCTCTAAATATTTCATGTAGTACCTCATGCATCTACTAGTTTTGAATTCACCAATGGAAGATGGTCCACCCATCCTCTATGTTGAATTCATATAACCTTTGATCAATTCCCTCTATTCAGTGAATAAATAATATAATAAAATAAATGGACTCTATTATCCTCCAAAAATAATTCATGATAACATGATTCTATAATTGGATATCGAAAAGAATATACTTTTATAGATTTTCATAGTTCAATAGATGGGTTATCACATGCAGTACCACATGTGAAACCTCATCATTAATATTAACATTGTTACATAAATCATAGATCATATTAAATGAACCTAGATAATGGAACGGTTTATGGTTATCCTTATATAATTTAATATCCAAATCATGTCTTAGTAGGGATCAAATTATATGTTCTAGAAGAATCTATCACAACACACCCCATCCTAGAAATTTCATTATTGAACATAGAACACCATAATGAGGAAGTACATCCCATTAATAACACTTATAAATCATGGGATGCTTACATCTATAAGTACTATAAATTCTTAAAATGGACAAAGGGGATATACTAAAGGTGTATCTAGTTAGATTTATAATTATACTCATCTCCCCAAAAAAAATTTCATATAGGATTCCATACTACTTTCAGAAGGATGTACCAACAATGAGGTATAATAACAATCCCACAATATTGGAATATATTTATTCATACCAATACTAGTGGAACATAAAATATAATAGGTGAATTATAGTTGGTGATCAACAATATAAATGGTGAATATTTTATTTAGAAGGAGTAAATACATCTCTTTCTTGATTAAGTGTGATGGATAATGAATGAATTCTCTATATAGATATGATTACTAGACATTCAATGTTCATGAAAGTTTCCATGAGATTAAATAAAAAACACAAAAATTCCCATATATGTTCTATAGTAGGATGAGATCACTATTTATATCACACATCAAAGAGAGGCCCTGTATTTTTCCATAGTTATATAAAAGAAATTAATGATTTCAATATCATCATGGATTATGGTGATCCTATTTTTCACCTATCTATGTGGTAATCAGATGAATTTACCTTATAATTGACAGCTATAAAATTGGTATCCTCCAACAGGATCAAGCCACAAATGATTAGATCTAATTTCCGGATGATAATTACACACTATATGAACAAATGAATTCCATGAAAGTTCATTACATGTGATTCTTTTATGTATTTCCCATCTGACGCATTAAAGGTGGAGATTCCTCTTTATCCTGGAGGAAGTTCATGTTCGTGATTATACGTCTAACAATTCACAAGTGATTAACTTAAATCAAAACAAGATATGTAGATAATTATACCAAGAAATGATTCAATGATTCATTAAAATAATTATTAAATATCTTGATTGTGAATATCATGTAAACATCATCCATTGTTCCTTAAAATTGGTGGACAAAGGGAAATACAATTATCTATTTACCTAGTGTGTAATAGATATAATTGGTCTATAATCGTTATTTCTTCTTTGTAGATCATGTACATCCAATCTAAATTTATATTCATATCCAAGTGGGATAAGGATATATCTCTCAAAAAGTTCAGTAAAAAGTCTATCATTATCATTATGAATTCAAATATCATTACCATATTGTGTGTCCATGAAATAATAATGATTAACAATAATACTAATTTATGATCACATGAAAAGTAAATGTTGTATCAGGAATATAAAATTCATTCTTTCAAATCGTCTAACTCATATGTAGATTCCAATGGATAGATCTTATCCTTTATCAAAAAAATATCTAATATCCATCAGAAAATAAAGGACCAAGATAATCAGTCTTGGAGAGAATATATTCAATATTCATTTTGGTATTATCATAACAAAACCTACACTACTATGAACATGACCCTTATTGCCATATATATATGAACAATGTGGTCCTTCCCCTCACTTTCTATCTATCAAAACTTCCACATTTCCATATAAAATCAACTATTTGAATATGAGTTGTACCATATATGGATTTATGAATTACTGTGAATTAATGATAAGAGGATATTCATGAATGAAAAATTGATGTTTCATTAAAATCAAGTCACCTGATCATTAAATATATATGGTTTCCACCACTATTTTTTATGTCTATAATTTTTTTTGGCACTGAGAACTCCCATGAATCTTTGTAAGAAACATATGAAACTATACTCAAAATTGGAAGGAACCAATGTAATATATAAGATGAACCCTAATGGATCCTATTATCTAATCCACATGGATAGGGATCACATAATTCCCACCACCACAGATGGATTCTTAATATATATTGATGCAACTTCATTCTCAGGTCACACATCCTTTTCATATGATGTTTAATTAAATGACACGATTCTTTATCGCATGAATATAATCTACTCAATAAAAAGTTCTAATTCATAGACCATAGATCATGTAACACAAATGTCATAGTTACATGAAATTATACTGAAAAAACATGTGGTCAACTATACATTGGCATTCAAATTGTTTCAAATTTTTTGTTTGTGAGTCCTATTTTACTTACTTGAGAGTTAGATCAATGTAATAATTTTTAATTCATTTTCCCTATCCCTAAATCTATCAGAGGTAAAATAGACTCATATTATAATAAATATGTGTGGAATGATTCCAATTATTTAGGAATAATCTTTGTTTCCCAAATTCTATACATAATTTCTAATAAAAAAATTAAATTGGAATTAATCTTAGTTCCTAGTATCATAGTCATTAATGACATATTTCATATGACATCCTATAACTAGAATGAGGCAATAAATTTTCACCTACACATGGGATAGATCTATTGTAGGATATTATAATAACTCTAGATAACATGATTCTTATTTTTAGATGATGTGTATTGGATTTTTTAATATTGGACCCATCGAGAATTCTAAACTTTGAAAAAACTTTCTTCTTCTTGCTAATATTAGACTCATTAATTAAATATGGGTTCCTCCATGGTTTTGAAATAAGGATGAGTCCATTTCAATTTTTTCATAAGGAATATTAGTGAATTACCCTATATTTGATGGTCCTTATCACATTAACTTAAACTATAGAATCTCTATGCCATAATCACATGATGTTAAAATGAATGATATACAGGTCACCATAAAATTCATTAATTTACATAGAGAAATCCATTACAGGAAACTAACCACCCTCATATAGAATATAAATTTATATAATATTATTAGATATACAACTCCTTATCCATATAAATATGTTGACATAATATCCCCCTATGAGTTATTATAATCAATATAGAAGACTTTATTTCCATAAGGACTCAATGGTGATTTATATTTAAGACTAATATAGTGTCATAGTTCACTTATCCTATAATATAAATCCCCCGTATAGGTATTACTTGTGGAATAAATCTTGTTATTTCAGAATAAATCATGATTCCAGATAGTATTAACCTATGTCTTACTAGAAATCTCCTCAGCATTGATGCCCTTATCATACTAGTGTTTATTACCCCCATTCAAATCATGTTTCTAATTATACCAACATTAATATGAGTATTTATAAAATTATCATCATTTAAATGATCATTCCATTTTCAAAATGCACTACATAAGAACTAAGTTTTAATTGATTCATATTTTCATAAGATATATAATTATAACAATATTACTCATCCAAAACAAGCTATGAAATATCAATCATTTAAAAATAATCATATAGTTTGGGCCTTCTCCTTCATGAAATGGTTTCCATATAATTAATTAACTATAAATCCATGTATAATGTCTGGAATATTCTACCCATGGTTCCACATTAGATCCTCTTGTGGTCATAATTAAACACAACAGAATTTTTTTCCCAATAGTTTCATAATTACATGTGAATTCATTTATGTTTTTAAATGATATATAGATATGTTTAGATTACTTATCTTATTCATATCCATAGTACTTTCACTAATAAAATTATATTTCTCCCAAATGTATGAAATCTTCTTATTCACATAGGGGTCCCTCAAGTAATTTGGTTTAATGAAGAATTTCTTTCATTTTGTGTGAAATAATGTTATTAAAAAGACCCTATAAAATTTACCTTATTGTAAAATCATTAATTACATGACACATATGTCATTTCTTCATAAAATTAAACTAGAAGACATTTAGCCCCTCATGCATAATTCAAAACATTATAAAATGGCCAAAGTTTTATGGTTTTTTTCATTACATTAGTTAAATCTCTATAAATTATTCCATTAATTCAAGGATATTTATCTATAGCCCCATGTTGGGGTTAAATGAACCTATATTCGGAAACAATATTTCCTACATTTTGTACCCAACTCATTAACATTTGTTCTTACTTATTTATTTTCAATTTGGAATGAAATTAATTCACCCTCTACAATACATGAGCTAAATTACTACTAAACCATTCATGAACTATGTGTTTCTTGATTCCTGTTATGTGGTATACATAGTGATTCCTAGATCTCTTATACAAATCCAAACCAAAAAATTATATAAATGTTTTTCATTCCTCCGTTCATAGGGTATCGAAATTTACATCATGTATTTTATAGTTGGCTGAATGTCTGAGAATCATATTTTATTCAAAAAAATTTGAACTTAAGCTCAATACCTCTGTTTCCAATATTAGATGAATATAAACTAAAAAAAATATAAAGGGTCTCATCAGGTTGATTCCCCATTAAGGGAAAACGAAAAATAATTTGAGTCTCTACCCCCTATGTTATTTCATTTCAAAGACTTGGAAATATTTCAGATGAAAAGTAGAAAAAGATCAAAGAATTATTTTTCAACCAAATTACCCATAAAAAAGTAAACATATTCATTTTAGATCCATTAGTCCAAGTAAAATTTAGATTGAGCCTTATTCCGAAATTTTTTACAAGTTGAAATTGTCCCATATGTGAATTATCACTCAAGACAGTTCTATTGCTTCACCCAAAGAAGGTGTCCCCATGGATGTGGCTATGTATTAAAACCATATTATGTCATATAATTTTTTCTAAATTGTGTATCAAATACATACTAGCATAGAATTTAGGGTTCTCATATCCATATTCAACATCAATAACCTCTATGGAACCTACTTCACCCCCTATGTATTTTAATCCACATAAACCATTCATGACTACTGGTAATGAGAATATTTGAATCTAAAGAGAAAATCTACTTGGTAAATATAAATGTTCCTCTATATTAATCATTATTAACCTATAGTATATTCAATACTAATAGGAAGGTCTGTAAACCATTTATTCTGTTGAAAACATTTTCTTGGAAACCATCATCCGAATATGACCATTAATTATCCTCAGAATTTTTGTTCCATCACATTTCTCCACAAATTAAATTTATTGAGCTAATACTTAAACATTCCATATATAAAAAATTCAATTATATTAAAATTACATCAATGATACAAATTTTCTAAACACAACCATATTAAAATCATGTTTATGAAATATAGTTCTTTTTCTTTACTATATATCTTCGCTAAAATCATCAGTAAAAAATAAAATATTATGATTTTGAAACATATGTTAGTAGTAACACAAATAATAGTTATATTGATTTATATTATTCCAACAAATACGGTGAAACCCAGATTTATTTTCATGGTTATAATTAGAAACTATAGTCCACAATTCATCATAGTATAATTGCAACACCCTGATATTTTCTGATTTATTTCTCTTTTAATAAATTTAATTAATTTTACAATTTACATTATAAGAAACATCATGTTTAAATGAAACGATATATATTATATAAACAAATTAATTTAATGTAAATTTTAACACCTAGGTATGAATGAATAGGAAAAGATAAATTATATAAAATATTGTTAACACATGTATAAAATTAATTCATTAGTTATCAATTGATCATATATGAAAATAAAGTCAATTGAAATTTAAAGATTAATATTTATAAAAAAATTATATGTGAATTGTTTTTTATATTAATTAAAAATTTATTATTAATTACTATCATAAATTCATTAAATTATATAATTAATAATATTTTCAATCATCATCTTATGATTTTTACTAAGCATGGCATAATAAAAAATCAATATTGTATATCAAAATTATCTTTTTTTTCAAATAACATATTTTTTTCATTTTGTTATCATATTATTATATGATTTAATTCCACTTTAAAACAATTATTTGAGAAAATAGAATTCATTTTTTGTATTTTTATATCATATTTATCTTCTATTTAAAATTTTATATTTTTCTAAAATATTATATTTTTTTTTGTGAATAGTTAAAATATAACTATTTTAAATACCATGCATTTTTTCATATTAATATGAATTTAGAATGAATAAATAAATTTTTATAACGTTTTAATCCTTCTAATAAAAGCTATAATTCATTATTAATTTAATTTATAACATTAATTTTAAATTTTTCAACCCATTCTTTTCTTTTTGTGAAAATTGATTTAATTTTATTCAAATATAAATCTATTTTTAAATCATTTAATCTAATGGAATTGTTGGAATATTTCATTTTGTTTCCGATTTATAAAATTGTTTAAATAATTTAAATTTTTATAATAAAATATTAAATGGAATCCAATATATTAGTTTATGTTGAGGTAAAATTATTTCTACTATAATATTAGGTATTTACCTAAAAACTAATTTTAAAGTATTTTGTATTGTTATGTTTTGAGTACTATTTTACCACCTATAAATTTAAGTCATATAAAAGGGATAATAAATTCAAAATCACCATGTATATTTTCTAATATGGATCTTTTTATTTTTGTCCATATACTTAAGTTATCATGGTAAACATTTTTTATCTCAGTTAAGGTTAAATGAGATAAAGGTGTTTATGTTAGATGATACGAAATACAATTTATCCTAAACAATACCATATGTGATTGTTTGTGTTAATTTTCACCCAATCATATATTCTAATGAAATTTGGGATGACTTGGTTCCTCTTAAAAGGAATACAATATATTTAATTTATTCTTTTATAAATTACAAATGTGTCCTTTCCATCACATATTAAAAGGATGCTCATATACTCTCTTAATCAATTTTTTGAACCTCTAGTCACTAAAAAACCCAACCATAATACATTTATAACATTCAATCACACTTCATATATCTTATGGAATTTCTAAAACACAATCCTTGAAAATGTCATGTGTATACCAAAATAAGTTTCTTAATGAATAGTTAGAACTCAAAACCAAGTACTCTCTATTTTAGTTATTCCAAAAAGAAACATAAATAAATAGTACACTGAAAAAATAATTAATTCAAATTTAGTTTTATATTTATATGTAACTAATATTATTATAGATCCATTTTATACATTTTCTCAATTTTATATGAAGATAAAAATCTCACTCTTACGTACATATGGCTTACCGTCATCACAGAGCAGTGTAATTTGTTTTTCATCAACATTTTAAATGGATATTTATAAACATTTAAATAATTAATATATATTAAATTTGTAACTTTATTATGGTTCTATAAATATAATATACCATTTAACTTCATTGATTTCCACATTTAAAAAAATGACAATGTCACGTGTGCGTTTGTGTAAAATACCACATCCACGAAGCGATGTGATTCATTTTTTATGTATTTCATTAAAGGATGATTATAAATATATATATTTGGAATATATAGTATAATTATATAATTTATAATATTCTAGATTCGAGGAAACCACATTCACGATTGAAGGAATGAAGTTACAAAACCTAAACTTACATGAAATAAATGAGACAGTTAAGACTTGAAAACAATGATTTTAATAAAAAATTATTAAGAAACATATATTTAAGTGTTATGAGTATAAAATATATGATATTATAATTATTCATATGTTAAATTAATAAAATTATATTATATTTATTTTTCATATACATTAGGTTTAAATACCTCGTAATGAAATTTAGAATTAAGGTTAGGGTTTATTTCACAATCTCATCCTTATTCAAGAATATTAATGTTTTATGTTTATATTTAGTCAATTATTTAATATTTAAACAATAAATTACATAAATATGTCTTATAATCTATTTTTTTCTAAAAAAAATCATTCATTTTCTACTATTTATGTACTTTAGGGGCCAAAAAATAATTTTTAATAAAAAATGATTCTTGTTTTTATTCAGTTTAGAATAGTTTTCAACAATTTCCATATTATCTTTAACAAAAATTCAATAATAACTTATCTATTCTCCAATGATTAATAAAATAAATTGTTTCCCATGTTTTACTTTCAATAAAAAGGTATTATATAAATATTCATGTCTTTTTCGAAAAAAGTTCATTTTACCGAAGATGTGAATGAAATCCTTATATTAACATACATTGCATGAAAATATTTTCACACTTTCATGAATAAATTATATTCTTTTATTTAAATTAATTTTTTCCCTGTTATTTGTTATTCAAAAAATTTTCCTACTTTTTTATAATTATATTTATTTTAAATAATTAATTTAAAATAAAAAGTGTATTTTCAATGATAAATGTTTTAGTGATATTGTCAAATTATTATCATCTATTTCAATATTATTTCATGTGTATTTTAAGATAAAATGTTATACACAATTTAAACCATACACTTTTTCACTTTTGAAGTCTTGTAGTCAGTTTGACTTGGGTATGTGTTGATATTCTATATACTATTTCTTCCAAAATAGAATGTTTTTAATTATTATGGAATTTTAACTATGTTATTTAATCAGTTAATACAAAAAATGCATTGGAATTATTATGCAATGTGTTGAGACCAAAATTACATACCACAAAATGAATATTTTTTCCTCGTGAGACAAAATATGTCAGGTATATGGCAAATGTTTGGCCCATTGTTGAGTCATGTCATGACATGAGGGGTTGAAGGTATATATTAGAAGTCTATAATTATGAAATCCATAATTATGAAAATATTTATTGATCTCTATATGATAATTTTAATATTTAATTTATCCATGGATAAGTTCAAGCTCATGTGGTTATTTTTATAAAATGATTTTATCATCACTTTATTCCCTCCATATAATCCATGCCTTAATCATTAAATGATGGAATCCTCTATATGTTTTCCCTTAATAAGAATATGAGATCAAACCTTTATTATTATCATTTTACAAGAATTTATAGGGAATTTACCAAAAATTATATATAATTTATATGGTAGATAGAATACGGTTTATATTAATGAAAATACTATGTTTTATATAATTTTTTGAAATGTAATGTGATAGTCAATCATTTATCTAGTTTATGAAGACTATAAAAATATTTTTTCCCTTGGTAATCAATCACATGTATCTTGTTCAACAATAAAAAAGTAACCATCGACTCTGGGATATGAGGTTGAATATCATTAAATTTCGTATCATAGAAATATTAGTAGAACCCTTGGGGAATATATTTATGAAGAAATTGATTATGTAACATAACATTATGAATACATTTTGAGTATATATCTAAGTTTAAGATAATATCCTATTGATTTAGTAAGGTATATATTATCAATTTTTTAATAAATAAATCTACGTCTAGATACTAAATTTGGGAGCGGTCTTTAGTATGAATTAATATGTGTTAATAGACAAAAAATTAGTTTCTTGAGTATAGATTGGCTATTATTTAAGTTCTTGGTGAGTTTTTCCTCACATAACCATTGGTTTGACACACCCATTGTATATTATTTGGTTAATTCACAATTTATTTAAAATAATTATGAAATACATGAAAGTATTTTTAGTATTTTATGATATGAAAAATGATTTTGAGATTATTATTATGAGATTAACCATGAATTTATTTTTCAATTTATGTTTATTGGTTCACCAATTTAGAAATTATAAATTATAAATCCTAATATTTTGATATAATATTGTATACTCCATTATTTAGAAATGTTATATTGTTTAATTAATAAAAAATCTATCAATGCACGTAATTTATAACTTAAATGACATTTTATTGAAGATAATGAAATTGGAGATGAAGATGGAGTTAGAACTAAATCCATTATAATTATTTTAAGAATCTTACATAGCTTATAACCAATAATCCTTCTTATATGGAGCAGCCATATGATCTAAAACGTTGTGTAACAAATATTTTCTATTTATTATAACAACATAATAAATAATTAATTGAAATAACAAATCCATTTGTTACTGAGAAATATATATGTTATTTATATTATATATTTCTTAGATTTGGGTGTAATGAAAATTAAATGGTTTCCTTGGATGCATTTCATCTCATGGGGGGATGCAGATTAGTGGTATTCATTGTTTCAAATTACTATGTATGATAAGAAAATAAATATTATGGAGTGGAAGGATTTATGGTTACATTTCATGGACAATTATATTCTTCACGAACACCATGTTGATATAGATATACAATTCCACATTCCAAAAAAAAAAGAAGATGGAAATATTGTGATGTTCGAAGATAACATTTCAAGGTTTCCTAAGAATACTTCTGACCATTTTTATAATATAAAGTGTTAATTTTACCATTTCATTGATGGGATAAATCTAATCAATCAATGGGAACTAGTATCCGAAAGTTACTATTCATTTGATGAGATGTCATGATGTCCAAATATAAATAGAAATAATTCTATAAGCCATAAATCTTAAAAATAAAGAAATTAAATAAGGGGACATATAAGAATTAATGGGTAATATAACGAAGGGAAAGGTGGATTTACCAACATGTGACTCCTATGAAAGGAAACCCCTTGGTACATGCATAAAAAAATGGCATTCCTCGTGTTTTTAGAAAAAGGACATCATTCTCACAGATGAAAGGGTAAGAGGGAATCCATAAAATTATAGTGTTTCAACTATTATGAAATTTCGAATTATTCCATCCAATGGCCCAAATTTCAAAGTAACGTACCATAAAAGAATATAAGGGGAGAGGTATAAGAATATGCAATTACACAAACGAAGTGGATGTTCCGGGTGATGTGTTTAATATTACTATTATCAACAACTGTGGGATTGAGAATATTTTATTTGATTTATATTATACTGATTATTTTATATTTAAAGAATTATCCAAGGGTATTTCATCAAAACCACAATGATTATATGTATATTTGGAAGTGAAAACTCTTCTTGTCTATATATCGAATCTAATAGATGTTTCGGGGAATGTTCTTCCTAAAAATCTTGTTATTGTTCCTATATTTTTATTTTTTGTAATGTTGGATAGGGATTGGATCTCTAAATATAAAAAATATATCTATTGTCAAGGAAGGGATGTCACATTCGTTATCTTGAATCAACCTATGAATGTATATTTGTGTGAGGATGAACCTGAATTTCCAATGGAGTCTAATTCCATAATGTGGCTTTTACTACCTATTTATAAGAGATTTTTATACATAATTGTTGGTGGAGAATCAATAATTTAAAAAATTCCCTACAACATTGGAATATAATATGGTATTTACCAAGTACTTTTCTAGTCCTCCACCAAATCAAGATGTTGAGTTCTCAATAGACCTCATAAATATTACTATACCGATTTCAAAGGATTGATAAATAATTTCCTTAATAATAGTTTTATAACTTAATAAGTAACTCGAGGATAATCTAGATAAGGGATTCACTCATCCTAATGCTTCTCCATGTAGTGAACCTATTATTTTTTATTAAGATGGAATGAGGTTCAATGATTATTTGAATTGATTATTGGCAATATAAAAATATCAATATTAAGAACAAGTATCGACTACACTATATATATTATTCATTTGAATAATTTTTGGGAGATCAATATTTTTTTAATATTTGATCTCTGATCTAGATATAATCATCTAGAGGTCAAGGATAATATATATTTCATCAAATATATAAAAACTCACTATGTGGAATCATTAAGGCGTTATGTTCTTGTAGAAGAATGAATGTGAATAAAATTTCAATGAATCGAAGAGATTGTTGGTCAATGAATCTATACCTACACTACCTTCAATAGTGAATAATTATATATTTATATTTATATTTATATTTATTGATTGAAAAATATATAGGAATTAATCCACATAAAAATTGGTATATTGGACAATTATACATATGTCAAATTATAGATTCATGGGAAAAAATAACAAACTCCATTCATGGATATTGAGGTAGTAATTTTTGAATTTAATATATAACAAAATTATCTATATAATAAAATTATTAATATAGAAAAATTTACGATATATATATATATTTATATATTATAAAATATCAGATTATATATTAATATATAAAGAGTTTATTTTGTTCTAGAGAATATGATTGGAGTTTATTACATATTATGAATACTCAATTTAGTATAACATTCGGAAGGAAAACAATGTGAATGATTCTATGATTTGGAAGGACCATTCATGTATATCTATGATGTGGATTCAGAGGGATCAAATATATTGGATTTACAAATGATGGATATTAAGATCATAATTAAATAATACCTCTCATATCTTTTTCAGATGAATGTTATACCATTCATCCATGAGATGTTTAAGAAGGTGTATAAGGAAGATGGTGAACTATATTGGATATTGAGGAGTGATGTAGAGTTAAATAATTATTATACTATAATGACAAATATCAAGTACTATTTATGTGTCTCAATAGTATGATATGTGAATAAGGGTAATTTTTAGGAATATCATAATTCATAATTCTCTATTCATCAAGGAAGTATAAAGATATATAGATATTTTAAAGTCAATTTCTGATGGCATAAAATTTGATGGGATAATTCAAGGTATGTACTATATTTCCTAGTGGGTATGAAATTAATGGTCAAGGGAAATAATTTTAATGTGATGTTACAAAAAATATGTATATTGTAATGGAAATGGGAAAACATTACCACAATTTTTATCGCTAGAATAACCAAAAAATATAAATGGAAAAATTATATTTTGGTTGTATTAAACCTCTATATAAAGTATTTACTATTATTATAATTATATAATATTTATCACATGATCAAGTAAGTATTTTATAAATTAACAATGTATTGGGATTTCATAGAGTAATACTCTATATTGTGTCTAATCAGGATCTTAGGTTTAAGTAAATAATCTAGAAAAGTTTTTAAAAATCCCTAGATATAGAGTTGAATTTCTTATTATCCAACCATCCTTATTCATTTATCCAGACTGAGAGGATCACTCAAATTATAAAATTCATCTTTATAACTTTCTCTACAGATTAATATGTTGTTAGGGATCAACACCTCCCTTTAACAAAATTTTCATTCAAAAATAACTTTCACTCAAACATACATGTGGATCCTTATGAATCCCTCTATGAAAGGAAATTGATAAATATAAATTTTTGGAAGATTATAGAGAATGTAATATATTTTAGGCAAATTTAGTGGAATAAATGTAAGAGAAAGCTTGGTTTCACATAACATCATAGAAGATTTGAGTCGATATAAATTTTATGATGATAATTATCAGTGAAATATATAGTTAAAAGATTGTAAAAAGGTATCACTATAAATAACTCCTTCGAATAAGATTATGTGGTTTGAAAAGAATTAATAAAATTAATCTAGATATATCGATCCCATGAAATTATTGACCTTATTAGGATAATAGCATTTCATTTGTGACTTCCACCAAATCTCTATCAAGATATTGATGGGTTTCAAATATCTCTCCCATGGAGTTACATACTTGATATTTACAAGTATTTAACTAAGAGGTTGTACTGATAGGGATAGATCTCTATTATAAGGAATAAAAAGTGGATAATCTTGATCATATTGAGAATGACCTATGAATCAATTCTATTCACCTTGTTAAACATTTATGGGAATGGCATAAATTAGAGGAAGTTGTGTGGGATCATAAGGAAGCGATGAGTTAGAAGTATCCATAGTTTATTATATCAAAGTGATGGAATTTTAAGGATTAAATTTATTTGATGATATATAATGTATCACCCTGATATTTTATTATATGATTCTCTTGAACTAAACTTAATTTCATTGATATCTTTCATTACACGCTATATTGAGTTTAAATGAACATTAATATACATAAAAAATATAATTATTTAATAATAAATTTATCTCTTAGCCATTGTATTAGAGGGTATGGATATGAATAAACTACGAAAAAATATATATTTTTTAATCTTATATAAAATGATTTAATTGTTTATCAATTTAATACAAATTAGAATTACATCATTTATATATAAAAGATATGTTATTATAAATGAAATTTATTTACACAATATGTTTTTATATAAATTAATTACTTTTGATGAATGATTTTAATTAATTTAAAATATGATATAATAAATAAAATGATTTAATTTTCATCTAATATTGAATATTATGAATGAGAAAGGAACATAAATATTTTTCTGTTTAAAGATAAATTTTTTCTACAAAATAGTTTTGTTATGTTTGTTGAAATTATTGTTAAATTATTTTATTCCCCTTTTAGAATTTGTTTAAAAAATAGATATAATTTTTGGATCCTTCAAACATAATTTATCTTATTGAATTTTTTTATATTTTTTTACATAATACTTGATTTTTTGGGTAAATATTTAAAATACAACTTTTTAAAATAATGCAACTTTTATTAAATTCATATGATCTAAAAATGAATAAATAAATTATGATAACCATTTTATAAAAAAATTATAATATAAAGTTGTTCAATTATTTATTTGTAACATTATTTTGAATTCGGGAACCCAATCATGACTTTTGTGCACATAAGTTATATTTTTTTTAAATTAAAAACTATTTTAGAGTACTTAAAATTAATGGTGTGCATGGATGATTACAATAAGATTTGGATTTCCCCAAACCATTAAGGAAATTTATTTTGATATTATTTGACCAAAAAATTAGTGAAAAAAAATTATGATCTTATTTCAACGAACATTTATTTCATTTCTTAAATATGATATATTTAAAAATTTGTTTTTCATGTGTCTTGTGTTGTTATATTAAAATTAATTTATACCACCTATATAAATTAAAATTGATAAAATGGATTATAAATTTTATTCTAGCACGTATAATTTACTCTAATTTCCCCTTTTGGTTTATTTATATAATAATCTTGTCATGGTTAAAGTTAAATTATCATTGGTGTGATTAAAATGAGTTTGAAGTTGTTTATCTAGAATAGTGAGCTTAAAATATATCAAAAACGTTACCAAATGTCATTAGTTGAGTTTATTTAAAACCTATAAAATATTATAATAAAACATATGGTATGTTGGTTCCTCTTTAAATGATTTTGGTATATATATTATTTTATATTTTAAGATAATCCATGTGTGTACTTCCCCTAATTTATAAATTGGAACCTCATCTCCAATCATACTAACAAATTTTGAATCTTTAAACTTTGAAAATACACAGCATAATACCTTTAGATATTACTTCTACACATCGTAGGGACTATGAGTCTTCTTGAAAACCATCCTTTCATGGACTAAGGTATAATACAAAATTAGTTTCACAATGATTTTATATAACTCTTAACCAATCACTTTCATTATTATTACGTATTACACTTCATATTACTCTATTTCACCCATTATAAAATCATTAATATAGTGTCATCAATAAAATAATATGTTATTATGATTAAGGAAAAACCATTTTAAAATTATTTTCTATCCTATAAAAATTGAAAATGTGACTCGTGTGTATGTATGGCTTACCATCACCATGTAACAGTGTCATTTTTTCCTTCACTATTTTACTCAGATGGTTATAATGATGTAATTATTGAATATATATGATATATATACCATAATTATTTTTATTTAAATATATTATATCATTTACATTATTATGATTCTCCTAGTTAATAAAAATAAATTGTATCTCTAGTGTTTGATTGTACTATAACATACAAGAAGGGATATGAATAATTTATCATCTCTACCTTGAATTGATGATTATTAATATTTATATATTAATATATGTGATATTAATATCATTATTATATATTTTTAGATGATAGAATAATGATCAGTTTGTAAATTCTGAAAATACTGAACTTGAAACATACATGATTAACCACAACATTAACACTCATAAACAATGATTTTAATAAATAATTATTAATAAATTGGTATTATTTATATTTTAGGTTTCCATTGATGGAATAATATAATATTTATCTCTAACTAGTCATTAATTTGTATTCTCATCTTGTTATATTTGAAAAATGAATGTATCATTTTAAATTTCTTCTTATTATGTAATCAAGATACAAAAAAATTAGAAATGTTTTTTATTCAGTCAGAAATATCTTTCAGGAGATATTATTTTTTTCTCTTCTGTTATTGTTCATTTTTGTGATTTAATATATACATTTACAACTGTGATTTATTTCCAAAAAAAATTGTATAAAAGAAATCATAATTTCATTTTTGAAATGAGGTAATTTAACCAAAGATGTGAACAAAATAATTATTTTAATATAAAATGCATAAATGTTTTTAACTTTTATGACTACTCAGGGATTTAACATTTCATTTGAATTTTTAGATAATTTTTTTTAAATAAAATAATTTACCTTCTATTATGTAATTATTTATATTTTAACTTTGTTATTTAAAAAATTAGAAGGTATTTTACTGAAGAGATGTTGCATTCATCATTCAAAAAAAATTTCAACAATTTCAACACCATTTTATGAATTTTAGGATTTTATGAGTTTATAATATATTGATAGCTTCCTATTTATTACTCTTGATTTTATACAGTAAATTCAATTCAGTAAATTATTTATATTCTATATTCTAGTTCGTCCAATATGAATAAGTAATTTTTATTAGGGCATGTTGATTATGTTTTATGAAATATTATTATATTAAATTACTTTGAATTATTATGTGAATGGTGGGGCCTATAAATGCATTGTCTAATAATATATTAGTAGGTATCATGACATAAATCTAGTTGGGTCTTTAGCTAAGGAATTACCCATTTGGGTAATATGTCTTAGAATAAAGTCTCGATGGTATGTTTTAGTTTCCAATAACTATTCATTCCATTATTTAGAAACAAATAATTAATTTTAATGTGATTATTTAAATAGTTAATATATCAATGTATATGTTTTAAGTGTATGTAATTATTTATATGGAATTATTTGACTATCATTTGTCCAGTCCAAATGTTTATTGTCTTATTAATTCAGTGATAGCTTCTCCTATATATATTCCCTTACTAAGAGTATGATCTCACACAATTCATATATTTACATTACCTAGGATTCCATGAAGTGTACTTTTACTGGTATGAAAGGATATAATAGAGAATAATTAATTTTCTCAAATAAATACTTTGTTGTATTTCTGGTTTTCAAATATAATGAGATATTAAAGAATGTATCTAGTTTATCAAGACTACTAAGCTACTCCATCAATTGGGAATATATCAATTGTATTTATTAATAAATTAATAAATTAACCACCATATAATATAAATTTTGTGTCCGGGTCTTTTCATTAATGGTTCTCCTTAACTCATTATGGGCCTACATTAATAACCCCACACTAGGAGAACGTCATTCTATTATCCATTATGTGTAAGAAAGATCAATGAAAATACCCTACATTGATGTCATTTTTAATAAAATTCAAAATAATACAACATATATGTACTTTTATATTGACAATAAACTAATTGAAATACAATCTATCCAATAATACAACAAAACTAATTAAATTGATTCAGTTCATAGGACCTGAGTTTCCCAACACGAGTGCCATATCAATGTAATGGTACTTGGTATATGGTTTCTATATAGACATACACATGGATAAAATGAACATTTATTATGAATTATGTAATACTATTTGGGGATTTCATTTTCTTCACGTTAGGTTTTTACCAATATTCACACTAGAATTGTATCTTCGGTATAACATTTAATCCTTATTTTTTGTTTGAATTATCATCATGATTTAAAACTACATGGTTAGAATTATTTGTTTTTTATTACTATTATATAAACAAATGTAATGGTTTTTGGTTCATATATCTTGGTCCCAACCACATATCATAATCCATGTCCACTCCTTTATTAATATTCCTTAATGTCCTAATCATTTTCATCGTTGAATTGGCATGTTCAAATCACCTTTTTAATATCTTTACACATATACTTAATTCTATTACTCATATTTTTGAATCAATGTATATGAGTAATAGATAACAGTAAGGAGTATATTTAACTATAAAGGACACATATTCTTGGAAATTGTATCTTTACTACTAACCAAATGCATATCTCTATCAGGAAGATAATGAATTCTTACATGATTTTCCTTATAAATCACTATCATGGAACTGATATTTCAAATATAAAAAATCATCAACCTTGAAATGTTTTTTAAATTTCATAATTTCATGAATAAAATACTTCAAGTTGAGATTTTAATTTTATTTAATATTTATTCGAAAGGTTTTATGTTCTCTTGGATCTTGAGTACTATTTGGATTGTTATACCAATTCACTATTAGTTTAATAAGTGTGAACATAAAAAGAGTTCTACTATCCATGGGATTTACAAGTATAGAATTGGTCTCTCCATTCATAATTGGTTAACTCAAAATTTCTGGATATGTTATCTCACACTTTGGTCAAATTTGGGCTGTCCATAAACTTGAATAATATTTATTTTATTCACTATAACCAAAAACTATATAGACCATTATTTGAAGATTTCAACATTAGTGCCCATATTATTCTATTCAATTTTATTTTTCTTCACATGTAATGTTATGTAGAATACCTCATATATTTTTTCAAAGATATCTAATCTTAAATGCCTACTACTATGGACCATATTACATGACAATAATCTACCAAGGGAAAAAGAAACACTATAAGTTATGTTGAAAAACTTCTATGGGATATCTTTGAAAAATTAAAGTTTCCACTCATTGGGTTTACACATATATCTTGAAAAAAAAATTGATAATTTGAAGATGAAAGGGAATAAATCATATTGTGTTTAAAAAATGCTTAAGGAGAGATGACAAAAAGGTGAGTTCTTACCACCTAATACTTGCTCATATATATCTTATAAAAATGGTAGGGAATGGTAAAAAATGTATATATGTTATAGGCTTCACCAAAATGACACTAAAAATTCAATCCATTCTCCATAAAATCATTATATTTTGAAAAAGATAGAGTGCCCTCATATTCCTTGCATATTGGTTCAAGTTATTTGTGTCAAATATATATTATTTTGATTCCAGAATAATTGAACCCATTGAACTTTTTAATCCTAATTATAAAATCACAATTCATTATTTTCATCATGTTGAGTCATTCAAATTTCTCAAATCCATGTAGACCAATCTTAAAATATGTTAATAGTACATGTTTCACTATACCTAGCTCGTCTATACCCATATAAAAGAACATCTCATGGAAGAAAAGATATCTCATTTTTGAGTTATATAATTGTTTATTAAGGGGATGGTTTTTGTCTTCAAATATTTGATCTATATATATCTATCTAAGAGGACATGATTTGACGGAAATCCAATCCCATTATAATTTTTCTTATAAACACACCATGACATTCAATGATATTATATATACTCCTATATATATCATTCTAGTATTCATACATGGTATTGTCTCTAAAATAGGTAATATGTTAATCCATATATAGTTATTATTTAGAGAAATTCAAAATAGTTATTAACATAATCCATCTATATACATAGTCAAAGTTGATTTGGTTTTTATATATTTATCTTTTATACATTAAAAAATTATCATAGATAGACATTCAATGTAAGAAGGAGAATCAAGGGATAAAAAGTTGTATAAGATAAGAGACTATATAATCCATTAAGAAAAAATAAGTGGAAAACATAAAAGTTATATTCTCCCTTTATATTTCAAAAATGTAGACAGTTACAAGTAGTGATTCATTATAAAATACACTCCACTATGTTTCAAAGGTAATAATGGATATCCTGTACATATCAATATTGTTTCAATGTTTTGATTATTCAATTTCATTATATTCCTCAACTGGGTGTAATATTTCTACTGTTCAAGTAACATCTACCTCCAAATCCTTTGTTTCTTTAAAACAACATTTATTTTCAGCATATAAACCTCAAATGCACTGAATTATAGATATCTATGGTCTATTTGAGACACCCTATAATGGGATATTATCCAATGAATCAACTTTATAGATGTATTTCTAAAAAAAGAATTGTTTTTCTGATTCCCTCAAAATCAGAAACTGACTCCACTAAGGATAAACACAGTTTGGAGGCCTTATGTTGTTCCTATTCACAAAGGACTTATTTTAAAGTGGATTATATGATTTTGTATTCAGAAACCCCCAAGTACATGGACTAGGAACATATGTTCTGTCTTTGGTATTCTTTTTTCAATGTCATATATGGGGTTTTTAGATTATATCTAAGATATATTTCAATGTACATTTCCATGAACTTCATCCAATGTCAACTGTGTATGGAACTGAACTCGGTAACCCTAGACAATGGAACTCGAACTATTCATGTTCATTCTAGATGGGTTTTCCCTAACCCCATGGTCAAGATACTAGAACCCTAGAATCAAAAACAACTCGAGGGAATGATTTCACCCAACATAAAACATGATACAAGGAATACATATAAAAAATAAATAGAAAAAGAAAAACTAAATAGTTATATAATATATCCAAAGAATATTTTTTGTGATAGAACATTAATGTTTCAATTATATCCAATATAAAAGTCCAACAACCAAAATAAAAAATTAAAACAAGAAACCACTACTCCTTTCCATATGTGAGAAATGTCCTTCCATCTCAAAAATATTAACCATATCCATCTGATATAAACCTCACTTCCTCACCAAGACACCATTTCATTTCCTATATAAAAAAAATTACAATATTTAAACTCCACCATAGAGGTGTGCTAGTTGTATTATAATGTTGTTAGTGGGATCCCGCATAGGTGTTCGATGTCATCTCTCTATACAAAACCCCCTATATTATCAAATTTGAAGAGAATCGTGGCATGAGAAGTGGTAATGAAGTTATATATCAAAATCAAGGTAAAAAATTTCTCATTTTTAAATAATTAAAAAAAACCACGTAAAAATATTTTCAAATAAAAAATCAATCAAACCATTTACATATCACAATAAAAATGTATATCAATGGAATAGATACACAGACAATGAATAAGTGCAGTATATTTATGATCATTATAGGTTAGGCTAAATAAAGCACTCCTATAATAATAGATAGTGTTCCCTTAAAGTGTCAAGAACATGTCCATAAAGTATAGGGAATAGAGAAACACCGAATAAATTGATCCCCCTAACAATGACAAAATTAATTACCTATAAAAAGGACTACTGAGTGTAATACCACCCCATATGTGAACCCCTTGACAATAAAATGAATGAGTCCCAATAATAAACCCTCCACATAAGTACACAAGGATTATCATTCTATACATTTCGCTAATTTCAAGGGTTTATCATATTTCACATTATCGTTTTGAATAATCATTTATGTCAATAACAATTTTTGAAAAGAAGTTTTTTAATCCATTTCAATGATTTGAATATCACCGTTATTCTAACAAAATGTAGTGAAAAAAATCCTTTACTTGAACCCCATTTAAATACACAAATTAACAATACAATATTATTACAATACAGTAGAAAACCATTTAATTACATATTAGAAGTAAATTATTAACATAATATAGTCTATAGATAGAACAACCAACATTAAACTCAGTCACACACACAATGTAATGGGATCCCTACACTAGAAGAAACAAAGATTAACCAACTAAAGCCGTATCATTGATTCTTATATCATTTAATTGAATTAATAACAGAAATGGTCAATGTAGATGATAGATCATACCATACCTCAAAAAACTCATGTTCCAACCCACAACCAACATGAATACTAGAATCCTAGAGAATATTGCTCAACAGATCTAAAAGGGATTAAAGAATCAATTTTTCATGATCTGTAGATCCATTATCTTATTCCAAAGATCATGTCATAACCCAAATAAATAAAGAAGAATAAAGGTAACATTCCACAAGAGAGGAAACACAACGAAGGTGATGATCAATCACTAAAAAAGAAATTCAGATGATGAGGATACACCAAAAATCAATAGGAATGGTACATATGGTTCAAGAGAGTTGGATGCCTGAAAATAAATAGGTAGTCATAGATAATAATGATCTAAACTACTGGCCATAAGTGTATTATGTAGTAAATCCAATATTTATGGAATATATTCCTTAATTTCAATGTCCTACAAAAAAATCATCACCCCAGGATAATTTATTAAAAGTGGCAGTTTTATGATGTTGAAGTGGTATATAACATATACTTTTTAACACCCTAATATAGTTTTACGGATTATTTACTATGATGAACATATTTTGTAAATTTTATTTTTTCACACCAAATTTCATCTACAAACATCACTAAAATAAGGTTATGTAAAAACTGCTAGAAATGACTCATAATTTTACCAAACCTATGATGAAATCTCTTAACCATTATGAATAGTGTACAATTTAACTTATTTTTTTCAACACCCATCCAAATGACTTTCCATCCAACAAATAATGTGGAATAAGGGATCTCCATAAAGTAGTGAGGAAACTTCTCCATCATTAATGATATAGACTCCCTAATATTGTGATAATATTATATTTTCATCCATAAAACTATAACTAATAGAAATTACATACCACGTAAAAACAATAATTAGAAATCAATGATCTCCACTAGCCACATAAAAACAAAAACTTCTTAATGTAAATTAATTTCTCCCCAATATAGAATATGAGAGGCATAATGATGATATTTCCCCAAATTGAGATATGTGTAAAATCATTGATTGATTTTAAAATGAGATAAAACTTATAACAATAAGAAACCTGATCAATCCACTCTATGACCACAAATGGTACAACATATCTTAGAGACGTATTTCACTATTTTTGAAGAAGATGGCGACCCAACTGAGGAGAAAATTTCTAGAAAACATGGTCACTAATTGAAAACACTAAATTATTATGTTGAAAATAATCATAAACTATTTTTTTAACTCTAATATGTAACAAGGAACTAATTTACATACTGAATCATCATTTATGTATCCTAACCAAGAATTGATCCCAAAAGAGAGGCCTTTCCCACCTCTAGCCAAAAATAGGTATCTTCTCTGAGAGAACACAAAAATCCTTGATAAAAACCATTCTGATTTAATTTTGGAAACTGTTATTATAAGAAAACTAAATCAATCCCAAATAGATATCCCATGATCCAAAAAATTACAAGATGTATGCAAATAGCATATACTTTAAAAACTAAAGACATTTTTTTTTCTAACCATCCATCTCTTGATGGTATGATGTACTCAACCTGGACTTATTTACTAATTACTCTTTGAAAATATTCAACAAACTATATGTAATATTGGTATTCCTATCTAAAATAATGGTAGTGGGATTCCAATGTAACATCATAATCTTATTCACTTACAACCTTCTTAGATTAACCACTTTACTAGTGTCCATGATCATAATAAAATGTGATGATTTCATCAATCGATCAACCAACACCTAGATATAATTCTTCCCTTGATGGGTCCATGGAAATCCAATAATGATGTCCACATAAACATCATCCCATTTTTACACTAGCATAAATAGTGGATGGGGTAAACTATAATGTTTCTGATGAAATGTATATTATCTTCTAGAATGTGAAAGAACCATAATTTTTTTGAAATTTTATTCTTTATACACAATAACAAAAATCATCATCTCATGTCATAAAAAATATTTATAGTTCCTGGATAAATAACCCATGTATAATTATAAATGCCCCACAAGAATGAATTCCAGTCATATTCCAAGGTGAAAAACTAAATCCAGAAAAAGATAAAACCATTACAGTGATAGAGGCACAAAATAATTTCACCTATATAAAGGGTTTGACTAATTCCACTAAACTCATCATCCTATTTTTTAACCTACATAATTGAATTAGGGAGTTATGGTGATAACTGGAAATAGATTATAACCATAATTGAATCATCACTTTGAACATATAGATGAAATTGAGTGAATTATACAATAAGGATCCGCTCTTCCATTGATTCCAAAATATCCTGCAGTAAAACATTCCTACACAATGAACCAGTGATGACATTCCCCTTCCATAGAGTATAAGTGATTTCAAAATAAAAAATCCTAAGGTGTTCAACCCGACATCATTATCTAATATTAAATTCTATCTGTTTAATTATATATTTGAGAATCATAGTATTTAAAATGACTGTGAACATATACCAAAAGATATAGTTTCAAAAAAACATAATTAGATGAATAACTATAGAAGGTTACAAATAATGAGTTGGGTATTTCTTATCATCAGGAATAATTTAAAGAGACCTATAAGCCCCAACATCTTCTTCCTACATAATCATTCAACCCAGACTAGCACCAAAAGAATCACAAAACACCACATTCCCCTTACCGAGCTCATATAAGATCAGAATAGGAGACCACATATGATGTTTTTTCAACTCATTGAAAGTAGACTAAAATTTTGAATATTATTTGAGCTTAACCCCATCCTTGGTAGGAGAATTCATGAGTGAGGATCCTTTCATGAAATTATTGATGAACTGTAGATATTAACAAGAATGAGCTATGAATATATGAATAATGAAGAATATTTGTGGATCCTATTATAATAATAAAACATATAAATTTTCATTATTGGCTCATATGTATCATTTAGTGGCCATTTTGTATAACTGAAACCTATTTATCCACCCAAACAGTGATTTCAGTCAAGTGTCAATGGCCTTAGGTGACCCTCTGTATATGCTAAAGGTTTCTAACTAGTAGTGATGTCGTAAAGAAGTGATAGTGAAGAGACTATAACATATGGTGATGATATAATAATGGTCTGATATATATAGATAGTAAAAATAAAGATCATACGTACTAGAAACAGTCTCCCACCCCTGGTATAAGCACATCAATATAATGAAATAACAGAAGTAGAATCAATTATAGCAGTGTAAAGAAATAAATAAGGAAAAAAATACCATTTATAGATCATCTATCCAAGACTAGTCATACATATCAAAAAAAGTAAAGGGATTCCCATAGATGAACATCATTTTATACATATATGAGTATGATGATACAAAATGTAAAATAAAAAAGAACTCTTGATATAGAAATAACCAATTGTCCCTTACCTTCTATCCCATATCATCTCTATCACTAGAATCTTCCACCAGAGCTGAAAATCTTGAAATCCAAAACCTTCATGAAGGGACTATTTTGGGTATGAGAATGAGTCTTAGTAGTCCAATACAAATGATTTATTACTTTAATGTTTTATTAAGTAATTGTTTAATAGAAATAAAGACAAACAATGTATGCAGTTTAAATAAAAATAATATTCCCTCGTAATCAACAACTACCAGGAATCTGTCACCTTTCATAGTCAATTCCAGTATACAGAATAGTATTGTATCCTTAGACCATTCCCCAATGAATCTGTTAATTTCATATAGTCCCAAGTGATTCCTTAACTTCCACCCCAAAATGTCACTAGGGACCTTGTGAAATCAACCATGTAATGAATGTCCCAAAGTCACACCCAATCCATGAGTCCAATCCCTCAAACCGATACTCAAAAGCACCCATCATCATAAAGCATTAATCATGGAGGTACAATGATATCTATAAAAAACCATTGTCGCCACAATAACTTACATTTCGAGGAATTGTGATGTTAATCCTCCCAAATACATCCCAACCCATTTTGCTTTAGCATGATGATACCCATCCACCAACCAACAACTCGAACTCTATCACTCAATGGATCCTCACCATCCCCAAAAATTTCTATTGTATCTGAGCCCAACATTTTACCTAATCTATAACTATTAGGTGCATCTACACATATGTATAGTCAACATGACCTCATCAACGGAGTCAACCTATGAACATGTTACTCCAAACATCCAATTTTATAACATGGGTGAGGGGTAATCACCAATTAGAACCTAAGAAAAACCATTATGTAACCTTATTTCCTGACAACCATGTATTTCAAGACCAATGGACAATTCCATCAAATATCACACATGACGTGCCTATAACCTGACAACACAATCTCCCCATTCAGTGATCAAGTTACCCAACCAATAACAAACATCACTCATGAAATATGTGTGTTTCCCAACATGATAATTATGTAACCTCAAAATTGATATCCATCACTATCTCCTTCCTTGGGCCATGCCAATCATTTTCTTATGGAACCTATCACAACTGTTCATATATCTATAAAAATATTTAATTAAAATCAAACAAATAGTTGAAATATATATAACACCCAAGCCCATGTCATCTCAAGGGATGAGCCTCTACCTAGGTTTTAACCATCTTATTCTATAAGGAGCATTCCCATAAGAATCTAATATGGTTCACCTAATTAATAAAAAAACCATTTAAATTATAGAGTCTCACTCGGTCAACACAAAAAAACACTATAATCCCCCCCAACACTAATCATAACACAATAAAGAGTATGCACCGCCAACATTATAGTTAATAACATAGGCATGTTGTATGTTAGCCTCTAAATCGATCTTTTTTGGTAGAAATGCAAAATTTAGAAGAACACCCAAAATATAGGTTGAAAAATCATTCAATTATTTTTCACATTGTTTGGTGAGGGAAAAGTGAAATAGGATCTATAAGTCAAAGAGGATAATTGATATGGATCCAACTCGATAGATGGATCATATAATAGAGCCCAGACTGGGGAGATAATACATCAACTAGTAAAATTAAGAGTACTAAGAGGGGTCTCCCTCTGTTCATAGATGGAGGAAAATAAAAAGGGAGGATATAAAGAGATAAAAGAGGATGGAGAACATTTAATTTCAACAATTTAAATGGTTTCATGATCATGTTGAATGGTTTTCCAAACAATGTGGCTCATGCATCTTGAGATCCCAACCTCATATTGTTATCCAACATGGTTTCGCCTAACCATGAACAAGTCCCACGTTCTATAGTGCAAATGTACTACTCATTTGGAACTGAGAATGTATCCATGTGCATGATTTTCCAAACCAAACATAAACTAAGATAATTACATCCTTAAAAATTGTGGATGTATTCCATGTCTGTTTCCCCATCATTCACTATTTCCCAAATTGTGATCAGTGAAAAAGAGGTTGCATGTTTTATTTTATGATTCCACATAGTTAAATATAATTATGAGCCTCATTATTCTCTTCTACAAAATAGGTCCATTGAGCCTCTAACACAGCAGAAACGCATCAAAACACCCAATTCATTTGAAAACCCTCTAAAACCATCTAAAAACAAGGGTTTTGTTATTCTAAAAAACTCTTAATTATGTTTTGATCAACTAGGGAAGAATTTTCTTACACACAGAACTCCAAAAATAAAAAAAAAGTGAGAATTTCAACCTGATCCAAAAACATGAGATGCTGAAATCTTCACTTAGGAATATAGTTCATCCAAAATCTATAAAAAACTCGTAGATGCTACTAAGAATAACCATCCAGTTAAAACAATCCGAAACATCCCATTTCTAAAGGGTAAAACCCAACTACCTCAATGGGGCTCCCCACAATAGGAGTTACCTACCCCGTCACATAATGACCCATTTCTTAAATAAATATAATGGTCTATCAACCATCCCCAAACTCAATATTCTTCTATGATACTTCATCGCCCCTTAAAATAATCATGTGATCCTATGTCGTCTATCATACCCATCATAATATGGTGCCACATCTATGGTTGTATCATGCCCATTTCACATGTGGATCCTATGAGGTCCCACATATTATCTTTTGCTAAAATCAACACCAGTTCCTCACACCTCAAACAAGACCCATATATACCAATTCCCAAATGCCTATTCATCTCAAGAGAACCAAATCTCTTAAATTCCTTGATTACAACGCACCTCATGTAATCATTTTTCCTTGTTCATTATAAATATATAAACACAACACACATGAGTTATTAAAAACCAAAACAAGCATACAAATAATACAAACATATATCCTAAGAACCTATTTCACTAAAAAAAAATTACTCTTTTAAAAGGAAATTCTAGAAAAAAATGGAACTTCAATCATCAACATGAAATACTTGTGACCATCATCGGCTCACAAGCCTTCTATAACCATGGAAGATCTATGACAAAAACCTCGAATTATGACCTACTACCTAAAGCCTAACATCCATCAGGTGCTGCACTAGACACCACACAAAGAACCCACTACAACGTCCCACATTATCTTCAACAACCCCCATGTCTAGCTAAAACATGTCTACCATCCTATAGTACTACTCCTTTTATAACCTCAAGACAATGAGTTTTCCTTAATCCAGATTTTCAGCTATTGGAGAAAGCTTCTTGGAGAACCTATCAAGATTCTCGGCCTATCTAATTTTCCAAAACTCATTTCGAGGCCACTCGCACTGAGTCTGGAAATTAATTACTTTCTTGCACTAGAAGAACACCATTGGTAACCCACTCTGAGCTTGTTTACTTGGGTCATTGGAATGACCACTCTATTAGAAATCATCCCAAAATCACTTCCTACAATCTGATGTGTTTCCTATTAAAACACATGGCTTTGTCAACCTGTTATAGAATGACCTATCCATCATGTTTTTCATAGCCATGAGAACCTATTTCACCACTAATGAGAATGTGTCCAACCTAAAAATGTTTAACTACTCTTGAATGGATTTTTAAAGTAGGCTCATCATTTACATTTCCTCCCTCACCATTCCAAGTGAAAATAAAGACCACACAATGAACAATGGAAAATTTTTACTGATGGAAATGTTACTATACTTTAGGAATAGGAACTCATGGCCTCTTTCTTCCATTAGAATATTTGGAAGGAATATTACAAATAAACTATGCCTAAAATCCTTCTAGTTTTTACCCTCATTTCTTCCTACATGAATTTACATGTCCCAACAATGATCTTTCAACCCTATGACCATGTATGTATCCATCTTCAACCTCCACCCCAGATGCATTTTTCACTGGTCAAAGGTCATCTGCATCGTTTCGATCTGGTTTTTGGCTACCTATGTACCTTCCTCACCCTGAAACAGTAATTGTTGTTGTGACTAAAACTCTTGAGTTAGATATGTCATGGAAGGATCTTTTCTACGAGATCCCATATCAATCCCTTGGATGGAACATTCAATGCTCTATCTGAGATTCACATTAATCCATTACCCAAAATATGTCAAATATGGTAGCTTCCCCACCTCTAGTGGAGCCTATATCTAAGCATTTACATATGACTCATTATTTAGCTCACCCTCATGGGTGTCAACCAATATGTTATCCTGCAGAACAACATCATTTCCTTCCTAACACTCCATATGCGTCATCTAGGTAGAGACCCATTGAATAAAAATACATGGTTAAAAAAATCATATAACACACATATAGAGAACATAGACTGGGAAAATGAAAACAAAAAGAATGATCACATTACCATTACCCTTCCCCATAAAAACCATGTCACAAGTCATCTCAGCCTCATGGCCTCATTACATACCCACATAAAAGCCATGAATCAATTTTACATAGGCCACACCCATCCTGATGAATCATATCATCACAAACTGAAGACATCATCACCCAACCTGGTAATAAACATCACCTGATACCACAGAACCTACCAGCACCTATAAGATCTAGGACCATACATACATAGACACAAATACACACACACACACACAGATATATATATATATATATATATATATATATATCACATAACATAAATATATTTCATTTGGTTTACTTTTAGGGGCTGGTTGGTTAGAATTCCACCAAAGAGAAGCTAGGTAGGAAAAACCTCTTAACATACTTTTTTGACACTTTATACAACCCAAACCAACATAGCACAACCCAAGTCCCAAATTGAAATCAAAATAACCCTATCACATGCACTTTCTCATATAATTTTAAAAATATCCCATTTTTTTAATCAAAAGATTAAATGAAAATTCTTTCAATACAATAACAAGGGTCCAACATCTCATCAAATACTATACCAAGCCAAGGGTAACATATCAAGATAGGTAGAAATCTCATTTAAAGTATGAAAAAAATGGTGTAAATAAAATAAACTATAATATTAGAAAATAACAAAATAAATTCCCACCAATGGTATCTTAGTCCTTCCTTCGTGCATGGGGGTTTAGGCACACAAACACATGTTCTAAACCAAGTTCTGATATCCTCATAATCTCATGTCTACCATATGACAAATATTATGACCAAGATGAAATAATAGAATATTATACCATCATTAGAAATCCATAAACTACTACTAATTCCTTTTCAAGAATTTCTCTAACACAATTGTTTGTTCCCCGACCCATTTAGCCACCCAAACAGTGCTTCGGGTCAAGTGCCCATAGCCTTAGGAATACCTCCCCTTATGCTAATGGATCTCCACTGTCAGTGATGGTGTAAGGATATATAGTGGGGAGACTTTACCCAAAGGTGATTAATATTTATGTAAGAAAAATAAGATAGTGAGCTCCATTTGTGTGTGAGTATAGGAATGAAAAGTGATGAGAAGAATAAATAGAAGATGAAGGAGAAAACATAATTTCAACTTTTTAATGGGATGAATGGTTAGATCACATAGTTTTCCAAACAATGTAGAATTTTTGCAGCTCCTTCTACTTGAGAGCCCAACCTCATTGGGTGATCTCACATGGTTAGGCATAATCCTGAACAAACCTTGCATACAAGAGTGCATAGGTATTTTCATTTTGTAACTAATCATGCTGCCAAGAAAATGACTTTCCTAACCACACCTTGAACATGAAAATTATCTCTTCTAATAACTAAATTAGTCATGCATAATCATGTTTCCTATCCTACGTACTTTCCCAAACCATGTTCATTACTAATAGTAGCGACATGGTTTCTACATGATGGTTGCACAGTAAAATCTAACTCTGCTCTAATGCCTATGCTTCTCCCAAATATGACTGGGGGCCTATAGAAAACACAAAAAACATATGAACACCCAATACATTGACAACCCTCTAAACCCATCTAAAAATAATGTTTTGGGTAAATGGAAAACACATAATTATGTTATGATGAACAAGAGAATAGTTTTCATAACCACTGAACTTTAAAAATTAGAAAGTGTGAGGATTTATACTAGCTCAAAAAACACCAAATGTAACACATGTTCTCGTTGACCATCACTTCTTAAAAACAGAAATTGAATTTCCAATAATTCCCATATAGTTAGTGACTATAAAATATTTCCAAAACTAGATTCATATGGTACACATTCTTATTATTCAATCTCAAATAAATTATGATATCCTGAAAAACCCTAATGTAAAAGGATTCACGATACTCATAGAATATCTATTTCATCATATCCTTAAAATATATTGGGAACTCAATCAAAAAAAAAAGAATCACAAGATATATATAATGTATGTGCTATCTCTGGAATGTGGTATTCAGATTATTGGACACACGAAAATAGAGATGACGATAACCCGACCAAATATTGATTTTCAAAAACCACCTCACCCACATTAAATGATCAAAAAATTAATCAACATGGGAAAATGTTACTTATTCTTTAACATCACCTGGTAAAGCCTCTGATTGTCGCCACCTAGTTGACCTAAACCATAATCCTTATTGGTAAAGAGGTTTGGGTCATCGTATAGTGAAATAATAGGGATGAAAAAACCTTTGTCCCCATATCATCCACTAGATATTGAGTTCATTCAACTCTATAAGTGCAATATAATAAGATGTTGTTGAGACCAATTATGTCCTTAGTACCAGATCATGGGTGTAATACACCATCATTTCTAGAGGTAGACTAGATATGTTTTTAATGAAAACATTGGGGATGTCCCTAAATATAAGTGAATATCACCAAGAGGGGAAATTTTATAAGGATAAAGCTATGAAAAAATCAATCAACAATCAAAATGATGGTTCTACCTGACCAAAACTAATTTCCCAATCTCCTAGAAACACTTGAGAGGTCTTATTGATAAAATAGAATGAACAATGTAGAAAAAAAATTAATCTCAACATGGTGAGAAAATTGGTCATCAATCACAATTATGACATTTAACAGATCTTGATCAAGAATTAAGAAATACTATAATAAGTCCACGTCGACTATTAATTGAGAATAAAGACATTGAATCCCCTTCTATTTTCTACTATCTAATATGGTTTCAAAACTCCTAAAAAATGGTCATGATCTCTATTAAATAGCTTAGAACATCAATAAAATGGGGTATAAAAAAGTTGAAGATAAAAATTTCAAATAATTAAAATTATATAAAAGATTAAATTAATATGGTGCCTCTCATTTTCATTGGAACCACATCAACCTCCACTTGAAGCTCATTCATTACATGATGGTGTTTCACTCATGAGGCCTATAGCTAGATTATTATATACATTAAAACTCCTAAGTATTATATAACGGACTTGAAATCTATATATCCCACACAATTAAATGGAATATACATATCCTTCCAAAAATATTGTGGTTATCCATGATGGCTATATGAACTGGGAAACATCACGGGTGCCTATATTTTGTGTCATTCCATTCCATACTGATTGTATGTCTAAGGAAACCCACTTTCCATAGATTATTTTTTATAGAGGACCTTATACTAAGAACTATCTCCAACACTACTATGGTTTTCATGACACTTCTTATTTTATCCCTATGTTCCACTAAAACTACCACTAGGATGATAAGATTATCACAGTAGTCAATCATTCCTGCAATATTCTCCTCATCCATCATTTCCCAATCAAATATGTTAGTTATGGTGGGGTGATTCCAAATATATACCTCAAATATGATATCTTTTAGTAGCCCTTATAGGTATTTCTGGTCTCTCAGAAGATTATTAACCGCCACCACTAGAGAAAAAAAAAACAAGTTATGAAAAATTATTAGTGTATCATAACACTAAACCCTCTCTTTGATACAAAGAGATAAACTCTAATTAGTTTCCCCTATATATTGTCTTTGGGAAGAAGTAATGAAATAAGAGAGTCTTCAAACACTTCCAATCTGACCCCACATGTCTATATACCTATACCACATAATCCCACTATCCCTTGTTAGGACCCTCAATTCAAATCATTGAAAACATCATTTTGATAGCCTCATGTTTCTATTAGAATTTATATATAAGATCAACTTTATTTTTCTACTACTCCAAGTCATAGGTATGACTCTTAACTTTAAAATATGGATGTATTTTCCCTAGGAAATATCTAGATTGATCGATATATCCTCAGGATATGGTGTCCACCACAACATATGGGTTCTATAGTCATGGTAAATTATGGTCCTTACTGAGAACTACCTGAATTATAGATTCTATAATATCATGCTCCAGGATAGTAATCCCTTGGGGAGAATATCTCCCAACACTGTCATATGGAACTACAGAAATATATCTAAGAGTAATATTTATATAAATCATAAATAGAGTTAATGGTCAGACAATAAGTTGGACTCATTAAAAATAATAAAAATCATTATTAAAAACTAATATTATGATCAAGAACAAAACATAGGATTCACACATCCCAACATATCATGGTAGATTTAGTATCATGATGAAAAAGAACAAGCCACAAAATAAGTACAATATACCTCTCAAGTCCCAAAAATATTATCTTCTATATACCAATCATCCTAATATTAAGGAATCATGAGGATAGACCACAACAAATTCTAATTTATAAAGAATTGACAAAAATTACCATTATAAAATAGTACCTAAACTCATATTCAACATACCTAAAGGGAATTCTTGATCACCAAATGCTAGATATTAGATCCCATACACTAAACAATTACCCTGGGGAATAATTTCACCAAATCGGAATTATCATACAAGAAATATATACATAAATGAAATAAACCATTGAAGAAAAGAAAATTATGTATATTACATAACCAAGGAAAGTATTTTATGGAATAAAACTCTAATAAAGATGAAAAATACCATGATACAGGATAACAACCAAAAGGGACAACTAAAATAAGAAACCACTACTACATGTGATATATGCAAAACATCCCAGCATCACCCCACAACATAACCTAACCTAGCTAACCTAATATTCACCAACACACTATAAACCCTTACCTTTCCTACATACAAATATACCAAAATGTATACACACCACCAATGAGGAATGCATGTTATGATCTGTTATTTTCAATGGGATCCTGCCTTGGTTTTTAATATCATGTCTCAACACAACAATACAAATATTCAATAATTTAGTGAAAATATTGCATGTCATGTGGTAAAATCATTCTATATCAAAATCATGTTCTGAAAATTCCCCTTTTTCCATAGTACCAAAATAATCTCAATAAAATTTGTTTCACATCATAAATCCCATATACAAATTACAGTTCATCAAAAAAAATATTTATCAATGAAAATCGAATATTTAGGAAAATAATTTATAAAATACACTAAGGATCTCTGCAGGTCAGTTTAGTTAGAACACTCATACTAAAATGACTTGTGTGTACTACAAGTCCCTATCACACATGCATTGAGTCTATAAAATACATGAACACCCTAGAAAGTGTTCCCCCTAAAAATACATGATAAAATCCCTAGAACATGAGCTTAATGAGTAGATGGGTACCTAATAAATATCCCCATTAATAAGAAAATAGATGAGGACTAATACTACATTTTCCATTTATATACCCAAGGCTTCCCGTGTAATACATTTCAATTATTTTCCTAGGTTAATCATAGTTCACAATACTATTTCAAACAACAATATTTTTAATAGAAAAACATAATAAAAAACATCCATTTCTCAATCCATTTCAGTGATTTTGAAAGAATGTTTATTTTAATAACACAATGATAAAATCACCCTTTTCTAAGAAAATATTTACAAACACAAATAAAAAATCATTTATCTTGAAATTTATTTAAAAAAATATTTAAATAAACTAGAGAAATCATTTTTTCACAAAACATAGGAAAGATATGGAACCACCAACCTCAAACATGACTACACACCCAAAGTTATAAGTTCCACACACTATAAAAAACCTAGAATTATCAAATTAGTCCCTACCATTGATTCCAGTTACATAGAATGGAATTAAAAATCAAAACAATTTGTGGGTGGTCAGATAAAAACATTCCTTGAGAAACGCACTTGCCACACCACAATCGACAGGATGACTGGACATTGGGATAAGATTAGACAATAATTCTAGAAGGGATCATATAATCATTATCACATGATCAACATAAACAAAATCATAGCATAATTCCCCCACTACAACCATGATAAATAAAGAATAAAAGGTTGTGATCCCCAACATAATTAATGCATCCGATCTTGACAGTAATTTATAAATAGTGAAATTTAAATGTTGATGAAGCACCCAAAATCACAAGGAACTATACCTAGGGTTCATGAGAGCCAATTTCATAAATCATAAAGAGGGTTTCATATATTCGAGTGATAAAAATGACAGGGAATGTGGGGTATACATCCTAAATCATATATTCATGTCATAAATTTCCGATTTTTTATATCTACCAAAAATACATATATACTTTAGTTAATTTATCCCAATAAATTATTTTATGATGTCAAAGAGTTTTTACTTGAAAAAAAATTATTCCAGAAAAAAATTTTATGGCATATACCATGAAAATAACATTCATCATATGTAATGTGTTTTTAATGTAAATTACCTTTGTTGAAATCACCAATATTAGGTTATGAGGAAACAAATAGAAACTACAAAAACTATCATTAAAACCAATAAACATGATTTAAACATTATAAGGATAGTGACTTTTAACTAGGATGTTAAAAAGTAACTTTTGAATTAACTCAATGTCGCTCCTATAAACTAAATTATATTCCAAAACTATGTCACTTAGAGAGATAATTTTTTTCATTATCCTATAAGATCATTAGAATCCAAATCATCTTGGCCTCTAAGAACTATTTTAGATGGAAAATATGGATAAACAAATTAAAACTAGATCCTCTTCATGCATTGATTCTACTACATGTTTTCCATTGAATCCACAGATCAGTGGGTCAATTATAAATTCAATTAGATAAGTTTTAATTTTATACCAACCCTCAAGAGAGAATTTTTTCCACGTTATTTTGTATGGTTATTTGGAGTAGAACATAGATATATGACATAACAGACTTAACACATATTTAGTGTAAAGGACCTCAACCATCAATGGTTTCCCATAGGTTTGAAACTCATGAGAATCACCACATTATATCATGGATTTAATAATTTTTTGGACTTGAACATCTCAAATTATGTATTTTTTATCAATTTTTGTATAGGGATGCCCTGATGAGGCAATCTATTTTTGGGACCTTCTTGTATCACATCTAGTGGCCCAATAATATTGACCCATTCAATGTCTAAGTCATTGATTATTCCACCTGAAGAGGAATGATGAATCAAGTCTATAGATTGAAAAAATGTGGTCAAATTTTATAAAGATGAAGTTTTATGAGTTGGGTATTTAAATAGGAATGATAATGATGGATAATTATTATAAATGTGTAAATAGTAGAATCATACATTCAAATCAATTCATTGACGAAGTTGATACACTCTATCAATGGAGGGATAAAATCCATTGATTATAGGATATTTTGTAATATAACTGCGTATTAAAAAATATCATCCCTATTTTTATAAGGGATATTATATGGATAATATGAAATAAAATAGTGATGATTAGTAGTTATACTTGATCCCTCTTCTCCACTAGGAGAGGTGGTTAGAGAAATTATTGTAGATGTTCCCTCGACCACTGGTGAAACTAATAATATAGCAGTAGGTTGGATTTTATCCTTATTTTCTGTTCCAAAATCTTCTAGGAAATGTTTTAAAGGATAAATTTTAGACATGGGATATTCTAAGATAAAAAAATCACAAAATATGTATTTGGATACACACACTTAGAGAGAAAAATAGAATGTATAAGATAATTTTGAAGGATAAACTATCAATTCCAGGTGAATATGATTATCTTGTATCATTCTATTCCATAAACATATAGTTCCAACCATAAGGGTATCCAACTATATTTATAGGGGGAGGTCCTGTAGGTTGAAATATGGGAAATATATCTTGATACTCTACTTCTAGAATCACCCTCCAACCAAATGAAAACTCTTATATTCCTCAGGGAGTACACTCTATGTAACAGATTAGAACCTACAGTATATTCAAAATACAATATTCGATTTTGAATAGTATCCATCCATTATAAAGTGAAATCATCTTTTTCATCATATAAAATTGTAACTGTAGGTTATAATCATGATGTAACATACAGAAATTATCATCAGGGTTGATGAGGTCATCATACTCCCCATAAGAAGTCCGATTAATTCCACCATCCACGGTACCTCAGTATTCCTTATTTTTCACTTTCCTTATAACATTGTTTTTAGTGACAAATTTTAGAATCTCTATATCTCTATCATATTTTTTAGCCTCAATAGAATAGGACATGACATAAAATTCATGGGGAGCCTATAAATTAATAATATTAGGTTTATAGACTCCATCATGACTGGTAGACCATAAGTCTATGAGGTCTATATCCATGGTTATTCTCTTCTAGACATGAATTTACACATGATATAAATATTCTGATAGGGAATCACTCTACCCTTCTTTAGTTCATCAAGATGACTCGAGCCCCTTGGACATTATTTTCATCCATGGACCCTCATCTTAAATTGGGTTTATACATTTTTTGGTGGCTCAACCATCTTTTCTCATATTCATATTGTTTTTGATATTAGATTGTCAACATTGAATAATCCCATGTATGTGGTTTACCTAGAGACTTGGGTGGCTCATTGTTTGTGCTTATTGTATGTGTTTTAAATGTAGAGATTATCCCTCTTTCTAGGGATGAGGTTGATGTAACCACAATGATACTTCTTGTTAATATATTATGGGGATATGATTATGCCCACGTACATGAATACCCAAATATCTACACTATGAATATACTTGGTGTCATATCATGATCACATGTTGATAATTTTTCTATATCATTATCACTAATAGTTTGCATCATACCATTCAGGTGATTTTATATAATTAAATTTATTATCATCATTATTTTCTTTTTATACATGAAATATAATTAATTAAAAACCAGTTATGTTTTATATGACTCATAGGTGTTGTCACAATTAATTTAGGAATCTTGGATTTAATATAATGAAAATTTTAATTTATTTTTATTTTTAGACACTATTTTTATTTTATATAATTTTACTAGTTTTTTTTATCATTGGGTATGAATTATAACCCCAAATGAAAACTCATGAGTTTCACCATGATGTTATCCTGTAAGGAAAATGGTTTGATAACATATATAACCTAGAAAAATGGTTTGAATCCACGTATTGGAATTATTAACTCTCCATTCAATTCATGTGTGCTCATTTTCACTACTATCCAACTTGTAAAAAATTGAAATTTCCTTGATATATAGAATGAGGAAATTAATTTATAGACACGCAATGACAATTGGTGGATCAGGACATGAACCAGTACTAAAAAATAATATAACCTTATGAATTTTTTACACCATTACTATTTATTTTGACTTGAAAATATTATGTAAATCATGATGTGGAATAAAATATCTATATTAATACATGGTATGCAATATAGTTAAATGAGTCTATGGAGTAATTATTGGGTTGGCATCAAATCACATCACTTTGTAATGGGGCTGTTCAAATTTTATATAATTTACAATCAAGACTCCACTCTTCCACCTATAATTGATATTGTTTGGTTTTTGTGTGTTGTGTCGTCATCATGAGATAATATAAGGACCTTCATTCATTTATTGAAGTTAAAATTAGTTTATATTCTATGATATTTTACAATATTAATGGTATACCCCAGTAACACATGATCCACTAAAGGTGTCTTCAGGAGATCTACCTTTAATGAAATCAAGGGGATAAACTCATTATAAATAGCACTACGTATCGATGAACTGATAAATTTGTAGACATCAGAAAAGAAGAGACCCACATCTACATTTTTCAGATAAAATGTATTCATTTGATTAAATTTTTGGATAAGTATAAATGGGATTGATTTTATATTGTTTTTGACATATTCCAATATGATAAAAATGGATTCATAAATCACTACCTTCTTACATGGTTATCAAACTAAGCACAGTTTTTCTAGACTATGTGTCTTTACATCTATTTAGGATTTCCACGGCCTCTAGGGTACTAGTACTAGTACTTATTCTATCATTATAGGTGGTCAACAACACATATATGTTATATGAAGAAGTATTATTACGTATAAGTCTCTAACGCATTAGAATTATTATCCAAATAAGCATTAGATTGGTGAAGTTGGAATGCCAAACTCCCCCCTTAGTTCTGTACAATACCCTTGAAAAAATAATGGCTCTCACTATGTTGGAATACTTTTTGAACTATGGTCCTGGTATATTTTCATCCTACTTGTACACATAGACATTGCTCATATTTTTTTATCAGATAACAATAGGATGATAGATGAATATTATTCATTGTTATACACTCACATTGATTTTCTATGTGAATATAAGTTTATGTTACCATATCTAGTGTAATCATGTCAAATATATTAATCCACTATGTAAATACATCGAGTAACTTCAATGAATATTACAATTTTATAGGATGGTCTATTTTATAAAAAAAGATATTATTTAAATTTATGTTAACAAAATAAAATGTATAATTTAATAGCTGAGGATGATTCATTCTTGAATACATTCAGGGAGATAATTAAAAAATGGTAAATATTTTTGTTGGTGTATTCACTTAGGTAAATTCACTTATGGATCAAAAACTATAGAAATTCCCCATGCCCCTTCACTAATATCACTTCAACCTAGTGTTGGACTTATGATGAGATTGATCTCATCTATAACAATAAATTAAGTGATGAGAAAAAAAATGATATTTGGGTGCATTGTGAATTTACCATGTAGGAATTTTATTTTATGGCAATAATGATATTTTACATGATAATGAGAATGTTTTAATATGTTTTTTATAAAGATGATTCTGAGATACTTTCGTAATTATTTTCCATGATAATATATAATTTCTATATGCTACTTTGAACAATTAGAATAACATGTTTATGGAGAAACCTTTACACTTGTAATGATTACATAACTGATACTAATTTTTAAATAATAAGAAAATTATAATTGGGGAAAACACTATTTAAAATATATGATAATTGATAATGAAACTTTCAAATATTATTATACATGGAATTTATAGTACTTAGTGTTTAAATTAACATAGATGATTTCCTAGTTCTCTTGAGAATGCCTTGAGTGAGTTTAAGAAAGATCTACAATGATATGGGTGTTGTCTGGAATTATTATAAGGTATGTAATGGTAAACTAGTAACAGTGTTAAGGTAATAATAGATTATAATATCTACTAAATGGAGATCATATAATAACACCAAATATATAATGGTAAACTATGATTTGTACTACATATATAAATGTAGTCTAGAGCGATGTGAAAAGATAACTTGGATGATCAGAACTAGTTACATAATTTTCAACTAATATTTACAAATTATGAGTAATTTTACATGGATATCAATATACTATTTACAAAAAGAATAGCCAATCCACACACATTTATATTGATGAAGATGACCTACCTATAATTAATCTTCCAACTTCCTTAAGATAAGTGGATGGCTGGATAAAGGTATATCCACCACTATTAGGGGAATGATAAATTTATAATAGATAAGTAATGGGAACGCCAATATAGATTTGTATGTAGAGGTTGGACACATGATTTTTATTGGTATATTGAATAGTTTATGTTGTATAAGGGTAGTTGGAACATGCTATTATATAGGTAAGTGTAAACGTGCTTGAAGGAACAATGGGATAGATAATGTTTTATTCTTAAAAATCACACAAAATATACAACTATGAAATCATGAGAGTATTCTTTAAAATATTAGTGTACAATTTATATATTGAACACATTAAACATGTTCAATCCACAAACCATGTTTTTTAAAGAATATACACTAAACACATGCCAGAATATTTATATAGTGATATTAAAATTTCAACAAACCACATGAAAATATTTAAACATAATTTTAGGTATAACAAGAAAATTTAAATACATGAAGTAAAAATGTGTTGGGATCAAGAACACAATGTTTCTATCCAACTTCAAGGACCTACCATAAGTTTTACACTGTCATTTAATAGACAACTTGATGAAAATATGAGAGAATGCCACATATACGTGATCATGATTTCTTATTACCATACCAACCTTCTATAATAAATCGATTACTCTTTTAAACTAGTCTAGAATTTCAAAAATATCAATTGAACATTTATTGGTTGAGAGAATCACTAAACTAAAGGACCATTATTATTGGTTTATTCTTAATTATGACGTTAACAGAAATGTGACTATGATGGTGGGTTTTGGATATTTATACAGGCATGACCTTTATCATACATTCATGTATATTGAGTGATAAAATGTAAACATTATACTAGTTCTAGTCAATTTTATTATCTGCATAGAATTCCTCCAACATATATAATCCAAAGTCAAAACATAAAGTATATTACATTCACGAAAACTAATATTCATGATTTTGAAGAGTAAATTAAATGTACTAATTTATTGTTGTATAAAATAATAGATGAGCTCCATGTCTTGATATAATGAGGTTATATATATTTTATTTTATGGAAAATAAAAATAATATATGTTTAATATAATATGCTGAAAACACCCATGTTTTATAGTGATTTAAATGAATATAATATGTGATTATAGTCATTGAATGCACAATGTGAGGAACTATAAGATAATTACTATTAGATTATATAAATATTATAATAGTAATATTATTAGATATTATATGGATAATTAATGTTATCATCTCATGGGGTTTTGCATCTGATTCTTCAAAAGATATTATATTATATATATTTTCAGTATAAAATGTTTTTAAATTACTGGATATATAGGAAAATTAAAAGGTAAAAATTATAGGGAAAATATTTATTTTATATAATGAGATTATATTAGTGAAATCAGATATTAAATTTTGAAAAATAACTCTAGGTGTTCCAACACTAGAGATATTCTATGAAGAAGACAGAGAATCAATTATACTTTTCGGCGAAAATTTTCAATTTACTGAATGGATACTTATAAATTGAAGTGAAAACCTATGATTCAAATATGAGAAAAGAGAGGAAGATAATGATATAACTGTATAATAGATATTATAAGTAGAAATATAAGATACTAATGTTTATACTGCTTCCAAACTAATTTTATTGACTCTTGAAGAATTTGAACCAATTTAAGTACACATTAATGATTTTCAATTTAGAGGTTAAGGATAATCTTCATGTATATATATTTATCAAAAAACTAAATATAAATCTATATTAATAGTTTCATATAAATATCTTTCAGAATATGTGGTTCCTATCTAAGTAACACCATTAAAAAGAACTGGTGGTAATAGTATAGAAAATTTTATACATTCTGGAATATTAATTCTTCCTACCTTTTATAATTTTGATGATTCCAGAAAAACCCTTGAGTTATAATTACTAGTAATATGTTATCAAATAAATTTTAAGAGTATATATTGTCTCCAACATAATAAGAATCAATCTAAAATAGGATGAGTTTTCCCATTATAAACTCAGGCCGTGTTAAATTCACTTGTGATGTTATACTTTTATAGTTTTACATTACATATTTAGATAATAATTTAATGATCAATAAACAAAAATATATCCAAACTGATATAATGATTCTTGTTATTTAATGGATATAGATTTATATCAAAGTAAAAAATTATTGAAACTGGGTTTTTATTGATTTTTATATACTCATTTACACTACACAGACCACTAGGATATATAAGTGGTATCAGACTAAGGTTAATTTACGATTAAATCTAATCAATTCGTCTTTGTTTTTAAAAGATCAATATTAATTGAATATTCAAATAACATATTGAAGTACATAAGTTGAATATATCATCCTATATCACTATTAAAAAATAAATAAGAGTTTTAATTGAATCCTTAATAAATATAAAGAAGAAAGAAGTAATATGATTAAATAAATTATCAAAGAAGGATTCCTCACCATTTTAAGATTTACACATTGATAAATATAAATTTTATAAATATAATATAAGTAAAAATTATCATTCATGTTGTGGGGTGTTTGAAGACAATGAGTATATCAATACCATTGGATACTTTTAATTTCAAATTTAATGGTTTGTAAAGAATTTTCTTTTTTAAATGATAAAAAATTTAAATAGTTTTATAAAAGAACTACAGTTTTAAAATAACTTTTTTTAAATAAAAAGCGTGGTAATTGATACAAAATTAAATAAGAGTATCAATGATGAAATTTTATTACAATACTAATTGGAATCAAAAGAAGAATCAGTTTCCATTTTCAATGAACAATTTTCTCTAGTTGGTAAGGAATTTAAAATTAATATTTTTTTTCAGAATGGAGAGATAAAATAATTATAGAATATTTAATACATGTGTTGATGACTTTTCATAAATCCTCCCTAAATTTAAAATATGATCAAATGTAGGTCATAGAAAAAAATAATTAAAGTGCTCGAATACACATTACAAGTGTCCTAAAAATAAATTAGGATCTAATTCAAGAGAGTAATGTTGATTAGATGGGTAATTTTATATGAGTAGAATATGTAAAAGAATTATTCAACCTAAAATGTCCAGAAATAAAAATTAATCTTAATAATTTTGATGATGGAAAATATATAACTTCCTAGAAAGCTCATCATATGTATGCTACCACATATAAGTTTCATAAGATATTATGTTCAATAAAAATTATATATAGTGAGAATAATCTCTTATAAACATCTGAATAAACATCCACCTCTAAATCAAAAAAATATGTATCAAAAAATTATGAAAATTTAATTTATACTGAATCTCACTTTTAGAAAATAATACGACTAAATTAAGATTCAAAAAAATGTGGACATTAATAAAATGCAGTGCCTCTCAAAAATATATCATGTAATGAAGAGAGAATATAGTACAAAATATTCCATCCAAAATAATCTAAAAAAATTTATATTCCATTCAAAATTAATAAATTCCAAAATCTAAAAACACCTAGATAGTCTATAGCATGAATATAAAGAACAATATTTATAAACCATTTCTGGTGTTGTTTGATTCAAGAGAATATAAAAATTCATTACAGGAATAACTTTTAAATGATTTTAAATTCAAAGTGACCCGAATCATTGGGGACTAATGTTGAAAATCAAAGGAAATAGGGTCTATTAAAAAATTAAAAATATATCATTGAAGAAAAGATTTTAATATATTGATTATTTCTTGGAGATTTTATATATATATAATTCTATTCATATGATATATATATATATATATAGATAATATCTTACATGACAAAATTTCTATTCAAATATAATGAAGTAACTGACAATGTTTGGAAAGAAGGTGAACTAACAAAATTGTATCTACCTTAAATTTTATATATTTTAATATAGTAGTTTAACAGGAAACTCCTGGAATGAAAATGAGAAAAGATGAGAAGGTTGTCCCAAAAATTTATAAGAGATTATTCTTTTGTTATGTAAAAATATGTAAAAAAATCAATTATTAGAAATGTAAATGAATATGAATAATAAAAAGATTTATATGAAGACTAAAAGTGAATCAAAATAGTAAATAGATATATTTGAATAATTGTTGACATTCCTCGTTAAAAATTTTAAAGGATCCCAAAAAGTGGTTTCACAGAGGTGACCGCCAAAGTGTGTGGAAGGGGAAAGAAAAATGGTTAATTTTTTTCCAATTAATTAAATTACTAACTTAATAATAATAGTTCTTGAGATTTCATTTAAAATAAATGAAATTTTAATGTTCAATAAATAATTGAAAAGAATAAATTAATATTTAAATAGAGGTTAGACCATGAGTGTTATTTTATTTTGATCATCTCACCTAAACTATTTGAAAATGATATAATATTCGAGAATGTTAATTGATATCAAGATTCTATAGGTTTTAAATTTTAGAATTCCATTTTAACCAAGTAATAAAGTGAAAACAAAAAAGAATTTCATTATGCCAATAAATGATCAGATTTTGAAATGCATAATTGAATCAATCATGATGCAGTATGGAAACATCATACCTTTATTGACATGATTTTCTATGTCAAGATCAATTTAATAACCCCACTATTATTATAAAATAACAATATTAAATCCCCAACTAATTCCATATATTTTCCATTAATAGTATAATTAATGATAGTGATGGAAGTAAAAAAATGGGGAGGTAGAGGAGGCTGTCAAATTTGGGAAGTAGGTAAAACTCTCATCAATAGAAAATTCCTTCAACCACATTATAGAAAAAGTGATTTCATCCCTTTTAAGGGAACACAAAATGAATATTGGGTGCTAAAATTATTAATTTTCTGTGAATATTGAAAAATTTATAACATAATAAAAATAAAAATTTGAGGAAGTCCAATCATACTTCCTTTCCCTACATTGATTATGATAATTATTCTTACAAAGGGAAATTATTTATTTATTTTTTAAAAAATGTAATGGGGGAATTTAAGGTCATGAAATGAAAATTTATGATAATTCTATTATGGTTTGAATATTTTATAGATCCTTTCATAATAAATCACATTAAACCCCCAAAATGATAAAAATATTATAAAACTACCAGTTATTGAAATACATTTTCCCATAAGTAAATATTATATTACATATCTTTCTTCACACAAAAAACCAAAAAAGTCAAATCATTGAATTTTATTAAAGTGTTAAAATATATAAATTGAGTATGTGGATTAAATATAGATGTTATTGAATTAAGAAATATTTATAGAAAATAAAATAAGGTACTTTTTAATACTAACTCATTTATAAAATTCCAATATTAATTCTTATAAATAAATAAATAAATTTAATACATAATAATTATTATTTAAAAATACAATTTAATGTGGAATGAAGTCTATTATATTAGGGGTAATTAATGGTTATAATTTTCATTATTTATAATATATATTTTATTAATTTTAAATACATCCAATTTGTAAAACTAGGTATGTAATAAAAATATGTAATACGTAGAAGATCCATGTTTTATAAAAAAATTATGTTTTATGTGTGCTTATATTAAAATTGATTTTTATCAAATTTACAAAATGAATCTAGTAAAATGATTTTAATGATTTCAATCAGAAATTTAAAATTATAAAAATTTAATCAATTTTAATTTTAGAAATAAATTATTCTAACAAGATAAATATTAGGTACCATAGTAAATTAGTTATTTTTGAATGAATGGTATTTTTTAAAATAATATGATTGTAAATTAAATTGATATAATTTAATATATAAACTATTAACTTTTTTCTGATATAATATTTTAACAAAATAATTTATAATTCATACTAATTACACTTATAAATAAAAATAACATTTTTATATAAAAAATCGATGCATTATAAATATTAATTAAAAATATTAATTTCCCAGATTAATGAATTTAATTATATTAAATGGAGGGAAAATTAACATTTAGCATATTGAAATTTGGAAAAAAGATTCATACTATTTGTTTATTTATAAAATACGAACCCTAACTAATATTTAATCTATATTAGCAAATGTTAAAATTAGGAATTTAAGGTCGCCCGAATATTAATAAATAAAATTGACTCTTAAGACATTTTTGACATCTTTTTGGGTGATAATGTAATTCTTACATGCCTCAAAAATATTAAAAAACATAATTCACCTTACTCATCAAACCCACAAAACAAAAATGTGATAACATTAATACTCTATACTTGACATTAACTTCAATGAAAATCCCCACTTTTTACAAATAAATGGAGAATACTCCCCACTCTTTAGGAAAAGGTTTATCTACCCCCAACATTTTATTCAAGAACATATTTTGTGACAAGTCCTTTTATCTTAAATTTATAATTACTTCATCTATTAATAAACAGCAATTTACTATCAATGTAAGTCCTTAATAATGAGATAATTCGATACTTTATCATTAAGCACACTTCACAATCCATTTCTATATATTAATCATTATTCTGAAATCAATACTTTATTATCTCCCTCTACATTATAATTCAAGAACTTCTATTGTTATAAGACTTTTGGTTTCCATATGATTATTATACCATAATTTCATAATAAATTCTCTACTATCAAAAAAATTTCTCTATTTATGATACATTAAACTTCTAAAAATTTAAAATCATTCCATAATAATTTTTGTATAATTGTCATGTTACTAAAAAAAGATTTATTTTTCACCTTTTTCACTATTTATTGAGTCAGGTTTTGATATCTTACTACATTTTTATTTTCTATATTTTGTATAATACACTATGGATGATAATTTCTAAAATTAATATTGAACTTGTAAAAATCACTACAAGCCATGCTCTTCCTTCCATTAGTCTTTAATTGATATTTTCCCAAACATTAAATTGTTTTTAATAACTCCATCAACTCTCTTGAGTTATATTGTTTCTCCTTGAGATTTGTCTTTCCTTTAATAGAGAAAAATAATTTATATGTTGGGAGATCAATTTTAATTATAATTAACATTTTTTAATTAATTATCTTCCATTTCTAATATGAATCTATGTAAATAATATGTCCAATCCTATTAAATGACATTTTTATTACCCATGTCCATGTTTTTCTCTTCCAACTAATATTATACTTTCATATTTTAAAACCCTATTTTGTATTAAAATCTTGTGAGTATTATATTTCATTATAACTCTATTAGAAGGGATTGTTTATTATGTTTTTATGACAAGGGTTTCCAATCATTTATTTTTAGAAATATCTATATATTTTTACTACCAAAATAAAATGTGTTATCTTCCAGTATAAAATATATTTGTATTCATTTATATAATGTTAAATAATATATTAATGGATATTATTTCAAAATTAAATTTATTCAAATTTTTATAATGGAATACTGAATGTGAATCATACATTTTTCTTTTTTTGACATTGTTTAAAATGTTCTGTAAAACACATTTATGATTTTATTCTCATTTTATTTTTCATTTAGCTTCTTTGGATTCATTCTTGAGGATTTAATAAATATCTATAAATATCCATTTCTGTATTGATATCATGGTAACCACAAATCAAGCTCTTGACCCCATCTTATGTGGTATTGTTTTATGAATTTTTCACAAGAATATTTTGCATTCCATGTCAGCATCCTTATTTTTTCTCCTAATTAACTGGTGATATGAAACTTTTAAACCATAAAACAAATTTCTAAAGAGGTTTCATGCTCATATTTTATTTAAATAGTCATGAATCTCATTTCTTTTCTCTAATGTAAATGATGATATGATATAATTTTGTACATATTTAAAATAGGAACATTTTTCTATGTACATAATATGATGTGATGGGTGGGTAAACAATTATATAGACCTATAATGCTTGTGGTAATTATTTATAGATCATGAAATTTTATATGGCTAGGGAGTGAACATAATCCACAATGATACATTATCTTATATGTGTTTATGGGTGGTCCTAGAATTATATAATCATCTAATACATTGGGTAAAATATTTATATATCATGATATGTTGTATATTATATTAGGGAGTGAGTCTAATCACCTATGGGAGTTTTTACACTATGTGATGATGTTGTTTGTAGTGAACCTTGGCTTATAAAAATGATGTCTTCTATAATGATATGGATAAAATATTATGATTCAATGATCCTTTTATATTGTATTATTTATGATAAATCATTTTTTTACGATTATTATATTATATTCCATATTTTTATGGTATGTATTCGATGTATTTGGTTCTTATTAATTATATAAATTACCATACCATTATATTAATATTATTCTAACTTATGGTATTTATTTTTATCCCTTATTCTTTCCATAATTTATTGGTTGAGCTCAGCCCTTATTATGATTGAATTAATCAACATAATTATTCAAATTGATAAGATTTTATTATTTAGAAGATTAACTTATGTGGAAAATTTATTGGAGGTGATTATGTCTAATTGTTTATCATACTGTTCTCATAATTATGAAAAATATAAATTCCCCTTGGATAATGAAGGTATGGGATTTTATTATGGATAAGTTCTCGTTATTCATAGTTATTCAACAGACACAATGCCTTCTAATTACCATGTTGTATTAGTTAAATAAATTCTTGTTTTAAGTAATGTAATATCATATTTTTAATTCATGGGTCATGATTGTTGGTATTAGAGTAGTTTATAGATACATATGGGAACTTATGAAGCATGATGGAAAAAATAAACCCCTATGAATGGCTATACGTATTGGATAACATTCCAATGTTTAAGTAAAATAGAGATTTTCTGGTTCTCCTAGAAATAAAATTCATGTCTCGATTCTAAAAGTGGATGAAAGATATGACATAGATGTATAGAGTGTTAAAAATTTGGAATGGGTGTGTTAAAAATTAAAAGAATCATTCCTCAGTGCATGATAAAAGGGATGAAATTAAATCCTTGTTCGACACATCTAGGGGAAACTCATTAGTTAATCACATTCAATTTACACTACACTTTGAAATATTTATTATGTTAAATAATTAACATATTAATATTAATAGAACTTAACCTAATGAAACCTACATTGAAATAATACTTATTTAGTTTTAAATATAATCAAATTATATGTTTTTTATGAGTAAGACAATTTGAGGTTTATTTTTTCATGAGATCATATATAAGAATTAAAAAAGGTTATTCTTCATCAATAACTTTAACCCCATTTTGTTTCAGTAGTGGATACATCCTAAATGAACAATGTTAACAAATAATTCCTTTGATAATGCAGATTTCTACCACATGAGAATGATGGGAAACTTTATTAAATAATTATATATATAAGATATATATAAATATAAATATAAATATATATATATATTGAAAATTATGATTTTCATGGATATGTAATATTATTAAGAAATATATTATTCAAGAAAACTAATAAATATATATTATATTATATTTCTACCACATATGTTATCATTAAATGAAATCATTTAATATTAATATAATATTTTTTTGATGTAAATGAATTTGATGCATTTATACATACATGAATCGACCAAGGTATTTATTCCTATGTTTTAACAAATCATTAGATGATAGGATAACAAGGTTCATCTTTGATGGAATATTTATATACTACCTAGTGATTTTTCTGATATGTATATAATTATAAATCTTTAACAAATTTATCATATTTCCTGATGATCTCTTCATCTCCCCAATTTTCAAAATAGGTATTAGTATAATATAGATAAATGTTGTATCCCAAATGAATATAGAGAGATTTAGATTTGCCTTGGGATACAAATGTATGTGGGATGCTTATGTATAACACTAAGTGTTCTTTATAAAATATATTTGAAGATAAATATGATGAATTGGTTTATTCAGGGAATGGTATTCCAATTTATTTTATTTCATCATTTAATTTTTTAACTCTGGTTTCATATTTCCTGCATGGAGATACTAGAATTTGGATTTCAAACCAATTTAACATTTTATAAAAACTTTTTATAGAAGAAATTATACCCCTTAGTGTTATAAATGAGAAAACATTCTTTTTATTTATGAAATATTTCATCAAAATGAACAATAGATTATTATTTTTAGGTTTTTTTTTAATTTTGGTTTTAAATTCAACTATAATTACATTAAAGGGATATATAAAGGTAAATAAGGTGTTACCTTTAATAATATTGTATTTTTAATTGTAACTAGGTTACTATATATTTTCATTTGAATTCCATAAGTATAACTAGTGTATTACCTATATGTGAGTAGTCATGTAAAGTTAATTTGCATCTTACCATTATGTGAAGGGGTTGATGTAAAGGGAGGCAAGAATTTCATAAGGCAACATAAAAGTATCCAATTTGTTAAATATATGTGTTATATTACATAAAATTGTGACATAAGGGTAATATATATTTTATTAAGGTTAAATACAGGTCATCAGGCACTTTACCCTTATGCGAATAGATACTACATCCGCTATGTAATGGTTCTTGAAGTTTACATCTGTGCAGTGTATCAGAATTTATAAGTATACTTACTCATTCCATTTACGTAAAGGTATTAAATATATGAGATAACTATAGAATCATTTTATCATTATAGAAAGTGTTTTCATTTGGTTAGAATGAGGTTCCCCTTATGAAGACTAACGGTTATGTACGCTGGTAGACATAAATTATTTTAATTTTTTAAATTATTAAATGATATAAATAGTATATAAACTTTTTATAAATAATTATAAAATGTATTTTCGGATATAGAAAATAATTTTTTTAAATAAAAAATACAATTTTTATAATGAAATAAAAAAATTATATTCTTATATATTAAAGGATAATTTTTAATACCATTTTAAAAAATATATTTTAATTCTTATGATATAGAAATAAAATGTGTTTATTTATAAATTATAAAAAATAATTTATAAGAGGATGTATGTTATTGTAAATCTGGAAAAAATATAAAAAATTATAATTTTTAAATTATAATTTTTTTTGATTCATTACCATGAAAATTTACAAATTAAAGGACCCTTATTTAGAAATTATGTAAGCCACAATAAAAAGAGTTTTCACCATTGATATGATCTGAGTAAACATAATAGTTAATTATATGATATTTTAATTTATATAATCTATTTATATAATATAAATTAAATTTAAAATTTATTATAATTAACAAAAATATCATATATTTGATAAATTCAGTATAATTATAAATATGAATGAATTCATAATAGGAATTAAAATAAAATATTTATATTCCAAATTATGAATTTTACATAGTGGAAAATTTAAAATTATAAAATGTTAATAATTATATTTTTTTATGAATAGTTCATAAATAAATATCTCATGTTTAAATATTTTAATTTCTCATCTATTTAAAATTTATTCATTATATTATTCAATGATTCAATTTTTTTATTATAAATTTATATATAGAAAAATTTATTCTTGAATAGAGACTTGCATTTTCAGGCTAGGAGTAACTCTATAATGATTTTAGTTTCTCACCAAACTTGGCCTCATATTGTAATTGAAATTATGAACATGAATTTTGTTTTTGAATATAATTTTTCCATATTTTATTTTCATTATATAATGAATTTGATTCTATATTAAGTAAAGTATCCCCTGGTAGAGGGATTTGGGGTCAGACTGCATATATAAGTGAATGCTTTTTTATTATTTAGGTTGATGGAAGGGGTCTAAAATATATAGTAATGGTTGTACTCCAAGCTATCATTCTGTTAATTTAAATTATATTTGCATGTAGTATATATATATATATAATGAATCTTGATATGAATTAATACCTTTGACTTCTATTTTTTGGTGAGTAACACAAACCTATGGGTTCTATAATGTGTTACACAACAATATGATTTTAAGATATTTATATATTTTTGGGAATAGGCTTAAAAAATAAATAATATGAAATAGGCATATATAAATGGAATAACATGAGATAAGATAATAAGATTAAAATCCCCTTGAAATAATATGTGATAGATTCCTTTTAAACAACACACTTCTTGACATTGATTATCTGAACATGCAGTTTCCTTCCATAGTGGACTTCCCATGGACTATCTTATGTAATTAAATCCTTCAATGAGTAATCATGGATCATTAATGGGTGGTTTTACACTGAAATTGGCATCATATTGACTATCTGTAGATTCTATAATTATTTATATTTTCATTAGGTCACACCATATGGGAAACCCAATGGGTTGGAATACAATATGAATAATGTTTTTCTATATATATGGTTGATTGGACAATTTATTTCCTCTTTTCCATCCAAAATTAATATATGATATGATTAGTATGAGCCTTTTCCTAAATAACTAAGTAGTTATTTTCACACCATATCATGGTCATTTTCATTGTTATATAATTATCAAATATTATTAATTGGTTTAGTGAATGAAATTTAATGGGGTCATCATTTTAGTGGGATCTTGTTTAATTGAAGTCCTTATTAAGGGATTAATATCATATGATACTAATGTTATAAAATCTTTTGTTATAAATAATAACATCATTATCAACAAAATAATCATTAATATTAATTATTTTAAGGAAAATGATAAAAAAATGTTACTATATATACCGATAACTTATTAAACATTATTATGCTAAATTGGTGATTCATGAAATCTTCTTAATGAAAATTTTATGTTTTAGAATAGTTCCATTCTCAATAACCATGTTTTTATTTTATTAAAAAGTTAAAATAAATTATTATAAATTATTAAAGAGATTCATTTAGGGATTCAAAGTCATTTTATATTTAATGATTTTATATTGTATTCATCTATTGAAATCTTAAGATAATATGATTGAATTCAAAAATATTTAATTGATATTATAAATTTACTGCGAATGTATATAAACTAATAATAAGATGTATGGGTTCTAATTTAGTTTATTTATAGTAAAATTAGTTAAATTTCAAAATCTGAAGAATTTTTTTAATAAAGAAATTTTCAATATTTTTTCATCAAGAAGATAATCATGTCTATTTAAACCCATGTTTTTTCAACAAGGAAGAGTAATAATTAAATATTAATAATTTATATAAAAAAACTTGAATGAGTTTGGGAAACTCCTTGGAATATTCACGTCATGTATTTCTTTTATATAAGTAAATTATTTTATATTTAAATGTATGAGATACCAAATGAATGTTTTATAGAGTATTGTAAATATTTAGAGGTAAAAAATAAAAGGAGGTATTAATTAAGATTTGTTTTGTATTTATAATATGATGTAAATACTTACAAAATCAATGATTTGAATGTAAAATATTTTATCAATATCAAATTAATCTAAAAAAATTTGTGTTTCCCTATTTCAATTCTCTAACATGATAAAAAAAGTTCAATTTTTTTAATATAAATAGGAAATGAGATGATTAAGTGAACCCAAATAGTATGCAATTCATCAATTTATATGACATGTTTTTTAGAATAATATTTTGTTAAAATTTCTTATCTTGGATAAAAGTGTTTATATTGAAATTTTTTAATATACATGGGTATATGTTCCTACCACTCATAATTGGTATATTTTAGTATATTTATTTTTTAAATAAAGGTTTAAAAAATATAGAATACAATATATTAAAAAATTATAATACTTTATTTGAAAAGATTTCCTACTAAAAAAATAAAATTCATTTAAAAAAGATTTTAATTTTTTTGAAAGTTATTTTAAAAACAATTTATTTCTTGAGAGACTAATGGAAAAATTTGTTAAACATAGTTATGTTTATTGTTTATAAATAAGGGATAACACAGAACATATGTTTCAGTTTTTTTCCAATTAATATCTTAAATTGTTTAGGATATGTGATGATAAATAAGAAACTAATGTGTTATATTTAGTTAATATTAATAAAGGGGATATAAATATTAATGTGTTTTTATAGAATATATTAAATTATGTTAGTATTGGTGATGATAAAAATATATAAAGAGTTATATTAATTTATTTGGGAAAATGAAAGACAGTATTTATTAAAAGATATTAACATTTAAAAAGAATAAGTTAATTACATCTGAAATCCTAAAAGAGTTTAGGGTATGGAAGAAAATAAAAATTTAAAGAGTTACATTTATTCAATATATTAATGTGATTGTCACTTTATCTTAAAAGTATTTCTGAAAAACTTGTAGCCAATAAATTAAGTAATTACTTTGTTTTTTGAAAAATATTTAATGGAATATAGTTCACTATATAATGATGATTACATACAAAGAAATTTATGTAGATAATAGAATTTGATATCTTAAAATTTTTTAATGTCATATTAATGAAATAGAATATGTTCTAAGAGTTGAAAAACTATTAATATGATTACAATGAATCACCATTAATGAAAATAAATTGATTCATTGTTGTTTCTCATTGTGTAATTTTATTGAAGGTTTTTATCATATCATCATAGAGATATGTCACCTGGTCACATATGGGTATGAAATTTATTACATATGATATTGTGATTTAAAAAAATATAATGTGTTGCAATCATAAGGATGATTTATAATTTTATCATATATGATATAACAAATTGGTTCATATGATTTTTCGATAAGTATTCTTAAAGAGATTAATGATATTAAAATATATCATGTTAATATTCATAAGGATTTTATTTAATGTCTCCATACATAGTATCTCAGAGCCAATGTATACTTTATTAAATTGAAAAAGTATACATGATATTACATCCAAATGGACCGAATGGGTTCTTGTTCTTGGTATACTAGATATTTTCTCGTATCTCACATTGTATTTTAAAATATAAAAATACATCTTAGTGAAAGTAAATATTCTTCATTCATGAACTCAATAAACGATTCCTTAATCATATCCTATTGAAATTAACGAAAATAAATTTGATCTCATTTCTAAATAAGTGTCACATATATTGGAATCATTAAAAATAAAATAATGCATAATCAGTCTTAAAAGGTAAAAAATTTAAAAAAATGTCGTTTAATACATAACATGATCATAAAGAATATTATGGAAGGATTGAATTATGATAAAATGAGGAAATATGATATATAAATTGCATATTTAAAATTATAATTGGATTTCATTGCTTATCAAATAATAAACTGGACATCAACAACTTATTTTGTAATGATAAGATGTTTAGTTATGTATATCATTAACACACCATCCAGTCCTCATGCCAAAACATCTTAGATAAATTGGTATGGCCTCTACAAAACAACCAAAATAGTTTGTATCCTAATACCTTTTGATTCATTAAGGGTCTATAGAATTCCCCTTCAAACGCATAACATGTCCAATGCATTTATGATATGAAATGAGGGAAACAAAATCAACAAACACATTTTCATTTGAAAACAATATTATGATGTGTTAATAATTTCCCCAATCAATTAATAAAATAATAATAATAAAATGTATTATAATGAATGGTATCAAAATAATACATACCTATTAAAGAAAAATATTCACCAAATAACATTGTAAAAGATGACTATACCATAAAAGTATCATAGAATTATTTCTTTAGAAATATAAAATTTTCAATTCAAATTCACAAATTCAAGATATTAAAATTCCCAATAATAATTAACTAAAACATTTAACTTGAATAAATTATATAAAAACATTAACTTATGACATAAATTAATTTTTGGTTTACATGGAAGTATATTATTCTCATGCTGAGTATATAAAAAAAATATTACTTTATCATTTTTAGAAAAAAATCAAAAAGTACTTATTTCAGAAAATGAATGGTAGATTCACGTTGTTTTTTTGACACAAAAATGTGTTAAATAAATTGTCGGATAATGGTAAAATAATTATTTCAATAATTTAAGGAATATATGTGCATGGAATAAAAAATATTCTCAAATTCCAAGAAAATCATATATGACTTTCCGTAAAAACATTATTTTAGCGAAATAAGTATTTAAAAGTGGGATATAAAATTAAATTAAATAATTTTCGAAAATAACTGGTGGATAGTGAACTCTATTGTGTTTGATATGTAAATATCTAATGATTCCTTCATGGATATTTTAGTAAAAAAAATCATGAATAATGATGATATCATGAAATACACCCATACCAATTTGATTACTTGTGAATCATAACCATGATGGAAGGAATAACTTCGAATAAAACATTAGAAACCATGAATATAAATAGATACATAATAAAACATATCAAAGGGTATATATACATATTATAATAAAATATAGGGGTATAGCATAACTTATGTTCCATGGAAGGTAATTTCTAGGGAAAAATCATTACAATGATCATATCATTATAGTGAGAATTATTCAATGAATTTATGTTTGGTAATAAATTTAGATCCATATAAAAAACATAAAATACTATATTAAATAGTTTGAAATTATTCCAAACATAATCATATATTAACATTGTCAATAGAGAAGTAATATAAATTAGTGAAAATAAATTGACTTATAAAACACCTTACCTAAGGTCTGAATTTCCATTTACAGTTTTTATCATCCAAGATTAATAAATATGATAATTATTTAATTCATTAAGAAAATATTTTATTTATTTTCAATTTTTTTATTTTCTTTATTACTATGTTATGTTTAATTACTTAATTAATTAATTTTATATCAGATTTTTTATGATATTCAATTCATATTTCCAAAAATGACATCTGTTGTAACACCCCATGTAAATAAAAAAGTATGACATTTTCACATTTATCCATATTTGTGAATAAAATATTAATATAACTTTAATGGGGACGCTATGCTCGATGGCGTACCCAACACGCAACGAGTTTTTTGGGAATCATACGTTGCACTCTAATAATAAAATAATATTATTTTAAATGGTAGTTAACGCCTAGCTGTTGTGATGGTGAGAATGAAAAGAACTAACTAAAAAATGATTATATATGTTTTTCAAATATTTTTACTTTTTACAATAAATGTTAAAGGATTAAAAATGCGAATAAATCCAATTTTAAGCGTAAACATTCTAATATTCTTTAAAAGGTCGATTAACTGCCTTTTGATGGCGAACCTCTCTTAAATCCACTTTTTGAAAATTTTATGTGTTAGATTTGACAAAATAAAATTCTTCTTTATAATCGGGACATCAAAATTTACTTAGTGTAAATTTTTGGTATTTTTTCGAAAAAGTTCAATTTTTAATGAATAGTGAAAAATGTTGTATTTTAATTCAATACTTATTTTTAATCTAACTTATTTATTTGATTATATTATCTTTTTAATTGGTTTTAAATTTAAATTAGAATATATTTTAACCATTTAATCCAATAGTGGTCGTTGGAATTAATTTCACTTTGAGATTGGACTTAAACTAGTGTCAATCTTTTGATACTTATTGTTTCATAAAAACACGCTATTTCATCTGACAGCGAGAATTAATTATTAAATTAATTAATGCAACTTATATGTTTTTAGTTTTTTATAATAGACATCATTTTTGAATTTGGAAAATCAAAAATATCTTAGGGTGAATTTTTTGTAATTTTCTGAAAAACTGCAATTTTTGATGAATAGTGAAACCACTAAGTTGTACTTATAAAAACTGATTTTATGTTTAAATGAAATTTTTCCATCTTTGTGTTTTGAATTTCAAAAATCCGACATACATGGTTGTCATTAAGAAGTAAAATGTGTTTCAGTGGGATTAAAATAATTTTTAGGTGAATAGTAACTTATTAAGTTTTTAATCGCGATTAGAGGTAATTAGTGTAGTTTAAGGTAAGAATAATGTTTTAATAAAATGAAATGACCTAGCCACATGTACTACCCTCATTGTATGTGTCATTGGAGAACAATACAATATATGGGTCAACTTGGGGACCCCATGGAGCCACTTTGGTTGGAAAATGACATAAATACCTTTTTATTTAATGTGAAAGTAAAAATGACACAAACATCAGATGTTTTACTAAAACAATTTTTACATGGGGTTATACAAGTCAGAATTCTGACTATAAATAGTAATTAGAAAGATAAAAATATTTCCAACATCATAGTAATTTTTTTAATTTTTAGACATTAAATAAATTAAATTATTTTTGACATCATGATGATGCAGCGATGACCTCATTATTTAACGATTTAAATAAAATGGAATGATAATGTAAACTCTAAGACATAAACATGTCCAAAACCAATTGGATGAGTGGATTTAGAACCCTTATCACCTGATCCTCGAAAAACATAAATTTGGGACTACTAAAATCCGAAACTCATTCTTAAATAAAGTAACATTTCTTTACTTTCCAAGAGTGCCCCTCCTGTCCTCTTATAAAAGGCCCCCACATCTACCTCCTTACCCACACTTCAATGCCTTTGGCTCGGCCATCCCTTGCCCATTTTGTCTCTCCAAATCCCTATCTAACTCTTTGAAGCCTCACTTTGGGCAGAAGTCTTCCCAAGTAAGCCTTTGAGCTCAAACCAAAGGGAGTAACCAGATTTTAAGTTAATGTCTTCACTTGTGTCCTTTTGAATTATTTTGCTTCTCCAACCCCCTAAACTCTTTTTATTCATTTATTTTATAACAAATCCAGTATCATAAATATACTAGGATGTTTTTATAATATGTATTCGAGCTATACTTACACACACCTACATCTAATGGTTAAAGAACATACTGTTTCTGTGGATGGCGAATTTCTGCCTCACAAAACGATGATTGTTCAACATTCTTCTAACACCTTCAAAGGTGTCCATTGAGATGAAACTATATTTATATATGATATATAATATGTTTATGTTTTACATAAGCTTCTGTATTTTTCATTTATGGCATTTTTTTATTGTTTCCATTATGGGTAAACACGATATCTTCATTTAGGATAGTGCGGACTACCGCCCCCTCAAAGTGATTTGATTCGTTAATACCATATGTGGAACATATAAAGGATATATTTCATGATATTATATATGATACCATACTGGAATTAAAATAATATTATGTATCATTATGTTTTAATTAAATATTAAATAAAAATGGAAGTAGCTTTCATGTGTACGTACGGATTACCATCTCCATGAAAGGTGCATTTCATTTCTTATCTCAAAATGTTATTTACTATTATAAGTACATATATATAATGAATGTAACACCCCAAAATTTTATGAAGAATATTATTTTTAATTTCATTAATGTCTTGTGTTGTCCGCTACACCAAAATGAGCTTTCACAACATGCATCCTTGACTTGCCTGGCATTACACGCAATCACGACCTTCCTCGATAGCGTGTGTAGTACACAATAACGAGTTTCACTAAACAACAATATACTATTAAAATATTATTAAAACTATCCTTTATGAATAGTTATAACCACTTTTTGAAATTTTTTAAATTTTATTTTTCAAAATGGGCTTCATTTTTGGATTCGGAATAACGAAATTAGCTTAGGGTGAAATTTTGGTACTTTTCGAATAACTTTCATTTTCTGATGAATAGTGAAAATTACAAAATTTTAATTAAAAACAACTTTATTAGTTGAAATAATTAATAGTTATAAATTATTAATTTTAGTGGTTTTAAAGTTCATTTATAATATATTTTTACAATTTAATACAATGTTGGTCATTGGATGTAATTTCACATTTTAACCAGCTATAAACAAGTGTCAATCTTTTGATAGTTTTTATCTTTTAAAAACAAGTTATTTGTTTTGACAACGGAAATTAATTTTTAAATTACTTAATGTAGCTTATATGTTTTTAATTTGATAAAATAGAAATCAATTTTGAATTCCTAATATCAAATATAGCTGAGGTCTAATTTTTGGTATTTTTCTAGAAACTTTCATTTTTTGATGAATAATTAAACCACTAAGTGGTAGATAAAAACCAAATTTTTCATAAAAAATAATTTTACCACTTCTGTGAGTGAAATTTCAAAAATCCGAGAGACACGGTTGATGTCAGTATGTAAAATGTGGTTCAATGAGATGAAAATAATTTTTGGTGAATAGTAACTTTTTACTTTTTTTTACCACGGTTAAAAGTAAATAGGGTAAATAAGGGTAAAAATGATATTATTATTACCCTAACACATGTCCTAATTCTATTGGACAAATGTAATTCGACAAAAAACAACCATATGAATAAAATATGACCATTTAGGCCCACTTGAATTAGATTAGAACATTTATTATTAATTTATTTAAAGAAGGGTTAAAATAGTTAAAATCAATGTTTAATAACTAAAACATTTTTAAAATAAGGTTATACATAAGATAAATTCGACTATAAATATTCATTAGAAAGAAAAAACGATTTCCTACATAATGATATTTTATTTGTACTTTTTAGACTTTAAATAATTTAATTTATTTATGACACAATGATTATGTAGTAATTACCATAATATTGAAAAATTATAATAATTGATATTATAAATACCTGAATAAGTATAATTTGAGACTTTTTATGAATTAAACTAATTTTATAGGTTACTATGACATGTTAGGATTGATTTAATTAACTTTTTTAGAAGTAATCATTTGGTTATGAGTTCGCAAAAAATCAACTATTGAATAGTGTCAAAATTGACATAAAATAGTTTTTAAAACAAAATATTATATTATTAATTGTTATGTTATTCCAATAAATCTATGGTTCGGCCAAATTACTTAGATAAGGTTATATATATTAATAAAAAACAACGTGGGGGTCGCCTGGATGTATATGGTATGTTTATTAACTATATAATATAAAAATACAAAGTGACATGGTAAATGTCAATCTAATTAACTAAGAGTTAAAACTAAAAGATAAGGTTAACATAATGACCTAAACTTGTCTAAATTCTATTGGATTAGAGGAAATCGACCCATACCCACCTTAGCTTTGAAATAACTCAATTTGGAGCTATTTAAAACCGAACTGAACTTTATAATAAAATAATATATTTAGTTATTCCAGATGTACCCCTCTCCTCCATTATAAAAGGGCACCTCCTCCCCCTCTTCTTCAAACCACATTGAGCCTTCAAGCTCGGCCAACCCCTGCCATTTTCTCCTCTCCACTTCCCTAGAGACATCCTAGAGGTCCTGGACTTCTTAAAGACAAATTTTGAGTGCCCTAAAATGAGGTCTCAAAGAAGCACTGCAAAGAAGAGGTAATTTCCATTACCGATCCTTTCCAATTTCTTTCTTCTTCAACTTCTTATTTTTTTAGTTGTTTCATTATGAAGTAATAACATCAGTATCACTCATATACTTATATTTTATTATAAGTATGAAACAACCCTATTTAACCATCTATCCATCCTATGGAAAATGAAATCACTGCGCGTGCGTACGTACGGAATATCGTCTCCACGCCGTGGTGTAATCTATTTTCCACCACCACCTTACTTGGATGGGTATAATGGTGTAAATAATAACTGTATATGATTATTGTAAAGTGATATTGATTCTGAAATTGTATACATGTACTCCAATACAATTCCACGATCATGAGAACGATATCATCGCTCGTGCGTACGTACGGACTACCGTCTCCACGACGCGATGAGATTCATTCTCCACATTAACCATTCATGAATGATTATAAAGTATATATGAAAATTAATCATGAAATATATGACATAATAATGATTCTGGATTTATGTGTATATATATGTATGTTTTCTACTTAATTTCATTTGACTCAATAAGGAAACGAAAACAGCGTTCATGAGTACGTACGACCTACCATCTCCATGAACGGTGTATTTCTTTCCATTTTCTGATCTATTATATATATGTATATTATGAATATATATTATATATAAATCATGTTCTATATTCTGGAATTATGTAATCACGATCTATGTAATCATATGAATAATTACAAGTCAAAACACAGACGACAAATGAAACGATTTTACCCAAAACGCTCTTTAACATGGAATTTACAAAAGAACGGGTAAAATAAAGTCATAAGTGAACCATATAAGATTTCATAACAATGAGTATGATTCTGTAATAAGTCAATAACATTATTTAAATCATTATACAGGATGTTCGGACACTTACAAAGCAATTCGGACCTAAGGTAAGGGAAATATCACAATCTCATTTTTATCTGTGATTGTTTATACTATGAAATTTACTGGGGTTTATTTTATCATCCACATCCATGTTTCCTCTATATATAATTTTTATATCCTTCTACAATTGTTTATATCCAATTTTACCCTTCGGTTAGTTTTTAGAAAAAATATATGAAAGGAATCTTTTGTCGTTATTCGTATGAGGTACTTTTTGACTTTTCTGACAAAAGTACGAGAAGAATGTTTTTTTAACTTATAAGGCATAAATGGATTTTTAAAACATTATATCCAAGAAGATTCCTTTAAAAGTTTTCCAGTTTATTTTTAATCAACTTCTATTAGTTTATAATTGTACGACTTTTTAAGAAAGGAAAATTGTTTTTGAGGCAGAAAGGATATTTTCCCCAAGAATGGAGTTCAAGTGTTTTATCAAAATTATATTCCATCTAAGATAATAAAGGGTTCTGTTTCTATCACTATTATTACATTGATTTGATTATGTTGTGATGTAATTGTTTTTATTAATTCCTTTATCTTATATGAATTGTTTTATGATGTAACAATGTTTAAGATTCCCATTTTTATTTCATGGGTTATGCTATGGTGCATGGTTTATGATTTTGTAGCACACATAAGAATGGTATCATTATGAGATGGGTGGGACCTATATCTCCCTCAAATGCATTGAGTAATGATTTTATATCTCATGAGATAGACATGGCTGGAAAGGTAGGTTATACAGGTTCAGTGAAGCATGACTGAAATGAGGAATGAACTCGGTTTAGAAATGGACTTTGTCCACTAAGATAGTCTTCGAAATGAGTCTTGACTAACAAAAAATGATTCTCTATGATTATGTGTGTATGCCACAAAGTTTCATGTATTATGTTATTATTATTGGGATTACATTTCACTTCTATGATTTATCCCATGTTATGATATTATGGTCTCTTTTGCAGGTTAAGATTTCCAAAAGTTATGTTTTTATGATGTGATTGATATTTCATTTGTTTACCCTTACTGAGCATTTCAGCTCACCCCATTTATGTTTTCTTTTCCCCTGGATGTAAAGAAAGGTTTTAGGTAAGAAAAAAAAGCTAAGATCTTTATTAGGAGATGTTGAAGATCTTTCACCACGATTAGAAGATTTTATTCCGAGTTTCCAAAGACACTAAACTGTTACGGTCCTTGAGTGTGTGTTTTTGTTATGTACTAAGTATTCCGAAAAAGTAATATAATTTCTATGTAAGTTAAGTTTTGGGTCTCTACAGTTGGTATAAGAGGAAAGGTTTAGTCAACCTTTGGAAACTAGGATACAAGAACTTTAGTGAGATCCCTAGAGATATTTATAAGGTATGTCTAGGGATGTCCCTAAAGATAAGTATACGTATAGGATATAGTCCTAGAACTACGGTAATGATCTTAGAATTTAACCTAAGATGTTAGATATTGAGGGTACTCCCCCTTTACTATATTGTTTTCCCAAGCCTCATTTTTTCCTCTCACAGTATTCTTTTTGGGTTTTAGATGATGGCTGGAACACGAAGGAACCGTGTTGATCAATGTAATAGAAAATGCAATGATTGTTCTCCAGAAAAACAAATGTTATGGGAGATGGAGTGCAAAATCTTATTACTATACTTACACAAGATATGAATCATTCTAGAATTCCAAATGAGCAGAGAAGTGAAGAATATTCTATTGAGTCCTTCATGAGGCAACGTCCACCTTCTTTCAGTGGGACTTCTGATCCACTTGTTGCTAAACAATGGATCATTACCACTGAAAAGATATTTTCAGTTCTTCAATGTTCTGAACATGATAATGTCATCTTAGCAGTATATTTTCTAGAAGGTGACGCTGATCAATGGTGGAATCTTATCCAGAATGCGAGGCCAAGAGATGAAATTGAGTCTATGGAATGGACGAGTTCAAGAACTTATTTTTTCATAAGTACATCACTCATAATCATCTATCAAAGATGGAGAAAGAGTTTCTAGAACTATAACAAAAGGATGATAAATCTATTGGTAAATACGAAGAGAATTTTACAAGGCTTGCAAGGTATGCATCTAGATTTATCATCCAACCTGAAACTAAAGTTGATTGATTCTTCTGTGGCTTAAAACCAAGTCTTCGAAGGGAATTAGCTATAAGGGACTTTAGTAGCTATGAAGAAATTGTGTGTTGTCCTATCAAGGTAGAAATAGAAGTTGGTTTTACTTATCCATCTCATAGTTTTGACAAGAAACAAAAGATGGAGTTCATGGAGAAATCTCAGAATAATGGTGAAAAGAAGATTAATGTTTCCTTATGCTCAAAGTGTGGAAAGAAGCATGGTGGAGATTGTCTTAAAGGGACTAGAAAATGTTTTAACTGTGGAAAAGAAGGTCATCGAACAGCTGAGTGTCAAAGTAATGGAAAAAGGGTTTCTAATGATAAAGAAAAGACTTTAGAGAATGCACCACCATTACTTCAATGCTTAAAGTGCAAGTAAATTGGGCATTATGCTAATAAATGCCCTAATCCAAGGGTTAGTGATGATCGACATGAGCAACCGCTTAAGGCAAAGGATAAAGGGAAGTCACATGCGACCACTATTGGTGATGTTAAATATGACAACGATGTGGTGGAATGATTAAGTGTTTATGTAATGGGATTCCAAAATAATGTTGTATATAGTATCATGGAATATTGTAATATTTATGTATTGGTCTATTGTGGTATTCAATAATTTTATGGTATCGGTAACCATGGAAAGTGATTGAAATATTTTTGGAAATAAGATGATATACACATAATGAAGGGAAAACGAGAAAATGAAATTTTTAACAGTATTCATGAGCTCATGATTGATATAAGGACTATGTGATATCATGGTTTGAGTATATAGAATTTTGAGGATTTTGGTATGTGGAATGTGTTAACTTTTAACTGCATTCATGTTTTCACTAAGGTTCAATGAATATTCATTCTTCAAGAGAATACATGATTAAGGTATTCACATGTTTGTAATTTGACCAACAAGATATATCTTATGATATATGGGGGATAAATGATAGCATTCACATGATTGTTATGTGACATTTCAAGTAATCATTTTCTTTATTCTATGAGCCTGGTCCAAAACATTTTAGATAAGCCTAAAGATTGGAATGGATTATGTTGGACAGAAGTTAGTATTTTTCGATATTATTAATGGGATGTTATATTAATATAATTTTAGGAAAAGGACAACCTGCAGGACGGGCGACAACCCATCATGTCGGACAAGGCTGTGGGAATCGAACCCACAACCGAAGTGCGACTGGCCTTTATCGCCTACCACTGGCCTACATGAAGTCCCTATTTAGTAGAAACTAGTTTTATTTTATCATGCGGTAGGATATATGAAGTATAAGTTCATTTTTGGAATCGTATACAATTAACCACACCATAGATGGACTTATGTATATTTGAAAACTTTTGCTAACCTTTTGTTTGAAACAGATAGAATGACCCATCTTTCTATCAAATGATCTATTAAAACTTCACGAAAAACAAATTCATCTTCATTTCATTGAGAGATGAAGTGGAAATTGTTCAAATCACAAACAATAGTGATATTGTACCAAAATCAAGCAAGTATTTCTTCTAATTCAAAATTTTCAACTTTAGGAAAATGATATTGAAAACAAAAAATGTTGTCCTAGTGCCCTCATATCTGATGAATCAGATGGTACCATAGATCATTGAAAATATATGGCTTTGTGATTGTTGGATATTTCATATCTATGTTCTCTTCCACTCTCCATCAGAACATGATGATTAGATTTCTTTTCCATATCCATATTTTCACCTATGTGGAAACCCAGTGATTAGTTTATTTGGGTAACCGTTACGTTTCATACTTTTGTTTTTAAAGATTGGTTTTGGTATCCATTTTTATGATGTGGGTTTCTATGAAAGAAACTTTCGAGTAGTAAACCATTTATAACCCCGACGAATTTTGAGGGTGAAATTCATTTTAAGGGGGTTAGAATGTAACACCCTGAAATTTTATGAAGAATATTATTTTTAATTTCATTAATGTCTTGTGTTGTACGCTACACCAAAATGATCTTGCACAATACGAATCCTTGACTTGCCGTGCATTACAGTCAAACGCAACCTTCCTCGTTAGCGTGTGTAGTACGCAATAACGAGTTTCACTAAACAACAATATGCTATTAAAATAAAATTAAAACTAGCCGTTATGAATAGTAATAACCACATTATGAAATTTTGTAAATTTTATTTTTTAAAATGGACTTCATTATTGGATTTGGAATATCAAAATTAGCTTAGGGTGAAATTTTGGTACTTTTCAGATAACTTTCATTTTCTGATGAATAGTGAAAATTACTAAATTTTATTTAAAAACAACTTTTTTAAACAAAATAATTAATAGTGATAAATTATTAATTTGAGTGGTTTTAAAGTGTATTTATAATATATTTTTACAATTTAATACAATGTTGGTCATTGGATTTAATTTCACATTTAAACCAGTTATAAACATGTGTCAATCTTTTGATAGTTATTATCTCTTAAAAACACGTTATTTGTTTTGACGATGGGAATTAATTTTTAAATTATTTAATGTTACTGATATGTTTTTAATTTGATAAAATAGACATCATTTTTGAATTCATAATATCAAATATAGCTTAGGTCTAATTTTTGGTATTTTTCTGGAAACTTTCATTTTTTGATGAATAGTGAAACAACTAAGTGGTAGTTAAAAAAGTGAATTTTTCATAGAACATAATTTTACCGCTTCTGTGAGTGGAATTTCAAAACTCCAAGAGACATGGTTGATGTCAGTAAGTAAAATGTGGTTCAATGAGATGAAAATAATTTTTGGTGAATAGTATCTTTTTTACTTTTTTTTACCACAGTTAAAAGTAAATAGGGTAATTAAGGCTAAAAATGATATTATTATTACCCTAACATATGTCCTAATTCTATTGGACAAGTGTAAATCGACCAAAAACAACATTAGGAATAAAATAATACTATTTAGGCCAACTTGGATTAGATTAGAACAATTATTATTAATTTATTTAAAGAAGGGTTAAAATAGTTAAAATCAATGTTTAATAACTAAATCATTTTTAATATAAGGTTATACATAAGAGAAATTAGACTATAAATATTCATTAGAAATATAAAAATATTTCCTAGATAATGATATTTTATTTGTAATTTTTAGACTTTAAATAATTTAATTTATTTATGACACAATGGTGGTGCAGTAATTACCATAATATTGAACAATTAGAATAATTGATATTATAAATACCTAAATAAGTATAATTTGAGACTTTTAATGAATTAAACTACTTTTATAGGTTAACATGACATGTTAGGATTGATTTAATTAACATTTGTCGAAGTAATCATTCTGTTATGAGTTTCAAAAAAATCAACTATTGAATAGTGTCAAAATTGACATAAAATAGTTTCTAAAACAAATATTATATTATTAACTGTTATTTTATTCCTAAAAATCTAAGGATATGCCATATGACTTAGATAAGGTTATATATATTAATAAAACACAACTTGGGGGTCTCTTGGATTTATATGGTATGATTATTAACTATATAATATAAAAATACAAAGTGACATGGTAAATGTCAAACTAATTAACTAAGAGTTAAAACTAAAAGATAAGGTTAATATAATGACCTTAACTTGTCTAAATTCAATTGGATGAGAGGATTTAGACCCATACCCACCTTATTCTCGAAATAATTCAATTTGGAGCTATTTAAAACCGAACTTGACTTTATAATAAAATAATATTTTTTGTTATTTAAAAGGTGCCCCTCTCCTCCCTTATAAAAGGGCACCTCCTCCCCCTCTTCCTAACACCACATTTAGCATTCAATCTCATCCATACCCTGCCATTTTATCCTCTACACTTCCCTAGAGACATCCTAGAGGTCCTGGTCTTCTTCAAAGACCAATTTTAGTGCCCTAAAAGGAGGTCTCAAAGAAGCACTTCAAAGAAGAGGTAATATCAATTACCGATCCTTTCCAATTTCTTTCTTCTTCAACTTATTCTTCTTTAGTTGTTTCATTATGAAGTAATAACATCAGTATCAATAATATACTGATATATTATTATAAGTATGAAACAACCCTATTTAACCATCTATCCATTCTACGGAAAATGAAATCAACACGCGTGTGTACGTACGGAATACCGTCTCCACGCCGTGGTGTAATCTATTTTCCACCACCACCTTACTTGGATGGGTATAATGGTGTACATAATAACTATATATGATTATTGTAAAGTGATATTGATTCTGAAATAGTATACATATACTCCAATTCAATTACACGATCATGAGAACGATATCATCGCTCGTGCGTACGTACGGACTACCGTCTCCACGACGTGATGAGATTCATTCTCCACATTATCCATTCATGAATGATTATAAAGTATATATAATAAGTAATCATGAAATATATGACTTAATAATGATACTGGATTTATGTGTATATATATGTATGTTGTCTACTTAATTCCATTCAACTCAATAAGGAAACGAAAACTGCGTTCATGCGTACGTACGACCTACCGTCTCCATGAACAGTGTATTTCTTTCCATTTTCATATCTATTATATATATGTATATTCTGAATATATATTATATATAAATCATGTTTTATATCATGGAATTATGTAATCATGATCTAATTAATCATATGAATAATTACAAGTCAAAACACGGACGACAAATGAAACGATTTTACCCAAAACACACTTTAACGTAGAATTTACAAAAGAAAAGGTAAAATAAATTCATAATTCAACCATATATGATATCATAACAATGATTATGATTCTGTAATAAGTCAATAACATTATTTAAATCATTATACAAGTGGTTTGGACACTTACAAAGCAAGTCGAACCTAAGGTAAGGGAAATATCACAATCTCATTTTGATCCGAGATTGTTTATACTTTGAAATTTACTGGGGTTTATTTTATCATCCACATCCATTTTTAATCTATATGTAAAATTTATATCCTTATAAAATATTTTATATCCAATTTTACCCTTCGGTGAGTTTTTAATAAAAGATATGAAAGGAATCTTTTTTCGTTTTTCATACGAGGTACTTTTTGACTTTTCTGAAAAAAGTACGAGAAGAATGCTATTTTTAACTTATACGACATGAATGGATTTTTAAAACATTATTTCAAGAAGCTTCCTTTACAAGTTTTCAAGTTTATTTTTAATCAACTTTTGTTAGTTTATAATTGTAAAACATGTTAAAAAGGAAAAGTGTTTTTGATGCAGAAAGGATATTTTCCTCAAGAATGGAGTTCAAGTGTTTTATCAGAATTATTTTCCATCTATGATAATAAAGGGTTCTTTTTCTATCCCTATTATTAAATTGATTTGATTATGTTGTGATGGAATTATTTTTATGAATTCCTTTATCTTATATGAATTGTTTTATGATGTAACAATGTTTGAGATTCCCATTTTTATTTCATGGGTTATGCTATGATGCATGGTTTATGATTTTGTGGCACACATAAGAATGGTATCATTATGAAATGGGTGGGACCTATATCTCCCTCCAATTCATTGGGTAAAGATTTTATATCTCATGATATAGACATGTCTGGAATGGTAGGTTATACCGGTTCAGTGAAACAGGACAGAAAAGAGGAATGAACTCGGTTCAGAAATGGACTTTGTCCACTAAGATAGTCTTGGCAATGAGTCTTGACTAACAATAAATGATTCTCTATGATTATATGTGTATGCGAAAATGTTTCATGTTTTAAGTTATGATTATTGGGATTAAATTTCACTTCTATGATTTATCCCATGTTATGATATTATGATCTCTTTTGCAGGTTAAGATTTCCAAAAGTTATGTTCTTATGATGTTATTGATATTTCTTTTGTTTAACCTTACTGTGCATTAGAGATCACCCATTTTATGTTTTCTTTTCCTCAGGATGTAAAGAAAGGTTTTAGGTAAGAAAAAAAGGGAAGATCTTTATTGGGATATGTTGAATATCTTTCACCATGATTAGAAGATTTTATTCCGAGTTTCTAAAGACACTAAACTATTTCGGTCCTTGTGTGTGTGTTTTTGTTATGTACTAAGTATTCCCCAAAAGTAATGTAATGTCTATGTACGTTAAGCATTGGGTCTCTACAATAGATATATATGTAATATGTTACATCTAAATGGTGGATATCATTCTGGAATTATAACATATATATATCTCTCATTTTGTTTTAATTTCATTAATATGACAAAAAAATGAAAGTAGCGTTCATGCGTACGTATGGCCTACCGTCTCCATGAACAATGCTTTTAATTTTTATCTATAAATGCTATGTAATAGTATAAAATGAATATATAATGTATATATATGATATTTAAAACATCAATATTATTCTTGATATGATGTACATATAACTACATGGAAAATTATTTTCCAACAAGTTCAATTTTTTACTCATGTACCAAACATCGGCAAAAACGTCTGATATGAACTAACATTATTAAACAATTATTATAACATTATAATATGTTATATTAACGGAATAATAATCTCTAAAAGAGTTAATTAGGAAATTATTAATTGACCAAATTTTATTATTCAGGAATATAAAGAAACGAACAAGACAAGTTGGACTTGAGGTAAGGGATCCTACTCCACTCTTTCTTTTTTAAGTACACTCTTTAATGTCATTCCTTTTTAAGATCATCTTTCTTGTCATTGGGATGTTCTTTTATATTAATCTTACTGTAATTTTTATGTTCATGTGATGAGAGACCCTATTCTCTCTCATCAATCCATTTTGGATGTTTTGAGTGGCACCGTTAGGCTGCCGAATTTTCATAAGAGATCTAACCTCTCTCTTTCTTTTTATGTACTCTCCTTTATGTCACTTCTTTTAAGCTCCTATTTGTTATGTTTGGGGATTTTGTTTTATACTTATATTTCTATAAACTTTATGTTAGTATGATGAGATACCCTATTTGATCTCATCAATCCATTTTTGTAAGTTTTATGTGGCGTCGTTAGGCTGCCGAGTTTTCTTATGTGATTTTTCATCTCACTTTTATTCCCGTGAGATTTATGCTACATTTGTCACAATTTACTTTGAGTGGTGTATGTGCTGCCCATTATTTTACTAATTGTGTAATATAATTTATTTTATGAGTATTTACATCAATGTTTTATTGTCCTTCTTTCACGAGGTGTATGTTTTGAAAGATACCCATCTCGGTAAGGGAACCTTTCACTCTCTTCTTTTTAAAAAACATCTTTTGTTTGGTCTTTTAATTTAAATATTGTTATGTTGGGGGATATGTTCTCATATATCCTTATTGATGTAAATTTTATTTCCAAGTGATGAGATACCCTTTTTTTATCTCTCATCAACTCATTTTGATGTGATGTCGTTAGGCTGTAAAGGGAACTTCTTAACCCAATTTCGATTTCTTTGGGTTCAACATGTAGTTATTGAATATGTCATACTTTGAATATGTGTAAATGACCATTGATTATTTTACACATAATATCCACTTATATTTGGTGTATTCGTTTGTCACACATAATTATGTAATTGATTTATCCTTAAACCAAGGATACCGTATTTGTAAGGGACTTCGTCTCAATCTCCATTCATTGAGGCATATTTTGTTTTATACACAACCTTCCTTTATATGATGTATAAACCCCTTTGACTATTACGTTTATCCAAAAGGAATATTTTTATATGAAGCATTTTACATAATGACAAAAGGGAATGTTTTTGTCATATATATTCAGCGACAACAACTTTTCCGCCGCTGTGACCATTATTTGAGTTTTTACTTCCTCTAAAAGCCATAACTTTTTTTAAAGAAAAATAAATACAATGTTTTACATTTCTTTTATTTTGGTATTGAAAATGGTTTTCATAATGTTTTTATATCAATGTGTTTTATTGATATCTTGTGATTGAAAGGTTGAAATGTTATGTTTCATTTGTGTATGTTTTATGTGAAACGATTATGTTATGGTTCTTGGGAATTGTTATGAATACAGGTGGTTCCATGATAAACTAAGGGTGGGTGAGCCGGATATAACGCTCCAATGCATTGGGTAACGCGAAGGAGTGAAACGTTAAGGTTTCTCCGAAAAGATTTAGGTAATATACTGTGGTGGGTATTCAAAATGTAACCAAGATGGTTACTGCCTACGTAAGAATGTTATGAATGCCTCAAGTTACCTTTATGTCTTATTATTTCATGATTTATTCATGATTTGATGAGGCATGTTAAAGTGCCTATGTTTTATGGGTAATGTATTATTTCATTCTTATGTATATATGAACTCATGTTTCCTTTCCATATTTTTGTAACCCTTACTGAGATTTTTATGCTCATCCCATGTTTTTTGAAATGTTTTTCACAGGTCAAGGGAAAGGTACATGATATGATGATAGTGTCAAGAAAGTGTCAAGAAAGAATCCATGTTTTATTTTGAATATGTTGTCGTTGATGGGAAAAAATGAATACTATCTTTTATGTAACCACTTTGTTTAAATGTGGAATGTAATGTAAGTTTTATGATCTAATTATCTAAAAGTATAAACCGGAAAAGAACCTCAATGTGTAATCTTGTAATAACTCAACATTAAGTAAGGATTAAGGTTGGGGCCTTATAGTTGGTATCAGAGGTCGGTTTAGATAACTTTAGAGGTTAGGGTATTCTCTAAGCATAAGTGACATTACCATAATGGTTAGGATTTTAGAAAGAGTCCTAGTTTTAGATAAAGTCAATGAGCAAGTATATCTTAGTGTTTATCTTCTTCATTAGTACATGATGGTTTTTTTGATATACTCACACTGAAATTTCTGTTTTTAGTGAATGGATGGATCTAGCAGGCACCAAAGTGACAATAGGTTTGAAGGAAACTGTGGGGGATCTCTGATTAATAGAGTAGATGAAATGGGGGATTCAATAAGGAAACTCGTGGTTGTTCTAAACCAACTCTCAAGGAGTCATGATCAACCATTTGAACCTTGGTAAGTTCTGTAATGCATCATGTACAAGATGACCAATCGATGTGGAGGTTCAAGTAATAATTATTAAGGTAACCATTAGGGTTTATATGATCCTTACTTCTGAGGTAATTATGGGTTACTATATGTTGTGATGGAAGTGAAAGGCATGAGATAAAATTAAGGTTAAATTATGTTATGGTTATTTTTGATGGTTTTATCTCTTTTTGAAGAATGATTTTAGAATTATATAGTTTGGAAAAAGGACAACACGCAGACCGTGTGACAACCTATCACGTCGGACAAAGCTGCGGGAATCGAACCCACAACCAAAGTGCGACTTGTATTTATAGCCTACCACTGGACTACGTGAAGTCCCTAGTTAGTTTGACTAATTATTTTTAGTTAGATTATTTTAGGAATCAAGAGTAAGTTTATTTTGGGTTATCTATGGAAATTATTAACCTATCATGGAGGATATGTGATTAGGTTAATTACTTTTCAATATGAGAATTTAAGAGTAACGGATTTTATTTGGAGATAAAAGTTAATTTGTACCTTGGAAGACTATGTGATTAAATCATTCAAATATTTGGGTTTCCGTCTTATTGTGGTTTACATTGAATAATTTTATGGACAATTGTTTATCGAATGGTCTTCGTTGAACTTTGGGTTTTTTTAGGCAAATTTTGGATATTAAGAATATATTTACTTTTTAAAATGGATTATACTTTTTTGGATTATCTAACCTCATACTATAAATTTTGGTTTTGGATTTTGTCTAAAGATATGGGAATTATATAGTTATCTTTTTTGGATTAGGTGATTCTCTAAAAGTTGATTATAGTACTCTTAATGTGAACAAGTCTTCCTAAATACTCTTCTTTTGGAGAAAATATGGGTTTATGTAAGTAATATAATAAAAGATAAAAGTGAACATGATATGTGATTATGTTTCCTTATGAATAAATTCCTCAATAAAAATTAACTCAAAACAAAAATGTTGTTTATTAACTTTTCCTACTGGGGAACCAAATACTGTTTAACCCATCACATGTTTGTGATTTTGTTATGGTTAACTTTCTCCAAAACATTTTTCTAACACTCTCCATCAGAACATGACCTTTTTTTTCTCCATGTACATATTTTCATACATGGAATCCTAGTATGGGTTAACTCAGGTGACCTCTGTACTTATCATTATTTATTCTAAAGTGATTGTCTTATCGACTCTTGTTCCGATGTGGGACTTTCAAGGATGTTTCCAAGCTCATTTTTAAAATTGCGAGGACGCAATTCCCAAAAGGGGGGAAGGATGTAACACCCCAGGTAAATAAAGAAGTTGGAAATTTTCACATTTATCCATATTTGTGAATAAAATTTTAATATAACTTTGAAGGGGACGCTATGCTCGATGGCGTACCCATCACTCAACAACGAGTTTCTTGGAAATCTTACGTTGCACTCTAATAATAAAATAATATTAATTTAAATGGTAGTTAACGCCTAGATGTTGTGATGGAGGAAATGAATACAACTAACTAATAAATAATTATATATTTTTGTCAAATATTTTTACTTTTTACAATAAATTCTAGAGGATTAAAAATGCGAATGAATCCAATTTTAAGCGTAAACATTCTAATATTCTTTAAAAGGTCGATTTACCGCCTTTTAATGGAAAACCTATTTTAAATCCACTTTTTGACAATTTTATGTGTTATATTTGACAAAATAAAATTCTTCTTTAGAATCGGGACATCAAAATTTACTATGTGTAAATTTTTTGAATTTTTTCAAAAAAGTTCAATTTTTAATGAATAGTGAAAATGTTGTATTTTAATTCAAAACCTCTTTTTAATCTAATTTATTTTTATGATTAGATTATCTTTTGAATTGGTTTTAAATTGAAATTAGAATATATTTTTACCATTTAATCCAATATTCATTGTTGGAATTAATTTCACTTTGAAATTGGACTTAAACTAGTGTCAATCTTTTGATCCTTATTGTTTCATAAAAACACGCTATTTGCTCTGACATCAGGAATTAATTATTAAATTAATTAATGTAACTTATATATTTTGAATTTTTTAAAATAGACTTCATTTTTTAATTCCGAATATCAAATATAGCTAAGGGTGTATTTTTGGTAATTTTCTGAAAAACTTCAATTTTTGATGAATAGTGAAACCACTAAGTGGTACTTATAAAAACGGATTTTCCGTTTAAATGAAATTTTGCCATATTTGTGTTTTGAATTTCAAAAATCTGACATACATGGTTGTCATTAAGATGTAAAATGTGGTTTAATTGGATTAAAATAATTTTTTGGTGAATAGTAACTTATTACATTTTTAATCGCGATAAGAGGTAATTAGTGTAGTTTAAGGTATGAATAATGTTTTAATAAAACGAAATGACCCAGAAACATGTCCTACCCTCATTGGATGTTTCATGGGCGACCAAGAAAATACATGGGTCAACATGGGGACCCCATGGAGACAATTTGGTTGGAAAATGACATAAATACCTTTTTATTTAATGTTAATGAAAAAAATGATACAAACATTAAATGTTTTACTAAATCAATTTTTACATGGGGTTATATGAGTCAGAATTTTGACTATAAATAGTCATTATAAAGATACAAATATTTCCTAAATCATAGTATATTTTTTTATAAATTTTAGAGATTAAATAAATTAAATTTTTTTTGACATCATGATGATGCAGCGATGACCTTATTATTTAACGAGTTAAATAAAATGGGATGATAATGTAACATCTAAGACCTAAACATGTCCAAAACTTATTGGATGAGTGGATTTAGAACCCTTATCACCTTATCCTCGAAACACATCAATGTGGTACCATTAAAATTCGAAACTCATTCTAAAATAAAGTAACATTTCTTTACTTTCCAAGAGTGCCCCTCCTCTCCTCTTATAAAAGGCCCCCACCTCTACCTCCTTACCCACACTTCCAAAGCCTTTGTCTCGGCCAAACCCTGCCCATTTTGTCTCTCCACACCCCTATCTAACTTTTTGAAGCCTCGCACTATGAAGAAGTCTTCCCAAGGAAGCCTTTGATCTCAAACCAAAGGGAGTTATCCGATTTTAAGGTAATGACTTCACTTGTGTCCCTTTATTTTATTTTGATTCTCCAACCCCCTAAACTCTTTTTATTCATTTAATTTGTAAAAAATCCAGTATCTTAAATATACTAGGATGTTTTTATAATAAGTATTCTAGCTACACTTACACGTACCTACATCTAGTGGTTAAATAACATACTACTTTTGTGGATGGTGAATTTCTGCCACACAAGACGATGATTATTCAAAATTATTCTAACACCTTCAATGGTGGCCATTGTGATGACACTATATTTATATATCATATATAATATGTTTATGTTTTAATTAAGCTTCTATATTTTTCGTTTATGTCATACCATTATGGTTTTCATTATGGGTAAAAGCGATATCTTCATTTAAGGAAGTGCGGACTACCACCCCCTTAAAGTGATTTGATTCGTTAATACCATATGTGGAATGTATAAAGGATATATTTCATGATATTATATATGATACCATACTGGAATTCAAATAATATTATGTATCATTATGTTTTAATTAAATATTAAATAGAAATGGAAGTAGCGTTCATGCGTACGTACGGCTTACCGTCTCTATGAACGGTACATTTCATTTCTTATCTCAAAATGTTATGAACTATTATAAGTACATATATATAATGGATATATATTTAATATAGTACATCTTAATGATGGATATAATTCTGGAATTATAATATATATATCTCATTTTGTTTTAATTCCATTAATATGACTAAAAAATGAAAGTAGCGTTCATGCGTACATACAGCCTACCGTCTCCATGAACGGTGCTTTTAATTTTTATCCATAAATGCTATGGAATAGTATAAAATGAATATATAATGGATATATATGATATTTAAAACATCAATACTATTCTTGATATTATGTAGCTATTACTACATGGAAAATTATTTTCCAACAAGTTCAATTTTTGACTCATGTACCAAACATCGGCAAAAACGCCCGATATAAACTAACATTATTAAACAATTATTATAACATTATAATATGTGATATTAACTGAATAATAATATCTAAAGGAGTTACTTAGGAAATTACTAATTGACCAAAGATTATTATTCAGGAATATAATGAAACGAACAAGACAAGTTGGACTTGAGGTAAGGGATCATACTCCACTCTTTCTTTTTAAGTACACTATTTTATGTCATTCCATTTTAAGATCATATTTCTTGTTATTGGGATGCTCTTTTATATTAATCTTACTGTAATTATTATTTTCATGTGATGAGATACCCTATTCTCTCCCATAAATCCATTTTGAAGTATTGAGTGGCGCCGTTAGGCTGCCAAATTTTCATAAGAGATCTAACCTCTCTCTTTCTTTTTAAGTACTCTTTTTTATGTCACTTCTTTTAAGCTCCTATTTGTTATGTTGGGGGATGTTCTTTCATATTACTATTTCTATAAACTTTATTTTAGTATGATGATATACCCTATTTTATCTCATCAATCCATTTTTGTATTTTTTATGTCGCGTCGTTAGGCTGCCGAGTTTTCGTATGGGATTTTTTATCTCACTTTTATTCCCATGATATTTATGCTACATTTTACACAATTTCCATTGAGTGGTGTATGTACTATCCATTATTAAATTCATTGTGTAATATAATTTCTTTTATGAGTATTTACATCAATGTTGTGTTGTCCTTCATTCACGAGGTGTATGTTTCGAAAGATACCCATGTCGGTAAGAGAACCTTTCACCCTCATCTTTTTAAAAGACTTATTTTGTTGGGTCTTTTAATTTACATATTGTTATGTTGGGAAATGTTCTCATATATCCTTATTGATGTAAATTTTATTTCCAAGTGATGATATACCTTTTTTTATCTCTGATCAACTCATTTTGATGTGACGCCGTTAGGCTGTCAAGGGAACTTCTTAACCCAATTTTGATTTCATTGGGTTCAACATGTAGTTATTGAATATGTCATCCTTTGAATATGTGTGAATAACCATTGATTATTTTAAACATAATATCCACTTATATTTGGTGTATTCGTTTGTCACACATGATTAGGTAATTGATTTATCCTTATACCAAGGATACCGTCTTTGTAAGGGACTTCGTCTCAATCTCCATTCATTGAGGCATATTATGTTTTATACACAACCTTCTTTTATACGATGTATAAACCCCTTTGACTTTTACGTTTATCCAAAAGGAATATTTTTATATTAAGCATTTTACATAATGACAAAAGGGAATGTTTTTGTCATACACATGCGGCGACAACGACTTCTCCGCCGCTGTGACCATTATTTGATTTTCGGCTTCCTCTATAAGCCATATCTTTTTTTAAAGAAAAATAAATACCATGTTTTAATTTTCATTTATTTTGGTATTGAAAATGGTTTTCATAATTTTTCTATATCAATGTGTTGTATTGATATCTTGTGATTTAAAGTTTGAAATGTTATGTTTCTTTTATGTATGTTTTATGTGATACGATTATGTTAAGGTTCTTGGGAATTGTAATGAAAACGGGTGGTTCAATGATAAACTAAAGGCGTGTGAGCCCGATATAGCTCTCCAATGCATTGGGTAACGTGAAGGAGTGAAACGTTAAGGTTTCTCTGAAGATATTTGGGGAATATAATGTGGTGGGTATTCCAAACATAACCAAGAGGATTACTCCCTACGTAAGAATGTTATGAATGCCTCATGTTACCTTTATGTCTTATGATTTCTATGATTTATTCATGATTTGATGAGGTATGTTAAAGTGCCTATGTTTTATGGGTAAAGTATGATTTCATTCTTATGTATATATGAACTCATGTTTCCTTTCCATATTTTTATGACCCTTACTGAGCTTTTTATGCTCATCCCATGTTTTTTGAAATGTTTTTCACAGGTCAAGGGACAGGTACATGATACTATTATAGTGTCAAGAAAGTCTCAAGAATGAATCCATGTTTTATTTTGAATATTATTCCATTGATGGTAAAAAAATGAATACGATCTTTTATGTAACAACTTTTTTTAAGTGTGGAATGTAATGTAAGTTTTATGATCTAATTCTCTAAAACTCTACACTTGAAAAGATCCTCAATGTGTAATCTTGTAATAAATCAAGATTAAGTAAGGTTTAAGGATGGGGCCTTATATCTATAGGATAAATATAGAAAAATAGATAAGTTTTCATAATATATTAAATAATAAGAATGAAATAATTATAATTACAAAACATAAATTAAACATTAAAAACGAATTACTAATTTTTATTAAGAAAAATGAACTATGGTACATTCATGGAGATAGTAGGTCAAAAGTACATATGTATTGTGGTTCCATTTTTCAATGATCATGATGGAAATAAACTAAGTATTATTTTATATTTCTGGAATTACCATTATAAAAAAAAATAAATTTTATATATGTAAAGAAACATATATACACTATCTATGTGATGTATTAGTTATAAAATAATAACATCACTTCATGGTGGGGGTGGTCCCCTCATACGCATTTATAATGTTATCATAATCAAGTTAATGGAGAGTTAAGAAAAATATATATATATTACTTTTATTGAATGATAAATATATATTTATTATTATATATATACCCCAAATCCATCATTATAATCATATATGAGAGGAGGTGATGGAGAATGAATCATATCAGGTCGAGAGGTGGTAGTCTTCCATACACACAAATGAAAATGGTTTTTTGAATATTATTATTAGTATATGTATATAGGTTATTTAGTAAAAAATATTTATTTTAATATAACACTATTTTCACAGAGTATAAGACACACAAAACCGAGCCTAAATGAACCCAAATATATAATTATTCATGTATAGTTGTTATAAACATGCCATTAAATTGAAGGGTATGGATTTTATTAACTAAACAGTAAAATATATACAAACTACCTACTCAATAAAAAATAAATAACTAATTTTCAGGAACAAAGAAATCAATTTTTAGTAATGTCATTTTATTCTTCCGAAATATATATTCTTTAATAATTATTTATATTGATTTTTAATAAGGTATTATAATTATTTTTTTATTTTCTATAAATTTTATTTTATTAAAAAATACCATTTTTAAATAATCATATCAAAATTGTCAAATTGTTTTTTTATGAAAATATTCATTTTCTAATTAATAATAAAAAAAATCAAATTTTTATAGAAAAATATATTTTCTCAACCATTTATGACGTTCCATTTTCTTTAAAAAGGGATTAATTGTAAAATTCGTTACAATAAATTATTAGTAAATCAATTTTGTTCATTTTTATCAATAATATGTCAATATTTTCTATAAAAACATCTTTTTTTCATAAAAAGTCATTTTTTTCTTGAATAGCTATTTTTATTTATGCGATTTTTTTATAATAAATTAAATTAATATCTATCAATAAATTCTTTAAATTGAAAAACTGCATTTTTTAAAAAAAATTGTCACAAATCTCATAGTTATTTTTAATTCAATATATGAAAATTATAGAAAATTTATATCATAAAATTAACATAAAATTTGGAATCTTGAGTCAAAAATAATTTAATTATGTCTGTTGTATAATCCAATGGCCCGAAGACCTTCATTTTTTATAGATTTTTGATAATCTACCTTTTAAGGGATAAGGTGGAACCCTTACAAGGCTTGTAAGCATATGTATTAAATGACCCATAGGCCATAGTCGATTTTAGTACCCGTTGAGTTCAAACATTATATACAACCAAGACTAACTACTTGGAACTGCTTCTCCCCAGTATCTTCATTGTGAATCATCTCTCCACCTTCTCATGGCTATTCGGCTAGGCAATCTCGTGCATGCACAGGCTTGTCCCGACGGCAGGTGCCATACCCTCTCACTCTAACAATCCTTGTATCTTCTACTGTGGTGAGAGCTCCTTACACATCCTCTTATAGAGCTTGTTTCTTATAGGTTGTCTGGTTTGCATCTGCACTTAAGGTAGCCTAAAGGCCATGATGTGGCTTGAGAGCCTTACTAACCTAAAGGCTTGGGCGGCCCAAAGTCCTTAAAGGGCTCAAGGACCAAATTGGTGGCCCAAAGGCCCAAATGAGGGCAAATTCCTAGCTTCTATAGTGCAAAACTTTTCCTCCTGTAGTACCTGCTATAGTGCTATACATTATCGGCTACAGTACCTACGATAGTGCAGCTATAGTACCCCCCCAAAAATTATGCCTCTGCATGGATTTGACCCTAAGTCGCCTGGATGAACATAAGAGTCCTCATAAACCAGGATAAGGCTCATATGCAATTAAGTCAATTGTATTTATTGATAATATGGATTCAAATTGTGTTAAAATTTACAACCTCTTATAAGGGTAAATCAGGATAATCTACATTCATAGTAAATGTTATGTCTATAATTTATCATCCTAGTTTTTATTGGATGAATTGAATTTTACCCTTAACAAATTATAAATAAAATATAGTTTTTAAAGGGAATCATGTCCATGGAAATGACCTATATATTATTTAAATCAATGGATGATACCAAATGTCAGAATAAAATTTTAATAACTCTTTTGTGTCCAAAATGGAAAAAGGATCATTAATGAAACTAAATTTATATTTCAAAATTAATGAAATTATTTTCTTATTATAAATTTATTTCTACTTTTTATTACATATATTATTATCGTAATTACTTGTGAAAACTAATACCGTATTTATATAATTTAGAGAAAAATAAAATAAATGATTTTAAAAATACTATAAGTGACATAACATGAATGACATAATTTATACAAAGAATTTTATAGTTCTTGGAAAATTATTAATGATTTATAAATTAATTTTACTGAAAATACTCTTTTATTTATTTGAATTCAAATTGAATGAAAAGTGTAAAAATTTCCCTTAATGACCCATTATCAAAATAATATTTTATATAATATTTAAAAATTATGAAAATATTGGATTGGAAATTTTAGATCATATGTGGTATAAAATGAAATCAATTTTCTATTTACAGTTCAATAATTACATTATATGTAAAATTTAAACACATTATTATGGATAAATATGTGACCATAGTTAATGAAAAAATAGATTAACAAATGGATTAATCAAAAGGAAAATGATTAAAATAATATCAAAAGTGAATTCTTTTTTAAATGATGTAATTTAAACCCTATTATCATTTACATCTAATTCATGACCTAGTGTAATCCTTTAGATCAAGAATAATTTTATTATATTTTAATTTTTTAGTAAATCTCAAATGTTCACCTCACCTCACATATAAATGGGAACCTCCTCCCTTAACATAAAATCGATCCTTCTATCAGAACCAAAATCTTCCAATTTCTCTAATTAACATAATTAACTGAATTCTAGAGGCGTTTTCATCCTGCAATACCAACCCTGTGATCATTAAGGACAGATTGCAATGAGTTCTTCCAAATAATATGTAATCACTCTAACCGATCACTTTCTTTTTTTAATTCTTATATTTCCACATATAAATCTATTATATTTATCATAAAATGGTTACATCCATATACAATATATATTAAAATATTATAACGATCATAATACTATAATTATGAACCCTCTTTCCCATCAAATGGGGAGTGAAAATATTTCTCATGAGAATGTAAATCTCATCGCCTCCATATACCCACACAATTCATTTTTCGTTAGCATATTTTATGGATGTGAATTATGTTGGGTTTAACGTTTATATTTGAAATTTACATAATATTTATACTTCTGTATTTTTAATTTTAAACCTACAATTTTATGATAAAAACTTTTGGGAAAGTATATTGTGAGTCATACATATATGTAGACAACCACTACCAAAGAGAAATGTAAATAATTTTTAGTTTCTATTTTAATTGTATTGTAATAAGAAAGAGTTTTGTTAATATATATGATTTATATAAAATTATTATACTTCTATAAAGTTTAATTATAATTTACTATTTGTTTGGACCATCCATAGATGAAATGTCGGCCCACTTCATCATTGGATTGAAAAGGTGGTGAGGTGCTATGAGGCCTAAATTGACGTTCCCAATGTTAGAAATTAATACTGCAGGATTCAAGAATAAATTGGGGAATGATTTTCACTTGATATAAACCAACCAAAAAAACCATCCATTACTAACAAAACTACACAGTTCATGTTAACATAGTAATCTGAACAATATATTACCAATAGACAACCAAGATATCCCATTAAAATTCCCAAAAACAAATAAAAACAAACCATACTAAAATAATGTTATAATACCAAGTGGAAGACTAAACAAGATACCCAATGTAAACCAAGACACACTCCACTGCTCCACAAAAATCTCAGAGCTCCAAACACCACCAAACCACCCATGCATCACGAAGAACTGCAACTAAAATGAGATGTCTTACTCTTACCTATGTCCCAAAAAATAAGACAAACAAAGGAACCAAAGTTCCAAAGTAGGGGTGAGTAATAATACTAAGTACGAATTCCCCAAATCACTTCCATACACACAAAACTATGATAAAACCATTACCAAAATTTTATAAAACAATTTATATAAAACAATAAATAGTTCAACAATTAACAACTAGCCAAACACACCCTTACCTTGCTATGACAGACAAGGGAATTCTACAAACATTTCATAATCCATATCACCATTTCACATTATCACAGAAATTCAAAACATGCGTATAAATAAACAATAATTGAAACAACCACTGAGGAATATCCCATCCAAACCCATTCACTTCTTTTCCAAACTAGTGGTACATCCCAACCAATTATCCATAATGGTGGACCATCCATCCACTATCGATCATATTTCATAGTTGGACATCCCACCCACTTCACACACAATCAACATGATCGATAATATCTAACCAACCAAAAATCATTAAGCACTCAAAGGCCACACATTATGCAATCAACCAATTCCAACACATTCCAAATCTCTTTGATAAATTCTCTATTTATTGAAAACATTGATTAAACATTTTCCATGAAAAACCACATTTCAAGAAAAAACATATTTATTGAAATTTATCTTTCATAAAACATTTTCTATAATTCAACCCAATATCAATTTTAATATCAACATTTTAAAGTCACACAACAATAAACATTTTACTACAATATCCTATTTTACCAAAAATCCCTAAATCCTCACCAAATGGGGATCCACAATGATTCTCACATAATATTCAAAATTAATTGCAAGTAAAGAAAATTAATTGGAAACAAGGCATAAATTTTTATCAAAGTGGAGTTTACAGATAAGATAGCTATAATTAGGGTTTTAGTAAAATTGTACCACATAAAAACACACCACCAATCTAGAAAAATACACCACCAATAACACTCTAGATCTTTTTCCCTGTCATAAAAATCCAAAAAAAAATCACCTAAGGAAAAAAACACTAGATATATTTGAAACATATGTAGATATTGAAAGCTAAGAGGGGAAAGAGACAAGATCAGGATGAAATGAAAAATAAACCAAAATAGAAGAAATACCAAATATGAAATATCTTTATAAATCCTTGAAACCCCTTAAAATACCTTCCAAAATGAGTGCGAGCACACCCACTACCCTTGAGAAGAATAATCCCATGTAGGGTTCATATGGGGGAGGAATAGGTGAGTTAGGGAAGATCCCAATTAACCCTATTTAGAAACCCATTTTTAATGGACCACACAATTATCTCTAATAGTTTGAAAAACCTTGATTTAACCTTGGGGATGCTACTATATGAATAGTGACATATTGCATGGTTACCTAGAATTCTCACATCGGTTCCCTAACCCTGACCAAACCATGCAGCTATTAGAAGGCCTCGAATATTTTCCAAAACTATTCTAAAACCTTTCCAAACTCCCCCAAACATTCCAAAACACGAACAATATGATTTACATACATAAAAAGTTATCAGGAAAGATCACATACCTCAAACTGGGTGTGAAAAATTCTCCACTAAATTAGACATTCCTACTTTGGAATGAATACAAACACCACTCTGCTGAAAGAACTTGGTCCATTGCTCAGACATATATTCCTCACACTCCCAGGTGTCCTCCTAAATTGGACCCTGCTGCCATAAAAACTGAATAGAAATGGTGATTTTACAATGCAAGACTTTCTCTTGCATAACCATAATCTACGCTAGATCATGTACAAATACATAATCCTGTTATAGATCAAAATGATACCAATGTATCACATTGAAATGAAATAGTGATACCTTTTTCAAATGCAACACATGAAACACATTGTGTACTACACTAAACCGTGTTGGAAAATCCAAACAATAAGCCACCTATCCAATCCTCTTATGTACCTAAAATATTCTAATATACCTTTGAGATAACATTGGCTTCTTTCCAAACTTATGATGTCCCATCCTAGTAGAGATTTTCAAAAACACATGATTACCCACAGCGAATGACAATGGTTGTCGATTTTGGTCCGCATATGATTTTTGGAAACATTGAGCTATCTCCACACACATTCAAATCAACTAGATCTTCTCTACAGTCTCTTATATAGGTCTCATTCCAATCATCGAATTCATATCAAATTCCACCAAACATAGTGGATTATGACACGGATGCCCAAGAAGTGCCTCAAATAGAACCATATCTATTGAAACCTGACAACATTTATTATAAGAGAACTCAACCAGTGGTAAATTCTCTACCAATAAACCATGAAAATCCATCACACAATACCTTATCATAACTTCTAAAGCATATATCATCCTCTTGGATTGCCCATCCATCTGTGGATGATACGACATGCTCATCATCAATTGTGTCCCATGGTCTTGCTGCAAGGATTTAGAAAAATGTGATGTGAACCGTAGATCTCTATCTAATAAAATTGAATATAGAACACCATGACTCTTTACAACTTATTGGATATAGATTTTTGATTGATCCTCTTTCGTATGTGATTCATGATTTAGGATGAAATGGGATGACTTTGTGAGATGATCCACATTCACACATATTATATTAGGTTTCAAAATCATTCTCTGAAGACATGTCACAAAATCCATTGCAATTTGTTCCCACCTCCACACTAGAATAGGAAAATATTGAAATATTCTTTTTGGCCACCGATGAACATTTTTTACATGCAGATAAGTCAAGCATCTCAATGAAATCTCAACCAATACACTTTTAATATCTACCTACAAAAAATTTACAATCAACACCTTATAAATCTTCTAAATTAAAGGATGGAAATCGCAACTAGAATGTTGATAAGCACTAAGATATTCCTCATAACAACCCAATGGTACCACCATCCAATTCCAAAAACTCAAAAATAAATACTCATTTATTTCCCAACCCTCAATGGTCTCCCTGCTATTGTGTTTTTACCTGATTTCCACAGACTCAGAATTAGAATCCTATGCCAAATTAACCAAACTATCAAATTCAGGAACCAACAAAACAAGAAAGAATACCACTTTGTCACTGAGTCCTCACATTCGAACTACATGTCAGACTCGACCAACATCAACTTCCAATAATCAAATTCCTATTTCACCACCTCAGCATATGATTTTTTACTTAATGTTTCTTCCACCAAATTTCACACACCATATGTGTACATTAAGACAATATAAAATATATGAATATATTTCATCCATATACTTTTGATCAAGTTCAAATATCTTTATGAGAAAATATGATTTAAACTCTTGTGATACGTAAACACAGTGAATTTCTCACTGAAGAGATAATAATGCCACATTTTAAAATAAATATCCACTGCCCCCAATTCTAAATAATATTTGGGGTAGTTATCCTTATGAATCCTTAACTTTTATGATCCATATGAAACCACCTGACCCCCCTACATGAGAACACACCCTAATCCTGATCCAAATGCATCAAAATACGCCATATACTCATTCCCTAGTTCTTGAAAAACAATGATTGGTGCTGACGTAATGTGACCCTTTAGCTTTTCAAAAAAATATATTACACTAATCATCCCATATAAATGGAACATTTTTTCTGTCAAAGTAGTCATCATTGAGGCCAATCATGAGAAATCATGAATAAAACATTGATAATATTTAGCAAGTCCATGGAAGCTCAATACCTCAAAAAAAATTTCATTGTAAATTGTGAGGAGATAAAGGACGTTATCTTTTCTCGATCAAATAAAACACCATTCTGAGAAAAAACATGGCCAATGAAACAAACCTCTTGTATATAGAAGTCACACTATTATAATTTGTAATACAACTGAGGATCCCTTAAGATTCCCAACACCATCGCTAAGTGCTACTCATTATCCACCCTTGTTCTCGAATACACCAGTATATAATCAAAAAATACCACAACACAGGAATCAAAAAATTTCTGAAATAACTCATACATCAATGCCATGAACACTGTTGGTGAATTATTTAGACTAATGGGCATAACCAAATACTCATAATGACAATATCTACATTAGAAAGCTATTTTAGGAATATTATTCTTCCAAAACTACAATTTATGATATGCTAAACTGAAGAATATCTTGGAGAACCACTAATATCCTCTCAACAAGAAAAATAAAAAATTAATTCTTGTAAGTGGATATTGGGTCTTTATCATAACTTGTTTAAGTCTATAATAATCCACATAGATCCACAGAGTTCGATTTGAATCTTTAACAGACACAACTAGTACATCCCATAAGGATATTTAAGGTCAGATGAACCTTTTGTTCTCTATCTCTCCCAACTGTACTTTTAATTCTCGCAATTCAGCTGGTTTTATCCGGTAAGATGGAAGTGAGATAAAAATTGTCCCTAGAAGGATATACATCGTAAACATCACTTATCTCACAGGTGGAAACCCTGAGAAATATTTTGGAAGGACATCCATAAACAAATCCACAAATAATGGGAGAAAAATCTTCTCCACACATTTACTAATGCCAACGACATGTCTACAAAATGATACTAGATTGTGCCAACAGATGCTGCCAAAAAATCTGTTGCACCAAGGTTTTCATTATTCTTCCCTCTAAAGAGTTGTTCAATTCCATCTTTCATCCTAAAAAACCATTCATATATAACAACCGATGTGAGCCTTAAAATTTTCCAACCAATCCATTCCTACGACTATATCATAGGAATCTATCTCATGCACTGAGAATTCCCACATCAATTCAATATCATCCACTTCTAGGCTAAACACTATACATAGGAAGGCTCGACACTCTCTTTTAACCATATGAGTTTGGTGTTTTAAAATAGAAGGAAACATTTCCACAGTTAAACTAAGAAAACTAACAGCTTGGGAAGAAATAAAAAAATCAAAAGCACCAGTATCAAAAAAATATTACATCAATGTAGAATTCAAAGAAATTATTCCTCATACTATGGATCATATTGATTGATCATCCATTAAAACTAGTTTAGCTCTACTCAACTACTTTATTTCCAAACTCTACTCTTTATTACACTTTTGGTGTTTCATGGTATTTCTAGAATACCCAAAACTAACTTGGCTCTACGGATGCAGAGTATAATGATGCCCTCATTTGTTTGAGGCATAGTACACCTTTAACCCTGGAGGAGTGTCATGAACATTCGACCTCGAAGAATTGTAGCAATGCCATTAAATATTCCCCATATTCATACAACTACGAAATTGTCGAGGTTATTCCATAACATTCCACTTGATGTGTCCTATAGAGCCACATTGAAAACATCATGGCACGGTATAAGGCTTTGGTGGATTATTCATCTATCCTTCCATCGGATACTGAGTCACAAGCCCACCCTGGAAATAAGTGTATATCTTCTTCTTGAAACCAGTTTTCATGTACCTATTATTCCCCAAGGGCACCAATATACTTCCCCCTCCTATATACCTTAAAATATCTCACTCATCCACCATTACCCTATTCACCATTTCTTTGTAATCAATTATACACAACATCGCTATCATGGAATGTATATACTGCCTCATCCTAGCTTCAAATTTTTGTGCCTTCAATGATGTTCTAGATGATACCATGTGTGAAAATTGCACTAATTTAATTAAACTAGATGAATATTATAGTACCAAAAGGTTCTCTAACTTCAAATGGAATAAATTTATTGTGTGCAAAATTCTGAATGTATGAGGGTAGAATTGTTTATTAATAAATTCCTCAAAACACACTCCTGCCAGACATCGGTCTATCCTAGACTGGACCACAATCTCCCACAACTGAAGGGAAATATCTTCCAACATTTATGTGTCTAACTTCAATTTTAGCTCCATTGGTGTTACTAGGAATTAAAATATCATATTCATTCTCTTTTAGCAATGCGTCAGTCCATTGTAGCTGCAAATCACCCCTAAAAATTGGAGGCTTATGGTTTCAAAAATGAACCAAATGATCTACATGTTTTGGTTCATCATCTGTATTCCCAATTTCTACATCTTGGAATGATTTCACAATACTCTGCACTAGCTATTGGTTCTCCTAAGAATTAGGTACAATTATATTTTTAGCAGCTTCATCTGGTTGGTCTCTCTTAGGCCTACCTGATGCCATTTATATCTACACAAAACAACCATAAGTTCCACAATCAGAGAAAGAAAGGTCTTACTATTCAAATTCAATTACATAAAAACTATCAAAACCAGCCTTTCCAGAAGTTCACATTTCCCAAGTATCATTATTCTAAAAAATCCACAATGTTTTGAATAATTTCCCCATTTTCCAAAATACCACAAGTATCCCTGATTCAAACCTGTCAATTTGGAAACCCAATTTCGTTATTTCAAAATTCACATAATCAGATTGCACTATAAATCATTATACCCTAATGAAATGTGTATCCTACTGTGAAGTCATTTCTACCATGCATTCCAAGCCCATCTGATTGGGTGCAACCACAATAATGAGATATCTAATTCTTATAAGTGTCTCCAAAACAATTATCTACTCAAATCCTTGGTTACAGGAAGTTCAACATAAAAAGGTTAGATACATCCTTTTAATATATAAATTCTATGTTATGACAATCTAATTCCTTGCTAACATCTCAAATAAATGAATGGACCAAGAACTAATTTCAACACCAAGACAAAACATTAACGCCAAATGACCAAACAAACTGATACTACTTTAATGCCCACACCTTACTTATTGGATTGAGAAGGAGGTGAGGTGTTACTAGTACTTAAGAAATGTATTAATGGTCCTAATAGTTTTAAATAAATGATTAAGGCTTTAAGAATATATTGGGGAATGATTTTCCTGTGAGATGAACCTACTGACCAATTAATCCATTACCAACAAAACTATACAATTCATGTCAACGTAGCAACCCAAACCATATATTACCAAAAGACAACCAATCTATTCCATAAAAATTCCCCAAAACCAATACAAACAAAAAATACTAAAACAAATTCATAGTAACAATTGAAAGTCTAAACAAGAGACCCAAATTAAACTAAGACACACTCCACTACTCCATGACATGCTCCATGCTCCATGCACCACCAAATCACCCAAGCATCTTGATGAACCGCCAGTAAAATGATATTAATTACTCTTACTAGTGTTCTAGAAAATAATACTTACCAAAGAACCAATGTTACAATTAATGCATGAGGAATTCTACTTTTTATTATTTCTCCAAATGAATTCCAAACACACTCCATTCGAAGAAAACCATTAGAATAATTATATAAAACGATTTATATAAAACAACAATTATCGAAAGGACAAACACACCCTAACCAAGATATGTAAAACACGAGAAATCCAAAACCAATCCATGCTACATTTTACAATTTCACATTAGCACATAAATTTTCATCTTGCATATCAACGCACAACATGTCAAACAACCATAGTGGAACATCCCATCTGGACATGTTTACTACTTTACCAACTAGTTGTACTTCTAGAACACTTATACATAATAGTGGCCCTTCCATCCAGTATCCATCAACATTTATAGTGAGACCTCCCACCTACATCACAAAAAATCAAAACAATCCATTATAATTCACCAACCAACAAACATAAAGCACACCAATGCACATATTATGCCTGCAACCAATTCCAACACATGCCAAATCACTTAAATAAATCCCACATTTAGTGAAAACACCCTTTAACCATTTTCTATGCCAACCAAATTTGAATAAAATAATCACTTTATTTAAATTAATCTTTCATAATACATTTTACATAATTCAACCAATTATTGAATTTAAAATCATCATTTTAAAATCACATAACAAAAACTCTTTTGCAACAATACCACATTTTACCCAAAATCCCTAAATCATCACTAAATGGGTTTCCAAAATTATTTTCACATCATATTCGGAATTAATTTCATTTAAAATAAATTATTTTCAACCCAGACCTAAAATTTTAGCAATGTGGAGTTAAGTGAGTAGTCGCCTACCTTTCGAGCTCTAGAAAAATTGACCCACAAGCAACCGCAACACCAGTCCAGAAAAACACTCCACCAAAACCACTCATGATATTCTTCCCTATCATCATCAAGACCAACAATCATCCCCTATGGCAATAAAAACACTATATCAACATGAAACAGATGTAGATCTAGAAAACCTAGAGATGGAAGAGAGAAGATCTAGAGGAAAAGACAACTATGCCAAAAGAGAAGACTTACCAGAGATGAACATCCCCTAAAACACCTTCAATACACCTTCAAATAACATCCAAAATGAGTTAATGATCACCCCTATCCCTTAAAAATAAGAAATTTGATGTACGGTTTGAATTGGATAAAAACTGTTTTAGTTTGGGAAAATACCCACTAACCCCATTTTCAAAAAACCATTTTTATGGCATGCATGGTTAGACTGCAAGATTTGAGAAAATGTAAGGTAACTATTTGGATTCTACTATCTAAATAGTGACATATTTCATGGTTTCATGGGATTCTATTATGGTTTCCTCTAACCGTTCTCAAACTGTGTAAGCATTAAAATTCCCCCAAAATGTTCCAAAAGGTTTCCAAACTCCCCTGAACATTCCCAAACATTACCCAACCACTTCATATACATTAAAAGTATAAAAAAAGACACATTGTAACACCCCAGGTAAATAAAGAGTATGAAATTTTCAAATTTATCCATATTTGTGAATAAAATATTAATATAACTTTAAAGGGGATTCTATGCTCGATGGCGTACCCAACACGCAAGAACGAGTTTCTTGAGAATCTTATGTTGCACTCTAATAATAAAATATTATTATTTTATATGGTAGTTAATGCCTAGCTGTTTTGATGGCATGATTTAATTTAACTAACTACAAAATGATTATATATATTTTTTCAAATATTTTTACTTTATACAATAAATGTTAGAGGATTAAAAATGCGAATTAATCCAATTTTAAGCGTAAACATTCTAATATTTTTTTAAAGGTCGATTAACCACCTTTTGATGGAGAACCTCTTTTAAATCCACTTTTTGAAAATTTTATGTGTTATATTTGACAAAAGAAAGACATCAAAATTTACTTTGTGTAAATTTTTGGTATTTTTCCAAAAAAGTTCAATTTTTATTGAATAGTGAAAAATGTTGTATTTTAATTCAAAAAATATTTTTAATATAATTTATTTATATGTTTATATTATCTTTTGAATTGGTTTTAAAGTTAAATTAGAAATATTTTTACCATTTAATACAATAGTGGTCGTTGGAATTAATTTCACTTTGAAATCATACTTAAACTAGTGTTAATCTTTTGATACATTTTTTTCATAAAAACACACTATTTATTTTGAAAGCGTGAAATAATTAATAATTAATTAATGAAACTTATATGTTTTGAATTTTTTAATATATACATCAATTTTGAATTCGGAATATCAAATATACCTTAGGGTGAATTTTTGGTAATTTTCTGAAAAACTTCAATTTTTGATGAATAGTGAAACCACTAAGTCATACTTATAAAAACTGATTTTCCGTTTAAATGAAATTTTGCCATCTTTGTGTTTTTAATATAAAAAATCTGACATACATGGTTGTCATTAAGAAGTAAAATGTGGTTTAATAGGATTAAAATAATTTTTTTGTGAATAGTAACTTATTAAGTTTTTAATCGCTATTAGAGGTAATTAGTGTAGTTTAAGGTAAAAATAATGTTTTAATAATATTAGATTAGCATCACACATGTGCTACCCTCATTGGATGTGTCATGGCCGACCAAGAAAACCCATGGGTCAACATGGGTACCCCATGGAGCCACTTTGGTTGGGAAATGACATAAATAACTTTTTATTTAATGTTAATGTAAAAAATGACACAAACATGAGTTGTTTTACTATAACAATTTTTAAATGGGTCTACACAAGTCAGTGTTTTGACTATAAATATTCATTAGAAAGCTAAAACGATTTACTACATCATGATATTCGTTTTATAATTTTTAGACATTAAATATACTAAATTAATTATGACATCATGGTGAAGCAGCGATTAACTCATAATAAAGAATTTAAATATAATGAAAAGATAATGTAAAATATATTACCTACACATGTCCAAACCCTATTGGATAGGTATATTTGGAACCCTTATCACCTTATCCTCGAAAAAAATAAACGTGGGACCTTTAAAATATGAAAATCATTTGAAAATAAAATATCCATTTATCACTTTCCAAGAGTGCCCCTCCTCTCTCCTTATAAAAAGCCTCCACCTCTACCTCTTCACCCACACTTCCAAGCCATTGGCTCGGCAAAAACCTGCCCATTTTGTCTCTAAAACATCCCTATATTACTCCTAGAAGCCTCAATTTGGTCATATTTCTTCACAAGGAAGCCTTTGAGCTCAAATCTAAAAGAGTTACCCGATTTAAAGGTAGTGTCTTCTCTTGTGTTCTTTTGTATTATTTTTCTTCTCCAACACCATAAACTCTGTTTATTAATTTATTTTGAAAAACCTCTAGTATCTTCAAAATACTTGGATTTTGTTATAAAAATTATTTGAGCTACACTTACACACGCCTTCATCTAATGGTTAAAGAACATACTGTTTCTGTGGATGGTGAATTTCTGCCTCACGAAACGATGATTGGTCAACACTCATATAACACCTTCAAAGGTGGCCATTAAGATGTCACTATATTTATATATGATATATAATATTTTTATGTTTTACTAAAGCTTCTGAATTTTTAATTTAAGGCATACCTTTATGGTTTCCATTATTTGTAAACACGATATCTTCATTTTAGGAAGTGCGGACTACCGCCCCCTCAATGTGATTTGATTCATTAATGCCATACGTGTGACGTATAAAGGATGTATTTAAAATTTTTATATATGATTTTATACTGGAATTATAATATACCTTTATATCATTATTATTTTATTTCCATTAAAGTATGAGATAGAAATGAAAGTAGCGTTCTTCCATACGTACGACTTACCGTCTCCATGAACAGTGCATTTCATTTCTTACCTCTAGATGATTAGGTAATATTATTAATACATTTATATACTGGATATATATGATATATATTAGATCCAAATCATGAGTATAATTCATTAGATAATGAATATTTGACTACGTGAGCATCTTGTAAATATAAGAAGTTCACTTTTGACTCAAGTACCAAATATCGACAAAACGATTGTTATTAACTTAAAAGATTACATAATGTTCATGACATGGTAATAAGTGATATAAAAAGAATAATGAACTTTAAAACGGTTCTTAAGGAAGTAGAAATTAACTCATGTTTATTATTCAGGAGATTAAAGAACGATCGAGTCAAGTCGGACCCGAGGTAAGGGATCCTACTCCTCTCTATCTTTTTTAGTACACTCTTTTATGTCATTCCTTTTAAGCTCATATTTCTTATGATTGGGATGTTATTTTATATTAATCTTACTGTACTTTTTATGTTCATATGATGAGAGACCCTATTTTCTCTCATCAATCCATTTTGAATGTTTTAAGTGGCGTAGTTAGGCTGCTGAGTTTTCAGAAGGGATTTTTCATCTCACTTTTAGTCCCATGAGATTTATGCTAAATTTTCCACCATTTCCTTTGATTGGTGTATGTAATTCTGATTATTATACTCTTTCCGTAATATATTTTCATTTATGGGTATTTACATATTCATTGTATGACCCTTCTTCAATGGGGTGTACGTTTCCAAAGTTACCCAAGTCGGTAAGGGAACCTTTCACCCTCCTCTTTTTAAAATACTTATTTTGTTATGTATTTTAATTCACATACTATTATGTTGGGATATCTTTTTATATATCCTTAATGATATATACTTTATGACCAAGTGATGAGATACCCTCTTTATCTCTCATTAACTCTTTTTCTGAATTTTGAAGTGACGCCGTTAGGCTGTCGAATTTTTTGCAAGGGAACTACTTAACCCAATTTTGATTCATTGGGATAAACTTGTACACCTTGAATATGTCATTCTAGGATTATGTGTGAAGGTCCTCTGATTGTTATACACTTAATACCTACTTATATTTCGTGTATTCATTTGTCTTGCATAATTATGTAACTGATTTATCCTTAATCCAAGGATACTCTCTTTGTATGAGACTTCGTCTCAATCTAATTTCATTGAGGAATATTATGATTTATACACAGCTTTCTTTTATATGGTGTATAAAACCCTTTGACTTTTATGTTTATTCAAAAGTAATATTTTTTCTACGAAGCATTTACTAAACGACACAAGGGAATGTTTTTGTCATACGTATGCGGCGACAACGACTTCTCCGCCGCCATGACCATTATTTGAGTTTCGGCATCCTCTACAAGCCATACCTTCTTTTTAAAATAAAAATAATTACAATGTTTTACTTTTCTTTTATTTTGGTATTGAAATTTTTTTTCATAATGTTTCTATATCAATGTGTTGCATTGATATCTTGTTATTGAATGGTGAAAATGTTATGTTTCCTTTATGCATGTTTTATGTGCTATGATTATGTTATGGTTCTGGGAATTGTAATGAATATGGGTGGTTTTGTGATAAACTAATGACAGGTGAGCCCGATATAGCTCTCCAATTCATTGGGTAACGTGAAGGAGTGAAACGTTAAGGTTTCAACAAAGAGATTTACATAATATACTATGGTGGGTATTCCAAACGTAACCAAGAGGGTTACTCCCGATGTAAGAATGTTATGAATGCCTCAAGTTACCTTTTATGTCTTATGATTTCTGTGATTTATTCATGATTTGATGAGGTATGTTAAAGTTCCTTTGTTTTATGGGTAATGTATGATTTCATTCTTATGTATATATGAACTCATGTTTTCTTTCCATATTTTTATAACTCTTACTGAGCTTTTGATGCTTATACCATGTTTTTTTGAAATATATTTCACAGGACAAGGGAATGGTACATGATATTATGATAGTTTCAAGGAAGTGTCAAGAAAGAATCAATGCTTTTTTTAAATATATTTCCGTTGATGGAAAAAAATGAATACTATATTTTATGTAACCACTTTGTGTAAATGTGGAATGTAATTAAAGTTTTATGATCTAATTATCTAAAACTCTAAACCTGAAAAGATCCTTAATGTGTAATCTTGTAATAACTCAAGATTAAGTAATGTTTAAGGCTGAGGCCTTATAGTTGGTATCAGAGGTCGGTTTAGATAACTTTAGAGGTTAGGGTATTCATTAAGAATAAGTAACATTACCATAATGGTTAGGATTTCAGAAAGATTCCTAGTTTTAGATAATGTGAGTGAGTAAGTATATCATAGTTTTTATCTTCCTCATTAGTACATGATGGTTTTGTTGATATACCCACACTGACCTTTTTGGTTTTAGTAAATGGCTGGATCTAGCAGGCACGAAAGTAACAGTGGATGTGAAGGAAACTGTGATAGTTTTATGAGCAAGCAACTGAATGATATGGGAGCTACAATGAGAACTCTCATTCTTATCCTCAACCAACTATCTGGAGTCATGATTTACCACGTAAACCTTTTTGATTTCTATAAGGAATCATATATGCAAGAAAAAAATCTCTACAGAACTACATGTAATAATCATAATGGTAAGTGTGTTCAAAAAACTATTTGTCAAAGATATGGAATGAAACACCTAGGAAATTTTTTCAAAGGGACAGAAATATGCTATTGATGTATAAATGAAGGTCATAAAGCAAGAACCTAGCATGGAAAAAAGAATCATCTAGTTGTCTTGATGAAAGGGAAAAAAGTTCTTTCTGAGGTATCAATTGAATGTTTTAAATGTGGTGTGCATGGTCATTATGCAAACACATGTACTATGAAGAAGTTTCGTGAATGGGATCACCAAGATCGTACAAATATTCATTTACCAAAAACTAATGCCATTCCGATTGAGAATGAAGAAACTAACAATGACCAATAAAAGGTATGGATTATTTCATAACTTATGTTTCAATATTTTGGAATCTTAGGGTATGATTCATGATTTTGTTTGTAGGAAAGAAGTATTTCAGAATAAGTTGTAAAGGAATGGTTAATGGATCATGAAGAATGTTGAATGAGTAAGAAGTCAACATATAAGGGCTTCAAGAGTTATGGTGAAATTCTTAAGAGTATTAAGTCTTTTTTGATGATGGGGTTACATTAGAAGAATTTTTATAGTATGTGTAACCCTGATGTTTAATATATGAATATTTTATTGAAGGAATAGTTATCTGTTCTTTTTGGGACATAGTTATAAAGAACCATTTGGGTTTATATGATCCTTACTTTTGAGTTAATTATGGGTTACTATATGTTATTATGGAACTGAAAGGCATGAGATAAACTTGAGGTTAAATTAGGTTATGGTTATTTTTGATGATTTTATCTCTTTTGAGAATGATTTGAGAATTATATAGTTTTGGAAAAAGGAAAACACACAGACCGTGTGACAACCCGTCACGTCGGATGTAACACCCCAATCTTCCACGGTACGTTTCCCTTCGAATAATGCGATAGCGTGTGTTGTACGCAACCTCGAGTTCTAACACACACCACAACTAATTAAACTAGCCGTTGTGAATAGTAATACCTACTTTTTGAAATCATATATATTTTATATTTCAAAATGGACTTCATTTTTGGATTTGGAATATCGAAATTAGCCTAGGGTGAAATTTTGGTACTTTTCGGATAACTTTTATATTTTGATGAATAGTGAAAATTACGAAATTTTAATTAAAAACAACTTTTTTAATCAAAATAATTAATATTGATAAATTATGAATTTGAGTGGTTTTAAAGTATATTTAAGATATATTTTTACCATTTAATATAATGTTGGTCTTTGGACATAATTTTACAATTAAACCAAACATAAACAAGTGTCAATCTTTTGATAGTTATTATCTCTTAAAAACACGCTTTTTGTTTTGACAGCGGGAATTAATTTTAAATTAATTTCTGACACTTCTGTGTTTTGAATTTGAAATAATGGATTACATATTTGGAATCAGGATGTCCATATTATGTAAATAGGTAACTTTTATTTTTACACATTTTGAATAATTACTGCGGTAAATATTTTATTTACCATGGTTAAAGGGTAAATCCGGAAAATAAGGGTTAAAAAATAAAATTATAATAATACAAAATTACCCTAAAACGTGTCCTAACCTTATTGGTGGACACATAACCGACCATGAGAATCCTTGGGTCGATTTGGGGGGCCCTTGGAGCCACTTGTATGTGGTAGGGACACATTATATTAATAAAGTTAAAATAAAAATAAAAATGGCAGAAGCTTACATCCTTTAGAAAAATAATTTTTACATAGGGTTATACATGTTGGATTTTCGATTATAATTATTCATTAGAAAGATAAAACGATTTCCTACATAATGATATTTTATTTATAATTTTTAGACATTAAATAATTTATTTAATTTATGACACAATGATGATGCAGTAATTACTATAATAGTGAAAAATTAAAATAATTGATATTATAAATAGCCAAATAAATAGAATATGAAACTTTTAATGAATTAAACAAATTTTATAAGATAATATGATATATTTGGATTTATTTAATTGACGTTTTTCGAAGTAATAAATCTGTTATGAGTTTCACAAAAATCAACTATTGAATAGTGTCAAAATTGACATAAAAAAGTTCTTAAAACAAATATTATATTATTAATTGATATTAAATTCCTAAAAACCTAAGGTTTGGCCAAGAGACTTATATCATGATAGGATCATCATTAATGGACCACTTGGGTGTCGCTTTTATGTATATGGTATGTTTATTAACCATATAATATAAAAATACAAAGAGACATTGTAAAAGTGAAACTAATTAACTTAGAGTTAATACTTAAAGATAAGGTTAATATAAGTACCCAAACCTGTCTAAATTATATTGGTTGAGTTGTTTTCGACCTATCACCACCTTAACCTTTGAATAGTCCACTTTGGAGCCATTAGAAACCGAATATGAATTTATTATAAATTAATATTTCTAGCTTTTCCAAAGGTTCCCCTCACCCCTCTTATTAAAGGGCACTCCTCCTTCTCATTTCATCACACCTCTAATGCCTTTTAGTTCGGCCTAACTCTGCCCAAATACTCTCCCAACATCCCTCAATACAACCTAGAGGCATTAGTTTGATCAGAAAGCCAACCTAAGGAGCCCTTTTGATCAAATCAAAAGGAAGAACCCGAAGAAGAGGAGGTTAACCTACCCCAACCAAGGAAAAGTACAAGGTAAGGGTTATTTCACAATCTCTTCATTATCCGAGGTTGTTTATACGTAATAATCTACTGGGATCTTGTTATCATCCACATCCATGTTTCTTCAAAATGTATTTAAAAAATAAATATTTATTATTTACAAGAATATGGGTTAAAGTCATGTATACCCTTGTTTGACTTTTTATAAGAGGAATCATTCTGTCGTTTTCAAAACAAGGTCCTTTTTAACCTTTTCGACAGAATTAAGGTAAGAATGTTTTTTTAACTTATACGGCGGGAGCAGTTATTTTCCACCGTTATAAAATATTCAAAGCTTTCCTTACATGCTTATAAGAATATTTTCAAGAAAATGTTTTATTTGGATCTTAAATGATTTCAAAAATAGAAAGAGATATTTCTCTAAAAAGTGTTTTAATTTCATCGATGTCAACATCCTTTGATGGATTTTACGATTATTTGAAGTTTATTTATTATGATACAAAACTTCTATATTGTATTGAAGGTTTTTTGATATGTTTGACTGTGGATGTGCTAATTTTATACCATTCATAGTTTATGGTGAAATTATTGACATTTCGTATGAAAGTTCCAATAAGAATGTTTATGTTATATTTCAACCATTACTTCATATGAATGTGTTGGACAAGTATGTTCCAGGTTGGGGACTGGTTAAAGTAAGCCCTCTAGGTTGGGGACTGGTAAAATTAAGCCCTCCAGGTTAGGGACTGGTAAAAGTAAGCCCTCCGGTTTGGTCTCCGGTTATTAGAGGAACTCCGGGTTGGTGTCCGGTTATTAGAGGCACTCCGGGTTGGTGTCTGTTTATTAGAGGCACTCCGAGTTGGGTTCCGGTTACAGTTAGCCCCAAGGTCTTGGGACGAGGCCTTGACAAAGAAATTAAAGTTCAGCATTATGCATTCCATCATTATGAATGTGGTTATTGATTTTGCATGTGATTATTCGATTAGTAGAATATCCATGTGAATAAGTAAATGGAATTATTTCATTTTATTTATTCCATACTATGTTGTAAGTTCAGGTTTGAAAGGTTTTTGTTTTAGTAATGCATTGCCTTAAATGTTTATGCTTATTTTGAATGTTCCGCTATATTGTTATCTTTACTGGGCATTTGAGCTCACCCCTTTTCTATGTTTTATTTTTCCCAGGAAGTGAAGGAGTGAGTTATGAATGACCTGCAGGGATTTTATGAGGGGATAATAGTGTGGACTGTGGAGACATTATGTTGTTGTAGTAGTTTTTCATTTTATGATGTAATGTAAAACTTATGAATATATCTAGTGTTTCCAAGGCTACTAAACCAATCGGTCTTTCAAGATTTTGATATTTCTTGTGATCATGCCAATGTTACATAATTAATGCACCGACTCTGGGTAACTGGGGTTGGGGCGTTACAGTTGGTATCAGAGGAAGTTTAGTACAATCCTTGGAAGCTAGATTTAGATAAACTCTGATTAGAGCACGTAAACCTAAGATGAACTTTGAGGATTAGTATAGAAGAACTTCCTAGAATTTTGGTATTGTAGAGATTTTGTGAGTTTTCCGAGAAATACATCCCTGTCTGGATATGAGCAGGTAGAGGCGGCTCTGGCACAGATGTACCTAGGGGTAAAACCCGAAAACACCGCTTTGAGCTAGAATCGAACGGGAACTGGTGCACGAAAACGGGCCTTGCTGCACTCTTGGTTACGACACTCCCGGGGGATATGCTTAGGATAACTCTCATTTTCTTTACAAATCATTATGAAGGGTTTATGAGTATATACTTCCTCAAAGAATACATTTTTATGATTATGGATTATATCCATAAATAGTTCAATTTATGTTAAGTGTTTTATAAGTATGGGATTATGTATTTTGATTCATAAATTGATCTAGTTTATGCCATTGTTTAGAAATGGGGCCTACTGGAAGAAATGGAAACCGTATCAATGCACGCACTCCATGTAGGGATCGCCCTCCTGCTCAAGATAATTATAGTGGGGCTGGTGATGCAACTGGTGCCGATCAGCTAATCACCAAACTGGGACAACTTACCCAGGTTATGAATAATAACCTTACCCGTATGGAGCACCCTGATCCGAAGCGTGGAGGATCAATGTTAGATCGATTCATGAGGCAACAACCACCAACGTTCAATGGGAGTACAAATCCCTTAGTAGATGAGCAATGGATAAATTCCCTAGAGAAAATATTTCAGGCTTTGGGGAGCAGTGAAAGGGAAAAAGTTATCATGGCAGTTTACCGCCTCACTGGAGATGCTGATCAATGGTGGTCAATGATTCAAAACATGAAGGAATATGATGAAGTATTAAATATGGAATGGAGGGAGTTCAAAGATCTGTTTTTAGAAAAATACTTCCCTCGCGACCATCGAGCAGATATGGAAAGGCAATTTCTAAGTCTGAGACAAAAGGAGGATGATAATGTCGCAAAGTATGAGGCTAACTTTACATGGTTAGCAAGGTACGCTGGTGATTATATACGTAACCAAAGAAGTAAGATTGATCGTTTCTTTGATGGGTTAAAACCATTTCTCCATCGAGCATTAGTCTCACAATCCTTTTCATCGTACAAAGACATTGTCTCATGTGCTATCAAGACCGAAAAGGAATTCTCTAAGTCTTATAACTTTAATGCAAGGCAAGAGAAGAAGAGACCTGCTGATCAATCTGGGAATGGAAATAAGGGGATGAAGGGAAAGGTTGAATATCCATCTTGTGGTAAATGCGGGAAGAAACATCCTGGTACTTGCTTGAAGGGAATGGGAGTATTTTACAAGTGTGGTGAAAAAGGCCACCAAGCTCGTGATTGCAAGGGAAAGAAGGAAGCTAGCAACGTTCAGTTCTACAATTGCAGGGAGATGGGGCATTATGCGAATGCATGTCCTAAGCGTCCGGAGAACTTACCTCAGAAAAGGCCACGGGATCAAGGCCAGGCTTATGCTATCACTACTGCTGAGGTAGAAGCTCCGAAAGACGTGGTGGCAGGTAATTTAATGGTTTCCTCAAGTTTAGCAAATGCATTATTTGATTCTGGATCATCACATTGTTTCATATCTTCCCAGTTTGCTAAGAAAATTAGATATTTCCAATTTGATTTAATAAGGGAGTTGTCAGTTAAAACTCTTAAGGGAAGTATCATTGCAACAAAGTTTTTTGAATCAGTCCCCATTAGAGCACATAAATTTTCTTTATCTGCTGATCTCATCGTCATACCTATGATTGAGTTTGATATAATCCTCAGTATGGACTAGCTTTCGGACTATGATGCGAAGATTTATTGTAAGAAGAAAGAGGTTACGATTCTTGATGATAATGATAAGGAACACCTTATTTTTAGAGCAGAATCGTCACCACCTAATTCTTATTTAGATCCACCCCCAGTAGCTCAACTAAATTCAATTATTGGGGAGGAAGAGAATGAAATAACTGTCGATGAGGAAAGGAATGTTAAAATTGAGGATGTACCAGTTGTGAAAGAATTTGTAGATGTATTTCCGGAAGATTTACCTTGACATCCTCTAGAACGAGAAGTTGAGTTTTCCATTGATTTGATTCCTGGATCAAGGCCTATATCGAAGACCCCTTATAGAATGGCCACTGTATAATTAGTCGATCTAAAAAAACAACTAGAGGAATTGAGTAATAAGGGATTTATTTTCCCTAGTGTTTCTCCATGGGGATCCCCTGTTCTTTTTGTTAAAAAGAAAGATGGATCTATGAGGTTATGTATCGACTACAGGGAGATCAATGCTATAACGATAAAGAACAAGTATCCCCTACCTCGTATTGATGATTTATTTGACCAACTGCATGGAGCTCAATACTTTTCAAAGATTGACCTTCGATCTGGATACCATCAGTTGTGTGTGAAAAAGGAAGACATTCCGAAAACAGCATTTCGAACCAGGTACGGGCATTACGAGTTTACTGTAATGCCTTTTGGATTGACTAATGCACCATCTGTATTCATAGATCTGATGAATAGAGTTTTCAAGGAGTATCTCGATGAATTTGTGGTGGTATTTATTGATGATATATTGGTATACTACTGAACCTACGTAGATCATGAAAATCACTTGCACATTATCTTGAAGACTCTGAGGAGGCATGAATTATATGGGAAGTTTAGCAAGTGTGAATTCTAGCTTCAGGAGATTTCTTTTCTTGGCTATATTGCCTCTAAAGATGGAATCTCTGTTGATCCTTCTAAGACCAAGGCAATCCAAGAATGGCCAGCACCTACGAGTATAACTGAGGTACATAGTTTTATTGGTTTGGCAGGTTATTATCGACGTTTCGTACAGAATTTTGCCCGACTGGCTAACCCATTAACGAAGCTCACACATAAAGGGGTTAAATTTGTTTGGACAAAAGAGTGTGAAGAATGTTTTGAAGAACTGAAGAGAAGATTAGTCAATGCTCCTATATTGACTCTACCATCGGGGAATGATGGGTTCATTATTTATAGTGATGCATCAAAGAAAGGACTTGGTTGTGTCCTTATGCAGAATGATAGAGTTATTGCCTATGCGTCACGACAGTTGAAAATTCATGAACAAAACTATCCTACTCATGATCTTGAGTTAGCAGCTGTGATCTTTACTTTTTAGATATGGAGGCACTACCTCTATGGTGAAAAATGTGAGATTTATACAGATCACAAGAGTTTGAAGTATATTTTCTCACAAAAAGAACTCAACATGAGGCAAAGGAGATGGCTTGAATTACTCAAGTATTATGATTGCACGATACACAACCATCCGGGGAAAGCAAACAAGGTGGCATATGCTTTGAGCAGAAAAGACCATGGAGTTTTGAACATGATGAGAATTGAAAGGGATCCAATTTTCATGGATCTAGTGAAGATGGACATGGGAATAACCAGGGAAGGTGAAACATCAATGCTTTTCCAAATGGTTGCCAAACCATCTTTACTAGAAACTATTAAGAGTTCTCAGACCGATGATGAAGAATTTCAGAAGAAGATTAAAGCTGTGAATGATGGGAGATTGAGAGACTTTGTGTATGAAGATGGAATTTTGAAATTTGGTAAGAGACTTTGTGTTCCCGATTTACCTGATCTAAAAAGGGAATTGCTGGATGAAGCTCATAGTTCCAATTTCTCTATACACCTTTGGAGCACCAAAATGTATAGAGATTTGAAGGAAAATTTTTGGCGGGACAACATGAAGAGGGAGATTGCTGATTTTGTGTCAATATATATGGTTTGTCAACAAGTGAAAGCTGGAAGGCAACAGCCTGGAGGAGTCATGCAACCTCTTCCCATACCAGAGTGGAAATGGGACAATATTACGATGGACTTTGTCATGGGGCTACCAAAGACTCCTAGAAGGAACAATGCAATATGGGTTATTGTTGATCGTCTTACCAAGTCAGCACATTTTCTTGCTATAAGAGAAGATCTACCCCTGGAACGTCTAGCAAGACTATATATTAATGAAGTTGTGAGACTTCATGGAGTACCCCTATCAATTGTTTCTGATCGTGATCCCCGTTTTACTTCAAGATTTTGGAAAAGTCTTCAGAAATCCTTGGATACTGAACTTCATTTGAGCACTGCTTACCTCCCTCAGACAGATGGACAATCAGAACAGACTATTCATACCTTATAAGACATGTTGAGATCTTGCTCTCTTGATTTTCAGGGTATGTGGGATCAATATTTACCACTGGTAGAATTTTCCTATAACAATAGCTTCCATTCGAGTATTCAGATGGCACCATATGTAGCGTTATACGGAAAGAGATGTCGTACACCAACCTGTTGGGATGACGTTGGTGAAAGAAAACTTGTAGGCCCAGAAATGGTGGAGGAAACGGTGAAAAAGGTGAAGGTAATCCAAAATCACAGCAAAGCAGCTCAAAGTAGGCAGAAGAGCTATGCCGATAATCGAAGGAAGGATTTGGAATTTCAAGTCGGTGATCATGTTTTCTTGAAGGTATCTCCGTGGAAGGGAGTCATACGTTTTGGTAAGAAAGGTAAATTGAGTCCCACGTACATTGGACCTTTCGAAATTCTAGAACGAATTGGGGCTGTAGCTTACCGATTGACAATGCCGCCAAGTCTCTCCAAAGTTCACGATGTGTTCCACGTATCTCTGTTGAGGAAATACACGCCTGACCCAATGCATATACTCACCTATGAGAAATTAGAACTGAAACCCGATCTGTCTTATTGTGAAGAGCCTGTTAGGATTCTTGATACAAGAGAACAAGTACTGAGAAACCGGACGACGCGTCTGGTAAAAGTTTTGTGGAGAAATCATAAGATGGAAGAGGCAATGTGGGAACCCGAGGAACTTATGATGAAGAACCACCCGAGTCTTTTTATGCAGTAATACCCTAGAAATTGCGAGGATGCAATTATTTGAAGGAGGGGAGAATGTAACACACCAAGCTTCCACGGTACGTTTCCCTTCGAATAATGCGATAGCGTGTGTTGTACGCAACCTCGAGTTCTAACACACACCACAACTAATTAAACTAGTCGTTGTGAATAGTAAGACCTACTTTTTGAAATCATATATATTTTATATTTCAAAATGGAATTCATTTTTGGATTTGGAATATCGAAATTATCCTAGGGTTAAATTTTGGTACTTTTCGGATAACTTTTATATTTTGATGAATAGTGAAAATTACTAAATTTTAATTAAAAACAACTTTTTTAATCAAAATAATTAATATTGATAAATTATGAATTTGAGTGGTTTTAAAGTATATTTAGAATATATTTTTACCATTTAATATAATGTTGGTCATTGGACATAATTTTACAATTAAACCAAACATAAACAAGTGTCAATCTTTTGATAGTTATTATCTCTTAAAAACACGCTTTTTGTTTTGACAGCGGGAATTAATTTTAAATTAATTTCTGCCAATTCTGTGTTTTGAATTTGAAAAAATGGATTACATATTTGGAATCAGGATGTCCAAATTATGTAAATAGGTAACTTTTATTTTTACACATTTTGAATAATTACTGCGGTAAATATTTTATTTACCATGGTTAAAGGGTAAATCCGGTAAATAAGGGTTAAAAAATAATATTATAATAATACAAAATTACCTAAAACGTGTCCTAACCTTATTGGTGGACACATACCCGACCATGGGCATCCTTGAGTCGATTTGGGGGCCCCTTGGAGCCACTTGTATGTGGTAGGGACACATTATATTAATAAAGTTAAAATAAAAATAAAAATGGCATAAGCTTACATCTTTAGGAAGAACAATTTTTTACATAGGGTTATACATGTTGGATTTTCGATTATAAATATTCATTAGAAATCTAAAAAGATTTCCTAGATAATGATATTTTATTTATAATTTTTAGACATTAGATAATTTATGTTATTTATGACACAATGATGATGGAGTAATTACTATAATAGTGAAAAATTAAAATAATTGATATTATAAATACCCAAATAAATATACTATGAAACTTTTAATGAATTAGAAAAAATTTCTAAGATAATATGATATATTAGGATTGATTTAATTGACTTTTTTCGAAGTAATAAATCTGTTATGAGTTTCACAAAAATCAACTATTGAATAGTGTCAAAATTGACATAAAAGAGTTCTTAAAACAAATATTATATTATTAATTGATATTAAATTCCTAAAAATCTAAGGTTCAGATAAGAGACTTATATCATGATAGGATCATCATTAATGGACCACTTGGGGGTCGCTTGTATGTATATGGTAAGTTTATTAACCATATAATATAAAAATACAAAGAGACATTGTAAAAGTGAAACTAATTAACTTAGAGTTAATATTTAAAGATAAGGTTAATATAAGTACGCAAACCTGTCTAAATTCTATTGGTTTAGTTGTTTTCAACCTATCCCCACCTTAACCTTTGAATATTCAACTTTGGAGCCATTAGAAACCGAATATGAATTTATTATAAATTAATATTTCTAGCTTTTCCAAAGGTGCCCCTCACCCCTCTTATAAAAGGGCACTCCTCCTTCTCATTTCTTCACACCTATAAAGCCTTTTGGTTCGGCCAAACGCTGCCCAAATACTCTCCCAACATCCCTCAATACAACCTAGAGGCCTTAGATTGATCAGAAAGCCATCCTAAGGAGCCCTTTTGATCAAATCAAAAGGAAGAACCCGAAGAAGAGGAGGTTAACCTACCCCAACCAAGGAAAAGTACAAAGTATGGGTTATTTCACAATCTCTTCATTATCCGAGGTTGTTTATACGTAATAATCTACTGGGATCTCGTTATCATCCACATCCAGGTTTCTTCGAAATGTATTTAAAAAAAATATTTATTATTTACAAGAATATCGGTTAAAGTCATGTATACCCTTGTTTGACATTTTATAAGAGGAATCTTTCTGTCGTTTTCAAAACAAGGTCCTTTTTAACCTTTTCGACAGAAATAAGGTAAGAATGTTTTTTTTAACTTATACGGGGGGTGTGGTTATTTTCCGCCGTTATAAAATATTCAAAGCTTTCCTTACAAGCTTATAAGAATATTTTCAAGAAAATGTTTTATTTGGATCTTAAATGATTTCAAAAATAGAAAGAGATATTTCTCTAAAAAGTGTTTTGATTTCATCTATGTCAACATCCTTTGATGGATTTTACGCTTATTTGAAGTTTATTTATTTTGATACAAAACATATATATTGTATTGAAGGTTTTGTGTTATGTTTGACTGTGGATGTGCTAATTTTATACCATTCATAGTTTATGGTGAAATTATTGACATTTCGTATGCTAGTTCCAATAAGAATGTTTATGTTATATTTCAACCATTACTTCATATGAATGTGTTGGACAAGTATGTTCCAGGTTGGGGACTGGTTAAAGTAAGACCTCCAGGTTGGGGACTGGTAAAAGTAAGCCCTCCAGGTTAGGGACTGGTAAATGTAAGCCCTCCAGTTTGGTCTCCGGTTATTAGAGGAACTCCGGGTTGGTGTCCGGTTATTAGAGGCACTCCGTGTTGGTGTCCGGTTATTAGAGGCACTCCGGGTTGGGTTCTGGTTACAGTTAGCCCCAAGGTCTTGGGACGAGGCCTTGACAAAGAAATTAAAGTTCAGCATTATGCATTCCATCATTATGAATGTGGTTATTGATTTTGCATGTGATTATTCGAATAGTAGAATATCCATGTGAATAAGTAAATGGAATTATTTCATTTTTTTATTCCATACTATGTTGTAAGTTCAGGTTTGAAAGGCTTTTGTTTTAGTAATGCATTGCCTTAAATGTTTATGCTTATTTTGAATGTTCCGCTATATTGTTATCCTTACTGGGCATTTGAGCTCACCCCTTTTCTATGTTTTATTTTTCCCAGGAAGTGAAGAAGTAAGTTATGAATGACCTGCAGTGATTTTATGAGGGGATAATAGTGTGGACTGTGGAGACATTATGTTGTTGTAGTAGTTTTTCATTTTATGATGTAATATAAAACTTATGAATATATCTAGTGTTTCCAAGGCTACGAAACCAATCGGTCTTTCGAGATTTGATCTTTCTTGTGATCATGCCAATGTTACATAATTAATGCATAGACTCTGGGTAACTGGGGTCGGGGCGTTACATCGGACCAAGCTACGCGAATCGAACCCACAACCAAAGTGCAACTGGTATTTATCACCTGCTATTGGACTACGTGAAGTCCCTGGTTAGTTTGACTGATTCTTTTTAGTTAGATGATTTTATGAATTAAGATAATGTTGATTTTGGGTTATCTATGAAAATTTATTAAACTTTAATGGAGGATATGTGATTAGGTTAATTACTTTCCAATACGAGACTTTAAGAGAAACTGATGGGGTTTTGAGATAAATGTTAAGATTTAACTTGGAGGACTATGTGACTAAATCCGTCAAATATTTGGGTTTCAATCATAGATTGGTTTACTTTGAAGATTTTTATGGACAAATTTTTTATTGAATCATCTTCATTGAACATTGGATTTTTTTGGGACAAATTTTGCAGAGTAAGAATAGGTTTTTTTTATAATGGATCATACTTTTCAGTATTATCTGATCTTGTACAAACCATTTTGGTTTTGGTTTTGGTTAGAGTCTAAAGACATGGGAAGTATATAGTTCATTTTTTTGGAATAGGTGATTCTCTAGAAGTTGATTATAGTACTCTTAATGCGAACAATACTTCCTAAAAACTCATCTTTTGGATAAAATATGAGTTTGACTAAGGAATATAATAAAAGTTGAAAGTCAACATGATAAGTAATTATGTTTCCTTAAGAATAAATTCCTCAATAAAAAGTAACATAAAACAAAACTGTTGTCTATTATATTTTCCTACTGGGGAATTGAATACCGTTTAACCCATCACAAGTTTGTGATTTTCTTGTGGTTAAATTTCTCCTAAACATATTTTCTACCACTCTCCATCAGAACCTGACCCAATGTTTTCTCCTCCATGTCCATGTTTTCCTACATGGAATCCCAGTATGCGTTAACTCGGGTGACCTCTGTACTTCTCTTTCTTTATTTTTTAAGTGATTGTTTTACTGACACTTGTTCCAATGTGGGATTTTCAAGGAAGATTCCAAGGCCAATTTTAAAATTGCGAGGATGCAATTCCCAGAAGGGGGGAAGGATGTAACACCCCAGGTAAATAAAGAGTATGACATTTTCACATTTATCCATATTTGTGAATATAATATTAATATAACTTTAAAGGGGACTCTATGCTCGATGGCGTACCCAACACGCAACAACGAGTTTCTTGGGAATCTTACATTGCACTCTAATAATAAAATAATATTATTTTAAATGGTAGTTAACGCCAAGCTATTATGATGGTGGTAATTAATAGAACAAACTAGAAAATGATTATATATTTTTGTCAAATATTTTTACTTTATAAAATAAATTTTAGAGCATTAAAAATGCGAATTAATCCAATTTTAAGCGTAAACAATCTAATATTTTTCAAAAGGTCGATTAACCGCCTTTTGATGGAGAAACTCTTTTAAATCCACTTTTTGATAATTGTATGTGTTATATTTGACAAAATAAAATTCTTCTTTAGAATCGGGACATCAAAATTTATTTGGTTTAAATTTTCGGTATTTTTCCAAAAAAGTTCAATTTTTAATGAATAGTGAAAAATGTTGTATTTTAATTCAAAACATCTTTTTAATCTAATTTATTGATATGATTATATTATATTTTTAATTTGTTTTAAATTGAAATTATAATATATTTTTACCATTTAATACAATAGTGGTCGTTGAAATTAATTTCACATTGAAATCGAACTTCAACTAGTGTTAATCTTTTGATACATTTTGTTTCATAAAAACACGCTATTTATTTTCAAAGCGGGAAATAATTATTAAATTAATTAATGAAACTTATATGTTTTGAATTTTGTATAATATGCATCATTTTTTAATTCGTAATATCAAATATATTTTATTGTGAATTTTTGGTAATTTTCTGAAAAATTTCAATTTTTGATGAATAGTGAAACCACTAAGTAGTACTTATAAAAACTGATTTTCCCTTTAAATGAAATTTTTCCATCTTTGTGTTTTAAATATCAAAAATCTGATAGACATTTTTGTCATTAAGAATTAAAATTTGGTTCAATCGGATTAAAATAATTTTTTTGGTGAATAGTAACTTATTAAGTTTTTAATCGCGATTAGAGGTAATTAGTGTTGTTTATGGTAAAAATAATGTTTTAATAATATTATATGATCTTGAAACATGTCATACCCTCATTTGATGTGTCATGGACGACCAATATAACCCATGGGTCAACTTGGGGACCCCATGGAGCCACATTGGTTGGGAAATGACATAAATAACTTTTTATTTAATGTTAAAGTAAAAATGACACAAACATGAGTTGTTTTACTATAACAATTTTTAAATGGGGCTATACAAGTCATATTTTTTACTATAAATATTAATTGGAAATATAAAAATATTTCCTACATCATGATAGTTTTTTTTTATAATTTTTAGACTTTAAATATATTAAATTAACTATGACATCATGATGATGCAGTGATTACCTCATTAATAAAGGATTTAAATAAAATGAAAAGATAGTATAAAATCTATGACCTACACATGTCTAAACCCTATTGTATGGGTGTATTTAGAACCATTATCACCATATCCTCGAAACACATCAATGTGGGATTTTTAAATTCCGAAAAGCATTTGAAAATAAAGTATCCTTTTATCACTTTCCAAGAGTGCCCCTCCTCTCTCCTTATAAAAGGACCCCACCTATACCTCTTTACCCACACCTCCCAAGCCTTTGGCTAGGTAAACCCCTGCCCATTGTGTCTCTACACATCTCTATATTACTCCTAGAAGCCTCACTTTGGGCATATTTCTCCCCAACTAAGCTTTTGAGCTCAAATCAAAAAGAGTTACCCAATTTAAAGGTAATGTCTTCTCTTGTGTTCTTTTGTATTATTTTCCTTCTCCAACCCCATAAAATCTTTTTATTCATTTATTTTATAACAAATCCAGTATCTTCAATATACTAGGATGATTTTATAAAAATGATTAGAGCTAAACATACACACACATTCATCTAATGGTTAAATAGCATACTTTTTCTGTGGATGGTGAATTTCTACCTCACGAAACGATGATTGTTCAACACTCATATAACACCTTCAAAGGTGGAAATTAAGTTGTCACTATATTTATATATGATATATAATATGTTTATGTTTTACTTAAGCTTCTTTGTTTTTCATTTAAGTCATACCTTTATGGTTTCCATTATGGGTAAGCACGATATCTTCATTTTAGGAAGTGCGGACTACCGCCCCCTCAATGTGATTTGATTCGTTAATGCCATACGTGGGACATATAAAGGATGTATTTAAAATTATTATATATGATTTTATACTGGATTTATAACATACCTTTATATCATTATTATTTTCTTTACATTAAATAATGAGATAGAAATGAAAGTAGCGTTCATGCGTACGTACGGCTTACCGTCTCTATGAACGGTGCATTTCATTTCATACCTCTAGATGATTATGTAATATTATAAATACATGTATATTCTGGATATATATGATATATATTATATCCAAATCATGAATTTAATTCTTTAGAAAATGGATATTTGACTACGTGAGCAACTTGTAAATATAAGAAGTTCACTTTTGACTCAAGTACCAAATATCGACAAAACGACTGTTATTAACTTAAATGATTACATAATGATCATGAAATGGTAATAAGTGATATAAAATGAAAAATGAACTTGAAAAAGGTTCTTAAGGAAGTTTAAATTAACTCATGTTTATTATTCTGGAGATTAAATAACGATCAAGTCAAGTCGGACCCAAGGTAAGGGATCCTACTCCTCTCTTTCTTTTCAAGTACACTGTTTTATGTCATTCCTTTTAAGCTCATATTTCTCATGACTTTGATGTTCTTTTATATTACTATTACTGTAATTTTTATGTTCATATTATGAGAGACCCTATTTTCTCTCATCAATCCATTTTGGAAGTTTTAAGTGGCGTCGTTAGGCTGCCGAGTTTTCAGAAGGGATTTTTCATCTCAATTTTAGTCCCGTGAGATTTATGCTACATTTGCCACCATTTACTTTCATTATTGTATGTAATTCCCATTATTATAGTCTTTTTGTAATATAATTTCATTTATTGGTTTTTTCATATTCATTGTATGACCCGTGTTCAATGGGGTGTACGTTTCAAAAGTTACCCAAGTCGTAAACCCTCCTCTTTTTAAAAGAATTATTTTGTTATGTCTTTTAATTCAAATACTATTATGTTGGGATATTTTCTAATATATCCTTATTGATGTAAATTTTATGACCAAGTGATGAGAAACCCTTTTTATCTCTCATCAACTATTTTTCGGAATTTTGATGTGACACCGTTAGGCTGTCGAATTTTTGCAAGGGAACTTCTTCACCCAATTTTGATTCTTTGGGATAAACTTGTACACATTGAATATGTCATTCTAGGATTATGTGTGAATGTCCTATAATTTTTATACACTTAATACCCACTTATATTTTGTGTATTAATTTGTCACGCATAATTATGTAACTGATTTATCCTTAGTCCAAGGATACCGTCTTTGTATGGGACTTTGTCTCAATCTCCTTTCATTGAGAAATATTATGTTTTATACACAACATTCTTTTATACGGTGTATAAACCCATTTTAATTTTATGTTTATTCAAAAGGAATCTTTTTTCTACGAAGTGTTTACTAAATGAAAAAAGGGAATGTTTTTGTCATATTTATGTGGCGACAACGACTTCTCCACCGCCGTGACCATTATTTGAGTTTCGGCATCCTCTACAAGCCATACCTTCTTTTTAAAAGAAAAATAAATACCATGTTTTACTTTTATTTTATTTTGGTATTGAAAATGGTTTTCATAATGTTTCTATATCAATGTGTTGTATTGATATCTTGTTATTGAAAGGTGGAAATGTTGTGTTTCCTTTATGCATGTATTTTGTGATAAGATTATGTTATGGTTCTTGGGCATTGTTATGAAGATGGGTGGTTCTGTGATAAAATAAGGACAGGTGATCCCAATATAGCTCTCCAATGCATTGGGTAACGTGATGGAGTGAAACGTTATGGTTTTATTGAAGAGATTTAGGGAATATAGTATGGTGGGTATTCCAAACGTAACCAAGAGGGTTACTCCCTACGTAAGAATGTTCTGAATGCCTCAAGTTACCTTTTATGTATTATGATTTCTAGGATTTATTCATGATTAGATGAGGTATGTTAAAGTGCCTTTGTTTTATGGTTAAATTATGATTTCATTCTAATGTATATATGAACTCATGTTTTCTTTCCATATTTTTATAACCCTTACTGTGCTTTTTATTCTCATCCCAAGTTTTTTTGAAATGTTTTTCACAGGTCAAGGGAAAGGTACATGATATGATGTTAGTGTCAAGGAAGTGTCAAGAAAGAATCCATGATTTTTTTTAAATATATTTCAATTGATGGAAGAAAATGAATACTATCTTTTATGTAACCACTTTGTGTAATTGTGGAATGTAATGAATGTTTTATGATCTAATTCTCTAAAACTCTAAACCTGAAAAGATCCTCATTGTGTAATCTTGTAATAACTCAAGATTAAGTAATGTTTAAGGCTAAGGCCTTATACACATACCTCAAATCAGGGGTTCTTTAATAGAAATGTGAAAATGTTGTTCATGCTTATGTATGACCTACTATCTCAATGAACAATGTAGTTCATTTTTATATCAATAATTATTATGGAATACTATAAATTAATATATAATTCATATATAATTCATATATAATTCATATATAATTCATATATAATTCATATATATTAATTTATTATAATTATTAACATTACTAAAATGATTAAAACTTTATCATGTTATAAATTATGAAACTACTAAATTAAAACATACATAAAAAATGATGCAGTTTTTACCTAAAAATTGGATGTGAACAAAGAATTAATAATAAATAGGTAATAAAAGATTTTAAGTAAGTAATAAATTTTATGATATATTTAAAGTAAATATATATCTCTTATATGTGACTTTCTTATATATTAAAAGAAATTTGGACTTGAGTTAAGAGTTTCTCATCTTACTCTTACTTTCTTGATACATATTCCACATTCACCAAATATTTCTATTTTGTGATGTATAAATTGACTAATTTGATATGTTATAACAATAATTTTATTATATTAATTGTATTTAATATATCAAATGAATTTAGTTCTTTCATGATGCTTATGATTCAATTTTTACTGATGTAGAAAGGGTTTATTTCATAATATCTTTATTATTCAAGAATATTTATTTTTATGTCTCAATTGAGGAATACTTAACATCCATTGCCATGTTTTCTAGAAATATATTTATTTTTTCTAAATATTATCAAATTATTTCTTAATTAAATTTCTAACCACATTTTAATTTCAAATACATTTATAAAAATGATTCTTTCAATTTTTTTCCAATCAATGTAGTTCTTTACATTTCTTACAAAAGGTTGAAGGATATATTTTTATCTTATATGACATGAATATAATTTCCTAACATAATGAAACCTAAATGATTTTAATATTATTTTATATTTTTATAAATTTATTTTCCAATAAAATCATTTATTTATTAAATTATATGTCATTATGTTATAAAAGATATTTTCATATAAGAAATGGTATTTTCCTTAATTAATTTTAATATTAACTTTTTAAATTTTATTAATTTGTGTAAAAATAAATTCTTGAATATTATCATGATGATATACTCAAAAGAATCCATCCATTATATTTATTTTGATGTTTTATGGTTATTTCTTATTGGTGTAATGTATTATTATTCCATATGATAGTTCTTCCAATAAGGACAATTATTGATTATCAAGGAATGTTGATTGAGTTGAATTATTTATTTATAAGAGTAATGAATTATACATAGTAGGTGGTGGGTGTGAATTGTTATATCCCATTAATGAATTATTTGCTATCCTAATAAAAACTATAGGGTGTTTGTCTATGGATTTACGCATTTATGTAGATTTCATGGAACAAATCCTTAATGGTATTTTCAAATGTCTTAGATTAGGCCTTGAAGGTATGTTTCAGATGTCTAAGATTATGAATTCTATCATTATGAAATCAGGTATCAATTTTAATGTTCTTATCTGAGTAGTTTTTTATCCATTTATATTATTCTAGATCATGATATTACTTATACAGAATTATTTGGACTTTATATTTTTATTCTATATTCTTCATGAGTTATTTAGACTATTCTATTTTGATATCCTTGTTGAGAATCTGATCTCACCAATTTCTTATTTTTCTTTTCCCCAGATTATAAGATATATATTATGAATTATAATATGCATCTATAAATGAAAAAATAATGACCTCCTAAAAGAAAATACAATGTTGTATTTCATGTTTTTAAACGTTATTTGAAATTAATTTCTCCATTTTGTTTTTGAAGATGTCTAAACTATTTAGTCCCCTGATATGTGATTTATTGTATCTATATTAAATGTAAAAGAGTAACCAACCAGATTTTATAATACAGTATAGTTCTTTACAATTGGTATTAGATAAAATTTATTAAATATTATGGGAACCAGATTTGGGAAAAATTATCTTTGGGATTATAACCCTATGAATTAATTTATGGATAATTTCAATTTTATGATAAAATCCTATAGATTTGGTAATGAAAATGGATGTATTATGTTAATCCTAATGAGTCATATATAGAGAAGAATGTGTCATTATTTATTCATCCATTGAATAATATCTCAGGATTATTTGTTACATCACTCTGATTGCTACAGTTTTCTATTAGAATATTATTTTTTTGTCATTGGATTGAACCATAAAGAATAATGTTACCATTGAATGTGATAGGAAATTTGGTGATTGTGAGAAACTGATTTTCATTATTATAAGACAGAAAGATAATTGGATTATTCATAATCATCTAATAGGATATACAATTAATAATATAATCATTAGTGAGATTCATAACATATAAATAAGACCGAAATTAATTTTTATAGATGTTCAATTTCCCATAGTCATGAATGTAATAAAGTTCAATATCAATTTTATCAATAATGTTGGAAGAATAACCTATAAGAATATCTTATATTGAAGTGAAGATATTTTATACGTGGATAAATATGAAATTTTGTGAAAATTTTCCATGGAAATTAATAATTTATATGTGGGGAACTAGTAAATTATCTAAGTCAATTTTGTAAACTAAATGTTACTCACTAGTCCAAATAAATACATTTTCAATAAAAAAATTGATGTCAAAGGATTGCAGTTTTTATGTTATAGAATTATTTTTAACAATGATATTCTATTTAAAGGAGTCATGAAACATCCAAGGATTTAACCTCAGTCATTTATCTTTAAAAAAATTAAAGTATATATTCATTTGTAACAGTAACCCAAAAAAGTTAATTTGTGATAAGGTAATATTTTACGAAAAGACATTTCTGAGGGACAAATAATGTGGATTTGTTTATTGATATTTTGATAAAACTGAAGTGTTTTGTTATGATAATCCTACGATTGGCCAAAATTTTAAAGGAATATATACCCATTTTGAAGTTTTATATGAAGGGAGTTTAACATGATATTTTGGGAGAAAATTATGGGAATGTAATTCTTTAGTTTAGTATATGGTCTACTGAAATGATTTTTTTGGGGGATAATTTATTTATATTTTGTCGACTGATGGTTATGGTTTTTATAATCTTTAATGTTAATAAAATATTGAGCCATACTTATTTATGGATTATTATGATAAAATATTTAATTTATCTTGGGAACGTACCATATTGAAGATGTAACATCCCAAGTAAGTAATGAATAATAGATATTTTTATCTCTATCTATTTATGAATTAGATAGTGTTTTAGAGGATTAAAATGAGAATAAATCCAATCTTAAGCCTGGAATACAATAATATTTTTAAAAGATTGTTTTACTACCTTTTGATGGCAAACCCTTTTTAAAAAAAAATTGACATTTATATAATCTCTATTTGTAAAAATAAAAAAATATTATTTATTATTGGGACATTGAAATTTACATGGGATAAATTTTTGGTATTTTTCTGACAATGTTCATTTTTTTAATGAATAGTGACAAATACTGCATTTTACATCAAAATTTATTTTTTATCTAATTTAATTATATAGTTAGATTATCTTTTTAAGTGGTATTAAAGTGTAATATGAATATTGTGTTACCATTTAATCTAATGGTGGTCATTAGGATTAATTTCAATTTGTAATTGGGTATAAACTAATGCCAAACTTTTCATAAATATTGTTTATAAAAAACCCGCTATTTGTTTTGACAAGGGGAATTATTTTTTAAATTAATTATTGAAATTTATGTATTTAGAATTTGGTAAAATTGATTACATATTTGGAATCAGAAGGTCCGAATTATTTAATTAATACTCTTTTGTTTTTGGACATTATGAATAGTAATGACGGTAATTATCTTTAATTATCTTGATTAATGAGTAATTGGGTAGTTAAGGATAATAAAATAATATCATAATAATAAAAAATGACACCAACATGTGTCCTAATTCTACTTTTTGTCTTATGTCCGACCATGGGATGCCTTGTACCAAACATGGGGACCCCATGGAATCACTTTTGTGGGAAAGTGACTTGTTATCTTTTTATTTTTTTAAAGAATGTTAAATATTACAAAGAATGTATCACCTGAGTAAAACATTTTTTATTTTTCCAACATAAATTATATTTCGGACTATAAATATTCATTGGAAAGGTAAAAAGATTTACTATATCATAGTATTTTTTTAATAATTTTTAGAAATTAAATAAATTAAATTATTTATGACATCATGATGATGCAGCGATTACCTCATTATTAAATGATTTAAATAAAATGAAAAGATAATGTAAAATATTAGACCTAAACATGTCAAAAACATATTGGATCGGTATATTTAAAACCCTTATCACCTTATAATTTAATTATATCAATGCGGGTCCTTTTAAATCCGAAACTAATTTTAAAATAAAGTAACATTTGTTTACATTCCTAGAGTGCCCCTCATCTTCTCTTATAAAAGGCCCCCACCTCTACCACCTTACCCACAACTCTCAATCCTTTGGCTCAGAAAAACCCTACCCATTTTGTCTATCTATATCCCTCTATTAATCCTAGAAGCCTCACTTTGGGCAGAAGTCTTCCCAAGGAAGCCATTGAGCTCAAACCAAAGGGAGTTACCCGATTTTAAGGTAATGCTTCACTTGAGTCCTTTTGTTTTATTTTACTTATCCAACTCCCTAAAATATATTTTATTCATTTATTTTATAAAAACATTAGTATATTCAATATGCTAGGATGTTTTTATAGTAAGAATTCGAGCTACACTTACACACACCTACATCTAATGGTTAAAGAACATACTGTTTCCGTGGATGACGAATTTCTACCTCCCAAAACGATGATTGTTCAACATTCATTTAACACCTTAATAGGTGACCATTAAGATGACACTATATTTATATATGATATATAATATGTTTATTTCTTTCCTTAAGCTTCTGTATTTTTCATTTTGGGCATACCTTTATGGGTTCCATTATGGGTAAACACGATATCTTCATTTAAGGAAGTGCGGACTACCGCCCTCTCAAAGTGATTTGATTCGTTAATACCATATGTGGGACATATAAAGGATGGAGTTATGATATTATATATGATATTATACTGGAATTATATTATACCTTTATATCATTATTATTCCCTTCCATAAAATACAAAATAGAAATGAAAGTAGCGTTCATGCGTACGTACGGATTACCATCTCCATGAATGGTGAATTTCATTTCTTACCTCTAAATGAATATGTAATATTATAAATTCATGTATATACTGGATATATATGAAATATATGGCATCTACATCATGAATATAATGCTTGAGATAATGTATTTTTGACTAGGTGAACAACTTGTACATATAAGAAGTTCACTTTTGACTAAAGAACCAAATATTGACAAAACAACTGTTATTAACATAAATGATTAAATAATGTTCATAATATTTTAATAAGTGATATAAAAAGAATAAAGAAGTATAAAAAGGTTCTTAAGCAAGTATAAATTAACTCAATTTTACTATTCAGGACATTCAAGAATGATCAAGTCATGTCGGACCTGAGGTATGGGAATTCGTCTCAATATCGTTTCATTGGGGCATATTTTGTTTTATACACAACATTATTTTATATGGTGTATAATCCCCTTTGAATTTATTTTTATTCAAAAGGAATCTTTTTTATACGAAGCATTTACTAAATGACAAAAGGGAATGTTTTTTTGTCGTACGAATGCGGCGACGACTTCTCTGTCACCATGACCATTATTTGAGTTTCAGCTTCCTCTACAAGCCGTAGCTTTTTTTAAATGAATAATAAATACCATGTTTTACTTTTCTTTTATTTTGGAATTGAATATGGTTTTCATAAATTTTTTTTATTATATCAATGTGTTGTATTGATATCTCGTGATTGAAATGTGGAAATGTTATGTTTCTCTAATGCATGTTTTATGTGATACGATTATGTTATGGTTCATGGGAATTATTATGAAGACAGGTGGTTACTTGATAAACTAAGGGTGGGTGATCCCATTATAGATCTCCAATGTATTGGGTAACATGAAGAAGTGAAACGTTACGGTTTCTCTGAAGAGATTTAGGGAATATACTGTGATGGGTATTCCAAACATAACCAAGAAGGTTACTCCCAACGTAAGAATGTTATGAATGCCTCATGTTACCTTTATGTCTTATGATTTCTATGATTTATTCATGATTTTATGAGCTATATAAAAGTGCCTATGTTTTATGGGTAAATTAGGATTTCATTCTTATTTATATATGAACTCATGTTTCCTTTCCATATTTTTTATATCCCATACTGAGCTTTTTTATGCTCATCCCAAGTTTTTTTGAAATGTTTTTCATAGGTCAAGGGAAAGGTACATGATAAGGAGATAATGTCAAGGAAGTGTCAAGAAATAATCCATGTTTTATTTTCAATATGTTTCTATTGATGGGGATAAATGAATAATATCTTTTATTATAACCACTTTGATTAAATGTGGGTTGTAATGCATGTTTTATGATCTAATTATCTAAAACTCTAAACCTGAAAAGATCCTCAATGTGTAATCTTGTAATAACTCAAGATTAAGTAAGGTTTAAGGCTAGGGAATTATAGTTGTTATCAGAGGTCAGTTTAGATAACTTTAGGAGTTATAATTTTATTAAATGATTATCCAAAAATATTTCTTTATGGTCAAATTGAAATGATAAAGCATTTGAAGATTACCATGTTGCTTCATCTATGACATGTTTGTTCAGAATGGTTTTCCGCAGAGGAAGTAGGGAACCAGTTCTAGGAAGGCATACAGAAGGAAATAACCTTCCGAATCAGCATCCTGAGATGGTCAGAATTGGAACCAAACAGTTTGTCGCAGTAATGGCACAATTGACTCAAGCGATAAATGGTGGTGGTATCCATGCAAGAGATCGGCTAGGTCAACTGTAGAGGAACATGTCAGTGGTGGAACATTTCAGGAGGCAGCATCCCTCATCATTCAGAGTATCATCTGACCCTGTGCTAGCTGAATGGTGGATTAAAGCACTAGAGAAGATTTTCGATGTCATGGGGTGTTCAGACAATCAAAAGGTTAGCCTTGCTATTTATCGTTTTGAGGGTGAAGTAGTTCTGTGGTGTTCAATCGTTAAAAATATTAAGGATGCGGATGAGATTGATGCTCTTGACTGGGATGAATTCAAAGGTATATTTCTTGAGAAGTATTTTCCTAAGGCTGATCGACTTTGGATGGAAAAACAATACCAGGAATTGAGGCAAGAGGAAGACTCAGGGGCTGCTTATGAGGAATGGTTCACTCGATTGTCATGGTATTCTCCAAATTTTATCCGAGACCTTGGTAGTAAAATAAATCGTTTTTTACTAAGGATTAAAGCCAAAATATCTAAGGGCTTTAGCTTCTTATGAGTTTAAAAGTTATGAAAAGCTTGTTCGATGTGTTGAGAAGGTGGAAAAGGAGTTTTCTGATGATCAAGTGTTCTATAACAACCATCAGAGGAAGAGACCGAGGTGGCAGAAGAAAGGAAAGAATTCTTCAAAAAAGTCTGATGGTAAGAAAACTATGGTTCCAGTTTATGATAAATGTGGTAAAAGGCATGATGGGGAATGTCTTCTGAATTCTGGAAAGTACTACCGATGTGGTAAGATGGGACATAAGGCTCGTGATTTCCCTGGAAAAGATCATGGTGATGGTAAGACCAAATTTGATTTATAGTTATTGAAATGTTTTAAGTGCAATGAGATGGTTCACTATGAAAATGAGTGTCTGACAAAGAGCTTGAGTGATGGGAAGCAGTTATACTACAAGTAGAAATGGGTGGTGAAATCCTTTGCAACTACTTCAACAGATGTCGAGCCATCAAATGAATTTGTATCAGGTACTTTGTTTGTTTTTTCAGATTATGCCAGTGTGTTTTTTGATTTGGGGTCTACACATTCTTTCATCTCTGAAAATATTTCTAGAAAAATGGGAATAACATCTCATGAAATGACTCTTGAACTTGTGGTAAAATCACCTCAGGGAAATTTTGAGGAAAAAAGAATTTATAAGAATCTTCTTATCCTTATCCTTGGAAAGAACCTACTTGAAAACCTTATTGTTTTACCTCTAGTAGAGTTTGATGTTATCCTGGGTATGGATTGGCTCTCTATTTAACATGATAAGATTGACTGTAGAGATAAAGAAGTTTCTTTTCAGAACGACATTTAGTTTGTGTACAAGAATGAACCCTTACTATTGATAACATATCAAGAGGCCGAGAAACTTGTAAAAGTTGGAAATGAATGTTACCTTGCACACGTTATTGAAAATAAGGGAACTGTTCAAATTATTGATGTGCCAGTGGTAAATGAGTATCCTGATGTTTTTCCTAATGAGTTCCCTGGAATAATGCCAGATCGGGAAGTTGAATTTACTGTTGAATTAGTTCCTGATGCTAAGCCAATTTATAAACCCCCTTATTGAATGGCTCAAATTGAACTTTTAGAGTTGAAGGAGTAATTGCAAGATTAATTAGAGAAATGTTTCATTCGACCGAGCACATCACCATGGGGTGCTCCTGTTTTATTTGTTAAAAAGAAATATGGTTCTATGAGACTTTTCATTGATTATAGAGCCTTGAATAACATCACTGTTAAGAAAAAATATCCTTTGCCTCATATCGGTGATTTGTTTGATCAGCTCCAGGGAGATCAGTTTTTTTCAAAGATTGACCTGAGATCGGGGAACCATCAGTTGAAGGTAAAGGAAGCAGATGTTCTAAAGACTGCGTTCCGTACAATATATGTCCATTATGAATTTGTACTAATGCCTTTTGGGCTAACCAATGCACCTGCTGTATTCATGGACTTAATGAATAGAATTTTCCATGAGTTCTTGAATAAGTTTGTGGTTTTTTTCATTGATGATATTTTGGTGTTTTCTAAAAGTAAAGATGATAATGGAAGACATTTAAGGGCTATATTGCAAACCATAAAAGAAAATAAATTGTATGCAAAATTCAGCAAGTGTGATTTTTTGGTTGCAAAAAATTTCATTCCTTGGTCACATTGTTTCTAAAGATGGGATAACGTTGGATCCTAAAAAAACAAAGGTTGTGGAGGAATGGCCACGACCCACAAATGTAACTGAGATTCGTAACTTCAATGGTTTGGCAGGCTATTACCGAAGGTTTGCTATAAATTTTTCATGGTTATCTGGTCCATTGACTAAGCTAACTCGGAAGGGTGTTATGTTTATCTAGAAAAAAGAATGTGATGATTTTTTTCAGGAGTTGAAAAGAAGGTTGGTGAATGCTCCAGTTTTGGTACTTCCTTCCAGGAATGGTGAGTTTGTTGTCTAAAGTGATTCTTCATTGAAAGGACTTGGTTGTGTCCTAATGCAGAATGATCAGGTAATTGCTTATGCTTCACGGCTGTTGAAAACTCATGAGGTAAATTACCCTACACATGATTTGGAATTAGCTGCTATTGTTTTCACTTTAAAAATTTGGAGGCATCAGTTGTATAGAGTAAAGTGTGAAATATATACCGATCACAAAATTTTAAAGTATATATTCACACAGAAAGAATTGAACATGAGGCAGAGGAGATGGCTAAAATTAATCAAAGATTATGATTGTACAATTCATTGCCATCCGAGAAAAGAAAATAAATTGGCTGATGCTTTGAGTCGAAAAAGTAATGCTTCAATAACAATGTTGCGTTTGGAACATGATCCTTTGGTTAAGGATTTGATGAACATTGGCATAGAAGTTGTTGGTTCAGGATGTCCTTCTATTTTGTTTCAGGTATCAGTGAAATATTCTCTATTAGACAGAATCAAGCAAGCATAGAAGCAAGACAGGGAGTTGCAGAAAAAGGTAGAGCTGGTTCAGAAGGGTAAGTTACCCGAATTCAACATTGATAATGATTGTGTTTTGAGGTTCGGAAAGAGATTGTGTGTGCCTTGTGATTCATAATTTAAGAGAGAGATATTATGTGAAGCTCATAGCTCTCCGTTTTCAGTTCATCCTGGTAGTACTACGATGTATATAGATCTTCGAGAGTATTACTGGTGGGATGGAATGAAATGAGATATTATAGATTTTACTATGAAGTGTTTGACTTGTCAACAAGTAAAAGTAGAGCGGTAGTTACAGAACGGGATTCTTCAGCCTTTACCAGTGCTAGAGTTGAAATGGTAGAATATATCAATGGACTTTGTTGTGGGATTACCGAAGACATCTCGAGGTAATAATGCAATCTGGGTTATTGTTGATCACTTGAAAAAATCTGCTCATTTCCTTCCTATTCGAGATAATTTCTCTCTAGATAAACTTTCACGATTGTACCTTAATGTGATATTCAGGTTTCATGTAGTTCCTCTATCCATTGTATCTGATCGTTATCCCAGGTTTACTTCTAACTTTTGGAAAGGCCTTTAGAAGTCATCGGGTACTGAATTAAATTTTAGTACAACTTTTCATCCTAAATCAGATTGGCATTTAGAACAAACAATTCAGACTTTGGAAGATATGCTATGTGCTTTTTCGATGGTTTATCAGGGAAGTTGGGACCAACATCTTCCTTTGGTTGAATTTTCATATAATAACAATTTTCATTCCAGTATACAGATGGCACCATTTGAGGTGTTATATGGGAAGCGGTGTCGAACTCCAGCTTTCTGGGATGAAGTGGGTGAAAGGATGTTTATGGGACCAGAATTGGTAGAAGAGTTGGTAGAATAAGTTCATCTGATATAGAAACACATGAGAATAGCTCAGAGCAGGCAGAAGAGTTATGCAGACAACAGGAGGAAGGATCTCTCTTTTGAGGTAGGTGATCATGTTTTTCTGAAAGTGTCGCCATAGAAGAGTGTGATGCGATTTGGTAAGAATGGAAAGCTGAGTCCAAGGTTCATTGGACCATATGAAATTCTGCAGAGAGTTGGATCAATTGCATAACTAGCGGCATTACCTCCGAGTTTATCTCAGGTACACAATGTTTTTCATGTTTCAATGTTAAGAAAGTACATGCTAGATCCATCTCAAGTTTTGAGTCCAGAGGTAGTTCAGCTGGAAGAGAACCTATCTCATGAGGAACAACCGGTTCGGATTCTAGACCATAGGGAGAAAGTGTTACGGAATAAGGTGATTTATCAGGTAAAAGTTTTGTGGAAAAACCACATGATTGAAGAGGCAACATGGGAATCTGAAAATGCTATGAGGGATAAATACTCCAACTTATTCGATAAGTAAATAAATTGCTGGGACACAATTTTATAATGGGGGGAATTAAGTAAAATCACAAGTTAGTAATGAATAATAGATATTTTTATCTATGTCTATTTATGAATTAGATAGTGTTTTAGAGGCTTAAAATGAGAATAAATCCAATCTTAAGCATGGAATACACTAATATTTTTAAAAGATTGTTTTAGTGCATTTTGATGGCAAAACCTTTTTAAATAAAACATTTAACAATTTTATAATCTCTATTTGTCAAAATAGACATATTATTTATGATTGGGACATTGAAATTTACATGGGATAAATTTTTGGTATTATTCTAACAATGTTCATTTTTTAATGAATAGTGTAAAATACTGCATTTTACATCAAAATTGCTTTTTTATCTAATTTAATTATATAGTTAGATTATATTTTTAAGTGGTCTTAAATTGTAATCTGAATATATGTTTACCATTTAATCCAATGGTGGTCATTAGGATTAATTTCACTTTTTAATTGGTCATAAACTAATGCCAAACTTTTCATAAATATTGTTTATAAAAAACCCGCAATTTGTTTTGGCAACGGGAATTATTTTTTAAATTAATTTTTGAAATTTATGTGTTTGTAATTTGGTAAAATATATTACATATTTGGAATCAAAAGGTCCAAATTATTTAATTAATACTCTTTTTTTGGATGTTATGAATAATAACGATGGTAATTATCTTTAATTATCTTGATTAATGAGTAATCGGGTAGTAAAGGATAATAAAATAATATCATAATAATAAAAAATGACACCAACATGTGTCTTGATGCTACTGGTTGCCTCATGGAGGACCGTAGGATGCCTTGTGGTATGCTTTGGCACCCCATGGAATCACTTTTGTGGGAAAGTGACTTGTTATCTTTTTATTTTTTTAAATAAAGTTAAATATAACAATGAATGTATCACCTAAGTAAAACATTTTTAATTTTGACTACATAAATTATATTTTGGACTATAAATATTCATTGTAAATGTTAAAATATTTCCTACATCATAGTATTATTTTGATAATTTTTAGACATTAAATAAATTAAATTATTTATGACATCATAATGATGCAGCGATTACCTAATTATTTAATGATTTAAATCAAATGAAAAGATAATTTAAAATCTAAGAACTAAACATGTAAAAAACCTATTGGATGGGTAAATTTAAAACCCTTATCACCTTATCCTTGAATTCTATCAATGTGGGACCTTTTAAAAGCAAAACTCATTTTAAAATAAAGTGACATTTCTTTGCTTTCCTAGAGTGCCCCTCCCCTCCTCTTATAGAAGGACCCCACCTATACCACCTTACCCACACGTCTCAAGACTTTGGCTGGGACAACCCCTTCCCATTTTGTCTCTCCACATCCCTCTCTTACTCTTAGAAGCATCACTTTGGGCAGAAGTCTTCCCAAGGAAGCCTTTGAGCTCAAACCAAAGGGAGTTACCCGATTCTACGGTAATGTCTTCAGTTGAGTCATTTTGTTTTATTTTGCTTCTCCAACTCCCTAAAATCATTTTATAAATTTATTCCCTAACAACTGTAGTATCTTCAATATACTAGGATGTTTTTATAAGAAGGATTAAAGCTACACTTACACACACCTACATCTAATGGTTAATGAACATATTGTTTCCGTGGATGGTGAATTTCTGCCTCCCGAAACGTTGATTGTTCAACATTCTTTTAACACCTTCAATGGTGGCCATTAAGATGACTCTATATTTATATATAATATATAATATGTTTATTTTTTCCTTATTCTTATTCATTTTTCATTTTGTTCATACCATTATGGGTTTCATTATGGGTAAACACGATATCTTCATTTAAGGAAGTACGGACTACCACCCCCTCAAAGTGATTTAATTTGCTAATACCATATGTGGGACATATAAAATATGGGGTTATGATATTATATATGATATTATACTGGAATTATATTATATCTTTATATCATTATGATTCCATTCCATAATTTACAAAATAGAAATTAAAGTAGCGTTAATGGGTACGTATAGCTTACCGTCTCCATGAATGGTGCATTTCATTTCTTACCTCTAAATGATTATGTAATATTATAAATGCATGTATATACTGGATATATATGAAATATATGGCATCTACATCATGAATATCATGTTTGAGATAATGGATTTTTGACTACATGAACAACTTGTAAATATAAGAAGTTCACTTTTGACTCAAGAACTAAATATCGACAAAACAACCGTTATTAACTTAAATGATTACATAATGTTCATAAAATTGAAATAAGTGATATTAAAGCAATAATGAACATGAAAAAGGTTTTAATAAATTATAAATTAACTCAAGTTTACTGTTCAGGACATTAAAGAACGATCGAGTCATGTCGGACCTGAGGTATGGGACTTCGTCTCAATCTCCTTTCATTGAGGCATATTTTGTTTTATACACAACATTCTTTTATATGGTGTATAAACCCCTTTGACTTTTACGTTTATTCAAAAGTAATATTTTTTATATGAAGCATTTACTAAACGACAAAAGGGAATTTTTTATTTCGTACGTATGCGACGACAACGACTTCTCTGTCGTCGTGACCATTTTTTGAGTTTCTGCTTCCTCTACAAGCCGTACCATTTTTTTAAATGAAAAATAAATACCATGTTTTAATTTTCGTTTATTTAGGTATTGAAAATGGTTTTAATAATGTTTTTTATTATATCAATGTGTTGTATTGATATCTCATGATTGAAATTTGGAAATGTTATGTTTTTTTAATGCATGTTTTTTGTGATATGATTATGTTATGGTTCTTGGGCATTATTATGAAGACGGGTGGTTCCGTGATAAACTAAGCACGAGTGAGGCCGTTATAGCTCTCCAATGAATTGGGTAATGTAAATGACTGAAACTTTAAGGTTTCTCTGAAGAGATTTAGAGAATATACTATGATGGGTATTCCGAACATAACCAAGATGGTTACTTCCTATGTAAGAATGTTATGAATGCCCCAAGTTACCTTTATGTCTTATGATTTCTATGATTTATTCATGATTTTATGAGGCATGTTAATGTGCCTATGTTTTATGGGTAAATTATGATTTCATTATTATGTATATATGAACTCATGTTTCCTTTGCATATTTTTTATTTCCCATACTGAGCTTTTTTATGCTCATCCAATGTTTTTTTGAAATTTTTTTCACAGGTCAAGGGAAAGGTACATGATAAGGTGATAGTGTCAAGGAAGTTTCAAGAATGAATCCATTTTTTATTTTCATTATGTTTCCGTTGATGGGGAAAAATGAATACTATCCTTTATTGTAACCACTTTGTTTAAATTTGGGTTGTAATGCATGTTTTATGATCTAATTCTCTAAAACTATAAACCTAAAAATATCCTCAATGTGTATTCTTGTAATAAATCAAGATTAAGTAAGGTTTAAGGCAGGGGATTTATAGAAAACCTTATCAGTTAAGAAAATGTGATTGGGTGATTACTGTTACTTTCTAGTATTTCCATCATATTCTTGTGAATGATAATATTTTATAAAAAGGAAAACCCTTATGCTAGGTGACAACCCATCGCATCTAGAAAGTCTACAGGGATTAAACCCAAGACAAATGGGCAATAAGGGCATGATACCTACCATTGTTCTATGTGGATTCATGGTCAGTATGAAATTATTTTTATATAAATTATATGGGGTATATATAATATGTAGATTTTGGGAATAATATCACATGATAAGGCCTTTTATTTTTTTAGGATTTTGATTTGATTAATGAATGTCTGAGAGACACTTATGTGGGATAAATTATATGTATCCTTTAGGTTAAACCTAACAGATTATTTGGGATTATTTTTATTATGGTTTTGGAAGTTCAAGTTGAATAGAATGAGATAATGATTAAGGTTTAAAAAATTATTTAATATTTATGTTTTTGGTGATATATGGGATATACGGAATAATATTAAAGTTAATGGTGATTCGAGTAAATATTATATGTGTTCAAGGTATTAATATGATTATATTTTTAAATTGTAAAAATATTTATCTTTTCAAGGGATAAATTATTAATCAAATTATTTGTTTTTGAGAATGGGTGGTAATATTTTTGTGGATCCATATGGTGGGCTACTTATGGAATGAAAGAAGTTAAAAATTAGATATTATTTGTTATAATAATGTTTGATTTATCATATGGTATAACTTATGGAATCCATTTTCATTTGGGTATTTATTTTAAGGGTGATGTAATGGGTAATGGGTTTTATGATTCATTAAATGTTATTCAAGCATAAAAAGTTCATCTTGAAAATACATCTCATGGAATAAGTGTTGAAGTGGAAATAAATTGAAGAATATAAAAAGGATTCAATTATTCCTATGAAATGGAAATAAATAAAGTAATTTAATTTTCATTAGTGGTTAATATGGATATTAATTGAATCCCATAATTTAATGAAAAGGACCTTGTAAATTTTTTTTATCAATTATCTTTATTATTGTGAAATCAGTTTAATTTTTACATATCACAAATTTTAAGTTTTTTGATAGTTAAATTTCTCATGACTATATTCAATATCAATTAATATTAATCCTTTTGAATTAATTATCTCTTGTATATCAATATTTTCACTTACCACAAATTGTTTCATTTTTGGAAACCTATTTTTATGATGTGATTTTAATTTCCATTCTCCTATTTAAAAAAAGATGTTTTATAAACCTTTTTTAGGAGGTCCATTTTCTATAAAATAATTTTCAAATAAGAAACCATTGATTTAAAATAACATGTTTAAATAGTGTAGGAGAAAATTATTTAGAAAGTTATAACTGAACAACCTAATATTTTAATAGAATATTTTGATCAATAGTGTATACGACATGCAATATTGAGCCTAAACGAACCCCCAAATATTATTATTTAAATATAAATGTAATAAACTAGACATTAAATTTGTGGGTATGAATAATATAAAATGAATTGTGAATATATATATAGTTCCTACATAATTTAAAATAATTGATTATTCTTTATAAAATAACAACTGAATATTCATTTTTATTATTTTTTTCTTCAGAAATACATTTTCTCTCAAACAGTTTTTATTTATTTTTTTTGTCAAGTCTTATAAATAATTCAAGTAAATTATATAAATTATTTTTAAAGTAATAATAAAATCTAAATAATAATATAAATATTTTCTTATGGTGAGATATTTATATTTTTTTGAATAGGTTCTTTTTCCTGTGAATAGTTAAAACCCAATTTTCTCTAAAAATACTGGTTTTGACCAATTTTAATAGTTATATTTATTTTAAATGGGTTTAAATTAAAATTAAAATTTTAATATTACGATTAATCCAATTTTTTTCATTTTAACTAAATATATTTTTATATTTGGTAAAAACTACTTTTATACATAAAAATGCATTTTTGTAAAAATATTTTTTTTATGCATACAATGTATTTTTTTTACCGAATTAACTTTATGACTATTGGATAATTAATTTAATGAAATTTATATATTATATATTATATAAAATGTTTTAAAAATTGTACCATAGTTTGGATAATAAAAAATCCTATTTTATTCTTAAAAACAATATTTTCTAAAAAAGGGATTTTTTCATGTTTTCCATTCTTATTTTAAAATTAATTTCATTTTCCTATAGATGTTTAATATGAAAAAATTAATTAAATATTTTTAAATTTCTGGTTCTAATTTTTTATATGTACATTTTATTTTTTTCCAATTTAGATTATAACTGTGCTCAAATTTATTACATTAGTAAATGCTAAGTCAGGTTAATCTAGGTCCAAAATAAATTATAAGGCCATAAATTTTCATCACAATTATAATTGAATGAGTGGAATTATACCCTCAATACATTAGGGTCTGAATTTAGTTTTTTATTGGACACATGTCTACGAAAATAAAAAATATATAATTTAAATCAAAGGATGTTATGACATGTAACTTTCATTCTTATTCATCTCTCCTATGTGTCCACATAGGGGAAAAAGAAATATACAGATGAACCTAAATTTATATTTTGAGGTTAATGAAATTACATTCAGGATATAGTTATTTTCAAATTTATATAAATTATATAATTATCATGAATACATGTACAATTCTAATACGATATTTATTTAAAAAATAGAAAAATAAAATAAAATATTATAAAAATATTAAAAGTGATATAATTTCAATGATTTAATGTGTACGATTAATTTTTTTTTGATATATATGACATATAAGGGTTTTTTAAATTATTATATTAAAGATATATCTTTTCCGTCTTGTATTTGAATTCTAGATAAATGAAAATTTTCAAAATTGATATTAATATTAAATTATCCAAATAGTTTATTATTAAACAATTTAAAAATTCTAAAAAAATTAATAAGAGAAAATTTGGAAAATAAATAGTTGAATATTTCATTCCTTGTCAATTTATGGGTCCAAATTTTCTATATTTGTTAATGTTTAACCCTTTAAGTGTGAAAAAACAAATTAATGTGGTTAATATTAAAATAGGTTAACAATGTGATTCCTAAAAAAAGGATTGAAATGAAATAAAAAATTCCATCATTTCATTTGAATATTCTACTTCAACCCTATATTATTTTTGTTTTAATGAATCACTATTTAGAATAATTTAAATCCATAGTAGTCTTCAAATATTTTATTTTTTTTTAAATTCCTACATAGCCTCAGACCAGAATTATAATATGGAACCTCCACACTCTATTATTTACACCACAATGAGAAACATATTTCTATAATACCTGAACAAATTATCTTCCAAACATCCATTTATAAAATCAATAGGTTATAGTCATCCCAAAATACACAACCTTAGATCCTTATGAATATATCAACAGGAGTTGTTTCAAATAATATGTAATTACTGAAACATATCACTTGATTTTTTTTACTTCTTCCAATACCTTCTATAAATTTGTCATACTTATCATAGAACTGTAAAATATGTATCCTTTGTAAAGATAAATATTATATTTATGACTAACCAACTGTTTCCCATTGTCATTCCCATAAAAGTAGAAGTGAATGTATTGATCGTGTGTAGGTGTTACTTACTGTCTCCACATAATGATAAAATTATTTTTTATTACCATTTTGTATAGATGGTAATTATGAGGGGTTTAATATTTATATATGATCTTAATAGAATAATTATAAGTTTTTATGGAAAATTTCATATCTACCATATTATCTTCCAAACCATTGAGAAATTAATACATTGGTCGTGCGTACATGTGGACAACCACTTCCATGATGTGATGCGATGCATTTTTCATTTCTATTTTAATTAGATGTTAATAAATAACGATATAATTAATATATATTTTATAAATTACATCATTACTATTATATAAAGGATATTTATTATTTATCTTTCCTTCATTCTATCTATAGAAAATTGGAAACAATGTCCATGAATATGTATGACTTATTATCTCCAAGAACAATGTAGATTGTTTTTTATCACTAACAATTATGGATTAACTTGTATTATTTTATATGAGTTTTATTTTATTATAAATTTTCAATAGAATATATAAACAAGATCATTGTGTAAATATTGAAACTGCCTAACTAAAATATACATGAGAACTTAAGCTGCTTTTACTCAAAACTATGACATTAACAAAGAATTATTAATATACAGGGGATACAATATTATATTTTATATATGGTTAGATATATAATATTAGGTTTACATATAATAATTATAATAAATATATATTTATTATACATTAGTTTCATACATATACAAATAATTTTGGACATGGTGTAAGGGTTTCACATCTCACTTTTACTTCCGTGAGAAATATACAATATTCACCACATATTTAACTTATGTGGTGAATATAATGATAATATTGATATGTTATTTCATTAATATTTTTATCTTCAAGGTATTTAATTTATTTATTTCATTTATTTCATTCATGAGGATTATGAGTCAATATTGATTGAGGTTGTAAGGGTTTATTTCATAATCTCGTAATTATTTTGGATTATTAGTCTTTTTTGTTTTGCTGAGGAAGATATCCTTTCAATTTCAATATATTCTAAAAATGTTTTAAAAAATGTTTTTACTATTCTCAATTAATTTTTTAAAATAATTTTTATCTTTTCATATATTTTTAAAAAACTTTTTAAAATGAATCACCCTATCATTTTCTGAATGATGTACATTGTGACTTTTCTTAAAAAGTGTAAATAGAGTGTTATTTAACTTATATGGAATGAATAGAATTGCCCTCCCTAAAGAAGTCTCAAAAATTATAATATTTAATTAAATTATAAATTTTTAATTTCCATGATTTTTTTTATTATGTGTGTTGTTATTAAATTTATAAAAGATATATTTATAGTAGAAAGGGTATTTTCCTCAATAAATTTTCATCTGGTCTTTTTAATATATTAAAATATTTGTCACCATCCACTGTTGAATATTATTATGAGTATACACTCAAATGAATCCTTTTTTCAAATTTCTTCACATCGTTTATAATCATTTTGACTGGGGGAATGTTTTTACATTCAATACTATAGTAATTCCTATATGGATATTTATTTATTGTTAAGGAGTGTTGATTCAATTGTATTATTTATTAATATGAGGAATGAATTGTACTTATTAAGTGATGGGTGGGGCCCTCTATATCCCCTTAATGAATTTTCAGGTCTCATGAGATAGTCCATTTAGGGTTTTGGTTCGGTAATTACCCATTTATGATTAATTGAAGGCACAAGTCCTTGATAATATATATAAATATCTTTTTTGAGGCCCTAACGATATGATTTAGATGTCCAAAATTATAAATTCCATCTTTATAAAATTTGTATTTAATATCCATGTGATTATTCAATTATTTTTGACATCCAAGTATAATTTTCTATCTCATATGGATATATATATGGAATTATCTTATCATCATTAAATTATTTAAAAATATTCATTCCTTATTTAGATCCCTCTATTTTAATACCCTTACTGAGCATCTGAGCACACCCAATTCTTATGTCTCATTTCCCCATGATGATAATTAAAATATTCTAATTGATATTAAGTTTTATATTTTATGAAATAATTGTTTCATAAATTAAAATACTACAGCATGTCACCTTTTTATCACATAAACATTCATTACATTTTACAAAACTGAGGATCTTTATGGTTTAGTGTCGTGGAAACCAGGAACTTAAAACATGAACACATAAAACATTCTTCTTAAACACATGAAATGTTTCTCATTATGTTCTTCCTATGTTCATTACTACATCTCATAACCTGGGGACATACATTAAAAGAAAGGTTGAGCAGAAGGCCCAGTAAGTGAAACAAGGGGAATCATTTAACATGTGAACTTGAGATACATCTAGAATTTCATGAAAAATAACTTTAAGGCTTGAGAAAGAAATAATAAGGCATATCATAATAAAAATAATATATTTCATAACATGAAGATGTGCCAAAAACATTTAATATTAACAATCATTTCTGTTTCACCAAGGTCCATCACCAAGGTGTCTTTAAAAATTACCAAGGTTATTCACCAAGGTAACATTTAAAATAGTCATCTCTAGAGGTTAATTCTTTAACCAATGCATTGGATTTCTATCATGGTGCACCCTTAAATTTCTCTTTATTATCATGTGATCCACATATATCATCATCAAAAATTTCATAAACAATGCATATAGCATAAGAGAAATGGGTTTCATTTCATTGTCATCACATTTTAAAAACTACTTTAAAGACGTGATCCTTATGTCACTTTAAACCCATAAAAAAGGAAATTGGGTCTCATGTATGTAAATACTAGAATTAAAATAGAAAATTTGGATATATATGTAAATAAACTTGTATAATAATGATCATTGAGTATTCACTTAATAATATAAAATAATTTTAATAGAGAGAAAGACATTTTGAGATGAAAATTCTACAGCATAACGGCTATGATACATGGTTTTAGAAAACATTTAAAAGAGAGGGGACATGAGTCACACACTCATAAAGGATATATAAAATAGAAGGGGAACAAAATATATAGGATTTATGAACATTGTAATGAAATTTAAAAAACATACCATATGAAATGAAAATCATTGAAGGAAGACAAAAATAAGATTTCTCTTATGAGAATTCAGCAGCCTAACGACGTCACTTCAAACATCCAAAATTGGATTGATGAGATCAAATAGGGTCTCTCATCATATGAACATAAATGATCAGTATGATAGATATAGATATCATACCCCCACATAATAAAAAGGAATTTTAAAGACTTGACCAGAAAATAGAACTTTAAAATGAGAAGGGTGAATGAATCCCTTAAAAACTCGACAGCCTAATGGCGTCACTTAAACATCAAAAAAATGAATTGATGAGATAAAATAGGGTCTCTTATAATATGAACATAAAATATCAGTATGATACATATAGAGATCATACCACAACATAATAAAACGGATCTTTAAAGACTTGACATGAAAATAGATCTTGAAAACGAGAAGGGTGAAAGAACCCCTTAAAAATTCGGTAGCCTAACAGTGTCACTTAAACATAAAAAAATGAATTGACGTGATAAAATAGGGTATGTCATCATATGAACATAAAAGACTAGTATGATAGATATAGATAATATACCCCAATATAATAAAAAGGAACTTGAAATACTTGACATGAAAATAGATCTTGAAAATGAGAAGGGTGAAAGAAACCATTACAAAAATTTGGGCAGCCTAACGGCGCCCCTTAAATATTCATAAAGCGAAATGATGAGATTAAGCGGGGATCTCTCATAATATTATAATGAAAATTTCAGTATGAGGAATATAAAAGAACATTCATCAACATAATAACATGGAGCATAAAAGAAATGACTTAAAAGAGAGTATTTGAAAAGAAAGAGAGAGTTTGGATCCCTTACCTTAAAATGTAACTCTTAAAACTCAAATGTCTGGACATTGATGGCTTGGGGGCACCTTGGTAGGAATAAATGGGAGGTAATGATACCTGAGCTTCATTGGGGGAGTGTTGGGAGTCGAATGGATGAGAGGATGGCTTGGTATTTATAGGGAAAGTGAGGGGGCAAGGCATTAATGGCCAAAGGAGACGTCATTGGTGGTTTTGGAAAAACCATGGGCATTCCCATGGTATTTTCCCTTGGTATTGGACACTTGGGACATCTCATACTTTATATTACTATTCATAATTAGACCATATTGATTATATACTTAATAGATCATTTAATGATGTCATTAAACACCCGTAACTTAAAAACTGCATTTTCACTATTCATCAGAAATTCAACTTTCTCAGAAAAATCCCAAAATTTCACCTTAACCAAATATTGATGCTCTGATTTCAAAAATGAACTCCATTTTATAAAAATATTTTTCTAAATATTTTTAATTTAATTTTTAAATAAATACACTATTCACCAAAAATTCATTTTTTTCAGAAAAATCCCCAAAGATTAACATAACATAATATCGATGATCTGAGTTTAAAAATGAAATCAATTTTATAAAAAAAATTTTATAAATAATTTTAATTTAATTTTTAATTAAAAAACACCATTAACCTGAAAAAACAAATACTTGAATAATAATTTATGAAACCATTATTTAACCATTTTATTGAATCACATTACATAATCAAGGTTCCTAGATTATATTAATAATTTATTTAAGTGAGATTACTAATCCATTTGGTCACATTACAAATCCTAAGCATAAAATCACTATTCATAAGTTACTATTCATCAAAAATTAAGTTGATCTTATTGGACTCTAAATTTCGTACTGAACATAATTGTAGAAGACCATTTTTTTGCAAATCATTAAACATTTTCAATTATGTAAGGTTCACATAAACATTTGTTTTAAAACATCCTTTCTCTAAAATTCAAAAAAAATATGCATACTATATTTATCCGGACATTTCAAAATTCATAAACTTCATCATAAGAAGAAATCAAAATTTTTATTTAAAACAAAGGATTACACAGGGCAGTTACGGTCTCCAAACATAGCCCCTTATCACACCAGCATACGACCTAAGTGTAAGGTGTGCTAAGGTGAGAGAATCTGAGAGAGGCTCGACCAACATCACATGAGTAGTAATTTCTATCAGTTTTAACTTCTCGCGAAGGCGATTCCGTTCTAGCTTCACACGATGAAGTTCGACTTGGGATTGGTCTAGAGAAAAGCCCAATGGTTCTACCTCCTTCCCAAGTTCTGTTAGATGGGCTCCGATCTGTCCAAGACTGCTGGATGAGGCCATAAATTCTTCTTTCTATATTAATTAACCAAGATAACTTGTATTTAGAGACAATAATTGAAACTTTTAGTTTCCAGCAATCATATTGACCAATGTTCATATAATATAAAAAACCCAACAGTCTCATTTTAATTATACTCATATTATCAAATCAAACAGTTTTGTTGTGTATAAAATATAAAATAACAAAAAAAATTAAGAAACAAGATTTATTCAAAATTTCAGGTCGTTATAATCTTCCCCCTTAAGAAATTATGTCCTCACAATTTTTAAAATTGGGTTTTTAAATTTCATTGAAAGTCCCACATCAGAAAAGGATTCAGTAAAAATATTACTTTAAATGAAAGAAATGGAAGTACAAAGGTCACCCATGTTATCCCACAATAGGATTCAATATAGTAAAACATGGACATGGAGGAGAAAACAAAGGGTCATGTTCTGAGGGAGAGTGATAGAAAACATGATTAAGAGAAAGTTAAACACGAGAAAATAAAAAACATATGATGTGTGTAAACGGTCTTTGATTACCTAGTAGGAAACATAAACCAACAACATTTTTGTTTTACATTCCTTTTCATAATTTTTAGGAATTCATTTACTAGATATAATAAAAACATAAGGAAATATACATACCTTCAAGTAGAGTTTCATCCTTTAATAAGTTTCAACCAATACTAATCTTTTCTCCAAACGATGAGCATTCAAAAACACATGGTCTCATCAAAACACAAGAATCATCTTCTTTAGAGTCACATAATCTAAATAAGGTTAACTATCAATTTCATCTATCATTAAACATTATTTGAAAAGTAGAAAGTGTAAGATAAAACAACTCTTCAAAAAGAAATAATCCCATAGGAAGAAAACTACTTTTAAATCTTCAAAGTTCCGTGGTACTACCCAAAGTTCATCATAGACCATTCCATAAATAACTATCCTTAAAATTCCTCAAAATAAATCAAAAAATGATTGAAACCCAATTATAAGAATGATCTCATAACATAGTCTTCCAAGATAGTCTTTATCATTCATCTTCAAACAACATCAACCACTCTTATCATCTTATAACAAAAGTAACTAACCTAATCACATTTTCCCCAATATAGGTTAGTCATTTCCATATGTAACCTAAATTAATCTAAGTTTGCCTTAAATTCATCGATTCTTCAAAATATAAGTCATCCTTTACTCCTCAAAGAAAATACCATAGTAATCTAATTACCTAGATCAAATAGGGTTCCCAAAATAGTGAACGTCTTCCAAAATAATAATCATCTTTTAATCCCCTAATCACCTTTTTTTACAAGAACAACTTCACTACACCTACATGTGTTACATAACAATAGATATTTTCCTTAATGATATAAAATCATCTTAGGTAGTGACTCGATGATCGTAGAAAACATAAAATATATGCTCATAGATCATGAACTAATATACAACATGACATAGACAATTATTGCAAATAAGTTACGTGTACCTCAGTCATCATGATCCATCTTAGCAGAGGACTTGCATTGTTCCCTTGTCCTCGAAGATTGTTGATTCTCATCATGATTCTCATCCATTCGAAGAGAGCATTTCATTGGATAATGTCTAACTTCTCCACATTTATGACATCAAAATGTATAAGGTACATTAGATCGAACCTTATCTCAATTCATCACATTATCCAATTTTTTAAAGTAATTGGCTAATTTATGCCCTATCATCGCACACTAAAAACATTTCCTGGTTTCTTTGTGACATTATCCTTGGTGCCTCTTCCCACACTTTTTTTCAAAAAATAAATTGTGTCTTCTTTCCCTTATCAAAATTATCATATGACCATCCTTGAGACTTTGTCTCCATCTTCCTTGATGAATGTGGGAATTCAACTAGGTGCCCATTTTTAATTCTGATTTTTGATAGCTTGTTTGGAAAAATCACATAGGATCAACTTGATATTTAATCATCTTTGTCACATTAATAGGGCAATCATAAGATTTCCTATCACTCTGGTTGTTGGGACATGCTCTTCCATTTCTCGCAATTAACTAAGAAAAGAACGTATAATTAGTGGGCTTAAATACTTAGCCAATAATCATGAAATGGAAACTTATAACAAAGAAGGATAAACTTGTAGACGAAAAGTATACTCTAACTTGTGATCCCCTAGGTCCCAATCTAGGTTATCCATGATCATATATTCTTATATGAATCTTTATTTTATTTTATCTTTGTTCATTTAATAATGGTTCATACTATGATTATGAATTTACCAAAGCATATCCCCCGGGAGTGTCGTAACCAAGAGTACAGCAAGGGCCGTTGTCCTATACCACTTACCGTTCAATTCTAGCTCAAAGTGGTGTTTTTGGGTTTTACCTCTATGTACATCTGTGCCAGAGCCGCCTCTACCTGCTCGTATCCAGACAAGGATGTATTTGCTTGGCAACCCCTTACTAAATACTCAACAAAATACCAGGAAGATTTCCTGTATTTAAACTTTTATATAGGGTTCTTCCTAAAGTTTTCATATCCTAATTTTAACAAATAACTAAACCATATTTTTATACCAACTATAGCATCTCACCTTTTTATCACATAAATTTTCATTAAATTTTACAAAACCGAGGATCTTTAAGGTTTAGTGTCTTGGAAACCAGGAACATAAAACATAAAAACATAAAACATTATTCTTAAACACTTGAAGGGCTTACCTTTATGTTAATCCTAGGTTCATTACTGTATCTCATAACCTAGGGACATACATCAAAAGAAAGGGTGAGCAGAAGGCCCAGTAAGGGAAACAAGGGGAAACATTTAACTTGTAAACGTGAGATACATCAACAATGTCATGAAAAAGATCTTTAAGGCATGAGAAAGAAATCATGAGGCATATCATAATAAAAATAATGTATTTAATACCATTAATATTTTGATACAACATATAATATTGACAATAATTTCCATTTATCCAATGTCCATCCCCAAGGTGTCATTAAAAATTACCAAGGTTATTCACCAAGGCATTGTTTAAAATGGTCATCTATAGAGATTAAGTCTTTATCCAATGAATTGGAGTGCTATCTGGGCACACCCTTAAATTCGTCTTTATTATCATGTGAGCAATATATATTATCATCAAACATTTCATAAGAAATTCATATAGCATATAAGAAATGGGTTTCATTTCATTATCATCACATTTTAAAAAATGCTTTAAAGACGTGATCCTTATGTAACTTTAAACCCACGGAAAAAGGAAAGTGGGTCTCATGTATGTAAATCCCAGAATTAAAAAAAAACATTTTGATATATATGTGAATACCACTGTAGAAAAAAGATCATTGATTATTCACTTAATCAAATAAAATAATTTTTAAAGATAGAAAAACATTTTGAGACGAAACCTCTACAGCATAAAGGCTATGATATATGGTTTTAGAAAACATTGAAAAGTGAGGGGACATCAGTCACACACTCATAAAAGATACATAAAATAGAAGTGGAATAGAATATATAGGATTTAAAAACATGGTAAAGAAATTTTAATGACATACCATATGAAATGAAAAACATTGAAGGAAGGGAAAAATAGGATTTCTCTTATGAGAATTTGGCAGCCTAACGGCGTCACTTAAAACATACAAAAATGGATTGACGAGATCAAATAGGGTCTCACATCATATGAAGATAAATGATCATTATGATAGATATAGATATCATACCCCAACATAATATCAAGTTGCTTGAAAGACTTGACCAGAAAATAGAACTTTAAAATGAGAAGGGTGAACGAATCCCTTAAAAACTCTACAGCCAAACGGCGTCAGTTAAATTTAAAAAAAATGACTTGATGAGATCAAATAGGGTCTCTCATTATATGAAAATAAAAGATCAGTATGATAGATATAGATATCATACCACAACATAATAAAAAGGAATTTGAAAGGCTTGACATGCAAATAGATCTTGAAAACGAGAAGGGTGAAAGAACCTCTTAAAAATTCGGCAGCCTAACGGCGGCACTTAAACATCAAAAAAATTGAATTGAAGAGATAAAATAGGGTATCTCATAATATGAACATAAAAGATCAGTATTATAGATATATAGATGATACCCTAAAATAATAAAACAGAAATTTAAAGACTTGACCTGAAAATAGATCTTGTAAATGAGAAGGGTGAAAGAAACTGTTACAAAACTTTTGGCAGCCTAACAACACCACTTAAACATTCATAAAACGAAATGATGATAGTAAGAGGGGATCTATCATCATATGAACATTAAAAAGGTATTAAGATGAATATAAAAGAACATACTCCAACATATGAACATGGGGCATAAAATAAATGACTTAAAAATGAGTATTTGAAAAGAAAGAGATAGTTTGGATCACATACCTTTAAACATAACTCTTAAACCTCAATGTTTGGGACATTGAGTGCTTGAGGGAACCTTGGGAGAAATCCTTGGGAGGTAATGAGACCAAATCTTCGTTGGGGGAGAGTTGGGAGTCGAATGGATGAGAGGATGGCTTGGTATTTATAGGTAAAGTGATGGGACAAGGCATTAATGGCCAAGGGACACCTCATTGGTTGTTTTGGAAAAACCATGGGCTTGACCAAGGTATTTTACCATGGTATTGGCCACTTGGGACACCTCATTCCTTATATTACTTTTCATAAGTCGACCATATTGATTACATACATAATACATCATTTAATGATGTCATTAAACACCCGTAACTTAAAAACTCAATTTTCACAATTCATCAAAAATTCAACCTTCTCAGAAAAATCACAAAATTTCACCTTAACAAAATATCTATGCTCTTATTTCAAAAAATGAACTCCATTTTATAAAAATAATTTTCTAAATATTTTTAATTTAATTATTAAATAAATACACTATTCACTGAAATTTGTTTTTTCAGAAAGATCCCCAAAAATTACCTTTACATAATATCAATGCTCTGAGTTCAAAAATGAAATCCATTTTATAAAAATAATTATCTAAATATTTTTAATTAATTTTTAATTAAAAAACACTATTCACCTGAAAAAACTAATACTTGAATAATAATTTATGAAATTATTATTTACCCATTTTATTGAATCACATTACTTAATCAAGGTGACTAGATTATATTAATACTTTCTTTAAGTGAGATTACTAATCCATTTGGTCACATTACTAATCCTAAGCATAAAATCACTATTCATAATTTACTATTCATCAAAAATTAAGTTGATCTTATTAGACTCTAAATTTAGAACTGAACATAATTGTAGAGGACCATTTTTTGAAAATCATTAAACATTTTTAATTATTTAAGGTTTGCATAAACATTTTTTTAAAATATCTTTTCTCTAAAATTCACCAAAAATATGCATACTATATTTATCCGGAAATTTAAAAATTCATAAACTTCATCATAAGAGGAAATAAATTTTTTTTATTTAAATAAAGGATTACACAAGGCAGTTACGGTCTCCTTGATTAGCCCCTTATCACACCAGAATAGGACATAAGTGTATGGTGTTCTAATGTGAGAGAATCTGAGGGAGGCTCAGCCAACATCGCACGAGTAGTAATTTCTATCAGTTTTAACTTCTCGCGAAGGTGATTCCGTTCTAGCTTCACATGATTATATTAGTCTTGGGTTTGGTCTTGAGAAAAACCCAGTGGTGCTACCTCCTTCCGATGTTCTGTTAGATGGGCTTCGATCGGTCCAAGACTACTGGGTGAGGCCATCAAATCTTCTTTCTATATTAATTAATCAAGTAACTTTTATTTAGAGACAATAATCGAAATGTTTAGTTTCCAGTGGTCATATTGACTAATGATCATATAACAGTCAAAACCCAACGGTCTCATTTTTATTATACTCATGTTATCAAATGAAACTGTTTTGTTGAGTATAAAAAATAAAATAACACACAAAATTAGGAAACAAGATTTATTCAAAATTTCGGGTCGTTACAAACACTACGCATTATTTCATGTTTTCAAATGTAAATTGATATTCAATTACTTATCTATTTTACAAATAATAATAAAATATTCAGGCTTTGGGATATGATTATTTGTATCTTGTACCGGTGTAATAATGTGACCACCAGCTTTGGCACACTAGGTTTAGGGTCTTCAAAATGACAATAACATAATATTAACCTTATAGATTGAGGATTATTAAATTATTATTTAATTATGGATGAATAATATTTCATGTAGTTGGAATACGAAATAAAAAAACAGATGGTTAAGAACATTCCAACTATTTTGGACTACCTCTTTGGTTTATAACTAAATACTTTCTATGAGGTTGTTCTAATAATAAAGGGTCTATAAGTAATGTGGAGGGATTTAAGGAATGTATTGGAACATGTTTGATACACATTAATAAGCTCTTTATGAGTGTATAGTATAGGAGAGTGAGTGTCCTTTTAAAATTAGGGAAAATGACACACTTTTAATTTTTAAAAAGAATAAAATATATTAATTTCAAACTCAATAAAAACTTGTCAAAATAGAAAATTAACAAATATTAAATGATATAGGGCACTCATATAAATAGAAAATAAAGATTATAATTTTTTTAGGTTATTATATCCAATATCTCATTAGTTTTACCCTGAGAAAAATGGTTTTATCATAAACTGTGCTAACATATTTTTTAAATTTTTTCAATTCATAATAACCAAAACATCAATTGAACATATTACTTAATATTTATTATGATTATTTAAAATATTGAATCCATTTTATCAAATTCAATTTATCATAGAGGAGGATTTTAATTTTATATTTAACCTTCAAAAAATGCGATGAAAATAGTTTTCCCTATAAATGTAATGTTAATTATAAAAATGATATTATAACAAATTAAACATTAAAATTGATTCCAATGAACATAATTTGAATAATAATATTAAATTATAAATAATTTTAAATTTATTATTTTAAAAAAAATATCTTTGAACAAAATAAAATTAATAATAAAAATTATAATAATAATAATTATTTTTCACAAATCACTATAAAATCAATATTTTTGATTAAATAAAAAAATTTAACCCTAATTAAATTTGACATTATTTTAAAAAATATATATATTCATTTTATGAAATTGAATTTATAAAATTGGTTGAAATTTAATATAATTCCACCACACAAAATTCAATATAAAATTATATTTGGTGAATATGTATTTTTCAGGTATAAGTTGTGTTTACTAAATTTTTTAACATATTATATATAGTTTATTTAAAAACTTTTTAAATATTTTGATATTGTGTTTGACCATGACTATAGCTTCTTATTCAATTTCTAGATTATAATAGTCATATTTAATTAATAATCTTTCTCTATTCATTTAATATATTTGTTTGGTATTGTATATGATATCGAATATAATGTTCTTCATTTAAAATATTGGGGATTTACATTTTACCACATTAAATAAATAGAATTACATAAATTTTTTACTTATACATGGTAATAAATGGTCTTACATTTAAAATTTATTTTATATAACACCAACATCATAAAAATTATTAAAATACTCTATCCTAAAAAGAGAGAAATTAATTGTCAAGGTTAACTGAAATAACACAGAACTACTTTTCCATATTTGAGAAATTTTGTGAGAAGTGAAAACAAGGATATGAAGGAGAAACTAATTTTCAAATAATTAAGGATATTTGTAATAAATATTTATTATAATAAATTTAATGATCAAGATAAACTTAATGATAAAAAAATTAAATATGTATTGTGTGAAAAGATGATAAATTCTTTAAAAATAAAACTAATTGGACAAAATTTCTGTTTCAAGATCATTTTACTATTGTTAGAGAATATATACACCATATACAAAAATAATACATGGGAATATACTTACTTCACAAATATAATTTCATCCTCTAATGAATTTCAACAACATTATCTGCCTTTCTTTAAACAATGAGTATTCTAGATGAATGTTTTATGCCAAAACCAAAACAATTAAATTATAATGGATCACATAAAAAGAAAAGGATAAAAATATATTCCAATTATCATAAAATATAAACCAAATCTGGAATTTTAATAAAATTTATTATAATATCCAAAATGAATATATCATTATATGACAAAATAATACATTTTTCTTCAAACTATACATAATGACACAAATGTTTCAACATTGAAAAGTCAAAAAATAAATAACCCAATATCCCATTTAACATTAATAACCTCAACTTTTAAAAAAATTAACCATAGAGGTGATCTAATAACTTTTAACATACAACCCCAAAAATTTTGTTGAATTCCTTCCAAATAATCATTCATGTTAAACCAAATGTCAATCCAAATGGTTATACATATCTCAACTTAATGGAGAATCCTCTAAAATAATATTAATCACTATGAAAAATCACCATATAATTTTATAATTTTTTTAAAATAACAAAAAAATATAAATAATAATATTTTGATATGAATCTAAAATACAATCCATATCACAACTATAAATATCTAAAAAATTATCAATTTTTCAATGAATTTATTCTTTGCGGCCAATATAATATATATCCCAAAATATATATAATATATTTAACATAAAATCAATTTATAAAATAACTAAATGAGTTATTTAAAAGATAAAAATTTATTCTTCCAAAAACCCAAAAAATCCCTTCAATATTCATTCACTAGAAACCTCAAAAGGGGTCTCTACGCCTTCAACTATCTAATCAAACATAAAATTATAATTCCATGATGGTATCCATAATTATTTTTTTAACCCCATAAGTATACATATATGCTTACAAAAATCAATAATATATTTATTCCTAAAAAAACAAATTCAATTCCCATAAATCCAAAAAATGAACTATAAATCAATAAAGATGACAAAAATATCCTTTCCATAAAATCACAAACCAATATCAAGGTCAGTAATACTCTTCAATTTACAACACACATTCCAATAGTCAATTAATCTCAACTAATCAATTCAATATCAAAATTTAAAATATATTAAATGCAAAATTTTCATCAATCATGTGTTTTCCCCATAAAAAATCTATCTTCCATTCAATAAATATTCCATTTCCTTTGTACCATTAAATGTAGGATTTAAAATCCATAAATAAAAACTATTTGGAATTATAAATAGATGGTTCATGATTATTATAGCCTAGATATTATAGATATAACAATAATGCAACATATTTATCAAATCCCAATGCCTAAAAACATCAATCCTAACTATTTAAAAATTTACATGGAATAATAAATTCCTTGGTATAAGAGTGAAATGTTGGATTATGTCATTTAATTACATAATTATCCTATTATATTCACATAAAATGTGGAAATACTTATAAATCTAATTTTCTATAACCTTAATCTCCATAGATGACACATATTCCCCATCTTTAAAGACATTCCACAGTGTGCCTATTTCTATATGACTTGCATGATGGAAATTGATCCTTCTTTATTCTATAACACCACTACCCAAGATAAAAATAAACCATATCCTTATTCTATTTTGTTAGTTTCATAGTTAGTTAAGGTTCATGTTTTTAATCATATATTTTGATAATTGATTATCCAAAGTAATAATATAATTCACTCAAATCATCAACTCATTTAGTTTCTCATAATCACAACAATTTTTATAGATTTCATCATTAAGAAGGTTAATTATTGTTATTAGAATTGATAAAAACCTAAAATAATATTTATAGAAATAATAATCATAGTGGTACACCAACTAATCCTGAAAAATATTTATATGATATTGAAACAAAGACATAGTTTTTAAATATAAGACACCTTAGGTTTAACATAAGTCATTTGTGGTCGTCAACATCCTTTATAAGGGCTAATAATTAATATTTTATTTAATTAATGAATATCAGCTTGTAGTGTTAAACCATGCGACAAATAAGGACACACTCACTATGCACAAAATTTAAGTCAAAATATATATTAAATCAACCTCTTTGGGGTTGTTATTCCTATATTCATATGTTCTAAACCCACTTCTACATGTTTTATCTTGAGAGGGATGTATTTCATGGGAAACCATATAATATATAATATGAAAAAACGTTGAGATATTGTTATGTACATAGAATTATCCTTTATTCCAATCCTATTTTTATTTTAATTAGTCAATGTTTTCTTAAATCAAGTTCCCAATGTTTCTACTAAACATTCTCTGATTCCAACTGTAATGAACTCGACATGGTTATACAAGAGATAATGGATAATTTATTACAATTTAATAAGATACAATTAATAAGATCACTGAGAACTGAATGTTTTAGTTGTCTTAGTAAACAATATACAATCTTCAATCACACATTACATTTGAGAACAAAAAATAAAACATAGTCAATGTAAAAAAAATTAGAGAAACGAAGTCATTCAAATATTACTTATTCATAACCTAAGGAAATGAATGAAAATAAGGGTTAGAACAAATTCTTATAATGGTTATACTAAAATAGATTCTAGAATTTTTAAATAAGGGATAATCAATATGTAATGATTAATAATTTTAAACATATGTCATTTAATCAATATTTGAGCATGAAATATTAAGAACTTTGAAAATAAAGATAAAATGATGCAATATTAAATAATCTCATAAGTTAGAAAATAATTTAGAATAATATTTACTAGTTAAATATTAAAATGTAAATAAATAATTGATTTCATAATGATGGAATGAATTATTTTGGAAAACAAAAAAATATCATCAAGGCTTCGTTCCAATACATCATACATCAATAGGTAAGGCCTCCTCCAAACACACAAAATAGATGGTCTCATAAGACCAACATATGAAATGAGGGGAAATATTAGGCCCTTCTTGTCTCATATAATGTCCAATTCATTAATTATATAAAAGTGTTAAAAATTATCTATATAGAAATTGGTATTGAATAACTAGTATAATTTTTTTTATAATTTCTCAATAAATAAATACAATCATCAGTCATCAAATCTAATATAATGAATGGTATTAAAGTAGTACATCCCTAGTAAAGCATTATATTCACCAAATAATGTTTACATAGATTATTATAAATTACAAATATCGTTGGAATATTTCTCGAAGAAAATATCCTTTTCATTTCAAAATCAGTTATTTGAGATATAAAAATATACAAAATATTAAGAAAATAATTTTCTTTGAAAAAAATCAATGAAAATTTTAATTGAAACCATAATTAATTCAATGGTTGTGGTGGAAGGAATTTTTTTTTTCATTTTGAGTTTATAAAAACAACTATTTCATGCATGTTTTCCTTAAAAGGTCAAAAAACTATGTCATTGAGAAAATGAAATTAAGATTCACTTGAAATAATTTTTTTAAAAAAAATATAAAGATATACTTAATAAATAATTTGAAAATATTAAAATAATTATTTAACTATTTTTATGTAGAATAATGATATGGAATAAAAAGGCTCCCTACAGAGTAGAAAAAATAGAGTTTCCTTAAAAAAATTATTTGGTCTCTTGAGTATTTAAAAGATGAAAATGAATAGAAAAAAATTAAATTTATTAAAATATAATATTATAAAATATTATTGGATTAGAATTTTAATAGAAAAATAAATATCCCATTAAATATTTTAACGTAAAAAATCTGAAATAATAACATTATAAATAAACAAATCCTTATCACTTTTGTGATTATTAAACCATAACCCCATGAAAGAAAAAAAAATTATAATTAAAATTTAAAGGAAAGAATATAAATATATTCATGATATAACATTTCAATGGGTTATTAGATACCCCTCAATAATGGTTATGGGTTTATATCATAACATATATACCAAAGAAGAATTTTTTTGAAGAAAAATACATAAAAAGATCATATCATTGAAATGATAACTACACATTGATGTTATTATAGGTAAAAAAGTTAATTAAATATAAAAAAATAAATAAAACATAAAATGATAATTTTTAATTCCATAAATATTCTTTTGATAGAGTATTCAATAGATAAGTATTATTACTCAATGAAAAGAAAATGAGTTAAAAAACCCCTTACCTCATGTCAGAATCATCATGTATATTATTTATCATCATGAATTATGATCATATGTTGATTATTTACATTCTAAAGAACTCATTTCAAGTTTATTATTTCATTTATTTTATTTATTTAAATTTTATATTTAATTACATAATAAATTAAGTTCACGTGAGACATTTTAACAATATTGGATTCATATTAATGATAAGACTTTGATAGGTTAAAGATGGAAAAAGTGAAATTTTTCTACCATATCAAATATATTGATAATGAAAAAATTATATTTTTTATGTTAAAATTAAAATTTTAAATTAAATATGTAAATTTTAATATAAAAAATGAACTATGTGAAAACCATGTAGACGGTAGGTCATACGTATACATGAGTAATGTTTCTTTTTTTCAATGATCATGTTAGAAAGAATGACTGAATTATTTAACCTTTATATAATTACCATTATAAAATAAATGAAGTATTATTTATTTCAATAAACTTATATATATCTTCCATGGGGTGTGGAGGTGAAAAATGAATCAAATAACTTCATAGAGGTAGTTGTCCACACTTACATTTGAACGACATTGTAATTTTTCACTGAATGGAATGGTAAGAAAATATTTCATATAATTATTTTAAATAATAATTAATATTTCATAAATATAACATATACAAATTAAATCAATAATTATTACCATTAATTAGTGTTGGTGATGGAATAATAATCACATAAAATCACGAGGAAATAGTCTTCCATACACATGAACTACTGTTTTATTTCCCATTTAATGGAAAAGGTGATGAATATAAAACATGAAATTAACATAATAACATCCAAAAATAATAAGTATACTATTTTCATTATTTAAACATATCTTAATAATATTTTAATTTATTGTAAAAATAAATAAAATTAATATTCATAGATAATATCTATATTTCTTCTTCAGACAACATCTTTTGGTTTATACAAAATAACTTCTTATTATGGTTTTGTGATAAATCTATTGACTCTATTTTGTGGTGAAGGATATGTGCAATATATTTGGATAGGTATTAGATGAACCTAAATGATCTTTATTTCTGTTTAAGAGAGGACAATGTGTGTCCTTTTATACGTATAGAAAAGTAAACACATTGATTTTTGAATGAGAATAAAATAAATTAATGTAATAATTAATAAAATGTATATAAAAGGAAATATTTAACTAATATTATATTATATATGATAAAATTACTTACAAATAATATAATTTAGGATATTTTTTACTTCATTTTAACTTATATCTTATTAGTTTAACCACTGGTAAATAGGTTTTATCATTAACCATGGTAACTAGTCGTTGATATTTTTATTATTGATTATGAACAAAAATTAAGTTAGAAAAATAATATAATATTTATTATGATGATTATAAATTTTTTTTCCTTTTTAATAAATTCAATTCAAATATTTTACTAGTTTAATTTATTGTAAACCCAATAAAATGAGACAGAAAAGGTTTTTTTTCAGAAAAAAATATTATAAAGTAAAAAATGTTTTTATTTTTAATTGAACCATAAAATTGATCCCAATGAACATAATGTCATAATAAATAATATAATAATACTAATTTTTCAATAAAATAATTTAGAAAAATATATATATTATAAAATAATTTAAATAAAAATATAATTTTCAATGAAAATAATATTTTTTTTACAATTCAATATAAAATTATTTTTTTAAAAAAAATCCAAAAAAATCGAAACTATTTTAATTTAAATATTATTATCAAAAAATAATCATTTCCTAAAATAAAATTCATTTTATAAAAAAATTCTATATTTTGGTATATATTATTTATAATTTCAACTATAATATTAAATATAAAATCATTTTTGATAAACATGTATTTTTTATGTAAATATTGATTTTACTAATATTTAAAAATAAATTATATAAATTATTTATATGAGTTTTCGTAATGTTGTTTACCAAACACATACTCTCTAGTTCAATGGAATGTTTATAATGATCATATTTCAATAATACTATTGTGTGGTTCATTTATGCTCGGTGTTAGGTGTTTTATACACTATAGAACTTATTATTTTTCTTTTAAAATGGTATGGTGTTACAGATTAATCATATTAAAATTTACTATATTAAATACATGACCCATTTTATCATTCATTAAATTCTGATACATAAATGTATATATCTATATAAATTTCATGAAGTGTAATGTTAAATAAACTCTAAATGTATGACATAGAGTTTTCCAAAACTAATGATCATCATACTGTTTTTAGGTTATGGATTAATTTTATGACTAGTGTGTGTAGGTTTCTTGTATTAAGGGATAGCATATTCTCAAGAGGGATAACATATAGAATAGTATATTCAATATTTTTGTTGGATTACCCACTATGTATACCACATAGAGTGTCATCTATATATCATTGGTATATGATATGTGTATAGATCAAATTTGAGTCCCCACTACTTAAGATTGAAAATAAACCTATAATAATAACATTTATCTTTGATACCCTTCTTAATAAATTCAATATATGAACTTATCAAATTAGGGGGGGTTAGGTATGTTGTTAATCAAATTATCAGTTATATCTTAACCAATATGGAATTTTTCCTCTTATATTATGAGTATGAAATTAGGGGCCTTTATTGGCGTATATTCTGTAATTGTGTGGCTATACCAAGATAATTTATATCAATCTAGACAGAGTACATGTGATGTTTTTATCCAAAAGGTTGAATTATATGTGATTTGTTAATCGATCAGATCATTTGATACACTATTAATCGAGAATATTTTTTTTCAATATGGTATTTCTAGACTCTGTGTCCCATGTCATGTCAATTTCATAGAACAGAAAATCTGGGAATTCAGGTATTTATATAATATATACTCATGGAAACAAATATAAATATAATATTTTATAGAGATCATGTCAAAACTCATTATAGCTCGAGAAGAATTGATTCATTCCTAGAGGCCACATTTTCATACTTATATGAATATGATGATTCAATATTTTTTCCAACATTTTAAAGTCCCCATAGGTTTTTAATTTTTTATTGACTAAATGGTGATTCAGTTTGAATAAAACAAAAAGTCAAAATGTTATTATAGTTAATCTGAATTTTTTGGTATGAGCATTAACATAGTATTTCTTATGATGTGATATAAGTTGAATCATTCTAAGAGGTGTTATAAAAGATACCATAAAGGAGTTTTGGATATGAAATCCAAAGTTATTTTATATGATACAATATATTGTTAAATGACACAAGAGACAACTAGTCTTTAGTGAAAGTGGGATATTTATTGGGAAATTAATTAAATTATTATATATATATATATATTTGAGATATGCACACGCACACACATATATATTTCATGAAAATTATGATTTTCATCACTAGGGTATATTATTATGAAATATGTGATTATAGAATGAAGATAAATATACATCATTTTAGGTTTACCCAATTATATTATTAGTAAAGGAAATCATATCATATTTAATGAATCCTTTGGGATGGATTTAATTCAATTCATTCATACAAACATAAACCAATACACATATTTATTTAATAATTTCAACACATGTATAAATAATTGTATAATCAATTATTTTCTTTGATAGACTATTTTAATACTTCCATTCGATGGATGATATATATATATATATATATATATATATATTTCATAATATTCATTCAATGGTATATATATCGTAATAATATATATAGATTCCTCTGTTTTCTTATAGGAACAATATTATTATGGAGAAAAAGGTGTATGTCTCTTGAATTTGAAGAAATTCAAATTTTACCTTGGATACTGATGAAGGTGGTATGCTTATGCCTTCCACTAAGTGATCTGTATAAAATTTATAAGAAGATGAAAATGTTGTTTTTTATTCTGTGGTGTATGGTATTCAAGTTTACAATATTTATCAATTTCAATTTTTAACTCATTTTTTTTTATTTCATGCAAGGATATCCAAAAAATATCATTTTAAATCACTTTCACATGTTTTAGTAATTTTTTAGACTACATTAAAAACCGTTAGTAAAAAAAATATAATTATATTATCTTTAAGAAGAAATAATATTATTCCAAATTTTATATTAATAATTATGATTATTAATGAGAAAATTGATGTGATTTCTATCAAACCATTGAATAAAATGATAGAGTCCCAAGGATGTTTGGGTGATAAAGATGATGATGAAATAATAATCAATTTCCTTCATCTAAAAACAGTGGAATGATAAAACCATGAGAATTTCTCAATGAAAATTTAAGATTATTTATATTTTGTATGGGAGGGAATCGAGTAACTAATTGTAGAGGAAAGAAGAAGATCTTTTGGACACATTTAATGAAAACTAGAGTCTTCCCAGAGGTACCTATAACAATTAAATTTCCTAAATGTGGGGGATATTGGAATTATCCAAAACAATTACCCAATATATGGAATTATAAGAATGATCTATATTTGTAACATAAAATGATAAGAGAAAAATATATGGCTTATACAACCACAACTACTGAATTATATTTTAAAAATGATGTCGAGTGAGGAGATCTCATTATCCACTAAAGAGTTGTGAGTTTTAAATTTCCATCTTGTTCAACCCACTGTATAGAACAAATAATATTTTCTATGGTTATATAATCATCTCTTGGATGAATTGATGTTGATTTATTAATTAAAATTACAATGGTATGATTATTTTATCCCAAGTATTTAACATAAATATAATAGCTGTTTATAGGAATGTTAATCCAATAAAATTATTTTACCCTTCCATTAGTAATATTAATATTATATTAGTTAGTGGATGGACAACATTATATAGGGACCATTATAATTTCCATGATTGAAAAAACACACATAAAATCATAAAACGATCCATGAGTCACCTATTGGTATATGTTTTATTATATAAAATCTTCGAAAAAATAATCCTTTTATATTAGGTATATTTTTTCCAAATGATTGGTGAAAAACTAAACATTAGTTATATTTTTATTATTTGGTAAACGATTATTTCACTAGTAAAACATTAGAATGTAATAATGAAACCTCAATATAAATAAATTTTTTTCTAATTATTAACTCTATGGTACCCTTAGTTATTTAAAATAGTGAGATGTAATTTTAATTTTAAGAAATAATTTTTTTATAGAGTGATAATTTAACACCCCAATATTTTAAAATTTATTTTCCATTGAATAAATATTATGTTTCCTAGTTTTTATTACACCCAAAAAAACTAAAATGAATTAAAAAACAATATATAATAGTTATAATGTAGTTTTTTATTTAGTGGGTGAAATATAGGGGTAACCCAACAATGAAATATAAATATAAACAAAAATCAATTCATTTTTTAATACTTATTAATTTATAAAATTCCATTAGTATATCTAAATTAAAAATAAAATCATTTAACATATAAAAATATTAGTTCATAAAAATTTCCTTAACATGGACTATAAAGAATATTATGTAATGGATAAATAATTTATTTAATTGAATGTATTGATAATATATACATTAAAATAAGTTATCATTCATCAAATATTCATCACCCGAAAAGTATTAAACTCAATTTATATTAAAAGATACATGTACCTAAAAAAATTATGCATTAGGTGAACATATATTAAAATTAATTTTTATCACTTTTTAAAATTGATTCATATAAAATTATTATAATATTAGTTATTATCATTTTCATATTATAAAATGTGTAAAATTTTATTGTTTGGAATAAAATTCTTTTATCAATATAAATTTTATTTATCACAATAAAAAATCATTTTTCAGGGAATAAAATATTTTATAAATAATGATATTATATATAAAATTGATTCAATTGCAAATAAATATAATAATAATAATATTGGACATAAAAATTAACATTAATTTAGTTTATAATTAATTATTAAAACACATAACAACTAGAATGATATTTTTATTAAAAAATAGTTTTACAACCCATTATATTTAACAGTTTTGTTGTTTTATTATATCATATTTATAAATTTAGTTACATTAAAAGGATTCCATATTATGATTAAAAATAAAATCATTTTCTAGTATGGTTAATACTTTGTTTTCAGGGATAAACCATTAAGTGTGATTAATAGTTAATCAAAATTAGTAAGCGTTAAAATGGGATATCTAATCTAGATCAAATATCACTAAATAAAATTGAAACTAATAATAACTATAATTACATTGTTAGGATTGAAATTAATTAATAAAATTTCCAAAATTAATTCCACACTGAATCGACTTAATTCCCTAAACCCACCTAACCCACATGTGAAACAATTCTTTCCCTTACCTATCTTTTGTTTCTATGAATAATAAATCAACTTTTTTATCATATAAAAAGAGATAACTCCCCCAATTTTCTTATCCATATCCTCCTTAAATCAAATTTTCATGAATTTAAATCAATTATTCACCCACAAAAATCCCTCCTAAATAATTTATATGGTTCTATTTATTCATATCATTCATTGAAAAGATACATAGAATTGTAAGGGTTCTCTTCCTGCTCCTTTAGGATCATGTAATTATTTTTTGATAAGCCCTTTGATGTTAATTTTTTTATGCCTTAAATTTTTAATAAAAATTTCTTTACAATAATAAGGATTCTGTAATTATGATATAGAGCACTTTTCCATCATTCGTCCTATTTTATTATGACTTTTTATAGTTGTGATGTTGTCGAAATAACTATTTGATTACCCCTTCCTATTAAACCACATAATTTTTTATAATAATTTTAGTTTCCATATGATTATGTTTTCATGTATTCATATTAATCATTTTAATATCAAAATTATGCTTTATTGAAAATATATTACCCTTATCTCTCATTAAAACCACTATAAAATCCTCATTTTATAGTATTTACGATACTTAAATCACTCTTTCAATTTTTAACCCTAAAACATTTCAATTATTCATGTTTCAATAGTATATTAAAATCTTATTTTAGGGTGTCACTAATACCCCCTGAAATATGATATATTAAATTTTTATTTATTCTATAAATAAGAATTCTATTTATTCTATTCCTTGTTTTGTATTATGATTATCACGAGTTTAATTTTGTCACCACCAATACCAGCACGAAACCTAGCCCGTGACAAGTCCCTCTGGGTGTTCCCTATCCCCAAGATCTGGCACAGATTCCTAGGTATCATTTATCATGGTTTGGGAATGATTTACCCGAAAATGTATACATAAAAAAATCAAAAATATTTGATAAATTGAATCTGAAAAATTCATACCAACACGGTTTATAAAAAAAATCCAAATCTGAATACATAAGTAAAAATGCAAAAAAAAAGTTCCAAAGAAATAATGAAACAACAATAAAACAGCCCCATGGACTCCACAAGACAAGGGGTCATCACCCCAAAGTCATCTCTATAACTCCGCCCCAAAGATGGGGAGTAACACAATAAACCGCCATCACCCTAAGCCTTTCCTTTACCTGAGTCATACATAAACAAGTATACATACACCAAAGAGGTGTATGTATGGTATGAGGCTGATCCCAATGGGATATCACCGAAGGATTCCAAAGACCATGCAATACAATGTGAAAAAGCAAGCAGTTTTAACACACAAAGAAAAGCAGTGATAAAATCCAAGAAATGCAACGTTCAATTGAAAACAATTTTCAATATAATGTTTTCAGAATGTTCACACAATTAAATAGACATGTTAGATACTTTGAGATACTTCCAAAACACCCTAATAAATTGGAAAATACCAAAATCATAATGAGCAACAAAATCTGGAACACCCCTATGCAGTAGAAAGTCTCGGGCCCCATGTACTACAAACCTCGGTGTAAAGTAAACATAGTAAATTTCATTCTTATGCATGTTCCACTAGTAGGGAATATACACATAACCTATTGGTACCCAATAATCATCCACAGAGTATATTTAGAGTTGTTGTTATGAAAATGCTAGGTGAAATAGGGACAAAACTCATCTGGTCCACTTGCCATACTAGTGCAAATCTGCCCCACCTAGGTACCCGGGCTTCCCACTTTGTGCTCAAAAAATTTCATAAAGATACATATTTCCATATTCATATAAAACACAACTAATGGTCACATACAATCAGTACAGCTTCTTCACGCATTTTATACCATTTAAAACACACAACAAAACACTTTGAGTTTTAACTAAACAACTTCTTCAAATCTTTCATTATTTTGCACCCAAAACTCATTGAAAACCCCACTTAAACTCCATATTCTTACAGATAGTTATCCAAACAGAATACAAAACACCATAAAAATTTATTTAAATTCATTACATGATTTATAAAAATATATCAATAAGCATTGCATAGAATACCCATGTAAAATACCCAATTCAACACCAAATTGGTACTCAAAAACAAGTTTCTTAACAAACGTCACCCAAAACCAATTTATCAGCAACAAAAAATTATAATAACCTTTAAAACATCATTTTTAGCAATAATAGAATTCAATAAGTTCAACTAAATAATTAAATGGAATTCCTTAATCAACCAATAAAAGATTTATATGAAAAAAATCACGTGAAACTGGCACTTATATTTACTTGCAATACAAAAACCACAAAAACCAATTTTTTGTTGCACCAAATCAATGGGATAAACATGAAAATATAATAAACATAGTACCTATTTTAGAACGATTTCATAAAAGTGGAATTACCTACCAAATTAATGAAAACCCTTGAATCAATGTGTGAAAATCTAGTCACCCCACCACTGCACCAGGAGTGACTAAGAACAAACCTAAAACTACAAATTAGACAAAGAAAATCCAAATATAAACACTATGTTCAAAACCCTACCTCCTGGTCGTTTGGTACTTAAATGAAAAGTGATGAAACCCCAAGAAAATAAAATGAAACCCTACTCAATTTGAAAGAGGAAAGGAAGTGACTCACATAATTGAGAGATCTTGCAGAATCGCCTCAAATACACTAATATCTAAAATTTAAAATAGACAAAAAATAAAGGTAGGTTTGAAGAAGGATAGGGAGATAATATAGGAACTATAAAGGAGGAAAAAGAGTAAGAATTGAGAGAGTTTTGAGGGAATGAACTTACCTCCTCAAATATGACGGATTTTAGAAACTCTACGAAGTTCAGCACTCAATCGCGATGTAGAAAAGATCAAAAGAGGCATAGAGAGGTTGGACGGGTGGCTGGGTCCAATGGGATCATGTGAGACTTGGAATCACCAAAAATTACTTAATATTGAATATGTTATTTAATATATAAAATTCATTTTTAAAACTGGATATGAGATTTCAGGTAGGCCCAATCTTTTAAATGAAAACCAAAATACACAATGTTTATGGATTTCTATTGCTTCCAAATTTTATTTGTGGTGTTAATATATCAGGGAGTACATTTTGGAATTTTAATGTGTGAAAAATATTAAAAATAAAAAATGTTATAAAAGAATTTTTTTTTCATAAATCTGGAAGTCGGCTCAATATTTGGCCCAATTCATGAAAACTCTTCTATTCCTCCATAAAACCTTTGTAAACCCCCAAAACAAAAAAAATAATTGAAATTATATGCAAAATACCTTTAAAATATTTCATGAATATGTCAATTCTCCCCCCAATGAAAACTTTCACTCCTAGAATGTCAACCTGAAGCTTGATCTGAAAACAGGAATAGATGTTGTTCCTAAACCCATGACTTCCACTCCCATGTCTCATGTGTATCATTACCATGCTTCCAATGAACCTGGACCAATGGAATGGACATCCCTAGAAGCTTATTCTATTGGGAGTCCACTATTTTCATCGTCCACTCAATAACAGACAAGTTAGGCTCTAGCTCCAGTTCTTACCAACATAGCACATAGGATGGATTCGGTTTGTATTTCTTTAACTGGGAGACATGGAATAAATCATGGAGGGATGTCAATTGATATGGTAAAGCCAACATGTATGCCACCTTTCCAAGACACTCAGTGATCTCAAAGGGCTCTACATACAACAACATCAGCTTACCTTGCTTCCCCATTCGACGATGGCCAATATGAGGGGCCACATTCAAGAATACCCTATCAACCCTAGAAAACACTAGGTATCATCACCTTCAGTCAGCATATGAATTATGGTGACTCTGTGATATCAATAAATGCTGCCATATCAACGTGACCTTCTCAAACACATCCTACACCAGACATGGCCCCTACAGTTATGTCTCACCTACCTCAGTCCAACACAGGGGGGACCGACAAGGGAGACCAAAGGGCACCTCAATAGAAACCATTCGAATGGAGGATTGGTAATAGTTATTATAAGAAAACTAAAATAGCCCCAAATGGCTTTCCCCAGAACCTCCAATGCCCAAGACACATGCACAAATCATGTCCTATAAAATCTGATTCGCCCGTTCTATCTGACAATCCGTCTAAGGGTGGTATGTAATTCTCATCATAATATAAGACCCTAAGGCATTCTGAAGGCCTTCCCAAAATTGAGAAATTATGCGAGAGCCTCTATATAAGACAACTTTTGATGGAACGCCATGGAGTCTCACCACTTCATGAAGATACAAATGGCCCAACTCATCCAATTTAATTGTATATTTTATCGGAATGAAGTGGGCTGATTTGGTCAGACGATCAATCACCACCAAAATGGCATTCTTACCCCAAGTTGTACTAGGTAAGACAAAAATGAAGTCCATGGCGACCTTGTCCCACTTCCATGTAGGAATGTGTAGTGGTTGGAGAAAACAGGAGGGGTTTTGGTGCTCTGCTTTCACCTACTGGCACGTGTAGCATCTCGACACAATGTCTGCTATGTACCATCTCATAACAGGCCACCAATACTACCAACAGACATCGTAATACATCTTGGTTGCACCTGGAGGGAAACCCCACTGAGACTGTTACCTATCCTACATCACCACCTTCTGAAGAGATAACAGCACTACTGAACGTCCCTTGAAGCACAAGATGCCCTCAGGAGATGACGACCAATCAGAGGATGTCTCCCCACCATGAAGAAATTGTTTCGACCACTAACAAAGCTCATCACTGGGATATTTTTTCTGAATCAACTCCAACAGAGATGGATTCAACTAGACGCTCACCACGAATTCCACACTACTCTGTTCCCCGATCTCTACATGCATTTGAGAAAAGATCCCCATAAAAGTCCACTTATCACTGGACTTTCTCAATGCCTGCACTGGTACTCTTCTTCTCAAAGTGTCGGCCAATACAATACCCTTTCCTGGGATATAGACAATGTCAAAGTCTAACCCCTGTAAGTTTTCAATCCAGCGATGCTTCCTCAAGATTAGGTCCTTCTACGAGAATACATATGCTACGAATTTGTGATCAGAGTAGACCACAAACATCTCTTCAAGGAGGTAGTGATGCCAAGTCTTCAAATCATTCATCAACCATTCCAAATCCAAGTAATGGGTTGGGTAATTATTTTAATGTGTTCGGAATTGGCGAGCGCCATACGATACCACGTGATCATCCTATATAAGCATGCACCCAAGACCCATACCTGAAGCATCACAATAGACCACATACCCCTTCCCAGCCTCAGGAAAAATCAGCACTGGTAGTAGTCAGCCTCCTATTCAGCTCCTCGAACGATTCCTGACATTCTAGACCCTATAAAAACATCACCCCTTTCCTAGTGAGCACATTCATTGGTGAAGAAAGCTGATAGAAATCTTGAACGAATTACCTGTAATAACCATCCAGGCCAATGGAACTCTTGATCTTGTACACATTCATTGGCTACTCCCAAGATATAATTTCACTAATATTCTCAAGTTCCATTAACCCCCTTCATAGAGATCAGATGCCCAAGAAATCTCACTACCCTAATCAAAAAAGTACACTTTGACAACTTTTCATTTAGGTGGTGATCTTGTAATGTACCCAAAACGATCATCAAGTGATGTGTGTGTTCCTCCTTAGAGCCGGAGTATACCAGAATGTCATCCATGAACACCACAATGAATTAATCAAGATACTGGTGAAATACCCTATTCATGAGTGCCATAAAGACCGCTAGAGCATTTGTCAACCCAAAAGGCATGACCATTTACTCAAATTGGTCATACCTGCTACGAAAGGTTGTCTTAGGGATATCTGACTCCTTCACTATAAGATGTTGATAACATGAACAAATGTCTATTTTTGAGAACCACTTTTCACCCGTCAACTGATAGAACAAATCATCTACTCTAGGAAAAGGGTATTTGTTCGCAATTGTTGCCTTATTCAACTTCCAATAGTCAATAGACAATGGGAGGGATCCTTCATCCTTTTTCGCGAACACAGAAGCATCCCAAGGAGAGACGCTTGGGTGAATTAATTCTTTGGATTCTAAGTCGACCAGCTATATCATAAATTCTCTCAACTCAGTGCGGGCCATGAAATAATAGGGATGAGATATCGGCTATGTTCTCAGTGCCATATCAATTAAATACTCCACATCCCACTCTACAGGAAAACCTGTGAAATCCACTGGGAATACCTCAGGAAACACATTAAAAACATGAGTTAGTGCTCCTCCAGGGGAAATACCATCATCCTCAAGCATGAGATATGATAATTGGATGGTTATACTTCCCAAATCTGGGAGTGGATGTTCTGCATGACCCAACTGAGGATCCCATTCTCCTTGAAAAACCTGATGAATCCCATTAGGTGCCATGAAACTCACTCGTCGCCTATAGCAATCAATGTGTTCCTAGAACTGTACTAGACAATCCATGAAAAATATTTTGTAAAAAGTTTCCATATCTAGATCCATGAGGTCCCACTCCATCTCAACCCCTAACACAGAAAGTGAACACAAGGGGAACATGAGGCCCTTCTCCTTCTTCATTCCCAGCGGTGTCACCAACTCCATCACGAAAGACATCAACTCCGTTTGAAAATTCAGAATGTCCATTGAACAGCCATAAATAAATGAAACAGATGAACCAATATCAAAAAGTTAGTAGCTATAGAAGATGCGATCAAAATGGTATCTCAAACTGTTGACGGTCCAGCCACTGATCTAGCTGGTGCCTGATCCAGCATATGGAAATGTCTAGTCTCTACCTAAAGATGACCGCTAGTTCGTGGTTGTGCCCTAAAATAGCTCTACCCAGAAGATAACCCAGCCCTACCACCAAGGATGCCAAATTGAGATCCCCTAGTCCTCGACAGCAAAGACTTATGGCACTCCACTAGAAGCCACTGACCCAGCCTCACTCATATGTGGAAGTTCCACACCACACAAAAAATTCAAATGCCTCATACCTCCACACTATTAACAAGGATTAGAATGAATTTTACAAGCTATTCAAATGTTCCTGGGCTTCCCAAACTGGTGGCACATGACCGATCTCGCATCAGAAGCCGCAGATGAAAACTGCCTTGAAGAGAGCCCTGAGCTGCCACCTCTATTCTTCACATGATCCTCCTACTTCCTTTTCTTCTCGTAGGAGCATCCACTTCCCACTGTAGATACTAAACCACATAAACCATCCTTGCCTTTCCTATCAATCTCTACCATTCATGCCCGATCAATGACCTCAGCATAGGTCCTCAGCTTAAACAAGAACACCTTGGAGTATATATCTGGTCATAAGCCTTTCTCAATCCTCTAGGCCTTCACCTACTCATTAGAGACACTTTATAGAGCATACAAAACCAACTAAGCAAAACAGTTGGCGTACACCATCCTAGATTGTTTCTGCTGAACATGTTCCATGAACTCTCTAGACCTATCTTATGCCAAATCCTCATGGAAATACTATTCATTGAAGACAACCTTGAAATCTCCCCAATGCAATCACTCATTCTTCCCAGCTTGATGCACTGACTCCCACCACTTACAGCTGGGACCCTCCAACAGAAAATAGGCACACTTCACCCTAAGATCCTTGGGTGTTTATTGGAACTCAAACATATGCTCTATCTTCTCAAGACATTCCTTTGCTTCCTGGGGTTCTAAGCTGCCTCAAAAGGTAAGAGGGTAGCTTTTAAGAAACACCTGGGATTTATCATTTCTAGGACCCATCTCTTTTGCCCTTAAAGGAATACGAGCATGACTTGGTCCCTGACCCAAAGTGTGGATATACCGAACCATAACCTCCACAAGCCTCTGATCAATCAGTGTGGGAGAACTCTCTCTATCTTCCTCCCATGGCTGTGTTAGAGCTTTCCGAGGAGGCATGTTGCTACAGAATGAAAAAGTCATAAATCAATAGTAAATACCACTATTATGAAAATTTTAATCAAATACTACAAATATAAATAAACTAAACCCATTTTAGTAATAAAAGAATCAATTACTCCACATCTATCTGATGTCCACTTGTGGTCTGCAGCCCACACATCTCACCTCGAAGTTATGTCATTCCAAAAATTCCCACATCCCATGGTGACTCATGGTCTAACTTCAGAGGTACAAGCCAGGCACCCTAATCCCAACCAAAACCCCGAGCCCCGACAGTCCTAGCTCCTGTCTATCCCGACTCATCACAAAATAGCAATATAACCCCAAATCATTAAGCCCCTTTAATACCTTTTTGTCACAAACTGAATCTTGCCACCACAAATACCTGCACCAAACCCAGCCCATGGCAAGGCCCGAATGGTGTTACCTATACACATGGGCTGGCACATGTGCCCATGTATCATTTATCTTGGTTTGTAAATGATTTACCTGAATATGTATACATAATAAAATAAAAAATATTTGATAAAATGAATATGAAAAATTGATACCAACAAGGTTTATACAAAAATCCAGAACTGAATACATAAGATCAAATGCAATACAAAAGGTCCAAAGACACAATGAAACTGAAATAAAAAATCCCCATGGACTCTACATGACAAGGGGTCATCACACCCAAGCCGTCTCCACAACACCACCCCGAGGATGGGGACTATCACCCTGAACTGCCATCACCATTGGCCTTTAATTTACCTGATTCAATAATAGATAAGTATACTTACACCCAAGGGGTGTAAGTAGGGTGTGAGACTAATCCCAATAGGATACCACCCAATGATTCCAATGTGTATTCATTACAATGTGAAAAATCAAGCAGTTTTAATACACAATGAAAAGAAGTGATAACATCCAATAAATGTAACTTTCAATTAAAAACAATTTTGAAGTTTAAGTTTTTTGAATGTTAACACATTTAAATATAAATGTTATATACTTCCAAAAACACCCCAATGAATGGGAAAATACCATAAAAAAAATGAGAAACAAAATTGGGAACACCCCTAGGAACTAGATAGTCTCAGGCCCCATGAACCTCATACCTCAGTGTAAAGTAACCCTAGTAAAATCTTTTCTCATGCATGAGATACAAGTAGGGATCATAACCATAACCTAGTGGTCCCCAAACATCATCTACGTAGTTTAGTTAGAGTTTTCGTTTTCAAAATGCTAGGTGAAATAGGGACAAAATCCATTCGGTTCACTACTGTACTAGTACACATCCGCCCCACCTATGTACCTGGGCTTCCCACTTTGTGCTCATACAATTTCAGAATGATACATATATCCATTTTCATTTTAAACACCACTATTGTTGACATACAATCAATAGATTACCTACACACATTTTATATAATTTAAAACACACAACAAAATGCTTTGAGTTTCAATAAAACAACTTCTCCAAATCTTTCCTTGTTTTTCCCCAAAACTCTTTAAAAAGTTCACTTGAACACCATATTCACACTCATAGATATCCCAATAGAATATAACACACCCTAAACGTTTCTTTAAACTCATTACACGAGGTACAAAACAATCTCAAAAAGAATCGCATAGAACACCCATGTAAAACACACAATTCAACACCAACTTAGAACTCAATAACCATTCTCATAACAAACATCACCCAAAACCAATTTCTCAGCAACAACCAAAGAATAATATCCCTTAAAACATTATTTTCAACACTAATACAGTTCAATAATTTCATCAAAATAATTATTAGCAAGATCTTAATCAACAAATACAAGATTTATATTAAAAGAAAAAATTTCACATGAAATTGGCACTTAAAATTCACTTGCATTACAAACACCACAAAAACCAATTTTTTTACAGCACCAAATCAAAGGTTTAAAAATGAAAATATAATAAACTCAGTAGCTATGTCACAAGTATTTCATACAATGTTTAATCACCTACCAAAGTAATAAAAACCCTTGAATCAACGTGTGAAAATCAAGTTGCACCACCACCACACCAAGAGAGGCTTAGAAAGAACCTAAAACCACAAAATTAAACCATGAAAACCCGAGGGTCGAAACCCTACATCCTAGACATTTTGTACTTCAAGGAAAAGAGATGAAACCCCAAGATAATATAATGATACACAAATCAATTTAAAAAAGTAAAGGAAGATACTCACTTACTTGGTGGATCTTGAATAATTTCCCCTAATACACCAGTAGATTAAATTTAAAATAGTCAAAACATTAAAGGAGGTTCGAAGAAGGAGGAAGACGTCATCTAAAAACTAGAATGGAGGAAAAAGAGTATCAATGGAGTGAGTAATGATGGATAGAATGTACCTCCTCAAATCTGCCCAATTTTAGAACCCCTAAGATGTTCAACACTCAATCACGATGAATAAGTGATCTAAAGAGGGGGGAGAGTGGTTGGACACACCGCTGGGTCCCCGGGGATCGTGTGAGTATTGAAATCACATAAAAATACATAATATTTAATACGTAGTTAAATAAATAATCTTCATTTTTAAAACTGGATATGGGCATTTGGCTAGGCCCAATCCTTTAAATAAAAACCAAAATACACCAATTTTATAGATTTATAAAGGTTCAATATTTTCTTTTTAGTGTTAATATGTTAGGGGAGGACATTTAGGAATTGGAATGAGTGAAACATATTAAGAAATGAAAAATTTATAAAAGAAACAAAATTTATTTTTAAATTTGGAATTGGGCTCAGGGTTTGGCCCAATTCATGAAAACTCAACTATTACACCATAAAACCTTGGGAAACCCCCAAAAAAGAATTAATGGAAATTAAATGAAAAATACCTTTAATATATATCCTATATATGACAATTATTGACAACTTCCAATGAATATAATATTTTTCAAAAAATAAACTTTATTTCATATGTTATAATTATTATATATGAGCATAATATTTATTTTAAATTGGTATAATATATTTATATCTATAAAAATCATTTTTTATTCAAATAATCACTATTGATGAATTTTATTCCATATTTAAAATTTAACCATTTAAATAATAATTCTTATCCTTTAAAATGATGGATTTATCTCCCTTTTACATGTTATAAGATTCTCTATAATGATAAACTATCATATGTTCGAACCATATTACATATTAAGCCTTTTTACTCTCATATCTTCATTTATCACTCTTCCTATGTAATATTTATTATATCTTATTTATGATGTGGGTTTTCAGGAAAAGTTTTTAAAAAAAATAATGAGTTGTTTTTTAATCTATGATCAAATTTTTCATCATCCTAATGACATTATCCTTGGATTAAGTTATATATAATTAAATAATAAATTAATGGATATTAATTTTTAAATAAAACTATTAAATTTTCCCATTTAATATTTTATAAATGTTCATTCAAAATTGAGTGGTCATATTTTATTTTTTTGAATGTCTTAAAAATGTTAACTATTTTTTTAACTTGTTTACTTTTTCATTTTAATTTACCTTATTTCTATTCATCATTCATGATTAAAAAACATATTATATTTATAATATTGTAATTTGAACTCATTGAATCATATAATATAACTCATTTTCCCTTCATACGTGGAAATTACATATTAATTCTTTTTGAAAAGTTATTTTTCATCTACATCAATATCCATATATGTTTCTTTATAATAAGTTTACATGGTATTTTTAAAAAATATTTCTAATTTATATATTTTTTTATTGTCATGTATTTCAAACATAATCAGGAAAATTATTTCATTATTATTTTAATGAAACACTATAGAATTTTTTTTGTTCTTTGATGTGGAATACAAATGAATGTATATATATGATGTAATGACTAGTATCGATATTAATATATCATGGGATGTTATAGGATTAGTGAGTGATATGTATAAAAAATTGGTCTTTTTCAATAATGTGATGATGAGTGGGAATAATATCACATAACCCTCATATTTATTTGGTAAATATGTATATCTCATGTTATATTATGTATACGATTAGGGAGTGAAACTAATCCAGTATGAAAATTTGTCCTTTGTGTGATGATGGTCTTTCGAGTTAATCTTGACATATTTTGATGTGATTTATTAGGTTTTCTTCAAAATATAATGATGATAAGATCCTTTGATATCAATTTCGATATACTAGAGCCACACGGTATGATAGTTATCTTATGATCCATGATGTATTGCGTATGTATTATATGTATTGTGTTCATGATACTAGTTTACATTAATAATAATTTATTATTATCTTTTTCTCACTTAGGATCATTTATTGTTTTCACTTATGAATAACCTTATCGAGTGTTCGAGCTTTCCCCTTTTTAATTTCAATTTCCCCGAGGAATAAATGAAATAATACCAATAGTATTTCAAGAATATTATACTATATAAGATAATCAAGGGAGATATTTTAGACTGATTATGGGGTTTTAATGACCCAAAATTTTATTAATAAAATTTTCTATTGAATGAATTAATTTTTTTAAAGATTTATAGTTATGGGAAACACATGTAATATATATAATTTTTTTATTTGTGACTATTATATAATATAGGCATAATTTTTTGAAGCATAAAGTACTATTAAGAATCAATACCTTGGATAATATAGTCATTCAATATAGTCTATTAAGATTACTAAATTTTATGGGGTATGATAAATTCTAATTGGCAGACACTAAAAAAGTGATAACAACACCTAGTACTATTGTACCCTATGGATCCCATTTATCAGAGCTTCATAGGGAAATGGAATCACTAAGATTTTACTATGACCAATCCCATGTTTTGATTAAAAAAATAAACTTTTGGAAAGAATTTACAAGATATATTCAAGATTATTGAAATTATAATCATACCCATGTTTAGAGAAACACCCAAAAATATTTATTCCATTGTAAACTGCACCATTAGAGTGTACAGGTGTGTAAGAAGTTCTTATATATTTGTAACTAAGTAGTATTAAATTTGTATTTAATTTTAGATAAATTAATTATTATATTTATCCCTTTCCATTAATACTATATAAATTATTTATTTAAGTACATTGATCAAAATTAGATTTTGATATAAATAAATCAAAATTGAATTTTTAGGAAATATTTTGTTTCAATTAAAACAAAATTTTTAGTAAATTAAATAATTTTCAAATTATATATTATTTTCATTTACTCTTATTATACAATAATATTTATTTAGATGTAAGTGCTAATATAAATTTATGAGGCTCAACATTATTTTTATAAGGGTTAGAACACTGTATGAGTTAAAAACTATTATTTTATAACAAATATGAACTTATATTTAATACTGTCAAAACTTAAATATGGACAATTATTCTGGTAAAATGAATATTATATTTGAAATTAACATTTCAATATTATGTAATATTATATTTTTTATAATTTTCTAAGACAGTAATATTTTTTTTGTATAAAATTAAATCTATAATAAGTATATAATATGTGTTAAGAAATCATAATGGCCCAAAATTCATGTAATAGATAAAATAAAAGGATTAAATGACCAAAAACATATTTTATATTTTCAATAATTTATTTTGGAATATATTTTATTAATTTTTCAAACATATAAGAAATCCTATTAAGATTATATTATATTTTAATATTTTAGAAATAATTCACTAATAACAAGACTCACTTCCACATCATCAATGAAATTACTTTAAAAAACTAGGTGCATATCATAATAAAAAATTGAAACATAGTTATCTTTGGTAAAATAAACTAGAATACACATAGTAATATATGTTGATTTGATTACTTTTCACTCCAAATCCAAAACTAAAGTTTAAAAATTAAAAAAAAAATTCCCTCCATCATCTTATCAATCCTCACCCATCCAATCATTAATAATAACTCAAAACCCATTGATAAAAAATTTATTTCCCCTCTACCTCTATAAATCCCTCCCAATGTTCTCTATAATTCATAAAAAGCACCTCTAATTCTCTTTCTGTAACTATTTAAAGTTAAGGTATTATCTCCTCTTCCATTTTATTCAAGTACTGTTATTGTATTAATCCTTATAATTTTAAATGGCTCATGTTTTAATGTTCTTTTACACATGAATATATAATCCTTGTGATCCCAGATAATTATATACAACCTTTAACACATATCAAACCCTTCACTATTCATTTAGGAACACCAATTATGATAGTGTAATTTTCCTATGATTTCCAATGCAATTTTTTTTATGAATACTCATCCCCATTAATACACAATTTTATTCACCAATATATATCTAGACTTCATTTATCCTATAATTTTATTTTCATAACCCACACTTGATTTTTTGGAATTAAATATGATGAAATATGTTATAATGTTGTATGATTTATTTGGAATATAAATGCATGTACATAATATTTATGTGGAAGGTGGGACTGAAAAAATATAGCCATATAATGCATTGGGTAATTTTTTAATCTCAATAAATACCATGTTTTGTTCTCTAGAATTTTTCGTAAGAAACCATTGTTAAAATGTTTCAAGGGATAGCCTTGAATAATGATTATAATTTCTTGTTTTATTTTGTTTACAAATTTTTCTGTTTACTTATTGCTATAATATTTTTTAATTATTTAATGTTCAGTTTTTTAATTCTCATCCTTTTATGTCGCCTTTATATTCCTCTTAACACAAATATGTTAATTTCATCACTTATTTTATGATTATTCCATTACTATAATTTATATCTCAACCCTTTTTATATACGTCCCTAACATATCCCATGTAATTTTAGAAGATAAATGGAATTCTAATGGCATGATATCTAGATATAATTAATGTCATTATTTCCCAATTTTATGTTATTGTGAAATGTATCTAATTACCTAATACACATGGATTATCAATCCTATGGTATTCCCTTATGTGTAAAATTATATATTAAATCTTGAGGTAACTTCTATAAAATATAGGGGTTTTCTAAGTTGGTATTACAGTAAATTCTAGTTATTTTAAGGATTTGGATTAGAAAACCATTTTGAAACATTGAGGTATAATACTAAAAAACAAAAAAATGCCTAATTTTTTTAATTTATAGATAATGTGACATCTAGGAAATAGAATCCAGGTCTAAATACTACATGTTGATGTGGATCGGGCATAGTTGTAACTAAGGGTAATAACCCAAAAAAGTTATAATTGGGTTTTAACCTGGTCATCCACTGGTGAACAATAGTGTTTCCTTACTGAACATCTAGTTTTACACTTTTGCGAGATATTCTTTAGTAAATTCACTAGATAATTATAAACCATTATGAATGGAAACAAAATATTGTTAAATTTTATGTTATGAAATAGATGATGAATAATTTTTATTGGAAAATATAAATTTATATGTTATGGAATATATATCATTTATGAGTTATCCTTTAAATTTTTATAGTTTCATTTAATTTATATAATAGATTGAAAATTCGATTCTCAAATTTTGTCATCATTTTATTCAGTGGAAATAAATAATAATTCCCCATGATTTTATGATTTTATTAATTTTTAAAAAACTTATTTTTATTAATAGCTTGTGATACACAAAACACTTGGTATAAATAAAATGTAACATAGTTTAAAATTTCAATATAGAAATTAAATTTATTGTATTGAATAAGAAGAACTAAATTATGAAATTTTTATGTTTTACACTTATATAAAATTAATTCATTATTTATAAATTGGTAAGAAATTAACGTAAAAACATTTGTATGTAAATTAAATGTTTTTCTAACACTCTTTATTCCTATAATGTGTTTTTATCATAATAAATTAAATCGATCATCATTGGTGAATAATCTTAATTTAATTTATATATAATATATTAAATAACTTTTTTTAACAGTTATTTAATATTGTTTCTAGCCATGACAAAGGAATATGTATCCATTCTAATGCTTAAAAATATATTTTTCTAAAAAAATGATTTTATCATTTTTTCTGAACATATTTTTAATTTAATTTTTTCCAATTATAAAAATTAAATTTTTGAGACTATATTACATATTTTAAATCTATAGGTCTAAATTTTTTAAATAGGTCCCTTTTATTTACAGTTATTTTCAAATTTAAGAAAGGTAAAATTTATGACATCAATGAAGGAAAAATCAGGTTATCATAGGTTAAAACTGAATGTTATAATAAAAAACATTCATCTACATTTTAATTTAGTGAAATAAATTTAATAATTATGACCTTATCTGAGAGATTTTGTTTTATAATGTATTCATTCTAATAAAAATGACCTATATAATAAATAATGAAAAATTCACTCTCTTACCTTTCAATATATCTTATACATTAACATAAGAACAAAAGAATGTTGTGAGTGAATAATAATGGTTATTTTATGAATAATAAATAAATTTTCATGATGGTAAATTACTATTAACATTTAGTAATTATATAATTTCTTTAAATTATTTTGCGTCTTCGATAGAATATTTCATAAATTAAAAGAAAAATAATATAAATGATCTAAGAAATATTAAAAGTAATATAATTTGACTTAATTATAATGTTAAAAAAATAATACATCAGTGTGAAATATCAATGTTTTTTTAAATAAATATATTATAATTCAATATTATAATTATTGACTTTAATATTAAATTAAATAAATAGATCCAAAAATTGATAATGACGACATTTTATGAAAATAATAATTTATTAATTTTTTTAAAGTCATAAAATCTTGAATGAGTAAAATGTGGATAATATATGGATGAAAATTAAATTCATTGGTCATCTATGATCCAATAATCACAGAATAATTAAAATTATAACATTTTAATTTTGAAAGAGTTTTTGTCGTGATTTAGGTAAAATATTGTTACTAAGGGTTTAAACCAAATGACAAGATTTAAAAAACAAAATAAACCTATCCAAAATTCATTGGTTGATTCAATTTCAACAAAATAATATATTATATTTGAATATTTTTTCATTTTAGAGAATTTTGTAATAGAATTAATTTTTTATGTTGTAATATTTTATAAAAGTCAAAGTGTGCATCTCCACTCAATTATAAAAGTAAACAGATTCCTTTTCATATTTACACCAATTTCAGCCATATATCTCAACCAAAACATAAAATATTATCTTATAAATATAAAAATACACATTAAAGAGGTGATGGTCTTTGAAATATATAAAATATATGATCCTTAAGAGGACATCTAAAGATGTTCTTTCAACGATGTGGTAATAGCCAAAACGATAACTTTATTTTTACTTCTTCTTTTACATCCTCTAAATAATTGGAATATAAAATAAAATATCAATTTCAATATCATAGATATAATAAAATTTTATTATTATCTTGAAACCATAAATATCCACCCTCTTTCCAATCATATGAGAATTTAAATTATCTCTTTTTCATATTTACGACATAACATACCAACATAGTGATAAAATTCATTTTCCATTCCCATATTTCATGGTTGGTTATTTTGATGAGTCCAATTTTTATGTATGATATTTATTATAACATTATCATTATAGAATTATTATATCATATCTACCTTCTAACCTTATAATTCATTGGAAAATGATAACCACTCTCACCCATTGATGTGGACTACCACCTCCATGTAGTGATGTGATTGTTTTTAGTTTTGATTTAAATGGATGGTAAAAAGGACGGATTTGGTGAATATATATAATTCATATTATATAATAATGACTCAATTAGGCTTAATTATTTCTTATCATTCTATGGATTCTTTTATTTTAATATAAAAACAATGTTCATGCATACGTGTGGCCTACGGTCTCTTCGAACGATGTAATTCATTACAATGCCTTTATTATTATAGATAAATATATTTATATACTCAATTTATAAGTTATTTATATCATTATTATCATTTTTAATATCATTAACCAGGATCAGTGTAAAGGATTCAAACTACCAAATTTAAATTTTTATGAAAAAATGAAATAATTAACAATAGTAAGCGATGATTTTAAGATAGAAATTTTGATAAATGGGTTATGAAATGTTATAAAGGTATCATATATGAAATTTTTAGTATTTAAGTTATTTTTAATAAAATTATAATAAATTTGATTTTATTATAAATGAGGATAGTGCACGTTTATAGAATGTTGAACTCGATGTAATGGTTTTATGTTAAAATATCATTGTTTATCAGGGTTGTTTATTATATAGATTCCAGTGATTAAATTTCATTATTTAACTCAAATTAAACTCATTTAATTATCACATCTTCATGTTATTTCTTTATCATTCATGTTTTTTATTTTACTTAATGTTATCACTCATGATACTGAATGAAAATTTTTAAGGAAAACAAAAATTATTCCATACTCCAATTGAAAATACTTTTTCTTCCATGTTCATGTTTTCAAAAAATGTTTTGAATCATGTATTTTATGTTATACGATTATTTTTTAATTAATTTTAATCCATGATTTTTTTACAATATTCACATGATCTCATCCTTGTTTGTGAGGACTCATCAAGTGCATCCAAGAGACCCGATATCAAATTCAGGTGGAGATATATTTATGGGTTACTATAGTAGTAATGTATCATGAACTATGGTGAGTACCCTAGCAAGTACTCTTTGGTGATGTAGTAGAAATAATTATCCATCTATCTAGGCCTTTGGGCCATGAGTTCTGTCCTTCAGCCCTACAAGGCTTTCAGGCCAACCAAGGCCATCATGCTTATTGTCTCTCAAGTTCATCGGGCCACCCCAAGGCCTTCAAGCCACCCTAAAGCCATTAGGCCACATGAAATTGAAGACATACCAGTCATACATCGATGGAAAAGGATCCAGATGAGGATTTAGAGAAGGCACATTCACTAGAGAAAAATCCAACTTGAATTGGATTAATAGGATGGTAGAAAATTTCCATTAGTACCAAAGTCAAGTAGCTTTGGAGAGGACCACTAGCTAACCAGCCCAGCGAAGGCGGAGTGCTGATATCTTGGCATGTGATGGGGAGGAGCTGTTCTAAATTATCATAATTGGGTGATCCCCACAAATACCTATAGGTTATGTAATTGTCTCAAAGCCTTCAAGACTTGTAAGGGTTCTACCTCAATCCTTGAAAGGTGTATTATTATGAATAATAAACAATAAAGGCCTTTAGGCCATTAGATATGTAAATCCTTTTTAAAATATGATATAAATGAAATATTATTGTCATTTTTGAAAGAAGTACTTTTAACTTTTAATAAAAATGTGAAATCAATCTTTGGTTTAACATATAAGACATGAAAGAATATTACAACATCATTACCAAATAATAATTTTAATATTCCTTTAAAAATTTTAAATTTTAAATTCAAAGTAAAATTTTTAATTAATTTTTGTGAAATTTACATATTTGATGTAAATGTTTTCAATGTAAAAATTCTATTTACCTCAGTACATGCTTTAATTATCCTTTTAAATGAATTTTCATATCAGATTACACAATTTCATGCTTCATAAGATTTTATTAGGATATCATCCAATGGTATCATACTAATTATTTATTTTATTGATTTATTATTATAATGAAACTATTTTTATAAAGGCTATATATTTTCCATGGGTTATCCTATAATGATGATGAAAGTAATTTCTTTTCCACATGTTATTCTATGGTAAATGTTTTATGAAACTAGTAAATTTTTCTTGGGTTGTGATATGATGAATGTTTTAAGATATTTTACAGCTAATCACTATTATTTTCATTTTGTGGTGGGTGGGATAAGAATTACATTTCCTTCTAATACGTTGGTAATATATTGATATCAAATGAGATAAACAGGACTGGAATGGGAAGCCAACTGAGTTAATTATGGGACTATATCCACTATGATATTATTATGAGTGATCCTTTATTAATATAATTTAATGAGATGTAAATTCCACCATTATGATTGTATTTACATTAAACATTTACTACTATGGAAATGAATTTTTGTGCTTACTTGTATGCTAAAAATCAATATCTTATGCCTATTCTATGCACTCATTGGTCATATTATTTGATCCCTTTATAGTTCAGTTGTCACAACTGTAACACCCCAAGATTTTATAGTGTGTTATTTCTTCAAAATAATTCAATAACATTCACTACATGCAACACCAAGTTCAATCGCACCATGACTTACCAAACAAGCTGTTCAAAAGAGGTTTATGAATAGTGTTAACTAAATTTTAAAATTTATATAATCCTTATAATTTTAGAATCCATATTATGAGTTTCTTAGACATAATGTAAGAACAAATTCATTTTCAGTATTGAAATTTTACCAAATTTTAATAGTGAACCCTTTTTAGAATACTATATTTTAAACTTTTTGACTAAATGGGGACATCAAAAATTTAAAATGAAACATCCCAAGCTTCCACGGCACACTAGCGTGTGTTGTACACAACCTCGAGTTCTAACACACACCACAACTAATTAAACTAGCCGTTGTGAATAGTAATACCTACTTTTTGAAATCATATATATTTTATATTTCAAAATGGACTTCATTTTTGGATTCGGAATATCGAAATTAGCCTAGGGTGAAATTTTGGTACTTTTCGGATAACTTTTATATTTTGATGAATAGTGAAAATTACTAAATTAAAATTAAAAACAACTATTTTAATCAAAATAATTAATATTGATAAATTATGAATTTGAGTGGATTAAAGTATATTTAGAATATATTTTTACCATTTAATTTAATGTTTGTCATTGGACAGAATTTCACAATTAAATCAGACATAAACAAGTGTCAACCTTTTGATAGTTATTATCTCTTAAAAACACGCTTTTTATTTTAACAACGGGAATTAATTTTAAATTAATTTCTGACACTTCTATGTTTTGAATTTGGAAAAATGGATTATATATTTGGAATCAGGATGTCCAAACTATGTAAATAGGTAACTTTTATTTTTACACATTTTGAATAATTACTGCGGTAAATATTTTATTTACCATGGTTAAAGGGTTAATCCGGTAAATAAGCGTTAAAAAATAATATTATAATAATACCAAATTACCCTAAAAAGTTTCATAACCTTATTGGTGGACACATACCCGACCATGGGCATCCTTGGGCCGATTTGGGGACCCCTTGGAGCCACTTGTATGTGGTAGGGACACATTATATTAATAAAGTTAAAATAAAAATAAAAATGGCATAAGCTTACATCTTTTAGAAGAACAATTTTTACATAAGGTTATACATGTTGGATTTTCGATTATAAATATTCATTAGAAAGATAAAAAGATTTTCTACATAAGGATATTTTATTTATAATTTTTATACATCATATAATTTAAATTATTAATGACACAATAATGATGCAATGTTTACCTCATTAATAAATCATTTAAATAAATAAGATTATAATGATTAAAATATTATCTAAAACCTGTCCAATTCTTATTGGTTGATGTTATTTAGAATATGAGTCATCTTATATTCGACCTCAATGATTTTTGGACCATTATAATCTGAATATAATTATATTATAAAGTAATACTTTCACTCTTTCTTAAAGAGCCCCTCTTCTCCCTTATAAAAGGAGACCACTTCTACTCATTCCTCACACCTCTCAAGACACATGGCTCGTCCAAACTCTGCCCAAATAAGCTCCCCAAATCCCTCTCCTCCTCCTTGAAGCTTCCCCTTAGGCAGAAAGCATTTCAAGAAGTCCTTTGGTTCCAACCAAAGTGAGTTACCTAAATTAAAGGTAACGATTTCTCTTAAATTATTTTCATTTATTTTGCTTGTCCAACCCCCAAACTCTTTTTATTTCCTTTATTTTGTAACAACAAAAGTATCCTAAATATACTAGGATGTTTTTATAAGATGTATTCGAACTACACATACACCCACCTCCATCTGATGGATGATGAACATAATGTTTCTGTGAATGGAAAACTAACGCCTCACGAAACGATGATTGTTAAAATACATCTTACCGCCTCTCATGGTGGCCATTATGATGGCACTGTAATTAAGTGTGATATTAGTGATACATGTTTTATATATAAGCTTCTGTAATTCCATTTTATTTCATACCATTATTCGTTTCATGTTGTATATACATACGATAATTTCATTTGAGGAAGTGCGGACTACCGCCCCCTTAAAATGATATGACTCGTTTATACCACACATGGAACGTATAAAGAATGGTGTTAATGAACATAAGTAACATATATAAAATATAATATTATACTGGAATAATAATATACCTATGTATCATTTGGATTCAATTCTTTTAAAATGAAAAATTAAATGGAAGTAGCGTTCGTGCGTACGTACGGACTACTGTCTCCACGAACGCGATGAGATTCATTGTCCATCATATCCATTCAAGTATAATTATAATTTTATGATTTAAAAATAGTATCTAAGGACTTGATATCATTATGGATATGAATAATATACATCCCATTAATAACGAATATGGCTCACATAACAAAGAATATAAATAAAATGAACCCGTTAACACCAGAAATGACGATAATTCAAAGATATTATTAACAAATCAATGTTAAAAGATCATATATGATATCATATTAAAGTAAATGATTCTTGTATTATTCAATAACAATTATTTCACCATTATACAGGAGGTAAACCTACCATCGACCAAGGAAAATGTACAAAGTAAGGGATTTTCTTATCTCACTTTTAATTCTGTGATAACTCCATCGATCACCACTTAATTATTGTATGTGGTGTATGTGTACTGCCCATGATTGTATTCATTGTGTTATATACTTTTATTTATGGGTATTTACATCATCATGGTATGATACTTCTTTCATGGGTGTATGTTTCTTAAGTTACCTAATCAATAAGGGAATTTGAGATTTCAATTTCCACTCATTTGGCTTTACGCATATTTCATTGATTATATTACCCCAAGACTATGTGTGGAATCACTATTCATTTGATTATTTCGTAATATCCACTCCCCTTCCTGTGGATATAAGTTTGATACACATAATAACTCCATTTATAATTCTCAAGTCATTGATATGAATTTGATAAGAGTAATTTTAACTCATTCTCCATTTGTTGAGTTAAACATCCAATTCGTTGGTATTGTTTTTACAAGAATATGTGTGAATATCCTTTGATTGATTTACACTGAATATCCAATAATATTTAGTGTATTTATATTTGTCACACATAATTTTGTCGTTGATTTATCCTTAACCTAAGGATACAACCTTTATGAGAGATTTCATCTCGATTTACATTCCATTGAGACTTTTTTGATGATATACACCAAATCACTTTTATGTGGTTTATATAATGTACTTTGACATAGTATATCATGAATTCCTTTATTCTCATGATATTACAATGTTTTGATTACCTCAATTATTTGTATTCAAGTGTCTCTCTTTTGGTTAGAAACTCTAACCAAAATACCATTTTAAAATGTTATAAAGAATTATTCTTCTAAATCATGCTCATTAATGTCCATATTTTAAAAATGGTTTTAAGGATTTATTTATATGGACATTAAAGTTTTAAAATTAAATATCTTTTTAAAAGTTTCAAAGTGGTACGGGACACTTTGATTCAAAAATCTATTTTTGAATGTCTTCTTGACAAATAGTGTGACTTTTTAAAGTTTTCAAGAAAAGGGGGATATTTCTCTCAAATAGTTATGATGAATATTTTCATCTATGTCAACATCCTTCATTATTCATGATTGAGGTTAATGTGATACAATACAATCTTCCATATTTTATCAAATGAGTTATGTTTGACTGTGGATGTTCTATTTTTATACCATTCATGGTTTGCGGTTAAAGTATTGACATTTCGTATGCTAGTTTTAATACGAATGTTTATGTTATGTTTAAAACTATTCATATGAGGAATGCATTGGACTTAATAAGTGACGGGTGGAGCCCGTTATAGCTCCTCGATGCATCGATAGGTCTCATTAGACAAACTAGTGTCTTCGCACAAGGCCTTGGCAAAATCTTATTTGTAGTCTTGGCACGAGGCCTTGGCTATGTGGTTATGATAGTCTGGCATTATGCATTCCATCATTATAAAAGTGGTTATTGATATTGCATGTGATCATTTGACTAGTAGAATATCCATGTGAGTAAGTAAATGGAATTATTTCATTTTACCTTTGCCATTTTATGCTGAAGTTCAAATTTAAAAGGCTTTTGTTTTAGTTATAAATTTCCTTAAGTGTTTATGCTTATTTATGAAAGCTTCTGCTATAATGTTATCCTTACTGAGCATCCGAGCTCACAACTTTCAATGTTTTATTTTTCCCAGGATTATGAAGAAGTAATTTATGAATGACCTGCAGGGATAGTATGAGGGGATATGAAGACAAGATGTTTTTTTTATGATTTAATGTAAAAATTTATGGATGTATCTAGTTATTTCAAGGCTACTAAACTAATCGGTCTTTCGAGACTTGATCTTTCTCGTGATCATGCCAAAGTTATGTAATAATGAACTGACTCTAGGTAATTAGGGTCGGGGCGTTACAGTTGGTATCAAAGGAAGTTTAGTACAAACCTTGGTAGCTATATTTAGATAAACTCTGATTAGAGCACGTAGACCTAAGATGAAATTTGAGGATTAGTATAAAAGAACTTCCTAGAATATTGGTATTGTAGAGATTTTGTGAGTTTTCCGAGAAATACATCCCTGTCTGGATACGAGCAGGTAGAGGCGGCTCTGGCACAGATGTACCTAGGGGTAAAACCGGAAAACACCGCTTTGAGCTAGACTCGAACGAGAACTGGTGCACGACAACGGGACTTGATGCACTCTTGGTTACGACACTCCCGGGGGATATGCTTAGGATAATTTACATTTTCTTTACAAACCGATTTAAGTAATATATACATAATATGAGAGTAAATGACCTTGGTTAATCCTAATATGATTCAAATTAAGAATATGGTGACATTTTAATCTCTAAATGATTTTACGATTACTATTACTCACACAATGCTTTTTGGTTTTAGTCAATGGCTGGATTCCAAGGAAGTCATAGTGACTTTGAGAATGATGTACAAGGTGGGAACGGTGGTGGCGATGAGCAAAAAAATGTAATGTTGATAGGCGTAAAGGATATCGTCTTTATGCCAAATCAGTTTTCCAAAAATATGATCAACAACATATATATTAACAAACTCCCAGACTCAACAAGGAAGAGAAAGGTGATAATTGATAAGATCTCCAGCAATGGAGACCATGGAGAAAAGAAACCTCAATTTTCATCATGCAGGAAATGTGGAAAGAGACACCCAGGAAAGTGTCTCAATGGGACAACAAAATGTTTTACGTGCGGGAAGGAAGGACATAAAGTGAAGAATTGCCGAAGAAAAATGAAGAGTACTATGGAAGAAGATAAAAATGGTCCAAATAGTCCATTTACAGTCATTTGCTGTAAATGTAGGGGACCCGGCCATTACCCGAGTGAATGTCCTATTCTATAGGATATTTTCTTGGTCAAAGAAGAAGCTATGCGGAAATAAATGGTTGGAGAAAAATTTAAAAAGTATTAGCACTCCTTGTTGATGGGTTTACATTGGAATAATTTTCTCTTGTATTTGTAACCCCGCAGTTTTCCATGTGAGAATGATATTTGAGGAAGAATTGTCTCTTCTCTTGTGGATATAGGTATAAATAACCATTTCGTTTTATATGATCATTGGGGTTTGAGAAAATGATAAGTTATTATAATTTGGGATGAAAATTCAAAGTATGATATAACATATGTGGTTAAATTATGTTATTTTGAGGAATTTATCTCATTTTGGTAATATTATAAAATATAGTTTTTGAAAAGGACAACACGTAGACTGTGTGACAACCTGTCGCGTCAGACAAATCTGTGGGAATCGAACCCACAACCAAAGTGCGATTGGGATTTATCGCCTACCACTGGACTACGTGAAGTCCCTGGTTAGTGTGACTATTTTTTTAAGTGGTTTTATTGATCAATAAAAAGCTGATTTGGGTTCTTATGTCTTATCAAATGAATACCCTTGGTATAGGAAAATGATTTGGTGATTAAGTGATAAATGTTATTTAGGAAGATGTTCGTTTTGTTAGGAACACTATATGCCCAAGGAAAATAGAATACAATGAGGTTTCATTTGTAGAGTAATGGTGCATTTTTATCTATGTTTTTATTGTTGATTTATAGTGATTTGGATTATTTATGGAAATGATTAACCTATAACAGAGAATATGTGATGATGTTAATTACATTTAAGTATGTGACTTTAAGAGTATTGAATGTCATTTGGAGATACAATGTAACATGGGAGACTACATAATCAAATTCTTCTATGTTTTGGGATTCAATATTAGTTTGGATTATATTAAAGGATTTTAAGGACAATTCGTTATTGAATGGTATCTATTTAACTTTGGGGTATTGTTTGTTTAATTTTAGAAATTAAGATTAGTGCATATTTATCTCAATGAATATCCTTTTGGGGGATCATTAGATCATTCACTAACCATTTTGGTTTTGATTAATCTTCAAAGACAATGTAAATATATGGCTTATCCTACATGGATCATGTGATTCTATAGAAGTTTATTCTAGCTCTTCTAGTGTGACCAAGTCTTCTTGAATACACATAGTTTAAAAAAAATTGAGTTAGTGGTGGAAATTTATTAAAGAATGAAAATTTACTTAAAATTTAAGTATATCTCATAATGTTCTTAGTAAATATCATAAATGAATTCCTCTTCCTTATGTAATGTAACTTTAAAAAAAATGTTGTCATAGATGGTACATTAAATCATCACTAATTTATGGCTTTGGGATTGTTGGCCTTTTCATAGCCATGTTCTCTACCACTCTCCATCAGATAATTGATGGTTAGATTTCTCTTCCATATCCATATTTTCCTACATGGAACCCTATTATGTGTTATTTTCGGTAATCTTCATACTTTCTACTCTTTATTTTAAATAGAGGCCTCATTAATTCATTTTTCGATGTGGGATTTCAACTAAGATATTTTGAAATGTCAAAAATATGTTATCCCAATACACTATATTTTGTTGAACCGATGGTACTTCAAATCATCATAGATTGATGAGTTTAAGGACATCAATTTTATACTTGGTTGTGATTGATGACCTCAATCACTACTTATAAATATTTACGTTTTCCTCCAATTATATGTCTCTAATTGCCACAAATATTTTCCTAATAGAGATCATAATTTGGTGGTGATCCTTTCATTTCTCTTTTCCTGATATTAAGACTAAATTTTAGTAACCCAATTTCCGATGTGGGTTTTCCCACAAAGATATTTTCTATTTTCAACCTTTTATTTCAAATTTCGAGGACGCAATTTATTGAAGGAGGTGAGAATGTAACACCCCAAGATTTTATAGTGTGTTATTTCTTCAAAATAATTCAATAACTTTCACTACATGCAACACCAAGTTCAATCGCACCATGACTTACCAAACAAGCTGTTCAAAAGAGGTTATGAATAGTGTTAACTAAATTTTAAACTTTATATAATCCTTATAATTTTAGAATCCATATTATGAGTTTCTTAGACATAATGTAAGAACAAATTCATTTTCAGTATTGCAATTTTACCAAATTTTAATAGTGAACCCTTTTTAGAATACTATATTTTAATCTTTTAGACTAAATGGGGACATCAAAAATTTAAAATGAAACATCCCAAGCTTCCACGGCACGCTAGCGTGTGTTGTACGTAACCTCGAGTTCTAACACACACCACAACTAATTAAACTAGCCGTTGTGAATAGTAATACCTACTTTTTGAAATCATATATATTTTATATTTCAAAATGGACTTCATTTTTGGATTCGGAATATCGAAATTAGCCTAGGGTGAAATTTTGGTACTTTTCGGATAACTTTTATATTTTGATGAATAGTGAAAATTACTAAATTTTAATTAAAAACAACTTCTTTAATCAAAATAATTAATATTGATAAATTATGAATTTGAGTGGTTTTAAAGTATATTTAGAATATATTTTTACCATTTAATTTAATGTTTTTCATTGGACATAATTTCACAATTAAATCAGACATAAACAAGTGTCAATCTTTTGATAGTTATTATCTCTTAAAAACACGCTTTTTATTTTAACAACGGGAATTAATTTTAAATTAATTTCTGCCACTTCTGCGTTTTGAATTTTGAAAAATGGATTACATATTTGGAATCAGGATGTCCAAACTATGTAAATAGGTAACTTTTATTTTTACACATTTTGAATAATTACTGCGGGAAATATTTTATTTACCATGGTTAAAGGGTAAATCTGGTAAATAAGGGTTAAAAAATAATATTATAATAATACCAAATTACCCTAAAACGTGTTCTAACATTATTGGTGGACACATACCCGACCATGGGCATCCTTGGGTCGATTTGGGGACCCCTTGGAGCCACTTGTATGTGGTAGGGACACATTATATTAATAAAGTTAAAATAAAAATAAAAATGGAATATGCTTACATCTTTTAGAAGAACAATTTTTACATAGGGTTATACATGTAGGATTTTCGATTATAAATATTCATTAGAAAGAGAAAAAGATTTCCTACATAAGGATATTTTATTTATAATTTTTAGACATCATATAATTTAAATTATTAATGACACAATAATGACGCAATGTTTACCTCATTAATAAATCATTTAAATAAATAAGATTATAATGATTAAAATATTATCTAAAACCTGTCCAATTCTTATTGGTTGATGTTATCTAGAATATTAGTAATCTTATCTTCGACCTCAATAATTTTTGGACCATTATAAACCGAATATATTTATATTATAAAGTAATACTTTCACTCTTTCCTAAAGAGCCCCTCCTCTCCCTTATAAAAGGAGACCACTTCTACTCATTCCTCACACCTCTCAAGCCACTTGGCTCGTCCAAACTCTACCCAAATAAGCTCCCCAAATCCCTCTCCTCCTCCTTGAAGCTTCCCCTTTGGTAGAATGCATTTCAAGAAGTCCTTTGGATCCAACCAAAGTGAGTTACCTAAATTAAAGGTAACGATTTCTCTTAAATTATTTTCATTTATTTTGCTTCTCCATCCCCCAAAATCTTTTTATTTTCTTTTCTTTTGTTACAAAACAAGTATCCTCAATATACTAGGATGTTTTTATAAGAAGGAATCGAACTACACATACACACACCTCCATATGATGGATGATGAACATAATGTTTCTGTGAATGGAAAACTAACGCCTCACGAAATGATGATTGTTCAAATACATCTTACCGCCTCTCATGGTGGCCATTATGATGGCACTGTAATTAAGTGTGATATTAATGATACATATTTTATATATAAGCTTCTGTAATTCTATTTTATTTCATACCATTATTCATTTCATGTTGTATATACATATGATAATTTCATTTGAGGAAGTGCGGACTACCGCCCCCTTAAAATGATATGACTCGTTCATACCACACATGGAACGTATAAAGAATGATGTTAATGAAAATACGTAACATATATAAAATATAATATTATACTGGAATAATAATATACCTATGTATCATTTGGATTCAATTATTTTAAAATGAAAAATTAAATGGAAGTAGCGTTCGTGCATACTTACGGACTATCATCTCCACGAACGCGATGAGATTCATTGTCCATCATATCCATTCAAGTATAATTATAATTTTATGATTTAAAAATAGTATCTAAGGACATGATATCATTCTGGATATGAATAATATACATCCCATTTATAACGAATATGGCTCACATAACAAAGAATATAAAGTAAAATGAACCCGTTAACACCCGAAATGACGATAATTCTAAGATATTATTAACAAATCAATGTTAAAAGATCATATATGATATCATATTATAGTAAATGATTCTTGTATTATTCAATAACAATTATTTCACCATTATACAGGAGGTAAACCTACCATCGACCAAGGAAAAAGTACAAAGTAATGGATTTTCTTATCTCACTTTTAATCCCGTGAGAATTCCATTGATCACCACTTAATTATTGCATGTGGTGTATGTGTACTGCCCATGATTGTATTCATTTTGTTATATAAATTTATTTATGGGTATTTACATCATCATGGTATGATAATTCTTTCATGGGTGTATGTTTCTTAAGTTACCCAATCAATAAGGGAATTTGAGATTTCAATTTCCACTCATTTGGCTTTACGCATATTTCATTGATTATATTACCCCCAAGATTATGTGTGGAATCACTATTCATTTGATTATTTCATAATTTACACTCCCCTTCCTATGGATATAAGTTTGATACACATAATCACTGCATTGATAATTCTCAAGTCATTGATATGAATTTGATAAGAGTAATTTTAACTCATTCTCCATTTGTTGAGTTAAACATCCAATTCGTTGGTATTGTTTTAACAAGAATATGTGTGAATATCCTTTTATTGATTTACACTGAATATCCAATAATATTTAGTGTATATATATTAGTCACACATAATTATGTCGTTGATTTATCCTTAACCTAAGGATACAACCTTTATGAGAGATTTTATCTCGATTTACATTCCATTGAGTCTTCTTTGATGATATACACCAAATCACTTTTATGTGGTGTATATAATGTACTTTGACATAGTATATCATGATTTCCTTTATTCTCATGATATTACAATTTTTTGATTACCTCAATTATTTGTATTCAAGTGTCTCTCTTTTGGTTAGAAACTCTAACCAAAATACAATTTTAAAATGTTTTAAAGAATTATTCTTCTAAATCATGATCATTAATGTCCATATTTTAAAAATGGTTTTAAGGATTTATTTATATGGACATTAAAGTTTTAAAATTAAAAATCCTTTTAAAAGTTTCAATGTGGTATGGGAAACTTTGATTCAAAAATCTATTTTTGAATGTCTTCTTGACAAATAGTGTGACTTTTAAAAGTTTTCAAGAAAAGGGGGATATTTCTCTCAAATAGTTATGATGATTATTTTCATCTATGTCAACATCCTTCATTATTCATGATTGAGGTTAATGTGATACAATACAATCTTCCATATTGTATCAAATGAGTTATGTTTGACTGTGGATGTTCTATTTTTATACCATTCATGGTTTGCGGTTAAAGTATTGACATTTCGTATGCTAGTTTTATTACGAATGTTTATGTTATGTTTAAACCTCTTCATTTGAGGAATGCATTGGACTTAATAAGTGACGGGTGGAGCCCGCTATAGCTCCTCGATGCATCGGTAGGTCTCATGAGACAATCTAGTGTCTTGGAACAAGGCCTTGGCAAAATCTTATTTGTAGTCTTGGCACGAGGCCTTGGCTATGTGGTTATGATAGTCTGGCATTATGCATTCCATCATTATGAAAGTGGTTATTGATATTTCATGTGATCATTCGACTAGTATAATATCCATGTGAGTAAGTAAATGGCATTATTTCATTTTACCTTTGCCATTTTATGCTGAAGTTCAAATTTAAAAGGCTTTTGTTTTAGTTATAAATTGCCTTAAGTGTTTATGCTTATTTATGAAAGCTTCTGCTATAATGTTATCCTTACTGAGCATCCGAGCTCACCCCTTTCAATGTTTTATTTTTCCCAGGATTATGAAGAAGTAATTTATGAATGACCTACAGGGATAGTATGAGGGGATATGAAGTCAAGATGTTTTTTTATGATGTAATGTAAAAATTTGTGGATGTATCTAGTTATTCCAAGGCTACTAAACTAATCGGTCTTTCGAGACTTGATCTTTCTCATGATCATGCCAATGTTATGTAATAATGCACTGACTCTATGTAATTATGGTCGGGGCGTTACAACAACCCCCTCCCCACAAACTATGCCCCTCCTAGGCTGACAATGTGAGAAGGGTGATAATTACCCCTTAGCCCCGCCTCTAGTAGGCCCCGGGTTGGAGACTAGAACCGAGGGTATAGTAAACACACAAATAAGAGGCATTACCCTCTATGAGAACACATGAAAAAGAGAGTGAAAAGATATGCACCAACTAACTCCAACTCATAAAACAATATAAAAGAAATCTCAAGTACACATTTTTAATGTCATGAAAAACTACTACAACTGAAATTGGAAAAACTACAAATACCCAAAATAATGTAAAAACAACAGCAACCACAAAGCCCAAACAGCTCTTACAACCCCAAGCTAGTAGAAACCAGCCTGATCTACATCCTACTCTATGTGACCTGAAAACATTTTATAATGAAATAGGGTGAGTATAATAGTATGCTCTATAGGATCCTCCACATAGCCTCTCCTGCAAATGTAAAGAAATCATGCTAAAGCACAGTGAACAATAGGTGAAACTAAGTCATCATCTAAATAGGTATACTAGGTTCCTAGCCACACCATGGATACTCTCACTAAGTAACACATACAAAATTATATAATATAATAATGAATAACAAGGGTACCCCACTACTACTTCCCAACTAGTTTGCCACTTGTCCCCAACATTGCACGTCCTGCATATCTATATCCAAAAGGCTTGCCTGCAGACACCAGGGTGAAGCACCATTACATGCCCTTCATGCCACCAAACCACCACATCTATATAAGCATGGTAACCAGGTTGTTTTTGGGAGCCACCGCAGCTCACATAATGTGTATCATAAATCATGTATTAAACTTCAATATATAATAGCCCATACACCGAGTAAGGATTCTCCATCCATCATAGCCTATACACGTTACACCTATAGTAGTCCATAAGAATCTACAATCATAATATATGTGTGTGAATAACTGTAATCCATTACTACCCTCTACACACATATATGGGGAAGACTAACCACAATGCCAGCCAGCACATGTAACTACAAAGAGAATAGAGTGGGACAATAGGGGGTAGTCAGCCATCCATCCTCACACAAGAATGTTGGGGAAAATACACCCAAGGCTCAGAATCCCTAGGGTGTTAGTTTCCCTAACTGATGTGGTGGAGTTGCATATGGAAACAAAAAAGTATAGAATATACTATTTCTCACAAACACACTATGGGCATAACCTAGTCCTAGACTAAACTATAGCTAACATCTCTCAGACTCCTAGCTTCCACGTCTAAGACTAGGTATCCTCTAAGCACACAACCATTTAATGATATTTAATGTGTTACCCCATTCCCTTTTAAAGTTCCACTTTACCTTAATTAATAATTTAAATATTAATTACCCATTAACAATTCCACATTATATTTCCTTACCAACACACCCAAAGACTACTATTCCTTTAAAATTTTCAACCACAACATTTCACCCCTGCAAGCTCCAACCCCATGGGTTAACATCATTTATTCAATTATTAATTTATAGCATTACATTCCTACATTCCCAGGTCTTCTATAAAATCATCCTATGCTACTGTAAATAAGGGGGATCAACTCGATGAGTAGACGTACTACCCATCGAGTCTTTGCCGCATATAGGAAGAGCGTAGACCCATACTCTCTTGGGAAGAAAAACAAAGAAAGCACATGGCATACCCTGTACGTCTTTCTCCATTCGGAAGAAGGTTAAGCAAGACTAGCTACCTTGAGCATTGGGGAATGTAAAGTAGATAAACCACCAATAAGATTAGAAAGCATCCAAATATTCACATTGAACTTGTTTCATCATCCCCGGTGTCCTCCCTGACACCCACATGCATAAACTGATGCATTTCACCATTAAAGGGTTCAACTACTACAACAACTAGTAGGCCTCCTTGCCCACACATATCACAATAGCCATCCAGACTAACATCACAACACAAGATACTCGTAAACAAACATCGTATGAATTGAGATATTGGCCCTTAAACAAGAAATAGGGTAACTCAAAACCCTACAAGGAATTATCTTTTATCAAACAAAAATTTCCTTAACCCATCATGAATTAACTGATTTGTTATTCACAGGTTCTAACTATAGGAATCCTAAATAGTAAGCTATCACAAATTTATTAAATATTCTTACTACATCAATTTAATTAGCATCAAATTACAACAACAATTATCAGATTCATTCGAATTCCTTTGTATCTTTATTCAAACAATTATCAATTTATTCCAGCATTATGTTATTTACCAAATTCCATCAATAACAAAAATCTAAAAAATGAAATCCTAGATATCAAACTATCTAGAAAAATAAGAGGCAATAACAAATTATTGATATCAATTTATTTATTTGGTTGAAATATTTATTATGTCAATTTCAATGGGATCCATTGGGATAAAACATGCAAACTCTACAGTTTCATTTAATAGAAAAATATGCAATTAATCCCCCATCTTAAACGGTTCTTTATGTTCTTTATATGAGAATAAACCACACAACAGGTTACAATCTCCTTCTACCTATGTCAATTTTATCCACCTGAGGATGTAGATGCACCACCACACCGATCAACACCCATGAAAATTCCATTAGAAACATGGAGATAGCATTCCATATAAGGGAATAGAGAAACAGAAGGATATGAACCTAAAAGAATGAGGATATATCAAACCTTATATCGATGATTGATCGATAGTGCTTGGTTGCATCAAAAAAGGGGAACCCATCCAAGGAGGAATGTATGATTTAACAACTCCAATGGGATGGAAAGAAAGGTTTGGGCATCTCATAGCTATGAATAAGGAGGAAGAATAATAGAGGAAGATATCTCGTCCATTTAAAAGATTTAACAGTATATCGGTTTATGATACAATGGATTTTCCATTAAAAGTGGATCACATTAAACCACACATTTTACCGATGTAAGAACATCCCAAGCCGTAAAAATAATATAGAAGTTACACCCTTTGAATCTGACATATAGTCCTTAAAAATGCTTTAAATGTATTTTATGTAAAAGGAAACATGAAAGGGGCATAACTGTAGGAAGTTGGAATCACTATTCACGAACTCAAAATCTGGAAAAGAGGCTTCTGTTGGAACCTCACCATTTTGAAAACACTATTCATAAACACAAATATTATAAATGGAAAGAGGCTACCATTGGAACCTCACCATTCATGAAACATTTTTCATGATCTCAAAATTTTGCAAAGGAAAGAGGCTACCATTGCAACCTCACTGTTCTGGAAGCACTGTTCATGATCTCAAAATTTGCGAAAGGAAAGAGGGTACCATTGGAACCTCACCATTCTAGAAACATTGTTCCTAAACTCAAAATTTAAAAAAGGAAAGAGGCTGCCTTTAGAACCTCACCATTCTAGAAAAACTATTCATGAACATGAAATTTGGAGAAGGACCAAGGCTACCCTTGGAACTTCACCATTTTGAAAACATGTACTCAATATTTGGAAAAGGAAAGATGCTACTGTCAGAACCTCACTGTTATGGAAACACTATTCATGGACTCAAAATTTGGAAAAGGAATCGGGCTACTATTTCAACCTCACCATTCTGGAACCACAGTTTAGGAACATAAAATTTGGTAGAGGAAAGAGGATACTGTTGCACTATTCCCAGAAGGCTACTGATGAAACTGTTCATAGAATTTGAAATTTTGTAACATGTTGGGGATAAGTCACCGTGACCACCCAAACATCTCAAACTATAGATTCAAACAAAGTAATGGACCAGAGATGTCTGGTCCATTACTTTAGATATCTCTCAAAACCTTCTCGTCCTCAAGAATTCAAAACCTACCAAAAATGAAGTAGAAAAGAATTCTGAACAACCACCCATCGAGATACCTCCCAAAAGAGATAATTACATTAGAAAAATACAAGGAACATATTCTCATAAACACGAAAGGTATATAACCAAAATGAAAACCTCATTACATGAAAATAGTTAAACATCAACTAACTCTGGGTTCTGATCATGCATCTGCGACTCACATTCCCAAGATCTCTCCTCAACACCACCATGTCACCAGAAGACACAAAACAAGGGAATAGAAAGCCCACACAACACCTTCTCATTTCGGTCTTGGATCTCTACCGGGTGCTCCTCGAAGGTCGTATCCTCATCAGCATCAATCTATCCTAAATAAATGACATATGATTCATTATGAAGATATCAATGGAGCTGTGATACATTGAAAATGTCATGTATCTGAATCATCTATGGGGGAAGCGCTATCTGGTATTCCACGACCCCAACACGAGCCAAAGCCTCGAAAGGACCAACAAAATGGGAAGAAATCATACTACCATGACCAAACCATCGCTTCCCATGATGGGAAGTCACCATAAATTACATGTGATCCCTAAAATCAAACTCTAAGGGTCTCCTCCATTGATTGGAATATGATTTATGATGATACTACATTATCTTCATCCTCTCAAGAATCAGCTGAACCATCTCTGTTGTATTCTGCACTAGATCTGGTCCGAGAATTGCTGAATCTCTAACCTGAGTCCAACATAATAGAGAATGGAAGATCTGGCCATACAGGGCTTCAAAAGGCACCATACTGATGGTGGGGGTGAAAACTATTGATGTAAGAAATCTCCCCCAAGGGTAAGTTCATCATCCACAAACCTCCAAAATCCAGGGAACATGTGTGTAACATGTCTTCATGAGTCTGGATCGTTGGCTCTGTTTGACCATCCTTCTGAGGATAAAAAGTTATGCTAAGGCATAACAAAGAAATAAAAGCATGTTAGAGACCTCTCCACACCCTAGAGGTGGAAATAGGATCTCGATAAAAAATTATAGTACTTGGGACCCCATTAAGTATCACCACCGTCTCCTGATACTGCCGCAACAAAACTTCCACTGAGCTTGACTCATTTATTGGTACGAAGTGGGATTATTTTGTAAAACGATCCACTACCACCCAAATAGATTCATGTCCTCCCGGATCTTGAGTTAAACTAGTAAAAATGTCAATTGAGATTTCCTAACACTTCCATTGAGGAACATCTAGTTGCTGGAATAGACCACCAGGAACATGGTGTTCAACCTTCATCTTTTGGCAGACCAAACATCGAGACACAAACTCTGAAACCACACACTTCATCTCAGGCCACCAAAACGGAATCTTGAAGGCTTATTGCATCTTTGTCACACCTGGATAAACCATTAAAGGAGAATGATATAACTATTTGAGAATCTTCTCGCACACCATCAAAGGAAAAAATATCATTCCATGATACAACACTTGATGTTGTTCATCCTCAAACCAACCATTTGGGGCCTCACTATAAACAACTCGGTCTCTCCAGACCTCCACCTATAGATCCCCCAACTATGACTCTTCCACCTAATTCACCATAGGAGACTACAACATCATCTAAAAAAGAAAAACTCTTCCCCTAACTTTTCCTATATCAAGATGTAATACAGGCAGTTCTTCCATTACTCTCCAGGAGTCACAAGATTCATGCACTACATCACTACATGACTTCCGACTAATCCCATCAGCTACAAAATTGCCTTTCCAGTTTTATACAATATTTTGATGTTTTATTCCTATAAGAACTCCATCCACCAATACTATTGTATGTTCAAGTCACTCTAGGAGAAACATACCTCAAACTCTAATGATGGTTGAAAACCACAAAGTGCTCACCAATGAGGTGATATCTCCACAACAACAGAGATAACACCCTGACTACCAACTCAAGATCATGGGTGGAATAATTATGTTTATGGGGACGTAACAAATATGATCCATAAGAAAAAACTAATCTCTGCTACATCAGAATAAAACCTAACCCTAGATGTGAAGCATCATAGAAAACATCAAACTGAACTCCCTCAGGTTGGTGACAATGAACCAGATCACTTACTAACTTATCCTATAGTTACTCGAAAGTTTTCTAACACTGATTAGTCCATATGAAAGCCTAATCTTTCCTAGTCAAATATGTCAGAGGATTCACAACTCAAGGTAAATATTATATGAACCTCCTATAGTATCCTGCATGACCATGGAAACTTCGCACCTTTGATAATGAATTGGGGGATTCCAAAGTCACAAATGCTTCTATCTTCAATGGATCCAAAACGACTCCATGCTGGGACACAACATTCCCTATGAAACAGACATCTATAGTGAAAAACTTACACTTTAACAACTTCCCAAACAGATGATATTGACAAATAACACCCAAAATAGTGCGTAGATGCTCAGCATGCTCCACCTCAGATGTAGAGTACACAAGGATGTCATTGATGAAAACCACCATGAACTTTTCCAGGAACTCACGGAACACATTTTTCATCAATCTAATGAAAACAACTAGAGGATTAATCATGTAGAATGACATTAAAGAACTCTTAATTCCCATGATGACAACAAAAAGTAGTATTTGGGACATCCTCATCCTTCACACGCTTCTGGTGATATCCAGACATCAAGAAGGCCTTTGAGAACCAAAATTAACCCTTTAGTTGATCAAATAAATCATCAATCTACGGAATAGGGTAGAAATTCTTCACTGTCACGTTGTTTAAACGACGATAATCGACACACAACCACAAATTGCCATCATCCTTCTTCATGGAAAAAACTGGCACACCCCACGGTGACACACTCAACAAAACAAAACCACACTATAACAATTCATCAAGATGTATACGTAATTCTCAGAACTCAAAAGGGGACATCCTATATGGGGGCATAGAGATAAGAGACGCTCCTGGTTGTTTCTTGATCCCAAAATTGATCTCTAATCGAGGGGGTAATGTTAAAACCCATTCTGGAAGGACATCAGGGTACACTTTTACAACCCAGGGAAATGCCAACTACTAAACCTATGAAGAACTTAGAATCATCTCAGACATCATGGATGACAAGGATGAAACATGCCTCTGGCACATCCGAGGGTCTCGCTCACCAAAAAACACCACCATCTCTCCATCTAGATCAAAGAAAAAATCCCGCCTCTTGAATATATCCATGATATCCTGCACTGAATACAACCAATCCATGTCGAGGATGACATCATATGGTTGTATCTGTAAACATAGGAAATCTCTCCAACAGCGGTGCTTCCCTAGAACTAGCTCACAGTCACTATATACTTCAAATAAGTCAGCTCAACCTCCAACAGGCATAGCCAATGCCATGGTCACTAGAAGCATCTCTACCTCATCTCCCAAATCATGGACTAGGGTAGGTGATATGAAGCAGTGTGTCACTTTTGAATCATAGAAGGCATACACTAAGGTAGAAAACAAAAAAATGTACCTCGAACGATGTATGGCTCGACTGATGCTAACAACACTAATGTATGAAGCTGACCACGACCTCCTCCACCGCCTCTCGGACCCTGATGACGACCAAAACCAGGGCTGTGATCTACTATATGAGGACGGGGAGAATCACGATGCTATCCTCAGCCTGCCCCATAAACCCTCTGCTGATCCAAATCTGGTGCAACCTATTTCTACTTCCTCGGATGGAAGTTCCTCAATGGAGGAACCAGGTGCGGAACACCTGGTGCACAATGAATTCCCTAAAAGGATAGGCACTCTCGCTACTAATGACCTCAACCATCAAAATAAAAACAATCACCTGATCCCTTGTCATAGGACTAAGAGCTTCCACACCTAGATAAAGGAGATGGTGAGGGATGGGACCTACCCCTGGGCGAATGGAAACTCTTCTTCCTTGAAAACCGGGAACCCCGGACCATATCTCTACTTCATGAGGATTTATGAACCCTACACCCTCGTGACGATCAAGTTAAAGAAAATTTTCTCTTGATGACCTCTTCTCTTTCCAACACCACAATATATGTCTTCTACATAAATGGGGTGACTTGGAATTAGATATCTAGACGCAAATCCTCATCTAATTGCCTCACCTTGGCCTCCTCATCTGGAAACAGGTCTAAAGAATATCCTAAAAGGTTCCAGAAATGGATTCCAAACTCTCGCAAACTAGAGATCCCCCATCGAAGGGTAACATGTTCTTAGAGACCGGATTCCTGCATAGTCGTAGAAAAAAAAATGACTCAAAACTTGTCTCTGAACACCTCTCATGAGATAGCTAACTCCTCATGATCCTCATGGAACAAGAACCACCACTACCTCACTACTCCATGTATCATCATCACATCCATGGACACCCAGGGCTCCGTCCGATCATGGATCCTACTAATGCCTATCTCAACCTCCTCGATCATGTCTTTTATGACTACATCTGAAACAGAGCCCTTGTACTTCTGTAGACTCTGGCATTGAAACTCTAGGAGTGTCGTCCTCCATGTGTCGTCGTCGTCAACCTCTACCCTATGCTGACCTGTAGGCACAACCTGCCGGACATATTCTATGTGATCAGGATGAGGACATCGACCTTGAGCCATACCTGTAAAATATCAAAATGTTATAGCTCCTAACCATGCAATATTGATGACCCGACATTAATTAATTTTTTTTTCTTCCATTCAATTTAGGTTAACCTATCCCAAGGTCTACCCATTCAAATCTAATCACAAAGAAGACGGTTGTATGATCCTTTCATAGGTCTCTACCCTATAACTAGTATCAGCATGTATTGTAGCCATTTTAAACATAATGGTCTGCACATCAGATCATAGGGGTCCCTAAACACATATGTTTCAGCCACTCTCTAGTGTTTATATCACTTTCCAAACATGACTAACACTATTTTCCTACTAACCCAAGCAACCTCGCATGTGCATAACACCAAACACCATCATATCCATCAACCTGAATTTGATTCCACTTTGTCATAACCCCTCCCCACAAAGTGTACCCCTCATAGGCCAACAATGTGAGAAGGGAGATAATGACCCTCAAGTCTCACCTCTAGTAGGCCATGGGTTAGAGACTAGCACCGATGGTATAATAAACACACAGATGAGTGGCATTACCCTTTAAGAGAACACATGAAAAAACGATATATAAGATAGAAACAAACCAACTCCAACTCAACAACTATATAAAAGAAATACCAAGTACATATATATAATGTCATGAAAAACTACTACAACTAAAAGGGAAAAAACTAGAAATACCCAAAAGAAAGTAAAAACAGTAGCAACCATGAAGCCCAAGCAGCTCCTACAACCCCAAGCTAGTAGAAACCAGCTAGATCTCAATCCTTCTCCAAGTGACATGAAAATAGTTTATATAGACATAGGTTGAGTATAATTGTATACTCAATAGGATCCTCCCCAGAACCTCTCATTCAAATGTAATGATATCGTGCTAAAGCACAATGAACAACAAGTGAAACTAACCCATCACCAAAACAGGTTTACTAAGTTCCCAGCCTCACCCTGGATACTCTCACCGAGTAATGAATATAATAGTATATAATATTATAATGAATAGAAAGGGTACCCCTCTACTACTTCCCCACTAGATTGCTGCTTTGCCTCAATATCGCACGTCTTAAGAATCTCTCTTCAAAAGACGTGCATGCAGACACAAGGCAAAGAACCACAACATGCACCTCACATAAAGAAACGTCCAAATCCATGTAAGGAAGGTAACCACAAATTTTATGGGAGCCACTACAACTCGCATAATGTGTATCATTTGTTGGGTATTAAGCCTCAAGCCATTATAGCCCATACATTGAGTGAGGATCCTCAAGCCATCATAGCCTATACACATTACACCTATAGTAGTCTTTATGAAAATATATCTATAATATATGTGTGTGAATAACCTTAGGCCATTACATCCCTGTACATATATATATGGGAATAAATAACCACTATACCTACCAACAACAGTAACTATCCAGAGAAGAGAGCAGGGCCAAAAGAGGTAGTCATCCATCCATCCTCCCTCTGAAAATGTTTGTGAAAACACCCCCAAGGCTCCGAATCCCTGGGGAGTCAATTACCCTAAATGACATGGTGGAGTATCATATAGAAACACAAAATGTACAGAATATACTATAGCTCACAACCACACTATGGTCATAACCTAGTATTAGACTCAACTGGAGCTAACATCTCTCAGACTCCAAGTTGACACTTCTTAGACTATGTATCCTTTAAGCAGACAACCATTTAAAGAGATTTATTACATCAATTCATTCACTTTTTATCAGTTGAACTTTATATTAATTATTTCATTAAACATTAATTAACAATTAACAATTCCACATTATATTTCATTAGCATCACACCCAAAGTACACTGTTCCTTCCAAAATTTCACCCTCATAATTTCTTCCTAGCAATCTCCAACTCCATGGATTAACAACATTAATTCAATTATTTAATTAAAACATATGTTTCATATATTACCAAGCATTTTAGAAAAATATTCTTTGCTAATAAACATAAGGGGGCTCAACACGGTGAGTATATGAACTACCTTTTGAGTCTTTGCCGCCTATAGAAAGATTGTAGACCCATCCTCCACTGAGAATCTAAACACGGAATGCATGTGTAATACCCCACAGATCTTTGATCCTTTTAGAAGAATGGGAAACAAGACAAGTTTACTTGAGAAATAGAGAATGTGAAGTAGATAAACAACTAATAGGATCATCATGCATCCAAACATTCACATCTAAAATGTTTCATCATCCCTAGAGTCAACCTTGACACCCACATTCATAAACTGATGAATTTCACCACTCTAGGCATCAACTGCTGCAACAACTAGTCGGCCTCCCTACCCCCACGTATCAGAACAACCATAATTGCTCACATCACAACACAAGAAGTAGGAACAAAACATAATATCAATTGGGATATTGGCCCTTAAACAGGCAAGAGGGTAACCCAAAACCCGACAAGGATTTATCTTTTAGAAAACAACCCGTTCCCAAATCCATATTGAATTACCTGATTTATTATTCACAGGTTCCAACAATTGGAAACCTAAACCACAAGCTATAAAAATTGATTAAATTGGCTTACTGAATCACTTTGATAAACCCAAAATTACAACAACAATAATAGTATTCATTCATATGCCTCTTTATCTTTATCCAAAAAATTATGATTTAATTTTGGTTTTACATTTTTTACCAATTTCCATTAAGAACTAAAAGCTAAACAAATCAAGCATAGATATCACACTACCTAGAAAAATAAGAGGCAATAACAAACGATCGATACCAATTTTCTTATCGAGTTCAAATATTGATTTTGTCAATTCTATTATGATCCCATGAGATAAAACCTGGAAACTCTATAGTTGCAAGTAAAAGAAAAGATAAGCAATAAATCCCCAACCTCAAACATTTCTTGACATTATTTATACAAGAATGAGCCACACAACGGGTTATGATATCCTCCCCCCATGAAAACTGTATCCACTCGAGGATACGGAGACACCACCACACTGTTCAACACCCAAGAAAAGACCATTTGGAAAATGGAGATATCATTCCATAAAAGGGAAAGGAGAAATAGAATGAAATAAAACAAAAATAATGTTGATAGATCATACCATATATTGATGTTTTATTGATACTACTTTGTTTCATCCAAACAAAGTAGAACCAATCCAAGGAGAAGCGTTTGATTACAAAACTCCAACATAATTGAATAAAAGGATAGAGCATCTCACAACTCATAAGAAGGAGTAATAATAATGCGGGAAGATATATCTTCCATTTATAATAATTAATTTATTTGTTGTTTAAGATACGCTGGATTTTCCATTAAAAGAATATCACATTAAACAACAAATTTTGACCAAGTAAAAACATCTTGATCCTTAGGAAAATTAATATAGGAGTTAAGACCATTGAATAAGCCATAGAGTCTGTAAAATAGTGTTGTAAATGCATTTTATATCGAAGGAAATGTCAAAGGGGCGAACTGTATGAAGATGGAAACACTGTTCAAGAACTCAAAATTTGGTAAAGGGAAGAGGCTACCCTCGGAACCTCACCATTCATGAAACACTATTCATGAAATCATAATTATGAAATGAAAGAGAGTACTGTTGGAACTTCACCATTTGGGAAAAACTATTCATGAACTCAAAATTTGTCAAAGGAAGGAGGCTACCGTTGGAACCTCACCGTTGTGGAAACACTATTAATGAACTCAAGATTTGGAAATGGAAAGAGGCTACCATTAGAACCTCACCATTTTAGAAACACTGTTTATAAAATAAAAAATTGTAAAAGGAAAGAAGCTACTGTTGGAACCTCACTGTTCAATAAACACTATTCAGGAACTCAAAATTTGGCAGAGGAAAGAGGCTACCATTAGAACCTCACCATTCTAGAAAAACTGTTCATGAATGAAAATTTGGAAAAGGAAAGAGGCTACCATTGGAACCTCACCAATTTGGAAACACTATCAGAAACTCTAATTTTGGGAAAGAAAAGAGGCTACCATTAGATCCTCACCATTCTGGAAACACTATTCATGAACTCATAACATGGAAAAGGAATGAGGCTACCATTGGAACCCCACCGTTCTTGAAAAACTATTCATGAACTCCAAATTTTGCAAAGGAAAGAAGAAGCCATTGAAACCTCACCTTAATGGATGTACCTTTCATGAACTCAATATTTGTCAAAGGAAAGAGGCTACTCTTGGAACCTCACCGTTCTAGAAGCATTGTTCATGAACTCAATATTTGGAAAAAGATAGAGGAAACCATTGGAACCTCACTATTCTGTAAATACTTTTCATGGGCTCAAAATTATGAAAAGGAAAGAGGCTACCATTGGAACCTCATCATTATATAAACACTGTTCATGAACTGGAAATTTGGAAATGGAACGAGGCTACCATTGGAACCTCACCATTCTAGAAAGAATGTCCTTGAACTAAAAATTTGGAAAAGGAAAGAGGCTACCTTTGAAACATCAACATTATGGAAACACTATTTATGAACTCAAAATTTTTAAAAGAAAAGAGGATACCATCGAAACCTCACCGTTATGGAAACACTATTCCTAAACACAAAATTTAGCAAATAAAATAAGCTATTGTTGAACTATTCACAAAATGATACCTATGAAACTGTTCACAAAATTGGAAATTTTGAAATGTGATAGGGATAAGTAATATTGACCACCAGATCACATCAAATTGTAGATTCTAGTGAAGTAATGGACCATGGAGGCCAAGGACATTACATCAGGTCTTATAAATTGCCATTATTTATGACATGAGTCAATATTATAACCAATGATATTATGAGAAGTGATTTAAAATTTTAAGATAATATTCTCAAACCCTTATGCTCATGTTATGAATGTGTGATCTTTTATATCTTCCTTATTTAGACTTATTAAGCATTTATGATCGCCCTATCTAATGTTTCCCTTCACAATTATATGAAGGATGTTTTAATGTATGATATTTCTATGAAGGGATATATTTGTGAAGAACTAAGTGGGATACAATATAGATATCATATGAACAAGTATCTTATGTACCAATGATTCCAAATATACTATACCAATATCATTTTGGGGATGATAATAATATTTTGTTTTGAATATTAAACTAATAAGATAGAATATTTATGTATGAAATATCTCTGTCGATTTTATTGGTATCAGAGAATGTTTTAGTTATATTTTGAATCTATGATTAGAAAATTTGAGTGAGAAGCCTTATAATATTTTGATCTATAAGATAAAATCCTATGTTATGTTAAATAAATGAGTGCGGTTTTTACAAAAAACCACCCATGATTGGATACTACAGGTGTATGTGTATTTGGAAGGGGTGTATATAAGGGTAATAACCATGAAATGTTTTTTGAATATATCTTATCCACAATTCTACAAAATGGTGATTGTGCCCATACTGCCTGCCTGGATTGACACTCTCTCGTTATGTTATTGGTTTAATTAATATGTTCTTTAATAAAAATTATTAATAATTTGAATATTTGATGACTATAAATGACCTTGGATGAACATAATGTGTTAAATTTTAAAAATTAAATGTATTTATTTAGAAATCCTATAAATTATTTTCCATTATTATTTGGTTTCCCACTATGGATATTGTTTCCCACAATACACTTCTTAGTTTTTTTGTGGTCAGAAGAAAAATGAATCACTATAATACAGAATGTGATAGACAATGAAATGATTTTTTATTAGAGATACCACATTTTATGAGTATTATAATTAAAAAAAATATCACTTATATTATTATACAACATTCCGAATATTTGCATCTTTCTGACATTCCAAACAAAAAAAGAGGGAAATTTTTTTTATTCTTTCATGAGGTTATACCTGACATATTTTTTAGGGTCTTCTAATCCAATAGTCACTAAAAATGGATTATTTACATTAAAAATATATTCTTCATTATTACATGTTAAAAACATGAAAAATATATTTTGGTTGTTTATCATTTAGAAGGTAAACCAAAAAATTTTTGGAATATTATGAAGAACATGATCAAATAGGAAGAAATTATCTCCATGTAGTGTGATATGTTTGAGAGATTATTTTCCAATAAGTAGTTTCTTCATATTTTTCATACGAAATTGAAAAATTATTCAATTATCTAAACTAGGTAGATAATGAATATGTTATTACCTATTGTTAAAATTTTACAAGTCTTATGATGTATGCTACTGGTATTATTAACTAACATAAAATTCATTTTGATCAATTAATCAGTTGAATAAAAACACACATTTTAAAAAATTTAGAAATAATAGAAATTAGTATCCATCAAGAAATTATTTTTAATTATATTATGGTAGAAATGGATATTGGATTTACATATCCATATCATAGTTTTGATATGAAAAAAATTATGTTATTCAAATGAAATCATAAAAAACCTGGAGAAGAACACTATTTTAATTTATTCTCAATGTTTGGAGTAAAACATGGTGTCAATAATTATATAGGGGATATGAAATGTTTTTAGTGAGTAAATTATGGTTATCATGAAGTGTTATGTCATTGTGATTTGTTGATGATATTCAATGATGGATTGAAATAACCAAAGAATGCACTAACGATAGTCCAATGTTTCAAATGCAAGGAGTACAGGTTTTATGGTAACTATTATTAAATATGAATTTTAGAGATGATAATTGATGTTACCATACTATTAAGCCTATATAAAACGGATATCTTAATAGGTCATTATTATTGATGTTGGATATGATGACAAAGTGGTGACAAGTATATTTACAACCCACTCAAGAGTATCTATGGTCATATTTGATTTAATATTTACCCACACTATTATATCTGAGGAGTTTTCTAAGGGTACCACAATACCTCCTTGATTATTAGATGTTCAATTAATAATGAAGACCCCTAATGGTTTGATGATGACACCACAAGCCTCTTATTAATGTTCTATTAATGTTTTTCTGAATGTTCATCCTCCAAATCATGTTATTATCCATCCAATTTAACATGATGTAAATTTGGAAAATGATTGTATTTCTTTTCATAAAGCATACTTCAATTTACTTGTAAGGTATTTTAGGTTTGATATTATAAAAAAAACAATTATAATATCTTAGTGTGATGATAATTGTAAAGTTACCATAGAAATTTAATTACCTGTAGGGTTCCAAATTCCAATTGAAAATAGGTTTTTATCTCAGATAGATTGGGAGAAACTAAAAATAGATGATATTATTTTTTCCTGAGTTTATTGTTATCTTTTGAGAAGAGTTTACCAATATTATATTGTATTATAAAATATTATTTCTCAATATAACTCATACAAAGAAATACACCTATCTGAAAAACATTATATTATAATGGCCCTAATAGAGTTGAGGAATTACAGAAGAAACTCTAAGAGATTCATTAATATTGTTTTATTTCACCATGTGTGTCATCATAGGGTGAACATTTTTTAAGAGGAAATATAGATGAATGAGACTATGAATTGATTATCAAGAAATTGAAACAACACACTCAAGAATATGTATCCTCAACCTTGTATTGATAACAGGTTTGATCAACTTCATAGAGCTCAATAATTTCTCAATAGTATACATTATACAGGATATCATCATTGGGGGTTAAGAAAGAGGATATACCCAATAAAAATTTAAATACAATTTATGGACACTAAAAATATACAGTGATGTCATTTGACCATTCTAATTACCGAACTATTATCATAGAAGTTAGGAATAGAGTTATTAGAGATTACCTTGACCAATTTTTGGATGTTTTTATAGATGATATTATTATATATTCACTAATTAAGGACTAGAATTAATATCACTTATGTATTATACAAAGGAAACCATGAATGGATAATTTATATGAAAAAATTAGGAATTTTTTTTGGATAAAAATGTTTCATTTTTTATTCATATAATCTCATGTAAGGGTATATAACTAAATTCTTCTATGATTGAATTTATTGATCATTGAACAAGACAAGAAACAATGAAAGATATATATAGTTCTATTGGTTGGGCTGGATATTATCAATGCTTTGTGGATAATTTCACCAGACTACCAAATAAACTGGCCAATTTTAATTGAATGGGAGAAAAGTTCATTCGGTCATATGAATGATTTGAAAATTTCATGGAATTGAAGAGAATATTATTTTTTCCTCCTTGGATTAAAATATTATATATTATATATGTAACACTAAAAGATTTTGTAATTTTTTTATGAATACATTTAATATTTTTTATATTTTTTTCATGGAACATCGAGTTTTGATTCTATTACATTAAACACTGATATTCTCTTACTTTTCACATAACACCATGATATGCTTGTATAACATGCAACACTGTGATTAGCCTACGTTGAATGTAAAATCGAGTTTAAATAAAACATGACATACTATTAAAATATTAATATTTAATGTGATCGTTATCACCTATACATTAGAATAGAGTGTGTGTATTGGATTAAATTAATTAGGGAAATATTTTATTTACTAATATATATATAATTAATTAATTGGTGACTAATTAATAAAAAATTAAAATAAAAACAATTTGAAAATAAATGAAAAACTTTCTGGAAAAAAAAATTATTTGCAAAAACATCTTTTATCTCAATAAATTAAGTAAGTCAATGTTGGTCGATTATTTAAATTAAATTTTTGTATAATATATTAAATAAAATTTCTATCATTTATATTATGTGTTTTCTAGACCAGAGATAATAATAAATCCAATTTTATGCTTAAAACATTATTATTCTAAAAAAGCAATTTTATAATATTTTGTACAATTATTTTAATTTATTTTTTTGAAATTTTATAATTATTTCTAAAATTAAAAATATTATTTTTAAATCAATATTTCAAAATTATTTTATGAATAATTTACGAAAATTTTATAGAAATATAATTTCTCTTAGTGAATATTAAAAAATACTACTTTTTGTTAATAAACTTTATTTTCATTCAAAGAATTTATTAGATAATTTTTTTATTAATCAAGTTTTAAAAGTAAAATTGGATAATTTATATATCTATTAATCTAATTTAGGTCATTTAAATCAATTTTATATTAAATTTATATGTAAATATTTTTCATCTTTTTAAGTAGTTTACTATGGAAAACTACATTTTCATCTCATCTACGTGATTAATTATAAACTAAATTTTATATTTTTTAAAGTTTAATATAGAAAACATGATTCTATTTTTTGAAAGAGAAAAATTTATATTATCTAAAAATTTCAAATTAAATTTTTATCATAATTATTAATAAAAAATGTGAAAATGAATTATAATAGTAAATGTAAAAATGTGTTTGTATATTGATTAAAATAAAACACTATGTTTTAAAAATTACCCAAAGAATGTATAGCACCCATTTCCTTGAAAAAAAACTTAATTTCTTTTTTCATTGATTATTTATAATTTTCTTTCTTCATGACATGTAAAAAACATAGGTGCATCATTTTCATTCAAAAAATTACAAGGTACAATGCACCTCACATATAAAAGGCCACCCCATCTCCCCAACTATTAACATTTTAAAAACCCATTGGATTATAAAATTTTAAACCAAATGATTTACATAAATACCATATCTCATTCTCGAATCTTTATTTAATTCATAAATCAATCATATGAAGATGTTTTTTTCAAACTAAATAATTTTTTTTGACAAAGAGGTAATAATCCTAATTGAGAATTTTTTTCTTCCTCCACCTCTGTAAATTTTTACTAAAACATTATAATATAATAATATAAGTATGTTATTTATAAATTGATTTTATTAGTTTAATTTAATAACCTAATATGTTTCCTCTTCTGTAAAATGGTTCATGAAATCATTATTTGTTTGGATGAAGGACTACCACCTCACGAAATGATGATTTTTGCTTTCCATCGCCACCTTTAACAACTATATATAATTATGGAATTATTATTTTTATATGATATTTTTGATATTCTATATTTCTTCTAGATAGATTATATCTTGTATTCCATCTTATTTTACATTTTTTGTGAATATAATAATTCCATTCATGTGTATCATGGACAACCCCGTCTAGAATCAACATGATTTTCTCTTCTCATATTCTTTACATGGAACATCATAAATATAGCTTTAAATAACAAAATTTAATTTATATTAAATTATAATTATTTTTTAATGGTAATATATTTTTTAACATTGTTTTATTTATTCCATTTATAAAATGGAAAAAATGTTCATGAGTACATACAACCTATGTTAAAAATAAAAAATGTATTTCATTTTATATCTCTAACTTTTATGGATTAATATAAATTAATATGTAATGAATACATATGATATCTATATTGGGTATTAAATTCAATATATTATGTAGCCATTAATAATTTATGTGTAACAAAAATTTCAAATAAAAACATATATGAAAAACAAAATAGTTACTATTTAAAATATTATTATAATAAGGAATTATTAAAAAATATATAGTAAAAGGTAATAAGTAAATAATATATGGTATACTATATATAATTATTCATATAATATATATTTATAATAAACTTATATTTATTATAAATGAGGCTTTAACATGTACGTAGGATGTTGAGACAAATGATAAGGGATTCTTGTTTCAGTTTTTTCTCTTAAGATAAACATTCTATATTCACAAAATATTTTCTAATGTAATGTATAAAATTCAAAGGAATTTATTTTTTGATTTTTCAACTAAATATTTTTTTAATTTACATATATGTTTTATTATCTATATTTTCTTTTATTTATGGTTAAAAAGTTACCAAAATAGTGAGATATTTTTGTCTCGAATGGATTTATTTGGGACATAAGTTATCTTTTTTTACCTGTCTTCTTATATGATATGAATATACATAACCTTTGAAATTTAATATAAATAATATAATAATTTCCAAGATATAAATTTTTTTTAATGTTATTATTTACTGGGGCCTATGATAGAAAAGATACCAATGTAGTAAAGGTATGATGTTGTAATCTCAATATTAATATACACTAATTGTGATTATGATTTAGATGATTATATCATGTGATATAACTCAATAAAAACTAATTATTTTTATTCTCCTATTTTTTATTTCATGATAATACATGTTTCAATACATTTTACCCTCTATATGCACTCAAGAGTTAAAAATAATTCTTTTTAGAAAAATAAATTTTATTTCTATTTTTGATCAAAAACCATTTTTCGTACAAAAAAATATTTCCTTAAAATATAATCAATATCAAAATAATTTATTAAATAATTTTTTACCCATGTTTAAATTTTATAAGAAATATTTTAAAATTATTCTTTATGAAACTTTCCCAACAATTATTGTATATCATTTACCAAAAAATGTGAAAAGAATAATTTTTTAAATGTATGGAATTTACAAAATATTCCACCATCATGACTACCCATTTTTCAATTGATTTATTTATATGATTCAATGGAAATATTAAAATAAAATGATTATTATAATGATTTATGTTTTAAAAAAGTTAATGTGTACTAGATATATTCTTCAATATATATTTAAATTGATTTTTAACACATCGTTTATAAAATTTGAATGATATTTTCAGAGAAAATGATTTATAATTTTTTCTATTTTTTAAAATATTTTTTCAATGTGGAATGATTTGTTTTCCTATTGTAATTTATCAGGTGATATTTCAAATACCACTTTTCACCTAATATGAAACCCTTAAATGTTACTTATGCTTTAATAGTGAAGTTATTGAATGATACCATCCATATTTCTTATATGGATAGTTATTTTTTATGTTGATGAAATATTTATAGAACCCATTTATTTCAAATGGATTATGTTATTGTGAATTGTTGAAATGACAATGAAACATATTTTAATTACACTATTTATGATGGAAACATATGATAAATGTTTTATTATATTTTTTAACACGTAAGTATCGTTTTCATTATGAGATGGGTGGTGCCGATACCTACCTCCATGAAATTAGGTAAATCCTTATATCACATCAGATAACAATATGATACATTTTAATAGCCTAGATCTAATAAAGGAAAATGATATCCCAAATCCACTATGGAAAATAGGTGCATCATAATCATCAACGTTAAAGAGGTGATAATTACTAACCCACTATATTTATTTTCTTGTTATTTAGCCATGTAATATTAAATGGCTTTATATATTTCTGATGGTGCCACACTTTTGGGACATCAGTTAATGTTTTATGAATTATTTTTTATTATTTCTAACTCTTATGGTATATCTTTTTAGAAGTGGAATAGTTTTATTCACTGACTCTTGTTTATTATCTACAATAGGTTGGGTATGATATTTTTAAGTAATTTTGATGAGAAAATACACTTATGTTTATCTAATTCATTCATATAATCATATATTGATATCTCATATGTTTTCCCTTATTGAGAATCTAATATCACCATTTCTTATGTCTGATTCCTCTGGTTATGAAGAAATGTTTGAGTAGATTATGGATAAGAGGAGGGAAATGTAAGAAGTTTTTTGTGTGTTATGTTGATCATTATTTATGAAATATGAATATTATTTTTATAGTAATTAAATACATACAACATTTATGGTCCTTGGGTGTGTGTATGGGAAATATGTTTACTGTTTATATAAAAAGATCTGATATTTATGAATGAAAAGTTTATATACATGCAGTATAAAGGGTTTTTAATATATAGTCATTTCTCAAGATAGTTAATAGTAAGTGTTATCATGTTGAGTAATATTTTCACGTATTCTTCCTCACATAATTTTATGGTTCATGAGAAAAATTACCCAACTCATGATTTGGAGTTAGTTGCTGTATTTTTTACATTAATTATATAAATGAATTAACATTATTTGATAAATATTTGATATATATAATGATAATAAAATATAAAATTATATATTCTCTCTAAAAGAGATGAATATGTTCTAGATAATATAGTTTGAATTGAATAATGATTATGAATGCTCAATATATTACCAACATAGGACTGTGAACAATGTGGAATATTCTCTAAGTTGAAAGTACTATTCTAGATTATCTATGATGAGGATAAAAATGATCCCATATTTCTAGATATTAGAATGATATAACAATAAACATTTAATTATACGGAGAAATATTATATTTATGAATGATTGTAAAACCATATATCTCAAAGAGTATTAATGAGGCCCAAAAAAAGACATGGTGCTATGGAAGAATGACATAAATATTCAAAAATTAGAACTTTATTAGGATAGAATTATATGATTTATAAACCATGTATGTGTTCCAACCATAAATATTATAATAAGGATCTATATGATAAGGGTCATAGTTTATTATTCTCTATTCATCATGGATGTATGATAAATTATAGGGATATAAATTAGTATTTCTATTGGGTTACCATAAAGAGATTTTTTTTATTTTATATAATATATATTTTTATTTTATGATTTTTATTATATGATCCAGAAGACTAAGGATATTTCAATATCATTACCCATAACATAACAGTGATAGTAAAACTGCACCACAAATTTTGTTTTCAGAATCCCAAAAACATCTAAATGCCTAAATTTTATTTGGAATGTAGTCAAACTCTTTAAAGATTAATTACACTTCATTATTATGATTGAATATTTATATCATAATTAGATTTAGATAATTTATATTATGTAAGTGATATAGTTTTATGCAGTACCATAATCTATTCTATCTAATTAGGACTTGTGGTTTACCAAGATGTTCGTCCAAAGCCTTTTGTGGGTTCGGGATATATAGATTGATTTTAGTATAACTAATCATCCTCATATATATATATATATATATATATTGAGAGAACCATTTAAGAACCTAGATGAAATTATAAAATTTTATTCTTCAGATTTTAAATATGGATGGGATCAACACCTTCCTCTAGTATGTTTTTTCAAAAATAGCATTTACATGAGAATTTGGATGGATTCTTATGAGAACCACTATCGAAATAATTATAGAACATGAATTTTATGTGAGTAATTTAGATAAATTATACTCTTAGGAACTAAGGTAGATGAGGAAATGGAAGATAATGTTACATCTATTAAGTCTCAGATCAAGGAAGATTTGAGTTTAACAAAAAGTTATGATGACAATCTTTAATGTAATCTAGAATTTGAAGTTACCGAAAATTTATTTCATAGATTTTTCTCAGTAGTAAAACTATTAGTGATTTAAAAATAAATAAATGTTTGAAAATAAGTATATTATACCCTTTTCTACTATTGATTGTGTGGGTACATTATCCTATCACATGGAGCTTCTGTGGAACCTCTCTCAATTTCACTATTTCTTTCATATATATCTCATTTAGAAGTACAAAACTGAACATTCACAAGTACTATCCAATGGCACACTATTGGATTCTATTCTTTTCTATAAAGAAATTTTTTTCAAATAATTTCATAAAAGAGATAATGTGTTATGGGAAACTATTACCCTCTTACTTAATGTTCTCTAGATGAATCATAATTTCAAAAAGATACTTGAGATCATGAGGATATAATGAAAAATATTTATCCTCATTATTTGTTTTAATGTAATATAATTTTGGGGGATATATTGATTTTCATGGGTGTGGAATGTAATGTACCAAGATTTCAGGATATATATTTTTAAGATAAATTTATTTTCATTTACTGCTTATAATACACTCCACCCCAAGACAAAATTAATAGAAATATTATATACCATTAATATATAGTTTTTTTATTAATGGTAGTGGATAAAAATAAATAAATTAGTAATTTTTTAGGGATGTAAAAAATAAATTCATTAGATAAAAAAATATATATCAATTTTTATGCTTAGTATGTACTTTTAAGTAAAAGTTTTTATCGCATTTCAGAACTTATATTATATTGAATTTATCCGAAATATATGAATTGAATTTTGAAAAATAGATTCCCTATTTGGAATCATGTGGTATAAATTATGTAAATTGGCCCATTTTTTATTCATTATGCATAGTGATAATTGTAAAATTTATCAATTCAATAAATGGTAAATCAAGAAAATCTAGGATTAAAATAAATTTTAAGCTCACCAATTTTCATTATTATTCATATTGGATAAATGTAATTTTACCCTTGTCACCTCAAGATTGATGATTGATTTTTTAAGGGTCATGATTCTATGGAAATTACCTATACGATATTCAATTAAAGGAATAAGAAATACAAAAAATGTCACTATAATACATTTTCTTTTATTATGTGTCTAAATAGGGGGAAAATATTGTTTTGAGTGAATATTTATATTGATTTTTATATTAAAGATATTATTATCAGGATTTTAACTTATTTTTATTTTTTAATAATTATATAATTACAATAAATACAAACAAAATGTTGACACTCTATTTCTACAAATAATAGAAAAATGAAATATTTGATTTTAAAAATAGTAAAACTATTATAATATGTGTAATTTAATGTGATATGTGAATATTTCAGACTAATATAACTTAACTTTTTTGTAATAGTATTATATTTCAATTCCTTATTTTTCATGGTTTCTTTAATTTGAAATTAATAGAATAGTTCCAAAATTTTCAGTACTAATATTTTATTAAAATAATATTTTATTATATTTTATAAATTTAATAAAAAAAATAAAAGGGTACATGGTGGATAGGATATGGTATAATATTTCGTTAAATTTCTATTTAGGAGCCAACTATTACCTTATATGTTGAATTACAACCATTAAGGAGTAAAAAAATATGTTACTGCCTTCAAGGTTAAATGAGGTTAGCTAAGTTGGTAAACCAAAATAAAATTTTTATAACACCAATTAAATCTATAAATTTATTTAGTTGATATGATTGGAACCCAATAATACCTTAAATTGTAATATCTATATATTTGGATTCATTTTCACAGAGAATATTTTTTATATTTTATTGTTTTGAGAAATTTCAAGAGTGCCCCTCCAATAAAGTATAAAAGGTAACCCCTTATATCTTTTCTTTACACCACATTTAGCTTTCTAGATCAACCAATACATAAAAACATATTCTAAAAATCCTTGTTTATATTATAGATGTCTTCTTTTCCCCAAATACTAACACTACATCCCCTAAAAGTAGATTTAAATGAATTATTTCAATGAAGAGACAATTACTTTAATCGATCACATTATTTTTAAATATTTCATTAACTCATATTAATATGTGGAATATATCATTAAATAATAAATTATGTATCCAATATAAATTTAAATTTTTTATTAGGAATCCCCCATTATTTACCCTTTCTTCCATCAAATGGGAAGTGAAGGTCTCCCTTGTTTGTCGGTAAAACATACTATCTCCACTAAGTGATAAAAATCAGATTTCATCCCCATATTTTATCGATGGTTATTGTGATTTTTTTAATGTTTTTATCTAAAATTTATCACATGAATATACTTAAATAATTATATTATCATATATAACCTCATAGACTTCAATTATTTGGAAAATGATATATTTTCCCATTCAAACATGTGGACTGCCACCTCCAAGAAGTGATGTGTTTCGTTTTTCATTTCATTTTCATATGGATAGTAATAAGGAAGGATTTTAAGACTATATAAAATTTTTAGGTTTTAATAATTTTTATATAATGTTTTATTATTATATATATATATATTTTATTACATCCACTAAAAATTGAAAAAAAAACATTCATGTGTACATATGGACAACCCTTTCCCTAAACAATGTAATTCATTTTTCTATTATTAAATTTTATTGATTAAAATAAATTAATATATAAATAATAAATATGATAATTATATCATGATTAATATTCTATATATGGTAAAACCATAATAAAATTTCAAGGATGGAACGAATGATCCAAAATTAATTAGAAAAAATGAGACAATTAACACTCAGAAAAAATTATTTCAATAAAGAATAATTAGAAAATTGGTTTTGAAATTATATAAAGCGATCATATGTGATATTATAACTATGTAAATGATACAAGTATAAAACTATAATAAATTTAAATTTATTGTAGTATTGGATAAATCAATATCATATCAAGTGGAACATGAAGAAAAGGTTTCATGTTATAATCTCATTATTTATCTGGATTCTTTATGATTATGTTTTTGATGATAAAATTTGATGATATAACTCTTAATAAAATTGTGAATTTTCTATACGATATTTTTTTCATGAGAATTTTTTTTTCATTTCATTTCCCCCACTTTATATACTCAATACAAATAAATATTATTTTAAAGTAAAACAAAATTTATTTCTCTCTTCTGTCAAAAATCATTGTTTTACATTTTCTAGGTTCTCTAAAAATGTTTAAAAATTTTATTTCCTATTATACCATGAATGTTTAATGTAATTTTCAACCATGATTTAATTTATAAAAATTATTTTAAAAGGAATATTTTAAATATTTTTCAAATGATGAACTTTTCACTTTTTTATGAAAAAGTGAAAGGAATATTTTCCTTAATGGATACAGGATGAACAAAATTTCTCACTATCATGACCACTAATTTATTTAAATAAAACAATACATGCTTATCAGATTATTATATAATAATGTTTTTTATTTATAATTTGGGAGATTTTAATATTTAAAATAAATGGTTTCAAATTGATAATTTTATTTTATTCAAGACATGGCTCAAGTGATATTTTAAATGAGTTTTAATATAAGATAACATATTTTTATGTAACTTATGATTTACTATGGATATGATCAAATGAATTCATCCTAATTATTTCTATAAATGTCTTTTTATTATAATTATAATATTTTAGTAAATCACATATCTTTTATATGGATACACTATGGTGAACTAAGGAAGTGTTTATGAAACCCATTTCCTTTAGTTGGGTTCTTCTATGGTAAAATATTAATTAAACCCATTTCTTTTATATGGGTTATATTCAATGGAATGTTTAATAATTTTTTATAACACATCTCAATGATTTTCATAATTATATAGGTATGACCCAAATTATTTATCCCTATAATTCATTAAGTAATGATTGATATCCAAATAGATATATACGACAAGAATTGAGAGTGAACCAAGGTTTGTAATGGAACCATATACTTTGATAGTATTGGGAGTGAAAAATTATTAACATGATATAATGTGTACTAAAACCAATCTATTATGATTTTCTTGGTAACGAACCTTTTCATCTATGGAAATTAATTTTTCTGTACATTTTTGAATTTCATAAATTTATGTATTATGGAAATAATGTTATTCTATGGATCATGATATTTTATTCATTAATGATTTATTTTTAATGGCCAACCATAATTTATTCCACCTATCAAGAATATGATCTATAATGTGATGGGTATGGTTTTAAAATGTTAATATCAAGTTCTAATAACCTTATGAACATTTAATGTTTATGTTATCATTTATATATCCCATGTTTATCGTTACGGATCATCTGAGCTCACCCATTATTTTGTATCCGTTACCTTGGATATTAGGGATTTTTATTTATGGTATGTCTAATATAGATTTTATTTGTTAATTTTTAATTGGAAGATAATTTATATATCTTACAAACAAGTAGATTATGTTTCCGTGTTTCAAAATATTCTAGACCAAAACAATTATTTTGTAAATTTTAATGTTATATATTGAATATTCCTATAATAATTTTTAATATTTATGTATGAAAAGTAAGTATTTATATAGAAATAGGAGGAACCAAATCAAAAACCAATGTGATGGGAAATATGATTCCTTCCCAAATACATTTCTTTTTCAATTACAAAAGGATTCATAAAATCGTAATAATACTTACTTAATTATCATATGTTTTGAAATGATAAATTAATTATGTGGAAACCCACATCCCAATAAGATATAGAATGTTGAAAATGATACATTTATTCAATATTGGTTTTTGAGTTTTATTGGATATCATGATTCCATAATCACCTAATAATTGATCAAATTCCTTAAAAAGATCTTTTTTGTCCTTCAATGCTCTATGTAGGAGAACATAGTGCAAGGTGTTTATTGCATGGTGGGATAGGATAATAAATTGTGGAAATTGAGCCTGAATATGATAAAATAATTATAAATCGACCTATTGTGTGGAAATAATTCAATAAATTATTTTATTTATATGATTTTCCTCAAATCCTCTTATATTAGAAGTAGATAGAATTTTGTGTCTTCATGTAAAAGGATGACAGATCCACTGGTGCTTATAATAAAAAAATCAATATACATGAATGATATAACTCTATATTTTTCATTGATACCGAATGTTCTTTTGACCTATTATTTAGTGGGATAATAATAAATATATAAAAATATTTAGTGATTTTGAAAATTAACCATTTCAAGGAAAAATTATATTTCACCCCCAAAGATGAAGTGGAGATCAGAAAAAAAAGTATCATGGGGTTAATTATAGGAAGTGAAAAATGGAGTGTAATTTTGATGGTTAAATGCGATTATTTCACATGGAAAATTAAATTATTCATGTGTTGGAGGGAATTATAACATGATAGAGATTACTAATGGGAAAACCTACTAACATTATAGAGGACTGGAATTCTGTAGTTGACCCTTAGCTTGTAAAAAAATGTTTCAACCATAAATAACCAGTATAATCGAAATAAAAGAACTAATCCTAGAATTTTTTTATGAAAAACAACAACAATAACATCTACGGCCTATAGAAAAAGGGTGAGATAATTCGATCACAACTGAAAAGGTGGATTTTGAAAATGATTTGTTGAAATGTATGCCAATTATTCATTAAAGGCTAGTGAACATATGATTTTTTCATTTTCTATAAATTTGTTCATATCTCACATGTTTATTAATCTATTCTAAGACCACCACAACACATAGAATTAAAAATATTTGTTGAAATGGAAAAAAGGGGAAACAATTTCATCCCATGTATATAACTTATCCCATATAAATAATTTTTTGAAGAACTTCTTAATAAACATTTTGATAATTTATTTAGAGGTATTCAGTGACATTTTTGTATGGAATGGATTTATTGGTATTGAGACATCATAAATTTATAAGATAATGTAAAAAATATATATATATCATGAAACACCCTCTTATTTGATTCAAATGAAAGGATGATGATGGATCTCCTTTGGAATCATCATCTCAATCCTGTTTATTATTTCCTCATGGGAATGTATATCTAGCTCCAATTTTTTAAATTATGGAAAATATTTTACTTGATTACGTAGAAAATATAATAGAATATTCTAATGTGTTTCTGGAAGAATTACATAGTCTTCCTCCAAGATAAATGGTTGAGTTATCTATTGAACTTATTCTCAATGCGTTGAAAATATCCCAAAATCCATACAGGATGGAAATTATTGAACTTTATGAGTAGAATAAGAAACAAAATTATAATCTAGAAAAAGGTTTTATACACCAAGGTGCTCCCCCACTGGGAAAATGATTCGTTTTAAGTAGGAAAATAGATGTTTTAATGTTACTTTGAATTGATTAATGTGAATCAATAATATCATTATTTAGATAAAGTATCCTCTTACATGAACTGATTACATGTTTGATTAGCTATGTGGATATTAGTACTTCTCTATGGTATATTTATAGTCAAGATATTATAATGTGATGGTGAATAATGAGGATATACCCAAGACTAATTTTTAGTCGATGTATAGTCCTTATCAGTGTCTAGTGACTACATTTGGACTCACTAATTCTATAGATATATTCACAGACATAATTAATAATCATTAGGTATTACCTCAGTAAATTTAATGTAGTATTTATATTAAATATTCTTTCCTAATCTAAAATCATGGAGGAACATGAGGAGTATTTTAATAATATAGTGAATACCTTGTAAATGGAAAATTTATATGAGAAAAATAATAAATTGGTGATTTTTAGGGAGAAAGAATAATTCATGGGGCATGTTAACTCATGTAAAGGGATATCCATGGATCCATCAATGATAAAATAAATTAAAGGATGAAACAAACTAACATATGTGATAGAGATTGATAGAACTCTAGGAATATGTGGGAAATATCATGAATTTGTGAAAAACATATCACGGTTTTTAATCCCACTACCCAAGATAACATGTAAGGGATTAATATTTTACTAAACTAATGAATGTAAAGAGAGAAATTAAGGTAAAAAAGAAGAGGTTAATCACTATACATGTTCTAACATTACTAACCACTAGGGAATTATTTGTGATCTCCAATGATGTTTATATAAAGGGATTATATTTTGTGCGCATTAAAAACAACAAACTGAGAGCATATAACACCCAAAAATTAATAATACATGTGTAGAAATACTCAACTTGTGATTTAGAATTGGTTTTAGTGATCTCCATACTAAATGTTTGAAGGTATTATCTATTTGGGGAGAAGTTTAACATATATACAGATCATAAAATGTCCATGTATATATTTACAACAAAAGAGATAATATGATCCAATGAATGTTGTCACAGATGAACAAGGATTATGACTATTCAGTCCATTACCATCTTAGGAAGGTGAGAAAAGTGGAAGATACTGTAAGTAAAAATGATTTCATAACTCAATCCATGATATTGATTTAATGGAATCTAATATTCAAGGAATGTTAAATGATTAACATGTGAATCATAAAAGAAATTTCATCCAACCATGATCAAATAACTTCTTAACCATCCATTATTATGAAGATCATGGATTCCCAAAATGATGATATAGAAATATGGATAAATATAGTGAATATTTTGGAGGCTAAAATTTCTTAAGTTCAGTTATAATTTTTGAAAACTAAATATTTTTTTATCAAAATAATAACTAAAGATTTAAATTTAGGATGATGAGCACAAATAATCCTTCTATATTAATTCAAGAAGAACTAATATGTAAATAGATCTGAGGAAAAGATTATTTTGGATAATATTAAGAGGGATATGAATGAATTTTTATCAAGACTGTTTTAATTCCAATAATTCATGGATGGAATAAATTTTTACATGGGTATGATATGAAAATTTCTTATACTAGTTTGGAGATGGTAAAAAATAACCATATATTATTTTATAGTAATCCTAAATCCATCTAATGAAAATAATGTTATTTGTGTTGTAGTTGATATCTATAAAGAGTTATTTAGCATCATTGACATCATGAAAGATTTATCTCTTGAAAAATATTCCATGTAATAAATAAGAAATGTGGAATGATAGAAGGTAGTACCACTCTCTATTGTATCTAATAGAAATCAGTGTTTTACCTTAAGGTTAATGAGAATCCTTCAGTAATCATTGGATACATAGTTCAGTTCTAGTATAATTATTCATTATAAAATGGATGTTATCATTGATATAGAAATCCAAACTCCAGAGGATTTAATTATATATTTCTCACTATATTTCAAAATATATTATAATTGTCTTCTTCTCCTAGTGTAGTTTTAATATAACAATAATTTTTGTTCTATCATTCAAATTATACCATATGAGGCTCTGTAAGGGAAGTGGTTTAGGACTCCGACATGCTTGTATTAGTCTTGGTAGAGAAAGATTATGCGAACTAATCATATCTAAGAGATTATAGAGAAGGTTACAACCATTGATCTTAAAATTATATTTTCTCAAAGTTGACAAAAAATCTGTATAGATAATCATCGACGAGACCTAGATTTTTACAGTTGTAATAAGATGTTTTCTAAAATATCACCATGAAATAATGTCATGATGTTTGGGAATAATGTAAATCTCAGTTCAATATATATTATCCCCTTTTATTTTAATGATTTCAATGGAGTCATGTCCTATATACAATCATTCCCACTAGACTTATCTCAAGTACTTGTTGGGTTCCACGTATCCCTTTAAAGGAAGTACAAAATATACACCTCTCAAGAAATAAATATATAGGGGGTACCATTAGAGAATGATATTTTATAAGAGTATAATATGATAAAAATATTATATCATAGAGAAAAGTTTATATGAAACAAGACAAATTTCCTAGTTAATTTACTATGTAAGAACAAAACGTTTGTGGATGAAACATGGGAACATAAATTGGAAATGAAATAGATCTTCCCTCCTCTATTTTGGTGTATAAAATGTAATTTGAAGGGATATATTTAGAATGGTGGGATGAATTTAATGACAAACAATTAATTTATATTATTGGTTATGAGAATTTCTAATAATAATTAATGTAATAATATGTTTCCTTGAATAATAAAACATTACCGTATAAAGCCCATTTGGTAGAGCATATGATAGAGATAGAAAAACTAGAATTTTCCCATGTCCAAGATTGAGTAATGATTTAAATAAATGAAACATGAGATTAACTATTTATGGGTAAATTTGAAGCTTAATGATATCATCTCCTAAACTATGTTTGCTACACCAACCAAAGAATGCACCACCATCGCAAACCTTACCCTTTTGGATTACACATATGTGATAATGCGTTATGTATTTTGAAAGATGATTTATGAGTTTTTATACATTCATTTTAATGTCATAATGATTATAGTTATCCCTTTACATTAATACATTATACATAATTATATAATGAGTTTTATAAAAATTATATTCTGAGATAGAGAACTTAAAATTGAATTTTTTTCAAAATATATAGATTCAACCAAAACACATATTTTGATAAATTCTACAATTTTTTAAATAAATATGATTTTCATAAATAAATTCATTTTAAATTATATTTATATAAATATTAATTAATATATATTTTAATAATGTCAAATGTAGTTTTTATAATGGTCATAATGTTGTTAATGTGAGAAAAGTTAAAATTTTAAATAATAAAATTTATATTTATTTTTTTTCAAAAATTAATATTATTTTTAAAATCATTATGTTAGAATTATCCGATTTTGAATTATTTATAGATTTCTAAGACAGTCAATTTTTTAGTTAAAAATTAAATAAGGAAAAAATATACAGAATATATTATGGAATCATAATTTCCCAAAAGAGATGTAAAAAATAAGATGAAATGAATCCTTGTCCACAAATTTATTTCCCATTTAAAATATTGTTTTGAACGTATTTTATTACTTTTACATACCTATAATGAATCCTCCAAAACATATATTATATTTTATTGTTTTAAAAACAATTCTTCATGATCCTGACTCAGTTCCAACTTCTAAATTTTATTATTTTAATGATTTAAATTTGTAAACAAACAAAATATAAAAAACCAATCCATTATTTTAGAAAACATGGTAACAATTAATAATATGGTTTCTGTTTTCGACTCTTTTATCACTTAGAGTTCAAAACCTTTGTTTTGAAATAAATAATGAATTCCACATTCTTTTTCTATAAATTCACAGCCAACCTCACATTACTCTTCTCTCAAAACCCATTGATCACTATGTTACTCTACTAATATCTTTCCTAATCCCTTCCAAGATGTTCCCACACTCTTATTTTCTATAGTGTGTTAGCCCATGTTGACATAGATTTGTCAATTTAATGTGTTGTTAAAAAATCATGTTGATCTATACTTCACTTTATAAATGATCAAAATTTAAAATTCTAATTTGAATATAAATAATAATAAGTATTACAAGAACAACACTACATAAATCTGTGGGGGATAAAAAAAATCATTCACACATAATGACTTCAAAGGAATTCATGGTATTTTGAACAAATAAAATAAGGTTATATTTAAGTTTCAATGTTATAATTTTAATTAATTTCATTTATGATGAGTTCCTTGATATTTACAAGGAAAAATAAGTGTTTTTAGATAAAGGAATCAATTTATCTGTAGACATACTACCTAGAAAAGAGATTAAATTAGTCTTAATAGTTACCTAAAAAAATTTGTTGTATATGTTAAAGGATCATCCCTTATATGTGTGAAATATTTTAATTTTTATTAATGTTCAAAAATATCATAGTCATTCATTGAGAGGAAAACTATTTATAACAAATGATAATTTAATATTTATCATTCAATGATTTCAACACGAGGATACTTATTAACTTGTTGTTTTAATACACATGGGTGAAGTCTGGGATATATTGATAAGGCCCTATGTGATTTTGAGAAATCAATGGTATGATATACATGAATTTTAGAGTTATGGTCTTGTATGTAAAGGTACATTAGTACATATAAAATGTAATAATAGATTCCCACAATTTTATTATGGTAATCATAGAAAGACATTGATTAAAAAATATTAAACAAATACATTCAATACTAATGATAGGTTTATATTAGGGACCTCAATAAACAAAAATATTAATTCCTATGATACTACCTTACAATTATGCATGTTTATCTCTTAACACCTCATGAATACGAGATATCACTATCCTTCCACATTTTTTCTCTCTATTTTTTATATTGTTTTTTTAGAAGAAATAGTAATATTTATCTATTTTTCTAACTAAATTAATTATTAAAAACAATATAATGATAAATAATAAAACTGTTTCATGAAAAAACATGTGATCAAGATGAAATTCCATTGGGTTCAATCATTATTTAGATTTTTTAAAATCTACTAACATAATGAATATTCTCTATATTTTTCTTATCTATTTTTCATATATTATTCCTTAAATAGAGAAAATAAAATTCTAAACAGAATCCTCAATTACACCCATAGTGGTATTTTTATTTATAGTGAATAAGAAATAACAGTACTTTTCCATATGAATAATCCTACTCATAGACCTAGAATCATTATTAATCCATTATCCCTTTCAAACATCATAACTCAATTAACATGAAGTTTGACCTAAATAGATAGAAACATTGATGTGAATATTGAATAGGATTCAATTAATATAAATAGAATATAACATGATATTCACATTCTCTAAACACATTCATCATAGTCTCATAAGAATAAAATAACAATTATATAAAAAAGTCAGATAATAAATCTAGGAAAACTATTGTGTCTCCTCTTAGACCACCCACAATGTGTTAGTATGACATAATTCTGGATTTTTCATATTAGTGGGACATTAATGTGGTAGATAAACAATCTTGAAGGAAATTTGGGAGTATGAAATAATAAAACCTAGTTGAAAAAATAGTATTATTAAAATAGAACTAATTATAATAAATAATAACTAAATCGAGACTTGGTCGAATTCGATAGTTTAGATCCTTTACAAATTGATATGCGAAAATAATTTAATTCATTATAGAACCTTCTTTGCCCTTCTTCTAAATTTATTTTCCTTTATTTTGAGTTCATATCCTTCTCGGAATAGATTCAATATTTCTAGTATTAGGGTTCCTATTTTTTCCACTAAAATAATCCAGACTCATGGACATTCTTACATGATCGTGCTCATATAGCAATGAGAATAATATTTAATTATGTTATCAAGTGAATAGTGACTTAAATGGAAGAATATTATTTCATGGAATAACTGATCACATTCTAGATGGTTTGGGCGACCTCGATATTTCCAGTCGGATACGATATTCAAATTACTAATGTAGGACTACAATGAGAGAAGTTAGGATTGTTCTTCACTCAGGTCATGAAAGATAAATGTGGGATCAAAACATCAATCATACATGGAATGGATCAATGTGGTTTGGGATTTGAAGAGTATAGTAAAGTACCACTGTGTTGGGGGATTTGGTAATTAGTCTACTGAATAAACAATATGGAGAGAATCATCTTTTCTTCCTCTTGATAGATAAAATCTGGTCTTGTGCAAGACATATTGTTCTCATTCCTAATTCTTATTTTGAACATTATTGTAGTCAGAATGGTAAATCAAAACATGTTTATTTAGTCTAGTGGGATTAATATGTACATGATATACAAATTTGATTCGTGTTAATTAATTTGTTGAACAGATGTAGGGAGTTTCTTGAACAAGTGTTGTAGGAATTATGATAAATTAACCTGACTTTATTATTTTATCATAGATTATACATGATCAGTAATAAAAGTAGATAGATTTAGGGATCAAAATTTGTCACTATACCTCTCAATTTATAAGAAACATATATCCTTAGGGGACTATCATCAAACACTATGTGTGTGAGTCTCTTCAAACACATAGTAGGTAAATTTTAATTATGAGTCTCTTTTATTTTTATAACTGAAAAAGGAATAATCATAGTATAAAGGAATCTAATTCATGAAATGTGTGAATGTTCTTAGGTGGGTCTAATTTTTTGTTTGATTTAATCTATAAGGAGGCCATGGTTCTAATTTTTTGAATGAGTACATAAATGTGGCTACGAAGGTGAATGTTAAGTGGACTTGAGCTGATGTAGATTTAGGGAATAATGGATACTATTGTACGTGATGCTTGAATTATATTAGAAATATAGGTGATGTGTGGCCTGATCCAATATCACAAGGTGTTTTCATGTTCTGAGGTATCACCAAAGTGTTATTGATCAACTTTGAATCCCACTATATTATAATATTTGAAATATGTTGATGGAGGATTATGGTACACCGTATGTTACTTGGTTTGTTAAGGTGCTATGGTCACTTGGTGTGTCATATAACATTTTTTTATTGTAGTTTGAGAAATTGTTTAGGATGCCAAAATAATGTGATGTTAGATCATTTGTGTCGATCAAGTAATTATTGTGGTTGATTATGTAATTTTTTGGTTGGGAGATTATGGTAGGTGTGTATGGAATGTGTATTTTCCCTATATCCTATGACGGGTACAAGATCAATTGTGGAAGCTACAGATACTATAAAAAGGGAGTGTGATTCATAAATGGATATATTTCTTAAGGTTTTTTTGAGTAGGGATATAGAAATTTCAAATGATTGGCCCAAGCTGTAATGGGATGAAATGAACTGGTAAGGCCTATCAATATTCTTTACAATCTATATATATACAATCAACAACAAAATTACCCACAAATTTAGTAGAAAATTTACCTATGAATTAAATTCATGAAATTCCTATTCAACCATTTTGGAATTATTATTAAAATTTATATCCATATTTTGAAATAAAATAATATATTATACTTTATCATTTAAAAAACATGAAATTTCAAATTATTTTTTCACCATTAGACTTTATAGTTCTAAAACAATGCTCATGTTATTAATCAAAATATCTCTTTTATAGAATAAAAACATACATTTTTCAAAATGATAATAAAAATGAAATTAAATATTGATAAAATATCATTAAAACCTACAAAATAGTCTCCGTTCTAACTATTCAACTCGAATCAAATTATGCAACAAAATTGATAATATTAAAATGATTTAGATATGGATTGGATGAATTTTATTAGTGAATTATAGATAAAACATTATTGAATATAATTTTTCATCACTCCAAAAAAATAATTTATTCCACTCTATTAAAATTAAAGGACTTCCATTTATTAATAGAGATATGTTATTTTTAAAATTAATTACCAAAGATAGAGAAGAATAAAATAAAAAATTATTTATGTAATTGAATTAACATGCCTTCAATGCGAATTAATATCAAAAGCTAAATAAAATTAAGATCTTTTTCTTGTTCCATGAGTGAATCTTAATGATTTTAATGAAAATATAATATAAACATAAGGATCTTGTGGTTATACCTTTTCCTATGTTTCTAAAACTAGTGTTTCAACTCCCACATCCTTGATATAAATCAACTGAAATTATAATAAATGAATTACCTCTTCTTATTTTTTTGAAATATTACCCTAACCTAAGATAATACATTTTAGGTTATTATGAACTTATTGAATTCTTTTCCACATTATGATTATACAAGAAACTTATTGAATTTTAAAATATCATTTATTAATCGATTGCATAGTTTATAATGTGTCATAGCATCATTATGGGACCCCAATTGCCCATTTTTTCTATTTTGGAAGGACATATATCAATTTTTATTGATTGATTTCCTAGAAATATTATATTTCACAACGAAAATGTAATGAATTAATGTTCTCATTAAATGATATAATATATTTTTAGTTGAATTATATATAACTATAAAAACACACACCTATGGGTCATGAAGGTATAGTTCCATCTATGACTAGATAAAAAAATTTCCATTAAATATTTTCAAAATCACCCAAATTGATCATATAACATAATACATTTCTTAATCAAATCCTATATAAAACATTTTTTCATAACCAAATAAATTAAAACATGAGCATAACATTTGAGAAACATACCAAGCATATCAAATATCATAATACAGATTAATTTCATAAATATTTTCAATTCATATAACATGATTCATAGGAAAATCAATGAACATGAAGCATGAGAATATTGTATTGTCATAATCCATAGATTTGTGGCATAAGGATATAAAAAAAACATTATTTCCATAGTATTGAAGGATCATTTACAATTCTATCATATAATAATGGATTCACTTCCTGAACTATCAAAATAGTAAAGGTTCTCTCCCAAGAGAATCGTAGTTGAAAATGTCATTTTCTAATATGGTTACACTACCCATTCAAGTCCTTTTTATATCATTATATTTCAATAAATACCATGTTAAATATAGAGAGATATAGTTCCCACCAATCACATACTGAAATTCATACATATTTCTCTTACTATATCATAAAACCTTCATCATTTTCAATCCCCAGAAAATAAATTGGTTTTATAAGAATTATAGCATAACATAATCAATTTAAATGAAATGGGTTTAACAAATATTTCATCGTTTCATCATAGAATAACCCATGAGAAATTGCAGGTTTCATAAGTATTATATCCTTGTATAACCCATGTAAAAGAAACAGGATTCATAAACTTATTTTTATCAGCAATATAAACCAAAAAAATAAATAAATAATAATTATATCCTTGGAACATATCACCATTAATGTAAAAGAAACTGAAAAGGATTTCATCTTAGGCCGAAAATGATTCACAACTAGAAAATGAGGTTACAACTAGACCTATAGCCACAGTTTTAAAACTGTGGAAATAGGTTGATATAGACACAGATTTTGTGGCCAATTTCCATGATTTCTAAACCATGGAAAAATTCTAGTTATCGAGGCCTATGGCCACAGTTTTTAGAACTGTGGTACTAGGAAGTGTCTATAGCCACAATTTTGTGTCCTATAGCCATGGTTTTAAAATCGTGGCTATAATCCACTTTTTCCAATGGCATATTTCCATGGGTTTTCAAAACCATTGAAATAGGTTTCCTGTGCTTTGTAGGGAATAGAATTTCCATCCAAAAAAATTGGCAGGAAGACCTACTTCCATAGTTTTGAGGATATTCCCATGGTTTATATTAATATATATATATATATAATATATATATATATATATACGTAATGTCACTCATTGTATTGGTAAGTACTATGGTTCATAGAGAAAAGGTGCAGGGAACGAAACCTACAAGTGATATTTTGTGTTTAGGCTATTTCCACAGTTTACTAAGGCTATAGCCATGGTTAAACCTATGGATATAACTTCATATATCCATACTTTAAACCGTGGCCATAAGTCAACTACCACGGTGGCAGTTTTTAAGACCCATTGACATGATTTTCAAAACCATGGCTATAGGCACCTATTTCCATTGTTAAAACTATGGGAATAGGCTGTGACATACTCCAACAGCCATAATGGCCATGGTTGTCCAAAATGATGGTCATAGCCTGAGGCCATGATTTTGGGGCCCAATGCACGATTTTGAACTATGTAAATTGGTCTATTTTCATGTTGTGATATTGGAAACTCACTTAATGCATTTCATGAAGAAAATATATTTTCATTGAAAATTTCTTTTAAAAAACATTAATAAGAACATTGTTTTATGATTTTCTTTGAAAAAAGATTGAAAATTATAAATGAACCACTAAAATAATTTAAAATATTTCTAATGTAAAACATCATCTCTACATTAAAAACAATTTTTAAAAAATAAAACGTTTTTAAAATCATTTTATTTGAAAATAAATTTTAAAAATTGTAAATTAATCATTAAATAAATGAGTGATCATGTTAGTAGAAAATACCATTTTTTTACAATTTTAAAAAAACATATATCTCTCATATTTTCTATAATATCCATTAGGAAATTGTTTGAAAAACAATGTAAATATTAATTTAAAAATATTTTTTTTAAAATGGAAACATGGGTAAAAATATAATTAATAAATAATTTTCAAAATTTAAAATACATTTTTTGAAATAAATTTCAAAAACCCGGTTACAAATGGAAAATTGATTTTCAACCTAATAGAGAAATAAAGACAATTTTTCTTACACAAATTACGTTCTTATTATTGAGTACGTAGAGGGAGAAAAATGAATGTAAAAATTTTAATTTTTGATAAATAACCAATGTATATGACAAAATAAAAGTTTCATGAGAGTTACATCATATGATTTCATCATTAGAAGCCTAATCAAGAGAAATCCTAATAAATGATTAGATTCTAACACAAAAACCATACCACATTGTTAACAAAGAATCATAAGACCCGTGAAAGAATAATGTTAAATTAAAATTATAATATATGGATTATAAGTAAATTAATGATATCACATATTAATGTGGTTTTATATACAACTTCTAAAATAACATAGATTTTAAAAATAACATATGTATTAAAGAAGTAAAATGGGGAAAATTATCTCTTCTTCCTTTGAAAACATTTAATCTATAAACCATATGAATAATAAATACTGAAATTGATATGTAAATCCTGATAATTTTTAATATTATAATGATAAAATACCTTCATGGGGAGTATATTTGAAAAATAATATAAACACATGGTGAATATTGCATGTGTCTCATAAAAAATACAAGTGAGATCGAAATACCTTACATTAAGTATAAATTATCTTCATACATGTTGAAACCTATTATATAATAAATTAAAGTTTATTATAAAACAATTAATGATAAAAAATAATTTTTGTAATACCACATATTTTTTACTAATTATCCTTTATTACCTTTTTATTGACAAATCCTTTTTTAAATCAAATTTTACAAAATAACTAAAAAAATGTCATGTATGTTTTGTTTTTTTAATTTTGTGTACCTCTATGATGACAATGGATTATTCATAACCAAAAATTTAGTTAGTATATAAATATAATATATGTTAGGTTTATATTTATTTATTTTAGTCTATAAATTATAGATATATAAAATTAAAAACATAGTTCTTAGAGACGGTGGGTCATAAGTACCCATGAACATTGTCTACATGTTCTCTTTCGATTGAAATAACAAATGGTAAATATTAAATTAAAATTAATTCTTTTAATATATATATATATATATATAATATTTTCATTAAACTAATCCTTATTACCTTCCATGTAAATTGTTTACCACATCGCTTTTTGAGGTGATAGTTTGTCGTATACTCAAGTGATGTAATCATATTCCAAAAAAATTTAAAGTAAAGAGGTGTATGTGATATAATAATTCTAGAAGAATAAATATTTTAAAAATATTACACACACACACACAAATATATATTATCCTTATTATCATCTATGTAAAATAGAAATAGAAAACACATCACCTCCATTTGTGAGCCTGTTGTCTGCCATACACACGAGTGATGTTATTATTTTCCAAAGGGATTAGAGGTAACAAGGTAGATGTTTTAATATAATTATAACACAATGAAAATATCATTAATATATTACATAAATATTAAATAGATCATTATATAAGTCCTCGAGAGGTGGTGATTAAAACGGATAACATTGGTCTGTAAGGCGATAATTCACTATACACATGAAAGATGATTTTCTATCTAATTTTATGAAATTGTATGTAGTTTTTGGTTATAAAATTAGAAAATAGAAATATAATTATATGTAAGAAACAAATTTTCTTATATAGACACATAGTAATAAGAATATTAGCATTTTGAGTAATAAATAAAATAAAATGTCCAGTCAGGGGTGTTACCACTTTTTTGAAAAATGACTAGTGGTTTCCACCAATAATCTTCATAGAATATATTTCTGTCCATAAAAAGTATTCTAAGATGTCAATATGTCATTAAGTATGATATTTTTGAAGGTATTGTCAAAAAAATGGGTTCTATATTTTTGGAAAGGTGAGGAGGGTGGCTGGCCTTTTATAAGTGACTTTGGTGCAATACTTGTATTTTTTAAAAATAAAAATGTGTACCCATATTTTAAAAATGAAAAAAGGGTCAAAATTAGAAATTATTGAATATATAAGATATAAGGTTGAAATTTGGGTAGATAATGGTTTTTTTACATTTTTTGTGTCATTTTTAACACATTGTTTTTTAGTTTAACCCCTGCTAAACCTAATTTTACCTTAACCATAGTAAATAAGTTTTATTATTTTTATTATTAACTTCTAAAAAAATTAATTTGACATTATTAGAAAATAAAATTTATCTTGATTACAAATATACATTATATTATTAAAAATTCCATTTAAGTAATTTGAAAGTTTATATTAAATATTTATTATGTAGACGTGATGAGAATGATGTTTTCCAAAGAGAAAAAAGTTCAAATGTTAAAAATGTTTTTTTATAAATTTTAAAAATAAAATGTATTAAAATTACCTAAATAGGATTAATCGATATATAAAAGTACATATATTAAACGTAAATTTTGAATTATTTTATCTCATTAATAGAAGAGCCATTATATGAACGCAATATAAAATATGTTATATATACTGTATATATTTCATTAATATATTTCACAAAATTTATATTATTTAATTTATTCATAAAAAAAAGTTTACGAAAAAGATTTACTTTATTTTTAAATGGTTCTTATTTTCATTTATAATTATTTTTTAACCAAAGAACTCATTTTATATACATATGTAAAGAATATTTTTGATAATTAAGGTAATATTATTCATACCAACCTTTATAATAGCTTGGGGATATCTTTTATATTAAATGATAAACATTTTATGTATGGAATATTTTATTTAAACTTGTTATTTCTTGTAACACATGCTAAAATTACTATTAAATATAACAAAAGAAAAAATAAATGTAGTGTGTAATGAAAGATAAAATTAGTGTTGTAGATGTGGAAAATTTTAATAAATATTAATGTTTATTGAATAAAATTTTAAAAAATCTCAAGGCTATACATTCGAACCCTTTAAATAAATTCCATCCTCTTTATTTAAACATGTTATATTTAAATAAGGTTTTAAAATTCGAAATGTATATTATATGAAACCCAAATAAATAAAAGTACTATAAATATCCTCTTAAAAATAGATAAATGGATGTGTGATGGTTATCTAGAGTAAAAAATAATTGGTTTCCAAATTGGATAACAGAGGTGGTAAGTGAATATTTTTATATTGATAAAAAGTGTGATGTACAAATAATGATGAAGTGTTATAGAGATCATTGATCATAAGAAAGTAAAGGCTCATTAGAAAATAAAAAGCCACCAAACTACAAACCAAAGTGGTGTGAAAAACTTCATTGATATAACTATTAATAATAACAATACAACAATTTTTCTCAATATCTTTTTCCTAAAGTTGGCCAGTTTTCATGTGATAGTAATCATACTTCATTTCAATAGATTTCATAATAAAAATTTCTTCCTTCAGCTTAGATTTAATAAATTTATACTTCATCTCTTACTCTATGAAATGAGGATTAATATTTTTATGTTTGAAGAACTCGTTTATCATAAAATCCATAAAATATTGATAAGTCATTAAAATAATTTTTAGTTATTATTAAAACAAAATTTTTAGAACGGGGTAACCAATAAAATCTAAAGTTCATATTAATCCACTCAACTAAATGTTCACCTTAATGCTACCATGTGTCTAGATAAAACTTAAATCACAAAATTTAGGATGAAATTCACAAAACTTTTAAAAATAATTTTATTATTAATTCTCCAAAAAATGATGTGTCTCTTAATATATTATGTTAAATAAGTGAATTTGTTGATCATATATTATCTTAAAAATGTTAATATCATGAATTAACATAAAACTATAATGAAAATATACATTACTTAAAAACATATTCTTTCATTATTCCTTCAAAAAATAAATCATTATTTAATATATTCTATATATAGAATATGTTTTAAACTCCATAAATTATAACATAAAACACTATTTCATCAAATAATTAATTAGTTCAATGTTAATCAATAATATATAATTTAAATTATCTATATAATTCATCTATTTATTAAATTTAAACCCATTTTCTAAACATCTAGATTATATTTAGGGATATCTACCCTTAATAAAAATGTCACCATGATATTGAATAAATTTTCAAGGACATCAATACCATTTAACACATTAAAAAAACATTTCAATGAAAAAATAATGTGAAGAAATCCATTGATGTTTATTTATTCAAATAAACAAAATTCCATTGATAAAAATATTATTATTTTAATCCCAATACCTAAACACATCAAACATTCCCCTTTCTTCATACACCATTAACCAGATATCATCATCATATTCCTTAACAAATCTTTCGTTTGATATGACATTTGTAGTCTCTAAATCATTATATATTAAACCATTACTCATACTATAACCCCCAATATTTTACACTATGTATTTTACTAAATAAATTCAATTTATTTAGAAGCTTATATTGAATGTAACACCAAGCTTAAAAGAACCATGATATATTGTTAAATATTAACAAGGCCAATGGAATAGCAATGTGGAAATTAGAAATAGTAAACTAAAAATAAGAATAATTACCTCATAGAAGATAGTATAAATAATATTTATGCATATCATAAATTAAAATATAATATATTTAAATCATGTAAGAAGTAAATAAATGTTCTAAGAATGATTAATTAAGTGCTGGAATTTTTGTGAAACAAAAAAGGATAATTTTTAATTTTATAAATAATATAATTATTTAGAAAACATGATTTCCTAAAATAGAAACCAAAATATTTATTTTTTCAATTATAATTATAATATTATATTATTATACCATAATTTTTTTTAATGGGTTATAAAATAAATTATAATATTAAATTCTATATTTATCGAATAATTTTTTATTTTAATTAGAAACAAAATTACCAATATTTAAATGATTATTTTCATAAAATTAATTTCATTTTTTAGATCTGATCATTGAAATTTTATTAAGTTTATTATTAGTGAATTTGTTTGACATTGATGAATTTTTTTGAATTGTTAATTTAATAATTTAAAGTATTTAAAATTTTAAGCCAAATTAATGTATATATATGCCATTTATGATGTATGAAAGCATTATATATTACTCACATGGAGTAGTAACTACACATAATGATAATAATCAACAATATTTATATTCATGAGACAAAATAATAAACAAATGAATAAAATAATCAAAAACACCCCTCTCTTCCCCTATAAATACCACACCTCACAACCCCATCTTTTAAGACCTTCTAAGACATGTATATTGTTAAAATATATCCAATTACCTTACAAAGACTCCTCCCCATGTATAATACCTTCTTTTATTACAAAAATACAAAATCAAACTTCTTTAAAGATTTTCTCAATGAGAAAATATTCAAGAGGTAAAATCCTTCATCATTCTATTTTATATTCTTTTATTTTATTATCCTCTCCCCTAATCAATAATAAAAATTGGAACAGTAACTCTATTTTCATAATATACCATAATATTATATTTATAATTTAATATACATCATCAAATATAGTCTCTTCTAATTTTATTTTATAAATAAAAACATCATTTGTGATGTGCCGATTCACCGCCTTCATGGACGATGAGTTTTTATTTGACATTACTGCATGCAAAGCTGGTCATAAAATCATTATTATAGATATATAATATTATAATATGTAAATTATAATTTTTTATGCTCTATACCCATTATATAAACATAATATTAAATTAAATGGAACTATTTTTTTACGGTTGTAAAAACCCAACAGTAAATTAAAATATTTTCATGAACGTTTTATATAATGAATCTTCCTCATACAATTTATCCAAATAATATTTGAGACCATTTAAAATGTAGAAGTTAATTATTACTAAATTATTTTACATCTAGAGTTTTTATTCCATTTTACAAAAACCCCATTAATAAAACACAAGGGATCCGACCATAAAACCATGAACCGAACTCTCCCATAATTGTTACATTAAACACTATAACATATTAGAATATATATAAATGAACATAATGCAATTTTATTAATTAAAAAATATATATTTATTAGTTTAAAAAATTATTAATTAACTAATATAATTTTATTATTCCACACATTAAGTACAAGTGGAGAACAAATTTACACATCAGGTAAGGGGTTTATCATTTCATTTTTTCTATGAGATATATCATATACACCAATTATTTCTTGTGTGTTTTTATTGTATACTAAAATTTAGATATTACATATCATTAATTAATTAATATTCATGGTATTAAATGATTTGTTTTATTCTTATTAATTTTATGAGGAATATGATATGATTTATTACCAGTGATAAGGGTTTCTCGTCTGACTCATTCTTCTACGAAATATATTCCATATTCAACGTTTATTTCATGTTTTTTGTGTACATTCATCCTTTTTATACAGAACATAATTAATAACATTAACATTATTGTATTCAATGTTTCATATTTTGGTTATTAATTTTATGGGGAATACAGTTTAATTTATTTTAATATAGTAAGGTTTTCTCATTTCACTCTTTATTTTTATGGGAATTGTCTCTTATTCACCACTAATTTCTTCTATGTGGTGCATATACTACCAAAATTATTTATGGTCATTATTAATTTAATATTTCATTATATATATATATATATTTTATCATGGATATGATTATTTTTTAAGCCTTATACCAATTTCTTTTAAGATTTTCACATTGAAAGTCATTTGATTAACTGGGGAGATAATGATAAATCTATATCTCTTACTCAATATGAATCTTTTTTAATAATACATATTGGTTAATTAATTAAATTCATCATTTCTATATTTGAGTAATGTTATAGACATGAATACTTAGGGAATCATTGTTTTAGATAGCCCCTAGATGAATCCGTTGTCTCATGGAATAATAGTGTTGACCAAATGAAATGCGTTTTTACCCATATTGACTAATCCTCTTTGTGAAATTCCTTGACGGTAGAGGTAACATAATTTCTAAGATCATTATTTCAATATTATTAATAATTTATATAAAAAATATTTTAGTAATTATTTTGTATTATATTTTGACTATGATATTATATCTGAATTTAGGTTGTGCCCAAATTATCGATTAAATGGAATTTGTTTCCAATATTTTACATTTCGATATTTATTACACCTTATCAACTCATATTTTTTTGTCAAAAAGAATTTATTTATTTTAAATACACATACCATACCAAATGATAACTTTTCATTTATCATCAATGCGTCCATTGTACATAACCCTTACTGTGTATCTGAGCTCACCATTTTGATTATTCTCCTTTTATCTGGATATGATGTAGAAATGATTGAATAAGTTCAAGGATGAAATTAATTTCCAGTATACAATTTTATATTTTATTTTCAATTTAATAAGGGTGTTGTGAATATATATAGTTCATTATGTCTATTAAACTTATTGGTCCTTTGGGTATGAATCTTGTATTTATGTCACTGTAAGAAAAAACCACTAACTCTTAAGCAATGAGGGAATGTTTGTACTAGTTTTTAATAGATCAAGTTTAGTATAACCCTTGAAAACTACTAGTTAAATAAACATGAGAATAATAATAATTTCTAATAGAATTTTTTTTAATACACATGAATATTATGAGCTAAATATAATTGGTCCATTATTCAGTGATGGAATATAACTAAATAAAGGTAATCAATACTCAAGGGAAATGTAAGGATATTCCCATTGATAAAGTAAACATTATTAGTGTTGGAGGTTAGGTGATCATAAACGTATTGTATATCATTCTCATAAAATTATGAATAAACATGCATCATGTTTTGGATCATTTTTATGTAGAAGAATACCCCATCATTTAGTGGGACTACTAATCTATTGGTAGTTGAGAAATGGATCAAGTACCTTTAAAAAATATATATATAGAATTAGTATATGTTTAGTGGGAAAAATTATTACTAGAGGTATATTTCCTTATGGGTGATGCTGATCAATAGTGGTCGTTGATCTAGAATACTATGGTGGTATATGAAATAGAAATAATGTGATGGAAAGACTTTAAAGAAAAATTATTTGACAATTATTTCCCTCATTATAAAAGAACTAAAATGAAGAGAAATGTCATTTACATAATGAAAAAGGAATAATATTCTGTTTTAGTGTATTATATTACCTTCACAAGACTATCAATGTATGCTACAAATTACACACGTGTTTCAGAAAACAAGATTGGTAATTTCATTGAATGTTTTAAGCAAAGTCACAATTGGGATCTTGGTTCTCAAAAATTTTCATCATATGAGGTTATAGTACCTTTTGATAGAAATTAATTTAATTAATTTATTATATCTTATATATTCAAGTAAATAAATAGAATAAGAGGTCAGATGAGAACCATGAGAAAGGAAAATTACAAAATAAGGAAAGCAGAATAAATCATTTTCAATCATGTTGATAATGTGGGATGAAACAACTAGGAAATGAATAAAGGGAAATAGATTTTACTTTTGTGTGAATATATGGACCATTTTAATCATGAGTTCATGGGGAAAAAATAATGATATCAAGTACTTAAACTACAACAATGTGTTGAATTACTCAAACCAATGACCCAAGTACCCTGGAAATGTATAACAGAAGAGGTCGATGGAATATGTCCAAGCTTATGTGACCACTATAGTTGAATTAGAAGTGACAAATAATGTGGTAAAATGCACATTTATCATATCATTAAATTTACCGAATAATTTATTCTAATCAAGATCATTAATCTATATTATTTCTACCCTATTTCACTAGAAAATTAGATATTTTAATTTTGATTTAATTAACGTGTTTTGTGTAAAAAATCTTAAGGGATGTCTCATTGAAATAAAGAATTTTTGGCTAGTCCCCATTATAGCATATTGATGTGCTTTATTCTTTGACCATATCATAATAACAATCGTTGAATTGGATAAAATCATTTGTAGTGACTGGATTACAATATATAATGCCAAAGTTTTATGTATGAAGAATTAAATTAAATTTTTTGAGGAAGATGTATAATTCAGTTTCTTTAGGGAAGAAACATAATCATATGAAACTTATCTAGACCCACACCCATCATCTTTATTGAATTAAATTAAGGGGGAGGAAGATAAAACAACATATAAGTATTAAAAATGCAATATTCATATTTATTATGTGCCTATAGTAAAATAATTCATTGAAGTATTTCCTAAGGAATTACCAGAACACTCTCTAGTGAGTGATTTTTATTTTTACATTGATTTAATCCCTAATAAAAACCAATATCAAAGACTCTCTATAGAATAGAAATTGTAAAATTAGTGTAGAAAATGAAAAAAAAGATGTTTTTAGTAATAATAGAATTATTCACCCTAGTGTTTCTCTATGGGGATCTAATATTATCTTTTTTTATATGAAATATAGATCCATGAGTTTGTGCATTTCATATAGAGAAATAATGTAAATTATTATAAAAACAAGTATACACCTCCATTAAATTTTGATTTATCTAGCCAAATTCTTGGATCCGAATATTTCTTGAATATTTACCCTTATTTTAGATATCATAAATTGTGATTAAATGTTAAATATATTTGAATGGAATATTTTTTGATAAGGGATGGTAAATATGAGTTTATAGTAATTCTGTTTGGATTGACTGATGCACCCTTAGTTTTAATGGATCTAATTAGGATTTTATTCAAGTAATATCATGAATATTTTGTTTTAAAATTCATTAATTCTATTTTATTTTAATCTAAAAGATATGAATACAATGATAGTCACTTGTGAGTAATTCTAGAGACTCTTATAATGAAATAGTTATTTGTTAAATTTAGTAACTATTAATTCTGATTATAGTAAATTTCTTTTCATATCCATATTCTCTCTATGGATGGAATATTATTTGACCCTAAGAAGATCAATTAAAAATAATAATGTCCTAAAATTATTAACATAACTCAGGGTTATATATTTTTTGGTTTACTGGGTTATAAATTCCATTTCGTTAAGAATTTTATATTATTTTCTAATCTGTTAAAGAAGCTCATGGGTAAAGGGTTTAATTGTGTATGTAAAAAAGAATGTGCAGAATGTTTTATGGAATTGATGGTATGATTATTCAACGATCTGATTTTGACTCTATCATCATGAAATTATGGGTTTGTGGTATACAGTGATGCATCAAAAAAATGATAGGGTTGTTTCCTTGTAAAAAATGATAAGGTTATTGCATATGCAATATGGTAGATATGTATTCATGACTAATATTATCCAACTATTGATATTGAGTTTACAACCATAATCATTTCATTTGGATACACAATCTCTATATAGAAATATGTGAGATATATATGGATAAAAAGACATTTAAATACAACATTACACAAAAATAAATTAACCTGAGGCAATGAATATGGATCGAGTTACTCCAAGATTTTGATTTCTCAATAAACTACTAAATAAGGAAACAAAATTAGGTAGAAGATTCATTAAGAAGGACATATCATGGAATTCCACAAAAATGAGTATAAAATATATCAAATGTTCATGGATGTAATAAATATAGATATTGGAATATTTATAGAAGGGGAAACATCAATCCTTTTACAAATGATTCTAAAATAATATCAATTAGAAATGATATGAAGTTATCAATATGATTATGATAATTTTCAAAATATAATTAAATTCAATAAGGACGGAAAATTGGTAGACTTCATGTTTGACGATGGTATTTTGAAACACAGAAAGAGGATATCTATTCCATAAATACCTGAGCTAAAAATGGAACTCTCTAATGATTCTCATAACTAAAATATATCTATACAACTTAGTTGATAAAAGATGTATAGATATATGATTGAATTTATTGTGGGATAATATGATGTTATAATTTATTAATAATTTGTAAGGATTTAAGGATTTTCAAGAAGTGAAGGTTGATTGATAGATTCCTAGGGGGGTTATGAAACCACTACATTTTTCTATTTATAAGTGTGATAAAATTACTATAGACTTATTCACTAGATTTTAAAGGATCCCTTGAATGAAAGATACAATATGGTTTATTTAAGATCACATTGAAAATTAGAAAAAAATTATACAAGAGAAGATTAAAATATTTATAACCAAGACGGAATCTATATCAATTAATTTATAAGACATATTGGTTCACCACTTTTGAATTTTTTTAATTGAAATCCCAATTTTACAACAATAATCTAGAAGAGTCTTTATAAGTCTTTAGATACTGAGTTTCATTACAGAACCCCTTATCACCCTTAAACCCACGAACTAGCTGAAAGGACAATTGATACATTGGAATTAATGTTGAATTCATGCTCACATGAATTTCAAGTTGTGTGGCATCAATATTTCCCTACGGTAGAGTTTTCTTATAGATATATTTTACATTCTAGAATATAGATGTTTCTATATGAAGCATTATATAGAATGAAATTTCATACTCAAACTTGTTTGGATGATGTTGGTGAGTGGAAACTATTAGGACCAGAAAATATATACGATACAGAGAAAAAGATAAAGAATATTTAGGATCTTATTAAATAAGTTCAATATAGAAAAAACAGTTCTGCTGAAAACTATTGAATGGTTTCATAATTTCATGTGGGAGAGCATGTAATCCTGAATGTATCTCTATGGAAGGGTTTCATAAGGTTTGGTAAGAAATGGAAATAGTGACTTGGTTCAATCAGAGTGCACAAAATTCTAGAAATAATTAGTCATATAGATTATTGATTCTTAATGTCACCATGTCTCTCCAATGTTCAATACTTATTCTAGATATCATTATTATGTAATTACATGTTTGAACCAACACATGTAATCACCTATGAATAAATAGAACTACGACTCAATTTGTATTACCATGAAGAGACTATCATTATTAGTGACAGTAGAGAGAACGTATTGATAAATCCTATGACTCTATTTGTAATGGTTCTTGGGAGAAACCATAAAATGGATTATTAAAAATGGGATTTTGGGGTTGTTATGATGAAAAACCACCCTCATCATTTAAAAGGGTTAAATTCATGAAAAAATCAATGGAAAAATATTATAACAGAGGAAAGAGAATAAAACCCCCAATATATTATGGTTTATATATTTTAAAATAAGTTCAATTTACATGTTATCTATCATTACATGAAACACCATGCATAAAAGAAATGTGATATATAATTAAATATTGAAATGACCGTTTGAATATTAATCAGACGTTTAAGAATAATAAAGTTTTCAATAGAATAATTATTTCACCTATTAAAATATAGATTAAATTTAGTCATCTCCTAAATTAAATAATTTTACATTTATATAATAGAATTAGTAAATAAATGTTTTCAAAATAATTAATTAAGTGTTATTATTTTTTAAAAACAAAAAATTTTCTTCAAAATATTATAATTATGAAACTAATATAATCTAAAATTTATTTTCATAAAGTAGTTTAATCAATTAATATTTTTTTATATTATAATTTAAATATAATTTTGTTCATAGGGTTATAAAATTAGTTATAAATTTAATTTTGATATTTTACAAACAAATAATCATTTTAAATATAAAAATAATTTATCATATATATATATATAGTCATAAAATTTATTCATCCATTGAAGTATAAACATCAAATAATGGTTACTGTAATATGTCTTGGATTTCACTGTAATAGTTGAATTTTTAGAGAAGATTGAAAAACAATAATTTATTTTATTTAAATTATGATTCAAAATACATAAATATTTGAGTCATGGCTGTAATAAGAAAGAATTTTTTTCAAACTCAAATGTAATATTTACTATAATTAGTAATAATAATAAGCACTATTTATAGTCTTGATCCAAAATAATAGTCATATGAGTAAAATAACAAAAAAACACCTCTCCTCCCTGATGAATAACACCCATAACCACCCCATCTCCTCACACATTCTAATTCTTATATATTGCCTATATAATTACATATTTACTTTCCAAACCTCTTTCCCATGTCTAAATTCTATAAGTCTTACCAAAATACTAAATTCATGTTCCTTAATGAGTTTCTCATGTTCACAATATTCAAGAGGTACATTCATCCTTTCTCATTTAATTTATTATTTTTACTCTCCTCACATACCCGATCTAAAGTATAATTCTAAATCTAGTATCACATAAATATTTTAATATTATTCTTATAATGAAATATCAATCGTCAAAACAATTCAATTCACCTTTTATTTTAAAAATTAAAACATCATCTCTAATGTGTCGATTCACTGCCTTTATGAATGTTGAGTTTTTGTTTTACTTGACCACATTTAATTCTAGTAATAAATCCATTATTATAGGTAAATAAGATTATAATATTTACATTATAACTTGTATTTTGTTCTGTAAATAATGTGTAAACATAATAATAATTAAATGATACGTGCTTGTGATGACTGTAAATACTGGAAAAATAAATTAAAAATTTATCAACAATGTTTTATCTAAATAATACCTTGAATATTATATAACCAAATGATACAAGAGACCATTTAAACTTCAAGATTATAATTAATAAAAAATAATTTCACTTCTATAATTTTTTCACTTAACCAAAACATTTATTATTATACCCAAGGAAACCATCCTTAAAACCATGAAACAAGCGCTCCTATAATAATAAAATCAAACATTATAACTCAATGAAAAATACACAAATGAACTTAATAAATTTTAAATAAATTAATTATATGTGTAATTGGTTTATAATTAAGAAATTAATGAGTCTAATTTTACTATATAGGTTATTAGGTACATGTTCAAAATCCTACTAAACATAAGGTATGGGGTTTCTCATGTCACATTTATTTCAGTGACATATTCCTTATTCACTATTAATTTTTTCTAATTAATGTATGCATACTAAAATATTGATATATTATATCATGAATATTTTTATCTTTATCATATTTAGTGTCTTATTTTGTTATTATTAGTTTTATTGGGTATATGATTTGATTGATTATAAGTATTAATGGTTTTCTTTTCCCACTTCTACTTCTATGAGACATATTATGCATTAAATCATTATTTTTTGGTGTATATACACCCCTTTGAAATATAATATCATTAATCTCATTATATTCATGGTATTGAAAGATTCATTTGATGATAAATAATTTTATGGGGAATATGGTTCAACTGATTATAAAGTGGTAAGGCTTTCTCATCATACATTTTTATTTTTATGAAAAATATGTACTACTCACCAATAATTTATTTTGTGTGGTGTATATAACCCCCCTTTTATTCAGAATAATTATTTGTCGAATATTTCATTAAATAGAGATATTTATTTTATAATGTATGTAATTATTTCATATTTCATATACACGTTTTTTCATATGGTTTTTACATTGAATGTTATTTGATTAATAGGGGAAATAATATCAATTTTGATTCCCCAAATCAATATGGACATTTTTTGATAAGGAATATTGAATCAGGAATCTAATGGACCATTTATATATTTGATGAAATCTTTGGACCTATTTACACTTTTTGGTCCAGATTATAGATATCACCTCAATGCATCGATAGTATCATAATACAAAAAAAATCACCTACAAATATGGGTTTTTATCCATAATGGTTAAAATTTCTTCTGAGTGGCCTTGATAGTGAAGGTACCATGATTCCTGAGATCATTAAATACAAATTAATAAGCATTTCCTTCATTATAATATCATTAATTATTATCCATGATATTTTAACTATGATATTATATGCAAATTCATATTGTTGTCAGGTTATTTATTAAATGGAATTTTTTCTATTATTTTACATTACTGTAATGATTATTTTTTTCCTATCATTATTGAAATGTTTTTAATGAAATATAATTTATTTTACTTATATATATACCTTCATATTTTTATTATATTTAATTTAAAAATGATTCATGAAATTATCAATTGTATTTAACCATTAATAAACATGTGAACCCAAACTTTAATTTTGGTCTCCTCCCACAAGGTTTTTAAGATCAAATGATTGAATGATTTTGAGGATGAAATTATTTTCCCTTGTTATCTGTAGTATTTTATTACCAATTGAATAAAGGTTCAATATATCTATCTACTTCCTCAAGACTACAAAATTGATCAAACCATTGAGATTTGAATATTTTATCTATCACATTACAATAACATAACCACTGACTCTAGGATACTGAGGTCGAGGTAATTATACATACATATTTTTTAGTTCTATTCATAATATTTACCTTTAGAACAATAATTTTAATAATTCACATGTGTTAAACATTCTAAACAGTCAACCATCAATGGTATATCAAGGAGACCATTACACTCATCCATTTCATTTTCTTAACTGTTCAATTTTTTCTAATAATTTAATAGTTTTTTTATTTATTTTAAACAATGAAATTGTATTATCATTACTCTAAGATATTCAATTGATTGCTTCTTAAAAAATTATGGACCCATATAAAACTATATATTCATTATATAATTGTTTTCACTACCCAAACACTTTTCAAACTCTATCCTTCTCTTCTTAGGTTAGTCTGATAGTTGGTTAAGATGAAATATATTAATCACATATAATGATAACTAATTTGGAATAATAATAATATAGATGATTCAAATAATCTTCCCAATTTGTTTATTAGGAAAATATTTCCTACCAAATTAAATGTTATTATGGTTCCTTCTAGTTTCTTCCAATTTTTAAAAACAAAATATTATAGTGTGAATAGTAATATTAATATTAGGAAACAACGTTATACTAAAAAAATAGCATATTGGATGTATAAATAATGACTCCTTATATTTGATATAGGATACAATATTCTAGAATATGTTCATTAACGTTAATCATATATTTAAATCCATCATTATAGTTTATAAATAGTTTCTGAATTTCAAATGAATATACCCTAACTGTTTCAAACCATGTGGGTAGTAAGGCTCTTAGTCATGCACCAAGTAATGATTAAGTCCTGGTCGATATTACCTCTTTAGTGTTATTTACCAATGGTACCTCTATACCAGAGCCATGTCCGCATATATTATCCAACCATGGATTTAATTTCCAGGAAACTAATCTCTCAATCCACAACCACGGTTCGGAGAAACATTTCAATCCATTGACTCTTCCTTAGACTTATCCAGGGACATAACCGATGTTATATCCATATATATATCCCTAGGTATGCCACTAAATTTTTCTCAACCAAGTTTCCAAAGGTTAACTAAACCAATCCTTTGATTCCAACTATAAAAAAAGAAAATTATCATACAAATATATTACATCTTTTTTGATTAATATTCATTACATTACATGAACACACACGTGAGGGTAATAGAGGTATAGTTTATTTAGAGACTAGACACAAATATAATTTTATTTTTTGAATGATATTCATCATAGAACATAATGATATTCCCACATAGTACACTTCTTTGAAATATGCAACAAAAAACCATTCTTCATATCAAGGAGAAAATAAACATATGAAAAAGTGATATCTGATTCTTAATAAGGTTATAAAACGGAGATACATAAGAATAACATGATCATAAATGAATGAAAATATTGTAATAACATTCTGAAACCATGCCCTGTATATCAATGATCGTAATATTGGGTAATGGGAGAAATATTAGATGTTCATATAACATTAATCAAAGGAAAATCAAAGAAAACGAACCATGAGAACATAGGATTTCCATAAAGAATATATTTATAGTATACATATAAGTGTAAAAAATCATTTCCATAGTAGTCAAAGTTAATTTAAAATGATATTATAGTGGAATGGGATCATTTCCAATACCATTATAGTCGTCAAGTTTCACTGCCAAGATTATCATATTTGAAAAAGTCCCCTTCTAAACCGGGTTCACTTGCCATTCTAGTTCTGTTTATTTCATTATATTTCAATATTTACCCAATTTATTGGAGAACTATATAGTTCCAAACCATAAATTTATGAAAATGATACATATTTATTCCACAAGATAAAAAAACATTCATCGTATTACATCTAATGAAAATAAATGGGTTTCATAAGAATTATATCATAACAAAAAACATTGAAATGAAATGGGTTCCATATACATTTCATCATTTAATCAAATCATAACCCATAGACAAATGAGTGGGTTTCATAACAATTTTATTGTAGTATAACTCATGAAAAATAAATGGGTTTAATTAAATTCTTGTTATCATAAACATAAACCATCTAGATAAGCAATTAAAATTTTATCCTGTGATCGTATCCATTGTTAAAAAAAATTAACATTAATGTATTTCTTCTTATGTGAGAAGGAATTTTAAAAATACACTAGGAATATTTCTTAAGGAAAATAAAATTTTGTTGAAAATAACTTTTGAAAACAAAAAATTTTAAAAAAAAATTAGAAATACATTTCATTGAAACACTACGAAAAATACTGGCATATTATGATGGGTTTTTTTGCAACGTGTCAGTATCCCATCACAAATAGTCATTTGGAAAAAGATTTTTGTGATGAGTGAACATTAATGTCATAAATAATAAGCCTTTTTGATGTGTAGATGGTTCCCATCACAGTGGCTTTGGTGAGTGTTGCACACTAAAATGTGGGAAAGCGTATTTGCAATGGACTAAAATAGAATGTCACAAATACCTGACAACGTTTTATGTATTTACGATGAGATATACATCTGGTCAAAAATAGTATATCATTAGTTGGTCTTTTGTGATGGGTTCCATTAAAAAAAGACTTTTTTATTTGAAGGGTATTTGTGACCGGACTCTTCCCAAATGATACTATTAGCGATGGGAATGTTATCTCAAATTACGGAATCAGAACAAATCTTACTTTTATATACCCCATCCAATTTTTTTCTTTATTCCATTAAATTCTATACTCTTCTCTCCCACTCAATTGAAAAATTTTATCCCAAATTTTTCATGTTTATGGATTTATTATGGGTTATTTTTCATTGAGAGTAGGACCAGAAGTGTTAATGGCAGCAAAAACAGAAAGAAAAGTTCCTATGGATTTATTATGGGTTATTTATATTTTTTATTATTTTTTTATTTTACTAATTATTTATATTTGTTATTTTTATTGTTTTTATTTAATAAATTATTTTATTTGATTTTTTGATTTTTTTGATAATTTTATTAATTATTATTTGTTATTTTTTTCTTTTTGTAATATTTTTATATTTTTCTCAAATATTTATGTTTTCATTATTTTATAAATTTTTACAATATTATTAATCTTAATATTATCATATTATCAGTATTATTATTTTTTATTATTTTAAGAATATTATTTTTTATTTTATAATTTAATTTAATTTACTAATATTATTATTATTATTTCAATAATAATAATATTTTTTTTTTATTTTGTGATGGCCTATCACAAATAGTATTTGCGACTATATGTGACAGGAACCGTCGCTAAGAGTATTTACGGCGAGTTCCATCAAAAAAAATATTTCTGATCAGCTGTCACAATATGATATTTAAAAACCATGATGAAGCTATTTAAGACTGGTGCACAACCCATCACAGTTAATTACTTTTTATGAAAGACCATAACAAAAAACACTTTTTACGATGACATTTTCTATAATGGTTCATTGGTGATGAGATCCCAAAAAAAATTCCATAATTTATAGTAGTGAGAAGAAGCTTTGAAGCTTATAATTTCCATTTTATAAATAATTTATAATATTTCATGCGGGAAAATATATTTTCCCCTTTATTTACCACAATTTAAAAAAGGGAATTTTTATACAATAATTTGCTTCAAAAATAACATTGGAAAATTATAAAATATTCTTTCAGCAATTGTGTTTTCATGATGATAGAAAATATCATTCATGTCGTACAAATTAAAACTTGTATACCTTTCACATTTTTACTAAATTACAAAGATGAGTTATTTAGAAACCAACATCAAGATTCCATTTAAAAAAAAATTGAACAATTTAAAAATGGGTAAAATTGTATTTTATTAAATCCTTTTTATAATTTTAAAATCATTTTACAATTTTTTTTTAAAAAAAATTTGGAAGAAAACTAGGTTTTGAACGAAAGAGAAAAAAAATATTATTTTTCCTTAAATCATTCCATTGAATTTAGGAGTACATTAAATGATTAAAACAAAGGTAATATATTTATTTTTCTATAATACCTATATGAGAATAAAATACATCAGTTTCCATGGTGATAAATCTAATGATTTCATCATTGGTAGTATAATCTATATAAATATCAATAAAAAATGAAATTGTAACATAATAACATTGCCACATTTTTTCCATTAAATCACAATACCTATCAATAAATAATTAAATGAAACATATAATATAATAAGAATAAATAAAATTGTGATATTACATGTCACTAGGGTGTTATATACACCTATTATTAGAATATATGTGCATAACATAACACTTGTCTCAATGAAGGCAATTTGAGATAAAAAATGTTTCCTATTTTGTAAATTTTGAAAAGAAAACACTAGGAAATTGAGATCCTATACTGGATAAGTTAAAAACCCTAAATTTCAATAAAATAATCTGAACAAAAATTAATTGGTCGTATATGCATCAAATAAAATAAAAATTTGGTGAATATTCAAAGTGTCTCAAAGAAAATTAAATTGTGATGGAAATACCTTACTATAAGTCTCAAATTCCATAATTTATGTTTGAAACTCATTTATAATAAATATTAATTTAATATATTTCTATTAATGAATATTAATAATATATATTAGACCATATATGATTTACATAGGACATCTTATTGCTAATTTATCAACATTTCGTAGTTGAAATATTGTATTGGTTAATACCTAATTTATTTTTCATGAATGTTTTGATTTGTTATTTTATTGGACCTATAACATTGATCACTGCTCCATAATATAAAAATTTCTAAACATGATATATATATATCATATATATTCATTATATATTATTTTATTATAGTCCATAAATGTTAGGGATCAAAAATAAAATATGTTGTTTGTAAAGATAGTAGGTCATATGTACAAATGAATATTGTTTACATTTTCTAAAATAATTTAAATAATTAACGGTATATAATATATAACAATTATAAAATAATTTTAATTCTATATATATATATAACATATATTTATTAAAGATATCTTTAATAATATCCATGTAAATCATGAACGAATCACATCACTTCATGAGGTAGTTGACTTCCATACACATGAGTGATGTTATTATATTCACGTAGAAAAGAGCGTATGGTGGTAAATGTAATATAAAAATTAAATTAGTATAAATATGTTAAAATTTTAATATATTTAAAATATCATTATTAATATCAATGTAAAAGAGAACTGAAAAACACATCACCTCGGTTTATGAAGTGCCACATTGTTGTAAACATGAACAACATTAGTGTTTTCCAATGATTTTGGTGGTAGGAAGATAAATATGGTAATATAAATCAGGATTTATAATATTATCATATTTATCATTTATATAAATTAAATCAATCTTTATATCCATCCATGAAAGGTTGTGATGGAAAATGAATAACATCAGTTCGCGATGAGGAAGTCCTCCTTTTACTTAATGATGATTTCATATCCTATTTGATGGAGGAGGATATGGATTTAGGTTATTAAATGAATAGAATAATTTATAAATATATGAAATATACTATATTCATTGGATAGTAATGGTTTAATATGAATGGGAGGAGTTTGGGGATTAATTAAATTATTATTCTTTGTTCAATGTGTTACCTTTTCTTCGAACAAATTCTTTTGGTTTGCACAAAAATGATTCATAGGACGAATTAATGGTCAAAATATAACTTTTAGGATTATATTTAGAAATTATGTAAGTTATTTTGTCAGGTATTTTCTATTGCAATGGGTTTTTAGAGTGTGAATAAGAGAGTAGAGTGTGTGGTTTTTTAGAAGTGTGGTGAGTGGAAGACTTGTAATTTTTGAAAAGAAAAGTATGAAACCATATTTTTCACATCCTTAAAGGGTCCAAAATTGACTATTACCAATACATGAAGATATAATATTGAAACAATTCCATAAAATGTGTTTTTAAAATTTTTGGGTCATTTTTAACCACTATATTTTCTGCTTAACCCCATGGTAAACCAATTTTTACCTTAACGGTGGTTAAAAAATTTTATTTTTTACTATTTTTACTATAAAAAATTATTATTACATTATTAAATAATATAAAACAATTTAATTAAAAATTTTGAATACTTTTTCGAAAATTAAATTCATGAAATTAAAAAAAATTATTTAAAATTAGTTATGCAGCCACAACAATAAAGCATGATTTTCCAGTATGAAAAAGTTCAAAATTTTTTAAAAAAATTGTATAATAATTTTATATTATATTTATTCCCATGAACAAGATGTTATTAATATATATATATATATATATATATATTTAAAAATTTTACTTTTAAACCATATTATTGTTTTTTAAATTCTCAAAAAAATGTCATTCCTAAATAAAAACCAATATGTTTCACTATTCATTGAGAAATATAACTTCTTTAAAAATTATATAATATTTGACCTAATTTATTTGTAAAATTTTTATTTGAGAAACTATATGCAAATTTTCAATTAAATATCCTAAAATTGAAAAATATTAATTTTAAAATAAGTGAGAAAATTACCAAAAAATAATTTTTTATAAAAATTTAGATTTTATGTGTAGAATTGGTTCTATTTTATCTCTTCATTAATATTAAAATAATATGAATGTTAAATATTAATTTGAAGATATAATAAATATATTTAATTAATATAATTCAGAAAAAAAGTTACTTTTTAATTTAATTATAAAATCAGATTTGGAGAAAAATATTTCCATTATTTGGAAATGGTTATTACATTTATTTATAATTAATAGGTCATTAATGAATTAATTCTATATACTTGTGTAAATCATATATTTTCAATATTTAGTTAACCGAATTTAAACCTTTCATTCTAATGGCTTGGTGATAATTTCAATTAAATAATATTGTCTTAACAGTATGTCATTTTTAGTTTAAATTAATTGATGATTTTAATGATAGTTAAAATTATTATTGTTTACAACACCAACCCAAATAAGTGTTTCGGGTAATGTAAAATAAATTCACCTTTTTGTGTAACTCCAAATTTTAATTATATTAAATTAATTTAAAAAAATATATCAAAACCACAAGATGATACAAGACATGTTATATTGAATTATATTCAATATTCTAGTTTTCTTATGTTATATTTTCAATTTTATAAAAATCCTTTTACTCGCACCTATTTTACTATTTAAAAAATATAATTTCCCTGAGAATTATAAATAAAATAAATCATAAATAATTTACCACATTAAACTTCAATAAAGTTAACTCCTTCCATTATAGAATGTTAAGATAACATTCTTCTCATGTTTCTCCTATTTTAATATGCTCCATAATTTAGAATAAAAAAAGAAACAACATGAATATTTTGGTTTAAAGAAGCTAATAATTTTATTCAAAAACACTATAAATCTCTAAATATGATTAGATCGACCCCCACACTTTATCATCACTTTTAATTAATTTTTATAAAAATAATAACTGTATGAGGTGACTAAATGTCTTTGAGTGGATTGAATCAATATAAAATATAATAACCTAATAGGTTCTATTTAGGATCTTCTATAGTTACACTATTGATTTCTTGAGCTACTCTACTTGGTTGTTTTCCAAAATAGAAACCCTATAAAAAAATTAATAAGATTATCTTTATCAAAAACTAATGTTAAGGGAAATGACATAAATAAATGATGGGGCTTTACAACATATAAGGGGTCATTGTTTTTGTTATCCACAGTTTTATAGTCTAATTATAAACCCTAATCCACCTTATGATATGGTTTTTATGATGAAAACCACCACACACACTTCCTTATAAAGATACTCAACTCATCTTCTTCTTGGATGTTCCCTCATATTGTGTCATTCATGACCACACACTTTTCTATATGATGTATCACATATTTATGGGACAAAAATAATATGTATGGTTCCACTATGATATAAACACAACTGTTATGGCTTCCTCTTTTAGTGACTACTCTAATAAATATATTTTTCCCTATTCAAACAAGGGATAGTCAATAGGTAATTCATATTTAAAATAATTCAAATAGATTTATTTCAGGTTAATATTTTACCCCTCATAGGTATTACCTTGTTCTTGATATTCTTAATGATGAGCCACTAATAACTATTTCTATAATTATACTACCTCAAAATAGTAGTCAATGTAGAGTTGGGAGGAGAATGTTCATCACCACACATCATAGAGCTTCATCCTCTTATTCTTTAATTTATTATGTAATATTTTTTTCATCATCTTAGGTTAGTTATATTTCGTATTCTCTAAAATGATATCGTCGCACCTATGTTCCAACATTGTAAGCCATTGTAGTGTCCTGATTTAGGAAGGATTTCAGCAGGTTATCAATTTATTCATCCTATAGATATTCTTATTTTCACTTGTATGCCATTTTTCATTATATTTGTTCTCAAAACAATACATAAAACAAGAATATTTAGGCCCTTCATCATCATCATCAAGGAAATTTACAAGTATGGTTGAATTTGAGGGTTCAAGTCAAGAGAAATTAGAATGATCAAATTGATTAAATTAAATTTGATTAAAATAAGTAAATAGTTTTCAATTGTTTTTTGTTCTTATACTACTTCTTCATGAATTTTCACAACTCTTGGAAATATTCATGTATTGTGTTGGATATAGATAGAATATCCTTGTCCTATATGAAATTTAAATACTTTTGAAACCCATTAATGATGCATTGGTTACCCTAGGGAGCAGTTTATCATCAATATTAATGTGGATTGGATAATCAAATTTTTGGGGATGGTATTCTTGACTCCATCCTCAATCATTATAGGTAGCTAGTTTCATTCATCCATATCCCTTTTCAGATTCTCGTATTCTTCTGTAAGTAAATGTTAAAGTGATTCTAGTTTTATAATATAAAAACTATTGATTGAGAGTTGTAAATTATATATTATTAAAATATAATGGTTAAAAATAAAGGTATGATCAACATCAACATATATTCTAGTTTTAATCTATTTTTTCTCACATAACTCCTTTAAAAATTCATCTACATCACTTATAGTCTATGGTTCATTAATTTTATCCTTAAATAAATTATTCTATATTGTTGTTATCATCAAAAATCACCAAATATTCTACTCATTATGAAAACTACTAGAAATCCTACCTATGCCAATGCTTGTATACCAGCACTTTTTAAAAATCATTGGTATAGGTTCTCTTTCCTAATGGTTTTTCAAAAACATTGGGAAAATCCAACATTGAGGAAACTTTTCCCAATCCATCTAATGTCCCGAAGGCCTTCATTTTTATTATTATTGATAATCAAACTTTAAAGGGGTGAGGTGGAACCATTACAAGGCCCGTAAGCATAAGTATTACATGGCCCACAGGCCTTAGAGGAATTCATTGCCTGTAGGTTTCAAAAATTACATACTACCAAGACTAACTACTTGGAACTGCTCTTCCCCAGTATCTTCATCATGAAATCAGCTCTCTGTATTTGCATGGCTATTCGGCTAGGCATTCCTGTTCATGCACAAGCTTTTCCCGATGGCAGGTGTCATACCCTATCATTCTTGAAATCTGTTTAGCTTCTTCCATGGTGAAATATCCTTTTGTCGTCCTCCACATAGATCATGTTCCTTGTAGGTTGTCTAGTTTTCATCTGCACTTAAGGTGGCCCAAAGGCATTGAGGTGGCCTGAAGGCCTTACCTTTTCCAATTGTTTGGGAAAACCATTGAAAAATGGTATGACATTCCCAAAGTTTTTTCCAAACCATTGGGAATATCTCACTTTGGGATTACTTTTCACAACGGTTCAGCAAAAACATTGGGAAAGGGTATGGAATTCCCAATGGTATTTGGAAACCATTGGGAAAATGACACTTTGGGGGCACTTTTTCAAACGATTTGGAAAAACTGTTGTGGAAGGGTATGGATTTCCCAAATATTTTTCCAAATCATAGGGAAAAGTGGTCCCAAAGTGGGCTTCTCCCAATAGTTTCGGAAAACTGTAGGGAAAGGGTATGGATTTTCATATGGTTTTTCCAAACTATTTATAAATGCCCACTTTGGGACCACTTTTCCCTATGGTTTGGAAATGTCTTTATTAAAGACTTGTCCTAAAAATTTGAAAACCATTGGTATAGACCAATACTAACAGTTTTCAAACTGTTGGGATAGGTTTTTCCATCAGTTTTCCCCAAACTGTGGGGAAAGATCTATCGCCACACCAAATCACCCAAAGGCTTCCCAAAGCATTGGTATAGGATATATCAAGGGCTTGTGGACCTATAGCAATAGTTTCAAATCATTGGTATTGGTAATTTACCATTTACTGGGGTTTATAAGACAATTGGGTTTTTATAAAATTAGAGAAAGAAATGTTTAATGTAGATGATTCTCACTCAGTTACATCATCTCTTAAATTCTCTTCAATGTGTATGGTCACTAGGAAGATGAGTTCAAAAGTTAATAGTGGTACCTCATCCATTCATTCAAGATCTTAAAATTATCCCTTCAGTTTGGTTGTCGAAATAATTGAGAATTTCATCTCAGGTTAAACTTTTCTATCATTATATCAACCAATTATTCTTTCTTCATCATTTTGACTTTATTTTCAGGGAGTTTTGGGGCTCTCATTGTTGTCATTTCCATCAACTCACTTCAATCATGATCTTTTTGGGCCAATAGAAAATATATATTGATGTAATTTTGAATCTCCTCTAATGGGGGATTATCATTACTCTAATGGCGTGGGTAATGTATTTTTTTTTCTATTTTTGGTGTCTCTTATTTATTAGGTACCATATTCTTACCAATTTGTGTGTATTGAGGGTTTCTCCCATTATGGTCCTTGAATTTTCCTTATCTTTAGGCTCCTAGGAGAATGTGTACAGGGCATCAAACTGTTGATTCCTTATTATGGAATAGTCACCTTACTATTATTTTCCCATATATTACATAAATTGAACAAATTGAAAAATATAATAGAAATCAATTAAAATATAGTAATAAAATTGAAATGAAAATAATCATGATTTACAACATTGTCAAAAGAGTGAAATAGATAGTTCAAATCCTTAAAATAGTTCCATGTTACAGAGATACATGTCATGTGGCCCTCAAGTAATAGAATTTTTAAAACATGTAATGTTGCCTAGTGGCTAACCAAGGTAATCTATCGTAGATTCAGGCCAGAGAGACATCACTATCCAAGAAAATTATGATTTTTTTATCTTTTCTGAAATGAGAATAAATGGGATTTTTTTTATTTTATTTAATTTTATGTATTAAAAAATAAAAATGGAAATCCATAATCCCAACAATTTCATTTGAGAAATATGATCTAATGTGAATTATTCCATGTTCAATAATTTTTTTGCTTTTAACCAAATCCCCATTATTAATAAAAAACACGAAAATATTAAACAATTTAATAATCATCATACCTTATAAAATGTAACACACACTTATAAGTGGTGAATCAGTGTATATACCAAACTCAAATCCCATTCACGCTCATGATTATTTTCACCACTCCCTATATAAATATCACAAATTAAATAATGAAATTAATATTACATTTATTAACAAGGATTGCCTCTTTTTAGATGGCTTTGTCCCTCATCTTTTACAGTAATTATCCCTGGAAGAAAGTCCCCATGTTATTATAGAAATTTACTTTAGAAAGGGTTTGACCTTGACACAATAAAACTAATTGCACCTACTAGTTATAATATCACTTCAGATGAATGAATCTCCTCAATGAAATATTCCTTGATACATATATGAACCACCACCTAGACTCTAAATGATGATTTCCTTCTTCCAAACACAATAATAAATTGTGGATACTCACATGTATTATTCTTTGATAATATCATATCAATTCTTGTTCTCAAAGAAATTATCAAAAAAAATTATCTATACTATACGCATCATTATTTTTCATCACAAACTATTTATTGGATATCATTTTTATATTATTTTATTTAAATATCCTTAAATACTAGTGGATATGAATGAATCATTGAAATATAATAAACCCAGAGTTAAATAATCATATAAAAACTTCATGGATGTTAGGATAATACTTGGTTCTTCACTAGGTATAATATTTTATTTTTGATATTCTTTCTATAAATTCAAACAACCCATTAAAATAATTACATTTTATTTATCTTTTCATTTCTATTTTTGTTATAATTTTCTATTTATAGGTAGGAGTTGTGATCTATAATTGCAAAAAAAAAACATTATGGAAGTCAACATAGTTAATTCAATAATAAAAAAATTAACAATTATGGTATTTAATAATTTCATCAAGTAAATCTTTAAAGAAACATCTCATAGATAAATTACTTTTTTTAAAAATTTAGAAAACTCAAATATCCTATTGGCCTCTCAATAATTATACATGCATAAGATAAATTATATTACCTAATCATTATACCATTGTTGTGTAAGGTAAATAATTTTGTTGATTTTTACATTAAGATTTATAACTATAGATATATTATTATACATGGATTCAAAACATCATACGAACATCAAAAATATCATTAAAGCACCCAAATAGTTAAACCCATATGATATTTTCATTTTTCATTTCATAAAACATGCACTTTATATATTAGTTTTCTTATAGGTTCCTCAACCATGTATATTTTCCTTTTTCAAATTTTAGGTTCCATCAGAATATATTTATAATGACTTAAAATAAATTTCCCACATTATACAAGATACTCTATCCCTTAACAATCACATAAAAAATCATCAAAATAATCTTTATTGTGTTTTCATATATCAAAAATCTATGGATTGATACTCCCATGGTATAGCTCATCTATCTTCTTGTTTGGTTAGCTTTTGATAATGCAACCAATTTCTATAGACATATGTGAAATAGTGTTTGCATAATACTTTTTGTTTTATTATTCATACAACTAGTCATACTATTTTTAAATATTTAAAACTTTGAAGGTTTAAAATTACATTTACATTTTAGAAACATTTTCTTTTAAGAGTAGGAATTATTATCATTTTATAATTAATGGTAGTGTTTTTATATCCATGAATTGTGAATTTATCAATATTCCTATATTCAGTGACTAATATTTTGACATAAAATTTACCTAGTAGGATTCTTATCTTTTAATTTATAATATTATAATATTCATTTGTTTCTACAAACCTTCTAATGGTACTAACAATATTATTTACCCTATTAATGAATTCATAAATAGTTTTATCATCATATATTTTGTAATGTTCAAAGATGTTTTGATTGATTTAAAGATCTACTTAATTCTATGTTCAATATACTTTACAAATAATTTTTCTCTTCTTATAAATTGAATTTATTATTTTATAACCCTTTTAATTTTTAGATAATTTTTTGACAAATATGATAATAGATAATTCTGATCATTCACATAATATTCAAAGTATTTCCAATAGGATAAAAACCATGTTGATTTTTCATAAAAAAAATTGATTACATATTGAAAAATATTAAGATCATGAAATCATAGTCATATAATTTAAGGAACCATTATATCATTCCAATAGTGTATTCCTTTTACATCAAATGTTTGGATACCTTACAATTAATATAATTCTAGTGATATGTGTCAGATACTTATGGGAGGGTGATTTTACTTTGCACTGGTACCAATTGTTTTCTACAAAAATTATATCACACTCTAATACATGGTTAATCAGTTTGTTTTAAAAATTGAAAACCCTTTCCATGCTCATGTATATTTATATACAACACTCTAAAAAATTCTCAATAATGATGTAATGAAATATGATGTAGATTTTTTTACTCTGGTTCAGAACCTTTTGGATGAATATGTACCCATTGTGTCATGTGTATTATCACATGAATACAGTCCCATTATAAATATCAAAAGGAAATTGACTAAGAGATTTTCCATAAACTCATACAAATACTGGAACATACCAATTATAATGTCTCATTAGTAGAATGGGGCTCCTCAGAGAAATATTTCCTGATATGTATATTCACATCCACCAAGACATAAGATGATGATCTCATTATTTATCTACCTCACACATCAGTCAACACTACTTGTTTTAATATCTTCTTCTCTAATGGATGAGTATCAAATAAACTCCTCAAAAAATTCTAAAAAACATTATATTTACCATATAACTCATTATTTATATTAATTGAGTATTTAATTAACATCATTTTTATATTTTTTACAGAAATCTTCATAAATATCAATGGAATAGAATAAATCATTAAAATATCAAAAAATATGAGACTATAAATAATTTAAATTTTATTTAAAATATTTGATATATATATATATATTGTTATTCCATGGGTGTGATATTTGCATTGTCGTAGTCCTTCACTAAATTAAATCTTTCTATGAAATGTGTTAATTTTTAGTTCACTTGATATTTACACATAGGAACAATATTTATAATTAAAAATATTAATACTGATGTTGAATCATATATTAAAACATCGAACTGGAATTAGCTAATTCTTATTTTTTAATGTATCAATTCTAGGAACTCATAATTTCCCCATGTAAATCAACGTACATATATCACATAACTAAATTGTCTTCCTAATTAATTAACAAAATAAATTATCAAAAAATCCCCTCAAGATTCACATTCGTGTATGATAAATTGTCTAATGGGATATTTATACCTCCAGCTTATATGATAAAGAAATATTTTGATATATTCCTCAATCGCTAGCTGTATAAATTTATTACCATATATTTTCTTTGTAATTGTTTCATGTATTTGATTTATGTATCAATTTTCATAGATGGAAATTTTCCTTAAGTTATTTTCCATTTAATATTTTAAAATTTTTCATATTATGTTCATACTTACATCTAATATATTATATCCTTCCTCATAGTGATTTTTTCCCTTAAAATCACATCAAAATCTCATCCAAAAAACCATTATAGTGATTTTCAAGATCAAAAATCATTCGATGGATAGTCAAATTGTTCAACTTTTAAATATTCATTTAGTAATAGATTTCAACGATATAAACAATATATATTGAATTTTTTCATATTACCTTATCATCAAGGTAATTAAAATACTTTATAGACAGTGTCATTATATACATAGATCTATTCATATCTCCATTAATATCATCACATCAATTGTAAATTACAAATACATATTTTTAGAATATGAAAGAAATCAAATGTTTAACATAAAAAACTATTTCCATATATTTAATAACTAACCTGATTAATGAATCCTCCATTAGACCGAAGATACCATTTTTTACACATTGAATGGGAAATAACACTCCACAACCATGTGAATGATCCTACTCATACACCATTAAGTAATTATATACATCAATTTTGTTAAAACCATTCAAATACATTGGTATGAAGATTGATGAAAATTGATGAAGTATTTGAATTGATTCTGTTGGATATGTGTTGTTGTGCTGGTTGAAATTAGGGTGATAATCACCTCAATTATAGACTATCTTCACTATCTCACCAGAGTCAAAGATGACTTACTTTTAAAATTAAGTGCTTATATTCAATGAGACCACATTAACTGCCCTTGGTTCACCCACAGTGGGTTAGTGCTCCATAATAATGGAGTACCAAAATTACGGATACACCACACAGTTTGGAGAAAATTATAAGGAAGTAGTGTAGAAATGAAAATCAACATACCATTGAACAATAATATGGCTATTAAATTTATTTTTATGAATTTCATTATACAAAACATATTAAAGTCTTGGTTGAGGACCAAGTCATGATTTCATCAAAAATAGTGGTAATGTATTTATATCATTAAAGAACCTTATTCTCCATTTTCATAATTTTCAAAGTCATGAGATTTATTTATTCACCTTTCTTGGATAGATTTTATAAGCATATGATTAGGGCCACAAATGAGATCCATTGAATCATTTTGATTCGTATATATTCTCCTAAAATCATTTATTGTAAACCTTTTAGACAAATCAGGGATGACGTTCAAAATTGTTTCACAAATTCAATGGAACAATAGTGTTTATCAAAAGAAGTGATTTAGTTTTGGCCTATGTGTGTATGGATAGGCCTGGAAATGGTCTTAGAAATTCGATTCAATGAAGTATGTCAAAAAATAATGGATTTTTTGGGTCTATATGTTGTTATGGAGTCATGATAATGGGATTTAAACATTTATTGATCATGTAACTAGAGTTATTTGTTCCAATTGGAGGAATTAGAGATAATCATGGATCTTAAATCATGTATTAGGTTCATTGGGATTGAGATGATCTTGATGTCAAACAGATAGTGGTGTTAATGTGGGTGAAGAACATGTGTGGGGAGATTCTTGGAAAAGTGGTGTGGGATTTTCCATTGATCAAAAGAATATTATTTTTGTTCTATGGACTATAGAATATATGGTATAGTGGGTGGTGTATTTAAGGATCAGTATTTTTGTGGATTCATGATGAATTTTAAAGAAAATATCTGATTTATTTAAATCATTAGATACCTACAAGAAGAGTCACTTCAGCCTTTCAATAGGTGAATTGTGAAGTGTTTGTGACACAATTTTTTTGAACCATATAAGGACTAATAATAGAAAAAATCATAATATTATGTGTTTGAAAATGATCCATATAGTCTCACATAGAGGCTTATTTGTTCTACAAGGATACCATTGTTCTGCAGCATTGAATGAGTACAAACATGAGGCGACAATGGTAGAATTATATGTGAATTAGATAAAAGGTAGATTCATCGGAGAATAGATACTTAAATTTGTGATTATTTTCTTTGATTGGAAGTATGCATATTAGGTGGAATGATCTAGTCTCAAAAAGTGTTTTAAATCATTGTGGTAGTGCCATAGGTGTGGAAGATAAATCTAGTTGAGTTGATCAAATTGGAGTTCCATGGTTGGTGGAGATGTGTGGATGGAATATAATGGAATTGATTTGATCATGAGAGGACTGATGGATTGTGATGGCATGGTCAATTTTTGTTTGGTCTTATAGTTTAAAAGGTACGTTGAGGGATATTTTTTTAAACAAAGGAGGTAAAAAAGGAGTTGTTTGGTTGATTGAGTGATGCTTTTGGTCAATTGAGTGACCTTACGTTGAGGGATTATGGAATGTGGGAACAAAATGTGGAGATTATTTGATACCTATGCTGTGTGGTACATAACATTGGAAGGTGGACATGCCATGAAGAAGGATAATTAATTATTAAGGGAGGTATGGCATATGTTTGGTATTTGTTCCTTTGGCATTGTTAGATGTTTGTACATAGTTGTAATGGGATCAATTGAACTGAGAAGGCCAATTAACATTTATCTTGACCCATATACCTATAACATTAAAAATTACCCACTATGGTAGTCGAAAATTCATACATGAATTAAATTCATCAATTTCCTTTTCAACATCTTATTATAATTAAAATTTATATTTTCATATGCACTCTTATCAAAATTAACTCTAGTTTATAATTTAAAACACATTTAAATGAAAAAATGATTTATAACTTTATAAAACTCATATTTTTCACCAATATTAAATTTATTCATCAAAAATTCAAATTTATAGATTTATAAATATATATTTTCAAAAATTATTATCTAATTGAATTTAACGATGAATGAATTTTCATTATAAACTATAAATTTGGCTCAGTTCTACCTCTTCATTAAGAAATACATTTTGATGAAAAAATATAAGTATTACCTAGATTTTAAAATTTATTTATGGTATTTTTACAATTAATTACTGATAAATCATCGTAAAAGTAAAATTTTAATCTACAAATTTTGTAATGTTAGTCCTGTATACTATATAATGTTGATGACTACGACAAACACTAATAATATAAAGTTAAGATAAGATTTAAAATCTATATCTAATGGTTGGTGTATCTCTCTATAATGAAAAGAATAAAAGTATTTGAGAAATAAAAAGTAAATCTAATGAAAAATTATTTTGTAGAGGTAATCATCCTATTATGTAAAGATATGTTGATGGATCTATAAAGTTAAATTCACCTCCATAAGGTTAATGTGAAACTAGTCATAGAATTCTAAATGTAAATCCAAACTCAATAATCTATGTAATTTTTTAAACCATGAATGTTAACAGTAATCAAAATATTTAATGATGTGTGAGGATTGTTGGAGTATGAATATAGAATATAAGTTGAAAACCAATGTAAAGAAACCCATGGGATGGAGAATGTGTTGTGAGTTGGCATCATTCAAAAGATATAGCTTCTTAAATATTTTTTAATCGACATAAATATGAATTTATGGTCAATACACTAACTTCATGTCATGTGATAAATCTAATAACCATGCCTTTATGGAATTCTACATATACCACATTCCATATGGTTGATCTAATTACTACTTAATTTTAATTAACCACACAAATATCGGTGGAACTATTTTTATTTGGACCTACCATGAGGTATAATTTACTTCATGAAAGACCATGAGATGCTTTGAAGTGTATTTATTCATATGATGTTTCCAAAAATCCTTATAAACTGATTTTTTTTCATTAATTTTCAGTGATCAAATACACTATACAAATATGAGATAACCCCATTGATATCAAATTAAAAAATCTTACGATAATTCTAATCTTGATTCTTGTGGTATAAATATGTTTCATATTCTATAATGAATTAAATCATCTTATTAACATTTTGATAATTTAAAAATAATCACTTGTACAATGAAAAGAGGAGAGAATAACAAAAGCAAGGGACCATGATTGTGGATATGTTCTTCCATATAAATACATAAGTTAAATTAATGGTTGTTTTGATGGAGTGTTTTAGATATTGATTCATGCTTCAAATTTCGGGTACCTGCATATAAGTCCAAGGATAAAATTAATACATAATCTAGGTTCATGTGGATTTGATTAACCTCCATGAAAATTTCAAATGCATATCATTGCAAGATAAAACATAGTGCATTAAAATTTCATGGGAATTTTCATGCACATATTTTGGTAGGGAAAGACACGTACTGGTTTTTTGAGGTAGAAAATAATTGCAAAAAAAGTGGGCTCAGATATTTAGGTTAAGGAAATGTTATTATAAAAGAAATAATTTTCTCCATGTTATATTTATTGTGAATAATACAAGAAAGTATTATAGGGATTTAAATAATGATAATTTTATATAACAATCATTCAAAATATCACATGACAAATTCAAAGAATATATTCCTATTATTTAAATAAAATTTATTTTAATAGAATCAATGCAGATATGGGTGATGTCATCATTCAATTATCATATATATTTTTGCATTTGAGTCTTCAGCATACATTATAACAAAGATAATAGTAGTATTATATATTTTCTAATGATCATATATGTATAATAATTTAATGTGAAAGTTTTAAGTATAAACCATTAGGTTATATCATGAATAATTATCTAGGTATTTGAAGAAGAAATTACAAAATAATCACTCTTAAAGATGTAAAACCATAGATATTCTATGATGTGAAGATATGATTGTTTCAATATTCAAGATACTATTTTCATTCTATTTAAGGGAGAATAACACATTCTGGTGACGTTTTTTTATTTAACAATAGAAAAGAGAAGAAGTATATGATATAGCTATATTATAAATAGAAGACTGAGGATAAGAATAGGGATATGATGTTTCGGAGGTTTATCTCACAGCACCGATAACAATAAAGATTTAGAACCACTGTGATTAAAAATTACAATGACGGTGAATGTAAAAAAATCTCAATCTGTATGATTATATACTTATCACACATGTGATGTTTAATACGTATTAGTTATTCTCCTATAGAATAGGTTTTCATTTCTAAAAAATGTAGAAGAAAATATAGTGGTGCTATTATAGATAATTACATACATTGATGAAGATTCATTATCTCTATATTTATATATTTGAATTATTACAACCCAACCCTTTTGTTTCTTTTACTAGGATCTTGTAATCACATTGAATTTTAGTGATAATAAACTACATGACTCGAAATATTTGATCATTTAAAGGAGTAGATTTTCATAAATGTATACCAACATTGAAAAACCTCTTATGTTATTGTTATTATCTATTTCTACATTGAATATTTATTTAGGAATTCAAAACACCTCAATGATCCACATCTATTATCCATGTTATAATTTCAGGTTACCTATAGTTGATAATGATAAGAGAATGTAAAAATATATAAAATGTGGTTTTCACTGATTCACCCCCTCCCCCTCTCAGTGACCCTTTAGGACTCATTGGTCACTACACATTCTGTAAGGCTCCTGAATTAGGAAAAAAGATTAGAAATAGAGCTATAGGTTTTCATCATGTCATAGGGATGAACAAAAGTAATGTTATCCCCAACTATTTACTAAGGGGTTCATTCCCCATTCCCTAGTATTAATATGAACCACATGCTAGTGTTTACATGTTGTAACCAAATACATTCCAACACATCACATGACCTAGAAATATCCCATTCCATATGCCACCAAGATCTATGTGTAGATACCATTTTATGAAATATAAATTCCATATTCAAAATCAAGAAACAATTTGAGCATATGTTTTCTATTGGATCCAATTATAATGTGTAAGAGAATTTTTTTTCACTCCCTTTTGTAAGGGGTAGATATTTTTATTAGGTGAGGACAGTCCTTGTGTATAGGGGTATAAATGTTTTTTAAGTCTACCCATTCTCCCTAGTATTCTCATTCTCCTTTTTTTCCCGTTCGCATATCTCCCCTTATTCATATCCCCCGTCATTTTATCCATAATCAGTCTATGCATGAACCATGTTATCATATCCTGAGGAAATTACTATAGTTATCCTTTGTGTGAAAGTCCTATGTTCAAATTGTTCTTAATACTGGATTACAAATGGTTTAACTCTAATTAAAATATTCCCTTATTTTTAAAAATAATGATAATAATGATAATAAAAAAATTTAATTACATTTAAAAATTTATGTATTATTTTTTATAGAGTTATATTATCTATAATAATATTTTGTAAATTTATAACCAAAAAGAAAAAATATTTGTTCTAAATTAATTGATTTTCATTTATTATATGGTTTTATTAAATGTTAATATTATAAATTTTATATATTTAATGTGAAAAAATTATAGAGTTTTTTTTCATCAAGTCAAAATTAAGTCAGAATTATTTTGTTTTTGAAAATTTTAAAATAATTTTTTTTTGATTATTTAATAATATGTATTTTAATAAAATTATCATTACATTTCACAAGATATAGTAGTTTAGAATTACCACTATTTTTAAAATTTTATCTTTAAGTAACATAAGCATAATTTAATTACAAATAATCTATTTAATTGAATTTGAATCATTATCATACTTGATTGTCGTATAAGTTCTTTTCTGTGTTTAAAGATAACTTCTCTAAAAATGGTTAAAACTATGTTGTAGTGAAAATAATCTCCCTAAAACTTATATTTAATTTATTATGTATGATTATATCTATCATATCCATCCATTTTATGAATATTTTCTATTTTATTTCCTCATTACATTAATAATGAACATAATTTGAATTTATTAAATAATAAAAACAAATTTTCACTCTATTTATTTTAATATTTTTAATATTTTTCATAGGGATAAAACATGTTAATTTTTGATTAAAAATGTTTATCTGAAATTTTAATGAATTTATTTATCAAATATATTTAATAATTACTATAAATTCTTACACAACTCTGACACAATTGTTGTCCAAATAACTTAGATATCATGTAAATGTTTTATGAAACATAAAGGTAATAATATTTGGATGTTTTATTTTTTCCAAAAAAATTAGATAAATATAACATATTAATGATGTGTTAATATATTATATTTTACTTCCATTACAATCTTAAGGTCATTAATTTCAAAATATTTGATTAGTTCGGAAATGATTTTAATGGTATATTATATTAAATATAATTTTATTTAATATTTTATAATTAACAATAATATCATATCTGGCTATGTTAAAGTGGTATTCTTGATCATATCAACCATTTTCTACATACTGTTCAACATTCCTTTTATAGTAAATATATTTACTTATATAATGTAAAAACACTAACATAATGATAATTGCCAAATGGGATAACATGGGTGGGTGTGAAACTAAGAGATGAGGGTGAAACCATGACATAAAATAATCCAAATTTTATTTTTGGATATTATTTTTTATCATTAATCATCCTATATTAAAAATATTCTGATCATACTTAACATGAACATGAAAATTAATTTATATTAATTTAATACATTATGTATTTACAAGGATTCCCCTCCCTTAAATTAAAAAAATGGACATCATATAATCCCTTAATCACACCTTTTGAGTACTCTATTTAAGATAATTCATAAATTAATATCTCCCAAAAATTCATCACCATGCCTTAAAGGTCCTGGAATCACAAAAATACCAATCATGTGTGGCATAGGGTGTTTTTAAAATTGGTTATATAAGGAAAAGGTATAAGTAAAAACTGACTCATTACATATTTATTTATTATTATACATCTTTTAAATCTAACATAAGCATGAAATAATAAATGTATTAAATATACTTATATTTATTATTGTATAAAAAAATTTCACTGATTTTCTATCCTATGGGAAATACAAAACTAGTCTATGTGTATTAGTGTATTACCAACAATATGAAGTGACATGTTTCATTTTTTATCATAAACTTTCAAGGATGGTAATTATGATTGGCTAAATTTGTATATATTATTTAAATAAATAATTATAATCCTAGAATAATAAGATGTAACCTATTACTATTCATTTATCTCTATTGAATCAATATAACCTCGTCTTTGAATATGTGTGTACTGTCACCTCCATGAAGCAATGTGATTCACTATTCATGTTTTACATTAATGGATGGTAAAAAAAGTTGTATTTAATTTATAAATAAGATAATAATGTATAATTAATATTCTAAAATTCAATTAATAATAACCCATTCATCTTTATTTAACCCACCCAATCCATTTTAAACATATACGACGAATATTCTCAAAACATCTAACATGAATTTAATCGAATAATTAACTATGTATAACTTATATATAAGTGAACAAAAAGGAATAATATTCTTTATTATGGTTATTAATCAAGTGAATAATTAAAAGGATTTTACTATTCAATAATACTAAGAAAATTAGTTACATTTCTGGCTTGAGGTGAGGGACAGTTCACCTTACAACCTTGTTTTCAATGTTCTAAAGACATATTTTCAAAATATTTTCCTCTCTGTCAGCATTTTCCAAAATAATTTTTATAAATGTATTTTTATTGATATAAATATTTAATATATTAAGTTTCATGTATTTATTTACTTTATTTAAATGGTGTTCCAAAAGAATATTTTTACATATTTCAAAAAGGTTTTCATGACATTATTTTCCAAAGAGAAAAATATAAACTTTAACATATATGACATTGAAGTATTTTTTCAACATAAATAAATATTATTTGAATTTTTGGTTCCTTTATAAAAATATATTTTTTAATTAGTGGGAAAAACCTCATTCCCTTTTCTCAACGTATTTTATTTTTAAAAATTGGGAATTAAATATATGAGATATATCAATATTAAAAAATATTCTTTTCATGAGGTTTTAAGTATATTTTTATGAGTTATATTATGTAATTTCAAGGTTAAAGGGGTTTTAATTTTTATAAATATTCAATATTTATAATTACTTATGAAATCAACATAACTCTATAATAAATTGGGTAATGATTATGTTTTGGAGTATTATTTTTTTATTAACAAAGAAGGTAATTCCATTTATAAGAGTTCATGATTGGGTAATTTTTATAGTTTTATGATGATAATGTCTCACAGAACCAACATGAATTTTATATACTTATTAATTATTTTCTATAAAATTATTTTTATATCTCAACATGATATAGGAATATTTTGTTTAAAGGAATGATTATTTCCTTTACGGGTATAATGTTATGTTTTTATGAAAAAGTTTTCATGGGTTCTAATTTTTGAAAGAAAACCTAATGACTATGATTTTTCTATTATATTATCATATACAGTGTTTTATAAAAAAAATCATCGGAAATATTTTTTCATGAGTATGTAAACTATTATTTAATAACAAAATGTATTATATTAATGGAAAACCATCGTATATGATCTTAAGGTTATCAAAGTGACAGATAGATTTTTTTTATTTTTTTTATTTTTACATCTGTGTTATTTAGAATCATATCATATATTAAAATAGTTTCATAGAATTTATGGATGATTATGATCATTGATGATATTAGGTGAAAATCAGGATGATATTTCATGAAAATAAAACATTTTCACTTTTTAATAATGAAATTGAAAAATGGATATTTTTGGAAAGATTACACTTTGTAATATATAAGTTTTTTATATAAAAGTTGAAACATAATTATTTATGAAAATAATATATAATGATCCTTGAAATGTTTAAAATAGAATTCTATATTTAAAACTAAATATTATGTGATGTATTAGGGGATATTTATCATAGTTGGTATCAATGTAATGGAAAATATAATTATGGATTTTATGATAATATAAGTATGTCCCATTTGAAGATTTTAATTTATGGTTATCATGGTATAGAATTTTAATATTAACATATTGAATCATATAGTATGTATATATTCATAATGTATTTCCATATAGGAAATAGGGGCTGACTTAGAAGACACAAAAAGAAATATATCCTTCTAAATCAGCAACCAAGAATAGTTTGAATTTAAAAAGAGAAATTTTTCATTGTGATGGTTTAGTTAATGTTGGATATCAATTTTGGTTGTATGTATGTGAGAGAGAAACCTTATTCACCTTTGAAGAACATATCCATTGAAGATAACCTCATGAATAAAAACCCTCTAATAATTAGTTGATCCTCTATCCCTGTGAAAATTGAAGGATATGATAGAGACTTGTTGAAAGATACTCGAAGTCATGGGTTCTTAAGAATAAAAAAGTATAACATTCTACTAAATATTTCAAATTTGAATCCAATAATTTGTGTTAACATGTTAAAAATATTTGATAAAATTAATAAATTGATTAATTTAAAATAGATGAAAATAAAAATATTTTTCTTGATAATTATTTTCTAAATATTGTCCAACCTTGAATGGAAAAGAAATGCATAGAATAGAGTTAGAAGGAGTATGATTCAGTAGCCTCATATGAACAAAACATCACCTATTTTGAAAAGTATATACAAATTTATATGCAATTACATGATTGAAAAAATAATTAGTTGGACATAGAAATAAATCCTAGATATCAAATAGTGTCGGCTTCTCATAAATTCAAAAGCTATAAGAAAATTGTTTGATGTGTTAATAAGGTATAAATATAGTTTTTTGAATATCATATATTCTTTGGTAACATGTTGAAAAACATTTATATGTTAATACTAATGGTAATTCATCCATCGAAAAATATGATTGTTAGAAAGTCAAATTTCAATCTTCTAAAAAGTTTAGTAAACACTACCAAGGTGAATATCTTATATAGTCTATGAATTGTTTCTAATGTTGATAGTTTGGACATGTGGATCATGGATACAAAAAAATGAGCATTCAAATGAAGAAAAATATGATAGTATGCTACTTTAATTTTAATTTGATGGTTCATTATATAATAACAACCATGAATATAGGTATAATGGGTGGAATTCATCATGATTAGAAAAATGAAGTTGTAGATAAATAACTTTCAACTATTGAGGTAATTGTTGGATGATCTAGTGATGTGGTGTTAGATGAATTAAATGAATATTTATATTATGTTAATGTGTTCATGGATTTTGGGGTTACACATATATATATTTTTGAGATTGTTTTTAATAAATTATAAAATTAAATTTAAGGAAATAATACTTAAATATTTGGGAAAGCAAAAGCGGTGGTATTAAGGGAAAAATAAATTATAAAAATCTTATTATTATATTTTTTTGATGTTTTTTACCTTCTAATAATGTTGTATTTCTCCTTACTGGAATATATATTATTCTTGGTATGGATGGGATATCAATTTGACATGTTAAGATATATTTGGTGGCTAAAGAAGTTTTTGGAAAAAGTATCATTTCATATACCTGAATTAATTCAAACCATTGATAACATATCAAGATACTAATAAAATGATTATATATAGAAGTTAATTTTATCTTTCACATATTTTTGAGAAGAAATAAACTATTAAAATTATTAATATTCATATAGAAAATAAAATCAAGGACGTACATACTGATGAGTTTTTTTATTTTGTATTAGATATGAAGAATTAATTTAATATTAACATAGTGCATGAAGCTAATCAAATTTCAAAACCACCTTATCAAATCTATCAAGTAAAACGTTTAGAATTGAAAAATATATTAAAAGAGTTTCTTGATAGAGGTTACAATAATCATAAAACATCACCATTATGTTGTTATATTCTTTATTAACATAATGATATTTATATAAGTATTTGAATTTATTATAGAGAATTGAATTAAAACACTTTTAAAAAAAATTATGTGTTCCATCACATCGATTATTTCATATCAATTCTAAGAATATTAGTATTTTTCAAACGTTTATCTATGTTCTAGGTACCATCAAGTGAAGGTGAAAAATAATTAATTGTCAATATTAAATTTTATACATTGTTTTGGGGTTTTTATTTTGTGTTAATTCCCTTTTGGTTGAAGAAATATCCAGACACACTAATGGACATTATAAATTTAATTTTTCAAGAGTTATTGGCTAACATTGTGGTTGATTTGGGTTCATTACATGTTGATATATTATAAAATCTAAGACAGTCATTAGAAAGATTATAGGCATTTTATCAGACATTAAAAGAAAATAGGTTTTTATAGAAATTATTAAATATGAATTTGGTTGTGATAAATTTCTTATATTTGACTTATTATATATAGATATGAAATATTTGTTGATATAGCTAAAACTAATGTGGTTTTAAATTATAAAACATTTATAAATTTCAATAGATTCATATTTTTATGGGATTAGTATGTTAGTATTTATTGTTTGTTGAAAAATATCATGGTTATCTATCTCCACAAATAATTTATCTGAAAAATATATTTAATTGATTTGGATGAAATAATTTTATTTATGTTTCTATGAATTTTAAAAAATAGTGAATGCTCTAGTTTTGGCTCAGTCATCCAAAAAATGGTTATTTTTTCTACAATACTTATTCTTTGATGTGAATTGGTTGTGTTAAAATGCATAATGATTAGCTAAATTAATATGATTGATGTTTATTGAAACATCTTTAGTTAAATTACCATACACAGGTCCTTGAACTAATTGTTGTGGTTTTTACATTAAAAATATAGAGGGATCATCTATATGAAGTAAAGTGTAAAATATATACAGTTAATAAATTTTTAATGTATATATATACATAGAAAGAGATGATCACGAGGCATGTATGATGGCTAGATCAAATTAAGGATTTCAAATACATGGTTCATTACCATATTGAAAAATAAAATAGGGTATATCAATATTTATGTACAAAATACAATAAATTATTAACTATGATTTGATAGAACATGATATTTTTTTAAATGTTTTGATGAACTTGGGCCTAAAAATTATATTTTTATGTATTTACTATATTCTATTTTAGGTTCAAGAGAAATCATAATTATCATATAGATTTATCCCATCATAAAAGAATGATTGTTTTCAATAAAAACTATAGAATTATTCAGAAAAGGATAGCTAAGAGAATTTAAAATTATAAAAGAAGGTGTTTTGAGATTAAAAAAATAGGATGTGTGAATTTTGATTCTTAGTTAAAGAAAACATTTATGACTGCATCACATATCACTCAGAATTTAGTTTATCATAAACGATCTATTATTTTTTGATACCTTCAATAATATTTCATTTCTAATTGAATGAATATGATAATGCTAATATTCCCAAGAAATAAATAAATTGTACAAAATAAAAAGATGAATAAAAATTACCAATGTAGATGGTTCATACTTCTCTAGTGCATAAATATAAATTGGATAATATCTCCATGGATTCTATGGTTAGATTACCAAATAATTCTAGAGGTAAAAATGTGATATGTGTTATTTTTAATTGTTTAAACAAATATATATATTTTCATATAATTTTAGATAATATGTATCAGGATTATTTATCTATAATTTATATTAAATATAGACTTATATTTCTTGTATATATTTTTTCTATTATATTTGACTTTGATCCCAAAAATACCTCAAATTTTGTTGAAAACCATTAGAATTCATTGGGTAATATATTAAATATCAGTAAATCTTTTCATCCTTAATATTATGGAAAGTATAATGGAATTATTTATAAATTGATAGAAATTATTTGATTTTATTTAAAGGATTAAATGGGAATATGGGATAACCAAGTATCATTAGTTTATTTGTTATATAATAACAGTTTAAATTTCACTATAAATATGGTCCATTTGTTGCCTTATATGGAAAATAGGGTCAGCATCCATTATGCTGGGATAATTTTGGTGAATAAATTTTTTTTTGGAAAATGGTCACTAGATGAAATGGTTGACATGGTGAACATGGTTTTCTAATATATGAAGAAAACTAAAATAATGAAAAAAATTTCTAAATATAATCGTATGAATCAACTATTATTCTAGGATGGTGACAATTTTTCTATCAAAGTATCACCTTGGAAATGTTTTATGAGTTTTGTTAAATTTGGAATCATAATTCCATTGTTCATTGGTCCATATAGAAACCTAGTGAATTATTGGTCCTATAATTATTTAGTTTCCACACCTTCGATTTTAGCATAGGTACATGATGTACTTATAAATTCATTATCAAAGAAGTATGTAAGAGATGCATTTCATGTTTAAAGTCTAGAATCCGTTCAGTTGGAAGATAAACTTTCATATGAGTAATACACTATTCTAATTATTCATTATATTGAGTAGTTGATTAATAACATGTCTATTAACCTTGTCAAAGTTTCGTGAAAAAACCATATGATTTAAGGGGAAGCATGGGAATCTCAAAATTCTATAATGGAAAAATATACCCACTTGTTTAATTAATGAGTATTATTTTGAGGTCAAAGTTTCAAAAAGGGGGTGGTATAAAAAAATAATTTAATTTTGATAGTAATGAAATTTAATACCTTATAAATATTCATTAATTTGATTTTATATATTTAAATTCTTAATATTAATATTTAGTAATTTTCCAATAAAAATAAAAATTGTTTTATTTCAACTAAATTGAGATTCAAGCATTATATTATTTTACTAAGGACTTTGGTCTCTAAATTTTAAAATATTAATTTTAAAAAGTATGTTTCTTGTTTTATATCATTAATTTAAAATTATCTTTAATGTATTTTTTTATACTTTTCTAAAATTATTAATTTCTTAGTGAGTAATGAAAGTTATCACTTCTCTAAAACTATCAATTATTTTCAATAAATAATTTAATTTTAAAGAAATATTATTTTTTAGTTTAATATTAATGTTATATAATTGTCTTTTAATTATAAAGAATTTAATTAATAATATAAATTATCATTATACCTTATTTTGGTATAAGTTCATTTTTTAGATTGGAAATACACATTTCTAAACACATTTTTTCATTGTGTTTTAGGCGTTTATATTATATTTTATTTATAACACAACTTGATATTTGGTATTTAATATTGGATTAAGTATTTTGAATTAGTACTTACAATTTTTTAAATAAGACCCTCTTATTTTTTCTAATATTAAATAGTAACTATTGTAATATTTTCCACCTGAGTAAGATTAAAATGGGTAAAACACGTTTAAAAATATTAGATAAAGCCTATAAATATCATAAATACTATACTAGTTTTATAGCATAGGTTTTTTGATATCATCAATATCCATGGTTCAAATATTTTCATTTTATTTTCACTTTCCATTGATAATGACCTTGATATGATTTTAATGAATGAATAAATACAAAATATAAATCTATATTAATATATTTAATATATATTAATGAGTTTAAAATGGTAATATATTATTATAAATGGTTATTTAAAATATGAATGTTTTTTCTTCCATTGAAATTTATTTTTAATTTTATGTGATAGAATTTTTACATTAAATGATTGTGCAATTCTGAGACATTTCTTATTCTAGTAATAGAAAAATACAGTAAATGATTTTATAGAAAAATAAAAAAATTAAAAAATTTGAATGAATTATTTTGTTCAAATAATTTTTTCGTTTTACATTTCATATTATCAATGTGTTTACTATTTATATCAGAACCACATTTCTAAATTGATGTCAACAAAGTGAAACAATGTGAATAGTCCTAAAAAAGACTTTAATGATAAATTATATTAAATAATATTTTATTTTATGATTTAAAATTTAAAAAAATATTATATTCCAAAAATTAAATTTTATATGGACAAAAATTTATATATATTGTCCACTTATGGTTCAAATTTTCATTTATCGAAAATATCATCACTCCTTTAGAGAAAAAGAACATTGATATTTCCATTATAATCAAAAGGGTTCATAGAAGGATAAAACCAAGAGATAATAGAGAATCTAATCAAATAAACTTGTAAAATTTTTATTTTATGAGAGTATTTAATCACATAATGATGAATATTTTTTAAATAAGTCAATTTTTTCAAAATTAAAATGAAAATTAACTTACATTAATTGAATACATTCGGTGTTTCCAAAGGTGCCCGTCCCTTCACTTATAAAATGGAAACTTCTCCTCACTCTTCCTCACAAGTTTTGAAAAATCTATTCTATAAAATCCATCCCCAATCCATCCCCAATATCTATACCCTTTCATTACTGTTCTAGTTCTCAATATATAGAAAACATGAAAGGCTGAGGGTTTAATATAAAGTAGTTATCTGGGGTTATAGTGTATTCCCTAACTGACTGATTTCATGATTATTTCTTCTTCTAAATCCTTTAAATATTTTTCAAAACTGATATAATAATTACATCATTATATTTAATATAATTAAATGTTATTAGGATTATGTTACAACCATTTATAATCACCTTTTACATCATATGGGAACTGAAATCATCACTCTTATGTACATTGGATTACACCCTCCATGAAGCAATGTGTATAGTTTTTCATCAACACCTCAAAAGGGTGGTTATTATGTTGATTTTAATTAAAATATTGTATATTAAATAAATAACTACAATTATATATAGATAATCAATCATTTATTATCGTACACTTCAATCCATTAAAATATTATGACATTGTTTGTTCGTATATGTGGACTACCACCTCAATGAAGCAATCAATTTCATTATACATGTGTACCATTCATGGATAGTTGAGATGTTTATTTTAATATATAAAAATTATAATAATGTTATTATTATAAATATGGATTAATGACCCATTTTAAAATATTCTACCTGCCTAATCTAATTTCCACATACCCGTTGAATACTCTCAAAATGTATAATGTGATCTTAACAAATTATTAAATTAAATATTACACATATATTAGTTATACACAATTAATAATTCACTAAAAAATTTATTAATAAAATAAATAATTAACATATTATTTTTATTCTGAATGATAATGAAAATTTTTGATACCTCGGGCTCGATGTAGGAGACACATTACCTTAAAATTGAGTTTTAAATTTAATAGTGATATACATTCTAAAACATTTCATCCAAGGAAAAATTTATAAAAATAATTTTAAAAAATGTATTAATATTGAAAAAATTAAATTCTAAATGAAATTTTAATAATGTTTTCCATTTATGTCAATAGTTTCGAATATAATCCTTTTACATGTTTTATACAGGTCACTTTTTACTTTACATAAAAAAGGAAAAGGGAATGCAATAATTCAATATATAATACATTGAAGAATGTTTTCCACTATCAAAAAAATTAATTGCCATTTTGATTCATATATAAGATTCTATATTTTATTCATTAAAAAACCCTTATTCTCGTTCTTCTTTGTATTTTTGTATTGAAATCGTGTTTTAAACTAAAGGGATTTACCAATCTGTGAAATTGATTTTGTTCCGAATAAAAAAAATATTTTTTGAATTTGAAAATGGAAATGAAAGATATTTTGTTTAATATATGTTATAAATCTATGAAACTTGTAATTACAGTGTTTTATCTAGATATATCTCTCAATAGAATTAGGTAATGATTGCGTTCCCTAGAGAATTATATTGTCATTTACTAAACATGGTATTCCATTTGTAAGGGTTATTGTATGAGTTATTGTAAGTTTTCTATGAAGATTATTTCCCAAGGAACCTGTATGAATTTAATATTATTTATAATTAATTTTCCTAGAATTATATTTATTTCATAATGTAAGATAATGATATATTAATTAAAGTAATAATTATATCTTTTAAAGGTAAAAGGTTTGTTTTTAAGAAATCAATTTCATGGGTCCTCGTGCTTTTTTAAGAAAACCACATGAAATATTTTTCCCTTTTATGATTCCTTATAATGTTTTTTAATGAAAATTTGAAGAAATAATAATTACTGTGTATGTAAATGACTATTTAAGCTCAATGTTTGATATATTATGGGAAAATCTATTATATGATCTCATGTTTTTCATATGTATTGTTTTATGGAAGGCTCTACATATATTATTTCACAATACATAAGAGGAAATCCAAAACTAATATATGAGTTAGACTATGACAAGTCTTCAAGGTCATTCCTAATCCTGATGGGAAAGAAAGTAGTTCCTAGCTATCCAGAATGCACTCATGGGAATTATGTCTCACTAAAAGTAATGAATATCGTATACTGAAATTCGTATTTGAAATATAAAATAGTGCAACCATAAATTAGATTTCCATGAAATCAAAATTATTTTTTTATTATAATAGTCCACATAAACATTTCATAATTCAAAATAAAAACCCATTACTAAATCCAACAGAATATAATTCCTAAAATATCTAAAAAACCTATCCCCAAAACCAACTGTATCAGTGAAAAAAGAGAATATTCCATAATGATGAAAAAAAGATGACCTAAAGATAAAATATACATGATTATAATGAAAAAAAGTTGTATAAGTATAGTGTGAGCTACACGTCCTAGTGGGATTTCACCCAATATAAAGTGCATTTCCATTAGTAGAGAATTCCATAAACACTATTCTGAAATATTATACTTGAAAAATGGGTTCTAACACTCTAGGAAAACATTTCTCCTAATAGTTTTCCAAATCCATTTAAAAAAATAAATTATTCTTAAAATAAAACATTTAACATTCCATTGAATTCCCCATTTGAGAATATTATATCCATGATAATTAAAAATAAATATTTTAATCTATAATATAAATATACCAAAGTATCCTAATAATACATCAAATAAATATGTAGATCTAAATTTAATATGTTCATAGGTGTATAAGTGTTTAATTATTAAATGAAGGTATAAAAAATTGAATGAAACAATGGTAAATACTATGGGAATGTGATTGGATTACTTCCACTCAGGCTATTTCTTTGGGTTCCATGTCCTTACATTCAAGAAACACTTATCCATCCCCCTCCCTATAGGGGGAAGGGAATCTCAAGAGTTTATTTTCCTCATTATTTCTATCATATCACTAACCATTATAATATTTATACCTTTCTTGCCATCAGGCCGTACCCCAAGTTCCCATATTTTGAGTAGGACTTCCCCAAGATATAAATATCAAATTGGGAATTCATAGAAGATTGTGAAATTCAAATACACTCCATGGTGGTTCACTTTTGTAAATAATTTCCCTAATGTTGATGGATTTTACTATTATATCATTGATTCATGAAATATGTAACATTGTGTTAATTTTAGGGATTTTAAAACTCCATATTAAGCTCATTTGGTTTGTCACTAAAAAGAACTTATTTATTTCTAAAATGAAATATAACGGGTCTTCAATGGAATCTTTTTCTCTATTTTATTATTGAACATTCCCTTCCACATGATACTTGATCAACTGGTAGCTCCAATCTGGGTTTTTTTCTAAGACTTTTTCTCCCTTTTTAGAATCACTATATACTTTTGATTTATGGAAATTTTGTTAGGAGATTCATGTGTTTTGACATTAGATCAAGATCTATTTTTCACACAATTTATCGTTGTATTTTCATTAAATTATATATTTCAAATCCTCCAATTGATTTTTTTAGAATGTTATTGGGAAATAATATATAATTTAAAAGACAGAAAGTTTGGAGTATTGGTTATATTTCTGTTTATATTTCTATCATCTTGGTTATCCTCAATAGGCATGTAAGAATGGTTCAGTCACCCATGACCTTGATTCTTTTACCCTAGACCATGCGGATCACCCTTAATTGAGGAATACAATGCATGTATTATATGATAACTATGATTCTCTAGTCACCAATAACTGTTTCATCAGCTCCTCAATTATAATTTTTGTGCACCAGTTATCTATGGTAGTGACCTACCTAGGCCTCATTGTTAATAATGTTCAGTTAAATAATATATGGATGGTTTATCACAATTATGAAGAGGAATTATTAGAGTGCCTTTTTCTGAAGATTGTGAATATTTTTGGTAGATTTAGATGGGATTTGGATGTAAATATTTCGGATGTGAAGATTCAACCTGACCTAGAGGGGATAGAAGGGTTTTATGCACCATGATAATAGAACCCCAAGACCAATGATTTGAAAGACCTAAACTATGAATAGGCAGTGAATATGGGAAATAGATATATAAAAATTTGGATCCTTAGGAAGCCACAAAGAAGGGGTACTTTCGTGAAAATGGAACAATGGAATGATGAGGTATGGATAACGGTATCAAGCTAGTTCAGTCAAATAAGATCTCCCTTGTATATTACCCACTCTATTTGCATTGTTGGCCTAGTGGATATATTCATTGTTTAGGAATAGTCATCAATAAATAAATTGGGTGTCTAGACACCATTAATAGATGACGATGTTGATATTTCTAGTCAAATATCTATTGATTTATCGTAGGGAATGAGACTTAGGGGGCTTCACAGTCTGAGAAAAAATGACGAATGGAAGCAGAAATTATATGTGAGGGGATTTATTTTTCTTAAAGGAATTATTGTTAGAGGTTTTCTTAAACCAATAGAAATAATCTTAATTATTATGTCATAGGTGATAGAATGTAATCAAATAGTTCAATACTAGAAATAAAATATGGTTTTATATCTAAGAAGTGGAAATCTAATTCTTATGTATTGATATTCTAAGTAATAAGGGAAATGTGTTGTGGTAGTAATGTTTGATAGGGAAAAATGGAATACCTTCTGATAATTATTCATTCTATAGATGAAATTAATGAAGTGGATTTGACAATCAATCACCATAGGAGGATATTAATAGATTTTAAGAAAGGTAGTTTTGAATTGATGTTAATTTGGACTAAAGGGTATCGATCTAGAAAAAAAAAAAATTTTTTGAAGTGGGATTCAATGATAGGGAGATAAACATGGAGGAGTTCATCTTGACATGGGAAAAGATGGCTAACCACTTGGAAGATTCAATCAAGGATAATCCTAGTATGAAGTTTAAAGAAATTCCTGGGGGGATATTTTAGGTAGGTGATTCCAACAATGTTGGCCTCATTTTTAATGATTTTTATATTTCCTACTATGTTTACTTATATAGGGATTAAGACTAGTGTAGATTCCCACATTATCAATAATATTTATTTTGAAAAGAAAATTTAATTTTTAAGAATGTTAAATACTTTTAAATAAAATATGTTTCAATAAAAACAAAAAAACATTACTATGATAAGTTACAAATATCATGGGAGAATAATAAAAAAATAAAGTAGTAACAAAATCAGGTATAATATTGAGGAAGTCTTAGTAATGTGTGCATAATCAAGGGAAAATCCTATATATACAATGATAAAATACCAGACTTCTTTGGGAAAAAGCATCTATCAACTTATTTATAATGATCCTAATACATATTCTCTATTGATTAATCTAACTAACTCTCATCTTGACCTACATACCATGGAATAAACATGTCAAATACTATAGGATCTAAGTTAGTATATATACAAGACTAGTAGAGAAAGCATCTACCAATATCCACCTTAGAAAAATAGGGTTTCTATGATGTTAATGATTGGAGGATAGGAAATATGTAGCACATATCAATAGCATACCCCATGAAAAAATACCCAATATCATACCTCATCCCAACATTAAAGGCCTTGTTTTACTAAATCCTCTATTTTTAGTTCACACCAAATATAAAAATAATTAAAATCATTTCCTAGGATCTAAAAATTCATATAAATTATGGTTTTAATGAGTATTAACCCAATATTGCATAAAATATAATAATATTTTTAATAAAGTGTAAAATGGGCCTTAAAATTCAATATGATAATTATATAAAAAATTACATATTAAAAAACTATTTTTCAAATTCATGTTATATTTGAAATGCATTTTTTTGTAAAAAAATCGGAAGATATACTTTAAGACCACTAAATATATTATATATTCCATTTACATAAATTTAATTTCATTAAGAAACATATAAATTCAATAAAAAAATACAACATTATAAATATAAAAATACAAAATAAATTCTTCAAATCCCAAAAGAGATGGAATTCAAATCAAACAGACCCGTAAACCCATAAATATATCATATAATTTAATTTCGGTACCATTGGTGGAATAATACTTCATTTGAATTTAAAAATACTTTTGAAAAAGTCATAGTAGTTTTAGAAAATAAATTTCATTCATAATTTATATGAAATAAGAACTTTGAAAACACAATCATTACATAAGAAAAAAATGAATCAAAAGGAATAAACTTCCTATATCAAGAAAATATTATTAAAACCCATAAAAAATAAAGATAATGGGATAGACGGTGTAACATACTAGCTAAATAAAGAATATTACTTTTTCATATTTATTAATATTTGTGAATAAAATAATAATATTACTTTAAAGGGAACGCTATGCTCGATGGCGTACCCAATACGCAACAACGAGTTTCTTTGAAATCTTATGTTGCACTCTATTCATAAATTAATATTATTTTAAATGGTAGTTAACGACTAGCATTTTTATCGGTGGGAATGAATAAAAATAACAAAAATATGATTATATATGTTTTTTAAATGTTTTTACATTTACCCAATAAATGATAATGTCTTAAAATAAGAAAAGAATTCAATTTTAAGCATAAATACTCTAAAATTCACTAAAAGGCCGATTTATCGCCTTTGATGGGGAAACCTATTTAATATAGTTTTGGTCACTCTTATACATTCTTTTGGACCAAATAAAATTTTTCTTTAGAATCGGGATATCAAAATTCACTTTTTCTAAATATTTGCTATTTTTCTGATAATGTTCATTTTTTAATGAATAGTGAAAAATGTTTTACTTTTATTCAATACCTCTTTTTAATCTAATTTATTTATATGATTAGATCATCTTTTTAATTGGTATTAAATTTAAATTAAAATATATTTTTACCATTTAATCCAATGTTTGTCATTGGAATTAATTTCACTTTGAAATTGGACTTAAACTAGTGTTAATCTATTAATAGATGTTGTTTTTTAAAAACACACTATTTGTTTTGACAACAGTAATTAATTATTAAATTAATTAATGAAAATTATATGTTTTTAATTTTTTAAAATAGAAATCATTTTTGAATTTGAAATATCAAATATAGCTTAGGGTGAATGTTTGTTATTTTTCCGAAAAACTTCAATTTTTGATGAATAGTGAAAGCACTAAGTGGAATTTAAAAAAACTGATTTTTCGATTAAATGAATCTTTACCACATCTGTGATTTAAATTTCAAAAATACAACATAAATGGTTTTAATTAGGATGTAAAATGTGGTTTAACTGGATTATAATTATTTTTTAGTGAATAGTATCTTTTATGTTTTACTAATCGCGATTAAAGGTAATTAGGGTAATTTAAGGTAATGCTACTGTTATAATAATATGAAATGACCTTTAAAAATGTCCTACCCTTATTAGATGAGTCATTTCCGACCAAGAAAATCCATGGGTCAATTTGTAGACCCCATGTAGCCACTTTGATAGGAAAATTACATTAATAACATTTTTTAAGTTAAAATTAAAATGTCACAAACATGTGTTGTTTTACTAAAACAATTTTTACATGGGGTTATAAAAGTCATAATTTTTACTATAAATATTCATTAGAGAGGTAAAAAGATTTCGTACATCATGATATTTTTTATAATTTTTAGACATTGAAAAAATTAATTTATTTATGACACCGTGATGATGCAGCGATTACCTCATTAATGAATTATTTAAATAAAATGAAAAGATGACGTAAAATATAAGACCAAAACTCGGAAAAAACCTATTGTATGAGTATATTTAGAACCCTTATCACCTTTTCCTCTAAATATATCATTTTGGAACATTAAAATCTGAAAATCATTTTATAATAAAGTAACATTTCAAGACATTCCAATAGTGCCCCTCTTCCCTCTTATAAAAGGCCCCAGATCCACCTCCTTACCCACACCTCTCAAGCCTTTGGTTCTACCAATCCCTGACTATTTATTCTCTCCACATACCTATATTCATCATTGAAGCCTTACCTTAGGTAGAAATCTCTTCGAGATACTTTTATGGTTCAAACTAAGGGGATTTACCCGATTTAAAGGTAAAGTCTTCCCTAATGTTCTTTTGTTTTATTTTGCTTCTCCAACCCCCTAAACTATTTTTATTCATTTATTTTGTAAAAAAACCAGTATTTGCAATATAATATGATGTTTTTATAAGAAATATTCGAGCTACACTTACACAGACATCCGTCTAATGGTTAAAGAACATACTGTTTCTGTGGATGGCGAATTACTGCCTCACAAAACGATGATTGTTCAATATTCTTTTAACACCATTAAAAGTGGAAATTATGATGTCACTGTATTTTATATATGATATATATGGTAATTATGTTTTCTATATTATTCTGTATTTTATATTTAAATCATACCTTTATTCTTTTCATGTTTTGCAAATGTGATAATTTCATAAGAGGAAATGTGGAGTACCCTCCCCTCAAGTGATGTGACTCGTTCATGCAATACATGGAATTTATAAAGAATGAAATTAATGAACATTTGTGAACTATATAACATATATATTATAATCGAATTAATATATATATATCTATCTCATTTATTTTTTTAATACCATTAATATGATGAATAAATTAAAGTAGCATTCATGCGTACGTACGACCTACCGTCTCCATAAACGGTGAATTTTATTTCTTTTTATCTCCAAATGTTATGGAATAGTATAAAATGAATATGTATTGGATATATATTATATTTAAATCCTTAATACTATTCTGGAGATGATTTAATTATAACTACATGGACAATCATTTTCAAACAAGTTCATTTTTGACTCATGTAACAAACATCGACAAAAACGTCTAATATGAACTCACATTATTAACCAATTATTATAACATTATAATATATGATATGAACTTAATAATAATCTTTAAATCAGGTCCTTATGAAATTATAAATTTACCAATGTTTATTATTCAGTAATATAAAGAAACGAACAAGTCAAGTCAGACTTGAGGTAAGGGATCCTACCTGTCTCTTTATTTTTATGTACTCACTTTTATGTAATTTCTTTTAAGATCATCTTTATTATGTTTGGGGATCTTCTTTTATAATCCTCATTAAGTAAATTTTATGTTCATATTATGAGAGACCATATTTGATCTCATAAATCCATTTTCGGATGTTCTATGTGGCGCTGTTAGGCTGCCGAGTTTTCGTAAGGGATTTTTCATCTCACTTTTATTCTCGTGGGATTTATGCTACATTTTCCACCATTTCCTTTTAGTGGTGTATGCACTGCCCATTATTCTACTCTTTGTGTAATATAATTTTTTTTATGAGTATTTACATCAATGGTTTATAGTTCTTCTTTCATGTGGTGTACTTTTTTAAAATTACCCAAGTCAGCAAGGGAACCTTTCACCCTCCTCTTTTTAAAAGACTTCTTTTTGTTAGGTCATTTAATTTACATCATATTATGTTGGGATATATTCTTCTACATCCTTATTGATGTAAAATTTATTTCCATGAGATAAGATTCCCTTTTTGTCTCATCAACTCATTTTCTAAATTTTAAAGAGACGTCGTTAGGCTGTCGAATTTTTACAAGGGAACTTCGTAACAAAATTTCGATTTCTTTGGGATCAACTTGTAGTTATTGAATATGTCATCCTATGAATATGTGTGAATGACATATGGTTATTTTACACTTAATATCTAATTATATTGGGTGTATTTATATTTGTCACACATAATTATGAGATTGATTTATCCTTAGTTTAAGGATACCTTCTTTATAAGGTATTTCATCTCATTTTACATTTCTAATTGAGACTTCATTGTAGTTATGCACCAATTCACTCTTATATGATTTATATACTATCTATTAGAATATTATATCATGAGTAAATTTATTCTAATGATATTATAATGTTCTGATTAAATGTAATTCCTCATTATTATAATAAAGTGTCACTCATTTTGTTAAAAACCCTTTAACTAAAATATCATTTTAAATGTTTTAATGATTTATTCTTATAAATATCTCTCATTAATATCCATGTTTTCAAAATGGTATTAAAGATTTATTTATATGTATATTAATGGTTTGAAATGTTAAAATCTTCAAAGTGGTATGGGACACTTTGATTCAGAAATCTCTTTATTAAATGTTTTAAGTGGTTTTGAAAATGGTATTTAGAATGGATTCATTATTTCAATATCTTAAAATGTTATATTATTATTGCAATGTGGGAATGTTATCATTCCTTTATGCTTAATTTATGTTCTATCATTATGTTATGGTTCTTGGTCATTTTTTATGAAGACGGGTGGTTCCATGATAATCTAATGGCGGGTGAGCTCAATATAGATCTCCATTTCATTGTGTAACGCAAAGGAGTTAAACATTAAATTTTCTCTAAAGAGATCTATGGAATATATTGTAATTGGAATTCACAACGTAACCATGAGGGTTACTACCTATGTAAGAATGTTATGAATTCCTCATGTTACCTTTATATCTTATGATTTCTATGAGTTATTCCTAAATCTTATGATTTCATGAGGTATGTTAATTTGATTATGTTTTATGAGTAAAGTATGATTTCATTGATTATTATGTATACATGGACTAATGTTTTCTTTCCATATTGTTATAACCCTTACAGATCTTTGTTTTCTCATACCATGTTTTTGAAATGTTTTCCATAGGACATAAAGTGGAATACGGTTAAGGATGGGATTAAGGTAATGCCATGATGTCTAAAACATGGAACTAGACATGACCCTTTTGTTCAAAAGTTTTTATTTTGTGAATAAAATGGAAATTGAGTAGATGTGTCTACCTTGTATCTTTGAGATGTAATAGTTATGTCCTAATTCTCTAAAACTCTAAACCTAAAAGGATCCTCAATGTGAATTATTAATTTAATTCATGATTAAGTAAGGTTTAAGGCCTAGTCCTTATAGAAGGAGTCCTCACATCATATAAATCAAAAAAATTGATTATATTAGACAAAAAAAATATTATAGGTTATGTCTAATTTGGTTCCATGAGTGGAAGCATAATTAAATAAAATCTGAGAAGATAAAGGAGATGAAAGAGAATATAAATGATGATAAACCTATGAAAAAAAGGTATGGTGACCTTGGAGTCTACAAAGTGATAAGGAGTAATTTGGTGTCCCCCCTATACGTCAACTATGAATAGGGATGGAATAGACCCCAAATAGGGTTAAATTGTGCAAGGGTCGGATGATAATTCATTTTTATAAAAACATGTGAAGATAGCACAGTTTACCAAACTGGGCTCTAACATTGCATGTGGGGCTAGACTCTCCTAGAGGAGCCTTATAGTTTTTGAAATCACATTGACAACAATACAATAATATATTGGAACTATAATTTCTAATTCACATGATTTTCACTAGTCTTGAGAAAAACGTGTTTTATGAACCACACATTTAATTTTCATAAAAGATAAATTAAAACATGATAAAATGAATAAAATATATTAAAAATGAATAAATTAATTAGTAAATGTGAAGTTGTGTTGTAAATATTATCCCCATGATAATAATTTCTTCCCATAAATATAATCCATAATGTTACGAAAATAAATGATCCTTTATTCATAGAATACAAGAGAGATCCAATCAGAATGAAATTTTTGAATGGGAAATATGATTCATGAGTAAATTTTTACTAAGGGAAAAAACATATCAAACTATCAATCAATATCCATAATGACACTCAACAGTCTTCTCTGATAATCTAAAATAAAATACGAATACAATTTTTTCTATGGAGGTAATTCTAACTCTAATAACTAAAGAAGGTCTCCCCACCATTTAAGGAATTTTATTGTAATTATGGGTCTATGAAAATGGTGTTGTCCAAAATAAAACCCCACATTATAATACATAAACCCTATAACCATGGAGGATAAAATGAGACATTCACACAAAAATTTCATCCATAATAATATAATAATGAATATATGAATCTCCAAAATAACATAGACATCGAGAATCATAGATGAAAAATGAATATATCAAAAGACTAAAAGAGTATAAATAACTAGTGGGAATAACGGTATGTACCAAGAAGAAGATCTATCATACAACAATTATGATCAAATCTAAGATAGAGAATCATTTCATCCATTCTTCAAAAATTGAAAAAAATACTTCAAAATATGTTTCAATAGAACATTGAGACGCAATTTATTTATAACTCCCAAAATGGGGGCTTATAAAGCCAAATTTAACCACATTTATAGAATAAAAATGATCTATGTATTAAAAAAGTAATGAAATCAAAGTTAGAATATTTTCTTAAGTTAACCAAATTATTTAACATAGGTTTTATTGTTTCATATTACCACCAGATAGAGAACCTTCAGAAATTATAAAATAAATTGTTTTATCAATAACCTATGTTTCACAAATAAATTACAACTCTACACACAATACCTTATAGACTATATGCCCAAATTAAGTCAAATCAGGTTAAGTCACTCTAAAGGTGAGATATTTTTGGAGAACCATCAAAAAGAGATAAACCTTCAATAAGACATAAAATAAAAACATTCGGAGAATATAACATTAAAACCCATATATCTGATGATGTATTTTTCCTAAAATAAATTTAATTTCAGATATAGCATGCGATAAAGGAAAAACTATTTTTAAACAACCCACAATAAAAAGAATTTTAAATAAATTTGATTGTTGTGAACTAGAAATTATAATTATTGGAATGAATAAGAATTATAATTTTTTTAAAAATTTTCTTAATTATATTATATAATGATAATTTATTTTCATATAAAGTACTAAATTTTAAAATAATTCATTATATTCATTAAAATACATATTTCTTAAGAATAGTGTTTTGTTATTTTTATTAGACAATGATATAACAAGTTTTTTAGACTATTATAAAATATATCTTAAAATATTAAAAAAAAATTTTGAAAAAATTATATCAAATTTATCATAGAGTGAAATTTTAATAATTTTATAAAATAAATTTTTTTTTGATGAATAGTTTGAATTCCTTTTTTTAAATGTCTTATAATATAAATCATTATAAAATTTATATTTTATTTTAAAATGATTTTTAAGGTATAATGAGTTTAATTATATTACTAATAATCCATTTTAGGTTATTTGAATACATTTTAAAGTTAATTTTGTAATAAAATATTTATATTCTTATGAATTTTTTTTGGGAAACCCTCTTTTCATCATGATTTGATGGAGTATTTTTAAATTAAATTATTTCACTTATATGAAATGAATTTTTGAAAAAAATGGTATATTTTAAATCATAATAATTATTATATAATAATTTCAACTTTATTTTTTCATTATTAATGGTATGTAAGTTGAAAATTAATTGTCATGGTTATGATAAAAATGAGTTTATTGGGGGTTAAACCAAGAAATAAAGGTGATTTTCCTATGAAAATTTCATAATTACTGTTCAATGTAAAAAATACTACTTTATATGATCCAAAATTATAATATCTATCTATTTAGAATAATTTTAGTCGAATATGAATTTATTATATTAAAATCTTCAATGAAATTCAAAGTGTTTCCTCATCAGAGATATAAAATGAAACCCATTATTTCTCTTGTTTACAGCACATTGAGATATATAGCTCAGCCGACTCATGAAATCCTATACTATGAAATTTCAAATCCATTAATTGTAAGTTATATACATCTTAAAATACCATTCCAATGGTTCACATTAATTGATCTAAAGGAGGCTTGCTGAAGAAGAGGTAATCATCCTGCCATGCCACTATCAGTTTATTTCTTATTATAACTCCTAGCAATATATGTTATTTGTCTTCAAATAATAAAATAATAATCTTTAATATATTTAAACGTTATTTTTATTATTTAACCACCAAAATATCACATCTATTGAATCCAATGGGATGTAAAAATATCATTCCTAGTATATGTGGACTAAGGCCTCCACATAATGAAACAATTCATTGTCCACCATGGTATTTCATGAATTGTTATTATTATGGATTTTATGTTTATATACTATATTTCTGAGATATTCATGATTCTATAATTATAATATCATATCTATCTTCATACCTTCTGATCCATTGTAAAATGATAATGTTCTTCCTTCATATATGTGGACTACCACATCCACAAAGCATTATGATTCATTTTTCATTCCACATTAAATGGATGATCACAAATATATATTTAATAAATATATATAATATATTATAATATAATAATTATATAAATAATTATTATTATTTACATATCAAAAGTTCAGTCCAATGAAAATTTAAAAATGTGTTCATGAATACATATGACCAATGGTCTCAAAGAATAGTATAATTAAATTTTTAATCTATACCATATATAGATGTCCCTAAATATATATAATGTATATATTTGATATTTATATCATTATTAAAAAAATGGATATGATGTGACCATGATTAATGTAAAAGGACCCAAACTACGATACAAAAATTCTCTGGAAAAAACATATAGTTAACACTATGAAACGATGATTTGAATAAGGAATTATTAATAAATGTATATTTAAATGTTAAAAGTGGAAAATATATGAATTTATAATTATTTTAATTGTTATTTATATATATATATTTATTTATTATACATGATATTAGAGTGCTTAAAATGAAATTCATACATGAGCTCAGGGTTTATCATGTCAAATTGTCTTCTATGAGACATATGTTATGCTATACACCCATAATCATTTATAAAGTTTATATACATTCTAATTTTTATGTTATATAATGTATATATTTATTATCATGATATTAAATGTTTCTTTTAAATTTATTCTTTCAATGGTATTACGATTCAAAATTTACCAATGCGGTTGTGGATTCTCATCTCACTTTTATTTATTGGCGACACATGTCATATTCAACATTTAATTAATTTTTTGTGTATATAATACCCATGAATTTATTTTATGATATTTTTGATGAAAATTTTAAGTGTTTTAATATCTATATAATCATTTATTTTTCTTAGGCTTTTATTCCAAAGTTTACAAAGTGGTAGGAGTTTTATGGTACAATCTCATTGATTATGGATATTAATTATGATGATGTTTTAAATTATGAAATTTCATGATCTAACACTCAATAATATAAAATGTATTCATACAATATAGTTATATTTAGAGATTTTATATTTCTTATTCATTTTTTCATCCTTAATAACTTAATAGAAAGAAAAATTATTTTATGAAAAACATAATATATTCTTATCTTTAGCAGAAAAAACTTTTCTTTTCATATACATTTTTTCAAAAAAATTACAATAATTATTTTATTAATATAAAATTATTTTTTAAATTAATATTTACCCTTGGTTTACTTCTTAAAAAATGTTTTAAAATGGTTCTTCTTGTCATTTTCTAAATAGGGTGATTTTGAACTTTTATTTAAAATGTGAAATGAATCTATGTTATTATGTGCATGGAATGAACTGAATTTATAGTCATCTTGACTGATAAATGTATTCAATCTTAACATAAATATCTCTATGCTTATTATAAAAGAAATTTATTCCCTTAATATTTGAATATTTTATGATTTTAATGAAGTTATTCTAAAATGTAAAACAGTATCTTCATCAAGTAATATTACAACAGATCTTTTAGTAGAATTTTCATTTACGATAACATCATTTATTGTAATTTATGATTTACAAGAGATATAATCCAAGGATAAAGTGTAATTTTTTGGATTAATGGTTTCCAATTATTATTATGATATTTTTATGATTTATGTTTGTTTTATATAGGTTATGTCCTAAAAAAAGGTGAAAATATTTACAAAACTCATTACCTTTAATCAAGAAAGGATATATGATGAATGAATTATGATCTTCTGAAAGATATAGAGACCGATTATGATTGTGTGAACGGTTCTATTTTAGTTGTATATTTGTCCAATACCTTGGTTAAATATGGATATATAATTAGATAATAATGGTTGGGATGGGGAGTGAACCCAGTTTCTTATGTGACTATATACACTAGGATAGTATTTGGAATGAACCTTGACTAAGTGTATGATGGAATAGGGAGTGAACACAATACACTATTATAGTTTTCACAGTTTTCCTTTACTAACGAATTTTTTATATGACTATGTTTATTTTAAAAACATAATTTTTATTCAAATATTATGTTATCATGGACCAAGTTATTTGATTCTTTTATGATTCATATCTTATGAATACCCAATATTTAATCCATAACATGATAGTATGATCTATGAAATCCAAGGTATGATATTAAAATGTTAATATCATACTCTAATACCATTTTTCTCATGTTATGATTGTGTGATCATTTTTGTATATCTTTTTTACCATAAAATTGAATCAAAGATCACTACTTCTTTTATTTCCTTTCCACATGTTATAATATTTTTAAATGTATGATATGTTTAGGATTGGTTCTAGTTATACGAAACATTTTTTAGATGATATAGATCTCTTTGGAATATATTTCTTACATATCCATGTTCCCAAAAACACTAAACCTATACCATTTCTATATTAACATTAATTTTATGAAATGAATAATAATTTATTAATAAAATATTTCAATTTATGGAAAGAAAATTCTTTAATAGTTTGTATTAGATTAAAAAATTAGATTCATTACTGTGGTACTCTTTCTTGTGAACCATGGTTGAAGCAGTGCTCTCTTCCCTTTTCCTTCATAGGGAAGGGGTTTCCACTGGTGATTATTATATAAATCTCACTTGGGAGATATAGATACTCCTGTAGTTATCTAATATGAATAAATTATATCCCACTAGTTATAATTAAAAACTATTTTAGATGGTATAATTCAAAGGGTTAGTTAACATGGGAAATGTGGATGAGAATATATTAGTGAGAACACTTATGATAATAATCAATATTGGAAAACATACTATTCTATAGTAAAGTTAGGAGTGCGGTTATTCTAGAAAGAAAATCTCAATCAAGATATTACAAGTGGATGAAATTTTGGAAAATATTTATATTAGGATAATAAACATGAAAACAATAATTCGTGTATATTTATTCTATTATTATAGTTTATGATGAGTGTTACCTTGCTGTGAACTTAGATAGACACTCTAAGAGGATATTCTTGGGTTAATTCACAATTTACATTCAATTCATTATTAGGGATTATAATCTATGATGGTCATGTATGAAATAGGTTGAACCTAAGGTGTCATATATTGAAATGAAGCTGGATTCACTATAAATTATTTTTTAGGATTATGTTGTTTAATATGAGTGTAATTGTTTCATTCACTATTACTTTTTATGTTAGTCAATGGTTTTAACACAAATTATCCATGTTAATGATAAATTTGATGACTAATTAAATGATTATACTATTATGGGACAAAATCTTATTGGATTGAGAATGAAAATTTTTATTTCAATTCTTAGGTAACATTCATAATCTATGAATCATGATGGGATACAAAAAAAAGAGGGAACAATATTCTATTGATTCAGTCATGGAGTAATATCCACATTATTTTAGGGGACTACAGATCCACTAGTTTTCTATGAAATACATTATTTCTATCAAAACATTATTTTTAACAATCCATTATTTGAAATATGTGAAATTTATTTTAGTTGTTTATCATTTGGAAGGATAACCAGATCAGTTGGGTAATCATATCAGGAATAAGAGGTAAAAGGAGTAAATTGAATCGCTCGATTTGGATAATTTTAAACAATTTTTTTAATAAGTATAGTCTAAATATTAATCTTAAAAAATAAATAATTAATTCATTGATATAATTAAAAAGTATGATGAATCAATTAGTGCTGATGAGGATAATTTTACTAGACATGTGAGTTATTTATCTCTTTTTATTATCCAACCTGATTTTAATATTTATTATTTCATCGGGGGATTAAAATTGTATCTGTGAAGGGTTTAAGTCATAATAGATATTAGTAGCTATGAATAAAATCATTCAATGTGATATCTAGTTGTAAATAAAGATTTTCATTACCCTTATATCACATGGTTTTGATAAATAATAAATATGGAAATGTAAGGTTTCCGAACACTTTACTAACACCATATTAGATACACTTAAGACACCCTTCACAATGTGAATAAAATATGTGGTGGAAAGGCCTATAATTTCCCCATGGTAGCAAGAAAAATTCCATGCTACCTATTAGGACTGAGGGGATGAACTCTTGAAATTTTTCACCAATACTAAAGAAGGATACATAGAGTGGATGATCTCATGAATAGAATATATTTTGTCAAGTAATATTTTGGTGAACAGCCTAAGCGATCATGATCCATACATAATGAACATCACATGATCATTAATAGATCATGGGATGGCCTTTTTGTAGGAAATGAAAAGACACCACACAAGTCTTCTAGATCACAAAAGACTTAAAATAAACTTACAATAAATAATAAAAATGAATTCATGAAATAATGGAAATAAACAAGAGTAAATGTGGAAGAAAAAAACCAAATACACATTCACTGACCCTCGTACACTTTGTCTAAACTATCCAAGATTCAATTCAAGGCAATGAAATATTGTCCAGATCACATTATGCTCCTCTGGTATGATATTTGAGTCACGGGAAGTCCCTTGGGCATGTAAGTTCAAGCTGAATGGTTCTCCTTGGTATTTGAAATTAGTATCATGAATTACACTAGGCTTGTCACCCAAGCCTTGCGATGTACATTAGATATATCACCTAACTCATATAACAGTGCCCTCTAATGTCATCTAAATCTCATAGTAGCACTCGGGTAACCAGCTGTCACGATGCCCTCTGAGCAAGTTAGGCGAGACATGAATTTCCATCAAGAAATTATAACTTGGACATGTGATACTCTTTAGACATGTCATCTAAAATATGTCACACCATCCAAGACATGTCACATTGACTCTCGCAACACCCTTCATATGTGTAATCCATCTCTTACGATGATATCAAGGAATGATAGCTGGGATATTAGACACCCTCTAAACAATCCATTTAGATCTTTTGATGTCCTTTTGATAAGTCATCTAGGTTATACGGAACCCTATAGATGAATTGTCCCAATCAATAAAAGCATCATATTAATTGATGAAATTATTCATCCATGGTGTACAATCCATTGTCGACAAAGAATCCGCAGAGTGTAAGTCATGATCAATGGAATAATACAATATTCCCTAACTAGGAAGGGAATCATAGGACATGATGAAATTTCCTATCCTTAGTGTGAAAGCCTCGGTCAATAGGGAATCCTCTAAGTGTAATCCCTGATCGGTGACATTAAAAAATAATCCCAATCTAGATAAGGAATCATGTGACTGGATGAAATTTTCTATCCTTAATTTGTAAGCCTATATCAATAGAAAAACCTCATACTATAATCCCCGACCTAGGGGATAAAAAAATATTCTATCACCGGAAATATAATTCTAGTACTTGATGACATTTTCCATCCCTAGTGTGTATTCCATGATCAATAAGCGTGACTCAAAGTATAATCACTGATCAATGGCATAATACAACACGCCCCAATCCTTAAGGGAATCCCATGACCTGATGACAGTATCTGCCCTCGATGTGAAAGACCTGATCAGTAGGGAAATGTCAGTGTGTATTCCCTAATCAATCATACTATAATGAATCTAATTCCTATTATAACTAGAATATATAGGATACCTCTCTATGTCCTGAGCTATATAATAAAATCTTTTATGGGTTTTCCTTGTGTATAAACCACACCCCAGTGTGTAGTGATACTAATTACATGTTATCCCTTGTCTCTCACACCAAGAATAGATCAGGTGTGTTTAGGTAGTTAAAATAGTCAAATCATCTACCCCACATATGGCCAAAAGTTAGGAAAGTGTCAACATGTATGCCCCAATATGTGGCATGATATATTCATCACAACACTAAGGCATCTACATTGGGTCTAGTGGAAATGTTATGAATAAACTACAAGAACTCTGATTCCTTCCAAAATCATGATACGTTGGACATCTTGTTAAGGCCCAATCTCTAATAAAACACTATTCTGATGAAATTACTTTTATATCTATTACATCTTATATGTTAGGATCCAATCCTTCCCATGGGAAGATCACCCTACCACTTCCATCAATGGACTGGGAAAATGAATAAAATTCAATAATTTTGATTTTTATATAACTGGGATATGTTGGATAATTCTCAGTGACTAAATATTGAATTCCCAGTGCCTCATAGTAATAATATATGTCCACTCTACATGATGTCAAACTAGACAAGTATAAGGGAATACATGGGTTATGATTCCTATAATAACAGTGATTTGTATGAAGCCTCATAATGGAACAATACCATCCTCAGAATATTAAATTGCCTCCTTATGTGGTAGCATATTATGAAGAATCTAGTTATACGGCTTCATAATATAAAGAATCTACCAATAATTATTCAAATCGATAAATAAACTTAGATACATATAGATCGATCAACTAATGATATACCCTTTTATTTTCTCATCAACGAGATTCCCTTCATTCTGTATGTAGTGTTAATTAACCATTAATCATTTTATTACTATAACCAATATCGTATAGATATTATGAATATATTTTCTAACAAATCATAAAACTATAAAAGAGTTCTAGGGTAGTTAATATTACCCCTCAGAAAGGATTGATGATCCTGACCTCCCATCATCTCAACAAATGTGAGTCCGTAAGAGTTGTCGTGTATGAAGAACCAACAATCCACCTTTCTTTTGAAATTATGTGTGTACCCAGTTATGGATTATGGAACTATTGGAAGCATTCATTAATAATGATAATGATCTGATATTAATAAATTTTAAATATATCAAATCCCCCAAAATCAACCACCTAGACCAACTGAGTCCAACTCGTCGAGGGTTTCCCCGATTATCTCTTCCCTGTAAAAACAAAAATGGTGAACACTGTGTGAATCTCTTAAATATAAAAATATTTTGTTACTATCTATTGGGAAATTTAATTTCCCCATACAAAAATATAAATGTTATACCCACTATGAGTCTATTAAATAACAAATTATTTGGTTATTAACTATCATGTCATCCCCCCATATACAAATTGAAATGGTGTACCTGACGTGATTCTCTGAAATATAGTATGATTAGGTTATTGTATGTCCAGGAATTTTGTTTTTCCCCATATGAAAATTGAAATTGTGAACCCAACATGAATCACTATAATAAAAAATTATTAGATTACTATATTTAGAACCATATATTCCACTTATGCAATCAAATATGGTTAAATCGATGTTAATCTATTTAATAATAGGATAATCATGTTTTAGGACACTTTTTTTACCAAACATGCAAGACCAGCATGATTTTATAGATGATCCATTGAAAATAGGGTTCTCACAAAATAATTCAATCCATGTATTGATACGTCCAAGTGGTCAGAATAGATGAATTAGGAATAAATAATAAATTGTGTTAAATAGACATATCAGATTGATCATAATATACCTACATTGTCAAACTAATCAGTTACCTTGTTATTTTTTTTTAAAAAAAATTGGTATTTACTTCTCCCTTGAATCTAGATTCAAGATAATTTCTTCTTCATCTAGTGATTCCTTATGTAAATCACCTACCAGTGCAGCCCCTTTGGGTTTTAAAATAGTATCACCTGCTTCACATCTTAAATATTGCGTGGAAAACAAGATGGTCTAAGAGTATTACCGATGTGGTATAATCCCGACTCTGGATGCATCCCACAAGGTTCTCTAAACATGGATGCCCGAAATTTTTCATCACCAAGGGAATGATGTCGCTAAGCCAATATGACAGGTCACTATAACCAAATCATTGAGATATTATCCTTGGAGTGGGATTAAAATCACCATAAGTGTCTAATAGAGGTACACCCAAAACCCAAATACACAACCCTTTTGGTTGATCTGCCACTACAGTGGAAACCTGCTAACTGCCACCGCCAAAATCATCACACTAGTACCCAAAAATCACCTACTGAGCATACCACCAAATAAAATACTCCATCTGATTCCTGTGAACTGGATACAGGGAAGGATCATTTGAGGAGGGAAGGAACTAGATATTCAGAAGAGGTATCTAATTCCCAATCATGTTGATGATGTCTATCGACATATTCTATCATGAATTAGAAATCAGGCTCTTATCCCTTCCCACTCAGATTAAATCTATAGGCATATTCACTCAGAAAGCATGGGGGAGGTACATATCCCAATCCACATTCATGAATTTCCTCAAAATATTTTAATTCCAAATGGATGATAGAAGTGGGTGAATATTCCATCTTCAGTCAAATGCATCGACTAGTGCACAATGCAGAAAAAAAATATGAGGGCTTATTTCCATGAAAACACTTTTATGAAATGATAATATATATTAGAAACTGCTAAATAACTCCTCCTACATATTCCCACACTATAGTAGATAAAGGTTTAGGCATATATTCATATCCATATAAACAAGAAATCTCAACACTATGATCATCATAGTCAAGTGGTCGTGCTATTGAAATCAATAATTCATTCTCCTTCTCAAGAAGATTATTAGAATATTAAGATAAAAGGCAGAGGCATAGGGCTATCCTCATACCAACAATACAAGTTAAGGTCACCAGGTGAGAGTGGAACATGACTCGAGATCTGGGAATATGCATGTTGAAGATGTCTAGATACATATTTTTAAGGCCCAGGGTTAGGCTCATAAACATATTTTGGTCAGGTCTCACCAAGTGAGAGACGAAAAATCCTTGGTATTTTATCTTATTCATATAAAATAAGTCCATAAGCATACTCTAAGGTCCCATTATTATGCATTTTTTCCTATTCTGGTTGGGACTAACCCAGTGAAAATGGAACATGCATTAAGAAAGGATCACATTATAGTCCGTGAATCTTCCTAGCATATTCCATTAGATCGCAGAAATGAGTTCCATATTCCTAATTCCATCAATGAATAACTACACCCACATCACTCTGAGGAATTATAGTATGAGGATCATATCCATTCTCTCATTCTAGAGTTTCATCGACATATTTCTATAGGGAATGTATATTCGGAACACGCTCTTATTACTTATCCATTTGGAGTCACCAAGATATAGTGGAACACGCCTTGGGTTGGGCTCATATCCATAACAAGAAAGATCAACAGTATATCCCAAAGTCTCAATATTGTTCCCATACACTCACCTCGACTGACTCTCACCATGGGAGAATAGAACATGACTTAATATGGGTTCATATTTTTATAAATAATGAGATAGCACATCTTAATATTTCATGATATTCATAGTCACGGGCTCATAAGCTCCTAGAATAATATGGATATAAAAAGGTTCTTGCAAATATCATATTACTTGATCATGTCCCAATGCAATTCCAAAAGATAGGAAATTATATTCGGACCACAAAACAAAACATGGTCTATATTTCTAATATTCCCAATATCAGAGTCTTTGAGGTAGTTTAAGAGACATTCTCAACAACATTAGGGTTCATTTACTCTTCCATTGAAGTAGAAGACGTTCATCATCATAACAGTCCTCTTTATGGTAGTTTGGAGATTTATTATAGGGACCATATTCTTCAAATACACCATGGTAATCCTCCCCATGTTGATATGTCCCACATATAAGTAAATCCACACCATTCCCATAAACCTCTATATAGAGTGGTGCCCAAAACTCTGATGTATTCATATAGAGTGGTTCTCAAAACATTAGTGTCAATGGTAAACAATTCCCCATTAACATATAGAATCTATCCACTTTCATTATCTACAGACCATCATAATCCTATTCTATGGTCTGAATATATTGAGTCATGTAAGTTTTCTTTAGAAGTGGACAACCTTGATACATAGAGAGAATTATCTAGAGACATCATCTCTATCATTATCGGTCCCCTCACTATTTCTGACCATGAGATCCCACATGATCTAAAAGAGGATTGCATGCCTTATATATACAAAAATATGTTGGATAATCATCATCGACAAAAGTCTAGGCACCTCCCTTATCCAGGTTATGAGGGTTTCCTTCAGACTATCAAGATACTCCCTTTTCAGTGGGGCATGGCAACAATCTTCATGGTCGGAGATCCATAACTGAAAAATCACATAGAATATATGCAACATACTTGAAGAAATTTCATTAAAACTCTTCAAAATATGATCTCTAAATCCACATCATTCATCTATATTTGAGGACGGGGATAGTATAGAGCATTACACTTTTCCAAATCCATGGAATAGAAAAACACCTAATATATGGTGTCATGTAATGGCATAGGATCTGGAAACATTTGGGTACCCGATAAAGCTCGAGCCCGTTGTTTACTACAAAAGAATGATCCCACTTTAATGCCACCTAAGCATCACAAATGGGGAGAGATGATATCCAACATGATTCTTAACTGGGACCCTCAATCCAATGAGACTTCATTTCCAACATAGTGACCAAAGTTGAAATCACTAGGATTATATCATGTAAGGAATGTTCCTCATCATGGGATTTCATCACACCCATCTCTTATGAGAGAACAAACACACCACATCAAACAGGTCATAGTCATTGCAACCATATCATCCATATAAGAGAATACCTTGCTCACATACCTTGGGGAATATCTACAACTTTATTCAAATCTCGAATCATCAATTTCGGAGAGTATTGTTGACATGTCATCAGCTTCTATAGTCAAACCCAATCCCCATGGGATGGGGAAATTTATATCTCAATCACCATCACTAGGTTCATCATCCCGAAGAGGACCCAGGATACTCCAAGCGCCATTCTAGCCCAACCCCATCCTACTAGGATGGGGGAATTTATATCTTCATTTCTATTTCAGGAGTAATCAAATCCATGATTAGGGCAATTGAATCCTCAACAATAGGACTAATCTATTCTAGTTGTGGTCCCGAATAACCCACATACTGTAGTGATGGGGGAATTTTCATCAACATAAACACTACATAGTAAATTATCCTTGTCTTGGTTGAGAGGGAAAAATTAACGGTTGACATCACACCTTGTACAACCTCTACAAGAAAAAGCTCTATTGGTTGGGACATGTTCAATAATCACTATTAGAAACTCTCTCAAATCCACTATTCATAGACAATGATGGGAGGAACATATAGAGAATGAAATCAGACCCTTCTTGGGTCTCAATACAAAACATCCTAATATGGAAAATGTTTTGAATAATGACACTGATGAAATCAGTGTATATCTAGCAGGTTATGTCAGATGTAATGGAAGAACCACCATTTCCTGGTATTCCTCTATGAATTTCATCACTGTCAACAAAGTCGACATCATGGATCAATACATGAATGAAGAGGTCCATAATATAGAAAATCTATCCCAATAATAATGTAATATGGATGCACCAGCTAAGGATTCATGCACCCAGAACTAGAGAAGAATCCAAAATCTAGAACCTCCAAATAACGTGATGACACATTTTTTATGGAACCATTCCAATAAAAGTGGGAAAGGTTTGAATATATCATAATCATTTGCCAAAAGATTTGAAGTTCCATATATATAGGAATACTTGTCACACAATAGGAGTGAGATAAAATCTCTCTGAAAACTCAACGAGGAGCTATTATAGGAAATATTCCCACTTGGTATCCACTTTACAAAGAGATAGATATTCTACATCCCATAGACATTTTTCTCACGTGAGTGGTATCTGGTAACCATATTAGCTCTAGATACTAGTAGATAGTATAAAAAAATTAGAAAATCGAAAAAGATCATGATTTTCCTTAGTTGTGTCGATAGCCTCTCCCATGTCAATCAATCATTCAGTCTTGGGCAGAATTGAAAATTAATGTGAGAAAAAGGAAACGTCACCTTCTCAACCCCTACCTGCTCCCATTAAATGGGTTATGGCCTAAAAATTTACCCCCTTATGGTTTCATAATATCTTTTCATCCTTTGATACTCGAATGGAATCCATGGAAGGGTGACAGAGACCTATGTAACCCGAAATAAATCCATATCCCAAATGGGATATTGTGACTATGCCTCCACCTAATTTTAGAAAAACTACGTTATCTTCCATTAAGGTGAGGGAGACACCATAAATTATCTCACATAATTCGTATCCTGATGTGGGAAGATGATGGAACCTATAGATCAATAGGATTCCAAAAGGCTATGTTATTTTATATAGTCATTGGCGGGGCCTTCCCTTATTTGGAAAATAAGTCTACTAGTTAGATCATTGTAGGATGAGAAGACTTTAGTCATAAATTCCATTATCAATTTATTTCCACTCTAAGGAAAATAATGATAATCAACCAAACAAACTATAAGAAATTAGAAAATGATAGGGTGGATGAATTCAAATTGAGATGGAAAGGTTTAACCTATTCAATCAACATCCATCTCTTAGAGGAAAAACTAATGGAACTCTATACTGAATATATCTTGTATGAGGTGTAGAAACTTTTAAAACTAATGAATAATTTTGGAGGGTTCCATGAGTTCATAGAAAATGAACAATGTCTCAAAGACACCATTCAACAAACTCGATACAATCCTCGCCTCATGATCAAAGTATAGGGGAAATTTCAAGGAAAAATGGAAGTTTTGGATATCACTATCAAGATAATAGTAGTTTATATTCTAGTACCCATGTAGGTCCCATTCAACACAACATCTCATATCAAGAGGAGACAAACACAAAATCTCCATTGGAAAAAATCACATAAAAATCTTATTTTCCTAGGATTTGAGGAACAAGTGAATAATTAATAGTTCTTCTAAAAAGTACTAGTCCCTAGTTATTTCTTAGAATCCATGGATAACAACTGGATCATTCAATTATGATCATGGAGACCTGAGGTGGTCAACCTCAAAGATTGTACAAACTACTACAATTTCCCTAGGATGTTGTGTCATAATATCTTTGACTATATCATCTTCAAATACATCTTTCAATGAATGTCCAATTCAAGATATGTAGTGCTAGAATATCATTAGAGCAAGTTTTTTACAAAAACATCACCTAGTAAAATAAGTTTTTTTTAAAGGAAAAGAATTTTCTTTTAAAAATTAAAAGAGAGTGAAAGGTTACATGAAGCAGAAAGATGGTATCTTATTACAATCTCTTACAAGTGGGGAGAAGATCAACAGGTAGAGTATCACTCCATGTCATGGCTAGGTTAACTACATTGTTCTCAAGTCAATCAGCAACCTTGTTTTCATCAAGATACATATGGGAGTAAATGTATCTGATTTCAATTGTGAATTCAGGAAGTTCATCAATCGGGCTATGAGAGGCTAGGATAGGTGTATCACCCCATTCCAAATAGCATGCACAATGGTGGTGGAGTCACTCTCTATCCAAATGTTTTTCCATCCTTTTAGCTTAAGAAAAACAATGCCCTAATTTAATGCCATCATTTCACCTTCAAGAGAAGAGGCATTGCCTTAACTTCTAAAGAAGCATCCCTGACAACGACCAAGGTAAACTCTGAAAATGGCCCCACATCCCGCAGGACCTAGGTTTCCTCTGAAAGATCCATCTACATTGATCTTCATCCATCCAAGAGTGAGATATTTCCAAAAAAAAACTCAAGATAAAGCTTCGTCTTGGTGTAAACGCCATCACGATTGAGGCTTTGGACAATCATAAAGTCCCCAATCGAGCTTTCATAGTGTCCTTTCTGGAGCATGGCTGTTTCTCGTATGGTAATAAGGATACTCATCTAACCTGCATTAAGATTAAATGAGTAATTTTTGTGAATAATTGCATTTCTATTATAGTAGATCACATGTTGGATCTTAGCAATTTCAGATAGGAAGAGGTTCTTGATTTTACTAGAGGATTCACGTTCCACAAAATGTTTTAGTTGAGAGTAAATAGATTTTTCAGATAACCATCTACAGTCAAAAATGTCAGTAACATAATTCCAAAGAGGAGAGGTTGTATAACATGATAAGAAAAGTTGATTAGTGTCCTCCCTAAGTTGGTGTCATAATTTACATTTAGAGCATAGTTGTACGCCAATAGACTGGAGACAAACCTCTGTAGGAATGCGATTGTGGGCAATGCGCCCGACAAGATTAAGTCTTGAAGGATTAATCTAATATTTGTCAAAAACATCATCCATGATAAGATGGAAAATTACCCCATTATATATGGGGATTTAATTTACATCATTTTTATATTTTATACAAAAATCACCATAAATATCAATAGAATAGAATAAATCATTAAAATATCAAAAAATATGATACTATAAATCATTAACATTATTTTTAAAAGATTTTATATATATATATATGTATATGTTGTTATTCCATGGGTTTGATATTTGAATTGTTGTAGTCCTTAACTAAATTAAATCCTTCTACGAAATGTTTTAATTTTTATTTCATTTGATATTTACACATAGGAACAATATTTATATTTAAAAATATTAATACTGATGTTTAATCATATATTAAAACATGGAACTTGAATTAGATAATTCTTCTTTTTTAATGTATCAATTCTAGGAACTCATAATTTCCCCATGTAAATCAATGTACACGCTTCACATAACTATATTTTCTTCCTAATTAATTAAAAAAATAAATTATCAAAAAATCCCCTCAAGATTCACATTCGTGTATAATAAATTATCTAATGGGATATTTATACCTCCAGAATATATGATAAATAACTATTTTGATATATTCATCAATCCCTAGCTACATAAATGTGTTACCATATATTTTCATTGTAATTTTTACATGTATCTAATTTATGGATCAGTTTTCATAGATGGAAATTTTCCTTAAGTTATTTTCCACTGAATGTTTTTAAAATTTGTTATATTATGTTCATACTTACATCTAATATATTATATCCTTCCTCAAAGTTATTTTGTCCCTTATCAATCACATCAAAATCTCATCCAAAAAACCATTGTAGTGATTTTCAAGATCAACAATTATTCGATGGATAGTCAAAATTTTCTACTTTTAAATATTCAATTAGTAATATATTTCAATGATATAAACAATATATATATAATTTTCATCATATTATCTTATCATCAAACTAATTAAAAAACTTTATAGACAGTGTCATCATCTACATAGATCTATTCATATCTCCATTAAGATCATCACATCAATTGTAAATTACAAAGACATATTTTTAGAATATGAAAGAAATCAAATGTTCAACATAAAAAACTATTTCTATATATTTAATAAATAAATTGATTAATGAATCCTCCATTAGACCGAAAATACCATTTTTTACACATTTAATGGGAAATAACACTCCACAACCATGTGAATGATCCTACTCACACACCAATAAGTAATTATATACAAAAATTTTGTTAAAACCATTAAAATACATTGGTATGAAGATTGATGAAAATTGATGAAGCATTTGAATTGAATCTTTTGGATGTGTGTTGTTGTGCTGGTTGAATTTTGGGTGATAATCACCTCAATTATAGACTATCTTCACTATCTCACCAGATTCAAAGATGACTTACTTTTGGAATTAAGTGCTTAAATTCAATGAGACCACATTAACTTCCCTAGGTTCACCCACAGTGGGTTAGTGATCCATAATAACGGAGTACCGAAATTACGGATACACCACATAGTTTGAAGAAAAATAGAAGGAATTAGTAGAGAAATGAAAATCAACATACCATTAAACAATAATGTGGATTTTAATTTTATTTTTATGAATTTCATTATACCAAAAATATTAAAGTCTCAGTTGAGGACCAAGTCATGATTTCATCAAAAAGAGGGGGTAATGTATTTATATCATTAAAGAACCTTATTCTCCATTCTCCTAATTCTAAAAGTCATGAGATTTATTTTTTCACCTTTCTTGGATAGATTTTACAAGAATATGATTAGGGCCAAGAATGAAATCCCTTGAATCTTATTGATTCATATATATTCTTCTAGAATCATGCATTGTAAACCTTTTAGACAAATCATGGATGACATTCAACGTTGTGTCAAAACTTCAATGAACAATAGGGTTTAACAGAAGAAGTGATTTCGTTTTGGCATATGTGTGTATGGATAGTCCTGGAAATGTTCTTTGAAATTCGATTCAATGATTTATGTCCAAAAATAAAGGATTTTTTGGGTCTATATGTTGTTATGGATTCATGATAATGGGCTTTAACATTTATTGATCATGTAACTAGTGTTATTTGATCCAATTGGAGGAATTAGAGATAATCATGGTTCTTAACTCATGTATCAGGTTCATTGGGATTTAGTTGATCCTGAAGTCAAACTGATAGTGGTGTTAATGTGGGTGAAGAACATGTGTGGGGAGATTCTAGGAAAAGTGGTGTGGGATTTTCCATTGATCAAAATAATATTATTGTTTTTATATGGACTATAGAATATATGGTATAGTGGGTGGTGTATTTAAGGCTCAGTATTTGTGTGGATTTATGATGAATTACAAAGAAAAGATCTGATTCATGTAAATCATTAGATACCTACAAGAAGAGTCACTTCAACTATTTATTAGGTGAATTGTGATTTGTTTGTGACACAATTTTTTTGAACCATATAAGGAATAATAATAGAAAAACTCATAATATGATGTGTTTTAAAGTGTTCCATATGGTCTTATGTAATGGCTTAGTTGTTCTATAAAGAGGCCATTGTTCTGCAGCATCGAATGAGTACAAACATGAGGCCATGATGGTAGATTTATATGTAAATTAGAAAAAAGGTAGATTCATGGGAGAATGGATACTTAAATTTTTTATTCTTGTCTTAGATGGGAAGTATGTTTACTAGGTGGAATGATCCAGTTTCAAAAAGTGTTTTAAATCATTATGGCAGTGCCATAGGTGTGGAAGATAAAACTAGTTGAGTTGATCAAATTGGAGTTCCATGGTTGGTGGAGATGTGTGGATAGAATATAATGGATTTGAGTCGATCATGAGAGGAATGATGGATTGTGATGGCATGGTGAATTTTTGTTTGGTCTTATAGTTTAAAAGGTAGGTTCAAGGATATTTTTTGTCAAAAAAAGAGGTAAAAAAGGAGTTGTTTGGTCTATTGAGGGATGCTTGTGGTCAATTGAGGGACCTTACATTGTGGGATTATGGAATATTGGTACAAAATGTGGAGATTATTTGAGACCTATGATGTGTGGTACATAACATGTGGAAGGTGGACATGCCATGAAGAAGGTTAATTAATTATTAAGGGAGGTATGGAATGAGTTTGATATTTGTTCCTTTGGCATTGTCAGATGTTTGTACACAGTTGTAATGGGATCAATTGACCATAGAAGGCCATTTAAAATTTATCATGACCCATATACCTATAACATTAAAAATTAACCACTATGGTAGTCGAAAATTCATACATGAATTAAATTCATCAATTTCCTTTTCAACATCTTATTGTAATTAAAATTTTAATTTTCATATGCACTCTTAACACAATTAACTCTAGTTTATAATTTAAAACCCATTTAAATTAAAAAATTATTTATAACTTTTTAAAACTAATATTTTTCACCAATATTAAATTTATTCATCAAAAATTCATATTTATAGATTTATAAATATGTATTTTCAAAAATTAGTATCTAATTGAAATTCATGATGAATGAAATTTCATTATTAACTAGAAGTTTGGCTCTGTTCTACCTCTTCATTAAGAAATACATTTTGATGAAAAAATATAAGTATTAACCATATTTTAAAATGTATTTACGCTATTTTTACAATTAATTATTGATAAATCATCGTAAAAGTAAAATTTTCATCTACATATTATGTAATGTTAGTCCTGTATACTATATAAAGTTGATGACTATGACAAACACTAATAATATAAAGTTAACATAAGATTTAAAATATATATATAATGGTTGGTGTATCTCTCTATAATGAAATGAATAAAAGTATTTCAGAAATTAAAATTAAATATAATGAAAAATTATTATGTAGAGGTAATATTCCTATTATGTATAGATATGTTGATGGATCTATAGAGTCAAATTCACCTACATAAGGTTAATGTGAAACTAGTCATATAATTCTAAATGTAAAACCAAACTAAATAATCTATGTAATTTTTAAAACCATGAAAGTTAACAGTAATATAAATATTAATGATGTGTGAGGATTGTTGGAGTATGAATATAGAATGTAAGTTGAAAACCAATGTAAAGAAACCAATGGGATGGAGAATGTGTTGTGAATAGACATCGTTCAAAAGTTGTAGCTGCTTAAATATTTGTTATTCGACATAAATATGAATTTATGGTCAATCCACTAACTTCATGTCACATGATAAATCTAAAAACCATGCCTTTTTGGAATTGTATATATACCATATTCCAAATGGTTGATCTAATTACTAATTGATTTTAATTATCCACACAAATAACAATGGAACTATTTTTATTTGGACCTACCATGAGGTATAATTCACTTCATGAAGGACCATGAGATGCTTTGAAGTGTATTTAGTCATATGATGTTTCCAAAAATCCATATAAACTGATTTTTTTCATTAATTTTGGGTGATCAACTATAGTATAAAAATATGAGATAACCCCATTGATATCAAATTAAAAAATCCTAGGATAATTCTAATCTTGATTCTTATGGTATAAATGTGTTTCATATTCTGTAATAAATTAAATCATCTTATTAACATTTGGATAATTTAAAAATAATCACTTTTACAATGAAAGGAGGAGAGAATAACCAAACCAAGGGACCATGATTGTGGATTTGTTCTTCCATATAAATACATAAGTTAAATTAATGGTTGTTTTGAAGGAGTGTTTGAGATATTGATTCATGCTTGAAATTTCAGGTACCTGCATATAAGTCCAAGGATAAAATTCATACATAATATAGGTTCATTTGGATTTGATTAACCTCCATGAAAATTTCAAAATCATATCATTTCAAGAAAAAATGTAGTGCATTAAAAATTCATGGGAATTTTCATGCACAAATTTTGGCAGGGTAAGACACGTACAAGTTTTTTGAGGTAGAAAATAGTAGGAAAAAAAAGTGGGCTCAGATATTTTGGTTCATGTTATGTTTTTATAAAAGAAATAATTTTCTCCATGTTATATATAATGTGAATAATTCAGGAAAGTATTATAGGGATTTAAATTATGAAAATTTGATATAACAATAATTCAAAATATCACTTGACAAATTCAAAGAATATATTCCTACAATTTAAATAAATTTTATTCTAATAGAATCAATGGAGATATAGGTGATGTGATCATTAAATTGTCATATATATATTTTCATTTGAGTCTTCATCAGACATTATAACAAAGATAATATTAGTATTATATGTTTTTTAGTGATCATATTTGTATAATAATTTAATGTGAATGTTTTAAGTATAAACCATTAGGTTATATCATGATTAATTATCTAGGTATTTGAAGAAGAAATTACAAAATAAACACTCTTAAAGCTTTAAAACCATAGATATTATATGATGTGAAGAAATAATTGTTTCAATATTCAAGAAACTATTTTTATTCTATTGAAGGGAGAATAACACATTCTAGTGATGTTTTATTTATTTAACAGGAGAAAAGATAACAAGTATACAATATAGCTATATTATTAATAGAATATTGAGGATAAGAATAGGGATATGATGTTTTGGAGGTCTATCTCACAGCACCGATAACAATAAGGATTTAGAACTTCTGTGATTAAAAATCACAATGAGTGTGAATGTAAAAAAATATCAATCTGTATGATTATATAGTTATCACACATGTGATTTTTAATACGTATTATTTATTCTCCTATAGAATAGGTTTTCATTTCCAAATAATGTAGATGAAAATCTAGTGGTTCTAGTATAGATAATTCCTTACATTGATGAAGATTCATTATTCCTATATTTATATATTTGAATTATTACAACCCAACCCCTGTGTGTCTTCTACTAGGATCTTGTAATCACATTGAATTTTAGTGATAATAAACTACTTGACTCTAAAGATTTGATCATTTAAAGGAGTATATTTTCATAAATGAATACCAAAATTGAAAAACCTCTTATATTGTTGTTCTTATCTATTTCTACATTGAATATTGATTTAGGAATTCAAAACACCTCAAAGATCCACATCTATTATCCATGTTATAATTTCAGGTTAATTATAGTTGATAATGATAAGAGAATGTAAAAATATATAAAATATGCTTTTCACTGATTCACCCCCTCCCCCACTCAGTGACCCTTTAGGACTCATTGGTCACTACACATTCCGTAAGTCTCCTGAATTAATAACAATGATTGGAAATAGAGCTATAGGTTTTCATCATGTCACAAGGATGAACAAAAGTAATGTTATCCCCCATTATTTACTAAGGGGTTCATACCTCATTACCTAGTATTAATATGAACCACATGCTAGTGTTTACACATGTTGTGACCAACAACATTCCAACACATCACATAACCTAGAAATATCCCATTATATACTCCCCCAAGATCTGTGTGTAGATACCATTTTATGAAATATAAATTCCATATTAAAAAACATGAAACAATTTGAGCATATTTTTTCAATTGGATACAATTATAATTTGTAAGAGAATTTTTTGCACTCCCTTTTGTAAGGGGTAGAGATTTTTATTAGGTGGGGACAGTCCTTGTGTATAGGGGTATAAATGTTTCTTAAGTCTACGCATTCTCCCTAGTATTCTCAGTCTCCTTTTTTCCCATTCGCATAGCTCCCCTTATTCATATCCCCCATCATTTTATCCATAATCAGCCTATGCATGAACCATGTTATCATATCCTAAGGAAATTAATTTAGTTATCCTTTGTGTGAATGTCCTATATTCAAATTGTTCTTAATAATGGATTACAAAGGGTTTAACTCAAATTAAAATATTCCCTTATTTTTAAAAATAATGATAATAATGATAATAGATAAATTTAATTACATTTAAAATTTTATGTATTATTTTTTATAGAGTTATATTATCTATAATAATATTATGTAAATTTATAACCAAAAAGAATAAATATTTGTTCTAAATAAATTGATTTGCTTTTATTATATGGTTTTATTAAATGTTAATCTTATAAATTTTATAAATTTAATGTGAAAAAATTATAGTGTTTTTTTATTTCATCAAGTCAAAATTAAGTTAGAATTATTTTCTTTTTAAAAATTTTGAAATATATTTATTTTTTTGAATATTTAACAATATGTATTTTTATAATATTATTATTACATTTCACAAGATATCGTAGTTTAGAATTACCACTATTTTTAAAATTTTATTTTTAAGTAACATAAGCATAATTTAATTATAAATAATCTATTTAATTTAATATGAATAATTATTATACTTGATTGTGGTATAAGTTCTTTTCTGGGATTAAAAATAATTTCTCTAAAAAATGGTTTAAACTATGTGGTAGTGCAAATAATCTCCCTGAAACTTATATTTAATTTATTATGTATGATTATATCTACCATATCCATCCATTTTTTGAATAGTTTCCAATTTATTTCCTCATTACATTAATAATGAACATAATTTGAATTTATTAAATAATAAAAACAAAATGTCACTCTATTTATTTTAATATTTTTAATATTTTTCATAGGTATAAAACATGATATATTTTTTATTACAAATTTTTATCTGAAATTTGAATGAATTAATTTATAAAATATATTTAATAATAGTTTTTAGTGATTTAATAATTACTATAAATTCTTACACAACTTTGACACAATTGTTGTCCAAATAACTTAGATATCATGTAAATGTTTTACGAAAACTAAATGTAATAATATTTGGATGTTTTATTTTTTCCCCGAAAATTAGATAAATATAACATATTAATGATGTGTTAATATCTTATATTTTACATCCATTACAATATTAAGGTCATTAATTTCACACTATTTGATTTGTTCTGAAATGATTTTAATGGTATATTATATTAAATATAATTTTATTTAATATTTTATAATTAACAATAATATCATCTCTTGCCATGTTAAAGTGGTATTCTTGATCATATCAACCATTTTCCACTTATTGTTCAACTTTCCTTTTATATTAAATATATTTACTTATATAATGTAAAAACACTAACATCATTATAATTGTCAAATGGGATAACATGGGTGGGTGTGAAACTAAGAGATGAGGGTGAAAACATCACATAAAATTATCAAAAAAAAATTTGGATATTATTTTTTTTATCATTAATCATCCTATATTAAAAATATTCTGATCATACTTCACATGAACATGATAACTAATTTATATTAATTTAATACATTATGTATTTACAAGGATTCACCTCCCTTAAATTAAAAAAGGGGACATCATATCATCCCTTAATCACACCTTTTGAGTACTCTATTTAAGATAATTCATAACTAAATATCTCCCAAAAATTCATCACCATGCCTTAAAGGTCCTGGAATCACAAAAATACCAATCATGTATGGAATAAGGTGTTATTCAAATTGGTTATATAAGGAAAAGGTATAAGTAAAAACTGACTCATTTTATATTTATTTATTATTATACATCTTTTAAATCAAACATATGCTTTAAAAAATAAATGTATTAAATATATTTAAATTTATTATTGTATAATAAAATTTCACTGATTTTCTATCCAATGGGAAATAAAAACCTAGTCTATGTGTATTAGTGTATTACCAACAATATGGAGTGACGTGTTTCATTTTTTATCATAAACTCTCAAGGATGGTAATTATGATTGCATAAATTTGTATATATTATTTAAATAAATAATTATAATTCTAGAATAATAAGATGTAACCTATTACTATTCATTTATGTCTATTGAATCAATGTAACCACGTCTTTTCATATGTGTGGATTGTCACCTCCACGAAGCGATGTGATTCACTATTCATGTTTTACATTAAGGGATGGTAAAAAAAGTTGTATTTAATTTATAAAAAAGATAATAATATATAATTAATATTCTAAAATTCAATTAATAATAACCTATTCATCTTTATTTAACCCACCCAATCCATTTCAAACATATACAACAAATATTCTCAAAAAATCTAATGTGAATTTAATCGAATAAATAACTATGTATAACTTGTATATAAGTGAACAAAAAGGAATAATATTCTTTATTATGGTTATTAATCAATTAAATAATTAAAATGATTTTATTATAAAATAATACTAAGAAAATTAGTTACATTTCAGGCTTGAGGTAAGGGACAATTCACCTTACAACCATGTTTTAAATGTTCTAAAGACATATTTTCAAAATCTTTTATTCGGTGTCACAATTTTCTAAAATACTTTTTATAAATGTATTTTTATTGATATAAATATATAATATATTATGTTTCATGTAAATTTTTACTTTATTTAAATGGTGTTCCAATGTAATAATTTTACATATTTCAAAATGGTTTTCTTGACATTATTTTCCAAAGAGAAAAATATAAATTTTAACATATATGACATTGAAGTATTTTTTCAAAATAAATAAATATTATTTGATTTATTGATTCCTTTATAAAAATACATTTTTTATTTAGTGGAAAAACCCTCATTCCATTTTCTCAACGTATTTTATTTTTAAAAATTGGGAATTAAATATTGGAGATATATCAATATTAAAAAAAATTCTTTTTATGAGGTTTTATGTATTTTTTTATGAGATATATTATGTAATTTCAAGGTTAAAGGGGTTTTAATTTTTATCAATATTCACTATTTATAATTACTTATGAAATCAACATAACTCCATAATGAATTGGGTAATGATTATGTTTTCGAGTATTATTTTGTTATTAACCAAGTAGGTAATTCCATTAATAAGGGTTCATGATAGGGTAATTTTAATAGTTTTATGAAGATGATTTCCCACACAACCAACAAGAATTTTATATACTTAATAATTATTTTTTATAAAAATATTTTTATATCTAAACATGATCTAGGAATATTTTGTTTAATGGAATGATTATTCTCGTTATGGTTAAAATGTTATGTTTTTATGAAAATTTTTTCATGGGTTCAAATATTTGAAAGAAAACCTAATGACTGTGATTTTTCTATTATTTTGTCATATAATGTGTTTTATAAAAAAAATTAGGCCAGAAATATTTTTTTCACGAGTATTTAAACTATTATTTAATAACAAAATTTATTATCTTAAAGGAAAACCATCTTATATGATCTTAAGGTTATCAAAGGGACAGATAGATTTTTTTTATTTTTTTATTTGTACTTCTTTGTTATTTAGAATCATCTCAGATATTAAAATAGTTTCATAGAATTTATGGATGATTAGGATCATTGATGATGTTATGTGAAAATCATGATGATTTTTCATGAAAATAAAACATTTTTCATTTTATAATAATGAAATTGAAAAAATGGATATTGTTGGAAAGATTACACTTTGTAATATATAGGTTTTTTATATAAATGTTGAAACATAATTATTTATGAAAATAATATATAATGATCCTTGAAATGTTTAAAAAAGAATTCTATATTTAAAACTAAATATTATGTGACGTATTAAGGGATATTCATCATATTTGGTATCAATGTAATGGAAAATATAATTATAGAGTTTATGATAATATAAGTATGTCCCATTTGAAGATTTTAATTTATGGTTATCATGGTATAGAATTTGAATATTAACATATTGAATCATTTAGTTTGTATATATTCATAATGGTTTTCCATATAAGAAATAGGGGCTGACTTAGAATACAAAAAGAGAAATATATCTTTCTAAATTAGCAACCTAGAATAGTTTGAATTTGAATAGAGAAATTTTTCATTGTGATGGTTTAGTTGATGTGGGATATCAATTTTCGTTGTATATATGTGAGAGAGAAACCTTATTCACCTTTGAGGAACATATCCATTGAAGATAACTTCATGAATAAAATCCCTCTAATAATCAGCGGATCCTCTATCCCTATGAAAATTGAAGGATATGATAGAGACTTGTTGAAAGATATTCGATGTCATGGGATCTTAAGAATAAAAAAGGTATACCATTCTACTTACTATTACAAATTTGTATCCAATAATTGTTGTTAACTTGTTAAAAATATTTGATAAACTTAATAAATTGATGAATTTAAAATAGACGAATATAAAAATATTTTTCTTGATAATTATTTTCTAAATACTATCCAACCTTGAATGGAAAAGAAATGCATAGAATAGAGGAAGAAGGAGTAAGATTCAGTAGCCTCATATGAACAAAAAATCACCTCTTTTGAAAAGCATATACGAATTTATATGCAATAACATAATTGAAAAATTAATTAGTTGAACTCAGAAATAAATCCTACATATCAAATAGTGTCGACTTCTGATAAATTCAAAAGTTATAAGAAAATTGTTTGATGTGTTAATAAGGTATAAATGTAGATTTCTGAATATCATATATTCTTTGGTAACATGTTTAAAAACATTTATATGTTAATACTAATGGTAATTCATCCATCTAAAAATATGATTGTTAGAATGTCAACTATCTATCTTCTAAAAAGTTTAGTAAACACTTCCAAGGTTAATGTCTTATATAGTCTAGGAATTGTTTCGAATGATGATAGTTTGGACAAGTGGATCATGGATACAAAAAATGAGCATTCAAATGAAGAAAAATCTGATAGTATGCTACTTTAATTTTAATTTGATGGTTCATTATATAATAACAACCATGAATATAGGTATAATGGGTGGGATTCATCATGATTAGAAGAATAAAGGTGTAGATAAATAACTTTCAACTATTGAGTTAATTATGGGATGATCTAGTGATGTGGTGTTAGATAAATTAAATGAATATTTAGATTATTTTAATGTGTTCATGGATTTGGGGGGTTACACATACATATATTTTTGATAAAGTTTTTAATAAATTATAAAATTAAATTTAAGGAAATAATACTTAATTTTTTGGGAAAGCCAAAGGGGTGGTATTAAGGGAAAAATAAATTATAAAAATCTTATTATTATATTTTTTTGATGTTTTTTACCTTCTAATAATGTGGTATTTCTCTTTACTGGAATATATGTTATTCTTGGTATGAATGGGATGTCAATTTTCCATGTTAAGATAGATTTGGAGGCTAAAGAAGTTTTTTTCGAATATGTATCATTTCATATACCCGAATTAATTCAAACCTTTGATAACGTATCAAGATACTGAGAAAATGATAAAATATGGAAGTGAATTTTATCTCTCACATATTTTTGAGAAGAAGGAAACTATTAATATTATTAATGTTCATATAGAAAATAAATTCAAGGATGTACATACTGATGAATTTTTTTATTTTGTATTGGATCTGAAGAATTAATTTAATATTAACATAGTGCATGAAGCTAATCAAATTTCATACCCACCTTATCAAATCTATCAAGTAAAACGTTTGGAATTGAAAAATATATTAAAAGAGTTTCTTAATAAAGGTTAAAATCATCATAAAACATCACAAATATGTTCTTATATTCTTTATTAACATAATGATATTTATATAGGTATTGAATTTATTATAGAGAATTGAATAACAACACTTTTAAAAATTTATGTGTTCCCTCACATCGATGATTTTTTATCAATTCTAGGAATATTAGAATTTTTCAAACGTTTATCTATAGTCTAGGTACCATCAAGTGAATGTGACAGATAATTAATTGTCAATATTAAATTTTATATATTGTTTTGGGGTTTTTATTATGTGGTAATTCCCTTTTGGATGAAGAAATATCCAGATACACTTATGGACATTATAAATTATATTTTGCATGATTTATTGGCTAAATTTGTTGTTTATTTGGGTTCATTACATGTTGATATATACAAAAGCTATAAAGATCATTAGAAATATTATAGGCATTTTATCAGACATTAAAATAAAATAGGTTTTTTATAGAAATTATGAAATATGATTTTTGGTTGTGATAAATTTCTTATATTTGACTTATTAAATATAGATATGAAATATAAGTTGATATAGCTAAAACTAATGTGGTTTTAATGTATAAAACACTTATAAATGACTTCAGATTCATATTTTTATGGGATTAGTAGGTTAATATTGATGGTTTGTTGAAAAATATCATGGTTAGCTATCGCACCAAAAAATCTATCTTAAAATGAATTGTAATTAATATTGATGAAATAATGTTATTAATGTTTCTATGAATTTTAAAAATAGTGAATGCTCTAGTTTTGGCTCGTTCATCCAAAAAACGGTTATTTTTTCTACAATAATTACTCTTTGATGTGAATTGGTTGTGTTAAAATGCATAATGATTAGTTAAATTATTATGATTGATGTCTATTGAAACATCTTGAGTTAAATTACCATACACAAGACCTTGAACTAACTGATGTGGTTTTTATGTTAAAAATATAGAGGCATCATCTATATAAAGTAAAGTGTAAAATATATACAGTTAATAAATTTTTAATGTATATATATACATAGAAAGAGATGATCACGAGGCATGTATGATGGCTGGATCAAATTAATGATTTTAAATACATGCTTCATTACCATATTAGAAAATAAAATGGGGTATATCAATTTTTATGTACAAAATACAATGAATTATTAACAATGATTTGTTAGGAACATGATATTTTTTTAAATGTTTTGATGAACTTGGGCCTGAAAATTATATTTGTACGAACATACTATATTCTATTTCTGGTTAAAGAGCAATCATAATTATCATATATAATTATCCCAGCATAAAAGGTTGATTGTTTTCAATAAAAACTTTAAAATTCTTCAGGAAAGGTCAGTTAAGAGAATTTAAAATTGAAAAAGAAGGTTTTTTGAGATTAAAAATATATTATGTGTGACTTTTGATTCATAGTTAATGAAATAATTTATGACCGCATCTCATATCACTCTAAATTTAGTTTATCCTAAATGTTCTATTATTTATTGTTACCTTCAAAAATATTTCATTTCTAATTGAATGAATATGATAATGCTAATATTCCCAAGAAATAAATAAATTATAAAAAAGAAAAATATGAATAAAAATTAACAATGGAGATGGTTCATACTTCTCTAGTGCATAAATATAAATTGGAGAATTTATCCATGGATTCCATGGTTAGATTACCAAATACATCTAGAGGTAAAAATGTGATATGTGTTATTTTTAGTTGTTTAACAAAATATATACATTTTCATTTAAATTTAGATAATATGTGTCAGGATCATCTATCTAAAATTCATATTAAATATAGCCTTATATTTCTTGTGTTCATTTTTTCTATTATATTTGACCTTGATCCCAAAAATACCGCAAATTTTGTTGAAAACCATTAGAATTCATTGGGTAATGTATTAAATATCAATAAATCTTTTCATCCTTAATATTATGGAATGTATAATGGAATTATTTATAAATTGAACGAAATTATTTGATTTTATTTAAAGGATTACTAGGGAATATGGGATTACCAAGTATCATTAGTTTAATTTTTTTATATTAATAGTTTTAATTTCACTATAAATATGGTCCATTTGTTTCTTTATATGGAAAATAGGGTCAGCATTCATCATGCTGGGATAATTTTGGTAAATAAATTTTTTTAGGGAAAATGATCACTAGATGAAATAGTTGACATGGTGAAGATGGTTTTCTAATATATGAAAAAAAGTAAGATAATGAAAAATATTTATAAATATAATCGTATGAATCAACTATTATTCTAGGATGGTGACATTTTTTCTATCAAAGTATCACCTTGGAAATGTTTTATGTGTTTTGGTAAATTTGGAAACATAATTCCATTGTTCATTGGTCCATATAGACACCCAGTGAATTATTGTTCAGATAATTATTTAGTGTCCACACTTTTGAGTTTATCATAGGTACGTGATGTCCTTAAAAATTCATTATCAAAGAAGTATGTAAGAGATGCATTTCATGTTTAAAGTCTAGAATCAGTTCAGTTGGAATATTAACTTTTATATGAAGAATACACTATTATAATTATTCATTTATTGAGTAGATGATTAATAAAAAGTTTATTAACCGTGTCAAGGTTTCGTGAAAAAAACCATCTGATTTAAGGGGAAGCATGGGAACCTCTAAATTCTATAATGGAAAAATATACCCACTTGATTAATTAATGAGTATTATTTTGAGGTCAAAGTTTCAAAAATAGGGTGGTATAAAAGAATAATTTAATGTTGATAGTAAATCAATTTCATACCTTATAAATATTCATTAATTTGATTTTATATATTTAAAATCACAATATTAATATTTAGTAATTTTCCAATAAAAAGAAAAATTGTTTTATATCAACTAAATTGAGATTCAAGAATTATATTATTTTACTAAGGACTTTGGTTTCTAAATTTTAAAATATAAATTTTAAAAATTATGTTTCTTGTTTTATATATTTAATTTAAAATTATCTTAAATGTATTTTTTAAACTATTCTAAAATTATTAATTTCTTAGTGAGTAATGAATGTTATCACTTTTCTAAAACTATCAATTATTTTCAATAAATAATGTAATTTTAAAGAAATATTATTTTTTTAGTTTAATATTAATGTTACATAATTGTCTTTTAATTATAAAGAATTTAATTAATAATATCAATTATCATTATACCTTATTTTGGTATAAGTTCATTTTTTAGATTGGAAATGCAAATTTCTAAACACATTTTTTCATTGTGTTTTAGGCATTTATATTATATTTTATTTATAACACTACTTGATATTGAGTATTTAATATTTGATTAAGTTTTTGGAATTAGTAGTTATAATTTATTAAATAAGACCCTTTTATTTTTTGTAATATTAAATAGTAACTACTGTAATATTTTCCACCTAAGTAAGATTAAAATGGGTAAAACTCGTTTAAAAATATTAGATAAAGCCTAAAAACACCAAAAATATTGTACTAGTTTTATTGCATAGGTTTTTTGATACCATCAATATCCATGGTTCAAATATTTGTTAATTTATTTTCACTTTCCATTGATAATGACCTTGATATGATTTTAATGAATGAATAAATACAAAATATAAATCTATTTTTATATATTTAATATATATTAATGAGTTTAAAATGGTAATATTTGATTATAAATGGTTACATAAAATATGAATGTTTTTTCTTGCATTGAAATTTATTTTTAATTTTATGTGATGGAATTTTTACATTAAATTATTGCACAATTCTGAGATATTTCTTATTCTTGTAATATAAAAATGCAGTAAATTATATTATAAAACATTGAAACATATAAAATTTGAATGAATTATTTTGTTCAATTAATTTTTTCATTTTACATTTCATTTTAGCAATGTGTTTAATATTTATATTAGAACCACATTTCTATATTGATGTCAATAATGTGAAACAATGTGAATAGTCCTAAAAAAGACTTTAATGATAAATTATATTAAATAATATTTTATTTTATGATTTAAAATTAATAAAAATATTATATTCCAAAAATTAAATTTTATATGGACATAAATTTCTATATATTGTCCAATTATGGTTCAAATTTCCATTTATCAAAAATAACATCACTCCTTTAGAGTAAAATAACATTGATATTTCTATAATCATCAAAAGGGTTCATAGAAGGATAAAACCAAGAGATAATAGAGAATCCAATCAAATAAACTTGTAAAAATTTTATTTTATGAGAGTATTAAATCACATAATGACGAATATATTTTAAATAAGTTAATTTTTTCCAAATTAAAATGAAAATTAACATACATTAATTGAATACATACGGTATTTCCAAAGGTTTTCCTCTGTTAACTTATATAATGGAAACTTCTCCTCACACTTTCTCACAAATTTTAAAAACTCTATTCTATAAAATCCATCCCCAATCTATCCTCAATATCTATTCCCATTCATTACTGTTCTAGTTCATAATATATAGAAAACATGAAAGGCTGAGGGTGTGATATAAAGTAGTTATCTGAGGATATAGTGTATTCCCTAACTGACATATTTCATGATTATTTCTTCTTCTACATCCTTAAAATATTTTTTAAAGTAGATAAAATAATCACATCAGTATATTTAATATAATTAAATGTTATTAGGATTATGTCCCAACCATTTATAATCACCTTTTACATCATATGGGAACTGAAATCATCACTCTTATGTACATTGGACTACACCCTCCATGAAGAAATGTGTATAGTTTTTCAACAACACCTCAAAAGGGTGGTTATTATGTTGAATTTAAATAAAATATTGTATATTAAATAAATAACTACAATTATATATAGATAATATATCATTTATTATCGTACACTTCCATCCATTAAAATATTATGACATTATTTGTGCGTATATGTGTACTACCACCTCAATGAAGCAATCAATTTCATTATACATGTGTACCATTCATTGATAGTTGAAATGCTTATTTTAATGTATAAAAATTATAATAATGTTATTATTCTAAATATGGATTAATGACCCATTTTAAAATATTCTACCAACCTAATATAAATTCGACATACCATTTGAATACTCTCAAAATTTATAATGTGAACTTAATTTATTATTAAATTAAATATAACACATATATTAGTTATATACAATGATAAATACACAAAAAAATTTATTAATAAAATAAATAATTAACATATGTTTTTTATTCTGAATGATAATGAAAATTTGTGATACCTCGTGGTCAATGTAGGAGACACATTACCTTAAAATTGAGTTTTAAATATTTTAATGATATACTTTCTAAAACATTTCATCTAGAAAAAAATTTAAAAAAAAAATTTAAAATGTATTAAAATTGAAAAAAATAAATTCTAAATGAAATTTTAATAATGTTTTACCTTTATGTCAAGAATTTCAAATATAATCCTTTTACATGTTTTATACAGGTCACTTTTTACTTTACTTAAAAAAGGAAAAGGGAATGCAATACTTTAGTATATAAGACATTGAAGAATATTTTCCACTATCAAAAAAATTAATTGGCATTTTGATTCATATATAAGATTCTATATTTTATTCATTAAAAAATCCTTATTGATGTTCTTCATTGTATTTTTGTTTTGAAATTGTGTTTTAAAGTAAAGGGATATTTCAGTATGTGAAATTGTTTTTATTACGAACAAAACATATATTTTTCTAATTTGAAAATGGAAGTGAAATATTTTTTTGTTTAATATATGTTATAAAAATAAGAAACTTGTAATTATAGTGGTTTATCTGGATATATATTTCAAAAGTATTAGGTAATGATTCCGTTCTCTAGAGAATTATGTTGTCCTTAACTAAACATGTTATTCCATTTGTAAGGGTTATTGTATGAGTTATTATATGGGTTCTACGAAGATGATTTCCCAAGTAACATGCATGAATTTAATAATATTTATAATTAATTTTCCTAGACTAATATTTATTTTATAATATAAGATAATGATATATTAATTAATGTAATAATTATATCTTCTAAATGTAAATGGTTTCTTTTTATGAAGAACAATTTCATGGGTCCTCGTGATTTTTTAAGAAAACCACATGAAATAGATTTCCCTTTTATGATTCCTTATAATGCCTTTTAATGAAAATTTGAAGAAATAATAATTACTATGTAAGTAAATGACTATTTAAACTCAATGTTTGATATATTAGGGGAAAAATATTATATGATCTCATGTTTTTATATGTATTGTTTTATGGTAGGTTCCACATATAGTATTTCACAATACATAACAGGAAATCCAAACCTAATATCTGAGTTAGACTATGACAAGTCTTCAAGGTCATTCCTAATCCCGATGGGAAAGAAAGTAGTTCCTAGTTATCTAGAATGCACTCTTGGGAATTATATCTCACTAAAAGTAATGAATATCATATAATGAAATTCATATTTGAAATATAAAATAGTGCAACCATAAATTATATTTCCATGAAATCAAAATTAGTTTTTTTATTATAATAATTCACATAAACATTTCATAATACAAAATAATAACCCATTACTAAATCCAACATAACATAATTCCTAAAATATCTAAAAAACCCATCCCCAAAACCAACTGTATTAGTGAAAAAAGAGAATATTCCATAATTATGAAAAGAAGAGAACCTGAAGATAAAATATACTCAATTATACTGAAAAAAAGTTGTATAAGTATAGTGTGATCTACACATCCTAGTGGGATTTAACCCAATATATAGTTCATTTCCAATAGTAGAGAATTCCATAAACAGTAGTCTGAAATATTATACTTGAAAAATGGGTTCTAACACTCAAGGAAAACTTTTCTACTAATAATTTTCCAAATCCAATTTAAAAAATAAATTATTATTTAAATAAAACATTTAACGTTCCATTGAATTCCCAATTTGAGAATATTTTATCCAAGATAATTAAAAATAAATATTTCAAACTACAATATAAATATCCCAAAGTATCATAATAATACATCAAATAAATATGTAGATCTAAAATTAATATGTTCATAGGTGTATAAGTGTTTAATGATTAAAAGAAGGCATAAAAATTGAATGAAACAATGGTTTATACCAAAGGAATGTGATTGGATTACATCTGCTCAGGTTCTTTCTTTGGGTTCCATGTCCTTATGTTCAAGAAAAATTTATTCATCCCCCTCCCTATAGGGGGAGGGTAATCTCAATAGTTTATTTTCCTCATTATTTATATCATATCACTAACCATTACAATATTTATACCTTTCCTGCCATCAGGCCCTACCGCAAGTTCACATATGTTGAGTAGGACTTCCCCAAGATAAAAATATCAAATTGGGAATTCATAGAAGATTACGAAATTCAAATACACTCCATGGTGGTTCAGTTTTGGATAGAATTTCCACAATGTTGATAGTTTTTACTATTATATAACTAATTCATGAAATCTTTAACATTGTGTTTTTTTAGGGCTTTTAAAACCCCATCTTAGGATTGTTTGGTTTGTGACTACAAAAGAACTTATCTATTTCTAAAATGAAATATAACGGTTCTTCAATTGCATCTTTTTCTCTCTTTTATGATGGAACATTCCCTTCCACCTGATACTTGATCAACTGGTAGCTCCAATCTGGGTTTTTTTCTAAGACTTTTTCTTCCTTTTTTGAAGCACTATATACTTTTGATTAATGGAAATTTTGTTAGGAGATTCATTTGTTTTGACATTAGATCAAGATCCATTTCTCACACAATTTAACCTTGTATTTTCATTAAAATATATGTTTCAAATCCTCTAATTTATTTTTTTGGAATGTTATTGGGAAATAATATATAATTTAACAGACAGTAAGTTTTGGATATTGGTTATATTTTTGTTTATATTTCTATCATCTGGGTCATCCTCATTAGGTCTGTAAGAATAGTTCAGTGGGCCATGTCCTTGATTATTTTACCCAAGACCATGAGGATCACCCTTCATTGAGGAATAAAATGCATGTCTTACAAGATAACTATGATTCTCTATTCACAGATAGATGTTTCATCAACTCCTCAATTCTAATTTTTTTGCACCAGTCATCTGTAGTAGTGACCTACCTAGGACTCATTGTTAATAATGTTCATTTAAATAATATATGGACGGTTTATCACAATTATGAAGAGGAATTATTGAAGTGACTTGTTCTGAAGATTGTGAATATTTTTGGTATATTGAGATGGGATTTGGATGTTAATAGTTTGGAAGTGAAGATTCAACCTGAACCAGAGGGGCTAGAAGGGTTTTATGCACCATTATCATAGAACCCAAAGACCAATGTTTTGAAAGACCTAAACTATGAATAGTCAGTGAATATGGTAAATAGAGATATAATAATTTCGATCTTTAGGTGGCCACAAAGAAGGGGTACTTTAGTGAAAATGTCACAATGGAATGAGGAGGGTTGTGTGACGGTATCAAGCTAGTTCAGTCAAATAAGATCTCCCTTGTATATTACCCACTCTATTAGCTTTGTCGTCCTAGTGGCTACATTCCTTGTTCAGGAATAGTCATCAATAAATAAATTGGGTGTTTAGACACCATTAATAGATGATGATGCTGAGATTTCTAGTCAAATATCTATTGATTTATAGTAGGGAATGAGACTTAGGGGGCTTCACAGTTTGAGGAAAAAATAAGGGATGGAAGAGGAAATTATATATGAGGGGATTTATTTTTCGTAAAGGAATGAATGTTAGAGGTTTTCCTAAAACAATAGAAATAATCTTAATTATAAGGTCATAGGTGATAGAATGTAATCAAATAGTTCAATACTAGTAATAAAATGTGGTTTTAGATCTAAGAGGTGGAAAGATAATTCTTATGTATTGATATTCTAAGTAATATGGGAAATGTGTTGTGGTGGTAATGTATATTGGGGAAAAGGGGAATGCCTTATGCTAATTATTCATTCTATAAGAGAAATTAATGAAGTGGATTTGACAATCAATTCACCATAGGAGGATATGAATATATTTTAAGAAAGGGAGTTTTGAATTGATGTTAATATGGACTAAAGGGTAAGGATCTAGAAAAAAAAGAATAATTTTTTGAAGTGGGATTTAATGATAGGGAGATAAACATGGAGGAGTACATATTGACTTGGGAAAAGATGTCTAACCACTTGGAAGATTCAAACAAGGATAATCCTAGTATGAAGGTTAAATAAATTAAATGGGGGATATTTAAGGTAGGTGATTCCAACAATATTGGCCTCATTTTTAATGATTTTTATATTTCCTACTATGTTTACTTATATAGGGAGTAAGACTAGTGTAGATTCCCACATTATCCTTAATATTGATTTTGAAAAGAAAATTTAATTTTTAGAAATGGGAAATACTTTTAAATAAAATATGTTTCAATCAAAACAAACAAATTTGACTATGATAAGTAACACATATCATGGGATAATAATAAAAAAATACAGTAGTAACAAAATCATGTATAATATTGAGGAAGTCTTATTAATGTGTGCATAATCAAGGGAAACTCCAATATATATAATGATAAAATACCAGACTTCTCTTGGAAAAAGAATCTATCAACTTATTTATAATGATCCTAATACATATTCTCTATTGATTAATCTAACTAACTCTCATCTTGACGTACATACCATGGCCAAAACATGTCATATACTAGGGGATCCAAGTTAGTTTATATACAAGACTAGTAGAGAAAGCATCTACCAATATCCACCTTAGATAAATAGGGTTTCGATGAAGTTAATGATTGGAGGATAGAAAATATGTATCACATATCAACAGCATACCCCATGAAAAAACACCCAATATCATACCTCATCCCAACTTTAAAGACCTTGTTTAATTAAATACTCTATTTTTAGTACACACTGAATCAAAAAATAATTAAAATCATTTCCTAGGATCTAAAAATTCATATAAACTATTGTTTTAATGAGTATTAACCCAATATTGCATAAAATATCATAATTTTTTTTAATAAAGTGTAGAATGGGACTTAAAATTCAGTATGATAATTATATAAAAAATTATATATTCAAAAACTATTTTTCGAAACCAAGTTCTATTTGAAATGTATTTTTTGTAAAAAAATGGGAAAATCTATTTTAAGACCACTAAATATATTATATATTCCATTTACATAAATTTAATTTCATTAAGAAACATATAAATTCAATAAAAAAATTACAACATTATAAATAGACAAATACAGAATAAATTCTTCAAATCCCAAAAGTAATGGAATTCAAATCAAACATACCCTTAAACCCATAAATATATCATATAATTAAATTTGGGTACCATTGGTGGAATAATACTTCATTTGAATTTAGAAAACTGTTTGAAAACAGTCATAATAGTTTTAGAAAATAAATTTCATTCATAATTTACATGCAATAAGAACTTTGAGAACTCAATCATAACACAAGAAAAAAATGAATCAAAAGGAATAAACTACCTATATCAAGAAAATATTATTAAAATCCATAAAAAATAAAGATAATGGGATAGACGGTGTAACAACCTAGGTAAATATATAATATTAATTTTTTATAATCATTAATATTTGTGAATAAAATATTAGTATTACTTTAAAGGGAACGCTATGATTGATGTCGTACCCAATACACAACAACGAGTTTCGTTGAAATCTTATGTTGCACTCTATTCATAAAATAATATTTTCTTTTAAATGGTAGTTAACGCCTAGCCATTTTATTGGTAGGAATGAATAGAAATAAATAAAATATGATTATATATGTTTTTTAAATGTTTTTACATTTACCCAATAAAAGATAAAGGCTTAAAATAATAAAAGAACTCAATTTTAAGCATAAATACTCTAAAATTCACTAAAAGGCTGATTTATCACCTTTTGATGGTGAACCCTCTTTAATATAGTTTTGTTCAATCTTATAAATTCTCTTGGACCAAATAAAATTCTTCTTAATAATAGCGATATCAAAATTTACTTTGTGTAAATTTTTGGTATTTTTTTGATAAAGTTCATTTTTTAATGCATAGTGAAAAATGTTGTACTTTCATTCAAAACCACTTTTTAATATAATTTATTTATATGATTAGATCATCTTATGAATTGGTATTAAAGTTAAATTAGAATTTATTTTTACCATTTAATACAATGGTGGTCATTTGAATTAATTTTACTTTGAAATTGGAATTAAACTATTATCAATCTTTTAATAGATGTTGTTTCTTAAAAACACGCTATTTGTTTTGACAGCAGTAATTAATTATTAAATAAATTAATGAAACTTATATGTTTTAAATTTTATAAAATATAAATCATTTTTGAATTTGGAATATCAAATATATCATTGGGTGAATGTTTGGTATTTTTCTGAAAAACTTCAATTTTTGATGAATAGTGAAACTACTAAGTGGTAGTTTAAAAAACTGATTTTTCGATTAAAAGAAACTTTACCACTTCTATGATTTGAATTTCAAAAATCCGAAATACATGGTTTTCATTAGGATGTAAAATTTGGTTGAATGGGATTAAAATTATTTTTTGGTGAATAGTAACATTAATGTTTTATTAATTGCGATTAAAGGTAATTAGTGTAATTTAAGGTAAAGATGCTGTTATAATAATATGAAATGACCTTTACACATGTCCTACCCTTATTTTATAAGTCATTTCCGACCAAGACAATACATGGGTCAACTTGGGGACCCCATGGAGCAACTTTGGTAGTAAAATGACAATAATAACCATTTATTTAAAGTTAAAATTAAAATGTGACAAACATGTATTGTTTTACAATAACAATTTTTACATGGGGTTATACAAGTCATATTTTTTACTATAAATATTAATTATAAATATAAAGAGATTTCCTACATCATGATAGTTTTTTAATAATTTTTATACATTAATTAAATTAATTTATTTATGACACTGTGATGATGCAGCGATTACCTCAATAAAGAATGATTTAAATAAAATGAAAAAATAATGTAAAATCTAGGACATTCACTTGGAAAAAACCTATTTTATGAGAATATTTCGAACCCTTATCACCTTATCCTAGAAATATATCAATCTAGGACCTTTAAAATATGAAAATAATATTATAATAAAGTAACTTTTCAAGACATTCCAAGAGTGCCCCTCCTCCCTCTTATAAAAGGCCCCCAACTCCACCTCATTACCCACACCTCCCAAGCCTTTGTCTTGGAAGAACTCTACCCATTTAATCTCTCCACATCCCTCACTTCATCATTGAAGCCTTCCCTTAGTCATAAATCTCTTCAAGAAAACCTTTTGGTTCAAACCAAGGGGAGTTACCAGATTTAAAGGTAAAGTCTTCCCTAATGTTCTTTTATTTTATTTCGCTTCTCCAATCCCCTAAGCTATTTTTATTCCTTTATTTTATAAAAACAAAAATATCTTAAATATACTAGGATGTTTTTATAATTAGTATTTGAGCTACACTTACACAAACAGCTGTCTAATGGTTAAAGAACATATTGTTTCTGTTGATGGTGAATTACTGCCTCAAAAAACAATGATTGTTCAATATTATTTTGACAACATTAAAGGTGTCCATCATGATGTCATAGTATTTTATATAAGATATATATGGTATTTATGTTTTCTATATTCTTCTGTATTTTATATTTAAAACATACCTTTATTCTTTGCATGTTGTGCAAATGCGATAATTTCATAAGAGGAAGTGTGGACTACTGCCCCCCTCATGTGATGTGACTCATTCATACCATACATGAAATGTATAAAAAATGAAATTAATGAACATATTTGACCTATATAAAATATATATTATACTGTAATTATAATATATATATATCTCACATTTATATTTTTTAATTCCATTAATATGACAAAGAAATTAAAGTAGCGTTAATGCGTACGTACGGCCTACCGTCTCAATGAATGGTGAATTTACTTTCTTTTTATCTCCAAATGTTATGGAATAGTATAAAATGAATATTTACTGGATATATATTATATTTAAATCATTAATACTGTTCTGGAGATTATTTACTTATAACTACATGGATAATCATTTTCAAACAAGTTCATTTTTTACACATTAACAAACATCGAAAAAAATGTTTGATATGAACTCACATTGTTAACCAATTATTATAACATTATAATATGTTTTATGAAATTTATAATAATATTTTAAGAAGTTCCTTAAGAAATTATAAATTGACAAAATTTTATTATTCAAGAATATAAAGAAACGAACAAGACAAGTCGGACTTGAGGTATGGGATCCTACCTCTCTCTTTCTTTTTAAGTACTAACTTTTATGTCATTTCTTTTAAGATAATATTTCTTATGTTTGGGGATGTTATTTTATAATCTTAATTCATTACTTTTTATAGTCATATAATGAGATACCCAATTTGATCTCATAACTCCATTTTTGGAAGTTTTATGTGGCGTTGTTAGGCTGTCGAGTTTTCAATAGGGATTTTTCAACTCACGTTTATTCCGGTGGGATTTAAGCTACATTTTCCATTATTTCCTTTGAGTGGTGTATGTAATGCCCATTATTCTACTATTTTTGTAATATAATTTCGTTTATGAGTATTTACATCAATGGTGTATAGTCTTTCCTTCCTGGGGTGTACTTTTCGAAAATTACCCAAGTTGGTAAGGGAACCTTTCACCCTCCTCTTTTTAAAAGACTTATTTTTTTTAGGTCTTTTAATTTACATCTTATTATGTTGGGATATGATCTTCTATGTCCTTATTGATGTAAAATTCATTTCCAAGTGATGAGATACCATGTTTGTCTCATCAACTCGTTTTCGGAATGTTAAAGAGACGTCGTTAGGCTGTCGAATTTTTACAAGGGAACTTCTTAACCAAATTTCGATTTCCTTGGGTTCAACTTGTAGTTATTGAATATGTCATCATATGAATATGTGTGAATTACATCTGGTTGTTTTACACTTAATATCCACTTATATTAGGTGTATTTATATTTTTCACACATAATTATTCGATTGATTTATCCTTAATTTAAGGACACATTCTTTATAAAGGATTTCATATCATTTTACATTTCTAATTGAGAATTCATTGTTTTTATGCACCAATTCACTCTTATATGGTGTATATACTTACCTTTGGAATATTATATAATGAATCCTTTTATTCTCATGATATTATAATGTTCTGATTAAATGTTATTCCTCAATTATTGAAATCAAGTGTCTGTCATTTTGTGAAAAACCCTTTAACTAAAATATCGTTTTAAATGTTTTAATGATTTATTATTATAAATATTTCCCATTAATATCCATGTTTTCAAAATGGTTTTAAGGATTTATTTATTTGGATATTGATGGTTTAAAATGTTAAAATCTTCAATGTGGTATTGGAAACTTTGATTCAGAAATCTATTTATTAAATGTTTTAAATGGTATTGAAAATGGTTTTTAGAATGGATTCATTATTTTAATATCTTAAAATGTTATATTATTATTTCATTGTGGAAATGTTATCATTATTTTATGATTAAGTTATGTGCTATGATTATGTTATGGTTCTTGGGCAGCATTTATGAAGACGGGTGGTTCCGTGATAAACTAAGGGCGGGTGAGCCCGATATAGCTCTCCAATGCATTGGGTAAAACGAAGGAGTAAAAAATTAAGGATTATCTGAAGAGATTTAATGAATATACTGTGATGGGTATTGCAAACATAACCATGAGTGTTACTCCCTATGTAAGAATGTTATGAATGCCTCATGTTACCTTTATGTCTTATGATTTCTATTAGTTGTTCTTAAATATTATGATTTCATGAGGTATGTTAATTTGATTATGTTTTATGAGTAAAGTATGATTTCATTGATTCTTATGTATACATGAACTAATGTTTTCTTTCCGTATTGGTATAACCCTTACTGAGATTTTTGTGTGCATCCCATGTTTTTGAAATGTTTTCTACAGGACATAAAGTGGAATACAGTCAGGTATGGGATCAAGGGAATGTCAAGATGTCTAAAACATTGAACTAGACATGACACTTTTGTTCAAGAGTTTTTATTTTGTGAGAAAAATGGAAACCGAGTAGATTTGTTTACCTTGTAATCTTTGAGATGTAATAGTTATGTCATAATTATCTAAAACACTATACCTGAAAAGATCCTCATTGTGAATTATTCATTTAATTCAAGATTAAGAAAGGTTTAAGGCCAGGTCCTTATAGTTGGTATCAGAGTTCGGTTTAGAAAACTTTAGAGGTTAGGGTATCCTTAAAGCATTAGTGACATTACCATAATGGTTATGATTTTAGAAAGGGTCATATTTTTCAATAAATTGAATGAGTTTAAGATAACATGAATAATTATATCTTAGAATTATATGATGATTCTAATGATATACTCACACTGACCTTTTTAGTTTAGTAAATGGATGGATCTAGCAGGCACCAAAGTGACAATGGAAACTGTAGTGGTTCTCTAATTAAGAGACTAGATGAAATAGGGGATTCAGTGAGAAATCTCGTGGTTATTCTAAACCAACTATCAGGAGGCATGATTAACTACTTGAACCTTGGTGAGTTCTCTAATGCATCATGTACGAGATGACTAACTCGATGTGTAAGTTCATGTAATAATTATAATGGTAACCATAAGGGTTTATATGGTCCTTACTTTTGAGGTAATTATGGGTTATTATATGTTATGATGGAAATTGGAAGGCATGAGATAAACATGAGGTTATATTATGTTATGGTTATTTTAGAATATTTTATCGCTTTTTGGTGAATGTTATAAGAATCATGTAGTTTGGGAAAAAAGACAACACGTAGACCGTGTGACAACCTGTCGCATTGGATGAAGCTACGGGAATCGAACCCACAACCAATGTGTGGTTGTTATTTATCACCTACCAATGGACTACGTGAAGTCCCTGGTTAGTTTGAATAATTATTTTTAGTTAGATGATCTTATGAATCTAGAATATGTTGATTTTTGGGTTATCTATGGAATTTATTAACCAATCGTAGAGGATATGGGATTAGGTTAATTACTTGTCAATACGAGACATTAAGAGAAACTAATGTTATTTGGAGATAAATGCTAAGATTTAAATTTGAAGAATATGTGATTAAATCCTTCAGATATTTGGGTTTCATTCTTATTTTGGTTTACATTGAATAATTTTATGAGTAGATGATTATTGAATGGTCTTTGATGTACTTTTTCTTTTGTTTGACAAATTTATGAGATTAGGTGTAGTATTTTTTTTGTAAAAAAAATTATCCTTTTTGGGTATTATTAGATCTCGTACTAAACTTTTTGGGTTTGGTTTTGGATAAGGTCTAAAGATATGCGAAATATATAGCTCTCTTTTGTGGATTAGGTGATTCTGAAGATGTTGATTACAGTACTCTGAATGCGAACAAGACTTTCTAAATCCTCATTATTTGGAGAAAGTATGAGTTTGTGTTAGAAATATAGTAAAAGATGAAAGTATACATGAAAAGTAAGTATGTTCCCTTATGATTTATTTAATCTCATAAATAATTCCTCAATGAAAAGTAACATAAAACAAAAATGTTGTCTATTAACTTTTCCTACTGGGGAATCGAATACCGTTTAACCCATCACAAGTTTGTGATTTTCTGGTGGTTAGCTTTCTCTTAAACATGTTTTCTATCACTCTCCCTCAGAACATGACCCTTTGTTTTTTCTTCCATATCCATGTTTTCATACATGGAATCATAGTATGGGTTATCTCGGGTGACCTCTTTACTTCTCTTCATTTCTTTTAAAGTGATAGTATTACCGACTCTTGTTCCGATGTGGAACTTTCAATGAAGTTTCCAAGCCCAATTTTAAAATTGCGAGGACGCAATTCCCAAAAGGGGGGTGAAGAAGGTAACATCCCAGGTAAATAAATAATATTATTTATTCATATTTATTAATATTTTTGAATAAAATATTAATATTACTTTAAAGGGAATACTATGCTCAATGGCGTACCCAATACGCAACAACGAGTTTCTTTGAAATCTTACGTTGCACTCTATTAATAAAATAATATTATTTTAAATAGTAGTTAATTCCTAGTTGTTTTATTGGCGGGAATGAATATAAATTACTAAAATATGATTATTTGTGTTTTTTAAATGTTTTTACATTTACCTAATATTAGATAAAGGCTTAAAATAAGAAAAGAATCCAATTTTAAGCATAAATACTCTAAAATTCACTAAAAGGCCGATTTACCACCTTTTGATGGTGAACCCTCTTTAATATAGTTTTGGTCAATCATATACATTCCTTTGGACCAAATAAAATTCTTATTTAGAATTGGGATATCAAATTTTACATTCTGTAATTTTTTGGTATTTTTCTGATAAAGTTCATTTTTAATGAATAGTGAAAAATGTTGTATTTTTATTCAAAACCACTTTTTAATCTAATTTATTTATATGATTAGATAATCTTTTGAATTGGTATTAAAGTTCAATTATAATATATTTTTCCCATTTAATCCAATGGTGGTCATTGGAATTAATTTCACATTGAAATTGGACTTAAACTTGTATCAATATTTTAATAGATATTGTTTCTTAAAAACACACTATTTGTTTTGATAGTGGGAATTAATTATTAAATTAATTAATTCATATTATATGTTTTGAATTTTTTACGATATAAATCATTTTTGAATTCAGAATATCAAATATAGCTTAGGGTGAATTTTTGGTATTTTTCTGAAAAACATCAATTTTTTATGAATAGTGAAAACACTAAGTGGTAGATAAAAAAAATTGATTTTTCGATTAAATGAAACTTTACCACTTTTGTGATTTGAATTTAAAAAATACAACATACTTGGTTTTCATTAGGATGTATAATTTGGTTCAATGGGATTAAAATAATTTTTTGGTGAATAGTAACTTTTATGTTTTATTAATCGCGATTAAAGGTAATTATTGTAATTTAAGGTAAACATAATGTTATAATAATATGAAATGACCTTGAAACGTGTCCTAACCTTATTGGATGAGTCTTGGCCGACCAAGAAAATACATGTGTCATCTTGGGGACCCCATGGAGCCACTTCGGTAGGAAAATGACATTAATAACCTTTTTTAAGTAAAAATTAAAATGTCAAAAACATGTATTAATTTACTAAAACAATTTTTACATAGGGTTATAAAAGTCATATTTTTTACTATAAATATTAATTAGAAATATAAAAATATTTCCTACATCATGATATTTTTTTATAATTTTTAGACATTAAATAAATTTATTTATTTATGACACTGTGATGATGCAGCGATTATCTCATTAATGAATGATTTAAATAAAATGAAAAGATAATGTAAAATATAAGACATAAACTTTAAGAAAACATATTGTATTAGTATATTTCGAATCCTTATAGCCTTATCCTTGAAATATATCAACGTGGGACCTTTAAAATCTGAAAATCATTTTATAATAAAGTAACATTTCAAGACATTCCAAGAGTGCCCCTCCTCCCTCTTATAAAAGGCCCCCACCTACACCTCCTTACCCACACGTCTCAAGCCTTTGGCTTGGCCAAACCCTTACCATTTAATCTCTCCACATCCCTCTCTTCATCATTGAAGCCTTCCCTTAGGCAGAAAGCTCTTCGAGAAACCCTTTTGGTTCAAACCAATGGGAGTTACCCGATTTAATGGTAAAGTCTTCCCTAATGTTATTTTGTTTTATTTTGCTTCTCCAACCCCCAAAACTATTTTTATTCATTTATTTTGTAACAAAACCAGTATCATAAATATACTAGGATGTTTTTATAAGAATTATTTGAGCTAAAATTACAGACACATCCATCTAATGGTTAAAGAACATACTGTTTCTGTGGATGGAGAATTACTGCCTCACGAAACGATGATTGTTCAATATTATTTTAACACCTTTAAAGGTGGAAATTATTATTTCACTATATTTTATATATAATATATATGGTAATTATGTTTTCTATATTATTCTGTATTTTATATTTAAAACATCCCTTTATTCTTTTCATGTTGTGCAAATGCGATAATTTCATAAGAGGAAGTGTGGACTACCGCCCCCTCAAGTGATGTGACTCATTCATGCAATACATGGAATGTATAAAGAATTAAATTAAGGAACATATGTGATATATATAAAATATATATTATACAATAATTATAATATATATATATATCTCATTTATTTTTTTAATTCCATTAATACGACAAAGAAATGAATGTAGCGTTCATGCGTACATACGGCCTACCGTCTCCATGAATGGTGCATTTCATTTATTTTTATCTAAAAATGTTATGGAATAGTATAAAATGAATATTTACTGGTTATATATTATATTTAAACCATTAATACTATTCTGGAGATGATTTACTTATAACTACATGGACAATCATTTTCAAACAAGTTCATTTTTGACTCATGTAACAAACATCGAAAAAAACGTCTGATATGAACACACATTGTTAACCAATTATTATAACATTATAATATGTTATATGAACTTAATAATAATATTTAAATAGGGTTCTTATGAAATTATAAATTGACCAATGTTTATTATTCAATAATATAAATAAACGAACAAGACAAGTCGGACTTGAGGTAAGGGATCCTACCTCTCTCTTTCTTTTTAAGTACTCACTTTTATGTAATTTATTTTAAGATCATCTTTTATATGTTTGGGGATATTATTTTATAATACTCATTGTATAAATTTTATGTTCATATTATGAGAGACCCTATTTGATCTCATAAATCCATTTTTGGAAGTTCTATGTGGCGCTATTAGGCTGCCGAGTTTTCGTAAGGGTTTTTAATCTCACTTTTATTCTCATGGGATTTATGCTACATTTTCCACCATTTCCATTGAGTGGTAAATGTAATGCCCATTATTATACTCTTTGTGTAATATACTTTCTTTTATGAGTATTTACATCAATGGTGTATAGTCCTTCTTTCATGTGGTGTACTTTTCAAAAATTACCCAAGTCGGTAAGGGAACCTTTCACCCTCCTCTTTTAAAATGACTTCTTTTTTTAGGTCTTTTAATTTACATCTAATTATTTTGGGATATGTTATTTTATATTCTTATTGATGTAAAATTTATTTCCAAGTGATAAGATAGACTTTTTGTCTCATCAACTCATTTTCTAAATTTTAAAGAGACGTTGTTAGGATGTCGAATTTTTACAAGGGAACTTCTTAACCAAATTTAGATTTCTTTGGGTTCAACTTGTAGTTATTGAATATGTCATCCAATGATTATGTGTGAATGACCTCTGGTTATTTTACACTTAATATCCACTTATATTGGGTGTATTAATATTTTTCACGCATAATTATGAGATTGATTTATCCTTAATTTAAGGATACCTTCTTTATAAGGGATTTCATCTCATTTTACATTTCTAATTGAGACTTCATTGTTGTTATGCACCAATTAATTATTATATGGTGTATATACTATACATTAGAATACTATATCATGAATCCCTTTATTCTCATGATATTATAATGTTCTGATTAAATTTAATTCCTCAATTATTATAATCAAGTGTCTCTCATTTTGTTAAAAACCCTTTAACTAAAATATCATTTTAAATGTTTTAATGATTTATTCTTATAAATATTTCACATTAATATACATGTTTTCAAAATGGATTTAAGGATTTATTTATATGTATATTAATGGTATAAAATGTTAAAAGCTCCAAAGTGGTATGGGACACATTGATTCAGAAATCTCTTTATTAAATGTTTTAATTTATTTTGAAAATGGATTTTTGAATGGATTCATTATTTCAATATCTTAAAATGTTATATTATTATTGGAATGTGGGAATGTTATCATTCCTTTATGCTTAAGTTATGTGCTATTATTATGTTATGGTTCTTGGGTATTGTTTATGAAGACGGGTGGTTCCATGATAAAATAATGGCGGGTGAGCCTGATATAGCTCTCCAATGCATTGGGTATTGCGAAGGAGTTAAACGTTAAGGTTTATCTGAAGAGATTTATAGAATATATTGTGATAGGAATTCTAAATGTTACCATGAGGGTTACTCCCTATGTAAGAATGTAATGAATTCCTCAAGTTACCTTTATGTATTATGATTTCTATGAGTTATTCCTAAATCTTATGATTTTATGAGGTATGTTAATTTGATTATGTTTTATGAGTAAAGTATGATTTAATTGATTTTTATGTATACATAGACTAATGTTTTCTTTCCGCATTGTTATAACCCTTATATAACTTTTTGTGTTAATCCCATGCTTTTGAAATGTTTTCCAAAGGACATAATGTGGAATACAGTTAAGGATGGGATCAAGGGAAGGTCATGATGTCTAAAACATGGTACTATACATGACTCTTTTGTTCAATAGTTTTTATTTTGTTAAAAAAATGGAAACATGGTAGATGTGTCTTCATTGTAATCTTTGAGATGTAATAATTATGTCCTAATTTTCTAAAAATCTAAACCTAAAAAGATCCTCAATGAGAATTATTAATTTAATTCAAGATTAAGTAAGGTTTAAGGCCTGGTCCTTATAAAAGGAGTCCTCACATCCTAGAAATCAGAAAAATTGATTATATTAGACAAAAAAACTATTCTAGGTTATGTCTAATATGGTTTCATGAGTGGAAGGAGAATGAAATAAAATCAGAGAAGATAAAGGAGATGAAAGAGAATATAAATGATGATAAACATGTGAAAAAAAGGTATGGTGACCTAAGAGTCTTCAAATTGATAAGGAGTAATTTGGTGTCCCCCCCCCCCATATGTCACCTATGATTAGGGATGGAATAGACCACAAATAGTGTTAAATTGTGCAAGGGTGGGATGATAATTCATTTTTATAAAAACATGTGAAGATAGCACAGTTTACCAAACTAGGCTCTAAAATTGCATGTGAGGATAGACTCTCCTAGAGGAGCCTTATAGTTTTCAAAATCACATTGACACTAATACAATAATATATTGGAACAATAATTTCTATTTCAAATTATTTTCACTAGTCTTGATAAAAACGTGGTTTATGCACCACACATCTAATTTTCATAAAAGATAAATTAAAAGATGATAAAATGAATAAAATATATTAAAAATGAATAAATTAATTAGTAAATGTGAGGTTGTGTTGTAAATATTATCCACATGATATCAATTTCTTCCCATAAATATAATCCATAATGTTACAAAAATAAATGATCCTTTATTCATAGATTACAAGAGAGATCCAATCATAATGAAATTGTGAATGGGAAATATGATTCCTGAGTAAATTTTTACTAAGGGAAAAACATATCAAACTATCAATAAATATCCATAATGACACCCAACAGTCTTCTATGATAATCCAAAATAAAATACGAATACAATTTTTTCTATGGAGGTAATTCAAACTCCAATAAATAAAGAAGGTCTCCCACCATTTAAGTAATTTTATTGTAACTATGGGTCTATGAAAATGGTGTTGTCCAAAATAAAACCCCACATTATAATACATAATCCCTATAACCATGGAGGATAAAATGAGACATTCAAACAAAAATTTCATCCATAATAACATAATAATGAATATATGAATCTCCAAAATAACATAGACATCGAGAATCATATAAGAAAAAGAAATATATCAAAAGAATAATAGAGTATAAATAACTAGTGAGAATAATGGTATGTACCAAGAAAAAGATATATCAGACAACTATTATGATCCAATATAAGATAGGCAATCATTTCATCCATTCATTAAAAGTTGAAAAAAATACTTCAAAAGATGTTTCAATAGAACATGGTGACGCAATGTATTTATAACTCTCAAAAAGGGGGCTTATAATGCCAAATTTAACTACATTTATAGAATAAAAAAGATCTATGTATTACAAAAGTAATGAAAACAAAGTGAGAATATTTTCTTAAGTCAACCAAATTATTTAACATAGGATTATATTGTTTCATATTTTCACTAGATATAGAACCTTCCAAAATTATTAAATAAATAGTTTCATCAATAACCTTGGTTTCACAAATAAATTTCAACTCTACACACAATAAATTATAGAATATCTGGCCAAATGAAGTCAAATCAGGTAAAGTCACTCTAAAGGTGAGATATTTTTGGATAACCATCAAAAAGAGTTAAACCTTCTATAAGACATAAAATAAAAACATTCGGATAATATAACATTAAAACCCATATATTTGATGATATATTTTTCCTAAAATAAATTTAATTTCACATATATCATGCGATATAGGAAAACCTATTTTTAAACAAACCACAATAAAATGAATTTCAAATAAATTTGATTGTTGTAAACTAGAAATTAAAATTATTGGAATGAGTAAGAATTAAAAAAATTTGAAAAATATTCTTAATTATATTATATAATGATAATTTATTTTCATATAAAGTACTCAATATTAGAATAATTCATTATATTCATTAAAATACATATATCTTAAAAATGGTGTATTTTTATTTTTGTTATACAATGATATAACTAGTTTGATAGACTATTTTAAAATATATATTAAAAGATTAAACATAAATTTTTAAAAATTTATATCTATATTATCTTAGAGTGAAATAATAATAATTTTATAAAAGAATTTATTTTTTGATGAATAGTTTGAATTCCTTTTTTTAAATTTCTTATAATATAAATTATTATAGAAATTATATTTTATTTTAAAATGATTTTTAAGGTATAATGAGTTGAATTATATTATGAATAATCCATTTTAGGTTATTTGAATACATTGTATAGTTAATTTTGTTATAAAATATTTATATTCTTATGAAAACAATTTTTGGGAAACCCTCTTTTCATCATGATTTTTTGGAATATATTTAAATTAAATTATTTCACATATATGACATGAATTTGAAAAAAATAATGGTATATTTTAAATCATAATAATTAAAATATAATAATTTCAAATTTATTTTTATCATTATTAATGGTATGTAAGGTGAAAATTCATCACCATGGTTATGGTTAAAATGAGTTTAATGGGGTTAAACCAAGAAATAAAGGTTATTTTCCAATGAAAATTTCATAATGACTGTTAAATGTTAAAAATACAACCTTATATGATCCAAAATTAGAATATCAATCTATTTAGAATCATTTTTTTGAATATGACTTTATTATATTAAAATCTTCAATGAAATTCAAAGTGTTTCCTCCTCGCAGATATAAAATGACACCCATAATTTCTCTTCCTTATAGCACATTGATATATGTAGCTAAGCCAAATCATGAAAACCTATACTATGAAATTTCAAATCCATTAATTGTATGTTATATACATCTTAAAATATCATTCCAATGGTTCACATTAAATGATCTAAAGGAGGCCTACTTAAGAAAAGGCAATCATCCTGCCATGCCACTATCGATTTATTTCTTATTATAACTCATAGAAATATTTGTTATTTGTCTTCAAATAATAAAATAACAATATTTAATATATTTAAATGTTATTTTTATTATTTAACCACCAAAATCTCCCATCTATTAATTCCAATGGGATGTGAAAATATCATTCCTAGTACATGTGGACTATGGCCTCCACATAATGAAACAATTCATTATCCACCATGGTATTTTATGGATTGTTATTATTATGGATTTTATGTTTATATATTATATTTCTGAGATATTCAGGATTCTATAATTATAATATCATATCTATCTTCTTACCTTCTGATCCATTATAAAATGATAATGTTCTTCCTTCATATATGTGGACTACCACATCCACAGAGCATTATGATTCATTTTTCATTCCTCATTAAAAGGATGATCACAAAGATATATTTAATAAATATATATTATATATTATAATATAATAATTATATAAATAATTATTATTATTTAAATATCAAAAGTTCAGTTCAATGAAAATTTAATAAAGTGTTCATGCATACGTATGACCTATCGTCTCAATGAATAGTATAATTCATTTTTAATCTATACCATATATAGATGTCCTTAAATATATATAATGTATATATTTGAAATTTATATCATTATTAAAAAAATTGATATGATGAAACCATGATTAATGTAGAAGGACCTGAACTACTAAACCAAAATTCTCATGAAAAAACATATAGTTAACACTATGAAACGATTATTTGAATAAGGAATTATTAATAAATGTATATTTTAATGTTAAAAGTGGAACATATATGATTTTATAATTATTTTAATTATTATTTTATATAATATATATATATATATATAGTATACATGATATTAGAATGCTTAAAATGAAATTCATACATGAGGTCAGGGTTTATCATGTCAAATTGTCTTCTTTGAGACATATGTTATGCTATACACCCAAAATCATTTATGAAGTTTATATACATTAAAATATTTATGTTATATAATGAATATATTTATTATCATGATATTAAATGATTCTTTTAAATTTATTCTTTTAATGGTATTACGATTCAAAATTTACCAATGTGGTTGTGGATTCTCATCTCACTTTTATTTATTTGAGACACATGTCATATTCAACATTTAATTCAATTTTTTTTGTATATAATACCCATGAATTTATTTTATTATATTTTTGATGAAAATTTATGTGTTTTAATATCTATATAATCATTTATTTTTCTTCAGGCTTTTATTCTAATGTTTCCAAAGTGGTAGGAGTTTTATGTTACAATCTCATTGATTATGGATATTAATTATGATGATATTTTAAATTATAAAATTACATGATCTAACCCTGAATAATATAAAATGTATTCATACAATATTGTTATATTTAGTGATTTTATATTTTTTATTCATTTTTTCATCCTTAATAACTCAATAGAAAGAAAAATTATTTTACGAAAAACATAATATATTCTTATCTTTAGTCTAAAATAATATTCTTTCCATATACATGTTTTCAAAAAAATTACAATAATTCTTTTAGTAATATAAAATTCTTTTTTAAATTAATATTTTCCCTTGGTTTACTTCTTAGAAAATGTTTTAAAATGGTTCTTCTTGCCATTTTCCGAATAGAGCGATTTTGTTCTTTTATCTAAAATGTGAAATGAATCTATGTTATTAAGTACATGGAATGAACTGAATTTATAGTCATCTTGATTAATAAATGTATTGTATCTTAACGTAAATATCTCTATGCTTCTTATAAAAGAAATTTTTTCCATTAATATTTGAATATTTTATGATTTTAATGAAGTTATTCTAAAATGTAAAATAGTATCTTCATTAAGTAATATTACAACAGATCGTTTAGTAGAATTTTCATTTACGATAACATAATTTATTGTAATTTATGATTTACAAGAGATATAATCCAAGGATAAAATATAATTTTTTGGATTAATGGTTTCCAATTATTATTATGATATTTTTATGATTTATGTTTGTTTTCCATAGGTTATGTCCTAAAAAATGTGAAAATATTTACAAAACTCATTACCTTTATTTAAGAAAGGATATATGATGAATGAATTATGATCTTAAGGAAGATATAGAGACTGATTATGATTGTCTGAACGGTGTTATTGTAGTTGTATTTTTGTCCAATACCTTGGTTAAATATGGATATATCATGAGATAATAATGGTTGGGATGGGGAGTGAACCCGGTTTCTTATGTGACTATGTGCACTATGATAGTATTTGGAATGAACCTTGACTAACTGTATGATGGAATAGGGAGTGAACACAATACACTATTATAGTGTTCACATGATTCCTTTACTAATGAATTTTTTATATGACTATGTTTATTTTAAAAACATAATTTTTATTCAAATATTATGTTCTCATGGACCAAGTTATTTGATTCTTTTATGATTCATATCTTATGAATACCAAATATTTAATCCATAACATGAGAGTATGATCTATGAAATACAAGGTATGATATTAAAATGTTAATATCATACTATAATTCCATTTTTCTCATGTTATGATTGTGTGATCATTTATTTCTATCTTTTTAACCATAAAATTAAATCAAATATCACTATTTCTTATATTTCCGTTCCACATGTTATAATATTTTTAAAAGTATGATAAGTCTATGATTGGTGCTAGTTATAAAAAATATTTTTGTAGATGATATAGATCTCTTTTGAATAATTTGTTTACATATCCATGTACCCAAAAACAATAAAACAATACCATTTTTGGATTTAAAATATTTTAATGAAATGAAAAATAATTTATTAATATACTATTTCAATTTATGGAATGAAAAATCATTAATATTTTGTATTAGATTAAAAAATGAGATTCAATATATTGGTAATATTTCCTGTGAACCATGGTTGAAGCAGTACTCTCTTCCCTTTTCCTTCATGGGGAAAGGGTTTCCACTGGTGATTATTGAAAAAATCTCACCTGGGAGATATAGATAGTCATGGAGTTCTCTGATATGAATCAACTATATCCTAGTATATATAATTAAAAACAATTTTAGATGGTATAATTCAAAGGGTTAGTTAACATGGGAAATTTTGATGAGAACACATTAGTGAGAACACTTATGATAATAATCAATATTGGATAACATACTATTCTATAGTATAGTGAGGAGTGTAGTTATTCTAGAAAAAAATCTCAATCAGGATATTACAAGTGGATGAAATTTTGGAAAATATTTATATTTGGGTAATAAACATGAAAACAATAATTCATGTATATTTATTCTATTATTATAGTATATGCTGAGTGTTACCTTATTGTGAACCTAGGTAGACACTCTGAGAGGATATTCTTGAGTTAACTCACAATTTACATTCAATTCATTATTAAGGATTATAATCAATGATGGTCATGTATGAAATAGGTTGAACCTATGGTGTCATAGATTTAAATGTAGGTGGATTCCCGATAAATTATTTTTTAGGATTATTTTGTTTAATATGACTGTTATTGTTTCATTCAATATTAATTTTTATGTTAGTCAATGGTTTTAACACAAATTATCCATATTAATGATAAATTTGATGACTAATTAAATGATTATACTATTAAGGGACAAAATCTTATTGGATCGAGAATGAAATTTGTTATTTCAATTCTTAGGTAACATTCATAATATATGAATCATGATGGGATACAAAAAAAAGAGGGAACAATATTCTTTTGATTTAGTCATGGGGCATTATCCACCTTCTTTTAGGGGGTCTACAGATCTACTAGTTTTCTATGAAATACATTATTTCCATAAAAAATTTATTTTTAATTATCCATTATATGAAACATATGAAATTTATTTTAGTTGTTTATTATTTGGAAGGATAACCAGATCAGTTGTGGAATCATATCAAGAATATGGGGTAAAAGGAATAAATTGAATCGATGGATTGGGATAAGTTTAAACAATTTTTTTAATAATTATATTCTAAATATTAATCTTACAAAATAAAGTATTAATTCATTTATATATTTAAAAAGGATGATGAATCCATTAGTATTGATGAGGATAATTTTACTAGACTTCTGAGCTATTCATCTCTTGTTATTATCCAACCTGTTTGTAATATTTATTATTTCATCGGGGGATTAAAATTGTATCTATGAAGGGTTTAAGTCATAAGAGATATTAGTATCTATGAATAAAATCATTCATTGTGATATCTAGTTGTAAATAAAGATTTTCATTACCCTTAAATCTCATGGTTTTGATAGAAAATAAGTAAGGAATTCAAATAATACTTTTAAAAGAATGGAAAGAAAAAGTTGAGAATTCCTTTATACTCAATGTGTGGAATTAAACATAGAGGACATTTTCTTAAGAGTACTAGTAAATTTATTATGTGTATAAATTAAGTTAATTAGGAACTAAAATATCGATGTAATGGGAAGAATAAGTTAGATAATGATGGAGAAAAGCATTATAGAATTCCCCACCCATAGTCTAGGGTTTCAAATTCAAGAAGTATGGGAATTATGCTAACTAATTCTAAAATTTATAGATTTATTATAATGATCTACAACAAAAACCTCTTAAAACTATAGATAGTTTTAAATAAATTATGATATCTATTTTTTTGGAGTTAAATAATAAATTGGTAGAAGGTACACTTACCATACACTAGTTGACGCCTGCTAAATGTGGATCGAAAAATTAATAATGGGTAAAATACATGATTATGGGTATTTGGTTCCCAAAAATCAAAGGAAGATGAATGTGGATGATACCTATGGATAATGTGAGCCTTCATGGGGCTTGATATTGTGTGACCATCATTAGGTCATGTGAAATAAACATGTGAAACGCATAACCTGCAGTGGATCCCGTAAATCTATTTTCATTAAGTCTTCCTACGCTTGTAAAGCTTCTACAAAAATATCAGTGGTCATGTAGTGGTTTCATAATATGTTCCCCCAGGTCTAAGTGGATTATCATCAATGAGTTCCTAAAAAACATCCAATATTCCTCTAAAATAGGTAAAATGTCAAAAAGGATGAGGAATTTTAGAGTTGTAAATAACATGCGATGCACAACCTATGAGAAGGGTAATTTTCCATAAAAATGTCCAGATACACATTCAAGAACCCCAAGACAATATAGAATAAAAAAATTTTAATAAAAAAGTATGATGTGGAATCCACTTACTGTCCTAGAAGACATGTAATACATCACCGGTGATCTAGAAGACAACATAAGACCATGAAAACTTGTCTGACTCATCTTCCGAAATCTCATCGGTATATCATCCTCATCACATGAAGCACCATAGATATGTCTAGGAAAATTTACGCTCCCAAATTGGACAACTATGGGAAAAAGGATGTGTTTTTCCATGAATTGATCATGCATCTCTATATGTCCATTTTTTGTCACGCGATGCATCATCAACAACTAGATTAGTTCTCTTAGACATTACTCATGCAATCTCACATGAATCCCACCAATTAGAAGAAAATAAAATGAAATGAAAAGAGTAAGAGGTGGGAGCCTCTTGTTATCATAAAATTTATGTGGAACACTGAGGAAGTCTATAACATCGTCTCCTGAATACCCTAGATAGGACATCCTTACCTTGAGAAATATTCTTGACAAGTCATCTAACATCTCGTGAATGCATTTAAATAAATGCCATGTTCTCATGAATGTCCTTGGAAATGTTGATATGATGATAAGGAGGAACCATTGAATGATTTCAAGATCAAACAAGTCCCTATTAATTATGGATAATTATATAATGGAATGGATGATGTGACGGACTCATGGTTGTTGAAAATGAAGCAATGCCTTCAGAGCTATCAATGATAGAGGCTCAAGAAAATGTAAGGTTTTTGAACACTTTACTAACTCCATATTGGATACACATAAGACACACTTCACAAAGTGAATAAAATATGTGGTGGAACGGCCTATAATTTCCCCATGGTAGCATGAAAAATGCCCCGCTACCTATTAGGACTGAGGGGATGAACTCTTGAAATTTCTCACCAATACTAAAGAAGGATACATAAAGTGGATAATATCACGAATAGAATATATTTGGTCAAATAATATATTGGTGAACAGCCTGAGCGATCCTGATCCATACATAAAGAAGATCACATGATCATTAATAGATAATGGGAAGGCCTTTTGGTAGGAAATGCAAAGAACATCACACAAGTCTTCTAGATCATGAATGTCTTAAAATAAACTGACAATAAATAAAGAAAATTAATTCATGAAATAATGGAAATAACTAAGAGTAAATGTGGAAGAAAAAAACCAAATACGCATTCACTGGCCCTCATAAACTTCATGTAAACAATCCAAGATTTGATTCAAGGCAATGAAATTTTGTCCAGTTCTCATTATGCTCCTTTGGTACGATATTTGAGTCACGGGAAGCACCTTTTACATGTAAGTGCAAGCTGAATTGTTCTCCTTGGTATTTGAAATTAGTCTCATGAATTTTTCTAGGCTAGTCACCCATGCCTTGTGATGTACTTTAGATATATCACCTAACTCATATAATAGTGCCCTCTTATGTCATCTAAATCTCATAGTAGCACTCTGGTAACTAGCTATCACGATGCCCTCTGAGCAAGTTAGGTGAGACATGAATTTCTATCAAGAAATGCTAACTAGGACATGTGATACTCTTTAGAAGTGTCATCCAAATTATGTCATAGCATCCAAGACATGTCACATTGACTCTCGCAACACCCTACATATGTGTAATACATCTCTTACGATGACACCAAGGAATGTTAGCTGGGTTATGAGACACCCTCTAGAAAATCCATTTAGATCTTGTGTTGTCCTTTTGATAAGTCATCTAGGTTATACAGAACCCTCTAGATGAATTGTCCCAATCAATAAGAGCATCATATTACTTGATGAAATTATTCATCCATGGTGTACAATCCATTGTCGATAAGGAATCCTCAGAGTGTAAGTCATGATAAATGGAATAATACAATGTTCCCCAACTAGGAAGGGAATCATAGGACATGATTACATTGCCTATCCTTAGTTTGCAAGCCTCGGTCAATAGGGAATCCTCTATGTGTAATCCCTGGTCGGTGACATTAAGAAATACTCCCTAGCTAGATAGCGAATCATATGACTAGATGAAATTTTCTATCCTTAATTTGTAATCCTATATCAATAGAAAAACCTAATTATGTAATCTCAGACCTATGGGATAAAAAAATATTCTAAAACCTGAAATAGAATTCTAGTACTTGATGACATTTTCCATCATCAGTGTGTATTCCCTAATCAATAAGGGTGACTCAAGGTATAATCACTGATCAATGGAATAATACAACATGCCCCAATCCTTAAGGGAATCCCATGACCTGATGACAGTGTCTGCCCTCGATGTGTAAGACCTGATCAGTAGGGAAGTGTCAGTGTGTATTCCCTAATCAATCATAATATAATGAATCTAATTCCTATTATAACTAGGATAGATATGATACCTCTCTAAGGCCTTATCTCTATAATAAAATCTTCTATGGGTTGTCCTTGTGTATAAACGACACCCTGGTGTGTAGTGATATTGATTACATGTTATCCCTTGTCTCTCACACCAAGAATAGCTCAGGTGTGTTTAGGTAGTTAAAATAGTCATATCATATTCCCCACATATGCCCAAAAGTTAGGAAAGTGTCAACATGTATGCCCCAATATGTGGCATGATATATTCATCTCAACACTAAGGCATCTACCTTGGGTCTAGAGGAAATGTTATGAATGATCTACAAAAACTCTGATTCCTTCCAAAATCATGATATGTTGGACATATTTTTAAGGCCCAATCTATAACAAAACTCTTGTCACGACCCGCCCTCGGGGTCCGTGCCGTGACTACCCCAAGCCCGCCTTCCATAGGCCAGGGGCTGGCGACTAGCACCAAGGCGTAAATCCCGGTAAAAAGGGAAGGCATTGCCTTTGAAACGTAAACACACACCACAGAGTAAACAAGCGGAAAGTAAACACTAAACAAACAGAGTACGACTGAAAGTGCGGAAAGTAAATGGGCCAGAATACAAACCCAAACTGAAAGTAAAGTACAACTCAAAAGGGAAAAATAGCAACTGTAAAGTAAAAGCCGCTACTCCGAGCTGTCCACCGGAAATCCCACCTGAAGGGTGGGTACAGATAGCTCCTCTGCTCCACGGGTCCCGCCGTCTGCTCCGTGCACGTCCCGCCCAGTGGTCCACCTCCGGGTACCGTCCCGCTGTGCAAGCCTCAGCTAAGGTCAACGCTGTCCGTCGTCTGCAACCAACACAACGTAGTGCGGGCGAAGCCCGTGCAGGGGTGAGTATAAGCTACTCAGTAGGGACCCCGAGACCCCTGATGGTCTCTCAAATCCACAAAGGATAAACCACGAAGAAAAGTACAAACACGAAGTAACAACTGACACAGCTTAGGTATATGCCCATACATATACCTAAGTCATCAATTAAAAAAAATACACTCCAACCTCCGAGCCCAAGTACAACTCAGTCCACGCAGGAAAGTATACGTATTCCACATAGGAAAGCAAAATATAATCCACACAGGATTGCACAACACAATCCACACAGGAAAACAACAGGATTCAGCTCACACAGGTATACTTCTTCAAGGACGATAAAGATGATCACTGATCCATCTAAGTCGTCGGACCCACGAAGGATCGATAGGTAACTAACCCCCGCAGAAGACCCACACAGGATCGGGCTCACACAGAACCTGTAGGCGCTGGCTCACACAGAACCGCTGAGCGCAAGGACCCACACAGGATCGGGCTCACACAGAACCTGTAGCACTGATCCACGTAGGATCGCTGAGTGTTGTAGTCGTCGTCGTCAAATCCACAAAGGATCTCTGTACTGTCGTCGTCAAATCCACACAGGATCTCTGTACTGTCGTCGTCAAATCCACACAGGATCTCTGTACTGTCGTCGTCGCAGTCACAGTAGCAGTCGTAGCAGTAGAACAGTCGCAGCCAGCACTAGGGTTCCCGCACACAGCAAGCTCGTACGGAGGATCCGCTCCACGAGCCGAGAGGCTGATACATCAACTGTCACGAAGACCGAAGTTGATGTATCCAAAAGTTCCGTATCGTCAACAGGAACTCAACGCAACAGACGGCGCGTCGATCGGATGCCCGGTCTGAGAGTTATAGGCATTTTCGTCTCCGGGGCCCGGTTGGTTTTTAAGGCAAAACCAACCCGACCATAACCCACCTGCGTCCAAACCTCGGGCGGAGTATGCCAAAAGATCTGTCTCACTAAGAGGAACACTACGCGACTGACGGCACGTCAATCGGACGTCCGTAGCTCAAGATATGAGCGTTTCCGCTCCGAAGGCCCGGTTGGTTTCGTGAACGAACCAACCCGGCCGAACTCAAAGTAAACCGAAACCTTGAGTGCGATATACCGAAACGACCGTCTCGATCCAAGGATCGCGTTGCCGCAGACGGTTCGTCATTCGGAGGTCCGAGGCTCATGTTATGAGCCAAAAACCGAAACTGGTCCGTAACGGGGGGGTCCGGGTCCGGGTCCGGGCCGACCCGGCCCGACCCCCCCCCCCCCCCCCCCCCCCCGGGACGGCGCGGCGGCCGGCGGCGGCGGTCGGCGGCGGCGGACGGCGGCGGACGGCGGCGGCGCGGCGGCGCGGCGGCGGGCCGCGGTGGCGGCGGCGGGCCGCGGGGGCGGCGGCGGGCCGCGGTGGCGGCGGCGGCGGTGGCGGCGGCGGCGGGCCGCGGTGGCGGCGGCGGCGGGCCGCGGGGGCGGCGGTGGGCCGCGGCGCACGCGGTTGGCACGCGGGGGGCTTGAATGCCCCCGCTGTTGGATGGCGGCGCGGCTTTGCCGCGCCGATTTTGAAGGGACGGCCCCCGCACGTGGGGGCCGCTTGGTCACGAACCGGGGGCTTAATTGCCCCCGTGGTTTTGATAGGCGGCACGGCCTTGTGCCGTGCCAAAAGCAGGAAACGGCCCCCCGCAAGTGGGGGCCGGCTGGAACGAACCGGGGGGGTTTTGCCCCCCCCTCCTTTAATTGAACCGCCCCCCTCATTAAGAGGGGGGGTTTGAAGAACCGGCCGGGGGTTAAATCCCCCGGTTTTAAGACATCCGGCCGGCCTGCTGGCCGGCCGGTTTTTACCAACGGGACCGGAAATTCCGGTCCCGCCCTCGACTTCCGACGCCGGCGGCCCGGCCGCCGGTCTTTCCTTCCGCCGCGGCCCGGAACCGGCCGCGGTCTCCTCGTCCCGCCGCGGCCTGGAACCGGCCGCGGTCTTCTCGTCCCGCCGCGGCCCGGAACCGGCCTCGACGTTCGTCATCTGGCGCGGTGCGTCGGCACCGCGCCCCTTCGCCGTGCTTCGATTCTTTTCAACGCGGCGCGACGGCGTCGCGTTCTTGAAGATTCTCCTCGGCGTAGCGCGACGGCGTTGCGTAAATTAAACGCACGGTAAACCGCGTGGTGCGACGGCACCACGCCACTTTGCTTCCATCGCAAGAATTAAACAAGAACGTTGGAGGGGGGTTCGGCCGTGTTCGTGCGGTCCGGCCCCCCTCGCGTTAATAATAATAACGCAACTTAAAGAAAATCATGTCACACGTTAATCTTGCTAAAAGCACGATCAAGAATAAAATGAGGAATCCAAAAGAAATTCGACAACCCCTACCTCGGGTTTAAGATTCAAAGGTTCGGCTACGCTCCGCGGAAGACGGCGTCGCGGAGGTCGGGTGTCGCGGAAGCCGTTCGTCAAATCCGATGACGAAGGGATGCGTTCGAAGAGTCACGTCATTGGCGAAACTTGTACGCCGATGGAGATGGTCCGAGGAGGAAGCGGCGTTCCCTCTCGTTGACACCGAGGACGAAGAAGAGAGGCGTCGTTCTTCGTTCTTCGTCAGAGTTTGAGCGTTCTTCGTTCTTCGTTCTTCGTCAGAGTTGAAGATGAAGAGGAATGCTCTCAAAAGCTCTCAAGGGAACAAACGATCAACCAAAAATAAAATAAGACTACATCTTATTTTATTCTCACTTTGCCAACCTTTCAAAATTCAAAAGTTGAATTCAATTCATTAATTAAGTCTAGAGTTGACAAAATTAAATGAAAAGATAAATTGGCAAGAGTTAAAGAAGGGGAGAGTTACATAAATAAGAGGAAGGGTTTTGAGAGGTTAAGGAATTTGAAAAGAAAAAGGGGTTCGTGTGGGCCCCAACACACTTAATCCTCCCAAGGGAGGTTAAGTGGGTGTGGGTCCCACTTCTAACCTCCTTTGGTAGGTTTTTAAAATAAGTTAAAATAAAATTTGTTTTGTACAAATTTTATTTAACTTAACTGAAAAACCCCAAAACGTAACTTTCAACCCGCAACAAACGCAACCCCCGAAAAGGTCTCAAAAAGCGAATATCGGCGCTGCGAGTTCATCGGTGCCCTCGGATTTCAATTCCGAGCACCGGATCAAAAGTTAGGAATTCCCGCTCGTTCGTTCACTGAACGTACCCGAGCCCAAACTTCGGAAATTAATTCCGGGCACTCCGGGCCTCGGAATCAGGTGCCGTCTGAAACCGCGCTCATGTAAAATTCTAAAGAAAATTAAGAAAAAAAATTTCCCTTGAATTTTACGGGTCTTTACAACTCTACTCTGATGAAATTACTTTTATATCTATTACATATAATTTGTTAGGATCCAATCCTTCACATGGGCAGATCACCCTACCACTTCCATCAATGGACTGGGAAAATGAATAAACTTAAAAAATTTAGATTCTTGCTATAACTGGGATATGTTGGACAATTCTCAAGGACTAAATATTGAATTCCCAGTGCCTCATAGTAATAATATATGTCCACTCTACATGATGTCAAACTTGGAAAGTCTAAGGTAATACATGGGTTATGATTCCTGTAATAACAGGGATTTGTATGAAGCCTCATAATGGATCAATACCATCCTCAGAATATTAAGTTGCCTCTTTATGTGGTAGCATATTATGATGCATCTAGTTATACGTCTTCATAATATAAATAATCTACCAATAATTATGCAAATCGATGAATAAACTTAGATACATATAGATCTATTAATTAATGATATACCCTTTTATTTTCTCATCAACGAGATTCCCTTTATTTTGAATGTAGAGTTAATTAACCATTAATCATTTTATTACTGCAACTGATCTCGTATAGGGATTAAGAATAGAATTTCTAACATTTCTTAAAACTATAAAAGAGTTTTGGGGTAGTTAATAGTACCCCTCAGAAAGGATTGATGATCCTGACCTCCCTTCCTCTCAACTAATGTGAGTCCCTAAGATTTTTTGGGTATAAAGAACCAACTATCCACCTTTCTTTGGAAATTATGTGTGTACCCAGTCATGGATGATGGAACTATTGGAATAATTCATTAAGAATGATAATGATCTGATATTAATAAATTTTAAATATATCAAATGCACCATAATCAACCACCTAGACCAACTGAGTCCAACTCGTGGAGGGTTTCCCTGGTTATCTCTTCCCTGAAAAAACAAAACTGGTGAACCCTATGTGAATATCTTAAATATCAAAATATTTTGTTACTATCTATTGGGAAATTTCATTTCCCCTTACAAAAATATAAATTTTAAACCCACTATGAGACTATTAAATAAAAAATTATTTGTTTATTATCTATCATGTCATCCCCCCATATACAAATTGAAATGGTGTACCTAACGTGAATATCTGAAATACAATATGATTAGGTTATTGTATATCTAGGAATTTTGTTTTTCCCCATATGAAAATAGAATTTGTGAACTAAACATGAATAACTAAAATAAAAAATTATTAGATTACTGTCTTAAGAACCATTTTTTCCGCTTATGCAAACAAATATAGTTAAATCGATGTTAATCTATTTAATTATAGGATAATCATGTTTCAAGACACTTTTTTTACCAAACATGCAAGACCATAATGATTTTATAGATGATCCATTGAAAATATGGTCCTCACAAAATAATTCTATCAATGTATTGATACGTCCAAGTGGTCAGAATAGATGAATTGGGAATAAAAGAGAAATTGTGTTAAATAGACATATCTGATTGATCATAATATACCTACATTGTCAAACTAATCGGTTACCCTATAATATTTCTTCTAAAAAATGGTATATACTTCTCCCTTGAATCTGTATTCAAGATAATTTCTTCTTCATCAAGTTCTTCCTTATGTAAATCACTTAACAGTGCGGCCCCTTTGTGTTTTAAAATAGTATCACCTGCTTCACAGCTTAAATATTACGTGGAAAACAAGATGGTCTAAGTGTATTACTGATGTGGTACAATCCCAACTCTGGATGCATCCCACAAGGTTCTCTAAACATGGAAGCCTGAAATTTTGCATCACCAAGGGAAAGATGCAGCTAAGCCAATATCCCAGGTCACTATAACCAAATCATTGAGATCTTATCCTTGGAGTGGGATAAATGTCACCATAAGAGTCTAATTGAGGTACACCCAAAACCCAAATACACAACCCTTTTGGTTGATGTGCCACTGCAGAGGAAACCTGCTACCTGCCACCACAAACATCATCTCACTAGTACCCAACAATCGCCTACTAAGCATACCACCAAATAAAATACTCTATCTGATTCCCATGAATTGGATATAGTGAAGGCTCATCTGAGGTGGGAAGGAACTAGATATTCAGAAGTGGTACCATATGACTGATCATGTTGATGATTTCTATCGACATAATCTATCATGAATTAGAAATCATGCTCATATCCCTTCTCACTCAGAATAAATCTACAGGCATATTCACTCAGCAAGCATGGGGGAGGTACATATCCCAATCCTCATTCATGAATTTCATCAAAATATTCTAGTTCCACAAGGATGATAGAAGTGGGTGAATATTAAATCTTCAATCAAAGGCATCGACTAGTGCATAATGCAGAAAAAAATAGGAGGGCTTATTTCCATGAAAACACTTTTATGAAATGATAATATATATTAGAAACTGCTAAATAACTACTCCGACATATTCACACACTATATTAGATAAAGGTTTAGGCATATATTCATATCCATATAAAAAATAAATCTCAACACTATGATCATCATAGTCAAGTGGTTGTGCTATTGAAATCAATTATTCATTCTCCTCCTCAAGAAGATTATTATAATATTAAGATAAAAGGCAGAGGCAAAGGCCTATCTTCATACCTGCAATACAAGTTATGGTCACCAGGTGAGAGTGGAACATGCCTCAGGATCTGGGAATATGAATGTTGAAGATGTCTAGATACATATTCTTAAGGCCGAGGGTCAGGCTCATAAACATATTTTGGTCATGTCTCACCAAGTGAGAGACGAAAAATCCTTGGGATTTTATCTTATTCATATAAAATAAGTCTATAATCATACTCTAAGGTCTCATGATTAGGCATTTTTCCCTATTATAGTTGGGACTAACCCAGTGAAAATGGAACGTGCATTAAGATAGGCTCACATTCTAGTCAGTGAATCTTCCTAGAATAATCCACTAGATCGTGGATGTGAGTTCCATATTCCTAATTCCATCAATGAATAACTATGCCCACATCACTCTGAGGAAATATAGTAGGAGGCTCATATCCCTTCTCTCAATCTAGTGGTTCATCGACATATTTCTGTAGGGAATGGATATTCGGAACATGCTCTTATTACTTCTCTATTTGGAGTCACCAAGAGAGAGTGGAACATGCCTTGGGTTGGGCTCATATCCATTACAATAAAGACCAGCAGTATATCCCAAAGTCTCATTATTGTTCTCATACTCTCACCTCGACTGACTCTCACCATGGGAGAATAGAACATGCCATAATATAGGTTCATATTTTTATAAATAATGAGATAGTACATCATAATATTTCCTGATCTTCATAGTCATGGGCTCATAAGCACCTATAATCATATGGATATAAAAAGGTTCTTGCAACTATCATATTACTTGATCATGTCCCAATGCAATTCCAAAAGATATGTTATTATATTTTGATAGCAAATCAAAACATGGTCTATATTTCTAATATTCCCAATATCAGTGTCTTTGACGTAAGTTATGAGACATTCTCTACACCAAAAGTGTTCATTGACTCTTCCATTCAAGTTGAAGACGTTCATCATCATAATAGTCCTCCTTATGGTAGTTTGGATATTTATTGTGGGGACCATACTCTTGAAATACACCATGGTAAACCTCCCCATGTTGATATGTCCCACATATAAGGAAATCCACACCTTTACCATAAACCTCTATATATATTGGTGCATATAACTCTGACGTATTCATATAGAATGGTTCTCAATACATTAGTTTCAATGGTAAACAATTCCCCATTTACATATAGGATCTATCCACTTTCATTATCTACAGACCATCATAATCATATTCTATGGTCTGAATATATTGATTCATGTAAGTTTGATTAAGATGTAGACAACCTTGATACATCGAGAGAATTATCTAGAGACATCATCTCCATCATGCACGGTCCCCTCACTATTTCTGACCATGAGATCTCACATGATCTAGAAAAGGATTACATGCCTTATATATGCAAAAATATGTGGGATACTCATCGCCGAATAAAGTCTAGACACCTCCCTTATCCAGGTTATGAGGGTTTCCTTCAGACTATCAAGATACTCTCTTTTTAGTGGGGCATGGCAGCAATCTTCATGGTCAGAGATCCATAACTGAAAAATCGAACAGAAAATATGCAACATAATTGAATAAATTTCATTAAAACTCTTAGAAATCTGATCTCTAAATCCGCATCATTCATCTATATTTGAGGACGGGGAAAGTATAGAGCATTACACTTTTCCAACCCCATGGAATAGAAAAACACCTAATATATGGTGTCATGAAATGGAATAGGATCTGGAAAAATTTGGGTACCCGATAACGCTCGGGCCAGTTGTTTACTACAAAAGAATGACCCCACTTTAATGCCACCTAAGCATCACAAATGGGGAGAGATGATATCCAACATGATTCTTAACTAGGACCCTCAAACCAATGAGACTTCATTTCCAACATAGTGACCAATGTTGAAATCACTGGGATTACATCATATAAGGAATGTTCCTCATCATGGGATGTCATATTACCCATCTCTTGTGCGAGAACAACCACACCACATCAAACAGATCATAGTCATTGCAACCATATCATCCATCGAAGATAAGACCTTGCTCACCTTTCTAGGGGAATATCTACCACTCCATTAAAATCTCAAATCATCAATTTCGGAGAGTATTTGTGACATGTCATCATCTTCTATAGACAAACCCAATCCCCATGGGATGGGGGAATTTATATCTCAATCACCATCACTAGGTTCATCATCCCTAAGAGGACCTAGGATACATCAAGTACCAATCTAGCCCAACCCCATCCGACTAGGATGGGGGAATTTGTATCTTCATGTCTATATAAGGAGTAATCAAATCAATGATTAGGGAAATTGAATCATCAACAATAGGACTAATCTATTCTAGTTGTGGTCCTGAGTAACCCACATACTACAGGGATGGGGGAATTTCCATAAACACAAACACTACATAGTAAATTATCCTTAACTTGGTTTAGAGGGAAAAATTAACGGTTGACATCACACCTTGTACACCCTCTACAAGACAATCCTCTACTGGTTAGGACATGTTCAGTAATCACTATTAGAAACTCCTTCAAAGCCACTATTCATATACAAGGATGGGAGAAACATATAGAGAAAGAAATCAGACACTTCTTGGGTCTCAATACAAAACATCCTAATATGGAAAATGTTTTGAATAATGACCCTGAGGAAATCAGTGTAGATCTAGCATGTTATGTCAGATGTATGGAAGAACCACCATTTCTTAGTATTCCTCTATGAATGTCATCACTGACAATATAGTCGACATCATGGATCAAGACATGAATGAAGTGGTCCATAATATAGAAAATATATCCCAATAATAGGGTGATATGGATGCACCAGCCAAGGATTCATGCACCCAGAAATAGAGATGAGTCCAAAATCTCGAACCTCCAAATAACGAGATGACACCTTTTTTATGGAACCATTCCAATAAAAGTGGGAAAGGTTTGAATATATCATAATAATTAGCCAATAGATTTGAAGTTTGATATATATAGAAATACATGTCACACAATAAGAGTGAGATAAAATATCTCTGAAAACTCAACGCGGAGCTACTTATGGGAAATATTCCTACAGGGTATCCTCTTTACATAGAGATAGATATTCTCCATCCCATAGACATTTTTCTCACATGAGTGGTATCTAGGAATCATATTAACTCTAGATACTGGTAGATAGTATAAAAAAAATTTGAAATTAAAAAAATATCATGATATCCCATAGTTGTGTCGATAGCCTCTCCCATGTCAAGCAATAATTCAGTATTGGGAAGAATTAAAAGTTAATGGGAGACAAAGGAAGTGTCACCTTCTCAACCCCTACCTTCTCCCATTAGATGGATGATAGCTCAAAAATTTACCCCCTTACGGTTTCATAATATCATCGCATCCTTGGATACTCGAATGGAATCCATGGAAGGGTGACACAGAACTATGTAACCCAAAATAAATCCATATCTCAAATTGGATATTGTGACTATTCCGCCACCTAATTTTAGAAAAACTACATTATCTTCCATTAAGTTGAGGGAGATACCATAAATTATCTCACACAACTTGTATCCTGATGTGGGAAGATGATGGAACCTATATATCAATAGGATTCCAAAAGGCTATGTTATTTTATATAGTCATTGGCAGGGCCTTCCATTATTTGGAATAGAAGTCTGCTAGTTGGATCATTGTAGGATGATAAGACTTTAGTCATCAATTCCATTATCAATTTATTTCCACTCTATGGAAAATAATGATCATCAACCAAAAAAACTAAAAGAAATTAGAAAATGAGAGGGTGGATGAATTCAAATTCAGATGGAAAGGTTTAACCTATTCACAAAACTTCCATATATTATAGGGAAAACTAATGGAAATATTTACTAAACATATCTTGGATTACATGTAGAAACATTTAAAACTAATGAAGTATCTTGGATGGTTCCATGAGTTCATAGAAAAGGAAAAATGTCTCAAAGAAACCATTCAAAAAACTCGATACAATCCCCGACTCATGATCAAAGCATAGGGGAAATTTCAAGAGAAAAAAGAAGTTCGAGATATCACTATCAAGATAATAGTAGTTCATATTCAAGTACCCAAGTAAGACCCATTCAACTAAACATCTCATATCAAGTGGAGACAAACACAAAATCTCGATTGGACAGAATCACATAAAAAGCTTATTTTCCTAGGATTCGAGGAACAAGTGAATGTTGAATACTTCTTATAAAAAGTACTAGTCCCTAGTTATTTCTTAGAATCCATGGATATCAACTGGCTCATTCAACTATGATCATGGAGACCTGAGGTGCTCAACCTCAAAGAGTGTACAAACAACTACCATTTCCCTTGGAAGTTGTGTCATAATATCTTGGAATGATACATCTTCAAATACATCTTTCAAGGAATTTCCAACTCTAGAGATGTAGTGCTAGAAAATAATTATAGCTAGCTTCTTACAAAAACATCACCTTGTAAAAAGAATATTTTTTTAATGGATAAGAAATTTTTTTATTAAAATTGAAAAGAGAGAGAAAGGTTACATGAAGCGGATATATGGTATCTTATAACAATCTCTTACAAGTGAGGGAGAATATCAACAGGTAGAGTATCACTCCATGTCATGGCTTGGTTAACTACATTGTTGGCAAGCCCATCAGCAACCATGTTTTCTTCAAGATACATATGGGTGGAAATGTATCTGATTTCAAGTGTGAATTCAGGAAGTTCATCAATCGGGCTATGAGAGGCCAGGCTAGGTGTATCACCCCATTCCAAATAGCATGCAAAACGGTGGTGGAGTCACTCTATAACCAAATGATGTTCCATACTTTTATCTTAACAAAAACAATGTCCTGATTCACTGCCATCATTTCAGCTTCAAAAGCAGAGGCATTGCCACAGCTTCTAAAGAAGCCTCCGTGACAACGACCGAGGTAATCTCTGAAAATGGCCCCACATCCCACAGGACCTAGGTTTCCTCTTAAATCTCCATCTACATTGATCTTGATCCATCTAGGAGTCAGAGCGTGCCAAAAAAACCTCAAGGGAAAGCATTGGCTTGGTGTAAACGCCATCACGATTGAGGCTTCGGAGAATCATAAAGTCCCCAACTGAGCTGTCGTAGTGTCCTTTCTGGAGCAGGGGTGTTTCTCATATGGTGATAAGGATCCTCATCTGACCTGCATTAAGATTAAATGAGTAATTGTTGTGAATAATTGCATTTCTATCATAGTAGATCAGATGTTGGATATCAACAATCGCAGATAGGAAGAGGTTCTTGATTTTCCTAGAGGATTCATGTTCCACACAATGTTTTAGTTGAGAGTAAATAAAGTTGTCAGATAACCATCTACAGTCAAAAATGTCAGTAACATAATTCCAAAGAGGAGAGGTTGTATCACAAGATAAGAAAAGTTTATTAGTTTCTTCCCTATGTTGGTGGTTTAATTTACATTTAGAGCATAGTTGTATGCTAATAGACTGAAGACAAACTTCTTCTGGAATGCGATTGTGGGCAATGCACCTGACAACATTAAGCCTTGAAGGCTTAATCGATTGTTTTTAAAAAAACTTCAACCATGAGAAGTTGGAAAATTACCCCATTATATATGGGGATGGTCTTATTACATGGGAGCCATCTCACATCATTATTTTCAACAACTGAATGACTTGAAAAAACGATTACAATGATCATACCACCCTAAAAGAACAACTACACTGACCCACAATAGTTCCACCACCAAAGGAGGAAACATCAAATATACCTCCAAAAGTTTGGAACTACCAATACAGTTCGAAAAAAAACCAATGATTCATATTCATGTCGAAATCAAGATCAAACTCTTGCAGATTTCTTCTCTACATCATCTAGAGAATGGGAACTGCACTAATAGATAGAATTATCATAAGAAAAATAGTTCATCATTAGTTATATAAATATGATACACTTTGGATACCCCTTCCCTGATGACGAATATTCCATGGAGAATGAGTTTCCTATAAATAACTAGGGAATGGGAGGCTTCATGCACTAGAAAATATGATACATGGGACAACATAGTCATGGATAGACTGAATACTCCATTTATTTACCCATGGAGGATATATATGTAGCTAAGACCCATGGTAAACCACTCGTTCATGCTCAAAAGAGGAAAAAAGGTGATCCAGAACCCTCTGGTGGTCGCCTAAACCCATTTTTCTTGGATGACTTCCTAGTGGTGGTTTGATTATCTAATCAACCTAGACAATGTGGAAGGATGTAACAACTAGAAATACATTTATATGATACCCCCTTGACATCTGTGCAAGCATAAAGCCCCTCTACCTCAAATGTATTGTTTGTTGATCTGCATGTCCATGAGTAACCACAAATCTCGAATCACTGACCTATAGCACAAAATTTAATATGTTCTGAAACTAGTGGCAGTAGTCCCATGTAAGCTCATAGTCCCCAATTCACTCTATATTATAAAATAACTTTGGGACGTACTAGTCATTTCCATTCAAAACCAATATGAATTAGGGATAGAATTCATTATAGCTGAGCTATATCAAGTGGAGACCATGTCATTATAATGTCATATTTCCATATCATTCCTAGAACAAGATCCTAAATAGGTTATCCATGGGAACAATATGCCCCTATATGTTATGGGTAGAATCAATAATTTCAATTTTCCAAGGGATATTATTGATAGTGGTTCCAAGATCAACATCATCTCAGTCTGAAAGCCAAAATATTTAGGGTATGGTGAAATGTATTTGTCTCCCACATGGATAACCATTCAAGGGTATGAAAATCATGATAAATGACCACTCTGGAAGATCAAGCTCGAAGGCATGTTTAGGGAACTCACATATGACATAGATTTTATATTTATCTAGTAAGATACCACATATAATGTTTTTCTTCTAAGGCCTCAGATCCATATCCACGTAGAGGTACCTTCAACATTCCATATTTGTATAATGCACCAATCGATGTAAAATTCAGCATATTACATGATGATAGCACCCCTTTTGAGACTTTTAGAGCCACATATGCTAAATAATATTTCTATAAAAATGGATGAAAGAAACTAATATGGGATAATGGTATATAAGTTGCATCCCACACTAGTCTGGGAACCACTCCTTTGAATCCCTAGAGTATGCTTGATAGATACTATGTTCTCCCTATAAATCTGGTCGTGCAAATAGATCTAGTCTTGGTGTTCTAAGCCCCTAATGCCTCCAATAACAACTTAAAAGATAATAATCTATGGCATCTCTATGGAATGACTTGGGTAGCATGGGATGATAATTCGTCTTCTCGTGGCCTCTCTCACTCTGATAGTGACAGATATTCCAAAATATTTCCAACTTCATTTGGATATGTCTCTATGGACCTAGAGATTGAAGTCTATAAGGATGACCTTAAGAACACCCCCCAAGATTTGAGGAAGGTGTATCCATCACCATTATTGAAATAAGAAATATAAATTTAGCAATTGAAGAAGGATTATGGACTAATCATATTTGTACTGACATTACCCTTTAATAGAAAGAGATGTGTATCACATTTCTAAAGAATAACCCGTGCGTGTTCCCTTGGATCATCATAGAAATGCTTGTATTGAATCTATATGTGGATATGCACCATCTCATACTACCAATGATTATTGTTTCTTAAAGTAAGAATCCAAGAGGATGCACCCATCTCATGCCACCAACGTAGAGGTGGAGGTTAACAAATTAATCAAAGCCATTTTTTCAAGGAGTTTAGTAACCATGATAGATCACCAACATCATACCTGTCAAGTAGAATAATGGGAAGATTATAGTCTTCATTGTCTTTATAGACCTTAATTGGCACTATCCAATAGATGATTTCACATTTTTGATCAAAAAAATCATTATCAGCATAACAACTAGCATCCATGCCCATTCCTTTATGGTCAAGTGAATGAGGTATATATAGATAAAGATGGCCACAAACAATGAAGAAACCATTTCCTTCATAGAACCATAGGGGATCTTCTACAATCAGGTCATGCCCTTTGTCTTGAATAACACTGGTTCCACTTACCAATACAGTATGCATCACATAATTAATCCATCCCTATGAATAAGAGTTGAATATTATGTTGAATACCTTCTGGTAAAATCATAATAGTGATTTCATAAATTCACGAACATTAAATCTATCTTCAATAAGATAAAACAACATAGTTTGATTATTATTCCTTATAAATGCACTTTTAGGGTGACATCAGGGAGTTATATTGGTTTTATGGTACGTCACTATGTCATCGAGGTCATCCTTGAAAAGACTTTTTCTATCATTGAAATATCACCCAAATAGAAATAACAAGTAAATAATAGTGATACAAGGTCACCTTTCCTAGATTCGGTGATACATTTCCAATGTGGAAAATAATATATCATATTTACCAAGATAATGAAGAATAATGTCACCTATCAGTGGGACGATGATAACCATGAATTATTTTAATGTATCACAGATTAATTTCAATACCCACATTTCCTAATACATTCAATGGAAAGTAGGCCACTCATCTTATTTTTGGCCTATATGGAATGATCATTGGGCACCATCCTCACACAAAAAATGATGTGGGGAGTGATAACAATCAGTACAACCAGATTTGGATGATTCTAGGTACTAATAATCGATACTCTAATGTTGATAAGACCTTAATTGCAATCATATTCATAGTGAAAATTATGATACATTACATGCAGAACAAAAAAACTCCATATGGTCTCTCAAATCAATACTCTCAAGTACATATTTGGCACCCCTATGTTGATTGGGTGATTCACCTGATGGGAATCATTCATCAGTAATATAATATTCATTTTTCATCATATAAATCCTTGAAAGATAAATCCTTGGATGATTTCCTTACAACACATAAAAAACTAGAGAATACATTGGTGGACACTGAAATTTTAGATGAGGAGGTATTTTGTTCCCATTACACTCCCTTCACAAGGGAAATGTTTTGGATGAGGCCTCCAAAATTCACATCAGAAAATGGATTGATATACTAATGTTCAACTGAGTAGGCTTAGCAGTAGTATTTGTCTCTCCTGACAAAGTGGATTTTCTGTACTATTTATCACAATTATGAGGATGAACAAAAAACAAGGGAGATAACCAAGCCCTCATTACTGTCTTGGAATTATCCCTACAACTGTAAATAGACTACCTGAATATCAAATGGGATTTGGATCTACTAATAAAAATGTTCAACAAAGAATATGCCATAAAAAAGAATGAACATACCATCCACAATGGTTTGGTAAGATAAATTATAAAAGAGTTCCCTTTTGACCTCACATTACATCATGTTCCTTGATCACAAAATTCTTATGTCGATGAATTGGCCAATACAGCCTCCATCATGGTCTACCCTAGTTTGGAAGAAAAAATATTTTGTATCCCACATCGAAGAATGGTCTAAAAAATCATCATTTTTTGTATGGAAGAAATAAATCATTTAAATAGTACCCTAGAGGATGATGAACTAATGACCACCCATTTTTGGATAGAGATCATAATTGGTTATCTCCAAAACAACACTCTTCTAATAGATAGAGCCCTAAGGGAACAGATTCATCACTGTTCCATGAACATATCTCTATAGGATGCTCCAAATTAGATGAAAACCCTATATAAGTGTGGATTTTATAGAATACACCCTAGATTCATAGTAGAATGAGGAATTTACTCTATTATAGTATATTTCCACATAGGTTCTTATGGTTCCCATAAATGTAGGTTAAAGTACTCCCACCAATTCAGGGGGTTGGGGTATTACATGAAAACCATGATGCAGTACATTGTCAAATTCACCAGGAAATGTCATGATGTATGTATTCATGAAAACTTAATTAATTTACCTCATAATTTCTATATAAAAATAACTATTTAGGGTCAGTTTCAATTTCGGTAATGGATGTAATTGGGCAATATCCCCCACCCACAACTTTGTTTTCAAGTACATCATTAATTCCAATGACTTATTTTCCATATGATATGATTAAATATCCCTCAAAGATGTTGGTATGAAGAATATAATTAACTTCATAAAATATCATAACATCACCATGTCCAGGGTCCCTCATACAATATTGATAGAAAACAACACAAACTTCTATTATACTTAGTTGAAGAAACAATATCAAGAGTAAAAAAAAGTCCAATCACTCATATCGCAATCATTTAATGGAAAATAAATATATGAGGCCTTCAATTAGAATCTATTGAATATTCTTTAGAAGATGGTGAATAAGGATAGTAATTCATAGCCAAAATACTACTCCTTGACCCTATGGGCCTATTATATGACCATGTGTACTAATAAAAAAGAAACTTCATACTCACTAGTGTACATGACTGAAGAGGTGTTGTACATAGATTTCAAACATCCCTCCCACCGAATCGTTATCTGTGGAAAACTCTAAGATTATATGAAATTGAAATGGTGGTTGTATGGATTGAAGTACCATAATGATAATAGGTTGTCTACACTACACAACCATTAAATACATCATAATAATATTGAAAAAGTCTTCAATAAAACTGTTCACCTCAACTCATTCCACCAAGTAGAACTATTATTGATGCTCAGAACCCCAATGATACTTGGAAACAATCCCCCAAAACTAGAACCCAATTGGGAAGGACCTTACATCATACATAACATCTATCCAAACTATTCTCATGCATTTGATAAAATGGGTGGGTAGTGTATCACACCATCCACGAAAGACAGTTTTCAAATGAAATAATTTGTATAGCTATCATTACAATGAGAATCCACATAATTGTTTTTATCAACATTCATCCTAGTTAAATGATATTAAACTGTACCATATTGTATTATCTAAATGATTTTATACTATATATAGGAATCCTTTAATTAGGATGTTAAAATACACAACATCTTTCATCCATACCATATGATGGTTAACTGCATGGCCCAATGACACCATTCGTTATTCAAGTCAGGCAATCCACATCCTTACTGCATGACTTAAAACTACGAGGATCCATAGTATTATTTTTCCTTCTCATAACGTGATCCATATACTTACCACATGATGTTAAACATCATGGTAGTTTTTCTTTGCACATAACATACAATTTCACAGGGTTTTTTGAACTACCCATCAAATCTATTTTTTATTTTCTTGAAAGATCCACATTAATGAAAGTGGGAACATTACAAAAAAATTCACCGACTGATTTTAGAATTCAAATTACAAGCATTAAAATATTTCATAATACAATCATTGAACATAAACCCCATGATAACACCCAATTACAAATTCACAATCAATGGAAAAAAGTAATTGTCACCCAGTACACATCTTGTGAATCCCAAAAATACTGCGATCAACATCATCATTATCTCTTCCAAACACATCACCACCATTCACGTCAAATTGTTTCCATACACTCCAAACATCATCATCATCTTAACCTATCAATAGCTGAACTATCGTAAAAACTTCCATATTCTCCCTTCATCTATCAGACTGATAGGAAGTCCACCAGAGTCCATCACCATCATTGCTAAAGCACCAATGTCATCTTCAAAAAAACATCCCACTGAACACCACAAGACATGTAGCACATCCAGAACTGCTATCATAAATTCCTCTTCTTTATCCAACACAGACCCCAAAACACAATCAATCTCTCAAAAACTAACCAAACATTCTAGGATCATCAAATACATTGCAAGGAAATATAAAATAACATATGATCACCAAATTCCAACATTCCCCTCAGGAACCACTAAATATTTCTTTATTCTCATTCTAATGGGATATATAGGGACACTTCAATACTATATCTTGGTCTAGACATCCCATAATTTGAAATTCCCAAATATTTCTTTTAAATGAAATATATGGTGATAGGAATTATATTCATTCCATGTTTCTCACCATGAGGATTTACCACATGGACATATGAGTTCCATAAAGGGATTACCCATACAAATACATTATAATTGCTTTCAACATAATCATCTTTTTCCTAAATTAAATATAATAAACATGTATACCATGATCCCTCACTACATGATGTTAAACTACCCATTTACATAAGAACTATGAGTGGATTGATTCCTATCATTATAGGATATGTAGTTATGCTTGGATCTCCAATCATGGTCCTAGCTAAACAATCGATTGAAATAATTCCAACGTATGTGTATGGTTCATACCTATTTGGAGAATTTATCTTCTAAAACTACCTGTGGATTGATTCCCATCTTCAAGATATGTATAATGATTCATGTGACTCTAAAATTAGTTCTAGCTGTAATATCTCCAATTTTTAAGTCGTCTCATCTTTGCCCTTGTTGAATGATGGAAAACTACTTTGTTCATTAATAATTAAGTGTGGGTTTCTTCCTATCATCATAGGATATATAGTGATGACTGAATCTCTAATCCTACCCCATTTAAAAAAATCTAATAAAACAAACCCACCAATGTGTACAGTTCAGACCTCTATGGAGTGTTTACTATATAGAACTGTGTGTGTCTTGATTATTGTCTTCATGTAATATGTATTGTCGTGATCAATTCCACCCTTGGGCCTAGATGCAACATTACCTCATTTTCACATCAGTTCAATTTTTTACTTACCACACGATATTATACTACGTGGAAGTACGTTCTTACCACATGAAAAAAATATTTTTTTGAAGTATGTCCTTTCCTCATTATGTTAATAATCATAGAAAATGTCCTTACTACATGATAAGTAACTGCATGGGACATGTCCTTACAAATTTATATTAAACTGAATAGAAGAAAATATTTCCCCACAACATGAAAATAAATTATTCTTTCCATCACCCATGCTTTATTCATTATCAAAGGATCGTAAGAACCATTCCTCGATCAATCAGACTAAGGGGTGCATCCATCATCTATTAAAGAACCTAAATCTATAAACCATAATTCATTCATATGTCACCTAAGGTAGAATAAATATTTTCACGGACTGTGGAAAGGATATTTGGATTCAAGGAACCATTTTTTACTACGCATACAAGCCCATGGCTCTTGCAAATGCACCTATGGTCATAAACCAAATGTGTCTCTCTATAAAAGGTTTATTCTGATCCTTCTGAGTGATGAAACCACTACGGATGATCTCAACACCATAGTGTGATCTGAACCTCTACCATCAAGAATTTCCCATATCCTCACTCATGACTAGAGAACCTCAGTCCATGATTTACAATATTTTTATCTCCTATTTAGATTGGAGTAACAAAACATCATTCTTATTTTGAATAAAAAACTACATAGAAATAACAAAAAGATCAAAAAATTAATTCATTCATAGTATGACAAAAGGGGGAGGAATCTCAAAAATGTAGAGACTCTCAAAAGTAATGTTAAAAATATAATGCATTAAAAAGATAAATCTATGAAATAGATGATTAGATTCATTGGAAAGGTCTGAATGAGTGTATTGGGAACCATTGATGGAGATCTGAAGTGCCTCTCTCCTTGCCTCTTCAACTTCTACTCGAAGACAAAGAGTATCAACTCAAAAAGACTACTCATTGATCCTCCTCTCAGAAATATCCAATGAGGATGATGATTTTGATATATCATACCTCAATCATTAAATGATATCCTTACATATTCATATATGTGTAGTCCAAGAATCCATATGAGCTCAAAGTCTAGATATCAACTAATGACACTACTGCAATGCTTCTAATGTCTCCCTAATCTGACATTCATGGGGATCCTCATCCACATGATCATGAAACACACTTTTCACTTTCAGAAAAACCTTTTCGGGTCAAGAATATTTTAATCATGATATCATACAATGGTTTCCGATCAAAACCACCTATCCCCAAGTCATGAAACAAGAGATGGAGGTGGATTCTATGGTTACAAAACAATAGATTCTCAGTAATAAAGACATGAGTCCTTTCTTAGGCAAGTCTATGTTGTATTTGAGTGTCTATAACTGATGAAGAATTTATGAATGGAGAAGTAGTTACCATTTGAGTAGGTAGATAATCACGAGAAGAAGCCTCATATGCTCATCTCTTGAAATGTGTATCTTCATTTGCCTACGAAGGGGGAATAATCTCCTGAACAGATTTGTTTCACTATTATGGAAATTAAAATTGTAACGAGGTAAATTCTTTGATTTCTTTCAATGTTCTACAATCAATCTCCCCTTCATCATAGACTGAGGGGATATAAGTGATAAGGTTATGTGAACATGATGGAAAAGTTTTCCTAGCACAACATCTGGATAAGTTGTTACCCATTCTGGTGTATAATATTGGGTGAGGAACTTGGGATCCTTAGTAAGAAGAAGTATGATCTCAACCTTAGTATATTTGTGTTTCAGCATCTTACAAAACTAACAGATGACCCTATGATGTTATTCTCCTCGCATTCCATCCAAGGTAAATGGGGAAACCCCATGGATACATCCAAACTAACTATTTAATTGATAGGTTGTCTAAGGATTTTAGATTATTATCTCATATACCCAGACTATGAGGAATCCATCCAAAAGAGTGATCATAAATGACCTTTCTCCAAGGGGACCATTGAGGTCATCAATAATCTGCCCAACTGGTGCATTATAGGGGTTAGAGTTAATATATTTGGATTGGATCAGTGAACATTTAAAGTCATTAGTTCATAAAGACATTACCTTTACCCTGATATATTAAGTAATCTATGGTGGGATTGAATGTTTGGGATCCTGTATGTATTGTAGTATTTATAAAAATGATAATGATTTTCTTTAAAACTAATAGAAATTAGAGAGAGAAACTGATCCTATCAATGGTATTGCATTGTTTCATATGGACTTGGATTTGATAAAGTCATGTAAGGACCGAAACATCCATGTTAATACATTGACCTTTCACTAATATTGATGCCATCACTAATGTTATGACATGAATCCTAGAGTACATAACCCAAGCTGGGATAATTCAACCATTAAAAAACACGAACCTGGAAACTACTATCCTAAGGTCTGGGTAAATCTGCATGTTCAAATTACTCACCATAATTTATATTACTAAGTTTACATGATGGCCTAACATGATCAAGAACTACCACAGAGCCACTGAGAAGTGAATTGATGAGGGCGTATGGAAGTTGACATAACCCCACTATAGTAAAGGAAACTATTGATCTATACAATGACAGAAATTAGGGAGAACATATTCAGAAAATCCCTTAATTCCTCATTCACAGTGATGTTAATGTCTATCTGCAAAATGGGAGTATGTGAGGTTTCATCCCAAACATCATCAGTAGGGAGAAACTCATCAAACATCTCTCCAAGAGGTTGAATATCTCCCATTTGGTATAATTTCCATTGTTTGATTCCCAATTCCACAAGGGATAGATGAAATTTGATATTTACATGACACTAATAGATGATAATTTCTCAGAGGATGTCAGGATTACAATATATAATGATATAGGAAATCCACATGGATTCTTAGTGATGAACCTTGTATAGCTAATCAGCAAGTTGTATTCGAATACTCCTAACGTAAAATGTACATGACCACTCATCTGATAAATTTACACCCACACGAAGATCCCATATCAAAATCTAACATCTACATGAGTTGTTTAGAGAAAAAGAAAATATATTAAAATAGTTCTATGTGATGGGATGATAAGAAAAATCATTTCCATTAGGAAAACAGGGGAGTGTTTTTTCGTATATAATAAAATCCATGGGACTGGTTTATATAATGCTATCTATCATTTGAAATTTTCATTTGAACATAGTCAAGAGAAGCTAACACCCAATGATATATAATGAATAAAGATGGAGGAATAATGGTAGTGTCATCCAGTAAACCAAACTGGTACAATGAGAGTCATGATATAAGGAATAATTCTGAAGCTCAAATGAGATTAGCCTATTTAGGATCTTGTTATTATTATACACAATATATTTTGGATCGACATTAGGATTTCTGGATATTCTAACCCCTTGATTGTTTGTAGTCCAGAAACCCTAATGATGACTGGAAGCCATCCCAAAAAAATAAAGGGGCATATTTCAGAAAGATAAAAGAAAATCTTTCAAAAAGAGTGAAAATAGTAGAATCATGTTCTATTCAAGAATCGACATGGGATTTTTGAATCTAATAATGAATTTTTAAATCGGATAACACCCAAATGACTCATTGGTCATATAATCCATCAAATCATCTTGCTATCACATAAAACATTTTGAGACTCACAAATCTCATGACTCTGACATGTTCATACGAATCGCATGATAATCTACCGATCATATGATCAAGCTAGTGGATCTTGAAAAACCCTCAAGACACATGAAGTATTTATGTCTGATGTCCATGAAATTATAGAAGTGTGGTACACAACATGATCCAAAAATATCCTAAGAAAAATAGGTTATTCAAATGATTTTTAATGAAACGGGACTACGATGAAGGCTCATGAATATGTCTCATGATCAGGTCATGCAGAATGGTCTTTCAATGGAGGTACGTGAGAAAGGAAAGGTGATAACACTTTAGACAATTGGTATCTAGGTAAATTAATGGATCTCCCCCATATATAGGGAATTTCAAGGAATTCCATGAATCTCATAGTAGACCAAATGCCTCTAGAGACAAAGATCAGCAACACTATCAATGGCTCAGTCAAGAATTTACATTCAATATAACTAAGCCATTTTCCCCATTGACGTTTCTCCTTCTAGGAAGAATATATAGATTCTATCCAAATTATAATCATAAAATTTAATAAGTAATTAATAATTGAATAGTGTTATTATTTATTCCACAAAAAAAATATAGGCGTTAGAGACCAACAGATTGCATGAGCCTTCAATTGAATCGTGCCTTTTTTATAATTAGAATTTGAATGAATGAAACATGTGAAGAACATAACATATAGTTGATCTCATGAAGCCTCTTTTGATATGTGTTCCTACTCTTGAATAGCCACTATAGAAAACTAGGGGTCATGCTGTGGAATCCGAATAACTTCCCCTAGCCACAAAATCTATTATTAGTGAGGGCCCAACAATACCATATGAAAAATCCTTTTATAATAAGAAGAAAATTTCCAAAATGTGGATTCCTTTAATGGTTTCAAAGAACATGTGGTGCATCACCAATGGGAATGTTAATTTCCCTTGAAAATTTACAAATTAAATTTCAAGACACATGAGCCTTTTTTGAATAATGAAATGGAAATAAAAAAATGAGGTGGTAGAAGATACTGATGGTTGTAAACGACAAGTAAAAAACCATAGGAGATGTGTAATATACAGAAATACTGCAGCGACATGTCCACATCATCTCACAAAATCACATCATTATGTCATCCTCATCGCTCAAAGATTTTTTTATGTATAAGAAACATCACGCTCCCCCTTTTCCTCCTTAAGGATGAATAGTTGGAATTTTCCATTAAGTGTTCACTCATATTTATAGGACGGTTGTTGTTTATATGATGCATCATTAAGGAGAAGAGTAATTTTATTCAAAATTACTCATGTAATATCATATGACTCTCAATCATTGGAAAATAAACAAAGTAAATACAAATATTGGGAGGTGAGATAATCTCATGGTCATAAAAAGTTTGTGACACACTGAGGATGTCTGCAGCACTACCTCATGAAAACCCCAGACCAGCCATCACTGTGTCTAAAAACATCTTGGATAAGTCATCCAAAATTTGATTAATAAATGGTGAAAATTAAACAAATATAACATTGATTGGAGGTACTTTTTGTTACTAAATTTTTAGTCATTCCATTTGATAAATCCATGGTAAAGGCTCCAGAAAATGCATGATTCTAGAACCCTTTGTAGACTCCAGTCTAGATTCATTCAAGATACACCATGAAAACTGGAGGACAACTACGCGGGAGAGGCCTATAAATTCCCTACCCATCATGAACAGTCGAACACTGCATATCACAAATAGGAGGATGAACTCTTGGAATTTCTCACTAGTGCTAGAGTAGGTTTCTTGGAGGGTCTCATATCAGGAACATCAAGTCTTCTATAAGGTAATATACCAATGAACAAGGGGATTGATCGTGTTCCATTCATATAAAACCTCACATGATTTTTTATAGAACATATGAATGAATTATGTTATGAGATGCAAAGAACATATAGCATGTCTGGTAGATCACGCAATACATTAAATAAATCAAAATTTATTAAAAATAAGTCATTTGTGATACAATGTTAAGAATAGAGACTAAATGTGGAAGAAATAAACCAAATACATGTTCACAAAGCCTTATATGCTTCACAAAAACCATTTGAGACATGTGGTGCCACTATTAATTGTCTCTTAGATATCATGATGCTCCTTTGGATGCTATTTTTGTTATGAGAAGTCTTGTGGACATGATAAAGATGGTTGTGTGGTCCACATGGGTACACCATATTTTCCTCAAAAATCCCTCTATGTTTGTCAGTTATGCCTTCTGATGTCCCCTAGATATATCCCTTGACTCATATAAGGGCTTCAACTCATGTCAACCAAATCTCGTGTTACCACCTAGACATGTCAACCAACTCTCGTGATGTCATCGAAGAAAGTCAGTTGAGACACAGACTTCCCTCTAGACATCCCAACCAGGATATGCAATATGGCCCAGACATGTTGTCAATGGCATCATAAACTATTTGAGACATGTCAAATACACTATCACAACACCCTCCATATGTTTCATTTATCTATTGAGATGACACCAATTTAAGTTTTAAGGGTTATAGGACACCCCCTAGATGTGAGAGATAGGTCTTTCGATGTCCTATGAAAACTCATCTGTGACATGTTGTAGGTTACGGGTGTAGTAGAATTATGATATGGGCACTACCAAGAATTGATTTTTTCCATCTACAATTATGAATATATGATTTAGATGATGTTAAATTCTGTGTTCAACATAATTTAATCAATGAATAAAAAAAAATGAATCACACTAGAGCTATAGAGAGATAGGATCATAACATATTTTTTATAATTACTGTAATTAAATAAGAATTATGTTGGTGAGATACATTATTCACTCATGGATCTAGTAAAATATATGTGATGCACCATCATTTCATTGTAGAATTAAATTTCATATTACCTCTAGTGGTGATCCACACGTGTTCCTTAAATCATTAGATATCGATGAAGGAATATCTATGTTCAAGTACGGATGATCCTTATGCATGTGTCATCTTATATTGATCACTATGAGAATTTCTTCAATATAACTATCCATGATCTAGTGGATTAAAATTTCCCTATGTTTTTGAGACCGATCATGGAGAAGACACCTCTTAAGGGCTTGAGAGAAATCTCAAATTTATTGTACACAACCCATCAAACAAAATCTCCATGTGAGAAAATAACATAGGTAGGATTATATATTACTAGGGTTAAAAAATAATTACACAAGTTCCAATAAATATTTATTTAGTCTTAGTGAAATCCCGATTTCAAATAATAATAATATTATTATAATTTCTTTATATGTGCTTAAATTAATAATTAAAATAAAATATTATTTAATCAAATAATATTCAACATTTTTTTTTCTCACCGGACCTAAATACATGGTCCTTCATTCTTCCATAATATTTATCAGACCGTGAATAATATCTATTTATTTAATAAAAAACAACATATTAGTCACAAATAAATACATAAATTCTATATTCACTTACTAGAAAATAAATATTTGTTAAATATTACACAAAAATTTTATTCTCTCGAATAACTAGTGACAAAATAAATGAGATAAATAAAAATTGAATAATTAGTAAATCAAATGAGGGAATAATATTTATTAAACTATATAAATAGTAAATAATAATATATTATTTAGTTATGATTCTAGATACACCTAGTGTGTGACCCTCTTGACCACATTTTCACTGGCATATGGCAAAGAAGCCTAAAGTACATGTTTGTAATCTACAAACATGTCATGTAACCCATAAATAATGGGGTTAATGTTGAAATGATGAAACAACTAATTTGGATTCTTTTTGTGTAATTTAATAACAATATCAAAATATCTCAAAACAATGATGTTTCATACCAATTCCATAAACCTATGTGATCAATGCCTTTTTATTTCACTTTTTGGAAATAGAACTTGCTTACACAACACGATAAAAATGGATTTATTTAAGAGATATAATTTCCGTCAAATAATCTGAGAAATCAACATCCATTTATGAATAGAAGGTAAAAAAATTATCATGTTATTCTTTTGTGAAATATTTCTCATGCTGCACTGAATGTATCCTACCACACCGCAAAAACTTTCCTACATAGTTTTCATCAATACATCAAAATACATGACTCATAATAATAATTAATAATTACCTTAAATCATGAGGACCAATAAACATGTATGAAAATATGGAAATCCAATGACACATATAAATGTGGATTTCCTACTTGTTGATCTCATTATAATAATATACTACTTGCTATTTCTATGGACGACCAACTTGAAAAGGTTCCTCAAATTACTATTATTCTCCACCCATGATTGATTGTATCATTTTCATCCCATAAATGATTTCGTTCATTTGTGGAAAATATATTTATGAATAATGTCTTATCAATTCATGGTTCTATTCATTTTTGGGATCTGCTGTGATGTTTTAGTGTGATAGCTACTCTAATTATATTATCAAATACTTTGATATGAAGAATAACAATCTTTACGTCATGATAGGTTTATTAATATTCAAATATTTGAATACTTATATTGATAAAGTACCTAGAATTTTGTTATTTGGAACCAAATCTAACAAACTCTCACTTTCACTAAAGCTAACAACTAAAAAACCTTTAGTGTGCTAGATCTCAAATGATACTTATGCTTATGGTGATAAAGGACTCTAGTTATGGGGTCATCTAATTTATCTTATATGGGTACTCAGATCACTGGAACTTCACCCCTTTCATAAAAATCCATCTATAGGTGATAAATCTAGAGTATCTAATTTTTTGTTGGTGTGACCATGGTACTTTTATAAGACCCACTACTATAGTTGTAACATCTTGGGTAAATAAAAAATAATAAAATTTCATATTTATTAATATTTTTCAATTAAATATTAATTTTAATTTAAAGTGGATGCTATTTTTGATGGCTTACCTGATACACAACAACAGTTTTCTTTGAAATCTTACATTGCACACTAATAAGATATTATTATTATTTTACATGGTACATAAAGCTGAGCCATTGTATTGGTAGAAATGTATAGAACTAACTAAAATGTGATTATATATGTTTTTTAAATGTTTTTACATTTATCCAATAAAAGTTAGAGGCTTAAAATAAGAATGGAATTCGATTTTAAGCATAAATACTCTAATATTCATTAAAGGGCCGATTTACTGCCTTTTAAAGGTGGACCCTATTTAAATATATTTTTTGTCATTTTTATATGTTATATTTGACAAAATAAAATTCTTCTTTAGAATCAGGACATCAAAATTTACTTTGGGTAAAATTTTGGTAATTTTCTGATAAAATTCAGTTTTTTGATGAATAGTGAAAAATACTGTATTTTAATTCAAAACTGTGTTTTACTATAATTTATTTATATAGTTAAATTATCTTTTTAATTTGTTTTAAAGTGTAATTAGAATATATTTTTACCATTTAATACAATTTTGGTCATTGTAATTAATTTCACTTTGAAATTGGACATAAACAAGTGTCAATCTTTTGATAGTTATTATTTCATTAAAACACGCTATTTGTTTTAACAAAGGGGATTTATTTTAAATTAATTAATGAAACTTTTATGTTTTTATTTTTTTTAAATATAAATCATTTTTGAATTTGGAATATCAAATAATTCTTAGGGTGAATGTTTGTTATTTTTCTGAAAAATTTCAATTTTTGATGAATAGTGAAACCACTTAGTAGTAGTTAAAAAAGTTACTTTTACATTTAAATGAAATTTTAACACTATTGTGATTTGAATTTAAAAAATCCAAGAGACATGGATAATATCAAGAAGTAAAATGTTATTCAATAAGATGAAAATAATGTTTGCTGAATAGTATCTTTTGACTTTTATTTACCGCAGTTAAATGTAAATTGGGTAATTCAAGGTAAAAAGTATATTATAATAAAAAAAATTACATTAAAACGTGTCCTATACTTTTTTGAGGAGTCATGGACGACCATGGACATCCTTGGGTCTATTTTGGGACCCCATGGAGACACCTGATAGTAATAATGACACTTTAGATTAATTAATTTAATGTAAAGACAAAAATGAACCCAACAAATATATTGTAGTAAATGAATTTTTACATGGGGTTATATAAGTCATAATTTTTACTATAAATATTCATTGGAAAGCTAAAAATATTTACTACATAATTGTATTTTTTTTATAATTTTTATATTTAAAATAGATTAAATTATTTATGACACAATAATGATGCAGTGTTTACCTCATTAATAAATGATTTAAATAAATAATATTATAATGATTAAAATATAATCCAAAACATGTACAATTAAAATTGGATGATTTTATTTCGAATATTAGTCATTTTATATTATACCATAATGTCTTTTGGATGTTTTTAAACTGAATTATAGTTTATAAAAATATAATAATTTCACACATTCCTGAAGAGCCCCTCCTCTCCCTTATAAAGGAGACAACTTCTGATCAATTCTTCACACCTCTCAAGCCTTTTGGCTTGTCAAAACTCTGCGAAATTAAGCTCCCAACATCCCTATCCTCCACCAAGAATCCTTAACTTGGTCATAAGTAACTTCAAGAAGTCCTTTTGGTTCAAACCAATGGGAGTTACCAAAATTAAAGGTAATGATTTCTCTTAAATTCATTTCTTTTATTTTACTTCTCCAACCCCATGAACTCTTTTTATTCATTTCTTTAGTAAAAACACCATTATATTCAATATAATAGGATGTTATTATAAGAAATATTCGATCTACACTTACACATACCCCTATCTAATGGGTGAAGAACATATGTTACTTTGGATAGAAAACTAATGCCTCATGAAATGATGATTGTTCGATTATCTCCTACGGCCTCTTATGGTGGCCAATATGATGGAAATATATTTATATATTATTTTTATTATGTTTATGTTTTCTCTATGCTTATGTATTTTTCATTTAAAAACACACCAATATTCTTTCCAATATGTGTGACTATGATAATTTTATTAGCGGAATTGTGGACTACCACCCCCTCAAGGTGATATGATTCATTCATGACATTCATGGAACATATAAAGGATAGATTTAATTAAATTATTTAAAAAATATATCATATGTTATTATACTAGAATTATAATATACCTATGTATCATTATGTTTTAATTCCATTTAAATAAAAAATATAAATGGAAGTAGCGTTCATGCGTACGTACGGCTTACCATCTCAATGAAAGGTGCTTTTCATTTATTATCTCCAAATGTTATGTACTGTTATTAATACATATATGTACTGGATATATATTATATATATGATATATAAATCATTTATATAATTCTATAGATAATTTACTTTTGACCACATGGACAAATTGTAATTATAACAAGTTCATTTTTGACTCATGTTCCGAACATCAATAAAATATCCAATATGAACTCAAATAATTTAATTGTTATTATAGAAAAGTAATAAGTGATTTAAAAGGAATAATAAAATTGAAAAGTGTTCTTAATCAGGTATAAATTAACTTCAATTTATTATTCAAGAAAAACAAGGAACACACAAGACAATTCAGACTTGAGGTAAGGGGTTTCTTATCTCACTTTTAATTTTTTGAGATTTCCATTGTTCACTAGTTATTTATTGCATGTCGTGTGTGTACTACCCATAATTGTATTAATTTTGCAATAGAATTTATTTTATGGATATTTAAATCAACATTTTATGATCCTTCTTTCATGGGTGTATGTTTCATATATTATCAAATCGATAAGGGAATTTGAAATTTCAATTTCCACTCATTCAGATTTATGTATAATTCATTGATTATTTTAATCCATGATTATGTTTGTAATGAATATTCATTTTATTCTGGCATAATTTCTTCTCCCCTTTTTGTGGATATACTTTTGATACACATAATCACTTCAATGATAAATTCATAAGTCATCGATATGAACTTGATAAGATTAATTTTAAATCAATCTCAATTTTTTGAGTTAAATATCCAATTCATTGGTGTTGTATTTACAAAAATATGTGTGAATTTACTATGATTGATTTACAATAAATATACAATCATATTGAGTGTATTTATATTTTTCATATATAATTATGTCATTTATTTATCTTTAACCTACGGATATAGTCTTTATAATAGATTTCATCTCAATTTACATTCCATTGAGACTTCATTGTTGTTATACAAAAAATCACTTTCATATAGTGTATATAATGTACTTTGAAATAGTATATCATGAATCCCTTTATTCTCATGATATTACAAAGTTTTTGTTACCTAAATTATTTGAATTCACGTTTCTCTTTTTTGGTTAGGAACTCTAACTAAAATATCATTTTAAATATTTTAAGGATGTGTTATTATAAATCATTCTCATTAATGTTCATGTCTTAAAAATAGTTTTAAAGATTTATTTATATGTACTTTATAGTTTTAAAATTTAAACTCCTTTTAATAATATCAAAGTGGTATAGGACACTTTGATTCAAAAATCTATTTTAAATAGCTTCTTGAAAAATAGTGTGGCTTTTTATAGTTTTCACGAAAAGGGGGATATTTCTCAAAATAGTTTGATAATTATTTTAATCTATGTCAATATCCTTCATTATTAACGATTGAGGTTAATCTGATACAATAAAATCTTCCATATTGTATCAAATGAGTTATAATTGACTGTGCATGTGCTATTTTTATACCATTGATGGTTTGTTGTTAAAGTATTGACATTTCGTATGCTAGTTTCAATACGAATGTTTATGTTATGTTTCAAAAATTTTGTATGAGGAATGCATTAGACATAGTAAGTGACAGGTGGAGCCCACTATAGCTCCTCAATGCATTGGTAGGTCTCATGAGACAAACTAGTGTCTTGGAACAATGCCTTGACAAAATCATATTTGTAGTCTTGGTACAAGGCCTTGACAATGTGGTTATGATAGTCTGGCATTATGCATTCCATTATTATGAAAGTGGTTATTGATAATTAATGTGATTATTCGACTAGTAGAATATCCATGTGAGTAAGAAAACGGAATTATTTCATTTTATCTTTATCATATTATGCTGAAGATCAAGTTTAAAATAATTTTGTTTAGTTATACATTCCCTTAAATGTTTATGCTTATTTATGAAATTTTCCGCTATATTGTTATCCTTACTGAGCTTCTGAGCTCACCCCTTTCTATGTTTTATTTTTACCAGGATGTGAAGAAGTATTTTATGAATGATCTGTAGGGATAGTATGAGGATGTGAGTGTGGTCTATGGTGACAAGATGTTGCTGTAGTTTTTCAATTTATGATTTAATGTAAACTTTAGGAATGTATCTAGTGATTCCAAGGCTGTTAAACTAATTGGTCTTTCGAGACATGATCTTTTGTGATCATTCCAATGATACGTAATAATACACCAACTCTGGACTTCTGGGGTCAGGGCGTTACAGTTGGTATCAGAGGAAGTTTGGTACAAACCTTGGATGCTGGATTTAGATTAACTCTGATTGGAGCACATAACCCTAAGATAGACTTTGAGAATTATTATAAAAGAACTTCCTAAAATATTATTATTTTAGAGATTTTGTGAGTTTTATAAGTAATACATCCCTCTCTGGATACGAGTAGGTAGAGGCTGCTCTGGCATAGATGTACATAGGGGTAAAACCTGAAAACACCACATTAAGCTAGACTCGAACGGGAACTGGTGCATGAAAACGGGCCTTGTTGCACTCTTGGTTACGACACTCCAGGGGGATATGCATAGGATAACCTACATTTTCTATAAAAACCATTTTGAAGTATTTTAATATAAGATGAGAATAAATGACATGGTTAATATTAAGGTTTTTTAAATAGAAAATATGTTGTCATGATATTAGATAAATCATTTTATGACAACTATTACTCACACAATACTTTCGGGTTTTAGTCAATGGATGGATTCAAAGGAAGTCATAGTAACATTGAGAATGATGTACATGGTGGGAACAATTGTGGAAATGAGAAACTAAATAGAATGTGGATAGGTGTAAAAAATATTTTATTCATGCCGAATCAGTTTTCCAAAAATATGATCAACAACATATATATTAACCAACTCTCGGACTCAAAAAAGAAGAGAAATGTAGTGAATGATAAGAGCTCCAGCTGTGTAGACCATGGAGAGAAGAAAGCTCAATTTCTGTCATGCCAAAAATGTGGAAAGGGACACCCAGTAAAGTGTCTCAATCGAAGAAATAAATGATTTATGTGCGGTAAAGAAGGGCATAAAGTAATGAATTTTCAAGGAAAAATGAAGAGTACGATGGAAGAAAATAAAAATGATCTTAAGATTCCAATTACGGTCTTTTTTCTTAAATGTAAAGGACCTTGGCATCACCCAATTCAATGGCCTATTCTATTGGATAACCTCTTGTTCATGGAAGAACCTATGTGGAAACAAATTCATGGAAAAATGTTTAGAGTTATTAGTTCTCTTTGTTGTTGAGATTACTTTGGGTGAATTTTCTCTTATATGTGTAACCGTAAAATTTATCATGTGAAAATGAAATTTGAGGAATAATTATCTTTTATGTTGTGGATATAGTTATAAATAACCATTTTGTTTTATATGATCCTTGAATTTGAGGGAATTATAAGTTATTATATTTTGGGATGAAAATACGAGGTATGAGATAACATTTTTGGTTAAATTATGTTATGGTTATATTGAGGAATTTATCTCATTTTAGTAATGATATAAAATATAGTTTGTAAAAAAGGACAACACACAGACCGTGTGACAACCCATCACATCGGAAAAAACTTTGGGAATCGAACCCACAACCAAAGTGCGATTGGGATTTATCACCTACCACTGGACTACGTGATGTCCCTGGTCAGTATGACTAATTATTTTTTGTTAAATGATTTTATTGATCAATAATATGTTGATTTGGGATCTTATGTCTTATCAAATGAATACCTTTACTATACGAAAATGATTTGTTGATTTAGTGATAAATATTATTTGGAAGACGTTCCCTTTGTTGGGAACACTATATGGAGAAGGAAAATAGAATACTATGGGATTTAATTTGAGGAGTAATGGTGGATTTATATATATATATTTATTGTTGAATTATAGTGATTTGGGTTATTTATGGAAATTATTAGCCTATAATAGAGAATATGTTGATAGGTTAATTACTTTAAAGTTTGTGACTTTAAGATTAGTTGATGAGATTTGGAGATACAATTTAATGGGGAAGACTGTATAATCAAATTCTTCTATGTTTTGGGTTTCAAAATTATTTTTGATTATATTAATTAATTTTAGGGACAATTGTTTATTGAGTGATATTTATTGAACTTTGGGTATTGTTGGTTTAATTTTAGAAATTAAGATTAGTGTTTCTTTCTCTAATGGAATATCCTTTTGGGGGATCATCAGATATTATACTAGCCGTTTGGTTTTGATTAATCTCTAAAAACAAGTTAAATATATATTTTATCCTTCGTGGATCATGTGATTCAATAAGACGTTTATTCTAGATCTTCTATTGTGACTATGTCTTCTTGAATACTTATCGTTTAAAAATGAGTTAGTTGTAGAAATCTATTAATGAATGAAACTTTACTTAAAATGTAAGTATATCTCTTTATGTTCTTAGTCAATATTAGAAATGAATTCCTCATCTTTTTGTAATGTAACATAAAACAAAAAAATGTTGTATGTTTTCTTTTCCTACTGGGAAACTAATGACTGTTTGTTCCATCACAAGTTTGTGGTTTTCTTGTTGTTAACATTCTCTTGATCATGTTTTCTATCCCTCTCCATCAGAACTTGACACTTTATTTTCTCCTCCATATCCATGTTTTCATGGAATCCTAATATATGTTATATAGGGTAACCTCTTTACTTCTCTTAATTTGTTATAAATTGATGGTTTTATTGACTCTTTTTCCGATGTGGGGATTTCAATGAAGTTTCTGAGCCCAATTTTAAAATTGTGAGGACGCAATTCCAAAAAGAGGGGAAGGATGTAACATCCTGGTTAAATAAAGATTAATACATTTTCATATTTATTAATATTTTTGAATTAAATGTTAATTTTAATTTAAATGGGATGCTATGTTCGATGGCTTACCTGATACACAACAACATGGTTCTTTGAAATCGTACATTGCACACTAATAATATAATATTATTATTTTAAATGGTACTTAATGCTGAGCTATTGTATTGGTGGAAATTAATAGAACTAACCAAAATATGATTATATCTGTTTGTTAAATGTTTTTACATTTATCCAATAAAAAGTTCAAGGCTTAAAATAAGAAAGGAATTCGATTTTAAGCATAAATTCTCTAATATTCATTAAAAAGCTGATTTACCGCCTTCTGATGGAGAACCCTCTTGAAATATATTTTAGGTCCTCTTTATATTTTATATTTGACAAAATAAAAATCTTCTTTTGAATCATGACATGAAAATTTACTTTGGGTAAAATAATGGTATGTTTTTGATAAAATTCAGTTTTTTGATGAATAGTGAAAAATACTATATTTTAATTCAAAACTGTGTTTTAATCTAATTTATTTATATGGTTAGATTATATTTTTAATTTGTTTTTAAGTGTAATAAGAATATATTTTTACCATTTAATCCAATGTTGGTCCTTGGAATTAATTTCACTTTGAAATTGGACATAAACAAGTGTCAAGCATTTGCTAGTTATTATTTCTTAAAAACACGCTATTTTTTAACAACGGGAATTAATTTTAAATTAATTAATGAAACTTTTATTTTTTGAATTTGTCAAAATAGATATCATTTTTTAATTCATAATATCTAATAAATATTTCGCTGAATTTTTGTCATTTTTCTAAAAGACATCAATTTTTATGAATAGTGAAACCACTTAGTAGAAGTTAAAAAGCAACTTTTACATTTAAATGAATTTATCCACTTATGTGGGTTGAATATAAAAAAACCAAGAGACACGGTTAATATCAAAAATTAAAATTTGGTTCAATAAGATGAAAATAATTTTTGTTGAATAGTAACTTTTGACGTTTATTTACCGCGGTTAAAGGTAAATAGGGTCATTCAAGGTAAAAAGTATATTATAATTATAAAAAATTACCTTAAGACTTGTATTAACTTATTGGATGAGGAATGGCTTACCATGGTCATCCTTGCATTCATTTTGGGACCCCATGGAGCCACTTTATTGTGATAATGACTCTTTAGATTAATTAATTTAAAGTAAAGACGAAAATGACACAGACAAATATCTTTTAGTAAATGAATTTTTACCTGTTGTTATATAAGTTATATATTTACAATAATTATTCATTGGAAGGATTAAAATATTTCCTACATCATTGTATTTTTTTATATATTTTATATATCAAATAACATAAATTAATTATGACACAATAATGAAGCAGTGTTTACACCATTAATAAATGATTTAAACAATTAAGATTATAATGATTAAAATATTATCCAAAACATGACTAATTATGATTGGATGATTTTATTTCGAATATTAGTCATCTTATCTGCTACTTTAGTGTGTTTTGGACCTTTTTAAACCGAAGATAAGTTTATAATAAAATAATAGTTTCACACTTTCCTAAAGACCCCCTCTTCTCCCTTATAAAGGAAGACCACTTCTAATCAATTAATAAAACCTCTCAAGCCTTTTGGATCATTGATCCTCTACCCAATTAATATCCCAACATCAATTTCCTCCACCTAGAAGCCTTACCTTAGGCAGAAGGAACTTCAAGAAGTCCTTTTGGTTCAAACCAAATGGTGTTGCCCAAATTAAAGGTAACAGTTTCTCTCAATTCATTTCTTTTATTTTACATCTCCAACCCCATGAACTCTTTTTATTCATTTATTTTCTTAAAAAACCAGTATATTTAATATCCTAGGATTTTGTTATAAGAATTATTTGAGCTACACTTACACACACCTCCATCTAATGGGTGAAGAACATACTTTTTCTATGGATGGAAAACTAACGCCTCACGAAACAATGATTGTTCGATAATCTCCTACCGCCTCTTATGGTGGCCGTTATGATGGAACTTTATTTATATATTATGTATATAATTTTTATTTTTTCTCTATTATTCTATAATTTTCATTTAAAAATACACCAGTATGCTTTCCAATATGTGTCACCACGATATTCTCATTTGAGGAAGTGTGGACTATCGCCCCCTCAAGGTGATGTGATTCGTTCATGACATTCATCGAATATATAAAGGAAATATTTAATTAAAATAAGTAAAAAATATATCATATGATATTATACTATAATTATAATATACCTATGTATCATTATGTTTTAATTCCATTTAAATAAAAAATAGAAATGGAAGTAGTGTTCATGCTTACGTACAGTTTACCGTCTCCATGAAAGGTGCTTTTCATTTCTTATCTCCAAATGTTAGGTACTGTTATAAATACATATATATACTAGATTTATATTATATATATGAAATATAAATCATTTATATCATTCTGGAGATAATGTACTTTTGACCACATGGAAAATTTGTAATTATAACAAGTTCATTTTTTACTCAAGATCTGAACATCAATAAAATATCCAATATGAACTCAAATAATTAACTAATTATTATAGAAAGGTAATAAGTGATATAAAAGGAATAATAAAATTTAAAATTGTTCTTAATCAAGTAGAAATTAACTTAAATTTATTGTTCAGGAAGAACAAGGAACACACAAGACATTTCAGACTTGAGGTAAGGGGTTTCTTATCTCAATTTTAATTCTGAGAGATTTCCATTGTTCACGAGTTATTTATTGCATGTGGTGTGTGTAATTCCCATGATTGTATTAATTTTATAATATACTTTATTTTATGGATATTTACAGCATAATTGTATGATCCTTCTTTCATGGTTTCATGTTTTATATGTTACCAAATCGTCAGGGGAATTTGAAATTTCAATTTCTACTCATTCGGCTTTACGCATACTTCATTGATTATTTTACTCCATGATTATGTGTGGAATCACTATTTATTTGATTATGTCATAATTTCCACTCCCTTTTCTATGGATATACTTTTTATATACATAATCACTTCATTGAAAAATTCTCAAGTCATCAATATGAACTTGATACGAGTAATTTTAACTCAATCTCCATTTGTTGAGTTTAATATCCAATTAGTTGGTGTTGTGATTACAAGAATATGTTTGAATGTCCTATGATTGATTTACATTGAATATCTAATCATATTTAGTGTAGTTATATTTTTCACACATAATTTTGTCGTAGATTTATCCTTAACCTAAGGATATGGTCTTTATAAGAGATTTCATCTCAATTTACATTCCATCGAGACTTCATTGTTGTTATACACAAAATCAGTTTTATATGGTGTATATAATGTACATTGAAAAATTATATCATGAATCTCTTTATTCTCACGATATTACAAAGTTTTGATTACCTAAATTATTTGAATTCATGTTTCTCTCTTTTGGTTAGGAACTCTAACTAAAATATCATTTTAAATGTTTTAAATATGTATTATTCTAAATTTTCTCATTAATGTCCATGATTTAAAAATAGTTTTAAAGATTTATTTATATGGACATTAATGTTTTAAAATTAAAACTCCTTTTAAAATTTTCAACATGATATGGGACACTTTGATTCAAAAATATATTTTTAAATGGATGCATGACAAATAGTGTGACTTTTAAATGTTTTCAAGAAAAAGGGGGATATTTCTCTCAATAGTTTGATAATTATTTTAATATATATAAATATCCTTCATTATTCTTGATTGAGGTTAATCTGATACAATTAAATCCTCTTTATTGTATCAAATGAGTTATGATTTACTGTGGATGTGCTATTTTTATACCATTCATGGTTTGTGGTTAATGTATTGACATTTTGTATGGTAGTTTTAGTATGATGTTTTATGTTATATTTCAAACATTTCATATGAGGAATGTATTAGACATAGTAAGTGATGGGTGAAGCCTGCTATAGCTCCTTGATGCACCAGTAGGTCTCATGAGACAAACTAGTGCCCTGCCAGATGGCCTTGAAAAAATCTTATTTATAGTCTTGGCACAACGCCTTGACTATGTTGTTATGATAGTCTGAAATTATGCATTCCATTATTATGAAAGTGGTTATTGATATTTCATGTGATTATTAGATGATTAGAACATCCATGTGAGTAAGTAAATGGCATTATTTCTTTTTATCTTTGCCATATTATGTTGGACTTCAAGTTTAAAAGGCATTTGTTTTAGTTATACATTGCCTTAAATGTTTATGCTTATTTATGAATGTTTCTGCTGTATTGTTATCCTTGCTGAGCTTCTGATATAACCCCTTTTTATGTCATATTTTTCTCAGGATGTGAAGACATATTTTATGAATGACCTGTAGGAATAGTATGAGGATATGAGTGTGGTCTATGGAGACAAGATGCTGTTGTATTTTTTCACTTTATGATGTAATGTAAACCATAGGAATGTATCTAGTGATTACAAGGATACTAAACAAATCGGTCTTTCGATACTTGATCTTTTGTGATCATTCCAATGATACATAATAATTCAACGACTCTGGGCTTTTGGGGTCGGGGCGTTACATTAGTATTATCACAAAACAGTGTGATGAAATAATTATTATTATTAAGTATCACTTCATGCATTTGTAAGAAATTTCCAAATACAAATGAATTCCTTAGCTACATAAATATATTCTATATACATAGACTCCACAATAGAATCAGAAACAAATGGATCCTCTAAAATCTTTGAGATTATAGCTCCTCCATTGAGACATAAACTATATACTGACTATAAATCCATATAATTATGATCTATTTGAAAACTAGCATTCGTATAACCCTTGCTTACTAGTTTCTCAACTCCTCCATACACTAGTAACAAATCTATAGTTCTTCCTAGATACTTAGGGATATACTTCACATTTGTCCAATGATTTTATCCAAGATCTACTAGATATCTTCCAACCATGCTCAAGTCATATGAGTAATATAGTCTAGTAAATAGTATGACATACATGATTGATCCTATCAATGAATCATATATTATCTTAGTAATTCACTCATTTAATGTTGTATATAAGGAATCATATTTTTTGAATGATGTAAACCATGTGACACTAGAACTAATCCCCTCTCATATTGTTCCATAATAAATCTCTTTATTATATGGTCGAAATATAAACATTGGCTCAGTCCAAGAATCCTCATTATTCAATCATGAATGATCTTGATCCCCAGAATATTGGATGCTTCACCTAAGTACTTCAGGAATAAAAACTTGTTTAACTAGTCCTTAACATAGTGATAAACTAGTATGTCATTTTGAGTAAATAATATTTCATCTGAATATACTACTGGCATAATGACCACATTCCCAATAAACCACTTGTTAACACATATGTAACATTCAATCTTAATGAAACCAAATTATTTTATGGATACATCTAATTGAATGATCAATGAACAAGTTGATTGATTCAATACATAATTGGATCTCTAAAATCCAAAATCTCATTGGCATCACATGGAGACCCAAAAAAATTTGGTTGGGTGATTAGATATCTTTATTTTGGTTCCCTTTAATGAATACAATTTTGATATCCATATTCCAAATCTCATAGTAATTTTAGTTTTCTATATAATGTTGAACACTAATTGATTTGAACATGGAAAGGGATGGAATAGTTTCATTGTAGTCAATTCCTTGATGTGGTTTAAAACATTTTTCCACTAACCTTTCATTATTGGTATTTATATTACCTTTTATATCCATTTTCATCTTGAAGACCCATTTTCATCCTATAGTATTTATATCGACTGGAATGTTGACTATAACCCAAACATGGTTCTAATACATGAAATAAATTTTATAATTCATGGATTCTTTCCAGCTTTCAGTTTCTGAGCTCTGGAATACATCCTTTTAGGATATAGGTTCATTATTTTTGACCAATAATGATTCACCATGTTTGGTGACTAGAAAACAAGATCTCTATAGTTATCTTACCTCTCTTATGATCTTATGAAGTACTTCTGTTTTATGATCTAATTCATCAATTGGTACCAGTGGAATACATTCCTATACTAACTCTTGTGTATCTTTATCATTAACTTCGTCAAAGTTAAGATTTCTCCCACTATCCCTTTTGAGGATTTGATCCCTAAAGTGAAATATATCTTATCTGGTGACAATATATGTCATGTATGAGGGTTTTTATATTAAGTAGCAATTTTTTTCTTTGTGATACCCTATAAAGATTTACTTTTTGGCATGGGGTGCTAGTTTTTTTCTTGATAATGCCTTAAAAACTCCTCGCAACTCTATAGATGTGTATGTGAAAAAACAAGTTTCTTTTTTCCCTTGACCAGAATAGAATTTCATTTTCCTCTTTAGTTGGTACTTAGTTAAGTGTGTAAGCCATTGTTTTTAATGTAGAACCCCAGAAGGATAATGTAAGATCTATATGACTCTTCATCGACCATACCGTGCATAACATGGTATGGTTCCTCCTTTCAGAAACACCATTCCACTGTGGAGTGTAAGGTGGTGTGAGTTGAGATGGAATCCCAATCATTCATAAAAAATTAATGATGTCTTGGTTAATATATTCACCACCTCAATCTGATAAATGATTATTTATCTTCATTCCATCAAGATTAACTAATTAATTCTTGAATTCTTTGAATTTCTCAAAGGACATGCACTTATATCTCATCAATTTGATATATCCATATTTACTATATTCATATGTAAAAGTTGTGTAAGAATATCCAACTCTAGATTCTATTTTAAATGGTCCACAAAAATTTGTTTCTAACAATCCTATAAGATCTATGGCCCTTTCACCATGTCCACAAAATAGTGGTCTTTTCAATTTTTTTCCTTTAAAACTAGAATTAAATATTTCAAGTGGATTTATCTTAGAAGATTCTAAATAAAAATCTTGACAGAGTTTTGAAAAACTATTTTCATTTTGATTACTAGGATAGTGATGCCATAGTTGGGTGTTAAAGGAGTCATGTGAATGTGATTCACCATTTATTACCAACACATGGTTTTCAAATATTAATACATAATGATCTTTATTTAAATGTGTCATCCTGTACCATTTTTTCCTTACTAAAGAAACATCTTCTTTCCTAATTAAAAAATAAACTCATCTATATCGAGGAATGATATATAAATAATGTTCATGGTAACTTTGGAGATTTAATAGAAATATTTTAAAACGAAAGTCATTCTATTTGGGAATGAAAAGTCATAATCACTAATTGTTATGTAATCCATCTTCACTCCATTGGTTTCTCTCAGATCCACCACACCTCTATAAATCTTTTGAAATCTACTCGGCTCCTGAAATTGGATATAGATATGAGTTGCAAAAGCTATATATAATACACGATGTGTATATATTGAAAGGTTACACTTGATAATGAATTCATTATTAGAATCCTATTTTTTATGGGTGCAGTTCCTCTTCTAGTGGCCTAACATTCCACATGGAAAACATACTACCTCGTATTCCTAGCTGTACCTCTAGATCTTTCTCTTCATAGAAGGATATTTCTCAAAAGATTTAGATTGTTTATATTTATTAGGTCCCTTTTACTTGGTCATCCTTTTCTTATTCCCTATAAAGACTATGGGTTTATCACTCCCCACGTACTTATTCATTTGGTAAATCAATTTAAGATGTTTCAAGGGACACCTCTCATTATTTCTCATATATTAATTAATAATAAAAATATAAAAGGTTTTGGGAAGTGATGAATGTATGAGATATATATTAAAATTATATGAGAATTTAATCCCTAAGATATCTATGAGATCAATGTATCCAATGATCTTGACTATATAGGGCCTAGATGGTGTATAATCAAAAATATTAGTTTTATATAAAACATCGTTGATCTCATACCTCTCTTGTCATAACATCTCTTCATAATGATCTAAAAGGTGAGAAATCATTTTATATGCATCTATTTCTTCATGTTACTTTAAAATCATGTTGGAATTGGATGATTAGATGAATAATTGAACACTTATATCATTATTTAGTTATTTATCAAAGAGATATGTAACTTTATCACTTGCCTAAATACCATGTGAAACTAGAAAAGGTTCTTACCGTACATACAATTTTCATTCATGGAAAAGAATAATGCATAAGCACATATAACATTATTGTAAATTTGTTCTGAGGATAAGGATATCCTTATCATGTTTGGATCATAGTTATATGTATGATTTTATTTTATAGATTTTCTACAAATAAGACAATCATAATTTTAGTACTATATCGAATAATATTTAGACAAATAAATACATATTAAAGTTAATATTCTCCAACTATTTTATAGAAACCTAGTATCCATCCCCATTTTCTTTAGAATATCCTAGTTCTTATAAATTATAGAGGAAAGGATCCATATTACCCTTACCAATAAACACAATATTATTGGTCATGAAACATGAGTCATTTTAGTTATGAATTCAAAACGACTACTTCATTAAATCATAGTTCATTGATATATTGAGTTTACACCCCAATAAAAAAATCATTAATTTATATTTTCTCAGCCCTAGCATCATAGTTACCAAAGAATTTATTTATAAGTCAACTATTGATGTGAACTAAGTTAATTCAACGCAAAACAAGATGTTAGAATTCCTCAATAATTGAAAGCACCCCAAATTTGGCTAGTCAAGAACATTTAATTATGGTTTGATTTTAATGAATATAGTTGAAGCCTATATTGACTTAATAAATTTAATTAAGGAATGTTATCATTTCTATGTAAATTTAAATTTAGTATCTTTATTACATGCTGGTCAATGTTAATTGTTTATTTAAGTGACTAACCATGATTTAGATAATATTTACGCATATGTTAACTTGTTTTAGATTTATCTTGCATTCATATTAATATTATTAATTTATGTTATTGATACAAAACATTTAAAATAGAATATCCTTGGAATTTAAAAAATAATAATAAAGCATTATGTTCATGAGCTTTTACTAGTGGTTATATTATCTAGAGGTTGATAAAATAATTGTTGACATAAGGGGGAAATACCTTGAACCATTTTTGTTTCGTGTTATAGAATTTCACCTATCTATCTTGGATTGGTTTCACCCTAGCTCATAACTTGAATCGACACCGCTATCTTGGTAGTTACATCCATTACATATACTTTTACTCCCATGCAAGTGAGTCTAAAAGGGTTTGCATAAAAGAAACCATGGGAATGTTGTCTGTACATAACAAGACCAAATAAGTCATACAAGCCAAAAAATTAATTTATTAACAATCTAAATGGTAATAAATCCCATAAAATGATATATACATTTATGATGATCACCCACTTTCATGAAATGAATTACACATTTAATAAATTTATCATTCAATTTATAATCAATCTTATTTATGATAAATCACGCATGAATCAATTAATTATCATCTTAAAATAATAAATTATTTTATCTTAATTCCCATAATAATTTCATTGACATTCTCATCTATTATATTTGTTCATAAAATAAATAAATTCATTTGAAATTAACATTATACATAAATATACCTTGTTGGAAACATGGTGAAAACCGATCAGAATCTACCCAACCTGTATTATACTCATAAATTGATTTACCTTTTGGGAAAAATATCACATGTTAATTATCATTTACATTCATGATTTGTATTCTCAAAATAATTATTACACAAATTACATGAATCTTGGGTCACATATTATGCTTCAATGCATGTAGAGTAACAACAGTAATAAGACTCATCTATGATATGCATATCTGAACATTACATAGATATTAATTTAAGAGTTATATAAATATATATATATATATATATATTAAAACCCTATCACATAGTGTCTCCTATCTACATAATTACCACACACAATCACATGTTGATATGTTTTAAATAATATAATAATTAAATTAAAAATATATATAGTTAGGTAAAAGAACTCAACATGTATATAAGAGAAACACAATGTGTATGCCTCCCAATATATATCTGAGGCACATTTCTAGGGACTCGTCATGTAAACCATGCATTGCAAAATTTGGGTACATGGTGTACATTAAGGACAACATAGTGTCTTAACTCCGAGTTACATGATCACATGTCAGGTATTCTATGTATGGAATACATGGATCGTATGTGACTCAAAGGCACTACATATCGTGTATATGAGACACATGGAAAGTAATCGGGCTGATCATACTCCAATCTAGCCCAGTTAAAACACAATGTAATAATTAACTACACCACATTCCAACAATGAACACAGATTAAGATATTTCTGAATTAACTCCTAGTGCATTGAACACAAGTAAACGACATGCACCTTTAGTTACATGGCATGTACTTTTGTGTTGTCTGACAATAATTCCTAGCACCTCCATATGAGTTCTTATATTTTATTTTAATAATAAAATTAGTTATTTAAATTATATATATGAGAAAATAAGGATGAATAATCACATATAATTATTCAAAAAAAGTATTATTAAAATTGAATTGAAAATATAAACTAATGTTCATAAATCACCCGTGATATTTAAATAATTATAATTAATTATTCAACCTTTCTATGATACCACTTTTAGGTTCTAGGAATAGTAGAAGCATGCGATTGGTGATTCTCAGCATTTTTTCTCTATGTTCAATGATAAATCAGAGATCTGTAAGATGATAAATGTCATGTTCAGTAAAATTTAATCAGAGAAGATAGACAACATGACTCACCCCGAAATGAGAGAGATAATTATCACATATTATTCAAAATTAATCTAATTAAATAATCATTACCCTAATAGAAATATTTCATTATTGATGGATATTATAATAGATCTATTATACGATGCCATTGCATTGTTGGAATCAACTGATGATTCCCTTCATAAGTGATCTTTAAATGTTTCATGAATCTATAAATTCTACGGAAGGAATCCATCGGTGATAGCATGGGAGATCATGCACTTCTGTCCCCATCCTTTGATCACTATGAGAAATGTTTCCAAAGAATTGTTCTTAATCTAGTAGAAGAACATTAGTATCCATTCTTGGGAGCGATCGTGGAGAAGAGGGATCTCATGGGCTTTAGAGAATTCTAAAATTCATTTATGTAGAACCAAAATAAATGATTTTTTTCTAATAAAATAACATAAATGGGTTTATATATTTTTAGTGTTAAAATAATATAATTTCACAAGTACCCATAACTATTTATTTAATACATGAGAAAATACCATGTCTAATAATAAAATTAATTTTATTATGTCTTGAAATGTAGGGACCTGAAACATAATGTACATATATATTACATTACTTTTGTGGAATACTTAGTACATAACAAAACACACACACAAGGATCGTAATAGTTTAGTGTCTTTGGAAACTCGGAACGTAATCTTCTAATCCTGGTGAATGATCTTCAACATCTCCCATAAAGTTCATCCCTTTTTTTATACCTAAAACCTTTCTTTATATCCGGGGGAAAAGTAAACATAAAAGGGTGAGCTCAAATTCTCATTAAGGGTAAACAAAAGAAATATCAATCACATCATATTAATAAGAACATAACATTTTGGAAATCTTTATCCTGCAAAAGAGAGACTAATTTCATAACATGGGATAAATCATAGTAGTGAAATGAAATCCCAATAATCATAACATAAAACATGAAACATTGTGGCATACACACATAATCATAGAAAATAATTTCTTGTTAGTCAAGACTCATTTCCAAGACTATCTTAGTGGACAAAGCCTATTTCTGAACTGAGTCACCCTCGTTTCAGTCCTGTTTCACTGAACCGGTATAACCTACCGTTCCAGCCATGTCTATCTCATGAGATATAAAATCTTTACCAAATGAATTTGAGGGAGATATAGGTCCCACCCATCTCATAATGATACCATTCTTATGTGTGCCACACAATCATAAATCATACATCATTTCATAACCCATGTAATAAAAATGGGAATCTTAGACATCGTGACATCATAAAACAATTCATATAAGATAAAGGAATTCATAAAATTATAATTCCATCACATCATAATCAAATCAATGAAATAATAGGGATAAAAACATAACCCTTTATTATCTTAGATGGAAAATAATTTTGATAAAACACTTGAACTTCATTTTTGAGGAAAATATCCTATCTACTTTAAAAACATTTTTCCTTTCTTAATATGTCATAGAATTTTAAACTAAAATATGTTGAATAACAATAAACATGAATACTTGTAAGGGAAGATTCTTGGAAATAATTTTTTTAAAATCCATTCATGCCGTATAAGTTAAAAAAAACATTCTTCTTGTACTTTTGTCGGAAATGTCAAAAAGTACCTCGTATGAAAAACGACAAAAGATTCCTTTCATATCTTTTACTAAAAACTCACATAAGGGTAAAGTTGGATTTAAAAAATTGTAAGTGGATGTAAATAACATTACATATTGAGGAAACATGGATGTGGATGATAAAATATACCACAGTAAATTTCAATGTACAAACAATCGCAGATAAAAATGAGATTTTGATATTTCACTTACCGTAGGTCCGACTTGCTTTGTACGTGTCCGAACCACCTGTATAATGATTTAAATCATGTTAATGACTTATTCCAGAATCATATTCATTGTTATTATATCATATATGTTCCACTTATGACTTTATATTACCCGTTCTTTTGTAAATTCATGTTAAAGAAGCGTTTTGGGTAAAATCATTTCATTTATCATAAGAGATTGGACTTGTTGTTATTGACATTATTATAAATTATATCATGATTTACTTACTTACAGAATATAATGTTTGATTTATATATCATATATATTCAGTATATATATATATATATAATATATAGATAAATGAAATGAAACACACCGTTCATGGAGACGGTAGTCCGTACGTACGCATGAACGTTGCTTTCCTTTTCTTATTGTCTATATTTGATATTATGAACTCAAAATTGATTTCTATTTTACCTAATTCAAAACATATCAGTTGCATTAAATAATTTAAAAATTAATTCCCGTCGTCAAAACAAATAGCGTGTTTTTAAGAGATAATAACTATCAAAAGATTGAAACTTGTTTATAACTAGTTTAAATGTGAAATTACATCCAATGACCATCATTGTATTAAATTGTAAAAATATATTCTAAATATACTTTAAAACCACTCAAATTAATAATTTATCACTATTAATTATTTCGATTGAAAAAGTTGTTTTTAATTATAATTTAGTAATTTTCACTATTCATCAAAATATGAAAGTTATCCGAAAATCACCAAAATTTCACCCTAAGCTAATTTCGATATTACAAATCCATAAATGAAGTCCATTTTGAAAAATAAAATTTACAAAATTTCAAAAAGTGGTTATTACTATTCAAAAAGGCTAGTTTTAATAATATCTTAATAGCATATCGTTGTTTAGCGAAACTTGGTGTTGCATACAACACACGCTATCTTGGAAGGTCGTGATTGCGTGTAGTTCAAGCCAGGTCCGAGATCTGTGTTGTGAAAGCTCCTTTTGGAGTAGCGTATAACACAAGGCATTAATTAAATTAAAAATAATATTTTTCATAAAATCTAGGGGTGTTACATGACATGTTCATAACATTTGAATTAAAATTAAATATTATTTAAACCAATAATTTTCAATATTTAATATTTTTCTCACCAGGCCTAAAATTTCAGTTTCATAATTCCTATATAATATATATTAGACCATGACTGATGTATATTTATCTATTTAATAAATTAAAATCCATTATTCCTAAATACATAAAAAATAATATATTAACTTAAAATAAAATAAATATTTTTAAATTATTCTGCTCACATTATATTTCCTTGAGTAATTGTTGATGGAATAAATTTGATCCAGAAATCAAGAATAATTGTTAAACAACGTTCCAGAATAATATTTATTCAAATTTTTAAATAATAAAAGATAACATATCATTTAACTGAGATTCTGGATACATATAGTTTGTCACAGTCTAGGGAACTTTCTCAGTGGAATTTGGAGAAGAAGGCTTAATTCCCCAAATGGCATCTAGAAACATGATAATAAATCCATTGTAGAAATAGGTTTATGTATGAATGACATAATACATCACAAACACTTACTGTATAATGTAATTCCTTTATCATAATATCTCACATCTAGTAGGTTTTATGTCAGTGCCATCAACCTATGTCTGCGATGTCATTTTTTCGACTTTTAAAAATTTGAAATTTCATATAGAACACTCTGGAAATATATTTGTTTAGGAAATATAAGTTCAATAATAGGGCATAATATATAAACATATAATAAAAAATAAAAGGTATAAATCATTTACTTAATTATTAATTATTACAACAATACTTCTGACATGCCTAATGTATCCTACCTCACCGTGAACAACTATCATTGCGGATTTTGTCAATACATCCAAGTAGAACCCTCATGAGACTCATTAATAATAATTTAATATTATAAGAAAAAATACAAACATTCGTAGATAGGGACATCTAATGACACATATAAATATGGATTTCCTACTGGGGGGTCTCATTACCATAATAACCCGCTTGATATAAACACAGTCATACCCTATGTGAATGTGCCTCAAAGACCTATGAGCCTCCACCCATGATAGCCTAAATCTTGTTCATCCCTAAAATGATATCACCTATCTAGAGTATATATATGTAATAATAGTTTTTTTCACTTCTAGGTTCTCATCATAAAAGGGAACTAACATGTCATTTTAGTGTGATAGCCACTCGAGGGACATTATCACATACTATGTTACAAAAAACAATAATCATGATGTAGTGAAAGGTTTGTAAATATTTAAAAATATGAATAAAATTTATCATAAATTATATAAATATTGGTTATGGGGAACCAACTCCAACATATGAAACACCCTCTCATCGAACATGCCTAATCAGTAAGGGAATCCTAGGGCTTGATGCCATTTTCCATCATTAGTGTTTAAGAAATGATCAATAGGGAATTCTTAGATTGTATGCATTGATCAATGGAAGAATACAATATTGCCCAACTAGATAGGTAATCCCATAATTTGATGAAATATTTTGTCCTTAGTGTTTAATTGCAAATCAATATGGCAACCTTAGAGTGAATTCTATAATTGAAAACATAATAAAATATTCCCTAACAAGGAATGGTATCCTAGGACTTGATGAAATTGTTTATCCATGTTGTATAAGAATCGATCAATATGGTACCATCATGAGTGTAATCCCCAATAAATAGCAAAATAAAACATTCCACAACCATCATGGGAATCCCATGACATGAAGACATTTTTCATCCATTTTGTGTAAAACTCGATCAATACAACCTCCTCAATGTGTAATCCCTGATCAGAATAATAATAAACTTTTCCCTAATTAGCAATGGAATCTCGTGAAGTAATCACATTTTCTATTCTCGGTGTATAATCCAGGATCAATAGTGAATCCTAATTGTGTAATACCCATTCAATCAAACTACAATGGCTCTAATTACGTATATAACAAGGATACATTGGTTTTCTCCCTATGTATTGAGCTCAAGATTAAAATCTTCTTAGGGATTCAACAGTGTGTAAACCCTTCACCTTTGTGCATTGAAACTGGTTATTCGTTATCCCTTGTTTTTCACACTATAAATATCTTACATGATATCCTGGAGACTTAATATCCATATCATTCTCCTCATGAATCCCCACCAGCTAGAGAAATTTCAACAAGTAAGCCTCAATGAGTGGCAGGATATATTTTCCTTTACACTAAGGCATCTACCTTGGTTCTGATGCAAAGGGAGTGAATAAACTACATGATGTTTCATTCCTACCATAATCCAGATAAATAGGATTCCATTTTAAGGATTGAGCTCAAATAAACACCTACTATAGTGTAATTCCATTCATATATATAACATCTCTACCATTGGGATCCAATAGTTCCCATGGGTTGATTACTCTACCAAAATACATCATTGGACATAGATAATGAATGAACTACAACAATTGTGATTAAATCTATAATTCGGATACATGGGGCATATCCCAAATACTCAATCTATTATAATTAGTACCTCAGAGCACTACTATATATCCTCTCCACAAGATGTTAAATTGAACACGTCTAATGAACTACTTGTGTTTTGATTCATTTAATAATTATTATATATAGTATGCCTCATAATGGATCAATCATGTACTTGGAATATTAAACCACTTCCATGCATGGAATAATATTCTGATGGATATGCTTATATTGATTCAACATATATTAAAGTTACCCATCATTAGTTAAATGTATGAAGAAACTCATATACATATAAATGGATTAACTAAAGATATCCCCTTTAATTTTTTGATCAAATGAGATTCCATTTAATTTTTATATAGATATAATTAACCTATAATAATTTTGTTAGGGTATCTAGTTCTATTTTGAGATTAGGATGACACTAGTAACCATATCTTAAATCTAAAAGAGAGTCTTAGAGTAGGAAACAATTCCCCTTAAATTGTTGGGATGAGTCCGACCTCCCATCCTCTTGACCAATGAATGTCCCTAAGAATCATTGTGTTTGAAACCCCAATTGGCCACATAACTTTGGAATGTATGTATATACTATGTTATGGTTGAGGAAACCAATGGGAGTTACCATTTAAAATGATAATGATCTAGTATTAATGATTATGAAAAAGGTTCAATCCACCACAATCAATAACCAAACCCAATAGATCCCACCTTAGCAAGGGATTCACCTTTCATCTCTTTCCCATTGAAACAACATTGAATAACTGTTAACGTGTTATTTGATTTAATATCTACCAACCCATTTATAACTAATGAATTTGTGAAGGGTACTTTAGTACCACTTTATGGATTAGATGTTAAACTAACAGTGAATCCCCAACATAGTAAGGTGATCTCATCTCAATTATTTGATTCTTCTTATATTTTAATGCATTAGAATGTGCTTCTTCAAAATCTCATCATTCCTCCTCTAGTGTAATTTGATGTTACCTTAGGCATGTATTGGTTTTCTACATAAATAATACAAGAATTTTTGATGAATGGAAGTCATGTTAGATATGTGAAACCAACATATTATTTTCTATTAGTGTGATGATATATATATCATTCCAACAGCAAATAAATATATTATATGGTTCTTGATTCTTATTCAAATGTGGTGTTTATCTAAAATGGTTGTGGAGAAACTCAAGTACATGATTGATCCATTATGAGGCGTACTATATATAATAATGATATTATTATTTTAATATAAATAACACCATGTTATAAACCTATATCAAATAGTTAATATATAATTCCCCTTATTGAAGTGAAGGAATAAAATAACAAAATCAGGGACAATCATGATGGGTGATTTATTTTTTCATGTGCTTCATCTTGGGGTAATCCTGTTATTTTTTATGAATAATTATTGATCATTTCAATTTTGTAGTTATTATCAGAAACATAACAATATGAAAATAAATATAATGTATAATCATCCTAGTATTAATTACTTATTTTCTCAACTATCTAAAGATCAATACATTTCCACGTTTGACCTCCATTATGGATATCATCAATTAAGGTTCAAGGAGGAAAAAAATTATAATATTCTCTACAGGGTATGAACATGATGAATTTATAGTGATTCTATAAAATCCCATTATTTTACCATTATCATTATGTTTTTAATTAATAATGTATTTAGATATCACCTTGATCTGTTTGGGGAAGAAATAATAGATGATATTCTTTTATATTTAAATACTGGGGAAGAGCATGAATATAACTCGAGGATTGAAAAGAACACTCTTAAGAGAATATATATGAAAAATTTACCATGAGTTAATTTTTTCAACCAAACAACCATTTATTAGTCATAAAATTTCAACAAATGTGTATTTATATATATATATAATAATTGAATTTCATTTAATGTTATCCTAGATTTACCATAGTTCCTAAGATCAATAGTTTTCTTTGTTTCAATAGATATTATCAATTCTTTGGGAAAACATTATCATTGATTTACGATACAATCACCACATTAAATATAAAGGGATTATTGTTCCTTGTGATAGATGAATGTGAGGAATACTTCAAGGAACTGATGAAAAAATTAGTTAATAAACAAGTTCTTACACTACCCTATATTAATGAATGGTTTAATATCATTAATCATTCATAAAATATGTTTCTATGATTTTTTCATTTGTAGAATGATATGGTGATTTATTATACCTTACAAGATTTGAAGATTCATGAATAGAATTACCCAACTCATAATTTGGAGTTAGCTAGGGAAATGTATTAATTATTGATATGGATGCAATATTTTTATGTAGAATTTGGAGATATTTATACTAATCAAAAAAATAAAGTATATATTTACTCAGATAAAAGGTTCATATGTGCTAGAGAAGACGGTTTGAGTTTATTAGTGATTATTAATGTTCAATTCATTACCACCATAGGAATGTGAACATGTTGGAAAATGATCAGAGTCAAAAAGATCATGCTAGTTTCTCTATGATGAGTATCATAGAAGATCACATATTTTTAGTTTTTAAAAATATGGATTTCAAAAACTAGATGTAATGGTAAAAAACATTTCTATCTCAAATGAGTGTTTAACCATCAAAATATGTGAATATTAAAAATAAATATAAATAATATCATGATTTTTATGATAAAAGAAGAAATACTCCAAAGATCAAAACTGATTATTATATAGTGATAAAGTTTAAGAAACATTTCTCTGTCTCATCAAATTCCCAACTTGAAGAAGGTTCTATTATATGTATCTCATTGTTCATCATTCTCTAGTCATCTTGGAATTAGAATCATTTATAGATATCTGAATGAATATTTCATATGGGACAACATGAAGGGTGATATTGTAGAGTTTGTATCCCCTTTCATGGTATGTGATAATGTTAATGGTGAGAGATAAAGGCAAAATGGGATGTTATTACCATCACCAACACTAGAATTGAATTGGGAAAAAATCTACATTGATTTTTTGTTATTATCTCAAAAAATTCTAAGGAAAATATTGTATTTTTGGGTTGTATTCAATCACCTTATGAAGACATAAATATTCATTACTATCATATAATATTTATCCTTTGATATTCCTTCCAAAATATATATTAATGAATTATTATGTTTTTTTAAAGTAAATCATTCTATTGTATCTGATTGGGATCTTAGGTTTAGGTCAATGTTTTGGAAAATTCTTCATCAATCTCAATATTATATGTTTTGTTACAAATTTTTTTAATATCCTAATTAATATGTTTTGTCGGAGAGAACCAATCAAACTCAAGAAGACATACTATTGTCTCTTTAAATTCAATGGTGGTTTGTATCAATACCATCCTTTATTAGTGATTTCATACAATAATATCTTTCAATCACAAATTTATCTGGATCTTAAAGAATTCATCTATGGAATTAAGTGTGTAACTCCAATTTAATCGAATAAGGGTTGAGGTTGAAATATATGGATATGACATTCCTACAGAATTTATATATAATGTAAGATTACTTCATTATCACGTCAAGAAAGTTTAGATGTGATAGAAAATTTTGGATAAAAATCATTGAGGAAATATGAAATTTTAGTATGGTGATAACGTGTACTTATGAATTACTCTATGGTAGGAGACAATAATATTTTAATATAAAGGAAATATAAGTCATATCGATTGTTTACATTGTTCACAATTTGTTTCATGTATCTCTCACGAGGAAGTACATACCTGATCCTTTATATGTACTAAACTAAAAGGTAATATTATTAGAGAATGGCATTTCTTATGAATAAAACATAGTTGAAACCTTGGATTTTATAGACAAGGTTCCATGGAGCATGATAAATCACCCTATTAAAATTCTGTTAAGGAATTATAAATTTGAATAATCTACCTGGGAACCGGGTAATGACATGAAATAGGGATATCCCCATTTATTTATAATGGAATCAAAAAATTTTGAGTGTCAAATAAATTTTATCGAGGGTAGAATGCAACACTCTAAGATTTTATATTAGATTTCTCTTAAAATAATTTTAATTTCTTTAATACATAGTGACATATGTAAACCAATGTTTAAACAAACTAAAATTTAAATAAATTTATTAAAACAAAACCATTATAACCAATAGGATAAAATTAAATCTCTGAATCATGATGACCATATTATAAAAATTAGTATATATTTTTTCCATAATGAGAATTTATTGATAAAAAATGTACTCAATGTTTAAATTAGTCATTATATATTTGAAAAATATATTTTTACCCAAAAATATTTTTATTTTTTTTTTGTAAAAAAATAGTATAATTTATTTATTTTAATTTTAAAAATTTCTTTCACGAAAGGAAAATAATTTTTGAAATCATCATGTAAAAATTATCCTAGATGAAATTTTTTAGAATTTTTTGAAAATATTTATTTTTCGATATATAGAGAAAATACTACCTTTTGTTAAAAAAATGTCATTTTATTTAAAGAATTTATAAAAATACATTTTTATAAATGGTAATAAAAGAATAATAAAATATATTATAATATTAATAATCCAATTTTGTTATTTGGAATCTTTTTATGTTGAATTATTATATAAAAACATTTTATACATGAGAAAACGTTTTTGGGAAAACCTTTTTTCATCACAATTTATAGGTTTAATTTTAAATATAATTTTACCAATTATGAAAGTTATATTTAGTAAATTAGATTCCATATTTGGAATTAGATAAATTAATTTTATTTTCAAAATAGAAACTTAAATATTTTCCGTATTAATATTTACTGAGGTAAAAATTCATTACCACAATTAAGGTTAAAACATGTTTATTGGGGGTCAAACTAAAAGATAACGACATGTTTGAAAATTGAAACATCATAAATACTATTGAATTTACTTATTTAAACATTATATAATCCCTCAATTAAATGTTTATCCCTTTGAAATAATTTCTCTTAACTATGAATTTATGATATTATAAACATTTAACAAATTCCATGTGCGTCCTCTCCCAAACATATAAAAGGACACCCCATATTTCTTGACCTAACACCACCATGGGCCATTGATCTCCATTGAATATTTATTTATTATATTATAAAATAACCTATAAATAAATTGAAAGTTATGTTATTGTTAAAATTATATTTTAAGAGTCAATAATAAAGGATTTGATTGATGTCTATCTAAGATGATGTAATTATCCTACCCAAATATGTTTGATTTATTGCTTCATAAACCTCATAAAAATATATTTTTTTATAATTAAATAAATAAATTAATTATCCAAAGTAAATTTATATTTTATTATGATTATTTGACCATATATATCCACCCTTCATTCTACCCAATGGGAAGTGAAAGTATTGCTCGTGCGTACATGTGGACTACCCCCTCCACGCAATGATACAATTGATTTTACATACCCATATTTCATCGATGGTTATTATTTGGTTAAAATTATATATATTATATTTATGAAATAATTATTATTCTACAATTATATTTTCATATATATCCTCTCACATTCCAATAAGTTAGATTAGGATAACGTTTCTAGTGCGTACATGTGGAATACCACCACCATAGAGTGATGTGATTCGTTTTTCATTCCTATTTATATAGATGGTAATAAGTATATATTTTATAAATATATATGATATATATGATATAATAATGATTCTATATAGTTTAATTAATATTTAATTTTATTTCGTTATATTCATTGAATAGTGAAGGAAACGTTCATACATATATATGACCTACCGTCTATAAGACCAATGTAAATCATTTTTATACCTCTACATTTTTTATATGACTCAATATATAAATAGTTAATATATATGATATTTATATTATGATTAATATTATAGATATGAATGAACTACAATCCTTATAAAATTACAAAAACTATAAAACTGAAATTTAAATGAAAAACAAAACAGTTAACACCCAAAAACGATGGTTCTAATAAAGAATTATTATTAAATGGGTTTTTAAATGTTATAATAGGATAATATAGTATACTATAATCATGTAAAAGGTTATATTATAAAATTATAAATAAACTAGTTTGTATTTCATTGAATGAAATTCGAACATGAGGTAAGGATTTATCATCTCAAGTTGTTTTTTTGGAAATATGTTATGTTATACAACATTACTATTTTATGATATGTATATAAATTGAATTTATAATATTATATAATTAATATAGTTATAATTGTGATATTTAAAGTCTCATTTTCATTTATTATTTAATGGTTATTATGATTCAAAAATTATGAAATTGGTAAGATATTTTCATCTCGCTTTTATTTATGTGTGACACATGCATTAATCACCACCGATTGATTTTCAGTTTAGTATATAAATTCCATGAATTTGATTTAATATGATTCTCATTAAAATTATTATGTTTTTTATAACCATTTCAGTTTCTCTCCTTCCTGAGATTCTAATTCCAATGTTACCAAAGTGGTAATGGTTTTATGTTACAATATCGTTGTTTATCAGTATAGTTTATTATTATATTTCTTATAATAATATTTCATAACCTACACATGAATAATCTCATAAATTTTCTTATACTCTAGTTATATCTAAATATTATATTCTTTACATTCATTTTCTTCCCTTTATGATCTCAATATTGTGAAAGAATGTTTTAAAGGTAAAGAAAATTTTATTTCTCTCTTAATTCAAAATTACTTTTTATTTTATATATTTATTTTATGAAATGGTTTCATGAATTTAATTAATAATATGTACTGATTGATTAAAGTCATTTTTACACTATAATAATTTTTCAAAAACAAAATTAAAATGAATTTTCTTGTTATTTTCTGAACGATATTCTTTTTAATTTTTACCAAAAAATAGAAAAAAAATCGTTATTTTTATGTTCATGGAATTATTGATGTTTCCCATCATCACCCACATATAAATAATTTAAGATTACATGAAGTTATTTCATTTTTCATTTAAACAAATTATTTTTTTCATAATATTTTGAAAATTTTTATATTCTAAACAAGTGATTATAGATTGAACTGTGTATTTTCTTCTAACAAATATTCAAATTGATCTTTAAAATTGATTTTATTTTATTATATCATCATTTGATGTTACTTATGAATTACTTAGGAGGTGATAAAAAGAAATAATATTTATTTTTTATTTACATGGATTATGATTAGGATTATGGTTTTTTAATAAAATCAATTTATTTGACCCAGGTTATGTTATGATGATTTTTCAAATTTTGATTTAACTAATTTCCATTACATTGGTTGTGATATATTTTTTACACCCAACAAATTAGTGATAGGGAAATTGGAGTTTAAAATAGCCAGTTAAATATTTTCTTTTTCATGAAAAATAATAAGTATAATTAATGATGATATAATAGGTTGTGTGCTAAGGTCATGCTATCACATGACACTCTAAGAGACTCATGATGACATCACAAAATGCTCCAAGATCAAACAAACAAGCCTATCCATGAATGGGGTTTCATACCAATGTATAAAATATAAGAAATCATGTGACACCCCCTTTGAATTCATCTTATTAATTCCTAGACAATAATTTTATGTGGAGGGCATACACACTTCATTAGATTAATTAAATAATAATTTGAACACCCTATGAAAATTCCACATGATCCTTAAAAGTCCCTTATACATATCCTAATTGATCCTATGATTCTATAGTATACAAATTCATGAAAAAACCAAAGTGGTCATGTGATAAAAATATAAAATGATTGGATCCTTCTGTGATAAATGTTATGTTTCATTCAGGTGATGGTATTACGTGCTTGGCTAGATGAATTCATTGATCAAAATAAGGAATATTGAAATTATCACTTGTACTTAAAAAGTAGCATAGATATGTTAGTCTCATAATTTAAAATTTACTTAGATAGTTAAACATGCAATTCACTACTGTACGTACTCTTGACCATCACAAAATGTATCATGTGATAAAATGATGAGATGGATGGAATCTATATGTGATGGAATTTATACTATTTGAAACAATAAAGAAATACATACATCACATGATCAGTTCATTAATCATGTATTTCCCCGAGACATGTTGTTTTAATCTCATGAAGGCCCATGTACAAATTGGATTGATCACGAGAATTCTTTTGGATATATCAGTTGGATCCCACAAGGTCATTAGAAGTTTTTTGTCCTAAACATGAGATGATTTCCCCTAAAATACATATGATCAATGATTGGACAATCCATTCATGAAAATGGATTCTAATAATGATGTTGATTGTAGTGATGGACCAATCACATTTTCACTATTTATCATGCGATTAAGGAAGGATGCCATCAATGATGCCAAACTCAATCACGTGAAGTGCATTAGATATTTCAAACTTATGTGGAATCCCCTTATTCAAACATAAAAGATGTATTCAGATTTATCACCATATAATAAAAATATATATTGCGGTGGAATTCCATAAACACCCTGAATAGAAATGGTTCTCACGCACAGAGATATGGGAGTAGACTTTATAGCGTGAAGGAATCATATGATCACAAGATCCTTCAACCTAGAAAAATCAAGTGATTAACAAATTATAACTAAAATAAAGAAGTTACAAGGTTACGATTATCACATAAAGTTTTCTATTTAGTCATCATGATTTTGATAAGAATTAATTGATTAACACAACGTGATTCATGTGATGAATATCATTAAATGATCTGACCTCCATGAGATGGATGTTTTGTGGTTTTTCATAAGATGGGATTATATACATCACATGATCAATTCATTAATCACATGAAGGATTATATAAATTTCAAATTTATCATGAAAAAGACTTTGGGAATGTGAAATTGGTCAAGAAAAGTATTCCATACATGTTATTTGGATCATATGAAGGACTCGAGTTATGTATAATGGATCAAAAGAAGAGATTAAGTGGTTCATGTGATTTGTTCCTTGATCACATAAAAGGCCATCAATTTTGTCTTCCTTAAAATTTAGTCACTCCAAAAAAATCATACGGATAACATGGTTTGTATGAATATTTTATCAGTCATGGAAAGGATCTGGGACATGTTATATGGACCATACAACTACTCTTGGACATGTTTTCCTTATTAAGAAAACACACTCAAACATGTACATTTGATCCATGTGAACCACCAACAATGATCCATTGGTTGAGTGCCCCATTAATATAGAGATATTTTGTAATAAATTGTGATATTCACTCATGAAACCTTATTTGTGTCATTTCATTCCAAGAGACCCATTATTTCGATCCAAAAATACAGAATAAAACTTCTATTGTCCCCTCTCTTTGTCTATCAATGGATGTGAGATGGAAATGTCACAAGGAAATCCAAAATTGATTAAGTTCAACAATATTTCATCTGCTCATTTTCATAGGACCCATCTTCTAATGTTATACCAAATTTGTTCTTTTTTTGACAGATTAATTAATTCTGTTAACTAAAATGAGTCCAGTTCCTTTTATATGTACTATATGTAATATGCCTTACTAAGGCATGAGTTCCTTATCAAACATTTTTACCATATCTTTCCTAGAGTATTCATATTAATTATGAGTTTTCTAATCATATTCCATTAGGTATACTTTATATATCTCGCCAATCATTAGAGCATTTTATCCCTTGATATCTCCTTTATCTCTCAACTATCATGAATCAAAAGATCTTATGTTTGTTCAATAATTGTGAGATTAGGATAATAAAATTTTAATAATAATTAAAGCCTAAATGGTTAATAATATATAAAATATAAGGTAATATTAATTTTTTAGTCCTAATAATTATTTTTCATGTATCTATTATGGGAAAATTAATTTTATTTTTTCTCTTATTTCTCACACAGAGGATGCCTCACATGAGAATAAAGATTTGTAGGAATAATTATAACAATAAGATATAAATTCATTCATGTAATGGAATATACCCTTATGTGATTACCTAATATGGTCCAATATTTCCATAATCTGGGTAAATAGTCCCCACAAGTAATGACTATATATCCTCATCCATCATTAGGTTAGGAATAAACTGATCTTGGTGAACTCAGATTCTATTTATATTACTGATGTATTGGATTCCTTCCTAAGGCCTGATCTTTATATCCCATATTCTAAATCTATCAAAAACATACTTTCCTTATGAAATTAGACATCATAATGTATTCCTCTCATATGACCATAAAATATGTCAAACGAACAATATATGATATTATTCTTGTTCCTATTGGATATGAAAATTCTTGTTTAATGTTCAATACCATTTCCAATTCATCAACTGCCTCCCCCGATGGCTGTAAAATCTAGAGTTTCCAAATCATCACAATGTATTCCTCTCATATGTAATTCTTCACTATAAACCAATAATGCATCATATGATGGATAAAAAATGATATATAAAATAGTTATCATTTGTAGAACCTTCTCCTTCATGAAAAATGACTACCAAATGATCATTTTTTACGATATCATGTCTCCTATTAGGAATTTTGAATCATTAAATAACATATCATAAATTTATAATAGAGTCCATTATTATAATATAATTTCCTAAAAAATTGTCTAATGAGCCCATCCACACAACCTCTCAACAAATTTGAGTTTCTAGGTGTCGTTGGAAGTAATATTTGATGAAATTATATCTCCGAAAATTATGCATCAATCTCATTACAAATATGAGAAGCATTGGGTGTTTCTATTAGATAAATAATGGTGAACCAGACGTAAATCTAATTAGAATTTGAGTCAACAGACATGGTTTTTTTTAAAAAAACTATACTAAGCCTAATGTGAATATTTTAATATATATATATGTGTGTAGTCGAGACTCCTATGACTAGAAAATTCTGAAAATTCAAACATAAAAATATCTAAACAGATCATGAAATTATAAAAAAATTATTCATAATAAAAAGATAATTAGTCAAGTGACTTACCTAAAATGATGTACTAATCCTCCAATGGCCCGAGGGCCTTCAGTTTTTATTGATTTTTGATAATAAACCTTTCAAGGCATGAGTTGGAACCCTTACAAGGCCTATAGGCATAAGTATTACATGGCCTATAGGCCTTAGAGGATTTCATTCCCCATAGGCCTCAAACATTACAAACAACCCAGACTAACTACTTGGAACTGCACCTCCCCAGCATCTTCATCATGAAATCAGCTCTCCACCTTCGCATGGCTAATCGGCTAGGTATTACCATACATGCACAGGCTTGTCCTTATGGCAGGAGCCATACCCTCTCATTCTTGAAACCCGATTAGCTTTTACTGTGGTGAAAGCTCTTTGCTCATTATCCATGTAGAGCATGTTCCTTGTTGGTTGTATGGTTTGCATCTAAACTTATGGTGGCCTGAAAGCCTTGAGGTGTCCCAAAGGCCATACTGACCTGAAGGCCTGGGTGGCCCGAAGGCCTTACAGGACTCAGGGACCAAATTGGTGGCCTGAAGGCCCAAACAGGGGCATATTCCTAACTGCTACAGTGCCAAACATTGCCCGCTGCAGTACCTGCTACAGAACTACATAGTCCTGCTACAGTACCTACTACAGTACTCCATATTCCCGCTATAGTACCTGCTACAGTACCCTGAAATTCTACCTCCGCCTGGATTTCATCCATGATCACTTGAATGCACTTGTAGAGTCCTTAGCAATTGGGCTATGGCTCATGTTCATAAAATGATGTACTAATAGGAGACCTTGTTTATTGTCTTAAACATGATGATAGATAATGTACTCACAAAATTCACTTTCATAAGAACTAATGATTTATCAAGTAAATGTTCTGGAATTTCAATTACCACAAAGGAATCTTAGGATTGTGAAGACATGCCACCTACATAACTCCTTCAACAAGAGGCGAAAAATGATATGGTTATGGAGTACCATAAATACATTATGATCTAAACCCTCATTTTCACACATATATCTTTCTATTAACTAAATCCTTCAAGACCAAATCATTGAGATTAGGGTGGAGTGAAACTTGTGATTCTTATAACCAATTCAAAGGACTTGAGGATTTTATCCATAGAGCACCACAATCAACACAATCCTTATATTATAAATGTGGATTAATGGTGTGAATTAAAATAAATACCATTTCTTGATCCATCAGGGAGATCACTTATCTACCACTATCACCAGCCTTATCTCACCAATATCCCTCAAGTGCCTGCAGAGGGAACTACCTACCTAGTCATTGCTATGGATAATTATACCAAGGCCGAATGGTGAATTCATCAGTCATGACATGACATAGACCATGGGTAGTGGGCTTATATCCCCACATCCATCTATTAATCTAACAAGAATATCATATAATCATCTACTGTATCAAACTTTATACTAATTAAAAATATTTTCTCAATAATTTAAAATCATCTATAGCTTGTGAGTTTCAAAAATATTCTATTCAAAATTAATATTATTATTGAATCTCAATAATTTTAACCAAGATATTAAAGTTGGACATATGACAATAATAAAAATAAATAAATATTAATTATAATCTTTTGATATAAATAAATCATACCTAGAAAAGTTCTTAATATTTAGTATAATATTTAAATATTTTTGAGAAAAAATGTTCTCAATAAATGTTTTTATTTCATTTGGTGAACAAAAAATAGAATTAATATTTTAAACATTAAAAAAATGTAAAAAAAAATTAAATCTAAATTTGAAATTTATCTTTTGTATAATTATTTATATATTTATGAAATGATTAGTTTTTAGATCGATATTAAAAAACTCCAATTTTTATTAAAAACATACATTTTTCTCAAAAGATTTACAAGATCCATTTTATTTTAATATGATTTTAAATGTAACACTATTTATAAAATATATATTAATCTAATATTTATCATTCTAATAAATTTCTTATTTAATTTTTATATTAAAAATTTCTTTACTTATGCACATTTTCTCTTTGGAAGCTTGCTCTTTAATCACGTCTAGAGTTTTATATAAAAATTAAACGCTTCCACCTCGTTGAATTCAATTTTGAAAAATAGATTCCATATTTGAAACTATAATTTTTAATGTTATATAATAATATCAACATAAATTTTTTCATAATGAATATTAAAAATAATAATAGTTTATTATTATCGTAAAGGTTAAAAGTAGTTAACAAGAGGTTAAAATAAAATTATAATGGGTAAAATGACCTATAAATTTTCCTAAATAAGGATTTATAAAATATTTTATACCTTATCTCATATAATATTTTATATAGGTACTTTTTTTATTCTTTTTGTATATTTTAAATGTGGTTACACCTTTTTCTTTTCAAATATTCCAAGTGTCTCCTATCCCCCACTTATAAAAGGTAACCCACTCTCATCTCCCCTATACACATACAAACCCACTTATGTCAACCAATACCAACTAAAATCCATTAATTAATTCCATATCCACTACATAGAGTCAGTTTTTATATTAAACCATCATATGAATTCATTATGTATAACCATAAAGGGGTTCTCTGGAGAAGAGGTATCGTCCTTAACCATGGGTTTTCATATTATTTTTTTTTCTAAAAACATAAAATTTTACTCAAACATTTTGATATAATAATATAAATATCTATAATATACTTATATTTTATGTTTTATGTTTTAGGACCTACATATTTCCCCTCTTCCACTAAGTGGGAAATGAAACCATGGATCATGTTTACAACAGACTACTACCTCATAAACCGATGTAAAATATTTTCAATCACCACTTATTTTAGCTGGATATAATATTGGATTTAAAATATTAATATGATATCTAAGAAATAATTATAACTCTATATTTATAATATAACATACACTTTTATACATTCCTTTTCATGGAAACATGATAATTTCACTTGTGTTTATGGTGGACTACTGCCTTGGGAAGTGATGTGATTTGTTCATCACATACACCTTACATGGAAGTTGTTAAGGATGTTTTATTGAAAATTGGTGATATATACTAAATAATATTTTTCTATAAATATAATATCTCATTTAACATCATTTTTTCATTTTTTGAGAAGAGGGAAACAGTGTTCATGTGTATATGCGAACTACAATCACCTAGAATTACCTAATTAGTTTTTTTCTATAATTTTAATTGATTAATAAAGATATATATATATATATATAATATTTATATCATGTTTTAAATTATTGATATTATGGAATCTATATAAAATTCTAATGACCAAAATACCCAACCAAAACATACTTGAAAAATGAAGATGTTATTACACAAATCATGATTTTACCAAAACAATTGTTAACAATAGGTCACAAGTAAATTTTATATAGTTTGATAAATATTGGTACGGATTTATATAATATTTTTTATATTGTTTTTCATTAAACATGTATTTTTAAAATTTAAAAAGGATGTTAATACTTAAGGAAAACCATTTTTCATATCACTTTTTTTTAGATACATACCTTACACACAACTTCTTTTTTTTCTATGATGTTTATACTACCCAATAATGAATTTTATGTTTATTATCAATAATTTATGGGATATATATTCATATAATATTCTTTATTTCATTATTCTTAGGATTCAAAATATATATTAATAAAGTAATGGTTTTATGTTATAATCTCATTATTTATTGGGATTGTTCATCATTATGATTCCAATAATGAGATCGTGTGACCTGACTCTCAAAAAACTATTGAATTTTATTCTCCAAGATTAACATAATATAATTAATTGTCTCACTTTCACTTTCCTCTCTTTATGTACTAAAAATTAAAAAATAATTTTGTTTATGGAAAACCCTAATTTATTTCTCTGATGTCAAAAATCATTTTTCATCCATGTCCTTGTTTTCTCAAAATATTTTAAATATAGTTTCAACTATTCTCAAATTATTGTTTAAATATTTTTGAACCACTTCTTATTTTTCATACAGTTATTTAAAACTAATAATCTTATCACTTTTGAAACAAGACACTCTTGACTTATTTCAAAAAATGTCAATGAAATATCAGTTTAACGTGTATGACTTGAAAAGAATTTTCTCCCATCAAGACAACTGAAATATTTCAAGCTTCATTTAAATGATTTGAATTTCCTTTTTAAATAAATTAATGTACACAATAAATGGATGTTTATTATATTTTAAGCCATTTATTTTAAATTAAAATGATATTTTCCTCAAGAATGATGTAATGATATTTTAGTTAATTTATATCCATTAACTATAATAATATTTGTTTTAGCTTATATTTTACTAGGGAATGTATCCAATGGTTCCATACTCACTCAATGTATACATTCTTATTAAAATATTTTGGGTAATAACCAATGGTTCAATCCTTTTTCTTTCAATGTATATTCCATGTTTATTATTCTGATGAAAATATTACTATGAAACTCATTCCTTTCCCACATGTTATGAAATGATAAATTTGATATATGGTTATAAAATTATTTTCTTTTCCTCGGGTTATGGTAAATATAAATTTTTAGGAATCCTATTTCCTTTTAAATGTGTTATTCTATAATTAACGTTTTATAAACTTTTTGAAGAAAATAATTATGGATTTTTTTATGGTTTGGAACTATATATTAAACTAATGCATTCGGTGATGATTTATCTTTCATGAGACAGATAGGAAAGAAGAGGTTGTTCTTGATCCACTATAGAAAATAAATTGATGTTTGTTATCCAATATAGGATACAAGTGATAATATCAGATCTATTATGAAATGGTAAACTGATTTTGATGCATGATCTATTATGATTTTATAGTATCACAAGTTAACACTAAAATATGAAATGGTTTTTTGATTATGATGGTTACACACTTATAGTACATGAACATCTATGTCATTATTTATTAATGATGATTTTTTACGCTGATAGTCCATGTCTTTTGAAATGGTAATGTTTTATGATGTGGATCATGTGTTAAAACCATGATATATTTGACATAAAATTTGTATTTTAAATTTATAATCTTATAACATTATTCTTCTCCTCATATTTCATATGATCATAAATTTATATCTTTGATGTTTACCCTTATAGAGAATCTGATCTCACCCATTCTTATGTTTTCTTTCCCATGAATTAATGAAATGTTTATATTGCATATATCAATGATGATTTCTAAATGGAAAGATATTTATGGGATATTTTTAATAACATTCATGAAATAATAATATTGTGTAACTAGTCTGAAAATAATCTAAACAATTATGGTCGTTAGGAATGTAACTGTGAAATGTGTTGAATATTGTTTTATTAAGATTTAAAATCTATGTATAAAAAACAAGGTTCATTATAGTTGGAATTAGATTAAAGGATTAGATAACTATAGTAAAATAGGAGGAGAAACATTAATGATATCCCTTAGGATATGTCTATGGATTGGTCTAAGGATATGCATATGGATAATTACATTAGTTAGTCAAAATATAGGTAAATTTCTAGGAATTTTGGTAAAGAATAGAGTGTGTCCTTTCCAAGATATTAAATTAATTTCTGGTTAGTACAAGTTGATGTGGATTTGAAATATTTATACCTAGGAAAAATAAATACAAAAATAGAGCATTGAGATAGATTCAATCATTACCTAGTGCACGATGAAAGACCTTTTCGCACACCAAGCTTAACACTCCTGGAGAAATATTCTTTGGAAATTCAAAAACTCATTAGGAACCATCATGATTGATTTTAATAGATGATGATTATGTGTAAAGAAGCATAAATGTTTATAGTTTACTATTTAATTGATTGATTCATGGATTAGACATCATATAAATGATCTTTCAAGATTATTTATTTCAACACTAGGATTACACTATGAATTTTCATTTTCATCAATTAATGGAACCCGATGTAACCATGTTAATGCTGAATTTTATCGAAAACACAATGATTTTCCCCCCAAAGAAACCAAATTTTATTTTATCTAGAATAAAAATTTTCATTTATATTCTCATAAAAAATTCTCAATCTATGAATCATGTTGAGATTCCATATTAGAAAACGAGGGAATAGTGTTTTTTTGAGTCCTTCATGAGGTAACACCCACCATCTTTTAGTGGTTCCCCTAATCAACTAGTTATGAAGAAATGTATCGATACCAATAAAAAAACTATCCACTCTCTAGTGATTGGAGAAGGAAAGAATTATTTTTGTTATTTATTGATTGTATGGTGAATTAGATCAGTAGAGTAATCTTATCAAGAACACAAGGGAATATGCTGAAATTTACTCCAAGGGGTGGGATGTGTTTAAGATACAATTTTTCAATAAGTAAATTCTCCATATTATTTACACAAATATAGAGAATTAACTCATTTCAATGATGCCTAATGTTGATGAATATGTTGGTAACTATGATAAAAAAATTATAACACTTTTGACATAATATTATGGTATTATCATCCAAAATGAATGTAATAATGATTGATAATTTTTTGCCTAAAACCAAGTTTTTAAAAGCCATTATCTATAAGAGGAATTAATATATATGAAGAAATCATTCGATGTGAACTCAATTTAGAAATGAAAATTGAATATTCTCACCATTTCCGTTTTTTGTGATACAAAAAAAAATTAGTATCATTAAAACTCAAATAAATCCCATGGTGGAAAGAAATGTTTTCAATACATTTTGGAAAAAACATTTGTGGAACTAATTCTTTGGAACCGGGAGGTTGATTTATTGTTAACGGATGGGTCATAAACCACATGAATATATAATGACAATAAATAGTCTGTTTAATGTAAGGGAGGAGATGAATACACATTCAAACACTCCACTCATGCTTAAACACTAAAAAAGTAAGTATTATGAGAATTATTATAGTGAGGGATCAAATATAAATGTTAATGGATTAGATCAATACCAAAAACCACTTAATATGAGAGAAAATGAAAAATAACATGTAATCACAATTCATGAGTAGGGGTACAATAATAATGTGGTTAAAGATATACATTCAATCCACTCTAGAATAGACAATGTCTTAGATGAATCTATATATAACCACTAATTTATATCTCAATACTTTTATAAGGGTATAATAGTACCACATCAATAATAAGATGTTGAAAACGTATGAATAACCCCTAATGGTATGATGATCTTAAAACAACTATATGGTTCTTCTCTATTTTATTTTTTCAGAATGTGCTTCTTAAAAATCTTTTTATTCTCCCTTTGGGTGAATTTAATGTTATATTATGAATGAATTAAATTTCCTTATAGAAATCACATATCCATTATTGTGGAACTGAATTCATATTTCATATTCCAAAAAAACATATTATCTTTGATATATGTGATACTAAATATAAACATTATATGAATATCAAATCCATTTTATTTGTTATGATTCCCATTTAAATTGGTCTTCTACCTTAAATGGTAGGATGTAAAATCAACATTTATGATATTTGTATTGTGATGGAGGTTGTTGATGTATTTCATGAAGATTTTCCTAGTTTTTAACTAAAAAATGAAGGGGGGTTCTTGATAGAAATCATACCATGTTCCTCTCTATTTAAAATAATCCCTATATAATGGTACTAATTAAGATGTATAAATGTATGTGGAAAAACTAACATAACCTAGACACATGATTCATTCATCCATGTGTGCCACCTTAGGGTGAACCAGTTCATTTAGATTACAAGAAAGATGAAACAATGTGATTCAAAATTTACTATTGAGATCTGAACAAGATCATAATAAAGAACAAGTATTATCTAACCCTTATTTATGAGTATTTCAATAAACTATTTGGAGTAGAAATATTTTTCATTAATTGGCCTTCATTCTAGATACCCTCAATTGAGGTTCAGAAAGGAGGATATACAATACAAAACATTTCTTTTCATATATGGAAACTATTAGTATATAGTGGCTCACTTCGATCTTATTCATTTCCCTACTATCTAGATGGATTTAACAAATTTCTTCTTTAGAGAGTACCTTGAACAGTTTTGTCTATTATTTATAGATTATAATATTATTTATTTGAAGAGAATTGAAGAGAATAAATATGAATTTAGAGTTGTACTAAACACCTTATGGAATTGGAAACAATATGAATAATTGAAAAAAAATTGGATAAAAATGATTCATTTTTGTGTTATATAACCTCAAGAGATGGTATATTAGTGGATCCATGAAACATAGAGTCTATTGAAAATTATACTAGGCCATCCATGGTGAATGAGCTCTAATGATTTCTTTGTTCAGTTGGATATGATCAATTATTTATGGACAAGTTTTCATGGTTATCTAGTATACTCACAAAGTTAACTTAAAAGTGATCCATGTTACACTGGAGAGACTCTTGTGGGGATAATTTCAAGGAAATGAATTAATGATTAGTCAAATAACTTGTAATTATATTACCCTATAGTTGAGAAAGGTTTGTAATCTACATTAATGCATCCAATAATGTATTGAGATGTGTTATCTTTTAAAATGAAATATTCATAGAATATGCCTATGATAATTTATGTTTCATGAGAAAATTTACCCAACTCATGATTTTGAGTTGTCTGCAGTAATTTTTTCAATAACTATATGAAAGAATTGTCTTTATAGGGAAAAGTTTGATATATATACCGATAAAAATGTTAAAAGTATATATTTACATAATATATGAATATTAACTAGAGAAGATGGTTATATATGATTAAATATTATAATTTCTCAAATACCATAACATCTAGGGAATGTAATGAAGGCGGTACTTTCATTAAGTTGAAAGGATCATGCTATATTAGTAACACCCCAGGTAAATAAAGAATAGGAAATTTTCATATTTATCCATATTTGTGAATAAAATGTCAATATTAATTTAAAGGGAACACTATGCTCGATGGCTTACCCAATACGCAACAACGAGTTCCGTTGAAATCATACGTTGCACTCTAATAATAAAATAATATTATTTTAAATGGTAGTTAACACATAGTCGTTGTATTGGCAGGAATGAATAGAAATAACTAAAATATGATTATATACGTTTGTTAAATGTTTTTACTTTTATCCAATAAATGTTAGAGGCTTAAAATGAAAATGAATCCAATCATAAGCATTGAATACATTAATATTTTTAAAAGATTGTTTTACTGCCTTTTGATGAAAAATCATTTTTAAATCAAACTTTTGACAATTTTATAAGCTCTATTTTTCGAAATAAACATATTCTTTATGATTGGGACATTGAAATTTACTTTGGGTTAGTTTTTGGTATTTTTCTGACAATGTTAATTTTTCAATGAATGGTGAAAAATACTGCATTTTACATCAAAACTGCTTTATCATATAATTTAATTATATAGTTATATTATTTTTTTAATTTGTTTTAAAGTGTAATTAGAATATATTTTTACCATGTAATCCAATTATGGTAATTGGGATTAATTTCACATTGTAATTAGGCATAAACAAGTGCCAAACTTGTCAAAAATATTGTTTCTAAAAAACCCGCTATTTTTTGACAATGGGAATTTTTTTTAGATTAATTATTTCAATTAATGTGTTTGTAATTTGGTAAAATGTATTACATATTTGTAATCATAATGTACAAATTATGTAATTAATAATCTTTTGTTTTTTGACATTATGAATAGTAATGATGGTAATTATCTTTAATTGTCTTAATTAATGAGTAATCCGGTAGTTAAAGATAATAAGATAATATAATAATAACAAACAAATGACCACAATATGTGTCCAAAGGCTACTGGTTGTCTCATGGCCGACCATGGTATGCCTTGTGCCGAACTAGGGGTCCCCATGGAATCACTTTTGTGAGAATGTGACTTTTTAACTTTTAATTTTTAAAGAATGTTAAATGTAACAAAGAATGTATCACATGAGTAAAATATTTGTAATTTTGTCTACATAAATGATCTTTTGGACTATTAATAGTCATTGGAAATCTAAAAGGATTTACTACATCATAGTATTTTTTTATAATTTTTAGACATTAAATAAATTAAATTATTTATGACATCATGATGATGCAGCGATTACCTCATTATTTAACGATTTAAATAAAATGAAACAATAATGTAAAATATAATCCCTAAACTTGTAAAAAACCTATTGGATGGGTGGATTTCGAACCATTATCACTTAATCCTCGAAACACGTCAATGTGGGACCATTAAAATCCGAAACTCATTTGGAAATAAAGTTACATTTTATACCTTTCCAAGAGTGCCCCTCTTCTCCTCTTATAAAAGGCCCCCACCTCTACCTCCTTACCCACACCTATCAAGCCTTTGGCTCGGCCAAACCCTGCTCATTTTGTCTCTAAACATCCTTCTATTACTCCTAGAAGCCTCAAATTGAGTATAAGTCATTCCATGGAAGCCTTTGAGATCAAATCAAAAAGAGTTTCCCGATTTAAAGGTAGTGTCTTCTCTTGTGTTCTTTTGTATTATTTTGCTTCTCCAACCCCCTAAATTCTTTTTATTCATTTCTTTTGTAACAAATACAGTATCTTAAATATACTAGGATGTTGTTATAACAAGTAATTTATCTACACTTACACACACCTTCATCTAATGGTTAAGGAACCTACTGTTTCTGTGGATGGTGAATTTCTGCCTCACGAAACGATGATTGTTCAACACTAATATAACACCTTCAAAGGTGGCCATTAATATGTCACTATATTTATATGTTATAAAATATTATTATGTTTTACTTAAGCTTCTGTATTTTTCATTTAATACATACCTTTATGGCTTCCATTATGGGTAAAATGTGATATCTTCATTTTAGGAAGTGCGGACTACCGCCCCCTCAAAGTGATTTGATTCGTTAATGCCATATGTGGGACGTATAAAGGATGGATTTAAAATTATTATATATGATGTCATAATGGAATTATAATATACCTTTATATCATTATTATTTTATTTTCATTAATGTATGAGATAGAAATGAATGTAGCGTTCATGCGTACGTACGGCTTACCGTCTCTATGAACGGTGCATTTCATTTCTTATCACCAAATGTAATGTACTATTATAAGTACATATATATAATTTATATATATGATTTATGTAACATCTAAATTATTAATGTAATTATGGAATTAAAATATACATATCTCTCATAAAGTTTTAATTCCATTAATATGACATAGAAATGAAAATAGCATGCATGTGTACGTACGGCTTACCGTCTCCATGAACAGTGCATTTCATTTCTTACCTCTAAATGATTATGTAATGTTATAAATACATATATATGATGGATATATATGATATATATGATATCCAAATCATGAATATCATTCTGGATATAATTAACCTTTGACCACACAAACAACATGTAATTGTAAAAAGTCCATTTTCGACTTAAGAACAAAATATCGACAAAACAAACATTATTAACGTAAATGATTACATAATGTTTATAACATTTCAATAACACTTATAAAATGAATAATTAACTTAAAAAAGGTTCTTAATAAAGTAGAAATTAACTCATGTTTATTATTCAGGACGTTAAAGAATGATCGAGTCAAGTCGGACCCGAGGTAAGGGATCCTACCTCTATCTTTCTTTTTAAGTACTCTTTTTTTATGTAACTTACTTTAAGATACTCTTTATTATGTTGAGGGATGTTATTTTATATTCCTCTTGCTGTAAATTTTTTAATATGATGAGATACCCTATTTGATCTCATCAATACATTTTTTGGATGTTTTATGTGGCATCGTTAGGCTGCCAAATTTTCATAAGGGGATTGTCATCTCAGTTTTTGTTCCTGTGAGATTCATGCTACATTGGACACTATTTCGTTTTTTGTGGTGTATGTACTGACCATTATATTAATATTTGTGTAATACACTCTCATTTATGGGTATTTACATCTTCAATGTATGACTCTTCTTTCATGGGGTGTATGTTTCAAAAGTTTTCCAAATCTGTAAGGGAACCTTTCACACTCCTTTTTTAAAAAGACTTATTTTGTTATGTCTTTTAATTTACATCTTTTTATATTTGGATATGTTCTTCGATAATCTTATTGATGTAAATTTTATGTCCATATGATGAGATACCATTTTCTCTCTCATCAACTCATTTTCTGAATTTTGAAGTGACGTCGTTAGGCTGTCGAATTTTACCAAGGGAACTTCCTAACCCAATTTCGATTTCTTTGGGTTCAACTTATAGTTATTAAATATGTCATCCTATGAATATGTGTGAATGTCCTATGGTTGTTTTACACTTAATATCCACTTATATTGGTTGTATTTATACTTGTCACACATAATTATGTCATTGATTTATCCTTTCACTAATGACATGATCTTTGAATGGGATTACGTCTCAATTTATCTTCCCTGAGACTCTTCTTGATGATATGCACTTTTATTCTTTTTAAAGTGTATATACCTCCCCTTTGACATCCCATATGCATATTATTTCTATACTCAAGTCATTTAAATGTTTTTAAAATGGTCTACATTCATGCTGCTAATAATTTAATGGATTGAAATGGAAAAGGACAATTTTATAAAAACATTTTTTTATAAGGTTTTAAAGATTTATTCTTTTGAACATTTATCATCCTTGTCCATGTATTAAAAATGGTTTTATGTATCTATTTATATGAACATGACTGATTTAAATCCCTTTCAGATGCTTCGATGTGGTATGGGACACTTTGATTCGAAAATCTCTTTTAAATGTCTTCTTTTAATATTTTCAAAGTATAAAGTGATTTTTCTCTCATAGAGTTTTAATGATTTTATTAGATGTTTTTATTTATGATAATATCATGATGTGATCTCTTGTTATTGAAATATGGAAATGTTACGTTTCTTTTATACATGTTTTAAGTGATATGATTATGTTATCGTTCTTAGGCATTGTTTATGAAGACGGGTGGTTCCGTGATAAACTAAGGGCGGGTGTGACCGTGACAGCTCTCCAATGCATTGGGTAACGTGAAGTGGTTAAACGTTAAGGTTTCTCTGAAGATATTTTAGGGAATATGCTATGATGGGTATTACATATGTAACCAAGAGGGTTACTCCTGGTCTAAGAATGTTATGAATGGCTCATGTTACCTTTATGTCTTATGATATCTATGATTTATTCATGATTTGATGAGGTATGATAAAGTTCTTATGTTTTATGGGTAAAGTATGATTTCATTCTTATGTATATATGAAGTCATGTTTCCCTTCCATATTTCTATAAACCTTACTGAGCTTTTTATGCTCATCCCATGTTTTTTTGAAATATTTTTCACAGGACATAAAGTTGAATAGTGTTCAAGGATGAGATCAAGAAAATTTCAGGCAGTCTAAAACAAGGAACTAGACAAGACTCATTTGTTCAGGAGTTTTTATTTTGTGGAAAGAAATGGAAGCTGAGTAGATGTGTCTACTTTGTAATCTTTTAGATGTAATAGTTATGTCCTAATTCTCTAAAACTCTAGACCTGAAAATATCCCCAATGTGTAATCTTGTAATAACTCAAGATTAAGTAATGTTTAAGGCTGGGGCCTTATAGTTGGTATCAAAGGTCAGTTTAGATAAATTTAGAGGTTAGGTTATTCTATAAGCATAAGTGACATTACCATAATGGCTAGGATTTCATAAAGAGTCGTAGTTTTTAGATAAAGTGAATGAGTAATTATATCTTAGTGTTTATATTCCTCATTAGTGCATGATGATTTTTTTGATATATGCACACTGACATTTCTATTTTTAGTAAATGGATGGATCTAGCAGGAACAAAAGTGACAATGGGTTTGATGGAAACTGTGGTGGTTCTCTGATTAAGAGACTGGATGAAATGGTGGATTCAATGAAGAATCTCATGGTTGTGCTAAACCAACTATCAAGGAGTCATGACCAACTACTTGAACCATGGTGAGTTCTCTAATGAATCATGTACGAGATGACGAACTCGATGTGGAAGTTCGGGTAATAAATATAAAGGTAACCATTAGGTTTTATATGATCCCTACTTTTTAGATAATTATGGGTTACTCTATGATATGATGGAAAATTAATGGAATGAGATAAACATGAGGTTAAAATATGTTATGATAATTTTTGAAGATTTTATCTCATTTTGGGTAATGTTTTACGAATTATATAGTTTTGAAAAAAGGAAAACACGCAGACCGTGTGACAACCTGTCGCGTCCGACAAAGCCACATGAATCGAACCCAGAACCAAAGTGCGACTGGTATTTATCACTTATCATTGTACTACGTAAAGTCCATATTTAGTTTGACTCTATCTTTTTAGTTAGATGATATTATGAATCTAGAATAAGCTGATTTTGGGTTATCTATGGAAATTATTAACCTATCATGGAGGATATGTGATTAGGTTAATTACTTTCAATATGATACATTTAGAGCAACTGATGTCATTTAAAGTTAAGTTTTAATTTGTACCTTGGAAGACTATGTGACTAAATCCTTAAAATATTTGGGTTTCAATCTTAGTTTGGTTTACATTGAATAATTTAATGGAAAAATTGATTATCGAATGGTCCTTGCTGAACTTTGAGTTTTTTTTGACAAATTTTGGAGATTAAGAATAGATTTTCTTTTTATAAAGAGTTATCCTTTTGTGAATTATCTGATCTCATACTAACAATTTTGGTTTTGGTTAAGGTCTAAAGACATGGGATGTATATAGTTCTCTTTTTTGGATTAGGTAATTTTCAGTAAGTTGAGTATAGTACTCTTAATGCGAACAAGTCTTCCTAAATACTCATATTTTGGAGAAAATATGAGTTTGATTAAAAAATTTAGTAAAAGTTAAAAGTCTACGTGACAAGTAGTTATGTTTAATTATGATTTAGTTAAGCTTACAAATAAATTACTCAATGAAGAGTAACTTAAAACAAAAATGTTTCTTGTTAACATTTCCTACTGGGGAATCGAATACCGTTTAACCCATCACATGTTTGTGATTTTATTATGTTTAACTTTTTCGTAGACATGTTTACTATCACTCTTCCTCAGAACATGACCCTATGTTTTCTCCTCCATGTCCATGTTTTCCTTCATGGAGTCCTAGTGTGGGTTAACACGGGTGACCTTTGTACTTCCCTTTCTTTTTTTTAAATTGATAGTTTAATTTACTCCTCTTCTGATGTGGGGATTTCAATGAAGTTTACGAGCCCAATTTCAAAATTGTGCGGACGCAATTCCCAAAAGGGGGAAAGGATGTAACACCCCAGTTAAATAAAGAATATGACATTTTTATATTTATACCGATTTTTGAATAAAATTTCAACATTAATTTAAAGATAACACTATGCTTTATGGCTTACCCAATACGCAACAATGAGTTCCTTTGAAATAATACGTTGCACACTAATAATAAAATAATATTATTTTAAATGGTACTTAACACATAGTCTATATATTGGCAGGAATGAATAGAAATAACTAAAATATAATTATATATGTTTGTTAAATGTTTTTAATTTTATCCAATAAATGTTAGAGGCTTAAAATGCAAATGAATCCAATCTTAAGCATTGGATACACTAATATTTTTAAAAGATTGTTTTACTGACTTTTGATTGAAACCCATTTTTAAATAAAACTTATGACAATTTTATAAGATATATTTTACAAAATAAACATATTCTTTATGATTGGGACATTGAAATTTACCTTGGGTTAATTATTGGTATTTTTCTGACAATGTTAATTTTTTAATGAATAGTGAAAAATACTGCATTTTACATCAAAACTTCTTTTTCATATAATTTAATTATATAGTTATATTATATTATTAATTTTTTTAAGTGTAATTATAATATATTATTTACATGTAATCCAATTATGGTCATTGGGATAAATTTCACTTTGGAATTAGGCATAAACAGGTGTCAAACTTTTCATAAATATTGTTTCTAATACACCCGCTATTCGTTTTGACAACCAGGATTTTTTTTAATTAATTATTTCAATTTATGTGTTTGGAATTTGGTAAAATGGATTAAATATTTGGAATCATAAGGTACAAATTATGTAATTAAGACTCTTTTGTTTTTTGGACATTATGAATAGTAACAATGGTAATTATCTTTAATTATCTTGATTAATGAGAAATCGCGTAGTTAAAGATAATAAGATAATATAATAATAATAAAAATGACCACAATATGTGTCCTAAGGCTACTGGTTGTCTAATGGCCGACCATGGGATGCCTTGTGCCAAACTTGGGGGCCCCATGGATTCACTTTTGTGAGAAAGAGACTTTTTATCTTTTTATTTTTAAAGTATGTTAAATGTAAAAAAGAATGTATCACCCGAGTAAAATATTTTTCATTTTGTCTACATATATGATATTTTTGACTATAAATAGTCATTGTAAATCTAAAAAGATTTCCTACATCATAGTATTTTTTTATAATTTTTAGACATTAAATAAATAAAATTATTTATGACATCATGATGATGCAGTGATTACCTCATTATTTAACGATTTAAATAAAATTAAAATATAATGTACATTATAAACCCTAAACATGTCAAAAACCTATTGGATAGGTGTATTTAGAACCATTATCACTTAATCCTTGAAACACATCAATGTGGGACCGTTGAAATCCGAAACTCATTTGATAATAAAGTTAAATTTTATAGCTTTCCAAGAGTGCCCCTCCTCTCCAATTATAAAAGGCCCCCACCTCTACCTCCTTACCCACACCTCTCAAGCCTTTGGCTCGCACAAACCCTGCCCATTTTGTCTCTCCACATCACTCTATTTCTCCTAGAAGCCTCACTTTGGGTATAAGTCTTTCCATGGAAGCCTTTGAGATCAAATCAAAAAGAGTTACCTGGTTTAAAGGTAGTGTCTTCTCTTGTGTTCTTTTGTATTATTTTGCTTCTCCAACCCCCTAAACTCTTTTTATTCATTTATTTTGTAACAAATACAGTATCTTCCATATACTAGTATTTTGTTATAAAAAGTATTTTATCTACAATTACACACACCTTCATCTAATGGTTAAAGAACATACTGTTTCTGTGGATGGTGAATTTCGGCCTCACGAAACGATGGCTGTTCAACACTCATATAACACCTTCAAAGGTGGCCATTAAGATGTCACTATATTTATATGTTATATAATATATTAATATTTTACTTAAGCTTCTGTATTTTTCATTTAAGGCATACCTATATGTTTTCCATTATGGGTAAAACGTGATATCTTCATTTTAGGAAGTGCGGACTACCGCCCCCTCAAAGTGATTTTATTTGTTAATGCCTTATGTGGGACGTATAAAGGATGGATTTAAAATTATTATATATTATGATATACTGGAATTATAATATACCTTTATATGATTATTGTTTTATTTCCATTAATGTATGAGATAGAAATTAAAGTAGCGTTCATGCGTACGTACGGCTTACCGCCTCCCTGAACGATGCATTTCATTTCTTATCCCCAAATGTAATGTACTATTATAAGTACATATATATAATGGATATATATGATTTATGTAACGTCTAAATGATTAATGTAATTCTGGAATTAAAATATAAATATCTCTCATAATTTTTTAATTCCATTAACATGACATAGAAATGAAAATAGCATTCATGCATACGTACGGCTTACCGTCTCCATGATCAGTGCATTTCATTTCTTACCTCTAAATGATTATGTAATGTTATAAATACATGTATATGCTAGATATATATGATATATATGATATCCAAATAATTAATATAAGTTTTTATATAATGAACCTTTGACCACATGAACAACAAGTAATTGTAAGAAGTCCATTTTTGACTTAAGAACCAAATATCGACAAAACAAACATTATTAACTTAAATGATTACATAATGTTTATAACATTTAAATAAGTGTTATAACAGGAATAATTAACTTGAAAATGGTTCTTAAGAGAGTATAAATTAACTCAAGTTTATTATTCAGGACGTTAAAGAATGATCGAGTCAAGTCGGACCCGAGGTAAGGGGTCCTACCTCTATCTTTCTTTTTAAGTACTCTTTTTTATGTAACTTACATTAAGCTCCTCTTTATTATGTTGAGGGATGTTATTTTATATTCCTATTGTTGTATATTTTTTAATATGATGAGATACCCTATTTTATCTCATCAATACATCTTTTGGAAGTTTTATGTGGCGTCGTTAGGCTGCCAAATTTTCATAAGGGGATTTTCACCTCACTTTTTGTTCCCGTGAGATTCATGCTACATTGGCCACTATTTCGTTTTTTGTGGTGTATGTACTAACCATTATCTTAATATATGTGTAATACAATCTCATTTATGGGTATTTACATCTTCAATGTATGACTATTCTTTCATGGGGTGTACGTTTCAAATGTTTCCCAAATCGGTAAGAGAACCTTTCACACTTCTTTTTTAAAAAGACTTATTTTGTTATGTATTTTAATTTACATATTTTTATGTTAGGATATTTTATTCTATATACTTATTTATGTAAATATTATGTCCATGTGATAAGATACCATTTTCTCTTTCATCAACTCATTTTCTAAATTTTGAAGTGACGCTGTTATGCTGTCGAATTTTACCAAGAGAACTTCCTAACCCAATTTCGATTTCTTTGGGTTCAACTTATAATTATTGAATATGTCATCCTATGAATATGTTTGAAGGTAATATGTTTGTTTTACACTTAATATCCATTTATATTGGGTGTATTTATACTTTTCACACATAATTATGTCATTGATTTATCCTTGTACTAATGATATGATCTTTGAATGGGATTACGTCTCAATTTATCTTCCCTGAGACTCTTCTTGATGATATGCACTTTTATTCATTTTAAAGTGTATATACAACCCCTTTGACATCCCATATCCATATTATGTCTATACTCGAGTCATTTAAATGTTTTGAAAATGGTCTACTTTCATGTTGCTTATAATTTAAAGGTCTGAAATGGAAAAAGGACTCTTTTATTAAAACATTGTTTTATAAGGTTTTAAAGATTTATTCTTTTAAAAATTTATCATCCATTTCCATATTTTAAAAATTGTTTTAAGTATTTATTTATATGGACATGAATTATTTAAATCCCTTTCAAATGATTCGAAGTGGTATGGGACACTTTGATTCTAAAATCTCTTTTAAATGTCTTCTTTTAATATTTTCTATGTATAAAGTTATTTTTCTCTCACAGAGTTTTAATGATTTTATTAGATGTTTTTATTTATGATACTATCATGATGTGATCTCTTTTGATTTAAATATGGAAATTTTATGTTTCATTTATGCATGTTTTAAGTGATACGATTATGTTATGGTTCTTGGGCATTGTTTATGAAGACGGGTGGTTCTGTGATAAACTAAGGGCGGGTGAACCAGTGATAGCTCTCCAATGCATTGGGTAACGCGAAGGGGTTAAACGTTAAGGTTTCTCCGATGATATTTTAGGGAATATTCTATGATGGGTATTCCAAACATAACCAAGAGGGTTACTCCCTACGTAAGAATGTTATGAATGCCTCAAGTTACCTTTATGTCTTATGATTTGTATGATTTATTCATGATTTTATGAGGTATGTTAAAGTGCTTATGTTTTATGTGTAAAGTATGATTTAATTATTATGTATATATGAAGTCATGTTTCCCTTCCATATTTCTATAAACCGTACTGAGCTTTTTATGCTCATCCCAAGCATTTTTTGAAATGTTTTTCACAAGACATAAAGTGGAATAGGGGTCAAGGATGGGATCAAGGAAATGTCAGGCTGTCTAAAACAAGGAACTAGACATGACTCTTTTGTTCAGGAGTTTTTATTTTGTGGAAAAAAATGGAAGCTGAGTAGATGTGTCTACATTGTATTCTTTGAGATGTAATAGTTATGTCCTAATTCTCTAAAACTCTAAACTTGAAAAGATCTCCAAAGTGTAATCATGTAATAACTCAAGATTAAGTAATGTTTAAGGCTGAGGCCTTATAATATTATCCTATATGAGGATCACAAAAGATCCAATATTTATACGTTTTCAAATTATGGTTCTCAAAATCATGAAGGAATAAGGGAAAACCTAACTCTCCTAAATATTTTTCAAACTATTTATCCATCTATTGATAAAATAGGTGTAGAAGGATGATTTTAATTTGAAAAAGATTGTTTGAAATGATACTGAGTTAAAACCTTGTTGTGATATAATAATAATGTTGAGGAATAATTTTTTTATATCTATAGTGAATTTTAAGAAGGAACTGTTAGAACAATATCTTAGTTCTTCTTTCCCTATCAATCCTCGATGTTTGAATATTCATTGATATTAGAAATAGTATTTATTATGGTTTGGAATTAAGAGAGATATTGTAATAGATATATCTTTATGCATGGTATTCAAATATTTTATGGTCAATTAACATAATTCCATGTGTATTTTACAAACCTTACCCATACCAAAATGAAAATGGGAAATTATCCCCATATATTTTATCGTCATCCTACCCAAAAAAATCTCACGAGAATAATTTTATATGGGTTTTATTCAGTAACCACTAAAATTATGCATATTTCATCTTTATCTGAGATTATTTCTCCATAGACCAACCTTCCAAGAATATACATTAAAAAAGATTTAATGATTCATGGAGTACCACATTCTATTGAACATTATTGGGATATGAGGTTTACCTCAAGATATAGAGAATCCATTAACTTAATTTGGATAAAGTTTTAGGTTTCTAAAATATTTACTATACTCACACATATGGTCATTCTAAGAGGATAAATAATACCCTATTGGATATAATGAGATCATGTTATATGGATTTAAAATGTGGATGGGATTAAAACCTTTCACTATTCATGTATTTATAGAAAAATATATTTCACTCAATATTTCATATGTATCCTTATGAATCTACATATATAAATTTGTGAATATCCCAAAAGTAGTAGGATTATATATTAGGAATAAATATATTGGGAATTGATATAGTTTAAGAAATTGAATATATGGTTACAACTATTTCACAACAAATATATAGAGAATCAATTTGGAAGACAAGTTATAATGACAATCACCTATGTGTTTTGTAATTTGAAATGGTGACAACGTGTATCTAAGAATATCTCCATGGAATATGGTAATGATATTTCAAATAAAGGAAAAGATAACCCTTAGGTAAATCATTGGCTTTTCAATTCTTCATTGTATGGGGACGGAAACTATTCTCTTAACAATTCCATTGAAACACTCTTAGGTTTAAGATGTATACCATGCATCTCTTTTGAGAAAGTACAAACGTGATCCATTACATATACTAAAATTATAGTTAAAACCAATTTATCATGATCTTTCATAAAAGAGATAACAGGTGGAGATTATTAAGCATATGGGAAATTACAAAGAAAAAAGATAAGTCACTTTATCAATGTTTTAAAAAAACACAAGTGTGAGGAAGATATGTGGAAACCTGAGGATGTAACGAGGCGGAAGTAACCTCAGTTCTTATAATAAAGTGATTGAACTATAAGTTTAATATTAATTTTATGTGTGTATAATGTTACACCCTTAGTTTTTATGAAATATTTTTTGTAATAATTTAATTTCTTCAATAGCTTTCATTACCCTCAACACAGAGTTTTAACAAACCAAGATATACTGTTAATATTTTTATATTAACATGAACAATATAACCTAGTTGTTATGTTAAATGTTATGAATAATAATACCATAATTTAACTATTATTTATAATGGGTTATATAAATAAAAAATATTGATAAAAATTTATTTAATTTTTAGTAAAGTCTTTATATACTATAAAAATATTATTTAATCCTAAAAATTTATTAATTGCGATTCTTTTACAAAAACACATGTACTTATTAACACTTTTACAAAACAAAACTAAAAAATTAAAAACAATTTTAAAATATATATTTCAATGTTATCTTTGAATGACGTTTTATGAATTTTCTGGAAAATTTAATTTTGTTTTTAATATTACAAAATGGATATTTTTAAAAAATCTGTTTTTTAGTTTAAAAAATTTACAAGATCCAAATTGTTTTAAGATAATTATAGCTATAAAATTTGTTCAATTAAATGTCTTTTAATAAATTTTTTTTTATTCTATTCTATTTCATAGTGAATTTTTATATTAATACTTTCAATACTTATGAAAATTTACACATTGGAAAACCAATTTTCCTCCCATATTTAGGTTTATTTTTAAAATAAAATTTCCCAGTTAAGTGTATGAAATTTTAGAATTTTTTTTCCATATTGTGAATAAAAATAAATAATATAACTTAATAAATTAAAATTAATTTTTTTATAATTAATATTAAAAATAGTCAAAAAAGTATTATCATGTTTAAGGGTAAAACACATTTACCGGGGCTCAAACTGAAAGAATAATTGGTAAAATGACCTATAAACTTATCCAAATATAATTTTACAGCTATATTGCGACCATAAAAAATATAATATTTTATAATGATACATTTTTCATCATTTTTTCATCTATAAAATAGTTGTACACTTTTTCTTTTTTAAAAATCTTTGTGTATCCTCTACCCAACTAATAAAAGGCCACCATCTCTATTCTTCTCATAATATATAAAAAAATATATGGTGTACCCAAAAAATTTTATAATCCATTAATAAATTTCATATCCACTTCTAATAGTAATTTTTTTTATTTTAAAACCATTTATTAAGGCTTTAGGTATAAACCTAGATCGGTTCCCTAAAGAAAAGGTATAGTCCTTAACCATAATTTTTTTTATTTATTCTATAAATCCATAAAATACTATTGATCCATGATGGTATAATAAAATTATTATCCCCAACATAAATTTATATATTATTATATTAATATAATATCACACATATATATCTTATCACATCAAGTGGGAAATGAAACTATCAGTCTTGTGTACAGTGGACTACGACCTCACGAATTGATGTTGTACATTTTCTATCACTACATAACTTGGGTGTATGTAATTGTGTATTTAATTATTTATGTGATATTTATGGAATAATTATTCTTATTTTATTGTAATATCATATACACAATCATACATTCTATTTCATGGGAATACTATAATGTCACGTGTTTATAGGGTGGACTACTACCTCGTGAAGCAATGGGATTTATTCTTCACCTACAATTCACATGGAAGGTAACAAGGATAGGTTTAATGAATTTTTTTCATAAAAATGGATTAATAATAATTATGTAAATGTAATATATTACTTTCCTATATTTCATGTCATTTTTTGAAAAAAAGGAATCAGCATTCATGCGTATGCATGCCCTACTATCTCCATTAATGGGGTAATTCATTTTTTTATCTATAAGTTCAACGTATTAAAATATAAAATATATAATGAATATATATTATATTTATATAATGGATGAAATTATTTATATTATATAATGAAAATAAAATTTAAGAAGATTAAATATAGAAACCAAAACAAACATTAAAAATGAACCAGTTGTTACATGTAATTTGCTTTTAACATGAAATTGTAAATTAATGGGTAATGAAAGGAAATAATTAAATCATGTATCATATGATAAAAATGGGTATGATTATATAATATATTTATAATAAACACAAACTTATTATAATTAATGTTTGAACATGTTTGAATGATGTCAATACTTAAGTTAAGTGATTTTCATCTTAAATAATTATCATTAGGACACATGCCTTATGCGTCACTTCTTAATTTTATGGTTTATATATACTTCCCCAAAATTAATTTTACCGTTATTATTATGAATTTTTTATATACATATAAATATATTTGTCATTCTTTTATGGGGATTTTAATTCAAATAATACAAAAGTGGTAATGTTTTATTCTACAATATCAACATTTATTTGAATTTATTTTGATTGTGCTTCTAATGATGAGATATTATAGTCCACCTCTTAAAAAAACATGCACTTTTGTAGACTATAGTTATTTAATTATATTAAATCATTACCTTTAACATTATTTTATTTATGAACTCAATATTCAAAGATAATATATATAAGTAAAATATGAATGAATTACTCTCTTTGGCTGAAAACTATCTCTCCTTCCAATTCATGTTTTATAAAAAAATTTAAGATATTTTTCATGATTATCCAATGTTTTTAAAAGAAATTTTTACCCATTTTGCCTTTTAACAAAATGGTTTTAAATGAATATTTATGTCACATTCAACATAAAACAATCTTGAATTGTATATAAAAAAGTGATAGGAATATTTGTTTTATCATATATGACATTTACATAAATTTCTACAATCACAACCACTAAAGTATTTAAAGATTTCATTAAATGATTACAAGGAAATTTTAAATGAAAATTTTCCCTTGATATTTGTGAAACATATATATTTTAATAATTTATTTTAAATTAAAATAATATTTCCCTCAACAATTTTTTAATGATATTTAATAGAATATATAATTATCAATGAAAATATCATTTTATGTTTATAATGTTTTACTCGGGATATGGTCCTATAGTTCCATAATTATTCTTTCATTGGATTGTTTATATTTATGATTTATATGAAAATTGTTTTATGAAACTCTTCCATCTTCCATGGTTTTTGACATGATGCATTAATGAATTGTTTGTGAAACCTATTTCTTTTCCTCAAGTTATGCCATGATGAAATATTTTTGAAACCCATTTACTTTTCATGGGTTATGAAATAATTAATATTTTATGATATTTTCGTACATATATATGTATAATGTGATGGGTGAGACCTATACCTCTATAATTCAATGGGTATAGTTTATATATCATGAGATAATGATGGTAAATAAGAGGACATGGTTGATCCATTATGAGTAAAAAAATTGTTTTTAACCCACAATGGGAAATAGGTGATGATTCTTAGTCTGTTATAAAATGGGAAACATGTTTTGAATCCTAATCTATTATGTTTTGATTGTCCTGAATATTTACCCTAAAATATGAAATTGGTTCTATATTTACGATGGTGTCACACATATATGACATAAACTATAAGTTCATGATTAACTTATAATCTTTTTTCATTCTCATGGTTCATGTATTTGGAAATGATAATTATTTATTCCATGTATCATTCATATAATTCATGATAAATTGGGTACGAAATTTTTAAGATATGTGTATATTATTATTCCCTTATGATTATCTTATACATTCATATTATCATCTAATAAGATATTTTTTTAAACATTTGGAGTATTTGAGATCACCCTTCTTATGTTTCCATTCACTATTTTATGAATGATGTTTTTACAAGGGTATGTCTATTAGGATTACTAAATTTTAAGATCATTATGGGAGATGATGAAGATCTTACATAAAATAAGATGATTATATAATGACTTTCCTATGAAACTAAACCTTTACAGTCCCAAAGTGTTTATTTATGAAATTATTGAATCTTTATCAATTAATATTTAATTTATATGTATAAAAATTCTGGGTCATTACCTCTATAAATTAGGCCCATATACCTTCTCACAGCAGCACTGTCTCCTCGTGCATCCTAGCTGCAAGCATATGGAGGCACGTATCCCATCACCTATGCATGAATCTCATCAATATATTCTGCTTGAATAAGAAGGAAATGAGTGGGAATATATCCACATATAAATTGATTACATTTAGTAATATTTCATAGATAATGGGAATGTGTGGTCCTCTATTCCGGCATACCCCCTTTTTAATTTCCACTACATTCTAGTAGTTATGGAGGAGCTTTAACTATATACTTTGATTATTATACATAGAAAAAAATATTTCTATCACAACAGCAAAAGTATCATATCATCATGATCAAAATGAAAATGATGATTCTTTGGATTATGTGTATATTCTTACTCCCATCCCATGTTATTATCAAAATATTCCTATAAAGTATGAGGCATGGGGTTGGTCTCATATTCCCATTACAACTCAGGTCCATCAATCTAATTTTTAAATCACCTTTGGATAGGCACACGTTTTTATAAAATAATGATAATGGTATATGATAAAGGCTATCAAAAATTAGGGCTATATTCCTACTCTATTTGAGCTCTGTCAGTATATTTTTTAAATTACATTAGGTTAGGATCATATCATTGCTAATGAAGATACTCCATATATTCTGTTAGATTATTTGAGTAAGTCTCATGTTCATGATCCCACTAATGAGAGACTGTAATAGCATCATTTAGAGGCTATACATTATGAGTCCCATATCCCTCCTCCCATTCAAAATTTGATTTAGCATATTCCAATAGGAAATGAATATTTGAATAGGACACATACCCTCTCTTTTATCATGATTTCTTGTCACATTTTGAAAACCAAAAAAAATGGTAGGATCACATTACCACTAATGTTATAGAAGATCAAGAGAAAACATCATTATCTCCTCCATAGTGATATAATATTCCTAAGGTAATATATGGCCCTCAACATATTCCAGTGATCGCCATGATGCAAGATCATGCTCCCTCTCAACACCAAAAGACATGTTGGAATATTCCTACCTTGATGAAGAATAAGGAATAAATTTCTACTCTAATCAATACATGTATCCTCAAGGTCATATAATTTATATCTACAAAACAATAAGGGTCCTATAACTCTTCATGTGATAAAGAAGGTGTTAAATTCTATTATATACCTTCTCATGGTAGTATAGAGATTGATTATAAGGGTCCTTCCCCAGACATCTATCGTTGACAACTTTCTTCCCATAATGGGAAATTATCATCTTTTAAAAAAAACATTATATATAGAGGTTCTTGAAACGTCAAGGTTTACCATAAATTGTTACCCCATAAAATACCAATAAACCCTTTCCATGGCCAGTATGTGACCCATCAAATTGACTTCTGTAGTTTCCCCAGGTGGAGGAATATTCTTATATAAGGTATGGTCTAACATGGATATAAGGAGGGATCTAGTTAGATAAAACCACCAAACATTTTTTTAGACCAACCCTACATTCAAATTATGAATTCTTAGATTATCTAAAAGATGGGTTTGTGACTTTATTTTGTCGGAACATGTGGGAAACCTCTCAGTGATTAATGGATAGACACATACCTTACCATGTAAATGACTGTTTCGTATAGGCCATAAAAATGAACTTTTTAAATATTGACCTATCAAAATTATATATGTATTATTTCTAGAGAGCATAAAGGAGTGAAAAAAATATATATCACAAATTCTTATACAACATGGAATCTCACTTAAAATAAATCACTGACCCCCCTTCATACATCCATATCCAAAAATGGGGTGAGTTTGGATAACTGCACTTTACCCTATACATAGAAAAGAAAATATCCATAGTTGTTGCACGCTATAATGTCATAGCCACGTGAAATATCAGGATAAAATGCAAGGAACATTATATTTGAAAAGTCCAACCAAGGTCCTCTTCATTGAGAATGAAAATACACCCTATGTTGAGAGAGAGGGTCACTAACATGCTCCTAATATGGGATTCTTGACAAAACAGAAACTCATATCATATATGGAAGCTGATGTTTTAGAATACCCAATATATCCCCATAGTAATTTAATCCCATAAAAAGTAGCCACTACATCTAGATCATGCATGATAAAATTTTTACAAAATCAGGAAGATCCAAATAGAAGCTACGATAACATCCATCCAAGATAAAACTCCTACCATGGGTCTTAGGTAATTCCTTCAACAACGTCATCCCCTAGGGTCATGAAACCCCATGGGGTCCAAAATAAATTAGTGTAAGACCCAAATAAACCTCTTCTAATTTGGATAGGGAAATTATTAGCTAAACCACTATCCTAAGAATTATCATATCCTTAACAATAGTGTAAAAGAGTTCCAAATAATCCCTTAAATCAACCCCAACTGAATGGTTTTTGGGAAATTTTAACATTAAACAAATGGAAGCCCATATTTTATAGGATATGTGGTAAATAACAACAGTCATCATTCATTCAATTCCTACCAACACAATAAATGTCCATTTCATTTTGGTACAAATTGATAGGTATGATCAGAAACTCTCTCAAAGCCACTAATCATAGGCCCAAAAATTGGGAATGCCTGAAAAAGATAATGAAACCCCACAAAGGTCAAATATCAAGACATCCCAACAAGGCCAAGGCCCATAAGTAGTAGCCCCTTGTAAATATTTAATTTGAAATTGTTTTTATGAATATGACTTCTATTTGTTAAATGGTGGGGTGACTACTATGGCATGGTATGCCTCAGTGAACATCATCACTACCTATAGAGTCCCTACATTTTACTACAAGATTATTACATCATTTTAGTGATAAAAAACATAATTCAATTAGAAATATAGGATCAAGAACTTTAGTGTCCTGGGAAAATTATTCTTAGAAATAACATTTAAGAAATAAAATATTAACACTATTTAATTCCATATTCTATAGCTTCTTAGTGGCCTTTGTGTGCTCCATAATACAAGTAATCACTTTGGAATATTCACAAGTGTTGATATAAAATACCTATAATAGGGTAGATAAGAACATGAAACAATATAACATGTGTGAGAATAATTATCATCATAACTTAATAATCATAGGAGGAATCACTAGTTGAAGGCATGGAATGTGGCAATGCATAAAAAATGAAACATCTTGTCTTATTGGTCAAATACCACACATAGTTGTAAAAAAGTATAGCATCATGTTCATTCATATTTAACATTATCTCTTGAGATATATCACATAAAAAAAAGAATTTTAGTTATATATAATTTCGGCCACACCCATCACATCATATCATTTACATGCATTATAATATTTTGGGTTCACCCATCACATTTTAACATTTACATTATCATGCATGCCACATAAAATGTATATCAGTCTTGATCATAAAATAACTCATTTAAAGGAATGGGTTTCATTTCATAAATAATATATTCATGAATACAATTTTGGGTAATTAAAATAAAGAGTTAATAACATAATTTTTATAATAATCCTCAATATTTAGTGAGGAAGAAACAATATCATGGGAAGTAAAAGTGGTGTTTATAGAAAGAAAATTTATTTTGGAAAAATATTTTAATTTTACATAAAATCATATTGGAGACATGTATATCTATAAAATAATAGTTAACGATATCCAAATTATATTTAAGGAACATAAATGGAATATCCATTCTGAAAATGGAGTGAAACAGGGAAACCATATAGGAAGAGATTTGCATATGAGAATCCATTTACCTTTTGTCTGAATGATTTATTCACTTTAATACACAAGATAATAAAATTAAATTCATTAGTTATCAAATCCAAAGAATTTTATACATTAATTAAATTCATTATAGTTTTATTATGTTTTTATGGTCTTTTTGATGATTTATCGAGTTTAATTTCATTGTTTGAGATTATTTTTTTCTTGGTTTTCATGATCGGTTCACTTGTATATGAGTATCGATGTTCAAGTAAAATTGTAATAGTTGTGAAATATTTAAATTATATTTCAAATTAATAATGATAAATGATATTACATGTCATTTTTATATATGAGATGAGAAATAATCATTGGATAAATAGTTACTGATAACCATTTAGGTTAATTTTGACGTTTTTCTGTCACAATGAACTCATTTTGTTATATCATTTAGTATTATGTATTAATATTCAAGTTATAGAATATAAAATTTGTCAAAACACAAATTTTATAATATATTTCAACCATTATCATGTTTTTATTAATATATTTAAAGTAGGTTAAGGAAAATGGAAATGCATCATCCATGGTGGTTGTAAATCGACACACCACGCATGATATCTTCAATTTTTGAGTAAAATGAAAAGTGAATACAATTAAAGATGAATTATTCCATTAAAATAATAAAATTATTGTATTTAAAATATAATGGTGTTATAATTCCAATTAGATAAGTGGATGTTAGGTGATGGTAAGAAAATAAATGAAATTTAGAATAAAATTGAAAGGAAAAGAAAGTGGATTTTACCTATTGAATTTATCCTCCTTAATATCCTATTTTCGGAAAAGGTATTGCAATTTTTATGATACCAAAGTATCCTAGATGTGTAAAAGTGTATTTTTAAGTTTTTTTGGTGGAATTTGGATAAATATCAAATATTAGAAGGTGTTTGGTGAAGAGGCGGTTAGGGTGGTATTAATATAAGAGGAGAGGTGTGTTTTTTCATTATTTTACTCATTGTATTATTATTTTGGAATAATAATATGAATATTTTTTTAATTATAACTTAATATATTAAAATAATAAATTATAGTTATAAATTATGGGATTTAATCATTCATACATCATTGATGACTCAATAATTCATGTATGAAGCTAATATTGTAAATTATCATATTTTACTACTCACTAAAAATTCATATGGTTTATAAAAATAAAAAAAAACATGATTACAATTTTCTGATGTCCATAATTAGAAAATGAAATTAAATTTATTAAAATAATTTTATAAATATGATAAATCTAATTTTTAATCAAAATTATATTTTACTCAAAAAATAGATATTTTAAAATTTTAAATGATTTTATAAAAGAATAAAAAATTAATTAAGGTCTCAAAGTTTTTATAAAATATTAACACATATAAATATTAATTTATATATACATTTTATTAAAATAAATTTTCATTTAAATTATTAAAATAATCAAAAACTTTTAATTAAATGTTTATGACTTACAAAATACAAACACTTAATTTTTAATTTTTCAAACATTTATGTATTTATTCCATGAAATAAATGCATCAAATATTCATTCGTAAGATACTTCAATTTTATCTATACATTTATAGGTAAATTTACTATTCTATTGGTTGAATTACTATTTCTTAAGGGTCATATTACAATTCCAAAGGTCAAGTTAATATTTCATGGGTTTAGGTTCCTTATCTTCTAAAAATACCTATCATTTGCTTCATTATTTCTTTATAAATATTTTTTATGTCCTATTTGTGATTTTATCTATCATATACTATAGAAAATAATTAAATGAAGGTATATTTAATTGATAAAATTCTAGGTTGTTACATTCTTCCCCCTTATCAAATTTCACCTTTGAAATATTATTTTACAAACTATTGTTAAAACCAGTGAGGGTAATTCTACCTCATCGCATCATATGGTTACCATGTTGCATCTTCATATAAATGGTTCCTCTACAGTTATTTTACTAGGTGAGTAGTATTATTGGGTAAAAAGTTATCACTACATCCTTTTATCTTTATTGGATGCTCCTCGAATGAGAGGTTATTTTCCAACTATACAACCTCTGGATTCAAGGAAAATGAGGGTTTTGGTATTTACATCCTCAAGATGGATTCACAGAATATATCATGTACTTGATACATGGTAAGTGGAGGTGCTGGACAATAGTCCACAGCTCCAAATCGATCAAGAATCATAAAGGAGTCGATGTACCTGGGTCTCAACTTTCCTTTCTTCCAAAATATATTAAACCACTTCTATAAAGATATGTTATAGAATATGATGTCTTTGACATTAAACTCTATCTCACGTAAATGATTGTATTCATATCCCTTATGTAGAATTTGGGATGTTTGGATGTGTTGTTGAATGGTTTTCACCTTTTCCACTATTTCTAAAACCGTTTAAGGTCTCATCGGTTGATATTGACGGATTTTATCCCAGAAAACTGGTGTTTTGCATCATTACCATAACGGTATTCATATGGATCTATTTTTAAGATAGAGTAGAAACTATTATTGAAATATAACTCAACTAGAGGTAGATTTTGGTCCCTTAATCACTTGAATTCCATCGAACATATCCTCAACATGTCTTCTAGTGTCTGACTAGTCTGCTTAGATTGGTCATTAGTTTGAAGATAAAAATCCACATTGAAGTTCAGCTTTGTGCTTAGACCATGTCAGATACTTTTCCAGAACTTTTAGGTGATTCTCAAATCTTGATAGTACATGATCAATAGTGCTACATCATACAGAAATACTAGTTCTCTAATTTATATATGTGAAAATTGATCCAGTGAGATGTTGTCTTGAATTTCTATCAAGTGAAATTTCATTGTAAGATGATCCAAAACAAACCATGTAGCAATGATTCTTCTAGATGTCTTCGAAAGATTGGTGACAAAGTCTACGGTGATTGTTTCCAATTTCCATGTTATATGTGTAAGGGTTGAATCATCCCATTAAAATTTATTTCATCCTTCACATCCTGACATACTAGAAAGATGGATGCATATTTAATTATCTCTTTCTTCATATTGTCCCAACAATAGTTCTCTTTGAAAACATGATACAACTTTATTCTCATTTGGTGAATATAGATGGTTGAGTTATATGTTTCTTTCACAATATTCTTATTTATCTCTAGGTCACGTGGTATATATAGTCATGATCAAAATCTTATAATTCCTTTTGCATCAATTTCAAACTCTAAGGATTTCTCCTTTCTCATAATTTATACCTTTTTCTGAATTTCAACATCATTTCATTTAGAGAACATTATTTTCACCCTGGGGGATGTTTAGAAATAATTTATGAAAGAATTTTTTTTATTCCTTAATGACTCTCATTTCCATCATTTGAAGATATAGGAATATCAGATCCGTCTTAGTTATCATCATTAATGGTGTTACATGATCCTTTCTACATGGATCAACCACACTATATTTTCTATCCCTAGAGGGTAATTGAATGAGAAGTGATTATCCTTGTTGATATCAAACCATATTCATTAGAACATATTAATATCCTTCTATGTGAATATTTATTTTAGGATCTTATAATTAGTATATATTTCTCACTTCTCCACATAGTAATATTTCCACCAGATTTTTAATGCAAAGATTACAACTACAAAATCCAGATCACACATGGGATAATTTTTCGCATGTATTTTCAACTATATTTAAGCATAGGCTCTCACTGTATAATTTTACATTATCACAAATATTAATACCTTCTTTGAATCATTGATGTATACTATAATGATTTCCCCACTTGTCAGAAGTATGTTCCCCAATGTGGTGATAATCCTTTTTTACTATTTAAAGAAATATTGAAATTAATTGATGTAGAAAAACATTTCTCCCTTTCAAGTCAACTTGGTTATTTGGTTTCAAAATCATGATATGTTCTTCATAAATCTCTAGTAATACCCATCTAGACCATGGAAACTATGAATCCTTATTACAGATGTTGTATTAGTCCAATATTCAATTTCCTTTGTTTTAGAAGGGTCCATAGATATTCACTTTGTGGTGATATCATTAACCAATTATGATACATCCTACATCAAAAATTCACATTTACTTTAATTTTCAGAACGTTTCTCACTTTTCAATGTCATTAACACATTATTTAGATGCTCCACATGTTATTCCTTTCTCTTAGAGTCTATTATAATACCATCAATTAATACTACCACATATTTATCGAGGTAATATCGAAAGACTCTATTATTTAAGAACAAGAATATTTTTTGGGCATTAATGAGTCCAAATGGAATCACAATGAACTCATAGTGCTCATACCTAATTCAATAGATTGTCTTAGAAATATCAACCCTCCGCACCTCTAATTAGTGATTTCCAGACTGAAGGACCAATATAGAGAAATACATGGCCTCATGTAGTTGATCGAACAAAACATCATTCTATGGAAGGGGATAATTGTTTTTTATAATTGATTTATTTAGATCAAGATAAACAATGAAGGGGCACATTGATCCATAATTATTCGTAATGGAGTGGAATAGAACACCCCTTGGTAGGGAACATGGGCTTATGAAACCCTTGTCCACATTCTCTTGTAACTGCATCTTCAGTTCCTCTAGAAAAATGGTGGTCATTATATAAGGTTTTATTGATATAGGAAGAGATAAAAAGAATATATTCAATTGATAACTCAACCTCTCATTCGGGATGATGACCAGACAATTCTTCAGGGAACAAATCAGTCATGTTCCTTGTAATGGGAATATCCACGACCACGATTCTCCCCTTTCTCTCAATCATTTGAGATAGACAATATTTATCATAAGGAAAAAATATCCACACTTGAGTTAATGATTCTGAAGGAGATTCATCCTCCACCTTACACATATACAAATTTAGAGGATTCCTAAGGATATGAATAGTGATATCCCTTTCCTGATAGTAGATGTTGGATTTGAATTGAGATGGTCAATCCTTGTCTAGAATAGAATCAAACCCCACCAAATGAAGTAGTAAAAGACTTTATGGGATGTTAACTGCACATTAATTAAATGGGGAGGTGTTATATATTTTTAAACAATAATTTTCCCATTTTATATTCAGTCAGATTACACAAACTCTATATTTTGAGGAGTTGTTTGAATAGTTCTACTAAACATGTGAGGTATAAATGAATTTATATAACTAAAATTAAATAGTATTTTATATATTCATGAATGAAAATCATGAATTCCAGTCACCAATTCAGTTTTAGTATCCACCTCAGTTGTAGGGATTATATTTCACTTCCCTTTCTCCTTTATATTTTGTGATTTATGGTGATGATTAACCTCAAGGACATGTGTTTTAGTGAAAAGGATTGTATGGTGCCCTTTCCCCCTACAGTTGAAGCATTGAACCATTGAAGGTGCTCTTCTTTCATCCATCTTATCAGCTAGCTTCATTATGTGTCATCAATATTCTTGATCATGGTGGACTTCTCTACCACATGTATATAATTTCCCCACCCCATTGAGGTAATTACCATGAATCTTCTTCCCACATTTTTTACATGTGATTTTTTTAGATTTAATTCCTCATTTCTCATTAGATCCCCCATCTAGAAACTACATATTTCATTTATTTTCTCCATATCCTTGGCAAAATTCTACAAACATGATCTCCACTTTGATAGAACATTGAAAACCTGCTTCATAACTCCCAAAGTCTCATATTTCTAGGTCTCTTTGAAGGATTAGTATTAAACCACAAATTAATATATATATTTTTATATCATTGTTGATTAAAAAATCGAATCCTAACATCCACGACATGCGAATGTTTATTCTTAGGGTCTGACAGATTCCCCATCATTTTTTTTCACTCTATAAATTATCTATCCATATTTTTATGAAGCCTTTGAGGGAAATACATGTCACAAAACATTATTTTAAAGTCTTACCACCCCATATCATTAATTTTGACTTTGAATTTGTGTATTTAGAAAATTAAAACCATTTATCATCTTCTCCATATATAAAATAAATGTCCAGATTCTCATTATCATTCTCATAATAGTGGATCTGAAAATATATTCTCCATCAAGTTGACCCACTATTTTGAGACTAGTGGATTGGAATATCCACTAAGTTTCTATCACCATTTCCACATAAAAGACATGATAGCTAGTTTCTTCCTCTTAGGCGAAGGAAGATATTGCACATTATTCAGGTTATTGTTCGTTGCCTAAGATAGATGGGTAAGAATCATCAATAAATTTTGAACTCCCCCTCCCAAAAAATTAGGTATATCAATTGGGTAATCCATGCATTGTCACTTTCATAGGATGATTTCCCAGTTTCTTCTAGTTACCACTATTTTATAAAGGATACGATGAATGAACAAAACATAAGTCAAAATTTCATGAATAAATAATTTGCACCATTGTGTAATTAATTATAAATGAATACATTGTGGGATCCTTATGTTTGTAATTTTTCTAAAACAATTCATCTTGGGTATTGAATTATACATAGACTCATACTAAAGTTTATTCACTAATTTTTTCTAGTCAAAATTTTTTAATTAACAAAATTTTACCCAAATGATAGCTATAGTCACCCTACATTTTCTTATATTTCTATTATATCATTATAAATATAAGTAACATAATAGTGTTAAAAATATAGGATCAAGATGTGTAGTGTCTTGGTAAAATTATTCTTATACATAACTTTTACCAAATAAAACCTAAACATTATTAAACAAATATTCTTGATATTTTTAGTGGCCTTTCCATTATTCTTAGTAAAAGTAATCACCTGATGATATACATCAAGGAAAGGGATGATCTAAAATCCTAGTAATATAATAGGTAAAAACATTAAACAATATAACATGGGTGATAATAATAATCAATATAGCTCCAAAATCATGATAGGAAACATTAGATGAAGGCATTGAATGCGGACATTCATAAAAATCAAACATCATATATTAGTGGTTAAATACAATACATAGTTGTGAATAATTATAGTATTTAGTTCATAGATATTTCACATTATATCAAGAGATACATCACATTACCCTATGAAATAGAGTGCTAAATTATTTTTGGGTCACCTGTCCTATCATAACATTTACATGGGCTATATAATTCTAGGTGCACCTATCACATCATAACATTTACATTATCTTGTGTTCCATATAGAATGTATATCCATCTTAAAAATAAAAAATCCCTTATAAAGGAAAGAGTTTAATTTCCCAAAGAATACATTGATGGATAAAAATTGGACTTCCTAAATGAAATATAAAATAACATAATTTGTTTAAGAATAATCACTATCTAGTGAGGAATAAACAATCTCACGAGAAGTAGACGTTGGGATTTTAGAAAGAATAGTTATTTGGAAAATTAATTGAATTTTCCTTAAAGGAAGATTGGAGAAAATTATATCTAGAAATTAAAATAAGAGGATATATAAATTATATTAAATAAAAATTAATGGAACTCTCATACTAACAATGGAGTTAAAGAGGGAAAACCCAAAGGAAGAGAGTTGGATTTGAGAATCATCTTAACATATGTCTCAATAATTCCATCAATTAAATACCTTGGGTAACTATATTAAATTAATTAATTTATAGATACACCTTTTAAAAATTAGTTTGATTAATTATAGTTATGTTAATTTTATTTATTAAATCTTTAATGAGTTATAGTGTTTAATTTTATTGTTTGAAAATGTTCATTTAATTGGTTTTCATGATCAGTTTTCCTAAATAAGAGGTTGGATGTTCATGTAATATCAGAATAGTGATCCAAAATAAAAATTATATGTTATTAATGTAATTTAATAATATTTAATGATCTTAGATAGCATTAGGAAAAATCATATGAGGATTATTAATTATATAGATCTATAATGATAATTATTTATGTAACTTTTGGTAGTTTTTATCACAATGAACTAATTTTGTTTTATCATTTATTATTTTTTATATATGTCATTTAATAATCATAAAGTGTTATGAAATATATTTTACCACATGCATCAACCATTATAATAGTTTTATGACCATCCTAGATGTTTTTGAAGGAAAATGAAAATACATTTTCGATGGTTGTGGTAAATCAACACACCCTGATATAATTTTCATTTTTTGAGTAAAAATGGGAGAGGATTGAAGATGAATTATACCATTAATATAATAAAATTATAGTATATAATATACACTATAGTTATCAACCCACATGAAAAAATATAGGTGATAATATGACAGCAAAATAAATTAAATTATAAAGAAAAATGAAAGGAAAATAAACAAGATTTTACCTCTTTAATTTCCCCACCTTGAGAACATCCTTATGAAAAAGGTTTCGATATATTGATGAGAAAAAGGTAAAATAGATAGTGGGTAGGTTCTTGGGAATTTCATTGAGTATAATTTTGTTGAGGATAAATGATTGTACAGTGTGGGGATAAGAGGTGGTGAGGGATGATATTTATAAGTTAGGAGAGAGGTTTTTTCTCATTATTTTATTCATTACTTTATTATTTTTGGCATAAAAATATGAATACAATGATCATTATGAAAAAAATATATTAAAATAAAAAAATATATTTTGAGATTATGGGATTTAATTATCCATACATCATTTATGACACAATAATTCATGTGTATTTCATATATTGTAAGTTATCATATTTTACAATTCACTGAGAAATCAAATATTTTAGAAAAATCCCAAAAAAAAATCACCATACCAATTATTGATGTGTAGAATTAAAAATGCACATAATTTTATTAAAATAATTTTATAAATATGAGAAATTTAATTTTTAAAAAAATCATCATTTACTGCAAAAATACAGATTTTGAAATTATAACTGCTTTTAAAACACTATAAATATTTAATTAAGGTATTTTAAAATTATATTAAAATCATATGGAAAAAAATATTAATTTATGAATAAATTTTAAGAAAACAAATTTTATTTTATATTTTTAAATTAATCATAAAATTTTAATGAAATATTTATGACTTACAAAATACGAATTCTTAATTTTTTATTTTTTATAAAATTATTTACTTATTCAACAAAATAAATAAATTATATTTTCATTCATAAGATACATAAATATTATTTTTACATTCATATGTGAGGATACTACTTTATTGGTCTAATTACTATTTATATGGGTAATATTGTTATTCCAAAAGTCATATTACTATTTCATTAGTATAGGTTCCTTGACTTATAGAAATACACTAATTTCATTCATTAATCATTTATAATGTTTTTATTATACACTCTTTGTAATTTTATGTGACTTATACTGTTTGAAATAATTATAATAAGGGTAGTTTCATTGATAAAATTATGTGTTTCTACACTATCAATCCGTAAAATGATGTGTTCTAAGAGGAAAATGTAAAATGTCATAATTCCACAGTGGTACATTGATACATATGTGATATTCATGCATAAACATAGGATATACATAGATGGAAACAGAGGAGGGATATACACCATTCACAACTAAATATGAAACTTCCACCTCCATGGTGAAATTATTCCTTCAATAAGAATAATGGTGTGGAAAATTATCACTCACCACTTGTATGGTCTGATATACCTTCCATGGAAGATTGAATTTCCTAGTATGAGATTGGGAAGCATAATCTAAATAATTTCAATGAGGAATTACTTAGAGAAAATATTCCCACTGGGTATCCCCTTCAATAGGAAATTTGAATACCACATATCACCCATTAGAAGAGAGAAAATACCCCAATGAAGGTACTATTAGAAAATCAGAATTATTTGTATCTATACAACCAGTTTACATTAATTAGAAAATTGATTATGACTATGACTTTCCTTCATTATGATTAAAACCTCCTCATAAAGGGAGTTATCATTTGGAATCCTTAATAATTAAAAATATTATTCATTTTAAATAATTAAACCCATTTCAATCATCACACACTACCCATGAATAAGAGGTTTTCTAAATAGAGATACCACTAGAACTCATAAACAAAATCTTTTCCTAAGCTATGCTGATGAATGTAATGGAGGGGTGGCATGTCCTCATAAAACATCAATGGAATCAATACCCAAAATGGATGGAAAATACCATACCCCCACAAAATATTTATAACCTCATCTTCTTAACAGTTGACTGCATAGGAGACCCAGAATATAATCTTATGCACTTCAAATCCTGATGCGACCCTATGAGGGCCCTATAGACTAGGAATATGAATCAATAATAAGATTATTCTTATAGAATCTGGTATGGTCTAGACACCCTTTTGTTTATTAGACTTTCGGTAGGGTTTTTCAAGTACTTGTTGTACCTCCTACATCAATTATCTTATAAATCTAGTTCCATGCTAAGTAAAATGATGATCTTAGACCTTAAAAATCCCATATAGTGAAAAATGACAAGGTCTTTTCGTTATCTCCTTATGGAAGGGTCTAGTGTACTCACTAAGTATCCCACTATCAAAAGAGAAATTTCAATAACATTGTGTTTAGAACCCTCAATATGAGTATCATACACCGTTGATATTGATGAAATACCCTAGTAGATTCCATGAGTTAAAAAAATTAGAACAATGCCTAGAAGAAGTCATTTTTCCAACATCGAAAAAATATAATCCCAATTCTATGGCATAATGAATGAAGCTTTGTAGAGTAGTTACTATGGTTATCACTCTAAATCTAGTAATTATTCCCATACGAGAACCTAAAAAGGCCCTAAAAATCATGGATCTTCCTAATGAGTGGTAAAAACATAAAAATTGGCCTTTAACAGTTGTAAAAAGAGATCAACATCAGCCCAATATTTGCTGAATTGACGACCAATGTGGATTCCATATGAAATGAATGGGTTCATGGTTATTTTCTCATAACCATTTAATATAATCTCCTCAAGCTATTAGAGACTAAAAACCCAATGAGGTCGACCTCAAGTACCACCTAGATTATTTTCATTTTCATAGTAGACCGGGTCATACCATTTAGGAAAGATTTGTCTTAAAATACATACTCTATAGAGTGAATGATTATTGATAGGTAATACTAGGAAATTCAGTACATAAGTGACCTCAATGACCACAACCCAACTAAGGTAATAGGGATACTAGAAAGTAGTTCCTACCAGGTGTGAACAAAAGTTCTATAACTGGATGACCCGGAAGAAAATTGACCAAGATCATACCACCGTAATATCATATCATTGAAATGAATTACCTGTTATAGAACCTAGGGATATTTCATTAACACCACCTACTAAAAGAATATATAATCATTAAAGGAAAGGAAATTCATTTGAAAATATATTTAGACAAAAATGGTTTTCTCTCTAACTCTTGTGGATTTCCATCCATCCATATCCAGAGTATATACACCACACAAAAAAATGGAATCCTCATTAGTTGACAATAACTTTTCCGGTTAATTTAATGTTATTCACATTGATAACCCTCTATCTGATGATGAATACACCCATGAATATGAGTTACATATACATAATTGGTGATTTAGATGCAGATGTCATAGAGGATCAGAGTAGAATGGATTTTGGGATATGATCTATACCAAATATTCTAGTCACATCCCCGCCTAATCCATTTATGTAGCTGATACCCATGAGTGAGTGTTTCCTTATTCCCAATATGAGAAAATATAATCTTATGATCCTTTTCTCTTTTATTCAAACCTATTAATTTTAGAGAACCCACAACTATGGGTGAAACATTAGGTTCATCCCAAAACAAATTTTTATTCCATAGAGATATAAACACCCTTAGCCTCTATCCAAGAACTACTCCTATCTTCCAAAAAAATATCAGCTCATTCACCACCTTCTAAATAGAAACCCCACCTTTGGAAGTAAATAACTCTAGCATTGAAACATGAAATTGTGAAATAGTTGATATTTTTCCTATCTAAACTTGTAATACTGTATTTTAACCATCATATATGATATCTTAGATAATCACCCATTAAGTCCCTTTGGAGTATCTTGGAGTTTTTTATAGAAGTCTTTCTAGATGAGGTTTACTAGGTGGAAACCACTCCAATATAATTACATACCATTATCTCGTTCAAAGATAAAAATCTTGAAGATTCTATATAGGGGCATATTCTATATGATTATGTTTCAAGAAAGCTCAACATTATATACATTTGATTGTATTTGGTTGAAAATGTTTCCAGGATAAACCTTATCTAGTTCCAAACCCTATGATTTTTGGGATATAGTGAGGATGATTTGTCTCCAACAAAGCTCACCATTAAATGAAATTTTTTTGTTCCAGTAAACTGCAACTTATTAGTTTCCAAATGTTTAAGTACATTATCCATTTATTTATCTCATTTTTATGCCTCTATTTCACTAGTTTTAGAGCCAAAACGGAATTACAAACTCAAAGTTATGGCTAGTTTGTAACACCCCGAAATTTTATGAAAAATATTATTTTTAATTTCATTAATGTCTTGTGTTGTACGCTACACAAAAAGAAGCTTTCACAACATGCATCCTTGACTTGCCTTGCATTACACGCAATTGCGACCTTCCTCGATAGCGTGTGTAGTACGCAATATCGAGTTTCACTAAACAACGATATGCTATTAAAAAATTATTATGACTAGCCGTTTTGAATAGTAATAACCACCTTTTAAAATTTTAGAAATTTTATCTCTCAAAATGGACTTCATTTTGGGATTCGTAGTATCGAATTTAGCCTAAGGTGAAATTTTGATACTTTTCGGATAACTTTCATATTCTGATGAATAGTGAAAATTACTAAATTTTAGTTAAAAACAACTTTTTCAATCGAAATAATTAATAGTGATAAATTATTAATTTGAGTGGTTTTAAAGTATATTTAGAATATATTTTTACAATTTAATACAATGTTGGTCATTGGATGTAATTTCACATTTAAACCAGACATAAACAACTGTCAATCTTTTGATAGATATTGTTTCTTAAAAACACGCTCTTTGTTTTAACAGCGGGATTTAATGATAAAATTAATTAATGCAACTTATATGATATGAATTTGGTAAAATAGACTTCATTTTTGAATTCGGAATATGAAATATATCTTAGGATGAAATTTTGGCATTGTTCTGAAAAACATCAATTTTTGATGAATAGTGAAACCACTAAGTGGTAGGTTAAAAACTGAATTTTGCATAAAACTTAATTTTACCGCTTCTGTGAATGGAATTTCAAAAATCCGACAGACACGGTTGATATCAGTAAGTAAAATGTGGTTCAATGAGATAAAAATAATTTTTTGGTGAATAGTAATTTTTTACTTTTTTTACCGCGGTTAATAGTAAATAGGGTAACTAAGGGTAAAAATGATATTAATATTAACACATGTCCTAATTCTATTGGACAAGTGTAATTCGACCAAAAACAAACTTAGGAATAAAATATGACCATTTAGGCCCACTTGGATTAGATTAGGACATTTATTATTAATTTATTTAAAGAAGGGTTAAAATAGTTAAAATCAAAGTTTAATAAGTAAATTATTTTTAATATGGGGATATACATAAGATAAATTCGATTGTAAATATTCATTAGAAAGATAAAAAGATTTCCTACATGATGGTATTTTATTTGTAATTTTTAGACATCAAATAATTTAATTTATTTATGAAACAAAGATGATGCAGTAATTATATTATTAATGAAATATTGACATAATTGATGTTATAAACAACAAAATAAATGTAATTTCAGACTTTTTATGAATTCCACTAATTTTCTAGGTTAATATGATATATTATTGTTGATTTAATCAACTTGGTTCGAACATATAATTCTGTTATGACTTTCACAAAAATCATATATCAAATAGTGTCAAAATTGACACAAAATAGTTTTTAAATCAAATATTATATTACTAATTGTTAATGTATTCCTAAAAATCTAATTTTCGGCCAAAGGAATTATATAATGATATATATATTAATAATAAACAATTTGGGGTCCGTTTGGCATGTTATAGTAAGTTTATTAACCATATAATGTAAGAAAACAAAAAGACACGGTAAAAGTTAAATTATTTAACTTAGAGTTAAATCTAATTGATAAGGATAAAATAATACCCTAAACTTGTCTAAATCTTATTGGTTGATATGATTTTGACCCTTCCCCACCTTATCTTCGAAATAAGACCCTTTGGAACCATTATAAACCGATTTTGACTTTAATATAAAATAATATTTTGAGATATTCCTAAGGTGCCCCTCTCCTCCCCTATAAAAGGGCACCTCCTCCCCCTCCTCCTCACACCAATTTGAGCACTCAAGCTCGGCCAACCCCTGCCAAAATCTCTTCTACACTTCCCTAGCAACATCCTAGAGGTTCTGGTCTTCCTCAAAGACCAATTTTAGTGCCCTAACAGGAGGTCTCAAGGAGGCACTTCAAAGAAGAGGTAATTACCGTTACCAATTCGTTCATCTTTATTTCTTCTTCCACTTCTTCTTCTTAGATTGTTTCATTATGAAGTAATAACATCAGTATCACTCATATACAGATATGTTATTATAAGTATGAAACAACCCTATTTCACCATCTATCCATCCTACGGAAAAAGAAATCACCGCGCGTGCGTACGTACGGAATACCGTCTCCACGACGCGATGAGATTCATTCTCCATGTTTACCATTTAAGAATGATTATAAAGTATATATAATAAATAATAATTAAATATATGACATTATAAAGCTACTGGATTTATGTATATATATATATATGTATGTCATCTACTTACTTCCATCCAAGACAATAAGGAAAGGAAAACAGCGTTCATGCGTACGTACGGACTACCGTCTCCATGAACGGTGTTTTCATTTCATTTATCTATCTATTAAATATATATATATATATACTGAATATATATGATATATAAATCATATTTTATATTCTGGAAGTAAGTAAATCATGATATAAGTAATAATAATGTCAAGAACAACAAGTCAAAACACCTACGATAAATGAAACGATTTTACCCAAAACGCTTCTTTAACATGGAATTTACAAAAGAACGGGTAATATAAAGTCATAAGTGAACCATATATGATATAATAACAGTAAATATGATTCTGTAATAAGTCAATGACATTATTTAAATCATTATAAAGGAGGTTCGGACACATACGAAGCAAATCGGACCTAAGGTAAGGGAAATATCACAATCTCATTTTTATCCGAGATTGTTTATACTTTGGTATTTACTGGGGTGTATTTTATCATCCACATCCATGTTTCTTCAATATGTAATTTTATTTCCATCCACCTAAAATTGTTTAAATCCTATTTTACCCTTCAGTGAGTTTTTAGTAAAGAATATGAAAGGAATCTTTTGTCGTTTTTTTTCGTACGAGGTACTTTTTGACTTTTCTGAAAAAAGTACGAAGAATGTTTTTTTAACTTATACGGCATGAATGGATTTTTAAAACATTATTTCCAAGAAGCTTATTTTACAAGTTTTCAAGTTTATTTTTAATCAACTTCTTTTATTTTAATGTTTTATGACATGTTATGAATGGAAAAATGTTTTTGAAGAAGAAAGGATATTTTCCTCAAGAATGGAGTTCAAGTGTTTTATCAAAATTATTTTCCATCTAAGATAATAAAAGGGTTCTTTTTTTATCCCTATTATTACATTTATTTGATTATGTTTTGAGGGAATTATTTTTATGAAGTCATTTACCTTATATGAATTGTTGTATGATGTCATGTTGTTTAAGAATTCCATTTTTATTACATGGGTTACGCTATGATGTATGGTTTATGATTATGTGGCACACATAAGAAAGGATTCATTATAAGATGGGTGAGACCTATATCTCCCTCCAATGCATTGGGTAAAGATTTTATATCTCATGAGATATACATGGATGGAACGGTATGTTATACCGGTTCAGTGAAACAGAACTGGAACGAGGGTTACTCGATTCAGAAAGGGACTTTTCCACTAAGATAGTCTTGGCAATGAGTCTTGACTAACAAGAAATGATTTTCTATGATTATGTGTGTATGCCACAATGTTTAATGTTATAAGTTATGATTATTGTGATTACATTTTACTGCCATGATTTATCCCATGTTATGAAATTATAATCTCTTTTGCAGGTTAAGATTTCCAAAAGTTATGTGCTTGTGTATACGATGTGATTGATATTTATTTTGTTTACCCTTACTGAGCATTTGAGCTCACCCTTTTATGTTTTCTTTTCCCCAGGATATAAAGAAAGGTTTTAGGTAAAAAAAAGAAGATCTTTATGGGAGATGTTGAAGATCTTTCACCACGATTAGAAGATTATAGTCCGAGTTTCCAAAGACACTAAACTATTACGGTCCTTGAGTGTGTGTTTTTGTAATGTACTAAGTATTCCGCAAAAGTAATGTAATGTCAATGTATGTCAAGATACGGGTCTCTACAGTTGGTATCAGAGGAAAGGTTTAGTCAACCTTTGGAAACTAGCATGCGAAAACGTTAGTGAGATCCCTAGATATATTTCTAAGGCATGTCTATGGATGTCCCTAAGGATAAGTATACGTATAAGATACAGTCCTAGAACTATGGTAACGATATTAGATTAAACCAAAGATGTTAGATATTGAAGTTACTCCCCCTTTATTATGATTTTTGCCTCTCACACTATTCTTTTTGGGTTTTAGAAAATGGCAGGAAACAAGGTGATTCACGATAATGGAGGATATGATGGACAATGGAATGATATTTTTCATGAGAAACCAAATGAAATTGGATTTGGAAGTCCAAACATCATTATTGTGCCGAATCAACAATCTCATAATATGATCAATAAAGTAAAATTTGGTAAGTTTCCTGATTCGGCTAATAAGAGAAAGATGGAGTTTCATGATGATCATAGAGGAAAGAAAGTTCAATTTCCCCTATGTAAATCATGTGGGAAGAGGCATCAAGGAGAATGTTTCAAAGGAACTGGAAGATGCTTTGGGTGTGGAAAAGAAGGACACAAAGCAAGTAAGTGCAAAGGAAAAGGTTCAGTTAACACCATGGATGAGGATAATGGTATTGCTACGACATCAACAATGGTTAAATGTTTTAAATGTGGAATGTACGGGCATTATGCAAACCAATGCCCTAAGGGAAAGTCTCATGAAGAGAATCAGTATGGTCTAATGGGTAGTATTTATGTTGATGATGAAGAGACTACAAATGATATGTGAGATGAAAGAATTGTTGAAGCCCGGTCAATGGTTTAAGAATGTAGTAGAATGATGACATGTTTATCATGTGTAATGTTGCATAAGTAATCTCATGGTACTATGGAATAAAGAGACATCTAAGGATTGTTACATTGTTATCTTTCCCTGAGTTTTGAAAGTGTGCTACCAATATCCATGAAAGGTTATTCAGATATTTTTGGAATGAAGATGATATACGCATAATGAAGGGATAAGGAGAAAATGAAATGTTTGACAGTATTCATGAGCTCATGATTGATATAAGGACTAAGTGATATCATGGTTTGAGTATAAATAATTTTGAGGATTTTGGTATGTGGAAAGAGTTAACTTTTAACAGCATTCATGTTTTCAATAAGGTTCAAAGGGTATTCAAGAGAATACATGATTAAGGCCTTTGAATGTTTGGAATGTGACCAACAAAACATATCTTATGATATATGGGGATCAACGATGGTATTAAATCTTTGGTAATCATCTTTACTATGTTATGAGAGTGGACTGCAGTATTATGGATAAGCCTAAATATTGAAATGGATTATGTTGGAAATAAGTGAGTATTGTTTAAGGATATAAGTTTTTTTCGATATTATTGATGGGATGTTATAGTAATGTAGTTTTAGAAAAAGGACAACCTGCAGGATGGGCGACAACCCATCGCTTCGGACAAGGCTGTGGGAATCGAACCCACAACCGAAGTGCGACTGGCCTTTATCGCCTACCACTGGCCTACAAGAAGTCCTTGTTTAGTAGAAACTAGTTTTATTATATTAAGCAGTATGATATATGAAGTATAAGTCCATTTTAGGAACCATATATGATTAGTCTCACTATAGATCGACTTATGCATATAATTTTTGCTAACCTTTTGTTTGAGACAGATGGAATGACCCGTCATTCTATCACATGATCTGCTAACACTTCACGAATAACAAATTCAACTTCATTTATTTAAGAGATGAAGTGGAAATTGTTCAAGGCACGAACAACAGTGAGATTGTACCAAAATAAAGTAAGTATTTATTCTAATTCAAATTTTCAACTTTAGGGAAATGATCTTGAAAACCAAAAATGTTGTCCTAGTGATCTTATACCTGATAAATCAGATGGTACCTTATATCATCACAAATCTAAGGATTTGTGATTACTGGCTTTTCCATAGCCATGTTCTCTACCACTCTCCATCAGAACATAATGGTTAGATTTCTCGTCCATATCCATATTTTAACCTATGTGGAAACCCAGTGATTAGTTTATTTAGGTAACCGTTAGGTTTCATACTTTTGTTCTTAAATATTGGTTTTGATATTCCTTTTTACGATGTGGGTTTCTATTAAAGAAACTTTCGAATAGTAAACCATTTATAATCCCGACGAATTTCGAGGGCAAAATTCATTTTAAGGGGGGTAGAATGTAACACCCCGAAATTTTATGAAAAATATTCTTTTTAATTTCATTAATGTCTTGTGTTGTACGCTACACCAAAAGAAGCTTTCACAACACGCATCCTTGACTTGCCTTGCATTACACGCAATCGCGACCTTCCTCGATAGCGTGTGTAGTACGCAATATCGAGTTTCACTAAACAACGATATGCTATTAAAAAATTATTATGACTAGCCGTTATGAATAGTAATAACCACCTTTTAAAATTTTAGAAATTTTATCTCTCAAAATGGACTTCATTTTGGGATTCGTAGTATCGAATTTAGCCTAAGGTGAAATTTTGGTACTTTTCGGATAACTTTCATATTCTGATGAATAGTGAAAATTACTAAATTTTAGTTAAAAACAACTTTTTCAATTGAAATAATTAATAGTGATAAATTATTAATTTCAGTGGTTTTAATGTATATTTAGAATATATTTTTACAATTTAATACAATGTTGGTCATTGGATGTAATTTCACATTTAAACCAGACATAAACAAGTGTCAATCTTTTGATAGATATTGTTTCTTAAAAACACGCTCTTTGTTTTAACAGCGGGATTTAATTATAAAATTAATTAATTCAACTTCTATGATATGAATTTGGTAAAATAGACTTCATTTTTGAATTTGGAATATGAAATATAGCTTAGGATGAAATTTTGGCATTGTTCTGAAAAACATCAATTTTTGATGAATAGTGAAACCACTAAGTGGTAGGTTAAAAACTGAATTTTGCATAAAACTAAATTTTACCGCTTCTGTGAATGGAATTTCAAAAATCCGACAGACACGGTTGATATCAGTAAGTAAAATGTGGTTCAATGAGATAAAAATAATTTTTTGGTGAATAGTAATTTTTTACTTTTTTTACCGCGGTTATTAGTAAATAGGGTAACTAAGGGTAAAAATGATATTAATATTACCCTAACACATGTCCTAATTCTATTGGACAAGTTTAATTCGACCAAAAACAAACTTAGGAATAAAATATGACCATTTAGGCCCACTTGGATTAGATTAGGACATTTATTATTAATTTATTTAAAGAAGGGTTAAAATAGTTAAAATCAATGTTTAATATGTAAATCATTTTTAATATGAAGATATACATAAGATAAATTCTATTTTAAATATTCATTAGAAAGCTAAAAAGATTTCCTACATGATGGTATTTTATTTGTAATTTTTAGACATCAAATAATTTAATTTATTTATGAAACAAAGATGATGCAGTAATTATCTTATTAATGAAATATCGAAATAATTGATGTTATAAACAACAAAATAAATGTAATTTCAGACTTTTTATGAATTCCACTAATTTTCTAGGTTAATATGATATATTATTGTTGATTTAATCAACTTGGTTCGAACATATAATTCTGTTATGACTTTCACAAAAATCATATATCAAATAGTGTCAAAATTGACACAAAATAGTTTTTAAATCAAATATTATATTACTAATTGTTAGTTTATTCCTAAAAATCTAAGGTTCGGCCAAAGGACTTAGATAAGGATATATATATTAATAATAAACAATTTGGGGTTCGTTTGGCATTTTATAGTAAGTGTATTAACCATATAATGTAAGAAAACAAAAAGACACGGTAAAAGTTAAATTATTTAACTTAGAGTTAAATCTAATTGATAAGGATAAAATAATACCCTAAACTTGTCTAAATCTTATTGGTTGATAGGATTTCGACCCTTCCCCACCTTATCTTCGAAATAAGACCCTTTGGAACCATTATTAACCGATTTTGACATTAATATAAAATAATATTTTGAGATATTCCTAAGGTGACCCTCTCCTCCCCTATAAAAGGACACCTCCTCCCCCTCCTCCTCACACCAATTTGAGCACTCAAGCTCGGCCAACCCCTGCCAAAATCTCTTCTCCACTTCCCTAGAAACATCCTAGAGGTTCTGGTCTTCCTCAAATACCAATTTTAGTGCCCTAATAGGAGGTCTCAAGGAGGCACTTCAAAGAAGAGGTAATTACCGTTACCAATTCGTTCATCTTTATTTCTTCTTCCACTTCTTCTTCTTAGATTGTTTAATTATGAAGTTATAACATCAGTATCACTCATATACCGATATGTTATTATAAGTATGAAACAACACTATTTCACCATCTATCCATCCTACGGAAAAAGAAATCACCGCGCGTGCATACGTACGGAATATCGTCTCCACGACGCGATGAGATTCATACTCCATGTTAACCATTTAATAATGATTATAAAGTATATATAATAAATAATAATGAAATATATGACATTATAAAGCTACTGGATTTATGTATATATATATATGTATGTCATCTACTTACTTCCATTCAAGACAATAAGGAAAGGAAAACAGCGTTCATGCGTACGTAAGGACTACCGTCTCCATGAACAGTGTTTTCATTTCATTTATCTATCTATTAAATATATATATATATACTGAATATATATGATATATAAATCATATTTTATACTCTGGAAGTAAGTAAATCATGATATAAGTAATAATAATGTCAAGAACAACAAGTCAAAACACCTACGATAAATGAAACGATTTTACCCAAAACGCTTCTTTAACATGGAATTTACAAAAGAACGGGTAATATAAAGTCATAAGTGAACCATATATGATATCATATCAGTGAATATGATTCCTTAATAAGTCAATGACATTATTTAAATCATTATAAAGGAGGTTCGGACACATACGAAGCAAATCAGACCTACGGTAAGGGAAATATCACAATCTCATTTTTATCCGAGATTGTTTATACTTTGGTATTTACTGGGGTGTATTTTATCATCCAAATCCATGTTTCTTCAATATGTAATTTTATTTCCATCCATGTACAATTGTTTAAATCCTATTTTACCCTTCAGTGAGTTTTTAGTAAAGAATATGAAAGGAATCTTTTGTCGTTTTTTTTCGTACGAGGTACTTTTTGACTTTTCTAAAAAAAGTAGGAAGAATGTTTTTTAACTTATACGGCATGAATGGATTTTTAAAACATTATTTCCAAGAAGCTTATTTTACAAGTTTTCAAATTTATTTTTAATCAACTTCTTTTATTTTATAGTTGTATAACATGTTATGAAAGGAAGAATGTTTTTGAAGAAGAAAGGATATTTTCCTCAAGAATGGAGTTCAAGTGTTTTATCAAAATTATTTTCCATCTAAGATAATAAAAGGGTTCTTTTTTATCCCTATTATTACATTGATTTGATTATGTTTTGAGGGAATTATTTTTATGAAGTCATTTACCTTATATGAATTGTTTTATGATGTCATGTTGTTTAAGAATTCCATTTTTATTACATGGGTTACGCTATGATGTATGGTTTATGATTATGTGGCACACATAAGAAAGGATTCATTATAAGATGGGTGAGACCTATATCTCCCTCCAATGCATTGGGTAAAGATTTTATATCTCATGAGATAGACATGGCTGGAACGGTAGGTTATACCGGTTCAGTGAAACAGAACTGGAACGAGGGTTACTCGATTCAGAAAGGGACTTTGTCCACTAAGATAGTCTTGGCAATGAGTCTTGACTAACAAGAAATGATTTTCTATGATTATGTGTGTTTGCCACAATGTTTAATGTTATAAGTTATGATTATTGTGATTACATTTTACTGCCATGATTTATCCCATGTTATGAAATTATAATCTCTTTTGCAGGTTAAGATTTCCAAAAGTTATGTGCTTGTGTATACGATGTGATTGATATTTATTTTGTTTACCCTTACTGAGCATTTGAGCTCACCCTTTTATGTTTTCTTTTCCCCAGGATATAAAGAAAGGTTTTAGGTATAAAAAAAAGAAGATATTTATGGGAGATTTTTAAGATCTTTCACCACAATTAGAAGATTATAGTCCGAGTTTCCAAAGACACTAAACTATTACGGTCCTTGTGTGTGTGTTTTTTGTAATGTACTAAGTATTCCGCAAAAGTAATGTAATGTCAATGTACGTCAAGATACGGGTCTCTACATAGTTGATGTGAGATGACAAAAAATGGATAGTATTGTAAATTCTAGGGAAAATGATGTACTTGTGCATAACAATTAAAAAATTACTCAGATGTCCTTGATGGTAACGCAACACACCTACAAGAAAATGGTGATAATAGGTTCCTTGTATTCCCCACATTTTGGACTCATTCCCAAGTCCTATGCATGAAAAAAAACATTTTTTTTGTGTAAGAATAGAATCTTTCCTGAAAAAATGGAATATTACAAAAAAAACCATAATAAAACCATATTTTTGTTTTTCGACGAAAACATAAAACATAGAATTTCAGTATGAATTGAATACGACCTCCATGAACAAAATTTATTTGTGTTCATTGTTTCACAAAAAAGGTATTTTCATGAAAATTTCTCACAGCTGGGTGAAATGCCTAAAAATAGAGCATCGACCCCTCGTTCGGAGGAGATGATCTCTAAGATTGGATATCTCATGTGAAACCCCAAGTTTCATACTTTTTGAACCCCCTAGTCCCAATTTTTTCACACAATTTCATTGGCACAAACCATCAAAATACATGCTCATACTATGATGTTTGTTTGATACTCTGTCCATATGGATCAAAATTGTGTGCAATGTCCAGTAATTTGCATGGATCTATTTTCATTAAGAGACAAGTGTTTCATGTTTCTATATTTTTCTATGATGACCAATATTTCACACATTACAATATTTATGAAATTCCGAATACATGAAACAATTTTATTTTAAAATTAACCTATTGGTCCATACCATAGAGCATGTTCTCGCGTACTACCACATGGGTTCATTATTTGGATGCTTTATGCAACTCTTTTGATGATCCTTTCACTACCGTCACTAACCCCCATAAAAATGGACAGTCACACCATTTACATTTTTGGATATTTCAATGTCATTGGTTTTTGTTCCCTTGGGTGACCCCAATGTCAACTCATCAAATGCCTCAAGTAAAGATTCAAATACACATTCCAAAAAATACCTTATTTCAACCAAATTCTCTTGGTACCTCTCCCATTACATGTGTTGATATTATCCAATTGGGTACCTTGAGTAACATACATTGATAAACATATAAATATACTCCCAATACCCTCTCACCTCACACTTATACCAGTTTGAACTACAGATGTTCTCCCTAGGTGTGGGTCCATCATTATCCATTTTTTGGGAATCTTATTCCCATTAGTCCTCAATACAAAACCTTAAACTGTAGAATAATTATCATTCATGAATAATATTTCTTATGTGTCAATAATGAGATGTTTCATGCCATGATCATGAGACTACATTCCATAATCCTCACTAAATGACTTTAAACTATATAATATCCTATCATTCATGAATATGATGCCTTATGCATCAAGAATAAGATACCTCAATCTATGGTCTTGAGAATAAATTTAGTGGTCATCACTACATGAACTTAAAGTACTCCATACCCTATCATTTAGGAATAATATACCTTATAAATCAAGAATAAGATGACCCATGCCATTATTAAGAGAATACATTCCATAGTCGTCAATACATGACTCTAAACTATAGTATACCATGTCATTAATTAATAATACGCCTTTTTTGTCATGTGTTAGATTCCAAATAGTCCTCACTACAAGATTTTAAACAGTAGTATACCCTGTCACTCAATAATAGGATTTCTCCTATCATAAACATGATTTGGATTATGTGTCCAGCATAGGATGCCTCATGTAATCCTGAGAAGAGAAAAAAAACATAAAACATAGGCCACCTCATCAGTTGCATTCCCCAATCACATAATTCAACCCACCATCTAGTTGATATTCCCCCATGAACATACATGCATAATAAATGATGGGAAAGGAAATTCATAAGCCCCAAACAAAAAATAAATTCACAAGACATTAATCAATGATCATACCTCATACAATGAATGAGGGATGACTTCATAACCTAACATCATAAATACATGAAGGGAACCTCCCATGAATAATCTACATTCACATAATTGTTGTCCCATAGAGTCACCATGGATGTTCCCACATGTAATACCCATTAACATCATTACTACACCATAGTTTCACATGGGTAGATATTACCAGTAATCCCCATCCACAACATTGTTGCTCCATTGTGGCACCAAGGAAGATCCCATTCCAAAGCCCCCAAAACATCATTTCTACTCCTAGTAGTACCCATACATATCAAATTGTAGGACTCAAAACATTCCAACAAAGACAAATACTCTTCTGAAGGACAAATTTTAAGCATAAGATCCAAACTATTCCTCATAAATCCTTTATTCTTGACACGAGAATCCTTGCTTCATAACATTAAACAACACGGATTAGACTGAAAATATGTACATAAACTGGGGTATCAAATTATGTTGATATTTATCTTAGTATTCTCAAAAGGGTACATATGATTCCTCTCTAATGTTCAATCCCAACCAATGTTAATCATAGGTTCTCCATCCTAGGGGAAAACATCCTTAATCCACCATAAGGGGCATTCTGATCAACCTTTTAAATCCGTATCATGGGGAATTATGATCCATACAACTATCCAATGTTCACATTATGGGATGTTCCCACCCATAAACCTAGGTGTGACTCCTTCCCCCTTAATAAAAGACCTCCAGGAACTTTCTTAATGGGAGTTCTGGTAAACATTTTTAATTCATCACCAGGAGTGTTCTAATCCATCCATCTAGGGTTCTCCTCAGGGGGTGTTCTCACATATCAACCAATGTGTAGAATATTTCCTCCTAGGGACACACATCCTTAATCCACCTCAAGAGGTATTCTGATAAATTTTCCAGATCTGTTGCAATGGTAATTATGATCCATCCATATAGGGACCACCTCAAGGTTCTTTCTCATCCCTCAACCCAGATGTGACATCTTCCCTACTTGGTACACACATCAAATATATTCCTTAATGGGTGTTCTGATTATCCTTTTGGATCCGTCTAAATGGGAGTTATTATCCATCCATATCGGGTTCACCTTAAGGGGCATTCTCACCCATCAACCCTGATGTGAAATCTTCCTAATAGTGACATATGACATTGATCCTCTATTGGGTAATTCTAATCAACCATTAGGATCATCTCAAGGGGTATTTCATTCATTAATCTAGGGTTTGCCTCAAGGGACGTTCTCTCCCATCAACCTTGGTGCTCCCTCCTAGGGACATACTTCACTGGTCCTTATAAAGGGGAATTATGATCAACCTCATGGTATTTCTTTATGAGGCATCCCAAATAATGGTAAAATTAAGTTCCCTCTCTTAGGGACACACCTCATTGATCCTCCTCAATGAGAATTCTGATCAAATTCCCAGATCAACATCAAAGGGTGTTCTGATCCATCCATCCTGGATCAACCTTAAGGGGCATTCTAATCCAAACTTCAAGGTGTGATGTCTCACTTCCTAGGTAAACCTCTCCCAAATATGCCTCAAAGGGAACTTTGATCCATCAATAGCTCATCCACCTCTTGTGGAATTCTGATCTGATCTTTAAGGTGTGACATCTTCCCTCCATGGAATACACTATCTGGACCCTCCTAAATGAGCATTCTTATCCATCCATCATGTATCCTCATCCATGAGGTGTTCAAATCCATCAATAAAACTTCTATGTGTGACATATTCTCTACTAGTTACATCTATTTTGGATCCTCTTGTTTCTGGTGTTCTGATCAAAACCTCATAATTAACCTCGGTAGGGCATCCTAATCAACATCACTCCATTGACAGATGATGTTAAAATCAACCCCCTACCATCTAAACTATAGTTTTGGATCCATATTTATAGGTCCATGAACATGTGACTGGTCCCATAGAAACTACCACAACATATAAACATGAGAGGATTGATTAAAAAAGCCTTGGAAGATTTACTCCCCTTGCATTGTTACCTCATTATCGATATATTATTTTCAGAGTTTTATGCCTTAAGATGCATCATCTGATATGCACTACTATGAGAAATATTTATTAGTTCCAAATGCTCCTAATGCCCAAAAAATCCTATTCTAGACCAAAATTACCATCTACTTTGATGAAAGTTTCATTCCCATCTAGAAAGAAGTAGTAGAATTAACTATTGTCTATAAAGATATGGCATAGGGAATGAGATTCACAAAAAATATTCAAATATATGAGTGTTACATGGATAGGGTGACAATTTATTAAGAGGAATCCTAGGAAATAGGAACAAAAACCCCATTATCCTTTTTGATCATGGACCCAAACTCACCATAAATGTTGGTGAAGGACACCCACATTTTTAATGTCGGAATGTAGAAAAATAAATTCGTGTTTTTATTGAAAATCTATCCTCTACTATGAAATAGTCAAAAAACAAATGTCGAACATATTGTGAATCTCTTCTCCTTCAATTGTGAGAAGATAAAAATTTTTAGGTATGTCCAAATCAATTCATCACTCACGTGAATCCCCCCTTCCCCATGGTAAAGGGGGTGAGTAAAATTGGTTGGATGAAGACCAAGGGTATTAGTGCCTAACCAACACTGCCTCCCTCATGGGTCATACAGGGGGAAACCACGACACATTCCATCATTGTAACAACCCATAATATTATCAATGGAAACTCCTTATAATAATAATTCCATATAGTTTCAATCACATCAAAATCTCATAGAAAACATAATACAGACTTTATAAATTAACAATGAGTAGAATAAGTGGTATTTCTTGAAGTTAAGGAACATATACCAATGGAATAGTATCTTGACCTTTGGAATAGTAATGTTACAATTAGCAATAGTAAACCGACCAATAGAATTATAAAATCACCCTTGAATGTATAAAAAAATATTTTGGTACCGTATGATTGAAAATATGAAATCTTTATTTCACGATATGAGTAAATAAATGTTTTAGAAATGAAAAATTAATTGTTTGTATTTTTGTAATTTATAAATATTTAATTAAAATTTTATAAATAATATAATTATTTAAAAGAAACATTATTTTAATAAAATTTATTCTTAAATATTTATTTTCATATATTTTTATTATAAGATAACTTTATGAGACCTTTATTAATTTTTCAATATTTCATAAAATCAGTAATTATTTTAAGATTAGTATTTTTTAAATAAATGATGATTTAAAAAAACAAATTTCTCCTAATTTCAAAATTATTTCAAAATTTTTTTTCCCGCATTCTAATTCTACACATTAAAAAAATTAGGGTGTTTTTTTATTTTTCAAAAATGATTTACTTTTATTGAATAATGAAATATAGTAATTTACAGTATTTAACAAATACATGAATTATTGAGTCATAGATGACGTATGGTTGATGTAAGCTCATACTATCAACCTATCCACAATTAGGATAATGTATTTAGTGATAAGTTCCAAAATATTGATATTCTTGAGCCAAAATAATAGAATAATGAATAAAATAATGAAGAAACACCCCTCTTATCCTCTATAAATCACACCCTCACCACTTCTTATCCTCACTCCTTCCAAGGCATGAAGCTACTCAAATTTCATCCCAATACTCTTTACAATCCTATCCCCCACATATAGGATCATTTTTCTCAAAATATGAACAAAACCAATCTTTTTAAGGAGGATCTGAATTGGAATAATTCAAGAGGTAAAATACTATTTCATTTCATTTTATTTTGTTTCATTTTTTCATCTCTTTTTTTATTCTCTCCTTATATCACCTTATCCATGTGGTATGAAAACTATAGTATCATATATATATACTATAATTTTATTATGTTAATGGAATAATATATCATTATACCTATTGTAACGGGCTGAAATTTTGAATAAATATTATTTCCTAATTTCATGTGTTATTTTATTTTTATACTCAACAAAAATGTTTTGTTGATAAACATGATTATAATTAAAATGAGACCATTGGGTTCTGACTGTTATATGACCATCGATCAATATGACCGCTGTGAACAAAATGTTTTGATTATTGTCTCTAAATACAAGTAATCTTGGTTAATTATTATAGAAAGAAGATTCGATGGCCTCACCCAGTAGTCTTGGACCGATCGAAGCCCATCTAACAGAACATGGGAAGGAGGTAGCACCACTGGGCTTTTCTCTAGACCAAACCCAAGACGAACTTCATCATGTGAAGCTAGAACGGAATCGCCTTTGCGAGAAGTTCAAACTAATAGAAATTACTACTCGTGCGATGTTAGCCGAGCCTCCCTTATATTCTCTCACCTTAGCACACCTTACACTTAGGTCATATGCTGGTGTGATAAGGGGCTATGTAAGGAAACCGTAACTGCCTTGTGTAATCCTTTATTTTAAATAAAATTTTTTATTTCTTCTTATGATGAAGTTTATGAATTTTCAAATGACCGGATAAATATAGTATGCAAATTTTTGATGAATTTTAGAAAAAGGTTATTTTAAAAATGTTTATTTAACCTTAAATAATTTAAAATTTGTAATGATTTTCAAAAAATGGTCTTCTACACTTATGTTCAGTACAAAATTTGGAGTCTAATAAGATCAACTTGATTTTTGATGAATAGTAAATTATGAATAGTGATTTTATGATTAGGATTAATTATATGACCAAATGGATTATTAATCTCACTTAAATAAAGTTTTAAAAAAATATAGGCACCTTGATTAAGTAATGTGATTCAATAAAATGGTTAAATAATGGTTTCATAAATTATTATTCAAGTATTAGTTTTTCGGGTGAATAGTGTTTTTTTATTAAAAATTTAGTTAAAAATATTTAGAAAATTATTTTTATAAAATGGATTTCATTTTTGAACTTAGAGCACCGATATTATGCTATGGTAATTTTTGGGGTTTTTTCTGAAAAAAATGAATTTTCAGTGAATAGTGTTTTTATTTAAAAATTAAATTAAAATTATTTAGAAAATTATTTTTATAAAATGGAGTTCATATTTTTAACCAGAGCGTTGATATTTGATTAAGGTGAAATTTTGGGACCTTTCTGAGAAATTTGAATTTTCAGTGAATAGTGAAAATACAATTTTAGGGTTTCAGTATGTTTAATGACATCATAACTGTGTCATGATGATGTCATGAGATTTTTTTAAGGGTTTTCCAGCCATGGGTGATGGATTATTGTGTGGGGGTCCCTATGTGGCCTAACATTATGGGAAGTACCATGGGAGGACCCATGCTTTTGAGAAAACCACTTTTGAGGTGTCCCTTGGCCATTAATGCCTTGTCCCCTCACTTTCCCTATAAATACCAAGACCTCCTCTCATCCATGCGACTCCCCACTCTTCCCCAACGACGTTTTGGTCTCATTACCTCCCATGGAGACCTCCCAAGGTGACCCCAAGACCTCAAGGTACCATCCATTGAGGTTTAAGAGTTACATTTTAAGGTAAGGGATCCGACCTCTCTCTTTCATTTCAAGTAATCTCTTTTATGTCATTCCTTTTATAATACAAGTTCTTATGTTTGAGGATGTTCTTTTATACTCCTCTTACTGGCCTTTTTATGTTCAAATATTGAGAGATCCCCTCTTACTCTCATTATTTCGTTTTATGATGTTTTAAGTGGTGTCGTTAGGCTGCCGAAATTTTTGTAACGGATTCTTTCTCCTTTCTCATTTTTCAAGATCTATTTTCATGTAAAGTATTTCAAGTTCCTTTTTATTATGATGTGGTATGATCTCTAAATTTATCATACTGATCTTTTATGATCATATGATGAGAGGCCCCATTTGATCTCTTCAATTCAGTATTTTGAAGATTTATGTGGTGCCGTTAGGCTACCGAATTTTTAAGTGGTTCTTCACCCTTCTCGTTTTGAAGTTCTACCTTCATGTCAATTCCATAAAGTTCCTTTTATTTATGTTGGGGTATGATCTCTACATCTATCATACTGTACTCTTATGTTCATATGATGAGAGACCCCATTTGATCTCTTCAATTCAGTATTTTGAAGTTTCAAGTGGCGCCGTTAGGCTGCTGAATTTTTAGGGGATTCTTTCACCCTTCTCATTCTTTTCAAAGTTCAACATTCATGTCACGTCATTCAAGCTCCTTTTTAATTATGTTGGGGAATTGTCTCTATATTTATCATACTGAACTCTTATTTTCACATGATGAGTTACCCTATTTGATGTTTTCAAATCATTTTTTTTGAGTTTAAGTAACATCGTTGGGCTGCCGAACTTTCATAAGAGAAATCTAATTTTTGTATTCCTTCCATGTTTTTCATTTCAAATGGTATGTCCTTGAAATTTCATTACCATGATCATGTATCCTTCTTATTCTGTCCATATACTGATTTATGGGTCATTTTTGAATGTTTTACCCATTTTACCTCTCCTTTTAATGTCATCTAAAACCTCGTAACATAGCCGTTATGCTGCAGAATTTCCGTCTCAAAATGTCTCTCTCTTTTTCTAAAGATATTTTATATTATTAAGTGAATACTCAAAGCTCTTTATTCTAAAGGGGTATTCACATATATACCAAAATGATCAATTTTAAATTCTGGGATTTGCATACATGAGACCCACCTTCCTTTTCTGTGGGTTTTAAAGTGACGTAAAGATCATGTCTTTAAAGCAGTTTTTAAAACGTTGTGATTATGAAATGAAACCCATTTATTTTATGCTATATAGGTTATTTGTGAAATGTTTGATGATGATATATGTGGCTCAAATGATAATAAAGAAAAGTTTAAGGGTGCGCCCTGATAGCGCTCCAATGCATTGGGTAACGATGTAACCACTAGAGATTACAATTTTCATGATACCTTGGTGAATAACCTTGGTAAAATTCAAATGAAACCTTGGGGATGGACCTTGGTGATATTATCATGATTGTCTATGTAAAATGATATAGCCACATCTTTATGTTATGAAAAATGTTACTTTTATTATGATATATCTCACGATTTCTTTCTCATTCCTTAAAGTTCTTTTCATTACCTTATTGAAGTATCTCAAGTTCACATGTAAAATGTTTCTCTTGTTTTCCTTACTGGGCCTTCTGCTCACCCTCTCCTTTGATGTATGTCCCCAGGTTCTGAGATTCAGTAATGAAACTAGGATGAACATAAAGAGAAGCCTTTCAAGTGTTTAAGAAGAATGTTTTTTTTGTTTCATGTTTTAAGTTCCTGGTTTCCAAGACACTAAACCTTAAAGATCCTCGGTTTTGTAAAATGTAATGAAAGTTTATGTGATAAAAAGGCGGGATGCTATAGTTGGTATCAAAGGATGGTTTAGTTATTTTTGGAAATTAGGATATGAAAACTTTAGGAAGAAGCCTATAGAAAATTTAAAATATAGGAAATCTTCCTGGTATTTTGGTGAGTATTGAGTAAGGGGTTGCCAAGCAAATACATCCCTGTCTGGATACGAGCAGGTAGAGGTGGCTCTGGCACAGATTTACATAGGGGTAAAACCCAAAAACACCGCTTTGAGCTAGAATCGAACGGGAACTGGTACACGACAACGGGCCTTGCTGCACTCTTGGTTACGACACTCCCGGGGGATATGCTTTGGTAAATTCATAAGCTTGGTATGAACCATTGTTAAAGGGACAAAGATAAAATAAAATGAAGATTCACATAAGAATATATGATCATGGATAACCTAGATGGGAAACTAGGGGATCACAAGTTAGGTTATACTATTCAACTACAATTTATCCTTATATGCTTTAAGTTTCTTTTCATGATTATTCGCTAAGTATTTAAGCCCCTAATTATTGTTTCTTTTCTTAGTTAATGGCGGGAAATGGAAGAATATGCCTCAACAACCATTGTGATAGGAAATGCTACGATTGCTGTATTAATATGACAGAGGTGATTAGGTGATTAAAATATGATTTTTATTTTGGAATATGTTCACTATTTTGGGGACCCTATATGATCGAGGTAAATAGATTACAACGGTATTTTCAATGAGGAGTAAGGTAGACTTATATTTGAAGAATCGATGAATTTAAGGTGCACTTATAGTAATTTAGGTTATTTATGGGAATGATTAACCAATCTTGGGTTAAATATGTTTAGGTTAGATAATTTTGTTATAAGATGTTAGGAGTGGTTGATGTTGTTTGGAGATGAACAATGAAGTTTATTTGGGAAGACTATGTTATCAAATCCTTCTAGTATTTGGGTTTCAATATTAGTTTGGTTTATTTTGAGGAATTTTAAGGACCGTTATTTATGGAATGGACTATGATGAACTTTGGGTAGTACCATGGAACTTTGAAGATTTAAAAGTAGTTTCCATTCCTATGGGATTCTTTCTTTTTGAAGAGTTGTTTTACCTTACCCTTTCGGTTTTTGGGATAATGTTTAAAGATAAAGGAAATAGATAGTTAATCTTTTGTGGATTATGTGATTCTCTAGAAGATGATTCTTGTGTTTTGATGAGACCAAGTAGTTTTGAATGCTCAGAGTTTAGAGAAAAGATTAGTTTTGGGTAGAAACTTATTAAAGGATGAAACTCTACATGAAGGTAGATATATTTCCTTATGTTTATGTTCTATGTTGTAAATGAATTCCTCAAAGTTATGAAAAGGAACGTAAAACAAAAACATTGTTGGTTTATGTTTCCTACTAGGTAATCAAAGACCGCTTGCACACATCATAATTTTGGGATTTTCTGGTGGTTAACTTCCTCTTAATCATGTTTTCTATCACTCTCTTTTAGGACGTGACCCTTTGTTTTCTCCTCCATGTCCATGTTTCCTACATGGAATCCTAGTATGAGTAAACTCGGGTGGGCTTTGTACTTCCTTCTCTTTCTTTTAAAGTAATGATGTCACATACTCTTTTTCCGATGTGGGCCTTTCAATGAAATTTCAAAACCCAATTTTTTTTAAAATTGCTAGGACGCAATTTCTTAAGGGGGGAAGATTGTAACGGCCTGAAATTTTGAATAAATATTGTTTCCTAATTTCATGTGTTATTTTATTTTTATACTCAACAAAAATGTTTTTTTGATAAACAGGATTATAATTAAAATGATACCATTGGGTTCTAACTGTTATATGACCATCGGTCAATATGACCACTGTGAACAAAATGTTTTGATTATTGTCTCTAAATACAAGTAATCTTGGTTAATTATTATAGAAATAAGATTCGATGGCCTCACCCAGTAGTCTTGGACCGATCAAAGCCCATCTAATAGAACTTGGGAAGGAGGTAGCACCACTGGGCTTTTCTCTAGACCAAACCCAAGCCGAACTTCATCGTGTGAAGCTTGAACGGAATCGCCTTTGCGAGAAGTTCAAACTAATAGAAATTACTACTCGTGCGATGTTAGCTGAGCCTCCCTCAGATTCTCTCACCTTAGCACACCTTACACTTAGGTCATATGCTGGTGTGATAAGTGGCTATGTAAGGAGACCGTAACTGCTTTGTGTAATCCTTTGATTTAAATAAAAATTGGGATTTCTTCTTATGATGAAGTTTATGAATTTTCAAATGACCGGATAAATATAGTATGCATATTTTTGATGAATTTTTTAAAAAGGTTATTTTAAAAATGTTTATGTAAACCTTAAATAATTAAAAATGTGTAATGATTTTCAAAAATTGGTCTTCTACAATTATGTTCAGTACAAAATTTGGAGTCTAATAAGATCAACTTGATTTTTGATGAATAGTAAATTATGAATAGTGATTTTATGATTAGGATTATTAATATGACCAAATGGATTAGTAATCTCACTTAAAGAAAATTTTAAAATAATATAGGCACCTTGATTAAGTAATGTGATTCAATAAAATGGTTAAATAACGGTTTCATAAATTATTATTCAAGTATTAGTTTTTCGGGGGAATAGTGTTTTTAATTAAAAATTTAATTAAAAATATTTAGAAAATTATTTTTATAAAACGGATTTCATTTTTGAACTCAGAGCGCAGATATTATGCTATGGTAATTTTTGGGGTTTTTTCTGAAAAAATTGAATTTTCGGTGAATAGTGTTGTTATATAAAAATTAAATTAAAAATATTTAGAAAATTATTTTTATAAAATGGAGTTCATATTTGTAATCATAGCGTTGATATTTGATTAAGGTGAAATTTTGGGACCTTTCTGAGAAAGTTGAATTTTCAGTGAATAGTGAAAATACAATTTTAGGGTTTCGGTATGTTTAATGACATCATAACTGTGTCATGATGATGTCATGGGATTTTTTTAAGGGTTTGCCAGCCATGGGTGATGAATTATTATGTGGGGGTCCCCATGTGGCCTAACGTTATGGGAAGTACCATGGAAGGGCCCAGGCTTTTGAGAAAACCACTTTTGAGGTGTCCCTTGGCCATTAATGCCTTGTCCCCTCACTTTCCCTATAAATACCAAGCCCTCCTCTCATCCATTCGACTCCCCACTCATCCCAAACGATGTTTTGGTCTCATTACCTCCCAAGGAGTCCTCCCAAGGTGCCCCAATGTAACAGCCCGAGATTTTATGAAAACTATTCTTTTTAATTTTATTAATGTCTTGTGTTGTACGCTACACCAAAAGGAGCTTGCACAACACGCATCCTTGACTTGCCTTGCATTACACGCAATCACAACCTTCCTCGATAGCGTGTGTAGTACGCAATACCGAGTTTCACTAAACAACGATATGCTATTAAAATATTATTAAAACTAGCCGTTATGACTAGTAATAACCACGTTTTGAAATTTTATAAATTTTATTTTTCAAAATGGACTTCATTTTTGGATTCGGAATATTGAAATTAGCCTAGGGTGAAATTTTGGTATTTTTCCGAAAACTTTCAATTTTTGATGAATAGTGAAACCACTAAATGGTAGGTTAAAAACTGAATTTTGCATAAAACATAAATTTACCGCTTCTGTGAATGGAATTTCGAAAATCTGACAGACACGGTTGATATCAGTAAGTAAAATGTGGTTCAATGAGATAAAAATAATTTTTTGGTGAATAGTAACTTTTTACTTTTTTTACCGCGGTTAATAGTAAATAGGGTAACTAAGGGTAAATATGATATTACTATTACCCTAACACATGTCCCAATTATATTGGATAAGTTTAATTCCACCAAAAACAACCTTATGAATTTAATATGACCATTTAGGACCACTTGGATTAGATTAGGACATTTATTATTAATTTATTTAAAGAAGGGTTAAAATAGTTAAAATCAAAGTATAATAAGTAAATCATTTTTAATATGGGGTTATACATAAGATAAATTCGACTATAAATATTCCATAGAAAGCTAAAAAGTTTTCCTACATAATGGTATTTTATTTGTAATTTTTAGACATTAAATAATTTAATTTATTTATGACACAATGATGATGCAATAATTATCTTATTAATGAAATATTGACATAATTGATGTTATAAACACCAAAATAAATGTAATTTGAGACTTTTTTTTGAATTAAACTAATTTTCTAGGTTACTATGATATATTATTGTTGATTTAAGCAACTTGGTTTGAACATATAATTCTGTTATGACTTTCACAAAAATCATATATCAAATAGTGTCAAAATTGACACAAAATTGATTTTAAATCAAATATTATATTACTAATTGTTATTTTATTCCTAAAAATCTAAGGTTCGGAAAAATGACTTAGATAAGGATATATATATTAATAATAAACAATTTGGGGTTCGTTTGGCATGTTATAGTAAGTGTATTAACCATATAGTGAAAGAAAACAAAAAGACACGGTAAAAATTAAATTATTTAACTTAGAGTTAAATCTAATTGATAAGGTTAAAATAATACCCTAAACTTGTCTAAATCCTATTGGTTGATAGGATTTCGACCCATCCCCACCTTATCTTCGAAATAAGACCCTTTGTAACCATTATAAACCGATTTTGACTTTAATATAAAATAATATTTTGAGATAATCCTAAGGTGCCCCTCTCCTCCCTTATAAAAGAGCACCTCCCCCCCTCCTCCTCACACTAATTTGAGCACTCAAGCTCGGCCAAACCCTGCCATTTTCTCCTCTCCACTTCCATAGAATGATCCTAGAGGTTATGGTCTTCTTCAAAGACCAATCTTAGTTCCCTAAGTGGAGGATTCAAAGAGGCGTTCCAAAGAAGAGGAGGTTCGGACACGTACAAAGCAAGTCAGACCTAATGTATGGGAAATATCACAATCTCATTTTTATCCGAGATTGTTTATACTTTGGTATTTACTGTGGTGTATTTTATCATCCACATCCATGTTTCCTAAATAAGTAATATTATTTCCATCCACTTACAATAGTTTAAATCCAATTTTACCCTTCTGTGATTTTTTAGTAAAGAATAGGAAAGGAATCTTTTGTCGTTTTTTTTGTACAAGGTACTTTTTGACTTTTCCGACAAAAGTACGAAGAATTTTTTTTTAACTTATACGGTATGAATGGATTTTTAAATCATTATTTCCATGAATCTTCCTTTACTAGTTTTCATGTTTATTATTAATCAACTTCTTTTATTTTAAAGTTGTATGACATGTTAGGAAAGGAAAAATGTTTTTGAAGAAGAAAGGATATTTTCCTCAAGAATGGAGTTCAAGTGTTTTATCAAAATTATTTTCCACCTAAGATAATAAAGGGTTATATTTTTATCCCTATTATTACATTGATTTGATAATGTTGTGATGGAATTATTTTTATTAATTCCTTTATCTTATATGAATTGATTTATGATGTCATGATGTTTCAAGAATCCCATTTTTGTTACATGTGTTATGAGATGATGTATGTTTTATGATTATGTGGCACATATAAGAAAGGATTAATTATATGATGGGTGGTACCTATATCTCCCTCCAATTCATTGGGTAAAGATTTTATATCTCATCAGATAGACATGGCTGGAACGGTAGGTTATACCGGTTCAGTGAAACAGGACTGGAACGAGGGTTACTCGATTCAGAAAGGGACTTTGTCCACTAAGATAGTCTTGGAAATGAGTCTTGACTAACAAGAAATGATTTTCTATGATTATGTGTGTATGCAACAAAGTTTCATGTTTTATGTTATGATTATTGTGATTACATTTCACTGCCATGATTTATCCCATGTTATGAAATTATGCTCTCTTTTGCAGGTTAAGATTTCCAAAATGTTATGTTCTTATGAATATGATGTGATTGATATTTATTTTGTTTACCCTTAATGAGCATTTGAGCTCACCCTTTTATGTTTTCTTTTCCCCATGATATAAAGAAAGGTTTTAGGTAGAAAAAAAGGAAGATCATTATGGGAGATATTGAAGATCTTTCACCATGATTAGAAGATTATACTCCAAGTTTCCAAAGACACTAAACTATTACGGTCCTTGTGTGTGTGTTTTTTTTATGTACTAAGTATTCCGCAAAAGTAATGTAACGTCAATGTACGTCAAGCTTCGGGTCTCTACAGTTGGTATCAGAGGAAAAGTTTGGTCAACCTTTGGAAACTAGGATGCGAGAACTTTAGTGAGATCCCTAGAGATATCTCTAAGGAATTAAGTATAATTATAGGTTATAGTACTAGAATTACGCTAACAATCATAGAATTAAACCTAAGATGTTAGATATTGAAGGTACTCCCCCTTTATTATGTTGTTTTCCCTAGCATGATTTTTGCCTCTCACACTATTCTTTTTGGGTTTTAGACGATGGATGGAACCCGAAGGAACCGTGTTGATCAATGCAATGGACAATGCAATGATTGACCTCCTAAACAAACAAATGTTATGGTAGATGGAGTGAAAAATATTATTGCTATACTTACACAAGCTATGAATCATTCTGGACTTCCAAATGAGCAGAGAAGGGAACAATATTCTATTGAGTCCTTCATGAGGCAACGTCCACCTTCTTTCAGTGGGTCTTCTGATCCACTTGTGGCTGAACAATGGATCAGTACTACTGAAAAGATATTTTCAGTTCTTCAATGTTCTAAACATGATAAAGTCATCTTAGCAGTATATCGTTTGGAAGGTGAAGCTGATCAATGGTGGAATCTTATCAAGAATACGAGGCCAAGAGATTAAATTGAGTCCATGGAATGGGACGAGTTCAAGAACTTGATTTTCAGTAAGTACTTCCCTCGTATTCTTCGAACAAAGATGGAGAAAGAGTTTCTTGAACTGAAGCAAATGGATGATGAATCTGTTGGTACCAATGAAGCAAATTTTACAAGACATGCAAGGTATGCATTTGGCATTATCATCCAACCTGAATGTAAAGTTGATCGATTTTTCAGTGGCTTAAAACCAAGTCTTCGAAGGGCATTAGCTATACGAGACTTCAGTAGCTATGAAGAAATTGTGTGTTGTTCTATGAAGGTAGAAATGGAAGTTGGTGTTACATATCCATCACATGGTTTTGACAAGAAACGAAAGATGGAGTTCAAGGAGAAATCACAGAATAATGGTAAAAAGAAGATGAATGTTTCCTTATGCACAATGTGTTGAAAGAAGCATTGTGGAGATTGTCATAAAGGGACTAGAAAATGTTTTAAGTGTGGAAAAGAAGGTCATCGAGTAGCTGAGTGTTGAAGTAATGGAAAAGGGTTTCTAATGATGTGAACAAAGAAAACACTGCCGAGAACGCACCACCAACACTTCAATGCTTCAAGTGCAAGGAAATGGGGCATTATGCTAATAAATTCACTAATCCAAGGGTTAGTGATGATCAACATAAACAACCACTGAAGGCAAAGGACAAAGGGAAGTCACATGCGATCACTATTGGCGATGTTGAATATGACAACGATGTGGTGGAATGATTACGTGTTTATGTAATGGGATTCCAAAATAATATTGTATCATAAAGTATTGGAATATTTATGTATTGGTCTAATGTGGTATTCAAAGTGATTGAGATATTTTTTTTGGAAATAAGATGATATGCACATAATGAAGGGAAAACGAGAAAATGAAATGTTTAATAGTATTCATGAGCTCATGATTGATATAAGTACTAAGTGATATCATGGTTTGAGTATATAGAATATTGAGGATTTTGGTATGTGGAAAGTGTTAACTTTTAACTGCATTCAAGTTATCACTAAGGTTCAATGGGTATTCAAGAGAATACATGATTAAGGACATTGAATGTTTGGAATGTGACCAACAAAACATATCTTATGATATATGGGGATCAACAATGGTATTAAATCTCTGGTAATCGTTTTGACTATGTTATGAGAGTGGACTGCAGTATTATGAATAAGCCTAAAGATTGGAATGGATTATGTTGGAAATAAGTTAGTATTGTTTAAGGATAGATGTTTTTTTCGATATTATTGATGGGATGTTATAGTAATATAGTTTTAGAAAAAGGACAACCTGCAGGACGGGCGACAGCCCATCCCGTCGGACAAGGCTGTGAAAATCGAACCCACAACCGAAGTGCAACTGGCCTTTATTGCCTACCACTGGCCTACAGGAAGTCCCTGTTTAGTAGAAACTAGTTTTATTTTATTAAGCAATACGATATATGAAGTATAAATCCATTTTAGGAACCATATATGATTAATCTCACTATAGATCGACTTACGTATATAATTTTTGCTAACCTTTTGTTTGAGAAAGATGGAATGACCCGTCATTCTATCACATGATCTGCTAACACTTTACGAATAACAAATTAAACTTCATTTATTTAAGAGATGAAGTGGAAATTTTTCAAGGCACGAACAACAGTGAGATTGTACCAAAATAAAGTAAGTATTTATTCTAATTCAAATTTTCAACTTTAGGGAAATGATCTTGAAAACCAAAAATGTTGTCCTAGTGCTCTTATATCTAATGAATCAGATGGTACCTTAGATCGTCACAAATTTATGGCTTTGTGATTGCTGGCTTTTCCATAGCCATGTTCTCTACCACTCTCCATCAGAACATGCTGGTTAGATTTCTCTTCCATATCCATATTTTCACCTATGTGGAAACCCAGTGATTAGTTTATTTGGGTAATCGTTACATTTCATACTTTAGTTTTTAAAGGCAAGTTTTGGTATTCCTTTTTACGATGTGGGTTTCTATTAAAGAAACCTTAGAATAGTAAACTATTTATAACCGCGACAAATTTCGAGGGCGAAATTCATTTTAAGGGGGGTAGAATGTAACAACCCGAGATTTTATGAAAACTATTCTTTTTAATTTTATTAATGTCTTGTGTTGTACGCTACACCAAAAGGAGCTTGCACAACACGCATCCTTGACTTGCCTTGCATTACACGCAATCACAACCTTCCTCGATAGCGTGTGTAGTACGCAATACCGAGTTTCACTAAACAACGATATGCTATTAAAATATTATTAAAACTAGCCGTTATGAATAGTAATAACCACGTTTTGAAATTTTATAAATTTTATTTTTCAAAATCGACTTCATTTTTGGATTCGGAATATCGAAATTAGCCTAGGGTGAAATTTTGGTATTTTTCCGAAAACTTTCAATTTTTGATGAATAGTGAAACCACTAAATGGTAGGTTAAAAACTGAATTTTGCATAAAACTTAATTTTACCGCTTCTGTGAATGGAATTTCGAAAATCTGACAGACACGGTTGATATCAGTAAGTAAAATGTGGTTCAATGAGATAATAATAATTTTTTGGTGAATAGTAACTTTTTACTTTTTTTACCGCAGTTAATAGTAAATAGGGTAACTAAGGGTAAATATGATATTAATATTACACTAACACATGTCCCAATTATATTGGATAAGTGTAATTCGACCAAAAACAACCTTATGAATATAATATGACCATTTAGGACCACTTTGATTAGATTAGGACATTTATTATTAATTTATTTAAAGAAGGGTTAAAATAGTTAAAATGAAAGTTTAATAAGTAAATCATTTTTAATATGGGGTTATACATAAGATAAATTCGACTATAAATATTCCTTAGAAATCTAAAAAGATTTCCTACATAATGGTATTTTATTTGTAATTTTTAGACATTAAATAATTTAATTTATTTATGACACAATGATGATGCAGTAATTATCTTATTAATGAAATATTGACATAATTGATGTTATAAACACCAAAATAAATGTAATTTGAGAATTTTTTTTGAATTACACTAATTTTCTAGGTTACTATGATATATTAGTGTTTATTTAATCAACTTTATTCTAACATATAATTCTGTTATGACTTTCACAAAGATCATATATCAAATAGTGTCAAAATTGACACAAAATAGTTTTTAAATCAAATATTATGTTAATAATTGTTATTTTATTCCTAAAAATATAAGGTTCGGCCAAATGACTTAGACAAGGATATATATATTAATAATAAACAATTTGGGGTTCGTTTGGCATGTTATAGTAAGTGTATTAACCATATAGTGAAAGAAAACAAAAAGACACGGTAAAAGTTAAATTATTTAACTTAGTGTTAAATCTAAATGATAAGGTTAAAATAATACCCTAAACATGTCTAAATCCTATTGTTTGATAGTATTTCGACCCATACCCACCTTATATTCGAAATGAGACCCTTTGGAACCATTATAAACCGATTTTGACTTTAATATAAAATAATATTTTGAGATATTTCTAAGGTGCCCCTCTCCTCCCTTATAAAAGGGCACCTCCTCCCCCTCCTCCTCACACTAATTTGAGCACTAAAGCTCAGCCAACCCCTTCCATTTTCTCCTCTCCACTTCCCTAGAATAATCCTAGAGGTCCTGGTCTTATTCAAAGACCAATCTTAGTTCCCTAAGTGGAGGATTTAAAGAGGTGTTCCAAATAAGAGGAGGTTCAAACACGTACAAAGCAAGTCGGACCTAAGGTAAGGGAAATATCACAATCTCATTTTTATCCGAGATTGTTTATTCTTTGGTATTTACTGGGGTGTATTTTATCATCCACAGCCATGTTTCCTCAATAAGTAATATTATTTCCATCCACTTACAATAGTTTAAATCCAATTTTACCCTTCAGTGATTTCTTAGTAAAGAATATGAAAGGAATCTTTTGTCATTTTTTTGTACGAGGTACATTTTGACTTTTCGGACAAAAGTACGAAGAATGTTTTTTTTAACTTATATGGCATGAATGGATTTTTAAATCATTATTTCCAAGAAGATTCCTTTACTAGTTTTCAAGTTTATTTTTAATCAACTTCTTTTATTTTAAAGTTGTATGACATGTTAGGAAAGGAAAAATGTTTTTGAAGAAGAAATGATATTTTCCTCAGGAATGGATTTCAAGTGTTTTATCAAAATTATTTTCCACCTATGATAATAAAGGGTTCTGTTTTTATCCCTATTATTACATTGATTTGATCATGTTGTGATGGAATTGTTTTTATGAATTCCTTTATCTTATATGAATTGATTTATGATTTCATGATGTTTCAAGAATCCCATTTTTGTTACATGTGTTATGCGATGATGTATGTTTTATGATTATGTGGCACACATAATAAATGATTCATTATAAGATGGGTGGGACCTATATCTCCCTCCAATGCATTGGGTAAAGATTTTATATCTCATGAGATAGACATGGCTGGAACGGTAGGTTATACCGGTTCAGTGAAATAGGACTGGAACGAGGGTTACTCGATTCAGAAAGGGACATTGTCCACTAAGATAGTCTTGGCAATGAGTCTTGACTAACAAGAAATTATTTTCTATGTTTATGTGTGTATGCCAAAAAGTTTTAAGTTTTATGTTATGATTATTGTGATTACATTTCACTGCCATGATTTATCCCATGTTATGATATTATTCTCTCTTTTGCAGGTTAAGATTTCCAAAATGTTATGTTCTTATGAATATGATGTGATTGATATTTATTTTTTTTACCCTTACTGATCATTTGAGCTCACCCTTTTATGTTTTCTTTTCCAATGGATATAAATAAATGTTTTATGTAGAAAAAAAAGGAAGATCTTTATGGGAGATATTGAAGATCTTTCACCATGATTAGAAGATTATACTTCGAGTTTCCAAAGACACTAAACTATTACGGTCCTTGTGTGTGTGTTTTTGTTATGTACTAAGTATTCCGCAAAATTATTGTAATGTCAATGTACATTAAGCTTCGGGTCTCTACACCCAAGCCCTCATGGTCCCATCCTTTGAGGTTTAAGAGTTACATTTTAAGGTAAGGGATCCGACCTCTCTCTTTCATTTCAAGTAATCTCTTTTATGTCATTCCTTTTATGATACATGTTCTTATTTTTGAGGATGTTCTTTTATACTCCTCTTACTGCCTTTTTTATGTTCAAATAATTAGAGATCCCCTCTTACTCTCATTATTTCGTTTTATGAAGTTTTAAGTGGCGCTGTTAGGCTGCCGAAATTTTTGTAACGGATTCTTTCTCCCTTCTCATTTTTCAAGATCTATTTTCATGTAAAGTATTTCAAGTTCCTTTTTATTATGTTGGGGTATGATATCTAAATTTATAATACTGATCTTTTATGATCATATTATGAGAGACCCCATTTGATCTTTTCAATTCAGTATTTTGATGTTTTAAGTGGCGCTGTTAGGCTGCCGAATTTTTAAGTGGTTCTTCACCCTTCTCGTTTTGAAGTTCTACTTTCATGTCAATTCCTTCAAGTTCCTTATTTTACATGTTGGGGTATGATATCTATATCTATCATACTGGAATCTTATGTTCATATTATGATAGACCCCATTTGATCTCTTCAATTCAGTATTTTGAAGTTTTAAGTGGCGTCGTTAGGCTGCCGAATTTTTAGGGGATTCTTTCACCCTTCTCATTCTTTTCAAAGTTCTACTTTCATGTCAAGTCGTTCAAGCTCCTTTTTAAATATGTTGGGGAATTTTCTCTATATTTATCATACTGAAATCTTATGTTCACATTATTAGAGACCCTATTTTATGTTTTCAAATCATTTTTGTTGAAGATTAAGTAACATCGTTGGGCTGCCGAACTTTCATAAGAGAAATCTAATTTTTGTCTTCCTTCCATGTTTTTCATTTCAAATGGTATGTCCTTGAAATTTCATTACCATGATCATGTATCCTTATTATTCTGTCCTTCTACTGTTTTATGGGTCATTTATGAATGTTTGACCCATTTTACCTCTCCTTTTAATGTCTTCTAAAACCTCGTAACATAGTCGTTGTGCTGCAGAATTTCCGTATCAAAATGTCTCTCTCTTTTTATAAAGTTCTTTTATATTATTAAGTGAGTACTCAAAGCTCTTTATTATAAAGGGGTATTCACATATATACCAAAATGTTCTTTTTTAAATTCTGGGATTTACATACATGAGACTCACCTTCCTTTTCTATGGGATTTAATGTGACGTAAAGATCATGTCTTTAAAGCAGTTTTTAAAACGTTGTGATTATGTAATGAAACCCATTTATTTTATGCTATATGGGTTATTTATGAAATTTTTGATGATGATATATGTGGCTCACATGATAATAAAGGCAAATTTAAGGGTGCACCCTGATAGCGCTCCAATGCATTGGGTAATGATGTAACCACTAGAGATTACAATTTTCACGATACCTTGGTGAATAACCTTGGTAATATTCAAATGACACCTTGGGGATGGACCTTGGTGATATTTTCATGATTGTCTATGTTAAATGATGTAGCCACATCTTCAAGTTATGAAAAATATTACTTTTATTATGATATATCTCATGATTTCTTTCTCATGACTTAAAGTTCTTTTCATTACATTATTGAAGTATCTCAAGTTCACATGTAAAATGTTTCTCTTGTTTTCCTTACTGGGCCTTCTGCTCACCCTCTCCTTTGATGTATGTCCCCAGGTTCTGAGATGCAGTAATGAACCTAGGATGAATATAAATAGAATCCTTTCAATTGTTTAAGAAGAGTGTTTTTTTTGTTGTTTCATGTTTTAAGTTCCTGGTATCCAAGACACTAAACCTTAAAGATCCTCGGTTATGTAAAATGTAATGAAAGTTTATATGATAAAAAGGCGGGATTCTATACCTATTCCCCTCTCCCTTTTTATTATAGAAATGTAATGGTTGATCATGGGGTGTTGTTTTATCGCCTTCAAGGACAAAAATGTTTTTATTTCCATTTACAACATTTTTTGTTTGTCCAAAAACCATTATATTGGTTGAAACTGATTTTAATTTTTATTTTATAACATTTTTCTATGTTCTGATACCATCTTATAAGCATAATATTAAATAATAAATCAAAAAAGAGTTCATCGTGATTGAAAACCGCCCCAATTAATCTAATCAATTACAATTATCATTTTATTTAATGAATAATCCTCATGTATTGAAGCATAATAATAAAAAAGGATAACTAAACGTATTAATGTTCATTAATATTATATAATATAAGTTCTATATAATAATACCCATTTAACAAGGTCTTCCAAACATGTATATAAGTGAACCATTCATGAAAACCATGAAAATGAACACTCCAACATGATAAAATTGAATTCGCTAAGTCATCATAATTATTTTAATATTGGGTCTCCTAGAACCGAATACTCAATAATTTTGATTACAATATCATGTATATAGTTATATATACATAATATATGCATATCATTATAGTGTAGATATTTTTATGACCACTATTTGATGGTAATTTCCATAGATTAATTATTGTATCAAAAGGTTATAGATGATCCCAGTCTATAATGATAACTTTGAGATACTATGAAATTAATATTAAATATAGTTCATATGGTTTCGATTCATTTTAATGATTGGATATAGTATATGTATGACCATCAGGTGTTGGGGTCCAAAAGCATTTAGACTTATTCTCCTAATGTTTAGACTTGGTGATCTATACTAGTTATATCATGGGGACAGACATGCCAATAGGAACACCACATGTTTTGAGTGCCATAAGATATTATTATCTAATGAAATGTGATATTGTTTCCTGACTTTAGATCATTACCAATGTGTCATATGAGTTCATGTAATTTGATGAAAGAAAAAACCATGATAATGAAATCGTGTGGAGTTAGCATGGGTTGGGTATGTCAATGGTGGTTTGAATTTCGTTGGATAGTCAATAAAGGATTTTTCAGCTCTAGGTTAAGGAAGTAATATATCTTGGGACACATTGATCCAGATGGAAATACCTTCATAAATACTTGGCCATGGTTGTTGAGTGTATATTCATTCAATTAGATCAACAAACAATAATGAAAGAAAGGGGATATGACACGGGTGTGTGTCCTGCTTTGTAAGTTATTAAAAGTAAATATATTATATTACCTAATGTGTTTTTATTGGATGGTATTTATCTCTATGACTATCATGATCTATTTAGAGGTCATGATGGTTTTCTAGATCCCACCCTTGGTCTATGAATAGTATTCACTGCCATCGAGATATGGTCATAAGGGTTCACACAATAGCATATTCAAAAGGCTTCTTTATTCAAGTTAATAGGGGTTTTTTCATGGTGGGCCCCACCATTGCGATTCAAGTTTTTTCCAATGATATATGATCACAAATAGAATAAATAAATTCATATCATTAAATTTAATATTAACTGATATTGAATTTATTTTTTATGAAAAAACATCATTTCAATGAAAATTGGTTTAAAATATTCATGGTACATTTAATATTTTTGGGAATGAAGAGTCGAGTTAATATATAAGGTATTATCATGTAACATATTTATTATATTATAAGAAAGTGAAAATATATAAATGTTATTTATGATTTTGTATAGTAGTACTAATATATCATTTATTTGGTGAGAAATAAATTATTGGGTATCAGATGTATATTTTGGATATTTATTGATTCTCTATAAATAGAGGAGAATCTCTCATCCCATATACTATTCAATTATATAATGGTTAGAGGTTCTATCTATTTTGTCTCTAAGGATTCCTAGTGATTGAAACTCAGTTTACATGTTCTTGATCACTCTTGTTCTTATAAGATCAAAAGAATAGAGAAGTGGTGATCATCGGGACATCGAAGACATCTTCAGAACTCTTTACTAGAAGCTGGATATAAATGATCAATATTCCCATAGACATTAGAACCAAGTGCGTATTATCTAGAGGTATTCTAATTTATATACATCAATTTATTATTTTTTGTGACCAACGGACACTTAGTGTGTCTTCAGATCGAACCATATAGTTTTAAAATATAGTTTTTAACTGAAATTATTTAGGCTATGATCTTCTGGCTATTACCGGGTAGTGATTCACAATCAACGATGTAGTCATGTTAATCGTCGGTGAAAAAAATTAAAATATCATGTTCTATATATTCCACTACTTGCTTCAAACTCCTAATTGGTATCAGAAAAATGAGTGAAATGTTTAAGTTAATAGAAAAATTAAATTTTAATTTAACTATTAAGGGGGCATCATTATAGTCCCACCACTATAAATAGTTTTTTAATCCAACCTTGGACGTCCAATATGTGCCCATAAGAAGTTTTAAATTTGGATTGAATAAAAATTTGGAAGGTTTTGAATTTAATAAAACTTTTAATTGATAGAATTATGTTGTCCAGAATAGTAATTCGGGCCACTGAATTTTATTCCACAATTTTTTAGAATTGTTTTTAATTTAATTGTGTTAATAAAATTAAATATGAAAGTAAGAAAATAAAAATGTTGTTATTTTTCAGGTCAACAATCCAAAAAACCAAATAGATAAACCAAAAATAGGCCTTCTGCGTATGGACTAGTGACCCCACCCATGTCACCCAGTTTGTCAACACTACCTTCTTGCCCCAGCCACCTGACTGGTGCTACCCACCATAACTTTCCAAATCCAGTTGTGTCACAGCATGGCCTCCCACCTAGACTACGACCCCATTGGCTAGCTGCGCCACCCTTTTGGTACACCTCTCTTACCAATGATTGTGGGTTTTTTATATTTGAATATTTTAATTTTTTTAATAAAGAAGGGATAGGGTTACACATATTTTTAAAATTGGGTTTGGAGATGTGTGAACCTCGTTCATGCATCCACGATCCCAGGAAGATGGGGGAACTGGGTTCACACATCATAGGTGTGTTGAAATATGGGTGAATCTCATTTATGCATCATTCACAATGTTTATGAAGGATGCATGTTCATGGATCCTATAGAAACATTTAATTTTTTAAAAAAATTATTTTTTAAACATTTTTTTGTTTTGTTTTTATTATTTATAATATATATATATATATATATATATATAATTTTCAACATAATATATCTACTATTTAATATCTAGTAGTACCGCCCTTACAGTAGTTTGGATTCTGACAGAAACTCTCACCCAGAGCTCCCTTTTATAAGAGGGAAGGACCACAAAATCATTCTGAATTTCCGATGTGGGATTCAGGTTCTCCTTTTCATGCACAGAACATTCTGCATTTCTGATGGGGAATTCAGTTTCATGTATGTGTTTTTGAAGGACTATAAATTAAAAATAATAAGACCAATTCAAATAAAATGTAAAACATGGGATAAAAATATAAGAAATAGTTAAAAATAAAAATAATTTCATAAAAAAGGTTGATGAATAATAATTTATATGCATTCAAACCCACCAACTAGAAACCTAAAAATGATTCAAGTACATGTCTTCAAAAGTCTATAAAATACAAACTATAAGAAAATTTTTGATGAATCATAAAATATGGTTTAAACATATAAGAAATAGTTGAACATAAAGAGAATTTTGCAAAAAAATTGTTGATGAAAAATAATTTATAACATTCAAATCCACCCACTTGGAACATAAAAACGTTTTAAGTACATGGCCTTAAAACCCTATAAAATAAAAAATATAATACAAATATAAATGAAAATTAAAACATGGATTAAATAATAATAAATATTTAATAATTAATTAGTTAATTAGTAGTAAAATTATTTACTATATAATCATTAGATAATTAGTAATATCAATATGAATTATATAATAATTAATTAGTAATATAATTATTAAATATATAATAATTAATTAGATAACTTGTGACATAATTATTAATAATTAAATATTCAATTAGTTAACTAGTAATATAATAATAAATTATATAATAATTAAGTATTTAATTAGTAATATAATTATTTATTATATAATAATTCATTAGTTAATTAGTTACATAGTAATATCATAAATAATTATAATTATTCAATATAACTATTAGTTATTAATTAATAATAATTAATTATATAATAATTAATTGGTTAATTTGTAATATATTTTTTAATTATATAACAATTAATTATTTAATTAGTAATATAATTTTAAATTATAATTGTAATTATTAAATATATAATTAATAATTATATTACTTATTAACAAATTAATTACTATATAATTATTTTTTAATAATTAATAATTATATTAGTAATTATATAATTAATATTTACTAAATATAATTAATAATCAAATTACTAATAATAATTAATAATTATATAACTAATTATAATTAATAATTATATTAATAATAAACTAATTATTTATTATATAATTAATAATTATATTACTAATTAACTAATTAAATATTCTATAATTAAAAATTAAAAATTAATAATTAAGAGTTATAATGAATATTTACAATTAATATTTATATTACTAATTAACTAATTAATTATTATATAATTAACAATTATTAATGATAATTATTAATTATAATTTGACATTCTCTTACTATTTATAATTAATAATTATATTACTAATTTTTATATTAGTAATTAAAAATTAATAATTAATAATTAATAATTATATTAATTATTAACTAATTAATAATTATATTAATTATTAAATAATTAATAATTATATTATAGACTAACTACTTATTTATTAACTATTTCTTATATGTTCAATCCATGTTATAAATTTCATTTATATTGGTTTTATAGTTTGTATTTTGTAGTTTTTCAAAGCTACGTACTTGAAACATTTTTAAGTTTCAAGTTGGTGGTTTTGACAGCTTATAAATTATATTTCATCAATATCTTTTATGAAATATTTATTTTAACTAATTTATTTTATGTTTAATCCATGTTTTATGTTTCATATATATTGGTCTTATAGTTTTTATTTTGTAGTCTTTTGAAGTCAAGTACTTAAAATATTTTAATGTTTCAAGTTGGTGGTTCTGAATGCTTATAAATTATTAGTCATCAACATTTTTTACAAAATTAATTTTATATTTAATTATTTCTTATATGTTTAATCCAAATTTTATGTTTCATTAATATTAGTGTTATAATTTTTATTTTATAGTCTTTTAAAGACACGTATTTGATTCATTTTTTAGTTTCAAGTTAGTGGTTTTGAAAGCATATAAATTATTATTCATCAGATAAAATTACAAAATTGTTTTTTTCAACTATTTAATATATGTTTAATCATTGTTTTATGTTTTATTTATATTGGTCTTATAGTTTGTATTTTATATTCTTTAAAATTCATGTACTTGAAATAGAATCTCACATCAGAAATGTAAAATGTTCTACGTAGGATAGGTAGAACCTAAAACCCACAAAGGAAATTTAGAATGATTTCCAGGGTAAGCCATTTTATAAAAGAGAGACCTGGGTGAGGGTTTCTGTCATAATCTAGACTGATATAATGTCTTTACTGTTGGAAATTAAATAATAGATAAATTATTATGAATTATATATATATATATAACAAATCATAATAAAAATAAAATAAATTAAAAATGCAAAAAAATTATAAAATAAAAACATTCTGTAGGATGCATGAACAGGGTTCACGCATCCTTCATAATGTTTACAAAGGTTGCATGACCTATGTTCACGCTTCCATACGAAATAAGAAGTGTGAACGGGGTCAACTCATCTCTGTACCCATTTCTAAAAATTGTTGTAATCCTATCGCATTTCGATAAAAAAATTAAAAATACCCATTTATAAAAAAACCTGATGATTGACCAGCAAGAGTGAACCTTTGTGTCCTGAACATGATTCTTCCAACCACCTCCCTTCCGTCCTATGAGACTATGACATTATCTCCCCGACTGGTATCCATTTCTACTAACATCCATTGTTCCATCCCATCTTAGACTTGTGATATCTTAACACCTTCATTGATCTTGATCCCTACACGATGTTCCTCCTCCGTCCACTCCCCTCGTATGTCGCTACCCACTAATGTCACTCTCGACTCTTCTTCCTCCTAGTTCAGTAAAGGGTATCTTTGAGTGCATCCAGACCTGTCGGATCTCATTGGGTAGATATCACACTAAATCTAGGTGATTCCACCCCTCCCTCCCCTCACCTAGCATTCATCCCACAGTCATGTGCTTCTACCACTGATATCCCCTCACCAACAAACCCATTTGATCTAAAACCTCCTTCCCCACTACCCCTGTATGTCTAGTAACCACCGTAGAATCTATTCCCACTTGCTAACATCTTCTAAACTTCACATACCAACAATAAATCGGGAACCGCCTCCTACGGCTGATCCTCCTCCATTAGAACCACATGCAGTGTTCTGTCTAGTAATGAAACACACCTAGATGACTACCATACCAACTCCTTTATTGCATGGTACCCCTACAGTACCCCTTCTATGCCCATACTAGTTGTTCTAAGACTATATTCTTCCTAAAACATGCTCTCATCGGTCTGCCCTTCTTAGAATAGGAATTAGTGGACCTACCATACCCAAAACCCCCAACTTGGTGCATCACAGCTCTTAATGGGCCTGCAAGGGTTCGGCCCGACCTTCATAGGGTCGACAATGTGTTTCTGGAACCTGATTAATTTTAATATAATAAAAAACTAGTCAAATTAATTAATTTAATTTTGGTTTTAAATAAACTTTATTGAATATTTATTTTTTGGTTTAGAAAATAATTTTCATTTTTGGGGTTTAATTAATTTAATTTTGGTGATAAATAAAATTAATTCATTAATTTTTTTGATTTTAAAATTAAATTAATTAATGGGACCAAATATGGAGATTTATTATATTTAATATATGATTGAATCTGTAATCAAATAAGATGACCTCAGAAATATTATTTTAATGCAAGCTTACTTTTTATTCCTAAATTAACTTAAATATGTGAGTTTAAAAGAATATTAAAATTTTCATGAGATGTCGACCAACAAATGCAAGTTTGGTGTTTTATTAAATTTATTTATTAAAATTTTTCAATTGTGTTTTATAATATGTAGTTTAATAAATGGAAATTAGTGTGTCGTCTAAGCATCGTTATATGTATATGGAACTACATGAACATTTCTCAAAGTTGTAATTTATTCTCTCATGTTCTCCCCACCTGAGAGTGAGTAATTGTTTTTAAAGATCAGATGATAAGTGATGCAGTTCGTGCCATGTAATGGTGAAACACCAAACATGAATTTTATGCATTGGATGGGTGAGCACTGTGATCTAAGATGTATATGACGCAACTCTAAGTATTATGCCAATAGTCTTGGATGATTTAAAATTCAATCAATGGATAAATCATTAGTATCAGATCAACATCAAGTCATCATTTTATTACATCTTATTATTTTTTGAATGTGTAGTTTTCGTACGATCACATATAATACTAAACAAGCAATCATATATAAAATGAACTTTTGAAGTGATGGATATTTTCCATTCCATGGTCAGTTTTGAGTGTGCTCACAAAGTACACTCTTATAAAATAGAAAATTAATTCTTTTTTCACATAAAAATAGGAATTCCCTCAAAAAAAAATAAGTCCTAACTACCTTCCATATTTCAAATTTGAACAAAACTGGGTGTTTTTGGTGCTCTTCCATCCAATGATGAAGGGGCATCTAACTACAATGTCGTCATTGTAATATTTGTGATTTTAAATAACTAAAGTGGTAGTAAGGATTATCCACAATAGTATTTCTATCATTTTATAGGAAGTCATTGAATAAATCAAGTTATGATTTTTGAATTTGGGACTGCACTCAGTAGATCAAGTAATTATGAGTTAATGTGGTTGGTCATCAAAACTCCTACCTTAAACCCTCCAAGTAGTTGTGTAGAAAAGGCTTCTAGATTGTGATGAGATAATTAGAGATCCTTTTTAATAGAATAATAATGTCACATAGTATACTGATTCTATCATAGAGGGTGACTAGATTATGATAAAATAGTTGGAGAAATTGAATGACATACTTAATTAATTTATTAAATTGTATATACAGGTAATCAAGATAAAAACTACTAATCTGCTAGAATTTTATTTTTGTTGAAAATGTCAACTAATTCCATAGGAAATATAGTGTTAAATAATGGATAATGTACATATCCACACTAGCATGATTGTCCAATAGTACTACAGGCACGTTCCCAAAATACATTGATATTGGAATTCAATGTTCTATTTCCACATACCTATTAAGCCAAAGGCACTTCAAATGATCCATTGTGATTTTCTTCAATGAAATTGATGAGTTATTAATATAAGGTTTTTTTCATTTTATACCATGAAATAAAACAAAGAATGTTAAATGTAATAAACTGAATAAAATAAGCATGTACATACTTATCCTTCAAGTGTATTCATCAATATATAAGTAGTGTTTCAACTATACTTATTGGGTATAAAATAAAATATTCCATTCATATATGTTTATTTAAATATAGTAACCATACAAATATATAAATTTTACCAGAAGTCAAGTGTAATCTCTATCCTGTTGAGAAAGGGTGATTCTTAAATAAGCGGGTAGAATTACATGTCGTCTATATCTCCAAGGGAATTATTATTTTAAAAATATTATTGAGTATAACCAAAAAATTATATCACATGTGGCCTTTGAAAATAAAGATAAATCATTTTGTGTTTATGAATGAATGTTTTTTGTGGTGTATAATACTCATGTGATAGTTTATAAATACTTGAATTATAAGAAATTCATTATGAATATAAAATATTTTACTCATTTAGCTATTTGAGGAAATACAATTATTTTAAATGAAAAAATAATTAGGAAGTTTAAGGATATACCCATTATAGTATTTAGTCTTGGTAAATTTATGAACAATTGGTACTTTTGACGTATTTTATTTTCGACAAAGGAACCATTAAGAATAAATGTAAGACATAGACCTTTCGAAATTCATTCAACAAGAGATTGTTAACTTTTCCAAATTTTATATAGTGGTAAATATACTTCATAAGATTTTTTTGAATCATTATGTAATGGTACATTGATGTATGGTATATTTTTTGTCAAAGGATATTAGTTACATTGGTCCAACATGCGGAATAATATCTTGACCAAACATTCGTTGATCAATATAATGTTTCGTAATGTAAATTCCAATCACACATTACATTTTCTACATCACTGAATTGATGTTTATTAAGAGAATCTATGATAATTCTTACATCTAATGTTGATAACCAAAATTTAGCATAGTGGAATTCCTAAATGAACATTTCATACATTCGATAAATGATGAAGTAGTGTCAATGTTGCAACTTACAGTAATTTCCATTATATTTAAGTATTAAATTTGAATGTAAAAGTGATCTCCCTTAACCATAAGAAATAATCAAGGACTAATAGTTATCATAAAATTTATATTATGTTAAAAATTCATTATTTCACTAGACATGTGTTTAGATTCAAAGAGTTTTTTAGGATATAAACAATCTTTCTTCAAGAAAAAAACAATGTGCATGTAAGGAAACTACACTAACATTTTCTATAGATATTACATAATTCCATTAGATTAAAAATTATTAGTCAAGTGATAGGCTAAGTTTATATAAATGGGTGCACATATCTACTAGATTTAGTAGGAGTAATATTGAATTGGTATTATTAACTTCAATATATTCACATGTAGTTGGAAAAGGAAGAAGTTCCACAAATGTATGTGGAACAGATGAGTTATAGTTGCACATACTACATAGGATGGTAAAAACCGTACCAATGATTTTTTATTCACCATAAATGGTGATATATTATTCATTGAGAATAATAATTCATTCAAAAAAATATTATAGGCCAATTAGCTAATATTTTCATGATCAATTAAAATTCAATAATTGATTCCATTTATCAGTGTGGAAAGTGGCTTATTATTTTGAATACTATAATGGGTATTCATGTATGTTGATATAGGAATCATACAAGCCTAGTACCAATATGGGTCGATTGGTTATACCATGTCTATATGCCTAAATCAATTAGAATTTTACATATCATAGCTAATATCTAAGATAATTTTTTTTTTCATTAGATGTTAAGGCCACATTTCATGGATGGTCTCTACTTGAAACAACCAGAAAGGGATGGTGACATCCAAGAATTCTAAAACGGTTTCATGTTATTAAAATATTGTTTTGGATTGAAGTAAAAACAAGATCTTAGAGTATGCATTTCCAATGAATAATATTCATTTTTATCCCCAATAATAGTCGGATCCCCAATTTTTTTCATGTCAAATATTTTAGGAAACAAATTGGAAAAAACTATTGGTCTTTAAGTTATTCAAGACTAAAATGAAAGAACAAAATTTTTTGGTGATTAACTTAGTGTAGAAACCTATGTTCTTGGAAAAAAGATCTACTGAGGTAGAACTAATGGTTTAATGGACCTAGTCGATCATACATATAGTGACATGGTATTCAAAATTACATGTTGGAACAATTCAAGAGAACAATTGTTTCCAATTTCAAATGGCATGTATTTCTTTTGGTTGACATGTCTGGGATATGGGAGGAGATTGAGGTGTAGAGTTGAAACCCAATCACTTTAGCAATGGATTAATCATGTATTCCATGATTTTTACAAGGAATTATATTTCCATTATACAATTTATAGTAGGTATACATCAGTTATATCTTAGAGAACTGCAAGTAAGTATTCAAGACTATCCACTTATACAATAGAAATTACAATGTATATGTACCTGGTATGTGGAGATGAAAGGATACTAGTTTTCAGGGAACATATACTAGTCTTCCTTAGATCCTTGAAATATAATATCATAGTTAGGCTAAATTGGTTAGAGATAAAAGATCATAAATTCAAGAGGTATCCATAACTACAAATAACGAGTATTTTTCACTTATGAGGCGGCTAAGAAGAAATTAAATTCAATGATTTGTCAAGTTATTGGAATCTCACATAGTAAGTTAAATACTATCATAATGTAAATTATGATCTTTTTACTAGTAGTGAATTCAAGTTATGAACGTACAAAAAAGTGATATACTGAAGGATTACATCTCTTTAGATGTTTTACTCAGTGACATGAGTTCGAATATATCCAAAATGCCAAATAGAGGAATTGTAGTGGACCCAGAAACTAAAGACGTCACTCAACAGAAACATGTTTTAGATCATGTGATAGCTAAAAAAGGTTGGTTAGAATGTTGGATCTAATTAATGTGGGGGTGTTGTAATAGTGGGTTCTCTAGTCCTAATTATTCATTAAATTGGATTTCCAAATTGTGTATAGAATTTTATATAAATGATGTATAATTATCATTATATTGAGGATATTTTTGCATCCACTATTTAATGGTAATTTCCAAAGATTAATTATCAAATTAAAATTTTATAGGAGATCCCATGATATAATGAGATCCTTAAGATACTATGACATAACTATTAAATATTGGTCTCGTGGTCAAGATACATCATACTGACTGGACATAGTTGATGTATGATTATCATGTTCGGTCAGAACATAATCATTGAGGCATCTTCTTAGGAAGGTCGCACTGGGTGATCTCTAATAGTGGGATCACAATGACTATCCAACCAATTGGAACACCACATGTTATGGGTGTCACTATAGTTTCATATCTACGGATATATGTAATGGTATCCTAACATGTGATCATTTCCAATGTATATCATTTGATAACTTACTTTTATTCAAGAAAAAACAATGTCAAAGAAATTGTTGAGATTTAGCTTTTATTGGGTGCATCATTGGTGGTATGACACAAGTTAAATGTTCAATACAGAATTTTTCACTTATATGTTAGTGAATAATATATCCTAGGACTCATTGATCTGGATGGTATTATCTTCATAAATCTATGGTCATTGTAGTTGAGGGTAAATACATCCAGTTAGATCAAAAATAATAAATCAAGAAAAGGTTGATGACACAAGGTTGTTTTCTTCATTATGAGATATTAAAGATAAATATATTATATTACACATCACATTACCATAGGATGTTAGTCATTTTTTATGACTAATACTTATCTCATTAAGGGAATGATGGGTTGTTATATCCCACACTTTGTTAGTGAATAGAAATCATTACTATCAAGATAAGGGCCTAGAAGTTCAGATGCCATAGTATATTTGAAAGTCTACCCAATTCTAGTTAATAGCGGGTTTGAACAAGTTGGGCACCACCTTCGGGGTCTGGTTTTTTTTATAGTGATATATAATCCCCAAATGAATAAATAAATTCATATTATTCTTATTAAGAATAATTGATATTGAGTATTTTTATTATGAAAAATTTTATTTGAAAGAATATTAGATTAAAATATTCAAAGATATTTTAATATTTATGGGAATAATGTGTCATGTTAATGGCTCAGGTTTTAACATATAATATATTTATTTTATCAAATGAAATTGATTGAAAATGTTAATGATATTTTTTATTCTGTATAGTAGTCAAAATATATCATTTATTTAGTGAGAAATAAATATTTGGTTATCTAGTGTATATATCGGATATATATTAATTCCCTATAAATAGTGGAGATCGATCCCATGCCCTAAAAAATTAACTTCTCAAATGGTGAGAGATTATATATTTTCTACCTCTCCTGATTACTAAAGAGAGACACTCTGCATCATGTTGATCGATAAAAATTCTTCTCTATGGATCGATAGAATAGCATAGTGCTGATCCTCAGGACATTGATGGCATTGTCAGAACTCTGACTTAGCTCTTGAATTGAGATGATCAACATTCCCAGAGACTTTCAAAGGTCTTCTGGATGGTTTAGAGTAACTCAAATTTGTATCCTTCAAGAAAAAATCACTAATGATGAGAAGACATCGAACATAATCTACGATCGAACCAAGTACATTTACATTTTATTTTCTCACACAAATTATTAATGTGATGATTTGAGGTCTAATATCAGGTAGTGATTCAACAGCAATGACGTTTTTATGCTAATCGTAGGTGGAATATTTTTAAAATCCCATGTTTCAGGGATTCTATAATGTGTTTGGTACTGTCAATAATGTCCATTAATGACATTAATAAAATTATAATAAATCAAATACGTGTGTAAGAGGTTCAAGATTTATTAATTAATTAATATAATTTTATTATCTGGGATATTAAATGGTGGAAATCATTTGAACATAAGTTAAGGGGATTATCAAACCCAACACATTTTTCCTTGGTTTATTCTTATTTCATTCAAAATATTAGTGTGGAATTTATTTATTCGTTTTACCCTTTTATTTTATAAGATATAAATTCTTTCAATCTTATTTCATGATAAATTCAATGATTTTTTCAAAAATAACTATTCTTTATAAAATCTCATCTTTTACTTCTCTTGAAATTGTTTCTTCTTTTGTCAAGGTTGAGTATTATTTTACCAAGTATTTTATTCCCTTTTTATTTTGGGAACCCCTATTTTATTCATGAAATTATTATTTATGATATTCTCATGAAATATTGTTCTGTTTCATTGGTTAATTTATGGAATAGGTTGTTATGCATTCTAGGTGGAATTCTTGATTATGTTAATGTTATGATGTAATGGATGCACATAGAATTATATAACAGTACAATGCATTGGGTAATATGATTTTTCATGGGATATAATGTGAAATTTTCATGAACAAGATGCTATATTTTTTCACAATCATGATGTTATGGTTATGTACATATGTTATTCATGAACATGATTTTATCTTTTTTCACATCGATATCTGATATTTTACCACTAAGGTATAATATTTAATTGTTATGAATTTTCACATTCCATGGCATTATCAAATGATTCATCTCATGATTATGATGATTATCACATACTAAGGTTATGATTATGATGATTTTTCCTATACATGTTATATTAATTCATGTTCTCATATATCCTCTTATTGGTACTTTAGGTCAACCATTTGTTTTGATTTACATATTTAGGGTATTACTTTTACTAAGGAGAACATAAAGACCAATAAGGATCTAGAGATGTAGGATTAAAATAATTATTATGTTTTGTTATGTTAATGTCTTTTAGTCATAATTTTCATATGAAACTAAACCTTTGGATCCTGGTTTTCTAACAATATTTTGTTATTTGTATTTAAGATAATGTAACAGTGATGTGAGAAAATATAGAGTCACTATAATCAACACCTAAATGACATTACTTCCCTCATGGGCCACATAAGGGGAAACCACCACCCATTCCATCGAGGAATCACCAACATTGCCTCCCTCATGGTACCCATAAGGGGAAACCATTCCACATTACATCATCACATCACCCACACCACTACCCTCATGGGTCGTGGAGGGGGAAACCACCCCCCATTTCATTGATTTCTTGCTAACACCGTCTCCCTCATAGACCGCATAGGAGGAAACCGCCCCATTCCATCACCTCCACTCTGACACCACTACCCTAATAGGTAGTGTAGGGGGAAACCACCACACATTCCATTGGAGGTCTAATTTAGTAGATCTAACCAAAGAACTAAGAAATCTCACTCTCCATGCTGAGGAGGCTAGGGATGTCCGAGCTATTCCTGTAGTGATCAACACTCCGAAACATCCATGTAAGCTCCCACTAGGCCGCAATAGTGCCTCTAGAAAAAAATTTATAGGCCAACAAGAATTTTTACTCTTTTAAGGATCTACTAACATTTATCTATAACACCTGATGTCGATGCTAGGGTAAGAGACATAACATTTACCAATAAGAGTCATCTTCTATTGATCAAGTGTCCCCTTCCACCAATATTGTATCATATCATATCCTTGTAAACATTTAAAATGATACTTATTTTTAACCTAAGATAGGGATTCCATCCACATAATAGGAATACTGATTTGACCATCTCAGTCATCACAACCACCAACGGCCATTACAGGACATCCCATGAGAAGGAAAGCTAGTATGGAGGTCCTTTATACACTAAAATCAATAGGAATGGAGGCCCTAAACATAGCCATCCAAAACCAATGTATAGGTCCTCCCCACATATCCATCAACTAGCACATAGTTCCACTCTACACCACCAATAACCAACATGGATGTCTCCCAGGGGTTGAAGACAATCCTTCCTCTGAAGAACCATCATGAGGTAGAAAGGTTTTTCAGCATCAGCAAAGAGTCCAGACATTGTTTCCCTGAGCTGGTTTCACCGATATGTGAGTTGTGACTCTCATAGGTTCCCCTAGATCCTTCATTCTATCTCCACACCCAACTGTAAATACAGGATTCAAAGCTTCATGTGTTCTATCGCCCCGTCGAATTAATGATCCAATCTTCAATGCAAATAAAGTGCTATCTCCCCCCTTAAATCAAATATCTAGGCTACCACACCTCTTGGGTTCCATCACCCTGTCAAACATACGATCCAGGCTTCCATGCCTCATGGGTGCAATCACCCCCATCAAACTAATCCAGGAATCCATGCCTCAAAGGTTCCATCAGCCTAACAAACCGATGATCCAGGCATCCACACATCCCTGGTGTCATCTCCCTATTGAACATACTATCTAGGAATTAATTTCTATTGAGTTCCATCACCATGGAGAACTGATTATTCAAGATTCCACGCCTCCTGAGCACCATTACCCTGTTAAACTTATCTCGGATTCCATCCCTCCCGAGTGACATGTCCCTGTAAAACTGATCATCTAGGCATCCATGGATCTTAGATTCCATCACCTCATTGAACTAGTGGTCCATGATTCTATGTCTACAAGGCAACATCACCCCATCGAGCTGACCATCCAAGATTCCATGCCAACTAGGGTTTGTCACCCTATCAAACTGATCCATGCTTCTACAACACTTGGGAACCATCACCCGATAGAAATTTTGATCCTTGATTCCAATCTCCTTAGGATCCAACAACATGGTGAACCAATATATTATTCCCTGCCTCAAAAATTCCATCGACCCATCCAACTGACTATCCTTTCATCTATTCCTATTGGCCTCCACTGCCCTATATATCCATAGATCCAGGCTTCCATATCGCACAGGCTGCATGTCCCCATCAAACTAATGATCTAGGATTATAGTCAACCCATTTTAAATCTCCCCATTGAACAGAAGATCCATTATTCCATGCCTCTCGGGGGTCGTCACCCCATCAAACTGAAAATCTAGTCTACCATGCCTCTCGAGTGACATCACACCATCAATCTATTTATCCACGATTCCATTCCTCTAAGGCATGATCACCTCATCAAAATAATAATCAAGTCATCAAATCCTCATGGGTTTCAACTCCCATCCAACTATTATTCAATGATTCCATGCCTCACGAGTACCATCGACCCATCAAAAAAACAGTCCAGGAATTTAAACATACTAGGTGCCATTTCCCCATTGAACTAATCCACTCATCCATGCCTCCTAGCTTCCATCGCCCCATCAAACTGTTGATCTAGTATTACAGGCCTCCTAGGATCCATATCATTGTTGTACTGATGTTCTGGACTCCACACATACAAGGAAGCATTTCCCCATCATATCGATCATTTAGACGTATTCACCTCTAGGGATCCATATCCCCATATATACTACTACCATCCCTACACTATTAAATCCCACACCAATAGCTTTGTGTCCCCTATACACTCTCAAGGTGCTCCATGTCACCTTGATCTCTATATAGAGAAGCTTTCTTATCTGATTTGTGTCAATACCTCAACTATCTATTTGGTGTGTCCGGTCAAATCACCCAACTACATGTGCTAATGGTAACTGAAAAATTACACTCTGTGGCCCCAACACTATCTCATGTAATGTTTCCCATGACATTTCCTAGAACTTTCTTATAGGATATACAAATATACTCTGGGTACATTTTCAGGTAATACCAGCATAAGGATTTCACCCTAACCCTCAAGGAGCCCAAATCATTTATATGGGGAACAGAGGGCCTTTCCTCTACAACCACTGTCCTCAGGGTCATATCGTTAAATAAATAGAGGGATCTCATTATGAAAGATCCAACACATGACACTATAATTATGTTTATATAGGGTCATTGAATATTGACATTTCCATGACTAGGGGAACTATGTGTAGAATGATTCCCCATTTGTTTCAGTGGCATGACATTAAACAGCACAAACACATTCATCATGATCACGTGATGTTAAAATTTGGGATGCACCATAACCACATGACATTAATATGTATGATATTTCCCTGACCACAAGATGTTAACATGTGTTTCTACATCCCAATTACATAATTTTAAACCGTGTGATTGGTTCAAACACAAAGACCTTAAACTAGGAGTCCGTGGTCCAACCACTATGACCTTAAAGTAGGTGTTCAAGTCCATGTTTCATAACATTAAAATATATTCATTCCCCCTAAAAAATATACGATTTGGAGTTTGGCCTCATTTACCCTCATTCACATTTGTTTTTTCAATCCACTTCCCCAAAAATATCCACATGGGAAACTCAATGTCCCAAGTGTGTGATGTTAAAGAGCATTCATACCATGAAAAAGTTTAGGATTCCCTGTATGACAAAAATTATATGAACAAACATCCTCAATTCACTAAAATAAACTTTTCCTTTCCCTTTTTTTAAAACTATATGTCTTTGAATATGATATGAGAAATACCTCATACCCTGAATATGGGATGTTGTCCAAGAACCACTGGATTTCTTAATTCCCTTTTCAGATTGGATCACCCCCACCAACATTGGTCTTTTACCAAACTGTTTTTTATAATTACAATTTTATTGATTCCCATCCACATAAGATACATAGGGACACCTATAATTATTACCTCGGAGCCTATCTATGAATTTTAATATCTTGGTCATACTATATAAAAAATGTGATTGGTCCAATAATTAAAACCTTAAACTAATATCCACCCCAAGTCTAGGCATCATGACATTAAACAATGGATAGGAATTATATGTAATTTAATTTGTGATAGTTGGACTACATGGTCCTAATTCACAGATGGTTCTTCACTCTTCCATGTTATACATATCTATTAGCGATGATCAAGATATGTCCTAACTCTTTTACCATAAACTAAAATCTCATGGTTCAAGATTTAAGACATCAAACTAATAACCATGGTCTATTCAATACAACCCTAAACTATTTGAAACACCTAGGTTCTTTCACCATGATCAACTCAGTTATTCAACATGAGTTCCAACATAGACCTTAGCCAACCTCAAACCCCCATTCTTAAAAATGTGTCTGAATCACACTTTTTAATATTCTATATTGGTGTGGATAAATGCATAGTTGTGTGGAACCTAGATTATTGAATCTCATATAGACATTTCATCAATAAATTTCTATAGATCAATTATTTCTCAGTTAGAATTTCAATCATCATTATATTCCAAAAACTCCCCCTAATGGTGATGTTATCTAGAAAAAATGGATCACCTCCTATATAGGTATAATTCCGTTATTGATATTTAGCAAAAAATAGTGGACATTTTCATTCAAACATTTCTTGTAGTCAATCCCACATTATTATCCCCATTATTGAGTGGTGTGGTTCTAGTACCTATGTTTCAAATAGGGAAAATATTCAATACCAACACATTAGTACCAACATTATCTAGATCTCAAATGTATTGACTTACATTATTTCCAAATCATTATATATTTTTTGATTTCCAACACCCTTGGTGTCACCCCTTCGTACATCTATGCATTTGAAGTAGGCAGGAAAATGTCACTGGGAAATTCTCAACCCAATATCTCCATCCACCTACTGTATTCTTCTAAATGTCAAGTAAATACCATTTTTAGTCATTGTCTCTGAAACTACTCATTACTGATATGGGATTAGGAGTATTTTTAGGGTTTCAACTAAAGTGATCAAACTAAATGACATTGAGGTCTGAAATCTATGATATTAAGCTAAGATCCCATAATCCAAGCATCACGACATTAAAATATATAGAAGTCTCTCATGAAAATTGGGTATGGTTCTAGTCCTCCGTGGCCCTCATTCGTGTCTAGTTTTTCACTATGTCTTTCCAAATATATCTATTTAAGAATCCCCTCACCCAATGCCAAACTCTATGACCTTGAACTAAGAGCATATAGACCAAGCATCATAAATTCAAACTATGTGTGAATATCCACTTTGAATGTGTTATGTGGAATGTGTCTTCTAGCTTCTCAATGACATCATTTTCATCCTTCTAAACATGTTGTTCGATCTCATACCTAGGTGATGTATACTGGTTCCCTGAGACCAGTTATTCAACTGGCCTCATGCACACATTCCAATACACTAGTGGCTGCTGACTATCAGTGAAGGCCTATGTTGAGTCTGTGGGCATACTATCCCCTCATAACAAGAGTGTAGCAAAGTGGATAAGTAAAAAAATATTTATAAATAGAGTAAATATATCAATAATGGAATATATAGCGGAATCATGTATAAACGACTTGAATAGTAATTATCTATAGAATAAGAACAATATAATCAGAAGAAGTAAATTGAATCATATGAAATAGATAATGTTTCCCCATCTATATAAAATTGTAAAACATGTATACATTATAGTAGAAATTCAGATAAGTACATGATATACAAAAGGTACAAAAAAACCAAGATCAGTCCCATCATCCCAAGATCTAGCCTAGTCATATTTTATCAATCTCCCATCCAATATTATGTAATATTTCATAAAACTGTAAGAGGATTATTCCCATTATCTACAATTATAATCATGTAGTATTCCCATGTATAATGGATGGCCCAGAGAGGGTGTGTGATAAACATAGTCGGACACATGTAATAGAATATATAAATATCCTGTTTGTTTATATATTATTGATGTTTGTAGATATAATAATGTAAATTAGTAATAATTACTATTATTGGGCCAAATAATTTTTTTTAATGAAAACCAATATGACACCACCTTTTTTGGACAATTACAGAATATCTCTGAATAAGTAATTCGGGACACAATGCATGATATCACAGTAGTAAGGTACGTCATTCACAGTACCATGATATTTGGTTATCATGTCCAGTATCATACTATAAGTATGACTTGATAGATATCATAGTATAGGAACTCCTTGCTTGGTATCATATCACATTGGGTACCATATCTTCATAACATAAATATAAGGAACACCATTCCGATCTAATATCACACTGGGTCTTCATGCATGTATCACATTAATATAAGGGACTCCATGCCATATCATATGGCATTGCATCATCATTCCCTTATCAGATACAAATAATGGACACAATGGTCATATAACATTTATATAAGGGACTTCATACACAATAATTATTAATTATGAAGGGTCTCCATGACCTTACATATTTAACATACTCAAGGGTTGTCATTCCCATTTACCATAACTATCCTGGTTTTCCATGAACATATTCATCAGATATAAGTTGCAGTCAATTATTTATAAAAAGAAAAATGTTAATTTAGAAAACATTTTATTTTTATAATAAAAAATTGGGAAACATTCTTCTATTTAATTATAGTGATGTGGTCATTTATCTCACATTCAGTTTAATTTATTTTAAGAATTTCACTTCATAGGCATGACAAAACCATTTAAATGATAGTTTGACCATTTAAACCTTTATAGCCACGTTGGAAAACTGATTGACACACTAGTTGGGGTGAATACCATTGACAAGGACAAATGAAGGTCATTATGATCTCATTTATGGAAACCAATTTAAGGAATATTAAAATAGGTACAACACATAGTGAATTCGGCTTGTGGTGCATATCACATGTTAGAAAACATCAAGATGTGAAGGGATAAAAACTACACCACATACCACATGATCGTAGTACTATCCTTGTCCAGTATCGACATTTATTTTGGGCTGGACTGAAATAAATTTGATGAACATATCAATCCACTGAAAATAAAAAATATTTACCTATAACTAAATAAATATGAAGAGGAAAAGAGAAACGAAAAATGGTTAAATATTATTAGAGATCATACTATCATGAATCCAATGAGATAAATGTATCTAAAATTAGAAATCAGATGGAGAAATGGTTGAAGAACCTATCATTCACTTCCATGGGAGCCTCATGAATGTGAGAGAGATGAGAGGTTATGCATCTTCCTAAAAATAGATTCCCCAGCCACTATTATTAAAAAAATTGATTCAGAATTTACACGTCGTGTACATTCCTTACACAACCTATAAATACTGGGGTGTTAACCTCGAGAAAGGCCCTTTTTATGATGTGAATTATTCTACCCAGCCCATTACATATCGTTTAACCAATACACATCATGTATTCAAATTTTAAGTCTTGTAATTGGTCTACATCCAACATACAAGTTTCCTAACTCTACCTTTCTAAAAACTATCCAACTAGACCATGAGCCTAGATTTAGTTTCTTGTCCAGAAAATTAACATTATAGAAAAATTAATTAGAAAATTAGATATGTACCTGATATAAAAAAGTAGGTTATTTTTGTCATACACAATAATGGAACTCATCCCCATGTTTACCTTTCAAGTGAGGAAAATCATTATCTGAGAACAACTCTGGACACTGAGCATGCACGTCAGCCAACCTGCTCCTAGGTATTGTCATATACCTAGTCGTGCTTCCATATCAACCATAATAAATGGACCAAAAATCTTTATATATCCTTCATTATCTAGAAAATTATTCTTATAGGTTACTTCTCAAAAGAAAAATTAGAGTCTAAATCAACATCTTTTAGATCAATACTGTGAGACAGGTCAGCATGATAATAGATAATCTGTTAAACATTGAAACTGCATGCATGTCTAAAGACAACCTTGTTAATAGAAAATAAAATCCAACCAGTTTAGATCACTCCAAGTTCTCAAATTGACCAAAAAATGTGGACAGAGATTCACTTTCTTTTGATAACTTCTTAGCCCATGTATAGGTGATTACTACACGAAAGCACAATCCCCGACCAGAAACACTAGAGGTCATATATAATGATTAACCTATGATATATTTATAGAATAAGTAGTAGTCGTATACTTCCTAATCAACTAAACATTCAATGAGGTATATTGAACACAATGAGGACCCGTAATCAATGCATCTCCATCCTCTAATGAGTACAAAGGTTAACAGAACAACCTACAATAAAAGAAATTATAAGGATCCATCTGTATCATCTCCAAATGTTGTAATATATGATAACATGATGAGGGGGATATTATTTTCTTAGGGACCATTGAAATGATGTTTTCATTTTAATATCATGTTCTATAACACTTGTATAGTTTTTTTGTCTATCCGTCATTATGAGAGTGAAACGTTCTTCTTTGAAGCACATGTGTTCCCATAACTCTTTATAAACCATATCATAACCTCAATGTAAAATAAGTTTACTTATCTAAAATGATAGTTCATAAGATATCATGGAGATACAGTTTTCCCAAATCATCAAATAAGAAACTATCCCATATAATAAGGTAGTGGGATACATTTTTATTCTATCCTCATCTACCCAAACTGTGTTGTTGCCTCAGGGAGACCTTAGTAAGTTAGTGATAAAATCAATGACAACATATTCCCATTTATATTCTAGGACTGATAATAGATGTAGCAAGATATTAGGTCACTAGTGTTCCTCCTTCACCTGCTAACAGATGGAACACCTAGTAATAAAACTTCTATATGACATTTCATCCTTCTCTAGCAATACTATCAACACATATCATGATACATTGTGGAGATGCCAAGGTGAAAATCCCATTGTAAATCATATGATTCCTTCATCAACTCCTCTCTCACGAATGTGGGAACCAATATGTACCCATGTATACATATGATGTTTTCATCATCGACAGTCCAATCTTAAGTTTAGTCCTCACTAGAGATACCTACCCAAAGAACAAATCCCTTAGTATTTGAAAAATACCTCATACTCACCTTCTCCAAAATTGAATAGGTAACTAATAGTGATGCAAGAACTTTTTTTACATGATTTTCTTAATCCTCATTGTGCATCACAAAAAAATAGATACATAAGACTTTATTTTATACTAGCATCCTGAACTACCTGTGTTTGATTCCTCTTTCTCAATGAATCGGAAACAACATTTACATTCCATGGAATATAGTAAAGCTGAAATTCTAATGTCTATATATGTTCAACCCATATATACATCTTAAGATACAATTATAATTAGGTGAAAATATTCCTATTTCTCTTGTGGTATGTAAACACCAAAAAACACTCTCCTAATAGGTAATGCCTCCAACAACACAAGGCATGTATGAAAACTTCCTAATTGAGATCATGTTTCAGGTAATTCTCTCTTCATCCATCAACTTACGTGAACCATATTGAAAGACTCAATATTCCTACATCAAAACTACTCATATATCAATATCTGATGCATCATAATATATTGTAAAGCTTTTTCCTGACTCTAGTAGAATCAACATTATCACTGATGTTAATCTATCTTTTAAATCATGAAAGTTTATGTCATAGGATTCTGACCATATAAACACCACACCCTTCATAATCAATCCTTTAAGAGAATCATCTATGCATGATAAGTCTTGTATAAAATTCATGAAGTAAAAATGTTATCCAAAAGAATCACCAGATGTCAATGATATTTTTAGGATGCTCCAAGGTAACAACATATCTCACCTTTTATTGGTTAATATAAACTCATGCCTCTAAGATAATATGAACCAAGAAGTGTATCTTGTCAATCTAGAAGTGAAATATATTAATCATAGCATAAATATGGTTCTTTATTAATGTTTTTAAAATGATCTTAAAATGAGTGGCATGGCCTCTTTGAGAATGATAATACACCAATATGTTATATATGAAGACCAAAACAAAGGGATCCAAATAGTGATAGAAAGCACTATTAATTAAACCCATGAAGATGGAAGGAATGATTGTAATACTGAATGAAATCACGAGATACTTATATAATCAGTATTAAGTATATGATTCCATACATGGAATATCTAAAGGCTTGACTCGAACCTAATGATATGTCAATCTTGGTTTAGTCATTAAAAATTCCCTCCGTCCTCTAAGTTAGTCAAATATATCATCAATAATTTGTAAGGAATATATGTTTTCACTATAAACCAATTTAACTTATAGTATTCAACATAATGGATGAGGTTTTTATCATTCATATTGGTGAAAAGGACTGGTGAAAACAATATAGAAACACTACTCCCTATTAAAATGGTTGTCCTCTAAATACTCTAACTTTATCTTGAGCTCCTACAACACATTAGTATCAATCCCATATGAAGGGATGGATATCAGCGCTACTCCATGGACTTGATTGATAGTAAAACCTATCTCTATCTTATGATTTTTTCTAGAAATTTCATCGGGTAAATATCCTTGAATCAATCTACTAAAGAAGGTAACTTAGTCTGATGTTGTCTTTAATCCTTCATGTAAATTCTAGAAATCTAGGACGTCACTCCACATATCCAAAGATACACTAGTCCATCATCACCTACCTAGATATCTAAATCTCCCTAGTGATTATATGTACCACCCTTTGGTTATGTAAACGATACCCTCCAATGAAAACAATCCACATAGGCATGATAAGAAACCAACTTTTCCATTCTCAGAATGACATTAATTCATGTCATCCAGAAGAAGAATGGGTCCCATAAAAAATTACAATTTCCTACCTTTAGAAATTTAACCCATGAATTGTAATATATTCTTAGAACATATATCCAAATATATATGTTTCATCGTAAATCAATAAGTGTACACAAAATATTGACAAAGGATTACTACAAATATGAAGCAATATTATGCACCTGTATTGAATAATTCAGAAAAAATCATAATGGATACTAGAATAGTTCCTTGAATAGTAGATAACCCAATACCATGTTCTTTGGATATAGGATACACTAAATATATGTGGCTTGATTCTTAACCTTGTGTTGCTTCTTGACAACATGGAGCAGGTCCACTCTATTGTGTTTGTATATTTAATGGCTGGATACCATGATAAAAAACACCTTCTATTCCAATGTGTCTAGTAGTAATCTATCTAAATTTCGGGTGTGGGTCTACTAAACCTACTCATGATGGATGTTATAGCATGGATCCCCTCTCACTATCCATAGATATTAATTTCCTACAGGAACATTGTAGATTTCCCAATCTCCCGCATCCTCAGTACTTGACGGGGTCTTGGAAGCACATGGGTCTTGGGGAAACATAGGACTATAATTACATGTCTTCCCAAACTAGTAAAATACTACATAACTATCTGTGGGTGTCACCTGGCTTCCATTTCTCACACAAATAGTATAAAGGCATCACTTCTGACCACTAGTAGAACAACTACATTCTCTGGGTTCTGAACCACCCTATCTCACACTCTTAGATTCCCTTATTGTTTTCTATGTGATAAGGGTACGGTTAACAATATCATATATGGTATTAAATTGTAATATGTTCACTTAATAACCAAAATAATTCATCATACCATTCTCAAAACGTCTCACTTTCACTGGATAATCATCAATATAGATTGGCACAAAGCGTTGAAGCTCTGGAAATAGAGATGGGTAGTCCATAACTATCAGAGAAACCTATGTCAGGTTCATAAATTCAATGAATAGTCATACATTTGTGTCCCATGAATGATATAATCAAGGAATACTATGTATAAATCTCTCAAATTCCTTTCTAGATACTGACCCTCCTAATTATAAAATCCAATCATCTCATGGAGGATCCTATAACCATATAATTAGAGAGTTTCACTCTCCTATCAGGAGGTGTCTCTAGAATATATAATGTAGACCCAATTCTCTCATGTTATATCTTTACAGTGTATGTTCCTTCAACACCCAAAAACATCTGTGGATGATACGACTAAAGCACCCAGGTAATATCTCATATAGAAGGGGCAGAGTGTAGAGCTCTTTGAATCATCTGCATATGCTGTAAAAAGACTCTATGAAACCATACATCATCACCTTCAAAAGGAATCGGAAGAGGTATTATATTAGGCACTACTATAAGTATCACTGGCAGCTTAGGTCCCACCACCTTGGGAGAAAGTTCATCACCACCATCCCAATGTATGATTAGAAGATATCACAATGGAAGTTCTCTAAAAATGTCCAACACATGCCTCAGTTAAAATTGTATTATGATGTTAGACATAAAAAATAGAAAAAAATAAATAAAAAACTATTTTATGAAATATTCACATCCCTATGTCATCTCAAAGAGTCAGATATGGGTGATTGAAACATTTATATAGAACATAAGAGATGCTACCTACTACCCACTACTAAAGTTGGGACATGATCAAGCTCTATGTTTTTAAATTTTAAATTTAAATTAGTTTGTTTTTTTGTATTACTGTTTTATATTTATTTAAATGTTTGAACCACATGGTTCACCACTTTATATCCATAATGATCCATATACCTTATTAACCATGTATTATTTTACACTTAATCGTCACTATAAAGCTTTCCTATCCATGCAACCAATGCTCCATGACTCACTATTTCATAATATACTTTCTTATTGTGTCTTTTTTAAACAAAATAAGATAACACTTTTTAGGTTATCGAATGATCATTATGTACAAATTTTGTTTCTAAATTTAGTGTAATATTATTAATACATTAAATATTCTATTTATAGCATTCAAATCACCTATGGAAATTAGAGACAATGAAAAAAACAGAAAGGTATTATATGATATGGAATATGCATGGCATGTGAATGTCCTACAAGGTGCCTAAAATGATGCGTAATCAATGTTTCCATTTCCATATCTCTTAATTCCATGGATATAATGAAATAATGAATCATAATAATAGTAATACTCATTTATTAGAATGTGTTTCACCCAATGGTGTAATCAAATTATGTATAATAAGATTAATATATATAAAAAATTCTTATTTCATGAAACTCATTATTTTCCATGAATGTGGGTGAAATACTCCAACGTATATCTTATAACCAAGTACCAAATCATTATTAATCTCTTCAGAATTGTCTCAAAATAGTAAATCAATAAATTAAAGAACTTTTAATACCTCTTTGTGACATCCAATACTCATGTTCCACTTATATGTTACCGAATCATGGTTGGCCATATATCCTCAAGTAGGCCTCTCCATACACCGAAGGGTTCTGACTAGTAGTGAGGGCCTATGGTGTTTCTATAAGGAGAATATTCCATTATAATGATAGTTTAGCACATGTGATATGTAATAATAGATAAATAAATAGTGTAAGTATATCAATAATTTAAAAGATGGTGGAAACATGTATAAACGACTAGACCAGTAACCCACGTTAGAAGAAATAGTGTATAATTAAAATAAGTAAAATGAAATATATAAAATAGATGATGATGTAATGTCTTTACAAAATAAGAAAACATGTATAAATGGGAAAAAGAAGTCAAATAATTACAATATTTCAAGAAGATACAAAAATAGAAAAATCTATCAAAGCATCATGATCCCCAATCTAGACTTATGTTATTAATCTCCCATCCAAATCCATTCATGACTTTACACATCCGTAAGAGGGTTCCTACCATTATATAAACCTATAAGCATGTAATCCTATCTGGTCCCATTGGAATACTAGATAGGGTGTGATAAAAATTCACTAGGAGAACACAAATGAAATATATAAATATCTAGTATATATATATATATATATTATGGAAGTGTGAAGATATAAAAATGTAAATCATTAATAATAACTATAAATGGATCAGCTATTGTTCCTAAAGGAAAACCAAGTTGACATGACCAATTTCGGCCCACACATGAATATATCTGAATAAGTAACAAGGGATGAAAATAAATGTATCAAATTATTACCGGATATCTTCCCCAATATAATTGTATAGGGTCTCTATTCATAATATCATAGCATAGGGACACCATGCCTGGTATCAGAGTAGAGGGGCACCATGCCTGATATTTTATCACATAGGGTCACTATACCAGTATCACATAAATATAAGGTAATCTATGATCGTATCATATTACACTAGGACTCCATGAACATATCACGTAAATATAAGGGATTTCATTCCTCTATAATATCACATTGGGTCACCATGCTCATTCCACATAAATATAATGGATGAAATACCCATATCAAATTTAATAAAGGGATTAAATTCCTAATCATTATTAATTGAAAAGTATTTCCAATCCCATACATATGTAAAGTGAAAAATGGTTTTCAATCCCATTTACCATATTTATCTATGGTTTCCATGCCCATATTCATAAGCTATAACTATTGGTCAATGATTTCAAAAGATCCAGCAGTTTTTTACAACTCCTTTTCATTTTATATTTACATGTGAATAACCATCATTCCATTTAACTAATGTGGTGTTGTTTTACCCCTAAAATTTAGTTTAATTAATTTTATAATTATAACATTGGATTCGTGACAAAACCATTTACATGATTGTTGGGTTGATTAATCAATTATAGTCACATTGGAAAAGTAATCGACACACCACAAGGGGTGACCACCATTGAAGGGGGTGTAAGAATGTCCTAATGTTTTCATTAACCGAATATAATTTCTGGAAGATTAAATTAGGGTCAACTCATAGTGAAACTAGAATTCAGTGCATACCACATATTTTAAGACAACCAGACATTAAATGATAATTACTAGAATTAATACCTCATGCTCGTAGTACACTACTTGTCTAGTAGTGTCCTTTAGTTTGACATAAATGAGAAAAAATCTAAATAATGGATCAATGCCTTGAAAATAGGTCATATTATCCTACATCTAAATAACTCTATTGAGGATAAGAGATCCAAATTAGGGGCAAGATGAATTTATATCTTATCATTGTGCATCCAACAAGACAAAAGGATCTGAAATATGAGATCGGATGGTGTAATGTATGAAGAACCCAGATTAGGATTCAATGGGAGCCTCCTATAGAAGAGAGGGGATGTTGGGATTTTAATTGAAAAAAATAGGTGGGCCCTGCTACTATATAAAAAAATTGTGTTGGAATTTACATGATGTGTAAATTCCTTACACGTTGTGTAAATATCTGGCACTTTCCTCTTGGGAAAAACCATTTACCAGAAATGAAAGGTTCATCCCTACCAATTACACATTGTGTAATCGATATATGCCATGAATTTTAATCACACAGTGTTTAATTGGATGGAATCTAACCTATATCCCTCATGAATCTTCCTTTATATAAACTACCCAACTAGTCAATGAGCCCCACTTCATGTACTGGAAAAAAATATCATTAGAAGTGATGAATGTGTGAAAAAGATCCTTACCTGATAGTAAAACATATGTTCTTACACTATGGATATCCCTTTTTGGATAATCCTCATTGGCCTAAACTCTATAACCATAAACTAGTGACCACTCTATGATCCTTGCCATATGACCTTAATATATGTTCAATAGGTCTAAAAATTATGACCTTAATATATTTTCAACCTCTATTGTCAAATATGTAGGATTTTGAACTAAAAATATATACATCCTCAACCCACGACATGAAACTATAGATTAACCCCATGTAAGGTTGGGATTCCTATCTATTAGGGATGGTCATTACCCCATTTGAAACTGGGATGCCACATATGATAATTATCTTATTTTTGAATGGTACAATTATTAGAAACAAAAACTAAATATATTTCATCTTAAGGTGTATATATGGTACATTAGCCTATATGAATCTATTAACCTTGGGTCTTACATTGTTTTTCCCACATAGGAACCCCCACAACTCCCCTTCTACTATGTCCATGTATCACAACATTAAACTATATTCCTTATAGATGTGGTCTATGAATTGAAAACTTAAACTATGTGTTGTTTGACTCACAATACTTATAGGGTGTCCAGTGCTCTTTGGATCAATTCACATCAGCTTTTACATTCCATGTTCCACCGTTGGAATAATAATTTCCCCATATAGTCCAAGCGACCTGACTCGAAACTATTTTTCATGTTCTAGACCATATGACTTTTACTTTTGTCTGATTATCTTTTATATTTCTTCAAATGGTGTAAGGAACCCATGGATCATTCATATCAGGTTATAACTATAATACCACATGAACATCCTTAAACCCCGCTTTTCACCCCATAGTCAAATCATTATAACCTTAAATTATTTTAATCTGCCCCCAGACCAACATGTGTCCATATTCATATCCTTATGGGATATATAGTGAAACATGTACTTTCTATCTCCAGGCTTAGTATGAGGCCCTAGCCTTAAACATTACTTAATCTTGAGTTATTACAAGAACACACGTTAAGGATCTATTTAGGTTTATAGTTTTAGAGAATTAGATCATAAATCATGCATTACATTCCACATTTAAACAAAGTGGTTACATAAAAGATAGTACTAATTTTTCCCATCAACGGAAAAATATTTAAAATTAAACATAGATTCATTCCTGACACTTCCTTATCACTATCATCACATCATGTACCTTTCCCTTGACCTGTGAAAAACATTTCAAAAACGTGGGATGAGCATAAAAAGCTCAGTAAGGGATATAAAAATACGGAAAGGAAACATTAGTACATGTATACATAAGAATAATTGAAATCATACTTAACTCATAAAACATAAGTACATTGACATACCACATGAAATCATAAGAGTTATGAATAACTCATAGAAATCATAAGACATAAAGGTATCTTGAGGCATTTATAACATTCTTACATAGGGAGTAACCCTCATGGTTACATTTGGAATACCCATCACAGTATATTCCCTAAATCTCTTCGGATAAACCTTAACGTTTAACTCCTTCGCATTACCCTATGCATTGGGGAGCTATATTGGGCTCACCCAGCCATGGTTTATCACGGAACCACCTATCTTCATAATAATTCCCAAGAACCATAACATAATCGTATCTCATAAACCATGCACAAAGGAAACATAACATTTCCATATTTCAATCACAAGATATAAATATCACACATTGATATAATAAAAAAATTATGAAAACCAATTTCAGTGCCAAAATAAAAGAAAAGTAAAACTTGGTATTTATTTTTTTATTTTTAAAAAAAATGTTATGGCATGTAGAGGAAGCCGAAACTCAAATAATGGTCACAGTGGCGAAGAAGTCGTTGTCACCGCATACGTAGGACAAAAAAAACATTCCCTTTTGTCATTTAGTAAATGCTTCATATAAAAAAAGATTCCTTTTGAAGAAACATAAAAGTCAAAGGGGTTTATACACCGTATAAAAGAATGTTTTGTATAAAAAAATATGCCTCAATGAATGGAGATTGAGATGAAGTCCCATACCTTGGGTCCGACCTGACTCGATTGTTCTTTAACGTCCTGAATAATAAACTTGAGTTAATTTATACTTGATTAAGAACCTTTTCTATGTTCATTATTCCTTTTATAACACTTATTACCATGTTATGAAAACTATGTAATTATTTAAGTTAATAATGGTCGTTTTGTTGATCATTGATACTTGAGTCACAAATAAACTCTTTATAATTACAAGTTGTTCATGTGGTAAAATATCGATTTTATCCAGAATTATATTCATTATGCAGATATCATATATATCTTATATATCCAGTATATACATGAATTTATAATATTACATGTAACACCCTAAGATTTCATAGTGTGTTATTTCTTCAAAATAATTCAATAACTTGCACTACACGCAACACTGAGTTCAAACGAACCATGACTTACCAAACAAGTCGTTCAAAAGAGGTTATGAATTTTATTAACCAAATTTTAAACTTTATATAATAATTATAATTTTAGAATCCATATTATGAGTTTCTTAGACATAATTTAAGGACAAATTCATTTTTTTCACATAAAATAAGTATTTTTCAAAAAATGAACTTTTACCGACTTTTATTAGTGAAACCCTTTTTTATAAATACAATATTTTAAACACTTATATATTCAATTTGACTAAATAAATTTATTCTTTAGAATGGGGACATCAAAAAATTACAATGAAACACCCCAAGCTTCCTCGATATGTTTCCCTTTGAAAAATGCAATGGCGTGCATTGTAAGCAACTTCGAGATTCTAACACACCACAGCCAATCAAACTAGCCGTTATGAATAGTAATACCTAATTTTTTAAATTTTATAAATTTTATATTTAAAAATGGACTTCATTTTTGGATTTTTAATATCGAAATTAGCTGAGGGTGAAATTTTGGTACTTTTCGGATAACTTTCATATTTTGATGAATAATGAAAATTACTAAATTTTAATTAAAAACAACTTTTTAAATCCAAATAATTAATAGTGATAAGTTATTAATTTGAGTGGTTTTAATGTATAATTGGAATAAATTTTTACCATTTTATCCAATGGTGTTCATTGGATTTAATTTCACTTTGAAATTGGACATAAACAATTGTCAATCTTTTGATATATATTGTTTCTTAAAAACACGCTATTTGTTGTGACAGCAGGAATTAATTATAAAATTAATTAATGAAACTTATATGATTTTAATTTTTTAAAATAGACATCATTTTTTAATTCAGAAAATAAATTATAGCTTAGGGTGAAATTTTGGCATTGTTCTGAAAAACATTAATTTTTGATGAATAGTGAAACCACTAAGTAGTAGTTAAAAACAGTATTTTTCATAAAACATAATTTTATTGCTTCTGTGAATGGAATTTCGAAAATCCAAGAGACACGGTTAATATCATGTAGTAAAATGTGGTTCGATGAGATGAAAATAATTTATGGGGAATAGTAACTTTTTACTTTTATTTACCATGGTTAAAAGTAAATAGGGTAATTCAGGGTAAAAATGATATTAATATTACCCAAACACATGTAATAATTCTATTGTACAAGATTATATCGACCATAAACAACCTTATGAGTAAACTATTATAATTTATGCCCACTTGGAATAGATTAGGACATTTATTATTATTTAATTCAAAGAAGAGTTAAAAGAGTTAAAATCAAAGTTTATTTACTAAATCATTTTTAATATAGGGTTATACATAATATAAATTCAATTGTAAATATTCATTAGAAATCTAAAAATATATCATACATAATGATATTTTATTTATAATTTTTAGACAATAAATAATTTAATTTATTTATGACACAATGATGATGCAGTAATTACCATAATAGTGAAACATTAAAATAATTGATATTATAAATACCCAAATAATTATAATTTGAGACTTTTTATGAATTAATCTAATTTTCTAGGTTAATATGAAATTTTAGGATTGACTTAATTAAATTTTTCGAAGTAATTATTCTTTTATGATTTTTACAAAAATCAATTATTGAATAGTTTCAAAATTTACATAAAAGAGTTTTTAAAACAAATATTATATTATTAATTGATGTTAAATTCCTAAAAGTCTTAGGTTTGGCCAAGAGACTTATATCATGATAGGTGCATCATTAATGGACCATTTGGGGGTTTCTTGGATGTATATAGTGAGTTTATTAACTATATTTTATAAAAACAGAAAGTGGCATGGTAAGTGTTAAACTAATTAACTAAGAGTTAAAACTAAAATATAAGGTTAATATAGTGATCCAAACCTGTATAAATACTATTGGTTGAGTTGTTTTCGACCCATCCCCACCTTAAAATTTTTATAATTCACTTTGGATCAATTATAAACCGAATATGAATTTATTATAAAATAATATTTCTAGTTTTTCCAAAGGTGCCCCTCACCCCTCTTATAAAAGGGAACTCTTCCTTCTCATTAATTCACACCTTTAAAGCCTTTTGGTTCGACCGAACCCTGCCCAAATACTCTCTAAAATTCCGTCACTTAATCCTAGAGTCCTTACTTTAATCAGAAAGCCAACATAAAAAGTCATTTTGATCAAATCAAAAGGAAGAACCCGAAGAAGAGGTACTGTTTTCACCACCCTCTTTCAAGTTCCTTTCTTCTTCAACTTCTTCTTTCTTTGTTATTCCCATTATAAAATAATAACTCCTGTATCTTATATATACTTTGATGTTATTACAAACATGTTATAACTATATTCAATATTATATTCATCCTTTGAATGACATGTCACCATACGCGCGTACGTACGGCTTACCATCTCCACGTCCTGGTGTAATTGTTATTCAATATATTATTATTTGGATGGGTATAATAATGATTTTTAATTCATGTAAATAATAAATATAACATTATAATGATTCTGTATATATGATATACCATCCAATTATATATTACTTTAATATCAAAAGAGTGATATTGTCGCTCGTGCGTACGTACGGACTACCGTCTCCACGAACGCGATGAGATTCATTCTCCATCATATCCATTCAAGTATAATTGTCATTTTATGATTTAAAAATAATGTTTAAGGACTTGATATAATTCTGGATATGAATAAGATACAACCTATCCATGACAAAAAAGTCTTACATAAAAAAACATATAAAAGAAAACAAGTATGTTAACACCTGAAACAACGATAATACTAAGATATTATTAACAAATAAATGTTAAAAGATCATATATGATATCATATTAATATATTTGATTCTTGTATAATTTAATAAAAATTATTTCACCATTATACAGGAGGTTAAACTACCCTCAACCAAGGAAAAGTACAATGTAAGGGTTTATTTTTAAATCTCTTCATTATCCGAGGTTGTTTATACGTAATAATCTACTAGGATTTCTTTATCATCCACATCCATGTTTCTTCAAAATGTATTTCAGAACATTTTTACCATTTACAAGAATATGGGTTAAAGTAATTTATGCCCTTGTTTGACTTTTTATAAGAGGTTTATAAAGGAATCTTTCCATCATTTTCCAAACAACGTGCTTTTTAACCTTTTTGATAGGATTTAGGTAAGGGTGTTTTTTAACTTATACGGCGGGTGCGGCTATTTTCCACCATTATAAAATCGTTCAAGCTTTCCTTAAAAGCTTATAAAAATATTTTCAAAGTAAATGTTTTATTTTATAATTATGTGATGATTTTAAAATGAATATTTTAAGAATTTGTGAAAGGTACCCTTTTTGAAGATCAGAATTTTAAATGTTTTAAAGATTTATCTTTCTAAATATTTTTAATTAATGTCCATGTTTTCAAAATGATTTTAAGGATTTATTTTTATGGACATTAGTATTTTGAAATGATATTTCTTTTCAAAAGATTCAAAGTGGTATGGGACACTTTGATTCAAAAATCTCTTTTAAATTACTTACTTTATAAATGTGTGACTTTTACATGATTTCAAAAAAAGTGATATTTCTCTCAAATAGTTTTGATTTCATCTATGTCAACATCCATTGATGGATTTTAATATTATTTGAAGTTGATTTATTATGAAACAAAACGTCCATATTGTATAGAAGGTTTTGTTATATGTTTGATTGTGGATGTGTTATTTTTATACCATTCATGGTTTATGGTGAAATTATTGACATTTAGTATGCTAGTTTTAATACGAATGTTTATTTTATGTTTAAACCTGTTCATATGAGGAATGCATTGGGCTTAATAAGTGACGGATGGAGCCCGCTATATCTCCTCGATGCATCGGTAGGTCTCAGGAGAAAAACTAGTGTCTTGGAACAAGGCCTTGGAAAAATCTTATTTGTATTCTTGGCACGAGGCCTTGGCTATGTGGTTATGATAGTCTGGCATTATGCATTCCATCATTATGAAACTGGTTATTGATATTACATGTGATTATTCGATTAGTAGAATATCCATGTGAATAAGTAAATAGCATTATTTCTTTTTATTTTTTCCATACTATGTTGAAGTTCAAGTCTAAAAAGATTTTTTTAGTTATACATTGCCTTAAATGTTTATTATTATTTATGAAAGTTTCTGCTATATTGCTTACCCATACTGAGCATTTGTGCTCACTCCTTTCAATGTTTTATTTTTCCCAGGATTCCAAGAAGTGTATGTAAGATTTGATATGTAGGGTTAAGCCAAGAGAATAATGGCGTTCATAAAGATTATTTATGTTGTTTTGTATATCTTAAAATGCAATGTAACAATCATGTATGTAATCTAATTTCCAAGAATGCTAAACTGATCGGTACTTTGGGACTTCATTCCTTGTAATCATGCCAATGTTATGTAATATATGCACCGACTCTAGGTAACTAGGGTCAGGGCGTTACAGTTGGTATCAGAATAAGTTTAGCAATAACCTTGGAATCAAGATTTAGAAGAACTCTAATTAGAGAACATAGATTTAAGATGAAATTTGAGGATTAGTATAGAATAATTTCCTAGAATTTTGGTATTGTAGAGATTTTGTGAGTTTTCCAAGCAATATATCCCTGTCTGAATACGAGCAGGTTGAGGAAGCTCTGGCATAGATGTACCTAGGGGTAAAACCCGAAAACACAGCTTTGAGCTAAACTTGAACGAGATCTGGTGCACGACAACGGTCCTTACTGCACTATTGGTTATGACACTCCTGGGGGATATACTTAGGATAATTCTCATTTTATTTACAAAACATTATGAAGGGTTTATGAGTATATTCTTCCTCAAAGAAGACATTTTTATTATAAACTGTTCAATTTGCGTCAGGTATATTACAAGTTTGGAATTATTTATTGCAATTCATAAACTGACCTAGTTTATGATATTGTATAGAAATGGCGCCCAGTAGAAGGAATGTGAACTCCAGTAATATGTATGATCCAGAGAATAAGAAGGATCATATCGTCCATGGTATTAGGCCATCATTTAGAAGGGAAATAGTCTCCCATGTATTATCATCATATGAATAAATAGTATCATTTGTTGATAAGATAAGATAAGAGTTCTTTGAGTCCTATGGATTTGAAGGGAAGAAAGAGAAGAAATTTATGGAAGAGAGAAAGATGGATATAGGGAAGAGGGAAAAGACGAATTTTCCCATATGATATAACTGTGGGAAGAAACACCCTAGAACTTACCTGAAGGGAATGGGAGATTGTTATACGTGTGGAGAAAAAGGACACCAAGTATGTGACTGCAAGGGTAAGAAAATAGTTTCAAATGTACAATGCTTCATTTTCAAGGAGTTTGGACACTATGCGAACCTATGTCCCAGTCATCAGACTATTCCAAAAATGATTTTATTGGATAATAATAAAGTTATGATACTACCACAGATGAAGAGGAATGATTAGAGTTCTTTTGTTGATTATGCCATTTGATTATTGTATCAACAATGTACTTGTTATAATAATTATGGAGTATATAAGGAATGTACTGCAGTATTATTTCATTAAGGACATGAGATTGGGTGGAGAAAAGAAAAGTGACTCAATAGAAGGTTAAATTTTTGGAAAATATATGGTTGAGAGAATTTTAAACCATAATATAGTTCTGATACCGAGGTAGTGATATTGGAATAAGAGATTGTTGATTTTGGTAATTCAGGATGTTGCGGTGTTGTAAACGAATATATGAGGAAGGCGTTCACATGTTATTACCTAGAAAAAAGTATCCTCATTATGTTTAAGTTCCTTTTAAATTTTGGATTATATGTTTGGATAATAGTATTTTGGATAAGTCTAAAGGTTGGAATAGATTATGCTTGAAAGGTTATTTTTGGATTTTTATAAAAGGACAACACGCAGTCCGTGTGACAACCCATCATGTCAGAAAAATCTACGTGAATCGAACCCAAAACCATAGTGAAATTGGGATTTATCACGTACCATTGTGCTACATGAAGCTCCTATATAGTATAATGTAGTTTCATTTCATAAAGGAAATGATATGTGAATTATAAATTCATTATTTTTGGAAACCTATACGATTAGGATAAATAGTGTATTTTTGAGTTGTATTATATTTTGGGGTAAAATATGAGTTTGTGGTAGAAATTTATTAATGGATAAAACTCTAATTATAAAGCATGTATATCTCTTTATGATCTTAGCCAATCTCATAAATAAATTCCTTGACATTTAGAAAAGGAACTTAGAACAAAAATGTTGTCCTAGATGGTAACTTAGATCATCACTAATTTATGGCTTTGGGATTGTTTTCCTTTTCATTTCCATGTTCTCTAACACTCTCTATCAGATAATTGATGGTTAGATTTCTCTTCCATATCCATATTTTCCTACATGGAACCCTAGTATGTGTTATTTTTTGTAATCTTCATACTTACCACTCTTTATGTTAAATAGAGGCCTCATTAATTCATTTTTCGTTGTGGGATTTCAACTAAGATATTTTGAAACATCAAAAAGATGTTCTCTTAATACCTTATATTTTGTTGAATCGGTGGTATTTTAAATCATCATAGATTGATGAATTTAAGGACCTCAATTTTACACTTATTTGTGATTTATGACCTCATTCACTACCTATAAATATTTACATTTTCCCTCCAATTATATGTCTCTAATATCCACCAATGTTCTCCTAATACATATCATAATTTGGGGGTGACGCTTTCATTTCCATTTTCCTCATATTAAGACTACATTTTATTAACCCAATTTCTGATTTGGGTTTTCCCACAAAGATATTTTCTATTTTCAGCCTTTTAATTTCGAAGAAAAATTTCAAATTGCGAGGACGCAATTTATTGAAGTAGGGGAGAATGTAACACCCCAAGATTTCATAGTGTGTTATTTCTTCAAAATAATTCAATAACATGCACTACACGCAACACCGAGTTCAAACGCACCATGACTTACCAAAAAAGTCGTTCAAAAGAGGTTATGAATAGTATTAACCAAATTTTAAATATTATATAATCCTTATAATTTTAGATTCCATATTAAGAGTTTCTTAGACATAATGTAAGAACAAATTCAATTTTTTCAGATAAAATAATTATTTTTCAAAAAATGCACTTTTACTAAATTTTAATAGCGAAACCTTTTTTTTTAAAATTCAATATTTTAAACTTTTATATATTAAATTTGACTAAATAAATTTATTCATTAGAATGTGTACATCAAAAAAATACAATGAAACCCCCCAAGCTTCCACGGTACGTTTCCCTTTGAATAATGCAATGGCGTGCATTGTACGCAACTTAGAGATTCTAACACACCACAACCAATCAAACTAGCCTTTATGAATAGTAATACCTACTATTTGAAATTTTATAAATTTAATCTTTAAAAATGGACTTCATTTTTGGATTTGTAATATTGAAATTATCTTAGGGTGAAATTTTGGTACTTTTCGGATAACTTTCATATTTTGATGAATAGTGAAAATTACTAAATTTTAATTATAAAAATTTTTTTAATCAGAACAATTAATAGTGATAAGTTATTAATTTGAGTGGTTTTAATGTATAATTAGAATATATTTTTACCATTTTATCCAATGGTGTTCATTAGAATTAATTTTACTTTGAAATTGGACATAAACAATTGTCAATCTTTTGATATATATTATTTCATAAAAACACGCCATTTGTTGTGACAGTGGGAATTAACTATAAAATAAATTAATGAAACATATATGTTTGGAATTTTGTAAAATATACATCAATTTTGAATTCAGAATATCAATTATAGCATAGGGTGAAATTTTGACATTGTTCTGAAAAACATCAATTTTTGATGAATAGTGAAACCACTAAGTGGTAGTTAAAAAACTGAATTATTCTTAAAACTTAATTTTACCACTTCTGTGAATGGAATTTAGAAAATCCAAGAGACATGGTTAATATCAAGTAGTAAAATTTGGTTCTATGAAATGAAAATAATTTATGGTGAATAGTAACTTTTTACTTTTATTTACCACGGTTAAAAGTAAATAGGGTAATTAAGGGTAAAAATGATATTAATATTACCCTAACACATGTCCTAATTCTATTGGACAAGTGTATCTCGAATAAAACTAACCTTAGGAGTAAAATATTATCATTTATGCCCACTTGGATTAGATTAGCACATTTATTATTATTTAATTCAAAGAAGAGTTAACAGAGTTAAAATCAATGTTTATTTACTAAAATATTTTTAATATAGGTTTATATATAATATAATTTCGATTGTAAATATTCATTATAAATATAAACATATTTCCTACATAATGATATTCTAATTATAATTTTTAGACAATAAATAATTTAATTTATTTATGACACAATGATGATGGAGTAATTACCATAATAGTGAAAAATTAAAATAATTGATATTATAAATACCGAAATAAATATAATTTGAGACGTTTTATGAAATACACTAATTTTATATGTTAATATGACATGTTATTATTGACTTAATTAACTATTTTTGAAGTAATAATTCTGTTATGATTTTTTCAAAAATCGATTATTGAATAGTGTCAAAATTGACATAAAGGAATTTTTAAAACCAATATTATATTATTAATTGATATTAAATTCCTAAAAATCTAAGGATCAGCCAAGAGACTTATATCATGAAAGGTGAATCATTAATGGACCACTTGGGGGTATCTTGGATGTATATAGTATGTTTATTAACTATATATTATAAAAACACAAAGTGGCATGGTATGTGTTAAACTAATTAACTAAGAGTTAAATCTAAAAGATAAGGTTAATATAGTGATCCAAACATATATAAATCCTATTGGTTGAGTTGTTTTCGACCCATACCCACCTTAAAATTTAAATAATTCACTTTTTGAGCCATTAGAAACCAAATATGAATTTATTATAAAATATTATATCTAGTTTTTCCAAAGGTGCCCCTCACCCCTCTTATAAAAGGGAACTCAACCTTCTCATTAATTCACACCTTCAATGCCTTTTGGATCGGCCAAACCCAGCCCAAATACTCTCTAAAATTCCATAACGTCATCCTAGAGGCCTTCCTTTAGTCAGAAATCCATCCTAAGGAGTCCTTTTGATCAAATCAAAAGGAAGAACCCGAAGAAGAGGTAATGTTTTCACCACCCTCTTTCTTGTTCCTTTCTTCTTCAACATCTTCTTTCTTTGTTATTCCCATTCTAAAATAATAAGTCCAGTATCGTATATATACTGTGATGTTATTATAAACATGGTATAACCATATTCAGTATTATATCCATCCTTTAAATGACATGTCACCATACGTTCGTACGTACGGCTTACCGTCTCCACGTCGTGGTGTAATTGTTATTCAATATATTATTATTTGGATGGGTATAATGATGATTTGTAATTCATGTAAATAATAAATATAACATGATAATGATTCTGTATATATGATATACCATCCAATTATATATTACTTTAATATCAAAAGAATGATATTGTCGCTCATGTGTACGTACGGACAACCGTCTCTACGAACGCGATGAGATTCATTCTCCATCATATCCATTCAAGTATAATTGTCATTTGATGATTTAAAAATAATGTTTAAGGACTTGATATCATTATAGATATGAATAAGATACAACCTATCCATGACAAACAAGTCTTACGTAACAAAAAATATAAAAGAAAATAATTAAGTTAACACCAGAAACAACGATAATACTAAGATATTATTAACAATGAAATGTTAAAAGATCGTATATGATATCATATTAATATATATGATTCTTGTATAATTTAATAACAATTATTCTACCATTATACAAGATGATAAACTACCCTCAACCAAGGAAAATTACAAGGTAAGGGTTTATTTCACAATCTCTTTATTATCTGAGGTTGTTTATACATAATAATCTACTGGGATTTCTTTATCATCCTCATCCATGTTTCTTCAAAATGTATTTCAAAACATTTTTACCATTTAAAATAATATGGGTTAAAGTCATTTATACCCTTGTTTGACTTTTCATAAGAGGTTTCTAAAGGAATCTTTCCATCATTTTCCAAAAAAGTGCTTTTTAACCATTTCGACAGGATTAAGGTAAGAGTGTTTTTTTAACTTATATGCAGGGTGCGGCTATTTTCTGCCATTATAAAATCATTGAAGCTTACCTTACAATATTATAAGAATATTTTCAATTTACACGTTTTATTTTATAATTATGTGATGCTTTTAAAATGAATAATTTAAGAATTTGTGAAAGGTACTCATTATCAAGATCAAAATTTTAAATGTTTTAAAGATTTATCTTTCTAAATATTTTTAATTAATGTCCATGTTTTCAAAATGATTTTAAGGATTTATTTATATGGACATTAATATTTTGAAATGATATTTCTTTTCAAAATATTTAAAGTGGTATGAGACACTTTGATTCAAAAATCTCTTTTAAATTACTTCCTTTATAAATGTGTGACTTTTAAATGATTTTAAAAAAAGAGATATTTCTCTCAAATAGTTTTGATTTCATCTATGTCAACATCCTTTGATGTATTTTAAGATTATTTGAAGTTGATTTATTATGAAACAAAACTTCCATATTGTATTGAAGGTTTTGTGATATGTTTGACTGTGGATGTTTTATTTTTATACCATTCATGGTTTATGGTGAAAGTATTGACATTTCATATGCTAGTTTTAATACGAATATTTATGTTATGTTTAAACCTGTTCATATGAGGAATTCATTGAACTTATTAAGTGATGGGTGGAGCCCGCTATAGCTCCTCGATACATCGGTAGGACTCATGAGACAAACTAGTGTCTTGGCACAAGGTCTTGGCAAAATCTTATTTGTAGTCTTGGCACGAGGCCTTGGCTATGTGGTTATGATAGTCTGGAATTATGCATTCCATCATTATGAATGTGGTTACTAATAATGTATGTGATTATTCGATTAGTAAAATATTCATGTGAATAAGTAAATGGCATTATTTTATTTTATTTTTGCTATACTATGTTGATGTTCAAGTCTAAAAGGCTTTTGTTTTAGTTATAAATTTCCTTAAATGTTTATTATTATTTATGAAAGATTCCTCTATATCGCTTACCCTTACTGAGCGTTTGATCTCACCCCTTTCAATGTTTTATTTTTCCCAGGATTCCAAGAAGTGTAAGTAATATTTGATATGCAGGGTTAAGCCAAGAGAATAATGGCATTCATAAAGATTATTTATGTTGTTTTTTATGTCTCACTACAACAAAACCGGCCACTAGCGGCGTTTTTTTTTTCATTTGGCTGTGGTTTAATCCGCCGCTATAGGGTGTGGCGGCGGTTTACAAAAACCGCCGCAAAATTGGGCGTCGGCAATCTATTAGTGGCGGTTTTTACTATTTCGCGGCGGTTTAAGAAAAGCGTCGTAGATGCCTCTTTTCGCAACGGTTTTTGACCATTTAGCGGCGGTTTTATGCGTAGTTGAAACATTTTTTTCGCGGCAGTTTTAACCACCGCTATATTCTGGCCTTTGATGCGCCTATGTCGTGGCGGTGAAAACCGCAGCTAAATTTAAACATAATACATTTAGCGGCGGTTATAACCTCCACTAAATACTAACCAATAAGGCATTAGTGGCGGTTATAACTGCCGCTAATTGCTGACCAGTAAGGCATTAGCGGCGGTTAAAACCGCCGCTAAATGTTGACCTGGAAAAAAAATAATTCTGCTCTTACCACACCACTGCCCTGAAAAACAAATCAAACCATAATATTGAACAGGAGACACCATACAAACAAATAACATGGTAGTATTCATTGAAAAATAGGATATGAGAAAATGTTTCATGTTATGGAGTCCAACCTAAGGAAAGGTATGTATCACAATTTGGTGAGTAACCAATCCATGTGACCCCCAAGATGTATATGTGTTTTTAGCTTCTTGAATTTCTTATGTGTTTTATGAAGGGTTGATTTATATTATATGGATACTAATACTCTATATAATAAATGGTTATGAATTTTGATACAATTTATGTGATCATGCTAACCATGGTGATGTGTAATGATATGTAATTGGTTATGCTCTAAGTTGGTCGTTATAACATTCATGGGTGGATTGTGATATGGGTTGAGTTTTTTTAACAATGGATTTGTGTTATGGGATAGAACAAATTATGTTTATATGGGTATAGAATTTGTTCCAAAGATGGATGTTTGAGTAGTTATAGAATGTATGTTATGGTATGGTTTGTTGTGTGTTTTGGGTTTGTTGTTAATTCCTACTATAGAAAATGGGTAACTTGTGAATTGGCGTGTGTTTTAGGTTGGAAAACACGCTAACCGTGCATGGTTCTTAAGAGAGTATGGTTTATGATCTTGTAGGTTATACATGATTCCTATTGAGGATTTGAGTTATGCCATTGGATATGAGATAAGAGTTTCATGTATACATCCCAAGATGGTCATCATGTTGCAGATTGGATGGGATGCATCATGATATAGTTGTTATTGACTTCATTAAAGAAAATAGGTTTGAGTTTTTTAAAATTCCAACAACTTATATAATGTTTTCCTAAATACCTTATTGGTGGAATTATACCTAACCAAACCAAATGATACTGATTTTTCACAATAGTTATTATCATAAGATAATGTCATTAATATATATGTGCATGTATGTGATCTTTATCCTCCAGGGGAAGTATGGTGTGTCGATTTCTAGTTAGGATTAGTAACCTAGATTTCATAGTTGGATTGGGTATGGGATTTGTGATATGCATGAGAACCCTCGAGTGGGTATATTGGCCTATGATTTTCCTCGTGATATTTGAGATGGGTTCATAGATGCTTCTCCATGTGTTGTATCCTATATAGGATGTGACATGTGAACTAGGGTTGAGAGAGACTAGAAATATTGAGATGTATATTGGGATATTGGTGATTGGAGTGTTCTAATCAAGTGAAATAGCGATTCTCATTTCCACCTGATGAGGGTTTTCTTCTATGAATGTAATCGAAGAGAGGACTTATCCTAGGTCTATGGGTTTATTAAAAAAATGAAAGTAAGTTTAGACACTTTGTTCTATAGTGATGGTATATAGGTGGATTGTGGTTTGGTATTCAGTTAGTAATATCATTGTATTTGGTATTGTGAATGTAAAAGCATGGGTAGTGCTTGTGTTTTGTTAAGTCTAACATGAATAATTGACATGGTTATTTGGGGGATAAGTTAAGTTAAACTATGATTATTTGGATGTTATTGTAATGATGCATATTAGGTTTTCTAATAGGGTGTATACATTCTTAGATTCATGTTATACTGATAACGGTTAAAGTTAGGTATTGTGGGGGGCTTCCAAGATACACTCTTTCCATGTCAGTAAGAGCGTGAGTTCTTTATCAGCATAATTGGTATGTTGGTTGTATAGTATAAGATTAGCCTGTTAGGTGGGAATTTCTTCATGCCTGTGTAATGTGTTGTGGCTCATTGGGCCTTGATAGTGATGGTATGAATTGGGCTTACACAGCTAGGATACCCATGTGCTGCTATGGAGCAACAATGATATGAATGGGACTTACACAGTTGGACTGCCTAGGTACTTCTATGAATCAGTTATGGTATGAATCGAGCTTACACAATGGGGCTACCCGAATGCAGCTATATAGTATAAATGGTATGAATATGGGTTACATATATGGTATTCTCATTGGATGTGATACCAATTCAAACACATGCCTAAATGGAATGATGTATACCACACTCGAGAAATCAAGACATAAAATGAAACATCATAAAAAAATAAAATGTATAGAAGTAAACATGAGAAATCAAAAAAATGATAGGACATAGAAATGTTTGGTGGAAACTATGTGCCATATACATGTTACATATACAAACCAACCGTTATCATACTTGTTCAACACATCAACAACACTACTACTAATCATCTGATGCTGCATTGTCACCCTCTCCACCTTCATCTCCACTACCTGCTGCCACCTATAAGAACATTATATTGAAAATTAAATATTTGTTGCATATTTATAATTAAACTTAAAACCAATAAAAGTCTGCAAACTAAATGATTTTGATTTTTTGTGATTTACCTGCTCACCACTAGCCAATGCACTACCACCGGGGGCATATCTGCACATATGCTGACGTATTTCAAGCAACTCTTTCTGCATAGCAGATATCTGATCCCCCAGCTGGTGAACTGTGTTTTGTAGAGAAGACATCTAACTATGAGTATCTTTAGGTATGAAATGACCAGAACCAGGAGTAGATGTAGATGAAATCCCTGATGGCCTTCCAAATACCTCAGATGGTATGAGACCAAAACCCATCCCGTGCACTCTACCAGGATGCTCCTTCACAAGGACTTTACCAACCGGGTCATCCTGGGAGACTGAGTAGGATTGCTTAGGATTGAAATCCCATATTTCTTTAATTTTTACCTATAATTCAAATATCAATATATATTAACACAATAAAAACTGATAATAAGTTATTATAATAAATAATTGACTTCATACCCCAACTTCTCTGGCAGGTTCATTAACAAAACATCCATCTGTTTTTTTATGAACATCCAGCCACAGTTCTGTTCGGGATGCTTCATGCCCTAAACTCTGTGACTGCATTAAAAAAAGATAAATCAACAATTAAATATGTTAAATAGATAATATTTTCTTATAAATATTTAAAATAAATAAAAGATTACCAATGAAATTCGGCTTCTAGAAAAGTTTTTTGAGTCCGCAGTGTGTGGGATGACTTGTTTTCCCCGGTTTGAAGCATTCTTTCTTGAGAGATCCTGAAATAAATAAAATTCAATTTAACAGTAATGTATTCAATGTCTATCCCCTCTTCATGTACATGTATAAATGTAAAATGAGGATAATATAATAATATATATTTCAATACCATCCGCTTCTCATCACGATGGCTATCGACAAAAACTTTCCACTGTTCTTTCGGTACCCCACTGGGTAGCTTCTCATACATCTTTTGCACAGTCAATGAAGTATCATTGGCATCACACCACAACCTCCATTTGAAATCTTTCCATTTTTTTCCATGATTTTTCAATGTCCACTTCCGTGCTATCACATCAACAACGGTAAAGTTGAAGAACATTTGTATACAGAAATTCATTTTTAATATATTAGTAACATGACATTCAATTAAACCATAAAGTAATAAAATTACCATTATCTGAGAATCAAAAACTTCATTTTTCCAGTTTGGAGGCATATGCCTCCAATCATCATATAAAATATGCAGGGAAATGGGATCCGCTGCCAGCTGACCTATAATCTGACCAAGTAAACCTACGGCGTCATCCGTCGGGACCCCATAAGAATCAAATGGCACCACTATCTTCTCGCCATTCCTGTTCCAAACATCAGAACTTTTTAATCGTTTTTCCACAGTTGAATTTTTTTCATCTGCAATTAGAAAACAATTACTATAAAAAAAGTGCAATAAATTAATTTAATTAAAATTTGTACCTATGACTGTGACCCTCCAGAATGACCGTGATGAACTGGAAGGGGCATGTCGCTACCCCGCTGCTGAGGCTCCTGTAGGGGGAGGAGATGACTCATCCTCTAATGAGACATCCACTAACGGTGTCAGAGATGGTGCAGCGGGAGATGATGCAGGGATGTAGGCAGCTGCTGCCTCAGATGCTGTGGGGACTGACGGATCGTCATCTGTCGCAGAAGTAGATGAAATGGTGTACCGCTTCTTCCTTGTAATTCCTGTCATTTAATCAAATAAAATTAAGTTCAGAATATATATTTCAAAAAAATTATGCAGAAAAAAAATTAAAAATGATAATAGATGCCCAGTACTAACAAACAAAATATATATAACAATTATAATGAATGACTACAGAAATGAAACAAGTGGTTGCTGAATGAATACATAATTGTACATACAATCATTTTCCCCTTCAATCATGTCGGTTTCCTGCTCCATTGCTTCATCCACTTCATTCATCCTTGCTAGACTAATATTTTCAATATCATGATGGACAAATAATTCATCTTCCTGTTGTTGAGGAAATTCAATTGAAGAGGTCAAATCTTCCACTTAATCACCCATATCATACAAATCTCTTTGTATTACATGAGTCACTACACTCCACCCTTCATCGACAACCTCATTCACATAATATACCATTTTTGCCTGCGATGCTAAGATATATGGATCATGCAGTTCACGATCACCAACATCCATCAAGCGAGAGAAGTTTATAGAAGTAAATTGCAAGGAATCTCTTTTAACACCTCTGATAATATCGACCCATTTACATTTGAATAAAACAACAGAAAAATGCATGTGGTAGTTTAATTCAATAATATCATGCAACCTTCTATAGTATTCCACTTCAGAAAATGTAAATATACCACTATTCTGTGTTTTCAAATCCATTTCTCGATCGACTGTACGAAATCTAAAACCATTCACATTATAAGCGTCAAACTTTCTAACTTGTTTTATAGGACCTCTAGCAAGAAACCTCAAATCTTCTGACAAGTCTTCTCGAGTATCAGTATTCATGATCTGAAAAATAAAAAAATAATTTAATAGATTTAAAAATTGTATGTGTCAAACTAATATTCGTATTTATTGCAATATTTATAAACTTACACGTCGTGCAAACCTTTCTACCAGGTCTTTATTCACATCTTTCGTTATATCTTTATCATTTCGTGTTCGGACTCTCATTCGTCTCTTTCTTTGTATCCCCAACTCTTCAATAAATGGATCTGCAATTTCACTATTCAGTATCACATATCTATGTGCCTGTAATAACTCCAATTCTGTCAGTGTCGCGTATGAGGTCCTCCCAACTGATCGGCCAATAGCAGGAAATATTTTTGATTTCTAATGCATTTGAGATTGAGTTGACGTGTCGTAAACATGTCCAACTTGATTAAATCTTGTGTCAATATCATCCAAATATCTGGAACAAAATGTGAGACACTCCTCGGCCAAATAGCCTTCAGCAATAGAGCCTTCTGGTTGGGCTTTATTTCTCACATATGCTTTCAAATACCCAAGATATATATGAAAAATAATAATAATATTATGCATTTATTTAAATTCCAAATATTGTTTACATAACTGGAAACATATAAATAAAATACCTCTCAATTGGATACATCCATCGATAATGAACGGGGCCTCCTAAATTAGCTTCGTTTACCAAATGCATAGTTAAATGCATCATGACAGTAAAAAACAATGGAGGAAAGATCATCTCAATTGCACAAAGGGTCAATACAAACCTCTCATGTAGGTTGTAAAGCTGTAAAGGATGTAGTGTTTTCTCACATAATTGCCTGAAAAATGTGCAGAATTACAGTACAACAGCAGTAACTTTTTCATGTAATAATGTACGCAATCCCAATGGTAGTAACAGTTGTAACAAAACATGTGAATCGTGACTTTTCAATCTATATAACTTATGATTCTTCAAATCAACACACCTCGAGATGTTACTCAAATACCCATCAGATACTTTCACATTCTTTAAAATTCGATGGAACGCATCTTTATCCCTATTTTTCATTTAAAAAATGGTAGGAGAATACTTTTCATTCTCATCTGGACAGAGATCACGTTTTATGTTCATTACTTGTAAGTCTTTGCGAGCATTGAGATGATCCTTCGACTTTCCATGCTCATTAAGTAATGTGAAAATAAAATTATCAGATACATTATTCTCAATGTGCATCACATCAAGATTGTGGCACAAAGAATTAAATTCCCAATATGGAATTTTGAAGAATATACTTTTTTTCTTCCATTGTTGCGTTCTGATTTCACTTGACGATGCACTTCGCACTCGTTTTCCGCTATTAGTCAAATGATGAACCTTCCGAAATTTTGTTTTAACATTTTCAAGCTGTGTCAATATTTCAGAACCGGTTAACAACTTTGGAGGTGGTCTACGATCAATGGAACCATTAAATTTTGATTTGTTCAACCGAAATCTATGGGATGCATCAAGAAATCTTCGATGACACAAGAAGCACCATTTTCTACTGTGAGGTAGCCGTTTGGGCTCGAAATCAATGTTACAAACAGGACAAGCCCAACCCGTATAAGTGTTCCAACCAGATAAATTCCCAAGCCCAGGGAAGTCACTAATGGTCCACATTAAAGAAGCATGAATTTTGAACATTGTTTTAGAAGAAACATCAAATGTCTCAACACCGTTGCTCCATAACTCCTACAATTCTTCAATCAAAGGCTGTAGGTATACATCAATATCATTTCCAGGCATTTGTTTTCCTAGAATAATCATCGAAATGATAAAAGATGTTTGTTGCATACACATCCACAGAGGCAGAATATAAGGGATCAAAACAACTGGCCAAATGCTATAACTCGTACTCAAAGTCCCAAATGGGTTGAATCCATCGGCAGGAAATCCCAATCGAACATTCCTAGGATCAGCTGAGAAATCTAGATGTAATAAATCATATTTCTTCCATGATTGGGAATCTCATGGATGTCTCATTAACCTATCATTGTTATTATCTACAGAATGACGCTTCATGTGTTCGGCGGTTTTTGATGACCTGAATAATCTTTGTAATCGAGGCTTCAAAGGAAAGTAACGCAAAACATTTGCAGGTGTGTTCCTTTTCTTCTTCTCCATGAAATTATGTTCAGTCATACTTCCAACATCACCATTTTACTACCATCTAGAAGAAGAACATTTCTTACAATTATGTCTACTTGAATCCTCACCCCAGTAAAGCATACAATCATTGGGACACGCATATATTTTTGTATAATTCAGACCAATCTTGTTTACATCTTTTTTCATCTCATAAAACGATTCTGGGATTTTTGCTTCAGGAAATGCATCACGAATCAATTCCAATAACATGGAAATTGCCTTATTTGTAATTCCACATAGACAATTGATATGGTACAACTACAGCAGAAATGAAAGCTTTGAATATTTCAAACACCCACTATACAACTCTTGATTTCCATCGTCAAATAAATCATGAAACGCATTTTCCTCACTGAAGTTTTCCCTTACATTTGGCTCCACAGAATCAAGAGGATGATCCAATGATATGTTACAATCTTGATCTACTTGTGTTACAGTCTCAAAAACATCACTTGTCACGTTGCCATTTATACCACCCTCTTCTGGTTGTTCTGATTTGTTTTGATGCTCATAGTGGTGTCTTGCAGTGCCGAATGCATCATTTATGAGGTTTTGCATTTCATTTTCCATTGGCGACAAACTTGGGACCTCATTCTGTGGATTAACATCAGTCCTCAATCTTTCTGTATTGTTTGATTCTCCATTCCAAATCCAACACAAATATTGATCAGGGAATTGCTTCAGAACTAAATGTTCATAAACTTCATCTCTCTTCAACCGTGTTCTAAATTTACATTTAGGACATGGAAATCTTATTCTCCCTTAAACGGATCGATTAGAAATTGCAAAATCTAAAAACTCATTCAAACCCTTAACATATTGAGGTGTGTTCCTCGGTAATGTGATCCAGCTTTTATCCATGTATATCACAATGTGCCTACACAAAATATACGATAGTGTAAGATTACAGATACATAATATAATAAAGATGAACCATTGATCATAAAGTATGCTTAATATAATAAAGATGGTTAATTGATCACATTTACCACTTCAAACCAACCGAACAAGTCTGGTCCATAAGAGGCAGCGTCAACACCTCATTGAGGAGAAATAATTATATCAGGTGACACACTTATCTTAACACTATCTACCCAACTATTTTTTGTGGTTTCCAATGGGATATGTTTACAGAACAAGAATCACCTAATTAATTCATTATCCATGATAAGACATGTCATTATGGACCAAATTTACACAGGAGAGAAGTCACATGGATTTTTGTAAAATAAACAATTGGAATTGAAATTGGTCTATAAGATGGGATTTAATCTATTGAACATATCTATATTCATGGAAAGTGTTGAGGTGTAAATAATATTAAGTGATTTCCCAAAGGAACCAATTGCTCAATATAAATTCCAAGAAATTACTCAAATTGTGGATGGATATTCTAACTTTTAGTAATGAATACATGAATAAATGTAGGTGAAATATATAAACCACAAAAAATAAAAAATCAACAATTACACCAATGAAAATACAGTATAGAATTCTCACTAAGCATATACCTAGGCATGAAATCCATACTATAAAACCATTCATGGAAAACCCAATACACATAATATGAAATCATACCTTCTTTAAATAAAAAAATAAAGATAAAGTGATTGTCAAGGTTGACCTTTATTATATGTTTCAAGACCCATTTACAAAAACTCATCCCTCCATATCAACATAAATCTTAACATCACATTGGAGGCCTCATTATTGACCTTATAATGCATCCTTGGATTTGGTCAAATAAGAATATGTGTAGATGTCAATATATTTTTTAGCTCATAAAATGAATCTTTTTCTTGATCATCCCACTAAAAATTCACTCCATTCCAAGTCAATACTATATTTTTAATGAATATGTGAGAAAACTCCAAGATAATGAAAGAATAAGAAACCACATGACCAATGAAAATATGAATCTCAACAATATTAGTATGAATCTATTAAGAAATTATAGATTCTACTTTCTCAATATCCCCTAATATCATAGATTTATAGAACTCACGACAAAAAAATGTCACCTATTGATTATAGAAATAACATTTCAATATATTGGCATATAAATGATGATATCTCAATGTGTCTAAGAACATAACCAACTATTCTTCATGCTCCTCATAGGATCATGATCATATAGATATATCATTGATAAATATAGTCCCGAATGAAAAAAAGGATAAAAAATGGTTTATCAAAGTAATAAATACATATGGTTTCTCCATTGCCCTAAATAGAATTACCAAAAACACAAAATTACTATATAGTGTTTGAAATTCTATCTTGGACACACCTTTAGCTCAAACCTTTAAACGCCCATAACCTAATCGATGAACAATCTTCAAAATCCATAAAGAATCTCTAAACTGATTGAATAAATCAGAAATTCATAGAAAAGGATACCAATTATTAAGAGTAACATGATTTAATTTATAATAGATAATATAGAATCAATAACTCACTCTTTAAATATTGGTAAAAAGAAATGGATAAACCTATGTAGACACACTCATATTAATAAATCCATTGGATTAAAGATCTCCCAACTAAATATTTATCTATCTAATAAATCACCCAAATATAACCTCCATGTTTCCCCTAAAAAATCCAAGATCCAACTAACCACTGGATAACTACACCTCTTTTATAGCTCCACATATGAGACTATGATTCACAACATGTAAAGAAGGAGGTATTTTATTTACATTTTTGTGTTGTATATAATCTAAATGTTGACCAATATGGGAATATAGGGGATATTAATGGAAAAAATTAGGATATCCATCAAAAATATCATCTACCCCATATAAATGATAAACCAAAAACATTAAATTCATTTTATAAAACATTACCTAAACCCATGGCATTTTTCTAAAACAAAATATAGATATTAAAAATTAAATAAATAATCAATATTTTCCATTAACTGTTTCCAAATATATAAACATTTCCATTTTTATAAAAAAACCCCATAAAAACCCTTCTATTTTTAAAAAAGACTAAGGGATCCCTTATAAAATGATTTCAACCATGAGTACTTCTTACCCTTGAGTAGACCAACTACCCAACCATTTCTATAAACCCTACAAAATGAGATGATGCACTAATGGTTAATCTAGGTTTATGTCATCCTAGTCTAACCAAATAAGGATCCCACACTAAAGTTTGAATATTAAATAATTTCTAAGACCTCACCCAAAATCATCACATCAATATTATCAACCATATAAAACTTCATAGAAATCTATAAATTCAACTTTTTATGAAAATAAAATAATAAAAACATATAATGGAAAAACCAGGGGGGCATAAAGAAGTATATCCCAAGTGAATGAGAAAGATCTCATGGGGATCCCCCACACCTTCCTATCATTTTATCACATCTATATATATAATCTATAATTACTATACAAATATAAAATGGGATATTGGTACATAATATCTCTTAATTACCTAGGCTGTAATACTATTTTTTTCTTGAACCAACTTTGGGTCACCAATGACCTGGGCACTAGAGTTGGCCCATGACATACCCAAGGCACACTCTTAATATCATTAGTATAGATACTAGTTCTAAGGAATCATATAGGAACTCATGGGAATTGGTTTTCAAAATAAATAAAATTATTACTATAAACGTCCACACAAAAATATAAAATAACCACTCAATATATCAGAGGTCCATTTTTCCGTGGAATGAGACAAAAAAAAACAAATATGCAAAACCTAATTAAGCATGAAGAATATACAGGGAAACTAGATCAATGGCTAAGAATTAAAGTAAAAACAATAATATATATTCGAGGGGTCCCCGGTGGTCGAGGGGGGGCATAGTGGGTTGCGGGTTTCGCCGGAGGGATTCTCCGGAGGGCGCAGGGTGTGCGGGTTTCACCGGAGGGCTTCGCCGGAGGGCGCGGGGAGTGCGGGGGTTGCTAGAGGGTGTGGGGGGCGCAGTGGTCGCCGTGGCCGGGGGGGGGGGGGATCAGGGAGGGTTTGGGGAACGTGGTCAATGAGGGGGAAAGGGTCGCGGTGTTTCTGAAAAAATTTGGGTTTCCTGGCGGTTTATTAAAAACCGCTGCGAAACCTTCACCAAAAATGTTTAGCAGCGGTTTTGTGAACCGCCACCACAAAACCATCGCTAAACCCAGTTTTTTTTTGTACTGTCTTAAAATGCAATGTAACATTCATGTATGTAATCTATTTTCTAAGACTGTTAAACTGATCGGTCTTTCAGGACGTCATTCCTTGTAATCATTCCAATGTTATGTAATATATACACCAACTCTGGGTAACTGGGGTCGGGGAGTTACATTACATAACAATTAGAGGTAAGAAATGAAATGCACCATTCATAGAGACGGTAAGTCGTACGTATGCATGAATGCTACTTTAATTTCTATTTCCTATTTAATGGAATTTAATCATAATTATATGATGGTATATTATAATTTAAGTATAATATCATATATAATATCATTAACTCCATCCTTTATACATCCCACACATGGTATTAACTAATCAAATCACGTTGATGGGGCGGTAGTCCGCACTTTCTAAAATGAAGATATCGTGTTTACCCATAATGGGAGCCATGAAGGTATGCCATAATTGAAAAATACAGAAGATTAATGAAAACATAAACATATTATATATCATATATAAATATAGTGACATCTTAATGGCCACATTTTAAGGTGTTATAAGAATATTGAATGATCATCGTTTTGTGAGGCAGAAATTCACCATCCACGGAAACGGTATGCTCTTTAACCATTAGATGTAGGTGTGTGTAAGTGTAGCTAGAATACTTCTTATAAAAACATCCTAGTAAATTTAACATAATCTTGTTGTTACAAAAGAAATGAATAAAAAGAGTTTAGGGGGTCAGAGAAGTAAAATAAAACCAAAGAGCATTAAAGAAGACTTTACCTTTGAATCGGGTAACTCCTCTTGGTTTGAACCAAAACGGTTTCTTGAAGAGTATTCTGCCTAATGCAAGGCTTATAGGATGAGAAGAGGGATGTGTAGAGATAAAATGAGCAGAGATTGGCCAAGCCAATGGCTTGAGAGGTGTGTGTAAAGAGGTAGAGGTGGGGGCCATTTATAAGAGGAGAGGAGGGGCACTCTTAGAAAGTAATGCAATGTTACTTTATTTTAAAATGAGTTTCGGATTTAAAAGGTCCCACATTGATATATTTCTAGGATAAGGAGATAAGGGTTCGAAATATACTCATCCAATAGGTCTTTTACAAGTTTAATTCTTAGATGTAACATTATCTTTTCATCTTATTTAAATCAATTATTAATGAGGTAATCGCTACATCATCATGATGTCATAAATAATTTAATTTATTTAATGTCAGAAAATTATAAAAAAAATAATGTGAAGTTGAAAATCTTTTTAGATTTCCAATGACTTTTTATAGTCCAAAAGATCATTTATGTAGACAAATTTAAAAATGTTTTACTCAGGTGATACATTGTTTGTTATATTTAACATTCTTTAAAAATAAAAAGATAAAAAGCCATTATCACACAAAAGAGATTCCATGGGGTCCCCAAGATTGTAACAAGGCATACAATGGTCGGCCATGACACAACCAGTAGAATTAGGACATATGTTGGGGTCATTTTTTATTATTATGATATTATTTTATTATCCCTAACTAACCCATTACTAATTAATAAAGACAATTAAAGATAATTACCATCGTTACTATTCATAATGCACAAAAACAATAGAGTCTTGATTACATAACATGGACCTTCTGATTACAAATATATAATCCATTTTACAAAATTTAAAACTCATAAATTGCAATAATTAAAATAAAAATAATTCCCGTTGTCAAAACAAATAGCGAGTTTTTTAGAAACAATATCTATGAAAAGTTTGGCACTTGTTTATGTCCAATTCCAAAGTGAAATTAATCACAATGACCACCATTGGATTACATGGTAAAAATATGTTCTATTTAAACTTTAAAACAAGTTAAAAATTTAATCTAACCATATAATTAAATTAGATGAAAAAGCAGTTTTGATTTAAAATGCAGTATTTTTCACTATTCATTAAAAAATGAACATTGTCAGAAAAATACCAAAAAATTATCCAAAGTAAATTTAAATGTCTCAATAATAAAGAATAAGTTTATTTTGACAAATAGTGCTTATTAAATTTTCAATAGTTTGATTTGAATATGGTTTTCCATCAAAAGGCAGTAAAACAATCTTTTAAAAAATATTAGTGTATTCTATGCTTAAGATTGGATTTATTCTCATTTTAATCCTCTAGAACACTATCTAATTCATAAATAGACATAGATAAGAATATATATTATTCATTAATTACTTGGGATTTTACATCCTTCCCCCCTTTATAAAATTGTGTCCCCGCAATTTATTTACATATCGAATAAGTGGGGGTATTTATCCCTCATTGCATTTTCATATTCTGATGTTGCCTCTTCAATCATGTAGTTTTTCTACAAAACATTTACCTGATGAATCACCTTATTCCACAACACTTGATCCCTATGGTCAAGAATCTGGACCAGTTGCTCCTCATAAGATAGATTCTCTTCCATCTGAACTATCTCTGGACTCAAAACATGAGATGGATTTGGCATGTACTTCCTTAACATTGAAACATGAAAAACATTGTTTACCTGAGATAAACTTGGAGGTAAAGCCACTTGGTATGAAACTGATCCAATTATATCCATAATTTCATATGGTCCAATGAACATTGGACTCAGCTTTCCTTAATTACCAAATCACATCACACTTTTCCATGGTGAAACTTTGAGAAAAACAATGTCACCTACCTCAAAAGAGAGATCCTACCTCCTGTTGTCCGCATAAATCTTCTGCCTACTCTGAGCTATTCTCATGTGTTTCTGTATCAGCTGAACTTTTTTTACCAACTGTTCTACTAATTCTGGTCCCATCAACATCCTTTCACCCACTTCATCCCAGAAACCTGGAGTTCGACACTGCTTCCCATATAATGCCTCAAATGGTGCCATCTGTATACCGGAATGAAATTGTTATTATAATAAAACTCAACCATGGAAAGATTTTTGTCCCAACTTCCCTGATAATCCATCAAACAAGCACGTAGCATATCCTCCAAAGTCTGAATTGTTCATTCTGACTGCCCATCTGATTGAGGATGAAAATCTATACTAAAATTTAATTCAGTACCCAACAACTTCTAAAGGCCTTTCCAAAAGTGAGATGTGAATCTGGGATTATGGTCAGATAAAAAGGAAAGAGGAACTCAAGGTAACCTAAATATCTCTTTAAGATACAAATGAGAAAGTTGATCTAGAGAAAAAGTATATCGTATAGCAAGGAAATGAGCAGATTTAGTCAATCGATCAACAATAACCCAGATTACATTATTAACTCGAGGTGTCTTCGACAATCCCACAATTAAGTCCATGGATATATTTTCCCATTTCCACTCTGGCACTGGTAAAGGTTGAATAATCCCTTTCCGTAACTGTCACTCTGCTTTTACCTATTGACAAGTCAAACACTTCATTGTAAAATCAGCAATATCCCTTTTCATTCTATCCCACCAGTAATACTCCCGAAGATCTCTATACATCTTAGTACTGCCAGGATGAACTGAAAACGGAGAACTATGAGCTTCACATAACAACTCTCTCTTCAACTGTGAATCACAAGGCACACACAATCTCTTCCAAAATCTCAGAACACAACCACTATCAATGTTGAATTTAGGAAACATACCTTTCTGAACCAGCTCTACCTTTTTCTGCAACTCACAATCTTTTTTCGGTGCTTACTTAATTCTGTCTGATAGAGAAGATTTCACTGATACCTGAAACAAAATAGAAGGACATCATGAACCAAAAACTTCATTTCCAAAGTTCATCAAATCCTTAACCAAAGGATCACGTTCCGAATGCAACATTGTTAATGAAACATTACTTTTTCGACTCAAAGCATCAGCCACTTTATTTTCTTTTCCTTGGTAGAAATGAATTGTACAATCATAGTCCTTGATTAAATCTAGCCATCTCCTCTATCTCATGTTCAATTCATTCTGAGTGAATATATACTTTAAACTTTTGTGATCAGTATATATTTCACACTTTACTCCATACAAATGATGCCTCTAAATTTTTAAAGAGAAAACAACAGCAGCAAATTCCATATCATGTGTAGGGTAATTTACCTCATGATTTTTCAATTGACATGAAGAATAAGAAATTACTGGATCATTCTGCATTAGGATGCAACCAAGTCCTTTCAATGAAGAATCACTGTAGACAAAAAAAATCCCCATTCCTAGAAGATAGTTCCAAAACTGGAGCATTCACCAATTTTCTTTTCTATTTTTGAAAACAATCATCACATTCTTTTTTCTAGATAAACTTAACACCATTCCGAGTTAGCTTAGTCATTGGACTAGATAACCGAGAAAAATATCTAACAAACCTTCGGTAATATCCTTCCAAACCAAGGAAGCTATGAATCTTAGTTACATTTGTGGGTCTTGGCCATTCTTCAACAACCTTTGTTTTTACAGGAACAACAGTTATTCCATCTTTAGAAATAATGTGACCAAGAAAATAAATTGGTTGCAACCAAAACTCACACTTTCTAAATTTCCCATACAATTTATTTTCTTTTATGGTTTGGAAAATAACCCTTAAATTCCTTTCATGCTCCTCTTTACTTTTATAAAACACCAAAATATCATTAATGAAAATAAGCACAAAATTATCCAAGAAATCATGGAAAATTATATTCATAAGGTCCATGAATACAGCAGGTGCATCGGTTATCCCAAAAGGAATAACCACAAATTCATAATGACTATATCTTGTTTGAAATGCGGTATTTGAAATATCTGCTTCCTTTAACTTCAACTAATGGTACCCCAATCTCAGGTCAATCTTTGAAAAATTTTGAGCTTCCTGGAGTTGATTAATTAAAAAATCGATATGAGACAGAGGATATTTGTTCTTAACAGTGATGTTATTAAAGGCTCTATAATTATTGAAAAGACTCATATAACCATCTTTCTTTTTAACAAATAAAATTGGAGCACCCCATGGTGATGTACTAGGTCAAATGAAACCATTCTCTAATAAATCTTGCAATTGTTACTTCAACTCTTAAAGTTCAATTTGTGTCATTCGATAAGGGGGTTTTGAAATTAGCTTAACATTAGGAACTAAGTCAACAGTAAACTCAACTTCTTGATCTGGTATTATTCCAGAAAACTCATCAGGAAAATAATCAGGATACTCATTTACCACTGGAACATCATTAATCTAAACAATTCCCGTGTTTACAACAATATGTGCAAGGTAACATTCATTTCCATCTTTTACATGTTTCTCAACCTCTTGATATGTTATCAATAGTAAAGGTTCATTCTTGTAAAAAAATTGAAAGTCTTTCTGAAAAAAACTTCTTTAACTTATATAGTTAATCTGAGCATGGTAAACAAAGAGCCAATCCATACCCAAGATTACATAAAAATCTACTAGAGGTAAAACAATAAGGCTTGCAAGTAGTTTCTTTCCACAGATAAGGATAGGAAGATTCTTATTAATTATTTTTGCCTTAACATTTTCCCCAGGTGTTTTTACCACAAGTTCAGGATTCATTTCTTGAGATGGAATGCCCAATTTACTAGAAAAGCTTTCAGAGATGAAAGAATGTGTACACCCCGAATCAAACACCACACTGGCATAATCTGAAAAAAAAACAAAGTACCTGATACCACATCATTTGATGGCCTAACATCTTCTAAAGTAGTTTCAAAGGATTTCACCACCCCTTTCTTCTTGTAGTCTAACTGCTTCCCATCAATCGAGCTCTTTTTCGGACACTCATTTGCATAGTGAGCCATCTCATTTAAAACATTTCACTATCTGTAAATCAAATTTAGACTTACCATCACCTTGATCTTTTTCAGTGCAATCACGAGCCTTATGTCCCATCTTACCACATCAGTAGCACATTACAGAATTCAGAAGACATTCCCTAGCATTTCTTTTACCACATTTATCACAAACTGGAAACTCAGTTTTCTTACCATCAGACCTTTTTGAATAATTCTTCCCTTTATCCTTCCACCTCGGTCTCTTCTTCTACTGGTAGTTATAAAACACTTGATCATCGAAAAAACCCATTTCCACCTTCTCAGCACATCGAACAAGCTTTTCATAACATTTGAACTCACGAGAAGCAAATTCCCTTTGATATTTTGGCTTTAATCCTAAGTAAAAACGATTGATTTTACTATCAAGGACTCAAATAAAATTTGGAGCATACCTTGCCAATCGAGTGAACCATTCTTCATAGGCAGCCACTATGTCATCCTCTTGCCTCAATTCCAAGAATTGGTTTTCCATCCTATGTAGAACATCCCTAGGAAAATACTTCTCAAGAAACATACCTTTGAATTCATCCCAGTCGAGAGCATCAATCTCATCAGTGTCCCTGATATTTTTAACCACTGACCACCACTGATCTGCTTCACCCTCCAAACAGTACATAGCAAGACTATCCTTTTGATTGTCTGAACACCCCATGACATCAAAAACCTTCTCTAGTTCTTTAATCCACCCTTTAGCTAGCACAGGGTAAGATGATCCTCTGAATGATGGGGGATTTTGCCTCATGAAATGATCCACCACTGACATGTTCCCCTCAGGTTCATCTGGCTGATCTTGTGCATGGATACCACCACCATTTATTGCTTTAGTCAACTGCTCCATTACTACAACAAACTATTCAGTTCAAATTCCAGCGATCTCAGGATGCTGATTCGGATGGTCATTTCCCTTTGTATGCCTTCCTAGCACTACTTCCCTGTTTGTGGAAAACCAATCTTGAACAAACATGTCTTAGATGAAGAAACATGGTAATCTTCAAATGCTATATCATTTCAATTTTTCCATAAAAAAATATTTTTGGATAATCAATTAATATAATTCTAACTCCAAAAGTTATCTAAACCGACCTCTGATACCAACTATAAGGCCCCAGCCTTAAACATTACTTAATATTGAGTAATTACAAGAATACACATTGAGGATCTTTTTAGGTTTAGAGTTTTAGATAATTAGATCATAAATCATGCATTACATTCCACATGTAAACAAAGTGGTTACATAAACGATAGTGCTCATTTTTCCCATCAACGGAAACATATTTAAAATAAAACATGGATTCTTTCTTGACACTTCCTTGACACTATCATCACATCATGTACCTTTCCCTTGACCTGTGTAAAACATTTCAAAAACATCAGATGAGCATAAAAAGCTCAGTAAAGGATATTAAAATACGGAAAGGAAACATTAGTACATGCATTCATAAGAAACAATGAAATCATAATTTTCTCATAAAAAATAAGCATGTTAACATACCTCAGGAAATCATAATATTTATGAATAACTCATAGAAATCATAAGACATAATGGTATCTTGATGCATTCATAACATTCTTACATAGGGAGTAACACTCATGGTTACATTTGGAATACCCATCATAGTATATTCCCTATATCTATTCGGCGAAACCTTCAACTTTTAACTGCTTCGCATTACCCAATGCATTGGAGAGCCATATCGGGCTCACCAACCATTAGTTTATCATGGAACCACCTGCCATCATAATAATTCCCAAGAACCATAACATAATCGTATCACATAAAACATGAACAAAGGAAACATAACATTTCCATATTTTAATCACAAGATATCAATATAACACATTGATATAATAAAAACATTATAAAAACCATTTTAAGTACCAAAATAAAAGAAATGTAAAACATGGTATATTTTTTTTATTTTAAAAACAGCTTATGGATTGTAGAGGAAGCCGAAACTCAAATAATGGTCACGGCGGCGGAGAAGCCATTGTTGCCGCATACGTACAACAAAAAAACATTCCCTTTTGTCATTTAGTAAACAATTCATTTGAAAAAGATTTCTTTTGAAGAAATATAAAATTCAAAGGGGTTTATACACCATATAAAAGAAAGTTGTGTATAAAAAAATATTCCTCAATGAAAGGAGATTGAGACGAAGTCCCATACCTCGGGTCCTACCTGACTCGATCGTTCTTTAACGTCCTGAATAATAAACTTGAGTTAATTTATACTTTCTTAAGAACCTTTTACATGTTCATTATTCCTTTTATAACACTTATTACCATGTTATGAACACTATGTAATTATTTAAGTTAATAATGGTCATTTTGTTGATCATTGGTACTTGAGTCAAAAATAAACTCTTTATAATTACAAGTTGTTCATGTGGTAAAATATCCATTATATCCAGAATTATATTCATTATGTAGATATCAGATATGTAATATTTATCTAGTATGTACATGAATTTATAATGTTACATAACATTTAGAGGTAATAAATTAAATGCACCATTCATAGAGACGGTAAGCCGTACGTATGCATGAACACTACATTCATTTCTATTTCTATTTAATGGAATTGAATCATAATGATATAAAGGTATATTATAATTCCAGTATAATATCATATATAATATCATTAAATCCATCCTTTATATGTCCCACATATGGAATTAACGAATCAAATCACTTTGAGGGGGCTGTAGTCCGCACTTCCTAAAATGAAGATATCATGTTTACCCATAATGGAAGCCATAAATGTATGCCATCAATTAAAAATACAGAATCCTAAGGAAAACATAAACATATTATATATCATATATAAATATAGTGACATATTATTGGCCACCTTTGAAGGTGTTATAAGAATATTGAACAATCATCATTTTGTGAGACAGAAATTCGCCATCCACGGAAACAATATGCTATTTAACCATTAGATGTAGGTGTCTATAAGTGTAGCTCGATTCCTTCTTATAAAGACATCCAAGTATATTGAAAATACTGGTTTTGTTACAAAATAAATGAATAAAAAGAGTTTAGGGGGTTGGAGAAGCAAAATAAAACAAATGATCATTAGAGAAGACTTTACCTTTGAATCGGGTAACTCCTCTTGGTTTGAACCAAAAGGGTTTATTGAAGAGTTTTATGGCTAAGGTGAGGCTTCTATGATGAGGATAGGGATGTGGAGAGATAAAATGGGTAGATTGTATCTGATCCAATGGCTTGAGAGGTGTGTGTAAATAGGTATAGGTGGGGGCCTTTTATAAGAGGAGAGGAGGGGCACTCATGGAAAGTAAAGAAATGTTACTTTATTTTAAAATGAGTTTCGGATTTAAAAGGTCCCACATTGAAATATTTCAAGGATAAGGTGATAAGGGTTAGAAATATACTCATCCAATAGGTCTTTGATAATGGTATGTCTTAGATGATTCATTATCTATTCATTTTATTTAAATCGTTTATTAATGAGGTAGTCACTGCATCATCATGATGTCATAAATAATTTAATTTGTTTAATGTATAAAAATTATAAACAAATTTCAATGATGTAGGAAATATTTTTATCTTTCCAATGATCATTTATAGTCCAAATGATCATTTATGTAGACAAAATTAAAAAAAAATTACTTAGTAAATACATTCTTTGTTATATTTAACTGTCTTTAAAATTAAAAAGATAAAAAGTCATTATCACATAAAATTAATTCCATTGGTTCCCCAATATTGGCACAATGAATACCATGGTCGTCCATGACACAAACCGTAGAATTAGGACATATTTTGGGGTCATTTGTTATTATTATGATATTATTTTATTATCCCTAACTACCCGATTAATAATTAATCAAGATAATTAAAGATAATTATCGTCATTACTATTCATAATGTCAAAAAACAAAAGAGTCTTTATTTCATAATTTTTACCTTCTTATTCCAAATATTTAATCCATTTTACCAAATTCCAAACATAGAAATTGCAATAATTAATTTAAAAATAATTCCAATTGTTAAAACAAATAGCGGGTGTTTTAGAAACAATATATATGAAAAAATTGGCACTTGTTTATGCCCAATTCCAATGTGAAATTAATCCCAACGTCCACCATTGGATTAAATGGTAAAAATATATTCTATTTAAACTTTAAAACCAATTAAAAATATAATCTAACTATATAATTAAATAAGATGAACAAGCATTTTTGATGTAAAATGCAGTATTTTTCACTATTCATTAAAAAATGAACATTGTCAGAAAAATACCAAAAATTTATCCAAAGTAAATTTAAATGTCCCAATAATAAAGAATAAGTTTATTTTGACAAATAGAGCATATTAAATTATCAAAAGTTTGATTTGAAATGGTTTGCCATCAAAAGGTAGTAAAACAATCTTTTAAAAAAATATTTGTGTATTCCAGGCTTAAGATTGTATTTATTCTAATTTTAAGCCTCTAGAACACTGTCTAATTCATAAATATACATAAATAAGAATATATATTATTCATTAATTACTTGGGATTTTACACTTACCCACACATTCATTCTAGAAAATTCAATTTCTCACAGCATAATATCATATGGGTCTCCTTCCAGGTATAATCCCCATCTAATTACCTTTACTATCAATAGGTTGGGATTCCCTCACATCTTGATATGAGTAAGTAATTTACTCAATGCATGATTTTAGACTATAATCTTACCCCAAAAAATTTATGGATGCCTCTAAATAAAAGATTATTTTATCTTGTATCAAACTAGGAGGCCCAGTCTAGAAAATATTAAATGAATAAACACTAACATACTTATCACACACCACTAAATAGTATTTTTACATCATATAAATTTATGATTCCTCATATATATGTATGAGAAGATTCAATACTATCATTTGAGTTGTAATCCCCCTACTTGCATCTTTTTTCTACCATGATTTGTTTCATGGTCCATATAACAGGACCATAAAATTTATGTAACATTCCTTTTTCATGTGGTAAGAAGGGCCTCCATTTCTCATTAGATTTTGGATATTACTCTTCCATTACACATGGAGAACCTTTGGGTGCCCTAATGGACCAATCATATTGACCTTAATCTATGTGAATGGTGTCCCTAGAGAGTTTTATGTGGTGTTGGGTGGCTTTACTATCGCACACATTCCATTAAGTCACACCCCCATAGACAAATCATTTTGAATGTAAACTATTTTCAAATGGTAAAAAATCTATGACCTTAAATAATGTGTCCATAGTCCATGAAACAAAATCCTAACCTATATGCTACCCACCCTAGATTTAATTTCTCATTGTGGGGTATTCATGTTTTTTATCCTTCGTTATTTGTTTCCTTCATTGAAGGGAGTGTAAATTCATTTTGGCTTCCTATGTCATTTTTTGCAAGATGTTAATCTATGAATCTTCCACATTAAATAGACATATAATTACCTCTTGATCTAATATGAGGAATAAATATTGGATTACTAGGAAGAAAATCCCCACACACTCCTCATCTTGGTCAGATACCACGAAACTATGGGATGTGTCCTTATCACACGATGTTATACAACATTATGTCACATCCTCACTATACGATATAAAAATACATTCTCATCATTATCATTGGATGACATGAAACTGAAATTCATCTTAGGACCTTCCCTAAGAATCAATTTCCTTTAGGGCTGGTCATCTGCTTCATCTTGTTCTTTGACCATCACTTGGAATCTAATATGATCATATGATAAAAGCTGATTTAGACATTTTTTAAGACTAATATTTCCTCATTAAATTATTCTAATCCTTGGTGAAAAATTTCCATCATATATTGAATCTATTTGAATAATCCCTCACTTCATTTCCATTATTCATGTTCCCCTAATTTATGTCCTCATCCTACTCCATGTTTGAAGAGACCCCCTAATGATATGGTTTTTGCCACACTGGACCACCTACTATCCTAGGAAGATTACATAAAAGGCTTTTCATGGAATTATGAGACATGTTTCATGTTTTGAACTTGTTCAATAGTCAATCCTCATTTATTTTATTCCAAAATAAGCTAAGAGGTAGGGATTCTATGTTTTGAACTCGGCCAACAATTGTATTTTATCATGATCCCACTCCCATTTTATTACAAATTTTGGATTTCAAGAATCATGATCTCTACTCCCCTTTTTTCAAGAAGAATTTAACACCCAAGTTTTTACCCCATTCGTTCAATAGCATACTTTGGAAAATAAATTTGGTTTCATAGAAGGCCATGTCCTCCAGCCATAGAACATTCCTTGTTAGAACACTCCCAAAGGTAATCGATGTACCAAGAATTTTTTGCTAGTATGCTCTCAGTTGTGATAAAAGTGTCATTCAGTCCAATTAATTCTTGGTAAATATTCTCCCAAATAGGATCAATGTCTCATTTTTACCACAACACATCTTCCCTATGTAGCATTGTCAAACTATTGAATGACTGTATATTGTCTATTTTTCCTACATTGAGTATGAGTCTCATGGTCATATATATTTCAATTGGTTGTTACATCAATGAGATCTAGATACAGTGGGCTATAAGGTAGGAGTATTTCATTAGCACATTCAATATAATGTGTTCCACCACACCCTTTTCATCCTCATTGGACCACTTTCTCTAGGAGAAAATTATTGACACCAGTAAAAAGAATATGATAAGTTCCCCAAATTTGAATGAATTGCTCTAGGTATATACTTCACTTAATAATATTTTATTTTACTAGTCATAGATCTTAAATAGACATACACATTAGATGTTATGGTTCTTTGAATTCAGACTGTAGAAAATGGCCAATCTGGGTTATTATGAGGAAAAGGGTGCAATTTCGCACAATATTCCAAAACATGTGTGAATGTACTTCATGGCCTTTCAAGTGAGTTGTTTTCAAAATGTGATGGGATGTTCCTTGGATTCCCCTCAATAAAAATATAATCAAGGTCTCATGCACTCAAAATTGAATTATTTCATGCAAGAATTGAATCTTCAGTGAAAAAATGTTATCTTAAGCACAAACCTTTTGCGTAACCATCATTTTTCATTCCAATGGTTATGTCAAATGCATATTTTCCATGAAAAAAAGATCCCACCACCATTGGAAAAATTCATTCATTTGCAATGTTGTGTGAAAATAAACTTATGTGATAAAATTTTGAAACATGCTAAAATTCCTGTAAACACGACATCAAACAATCATTTGAGGAAGAGTGCCTCTGGGTAGAGCTCCCACAGGCCCAACCCTTAGTTTCATGATTCCCAAAAAACACCCAATTCCAAATGGTTCGAGATATTACCTAGTCACATTCAGTCAAAATATGATCTCCATATTAGAGTATTGAGTGTAACAATTTCCATATGAATTTGTTTTGTGGAATGTATAATCATTTATGTGGCCCTATTTGTGTAAAAAATATTTTGATTTTCCCTATTGGTGTGTTGTTTGAAAAAATCCCTCATGGTGTTTCTCAGTGTTTCTAGGTTTATTATGATTATTGAAAATGACATATGACAACAAATGAGTATGGTTGGTGATTTATGATGTAGGTTTTTAAAGTGGTGTAGTTTCCAAGTGTTCACCAAATATTTGGGCCCCAAATTCAGATGTTTGTTTTTTTAAAAGAAATTTCTTTCCACAATAGTAGTTCTTCAACTATGAATAATAGTTCGTGGATATAAAAGTAGTTTTGTAGATTGGTAAAATAAATTTGGAAATTCTATGGGTTTCATAAAGTAGAGTTATGTGTACCGCAAAGTATGTTATATGGATATCAAATGAAAATTAGTTTTGGGAGGTTTTGATTCTATAAGGGGAAGGAATTTCATGGGATATGTTATCGTTTGTGGGAATTTTGTTGCGATTTGTGGAGCCACAAATGGACTTCATGAATGGAAGTGATCAGTGGCTATATAAGATAAATCGTGGTATAAAGACCGCATAGAATAGTCTTAAGTGAGGGATGTACCACATCAATGATTTTAGGAAATTGGATTAGAAATATTTTCATATATATTTTCCTATATAAGGACCTCTAATCAGATTATTTTTAGCGTGATTTTCATAAGAAAACATATTCACCCTATAGTGAATTCAAATAAGTCCCAAGTGGTTCATGAGGGAGGATTCAAAGAAGGAGAATAGGTTTTAAAGGGAGAATTCCAAGAATGGAAAACGGATACATAAATATATTGAGTGGAAGGAATTTTTCCTGGTATTGTACTTCACAATGAAAAGTTTTCACAGTTTTGAGGAAATCCATGGGGCATCAAAAATCTATAGTATTTGAAGTGGTCCAAAAATGATATGCAGTACACCGAAGAAGTGGTGGTCCATGAAGCACTCGTGCCACACATTTCAAGGAAGTCAATTTAGGAAGAAATGAAGCTCACAAATGAACTAAAACAATTTTTGAAATTAATTTCCACAAACTAATAGTATGAAAAAATAGATTTTATCTATGGGTAGAAATTTGACTATAATAGAGCATCTATTTATATTGAGGATAAATGTATTCATTTAAATTATGGGATATACAAGTCCCTAAACATTTAGTGGATCCCTTCCAAAATAATTTAGAAAAAGAAGAGAAAGATGGTGATCCCATACATAAGAGGTGAGTTAGAGAAATATACATAGGGAGTGACCCTTATTAAAGGATTTAAATGACCCTAATCTCTGTAATGGTAGTGAGCCAAGGCATAGAAGTGGTCTAGACTAGAAATCATAATTGGATATGAGTCATAGTGAATTTGGTACAATCTGCACATTGTCTTTATATGATCCTTGGATGTATCCCATTGTTGGTGAACCAAGTACAAATCTTTTGGCCCTTGTGCTTTATTTATTTATTTAGTTCAAATGCATTATAATTTGATAAAATTGGAAAGGATTCAATCACAATTAAAATTAAAGATAATAAGAAGTATCCCTTGTAATAAAGAGGTCAATATCGAATGGGTCATGAATAAATACCAAAATAATATCCATACCATAATTCATCCCCCCTCTCAGGGTATCTAGGCTCCTTTTGGACCTAATAATTGATATCAGAGATTTGGATTTTTTTTATCAGATCTGTTTTCTATGACATGGATGAGTTGATGGTTGAAATTAATGTTTCAAAATTCTACTATCCTAATATTACTTAATAATGGGTATAACTTAAAAGAATAAGAATAAGTCTGGTTGTATTCCATAATGTGGAAGTGTCTATGGAAAGGGTGTTATTCTGTTGAAGGAAAAACCAATGCACATGAGAATAATTTTTAAGAATCAGATAGTGAAACTTTTTACTCATTCAATGATTATGAATGAATAATTAGATAACCTGATATTCCAAGTGATACTAGAAAATTTATTAAGAATAAATTACATGGAGTAAAAAATCAAATGTTGTTAATGTAAAAAATGAATTGGATTAGAAATTTAATGAATAAATTAAATTTATAGATATTTGAATCCAAGTGCCATAAATTGAGATCAAATAGATCATATGATTAATTAAAATGATTATTTATGTGTACATTGGTATGAGGTAGATGAATGATTCCATAGGTTAATTACATAGAAAATTTCTATAATGGTATAAGACTCAAAGCTATTTAAACGGGAAAGAGTTTGAAATTAGAAGAAATTTAGAATTTAGAATCCAAAAATGATGGTCTGGATAACAATAAATCTAAACAAGTTTAGATGAACTAAATGTTATATAAATAGAATTTATAAAACAATAAATCTATTGCTTAGAAAAATTATAATATAAAGGATATATATGACCTGATAGATAAGATCTGACAAGAATAGAAAGTTGAGGTAACTAATGGGATAACTCTAATAATAGGACATAATGCTCAACATGAATCTATGTACAAGAAGATTCAATAGTTTAGAGAATATCTAGAGTAAGTTAAGAAATAATTGGGGAAATATAATGCCCATGGAAATCATGCATTAAAGGATTATTTTCACTTACTATTTTATTGTTCTTTTTCTATTGGTAATGATATGAAATGAAAATATTCTACTTTATATGATAAACATGAAATGATTGTCCCATCCCAAAGAAATATAGTTTTGGTAATGTAGTTATTAGATATAATGAGCTAACTCCCATACAAAATACAAATAGTGTTTAGAATAGTTAAAAAAAATTGGAAAAATTCTATTGATAATGGAAGCATACCTGAAAAAGGATTTTATAGGTAGTAATGATAGAATGAGTTATTTTTCTTGAATGCATAGTCATAATTCATGTTTTTTTAGGCATTGGGAAATATGTAACTATGTGAAGAAGAAAAAACATTCTAAATCTAAGAATAAGATGAAGCTTCTTGGGAAATAAGAAAGTATAGTATCATAGAAGAAATTTTCCATGAAATGCTACTATTGTGGAAGACTGGGACACACCACAAATAAGTGTCAAGAATCATAGGGGCTCAAAGTAAAAATTAGAACTCTAGATGACTCAATATCTCATGAAATAAAGGATTAAAGGAGGTATAACACTAAGTGAATATGTTTAATTTCTTCTGATCATGGGTATTTGGAAATAAATTACAACAAGAATAATGAAGGGATTGAAAAGGAACCCAGAAGGAGATCCCCAATACTGGAAGTGTTTAACAAAAAAAAAATACTATATTAGAATACAACATGATAAGTTGAAAAATCAGTCTACATCCTAAGAGGAATCATAACGAGATCATACAAAGTCATATTAATCACCTCTATTATTAAACTCATAAAAAAAATCTTGGAGGCATTGTGAATAGACCTGTAAGGAAAATAGAGGAGATGATCCATTTATGATTAAGAAAAAGGTAAATTCAGTGGAAGAATCAATCCCAACAAGAAAAGGTTACATGACATGGATAGCTATGAAAATAAAAATGAATAAATAGTTATTTGAAAAATTCACATCTCATGACACATGGTGATAAGTGAAAGCCACAGAAAGAGCCCTCTAATAATGGAATAAGAAGGAGAAGATGACTAATGAAAATATTCCTGGTCAAATAAAGAGTGGTAGAAAAATAGGAGATTGGTGGAGAATCAAAGAATTATAATTAAAAAAATGGGTTTTAAGCCAAAATTTTGAAAAAAGATATTCTAAAAAATCCAAATATCTAAAGTGGAATCAACATGTGGGTAAATAATTCATAGTCATATAGCTTGAATAGTTGATTTTATTTGGGCAGATTTAATATGCAAAAAACTATACAGTGCATTGTAAGAAATTATCAAAGTTTTGATCCATTACGATCAACTACAATCCTCTTATAGGGGATTCCATATGTTCCCCTCTTTCTATGTGTCTAAATTATATTAACTTATGTAAATTTTTTTTTGGTTTGGGATGATATATGATCCAAGGAGAAGTCGCATCAACATATGAAAATTGGTGATGTGATGTTCTCTAGAATGACAACTGAATCAAATCAGTTAACATATCTAAAGAATAAATCTATAATAATTTCATTAAAATAGTTAATGTTCGATGGTTACATGAGATATAGTAACATAATAGAGTGAAATGAATAGTGATGGTGTTATTACCTTTATCTCTTGTTTCTTACACAAAGTTCTGACTCAGTGGGGTTGGTGGTTTTTTGATGGATCCTTGCTATGTGTTAAATTAAGAAAATGGAAATTCCAATGAATGTTTCTAAAATTGGGAAATGTTATTGAGCTGGAGAAGTCACACAAACCTATAATCACATGTGAATAAATGGTTTGGGATTAGATGAATGTTTGTGCGTCTAATTATTTACAACATGAAGAGTTTTATATTATAAGGGGAACATTCTATCTCAGAATCATCTAAAAGGACCACATGGTCCAATTAGGGAAAAACACTTCCATGAACATTATTGAGAAAATAGAAAATGTCTCAATGGAAAAAAAGTGATGAAAGTTTATGTTTTTCGAGGTCAAGAAGACCCATTGGGGGAGAAGCAGCAAAATTTATCTATTTATGATTGTCTATTTTTACCTAACAATATTTTATCAATTCAATCATATGTAGATACCAATAATATTTGAGTGAATATAAAAAAATGTTTGCACAAGAGTCTGAAAATTTATTTGAATGAATGGTGGTAACTATAGTAGATAATGAACTAAATCATTTACAATACAATGAACAGTTTCATTATGGTAGTAATGAGGAGGTAAGAAACTTAGGGGGATTTGAATTAGAAAATTATGATTTATAATAAAATACTAATAATGATAATGAGTAAATCAAACATATATCATCCTAAAATCCAATGTTTTGAGCTAAAACTGTGCAGAAAAATGTAATTTATAATCAGACAGTTCAAGTGAAGACATTGAAGATAAAGACTCTACCACAAGGATCATACATATCACGGGTATATATTTAAATGGTATTAATGAAGTAGCCGGAGTTGATAATTGGGTTTAGTCTATAAATTAAGAGCTTGAAAAAATTTAGAAGAATCGGATTATTCTTGGTCATAATAGAACAAAGAATTTAAATGTTTTCCAGATGGACATTGAGTCATCATTCCTGAATGGGGTTCTTGAAGAATAAGATGAAATTAAGCATCTAGATGCATTTATCATTAATGAATATGAAAAATTGGTTTTTTGTCTAAATAAGGATCTATATGGGTTGAAGCAAGCACCAAGATCATGGTATTCAAGACAAGATCAGTTTCAGAAAAGCATAGATTTCATTGTGGTGGAGTTGATTACAATCTATATGTGAACTTGGTGGTTATATCTATATAAGTGGATTGTGTGTTTTTTGTCTATGAAATAAACAATATTTCAATTAATTAAGTATATAATAAGGTAAATATATTGTGGCTACTTAAGAATTCATGTATTTATTATGGATGAAGAATCGCCATGATAATATGGGAGTTGAAGTGAAGTCTCCAATTAAAATCAATTGAGATAATTCAATTTTAATAAATCATTGAAAAAATAGATTCCATTAAAAAATTACATGGAACTTTGATATCATGTATCATTTTATATAGGATAAGGTTGATCAACGGATTTGGAAGTTAAAGTATGTTCCTACAGACCAACAGGTTGCATACATTTTAACAAAGACCTCACCCAAAGAATTATTTGAGGATCAACAAGATCTAAGAGTTTAATAATATCCTTGGACATGAAAAAGTGTATATGTTGACCCCCACCCCTCTCCTATAGGGTGTTTTGTTTCTTCCTCAATCCACTGATCTGTGTTCTATACCCTATTTTAGAACTAAAAAGAGTGTGCTTCAAGTTCATTGAAAATGAGGGATAAATTCTGGATGTAATAAGGGAGAAAATGTCTTAATAAATATAAGAGAAGAAGCTGATAAGTGGAGTAGTGAGATATGGGAGAAACAAGATAATGTATGTTTAAAGTATGATTATGCTAATGGTTATCAATCGAAGATTATATATCACGACAAACAGGGTTCATGACCAATGTTTTTGAGTGGTTTTGAGAACGAAGTGATTCATTGATAGACTTTTCATACTACACTAGTTTCTCATGCTGAGCATGGATCTATGGTCTTAGACAATGTGCTACGAAAATATTTGATTTCTATCTGAATCTCTTGAAGTGAATTTTGGTAGAATATTGAAAAAGGTTTAATGATGTATCACGTTGAGAATATTGGTAAAAAAAACAATGTTGGATATTATTGTGAAAAAAATCCTCAAGGAATTATCTCTGTGTTTTTTTGTATGATTTTCTTTTTTGAAAAATCCATTTGACTTTAAATATGTATGGTTGGTGATTTACATAGTTGGTTTTTATAGTGTCATAGTTTCATAATGATTTCCAAATTTTTGGCCCTCAAAATTGGGTGTTTGGTTTTTGTAAAAGGTATGTTTTTCTACAAAATGAGTTTGAAAACCATAAAGAATAGTTCACAAACTGAAAAAGAAATTTGATAAAAGAAAAAGAAAAATTGTAATTGGAAGGATTTCTCTATTTCAGCACTATGCGGACTTCAAAGGATGCAATGTGGATTTAAAATAAAAAATAGTTCGAAGGAGGATTAGAGTCTACAAGGTTCTTGTAGTTCATGAGATGGATCATCATTTATAAAAAGGAAGTGGCAATTTTAGGAGCTAAAAAGGGTTTTATTTTATAGAAGATATTGTTTATTGTAAATTATAAATCATTCTATGTGGACCATATAGAATGGCCTGTGGTGAGGGTTGTACCGCATCGATGATTTTATGAAATTGGATTAGCGGTATTTTATTATCTATTTCTCGATATAAGGACAGAAAATTAGATTGTTATATAGATCAATTTTCATATGAAAACATATTCGATCTAGGAGGAATTCATAGAAGTTTGAAGTCATTCATGAAGTTTGATCCCATTAAGGAGAAGTGTTTCACGAGGGAGGATTCTACAAAAGGAGAGGAGTTTTTTGGAGATATTTCACATAAGGAATGTTGTGCGGAACTATTTCCCACAAAGAAATGTTTCTGCAATGTTGAGGTGGTTCTATATGGACCAGAAGTCCATTGAAATTAATGTCATCCATGAAATAGTATCATCCCATGGATGAAGAGGTTCTCTATGAAGCACTCACACCATGTGGTGCATGGTAGTTTTCCAAATAAGTATGAATTTTTACAAAGGGACAAAAACAGTTTTAAAAAGTAAATTCTGCAAACTAGTAGTACATTGAAAAGTAGATTTCAACTAAATGTGAAAAGTGGGATTCAAAATATAATCTACCTATTGTGAGGGTGCATATATTAATGATAATTATGGGACCTAAAAGCCTCTAAATTCTTATTGGATACCATCCATGAGTAGTGTGTAAAAGAATATGAAGACGATGATCCTTCCCACCTAGAGTGAGCTAGAGAAAGAGACATAGGGAGTGACCCTGGGACAGAATTGATCTGAACCTAAATGTTCTAAACGCGGTGAGCTAGGAAATATATGTGATCTAGCCCAAAGAAAAATATTTTTAGTGAGCCCTAGTGAATTTGGTATAGTGGGAACATTTCTATGGTATACTCCTTACATATATCCCAATGTGGGTGACCCAAGTAAAAATTAACATGTTCTTATGTTATCCTTATTTATTTACATTTAGTGCATTATTTTCAGATAAAATTGTAACAGATATAATCAATATTATCAACAAACAATTTAATAAGTGATTCTTGTAATAAATAGGTCAAGATCCAGGGGTAGGATGTCGTTTGGTTTGAATATCCTTACATTGATTCACCCCCTCCCTCAGGTTACCTAGAACCCTTATGTACATAACATATGTCAAGATCAATATTGAAGAATTTTTATTTATGATAAAATAATTTTATTTTTTGAAAATATTTTTAAACACACACCCACTAGTCCATAGCAATGTGCCTGCACCCCACACCCCCACATAGGATCATTTCCAAGCTACAGTCTAGAGCCTCATGCTCAATCCTTTTGCTACAGTCACTAAAACCCATAAAAATGGGGATTCATACAATAAAAAGATTGGTATGGGGTAGTGAAATTGTGGGTCGTTACATTATGTGTCCCTATCACCAACCCCTCAGATTGCACATGCTGAGGTACTCCTCCACATTCCTTGAAATGCCTTGATTCGACCTACTCCTCTTGGTCCCTTTCCTATGCCATGAGATGAGATTATCCTCTTGGGATCCTTTGAGTACCTTGAGTTTATAAAAATCTCAAGAAACTCAGGAATCCCCATCACCTAACTCATATGATAGGTTTAACAATATAGGGTCACCCACAGTGTAAGTCCCACATAATCCATTATTGTGGAACATCTGCATAGTTGTACCCACTACATTATTTTAACCTTTCATATACTATATCATTAAAGAATAGTATTTCTTATGAATCAAGAATAATATTCCTCATTACATGATCATGAGAAGACATTCCATACTCCACACTAGAATACTTTAAAATGAATAATACCTTATAATTCATGAATATAATTCTATAAACATCAATATTAAGATGAATCATGGAATGATCATAAGAATACATTTAGTAGTCCTCACTACGTGACATTGTAATATAAAATGCATTATAATTCATCAATAGGATTCCTTATGTGTCCACCATCAGATGCCTCATTCCATGATTATGAAAAGACATTTTATGTCCTCACTACATGACATTAAACTATGGCATTCTCTTTCATTAAGGAATATGATTCCCTATGTGTCAACAGTAATATGTCCAATAGTCCTCACTACATGAATTTACAAAATTATATCCCCTATCAATCAAGAATTGGATTCCCCCTATCACAAATAAAATATTCCTTATGTATCATGTTTATGACACATCATGTAATCTTGAGAAGACCACCAAATAGAAACCATGGGCCGCCTCATCTTGTGCAAGCTGCAATCACATACCTCAACCCACTAGCTAATTGAGATTCTCGCATGTCCTCACATGATAAAGAATTGATGGGTATCTAAATGAATATTACAATGAAACTATGTCCCTTCACATTATGTAAAACTATAAGCTTACATCATGAAATGAACAAGGGATTCCATCATGACCGGTAATGAGGAAGACATGATGGGAGGATCCGACATATAATCCTCATTCACATCATTTCATCTCTATAGAGACACACTAGTTTCTCTCTCGTTTAAGCCCCATTCACATAATTACTAATCCATATAAACACTTGGGAATCTATCACACATAGTAATCATTCATATCAATTGTCCTCTATAGCATCACCTGGGAATATCCCAAGTGTATGATCCAACAACATCAATACATCTCCTAGGAGTACCTGGGTAGATCATTTTGTAATCCCCACACTATTCCAATTGAGATAAAACATCTTGAGATGGAGAAATTCTATGCGTTATCCACATACACCCATTATCAATGCTCTTTTGTGACAATATTATGCTTAATGCATGATATTAAACTTTAAGGATCGGTCTTATCTCATTACTATATAATGTGGTATGAAATTACATGGGGTTTCATCACAATCATAAAAATAGGGTACGTGGGATTCCTCTCTGAGGTTCAATAACGACCAACGGTAGACCAAGGTGCTCCCTCCTAGTGTCATAATTTCCTTATCCACCTCAAGGGGCATTATGATAAATCACGTGGATCCATTTTAAGGGGGTTTCTAATCCATACATCTAGGTTTAACCCCAAGGGGAGTTCTCACCCATCAACACATGCGTGAAATCTTCCCTCCAGAGGACACGCCTCCTTGATCTCGCTCAAGTGGTGTACAAATCATCCTTATGGATCTGTATCAGGGGGTGTTATGATCCCTCCATTTGTAGTATTCTTCAAGGGGAACTCTCTCCCATCAACCCAAGTGCGGAATCTTCCCTCCTAGGGAGAAACCTCCTTGTTCCATCTCAAGGTGCATTTTGATCAACCTCTATGATCTATCTGAAGGGGTTATCTTATCCAACCATCAAGGGTTTTCCTCAAGGTCCATTCTCACACGTCATCCAAGGTGTGAAATACACTCTCCTAGGGAAACACATCCATAATCCTTTTTAAGGGGTGTTTTGATCAACCTTATGGATCTATCTCAAGGGGAATTTTGATTTATCAACTTAGGGTTCTCTTTAAGGGTTGTTCTCTCCCAGAAACTCATGTGTGACATCTTACCTCCTAGGGACACACCTCACTAATATGACCCTAAGGGGTATTCTGATCAACCATCTTGATCCATATCAGGGGTTGTTTTATTCCATCCATCAATGGTACACCTCATGGGGCATTCTCACCCATTAACCAAGGTATTCTCTCATAGGGACATACCTCTCTGATCTATCTCAAGTGGTTTTATAATCAACCTCTCAGGTCTTCTTCACGGTTAATCCCAACCAATAGTAAATATAGGTGCTCCGTCCTAGGGACAAACCACCTTGATCTTCTTCATGGAAAATTCTAATCAACATCTCATATCTACCCCAAGGGGTGTTCAGATCCATCCATACTGGATCCACCTCAATGGGAGTTTTGATCCAACGTTCCAGGTGTTATCACTTACATTCTAGGAAGACACCTCCTTTAAATATATCATTGGGTTATCTATTCCATCTATCCAAGATCTTCCTCAATTGGTGTTTGGATCCAACCTTCCTAGTTTGACATATTACTTCCAAGGTACACACCTCAAAGATCATCCATCCCTCTCAAATCAACCTCCATAGGGTATTCTGATTAATTAGTAAACCCTATATGTGTGACATATTCCCTCTTAAGGGTACACCTTCTTGATCTACCTCAATCGATCATTCTTATCCACACCTCCTAATCTATCTTGGTGCAGTTTCCTGGTGAACTTGACTGCATATCCAAAAGATGATAAACTTGTGCCTCAATCCTTCTCAACCAAACATTCTGATCCATCTCTACAGGACGTAAAACTTGATACCTTTACCATAACAACAACCATATACTATAAACATGGTATGTTTGAGGTAAACATATATGTAATATTTATACCCTGGGCATGCTTATCTCGTGATCAACATGGGATGACTTTGGTTATATACCTAAAGATGCATCATATGAGATTACCTCCCATGGGAAAGATTCACAGGTTCCCAATGCACCCACAATCCATAGATTCCCATACATGACTAACATTATCATATACTCTGATGAAAGGTTTCTTCCCTACTAGATAGACGAAACATAATTAACTAATTTCCATATAGTGATGTCACCATGAATTAGTTTCACAAACCTGACCCAAATCAATGAGGGAGTCCCAGACTATGTGACGAGTTCTTAGGCGGATTCCATGCAAGGAGGAACCAAAATCCCATCATCATGTTTTGATAAAGGAGAAAAAATCACCATTCATGTTTATGAAGGATTTCCACCTATGGAAAGTAGGAATGTAGGGAATGAAATGTGAATCAATGTGACAATACAACACTTGCTACAAAATTGTCTAAAAACCAGCATGCCAAATGGAAAAAAGTCCCATATAAAATATCAAGCTCAATCCTCATTACAGATAACTCACATCTAATATTGAGTTCATGGTTATCCAACAAGACACGCTTTATATATGTGCATTCTTGGAAGACCTTATCTTCATATCCATGTGTTGGTGCCATCAGTATTCCACTAAAGTTTTAAATACCCCATTAAAATAAAGGTTTGGATACTATATGGTAACATTATCCCGTTTTAATCATGGATAAAACCAGGAATTTTTCTGAAATATGGATGGAAAACCACCAATGATAAAGGGTGATGTGCTGGTTTCCACTAAAAAAGGATTGATAACCAACCCTAAAAACCCATGGAGTATGCTTTGTAGTGATTTTGTGTCACCCATACACCTAATATGTGTAGTAGACTTAGCCTCAATGAGTTTATATAAATCAAAAAATTTAATTTTCCATATTGATGTCATAAGAATTGAATCTGTTGGAATGAGTTCATCAAAGGATAGGAATACTAATTATTAATTTGGATTTAAATATTTTCTCACTCCCTTATTAGGATTTATAAATTCTAATAATATATTCCATATGCCATGGGATTTTTATACCTTTTTTTAACATTGATGTACCTTCAAGTAAGACAAGCATCCTTAGAATCCCCCCATGGTGACTTTGTCTATTTAAGATATTAATGATTCATCACATGTCCTCTTGTAAATTTATGAAGATAGTGGTTACCCTGAGTTAAAAACCATTATTAGTGATTCCCCACTAATATATAGATAAAATAGTAGGATGATGTCCTTTTTGAATCCCCTTAGAAATTTGATCAGTGCATCTCTACCACCATTGATGAACTATTTTAGGTAAATGTTGTAACAAAATATGATTTAAAACCCATGTTGATCAGTACCTCCATTCCTCTTGAAAACTAGTATATGTATACATAATTTCTAAAATATCATCTTTTCATGTTCTCTTGGAACTCTAAAGTGATTCTAGAGTAGAACCTCTATGCATCTAACCATAATCTAGGCTTGTATTATGACCACCAAGGTTTTAAGAAACAATCTAGGATTATTTACCACTCTTATGATAACTTAGTAGAAAATTAATATGATGAATTAATGAAATAAATATTTTTTCAAGAGTTAAAGTACAAAAAATAAATTTCTAATACTTTCCCCATAGAAAAAAAAGATAAGGATCAGGGTCTTCATTAATTTTCAGTACCTTAATTAGAACTACCAAAAGGATGATTTCCATGTACCAATCACAGAACCTTTGATTGATGAAACTATTGACCTCTCATACCTTTAATTTTAGATGGTTTTCCATGATATAAGTAGATTAATATTTCCAATGAATATGAGAAATCCACTAGCATCAGATCATTTCAAGGGACATTTTTCTACCCGATCATTCCCTTTAGTTTATAGCATTCTATGAACACTTACCAATGAAACATGGATAACATGTTTAGACCCTTATTATGAGGAGTTGTGGAGTCATACATGTACAACCTGATTGTTAAATCTTGATAGTGTTGTGTCACCTCCCTAATGGTCAAACAGTTATCCGAAAATTTCAGCATCATTGTTTGAAGATAAATCCTCTAATCTGTGATTTCTTTGTAATGTATGGGAAATTACGTGGCTCTTTGGTACCCCAAAATGGAATTGAGGATGAATCCAAAAAGACTAATATAATTTGGTAAATTACACCTCCTCAAAATATTATTGAATTATGATGGATCAAAGGTCACATTTATTATATCAATCATTTAATAACCATATGGGATGGATAATATCTCATGTTGAGTAAGTTAATAAATAAAGGATTCACCAAAACATTGGACGATTACTTCCACAGGTCTTTTAAGAACCTTAATTGTAACCTCTTATATGATCCAATTATTATGATACTGGAATAAGGAAGGTCACTTATCCTATATTTGTTTTTGTGGAAAAATCACTGGACAACATCTTTGAACAAGAAATGATACCAATAGTGAAAAAAATGTGTACTATCTCATGCAAACAATGAAATATACTAAGACATTATATTAAGATATCAATAAGAACAGCCTTATGCTCATCTTCATAGAAAAAAAGATATTGAATTACATGTAACATCATGAACTCCTCTTGGTCTCTAATTTCTACCAATTCATGTGTATTTATAACCTCTCTATGTTTATTGGTTGTTTGATAATATGGTTGGATATACTAAAATAATATGACACTCAATTAATTTCATTTAAGGATATCAAAGGCTAGACAATATATTATTTCCTTGTGGAACATCATGACTCAAAAAGCGCTCTAGAAAAAAAATTTACTTCTTTTTTGAGAAGTATTATATACCCATGGCACTACACAAATATGGGAGATTTATTTTCAAAGTTCCTCATGAAGTATAATTAGAATGAAAATGAAAAAATATAAGCTCAAACTAGTTCATTTAAGGATTGTGTATGTTTCCTTAGATAAATAAATTCTTCACTACTCCTTCTCGTAGTTTGAAGGTTGTACTAATAATGAGCCAGAATAACCAGCCCATGTTCAATGCATGGAGAAATATCTACTGCTTCAGATATTTTACCAAAATATGAATATTGGCTCAGGAAATTCCATTCAGGTGGAGGCATAGACCCTTCTCACTGGGCTTAATTTTTTTAATCAGAAGAATATCCAACATGTGGGGGTGGAAACCGATTCGATGGTCATCTTTAATGCGCTTAATGGTCATGGGTCTTCACCATGGTCTATTGAGTATACCATTCGAAGTTGCAAAGAATTTCTGAACAACCACATGGATATCTCTCATACATGGATTGAAGGAAAGACTGTGGAAGACCTCCTAGCCTCCTATGCAACTCCAGATGAACAAATTTAATGTTTCTTGAGCACTGGGTCTCTTCCCACAAATGTAGTGAATCTGGTGCAAGCAAACACTCTAGGCCTTCACCATTTTAGGACCCCATAATTCTTGGCCATTTATTTCTTTATTTCACCCTTGTACCTTGAGAAAATCAATAAAAAATTATTTTTCAGTCATAATAGATTACCGCCAAAATGGAACCCTCATTCCTAATCTATCAAAAGGGGGAGAAGATTAAATGCCGGTGTAGTGATCATTATCCTCTAGAATGATCTGAATGAGCAAAAAGTGCTCTATGAATAAGGCTATAATGGATTCCATCATAGATGAATTAGAGAGTAAGAGAATCTCACCGTTAGGAACAAAATCCTTGTAAGCTCCCACAGTGATCACAAGTCTAGAACCACTCTCTCCCACTAAATTTGGAGGTCTGGATACTTTTAGATGTTGATTATTAAGATTTATATAGAATTCACTATGAATTTTAATTCATGTATAATCCATGGAATATTAATCCATATGCCCCTGGAGTTGACATACACAACTATTTAATCTTGTTTATTTTTCATATAGGGAATGAGAATTGTTTTTTAGGTCCCATATATATAACTAAGTAGTTCAATTACATTCTTACTAATACTGTCTTATTTTCTAAATTGGATGAGTACATTTACCTCATGTAAGTAAAGACAAAGAGTATCGTTAAATTCATGATTTCCTATAATATCATTATATTTGGTTTCCATCACATGATACTGATAGACAATGACACCGAATTATATTATTCATAGTTAAAGATGATATATAAAGAGTATAATATCATTTCCAACAATTTATATCACTGTTACGCAGTAGCAAATAGACAGATAGTTCCCTTCAATAAGACTTTTTTTTGAATTTAATCTTGAAAAATGTGGATAAATACAAAAATTATTGTTTAAAAAATTCATGAATTTTTTGAGGTATTACCATAACACCACTCTCACATATTCGTAAGAGATCCCGTATTCACTAGTTTATGAAATATAGGTCGTTTTACCAATTGAATTCATATTTTATACAAATAGAAAGATATATAGGGACAACTCTCAAATAATGAGCAATCACATAAGTAACTAGATGAGGTAAACTAAGATGATGGTAATAGGTTGATAGGATTCATAAAATAGAGGTCCACAAAAATAAGATTTCCTGAGACTTCAAGAAAATGTTTTACCTGTGACTATTCCTCCAAGAGGAATTGGTAATAGTTCTCAAAAACCATATGATACAAGGGATAAAACCCCCAATGTTGAAACCAATGTGGGAAGCTCTATACATCATACATAAGGTCTACTCTAAAAGTTATACTCATTGGGAATAATAGACATACATGGAATGCATTACCCCCAAATAACATAATGGTTGTAAAAATGTACATTGAGTAAATTACACCATGAATACCTAATTCATGGAGGAAACAATTTCAATTATATTGCACCTTGATTTCAATTATTCATGATCTAAAACTATTTGGGACATGTCATTACTACTTTTAATAAATGTATATGCCACATTCCCTTACCACATGAAATTAAAATGTATGGAAAACATTCTTACCACAAGATGATAAACTACATGAGACACATCCTTACCACATGAAATTCAACTACACGAGACATGTATTTACTGCATGACATCAAATTACATCTAAAAATTCCATAAAAATGACAAAAAACTATTTAGAACACATCCATATGACATTGCATTAAAATTCACATTATATGGTTCCGGTCAAAGGACCTTAAAGTGGATAACATATTCTTACTAAATGGGACATACCCTCACCCCTCGGTGTATGAATCATATATTTATAAAAGGATTATTGTTTGTTTATATTCCAACTCATTCTCAATATTCCACAACTCTTACATGATAGAAAAGTGTTTTCATGTGATCCTAGAACCAAGACCTCATTTAATGTAAGTTTCCTTATTTCCCAATTCGTGGAACCGCTTCATTAGATTTTCATTGTACAAAAGCCATATCTATACATTGAAAAAATATAAAATATTCCCCCATCCCTATGTAAGATTAATATATTTATAAGGTGACATATATGGGAAATACTTATAGGGACACCCAGATCCCAAACCATAATCCCAAATAACATATTAAAGAAAAAAATAAGCCTCATCTCTATTTATGGTTTTGTCTTGTGGAGTGATTTTTGTCCATAACTATGTATATAATTATTCTAATCATTATGGGATATATAAAGATGCTTAGATTTTACATTTTCAAGACTATCCATGAGTATTTATCACTCCCAGTTATCATCTTCTATGAGTGTTAGATACATATAGAGGTTTCAATCCAAATTAAAATTTGTGAAACCCCATATATTCTATTTCATTCACACTAAACCAAGTAAATCAATTTCACAATTTTCTCTCTTATGTCTCTTGTTGATCATGACTCGTGTGAGCTTAGGGAATCAGGTGAGCCGCTTTAACCAGTAATATTAGGGTGAATTCTCATTAAATATAAGGAACCATGTACTAGTTCCATGATGTTATATTGATATACCAAATCCTAGTCATATGATATTAAAGCATTAGGGAAAGAGGTCTTTATGTCATGAAAAATCATCCCTCGTAGGTGATTATGTACTCACAAATCAATATTTTTCTCCCTCGGCACTGAAAATGACTTCAATACACATTTTCATAGACTTTAGTTTGATCTAACCATTCTTTAATATTCTATATCTAGGAACCTACCTCATATCATTGATGTCTAAGTGAATACTAACCAATTCCTTAATATAATTCAATTATATTATAACCACATCGACCGCAACTCTTCAAATTCATTGGTATAATATATAGAAAATTGTTAGCATGGATTGAATAATCCAAATGGATCCCTCTAGAATTCTATGGGTAATAACATAAAACTTATTATATTTTCCGTAGGGAATAATTTAGTCCTAGAGGAGAGGTTCCCCTTAAATTGAAGATTCATTGTCCTAACTATGTGGGATATAGAATTCCTCCATTACTCATGGTTACCATGTACCCACCAGTCATCATTTATTATTGAATTATGTTAGGTCCACTAGGTCAAATATCCTTAGAAGGGGTGAGTCAAGGTATGGTTGATAAAAACTACCACCCCTTTGGATCTTCTTTCATCATTAAAAAACCACACTTATCACTTTACCCCATATAAATGAATAGAAATTTAATCATTCATAGGACACAATAATTTTATGTGGATCACACTTATTGGGATATATCCAAGGATTATACAATGATGATGTGATGATGTACCAAATACACTATATATCACTTCTAATTATTAGGTTTAAGAAAGATTACATTTATACCAAGGCTCACTGCCTTTACAAGTATCGGGCTCTACTCACTATATTCCCAAGGGTCACTCCATGTGTCTCTTTCTCTAGCTCACTACTAGTGGAAAGGATCACCATTTTATTCTTCCTTAACTCACTGATCATGGTATGGATTCACCCACAATTTACAGTCTTATAGGTCCTTTCATTATCTTAAATGAATAAATCCTTAGTTCTATATGGACATTATTTCATAGATAAACTTTCAGCCTATAGATTAATACCACATTACCAAAGATGTATTTAGAAATACCTCATGAAAAACTTTCTTAATGGTCACTAACATCAGAAAGCTCCTCTTTTTCATTTCCCAAATATCCCTCTTGAATAAACTTCTTTTTTGAAGGTCAACTAGCCTTCACTACACACCCTCATTCAGGAAGCTCTATTAGACTTCACAAATAACCTTCTTTCATGAACCTCAACTTGCCTTCATGAAGAACGCATGTTTTGGTAGGCTTATCATAGACTTAATAAATTCTATTCTTTCACTATACTCATAACATTTGGTTGGATTTTATAGCCTTGAAAAACTTCTTCACATAAAAAACCATTATGAACCTGCTTTGAGAACCACCTTTACAAAAACATAGATTTAAAATTATCATTGAGTCTCCATACATTTTTGAAGGGTGTAGATTCCTATTTTTAGGCCTTTTCCACCTCGTCCATAATCTTCCGTCCGTGTTAGAACTATTTCATAGAGCTCATTCCTTTCCTTCATATCTCTCCCTATTTCTCAATGTTCCACAAATATTTCATGTTCATAAAGCACATCTAAATTGTGGATAATTCTGTCAAAACTATTGTGGTGCCACAATGCTCCACTTGTGATGTTTCTCACCTTCTCCATTTCCAATGCTGATCATAGTCACAAAGATTACTATCTTAATTCATTGACCTTTTTTGGAACACTCTTCATTCATAAAATTCAAACGTCTACTATATTTTTAGATATCATTAATGAAAAACCATCTTTCACGATGCAATCAAAACTCCTTATTTTGGACCAAAAAATTGGCAAATAATGGGAAATGGTGTCACCTTATGTATGATCTTTTCTATACCACTTCAATAGAATCCATTACATCATATTTTATCAATTTCAACATACTATTTCATCAATCTCTTTGGACTCCAGAACATACCATTGAAACCCACTTAGTCAACAGACTCGTTATCAAAGTAAAATTCTAACATCATATTCCTATTCTCATTCATTCTATAGTGTGTATATCCTATGATGACCCAAATTTATTGAGTTTCTAAATCCATTTTTACCCCATTTTCCATTTAAAATATTTAATTCTATATTTTCATTTCTAAATCACTAGATTTATTGAGTGATAATTATTCTTGAATTTTATGGAACTTGATCCCCTGTTCTTCTTGTTCTCCCATATAGAAAATTGGTAACAGTGACTATATATGATGAAGGGGCCCCTCTAGAATTTATGAGTTAACTGAATAATTCACAATAGCTTGTGCCTATGGGATATTTTGGTCCTAATGGAATGGTCCACCTAAACCCCCGGACCATCTTTTTTTTGGGTGAAATGTTAATTACACCAATCATAAAACAATAATCCTTGATATATGATGTTAAATACATGCTTAATTTCACCCATTTTCCCATGTATGAGAGGGATAATGAATGTCTCAGTTTTTTATGCCTTCATACCTATGTCTTAGTGGAAAGACATTAAACATCACAATATATTCACATCCTTACTACACAATGCTAAACTATAAGGAACACGTCCTTATTACATGTTGTTAAAAATTATAGAATACATTCCTATCGTATGACGTTAAAATACATCAAACACATCCTTTCTGCATGATGTTAAATTGCATGGAACACAAACTTATTTATCATGACTGGATACTCATCCAATGGATACTTACTATGTATGAGAAAGATTTACAAATTCAATAAGATACCCCATCCTTATGTGAGAGTCTGATCTATATAAGGGAACATATATGAGAACTATGTTTGGATTTATTTCTATTAACATTGAATACATATTGAAACCCAAATCTAAAATATTGATCCCACCTGTAATATAAAAGTATATTTCCCCCTCCCTATGTATTTTTGAGGCAATTGAAAGAAATATTTCCTATAAGATCTGTGTGTGGATCAATTCTTATTTCCACAATATATGTATAGATTTATGGCTCATAAATCCTGGGACAATCAACATTATATAAAAAATACCCATCCCTATATAGGATTTATTCATATATATGGATCTTTCTCAAGAACTACATGTATCTTGACTCATATCATCATAGAATACACAATGATGTGGAGATCATTTATTTTAGGCCCATCCATGGATATTTATTATTTTTAAATGTGTACCTTGATACAAATATTTTTTTTGTGGGGATTCTTACTATGAGATATATATTCCATCATATATTTACTATCATTCAATATCAGATGGCTTAATTGATGATTATTTGTCTCTTGTTTCACATAATGATCATAACTTATGCTAGGTTGGGGAAACTCAAAATATTCTTTGATAATTTTGACCAAGGTGCCTTATTTTCAATGATAGGGAACCACATCTATTTTGTGTGATGTTAAAATATTAGACACTATTGTATTTAGATTATATTAAACTATATAACCATGTCATAGTCTCTTGATGGTAATCTATTTGACAATAGGTTTTTATACTGAAAATATCATCCCCCTGCTGACTGTGTACCTGAGAATCACGTGTCTTATCCCTTACCCATGAAAATGTTCACAATAAACATTGGAATAGCCTATAGGTTTATTAAAACATTTTTTGATATTAAATTCTCCATGAAATGACTTCATACATTCTATATATCATTTAACACCAACTAATTCCTTATGTTTTTATACTTATCATCAAACCCCATGGACCCCAATCCCATGTACTATTGGTTCTCCTATGTAGAAAATTGGCAATATGGACTTTCTAATCTAAAAGGACCCCAATAGTATTTGTTGGTGAATAAAAAATGACTTATCTATTATGCTTAGGGGGAGTTTCATTCATAGAGGAGAGGCTGCTAATAAATTATATAGTTATTTTCCTAACTCAATGGGATCAGAGATTCCACAATTACTAATGGTTAACCTATAACCAATAGTTTCTACATCACATTGACTTAAATATTTTGAAGTTATTATTTAGACTTCCCATAACCAATCTACTCAATTGGAATTAGAAGCATATGATTGTATGCATTATTGAATCATACTCATTGGAATAGAAATATTATAACATTTTATTATTATATCCATTTATTTTATTGTATGTATATCATATAATGACCCAAATTCCTTGATATACCAAATCATTCTAGAAATACTATTTGGTAAAATCTACATGACCATAAATCATCTGCCATCATACATCCTTTCCACCAAATGTTAATCATTATGATATATTTCCCATCATCAAAGTCCAAAAACTATTTTCAATTGGTTTTGTGGAACAAAAATATATAATAGAGATTAATCGTTCATCCCCATTTAATTATAGGCTATGGTAATTCCCACCCACTGCATTGGAACTTGATTTATGTAGATGACCGATTATAAAATAGTGATGTCACAACTCAAAAGGAAATATACAAAATTACCTCTATCTGAATATTAGTTAGATGAATATAGGGAGTTTATATAAGAAATATTTGTCACATGACTCTTATTGAAAATGAATACATAGTGATGAAAATGTTACCTAATTCTAGGTCTGACCATAATTTTGAAAGTAATAATTACACATTCATTGTAAATGAGACTGATCTATAGTGGGAACCTTATATAATAATATTTTTTTTCTTATTGATTGCAGAATATTCATGATATATAGTTATTTCTATGTATATATTTATTCTCCAAGCCATTGGTTATCCACTAGGAAACTTCCTTAGTGATTAATCCATATTTAACGCTATCAACCTTATTTAGCAACAAGAATTTAAAGATCACCCCACCAGTGATAGAAAATCCCAGTATAAAATCCCTTTGATTTAAGTGTATCATTTAATTTTAGATATATACCCTTGAGAAACATGGGATGACTTCACTTTCATGGGTAAAATTCCCCTCCCCTCTACATATAAGTTAGGTCTATGTAATGGTATCATTAAATTCCCTATTATTGTGTATGGAATGATTCCTATCCATATAGGATATATAGTGATTATCATAAAACACATCACTAATCCAATCATGTAATTTAAAAGAAATGTAAATGAGCCCTCCCCACATATGATATTGATCTATGTGGGGATCCATACGATACCTTTGTGTATATTGATTTGTATTGTAATGGGATAAATAGTGAATCCTAGGATCCATCAAACCTTGGACCAATAGAGAAGTCAAACAAAAAATAATCATACCCCCTATTGAATATAGTATAGATCTGCATAGAGAGTTATCTTTGAAGAAGATATATTTGGTATGATTCCTGCCCATAAAAAATGAAAAGGGAACCCTAGGGAATCCAATCAGTAGAATTTATATATCGCCTAATATTTGGTCTATCTTGCAATAATTTAAACATCTTAAGGATGATTGAGTTGTAAAATTTTGATTCTTCTACACATGATTCAAATATATTTATGGATTTTTTTTCAAATTAATCTTGATCCATAAAGGAGGTACTATATAATATGTATACCCACAGGTAAGAATATGTATGGAAAAACAATTCCTCCCACATTTGAATTCCTCGGACCAATTCAAGTAGTCCATGAAGACACATTTCATAAATTTCAAGTCATTTTTTGATAATTACTTATTGACACATAAAATGAAACTATAAGTAATATGTCAAGTATGATGATGATAAACTATATGATAATAACATCATCACCACATTACATCAAACAACATGATATGTGCATCTTCATTGCCCAATGTTAAACTATGCAAACCATCATTCATAGTCACTCCTTATCAAAGAACTATAAGATCTGCACCATGGTGATCATGTTTGTTGGGTTTTTCCATCATCATTTCGATAACCTCAATTTGTATATCAAACTTCATGGATTTTTCATCTCAAGTTTCCAAAAAAACCATCCCCATCCCTTAAAATGGAGAAAATATCCAATAGAATTACTATGTTTGATGTGGATTTTTATAAGGTCTTTAAACCCATAAACAATAGATATCATGTCCATGAAAGAAATCCCTTTTAATTCTACAATGACCTAATAGTATTTTAGTTGAACTCTCCATCATATATAAAATCATGATCATTATTAGCATCACTTCCCCATACCATCACTCATGATATGAGAACCATGGTCCATGATTTTCACCATTCTTATCTCCCTCTCAAAATGGTGTTGGAGTACTCTTTACCAGGTAAATCCTAATAAGATTGATGTGTAACACTCCCCTAATACTAAGTTCATGTATCATGACCCTAAACTGTGTAAACCTTGTAAAAATTTGAACGACCTTTAAATTTAGTGCACAATGGTCCAAATCAATGACCATGCACTATTAGAAAAGGAGACATAAAAAATACATGATGAAACTTAAAAAGGGTTTTATATGAAAAATTCAACTATCCACTAAATATATTCTTTATCTCTAGAGTCTAGGAAAAATTCAGTGTATAAATAGAAAATTACATAGCTCTTAGGTCCCATCATTCAGTCCCAGTAAAAGTCAATAAATACTCTTGAGACCCCAATAGTATAGGAGAAAGTTAGAGAAATGATTTATCATCACTCCTCACTATGATAACCAGTTCGGTAGGTTGATAAACAAATTTTACAGTTCTTGAAAACATCATGAATATTACTTTTTCTATAAATCACCCTTCTAAAATTTAATTCTGAATTTTACACCAACAATTCGTTGAGTTGTTATACTTATCTTGAAAGACCATATCCTTGATTAATTTTTATTTATTATTTCCTAATGTGTATTGGAAATAGGAACTGACTACTCTAATGGGACCCAAGTAGAATTAATTGTTGAGTAACACAATCCCTTATATCTTGTACATAGTGGAGGTTTTTTCCTAGATGAATGGTCTGCCTTAAATACATGATTCATTTACCTAACTCTTTGAGATAATAGTTTTAACTTGTAACAAACCTTTTCTATTGCTTATTGACCCAGATATTCCCATACTGTGATTTAACAATCCCATGACCAAACTAATAAAGTGTATTTTACATTATTGATATTACTTCTCCATTTATTATTCCCATTATCAATGTAGGAATGTGGTAATTAATTATAGAACCTTCTATATGTTTACATTATGTGTCCTTAATTTACATGATAAATGGGTCCATGCATCATGATAGAAAACTAATCTACCCTGTGGTTCCTGAACCCACATTTGATAATATTTCTTTTAAGCTCTACTTCATTGTACAAGTGTTTGAATCATTATAATTTTTCCATACCCCTTTCATAGCAGAAGGTACCCCTATACATGAACACACATGTAAACTCATATAAGAACAAGCGTAATGGTCATTGAGCAATTATGTTTCATTACATTCACCTTGAATGAAAGCACCACAAATCCCAATGATCCTCAGAAACATATATGTTGAATCCTGTATCTTATAGTGTTTTATGATCATCCCTGGTGTGTCTTCCCAATTTCATTATCCTCAATTCAAACTCTTTGGGACATGATTTTCATATCCTATAATCAAATTATCCATGTTTATTTGAAATTACTAACATTTAAAATCAATATATCATACCCCTTATATGTGTGGATACAAAGTATTTTCACACATCATGACAATACATCTTTCAGAGAATGCAAGGTTTCCAAACCCTTTATTAATAACAATCCTTCAAAGGATACAACGTATCTGAACTCTTCATAAATATCAATTCATCAAAGGATATAGGGTGTCATAACCCTTCCAAAATATCCATCCTTTAATGGTTGGTGTGTGTCTAAACCCTTCTCAACTATCCATCCTTCAAAATATGTAGGGTTTCGAGACCCTTAATGAATTAACATCTATAATATACCTTAAAATAAGGTACAATCTAAAATAACATAAACTAAAAAAACCAGTATAATCTCTAAGAATAGAAACTACAACAACAGTAGTTCATTTAATTATGACCTTAATATATTTAAAAATCAGTCTGAGCTATACAAACATAATCTATTGAAAAATAAGGTTTGATCTATATGACCCTAAACTATAGAAAAATAAGGTTAATGTTAAATGACCATAAACTTAATCAAAATAGATTATGATAAAAATGAGGTCAAACTACTGGAATTTAATTTCTAAGCTAGAATACTATAAACAATAGAAATATAATGGTCTCAGATGTTCAACCTAAAAAAATGAACCAAATTAGTCCAACATGCATGACCTTAAGCTTCTATTTGAATGAGACACAATTCTCATCATGTTCAAAACCCACAAAGGGAACCACATAAAATATTTGATTCCCTACTCACTAGATATATACACTTTGTGGTCTAAAAAAATTAATTAATCATGAAATGGAAAAGGCATAAAATATGTCATGTTGAAAACCCAAAAAGGGTAGCCTAGGAAAAAACTGATTCCATTCCAACTATGCCTCAATGTTTATGGATTATGAAAAAATTTGGGTTAAGAAAAGAGATATAAAACATTTAGAGACCATTATATGGCCCAAAAAAATTCATCTTTTCTCTCTTGGCCCCTATATTAGGAAACTGTTAGATCACACTACATCGAGGATATATTTACTTCTACTATAATTTTGAACTAGACTGTTTTCAAATGATTGGAGTTGATACATCAATACAGATTCGTATTCTACTAATTGTTCATTGGAAATTCCCATTAATGTTATTTTATGATACGGGTACATGAGTTGAAAATTTGGGTTTTTCTTAATGTATTTGATTATGTGTATGATATTATTATTCTAATGTTCCATTCAAATGATAAAAAAAGTAATGTTTTCAAATAACATATATTGTTTGAAGGATCTATTTTTCAATAGTGTGTAATGTAAGGAGGATACTTCAAAACCTAGAGTCTCTCACATTATCATTTTAGAAAAAAGTTACATTAAAAGAAAAACATTCTTTCAATATTATTTTATAGGACTCCCTTAATTTTCCAACTTCAACTCCAAAGAAATAATTGATCTGTACAACTTGATTATTTGTGTAGTATCTACCTCTACATCATGTTAAAATTATTCCTATTTGGAAACAAATCATGTCTTAGAATATTTTCAATTCTTTCTATAGATACCCAAAGCATAATATACAAAGAAATTACATTACTTTTGCGAAATACTAAATACATAACAAAAATAGACACCAATGTACCATAATAGTTTAGTGTCTTTGGAAACATGGAACATAATCGTCTAATAATTTTGAACAATCTTCAACATCTCCCATAAAGATCTTCCCATTTTTTTTCTTACCTAAAACCTTTCTTTAAATCCTGGGGAAAAGAAAAAATAAAAAGGGTGAGCTAAAATGCCCAGTAAGGGTAAACATAGAGAACATAAAACAATCCATAAACTTTTGAATGCCAAAACATGAACATAAAATATAAACATTAAAATCTGGAGCAAAGACATAAATCTTAGAAGTATGTAAGGAATATATCATAATTGAACATCAATCATGATAAGATAGCATGGGAAGAAAACATGTAATTGTGTAAAATCATTAAGCACATGATATGATTTCCATAGTAGCCAAGGAATTGCTGCCAAGACCATCTTAGTGGACAAAGTACCTTTCTGAATCGAGTTCACTCCTCGTTCCAGTCATGTATCATTGAACTAGATTAACTTACTATTTCAGCCATGTCTATCTCATGAGATATAAATATTTACCCAATGCATTGGAGGGATATATAGGTCCCACCCATCTGATAATGAAATCATACTTACTTGTGCCACAACATAAACATAAATCATTCATCATAACCCAATGAATAAAAATGGTTTTCATAAGCATCATCCCTTCATAACATAATCCATATAAAACAAATGGATATCATTTTATCATAAGAAAAGTGAAACAATGTAAATAATAGAGATATTATACTTGAAACATACACATATGAAATAATTTAATCTTAGATGGAAAATGGTTTTAATAAAACACTTGAAATGAATTCATGAGGAAAATATCCTTTCTTCTTAAAAATCATTTTCTTTTCACAAAATGCCATGAAATTTTAAAAGAAAAAGATTTTGTTTAAAATAATCATGAAATATTGTTGAGTAATATTCATGAAATTAATTTGTTATAAAACCATAAAAATACATTCATTCCCTATAAGTTAAAAAAACATTCTCCTCGTACTTTTGTTGGAAAAGTCAAAAAGTACCTCGTGTGGTAAACAAAATAAAGATTCCTTACATATGATGTGGTAAAAGTAAAAAGGGTAAAAATGAATTTAAGAATAAATAGATGAAAAGTAAACATTTTATGAAAACATTTTGAAAACATATGGACCTGGATAATAAACATAACCCTTGTAAATACTTACGAATAAACAATCTCGGATAAGAATGAGATTGGAATAATTATCCCTTGTCTTATGTCTGATATGCTTCATATGTATCCGAACCTCTTGTATAAGGATTTAAATAATGTCATTGACTTAATAAAGAATCATATTCATTGTTATGATATCATATATGGTTCACTTATGATGTTATATTACCCGATCTTTTGTAAATTTCATGTTTAAGCAGAGTTTTGGGTAAAATCGTTTCATTTATTGTATGTTTTTGGACTTGTTGTTCTTGATACTATTATTACATATGTCATGATTTACTTACTTCTAGAATGTGAAACATGATTTATATATCATATATATTCAGTATTCATATATCCATATATAATGGATAGATAAAGGAAATGAAACACACTGTTCATGAGACGGTAGGTCGTACGAATGCATGAACATTGTTTTCCTTTCTTTATTGAATTGAATGGAATTAAGTAGATGACATATATATATATATATATGTATACATAAATCCAGTATCATTATTATGTCACATATTTCATGACTACTTTTTATATATACTTTATTATCATTCTTGAATTGTTAACATGGAAAACGAATCTCATCACGTCGTGGAGACGGTAATCCGTACGTACGCACGAGTGATGATATCGTTCCCATATTTATTGAATGGAATTTTAATGGTTTATATAATATCTTAGAATAAGTATGATGTTATAATAATAATATATAGTTATTCTTTACACCATTATACCTATCCAAGTAAGGTGGTGGTGGAAAAACTGATTGCACCACGGCGTGGAGACTGTATTTTGTATGTACTCACGCGTGGTGATTTCATTTTCTATAGGATGGATAGAAGGTGAAATTTAGTTGTTTCATATTTATAATAACATATCAGAATATATGTAATAATTATTTTATTACTTTATAATGAAACAACTAAACAAGAGCTAGTAAAAGAAGAAATAAACTTGAAAGAGTCGGTAGAAGAGATTACCACTTCCTCAACGCACCTTCTTTAAACTTCTTCTTAGGGCACTAGAGTTGGTATTTTGAGAATACCAGAACCTATATGATATAAATAGAGAGATTGAAAAGAGGAATTTTTAGGGTTTGTACAAGCTTTAAGGCTCAAAAATGGTGTGAAGAGAAGAGGAAATGGGTTCCCTTTTTATAATGGAGGAGAGGGGCACCTTAGGAAAAACTTAAATTATTATTTTATAATAAAGTCATATTCGGTTTTTAATAGCTCCAAATTGATTTATTTCGAATCTAAGGTGGTGATGGGTCAAAAACACTCAACCAATATGTTTTAGACAATTTTAGCTTACTATTGTATCCTTATCATTTAGATTTAACTCTAAGTTAAATAATTTAACTTTTACCATGACTTTTTTCTCATACACTGTATGGTTAATAAACTTACTATAATAAGCCAAAAGAACCCCAAGTGGTTCATCATTAATATACATATATCCTTATCTAAGTCATTTTTCTAAACCATATATTTTTAAGAATAAAATTACAATGAATAATATAATATTTGTTTTAAAAACTATTTTATTTCAATTTTGACACTATTTGGTACTTGATTTTTGTGAAAATCATAACAACACGATTAATTCTAAAAAAGTTAATTAAATAAGTAGTAACAAGTCATATTAACCTATAAAATTAGTGTAAGTCATAAAAAGTCTAAAATTACATTTATTTGGGTATTTATAACATCAATTATGTTAATATTTCATTAATAAGGTAATTACCGCATCATCATTGTGTCATAAATAAATTGAATTATTTAATGTCTAAAAATTATAAATAAAATACAATTATTTATGAAATATTTTTATCTTACTAATAAAAACATATAGACGAATTTATATTATGTATAAACATATATTAAAAATGTTTTAGTTTTTAAACATTGATTTTAACTATTTTAATTCTTCTTTAAATAAATAATAATAAATGTCCAAATCTAATCCATGTGGACATAAAGGGTAATATTTTATCCATAAGTTTTTTTTGGTTGAATTAAATTTATCCAATAGGGTTAGGAAATGTGTTAGTGTAATAATAATATATTTTTTACCCTTAATTACCAAATTTAGTTTTAACAGTTGTTCGAAAAGTAAAAAGTTACTATTCACAAAAAAATATTTTTATCTTATTGAACCAGATTTTACTTACTAATATCAACTGTTTCTCTCAGAATTTTCAAATTACACTCACAGAAGTGGTAAAATTAGGTTTTAAATGAATTTGCAAATTCTCCTAGGAGGTGGGTAAAAGACGGTCGAACGTTCAGTAAAAATTTTATATTATAAAATGACTCCAAAGAATTAAATTGAACATATATAGGTATTATGTATCAATTTTTACATAATATAAATATAAATAAAATAAATAATTATTTAAATAAATAGTCGGTTTTTAAATAGTAACCCAGTTTTTTCACTATTCATCAAAAATTGATATTTTTCAGAAAAAAAAATATCACCCTAGGGTAAATTCGATATTACGAATCCAAAAATGAAGACTAATTTGAGAAATAAATGTTAAAAAAGTTGGTATTACTATTCAGAATGGCTAGCTTATACAACATATTGTTGTTTAGTGAAAGTCGGTATTGTGTGCAACACACGTTATCGTGGAAGGTCATGATTGCGTGTAATGCAAGCCAAGTCAGAGATGATTCTAGTGCAATATCTTTTTGGTGTAGTGTACAACACAAGACATCAATGAAATTAAAAATAATATTTTTCATAAAATATTGGGGTGTTACATTCTACCCCCCTTAAAATGAATTTCGCCCTCAAAATTCATTGGGGTTATAAAAGGATTACTACTCGAAAGTTTTAATAGAAACCAACATTATAAAAAGGAATACCAAAAATTTTCTTTAAAAACTAAATTATGAAACGTAACGGTTACCAAAAATTAACTAATCACTGGGTTTCCAAATAGGAGAACATAGGTGAAAATATAGATATGAAAGAGAAATCTAACCATCAGGTTTTGATGGAGAGTGGTAGGGGACATGGCTATGAAAAAGGCCAACAATCACAAAGCCATAAATTATTGATGATTTAAGGTACCATTGGATTCATCAGATATAAGGGAACTAGGACAACATTTTTGGTTTTCAAGATGATTTCCCTAAAGTTGAAGAATTTTAATTAGAATAAATACTTACTTTATTTTTGTATAATCTCACCGTTTTTCATGCCTTGAACAATTTCCACTTCATATCTTAAATAAATGAAGTTGAATTTTTCATTCGTGAAGTGTTAGCAGATCATGTGATAGAAGGATGGGTCATTCTGTATGTCTCAAACAAACGTTTATCAAAAGTTATCAAATATACATAAGTCCATCTATGGTGAGGTAAATTGTATATTATTCCAAAAATGACCTTATACTTCATATATCATACAAATTAATAAAACTATTTTCTACTAACTGGGGACTTCTTGTAGGCCAATGGTAGGAAATAAATGCATTTCGCACTTTGGTTGTGGTTACGATTCCCACAGCCTTGTCCGATGCGACGGGTTGTCATCCGTCCTGCAGGTTTCCCTTTTTCTATAACTACATTATTATAACATTCCATCAATAATATCAAAAAAGTTCAATCCTTAAACAATACTAAATTATGTCCAGAAGAATCCATTACAATCATTAGGCTTATCCAAAATACTTCTGTCCAAGCTCATAGTAAAAAAGAAAACAATTACTATAAATGTCATATGCCGAGCATATGAATACCATCATTTGTTGCCCATATATCATACGATATATCTTGTTGGTAAATTTACAAACACGTGAATACCTTAATCATGTATTATCAAGAAAAAATTTGAATACCAATTGAATCTTAGTGAAAACATGAATTTTTTCAAAAGTTAACTCTTTCCCATAAAAAAATCCGAAAAATTATATATACTCAAAACATAATATCACTTAGTCCTTATATCAGTCATGAGCTCATGAATACTATTAAACATTTCATTTTCTCCTTATCATATCATCTGCTTTCCAAAATATTTGAGTTACTTTTCATGGTTACCAGTACCAAATAATTATTGAAAACCATAATAAACTAATACATAGATATTCCAATATTCCACAATACAATAAATTATATTTCACAACATTATATTGGAATCTTGTTACATAAACACATAATCATTCTACTACATTACTGCCATAGTCAACATCGCCAATAGTGATTGCATGTGACTTGACTTTGTCCTTTTCCTTAAGAGGTTTCTAATGTTGATCATCATTAACCCATGGATTGGTGAATTGGTTATCATAATGCCCCATTTCCTTGCACTTGAAGCATAGAAGTGTTGCTGGAGCGTCCTCTACAGTCTTTTCTTTATTCACATCATTAGAAACCTTCTTCCCATTACATCAGAACTCAGATACTTGATGACCTTCTTTTCCACACTTGAAACATTTTCTAGTACCTTTTATACAATCCCCACCATACTTCTTTTCGGACTTTGAGCATAAAAAAACATTCACCTTCTTTTCAACATTGTTCTGAGGTTTTTCCATGAACTCCATCTTTTGTTTCTTGTCAAAACCATGAGATGGATATGTTACACCAACTTCTAGTTCTACCTTGATTTCACAATGCCCAATTTTATCATAGATACTGATGTCTCTTATAGCTAATGTCGTTCAAAGACTTGCTTTTAAGACAATAAAGAATCAATCAACTTTACTTTCAGGTTGGATGATAAAGCAAGATGCATACCTTGCAAGTCTTGTAAAATTCACTTTATATATACCAACAGATTCATCATCATTCTACTTAAGCTCATGGAACTCCTTTTCCATATTTTTTTGAATAATATGAGGGATGTACTTACTGAAAAACATGTTCTTGAACTCATCCCATTCCATTGATTCAATTTCATCTTGGGGCCTTGTATTCTTAATTAGAGTCCACCAATGGCCTCCTTCACCTTCTAAATGGTAAACAACGTAAATGGATTTTTCATGTTAGGAATAATGAAGTATTGAAAATATCTTTTCAATGGTGTTGATCCATTTTTTAGCAACAAGTGGATCAGAAGATCCATTTAAAGATGGTGGACGCTGCCTCATAAAAGACTCAATAGAATATTGTTCCCTTCTCTAATCAATTGAAGATCCATAATGATTTATAGGTTGTGTAAGTATGTCAATAAGATTTTGCACACCATATCCCATCACATTTGGTTGTTCAGGAGTAAAATCATTGCATTTTCCATTACATTGATCAACACGGCTCTTTTGGGTTCCAACCATCGTCTAAAACCCAAAAAAAAACAGTTTGAGAGACAAAAATCATGCTAGGAAAACAACATAATAAATGGGAAGTACATTCAATATATAACATCATAGGTTTAATTCTAATATAATTTTTGTAATTCTAGGACTATAACTTATACTTATACTTTACCATATGGACATCCCTAGACATACCTTAGATATATCTCTAGGGATCTCGCTAAAGTTCTTGCATCCTAGTTTCCAATGGTTGACTAAGCTGATCCTTTGATACCAACTGTAGAGACCCAAAGCTTGACGTACATAGACATTACATTAATTATATGGAATAATTAATACATAACAAAAATAGACACCAAAGGACCGTAATAGTTTAGTGTCTTTGGAAACATGGAACATAATCATCTGATCATGGTGAAAGATCATCAACATCTCCCATGAAGATCTTCCCCCTTTGTTATCATAGATAAAACCTTTCTTTAAATCCTAGTGAAAATAAAACATAAAAAGGGTCATCTAAAATGCCCAGTAAGGGTAAACAAAGAGAACATAAAACAATCCATAAACATTTGAATGGAAAAACTTGATCATAAAATCTAAACATCAAAATATTGAGCAAAGACATAAATCGTGGAAGTACATAAGGAATATGTCATAATGGAACATCAATCATGATAAAATAGAATGGGAAGAAAAAATTTAATTGTGGATGATCGTTATCCAAATGATATGATTTACATAGTAGCCAAGGCATTGCTGCCAAGATTGTCTTAGTGGACAAAGTCCCTTTCTGAATTGAGTTCACTCCTCATTCCAGTCCTATATCATTGAACCAGATTAACTTACAATTCCAGCGATGTCTATCTAATGAGATATAAATATTTACCCAATGCATTGGAGGGAGATATTGGTCCCACCCATCTCATAATGAAATAATTCTTACTTGATCCACAATATAAACAAAAATCATTCCTCATACCCCTTACAATTCCAGCCATGTCTATCTAATGAGATATAAATCTTTACCCAATGCATTGGAGGGAGATATAGGTCCCACCCATCTCATAATGAAATAATTCTTACTTTATCCACAATATAAACAACAATCATTCCTCATAAACCAAAGAATAAAAATGGGTTTCATAAACATATTCCCATTATAAAATAATCCATATAAAACAAATGGATATAGTTTCATCATAAGAAAAGTGAAACCATGAATTCATAGAAATATTATACTTGAAATATACCCATATGAAATAATTTCATCTTATATGGAAAATGGGTTTGATAAAACACTTGAAAAGAATTCTTGAGGAAAATATCCTTTCTCCTTAAAAATCAATTTCATTCCCCAAAATGCCATGCAATTTTAAAAGAAAAAGATTTTGTTTGAAATAATCATGAAATATTGTAGAGTAAGCTTCATGAAAATTAGTCATTATAAAGCCGTAAAAATATGTTCATGCTGTATAATTTATAAAAAACATTATCCTCGTACTTTTGTCGGAAAAGTCAAAAAGTACCTCGTATGGTAAATAAAAGAAAGATTACTTTGATACGATGTGGTAAAATTAAAAAGGGTACAAATGAATTTAAAAATACCTGGATGAAAAGTAAACATTTTATGAAAATAGTTTGAGAACATATGGACAAGGAAAATAAACATAACCCTAGTAAATACTTACGAATAATCAATCTCGGATAAGAATGAGATTGTAATAATTATTCCTTACCTTATGTCTAATATGCTTCGTATGTATCCGAACATCCTATATAATGATTTAAATAAGGTCATTGACTTATTATAGAATCATATTCATTATTATGATATCATTTGTGGTTCACTTATGACTTTATATTTCTCGTTCTTTTGTAAATTCGATGTTAATGCAGCGTTCTGGGTAAAATCATTTGATTTATCATACGTGTTAGGACATGTTTTTCTTGATATTATTATTACTTATGTCATGATTTAATTACATCCAGAATGTAAAAAATGATTTATATATCATATATATTCATTACAAATATATCCATATATAAAATATGGATAAAATAAATGAAACACACCGTTTATGGAGACGGTAGGTCGTACGTTTACATGAATGTTGTTTTCCTTTCCTTATTGACATGAATGGAATTAAGTAGATGACATACATATATATATATATACATAAATCCAGTAAAATTATTATGACATATATTACATGAATACTTATTATATATACTTTATAATCATTCATTAATTGATAACATGGAAAATAAATCTAATCGCATCGCAGAGACGGTAATCTGTACGTACGCACGAGCGATGATATCATTCCCATATTTATTGAATGGAATTGGAGTGGATGATATAATATCTTAGAATTAGTATTATTTTATGATAATAATATATAGTTATTCTTTACACCATTATACCTATCCAAGTAAGGTGGTGGTGGAAAAATAGATTACACCACGGCGTGGAGACGGTATTCCCTACGTACTCACGCGCGGTGATTTAGTTTACCATAGGATGGATAAAAAGGTGAAATTGAGATTTTTAATATTTAAAATAACATATATTATTATAAGTAATACTTATGTAATTACTTTATAATGAAAAAACTAAAGAAGAGGATGTAGAAGAAGAAAAAAAACTTGAAAGAATCGGTCGAAGAGATTATCTCTTCCTCGATGCACCTCCATTAAACTTCTTCTTAGGGCACAAGAGTTGGTTTTTTGAGAAGACCAGAACCTCTATGATATAACTATAGAGGTTTATAAGAGGAATTGGCAGGGTTTGGCCGAGCTTCAAGGCTCAAAAGATTGTGAAGAGAAGAGGGAAGAGGTTCTCTTTTTATAAGGGAGGAGAGGGGCACCTCAGAAAAAACATAAAATATTATTTTATAATAAAGTCATATTTGGTATTTAATAGTTCCAAATTAATTTATTTCGAAAATAATGTGGGGATGGGTCTAAATACTCTCAACCAATAGGTTTTAGACAAGTTTATGTTACTATTTTATCCTTATCATTTATATTTAACTCTAAGTTAAATAATTTATCTTTTACTGTGTCTTTTTGTTTTCATACACTATATGGTTAATAAAAATACTATAATAAGCCAAAATAACCCCAAGTGGTTCATTATTAATATATATATTCTTATCTAGGTCATTTTTCCGATCTTTATATTTTTAGTAATAAAATAACAATTAAAAATATAATATTTGTTTTAAAAACTATTTTATGTCATTTTTGACACTATTTGGTACTTGATTTTTGTGAAATTCATAACAGCATGATTAGTTATAAAAAAGTTAATTAAATCCATACTAACATGACATATTAACCTAAAAAATTAATTTAATTCATAAAATGTCTAAAATTACATTTTTGGGTATTTATAACATCAATTATGTTAATATTTCATTAATAAGATAATTATTGTATCATCATTGTGTCATAAATAAATTAAATTATTTAAAGTCTCAAAATTATAAATATAATAACATTATGTTGGAAATTATTTTAGCTTTCAAATGAATATTTATAGTCGAATTTATCTTATGTATAACCCTATATTAAAAATATTTTAGTTATTAAACATTTATTTTAACTATTTTAATTATTCTTTAAAAAATAATAATAAATGTCCTAATCTAATCAAAGTAGACCTAAAGGGTAATATTTTATCCCTACAGTTTCTTTGGTTGAATTTCACTTGTCCAATAGAATTAGGATATGTGTTAGCATAATAATAATATCATTTTTACCCTAAATTACCCTATTTACTTTTAACTGTTGTAAATAAAAGTAAAAATTAACTGTTCAGCAAAAATTATTTTTATCTTATTGAACAAAATTTTACTTACTTATATCAACCATGTCTCTCAGATTTTTAAAATTCCACTCACAGAAGTGATAATATTATGTTTTATGTAAATTTGCAAATTCTCCTAGAAGGTGGGTAAAAGACGGTCAAAAGTTCAATAAAAATTTATATTATTAAATGAATTCAATGAATTACATAGAACTTATATAGGAATTATGTATCATTTTTTACATAAAATAAATTTAAATAAAATAAATTATTATTTAATTAAAAATTTGGTTTTTAAATAGTAACCCAGTGTTTTCACAATTCATAAAAAATTGAATGTTTTCAGAAAAATACCAAAAATTCACCCTAGGATAATTTCGATATTCCGAATCCAAAAATGAAGTACATTTTGAAAAATAAAATTTCAATAGGTGGGTATTACTATTCATACCAGCTCGTTTATATAACATATCATTGTTTAGGGAAACTCGGTATTGAGTACAACATACGCTATCTTGGAAGGTCGCGATTGCGTTTAATGCAAGCCAAGTCAAGGATGTGTGTAGTTCAAGCTCCTTTTGGTGTAGCGTACAACACTGGACCTCAATGAAATTAAAAAGAATATTTTTCAAAAAATCTCGGGGTGTTACATTTTTAATGCCTTGTTTATCTACTATCATTTTCCCTATGGACATTATCATATATTGAAAACGATATATCACCTATATGAGCCTTTTTATCTTATACTTCCTTGTATTAACCAAATTTTAATGAATTATAACATCATTCATAGATAGGGAATCCTCATTTATTGTATTGTATTAATGTTTATTAGCCAAAGAATAGGGCTCCACTTCCAAAACCCTAATTTCAATAGATACCTATGATCCATTAAAGAGACTATCTCTATTACACTAGATTAAATATTCAGATAGTCAAAATCCCCAATGACATGAGTGGGGAATGTGTACTTCAGATGGCCCATCTGGACCTCCAACACCTCAAATGGGCACTCAATGATTAAATTCTAGATTTCCACCCATACTTCTCACCACATCCACTGATGAAATTCCATGATCTCAAAGATTGACCTTAGGCCTGGTCTTGGAATTAAAAAATATTGAATGACTATATCACTAAACAAGAAGATCATTCTCACATCTATTCACATGATTTATGTTGATATAGTCTCTTATCAGGTCATTTCATTTTGGAGTGATCCTGATGTTGGAGGACCCAAGGCCCTCAGTATTGGAGAAATACTACTAAGATAATGTGTATAAAAGGATTTCAACCAGAAGATTTGTTACTCAATATTTCTATATAATCATCAATCATGATATTATCTGGAAATATACCCATCTCAGTCATTCCACTATAATCATATTCCATTTTAGTTCCGTATTATAGGTAAGTGTAAACATCTACTTGCATCAAATGAAATAGTTCCCTATCTATTTTTTTTATATGAGAAAGGTCTCAACAATTCCTTAAATAGATTTATGAATGAAGAAATTTTAGATTAAATGATATGAATTGGGTGATGAATCAAGTTTTAAAAACAAAAAATCAGATAATTATTACACTCACACAGTAAAACTACTATCATTAACATGTTTATAAAGGTGTAACTACAAATGTAATCCTCTTATAGGTGTGAAAATTCCATTTAATAGTCAAAATGTATTGAAAATTGAAGCATAATATGTAGGTGATGGGCCTAATCATGGTTGGACTACAACTATCTTAAAGTCTTTGTGAACTACACAAAATCATGAATGTTCAATTGAAGGAACAAAATTTGTGTCATTCTTCTAAGAAGGAGTTTCTTCCACTCCCATGTGAACATGGTGAGGTTATATATAATTTGGTATGTAATAATAAAATATTAAAAAATTCATGGGTACATAAAGTAGTATTATTTCATAATTTGAAACACTCACTTCATTTCGGCAGGGAGGGGTTTGTTGATTTGGCCCACCGAATGTTTCATGTTCTCCTAGTGGTAGGATCTATATAAAGGAGAAAATAATAAAGGTACTGAGGTAGTCACTAAACGATGTGTGGATTTTTATTCTTAAAGATAGAATCCATTGACTTTATAAACTCTATTTGGCTAGAGGATCCCTCTTCATAGGCTTCATAAACATCATCTAACTCATCCCCATCCATCGTACCTCTAGGAGAGTATACTGGAAAAGCAAGGGGTGATTTCTTCTCTACGAACCCTAATAACACTCTAGAATATAGTGAGATTCCAACACAGTTTTAAGAATTATTCAAGAATATTGAAGTGATTGTACACTTATCCTTACTTCTACTCTAAAATTTTACTAGTATTCTTTATCTTCAACAACCATCTATATACCAGTAACCATCATTTTCCATGCATGGGGTGAGTAGAAAAATCATCCCTTTACACTATAGATCAATGAATCTAGTTACTAAAGGAAAACCTCCACCTCAATAGGATAAATTTTAATGAATATCCCCTAAAGAGTAGTGATGTGATCAAAATATTGAAATTATAGATTTATAGGGGGCAATACAATCATGCCTCACCAATATAATTATCATTCATCTAGTCTTCCCATTTCTATCATGCAATGAGAAATTCTATCATAGCTAAGGCTTCACCTAAAATTTATTTTCTCATCATGTATGAATTGATTGAAAAATTAATTGTTGTGGATTTTATCTCAAGATGCCTTGCCTATATGAAAGAAATCATTAGGTTTTTAAACAACTGGTTCGTGGAATGTTTCTGGTTGGATTCACTACCAGTAATTTTTTATAACCTCAATTCCATAATCATCAATGGTTCCAACTTCCCATTCCTGTATGAATGAATATAAGCATCAATATAGTATTTGTAGAGACTGAATTTAGTGAAAATCAGAGGAAATATTTATTGGGTAAATGTCTCATCCTTGGTAAACATTTACTATAGTTAATGATCCACCATAAAATAATTATAATATTAGATTTATGGAGTAGAAGGAAATCTTTTTTAAACACACATATATTATTGCACAAACTGACTTGGGGCATTCTACTAGTAGTGGATCCTACCATCAATCCTAGTGGTGTGAACTCCCCCACAAATCTTGATCAAATAGGATTGATAATTAGGATTTCCATGCCTATTAATAGTTATTCTACCAAGATAATCCTCATACACAATAATTTTGAAATGAACATAATGGCTTAGGTGGCACATGATTTCCCAATTCATCAACACAATGGGTCTAACCCCACTGATACATTACAGGAAGGGTTTAAAATAATCTCTGAGAATTTTTTGGGTTCCAACATATTTATATCAACCTAGGAGAGCCCCCATTGAAACCTATAATACATGTAAGGTCCCCAAGATTATGTATGGTGTATTTACACTGTATTTAAAATAATAATAATATATAATTTATCCAGTACGGGAATGCATAGACTAATATGTTTTTTCCCTACCATGGTTATTGCCAGCATAAAGGTGGAAACCTTGACTCTAACCTTTTTCTTGGTTGGGAGCAGGTACATACTTAATTATTGAAAAAACCACCTTCAATAGTAAACCAATAGAATCCTTTAGCACTATAAGAATCATTCAATGATAATAACATCAATTTCTTTATATGGGCTTTACAAATGGACTTATTAATAAATAGTAGAGTCAATCTCATGAATAGTATTTACTACCCAAAAAAATGGGGCCTCCCATAGGGCCTCTTCATCTAGCCGAATCAGCAACCTAAAATTTGTATGGATATGCTCTACATTGACATACGAATATAATGTCAAGATAAAATCATCAAATATAACTCCTAGGATTGGCACACCGTATATTTTCATGATATCCCAGATAATTATTTCAACCTAACCATGAATCTGGATACATATGTTCATTTCTAGAATATAATGGTTGACCATGTTTTACATCAAACCCTAGTTACTGTAATGTGAGTTTGTGAAATCTATGGATCCTTATACCGAATGATTCTCTTTATCTTACTATAAAATTTTGTGATGGTATGATATCCTAAAAAATTCCTTCCCTAATCCATCCCAAATCTACCGTTTGATTGAACATCTTACCCATACAACCATATGAATTTCTTACCTGAGTAATACATCTTCAATATTTATCATTATATGTGTATTTTAGGCCCAAATTTATTAAAAAACCCTTCTAATGTAGTTGGTATGAACATTAATATATAATTTTCAAAGGGTTTTTTCTTATATATTAAGTGACTCGAAAGAGTTATATTTTATCTAAAGGTATTGTTGGTATTCAAGATCCAAAATGAGGAATGATATCTAATTATGGGGTCTAAATAGAATCTCAATTCTGGATACCAAATCTGTACAGAGGTAGTCATCTTAAAAATTAAATTCCAAAAGAATGTTCTCTACAATTCATGTTAACAACTTCTAATTTAACTCTTAAATAAAGAATTTTTCATTTTCCACATTAGAAATTACTGCATTTAGGTGAGATACTATAACTATAACATCCTTTCTCTAAGTTATCTAGACCAAAATATAAAAGGAAAAGCATTAAGATTTCATGTAATATTAAATATAGTTGAATCAATTTTAAAAGTTCACAACTTTTATATATTCACCTGAAGAATGTGATCTATTTTGAATCTCATGATCACATAACCCACATCAATTATTTTAATCACATGATTTTTCATAGGTCTTGTGATCACATGGCAAAGGATGTTCACATTAACTATGTAATGAATTATTTATCAACATAATCCCCAGAAAACCATCTAAATGAACCACATGTCCAAGGATATAGATCATAGTTTATGTAAATCATCGATCATTATATAGTGAATTTGTTATAAGAGTTTTTTAGAAATAGTCATTGCATGATAAAATTACACGATCAGGTCACATGAATGGTTCTCATAAAGGGGTTATGTGGAATGGTCTCATGAATCATTCAAAAAAGGAAAACAATATGAGATCTCTGAAAAATTGTGAGTCACAATTGAAATGGTCAACCCTATTACATCATATTTATAAGTCATCTCATGTAATACCAAAGCTGTCTTAATAAACCATGAGATGCTTTGGATAAAAACTAATGGAATCCCATGGATAATAGGTGGGAAATAATATCCTTAAAACCAGGTTCATGGTCTATCCTTCGGAGGTCACATCTGAGGGGGGGATTTTTTGATGACTCAAAAATAGGAATTAGTGAAATTTGAGATGAAAATATCTTGATAAAAAGTAACCATTTATTAAAAAGGATAAGAATAAAGGTTGACTGTATAAATGGTCATGAACTAAGGTCAAGTGATCAAATGTCTCTCTTAGATACTCATGACCACATCACAAAATTATCTATGGGCAACCAAGTACGTATATATGGGGAATTTTTTTCACACTAATTAAGGATCCAAGACAAATATTATGACACCCCCTTTGAATTAATGTGATTAACTCCATGTAAATCGTGTTATAGAGAGGAATTGTGAACATCATGTTATTAGTTAATTAATCACTCACTTTCCCTAAGACATGTCATCAAGATCATGTGATGACCCTTTGACCAATTCACAATGATCATGTGTTTCTCTAGAACATAAATTATTGTAAATATTTAAATGGATCATGTGATAAAAATATTATAATGATGGTATAACATACAAAATTGAATTTATGATGGTTTTCATGTAATGTACTTACACACTTTGTGTGATTAGTTCATTGATTACGTGTGGATCCTTGCACTTCATTTCTTGATATCACAAATAACCCCATAAATTTCAATCTCATCACATGAACGGACCTTGTCCAAGTAAAAAAAGATCATGTGATGGATTGGTGGATAAATGATCAACAACTTCTAATGGGATTATATGATAAAAAAATAAAAATAATAGGATCCTTACATGCTAGATGTCACACTATTTTTCGCATGATGGGCTTATTTTCATCACATTATCAATTAATTTATCAATCAAAGGCCCTCTAAAATTTATGATTGATCTCAAAAATCCCTTCTAACATTAATTATTAACAATGTGAAATAATTTATTAATTTATGATAGATCATGTGATGGCCTTTGGGATGTCTGTCTTGAACCTAAAACGTCACCCCCTCAAAGTCTCATGATCAACACCTTGGAAACATGTCTCGTGAATGTATTACATGATGTATGAGGCTAGTAATGATATACCAATCATTCATTCAATATTTTTCATGTGCTGAAGGGAAGACATCATGAATGACTCTTAACATCATCTCTCAAAGTTCATATGACATTATCGACTTATGTGGATTCCCTTTCAGTTGATATTAAATGAGGAATTTGAATTGATCACCAAATAAAGAGGCATAGATATATGGGCGATGAAGACTAAAACCCCCTCTCCCAGACTCAATCAGAATATAGACACATAGATAGAGAGAGAGAGAAAAGGGGATAGACATTCCAGAGTGAATGAATCACATGATCGTAAGATATTTTCACATATAAAAATTTTGTGAGTAACATATGTTTAATAAATAAAATATGTTATATGGTTCACAAGATCATTCATAGGAAACTATTCTTGTTTTCCTAATCAGTGATTTCCTTGAATGATAAATGATGTGGGATTCATGTGATGAAAAGCTATAAATGAATGAAATCATTACATGATGGAAGTTAAACTATTTTTCATGGGATGGGATTACATGATTCAATTTATCGGTTCATTTATGAAAAAATGATTCCAGATTTTTTATATGGATCATGTGAAGAACTCTATAAATGGCAGATAAATTAGGTTAATTATTTTAAACATGTCAATTGGCTCAAAAAATGGACTCCATACATGCCATTTAGATCACATGAAGGAATATATATATATGTCTAACCGATCATGTGAAATAATCATGTGATTCAAATGATATGTTCCTTGATAATGTGAAATAAAATCAAAATTCTCACCCTTGACAAGAAGAAACCATATGATAAGTCATCTAGAATATCTTGGTTCATAAAAACAGTTCATCAATCACACAAGGGTCCCCATAAATTTTAGATGAATTGTATAAAAACCTACGGGAATGTTTTCCTTATCAATAAAGTAAACTTAGACATGTTACCTAAAACCTTTTGGACCCCCAAAAACGAGCCTTTTTAAACCCCCCCCCCCCCCCCATTTTGTGTAGAGTGGTCATAACTATCGTGGGTTATGCACCCATGAAACCATATCTATTCCATGTCCCCAAAAGATCCCCCCTCTATGCCATTCAACCATTTGTAATAACCCCCTCAAGGTCCCCTATATTTTTCTATCCTATGATAAAGGATTTATATGTTACATCGAAATGCTCATTGTACTATTTCCCTCATCATCCCATTTACTCTATCACATAAAAGTCAACCCATTTGGGTTTATTGTCTTTCATCATCCTTCAACAGATTATGGAATGATGTGGAATATTTGAAATCTAATTACTGTTATTCGAAACATAAATAAGGAGATTTACTAAGGTATGAGTTATATATAAAACATGAAAACCATATCCTTTGTTGTGGGGTTGTATTGAGTATTTTAATAATATTCAATCAAATCAGCATTAATGTCTAAGTGTTTCACCAATTAGTAGTGTGTTTAATCCCATATTATCTATTCATTCTCACACTGATCATGACTCACATGAACATAATCATTTAAAATATTCAAACCATTAGCATGATAATAACACTCAAATAGGGGATTCCTTAGTCTATATGCCTAAGTAAAATATAATGGAAGCATTAGTGCATATTCCTCTTAAAAATTTAGTCATGTATTCATTAAGACATGATCAATATTCAATTATCTCTTGTTACTAACAATGATAATAACTCTTGTGGGATTAAATATTTGTGGTGATCATGCCAACAATATGAAACAAATTTCCAAAATCATGGGGATCCACTTTGGTGTATGTACCTAAGATACTGTAATTTTTCCAAACTCTAGGGAATTATTCCTCATGAGTATTGATTATTTTTATTCACATATCAGCAAGTTAGGAATGAACTAAACAATGAGGGATCTAATTCAGTTAATATATAAGATATATATGACTCCTCCTTATGTCCCATGTTCGATATTCAATATTAAAATTCCCTCAAATGCTTCCTTCTCCTCTGACATTAAACTACATGGTGTAGTCCTATTATATGACCTTAAACTATGTCAATTGAACTTTTTGGGTTATTATTCCTATTATTATAGGATAACTAGGAAACCACTTAAAGGATCAATTATATTTTTAAAATTTTAAATACTTACATGGATGGTATTGAACTATATTGTACCCATCCATATGACTTCTATGTATAAGTAGTCCCTCATTGTAATGAAATAATGGGTAAAAAAATGGAATACATATGATATATATTGATAGTATCATTGTCAGAACCATATCTTTCAGGTACTAGGATTCAACATATATTCATTTTTAGGGTAAATTGTCTCATACTAGGATTTCATATAGCTTCTTGAACATATCATAAATATATAAAAGTGTCTATAAGTATACAATAATTCCCACCAAATGTGTATTTTAAACACAAACACCATCCTCTTGGCCAATGTGAGTGACTAAGTGTCATTGGAAAGAATCCCTAATTAATTTAAGCCTTTTAAAATCATTCCCGTAGCTAGTTATTAATATGAGTTCAGTTTGGAGTTTCTTCTAGAAAGGAAATAGTTAGAAAAAAATAAATATTTTTAGAACATCAGTCAACACATGTCTTTTTTGGGAAAAATATACGTTGAATAAATTATGATATTTTGGAACATATATGAAAAGATTAATATTGTCTTTCAAGTGGACCCAATATTTTATATCCCTATAATTTATTAGATAAATATGGATATCTCTTATGATAATAAGGAAGATAATGGTGATTGTACCTAGTTATGTAATGTACAATGTCTATTAGAATTGTATTTGGAGTAAATTTTAACAAGTATATGATTGAATGGGGAGTGAACCCAATACAATAATATAACTTTGGTAGTGATCCTTTACTAAGGAAATAATTTTCTATGGTTATGTGTATATTAATAACTTCTGTTTTATGTCATTATTCTACTCTCATGGACCATGTTCTTTGATAACATTAGGATTCATGTATCATGAACCATCATGATATATGAAATGACTCAACAGTAAGATCTATGAAATGCATGGTATTTTTTTCTAATTTCAATATCATGAAATCATACCCTTATTCCCATTTTGCATTTAAGTTACCATTGATATATCAATTATTTAACATTATTTAGAATATGATATCACCCTTTCTTATGATTCATTTTTACATGTATTGAAGAAATGTTTTATGTACAATACGTCCATGAAGGGTTCTAATTATAAATAACATAGTGGTATATGATGAAAACATCTTATTAACATGTTTTTATGTATTCATGTTTCCAAAACACTAAAACTATAATATTCTATATTGGATCATAATGTTATATAATGAATATTCATATATTATGATGAAATATCTATGTATTAAAAGTATGGGTCTCTATAGTTGCTTTTAGAGAAAATGTAGGGATTCGACCCATGGTAACTCTGACATGTGAACATTTTGTGAAGCATGACACTCTGCGCAAGGGATTCTTGAGGAATGAGAAAACACATTATATAGTGGTATAATTAATGTTTAGGAGGTGTAGCCACCCATGGAGTGATTCGATATGTATCAATTATAGTTCATTGGTAATAAGTTTATGTTGTTTTGGTTGGTATTAGGTTAAGGTTTAGTTACCTTTAGAATCTTTGATGAGAAAACTTTAGTGATAACCCTATACATAATCCTATATATAGAAGAATATCATATGCTGTGGTAAATAAATGAGTGTTGTTATCCTAAAAAACATGAATGTATTGATACAAAAAAGTAGGTATGGTTTAGGAATAGATTTATCTTGGGGTAATATCCTAAAAAATCATAATTAATTATATATTTGACATCATTCTAGTGAAAATGAAATTTTTCTTACTGCATGACATTTTTCAAACTTTTAGGGGACATTCAAGGGTTATTTCAAAAAATATTACAAAACCTTATTACGGATTTTAATAGTTGATGATCATGAATGGACTCAAGTTAACATAAGGTGTTATAGATTTGATATAATGTTTCATGGTTCAAACATCCTATAAATGATTTACCATGATTATCTGACTTCCCACTATAATTATTATCTCTCACACTCTAGTTTTTAGATTTAGTCAATAGATAAAACCTACAGAAACTATCATAATGATGAATTTAAAAAAATGCAATGATTTTACCCTTGAGATACCAAATTTTATGGGTCCTTAGAAAAAAATATTGGTTATATTCGTACAAATAATTTAAATTCTATTTATCATGCTGAACTAAAAAAATGAGAAAAGGAGGGAACAACATTTTGTTCAGTCCATTATGAGGACAATCCACCTTCTTTTAGTGGGTTTGTTAATCTAATTACTGTTATGAAATATATTAGTACCATTAATATTTTCTTTCTCCATTACATAGAATATGATTTTTTTGGTTATTTCTAATTTTCCAGGAAATGTAGATCAATAGGGAACTCATATTAAGAATATGAGGAAATATGAATAAAATGACTCCATGAATTTGGATGAGTTTAATAGAATATATATTAACAAGTTCATTCCTATTATTATTATTTTTAAAATATGATACAGAGTTACTTGAGATAATGTAAAATTAATATGAGTCCATAAGTACCTTTGAGGAATATTTTACAATACTCATGAGGTAGGCTTATGGAACTATCTTACAACATAAAATTCATAGTGATAAATTCATAAAAAGCTTGAAAAGGTCTCTAAAAGGAATTTTCCATAAGAGAATTCAGTAGTTAGGAAGATGTATTTTGATTTTATATGAAGGTAGAAATAAGGATTAGAGTTACCCATTAATAATATATTTTTTATATGAAATGAATGATGGATTTAAAGGTAAATTATCAGAACCTTGGAGAGAATAAGATGAGCCCTCCTTTATGATAATATCATGGAAATAAACAAAGACGTAATCATCTTAAGGGGACTGGTAAATGTTTTATGTTTGTAAATGAAGTACATCCGGATGATGAATGTCAATGTGATGGGAAGAATAAGTTATATAATGATTGATAAAAAGAACAGAAGAATGCACCACCCACACTGCAATATTTCAAATGAAAGGAGTTTGGGAATTATTCTAACTAGAGAAAAACTTAGAAGATTAATAATAATGATTAGTGTTATAAACCGATGAATCTCTGAGATAAATAAAAATTTCCTTTTATAATAATTTTCAATGTATGGTACGAGAAAAAAGTTGTGAAGTGTACACTAATTATACAATATAGAAATAATAATGTGTTATTTAATAATGAAACTACCCAATATTTTATATCTAATGATTTTTATAAGGGTATCAAAATATAACCTAAATTATTAGATATTGAATTAAATGTAAAAAACCCAAATTTTTGTATTACACTATCTCAAGTTTATACTCATTCTTTGAATGAAATTTATTGGAATGTTCCTTCTAAAAAATAATTATATTCTCTCTTTGGTTGAAGTTGACGTTATATTATGAATGGATTTTATTTCATTATATATACCCCTATCAATTTCAAAGGACGGGAAATCATTTGTCATATTCCAAAACAACCTATAGTCATATATTAGTGTTCTAATTTATATTAAATTTCTATGGAAATTAGTTCCATTATATGTTAATTGATTCCTATTAAAAAGGGGTTTTTATATTAGATGTTTTTGGAGAAACAAAACATCAACGATATTATTATTTTATGGGAGTTATTTTGTTGTATTTCTAGAATAGATCCCTAGTATTCCATCAAATTATGAAGTTTCTTTTTCAATAAAACTCCTAATTGGTGCTACACCTATTTCAAAAAATCGATATAAAACGTCGATGTTGAGTTCTAGGAATTGAATATAAAACATGAGGATAATCTTGAAAAGTGATTTATTCATCCATGTTTGTAACCTCGGGGTGAAACAGTTCTTTTTTTAGAAGAAATGTCGATCAAGGAGCCTCTATATTGAATATTGGGAACTTTAGAAGATAAAATCAAGAATAATTATCCACAATCCAATGTTTATGAACTATTTTATCATCTATACAGAGCTATGTACCTTTCTATATTTGAACATAATTCTAGATATCATCTATTTATGGTCAAAAAGGAGGCTATACCGAAATCATCATTACGTATAGGTTTTGGAAACTATAAATTTTGGGTGATTACATTTTTTTCTTATTAATTCACCCACTATCTTTATAGATTTTACTAATAATGTATTTAGTGATTACATTAATCAGTTTGGGTTAGTCCTTATAGATGATATTCTTATATATTCAAAATCATGGAAGAGAAATAATATCACTTGATGATTTTGTTAAATACCCAAAATATGGCGAATTTGTAAGAAATATTTACCAGGTGTGAATTTCATATTCATAAAGATTAATTTTTCTATCACATAATCCAATGAGAGGGTATATCTATAGGTTCATCAAAGATTGAGGTTATTGGTTGTTATCTCAAACCAACCACAGTTATATAGATCAATGTTTTTCTTGGATTGGATATATATTTTTTTGGAAACTATATCATATCTATCAAATACAATAACCATATTAACTTATAGAGTAGTCAAGTTACATTGGAGAATTTAATTATGTGATAATTTCTAGGAGCTGCAGAGATGGTTAATCAGTGCACATGTACCAACACTACACTATAGTGGGGAATGATTTTTATAGAGTCCCATTATTAGCAAACATTGATATTACATCATTACATAAACACTCGCCTGAGGATCATAATATATTAGATCCTTTGAAATCTTGGAACATAATATTATAATTTGGTAAAATATATTCAATGTTTTCTAAAAATAACATTAAATTTAGTAATCTTAAAAGAGATACGATATATAAAACCATTCTTTATACTATTGGTAAATAAAATATAAAAAATGGTTATATCAAATTCTATGTTTACACATAAGAGATAAAAATATATGATCATATAAAATAATACGATACTAATTGGGGTTTGTGATAACAAACATAAGTTATATAGTTCATACCCATCCTGTCATAGTCTATAAAAATGAGATATGTTATAAATATTGTATATTAGTAAGACATAAATCATAAGGAAATAAATAAACATAAACCATGATAACATAACATAGGCATAAGACATAATTTTTTAGTATAGATATAGGCATAATAAATCATATGTCAAGACTAGCCACCCAGACAATGAAAACATATTAGGCTTGGGATAACCACCCATGTACCAACATCGAGATTGGTATAAACTTCAATGTACCCTCTTTCAGGATTGGGATAATAACCCACATACCCTCTTCTTCAGGCATGGGAAAACCACCTATGTATCCTTCTTTTAGACTTGGGTTAACCACCCATGTACACTCTGACCTCATAGAACCATACTTGTTACCCAATTCATTGGATGGAGATAAAGGTCCCCCATGTCACATAATAAAAATCACACATATTTGTTCCAAAACATCATAAAACATTCATCATTTCATTACCCATTAAAATAAATGATTTTCATAAAACATTTCATCACAACATCATCTAGGGAAAAGATATGGTTTTTGTAGTAATTTAATAATGGTTTAAACCATGTAAGGGAAATGGGTTCTTAAAAATTATTTTAATAATAAATCATTCAAATAATTAGTAATGATGTAATCCTAGTATCATACCTCTATTAATTCATTGTAAACATCTATGGATATCATCTTATATAGAAAATTATTTTGCTCAATCATTTAAAACATTTCTTCAGAAATACTATCCATCCAACTTTGAAAAAATAAAATTGTTAAAAAATAAAACCATTTCAATTTATTTCATCAAAAAAACCTTTAAAAAATTAAAATTAAGCTTAATTGAAAATAATGGACACAATTAAATGATGTTTTGTTCATTACCATCAAGTTTAAAAAAGGTCCTTTTATATTTTTTTAAAAAGATAAATAAGAATTGTTAAGAAACTGAAAAGAATATTCCTTTCAAAAAACAACATTAAAAATTAAAACATGGGAAAAAATTAATTTTTAATCTAATTTGATAACAAAAAAATATTTCTATTTTTTTTGGAAAACATGATTTTGGAATAAAAAATATTTTCTTTCTGAAGAGAGAAATAAAACATGATTTTATTGAAAAAATGATTCTCAATTATATTATGTACCAAAATGTGTAAAAATGTACTATTAATTGATAATATCAATAATAACTATAGGAGAATAAAATTAATGATTTTTATGAGTGATATATGATAATATTTCATCCTTGGAAGTATAATCTTAAACAATCCTGATAAATGATTAGATTGTATCATATATTATTACTATTTTGACAATATTGAATAATTATTACAATAAAAGGATGAAGTTTAATTAAACTTATAATATCAATAAATTAAGTATAATTATGATATAACACTGAAATGTTTCATTATATACATATTATGAATGAATATTGGTCCATAACATAACATACACCTCAAAGAAGGAAAATTACGTCAAAAATATTTTACATATTTGGTAGCTTTGGAACTATAAACCACATTAAATAGAGATCCTAAAATCAGTATTTAAATATCCATAAATTGAAGCATAATAATCATATATTACATTCATGGGAAGTATATAAACCATAAAAAACAAATAGGCTCTGGATATTACATGTATATCGCCGGAGTAAAACGTGAGACGATACAACCCATTTGTTAAGGCTTAACTTATGTAGTAAAAATTCAATCCTCCTGAATAATAAATACAATTTTATTATAAATATATAAATTAAAAATATTTATATATATCAGAACATATAATTGTTTTTTACTACCTTTTATTAATCTTTTATTAACAAATCTATGTTAATGATAGGTTTTAGGTAATCACTGCATTGCTTTTTGTATATGTTTGGATTAGTTTTTTTTATTTTAAAATGATTTAATCATATATTAAATTATATACATGATATTAATATTTTCTAAAACCAGTATATATATATCTATAAAATTTAGTTATGCAAAATGAAATACATTGTTCATAAAGACAATCAGTTATACATAGGAATGAATATTGTTTCCATTTTCTTCTATAATTCAAATAATAAAAACATAAATAATATATTAATAGTAAATAATCATATTTATGTTATATATATTAAATATTTTCATTAAATTCATCCTTAATTATATATGTTTAATGTGTGAATGAACCACATTACTCTATGAGGTTATAGTTCTCTGTACACACGAGTGACATTATCGTATTCATGAAAATTTTAAATCTTTAATATATCTGTGATATAATACTTAAATAAGAATAATAATATCATAAATATCAAATAAAAAATGAATCCATCATTTTGTACAGCCATGATTGGTATCAATAGAGAAATAAATGGCATCAGTTCGCCAGACGGTAGTTCACCATATACATGAACGATATTTTGTTACCCATTTGATGGAAGTGGTGATTGATTTTGTTCATTACCTAACCCTAAAATCATATTATTATAAAAAATACCGATCATATTATATAATCATGGTATAGAAATAAATAAATGACATGGATGAATAAATAAAACGAAGACTCCCATTTATGAACATTACTCCTTCTGCGAGAATCCTCATTAGGAATCACCAAAATCCATCCTTGGTTGGATTTATGTCCTCAAAATGGATCTTATGGTTAGAAGAGGGAATTTTTGTATTTATTTGGTAATATATTAGCCAATTTTTTTAAAGCTTTGAATGGGAGAGGATAAGGGGTTTCTTTTTATACGTTAGGTGTGTGGCACACTTGTAATTATTTGAAAGAAAGTAATCAGCCCACATTTTTTCAAGTCATAGAGCTCCAGTAAAGGAACATCATTGATCCTATAATTTATAAGGGGAAATATTGGAAAAAATGGGTATTTTAGAAGTTTTGAGTTATTTTTAACCCTTATTTATTTAGTTTAACCCTTGATAAAATAATTTTTACATTAAACACAATAATTAATTTTTATGATTATCACTATTTATATTGGTAAAAAATTAACGTGAATTTATTATATAATGTAGATTATTATAATTCAAAATATTTGTTCCAAATTTCTAAATTCCATTCATAAATTTAAAAAAAAATTATTTAAAATTAACCCCATACATGTGATGAGAATTCAAGGTTTTAAATAGAAAATTATAAGAAGTTTACAATATTATTATATCAAAATTCAATATTAAAATGTTTAATTTATATAAATTGGATTATTTGATTTATATTATATAAAAATTTACTTTGCAACAAATTTAAAATATTATTTAACTTCACAAGTAAACTAAATCAAAAGGCAGATTTCAATTAAAATTCAGTATTTTTCATTATTCATGAAAATTGAATCATTAAAAAAACAAAAAAACATAATGTATATGTGACCATGAGATTTCAAAAAAAATATTTATTCATATTCATTTTCTAAAATTTCAAATTTTAAATTTAAAATAAAACCTATATACATTATGAAATAGTCAATGTTCAAGAAGTGTATTTTTTTTCAAGCACAAGATGATTTATATTAATTATAATAATCATTGCATGAATATAAATATACACCTATTGATATATAATATATAAATATTAATTAATACATTTATTTTTATGTATTATTATATTAAACTAAAATATAGAAACATTATTCATTTTAAAATAGGTTTTTAGAAGAAAAAACGATTTTTCAGTCTCAATAACTCTTATACTGAAATCCAATACAAATTTGATTAAAAATTAATTAAAATGGTTAATTATAAATAAATAATATTTATATTAATTTAAATCATAATTGGTAATTTAAATTACTCATTTTTTAAAAAAATAAATGATTGTTTTACAATACATAGAATTTCTCACACTTCAGTGAAAAATCAATAATTTTAACAAAATCCCAAAATATCACAATAAATTAATTTCGATATAGTGATACCAAATATGAGGTTTATTTTTTCAAATAATTTTTTTAAATCCCAATATATTAAATCAAATATTTTTTCATAAAGAAGATTTTTTATGTATATAATGGATTTTTAATATAGTTACCTTACTAATAATTGGTTGATTTTTTACTACTCATTTAAAATATATATATTGAGTAGGGAAATTATATTTATTATTTATTAAGTAATTAATAAAATTTATACCCCTATATTTAACATATAGTATAGAATGATCATATTTTAAATAATATCACTTCATGGTTCACTGAATCTTGGTGTTGCGTGTTAGGCACACTATAGAAGAAACTCATTATTGCGTGTAATGAATGATAAACTCGATGTTTTGTGTAATATAATATAAAATAAATTTTTTAATGAAAAATATTAAAAAAATATATTTCCAAAAATCTTGACTTTTACATTTTACCCCACTGAAAATGAATTTCCCTCACAAAATTTTTATTAGTGTTTGATGTTTAAAATTTTCAAATTCCTTCATAAAAACCCACATCTTAAGAATGGTTAACAAAAATTTCTCTAGAAAAAGAGAAATATATGTCTGAAATTAATTTGGGAAAATATATACTAGGTTTCTAAATAAACATGTGTGGGAGGTGAAGACATGGTCATATAAGAAAAAATAAACACCCAAATACTGATGAAGGGTGATATAGAACATTGATCGTACGAAACTGGGTGATACAAAGAAGGTTAAAGACCAAAAATAATTAAAATAAATATGCATGAAGAATAACAATAATATCCGAAAAAATTATGATAAGAGGATACAAAATTATTTCAAGATCATTTTCCTAATTTAGAATACTTTTTTACAAGATAAACTCACTTGATCTCATTCCATTTCATTATCACAATTTCTCCCTTTAGTTGTGACTTCATCAATTTCCACTTCCTCTCTTAGATCAATAAATGAAGGTGGGTTTTATATTATTAAAGTACTAAAAAAGCGTAATATAATTAATATAATGATGAGCAATACTTTCTATCTCTAGTTATCATAACAAAAAAAAATGGTTACCAGAGTTATGAGATATGTATAAACATTTATATGGTGAAGTAATATATTAATCTATAAAACCTCATAAAAATTCAACTAAAACCATTCCATAAATGGTTAACCTTGTATCCCCTCCAAAATATAGTATTTTTAAATATGGGAAAAAATTTATCAAATTAAAATGGACATTAGTCCACCATATATAATAAAGTGTATCTTGATTGTCATATACCAAACATGTGAATAACTTCATCATATATTCTATTAAAACATAGTAATAACCTGAATATCCATAAATCCTTATTGAAAACATCATAAATCCTCATTCCTAACATAAAACATATATTATTGATCATATTATTTAGTTCAATAATTTTTTAAGCTCAATCAATGATAACATAAACCACATTATAAAAAAACATTTATCGGTTTTCTAGTCTTCAATATTATTTGGTATACTATATCCATGTCAAAAATCTCTTAATCCTAAAACATAAAATTTTATCAAAATCAAGAACATATTGAGGGTCATATTCCATCAATAAAAATATCACCTTTATTTTAAATCACATTTCTAGTCCTTCGGTACGTTTTAACATATTTTTTAAAATAATTATTGAAAAACATATATTGGACAATCCTTATATATTTCATGATTCATATAAAATAAACCTTAAATTATAATATATAAATACTTCATTCATCTATGTTTTTTTCTCAAAAAATTAACTACTATTTTCTATCACATTCTTTATCTCTTCCTTTTATTCATATGTATTTTGACGACAGTTCATCCGCAATAAAATAACAGTTACATGTAACACCTTGATGTTTTTCTTCAAAATCATTCCCCCTAGGACATCGATTATCATAATAAAAATTCTTTACACATTATAATTATTCATTTATTACTAATAACATAGGGAGACAAAAATTCTCATCCATTACGTTAAATTATCTCTTCATTTTTCCTTTATAGTAAATTTCATTGTGTCCTTCTTTTACACATCCAAAACATCTACTATTAACTCTAATACAATAACGTATATTCTAATTCAAACATTCTTGATATATAGAAAACTAAATATTATATCCTCAATGGCTTATACTCCCCTAAATATTAGTGAACATTATCCATCTCATCACTGAGAACTCTAAGAGTTAGTTAAGTTGCACATTGTCAATCATGTTTCATGATAACTTATTAGAAATAATAACCATCTTCTTGATTCCAGTCATCATCTCATTTGGTTGGTTATCATGAAATTGTTTATCAAATTTGATTTAAACCTAGTTCTTTAGGTTTATATATAGTGTCTAAAACCATAAAAGGGATAGTGTTAAAAACGATGATCTTATTGAAAAACCACATTATCATGAAAAAGTCATAGATATGATGTATAACTTATGACACCTTAATTTAAATCTATTACAAATTAGTTTTATAATATATAATTCACAGTAATCATTTATTTAAATACATTATGATATTAACTATTGTTTTTTTAATTTCAAATAACCCCCTTAGGATTGTCAAATTAGCTGTAAAACAAGGCACATTTTAATGCACTAGGTAACGATCGATTCTAGATAAATTTTCTCTTCCCCGAGTTATTACCCATAAATACCTATATACTTTATCAACATCAACTTTTAGTATCCACATAGGGATTTAATTTCATGGAAATTACTTTCTATACCATTTCCAAAATTTATGTAAAGTTTCCTAAAATATTAATCAACCGTAGAATTTTTCTTAGAGACATCCCTAGACATAACAATCAAAATATACCTAGGGATATCACTAATATTTTCTCATACATGTATCTAAATGATAACTAATCTTTTCAATAATACCAATAATAGAGGCCCAAGATTATCATACATGGATATTAAATCTTTTTAGATAAATAAACATTACATTAAAAAAACACATGCTTACAAATCATTACAGTTTATTGCCATTGGAAATTAGTAACAAAATCTCATAATTCGAATAATGATCCTCATTTTTTATAAAAAAATTATTCCTATTTAATACCATTCATCTAACTAATCTACATATAATATTTCTTCATAATCTAGAGAAATGAAACAAAATAATGGGAGAGCGCAAATTATAAGTACCCAGCCCTAAACATTATATAATCATTATTTAAATCTTCAATTCCCATTGAGGATCTTTTTATGTTTAATGATTTATATAATTAGGCTATAAATCATACATATAAATATAAGTATTACAATTTAGATACTTTTACAAAGTATTAATATTAGTCATTAAACAAAAACTTTTAAAAAGAAACATGGTTTTGTTTTATGTTTAAACATCATAACTTTTCTTTGATCTCATCCAAGAATCTATTATCCATTAAATCATGTAAAAAACATTTAAAAAAATTGGATGACCATAAAAATCTCAATATTAGATATATAACTAAGTAAAAATAGTTATTCTTAAAAAAACATGTAAACCATGAACACATTATAAAAATGTAATAATTTTAACCATTATGATGTATAAAATACTCTTCAATTAATATAATCTCATTTCATACCATTTTGTAATTAAATGAATACCATATGACTCATACATAGAGTATATAACATATAATGGAAACATGGTACATAATCAAATATAATAGAATAACTATACAATTTACTTCCACACATATCGCTCTTACAAATGGAATAGTCGTACGGTTGACATCCATACCCAATGCATTAGAGGTTAAAAGGTATCCACCCATTCTTGGTTTATCACACAACCATCTGTCTTTGGATTAATAGTTAACCTCCTGTATTTTGTTTGTCACATAACCACCTATCTTTGGTTTATCACATAACCATACTTAAAATCTCAATGTTCCATTATATAATCTCAACACATAAAACATTGAAATTATTAAAATTTATGTAGAGACTCGAAGCTTGACGTACATTGAAATTACATTACTTTTGCGGAATACTTAGTACATTACAAAAACACACACACAAGGACCGTAATAGTTTAGTGTCTTTGGAAACTTGGACTATAATCTTCTAATCGTGGTGAAAGATCTTCAACATCTCCCATAAAGATATTCTTTTTTTTTACCTAAAAACTTTCTTTATATCCTGGGGAAAAGAAAACATAAAAGGGTGAGCTCAAATGCTCAGAAAGGGTAAACAAAAGAAATATCAATCGCATCATATTCATAAGAACATTACATTTTGGAAATCATAACCTGCAAAAGAGAGCATAATTTCATAACATGGGATAAATCATGGTAGTGAAATGTAATCACAATAATCATAACTTAAAACATGAAACTTTTTGGCATTCACACATAATCATAGAGAATCATTTCTTGTTAGTCAAGATTCATTGCCAAGACTATCTTAGTGGACAAAGTCCCTTTCTGAATCGAGTAACCATTGTTTCAGTCCTGTTTCACTGAACCGGTATAACCTACCATTCCAGCCATGTATATCTCATGAGATATAAAATCTTTATCCAATGCATTGGAGGGAGATATAGGTCCCACCCATCTTATAATGAATCCTTTCTTATGTGTGCCACATAATCATAAACCATACATCATAGCGTAACCCATGTAATAAAAATGGGATTCTTAAACAACATGAAATCATAAAACAATTCATATAAGATAAAGGAATTCATAAAAATAATTCCATCACAACATGATCAAATCAATGTAATAATAGGGATAAAAACAGAACCCTTTATTATCTTAGATGTAATATAATTTTGATAAAACACTTGAACTTCATTCTTGAGGAAAATATCCTTTCTTCTTCAAAAACATTTTTCCTTTCATAACATGTCATACGACTTTAAAATAAAAGAAGTTGATTAAAAATAAACTTGAAAACTTGTAAAGGAAGCTTCTTAGAAATAATTTTTTAAAAATCCATTCATTCCGTATAAGTTAAAAAAAACATTCTTCGTACTTTTGTCGGAAAAGTCAAAAAGTACCTCGTACGAAAAACGATAAAAGATTCCTTTCATATCTTTTACTAAAAACTCACCGAAGCGTAAAATTGGATTTAAACTATTGTAAGTGGATGGAAACAATATTACATATTGAGGGAACATGGATTTGGATGATAAAATACACCCCAGTAAATACCAAAGTATAAACAATCTCGGATAAAAATGAGATTGTGATATTTCCCTTACCTTAGGTCCGACTTGCTTTGTAAGTGTCCCAACCTCCTGTATAATGATTTAAATCATGTTATTGACTTATTCCAGAATCATATTCATTGATATGATATCATATATGGTTCACTTATGACATTATATTACCCATTCTTTTGTAAATTCCATGTTAAAGAAGCGTTTTGGGTAAAATCGTTTCATTTATCGTAGGTGTTTTGACTTGTTGTTCCTGACATCATTATTACATATATCATGATTTAATTACTTCCATAATATAAAATATGATTTATATATCATATATATTCAGTATATATATATATATATAATAGGTAGATAAATAAAATGAAAACCACCGTTCATGGAGACGGTAGTCCGTACGTACGCATGAACGCTGTTTTCTTTTCCCTATTGTCTTGAAATGGAAGTAAGTAGATGACATACATATGTATATATATAAATAAATCCAGTAGCTTTATAATGTCATATATTTCATTATTATTTCTTATATATACTTTATAATCATTCTTAAATGGTTAACATGGAGAATGAATCTCATCGCGTCGTGGAGACGGTAGTCCGTACGTACGCACGAGCGATGATATCATTTCCATAAATATTGAACTGAATTGGAGTGGATTATACAATATATCAGAATAAATATTATGTTTTAATGAATATGTATAGTTATTCATTACACCATTATACCCATCCATGTAAGGTGGTGGTGGAAAATAGATTACACCATGGCGTGGAGACGGTATTCTGTACGTACGCACGCGCGGTGATTTCTTTTTCCGTAGGATGGATAGATGGTGAAATAGGGTTGTTTCATACTTATAATAACATATCAGTATATGAGTGATACTGATGTTATTACTTCAAAATGAAACAACCTAAGAATAAGAAGTGGAAGAATAAATAAAGATGAACGAATTGGTAACGGTAATTACCTCTTCTTTGAAGTGCCTTTTTGAGACCTCCTCTTAGGGCACTAAAATTGGTCTTTGAGGAAGACCAGAACCTTTAAGATGTTTCTAGGGAAGTGGAGAAGATATTTTGGCAGGGGTTGGCCGAGATTTAGTGCTCAAATTGGTGTGAGGAGGAGGGGGAGGAGGTGTCCTTTTATAGGGGGGGAGAGGGGCACCTTAGGAATAACTAAAAATATTATTTTATTATAAAGTCACGTTCGGTTTTAAATAGATCCAAATTGATTTATTTCAATGCTAAAGTGGGGATGGGTCGTAATCCTCTCATCCAATAGAATTTAGACAAGTTTAGGTTCCTATTTTAACCTTATCATTTAGATTTAACATTAAGTTAAATAATTTTACTTTTACCATGTCTTTTTGTTTTCTTTCACTATATGGTTAATACACTTACTATAACATGCCAAAAAAACCCCAAATTGTTTATTATTAATATATATATCCTTATCTAAGTCATATGGCCGAAACTTAGATTTTTAGGAATAAAATAACAATTAGTAATATAATATTTGATTTAGAAACTATTTTGTGTCAATTTTGACACTATTTGATATATGATTTTTGTGAAAGTCATAAAATAATTATATGTTCGAACCAAGTTTATTAAATCAACACTAATATATAATAGTAACCTAGAAAATTAGTGGGATTCATAAAAAGTCTAAAATTACATTTATTTTGGTATTTATAATATCAATTATATTAATATTTCATTAATAAGATAATTACTGCATCATCATTGTGTCATAAATAAATTAAATTATCTGATGTCTAAAAATTACAAATAAAATACCATTATGTAGGAAATCTTTTTATCTTTCTAATTAATATTTACAATCAAATTTATCTTATTTATAAACCTATATTAAAAATGTTTTAGTAAATATACTTTGATTTTAACTCTTTTAACTCTTTTTTGAATTAAATAATAATAAATGTCCTAATCTAAGCCAAGTGGGCCTAAATGATAATATTTTACACTTAAGGTTGTTTTTGGTCGATATAAACTTGTTCAATAGGATTAGGACATGTGTTATGGTAATATTAATATCATATTTACCCTTAGTTACCCTATTACTATTAACGGCGGTAAAAAAAGTAAAAAGTTACTATTCACCAAAAAATAATTTTTATCTCCTTGAACAACATTTTACATACTGATATCAACCGTGTCTGTCGGATTTTTGAAATTCCATTCACAGAAGCGGTAAAATTAAGTTTTATGCAAAATTCAGTTTTTAACCTACCACTTAGTGGTTTCACTATTCATCAAAAATTGAAAGTTTTCAGAAAAATACCAAAATTTCATCCTAAGCTATATTTCATATTCCGAATTCAAAAATGAAAACTATTTTACCAAATTCATAACATAGAAGTTGCATTAATTAATTTTATAATTAAATCCCACTGTTAAAACAAATAGCGTGTTTTTAAGAAACAATATCTATCAAAAGATTGACACTTGTTTATGTCTGGTTTAAATGTGAAATTACATTCAATGACCAACATTGTATTAAATTGTAAAAATATATTATAAAAATACTTTAAAACCATTCAAATTAATAATTTATCACTATTAATTATTTCGATTGAAAAAGTTGTTTTTAATTAAAATTTAGTAATTTTCACTATTCATCAAAATATGAAAGTTAACCGAAAATTACCAAAATTTAACCTTAGGATAAATTCGATACTCCAAATCCAAAAATGAAGTCCATTTTGAGAGCTAAAATTTTTAAAAAGTGGTTATTACTATTCATAACGGCTAGTTTTAATAATATTTTAATAGCATATCGTTGTTTAGTGAAACTCAGTATTGCATACTACACACGCTATCGAGGAAGGTTGCGATTGCGTGTAATGCAAGGAAAGTCAAAGATGCGTGTTGTGCAAGCTCCTTTTGGTGTATCGTACAACACAAGACATTAATAAAATTAAAAAGAATATTTTTTCATAAAATCTCGGGTTGTTACATTCTACCCCCCTTAAAATGAATTTCGCCCTCGAAATTCGTTGGGGTTATAAATGGTTTACTATTCGAAAGTTTCTTTAATAGAAACCCACATCGTAAAAAGGAATATCAAAACCAATCATTAAAAACAAAAGTATGAAACGTAACGGTTACCCGAATAAACTAATCATTGGGTTTCCACATAGGTGAAAATATGGATATGGAAGAGAAATCTAACCATCATGTTCTGATGGAGAGTGGTAGAGAACATGGCTATGGAAAAGCCAGTAATCACAAATCCATAGATTTGTGATGATATAAGGTACCATCTGATTCATCAGGTATAAGATCACTAGGACAACATTTTTGGTTTTCAAGATCATTTCCCTAAAGTTGAAAATTTGAATTAGAATAAATACTTACTTTATTTTGGTACAATCCCACTGTTGTTCGCGCCTTGAACAATTTCCATTCATCTCTTAAATAAATGAAGTTGAATTTGTTATTCGTGGAGTGTTAGCAGATCATGTGATAGAATGACGGGTCATTCCATCTGTCTCAATCAAAAGGTTAGAAAAAATTATATGCATAAGTCGATCTATGGTGAGATTAATCATATATGGTTCCTAAAATGGACTTATACTTCATATATCATACTGGTTAATATAATAAAACTAGTTTCTACTAAACAGGGACTTCCTGTAGGCTAGTGGTAGGCGATAAAGGCCAGTCGCACTTTGGTTGTGGGTTCGATTCCCACAACCTTGTCCGAAGCGATGGGCTGTCGCCCATCCTGCAGGTTGTCCTTTTTCTAAAATTATATTACTATAACATCCCATCAATTATATCGAGAAAACTTCTATCCTTAAACAATACTAACTTATGTTCAACATAATCCATTCCAATCTTTAGACTTATCTATAATACTGCAGTCCACTCTCATAACATAGTGAAAACGATTACCAGAGATTTAACACCATCATCGATCCCCATATATCATAAGATATGTCTTGTTGGTCACATTCCAAACATTCAAATCCCTTAATCATATATTCTCTTGAATACCCATTGAATCTTAGTGAAAACTTGAATGCAGTTATAAGTTAACACTTTCCACATACCAAAATCCTCAAAATTCTATATACTCAAACCATGATATCACTTAGTCCTTATATCAATCATGAGCTCATGAATACTGTCAAACATTTCATTTTCTCCTTATCCCTTCAATATGCGCATATCATCTTCATTCCAAAAATATCTTAATAACCTTTCATGGACACTGGTAGCACACTTTCAAAACTCAAGGAAAGACAACAATGTAACAATCCTTAGATGTCTCTTTATTCCATAGTACCATGAGATTACTTATACAACATTACACATGATAAACATGTCATCATTCTACTATATTCTTAAACCATTGACCGAGCTTCAACAATTCTTTCATCTCACATATCATTTGTAGTCTCCTCATAATCATCAACATAAATACTACCCATTAGACCATACTGATTCTCTTCATGAGACTTTCCCTTAGGGCATTGGTTTGCATAATGCCCGTACATTCCACATTTAAAACATTTAACCATTGTTGATGTCGTAGCAATACCATTATCCTCATCCATGGTGTTAACTGAACCTTTTCCTTTGCACTTACTTGCTTTGTGTCCTTCTTTTCCACACCCAAAGTATCTTCCAGTTCCTTTGAAACATTCTCCTTGATGCCTCTTCCCACATGATTTACATAGGGGAAATTGAACATTCTTTCCTCTATGATCATCATGAAACTCCATCTTTCTCTTATTAGCCGAGTCAGGAAACTTACCAAATTTTACTTTATTGATCACATTATGAGATTGCTGATTCGGCATAATAATGATGTTTGGACTTCCAAATCCCATTTCATTATGAAGAATATCATTCCATTGTCCATCATATCCTCCATTATCGTGAAACATCTTGTTTCCAGCAATTTTCTAAAACCCAAAAAAAAATAGTGTGAGAGGTAAAAATCATAATAAAGGGGGAGTAACTTAAATATATAACATCTTGGGTTTAATCTAATATCGTTACCATAGTTCTAGGACTATATCCTATACGTATACTTATCCTTAGGGGCATCCCTAGACATACCTTAGAAATATCTCTAGGGATCTCACTAACGTTTTCGCATCCTAGTTTCCAAAGGTTGACTAAACCTTTCCTCTGATACCAACTGTAGAGACCCGAAGCTTGACGTACATTGACATTACATTACTTTTGCGGAATACTTAGTACATTACAAAAACACACACACAAGGACCGTAATAGTTTAGTGTCTTTGGAAACTTGGGCTATAATCTTCTAATTGTGGTGAAAGATCTTCAACATCTCCCATAAAGATATTCTTTTTTTTACCTAAAACCTTTCTTTATATCCTGGGGAAAAGAAAACATAAAAGGGTGAGGTCAAATGCTCAGTAAGGGTAAACAAAAGAAATATCAATCACATCATATTCATAAGGACATAACATTTTGGAAATCATAACCTGCAAAAGAGAGCATAATTTCATAACATGGGATAAATCATGGTAGTGAAATGTAATCACAATAATCATAACATAAAACATGAAACTTTGTGTCATTCACACATAATCATAGAGAATCATTTCTTGTTAGTCAAGACTCATTGCCAAGACTATCTTAGTGTACAAAGTCCCTTTCTGAATCGAGTAACCCTCATTTCAGTCCTGTTTCACTGAACCGGTATAACCTACCATTCCAGCCATGTCTATCTCATGAGATATAAAATCTTTACCCAATGCATTGGAGGGAGATATAGGTCCCACCCATCTTATAATGAATCCTTTCTTATGTGTGCCACATAATCATAAACCATACATCATAGCGTAACCCATGTAATAAAAATGGGATTCTTAAACAACATGAAATCATAAAACAATTCATATAAGATAAAGGAATTCATAAAAATAATTCCATCACAAAATGATCAAATCAATGTAATAATAGGGATAAAAACAGAACCCTTTATTATCTTAGATGTAAAATAATTTTGATAAAACACTTGAACTTCATTCTTGAGGAAAATATCCTTTCTTCTTCAAAAACATTTTTCCTTTCATAACATGTCATACGACTTTAAAATAAAAGAAGTTGATTAAAAATAAACTTGAAAACTTGTAAAGGAAGCTTCTTAGAAATAATGTTTTAAAAATCCATTCATGCCGTATAAGTTAAAAAAACATTCTTCGTACTTTTGTCGGAAAAGTCAAAAAGTACCTCGTACGAAAAACGATAAAAGATTCCTTTCATATCTTTTACTAAAAACTCACCGAAGTGTAAAATTGGATTTAAACTATTTTAAGTGGATGGAAACAATATTACATATTGAGGGAACATGGATTTGGATGATAAAATACACCCCAGTAAATACCAAAGTATAAACAATCTCGGATAAAAATGAGATTGTGATATTTCCCTTACCTTAGGTCTGACTTGCTTTGTAAGTGTCCCAAACTCCTGTATAATGATTTAAATCATGTTATTGACTTATTCCAGAATCATATTCATTGATATGATATCATATATGGTTCACTTATGACATTATATTACCCGTTCTTTTGTAAATTCAATGTTAAAGAAGCGTTTTGGGTAAAATCGTTTCATTTATCGTAGGTGTTTTGACTTGTTGTTCTTGACATCATTATTACATATATCATGATTTACATACTTCCATTATATAAAATATGATTTATATATCATATATATTCATTATATATATATATATATATAATAGGTAGATAAATAAAATGAAAAACACCGTTCACGGAGACGGTAGTCTGTGCGTACGCATGAACGTTGTTTTCCTTTCCTTATTGTCTTGAAATGGAAGTAAGTAGATGACATACATATGTATATATATACATAAATCCAGTAGCTTTATAATGTCATATATTTCATTATTATTTCTTATATATACTTTATAATCATTCTTAAATGGTTAACATGGAGAATGAATCTCATCGCGTCGTGGAGACGGTAGTCCGTACGTACGCACGAGTGATGATATCATTTCCATAAATATTGAACTGAATTGGAGTGGATTATACAATATATCAGAATCAATATGATGTTTTAATGACTATGTATAGTTATTATTTACACCATTATACCCATCCATTTATGGTGGTGGTGGAAAATAGATTACACCACGGCGTGGAGACGGTATTCCGTACGTACGCACGCGCGGTGATTTCTTTTTATGTAGGATGGATAGATGGTGAAATAGGGTTGTTTCATACTTATAATAACATATAAGTATATGAGTGATACTAATGTTATTACTTCATAATGAAAAAACCTAAGAAGAAGAAGTGGAAGAAGAAATAAAGATGAACGGATTGGTAACGGTAATTACCTCTTCTTTGAAGTGCCTTTTTGAGACCTCCTCTTAGGGAACTAAAATTGGTCTTTGAGGAAGACCAGAACCTTTAGGATGTTTCTAGGGAAGTGGAGAAGAGATTTTGGCTGGGGTTGGCTGTAACACCCCGAGCTTCCACGATACGCTTCTCATTCAATAATGCAATAGCTTGCATTGTACGCAAGTTCGAGTTCTAACACACCGCAACTAATCAAAATAGCCGTTATGAATAGTAATAACCACTTTTTAAAATTATAGAAATGTTATATGTCAAAATGGACTTCATTTTTGTATTCGTAATATCGAAATTAGCCTATGTTGAATTTTTGGTATTTTTCTGAGAACTTCTAAAATTTTATAAATAGTGAAAAATACTTAAAACAACTTTTTTAATCAAAATAATTTATAGTGATAAATTATAATATTTGGTGGTTTTAAAGTATAATTAGAATATATTTTTACCATTTTATCCAATGGTGGTCATTAGAATTAATTTAACATTGAAATAGGACATAAACAATTGCCAATCTTTTGATATAAATTGTTTCTTAAAAACACGCTATTTGTTGTGACAGCGGGAATTAATTATAAAATTAATTAATGCAACTAATATGTTTGGAATTTTGTAAAATAGACATCATTTTTGAATTCGGAATATCAATTATAGCTTAGGGTGAAATTTTGGCCTTATTCTGAAAAACTTCAATTTTTGATGAATAGTGAAACCACTAAGTGGTTGTTAAATAACTGATTTTTCGTTTAAATGAAATATTACCACTTCTGTGATTTGATTTTCAAAAATCCGACATACATGGTTGTCATTAAGAAGTAAAATGTGGTTCAATGGGATAAAAATAATTTTTCGGTGAATAGTAACTTATTAAGTTCTTAATCGCGATTAGTGGTAATTAGGGTAGTTTAAGGTATAAATAATACTTTAATAATATTAAATGACCTAGACACATGTCCCAACCTCATTGGTTGTGTCATGGCCGACCAAGACAAGCCATGGCCTAACTTGGGGACCCCATGGATCCACTTTTGTTGGGAAATAACATAAATTACTTTTTATTTAATGTTAAAGTGAAAATGACACTAACATAAAGTGTTTTACTAAAACAATTTTTAATTGGGGTTATACAAGTCCAAATTTTGATTATAAATAGTCATTGGAAAGCTAAAAAGATTTCCTACATCATAGTATTTGTTTTATAATTTTTAGACATTAAATAAATTAAAGTATTTATGACATAATAATGATGCAGCGATGACATCATTATTTGACGATTTAAATAAAATGAGAAGATAATGCAAAATCCGAGGCTTACACTTGTCCAAAGCCTATTGGATGAAGATATTTCGAAACCTTATCACCTTAGCCTCGAATTATATAGATGTGGGACCTTTAGAATCCGAAAAGCATTTTGAAATAATGTAACATTTCATTACTTTCCAAAAGTGCCCCTCCTCTCCACTTATAAAAGGCCCCCACCTCTCCCACCTTATTCACACCATCAAGCCATTTGGCTCGGCCAACCTCTGCCCAAATACTCTCCCAACATTCATTCCTTACTCCTAGAAACCTCACTTTGGGCAGAACTCTTCCCAAGGAAGCCTTTAGCTCAAATCAAAAAGAGTTACCCGATTTTGAGGTAATGTCTTTTCTAATGTTGTTTTGTTTTATTTTTCTTCTCCAACCCCCTAAACTCTTTTTATTCATTTCTTTTGTAACAACACCAGTATCCTCAATCTACTAGGATGTTTTTATAAGAAGGATTCGAGCTACACTTACACACACCTACATCTAATGGTTAAAGAACATACGGTTTCTGTGGATGGCGAATTTCTGCCTCACGAAACGATGATTGTTCAACACTCATATAACACCTCCAAAGGTGGCCATTAAGATGTCACTATTTTTATATATGATATATAATATGTTTTTGTTTTAATTATGCTTCTGTATTTCTTATTTATGGCATACTTTATGATTTCCATTATGGGTAAAACGCGATAATTTCATTTTAGGAAGTGCGGACTACCGCCCCCTCAAAGTGATTTGAATCGTTAATGCCATGTGTGGGATGTATAAAGGATGGAGTAAATGGTATTATACACTATATTATACTGGAATTATATTATACATTTATATCATTATGATTTCATTCCATTAAATATGAAATTGAAATGAAAGTAGCGTTCATGCGTACGTACGGCTTACCGTCTCCATGAACGGTGCATTTCATTTCTTACCTCTAAATGTTACGTAATATTATAAATGAATGTATATACTGTATATATATGATATATATGATATCTACATCATTAATATAATTCTGGATATAATGGATATTTCACCACATGAACAACTTATAATTATAAGAAGTTTATTGTTGACTCATGTACCAAAGATCGACAAAACGACCGTTATTAACTTAAATAATTACATAATGTTCATAACATTGTAATAAGTGATATAAAAAGGATAATGAAATTGAAAATGGTTCTTAATAAGGTAGATATTAACTCTAGTTTATTATTCAGGAGGTTAAAGAACGGTTGAGTCAAGTCGGACACAAGGTAAGAAAACTTCTTAACCCAACTTCCATTCTTTGGGTTAATCTCCTACTTTCAAATTATGTCATGATATTATTATGTCCTATATTGTATTTGTACATTATTTATGTGTACTTATAGTGAATACACATTATAGATGTACTTTATTTAAAAATTTATCTTTTTAAGGACTTCGTCTCAATCCCCTTTCATTGAGGCATATTTGGTTTTATACAAAACTTTCTTTTATACGGTGTATAAACCCCTTTGACTTTTACGTTTATTCAAAAGGAATCTTTTTTATACGAAGCGTTTTACTAAATGACAAAAAGGGAATGTTTTTATTTCCGTACTTATGCGGCGACAATGACTTCTCCGCCGCCATGACCATTATTTGAGTTTCGGCTTCCTCTACAAGCCATCACTTTTTTAATGAAAAATAAATACAAAGTTTTAACTTTCTTTTATTTTGGTTTTGAAAATGGTTTTGAAAACGTTTTTATTATATCAATGAGTTGTATTGATATCTTGTGATTGGAATGTGGAAATGTTATGTTTCCTTTATGCATGTTTTATGTGATACGATTATGTTATGGTTTATGATATGTTTAAACCTATTCATATGAGGAATGCATTGGACTTAATAAGTGACGGGTGGAGCCCGCTATAGCTCCTCGATGCATCGGCAGGTCTCATGAGACAAACTAGTGTCTTGGCACGAGGCCTTGACAAAATCTTATTTGTGGTCTTGGCACGAGGCCTTGACTACGTGGTTATGATAGTCTGGCATTATGCATTCCATCATTATGAAAGTGGTTATTGATATTGCATGTGATTATTCGACCAGTAGAATATCCATGTGAAGAAGTAAATGGCATTATCTCATTTTACTTTTGCCATATTATGTTGAAGTTCATGTTTAAAAGGCTTTTGTTTTAGTTATACATTGCCTTAAATGTTAATGTTTATTTATGAAAGCTTCCGCATTATTGTTATCCTTACTGAGCATCTGAGCTCACCCCTTTCAATGTTTTAATATTTTCCAGGATGTGAAGAAGTATTTTATGAATGACCTGCAGGGTTAGTCGGAAGAGGATATGAGTGTGGACTATGGAGACTTTGTTATTGTAGTTTTTCACTTTTTGATGTAATGTAACGTTTACGAATGTATCTAGTGTTTCCAAGGCTACTAAACTAATCGGTCTTTCGAGACTTGATCTTTTGTGATCATGCCAATGTTACGAAGTAATGCACCGACTCTTGGTAGCTGGGGTCGGGGCGTTACAGTTGGTATCAGAGGCAGTTTAGTACCAACCTTGGAAGCTAGATTTAGATAAACTCTGATTAGAGCACATAGCCCAAAGATAGACTTTGAGGATTAGTATAGAAGAACTTCCTAGAATTTTAGTATTGTAGAGATGTTGTGAGTTTTCCGAGCAATACATCCCTGTCTGGATACGAGCAGGTAGAGGTGGCTCTGGCACAGATGTACCTAGGGGTAAAACCCGAAAACACCGCTTTGAGCTAGACTCAAACGGGAACTGGTGCACGACAACGGGCCTTGCTGCACTCTTGGTTATGACACTCCCGGGGGATATGCTTAGGATAATTCTCATTTTCTTTACAAACCATTATGTAAGGTTTATGAGTAAATACTTCCTCAAAGGAAACATTTCTTTTTATGATTATGGATTATATCCATAAATAGTTCAATTTATGTTAAGTATTATACAAGTATGGAATTATGTATTTTGATTCATAAACTAATCTGGATTATGCCATTGTTTAGAAATGGCGCCTAGTAGAAGGAATGGAAACTGTATCAATGCACGAACTCCGTGTAGGGATTGCCCTCCTACTCAAGATAATTATTGTGGACCTGGAGATACAACTGGTGCTGATCAACTTATTACCATACTGGGACAACTCACGCAGGTTATGAATAACAACCTTACTCGTATGGAGCACCCTGATCCGCAACGTGGAGGATCAATGCTAGACCGTTTCATGAGGCAACAACCGCCAACCTTCAATGGGAGTACAAATCCTATAGTAGCTGAGCAATGGATAAATTCCTTAGAGAAAATATTCCATGCCTTGGGGAGTAGTGAAAGGGAGAATGTTATCATGGCAGTTTACCGCCTCACTGGAGATGCCGATCAGTGGTGGTCGCTGATTCAAAACACAAAGGAAGATGATGACGTATCGAATATGGAATGGAGGGAGTTCAAAGAGCTTTTCTTAGAAAAATACTTTCCTCGTGACCATCGAGCAGATATGGAAAGGCAATTTCTGAGTCTGAGGCAGAAGGAGGATGAGAATGTCGCAAAGTATGAGGCTAACTTTACAAGGTTAGCGAGGCATGCTGCCGATTATATACGTAACCCAAGGAGTAAGATTGATCGTTTCTTTGATGGGTTAAAACCATTTCTCCGTCGAGCTTTAGTATCACAATCCTTCTCATCATACGAAGATATAGTCTCATGTGCTATCAAGACAGAAAAGGAATTCTCTAAGTCTTATGACAACAAAGTAAAGCAAGAGAAGAAGAGAACGGTGGAACAAGAGACAGATAAAGGGAAAAAGGGAAAGAAGGATTTTCCATTATGTGATAATTGTGGGAAGAATCACCCTGGTACTTGCCTAAAAGGAATGGGAGTCTGTTATAAATGTGGAGAAAAAGGTCACCAGGCACGTGATTGCAAGGGAAAGAAAGAGGCTGTCAAAGTTGAATGCTACAATTGTAGAGAAATGGGTCATTACGCAAATGAATGTCCTAAGCGTCAAGGAATCTTACCTCAGAAAAGGCCAAGGGATCAAGGACAATCTTATGCTATTACTACAGTTGAAGCAGAATAACTAATGTATTGATGCTTTCGGACTCATGGATTATATTCTGGTTATTAGAATAATGTGATCTATATAAGGATTGTACTGCAGTACTTGTTGGTTTCAGTAAGGTTTTAATATGATGAAGGTAATTATATTTTTAGTATGTGACAATAAGAGAAACTTTGCTTTGTTTGGGGAATCTGATAAATTGATTTTGGAATTAAGAGACCTTTTAGAGAAAGTCTGGACAGAGGTATTTTGGATAACTATAAAGGTTGGAGTGGATTAAGTTGATTTTTGGATAGTATGGTTTAAGGTTAAAAAAATTTATGAAGATTATTTTTGGAATATTATAATACTATAGTTTTAGGAAAAGGACAACCTGTAGGGTGGGGCATAAACCGTCGCGTCGGACAAAGCTGTAGGAATCGAACCCACAATCAAAGTGCGACAGGCCTTTATTTCCTACCACTAGCCTACAGGAAGTCCCTGGTTATTAAAAAATAATTTTACTAATCTAAATTGTATGTGTTAACATTTTGAACCTTATACCATTAGGATAAATAGAATATTTTTGAGTTCCGTTACCATTTGGAGTAAAAGTTGGGTTTGTGGTAAAAATTTATTAACGAATGAAAGTATACATAACAAGTATGTATATTCCCCTACGTTCTTAGTAAATCTCATAAATAAATTCCTCAACATTATAAAAGGTAACTTAAAACAAAAATGTTGTCGGTTAACTTTTCCAACTGGGGATTCAATGACCGTTTAACCAATCACAAGTTTGTGATTTTCTTGTGGTTAAACATTCTCCTAATCCTGTTTTCTATAACTCTCCATCAGACCTTGATGGTTTGTTTCTCCTCCATATCCATATTTTCATAGAATCCTAGAATGGGCTATATCGGGTGACCTTTGTACTTATCCTGCTTTCTTTTAATGTTATATATTTATTAACCTTATTTCCGATGTGGGTTTTCCACAAAGGTATTTTCTATTTTCAGCCTTTTATTATCAAAGAAAAATTTCAAATTGCGAGGACGCAATTTATTGAAGGAGGGGAGAATGTAACACCCCGAGCTTCCACGATACGCTTCTCATTCAATAATGCAATAGCTTGCATTGTACGCAAGTTCGAGTTCTAACACACCGCAACTAATCAAAATAGCCGTTATGAATAGTAATAACCACTTTTTAAAATTATAGAAATTTTATATGTCAAAATGGACTTCATTTTTGTATTCGTAATATCGAAATTAGCCTATGTTGAATTTTTGGTATTTTTCTGAGAACTTCTAAAATTTTATAAATAGTGAAAAATACTTAAAAAAACTTTTTTAATCAAAATAATTTATAGTGATAAATTATAATATTTGGTGGTTTTAAAGTATAATTAGAATATATTTTTACCATTTTATCCAATGGTGGTCATTAGAATTAATTTAACATTGAAATAGGACATAAACAATTGCCAATCTTTTGATATAAATTGTTTCTTAAAAACACGCTATTTGTTGTGACAGCGGGAATTAATTATAAAATTAATTAATGCAACTAATATGTTTGGAATTTTGTAAAATAGACATCATTTTTGAATTTGGAATATCAATTATAGCTTAGGGTGAAATTTTGGCCTTATTCTGAAAAACTTCAATTTTTGATGAATAGTGAAACCACTAAGTGGTTGTTAAATAACTGATTTTTCGTTTAAATGAAATATTACCACTTCTGTGATTTGATTTTCAAAAATCCGACATACATGGTTGTCATTAAGAAGTAAAATGTGGTTCAATGGGATAAAAATAATTTTTCGGTGAATAGTAACTTATTAAGTTCTTAATCGCGATTAGTGGTAATTAGGGTAGTTTAAGGTATAAATAATACTTTAATAATATTAAATGACCTAGACACATGTCCCAACCTCATTGGTTGTGTCATGGCCGACCAAGAAAAGCCATGGCCTAACTTGGGGACCCCATGGATCCACTTTTGTTGGGAAATAACATAAATTACTTTTTATTTAATGTTAAAGTGAAAATGACACTAACATAAAGTGTTTTACTAAAACAATTTTTAATTGGGGTTATACAAGTCCAAATTTTGATTATAAATAGTCATTGGAAAGCTAAAAAGATTTCCTACATCATAGTATTTGTTTTATAATTTTTAGACATTAAATAAATTAAAGTATTTATGACATAATAATGATGCAGCGATGACATCATTATTTGACGATTTAAATAAAATGAGAAGATAATGCAAAATCCGAGGCTTACACTTGTCCAAAGCCTATTGGATGAAGATATTTCGAAACCTTATCACCTTAGCCTCGAATTATATAGATGTGGGACCTTTAGAATCCGAAAAGCATTTTGAAATAATGTAACATTTCATTACTTTCCAAAAGTGCCCCTCCTCTCCACTTATAAAAGGCCCCCACCTCTCCCACCTTATTCACACCATCAAGCCATTTGGCTCGGCCAACCTCTGCCCAAATACTCTCCCAACATTCCTTCCTTACTCCTAGAAACCTCACTTTGGGCAGAACTCTTCCCAAGGAAGCCTTTAGCTCAAATCAAAAAGAGTTACCCGATTTTGAGGTAATGTCTTTTCTAATGTTGTTTTGTTTTATTTTTCTTCTCCAACCCCCTAAACTCTTTTTATTCATTTCTTTTGTAACAACACCAGTATCCACAATATACTAGGATGTTGTTATAAGAAGGATTCGAGCTACACTTACACACACCTACATCTAATGGTTAAAGAACATACGGTTTCTGTGGATGGCGAATTTCTGCCTCACGAAACGATGATTGTTCAACACTCATATAACACCTCCAAAGGTGGCCATTAAGATGTCACTATTTTTATATATGATATATAATATGTTTTTGTTTTAATTATGCTTCTGTATTTCTCATTTATGGCATACTTTATGATTTCCATTATGGGTAAAACGCGATAATTTCATTTTAGGAAGTGCGGACTACCGCCCCCTCAAAGTGATTTGAATCGTTAATGCCATGTGTGGGATGTATAAAGGATGGAGTAAATGGTATTATACACTATATTATACTGGAATTATATTATACATTTATATCATTATGATTTCATTCCATTAAATATGAAATTGAAATGAAAGTAGCGTTCATGCGTACGTACGGCTTACCGTCTCCATGAACGGTGCATTTCATTTCTTACCTCTAAATGTTACGTAATATTATAAATGAATGTATATACTGTATATATATGATATATATGATATCTACATCATTAATATAATTCTGGATATAATGGATATTTCACCACATGAACAACTTATAATTATAAGAAGTTTATTGTTGACTCATGTACCAAAGATCGACAAAACGACCGTTATTAACTTAAATAATTACATAATGTTCATAACATTGTAATAAGTGATATAAAAAGGATAATGAAATTGAAAATGGTTCTTAATAAGGTAGATATTAACTCTAGTTTATTATTCAGGAGGTTAAAGAACGGTTGAGTCAAGTCGGACACAAGGTAAGGGAACTTCTTAACCCAACTTCCATTCTTTGGGTTAATCTCCTACTTTCAAATTATGTCATGATATTATTATGTCCTATATTGTATTTGTACATTATTTATGTGTACTTATAGTGAATACACATTATAGATGTACTTTATTTAAAAATTTATCTTTTTAAGGACTTCGTCTCAATCCCCTTTCATTGAGGCATATTTGGTTTTATACAAAACTTTCTTTTATACGGTGTATAAACCCCTTTGACTTTTACGTTTATTCAAAAGGAATCTTTTTTATACGAAGCGTTTTACTAAATGACAAAAAGGGAATGTTTTTATTTCCGTACTTATGCGGCGACAATGACTTCTCCGCCGCCGTGACCATTATTTGAGTTTCGGCTTCCTCTACAAGCCATCACTTTTTTAATGAAAAATAAATACAAAGTTTTAACTTTCTTTTATTTTGGTTTTGAAAATGGTTTTGAAAACGTTTTTATTATATCAATGAGTTGTATTGATATCTTGTGATTGGAATGTGGAAATGTTATGTTTCCTTTATGCATGTTTTATGTGATACGATTATGTTATGGTTTATGATATGTTTAAACCTATTCATATGAGGAATGCATTGGACTTAATAAGTGACGGGTGGAGCCCGCTATAGCTCCTCGATGCATCGGCAGGTCTCATGAGACAAACTAGTGTCTTGGCACGAGGCCTTGACAAAATCTTATTTGTGGTCTTGGCACGAGGCCTTGACTACGTGGTTATGATAGTCTGGCATTATGCATTCCATCATTATGAAAGTGGTTATTGATATTGCATGTGATTATTCGACCAGTAGAATATCCATGTGAAGAAGTAAATGGCATTATCTCATTTTACTTTTGCCATATTATGTTGAAGTTCATGTTTAAAAGGCTTTTGTTTTAGTTATACATTGCCTTAAATGTTAATGTTTATTTATGAAAGCTTCCGCATTATTGTTATCCTTACTGAGCATCTGAGCTCACCCCTTTCAATGTTTTAATATTTTCCAGGATGGGAAGAAGTATTTTATGAATGACCTGCAGGGTTAGTCGGAAGAGGATATGAGTGTGGACTATGGAGACTTTGTTATTGTAGTTTTTCACTTTTTGATGTAATGTAACGTTTACGAATGTATCTAGTGTTTCCAAGGCTACTAAACTAATCGGTCTTTCGAGACTTGATCTTTTGTGATCATTCCAATGTTACGAAGTAATGCACCGACTCTGGGTAGCTGGGGTCGGGGCGTTACATTGGCCGAGCTTGAGTGCTCAAATTGGTGTGAGGAGGAGGGGGAGGAGGTGTCGTTTTATAGGGGAGGAGAGGGGCACCTTAGGAATAACAAAAAATATTATTTTATTATAAAGTCATGTTCGGTTTTTAATAGATACAAATTGATTTATTTCAAGGATAAGGTGGGGATGGGTCGAAATCCTCTCATCCAATAGAATTTAGACATGTTTAGGTTCCTATTTTAACCTTATCATTGAGATTTAACATTAAGTTAAATAATTTTACTTTTACCGTGTTTTTATGTTTTCTTTCACTATATGGTTAATACACTTACTATAACATGCCAAAAGAACCCCAAATTGTTTATTATTAATATATATATCCTTATCTAAGTCATATGGCCGATCCTTAGATTTTTAGGAATAAAATAACAATTAGTAATATAATATTTGATTTAAAAACTATTTTGTGTCAATTTTGAAACTATTTGATATATGATTTTTGTGAAAGTCATAAAAGAATAATATGTTCGAAAAAAGTTTATTAAATCAACACTAATATATCATAGTAACCTATAAAATTAGTGGTATTCATAAAAAGTCTAAAATTACATTTATTTTGGTATTTATAATATCAATTATATTAATATTTCATTAATAAGATAATTACTGCATCATCTTTGTGTCATAAATAAATTAAATTATCTGATGTCTAAAAATTACAAATAAAATACCATTATGTAGGAAATCTTTTTAGCTTTCTAATTAATATTTACAATCAAATTTATCTTATGTATAACCCTATATTAAAAATGTTTTAGTAAATAAACATTGATTTTAACTCTTTTAACTCTTTTTTAAATTAAATAATAATAAATGTCCTAATCTAATCCAAGTGGGCCTAAATGATAATATTTTACACTTAAGGTTGTTTTTGGTCGAGATAAACTTGTCCAATAGGATTAGTACATGTGTTAGGGTAATATTAATATCATATTTACCCTTAGTTACCCTATTTACTATTAACCGCGGTAAAAAAAGTAAAAAGTTACTATTCACCAAAAAATTATTTTTATCTCATTGAACCAAATTTTACTTACTGATATCAACCGTGTCTGTCAGATTATTGAAATGCCATTCACAGAAGCGGTAAAATTAAGTTTTATGCAAAATTCAGTTTTTAACCTACCACTTAGTGGTTTCACTATTCATCAAAAATTGAAAGTTTTCAGAAAAATACCAAAATTTCATCCTAAGCTATATTTCATATTCCGAATTCAAAAATTAAGTCTATTTTACCAAATTCATAACATATAAGTTGCATTAATTAATTTTATAATTAAATCCCACTGTTAAAACAAATAGCGTGTTTTTAAGAAACAATATCTATCAAAAGATTGACACTTGTTTATGTCTGGTTTAAATGTGAAATTACATTCAATGACCAACATTGTATTAAGTTGTAAAAATATATTCTAAATATACTTTAAAACCATTCAAATTAATAATTTATCACTATTAATTATTTCGATTGAAAAAGTTGTTTTTAATTAAAATTTAGTAATTTTCACTATTCATCAAAATATGAAAGTTATCCGAAAATTACCAAAATTTCACCTTAGGCTAAATTCGATACTCCGAATCCAAAAATGAAGTCCATTTTGAGAGCTAAAAATTTTAAAAAGTGGTTATTACTATTCATAACGGCTAGTTTTAATAATATTTTAATAGCATATCGTTGTTTAGTGAAACTCAGTATTGCGTACTACACACGCTATCGAGGAAGGTTGCGATTGTGTGTAATGCAAGGAAAGTCAAAGATGCGTGTTGTGCAAGCTCCTTTTGGTGTAGCGTACAACACAAGACATTAATAAAATTAAAAAGAATATTTTTTCATAAAATATCGGGTTGTTACAATTTAACTTATAAAATTTACAATCAAATTGAATCACTAAAAGATATAAATATAATAAAACCATTTGTAAAACCATTTCAATACCAAAATACATGAAAAGTTAATATGGTATTTTTTTTCTTTTATAAACATTTTGGCATATAGATGAAGAAAAATACCAAATAATGGTAATGGTGGCAGAAAAGTCACCACTGTGTACATTACAAAAAACATTACCTCTTAATTTAGTAAAATGATTCATTGAAAAATATTCCTTTCCAAAACATTTGAATTCAAATAAAATTATAAGGGGTTTATTATATAGTGTATAAAAGAATGTGGTTTATATTATCAAAATATGCCTCAATGAAAGGAAATTGAGACGATGTTCCCTATAAAGATCATATCATTGGATTAAGGATAAATCAATTACATAATTATGTGGAAAAAATATAAATACACCCAACATAAGTTTTTATTCATTGTAAAATAATTATAGGAAATTCACACATATTATTGTAAAAACCAAAACAATGTCATTAATAGTATACTCAATGAATGGAAATTGAGTTAGGATTTCAGATAAGTTGAGTCTGACTTGTCTCATACATTCTTTATCTTCCTAAATAATAAAATTAGGTTAATTTTTACTTCTTAGAAAACCTTTTTAATGTCTATTATTTCTTTTATATCACTAATTATCATGTTAAAAAAATTACATAACAATTTATGTTCATATCCGACGTTTTGTCGATATTCAGTACATGAGTCAAAAATGAACTTTCTTTGATGTAAATTTTCCATCAGTTCAAAAGTACATCATCTCTATAAGAGTATACATAGTTTATATATCATATATATCAATTATATATGAATATTTGATAATACAAAATATTTGGAGATTAGAAATGAAATCAACCGTTCATAGAGATGATAGGCCATACGTACACATGAACGCCACATTAATTTCTCTATCATATTAAAAGAATATTAATTATATGATATTAATTTATATTATAATACTAGAAAAATATTAATTTTATATATGTATCATACGTTTAATAAAAAAATCATTTATACATTCCATGTATAGTGGGAATGATTAATATCTCTTTGACATGGTGGTAGTCCACATTTCCTCAAATGAAATTATTATATTCACACTACATGGAAAACAGAAAGGTATATTCTAAATAAAAATTAAATTACAATATACTAAATATAAATATGATATATATCATATATAATAGTGTTCATTATAATATCCACCATGAGTGGTAGATGTGGAAAATGGAACCACCGTCATTTGTTGAGGTAGTAGTTCATCATACATAGAAAAAGTAAGTTTGTTACTATTAAATAGATTTGTATTACATTCTTGGTCTTTATTACATGTGTAATCATGATTTAGTAAATAAATTGTAATTAATAAAACCTATAAGATTGATATTTCTAGTTTCTTTTGGGCTTAATAATATTACATGACAACGTAATACATAAAATAAAACATCTTTTATACAAAAATATTTTAAATGACCACAATATTCATTCATATTTAGCGTTTCATGGGATAACCTAAGGAAATACATAAGAAAATGGTGATCTATAAAGACATGTAACGGAGTAACCAAGGAATAAATTGAATAATACAATACATGTTAGGAAATAGGCATATCAATGGTGCATAAGAGAAACATGAACATAAAGGTGTTGTATAACATGATTATCATGACATGGAAAGGTGGCAACCACATAAAACACCACATCATAAAAATAATGGAATGAGGTGAAACCCTATCCCAAAAAGGTTTAGATATGTTCTAAAAGGAATCAGTTAAAAGTTTATCCCAGCATAATATATGCTGATACTAAACATTACCCAATGCATTAGAGCACTATCTGGGCACACCCTTCATGAACATTTCAATCAATTGCTTAAGTGTGCCACATATATCATATAACATGGGTTCATTCAACATCATAATTTATTGCATGATAAAATTATTTGTAATACATATATTTATTCCCCCAATCAATAAGTATATGTTTATAAAGGTGAATACCCTTGATTGAGGAATGGGTCTGGTATTCACTATACAAAGATATTGGCATGGAAAATTGTGGTGAAATTTCAGCTGCATAACATTGTCATATAGAAATTCATGAAATGGGTAGATGTTAGATAAATGGATATATCATCATTTATACATGAAATGGAATGTGAATTAATCATGAAACATAATATCCCAACATATGAGATGGATTTTTAGATGCATAATACAAATGAAGTGCTTAAAATGGAAATGAGAACGGAGAAATCCCTTACGGAATTTAGGCATTGTAACAACATAGTTAAGGGTATAAATGGTGGGGGATAAATGATAACTCAATGTAATAAAATTATATGGGACATAGTTACATTATTATAATATGATGAAAATATAACCAACTTAAATTAAAATGATTAATTTCAATCAATGTTCTTGAATTGAAATGAAGAGTGAAAGGTGAGGTTCCCTGAATTGGATGTGTGATCCTAATGTATTGGGAGAGGCTTATTGGGTGATTGGGGAACCTTGGGAGGACCATAGGGAGTGTAAATAAAATTTAGGATGAGCATCATGATGTTTTAGTGGAGTGTAATGGGTGATCAAGTGGGTTTATATTAGAAAGGTGGGGGGAATTCTTTATTATTTTGATTCAGGATACTACACACAAAAATATTGAAAACAAAAAACTATCTTATTGTCCTTTACCATGGTTTCTAGAAATGTGGAGTGGTAAAAATTATTTTAAATGAATAAGGGCTAATGTTATTAAAATATTTCCCTTTATTATGTGGATGTGAGACACACTTTCGAGGAAAATATTTTTAAATCATACAATATTTTATATGTCTTGGAGGATTCACTATGTATTTATAAAATAATTTCAATAAAACTAAATTTACATTATATTAATGGAATATCATTTATTTGGGTTAATTTAGCTTTTATAGTGTTTTATTACATCACTATTGGGTCATTATGATGTCATAAAACACATTATATATTTATATAGTATTTAGTTTTGAACAAAAAATTCGATTGTCTCAATAAATTATAAAAAATTAATCATTACATAATTTCAACATCCTAATTCTAGAAATAGTATTCATTTATTCTAAATAATTTTCTAAATATATTAATTTTCACTTTTAAAATAAAAACATACATTTATTGAAATTTGATGGGTTCAGACAAAAACAGTTTTCCAAACATAATAAAAATTACTATTGACTTCATAAAATTATATGATAATTAAATTTTAATAAAATATTATAATAATAATATTTAATTAAAATATTATCTAATTAAAAAAATTAATTCATCAAAATATATTTCTTAATTTAATTTTAATATTATATTAAAATACTATTTTTTCATTAAAAATAATTTACAATGTATGAATAATAAGATGAATGTATAATCATTATTCTATACAAAAATATGGCATAAAAATAATGATAGGGTCTTGTTACATATCACTTTATTACACCAGCATACACCCTATAAGTAAGGTCTACGATTGTGGGAATCTCATGGGGTCATTCAATGAAAAGGGTTTAGGTCGTGATCTCGATGAGCTTGAACATTTCTAGTAAACGGTTATAATAATTCTTAATTTTTTGGATCTCAGCTTGGGATTGGTCTAGGAAAAAGTCGAAAAAATATATATCCCTCAGAAGCTCAAGTAAACAGGCTTCGTAGCATTTGATCCTACTAGATGAGGCTACAAATTCCTTTGTCTAGGTCAAAGGGATCTTTTAAAACCTTTTATTTTTACTAGTAGTGTGGTCATTGTTCGATGACTATTATATCAATGTTAAGGATACCAAATGATCATTTTTATCCGATTGGATACAATAAATCAAAATGAGTGCATGTGTTTTCGATATCCATAAGACATTTGACTAAAATAAAGGGAATTTTATTCATATATGTTTGGGTCATTATAGCCTTAACACCATAAGAAATTTCTCCCATGAAATACTTCTTTCCCATAATAAAACATATGAGGGTAACTTTGCAGCATCACTTCCTCGGATTCCCGTGTTTCTTCTTCAAACTTTTGGTTTCCCCACAAAACTTTTACAAGGGACATTATCTTTTTTCGTATAAATTTTTCCTTATGATCTAGGATCTTCATCGGCTTCACTTCATAAGATAGGTCATTCTGGATTGAGCATATTTTATGGGTCTGGTATGTACTTCTATAAGAGTGATACATGAAACACATCATTTACTTGAGACAGGTTTGGTGGGAGTGCTGCTCAGTAGGTCACTACTCTAATGTGATCAAAGATCTCAAAAGAGACTATGTACCTTGGACTATGCTTTAAATTATTCCCCAATCTCTTAACTCTCTTCCATGGTGATATGTGGAGGAAAACCATATCACTGACATCAAACTATTGGGCTCGTCGATGTTGTTCAGCATATCCCATTTTTCATCTCTGAGCTCCATTAATGTGTTGTTGGACAGTCTTAACATGCTTTATCATTTCTTCATCCATTTCTGGACCTAGAAGTTTTTTCTCCCCAAATTCAACCCAACATGCATGTGTGTTTCACCCCTTCCCCTAAAGGGAATCATAAGGATCCAATTGGATTCTTGAGTGGAATCTGTTGTTGTAAGGGAACTCTACCCAAGGAAGATGCTGGTCCCATATGCCTTTGATGTCTCTTGGGCAAGCTCTCAACAAGTTCTCAAGCGTCTAGATAGTCTTTTTAGACTGGCCATCAGTTTCAAGATGATAATCCAAAATTAAGATTAGCGTAATATTCAGAGCATGTTGGAGACACTTCCATATCATAGAGGTGAATCTTGGATCTCATTCGAATACAATTGATAGTGGTACACCATTCAGCCTTACCAATTCTCTGATTTATATCTTTGTGAGATGATCCATTGAGAAGTCCTATTGAATTACAATGATGTGTGATGTCTTTGTAAGATGATCCATAACAACCAAAACATAATGGTTTCCTTTGGGTGCCTTTGGATGTCAGGTGACCAAGTCCATGGTGATGTTCTCTCATTTTTATGTTGTTATGGTTAATAGTTGCATCATCCACTAAAACCACTACATATCAGCCTTCACTTGTTGACATACCAGGCACATTGAGGTATATCAAGCTATCTCATTCTTCATGTTAACCCACCAATAATTCTCTCAGAGATCATGATTCATGTTTTTGTTTCCTGGGGGAATGGAGATATTAAATCTATGTGCATCATCCAAAAGTTCATTCTTTAACTTTAGATTTTATGGAACACTTATTCTTGACCCAAATATCATAATTCATTTTTCTTTAACATTGAAATATGAGGATTTCCATTTTTTTATAGTTTCCACATTCAACTAAATTACCACATCATCTATTTTAGTATATTTTAACATTTCCAAAAGAGACAGTTGTGCAATCATTTTTGAAATGGTTGATGATGTTCGCTTCTTTATTATTCCCATGTCCATATTCCTCAAATCAAAGAATATTGGGTCCGTTTAAATTCTTATCGATGATAGAATCGATGGGTCCCTTATACTTAGAGCTTATTCCACCTTGTTGTCTTTCCCATGGTGGTAATGGATTGAGAAGTTGTAATCCTTGATAATCACTAACCATCTTCATTGGTGCATGTTCATCTCTTTTTGTGGAATATATATTTGAGACTTTTTTAATCCATATATATTTTAGACTTTTCCCCAAATAGATAATGTCGTTGTATTTTCTATATAAAGATCACAACTACCAACTCCATAGCATGCATGGGTTAGTTTTATTAATGAATTTTCAACTTCTTTGAGGCATAGGCAATGAATTTCTCATTCTTCGTCAACACATATCCTAGGCCCTTCATCGAAGTATTGTTAAAGATTACGAAAATCTCCCCACATGTGGGTAGTTTGAGCAAAGGGGAATTTAAAAATCACTTCTTTTACTCCATGAAGGATTCTCCACATTCATCATTCCATGAACACATGACTCTCTTCTGAGTTAGCTTTGTAAGAGGGTTTAACAAACATGAAATATTTCTCACAAATTTGTGATAATATCTATCTAACCCCAAGATGCTGTGAATATCTGTCACTGAAGTCAGCCATAACCATACTTCAATTTATTTTGTTTTAGAAGTATCCATAGATATCCCATTGCCTGATATAATATTCCCCTTGAATGATACTTCATTCAATCAGAACTCACACTTTACGTACTTTTCATAGAGCTTATCCATTCACAAGGTCTCTAGTACAGTGCATAGATGCTCCTTATGCTCCTCCTTGGTTTTGGAGTATATTAGAATATCATCTATAAATACTACAAATTTTTTTGAGGAAATCTATAAATAACCAATTCATCAAGTACACGCATATTTCTGGAACATTAGTGAGTCTAAAAGTCATTACTTTGATTTCATTATTCCCGTACCTTGTATGAAAAGTAGTCTGGGGAATATCCTCCTTCTTCATCCTTACGTGGTAATACCCCAACCATATATCCTCCTTGGAGAAGTATTGTTCTCAACATAGTGTATCAAACAAGTCATAAATTTTTGGAAAAGGAGACTTGTTCTTTATCACGATTTTTTTGAGATCATGATGATCAATGAAAAGGTTCATTGACCCATCCTTATTCTTTAAGAAGAGGACCGGTGAACTCCATAGTGAAGCACTTGGGCATATAAAATTTTTATCCAAATTCTCCAATACTTGTTTCTACAGCTCCTCCCACTCTTCAATAGACAATCTTTAAGGATTATTGAATATTGGAAATGCCCCAGGTATAAGATCAATTGAGAATTAAACATCTATTCAAGGAGGAAAAATAGACAATTTATTGGGAAAAATATCAGCGAATTATGTCACCATAGGCATTTCTTCTTAGATAGCTCATTCATAAGAATCAATCATCTAAGAAAGATACACATGCTCATAGAGGATTAATATACATGCTTGAGATGATAGTGCCAAATAGGATTCACCCTCATCCTTGCACTTGTATAAAATCAGGGGGGATTCACCATATTGAGAGTGACTTCCCTATAGTGATAACTTATGTTGGATATATTTAATGAAAGCCAATCCATGTTAATAATTACATCATATTTCACCATGGTATGTATTATTAGGTTCAATGGGAAGTTCAATCCAAAAATTGTGTCATGGGACGGGTTAAATTCATGGGCAGTAATAATTTCCCCATTTATCATTCTAACAAAATCACAACATAAATGATTTGTGGTGGTGTTTGGATTGTTCTACTAACCTCTCAGGATATAAAAGAATTCATAGAACCGGGATCAAAATGTATGATTACTATTCTTGAATAAAAAACTAGTGTACCTATCATCACTTCTTTATCAGGATTTTATTCTATGGTTGTGATTGAAAAATCACTCCCTTGCAACCTTGGAATTTATTGGTTGCCTTTGAAAACCCTTGGCATAGGGAACTAGTTCATAAATTTCCATGTTTATTTGTAGTTGTAGTAATGAACAATGCATCAAGGATCTAACGGAGTGTACCATTCCTTTGTCATAGTAGTGAGTTTTTCTTGTCGACATTCACTAACATGGTGCCCTTCATTCCCACACTAAAAGATTTTTTTCATCCCCATCAAGAAATTTACATGGTACTTTTTTCCACACCTTATTCTAGTGGCATACTATAATTTCATAGCACTATTGGATTTTTGCATCAAACCACTAGAATTTCCACATTACACTTTTTATCCCCATGATACCCATAAGATTCACTGATCTCCGTCTTTAATTTGAGGGCACATCAGAGAACCTCTTTATAGCTATTAACATCATATATCAAAATAGATTTCAGTAGGCTATGTTTTAGCATCCCAAATAAGTGGTCAACCTTCTATTCAGGGTTAATGACAGATCTAAAGGTGTATTGTACAAGTCTATTCATGTTTTCCTTATATTCCCCGAATAAATTCATAATCCATTTTCATGAGTGAATGGAAATCTCTATCTATCTTAAGACAGTGGGTGCGGGGTGAATATTTTTCAAAAATAATTTTCTGGAAATCCTTCCATTCCATCACATTGATCTCTTCATCAGGCGTAATATTTTTGAGTAATGTACAACATTTATCAGATTCACCCTCCAAACAATAAGTTTCTAGAAGAACCTTCTCTTGTTCATATCATTGAAGGATGAATAATATCGTCTCATTGTAGTTGATCTATTGTTCGATAATTGAGGAATCAGTTGATCCATTCAATGTAGGAGGCCTTTTTCTTAGGAAGTTCTCGATTGTGACTTTTTTTTTCTTGGGGGTGGAAATTCTTCTAGACCAATGTTTCTGTTAATAAACTGAGTTATCTGAGATATTATCAGGAAATTATTTACCATTTTATCTCCCATCATATTTGGAATCTCATTGTATCAGTCATCACATCGATCTTTGCATCAGTTGTTAAATCAAGTCCTCCTATTACTAGACATTGGCTCGAATAAAAGGAAAGGTAGTGGTAATTATTTTAAACTATTAAGAACATAAAGGGGAATCCAATGACAAATGAAGAAACATATAAATTAAACTTATTTTCATAATATATGAATTTCAAGGATTCAATCTAAGTTATCCATGATATACTTCGAAACATACATTCATAGGGGTATTTTATTCCTTGGATAATGGTCCATACTAGGCTTATGAATTTACCAAATAATATCACCTTGGAATGTCAAAACAAGAGTACAGCAAGGCCCGTTGTTGTGCACCAGTTCCCATTTGAGTCTTGCTCAAAGAGGTGTTTTTAGGGTTTACCCACAGATATATCTGTGTCAGAGCCACCTCTACTTTTTAATATCTAGAAAAGGATTTATTTACATGATAAAACACTTACTCTACAATTACCAAAATTTTGATATTCTTTTCTTACACTTAGTCTTATCACTATGGATTTTATAAGGTTTTCTAATCCTAATCCCATAAATAATTAAACCTATCCTTTCATACCAACTATAACAACCCTGGTCTTTATTACACTCTTAACATGATTTTATCACATAAACATGCACTTAAAACAACACAAAATATTGAGAGTTATAGTGTCTTTTTGGTTTAAAAAAATTACATGAAATTTTAATACATAAAATACAATATCTTTATTCAAAATGTATTTTACATGACCACAACATTCTTTCATACTAATCTTTTCTGGGGATAACAAGAGAACATACTTAAGAAAAGTGATTGCTATAATTCTGAGTAAGGGATTAAACAAGGTATTTCATGAATCATAAAATAAATCTTAGTAAATAGGAATATTAATGGTGAAAAAGTGAAACATTAACATAAAGTCATGGAATATCTAGTTTATCATAACATGGAAATTTGGCAAAAAATTAAAACACAACATTAAAAACAAAAAGAAATTAGGTAAAACCCTATACTAAAATGGTGGGAAATTTTCCTACAAGAAATTATCTAACCCCTATCCCAACATCATGTATCATGATACTAAAAATTATCCAATTCATTCAAGCGTTGTCTAGGGGAACCCTTCACGGACTTTTCAATATCATGCTTAGGTGTGCCACATGGATCATATAACATGGATTCATTCAACATCATCATTTATTCCAAAATAAAATAATGTTATGTACATAAATTTTAGTCCCCAATAAATATGTATATGCTCATAAAGTTGAATTCCATAGATAGAGGAATGGGTATTTTATTCACTACATGATGATTTTGGCCCAATGAATCATTGTGCAATTTTGTCAGCATAACAACATCATATGGAAATTCATAAAATGTGAAGATAATATAAAAAAGGGTCTCTCGTAATTTATACATGAAATGGATAGTTATAGGATCATAAAACATAATATCCTTGCATATTAAATTGATTTATAGATGCAAAATACAAATGAAGTTCTTGAAATGGAAATGAGAAGAGAGAAATCCCTTATAGAACTTTGGAATATTAACGATGCAGGTAACAGTCTAAATGGTGAAGGATAAATTATCCATAATTTAAATAAAATCACATGGAATATATGTAATTTATTATAATTGGAATAAAATATAACCAATTTAAATAAAAATGAATAATTTGAAACAAGGTTCTTGAATTGAAATGAATACAGAAAGGTGTGGATCCTTTACTTGGATGTGTGATCCCAAAGGCTTGGGAGGGGCTTATTGTGACCCTAGGGGCACCATAGGAGGACTATATAGAGTTGAGAAAATAGTTAGTACTAGATTCAAGGATTTTGAGTGATGTTTAATGGGTTGTCAAGTGGGTTTATATTGGAAAGGGGGAATTATTTATTATTTTGGTTTTGAAAACACAAAAATTTTGAAAACCAAAAACCATCCCATGATTTTTCCTCAGGTTTCTAGAAAAGGGGATTAGTATAAATTATTTTAAAATAATAAGGTATGAATTTCTTAAATTATTTCATTTTCTTATGTGTAGGTGTGTCACACCATCAAGGAAATTATTTTTAAATCTTAAAATATTTTATATGTCTTGGATTATTCATGTAGGCTTTTTAAAATAAATCAAATAAACCTGAAATGACCTTATTTTAAAGGAAAAACATATTTTTGTCCACATATTTCTTTTATAGTATTTTACTACATCATTATTGGATCAATATAATGTCATAAAACACAATATATATATATAGTATTTAATTTTTACCAAAAAATTCGACTCACTTGAAAAAATATGTAAAATTCACTATTGGATAGTTTCAACATCATGATTAAAAGTAATAATGTAATTTTATCTAAATAATTTTCTAAATATGTGAATTTTTACTTTAAAAATTAAAACAAACATTAATTGAAAATTGACGGGTTTTGAAAAAAAGAGTTTTCAAACCTTAAAAAAATTTATAATTGACTTCATAGAAATTATACAATAATTTATATTTAATAATATTAATTTAAAAAATATATTTTATCAAAATATTATTTAATTAAAAAATTCATTAATTCGTCAAAATAGATTTCATAATTTAATTTGAATATTGACCAAAAATACTATTTGTTCTTTAAAAATCATTTTAAAGTAACAATAAGAAAATGAAGGTATATTCATTATTCTATACAAAAATAATTCACATAAACATAATGATAGGGTCTTGTTACATATCCCTTTATTACACTAGCATATGCCCTAAGAGTAATTTTTGCGATGGGGGGGATTTCATTGGTTCATTTGGTGAACATGGTTTGGGTCGTGATCTCGATGAGCTTAAACTTATGTAATAAACAGTTTCATTCATGATTAAGTTTTTTGATCTTCTCTTCGGAATGTTCAAAGTAATATCTTGGAAATTCTATCTCACTTGAAATCTCTCATAAATGGGCTTCATAGGGTACTATCCTACCTGTTGAGGCTATCACATACTTCATTTACACCAAAGAGATTTTTTAAAACCATATTTTTATATTCTTCATGTGGGAACTCTTCAACAGATATATTATCGAAATTAATGATACCTAATGATCATTTAAATACAATTGGATATATTATAAAAGGAATGCATGTTTTTTCTATGTCCATAAGACATTTAATTTAAAGAAAATGAATTGTATTCATAAATGTTCAGGTCGTTACAGTGTGTCTAAGATTGGATAAAAAACATAGAATAAACAAATCCTAGTATATATATGATATTGGTTTTTTATGAAAACATGGAATAAGAAGAGCATAGGGAGTGGGTAATGTAAATAGAACTAAAAATCATGAGAGACGAAATTACCTCTTTATCGGGTAACTTCTTTTATCTTATTCCAAAAGGCTTCCTTGGGAGGATTTATTCACTAATGGAGGCTTCTAGGATGAGGTAAGGGATTCTAGGAAGATGTTTGGAAAAGGCTTGGATGAAACAAAGGGTTCCTGATGTTTGAGTATTAGGGAAGTGTGGGTACCTTTTTATAGGAGTGGGAAGGGGCGACCGTGGAAAATCATAAATTATTAGATTAATATAAATTAATTGTTTTAATTAAAATTGAACCAACATTATATATGAAGAATATAAGTTAATGATATTTTTAAAAAGTATCATCCAATAAGTTTATACATGTATTTATTTTATTTTAATCCTTTTCTTTCCAGCATACCCTTAATTATTATCTTTTAATTTTAATTGAGGTACCAATATTTTAATTATTAAGAGGCTAATAATTTTTCTTATATGAGTTCAATTTCTAATAATTGGAAATATAATAAACTTGTAAATGTTATCATATAAATTTTTTGATTTTAAAATATTTTTTTAAATTAATTTAATTTATTAGTATTTTTCTAAAATATTAATAATTTATTTTTTTACACAATTCAGTTTTTGAATTTAAATAAAATCTAAACACAGAGATTAATTCGATAAAAACAATTGAATAGTATTATAACATGTCATATTCCCCTATAAAAATCAAGAATGACATAAATTATTTCAAATAATATTTATATTAAAATTTATAACATCATTTATTTTATTCCTTCATTAATAAAGAAACAGTTGCATCATCATTGTGTCAAAATTAAATTAATTTATATAATGTCTAAAAAATATAAATAAAATGACATGATGTATGAAATTTTTTTAATTTTTTAATTACTATTTATCGTCTAATATATAAGATATACAAAACCATATTTAAATTTATTTATTAAGAAGAAATTTGTTTATAACATATTTACCTTTACATTAAATTAAAAGTTAAAAGTGTCATAATCACACCCATGTGGCTTCCAAAGACCAAATTTTCAACCCAAGGGTTTTCCCCATCATCTATATCTCATAAAATATTATTAATACATGTGTTAGAGTAGGTTTATATTATTATAATTTTATTTTTACCCTTCTATACATGATTTACCCTTTAATCGTTGTAAATAAAAATGATTACTCACATTACTATTCATAATTTCCTAAAAAAGGAACTTATTTACATAATTTGGATCCTCTAATTCCAAATATAGAATCCAATTTTCTAAATTCAAAACACATATTAGGAAGAAATTTATTTTATATTAATTCTTGTTGTCTAAATGAGAAAATGGGTATCATTAAAGTAAAACCCTTCGAAAGATTCACACATGTTTATATCTAATTTCTTAGATAATTACATATAATAACAAAAACTGTATTAAATGATAAAAAATTAATATATTTATACTTTAAAAATAATTAAATAGATAATTTATCAATATAAATAACTACTACCACAAAACTGGGTTTCTGTAGCGTTACCATTTAATAGCACAAAAAAAGTGCTGATAAAGGGGTTACCTTTATCAACACTAAAAAATAACTATTAAAAGTACCACTTTATCAACACTTTTTAGTATTGATAAAGGCACCCCATTTATCAGAAAGTTTTTAAGGATTGTTAAAGGAGGCCCCTTTATCAGCTCTTTTTTACTAGCACTGATAGAGGGGGATTTATCACCGCTTTTTCCCAGCACTAAAAAATTCTATATTTAAAAAATAATATTTTTCTTGAAAAATAATATATTAATATATATGTATATTTATATTGATATAAATATGTTATATATTTTCTAAATATGTTTTAGATAATAATAAATGGACTATTACATTTAATATAAAAGAAATTTAGTTAAAATGGATTTAAATTTTTTTTAAAAATATTATTATTTAATAATTTTCTAATTATCATCAACTAATAATCATTTAATAACAATTTTACACCACAAAAAATCAAAAACATTTAATAAAAGATCTAAAATAAGTTGAATAATGATTTTTTGTTAATACTTGGGATGTCACATACCCCTTGTAATAAATTTCTCCCACTCAATTTGAATTTGGTTTTAGTAACTATGTTATGAATTTTCAAAATTCCTTTACTTCAATACCACATTAGAAAAAGGGTTAATAAAACTACCTCTTTAAATAAAATAAATATATGAATAAAGGTCACATGATATAACACATACTAAGATTCCATGTAAGTAAAAATTTATATAGAAGAAAAACTAAGTTTCAGGTTCTGATGGAGAGTGATAGAAAACATGATCACGATAAAGTTAACAACCAGAAACCCACAAACATGTGATATGTTAAACGGTCCATGATTTCACATTTGGAAATGTAAATGGAAAACGTTTTTATTTTAATATCATATTAATAAAATTGATAAATTTGTTTAAAATATTGAATACTAACACAAGAAACATACTTACTTGTATATTATAATATCATCCTTTAATAATTTTGTACCAAAACTCTTCTTTTCCCCAAATGATGATTATTCAAGATGACCTGGTCTCACTAGATTCACTACAATCAGTTTCTATAGAATCACATAATACACAAAATATTAACTATATATTCATTTTATCATGAAATATTTACCAAAAAAAATATTAGTGTAAAATTAGATAATTTCCACAAAAGAATAAACCATTGTATGAAGAAAAATACTTTTAATATCTGAATTTCCCAGATCAGTGTGAATCTCTAAGACAGGAAGAGGGTGAATTGGTAATCCCTTAAAAGATTTCTACTAATTTATGATTTTCAATTAAACTTCTATAACTGGTTAAATACTTGATCCACTCTTCTTATGTCTCTCATCCTTACATCAAATGATGTTGTAAATGTAAAGGAACTGAACACAAGGATTTACAAGGTTCAATTCAAATAACAACTACTTGATGAGTTGGTTATTCTCCCTAAAATATATTTTTCACTATAATATTATTATCAACTAAAATGGTCTATAAAAAGTCCCACTATATCTCTCCTGAGTCCCACAGGAGGTTCTTTATACTGCTTCCCATAGTGTTACTATAGTTCCACTGGCCAGCACCAGAGTCTCACTGAAGTGTTCTTCTCCTCCATGAATCTTATAGGGTTCTTCTAGTTCTCAAATCATATGAGAAGATTCAGTGTTTGAGTTCATTATTGATTCACTATAACTGATCTTCTACTCTTCCCACATAGGCATACTGATTCACACTTGCATGTGTATCTCTTCAAGAATCTTCAACAACCTTTGGAATGTTTTGTTGGACTTTCTCAATATTTATGATCTCCATTGTGATCAGTGCTCAGCGCAACAATGATAAGGAAATTATTTCCTCTTATGATGGAGACATGGAATAACCTATGTGTGTGAAAATGTTGTACTCAACCTCTTTAAGAATTCTAGAATAGTTCTAAACAATATCAGCTCTGTCTTCATTCTTGGATTCTCAAAATATTGTCCACCCAGATATGAAATAGTATTTAATTATGTTTGGATTCAGTGTTCATTCTTATCTACATCTTGCATGGATTTCATGGGTATCTCAAATACATCTCATATGTGCATATGATTGTGCATGTTTACATGCATGTATAATATGTAGATAGTAAACCCAAAAACTCCCAATTTTCTTATATCAATGTTTAGGTTTAGTCTCTCACACTATTTCCTTTCTCAAAATAAAGACATTAACTATTATTTTGATATTTGGCACGCACACTTATTCATTTGATTTAGGTTCAGTGAATATTAATCTTATCCACGCACTTCTTTTGTTACATGTGCATGGGTATGCATGGGCATGCATGGATATTTTAGATAGGATTCTATGAAAAAAAATTCCCCTCTCATTCTTCTTCATCTCAAGTGCGCACCCACTATCAATTCTTTATCATTTTATATTTATTTTTCATTATATTCAATTCGTCTGGGTTCCTTTTGGTATTATATGTATTCTTATCCTAATACGATTGGGATTTTATGATTTTATCTTCAAGAGGAAAGTGTTTATTCACACAATCCTTACCTCCTCCTACATCTAATCATGAACATGGGTACATGTGCTCAATGCATGTATGTACATGCTTCACCATTTTATTAAAAAACCTGAACCATTAGGTTTCTTAAATTCAATCACCCAAAACTTGGATGAATCATGCAATCAGGTGGGAGTTCTCACCTCTTCTCTGGGAAAAATAGGAATCATGCATGTTCTTCTTTGTGCAAACTAGCGAGCAAAAGTTATCCCTCATCTTGGAGGCAGTGAATGAGTATTCTATGCAGAAGGGTAAAGACCTCCTTCAAAGAACCTTATGTTCATATTTCTATCATAAAAAATCACTATAAGGGTGCGTAACACCAGTTTTGTAGACTACGAGATCACTTCCATGAATCACAACGAGAGTTTGGAAGAAAACCTATGGCGTGTTCATGGGTTTCTGCGCACAGAAGTAGAGTGGTTTTCCTATTATTCGCAAGTTCATTTCAAGGGTGTGTATCACCTATTGAATGTTTTTGGATCTTCATCTTCTTATTGATGGTTTTGGTGGAAACTCTTGGTGCTCTGTTTTCTAGAAAATAGAATCTTATTCAATATATTAAACAAAAAAAATGAGTCTAGTTGTTCATCCTTTTATAGGCAGAGGTAGTGTGTTGCACTGAGTTCAAATCCCCTATGAGATGTTGTGGGTTTTTAATATTTGAATGGCTAAGATCATTAGATTTGAATATTTCAAACGTGCATAAAAGATATATCCCAAAACTCAATTTTTTCTTTTAAACATGGGATCCTCATTTTTGGTGGAATCCTCACGTGTATTCGTTTATGAACACATGAAAACAAATTCTCTATGATCATTGAATGGAATGGCCTTTAAAACCTTGAATAATCTCGTCCATGTCATGTTTATTTACGTTTAGGCATGCATGAAAATGATAATGAATCCATTTGTTTATTTTTTATCAGACGATCCAGACAGGCATTGAATGAGCACAAATAGTGTCCAGGGTGATGAAATAGGTGTATGGGATCATCACTGGTTTGCGGGTGCAGTTGGGGTGGCCAGAGATTGAAGATAACTTAGCTGGATAGATTGGACATTGCTAGTTGAATCATGTAGCGCACAATCAGATTGACAGTTCTGATGTTCTGGATCGATGACAGAGCAATCAAATGGAAGACTGCGTGTCTGTGACGTATCGGATGGCTAAGATTACTTCTCAAGAATTTTAGGCTGACCCACATCGATTTGGTGATGTGTGGGGATTTCTCATTTATATTATTGAGTTCTCATACACCTCATTAGAATTCTTTTCCCCCTCTATTATTGTTGCACCACACCGGTGTTCTACGACCACTATTCTATGCCCACCTTGGTTCCTTCAGGTGCGCTTTAGGCACCCAACATGCATCCCTCGGGGCTTATACATGGACCCATGAGCCTCTTGTGGGAAGGCATAGAAGCCTTACCTTTGAGAATGGTAGACACTCGGGTCCCACATATTCCTTGGGTGAGGCGTTCAGCTAGCTTTCATGGTTGGCCTATAATTTTGGCCAAGGTAAAAAAGATTACTTTGGTAAAAACAATGTATAATCATGATATTAATAGTGCAATCCATCTTCCACAATCAATTATCCTTCTTCATTATCTATTTTTGTTTAATCATTTTTTCGTCAAAAAATCATCTTTAATCCTTAATGTTTGGGTCATGAATTTTGATCCTCTTCATTATGCTTCTTTGAATAAATCAAGGATGATGTGTGGGTTCTACTTCACCTCATGCATTTAATGAACAATGGAATGTAATATTGTTGTAAGTGATGTGTTTTCCATTAAACACATGTCTTATAATATTTAATATTATATCTTCAATCATCTAATTTAATTCATAACCTTCATCTAATTTGAATCCATTGGATGGAACTATCACTTTCATCATGAAATAAAGTATTTCATGGGGTTCTTCATATGTTGTAACAACTTCATAAAATTGATACCAATGAGATGTTACTATATCATTGATCACTGTGGCCAACCGACAACTATTTATAGAACTTATCAACTAATACAACTCGTAATAAAATAGGGATTTTCCCTAATTCAACAATCTTACATTAATAATCAACACATAAATTATCATCATAGATTCCAACACTACCTTTCAATACCATTATTGACTCCTTATTGACAAAAAATGCAACACAATGCTCTAAAATCTCCCCCTTTGTATTTATTGTCAATATCACATGAGAACATTTTGAATGTGTCAGTTTGTGTGCCAATATTTTTCCCCCATTATTAGCAACCAAATGAAAAGGTTTAGTTGGGTATGTTCAAAATCATGTTCTCCTCCACAAAAAAATATCTTCTGAAATATTTATGGGTGAGGGATGATGTAACACGGTTAACATAGAAAAGAGCCATTAGTAAATCAAATCTAATTCTACTTGGGCTAACCCCATGTAGAAAACAATAGAGATATGACCAAGGTTTTCAATGTTGTCCATAAACAAACATACATGTGAAATCATGCTCAGAGTGTATCAATTCTCGACCAAGGGATTAGAGATAATCAGATTTATCAACGAAATCCTAAATCCTTAACATACATCACCTAAAAAATTATAAAAAGTCCAAGTGAAAAGATAAATTACCCCCTTTCATCCCATCATTCCATTAATCAAGAACCCCCCCCCCCCAATTGATATGATAAATATAATTATTAACAAGGGACAAAAGTGTGATTGGAATATCTCATTTTCAGTTTCTTAAGAGGACATGAATTTCAATATTTTTCAGGAAATTATCCTTCATATCATCTCCTTCATATTATCTCCCTCTCAAGGGATAAAATCCATTTGATTTAGCCTGGTGGAAAATATCATGAAACTATCTTCAATATATTCATGTTGATAATCTTCCACTATGGAACACTTTAAGTAATTATTAAATCTTTAATAACGAGTCCAACTTGTTGTCCTCAACATTGTTCATCCAATTCTCATCTTGAGAAGAACCTTCACCTTCAATTCCCTTTAATGTAATCATATATATTAAAAATAATGGAATAATATGGAACACATGTGAGCTCCTTAATAAGACCAACAGAGATAAGGGTTTCCTCTCAACCCATGAAATCATTTCCGTGTGGCTCTAATGTGTTTGGTATTTTCAATACTGGTGTCTCCTATACATTTAACATTTTGATCTTTCATTTTCAGCATGGAATCTTTACATACATTATATTTCAACTTTTTTGGATTGTTTGTCCTTACCTCTACTAATAGTGAAGTTGCATCCACTGGTGCATGTTTTTCAATTTTCTACATCACCATTTAGCATGGTAAAATAGTTATACATTTATTTCCCCAATGTTCATCATTCTTTCTCCATTCACATAGTAGTTGTGAGACACTTGGGCTGTCATGTGCCAACAACCTCTCATGAATTTTGAATTTTCATTCATGTGGAATGAATTTTTTCCCCTATTCCTTGTCTTTTCCTATTACTTCATCTTCATCTCATTTTAGTTCTCTAGAAATTTGCAATTGAATAGGCCAGATAACTAAACAGTCTTTCTTAACATTTTTTTATTTGGATCTTCCACATGGAATCTTTATTGTCTTCATGTTACCTTTCATAGAAAACTTATTATGATTATCTTCAAGAATATCTTCATACAATCCCATATTATTCTGGATTGATTCTCATGTTCATTTTAGCTCGCTTCCATTCATTTCCATACCGTGTTTGTAGTGATCCAACAAATGAACACTCTTTCCACAGTAGAAGTATCTTCTCTTTGTTGATATGAAATTCTTGTAATTCATCTTGAACTACATGGGAATAATTTCAATAACTATTTTATTGACTTCATTGATTTTCATATTCCCAATGGAATACTTTTCAACTCTTTTTGATTTCTCCATCCTTTGCTGTTGTCAATACTTCTTATCAATATACGAATGAGGCATGGTAGGACTAAACAACACTCATCATAACATTGATGACTTCTATTTTAATTATCACATATGACTTCAAGATATTCAAATTTGTTCATGATAATGATATTCTTCATCATCTGTGAATTATACTTTTTCTTTGTATGTGGATTAATTTCGTCATATTTAATTTCCCTAAAATATGGAATTTTCTAATTTGAATATGGTGAAAAGTTGATCTTGTAATCATTTGGCTGATTCCCAAACATCTAGAAACACCAAAAATAGCCAATAAATATTCTTATTTTTCTTTTAGTATCAGTATGGCTAAATCCAGTGCTTTATTGTTACAAGAATTGTCTTTATTTCATTGGATCATCCATTTGGGACTTGTTCTTTTTAATCATCCTAACATCCATCATTGAAATTTGGATTGATTTATCAAAAAATTTATCAATATAGGTCTCCCCAACTTTTATATTTCAACCAATACTTTCATATGCAAATGTATTAGTAGAAACAGAAAAAATGGGTTTTGGGGTACCTTCTTCTTGGAGGATTTTTCCATTGTATTAGAGGTTGATTTTATCTTTCTCTTAGAACCATATTCCTCAATGTGAACATGAGTGGAAGCATCTCTTTTTTCAGATATTCAGTAATTTCAAGCTTGGATTGATTGTGGATTCTTTAATTTCACCTCCAGCTCTAAACACTTCGTGTTGAAAAAGTTCTCTTCATCCTCAAATGGTTTAATCTTGCATTCCTAATTCTCCTTTAGATATTTAATTTTATACTAATGCACATTCCTTAATTGATACAAAAATATTTCAATATCTTTTACATTTTTGGCATTGTCTTATAGTAGAGTAACTTTGACAACCGTAAATACATTGTGCAAATTTTTAAATGCATGGAAATCTTCTACAAGCACAATCCCAAAGAATTATTTCTCACAAGTACATCCTTGAAATTATTCAGTAACCTGAGCATGTATTTCATTGCAAATATAAATTACTTCTTCCTTTGGCTACACTAGTTTTTTGAAAGTGTTGGAAATGCCAACCATTTTAGCCAATGCTTCTTCCAAGGAATTAGATTATTCTTCCAGGTGTAATTTTTCATCTTGAAGATCACTAATGCTGGTAGTAATATGACTTCCCACTTAACAATGGATTTTATTCAGATGATATTTGAGTGCAGACTGAAGATCGCATATTGTTCAATCATCCTTAAAGCTTGATTAGGATTCACCAAAATTTTCAGAATAATAACAAGAATTATCATGTGTTGTACCATTCTGATTGCCTTCAGTAGAAAGTGTCTCACCATTAGTAGTAAAATTCTTTTTCATCTTCCTTTCTTATTTCTTCAATCTATTTTTTGGAGTCATGGAAGATAACCCCATTTTATTTTTTGAACTCATTTCTGAAAATCTGTACTTTATAAATACTCCCTTGGATATTTTATAAGAAACCTTGCTCTAATACCAATTGAAGTTCCCAAATTAGTTTGAATCCCTGAGAGGGGGAGAGGGTAAACCAATGATCCCATTAAACCTTTTTACTAATTTATTCTTTTCAATAACACTTATATGGCTAGATAAATCCTTGATCTACTTTTCTTGTGTCTCTTAGCCTTACCTTGAATGTTTCTATAAATGTAAAGGCACTGACCAAAAGGGTTTAAAAGGTTCAGTTCAAAGACCAACTCCTTGTTTTGTTGGTTATTCTCCCAAACACATATTCTACACTATAATCTTAATGTAAATTACAATAGTCAATAAAGAGTGCCACTATATCTCTCCTATGAGTCCCACATGAGGTTTTTTATACTGCTTCCCATAGTGTTACTAGAGTCTCACTGGCCTACTATAGAGTCTCACTAATGTCTTCTTCTCCTCCCTGAATTTTATAGGGCTCTTTTAGATATTGAGTCACATGTGTAGCTTCTTTCTTTGAGTTCTCTATTGATTCACTATAGATGATCTTTTACTCTTCCTACACTGGAATGGTGAAAAACAATTTCCAGTGTATCTCTTTAAGAATAATTGACAGCCTCTGGTAAGGTCTATTGGCATTGTTTAATATTTCTGATCTCCATTGTGATCAGTCCTCAGTGGAACAATGGTCAGGAAATTCTTTCTTCTTCTGTTGAAGACATGGACTCACATATGCATTTTAAAATGGTTCCCACAACCTCTTCCAGGATACTAGAATAATTTTGAACAATATCATCTCTGCCTGTCATCTTGGATTCTCAAATACTATCCACTCTGATACAATATATTCTTTTAAGTCCATCTGGATTTAGTCTCAGTTCTCATCTACATCACACAGGGATTGCATGGGTATCTCAAATACTTCTAACATGTGCATGTTACTGTTCATGTTTTAATGCATTAATAATATGTAGGTTGTAACCAAAAACAATCCTATTTTTTATCTATAATCATTTTTGTTTTAGTCTCATGCACTGTATTCCTCCTCAATATGAACACATAAACTTTTCTTTTCATCATTTTCACACACAATTACTCTTTTGATTTGAGTTCAGTTAATATTAATCATGTGCATACACATACATTGTTACATGTTCATGGTCATGCATGGGCATTCATGGATGTTTTAGATAGGATGTTATACAACCTGATTTCCCCTACTATTGTACTTCGTCACAAGTGCACACCCACTCTCTCTTATTTATCTTTTTATATTTCTTTTTCATTTTATGAACTTTGTTCATGTTACTTTAAGTTTCATATGTATTCTTATTTAATCATGAATGGGTGTGTGAAATATTCTCTTCAAGAGGGAAGTGTGTATGTGAAATGTTCTTATCTCCTCCTTTAAATCATGCACATGAGTGCATGTACTCAACGCATATATGTACATTCTTCACTATTTTATGCAAACACATGAACATAGAGTTTCCTCAAATGAAGCATACACAACTGGGATGAATCAGGCAACAAGGTTGGAGTTCTCACCACTTCTTATTCATGAATAATAGTGAAAACGTATGTTCTTCTTAATGCAAACCAGGGAGCATGAGCTCCCCCTCGTTGTGCAGGCAGAGCAGGTGTCTTCTACACAGAAGGGTGAATACCTCCTTCATAGAACCTATGGATTGTGGGTCTATCAACTCAAAGCACTAAAAGGGTGCACAACATTGTTTGTGTTTCCTGCGGGATCTCCTCCATGAATCATAATGCAAGTTTGGGAGAAACTATATTACATGTTCATTGGTTTCTTCGCACAGAAGTAGTGCAGTGTTTCTATTCTTCACAAGATCATTTCAAGGGTGCATAGCACCTATTAAGATTTTGTGGTTCTTCTTCTTTGCATAGCTAGGCTCTGTGGAATCTCTCATTGCTCTATTTTTTAGAAAACATATGCTTTCTCAATATATTTAACAACAGAAATGAGTTGAGGTGTCCTTCCTTTCAAAGGAATAGATTACGCATTTGACTGTGTTCAAATCCACCATGATATGGTGAAGGTTTCAAACATTTGAATGGATAAGATTATTGGCTTTAAATATTTCAAACAATCTTAAAATATATGTTGTGAAACATATTTTGTTTCTTTTTAACATGGGTTCCTCCTTTTCGGTGAAATCCTTACATGAATGTGTTTATGAATGCATGAAAACAACTTTTTCATAAACATCGAATGGCATGACCTCAGCAGCATTGCATTATCTCATCCACGATGTGTTTCTTCCAGTTGATGCATGCATGAAAATGTTAATGTATGCATGTGTTTCATTTTATTTAGATGATCTAGACGATCTTGGAATGAGATGAAATTGTGGCGAGGGTGATGAGATAGGTTTATGGGATCATCACTGGTTTGTGGGTGTAGCGGGGGTGGATGGAGGTTAATGATAACTCATCTGGAGAGATCCAATGACACTAGTTGAATCGTGAAGTACACGATTAGATAGACGGTTCTGATTCATTGTATTTATGGTGCGAAGATCGAATGGAACACCGCATGTTTGTGATGAATTGGACAGTTGAGATCACTTCCTGAGAATTTTTGGCCTTCACACACTGATTTGGTGATGCGGGGGAACTCTCATTTATAATGGTGAGCACTCCTGCCCCTCGTCAGAAATTTATTTCCCCCTATCCTGGTGCTGCCCTAAATTGGTGTTCAGCGGGCACTCTTATGTTCCCACCTTGGCTCCTTCGGGCGTGCTTCAACTTCCCATGATGCATCCCTTGGGGCTTATACCCATCCTCATGAGCCTCTTGAGGATAGGCTTTGAGGCCATCCCTTTGGGTGCAGAAGACCCTCGGGTCTCTCATATGCCTTGGATGAGGGTATTAGCTGGCATGCGTGGTTGGCCTACTTTTTTAGAAAAGGAACAAAAGATAGCTTTGCTAAAAAAAATCACAATAAAAATATTAATAGTGCATTACATCTTCAACTTACAAAGCCCCATATTCATTATCTCTTCTAGTTTATTCTTTTATCTTCAAACATAATCATTATTCCTTAAGGATTAGATCATGAATTCCAAACCTCTTAATTAAGGTTATTTGAATCAATAAAGGATGATTTGTGGGTTCTACTTCACCTTAATCATTTAAAGAGTAATTCATGGTAATCTTGTTGTGAGTGATGTGTTATCCTATAAACACATGTCTTCGAACATTGAAGATCATCACTTCAATCGTCTGATTTAATTCACAACCTTCATCCAATTAGAAGACATTGGATAAATATTCCACTTTTATCATGCAATAGAGTATTGCATGGGGTTATTCAAATGTTGTAACAACTTCATCATATTGATACAAATGAGATTTTACAATCTCATTTATCACCTTGTCCAACCAACAACTATTGATAGTAATTTTAAACTAATATAATTCATAATCAAAGTGGGATTTTTCCTATGTCAACAACCATACATTAATCATCACCACTTCAATTATAATCATAGCTTCCATCACTACCTTTCCATACACATATTTACTCTTCATTGAAAACAAATGCAATACTATACTTTACAATATCCAAAATTCAACAATAATATCCAAAATTCAACAAAGACCATTTTAAAAATAATTGTCCTTAAAATCCCTCAAAATAATTCAAACTATGATTGAATCACAAAATTATAAGGATTTGTTAACATAGTCTTCCAAGATAAATTTTAACATTTATCGCTAAATAACATCCGACACTCTTAATGTCTCATACCAAAAATTAATTAACCTAATGAAATTTTATCCATGATAGATTAATCACTTCCATAAATAACCCTAATCACTCTATGTCCTCTATAAAAACATCAATTATTAAAAAATAAAACTCAAACATTACCCTTGAAATAAAATCCCATAGTATTCTATTTTCCTTGTGCATATAGGCTTCCCAAAATATCAAATTTCTCCAAAAAGTACACATATCACTCAATACCCATATTATTTTCTAATACCAAGGTGATCCATTTGATAAAACATATGTTCCCAAAATAAAATTAATCTTATTCCATAAACTATTTAATCTGAAAAGAAAAAAATATTACTAACCAGGGACTTCACGTAGGCCAATAGAAGGTGATTCACCCTTTTCACCCTTTGGTTGTGGGTTCGATTCCCACGGTCGTGCCAAACACAATGGGTTTTCACAAATCCTATGGGTTTTCTCTTTCCTAAAACTATATATTTCTTATAATATTATAAAAACATTATAATAACCTAAAAAATAAACATATCATTTTTTAACATCCAAGGTTATTTCATACCTCATATTTTTCATCGGAAAAAAATAACCCATTATTTTTTTAAAGGTGAACGTGTCCAAAAATTCCATTAGTCACCTTAATATTTTAGATCATAAAGCCTAAAAAGGGTATTATAAGACATATCATCCTAACAACTATAATCCCATGGTGGTTTCCATTACTATTAAGAAAACATCATAATATCCAAAGTTTCATAAACCATACCCTAAAACCAACTTTATGGCCCCATCCATGAACATTACATAATCTTGAGTTAATTAAATAATTCACATTGAGGATCCTTTGAAACTTATAGATTTATGGAATTACTCCATAACTCATACATACCAAATTAAGTATTACAAATTTGAAACATCTTCCCACTATACGTTTTATTAATTAAACAATTACTTTTAAAAAGTAAAATTGTTTAGTTTCATGTTTAAAAATCCTATCTTTTTCTTGACCTGATCCTTGAATATATTTTCATTTAAATCCTTTTATGAAAATTTGAAAATATGGGATGAGAATAAAAATCTCTCTAAGAGAAAAAAAACGAGGAAAACCTATTTTCCTTTAGAAAACATGCAAACTATGAATGCTTTATCCTAATGTAATACTTTTACCCTTTATAAATTATTATATACTCTTTATTGAATATAATTTCATTTCTTTTCATTTTTGTAATAAAAAGAATACCATAAAACTCATATAAAGAACATATAACATATCATGTAAACATGGAATGAAATCATACATAAATGTAATACCCATACAGTCAACTTCCACACATATCACTATTACAAATAGAATAGCCATACAGATGACTTCCACACCCAATGCATTGAGGGTTATAATGTAACCACTTGTACTTATTTTTTTATGGAACTACCCATATTTTGATTATCATGTAACCACTCATATTTTTTTTATCATGGAACTAAATATATTTTGTTTATCACATAACCACTTTCAAATTTTCAAGTTCCATTATATAATTATAACACAAAAAATATTTCAATTATTGTTATTTCACTTATAAAATTTTCAATCTCAAAGATTAATTAGAAGACATTTATATAATAAAACCATTAGTAAAACCATTTACAATTCCAAAATAACTTTAAATGGATTATGGTATTTATTTTTCTTTTATAAACATTTTATCTAATAGAGGAAGCCAAATACCAAATAATGGTCATGGCAGCAGAAAAGTCATTGTCACTGCATATGTTAAAAAACATTACTTTTATCGATTAGTAAAATGATTTCAAATAAAAAATTTCATTTCAAAAAATTTGAATGAAATTAAAATTAAAAGGGGTTTATGATGAACCATATAAATGAAAGTGTTGTATATTATCAAAATATGCCTCAATGAATGGAGACTAAGACGAAGTCCCTAACAAGAAACATGTCATTTTCTTAAGGATAAATAAATGACACAATTATGTGTAAAAAATATAAATATACCCAATATAACTGGTTATTTATTATAAGACAATAATATTTCATTAACACATGTTATTGAGAAAACAAAACCAATGACATGGATATTTAACTCAAGGAATTGAAATTGAGTTTAGATTTCCCTTACCTTCTGTGTGACATGTCTCATAAATTGTTTATTGTCTTAAAAAGTAAAATTAAGTTAATTTATACTTTCTTTAGAACAATATTAAATTTTAGGTTTCATTTTATATCACTTATTTTCATTTTATAAAAATTACATAACTATTTATGTTCATATCAGACGTTTTATCGATATTCAATACTTGAGTCCAAAATGAACTTGTTTTGATGTAAATTACCCATGTAGTCAAAATTAAATCATTTATAGAATTTAATTAATTATTTAAATATCATATATATCCAATATATATTTATTTCAAATAATCCATAATATTTTGGAGATAAAAAATGGAATGCACTATTCATGGAGACAGTAGGTCATATATACATAGAAACACTACTTTCATTTCTATTTCATCATAAAAGAATAATAATTAATTTATATGAATATAAATTATAATACCAGAATTATATTAATTTAATATATTTCATATATATTAATTAAAAAAATTATATTTTCCATTTATATAAGGAACGAGTCATGTCGCTTTGAGGGGGCTGTAGTTGACACTTCCACAAAAACATTATCGTATTTACATGACATGGAAATCATAAAGGTGGGTTCTAAATAAAAATTACAAAAGTATAAGGACAATATAAATATTATATATATCATATGTAAAAATATTTTTCTATTATAATTTTCATACACATAAACTGTATTTTTGATACCCATTAAATAGATGTGTGTGTGATTGTCGATAGAAAACATTGCATAAAAACATCCAACAATATTTTGGATAATGGTTTTGTTATGTAATAATATAATAATACAATTTTAAGGAGTGGATAATTTAAATGAAACTAAAAAGAACGAGAGAAAGAGTTATCTCTTAATAGGGTAACTTTTTTGGTTTATATAGAAAGGTTTACTTTGGAATCTTTCTAGCATAAGTGAGCCTTCTCGGATGAGGTTAGGGATTCTATGAAGAGTATTGGGTAGGGCTTGGCAGAACCATATGGTTCTTGAAGTGTTATTTTTAGATAAGAGAGAGTAACATTTATAGGAGAGGGAAGTGGATCCCTTAGAAACTATTAAATTATTAAATTAATATTAATAAATTTTTTACTTACAATTGTTAAAAATGAGATATGTATAAGATAATATGAGTATAGTTCTAAATAATCTCTTCCAATAATTTTGAGAGATGTGTTTATTTTATTTTAAATATTATCATTTTAGTTTATCCTTAATTATTCTCTTTTAATTTTAATTATGGTAACAACATTTTAATTATTGAAAAGATAATAATACTTAACACCCCAAGCTTCCACGATACGTTTCCCATTGAGTAATGAAATATCTTGCGTTATACACAACATCAAGATTCAACACATCACGACCAATCAAGCTAGCCATTAAGAATAGTAATACCCAATTTTTGAAATTTTATAAATTTTATCTTCCAAAATGGACTTCATTTTGGGATTCGTAATATCGAAATTAGCTTAGGGTGAATTTTTGGTATATTTCTGAAAACATTCAATTTTTGATGAATCGTGAAAAACACTGAGTTATTGTTTAAAACCATCTTTTTATTTAAATAATTATTTATTTTATGTAAATTTATTTTAGGTCAAAATAGATACATAATACCTATATAAGTTTGATGTAATTAATTGGTGTTAGTTTATAATAATTTAAGATATATAAAATGTTTATTGAACATTTTACCATCTTTTTCATGCCTCCTATGAGCATTTGCAGCTTTACATAAAACATAATTTCACTACTTATATGAGTTTAATTTCAAAAATCATAGAGACATGGTTGATATCAGTAAATAAAATTTTTTCCAATAAGATGAAAATAATTTTTGGTGATTAGTAAATTTTTACTTTTATTTACCATGGTTAAAAGTAAATAGGGTAATTAAGGGTAAAATGATATTATTATTACCAAAACACATGTCCTAATTATATTGGATAAGTGTAATTCGACCAAAAACAACCTTAGGAATAAAAAAGGATCCTTTAGGTCTAGTTGGATTATATTAGGACATTTATTATTATTTGATTCAAAGAAGAGTAAAAAGTGTCATATTCAATGATTAATAACTAAAACATTTTTGATATAGGGTTACACATAAGATAAATGCGACTATAAATTTTCATTATGAAGATAAAAATATCCCCTACATAATCATATTTTAGTTATTTTTTTAAATATTAAATAACTTAATTTATTTATGACCGAATGATGATGCAGTAATTACGATACTAATTATAAATTAAAATAATTGATATTATAAATATCCAAATAAATGTTATTTTATATTTTTTTATGAATTAAAATAATTTTAAAGGTTAATATTACCTATTATTGTTGGTTAGATGAATTGTTTTCGATGTAATAATGCTGTTATGAGTTTAGAAAAATACAAAATACCAAATAGTGTCAAAATTGACATAATAGAGTTTTTAAAACAAATATTATATTATTCAATGATATTTTATTTCTAAAAATCTATGTTTCAGTAAAAAGACTTATATAATGATATTTGTATCATTAATGAACCTATTGGTGTTATATTGGATGTATTTAGTAATTTTACTAACCATATAATATAAAAATACAAAGAAACAAGGTAAATGTCAAACTATTTAACTAAGTGTTAATTCTAAAAGATAATGTTAATATAGTGACCAAAACGTATAAAAAACCTATTGGTTGAGGGGTTTTATACCCATCCCTACCTTGTCATTTAAATAACTCATTTTGTTTCCATTATAAATTGAATAGGATTTTGTTATAAAATAATATTTCTTGCTTTTCCTAAGGTGCACCGCACCCCCTCTTATAAAAGGGCACTCACCCTTCTCTCTAATTCACACCTTCAAAGCCATTTTTCTCAGCCACCCCCTACACAAATACCCTATAAACTGTCATCCCTTTATCCTATAGTACATACTTTAGTTATAAAGCCATCCTATGGAGCCCTTTTGATCAAATCCAAAGGAAGAACCCAAAGAAGAGATAAATATTTCATCACCTCTTTCAATTTCTTTTCTTCTTCCACATTATCTTTCATTGTTGTTTCCATTCTAAAATAATAGCTTTATTATCTTCTATATAATATGATTTTATTATAAATATGATAAAACCATATTTATAATTATATCCATCCTTTGAATGGCATGTCATCATATGTGCGTACGTACGGCTTACCGTCTCCACATCGTGGTTTAATTGTTATTCAATACATTATTATTTGGATGGGTATAATAATGATGTGTAATTGATGTAAATAATAAATATAAAATGATAATGATTCTATATATATATGAAATACCATCCAATTATATATTATTTTAATATTAAACGAATTATATCATCGCTCGTGCGTACGTACAGATTACCGTCTCCACGAACAAGATGAGATTCATTCCCCATCATATCCATTCAAGAATAATTTTAATTAGATGAATAAAAATGATGGTTAAATACATAATATCATTCTGAATATGAATAAGATACATTTTATCCATAACAAACATTACTTACGTAACAAAGAATATAATGGAAAAGGAATCAACTAACACCCGAAACGACAAAATTACTGAGATATTATTAACAAAGCAATGTTAAAAAACATATATGATATAATATTAATTTATATGATTATTGTATAATTTAATTACAATTATTTCACCATTATACTTGAGTTTAACTTACCCTCAACCATGGAAAAGTACAACGTAAGGGTTAATTTCACGTTCTCATTATTATCTGAGGTTGTTTATACATAAGTATCTACTGGGACCTCATTATCATCCAAATCCATGTTTCTTAAAAATGCATTTCATTTTTTTACTATTTACTATACAATGGGATAAATTAATTTATACACTTATTTGACCTTATATGTTTTGAAAGGAACCTTTCTATCGTTTTCCAAACAAGGTACATTATGACCTTTTCGACCAAATTAACGGAAGAATGTTTTTAACATATACATCGTGTGTGGCTATTTTTTGTAGTTATAACATTTTTGATGCATCACTTAAAAGGTTATAATAATATTTTCAAAATAAATGTCTTCTTTATAATTATGTGACTCTTAAATTATTTTACAATAGAAAGAGATATTTCCCTAAAAAAGGGTTTTGATTTCATCTATTTCACCATACTTTGATCGATTTTAAGATTATTTGATGTTGGTTTATTATGATACAAAATAACCATATTTTATTGAAGGTTTTGTGATATGTTTTACTATGGATGTGTTATTTTTTCATCATTCATGGTTTATGGAAAACGTATTTACATTTCATATGCTATTTTTAATACGAATGTTTGTGTATTGTTTAAACCTTATCATATGTGGAATGCATTTGACATAGTTAGTGATGGGTGGAGCCCTCTATAGCACCTCGATGCATCAGTTATTCTCATGAGACAAACTATTGTATTGGAACAAGGCCTTGACAAAATCTTATTTGATGTCTTAGCATAAGGCCTCTTCTATGTGGCTATGAAAGTCTGGCATTATGCATTCCATTAGTATAAAAGTGGCTATTGATATTTCATGTGATTATTTGATAATTAGAATATCCATTTGAATAAGAAAAAGGAATTATTTGATTTTATCATTGACATTTTATGTTGATGTTCAAGTTTAAAAGGCTTTTTTTAGTCTTATACATTGCCTTAAATGTTTATGCTTATTTATGAAAGTTTCTACTATATTTTTATCCTTACAGAGCATCTAAGCTCACACAATTCTGTGATTTATTTCTCCTAGGATGCGAAGAAGTATTTTATGTCTGACCTGTAGGGATTGTCTAAGCGGATATGAGTGTGGTCCATGGAAACAATGTTGTTGTAGTTTTCTATTTTATAAGGTAATGTAAACCTTATGAATGTATCTAGTACTTCCAAGGATACTAAACTAATCAGTCTTTCGAGACATGATATTTTGTGATCATGCAAATGTTTTGTAATAAGGCACCGACTCTGGGTAACTAGGGTTGGGGCGTTATAGTTGGTATTAGAAAAAATTTACTACAAACCTCAAAATCAAGATTTAGATAAATTTTTATTAGAGCACATTACCCTAAGATAGACATTGAGGATTAGTATAGAAAAACATCCAAGAATTTTGGTATGGTAGAGATTTTTTGAGTTTTCAATGTAATAAATCACTATCTAGATACAAGAAAATAGAGTTGGATTTGGCACAGATGTACCTAGGGGTAAATCCTGAAAACACCACTTTGAGCTAGACTGGAACGGGAATTGGTGCACAACAACGGGCCTTGATACACTCTTAGTTACAACACTCTCGGGAGGATATTCTTAGGAAAATTATCATTTTCATTACAAACCATTATGGAGGTTTTATGAGTATATACTTCCTTAAAGAAACCATTTTTATGATTATGGATTATATCCAAAAACTATTCAGTTTATGTTAAGTATTTTATAAGTTTGGAATTATGTATTTCGATTCATAAAAAAATCTATTTTATGCCATTTCATAGAAATGGCTCCTAGTGTAAGGAATGGAAATCATATCAATACATGTACTCCATGTAGGTATTGCCCTCCTGCTCAAGATAATTATAGTGGAGCTGGAGATACAACTGGTTTTGATCAGCTTATCACTATATTGGGACAATTCACTCAGGTTATGAATAATAACCTTACTCGTATGGATCACCCTGATCCACAGCACGGAGGATCAATGTTAGATCGCTTTATGAGGCAACAACCACCAAAATTCAATGGGGGTAAGAATCCACTAGTAGCTGAGCAATTGATAAAATTTTTAGTGAAAATATTCCATGCCTTGGAGAGTTGCGAAAGGGAAAAGGTTGTCATGGTAGTTTACCACCTCACTGGAGATGCAGATCAATAGTGGTAATTGATTCAAAACAAAAATTAAGATGATGAAGTATCAAATATGGAATGGAGGGAGTTTAATGATATTTTATTATAAAAATACTTTCCTCATGACCATCGAGCAGATATGGGAAGGTAATTTGTGAGTCTAAGGAAAAAGGAGGATGAAAATATCGCAAAGTATGAGGCTAACATTACGAGGTTAGTAAGGCATATGGAAGATTATATATTAAACCCAAGAAGTAAGAATTTTCATTTATTTGATGGGTTAAAACCATTTATGTTTTGAGCATTAGTCTCACAATCCTTCTCGTCATATGAGGATATTGTCTCTTGTACTATCAAGAAGGAAATAGAATTATCTAAGTCTTACAACTTTAAAGCAAAGCAATATAAGTAGAGATCTGTCGAACACTCTGAAAATGGAAAAGGGGAATGAAGGGAATAGTTGAATATCCATCCTGTAGTAAATGTGGGAAGAAACACCATGGTACCTGCCTGAAGGGAATGTGAGTTTGTTACAAGTGTGGTGAAAACGGACACTATGCTCATGATTGGGAGGGGAAGAAAGAGGTTTTCTTTGTTGAATGCTACAATTGTAGAGAAAGGGGTAATTACGCAACTAAATGTTCTAAGCGTCATGGGAACATACCTCAGAAAAGTTCAAGGGGTCTAGGCCATGTTTCTGCAATCACTACTGCTGAGGTTGAAGCTCCGAAAGACTTGGTGGCATGTAATTTAACGGTTTCATCAAGTTTAGAAAATGATTTATTTGATTTTGGATCATCGCATTGTTTCATATATTCTAAATTTTCTAAGAAAATTAGATATTTATAATTTGATTTTACAAGGGAGTTCTCAGCCAAAACTCATAAGGGAAGTATCATCGTAACAATGTTTTATGAATCTGTTCTCATTAGGGAATATAAATTATCTTTATCGGTTGATCTCATCGTCATAACCATGATTGAATTTTATATAATCCTTGGTATGTATTGGATTTCTGACCATCATGTGAAAATTTATTGTAAGATGAATTAATTTAAAATTTTCGATGATGATGATTAAGAACACCTTATCTTTAGAGTAGAATCTTCACCACCTAATTCTTATCTAGATCCACCCTCAGTAGCTCAACTGAATGCAATTATTAGATAGTAAGAGAATGAAATAACTGTGGGTGAGGAAAGGAATTGTCTAATAGAGGATGTACCTATTGTGAAATAATATGTTGACGTGTTTTCATAAGATTTACCTGGACATTAACCATAATGATAAATTGAGTTTTCCATTGATTTAATTCTTGGTTCAAGGCCCATATCGAATACCCCTTATAGAATGACCTCTTTGGAATTAGTGGAACTAAAGTAACAAATAGAAGAATTTAGTAATAAGGGATTTATTCTCCCTAGTGTTTCTCCATAGGGAGACCCTATCCTTTTGTTAAGAAGAAAGATGGATCTATGAGGTTGTGCATTGACTACAAAGAGATCAATGTTATAACAATAAAGAACATGTATCCTATAGCGACTCGGCTTCTTGGTCCTGTCAGACTTTGGAATGTTTCTGCGAATAATTCCAGAACTTGGCGCGAAGACGGCGTGCGATTTCGAGGCCCGGTGTGCCTGGAATTAATTTTATAAGAATATTAAGTATTTTAATACTATGAACGTGGTGGGGGTGTGATATCTTCTAAATGGTAGCTCAGAACGGGAATCTGAGGGCACAGTTGCATCCAGAACGTGTTGTTTACCCTAGGCGAGGTGTAAACATTGCGGGCGCGGGCCTGCGGTGAGAAACACCTTTAGGGGTGTTTCCGTAAATAAGTAGCAAAGTTATTGTGCGAGCGTCGGATCGAATAACTTCTGAACTGAGTCTCGGATGGAAAATCTGAGTCCGCCGTTGCATTCAAAAGGACATGTTTACCATAGGGGTGACATTACTTTTGTTCGCATCGGGCGTCGGGTCCGATGCGAGTTTGGCGTCGGCGGGCGGCTGATATAAATATAACCCCCCCCCCCACCTTTATCGTTCCATTCAATGTTCTTCTCCGTTCATCACCGCCGCTCTGCCGAATAGAGCAAACGAAGCACCCACAAGCTCGGAATTCGACGGCAGACGTTCCAGGAGCGCGCAGCGGAAGCTCTGGAGCATGAATCTGTGGCAGAACGTCGGTGTTTCTCCCGCAAGGTAGGTGGTTTGAGTTTTACAATCCCGTATCACATTTTTTTGTTGTTTTCCTTCAAATTTTTTTAAGGGTTGTATAGTTCGGGTCCCGAGCTTTCCAAAACATGTTTCAGATCTAAATTTGGAGCACCGGGGTGCTCCCGGTGGCTCCTGGATGTTTTACTGTGAAAACTCGGTTTTCCGGCGACGAAGGGTGGCGGTCATGGCTGAATCTGGTGATGGCGCGGTGGCGCAGCAGCAGTTTCCGGTGGTGGAGGTGGCGGCCGAATCCGGCTGCGGCGCGGTGGTTTCCGGCGAGGCTGGCGGTGGTCCGGCCAGGATTTTCCGGGGGTTCTATAAACCCCCGTAACTCGCAAACCGTAAATATTATTTGCGAGCCGTTTGCGGAGATACGCTCCTGGCGTCAAGAAAGACCCTTTGAACTAACTTTGAGGGTTTAAGGGTTCGATACCGTGGCTCGGGAGTTAGAAACGTCGTATAAAATAATATTATTTTATTATTTTACGACTTCGGGCCTTTGTAACTTCTACCCGGAGCGTCCGATTGACGTGTCATCAGTGGCGTTGAGACCCTGAATGTATGACGGACTTTTTGAGACGGTTTCCTAGTGTTCGGACTGTAAATGGTGTGCGGGCCCTATGAGGCCGGGTTTTGGCGTTTGTGGAGAAATGCAGCTTTTGCACCAGGAGTCTGATTTTGGCGGATGAATTGTCGATCATGTGTATTTTTCTGAGGGGATTGCAATGGTGTGATCCGTTTGATCAGTTTCAGAATCCAGGTGTGGGCCCCACCCAAGCTGGCCTTCGGTGAATAGTACCTTTTTCACCGGGTGTTCGTTTTGGACGAGCGAGTAGTCGATTCCACTTGTTTTTTCCGAGGATATCGCCATGGTGGGATCCGCTTGATGGGTTTCGGGATCATTGTGTGGGCCCTGCATGAGCTAGCTCTGGTGAATAGTGCCTTTTTCACCGGTGGTCCGTTTCGGGCGAGTAAACAGCCTATACTGCATGTTTTTTCTATGTTGAACGCGATGGTGGCCTCAGTTTTTTCCTAGGAGTTGCATAGTGTGGCGTTGTGGTGGGTCGCTCGGGTTAGCAACGTCTGGACCAGCAGTGGTTGAGGGTTCTCCCTTGGTTCGTTCCTACGAGGGTTCTTGTGGCATCACAATCTTCGTATGGGTTTGTGATCCTCTCGATGGGATGTTTTAACTGATAGAGTTGTGGCATCCCTCCGGTGGGCCTGGAGAGGATCCTCTAGCATCTTTACCCTGGATCGGGTTCTTTGTATCGTTGTAACCACTTATTCACCGGTGGCGATCCCCTATCTAGCTGGTCATCCCCGTAGGGTTTGTGGCATCATCGGGAAAAGGATCCGCTATGCGGTGGGTCTTGCCCAATAGGGTTTTGGCATCGTCGCGTATATGATCCCCTACTCATCATGAAGTTTATAATAGGGTTGTGGTATCATTGGTTATACGATCCCCTACTCAGCGCTTGGTGTCGGTAGGTTCGTGGTATCATTGGTTATGCGATCCCCTACTCAGCGCGTGGTTTCGGTAGGGTTGTGGCATCATCTGTTCGATCCCCTATATCGCGAGTTGTACCAGATAGGGTTCCGGTATCTTCGTGCCCATCTTTATATGGACGATGATCCTCTATCAGAGTGTGGAGCTTCTATCAAGCGCCAGATCGGGTTGTGGTATCCCCCAGCGGATCCTGGGTGTGATCTCCTATATCTGAGAACTATGTATGCCAGATCGGGTCGTGGTATCTCCTAGTGGACCCTAGGAGTGATTCCCTATCTGTGAGCTACGTATACCGGAGTGGGTCTTGGTATCCCTTAGCAGAACTTAGCGGTGATCCCCTATCCGAGGAGTTTGGTGGTTATATTGTTCCAGGGAGGTTACCTTAGTGATGCTATCCGACGAGCGTGATCTCTCGGGTGAGCGTCTGAGAGGTTTGTGAGAAACCTGATGGAGTGTATCTCTCGGATGAGTGTCATCTGGTATGACAGTGTTTGTGTGGTGTATTCTCCTGGTTGTGGACAGTTGCTGGTGACGAGGTCGGTACCTCTTATGGCTTTGTGACATGATTTGAGTATATCTGGATTGTTCAAGGTGTATGTATGGGCATACACCTGAGCTGAGTTGAGCTGACTAGTTGTTTTTAGCTGAGTATGGTCACGAGATGGAGTTTCTCTCTCGTCTGGGTTCCCTCTGGCATGGTTGAGCAGACTGTTGCCTTTCAGTTGCTCCCTTGGGTTTTGGGTTTTTGGGGTGCCTACTGAGTATGTTTATAATCACCCCTGCACGGGCTTTTCCCGCACATGTTTGTGTCTTGTGCAGAACACATGCCTTTTGATGGAGTCCTTGGAGGACCCGGAGCAGGTAGAGCTTAGTGAGCGAGTTGACCGGGGTGTCTACCGGAGCTGTGCCGAGGGATATTTCTGGCGGGTGTTTGTGGCAGCGTTCCCCTTCTTCAGAGCAGGTTGGACCTGCTTTGTAGTTTTCTTTGGTGGGCCATGTTTTTCCATTTGTACTTTTGTTGTTGCACTCTTGTTTGGGATAGATTGTTTGCATGCATTTACTTTTCAGTTTCTATATCTCTACATTGTTTCATGGAGGCATTTGTGGGTGCGTGTGTACAGGTACCTTAGGCTAATGCCTCCCATGTGTGTGATAGCCTACTCGGCACTGGTCGCCATCCCCTGGCCTATAGGAGGGGGGATTGGGGGGTCGCGGCTCGAGCCCCGTTGGGTCGAGTCGTGATAGAGTGGTATCAGAGGAGGCTCCACCTTTGGGATCTCAGAGCGTAGCTGGTCCAGCTGTGAGTTTGGTTTGGGTTTCATAGCGGTAGTGTTAGGATGTTTCGAGTTCAGCTTTCAGTATAGGGACTCCAGTGTTGGTGCGTCGGCTGACGTATCCATACACCGAGACTCTGATAACCTTCCTTTCGACTCGGGACAATCGTACACTATTCGTAGGGACATAATGGTACATGCATCATATAGGACTGGGTTTTTAGGTATTTCCTTGTCCTTCTTGAGTTAGATCTCCAGATATACTTTTGGACTGTGGTGTGTCTTGAATGTTTTTCAGGATGCCTCCACGACGATAGCCAGCGAGGGTTCTGCAACAGGATTGTGCTGACGACCCACCCCGTGTAGAGGCTTTGGAGCAAGGCGTAGGATCTGAGGTTGCACCTCCAGGTGGTCTACTAGTTGATCGACCACCTGTCGACCAGCTGGTTGTGCCAGCAGTGCAGGACGAGGTTGCGCGGAGGCTGAGTGCACTGCATGAGTTCTAGAGGCAGCGACCTCTAAGGTTCCGGGGTGATACGGACCCCTAGGCAGCTGATGACTGGCTTGAGGTAGTCACCCGGGTGTTCCGCCTAGTGAGGACACCTCTAGATCATATGGTGGTCCTAGCGGCGAGCCTTCTGCATGGTTCTATATGGCGATGGTGGAGTTTGGTGATGCAGTCCCATGACGAGGAGACACTCACGTGGGCAGAGTTTGTGCGGCTCTTCAGGGAGGAGTTCTATCCGGTGATGCTGAGGTCAGTGCGGATCTAGGAGCTTCTGCAGCTTCGACAGGAGAGCATGACTGTGTCGGAGTACTCAGCGAGGTTTATAAACCAATCGCGCTACTCCCTGGATATGGTTCGAGACACGTTCTTTAGGGATTGGACCTTCGAGCAGGGATTATGCAGGGACATCCGAGCAGGTGTGGTTTCCTTGTGCCTGTACACCTATGCTGGAGTGCTGGAGCGAGCGTTGGTGGTGGAGAGTTTTCTGGCTGAGCGGATTCCCCTTGTTAGTGTTGGGCACTCGAGGCCTGAGACTTTTTTAGTCGGATCAACATCTGATAGCCGATGGTAGACTCAGTGGTAAGGACGTGGTCGACGTTTCAGGAGGCAACCCCAGGATGGAGGATCTGAGCCTCAAGGCTCAGAGGGCTCGCAGGCTAGTTTTGGTCAGCCGCAGGAGAGGCGGTGTTACACTTGCGATGGTCGGGGACATCTTGCTAGAGATTTTCTGACCCGACGTGCTGCTGAGAGAGAGTCGGTCAGTGGACCGCCTTGGCAGAGGCAGCGTCTGGAGAAAGGAGGTCCGCAGGGCGGCGGACGTGGCGGCGGAGCTGGTGCAGCGGGAGACGGTGGTAGGCAGTACTAGTTGCCACCACCCCCACCCCCAGGTGGTCCACACCAAGCTCAGGGAGATGGTGGTTGAGGGCGGGGACAGCTTCATGTCCTGGAGGTAGTCGACCCTATGGCAGCGCAGATGGATAGAGGTACACCTTGTGTCTTTTCTACTTACTGCAGAAGTTTGATAGACACTGTTTAGCGGTACCCTTTCTTTTAGTTGCTTGCTCGAGTTTTGTTCAGGGCTTTGGTAAAACCCTGTGTGGGTGTTGTTCGGCATGCTTCGAATGCGTGAGGAGGAGGGATCCTTCCCCCACCGAGATGCATTTTTGGTGACGTGATTAAAACTGTGCGGGCGAGTCAGTACCGCCCAAAGCGAATATTATTGAGGTGTGGTGGATGATTACCTCTGACTTATGCATTCGGGCATGGGTGTTGGTTGGTGATCTCGCTGGTGTGTGAGACCCAGTTGAGTGTCCAGTCGCTTTCCTTGTGCTTAAGGCTTTTCGGGGACGAAAAGTTCTATGGGGGGTGGATGTAGCGACTCAGGTTTTTAGTCCTGTCAGACTTTGGAATATTTCTGTGAATAATTCCAGAACTACGCGCGAAGACGACGTGCGATTCCGAGGCCCGGTGTGCCCAGAATTAATTTTATAATAATATTAAGTATTTTATACCCTGCACGTGGCGGGGGTGTATTATCTCCTAAATGGTAGCTCACAATGTGAATCTGAGGGCACGGTTGCGTCCGAAATGTGCCGTTTACCCTAGGCGAGTTGTAAAATTTGCGGGCGCGGGCCTGCGGTGAGGAACACCACTCGGGGCGTTTCTGTAAATAAGTAGCAAAGTTAGTGTGGGAGCGTCGGCTTGAATAACTTCTGAACGGAGTATCGGATGGAAAATCTGAGTCCGCCGTTGCGTTCAGAATGACACGTTTACCCTAGGGGTGACATTACTTTTGTTCGCATCGGGAGTCGAGTCCGAGGCGGGTTTGGCGCCGGTGGGCGGCTGATATAAATATCAGCACCCCCCCCCCCTTATCATTTCTCTCGACGTTCTTCGATGTTCTTCACCGCCGCTCCACCGAATCGAGTAAACGAAGCGCCCACAAGCTCGGAATTCGACGGCAAACGTTCCAGGAGCGCGCAACGGAAGCTCTAGAGCGCGAATCTGAGGCAGAACGTCGGCATTTTGCCCACGAGGTAGGCGGTCTGAGTTTTACAATCCCATATCACATTTTTGTGTTGTTTTCCTTCAATTTTTTGTAAGGGTTGTATAGTTCGGGTCCCGAGCTTTCCAAAACATGTTTCGGATCTGAATTTGGAGCACCATGGTGCTCCCGGTGGCTCACGGAAGTTTTCCGGCGATGACGGGTGGCGGTCATGGCAGAATCCAGCGACGGCGCGGGGGCGCGGCGGCGATTTCTGGTGGCGGCGGTGGCGGCGCGGCGGAATCCGGCCGCGGCGCGGTGATTTCCGGCGAGGCTGGCGGTGGTCCGTCCAGGATTTTCCAGCGGTTCTTTAAACCCTCCTAACTCGCAAACCGTAACTCCGATTTGCAAGCCGTTTGCAGCGATGCGCTCCTTGCGTCGAGACGGACCCTTTGAACTAACTTTGAGGGTTTAAGGGTTCGGGATCCGGGCCCGGGAGTTAGAAATGTCGTATAAAATAATATTATTTAATTTTTTACCACTTCGGGCCGTTGTAACTTCTACCTGGAGCGTCAGATTGACGTGCCGTCAGTGGCGTTGAGACCCTGATGGTACGACGGACTTTTTGAGATGGTTTCTGGGTGTTCGGACTATGAACGGGGTGTGGGCCCCACAAGGCTGGGTTTTGGCGTTTGCGAAGAAACGCAGCTTTTGCACCAGGAGTCCGATTTTGGCAGATGAATAGTCGATCATGTGTTTTCTTCCGAGGGGATCGCAATGGTGCGATCGGTTCGATGGGTTTCAGAATCCAGGAGTGGGCCCCACTCGAGCTGGCCTTTAGTGAATATTGCCTTTTTCACCGGGTGTCTGTTTTGGATGAGCGAGTAGTCGATTCCGCTTGTTTTTCCGAGGGGATCGCCATGGTGTGATCCGCTCGATGGGTTTCAGGATCATTTTGTGGGCCCCGCACGAGCTAGCTACAGTGAATAGTGCCTTCTTCACCAGTGGTCCGTTTCGGGCGAGTAAACAGCCTATCCTGCGTGTTTTTCCACGTAAAATGCGATGGTGGCCTCAGTTTTGGCCTAGGAGGTGCGCAGTGTGGCATTGTGGCGGGTCACTCGGGTTAGCGACGTCTGGACCAGCAGTGGTTGAGGGTTCTCCCTTGGTTCGTTCCTACTAGGGTTCGTGTGGCATCAGAACCTTCGTATGGGTTTGTGATCCTCTCAATGGGAAGTTTTAACTGATAGTGTTGTGGCATCCCTCCGGTGGGCCCGGAGCAGATACTCTAGCATCTTTACCCTGGATCAGGTTCTTGGTATTGCTATAACCGCTTATTCACGGGCGACGATCCACTATCTAGCTGGTTAACCCCGTAGGGTTTGTGGTATCATCAGGAATATGATCCCATACATGGTGGGTCTTTCCCAGTAGGGTTGTGGCATCGTCGAGTATACGATCCCCTACTCATCATGAAGTTTATAGTAGGGTTGTAGTATCGTTGGTTATAAAATCCCCTACTCAGCGCTTGGTGTCGGTAGGGTTGCAGTATCGTTGGTTATGTGATCCCCTACTCAACGCGTGGTTTCGGTAGGGTTGCAGCATCGTCGGTTCGATCCCCTACATCGGGAGTTGTACCAGATAGGGTTCTGGTATCGTCGTGACCATCTTTATATGGATGATGATTCTCTATCTGAGTGTGGATCTTCTGTCGAGTGCCAGATCGGGTTGTGGTATCCCCCAGTGGATCCTGGGTGTGATCACCTACCTGTGAGAACTACGTATGCCAGATCGGGTCATGGTATCCCCCAGTGGACCCTGGGAGTGATCCCCTCTCTATGAGCTACGTATACCGGAGTGGGTCTTGGTATCCCCTAGCGGACCCTAGCGGTGATCCCCTATCTGAGGAGTTTGGTGGTTCTATAGTTTTAGGGAGGTTACCTTAGTGATGCTATCCGACGAGAGTGATCTCTCGGGTGAGCGTCTGAGAGGTTTGTGAGAATCCCAATGGAGTGTATCTCTCGGATGAGTGTCATCTGGTATGACAGTGTTCGTGTGTTATATTCTCCTGGTTGTGGACAGTTTCTGGTGACGAGGTCGGTACCTCTTGTGGCTTTGTGGCATGATCTGAGTATATCTAGTTTGTTCAGGGTGTATGTATGGGAATACACCTGAGCTGAGCTGAGCTGAGCTGACTAGTTGTGTTTAGCCAAGGATGGTCACGAGATGGAGTTTCTCTCTCGTCTGGATTCCCTCTAGCTGGATTGAGCGGACTGTTTCCTTTCAGTTTCACCCTTGGGTTTTGGGTTTTTGGGGTGCCTACTGATTATGTTTATACTCACCCCTACACGGGCTTTTCCAGCACATGTTTGTGTCTTGTGCAGACCACAGGTCTTTTGACGGAGTCCTAGGAGGACCCGAAGCAGGCAGAGCTTAGTGAGCAAGTTGACCGGGTTGTCTACCGGAGCTGTGCCGAGGGATCTTTCTGGCGGGTGTTTGTGGCAGCGTTCCCCTTCTTCAGAGCAGGTTGGACGTGCTTTGTAGTTTTCTTTAGTGGGCCCTGTTTTTCCATTTGTACTTTTGTTGTTGCACTCTGGTTTGGGATAGATTGTATGCGTGCATTTACTTTTCTATTTCTATATCTCTGCACTATTTCATGGAGGTGTTTGTAGGTGCGTGTGTACAGGTACCTTAGGATAATTCCTCCCATGTGTGTGATAGCCTACTCAGCGCTGGTCGCCATCCCCTGGCCTATTGGAGGTGGGCTTGGGGAGTCGCGGCTCGAGCCCTGTTGGGTCGGGTCGTGATATATCCCCTACCTCTCATTGATGATTTATTCGACTAAATTCCTAGAGCTCAATACTTTTCATTGATTGACCTAGGATCTGGATATCATCAGTTGTGCATGAAGAAAGAATACATTTCGAAGACAGCATTTCGAAACCAGGTACTGGCATTAAATGTTTACAGTATTGCATTTGGGGAATACTAATGCACCCTCTGTCTTCATGGATCTAATGAATACAGTTTTCAAGGAATATCTTGATGAATTTGTAGTGCTATTTATTGATGATATCTTATTATACTCAAAAATCTATGAAGATCATGAAAATTACTTGTGCATTATCCTGAAGACTCTTAGAAGACAGGAATTATATGGGATGTTTAGCAAGTGTGAATTCAGGCTTCAAGAGATTTCTTTTCTTGTCCTTATCATCTCTAAGGATGAAATATCTTTTGGTCCTTCTATGACAAGAGAAATCCAATAATGACCTGCACTGACAAGTATAACTGAGGTATGTAGTTTTATTGGTTTAGCTAGTTATTTTCGCTGTTTCGTTGAGAATTTTTCCCAATTGGTTAACCCATTAACCAAGATCACACATAAAGGGGTTAAATTTATTTGGACAAAAGAGTGTGAAGAATGTTTTAAAGAACTGAAGTGAATATTAGTGAATACTTCTATCTTGACTCTACCATCTTTGAATGGTGGGTTTGTTATTTATAGTGATGCTTCAAAGAGAGGACTTGGTCATGTCCTTATACAGGATGATAGGGTTATTGCCTATGTATCACGATAGCTAAAAAATCTTGAGCAAAACTATCATACTCATGATATTGAGTTAGCATTTTTAATCTTTGAGTTGAGGATTTGGAGACACTATCTCTATGGTGAAAATTGTGAGATATATACTGATCACAAGAATTCAAAGTATATTTTCTCACAGAAAGAGCTCAACATGAGGCAAAGGAGATGGCTTGAACTATTAAAGGATTATGATTGCACTATACACTACCACCCGGGGATGGAAAATAAGGTGGCAGATGCTTTGAGTAGAATGGATCATGGAGTTTTGAACAAGATGAGAGTTGAAAAGGATCCTATTTACATGGATCTAGAAAATATGGATATGGGAATCAAAATCGAAGGTGAAACAACAATAATTTTTCAAATGGTTGACAAATCATCTTTACTAGAAAGGATAAAGAGTTCTCAGACCGGTGATGATGATTTTTAAAAGAAGTTTAATGCTATGAATGATGGGAGATTTAGTGCCTTTGTGTATGAAGATGGAATTTTGAATTTTCAGAATAGACTTTGTGTTCCTAATATTCCTGATCTAAAAAGGGAATTGTTGGATGATGCTCATAGTTCCAATTTCTATATACACCCTGGTAGCACTAAGATGTATAGAGATTTGAAGGAATATTTTTGGTGGGAAAACATGAAGAGGGAGATTGTTGATTTTGTGTCAAGATGTATGCTTTGTCAAAAAGTGATTGTTGGAAGGCAACGGCCTAGAGGAGTCATGCAACCTATTCCCATACCAAAGTGGAAATGGGATAATTTGATGATTGACTTTTTCATGGGACTACCAATGACTCCTAGAATGAACGATGCAATATGGGTCATTATTAATTGTCTTACCAAGTCAGTACATTTACATTCTATAAGAGAAGATTTGCCACTTGAACTATTGTCAATACTATATATTAATGAAGTTGTAAGACTTCATGGAGTACCACTATAGATTTTTTCTCATCATGATCCACATTTTACCACATGATTCTGGAAAATTGTTCAGGAAGCCTTGGATACTAAACTTCATTTGAGCATTACCTACCACCCTCAAATGGATGGACAATTAGAACAGACTATTCAAACCACAGAAGACAAGTTGGGATCATGATCACTTGACGTTCAATTTATGTGGGATGAATATTTTCCTCTAGTAGAATTTTATTATAACAAGTAATTCCATTCAAGTATTTAAATGTCACCAAATGATGAGTTATATAGAAAGAGATGTCACATATTAACTGGTTGGGGTGATGTTGGTGAAAGAAAACTCGTAGGCCTATAACTGGTGAAGGAAACGATGGAAAAGGTCAAGGTAATCCAAAACCACATCAAAGAAGCTCAAAGTAGACAGAAGATCAATGTTGATAACCAAAAAATGAATTTGGAATTTTAGGTAGGAGATTATGTTTTCTTGAAGGTATCTCCATGGAAGAATGTTATATGTTTCGTTAAGAAGGGAAAATAATGTCCCAGGTACATCAGACCTCTCGAAATTCTATAATGAATTGGGGCTATTTCTTACAATTTTGAAATGCCGCCAAGTCTCTCTAAAGTTGATGATGTGTTCCACATATCACTACTGCGAAAATACATACATGGCTCAACGCATGTACTCACCAATGAGGAATTAGAACTGGAATAAGGTCTATCTTATTGTAAAGAGCCTATCATGGTTCTTGATACAAGAGAAAAAGTGCTGAGAAACTGGATGACTCGTCCAGTAAAACATCTATGGAGAAACCATAAGATGGAAGAAGAAACATGGGAACCCGAGGAACATATGATGACAAACCACCCGAATATTTTTATGCAGTAATATTCTAGAAATTTTGAGGGATAAATTATTTGAGGTAAGGGATAATGTAACACCCCAAGCTTCCACGGTAATTTTCCCTTTGAATAATGCAATAGCTTTCATTTTTCGCAACTTCGAGATTCTAACACATCGAGACCGATCAAACTAGCCGTTATGAATAGTAATACCCACTTTTTGAAATTTTATAAATTTTATCATTCCAAATGGACTTCATTTTCAGATTTAGAATATCAAAATTATATTAGGGGTAATTTTTGTTATATTTCTGAACACATTCAATTTTTTATGAATAGTGAAAAACACTAAGTTATTGTTTAAATCCGAATTTTTATTTAAATAATTATTTAGTTTATTTAAATTTAATTTAGGTCAAAATAGATACATAATACCTATATAAGTTCAATTTAATTCATTGGAGTTAGTTTATAATAATTTTAGATATATAGAAAGTTTATTGAACTTTTTACTGCCTCTTACCCACCTCCTATGAGCATTTGTAAATTTACATAAAACAAAATTTTTCCACTTCTGTGAGTTGAATTGTAACACCCAAAGATTTCATAGTGTGTTATTTCTTCAAAATAATTCAATAAATTGCACTACATGCAACACCGAGTTCAATCACACCATGACTTACAAAAATAAGCCATTCAAAAGAGGTTATGAATAGTATTATATAAATTTTAAACTTTATATAATCCTTATAATTTTAGAATCCATATTATGAGTTTCTTTGATATAATGCAAGAACAAATTCATTTTCAGTATTGCACTTTTATCAAATTTTAATAGTGAACACTTTTTAAATACAATATTTTAAACATTTTGACTAAATGGGGACATCAAAAAATGTTTAAAATGAAACATCCCAAGCTTCCACGGTACGCTTTCCTTTGAATAATACAGTAGCGTGTGTTGTACGCAACTTCGAGTTTTAACACACACCACAACCGATCAAACTAGCCGTTTTGAATAGTAATACCTAATTTTCGAAATTATATATATTTTATATTTCAAAATGGACTTCATTTTTGGATTCGGAATATCGAATTTAGCCTAAGGTGAAATTTTGGTACATTTCGGATAACTTTCATATTTTGATGAATAGTGAAAATTAGTAAATTTAAATTAAAAACAACTTTTTTAATAAAAATAATTAATAGTGACAAATTATGAATTTGAGTGGTTTTAAAGTATATTTAGAATATATTTTTACCATTTAATATAATTTTGGTCATTGAACATAATTTTACAATTAAACCGAACATAAACAAGTGTCAATCTTTTGATAGTTATTATCTCTTAAAAACACGCTTTTTGTTTTGACAGCGGGAATTAATTTTAAATTAATTTCTGCCACTTCTGTGTTTTGAATTTAGGAAAATGGATTCCATATTTGGAATCAGGATGTTCAAATTGTGTAAATAGGTAACTTTTATTTTTAGACATTTTGAATAATTACTGCGGTAAATATTTTATTTACCATGGTTAAGGGTAAATCCGGTAATTAAGGGTTAAAAATTAATATTATAATAATACTAAATTACCCTAAAACGTGTCATAACCTTATTGGTGGACACATACCCGACCATGGGCATCCTTGGGTCAATTTGGGGACCCCTTGGAGCCACATGAATGTGGTAGGGACACATTATATTAATAAAGTTAAAATAAAAATAAAAATGGCATAAGCTTAAATCTTTTAGAAGAACAATTTTAACATAGGGATATACATGTTGGATTTTCGATTATAAATATTCATTAGAAAGCTAAACAGATTTCCTACATAATGATATTTTATTTATAATTTTTAGACATCAAATAATGTAAATTATTAATGACACAATAATGATGCAATGTTTACCCCATTAATAAATCATTTAAATAAATAAGATTATAATGATTAAAATATTATCTAAAACCTGTCAAATTATTATTGGTTGATGTTATTTAGAATATTATTCATCTTATCTTCGACCTCAATGATTTTTGGACCATTATAAACTGAATATAATTATATTATAAAGTAATACCTTCACTCTTTCCTAAAGAGCCCCTCCTCTCCCTTATAAAAGGAGACCACTTCTACTCATTCCTTACACCTCTCAAGACACTTGGCTCGTCCAAACTCTACCCAAATAAGCTCCCCACATCTCTCTCCTCCTCCTTGAAGCTTCCCCTTAGGCAGAAAGCATTTCAAGAAGTCCTTTGGTTCCAACCAAAGTGAGTTACCTAAATTAAAGGTAACGATTTCTCTTAAATTATTTTCATTTATTTTGCTTCTCCAACCCCCAAACTCTTTTTATTTCCTTTCTTTTGTAACAACACCAGTATCCACAATATACTAGGATGTTGTTATAAGAAGGATTCAAACTACACATACACACAACTCCATCTAATGGATGATGAACATAATGTTTCTGTGGATGGCAAACTAACGCCTCACGAAATGATGATTGTTCAAATACATCTTACCGCCTCTCATGGTGGCCATTATGATGGAACTGTAATTAAATATGACATTAATGATATATATTTTATATATAATCTTCTGTAATTCCATTTTATTTCATACCATTATTCGTTTCATGTTGTATATACATACGATAATTTCATTTGAGGAAGTGCGGACTACCGCCCCCTTAAAATGATATGACTCGTTCATACCACACATGGAACGTATAAAGGATGGTGTTAATGAACATAAGTAACATATATAAAATATTATATTTTACTGGAATAGTAATATACCTATGTATAATTTGGATTCGATTCTTTTAAAATAAAAATTAAATGGAAGTAGCGTTCGTGCGTACGTACGGACTACCGTCTCCACGAACGCGATGAGATTCATTCTCCATCGTATCCATTCAAGTATAATTATAATTTGATGATTTAAAAATTATGTTTAAAGACTTGATACCATTCTGGATTTGAATAATATACAACCTATCCTTTACAAACATGCCTTACGTAACAAAACATACAAAAGCACACAAGTAAGTTCACACCCGAAACAACGATAATACTAAGATATTATTATCAAATCAATATTAAAAGATCATATATGATATCATATTAATATATATGATTCATGAAAAATTTAATAACAATTATTTAACCATTATAAAGGAGGTTAACCTACCCCAACCAAGGAAATGTACAAGGTAAGGGATTTTCTTATCTCACTTTCAATTCCGTGAGATTTCCATTGTTCGCCACTAAATTATTGAAACTGGTGTATTGTGTACTGCCATTTGATATATATTATCATGATTCTCTTTATATTAATGTTATTATATAATCATTTGGTGTTTATTAACTTTTGGCCATACGACTCAGTTGATTACAACGTGGTAAGGGGTTTTCATCTCACTCCTTATTCCCGTGAGATTCATGTCATATTGCCACCATCACCTTTTGTGTGGTGTATGTACTACCCATAATTATATTCTTTGTGTAATACACTCTAATTTATGTGTATTTACATAATCATTGTATGATACCACTTTCATGGGTTGTATGTTTCATAAGTTACCAAATTGGTAAGGGTTATTTCACAATCTCTTCATTATCCGAGGTTGTTTATACGTAATAATCTACTGGGATCTCGTTATCATCCACATCCATGTTTCTTTAAAATGTATTTCAAAACATTTTATAATATTTAAAATAATATGGGTTAAAGTCATTTATACCCTTGTTTGAATTTTTATAAGAGGTTTACAAGGGAATCTTTCCGTCGTTTTCCAAACAAGGTGCTTTTTAACCTTTTCGACAGAATTAAGATAAGAATGTTTTTTTTAACTTATACGGCGGGTGCGGTTATTTTCCGCCGTTATAAAATCGTCAATGCTTCCCTTACAAGCTTATAAGAATATTTTCAATGAAATTTTTTTATTTTATATGGATTTTAAATGATTTCAAATTAAAAGGAGATATTTCTTTAAAAAGAATATTGATTTCATCTATGTCAACATCCATTGATGGATTTTAAGATTATTTGAAGTTGATTTATTATGATACAAAACTTCTATATTTCATTGAAGGTTTTGTGATATGTTTGACTGTGGATGTGCTATTTTTATACCATTCATAGTATATGGTGAAATTATTTACATTTTGTATGTTAGTTCCAATAAGAATGTTTATGTTATATTTCAACCTTTACTTCATATTAATGTGTTGGACAAGTATGTTCCTGGTTGGGAACTGGTTAAAGTAAGCCCTCCAGGTTGGGGACTGGTAAAAGTAAGCCCTCCAGGTTAGGGACTGGTAAAAGTAAGCCCTCAGGTTTGGTCTCCGGTTATTAGAGGCACTCCGGCTTGGTGTCCGGTTATTAGAGGAACTCCGGGTTGGTGTCCGGTTATTAGAGGCACTCCGGGTTGGGTTCCGGTTACTGTTTTCCCCAAGGTATTGGGATGAGGCCTTGACAAAGAAATTAAAGTGCATCATTATGAATTCCATCATTATGAAAGTGGTTATTGATTTTTCATGTGATTATTCGATTAGTAGAATATCCATGTGAATAAGTAAATGGAATTATTTCATTTTATTTATGCCATACTATGTTAAAAGTTCATGTTTGAAAGGCTTTTGTTTTAGTTATACATTGCCTTAAATGTTTATTCTTATTTATGAATGTTTCCGCTATATTGTTATCCTTACTGGGCATTTGAGCTCACCCCTTTTCTATGTTTTATTTTTCCCAGGAAGTGAAGAAGTAAGTTATGAATGACCTGCAGGGATATTATGTGGGGATATGAGTGTGGATTATGGAGACAATATGTTGTTGTAGTAGTTTTTCATTTTATGATGTAATTTAAAACTTATGAATATATCTAGTGTTTCCAAGGATACTAAACCAATTGGTCTTTCGAGATTTGATCTTTCATGTGATCATGCCAATGTTATGTAATAATGCACCAACTCTGGGTAACTGGGGTCGGGGCGTTACAGTTGGTATCAGAGGAAGATTAGTACAAACCTTGGAATCTAGATTTAGATAAACTCTGATTAGAGCACGTAGACTTAAGATGAACTTTGAGGATTAGTATAGAAGAACTTCCTAGAATTTTGATATTGTAGAGATTTTGTGAGTTTTCCGAGCAATACATCCCTGTCTGGATACGAGAAGGTAGAGGCGGCTCTGGCACATATGTACCTAGGGGTAAAACCCGAAAACACCGCTTTGAGCTAGACTCGAACGGGAACTGGTGCACGACAACGGGCCTTGCTGCACTCTTGGTTACGACACTCCCGGGGGATATGCTTAGGATAATTTTCATTTTATTTAGAAACCATTATGAAGGGTTTATGAGTATATACATCCTCAAATGAGACATTTTTATGATTATGGATTATATCCATAAATAGTTCAATTTATTTTAATTGTTTTATAAGTATTGGATTATGTATTTTGATTCATAAACTGATCTTGTGTATTCCATTGTTTAGAAATGGTGCCCAGTAGAAGGAATGAGAACTCCAGAAATGCATATGATCCACAGAGAAGGAAGGATCATATATTTTATGGTCTTAAGATAGAATTTATAAGAGAAATAGTCTCCCATGTATTATCATCATATGAAGAAATAATATCATGTGTTGATAAGATAAGTAAAGAGTTTACTGAGTCCTATGGATTTGAAGGGAAGTAAGAGAAGAAAAGGATGGAAGAGAGAAAGATGGATAAAGGGAATATGGAAAAGAAGAATTTTCCCATATGTGGTAACTGTGGAAAGAAACACCCTGGAACTTGCCTGAAAGGAATGGGAGTTTGTTATAAGTGTGGAGGAAAAGGGCACAAAGTACGTGACTGCAAGGTTAAGAAAATGGTTTTAAATGTACAACGCTTCATTTGCAAGGAGTTTGGACACTACGCGAACCTATGTCCCAGTCATCAGACTATGCCGCAAATGATGTTATTGGACAATAATCAAGTTATGATACTACCACAGATGAAGAGGAATGATTAGAGTTCTTTTGTTGATTATGTCAATTGAGTGTTGTATCAACAATGTACTTGTTATAATAATTATAGAGTACATAAGGATTGTACTGCAGTACTATTTCATTAAGGAATTGAGATTTTGTGGAACAAAGAAAAGTGACTCAATAGCAGGATAAATTTTTGGAAAATATATGGTTGAAAGAATGATAAATCATAATATAGTTCTGATACGGAGGTAGTGATTTTGGAATAATATGTGATTGTTTTGGATAAATTATATTGGATATTCTTGACTACCTTGGAACTGATTAATGATTTGTATATTCCATCATTGTTGGGGTTTAAAACATTTTTGGATTAATGAAGTATATCCAGCATTCTATATGGAATAAGGGATCATGAATATAATCAATAAGGGATATGGTAATACATGATGAAGGTATTCATATGCTATTACGGGGTAAAAAGGATCTATATTATGTTTACCTTCCTTATAAATGTTGGACTGTTAGTTTGGACAGAAGTATTTTGGATAGTTCTAGTTAGGATTATTTTTGATTGCCATAAAAGGACTACCCGGAGGTCCGGCGGCAACCTGTCGCATCCGGCAAGGCTGCAAGACTTGAACCCGCAACAGAAGGGTGACAAGGGTGTATCACCTACCACTGGCCCATGAAATTTCCTAGATTAAATAATGTAGTTTTTATTAAAATATCTTGTAGATGAATTATAAATTCGTTTATTTTGGAACCCTATACGAATAGCGTAAATAGAATTTTTTTTACATTCTATTATCTTTTAGAGTGAAATATGAGTTTGTGGTAAGAATTTATTAATGGATAAAACTCTAATTATAAAGTGAGTATATCTCCTTATGATCTTAGCCAATCTCATAAATAAATTCCTCAACATTAATAAAAGGAACTTAGAACAAAAATGTTGTTCTAGATGGTACCTTAAATCATCACTAATTTATGTCTTTGGGATTTTTGGCCTTTTCATAGCCATGTTCTCTACCACTATCCATCAGATAATTGATGGTTAGATTTCTCCTCCATATCCATATTTTCCTACATGGAACCCTAGTATGTGTTATGTTTGGTAATCTTCATACTTTCCACTCTTTGTTTTAAATAGAGGCCTCATTAATTCATTTTTCGATGTAGGATTTCAACTAAGATATTTTGATACGTCAAAAATGTGTTATCCTAATACCCTATGTTTTGTTGAACCGATGGTATTTCAAATCATCATAGATTGATGAATTTAAGGACCTCAATTTTACACTTGTTTGTGATTGATGACCTCAATCACTACCTATAAATATTTACGTTTTTCCCCCAATTATATGTCTCTAATTGCCACCAATGTTCTCCTAATAGAGATCATAATTTGGTGGTGACCCTTTCATTTCTCTTTTCCTCATATTAAGACTAAATTTTAGTAACCCAATTTCCGATGTGGGTTTTCCCACAAATATATTTTCTATTTTCAACCTTTTATTTTTGAATAACAATTTCAAATTGCGAGGACGCAATTTATTGAAGGAGGGGAGAATGTAACACCCCAAGATTTCATAGTGTGTTATTTCTTCAAAATAATTCAATAACATGCACTACACGAAACACCGAGTTCAATCACACCATGACTTACAAAAATAAGCCATTCAAAAGAGGTTATGAATAGTATTATCTAAATTTTAAACTTTATATAATCCTTATAATTTTAGAATCCATATTATGAGTTTCTTTGATATAATGCAAGAACAAATTCATTTTCATTATTGCACTTTTATCAACTTTTAATAGTGAACCATTTTTAAATACAATATTTTAAACATTTTGACTAAATGGGGACATCAAAAAAAGTTTAAAATGAAACATCCCAAGCTTCCACGGTACGCTTTCCTTTGAATAATACAGTAGCATGTGTTGTACGCAACTTCGAGTTTTAACACACACCACAACCGATCAAACTAGCCATTTTGAATAGTAATACCTACTTTTCGAAATTATATATATTTTATATTTCAAAATTGACTTCATTTTTGGATTTGGAATATCTAATTTAGCCTAAGGTGAAATTTTGGTACATTTCAGATAACTTTCATATTTTGATGAATAGTGAAAATTACTAAATTTTAATTAAAAACAACATTTTTAATCAAAATAATTAATAGTGATAAATTATGAATTTGAGTGGTTTTAAAGTATATTTTGAATATATTTTTAACATTTAATATAATTTTGGTCATTGGACATAATTTTACAATTAAACCTAACATAAACAAGTGTTAATCTTTTGATAGTTATTATCTCTTAAAAACACGCTTTTTGTTTTGACAGCGGGAATTAATTTTAAATTAATTTCTGCCACTTCTGTGTTTTGAATTTAAGAAAATGGATTCCATATTTGGAATCAGGATGTTCAAATTGTGTAAATAGGTAACTTTTATTTTTAGACATTTTGAATAATTACAGCGGTAAATATTTTATTTACCATGGTTAAGGGTAAATCCGGTAAATAAGGGTTAAAAAATAATATTATAATAATAATAAATTACCCTAAAACGTGTCCTAACCTTATTGGTGGACACATACCAGACCATGGTCATCCTTGGGTCAATTTGGGGACCCCTTGGAGCCACTTGTATGTGGTAGGGACACATTATATTAATAAAGTAAAAATAAAAATAAAAATGGCATAAGCTTACATCTTTTAGAAGAACAATTTTTACATAAGGTTTTACATGTTGGATTTTCGATTATAAATATTCATTAGAAATATAAAATAATTTCCTAAATAATGATATTTTATTTATAATTTTTAGACATCAAATAATTTAAATTATTAATGACACAATAATGATGCAATGTTTACATCATTAATAAATCATTTAAATAAATAAGATTATAATGATTAAAATATTATCTAAAACCTGTCCAATTCTTATTGGTTGATGTTATTTAGAATATGAGTCATCTGATCTTCGACCCCAATGATTTTTGGACCATTATAAACCGAATATAATTATATTAAAAAGTAATACTTTCACTCTTTCCTAAAGAGCCCCTCCTCTCCCTTATAAAAGGAGACCACTTCTACTCATTCCTTACACCTCTCAAGCCACTTGGCTCGTCCAAACTCTGCCCAACTAAGCTCCCCACATCTCTCTCCACCTCCTTGAAGCTTTCCCTTAGGCAGAAAGCATTTCAAGAAGTCCTTTGGTTCTAACCAATGTGAGTTACCTAAATTAAAGGTAACGATTTCTCTTAAATTATTTTCATTTATTTTGCTTCTCCAACCCCCAAAATCTTTTTATTTCCTTTCTTTTGTAACAACACCAGTATCCACAATATACTAGGATTTTGTTATAAGAAGGATTCAAACTACACATACACACAACTCCATCTAATGGATGATGAACATAATGTTTCTGTGGATGGCAAACTAACGCATCACGAAACGATGATTGTTCAAATACATCTTACCGCCTCTCATGGTGGCCATTATGATGGCACTGTAATTAAATATGATATTAATGATATATATTTTATATATATGCTTCTGTAATTCCTTTTTATTTCATACCATTATTCATTTCATGTTGTATATACATACGATAATTTCATTTGAGGAAGTGCGGACTACCGCCCCCGTAAAATGATATGACTCGTTCATACCACACATGGAACGTATAAAGGATGGTGTTAATGAACTTAAGTAACATATATAAAATATTATATTTTACTGGAATAGTAATATACCTATGTATCATTTGGATTCGATTCTTTTAAAATAAAAATTAAATGGAAGTAGCATTCGTGCGTACGTACGGACTACCGTCTCCACGAACGCGATGAGATTCATTCTCCAGCGTATCCATTCAAGTATAATTATCATTTGATGATTTAAAAATTATTTTTAAGGACTTGATACCATTATGGATTTGAATAATATACAACCTATCCTTTACAAACATGTCTTACGTAACAAAACATACAAAAGCAAACAACTAAGTTCACACCCGAAACAACGATAATACTAAGATATTATTATCAAATCAATATTAAAAGATCATATATGATATCATATTAATATATATGATTCATGAATAATTTAATAACAATTATTTCACCATTATACAGGAGGTTAACCTACCCCAACCAAGGAAAAGTACAAGGTAAGGGATTTTCTTATCTCACTTTCAATTCCGTGAGATTTCCATTATTCGCCACTAAATTATTGAAACTGGTGTATTGTGTACTGCCATTTGATATATATTATCATGATTCTATTTATATTCATGTTATTATATAATCATTTGGTGGTTATTAACTTTTGTCCATACGAATCAGTTGATTACAACGTGGTAAGGGGTTTTCATCTCACTCCTTATTCCCGTGAGATTCATGTCATATTGCCACCATCACCTATTGTGTGGTGTATGTACTACCCATAATAATATTCTTTGTGTAATACACTCTAATTTATGTGTATTTACATATTCATTGTATGATACCTCTTTCATGGGTTGTATGTTTCATAAGTTACCAAATTGTTAAGGGTTATTTCACAATCTCTTCATTATCCGAGGTTGTTTATACGAAATAATCTACTGGGATCTCGTTATCATCCACATCCATGTTTCTTCAAAATTTATTTCAAAACATTTTTTAATATTTAAAAGAATATGGGTTAAATTAATTTATACCCTTGTTTGACTTTTTAGAAGAGGTTTACAAGGGAATCTTTCCGTCGTTTTCCAAACAAGGTGCTTTTTAAACTTTTTGACAGAATTAAGATAAGAATGTTTTTTTAACATATACAGCGAGTGCGGTTATTTTCCGCCATTATAAAATCGTCAAAGCTTCCCTTATAATCTTATAAGAATATTTTCAAAGAAAATGTTTTATTTTATAAGGATTTTAAAAGATTTCATATTAAAAGGAGATATTTCTTTAAAAAGAATATTGATTTCATCTATGTCAACATCCTTTGATGGATTTTAAGATTATTTGAAGTTGATTTATTATGATACAAAACTTCTATATTGTATTGAATGTTTTGTGATATGTTTGACTATGGATGTGCTATTTTTATACCATTCATAGTATATGGTGAAATTATTTACATTTCGTGTGCTTGTTCCAATAAGAATGTTTATGTTATATTTCAACCTTTACTTCATATGAATGTGTTGGACAAGTATGTTCCAGGTTGGGAACTGGTTAAAGTAAGCCCTCCAGGTTGGGGACTGGAAAATGTAAGCCATCCAGGTTAGGGAATGGTAAAAGTAAGCCCTCCGGTTTGGTCTCCGGTTATTAGAGGCACTCAGGGTTGGTGTCCGGTTATTAGAGGCACTCCGGGTTGGTGTCCGGTTATTAGAGGCACTCCGGGTTGGGTTCCGGTTACAGTTAGCCCCAAGGTCTTGGGATGAGGCCTTGACAAAGAAATTAAAGTGCATCATTATGCATTCCATCATTATGAAAGTGGTTATTGATTTTTCATGTGATTATTCGATTAGTAGAATATCCATGTGAATAAGTAAATGGCATTATTTCATTTCATTTATGCCATGCTATGTTGAAAGTTCATGTTTGAAAGGCTTTTGTTTTAGTTATACATTGTCGTAAATGTTTATTCTTATTTATGAAAGTTTCCTCTATATTGTTATCCTTACTGGGCATTTGAGCTCACCCCTTTTCTATGTTTTATTTTTCCCAGGAAGTGAAGAAGTAAGTTATGAATGACCTGTAGGGATATTATGTGGGGGTATGAGTGTGGATTATAGAGACAATATGTTGTTGTAGTAGTTTTTCGTTTTATGATGTAATTTAAAACTTATGAATATATCTAGTGTTTCCAAGGCTACTAAACCAATCGGTCCTTCGAGATTTGATCTTTCTTGTGATCATGCCAATGTTATGTAATAATGCACCGACTCTGGGTAACTGGGGTCGGGGCGTTACAGTTGGTATCAGAGGAAGTTTAGTACAAACCTTGGAAACTAGATTTAAAAAAACTCTGATTAGAGCACGTAGACCTAAGATTAACTTTGAGGATTAGTATAGAAGAACTTCCTAGAATTTTGATATTGTAGAGATTTTGTGAGTTTTCCGAGCTATACATCCCTGTCTGGATACGAGCAGGTAGAGGTGGCTCTGGCACAGATGTACCTAGGGGTAAAACCCGAAAACACCACTTTGAGCTAGACTCGAATGGGAACTGGTGCACGACAATGGGTAATCAATCTGTTATGAGTTTCACAAAAATCAACTATTGAATAGTGTCAAAATTGATATAAAAGAGTTCTTAAAACAAATATTATATTATTAATTGATATTAAATTCCTAAAAATCTAAGGTTCAGCCAATAGACTTATATCATGATAGGTTCATCATTAATGGACCACTTGGGGGTCGCTTGGATGTATATAGTAAGTTTATTAACCATATTATATAAAAATACAAAGAGACATTGTAAAAGTGAAACTAATTAACTTAGAGTTAATACTTAAAGATAAGGTTAATATAAGTACCCAAACCTATCTAAATTCTATTGGTTGAGTTGTTTTCGACCCATCCCCACCTTAACCTTTGAATAGTCAACTTTGGAGCCATTAGAAACCGAATATGAATTTATTATAAATTAATATTTCTAGCTTTTCCAAAGGTGCCCCTCACCCCTCTTATAAAAAGGCACTCCTCCTTCTGATTTCTTCACACCTTCAAAGCCCTTTGGTTCGGCCAAACCCTGCCCAAATACTCTCCCAGCTTCCCTCACTACAACCTAGAGGCCTTAGTTTGATCAGAAGGCCAACCTAAGGAGCCATATTGATCAAATCAAAAGGAAGAACCCGAAGAAGAGGTAATGATTTCACCACCCTTTTTCCAAGTTCATTTCTTCTTCCACTTCATCTTTCTTTGTTATTACCATTATAAAATAATAACTCTAGTATAATATATATACTATGATGTTATTATAAATATGTTACAACCATATTCAGTATTCTATCCATCCTTTGAATAACATGTCACCATACGTGCATACGTACGGCTTACCGTCTCCACGTCGTGGTGTAATTGTTATTCAATATATTATTATTTGGATGGGTATAATAATGATGTGTAACTCATGTAAATAATAAATATAACATGTTAATGATTCTGTATATGTGATATACCATCCATTTATATATTATTTTAATATCAAAAGAAGGATATTGTCGCTCGTGTGTACGTACGGACTACCATCTCCACGAACGCGATGAGATTCATTCTCCATCGTATCCATTCAAGTATAATTATCATTTGATGATTTAAAAAAGAATTTTTAAGGACTTGATATCATTCTGGATATTAATAATATACAACCTATCCTTTATAAACATGTCTTACGTAACAAAACATATAAAAGAAAACAAGTAAGTTAACACCCGAAACAACGATAATACTAAGATATTATTAACAAATCAATGTTAAAAGATCATATATGATATCATATTAAAGTAAATGATTTTTGTATTATTCAATTACAATTATTTCACCATTATACAGGAGTAAAACCTACCATCGACCAAGGAAAAAGTACAAAGTAAGGGATTTTCTTATCTCACTTTTAATTCCCTGAGATTTCCATTTTTCGCCTCTAAATTATTGAAAGTGGTGTATTGTGTACTGCCATTTGATATATATTCATGATTCTATTTATATTCATGTTACTCTGTAAATCATTTGGTGGTTATTAACTTTTGTCCATACGACTCAGTTGATTAACGTGGTAAGGGGTTTCTTATCTCAATTTTAATTTCGTGAGATTTCCATTGATCACCACTTAATTATTGCATGTGGTGTATGTGTACTGCCCATGATTGTATTCATTGTGTAATATTCTTTAATTTATCGGTATTTACATCATCATGGTATGATACTTCTTTCATGGGTTTATGTTTCGTATGTTACCTAATCGGTAAGGGAATTTGAGATTTCAATTCCCACTCATTTGGCTTTACGCATATTTCATTGATTATATTACTCCATGATTATGTGTGGAATCACTATTCATTTGATTATGTCATAATTTCCACTCCCCTTACTGTGGATATAAGTTTGATACACATAATCACTCATTGGAAATTCTCAAGCCATTGATATGAATTTGATAAGAGTAATTTTAACTCATTCACCATTTATTGAGTTAAATATCCAATTCGTTGGTGTAGTTTTTACAAGAATATGTGTGAATATCCTTTGATTGTTTTACACTGAATATCCAATCATATTTAGTGTATTTATATTTGTCACACATAATTATGTCGTTGATTTATCCTTAACCTAAGGATACATCCTTTATGAGAGATTTCATCTCAATTTACATTCCATTGAGACTTCTTTGTTGATATACACCAAATCAATTTTATGTGGTGTATGTAATGTACTTTGACATAGTATATCATGAATCCCTTTATTCTCATGATATTACAAAGTTTTGATTACCTCAATTATTTGTATTCAAGTGTCTCTTTTGGTTAGAATCTGTAACTAAAATACCATTTGTAAATGTTTTAAAGACTTATTATTCTAAATCTTGCTCATTAATGTCCATGTTTTAAAAATGGTTTTAATGATTTATTTATATGGACATTAAAGATTTAAAATCAAAACACCTTTTAAAAGTTTCTAAGTGGTATGGGACACTATGATTCAAAAATCTATTTTAAATGGATTTTTGACAAATATTGTGACTTTTGAATGATTTCAAGAAAAGGGGGATATTTCTCTCAAATTGTTTTGATGATTATATTCATCTATGTCAACATCCTTCATTATTCTTGATTGAGGTTAATGTGATACAATACAATCTTCCATATTATATCGAATGAGTTATGTTTGACTGTGGATGTGTTATTTTTATAGCATTCATGGTTTATGAGTAAAGTATTGACATTTCGTATGTTAGTTCCAATAAGAATGTTTATGTTATATTTCAACCTTTACTTCATATGAATGTGTTGGACAAGTATGTTCCAGGTTGGGGACTGGTTAAAGTAAGCCCTCCAGGTTGGGGACTGGTAAAAGTAAGCCCTCCAGGTTAGGGACTGGTAAAAGTAAGCCCTCCGGTTTGGTCTCCGGTTATTAGAGGCACTCCGGGTTGGTGTCCGGTTAATAGAGGCACTCCGGGTTGGTGTCCAGTTATTAGAGGCACTCTGGGTTGGGTTCCGGTTATATTTAGCCCCAAGGTCTTGGGACGAGGCCTTGAAAAGAAATTAAAGTTTAGCATTATGCATTCCATCATTATGAAAGTGGTTATTGATATTGCATGTGATCATTCAACTAGTAGAATATCCATGTGAGTAAGTAAATGGCATTATTTCATTCAACCTTCGCCATTTTATGCTGAAGTTCAAATTTAAAAGGCTTTTGTTTTAGTTATAGATTGCCTTAAGGGTTTATTCTTATTTATGAAAGCTTCTACTATAATGTTATCCTTACTGAGCATCCGAGCTCACCCCTTTCAATGTTTTATTTTTCCCAGGATTATGAAGAAGTTATTTATGAATGACCTGCAGGGATAGTATGAGGGGATATGAAGAAAAGATGTTTTTTTTATGATGTAATGTAAAAAATTTATGGATGTATCTAGTTATTCCAAGGATACTAAACCAATCGGTCTTTCGAGACTTGATCTTTCTTGTGATCATGCAAATGTTATGTAATAATGCACCGACTCTAGGTAATTACGGTCGGAGCGTTACACTGTATATATGATATTCCATCCAATTTTATATTATTTAAATATCAAAAGAATGATATTGTTGCTCATACGTATGTACCGATTATCGTCTCCACGAACACGATGAGATTCATTCCCCTTCGTATCCATTCAAAATTAATTTTCATTAGATGATTAAAAATAATGAATAAAGACTTAATATCATTCTGAATATGAATATGATACATCATATCTATAACAAACATTAATTTCATAATAAAGCATATAAAGGAAACCAAATTAGTTAACACCCGAAATGATGAAAATACTAAGATATTATTAACAATGAAATATTAAAAGATCATATATGATATCATGTTAATGTATATGATTCTAGTATAATTTAATAACAATTATTTCACCATTATACTGGTGTTTAACCTACCCTCGACCAATTAAATGTACTAGGTAATTGTTAATTTCACCATCTTTTTATTATCCAAGGTTGTTTTTATGTAATTGTCTATTGGGACCTCTTTCTCATCCACATCCATGTTTCTTAAAAATGTATTTCAAAACATTTTTAATATTTACTAGAAAATGGGGCAAAGTCATTTATACCAATATTTGAACTTATATGTTTTGAATGGAATCATTCAGTCATTTTCCAAACAAGACAATTTATGACCTTTTGGAAAAAATTATGTTAAGAATGTTTCTTTAACTTATATGGTGGGTGCAGCTATTATCCACCATTGTAACATCGTCAAAGAATCTCTTACAAGCTTATTATAATATTTTCAAGATAAATGCTTTCTCTATAATTATGTGAGTCTTAAATGACTTAAACATAGAAAGAGTTATTTATCTTAAAACTGTTTTGGATTTCATCTATGTCAATATCCTTCGATGGATTTTAAGTTCATTTGAAGTTGATGTATTATAATACAAAACATCCATATTGTATGGAAGGTTTTGTGATATGTTTGACTGTGGATGTGTTATTTTTACACTATTTATGGTTTATGGAAAAAGTAATGACAATTTATATTCTAGCTTTAATACAAATGTTTATGTTATGTTTAAACCTTTTCATATGAGGAATGAATTGGACTTAGTAAGTGATGGGTGGAGCCCGCTATAGCATCTTAATGCATCGGTAGGTATCATGAGAAAAACTAGTGTTTTGGGACAACGCCTTGAGAAAATATGATTTGTAGTCTTGACACAAGGCCTTGACTATGTGGTTATGAATGTCCGGAATTATGAATTTAATCATTATGAAAGTCGCTATTGATATTGCTTGTGATTATTAGATTAGTAGATATCAACGTGAATAAGTAAATGGTATTATTTGATTTTATCTTTTCCATATTATGTTCATGTTCAAGATTAAAAGGATTTTGTTTTATTCTAATACATTTCCTTAAATGTTTATGGTTATTTATGAATGTTTCTGAAATATTGTTATCCTTACTGAGCATCTGAGCTCACCCCATTCTGTGATTTATTTTTCCTAAGATGCGAAGAAGTATTTTATGACTAACCTGCAGGGATTATCTGAGGGGATATGAGTGTGGTCCATAGAAACAAATTTGTTGTAGTTTTTCCATTTTATGATGTAATTTAAACCTTATGAATGTATCTAGTACTTCCAATGCCACTAATTTAATCGGACTTTTGAGACTTGATCATTAGTTATCATACCAATGTTATGTAATAATGCACTAACTCTGGGTAACTATGGTCGAGACATTAAATAATATTACTTATATGGGTTCAATTTCAAATAATTTTATATTTAATGAACTTTTATAACATATAATATTAACTTTTTGACTTTAAAGTATTTTTTGTATCTTTTAATAATTTAATAAATTACTATTTTCATAAATCATCAATTATGTAAATTTTTAAAATAATAATGTTATTGAATATAAATAAAATTAGACATAGAAATAACTTCTAAAAAACAATTTAATAGTCATAATACATGTCATATTAATCTAAAGAATCATGGTTGTATAAAATTTTGTCAAATTAAATTTATTTTAATATTTAAAATATCATTTATGTGATCCCTTCATTAATAAACTAATCACTGCGTTATCATTATGTCATGATTAAATTTAAATATTCAATCACTAAAATTTAAAAATAAAATAGCATGATTTAGGAAAGTCTTTATATTTATAGTGTCTTTTTATATTCGAATATATCAATTATATATACCCATTCAAAAATTATTTCAGTAAGAAGATATATGTTTATATCACATTTTTTTTAAATTAAATTAAAAGTTATAAGCGTCATAACCACACCCATGTTGCTTCCAATGGCTTTATTTTTATCCCAAAGGATGTATTGGTTGGTCATATCTTCTAAAATTGTCTTAAGACAAGTATTAGTGTATTTTTTTATTATTATAATTTTATTTTCCCCTTATTCAAATAATTTACCCTTTAACCATGGTAAATAAAAATAATTACAGAAGTTATTATTAATAATATAGAAAAATAAAAGGGACCTATTTACGTAATTTGGATCTTTTGATTCCAAATAAGGGATCCATTTTTTCAAATTCTTAACACATAATTGGCATAATATAATTTAAAATAAATCCCTATTGTCAAAATGAGAAAACAAATTTTTTAAAACTAAAAACCATCAATAGATTAACATGTGTTTATATTTAAATGTGAAATTACATCCAATGACCAAAAATGGATTTAATTAAAAAATAATCTAATTATATTTTAAAATTAGTTAAATATATAATATAACAATATAAATAATTTAGAAAAAAACATAGTTTTAAATTAAAATGCACAATTGTTCACTTTTCATTATAAATGAATTTAATTAGAGAAATACCAAAATTTCAAGCAAAGTAAATATTGATGTCCAAATTCCAAATTAGAAGATTATTTTGACAAATAGAACATATATTATTTTAATAAAATATATTTAAAATGGATTCCCTATAAAAAAGAGGTAAAATTTATTATTTTGAAAATTAAATATTTTCTACTTAAAATTTATTTTGTTCTTATATCTTTACTTACAAACATTTAATTTGAATTTTTAACATCAAATTTTGTTTATATTCAATTAATATAATAAAAAAATAGTTATATTATTTTATAAACAAAATTATTCTCATTAAAATAGGTTTTCATAGAAACACATCCTTTATATAAAATTGATTTTTATTTCCATTTATAATAAATTTGGATACCAATGAACCATTATATAAACATGTGTAAACCATATTTTCATAATTTGGTTAATACTATTAATTTTCGCTATTCTAACAGCTACATTATAATGGTAACATTTAAATAATAACATTTAGTTTCTTATTTAAGCTCGATGTAGCGTATCATTTTGGATTATTAACATAATGTTTCTTTTTTAAAGCATAGGATGTTACATAGATGCTAAGTATGGGTAAACATAAGAGATGAAAATGTATTATTATATAGAAGAATAAGATATGGGTACATAATAATGAACATAACTTAGGAATATCATTACCAACCATTCATAGATAATACACACGAGTAATGTAATATAGTTCATAAGACAAGAATCATAAGGAAATAATATAACATGACCAATGAGAGCACAAAATTGGTTAAAGATATTGTTTTGTGTCCTACACTAAATTATAGAAACTATTATCCAATCCATTTATAGTATTTTAGTCTTGGGATGACAACTAATGTGACCACTTTGGGATTAGAATAACCTCCAATATACCGTATTTTTGGATTAGGCTAACCACTAGTGTACCCTCATTTTTAGGATTGGTCATACCACATATTAATCCTACCTTTTATTCTTGGTATAACCACTCGTGTTCCTTCTACGATCATATAACATTTATAATTACCCAATTCATTAAAGGCAGACATTGATCCCACAATTAACATATTAAAAAACATAAATATTTAATATAAAAATACATAAAACATTCATCATATCATAAACCATGAACTGAAATGGGTTTTGAAAAACATTACATCATATCATAACTCATGGAAAATAGACATGTTTCATAATAATATCACTAGAAAATAACCCATTGAAGATAAATGAATTTCATAAACATATTGTCATTATAAATCAATAAAATAAATAATAGTAATTGTTTCCTTAGATAATATCCCTAATAATTCATAGGTAACATCAATGGGTGTCATATTATATGGAAAATTATTTTTATCGGTTATTTAAATTATTTCTTGTGGAAAATATGCTTTCCACTTTGACAAATCTCTTTTTTTAAAAAAAAATCAACATCTTTAAAATTGAAAATAACATTGTAAATATGTATATTAATTATAGATGAAAGTAGTTTTCATGATGATTGGAAGTTTCATTCATGTCATAAACGTTAAAACAAATGTTCTTTTCACATTTTATACGAAATTTTAATTGGAATTTTTTAGAGAATAAAATTAAGATTATTTTAAAAAAAGAGTTTAAAAAATATAAACCTAGGTAAGAATATCTTATAAAAATTACAAGATAATAATAAAACATTTTATTAATAATTTTTAGAAAACAATGTTTTAAAAGAAAATGTATTTTCTAATGAAAGAGATAAATAAAGTCATATTTTCTTTAAAAAAATTCCTTATTTTCTTAATTAGAAAAGAGTGTAAAAATTACACTATTAATTGAAAATATCATTAATAAATCGATCACGATAAAATTAATTAGTTTATTCAACAAGAGATCATAATATTTCTTCATTAGAAGTATAATCATAAACAATCCCAATAAAAGATGAGATAGTAACATAAAAACATACTACATTGGTAAAATTTATTCACAATTAAAATTATATAATAACATTAAATGAAACATTTAATTTCATTAAAATAATTATAATATTGATATAATATTTCAGTTGTGAATTATATACACATTTTGAAATAATATTTGTGCATAACATAATGTACATCTCAAAAAAGGAAAATTTAGACAAAAATCCACTTCCAATTTCATCACTCTGAAATATTATCCTTTTGAAATTGGGATAATAAAATAGGTATGTAAATCCACATAAGTTTTAGGATATGAATCATATATTACATTCATGGGTAGTATATAAACCACATAAAATAAATAGTTTGTGAATATTGCATGTATCTCACAGAAGTAAAAAAGTTAGATACGATAACCCTTACCTTATGTATTAACATACATTGTCTATGTTAAAAACCCATTTTATAATAAATATAATTTCATTATAAATCTATTAAATTTAAATATTATTATATATCATACCATATATTATTTTTGTATGATCTATTATTACCTATTTTTTGACAATTCTATCTTAAAGTTACCTTACTGTTAATAATCATTGTGTTTTTTGTGTATGTTTTGATTTTTAATTAATGGTCCTATTACATTGATCATGAATTCATAATATCAATAATTTTATCCATGATATAAATATAATATAGAAATATAATATATTTATCTATAAATTTTAGTGATGGAAAATGGAATACACTATTTATGGAGACAGTAGGTCGTACGTACGCATGAATGTTGTTTCTAATTTCATATCGGATTGAAAGAAGAAAAAAATAATTGATATATTTATATTAAATAATAATTTTTAATTCATATGTATCACTAATGTTCATTAAATCCATCCTTAATACTTTCATTGTAAATCTTGAACAAAATACATCCCCTGGTGAGGTGGTAGTCAGTAGTACAAAGGAACCATATTATCATATTAAAAAATAGAAATAAATAAGTTGTGCATTGTATAATAATTAAATAAGAATAATAATAACATTAATAACATCTATAATTAATAAATCCATCTATATTTCTAAACATGATAGGTAGAAATGAAATAATGAATGACATCGGTTCATGAGGAGGTATTCCATCATACATACAAATGATAATGTTGTAACACAGGTAAAAAATGTGTGTATGGTTATAGGTAATTAAAATTACTTAAAAAAATCTAATTATTTTTAATATACATTGGTTATTATATCATAATGTTGTAATAATACTTGATGTAGGAGGAGTAGAATTAAAACAAGAATTCTCATTGATGAACATTACCTCTTCTTTGGGTATCCTCCTTACGTATTCACTGAAATCATTCCACGGATAGATTAGTGTGTAAACAAAGGAATATAAGATGATACTAGGGGTGTTTGGAGGTTATTTTGGTAGGTTTTTTCTAAAAAAGGTATTGATGGGGTGAAGAGGATAGGATAAGGGTTGACCTTTTATAAATGTGGGGTATAGCACCCTTATTGACTTTTGAAAGAACGAATTCCACAAACATTTTTCCATTTCACAATGAAATAATAAATGACTATTATATATTTATCAAGGTAAAATTTCTCTATATTTCCATAAAATTTGTGTTATGCATATTTTGGCGTTCTTTTTTATTAGTATCTTTTTAGTTTAAACTGTAGGAAATTTTTGATTACCTTAACTCTGGTAATTGATTTTTACTATTTTTAGTCTAAATTTTAGTCAAAATTTATTGTGAAAATATTACATAATATAAAATATACTTAATTAAAAAATTAATCCATTTATAAAAATTCCTTTCCCATAAGTGGAAATTTAATTTTAAAATTACCTCGGAGAAGGGATGTAAAAGTATGTTTTTAAATAAAAAATATTTAAAAGCATAAAAATGTTTTTATATAAAAATTAAATCTAAAATTGATTAAAATGAACTAAATTGTATTATTTTATTTATCATTGAATTAATTTTACTTAAAAAATATTTAAAATATAATTTAAATTTAATAATAAATAAAATGAAAAGGTAATTTTCAATTAAAATTTACAATTTTTCACTACTCATAAAAAATGAATCTTTTTATAATAATCCCAAAAAATAACCATAAGAAAAATATGAAATAATGATTTTAAAAGTTTATCTTATTTTATAATATTGTTTTTTAAAAACTGGAATATTAATATTTAATACAAAACATGTGACATGATGAAAAGAGGGTCTTCAAAATGAGTATTTTTTAAAAGCCCATGTTTCATTATATAAAATACTTATATAATAATAATCATTATCTCAATTTTATATAAAATTTACTTATATAATATATATATATATATAATTTAAAATATTTATCAATAGGTATTATTTTTATTAATAAAAATTGAGAAGTATAATGCACTTTAAAATATTTTTTGGAAAATCCCTTTGTTAATCCCAAAAGTATCCATATACTAAAATCCAATATAATATTTTCTAGAGTGTAATTAATTAGTTTAAATGTATCTAATTAAAACTAATGTTACATAAAAATAATTAGTGATTTAAATTAGCTATTTTATAGAATAAATTATAATTTTACAAAAAAATTATTTTCCACTATTTACTGAAAAATATATTTTATCTGAAAAATATAAAATTTCACTATAAGTTGATTTATATATGTTGACTGCAAAATAAGGATAACATTATCAAATATTTTTTTAAATCCCTATAAAATATTATAATATTTTCTCATAAAAATCAATAAAAATCATTTTTGAAGAATATATGTTCTTGACGAATATAATTACAATATTGAAAATTAACTAGTTATTTTTAAAGGATTTATAAATAAATTTATATTTTGTATGAAATTTCAATATGAATTTATTAAATTACTTATTATTACTCATAAAATATATTTAATAGATAGTATATAATGGTAATATTTAAAATAATATCATTTTATGGTTTGATAAAGCTTACTGTTGGGTGTCATGCAATCTATCATAGAAACTGATTATTTTTTTTTAATGAATGATAAAATCGATGTAGTGAGTAAAAAAGTTATAATTGTTGTTGTTTGAAAGTAAAAATATAAAAAATATTATTCAAATAATCTCAAGGTTTTAAAATTTTTTATCTTTACAAATGCATCAAATAAGTTGATGGGATGAATCCTCTTGTAGAATGATATAGTGATAAAATATTCCTCATGTTAAATGAAGGTTCATTAAAAAAACATATAGAAATCATGTTTTTGATATATTTTTAGTGATTTTTGAAATAAATATATTGCTAAATTATCTTTAAGATGTGGGATGTGAAATATATACCAATAAAAAACATCAAAATATACTTTATCTCAAGATTTGTTAAATATATAATAGATAATATGGTTGGAGTTGATTAAAGAGTTTGACTATTCAATCCATTTCAACACTAAAATATAGAAGAGGATGGATGATTATATGAGTTGAATGGAAATTCTAACTTATCAATGATTAGGATCACAAAATATCCAATATTTATGGAGTTTTAAAGGATGGATATGGAAATAATAATGGAAGGGGAAAAATATTATCTTTATCACATAAGTGTCCAACCATCTATCAAAGTGAAGATGAAATCAATATTGAAATAAGATCTATAGTTGTAGTAGAAGGAAATAAATTTTCCTACGTCCAATATTTATTGTGATAAAATGATAAGGTCAAATAACTATGAATGTACTTTTCCATAAAGAAATTTAAGAAGAATTTATTGGAAGATGTTCAAAGTTTATCACACTTTATTAATCCAAAAGTTGAAATATGTATTGAGATATGAAATAATATTTATGCAGCATGAATGGAGATACATAATAAATATTATGTATATTGTTTCATTTCATTTAAACAAATTATGGGTGACCATAGAAGTATAAGGGTTTGTTATAACCATTACCCATAATAGAATGGAAATGGGAAAGAATCCCCAGATATTGTTTTTCATACACCTAGAAAATGTCTAATGGACAAAATTCTATTATTGTTATAGTTGACCAATTTATGAATTTATCACACTTCATTTATATTAGAGAATAGTACTATATTGATAATATTTATATAATATACATTAAATAAGTTCTATGGTTTCATGGATTACCACATTCTGTTGTATCTATGTAGGATCTGAGGTTGACCAGGAAGTTTAGGTGTAGTCTTCAGTAATCTACATATTTGAAGTTATTTTTCAATACTACTAATAATCCTCTGATTGATAATCTATATGAGATAACCATTCAAACATTAGAATATATTATATATATTTTTCAAGTTATTTCAAAGAGGGTTGGGATTAACACCTTCATCTAGTTTTGTTTTCTAAGAATGATAACATTAACTTGAGTATTAAAATGACTCTTTATGAAGACCTCTAGGGAATTAAGTATAAAAATTGAACATAATGAGATTATTTTTGAGAAATAATCCAATTTGGACTTGGGATATCTGCAGAAATTGTAGAGAAATTAAGATTTAGTCGATAACACATTAAATAATCTCGGAGTTTATAGAAAAAGTATTGTTGATAGATGTTGGAGAAATATGGAATTCGAGGGTGGTGAATATCTATTACTACCAATTTATCCATGAAAAACATTTATGATATTTCAAAAAAATGAAATATTAACCCATGGTATATTTGATCCATCACAATTAGTAAAAGGATTGTAGCCTCTCTCTTAGATCTTTAACCAACCCTTTATTATGTTCATGATGGGTTCTATGTATCTCTCCTGCGGATGTACAGACCAGATTTTATACATGTACTAAACTCCGAGGTTATAATACCATAAAATTTTATTTCATATGAAGAACAACCTATATAAATATTGTATTGTTTGTATAATGTTCTATGAAAAAAGTTTAATAATTGGATTTATGTTTCCTTGATGAATCAGAAATTTGAAAAAGTTACATGGGAACCTGAGGATGTGATATAACAAAGATATACTCATTTTTTGTATTAGAGTGATATAATCCCAATGGGTAAATTCATTTTGATGGGTTTATAGTGTAACACTATTATATTTTATGATATAATTATCTTCAAAAGAATTTATTTTCTTCAAAAGGTTTTGATACACACAAACCAGAGTTTATATGTAATGTGATATAAATGATATTACTTAAATTTTATATCTACAACCGAATGATTAAAATTAGTTGTATGAATTTGAATAAACAAATTATGAAAAATATTGATAAATAATTTTTATATTGTATGTTTATTGATAGATAAATCCCTGAATTTTTAATAAAGTCATTATATGTCTTAAAAATACTATTTTCCAAAAAACATTTATTTGTTTTGGAGAAAAAAATATATTTTTTTCTACCAATTTTGGAAAATTTATTTGAAAATATTAAATTTATTTTTGAAATAATCTTCTCCAATTTATCATAGAGTTAACTTTTTTTAATTTTCTGAAAAATTAACTTTTTTATTAATAGTGAAAATACTTATTTTTATAGAAAACTACTTTATATTTAATGAATTTGCAAAGTTAAATTTTATTTAAAAATATTTATAAAATTTCATTTATTCAATTATATTATAAAAATTAAATTTTTGTTACTATATTCTATATTATGAAGAATTTTTGTATATAAACTATTCATATATAAGAAAAAACATTTCATAAAACATATTTTAGATGTGAATTATGGTTTAAATTTTTATTTAAATTATCGAACATATCTATGATTAATTATTGATAAATTTATTCTAAATTTGGAATCAGAATAAATGATTTTATATAATATGTTTTATTTAATTTGTTTTCATTTTCAGTAGTAATCGAGATAAAAATTCATTACAATGATTAAGGGAAGAACGGGTATATCGTGGTGTTAACCAATAGATATGTGTATATTCACATATTAAAATTATATAAATCCTAATATATGTCCATAGATGAATCTTAGTATAATAAAACATATAATGTATGAAAATTTATAATAATTTTAATTCAATAATATATTATTATATTTTAATCTTTTATGAAATTTTAAGTGTACCCTCTTTCCAACATATAAAAGAATGCCCTTCCATTCTCTTATTTACACAATATTGAGACATCTATATTGACCACTTACTACAAAATTATATTATCAACTTCCCTATCCACAAAATATAAGTTATTTTATTCCCAAAAATACCATTTAATGTGTCCCTAAGAACGGATTTGATGGAGACCTATCGAAGAAGATGTAATCAGCCTACCCATACTCTTTTAATTTATTTATTCTTATTCCTCCAAAAAAATTGTAAATATCATTAAAAACTAACTCCACTATGCTCAATATATTATATATTATTATTATTTTTAACATATATCCTCAGTCTATTCCATCTAATGTTAAGTGGGTCTATCACTCATGTGTACGTACGGACAACATCCTCCATATAGCATTACTAATCATTTTCCATCACAATAATTCATGGAATATTACTTTGATGGGTTTAAATATTACATATGATATTTATGAAACAATTAGGATTTAGATTTTATAATATCATCTTTACCATCTTACCTCAAAATCCATTTGAAAATGATAACGCTGATTGTGTGTACGTGTGGACTACAACTTCCATGAAGTGATACGATTCATTTTTCATTTAGATTTACATGGATGGTTATAATGATAGATTTGATATATATATATATATATATTATATTATATAATAATGATTATTTGAAGATTGGTTATTATTTATCCCACTTTTTTCCGTCCTTTGAAAATTGAAAATAACGTTCATACTTACATATGGACAACCATCTCCATGAATAATGTAATTATTTTTTCTATCAATTCCTTTTGTGGATATATATATATATAAGAGTGTCTTTATTTTATTAATATATTATATTAATACCATATATTATTATTAACATTTTTGAGATGATATAACTTTGAAACATTTTTAGTAACCAAACCTACTAAACAAAAATTCACATGAAAAATAGAAAGGATAATATATAAAAATGATGATTTTAATAAGGAATTATTAAAAAAATTAGTATTATAATGATATAAGGAGATAATATATGAATTTATAAGTTTGTAAATGATTCTATTATATAATTATAATAAATTTAATATCATTATAGATGAGGTTATAGTGATTTCTAAGAAAGTAGATCTTAAGGTAAGGGTTTTTCATCTAAATTTATATTCTTTATGGAATATGTTATATTATAAATCAATATTACTTTATGAGGTGTATATATATATCCAAATTTTCATATAATATAATTCATATACATATTATAACGATATTTAAAATTTCATTTAATCTATTCATTCATGGGGCTTACAATTCATAAGTTTCCAATGTGGTTAGGGATATTCATCCCACATTTATTTCTATCAAACTAATGTCATATTAACCAATTTTTTATTTTTTATTTTGTATATAATTAACATGAATTTATTTTATGATTATTTTCATGATTTTTATATCCATCTATTTTTTTACATTCCATGATGTATTGATTCGAAAGATACCAAAGTGGTAATGTATTTATATTATAATCTCATTTCAAATCTGAATTTTTTATGAATATCTTTCAAATAATGAAATCTCACGATATAACACTCAAGAATCTCTTGGAATTTATAATCCTATTTATGTCTATAGATAACCTGTTTTAATTTAATTTTTATCAACTTAATAACCCAAGAGACAGAAATCTTTCTTTTAAGAAAAACTGATTTCATTTATCACATTATTCGTAAATTATTTTTCTTCCATATCAATGTTTTATAAAATGTTTTCATGAATTTTTAAACAAATATTAAATGAATATTTAAATTAATTTTTACATTTGTTTTACTTTTTATAAAAAAATTAAAAGTAGTTTTCTTATCATTTTTTGAATGAGTTACTTTCGACATTTTACCAAAAAATCAAAAGGAGTCTCTATTTTTATATACATAGAATAAAACTAATTTCAAAAATAAAAAACCAATAAAAACATTTAATATTACATTAAAATTCTCAATATTTTTTCCATATAATTTTTTTTATATTTTTTCTATTCTTATATTTAAATATATTTGATTCCAAAATGAAAAGTATATTTTCTTCAATGAATATTCCATGTGATATTTTAAAATATTTTTAATTATGATAACATCCTTTGATGTTACATATCATTTATAGGTAATATTATCTATGGATATCAACCTTATTTTTTCATTTTATCGCTTATTATTATGATGATGAGATGTTTCTGAAACCCATTTATTTTCCCAGGTTTATGCTATATATAATTGTTGAATCTTTTATGAAACTCGTTTCCTTTCAGTGGGTAATAATATATTATGAATTTTTTTTGATCCTTAGGAGCACATATTAATTGACTATTATTAGTTGATTGGTGGACCCAAAATTATATATCCCTCCAATACATTTGATATTGTGGATATATTAAGAGATAATAATGAATAGAATGGGGAGTGAACCTAGTTCAGTAAGGGACTATATTTAATTTGATAGTCTTGGTAGTGAACATTGAATAATGATATGATGTAATATGGAGTGATCCCAATCCTATATGATAGTATTTCGAGTGAGCCTTGTTTTATGAAATTATTTTCTATGGTTATTTTTATAACAAAAACTTTTCTTTTATTTCAATGATATCCTCTAATGCATCAAGCTAATTGATTCCATTATGATTCATTTCTTATAAACTACCCAGCCTTATCCTATCACTCAAGAATAATATTTAAGAAATATTGAGTATGGTATTACAATGATAAACTCACTCCCTCATACCATAACAATCATGTCATATTTAATTTATCATTGATATCTCACTTATTTAACCTTATTGTGAATCTATGATATCCCTTTTATTGTGTTTCTTTCACCTTATTAATAATTCTATGTTTTATGTATGATTTGTATAATAAGGGTTATAGTTATAAAGTACATGGTTGGAAATATTGTAGATCTCTTTTGAACATGTTTTTTATATATCTAGGTTTCCAATGGAGCTAAACCTGATTATTATGGAATGAATTATAATGTTATATAATGAAAAAATATATATAAATATGCAATATATATTTATGAAATTTATGGGTTACTATATGAAAAAACTTGTTAAAATGGGTTACATGCTCCTTTACTATTAGTTAACCTTGATAGATATGTAAAAACTCCATCTTCTTCTATAATATCTCCTTATCTGGGTAATTTGAATTAATTAATATGGTCTGAAGAAATTCCCAATCTATAAAAATATACAATAGAAGAAAAATAAAGGTCTCCCATCATTCTCATAATAGTATTTAAAACAAGTTTGATGTGGTTTTCACTCAAATGGATTTAGATGTTTTAGTGAATTAAAGAATCCATCAATATTTTCTAGCAACATTATATCCTAGTGAGTTCCTTGTTTATTAAATGTTATTATATAATATTGATAAGGATTCATAACGACCACTCAATAAGCAATCTAAGTAAAGTTATTTGCTGGAAAAACCCAATTTTCTCCCTAAAAGAAAGTATGCTATGGAAAATTACATCATACAAACTTCATATTATCCATTTTGACTTTAATTGGTGAAATATTTTGAGTAAAAAGAAAAATAAAAAAATATAGACAAAAATACTAAAACATCAACTCACTTTAAACAAAAGAACCCTTAAAATAAAATTATAAACACCTCTCAGAAAAATTTACACATTAAATAAAAATTCGATTCATATATTTAAACCGTTTCAAAATCATGAAATTTTACTTAAAATGATTTAATCTAATAAATTTGTTTCTAATATCAATTTCCCGACCAAAATAGTTATAATCATTTAATTTCATTTTACATGACTTTAATAAATTCAAATGCATGTGTTTAGCATTTATAAACATGTTTTCAAAAAATATATCATTTATATGAATCTAAATAATATAAAATGTTCAATAAAATTCCATTTAATTCATCTCAATAGTGATCACAGATAACCCAAATGAATCTAGATATAATAAGGGGTTAATGAAAAAAATAAATGGGTTAGGGGATATTCATAGTTTGGCCAGATGGTTTTTATAGACCATATTCTAAACATGAAACCACCACTAATGTCATTAAGAACCATTTTGTCGAGCTCTTTATGGTTTCTCAAACCATGGAGACCTATCACACACCTCCATTTTGACTCCCATTCTCATTAAAAAAAACCTCCAAATAACTGACAAAAACATAGTTAAATTTAGAACACACAAAACCAATATCCAAATATATTACAAAAAATAAATATCTATCTTAATATTATTACACACAACCCAAAAAACCCATTATAACTCATGTCTTAGGATGATACAGAGCTTGCTAGACTCTCCTCACACCAACCTCTCAACATCTGATAATCCTATCTATAACCTAACACTAAACCCAAAAATAAAAAGTCTTCATTGTTGCCATATTTCCATAAACAACTAGATATATTTTAATATGTAACCAGAGTGGACAAATATAAATCCCAAAATGAAATTCTTAATCAGCATGGGCCATACACTAGTGTTTTAGAATCAATAAATCACTATTGGTAATGATTTTCACCAATGATAAATAAATAAAAAATAAAATAATAAATAGAAAACAACTAAAATTGAGTTACCATATATTGGAATTAGATGAAAATTAAATAAAAAGGATTAAAAATAAAAATTTAATCAAACATGAAATAACTGAAAATAAACATCTATCGCCAAATCCAACATAATTTAAATACCAAAACATCCAAAAAAGTAAATTTTGTTCTCAAAATAACATAAGGCCAAATTGGTCCATACATACATGATATAAGATAAGAAGATGAAAACCCATAGTTCTAAACTAGGAATATACTGGGGACCCATGTTCAACACACGACACCATCTCCAAAACCATCTTCAAGAGAGATCAAGGAGAAGATTCCATGAGTAGGAACTAGTGATTACTCAAGCATACAACGGACAAGATTCTAAATACACCAAGGATTTTAACTAGGGTATAAGCTAAAAAACTAGCGGTATTTATATAAATAATTTATATATTTTCTATATCAAGTGATTCTATAAATATATCATGAAATGTAATACATTAAAATAGTTTTATTACAATTCGGAAAATTATCTCAAAATAAAATTTAAAAACCTTTTTTAAACTAAAATAAAAAATTAATAAACCATTTAAATTTTCAGAAAAAATTCATTTGATAATATTCCATCCTAAAACCATTTTCAAATTAAATTTAAATAATACTAAGAGATGATCTCAAAATACCAAAATAAAATATCAAATGAATAGGTAATTATTGAAAATAATATATGAAAATACCCAACTATGTATTTCATGATAAAAGGAAACTATAAAAAAATTTTAGTCTTCAATGAGAAATAATATGGTAATGAAAATGTTTTAGTTAAACCATAATAGAGACTAGGACATATAAAACATAACATTAGAGAATAATAATGAAAAATAAATAATGAAACCATAATGTGTCGAAAAAAGTAATTCAAATTAAGTTATAAATGATCAGGGGAAACCCTTATGGCCCATATGAGATGATTCAAGATTTACTTGTGTAGACCAATCTACTGTACTATTGGTGAATTTAGAAAAATATGAACTCATCAACATTATCTAATATAAAATAACTCTATGGAAATCCCCCCAGTTAAAAAAATTCATTAACAATAGGATCTTACATAGTAAGTGAAAATGATTAGAATTTAAACAATTTATCATTCCTCCCTATAAATACCTAGGGTTCTCATGAATTTGGCTACCAAATGTGAGGTAAAATTTTTCACATATCAATAAATTGACACATGGAAAATAATTCCAACATCAATATTATCCCTAACTACAAAAAACCCATTTATATAAGTTTTCTTTTATACTTTACACCACCTTAAATAATAATAAAATGTTTTATCAAGGATATAAAAACTCATGAAAAATAGGTTTTATTTGGGAATTAAAATAAACATGCAACGAATTTCATTAAATTATCATTAATAAGATTCCAAATGGGCCTGAGGAATCAAGATGATAGTCATATAAACCTATTATTTCATTAAAAATAATTTTATAAATAAAGTTTCACTTGAAAACCTTTTTTGAATCAAATAGTAAATACCATGTTAAATACCCTAAAATAAATGTTATAATATTTAAAAATAAATATTACATAATTAAATAACATAAAAAATTCATAAAAAAATTATTCAAAAGAAATAAAATAACCTATAAACTAAATTAGGTAATCCTAAAGGAAATGTAATTCTTATCAACCAGTCCTAAAAAGCATAAATTATATCATATAAAGTCATTAGTAAACCACTCATGATTAAAAATCTGTTTTAGTTTCTAAAACCCTTGTAAAATAACAATGAAAAATTTTAAAATATATAGACATAAAAGTTTTTATGGAAAATGAATGTGAAAACTCACAAATAACATGGTTTTATATAAAAAATGCAATCTCATTGGAAAACCATAATCAATCATTATTAGTTTCATAAATCCTTCCAATAATAAGACAAGGTACCCAATAATGTATTTGAAAAATAAAAACATCAAAAACTAGGATGATTTTAGACTAACCTAACTCTAAGGATTATCCAAAAATATTATAAAAAATTGAAGGAGATGAAAATAAAAGAGATATTAATGGAGATAATATTGAAGATAAATCATTACCAATCCTTGAAAACCCAAGGTGGTACAATCTATGAGGCTTGGGAAAATGATTATAGAGTCTCTTATAGCATCCAGGATCCATCAAGTTCAAATGGGGAAGTAACATACACATAAGTAAGTTAAATTAAACATGGGAAATATGGAGAATTCACTATTTCAAAAACCTAGGCAGACTACCTGATTTACCAAACATCTCTCCAAGAATGTGGGTAGAATAATACTCACCTACATGTATCAATTAATTGGAAAAATTATGTTACAACCATCAAAATAACATTCTAATAAGTTAAATTGCCTTACATTGTGGGGTTATATAATGTTACTTAATATTTTGATATGAACTTCTTCCCCAAATTCTCAAAAATCATAAATTAAAAGGCCTAAAAAAGATAAATGAGGATAAAAAATAATTAATTATGAAATGTGTGGTTAGGGTTTGACATAATCTATTTTTGTTTATAAATATACCCATATATCTCTTATTCGGGCATAAGGAAGAGAAATTAGAGAGAGCCAGTGGATCTAAGATGCTTCTCTGTGTACTCAAGTATCATTTCTTCATCAGGTGACTTTCCTTGTCAAATAAACCTATGTAAATAACCATAATATAGGATAGTTATGTTACCTATGGGTTCAGCATAATTAAATTGTCATGAGAGACTAATTTTACCCTAGTTCTATAAAACTAGTAGGAATAACCCCATATTAGATGATACACTAGAGTTTCACACATCTAATAATACCCAGTGAACTATAACTTGGGAGACACATATCCTTACCAAATAATTAGTGTGATATGTCACCCTCCCAAATAACTAGGTTTAAATTTATCCTTAACTTATAACTATAGAGATACTTCTATCTACCCTTTAACTAGGGAGAATATAAGGCCCCAGCCTTAAACCTTACTTAATATTGAATTAAATGAATAATTCACATTGAGGATCTTTTCAGGTTTAGAGTTTTAGAGAATTAGGACATAACTATTACATCTCAAAAGATTACAAAGTATAAACTTCTACTAAGCTTCCATAAAATAAAAACTCTTAAAAAGAAACATGTCTAGTTCCATGTTTTAGGTAGCATGACTTTCCCTTGATCCCATCCTTGACCCTATTCCACGTTAATTCCTATGAATAACATTTCAAAAACTTGTGATGATCATAAAAAGCTCAGTATGGGATACACAAAGAATGAAAAATGTTAGTTTTTCAAAACAACAAGTAAACCATTTATATATTATCAAAGTAATAGTTTTCACCTTTTCGAAGTAGTAAAAACTCTTCACTGAATAAAAGTTCATTACATACCCTTTTGTAACCAAACGATTACCATAAAACCCATATAAATATCACATAACATATAAAGGTAACTTGGGACAAAAACATACCTAAGTTGAATAACCATACGGTCGACTTCCAGACATATCACTTAATGGAATAGCCATTCGGCCAAATTCCATTCATACTTAATGAAATAGACATACGACTGACTTCCATACCAAATGCATTGGAGGTTATAACGTAACCACCCATCTTGGTATTCACGGCACCACCCGTCATATGGTTTATCACATAACCACCCGTAAAATGTCCAAGTACCATTATAAAATTATAACACATAAAACCAACATAAAGGAATGATAAAATTTTCACATTTCAAAAAAATATATCATTTAAATAAATTGAAATAATAGAATCCTTTATCAAAACCATTTTCAATACCAAAATACAAAAAAAAAGTATATGGATTTTATTATATTTTAAAAAACATTACGGCTTGTTGAGGAATCCAAAGACCAAATAACACTCGCGGTGGCGGATAAGTCGTTGTCGCCGCTTACGTACGACAAAAACATTCCCTTTTGTCGTTTAGTAAAAAGCTTCATATAAAAAGATTCCTTTTGAATAAACATAAATGTCAAAGGGGTTTATAAACTGTATTAAAGAAAGTGGTGTATAAAACAAAAATGTGCCTTAATGAAAGGAGATTGAGATGAAGTCCCTTACAAAGACGGTATCCTTGGTTTAAGGATAAATCAATTACAGAATTATGTGTGACAAACGAATACACCCAATATAAGTGGATATTAAGTGTAAAAAAATCAGAGGTTATTCACACATATTCATAGAATGACATACTCAAGGAGTACATGATTATCCCAATGAATCAAATTTGGGTTAAGAAGTTCCCTTGCTAAAATTTGACGGCCTAACGTCGTCACTACAAAATTAAGATAATGAGTCGATGAGAGATAAAAAGGGGTATCTCATCACTTGAACATAAAATTTAAATCAACAAGGATATAGAAGAAAATATCCCAAAATAAAAATTATGTGAATTAAAAGACATAACAAAAGAAGAATTTTACAAAAAGGAAATTGTGGCAAATGTAGCATAAATATCCTGGGAATAAAAGTGAGATGAAAAATCCCTTACAAAAACTCGGCATCCTAACGGCGCCACATAAAACTAAAAAAAATGGATTGATGAGATCAAATAGGGTCTCTCATCATATTATCATAAATTTTATAGAATGAGGAATATAAAATAACATCCCCCAGCATAACAAAGAGGAGCTTAAAAGAAGTGGCATAAATGAGAGTACTTTAGAAGAAAGAGAGAGGTTAGATCTCTAACGAAAATTCGGCAGCCTAACGGCACCACTCAAAACATCCAAAATGGATTGATGAGAGAGAATAGGGTCTCTCATCATATGAACATAAAACTTACAGTAAGAGTAATATAAAAGAACATCCCAATAACATGAAATATGATCTTTATAAGGAATAACATAAAAGAGTGTACTTAAAAAGAAATAGAGGAGTAAGATCCCTTACCTCGGGTCCGACTTTACTCGATCGTTCTTTAATCTCCTGAATAATAAACTTTAGTTAATTTATACTTCCTTAATAACCTTTTTCAAGTTCATTATTACTCTTATATCAATTATTACCATGTTAGAGACATTATTTAATCATTTAAGTTAATAATGTTTGTTTTGTCGATACTTGGTTCTTAAGTCGAAAGTGGACTTCTTACAATTACATGTTGTTCATGTGGTCAAAGGTTCTTTATATCCAGAATAAAATTCCTGATTTGGATATCATATATATCATATATATCCGGCATATACATTTATTTATAATATCACATAATCATTTAGAGGAAATAAATGAAATGCACCATTCATGGAGACGATAAGCCGTACATACACATGAACGCTACTTTCATTTTGATGTCATATTAATGGAATTAAAACTATATGAGAGGTATTTATATTTTAATTCCAGAATTATATTAATAATTTATATGTAACATACATCATATATATCCATTATATATATGTACTCCTAATATTATATTACATTTGGGGATAAGAAATGAAATGCACCGTTCATGGAGACGGTAATCCATACGTACGCATGAATGCTATTTTCATTTCTATGTCATATTAATGGAATTAAAACATAATGATACATAATAGTATTTTAATTCCAGTATGGTATCATATATAATATCATTAAATATATCCTTTATACGTACCACATATGGTATTAACGAATCAAATCACTATGAGGGGTTGGTAGTTCGCACTTCCTTAAATGAAGATATCGCGTTTACCCATAATGGAAACCATAAAGGTATTCCATAAATGAAAAATACAGAAGCTTGAGTGAAACATAAACATATTATATATCATATATAAATATAGTGTCATCTTAATGGCCACCTTTGAAGGTGTTAGATGAATGTTGAACAATCATCGTTTCGAGAGGCAGAAATTCGCCATCCACAGAAACAGTATGTTCTTTAACCATTAGATGATGGTGTGTGTAAGTGTATCTCGAATAATTTTTATAACAAAATCCTAGTATATTGAAGATACTGGATTTTTTACAAATGAAATGAATAAAAATTGATTAGGGGGTTGGAGAAGCAAAATAAATTAAAAGGACACAAGCGAAGAAATTACCTTAAAATCGGGTAACTTCCTTTGATTTGAGCTCAAAGGATTCCTTGGAAAGAATTCTGCCCAATGTGTGGCCTCAAGGAGTTATAGAGGGATGTGGAAAGACAAAATAGGCAGAGTTTGGCCGAGCCAAAGGATTTGGAAGTGTGGGTAAGGAGGTAGAGGTGGGGGCCTTTTATAAGAGGAGAGGAGGGGCACTCTTGGAAAGTAAGCAAATGTTACTTTATTTGAAAATGAGTTTTGGATTTAAAAGGTCCCACATTGATATAATTTGTGGATAAGGTTATAAGGGTTCTAAATCCACCCATCTAATAGGTATTGGACATGCGTAGATCTTAGATATTACATTATCATTCCATTTTATTTAAATCGTTAAATAATGAGGTCATCGCTGCATCATCATGATGTCATAAATAATTTAATTTATTTAATGTCTAAAAATTATAAAACAAATACAATGACGTATGAAATATTCTTATCTTTACAATGACTCTTTATAGTCAAAAATCTTACTTGTATAACCCCATGTAAAAATTGTTTTAGTAAAACATCTCATGTTTGTGTCATTTTTACATTAACATTAAATAAAAAGTTATTTATGTCATTGTCCAACCAAAGTGGCTCCATGGGGTCCCTAAGTTGACACATGGATTGTCTTGGTCGGCCAAGACTCATCCAATGAGGTTAGGACTTGTTTCTAGGTCATTTAATTTTATTAAAACATTATTCTTACCTTAAACTACACTAATTACCTCAAATTGCAATTAAAAACATAATAAGTTATTATTCACCAAAAAATTATTTTAATCCCATTGAACAACATTTTACTTATTAATGACAACCATGTATGTCGGATTTTTGAAATTCAAAACACAAAGGTGGCAAAATTTCATTCAAACGGAAAATCAGTTTTTATAAGTACAACTTAGTGGTTTCACTATTCATCAAAAATTTATGTTTTTCAGAAAATTACCAAAAATTCACCCTAAGATATATTTGATATTATGAATTCAAAAGTGATGTATATTTTACAAAATTCAAAACATATAAGTTTCATTAATTAATTTAATAATTAATTCCCGCTGTTAAAACAAATAGCATGTTTTTGTGAAACAAAATGTATCAAAAGATTGACACTAGTTTAAGTCCGATTTCAAAGTGAAATTAATTCCATCGACCACTATTAGATTTAATGGTAAAAATATATTCTAATTTAACATTAAAACAAATTCAAAATATAATATAATCAAATAAATAAATTATATTAAAAAGTGGTTTTGAATTAAAAAACATCATTTTCACTATTCATTAAAAAACAAACTTTATCGGAAAAATACCAAAAATTTACACAACTAAATTTTGATGTCCCAATTCTAAAGAAGAATTATATTTTGTCAAATATAACACCTAAAATTGTCAAAAAGTGGATTTATAAGAGGTTCACCATCAAAAGGCGGTTAATCGACCTTTTAAATAACATTAGACTGTCTATGCTTAAAATTGGATTCATTCGCATTTTTAATCCTCTAACATTTATTGTAAAATGTAAAAATATTTGACAAAAATATATAATAATTTTTAGTTAGTTATATTCATTCCCACCATCACAACAACTAGGCGTTAACTACCATTTAAAATAATATTATTTTATTATTAGAGTGCAACGTAAGATTCCCAAGAAACTCATTATTGCGTGTTGGGTATGCCATCGAGCATAGTGTCCCCTTTAAAGTTATATTAATATTTTATTCACAAATATGGATAAATGTGAAAATGTCATTCTCTTTATTTACTTGGGGTGTTATATCCTTCCCCCCTTTTGGGAATTGCGTTCGTGCAATTTTAAATTTGGCCTTGGAATCTTCATTGAAAATCCCACATCGGAACAAGAGTCAGTGAAACAGTCACTTTAAAATAAAGAAAGATAAGTACAAAGGTCACCTGTGTTAACCCATACTAGGATTCCAAGTATGAAAATATGGACATGCAGGAAAAAACAAAGGGTCATGTTCTGATGGAGAGTGATAGTAAACATGTTTATGAGAAAGTTAACAATAACAAGATCACAAACTTGTGATGGGTTAAATGGTATTCGATTACCTTGTAGGAAAAGTTAACAGACAACATTTTTGTTTTAAGTTACTTTTCATTGAGGAATTTATTTTTGAGCTTAACTAAATCATAATGAAGCATACTTACTTGTCATGTAGACTTTCAACTTTTACTAGATTCATTAATCAAACTCGTATTTTCTCCAAAAGACGAGTATTTAGGAAGACTTGTTTTCATTAAGAGTACTATAATCAACTTCTTGAGAATCACCTAATCCACAAAATAGAACTATATATCTTCCCATGTCTTTAGACTCTAACCCAAACCAAAAAAGGTTTGTACAAGATCAGATAATCCAGAAAAGGATAACCCTTAATAAAAAGAAAATCTATTCTTAATCTCCAAAATTTGTCAAAAAAAACCCAAAGTTCAACATGGACCATTCGATAAACAATTTGTCCATAAAATTCTACAATGTAAACAAATATAAGATTGAAACCCAAATATTTGAAGGATTTTGTCACATAGTCCTCCATGTTAAATTGTAACATTTATCTCCAAACAACATCAGTTGCTCTTAAAGTATCGTATTGAAAAGTAATTAACCTAATCACATATCCTCCATGATAGGTTAATATATTTATATAGATAACCCAAAATCAACATACTCTTAATTCATAAAATCATCTAACTAAAATGAATCGGTCAAACTAACCAGGGACTCCACGTAGTCCAGTGGTAGGCGATAAATACCACTTGCACTTTGGTTGTGGGGTCGATTCCCACAGATTTGTCCGACACGACGGGTTGTCACACGGTCTGCGTGTTGTCCTTTTTCCAAAACTATAAAATTATTAAAATATTCCCCAAAACGAGATAAAATATTCAAAAATAATCATAACATAATTTAACCTCAATTTCTTTCTCATGCCTTTCACTTTCCATCATAACATATAGTAACCCATAATTACCTCAAAAGTAAGGATCATATAAACCCAAATGGTTCTTTATAACTTTGTCCACAAAAGAACAGATAACTATTCTTTGAATAAAATTTTCATATATCAAACATCAGGGTTACACATACTATAAAAGTCTACTAATGTAACCCCATCATCAAAAGAGACTTAATACTCTTAATAATTTCACCATAACTCTTGAAGCCCTTATAAGTAGACTTCTGACTCATTCAACGTTCTTCTTGATCCATTAGCTTTGAATTTCCACCATATTTTTTAATACTCAATTCCTGTAGACCAAATATCGACATTATTTATAAATATCAATCCAAAGATGCTTCATTTTTTGAAAAATGAATCATACCTTGAATCCAGATACCGTGATCTTCAGGATGTTCTCTTTCTCTTTCGGCATATTGTATTACTTTAAAAAAGTAAACGTTCACTCCACTTCTATAAATTCACTTTTCTATAGAATTGGAAAAGTTGAGATCTTGATATCATATGAAATAGATACCATGACCCATAAATTTTTTTTAGAAAAGAGTAGGTGTTGGATAGCACAAACAATTTCTTGCAGGTGATTTGAATACTCAAGAAGCTATCGAAATCATTCGAACATGCTTTTCCCATAATGGTAATGATCAAATCACCTGGGAGGGATAAGAATGTTGTGCAAGATATCTTTCCTTCCATCTTGACAATTTATCCGTAATCTGTTGAAAAGAATCAATATGTTAACATGATACGAAAAAAAATTATAATAATAAAAAAAATCTTTTATAGATAACATAAAAACTTTTTTATTACTCTAATACATCAACCTCCTTATATCTCCATTTTCAGGTTTTTTTATCAAATCAACCTATTTTACCAAAACCCTCCATATGTTTCCACATATTAATATCCCTCTTTGTTATATGGGATCCTTTAGCTACACCCAGATAACACCCTAACCGCTAAAGTTATCTAAACCGACCTCTGATACCAACTATAAGTCCCCGACCTTAAACCTTACTTAATATTGAATTAAATCAATAATTCACATTGAGGATCTTTTCAGGTTTAGAGTTTTATAGAATTAGAACATAACTATTACATCTCAAAATATTACAAAGTAGAAACTTATACTATGTTTCCATAAAATAAAAACTCCTAAAAAGAAACATGTCTAGTTCCATGTTTTCGGTAGCATGACTTTCCCTTGATCCCATCCGTGACCCTATTCCACGTTAAGTCCTGTGAAAAACATTTCAAAAACTTGGGATGGGCATAAAAAGCTCAGTAAGTGATACACAAAGAATGAAAACTGTTAGTTTTTCAAAACAACAAGTAAACCATGTATACATTATCAAAGTAATACTTTTCACCTTTTCGAAGTAGTAAAAACTCTTCACTGAAAAAAAGTTCATTACATACCCTTCTGTAACCAAAAGATTACCATAAAACCCATATAAAGATCACATAACATATAAAGGTAATTTGGGACTTAAAAATACTTAAGTAGGATAACCATACGGTCGAATTCCACACATATCACTTAATGGAATAGCCATTTGGCCAACTTCCATTCATACTTAATGGAATAGCCATACGACCGACTTCCATACCAAATGCATTAGAGGTTATAACGTAACCACTCGTCCTGGTATTCACGGCACCACCCGTCATATGGTTTATCACGTAACCACCCGTAAAATGTCCAAGTAACATTATAAAATTATAAGACATAAAACCATCATAAAGGAATGATAACATTTCCACATTTCAATCACAATATATCATTTAAATAAATTGACATAATAGAATCCTTTATCAAAACCATTTTCAATACCAAAATACAAAAAATATTATATGGTATTTATTTTATATTAAAAAAACATTATGTCTTGTTGAGGAAGCCAAAGACCAAATAATACTCGCAGCGGCGTAGAAGTCTTTGTCGCCACATACGTACGATAAAAACATTCCCTTTTGTCATTTAGTAAAATGCTTCATATAAAAAGATTACTTTTGAATAAACGTAAAAGTAAAAGGGGTTTATATACCGTTTTAAATAAAGTGGTGTATAAAACAAAAATGTGCCTCAATGAAAGGAGATTGAGACGAAGTCCCTTACAAAGACGGTATCCTTGGTTTAAGGATAAATCTATTACATAATTATGTGTGACAAACTAATACACCCAATATAAGTGGATATTAAGTGTAAAACAATCAGAGGTTATTCACACATATTCATAAAATGACATATTCAAGGAGTACAAGATTATCCCAAAGAATCAAATTTGGGATAAGAAGATCCCTTGAAAAGCTTTGATGGCCTAACAGCGTCACTACAAAATTCAGAAAATGAGTTGATGAGAGATAAAAAGGGGTATCTCATCACATGGACATAAAATTTAAATCAACAAGGATATAGAAAAACATATCCCAAAAGGAATATTATGTGAATTAAAATACATAACAAAAGAATTATTTTACCAAAAGAGGAGGGTGAAATGTTTCCTTACAGACATGGGTATCTTTCGAGACATGCACCCCGTGAAATAAGGACAATACAAAATTGATGTAAATACTGATAAATGAATGTATATTACACAATGAGTAAAATAATGGGCAGTACATACACCACTCAAAGGAAATTGTGGCAAATGTAGCATAAATCTCACGAGAATAAAAGTGAGATGAAAAATCCCTTACGAAAACTCTGCAGCCTAATGAAGCCACATAAAACATACAAAAATGGATTGATGAGATCAAATAGGGTCTCTCATCATATTAACATAAAGTTTACAGAAATAGTAATATAAAATAACATCCCCCAACATAACAAAGAGGAGCTTAAATAAGTGACATAAAGGAAAGTATTTGAAAAGAAAGAGAGAGGTTAGATCTCTTACAAAAATTCGACAGCCTAACGGCACCACTCAAAACTTCCAAAATGGTTAGATGAGAGAGAAAAGGGTCCCTCATCATATGAACATAAAAATTACAGTAAGTGTAATATAAAATAACATCTCAATAACACGAAATATGAGCTTTAGAAGGAATGACATAAAAGAGTGTACTTAAAAAGAAAGAGAGGAGTAAGATCCCATACCTCGGGTCCGACTTGACTCGATCGTTCTTTAATCTCCTGAATAATAAACATGAGTTAATTTATACTTCCTTAAGAACCTTTTTCAAGTTCATTATTCCTTTTATATCACTTATTACCATTTCATAGACATTATGTAATCATTTAAGATAATAATGATTGTTTTGTCGATACATGGTTCTTAAGTCGAAAGTGGACTTCTTATAATTACATGTTGTTTGTGTGGTCAAAGGTTCTTTATATCCAGAATTACATTCCTGATTTGGATATCATATATATCATCTATATCCATAATATAAATGTAGTTATAATATCACATAATAATTTAGAGGAACGAAATGAAATGCACCATTCATGGAGACGGTAAGCCGTACGTACGCATGAACGCTACTTTCATTTCTATGTCATATTATTGGAATTAAAACTATATGAGAGATATGTATATTATAATTCCAGAATTATATTAATCATTTATGTGTTACATACATCATATATATCCATTATATATATGTACTCATAATAATACATTACATTTGGGGATAAGAAATGAAATGCACCGTTCATGGAGACGGTAAGCCGTACGTACGCATGAACGCTACTTTCATTTCTATGTCATATTAATGGAATTAAAACATAATGATACATAATAGTATTTTAATTCCAGTATGGTATCATATATAATATCATTAAATATATCCTTTATACGTACCACATATGGTATTAATGAATCAAATCACTTTGAGGGGGCGGTAGTCCGCACTTCCTTAAATGAAGATTTCGCGTTTACCCATAATGGAAACCATAAAGGTATTCCATAAATGAAAAATACAGAAGAAAAAGTAAAACATAAACATATTATATATCATATAAAAATATAGTATCATATTAATGGCCACCTTTGAAGTTGTTAGAAAAATGTTGAACAATCATCATTTCAGTAGGCAGAAATTCACCATCCACAGAAACAATATGTTCTTTAACCATTAGATGATGGTGTGTGTAAGGTTATCTCGAATAATTTTTATAAAAACATCCTATTATATTGAAGATAATGTATTTGTAAAAAAAGAAATGAATAAAAAGAGTTTAGGGGGTTTGAGAAGCAAAATAATTCAAAAGGACACAAGCGAAGACATTACCTTAAAATCGGGTAACTTCCTTTGATTTGAGCTCAACGGCTTCCTTGGAAAGAATTATTCCCAATGTGAGGCTTCAAGGAGTTAGAGAGGGATGTGGAGAGACAAATGGGCAGGGGTTGTCCGAGACAAAGGCTTTGGAAGTGTGGGTAAGATGGTAGAGGTGGGGGCCTTTTATAAGAGGAGAGGAGGGGAACTCTTGGAATGTAAACAAATGTTACTTTATTTGAAAATGAATTTCGGATTTAAAAGGTCCCACATTGATATAATTCATGGATAAGGTGATAAGGGTTCGAAATCCCCCCATCCAATAGGTTTTGGACATGTTTAGATCTTATATATTACATTATCATTCTATTTTAGTTAAATCGTTAAATAATGAGGTCATCGTTGCATCATCATGATGTCATAAATAATTTAATTTATTTAATGTCTAAAAATTATAAAACAAATACTATGATGTATGAAATCTTTTTATCATTCCAATTTCTATTTATAGTAAAAAATCTGACTTGTATAACCCCATGTAAAAATTATTTTAGTAAAACATCTCATGTTTGTGTCATTTTTACATTAACATTAAATAAAAAGTTATTTATGTCATTTCCCAACCAAAGTGGCTCCATGGAGTCCCCATGTTGACCCATGGATTTTCTTGGTCGGCCATGACTCATCCAATGATGTTAAGACATGTTTCTAAGTCATTTAAGTTTATTAAAACATTATTCTTACCTTAAACTACGCTAATTATCTCAAATCGCAATTAAAAACTTAATAAGTTACTATTCACAAAAAAATTATTTTAATCCCATTGAACAAAATTTTACTTATTAATGACAACAATTTATGTTGGATTTTTTAAATTCAAAACACAAAGGTGGAAAATTTTCATTTAAACGGAAAATCAGTTTTTATAAGTACCACATAGTGGTTTCACTATTCATCAAAAATTGAAGTTTTTCAGAAAATTACCAAAAATTCACCGTAAGCAATATTTGATATTCCGAATTCAAAAAAGATGTCTATTTTAAAAAATTCAAAAGATTAAAGTTGCATTAATTAATTTAATAATTAATTCCCGCTGTCAAAACAAATAACGTGTTTTTATGAAACAAAATGTATCAAAAGATTGACACTAGTTTATGTCCGATTTCAAAGTGAAATTAATTCCATCAACCACTATTGGATTAAATGGTAAAAATCTATTATAATTTCACTTTAAAAAAAATTTAAAAGTTATTTTAATCACATAAATAAATTAGATTAAAAAGTGGGTTTGAATTAAAAAAAAACATTTTTCACTATTCATTAAAAAACGGTCTTTATCGGAAAAATACCAAAAATTTACACAAAGTAAATTTTGATGTCCTGATTCTAAAGAAGAATTTTAGTTTGTCAAATATAACACATAAAATTGTCAAAAAGTGGATTTAAAAGAGGTTCGATGTCAAAAGGCGGTTAATTGACCTTTTAAAGAATATTAGACTGTCTACGCTTAAAATTGGATTCCTTCGAATTTTTAATCCTCTAAAATTTATTGTAAAAAGTAAAAATATTTGAAAAACATATATAATAATTTTTTAGTTAGATATATTCATTCCCACCATCACAACAGCTAGGCGTTAACTACCATTTAAAATAATATTATTTTATTATTAGAGCGCAACGTAAGATTCCCAAGATACTCGTTGTTGCGTGTTGGGTATGCCATCAAGCATAGCTTCCCCTTTAATGTTATATTAATATTTTATTCACAAATATGGATAAATGTGAAAATGTCATACTCTATATTTACCTGGGGTGTTACAGAGAAACATCTCTTATATCTCAAACTAGGGATTGTTTTTTACCTACCCTCAAACTAGATGAATAATTTTCTCTTCCCTCGTGGTTTAGTTGGTCGAAATCTAGTTCTACTACTAAGGAATTATCCTTTCCCATGACCCCTACATGGGTTCATTTTTCTCCAGGCCACCTTTATGTCAATTTAAAGTACATGATTAGGCCATGAACATCACCAAACACCCCATAGATCATGTATTCATTTTATAATGGATCTTTCCAATGTTTTACACCCATGATAATTGAAAACATAGGGTAATCATGATCTTGTGTTCCCTTGATAATGAAGATTTATTCTATGAGAATATCAGTGAAAAACATTCTATATCATTAAACAATTCTTAGTTTCCCCAATATCTAGTATCCTGTTGGATTTCAAATCCTATTGAACTATTTTTTCCCCACAATGATCTAAATATGTTTAAAGGTCTTCCTATTAGGTGTATGCCACAAATATTCTTAACATCTCCTAAGGTACCAACCAAGATGGGTATATCTATGTGGAATATTCATGATCCCTAAATATATCCTTCAACTATCTTGAGTGGATGGGGGATCCTAATTTTTTTAATCACTAAATACTCCTCACTAGACCATATTCTCCATGATTCATGTTTCCCTTATCATATTTTCAAAAATAAATTGGTTGTCGTTATTCATGTATGGTCTTCTTTCATGGTGTATTCCCTAACTATATCCACATTGATGATATCTTGTATTTCCCAATCCATGATCCATATATATTTATATATATTATTTTTATAGGTTATAACCCCCAAATCCTACCTCTACCTATGTCATAAATCAAGTAGTAAAAAATAAGGTATTCCCATTCATAATCCCCAATTGATCTCTTATTTCCCTTTTCATGATAAAAATTTCTATACCACATGATTTTAAACAAAATTGTTTATTCCTGATATAAAACCTTAAATTGGGCCACTCAAACTATGTCGTATTTTATTCCTATTAACTATGATATAAAGGATTTCCCTCTACCATTCAATTCTAATAGTTCAGTACATTAATTGGAATACCATTAGGTTGAATCCTTAATCCAACCTTACTAAGTAATATTCACCCTGAAAATACTCATCAATTATCCATACATATTTTTAAATACCATTATTCAATGGTATATATTCCCTATGATACATAATTATTCATTGGTATATATTTCCTATGAATATAGAAATCTATCATCCATGAAATATATCCCTGATAAAATTATCTTCCATGGAATATATTTTCTAATATTCAACTGAGTCTCCTTGGTCTATATTCTCTGTGATTAATTTCTCCTCACTAGGCCATATTTTTCATGATCCTAACTATATAATCTACTACCTAGTAACCAACATACCTGATGTTCTTGAAAATTCTACTCATCAATAATTATTGCACCAACTATTTCTAAAACTTCTTTACATCATATTCCTAGATATATGATTTTAATGTGTATATCATAGCATTTATCCCTTGTTATGTCAAAATTCTAGGTGTATGTCATATATTTTCAACCATTAAAGGAACATAACTCATTCAAGGCTACATAACCCCAAAAAAGAACTATGTTGGTCCTTATAATGTTACTGTAATTGGTATGATGTGTCTCATTTAGTGACAATGAATAATTAATGTTCTATTTCACTTCATATGGATATATAAGAATCCCATCTCATGGGATTGATACCAATAATAAAACACATACTACATACCTATATTGAGGTTAAAACTAGATCACCCATTTGTGTGTCTTTATACAATAATATTTCCAATTAATAGGAGAAATATAGAGAACATATAATACATACAAGGGTTCATATAAATTATTGGAATTTATCAATAACATTCATGGAGGTAAGCATTATTGTATTGGGCTTTGTGAGTGATTCAAGAATTTATCATAAATAATTAAGTGGGTCTAAAAAAAGAAACAATTCCACCATAAAATTTGAGATGATCTTGAACTCTCATCCTCTTGACCAATGAAAAACCAAATAATTTATGGTAAAGTACTAGTGACAAAATAAAATTAGAAAGAAGGTTTTTGTTGGCATAGAAATATCATGGGGTAGAAGTGATTTTGAAATAATAACAAACTATTCATTCATGACCTATATCATCACATCAACCATTACAATCTATTTATTCTACAATATTTCTCTAATATCTTGAATGAAATTTTTAAAGATTGATTTTAACATGTTAAATTTCTTAAAATATTTTAACATAATATATTGAATCATTTTATTATCTTTCAGCATTTCTTTAGAATTATATTCCATTGAAAAAATTGACATAATTTCATCATTTAGTATCTTAAACAAGTCTTCAATTTCATTAATAATATTTGACCTATTAAATATTTTAGTCATCATTGTTTCTTGATTATTTATGATCTTTATTTTGATCATTCATTTCTTTATCCATCCTTTAAATCTTTGAATCAAATTCTATAAGTTGTCAAATTACAATGAGCTCTAGTTTATTTCCTTCTTTTCTTCCACCGTTGTTCCTATCATCACTAGTAATTTCTTCTTCATCAAATTGAATAATTAACTATTTTCACCAACAACACTACAACTATTTTCTTCTTATTCATCCTCAGTACTAACTTAATCTTCATAAATGGATAAAAAATATCCCTCTCTAGTTTTAGAAAAATTAATTCTTTTTCTCATTGAATTAATAGTTTACTTGTTATATTTTGAAGCTCTCTTATTTAATTAACTTCATGGATTCTAATATAATCTTTATAGTATCCATACCAATTTTATTATAGATAATATGCTAAAAATTTCGTCATATATCAATAATTGAAATATTAAAGTCATATATTTCATTTATATTTCTATTTTCTTCTCCTTATACTTTCATAAATGAATGGCATGATTTTATCAAATTTCATTGGAAAATATTTTTATTCCATAGAATAATATTCATATAAAAATAATTATTTTATGTTCACCTCTTATTTTGAGGAAATGTTGGATATTTATCTATAATCATTACCCTTCTTATTGAAAATTTCCATCTACTCATTTCAAAAATTATAAAAATTATTTGAAAATAAACCAAAATAAGTGTACATGGATCAAACTCTTCATGTTAAAAAATCATTATATAAAAAATATCTATTATGTTTCATAATATCTTTTCTACAATCATATACTCCTTTAGATTCTCACCAAAAAATATAATTGTTTGAATGATTTCATCAGCCTATATAAAAAAATCATCCACTGTTTCACTATTATTTTTCATGATATCTTGTTAATTCAATCTCTAATCATTTATCTTGGATTTTCTAACATTCACATTTCCTTTATGAATGTTTTGAAATTTATTTAAAATCACCTTCAATATCTTCATCCCTTTAAATTTGAGATACTTGTTTTATGAAATATATGAAATGATGGCATTTCTAGCATGACCATCCTTCCTAAAAACTATTATATTAATTATATTGTTATTAACACTATTATCACGAAGAATAAAGAAAATGGTAGTATCTTAAAATACATAAAAACTAATTGATAAAGCATATAAAATAAATCAATCATTCCAAACATTATTGTTATTCTTATAAAAAGTGGGATTATTTTTATTATTTAAACAAGTAATGTTACACAACACAAAAACCAAAAATTAGATCCTAAAACTCTAAAAATATAGGATATATGTTCACACCATACTCCATAAATATGATCATATTTAATGATTAAGTGAAATTTTCTTATACAACTTGAAAAGTGCCACCATGGATAGTGAATTTTCACCAAGAAGGGGAAAAATTACTAGATTAATTTCCATTTATTTTTCTATATAATAAAATTTAATTGAGACTTGTTATAGAGCATGGTGAGATTGTGGTACTCAGACCAGAAACAGTTAATGACACATAAAAAATATGCATAATGTATTTTTAGAAGTTTAATTACTCAAAATGAGTAGCTACAATGGTAGAATGATCTAATAAATCCTATGATCACATGTTATACTAGAATCACAATGTGGGTTACAAATTAGAATGTAATCTTCTTGAAGTCATGAAACACAACTTTTCTCCCATATTCTATAATGTCATATTGCACAAATAATGTTTAAAAATTATAATTATAACAATAATAAATACATTATTAAGTATATTATTCCATCAATTTTTTATATTCCATGCCCTTAATCATCTTATTCATTTTCTTATTCCAATTCTTCCACCACTTTATCTTCTACCTATTTGATTCATAAATTACAGATAATTAAAAACTATCATCTTTAATATATTCTATATGTGATAGATTCACACACATACTCTCTTTCTATCTCTTTCAAAATATAATTCTCACAAATATTTTCATAATAACATCTAATTTAAATAAACTCAAAACTTTTATGTTGTTATATCTCTTTAGGTCTTTTATCCACCCTTTGATATGATTTAGGGGATTAAATATGACAACTGGTTCTTAGTGACAGCATAGAATCCCCACCTTAACTTGGTAATCCGGTCCTGGCCCACCAAGTACCACTTATTTCCCCCACAGAAATGTGGTCCCTACCCTGGGGCCCACCCCTATACCTAAACAGGTCATTTAACTAATTATTGTCCCCACAAACCAACACATGTCCATTATAGTTTGTTTTGTCTTCAATCACACAAACCCAAGGAAACTTCGGACAAGGTCGCCCATTTTGATCACTACTCTAGGACAAGTGCATTTAACTGTCGAGTTCTATTCAGGTAGGCTCTTGAAAAGGAAGGATCACGTTGTTGGAATGAGTCATATCATTTATTCACTTATCCCATAATTATTTTGGGGTTTTACATTCACCCCCCATTAGAGTACAATGTCCTCCTTGTGGGACCTGTATCTTAACCCAAGTAGTGTACCACACTTAAGGATGGGTACCATCTCTGATACAAAAAGTGACAAAAGGGTCCTAGTGATAGCACAAATACCCCCAACTTAACAAATTCATTGGGTCCTGGTCCACCAGGTACCACTAGTTCCCATGCAGACATGTGGTCCCCACCCTGGGGCCCAGCCACATGCCCAAATAGGTCATCGGAGTAATGATTGTACCCAAGGGCCAATGCATGTCCTTTCGAGTGTGCTTTTCCCTCACTCACACACACCCTAGGAAACTTCCAATAATGTCACCCATCCAGATCACTACTCCAGGTCAAACACCTTTAACTATGGAGTTCTAATTAGGTAGGCTCCTGAAAAGGAAGGAGAACTAAGTTTACATGAGTTATATAATTTATTAATTAAACCCACTTTTATTCTGGGGTGTTACATTAAATGATTGAGTTTTACTAGCCCATGAAATACTATGTTTTCTGCAACAACATTATTTAATTATATTTTTCTCTATCTTAATGGAGTGTAACCAACCATTATTTTGTAACACACTAAAAACCCAAAAAACAAATCTTCTTATAGTGAAATAGTCTTTAATATGAAATGAATATTTTCATCACCATTTATTTATATGAACAAAAATTACATGGCATGATAACTACATCATGATAATCTAAATTTTACTCATGTATATATTGAATTATACTCCTACACAAGACCACTCTTGATGTTATCTCATCCTTTATGAAATAGTGAATATTGAACACCACAATATATTCATACATAGATAAAAAATATAGTTTTTCATCAATGTTTGTGGTGTGGCTACTCCCTTCATGGAGTGACATCCTTCTTATCAATTTAACTTGAAAATGTAATCCATGTATATAGAGGTGTGAGCTACACCTTTGTTCCATGAATTATTAGAACTACAAATCTATATGAGCACTAATTTAACATGGTCTCTTGATAACAACAATATTTTTTGACTTCATCACTAGTTAAAAAATATTCATATTTAAAATTCAATCTTGTCATGAAACCTTAGCTTGTAAAATTATTTAATCTTACATAATAAAACATTATACATATGTACAATCCATTTAGTATTCCACAACATTAATTTATTATTACAGAAAATTAATTATAGCGTGAAACAAATTCATTTTTTTGTTATTATATCTTCAGAAATAAAAGCTCTCTATAGGTGTTTTAAAAACATTCAATGTTATGAATGTTTATCACATACTATGATAAAATTTATTTATGTGTGTTTATACATGATTCACTTGTTGAATAAAAAATAAAACATAAAATTAATATCCATTACAACCCTCTCTACATATATTATATCATTTTAAAAACAATCATAGCATAATATATTTTCATTTAAATCATAATTTCAACAATCTTATCCTCAGTATCATCAACTCCATGTTTCAACATCTCCTGTAATTAGATCATGGTCTAAAAAGAACATATATCAAAAATGGATCAAGACATTTTTATCTTAATAAATATGTTGATAATGATTTCCTTCTATATTTTGACAATGATTTGGGGAGTTCATTATCTCTCAAAATACTTATATGTAAGTGGATTTTATTGTTCCCTTGACTAATTAAAAATTATATTTTTATTATTCAAATCAATTTTAAAGAAGAAGTGGGAATCCATTCTATTTAAAGGATGTAAATAAACTGAATCCAAAAAAATTACTGAATTATTGAAATCAAGTTTTATTATGTTATGAAATATTACCACTATAAAGGCTCCATTGTATAATAAAGGCCTCCATGTTATTGTCATCAATGATGACGTCTTCAAAATTATAGTCCATAATTTCCCATTATTGGATGAATTCATCCACACAAATATCCTTTTCATTGAATCCATGTGCCAAAATGTGATTTTTTGTATTGATATAAACACATTGTTATATGTTGGGGTTCACTCAAATCATGCTCTAAACCATCCTTTCATACTCTTACTATGTGGATTTGAACTTAAATTTATCCTCCAATATATCTTCATTGGAATGAATGATGATCTCCAATAATTCCCTTTGTTCTAGGACCTCTCAATATATTTCTCTGACTATATCCTTATGTCTAGGAGGCTCATAAATCATATCATCTGTCTTATTTAAAACTTGTTTTGAATCCATGACTTCACTACTCTCCATCATCTTATTAGAGTTATGAGTGATTGAACTCTCCCTTCCAACTTAATCATTGGTTAATGGTTTACTCTCCCACACCTTATGCTTTTTAGTAGAACTAGTTTAAAGTATCTTCTATAAATTACCGAAGTCCAAAGGGAATTTAGCTTTATTTCCCATAAAAATGATTCTCTATGCTTAACATTTTCCTTCCACCCCTACATCCTCATAGTACTATGAATACCTCTTCAGTACCCTTCATCAACATTGTACACTGATACATGGAAAGAAACCTCATCCTCAGATCAAGTCCTGTACAATTTGTGATCATTTGAGGGGTTATGAATTAGTATTGTTGTTTGGATGTTTGATAATATCGCATACCTTTGATCATGTTCCATACCATAGACCTCTAGGTTCCAAAAACAATTTCAAAACTTAATGTTATGGTTTATCCCACTCTACCTCACCATGATTGTAACCATCACCCACTCCTCTCTACCTCTACTATAAACATAAATAGTTTCCTCTTCCAGTACTTCTTCTTGAGAAAACAACATATCCTTAGAACCAACATTAGCTTCCACTACCTCATTATTAAAAGAATTTGGAGAATCAATAATTTGATTACACATAAGACATGTTTCATACAAAACCATCAAGTCTCAGTTCATTCTTCTAAATATGTCGACAACTTTCAAATCCAAAGGAAACCATTGTTCGTCCTTATGGATGATGATGTCCTTTTTTGCACTATTGGAAGAAAAAATATTCAGCTAAAGGGACTGTAGGAAAATCATCCCCCATTGAGTCCCCAACAACAAGTAATCCAACACACACAGACACTAAATTCCATCTTCGATCACATGTATGACCATACTAATCCATCTCCTTCGAACCTACACCAACAATGGAAACCCATCTTCCCAGTCCTGCATCATAATTTTGAAATATTTTCATTCCCTCGTGCCAATAAACTATCACCACATGCCCCACTTTAATGATTATGTATATAAATCCACCCATGATTCAAGTAAAATATGTTTCATTTATCAAAACTCTTCTCCAATATCAATATAAGAAAAATCAATCGCCACTCTAGACACATCACTTTCAACATAGATTCCTGTAAAAATATGATGAGTAATATATCAGTTTCTACTATCTGAGCACATAAATCTACCAATGAGATTCATTTATAGATGAATAATTGTGAGGTTTTTGAAAGGTATATAAAATTCAAAAAATTTAACCGAGATAGCTGTGGTCGAGGAATCACACTTCATATAGAAATCATAATTCCATCTAAATATGAAGAATATAGATCTGTTGATGGTGATGTCTACACTAAACCAAGAAAATATTAGGTTATCCTCTGATGTGAGAAAAACCACGATGTGCATATTGTCAATAAGACCTATCATTAATCAATCTTATAATACCAAAGATCTGAAAATAAACCTTTCAAATGAACCCACCAACAGGTGATGATGTGGGAACCATGACATAAACATCATATTGAGAAGATAAAATTCCGCATTTAACTCCAAGAATGATAGTTAATGCTCTAGGAGTCCATCAAGGGATAGAAAAATTTAAAAAAAATAACTAAATCTAGTAATGTAATCTTGAGGTAAATCTATAATTTTGAGTTTAATATAACTAGTTTCTTGATATAATTATTTTAGAGTTCTGATGATTGTTTTCTGCTTTATTTATTTTCTATAACACCCCGAGCTTCCACAATACGCTTCTCATTCAATAATGCAATAGCATGCATTGTACGGAACATCGAGTTCTAAAACATTGCGACTAATCAAAGTAGCCGTTATGAATAGAAATAACCACTTTTTAAAATTATATAAATTTTATATTTCAAAATGGACTTCATTTTTGGATTTGGAATTTCGAAATTAGCCTATGTTGAATTTTTTGTATTTTTCTGAGAACTTTTAATTTTTTATGAATAGAGAATAATACTTAAAAACAACTTTTTAATAAAAATAATTTATAGTGATAAAATATACGATTTATTGGTTTTAAAGTATAATTAGAATATAATATTACCATTTTATCCAATGGTGGTCATTAGAATTAATTTAACATTGAAATTGGACATAAACAATTGCCAATCTTTTGATATAAATTGTTTCTTAAAAATACGCTATTTGTTGTGATAGCGGGAATTAATTATAAAATTAATTAATGCAACTTATATGTTTGGAATTTTGTAAAATAGACATCATTTTTGAATTCAGAATATCAATTATAGCTTAGGGTGAAATTTTGGCATTGATCAGAAAAACATCAATTTTTGATGAATAGTGAAACCACTAAGTGGTAGTTAAATAACAGATTTTTCGTTTAAATGAAATATTACCAATTCTGTGTTTTGATTTTCAAAAATATGACATAAATTATTTTCATTATGAAGTAAAATGTGGTTCAATGTGATTAAAATAATTTTTGGTGAATAGTAGCTTTTAAGTTCTTAATCGCGATTAGAGGTAATTAGTGTAGTTTAACGTAAAAATAATGTTTTCATAATATGAGATGAGATTTACACATGTCCTACCCTCATTGGAAGTGCCATGTCCGACCAATACAATCCATGGGTCAACTTGGGGACCCCATGGAGCCACATTAGTTAGAAAATGACATAAATACCTTTTATTTATTGTTAAAGTAAAAAATGACACAAACATGAAAGTTTTACTAAAACAATTTTTACATGGTGTTATACAAGTCATATTTTTTACTATAAATATTAATTGGAAATCTAAAATGATTTAATACATCATAGTATTTTTTTATAATTTTTAGTCATTAAATAAATTAAATTATTTATGACATCATTATGATGCAGCGATGACCTCATTATTTTACGATTTTAATAAAATGAAAAGATAATGTACAATCCAAGGCTTAAACTAGTCCAAAGACTATGGGATGGGTAGATTTAGAACCCTCATCCCGTTATCCATGAATTATATAAGTTTGGGTCCTTTAGAAATCGAAAATCATTGTATAATAATGTAAAATTTCCTTACTTTCCAAGAGTGACCCACCTCTCCACTTATAAAAGGCCCCCACCTCTACCACCTCATTCACAGTTTCAAGCAATTTGTTTTAGCCAAAATCTGCCCAACTTCCCTCCCAGCATCCCTCCCTTACTCCTAGAAGCCTCACTTTGGGCATAAGTCTTCCCAAGGAAGCCTTTGACTCAAATCAAATAGAGTTACCTGTTTTAAAGGATGTGTTTTCTCTTATGTTCTTTTGTTTTATTTTGCTTCTCCAACCCCATAAACTCCATTTATTCCTTTATTTTGTAACAACACCAGTATATAAAATATACTAGGATGTTTTTATGTTAAGTATTTGGTTTACACTTACACACACCTTTGTCTAATGGTTAAGGAACATACAGTTTCTATGGGTGGCGAAATACTGCCTCACGAAACGATGATTGTTCAAATTCTTTTAACACCTATAATGGTGGCCATTTTGATGACACTATTTTCATATATGATATATATATTATATTTATGTTTTCCATATCCTTCTTTATTACTCATTTATGGCATACTTTATGATTTCCATTATGGGTAAACACGATAATTTCATTTTAGGAAGTGCAGACTACCGCCCCCTCAATGTGATTGAATCGTTAATGCGATATGTGGGATGTATAAAGGATGGCGTAAATGATATTGTATATGATATTATACTTGAATTATAATACACGTTTATTCTATTATGATTTCATTCCATTAAATACGAAATAGAAATGAAAGTAGCGTTCATGCGTACGTACGACTTACCGTCTCTATGAATGGGGCATTTCATTTCTTACCTCTAAATGTTACGTAATATTATGAATGAATGTATATAATGGATATATATGATATATATGACATCTAAATAATTAATATAATTCTGGAGATAATGTATATTCTACAACATAAGCAACTTGTAATTATAAGAAGTTTATTGTTGACTCAAGTACCAAAGAACGAAAAAACGACTGTTATTAACTTAAATAATTACATAATGTTCATAACATTGTAATAAGTGATATAAGAGGGATAATGAAATTGATAATGTATCTTAATAAAGTAGATATTAACTCTAGTTTATTATTCAGGAGGTCAAAGAACGGTCGAATAATGTCGGACACAAGGTAAGGGAACTTCTTAACCCAATTTCCATTCTTTTGGTTAATCTCCTACTTTCAAATAATGTCATTATATTATTATGTATTATATTGTATTTTTACTTTCTTTATGTTTACCTATATTGAATACACATAATAGATCTATTTTATTTTAAAAATGATCTTTTTAAAGACTTCGTCTCAATCTCCTTTCATTGAGGCATATTTGGTTTTATACACAACTTTCTTTTATACGGTGTATAAACCCCTTTGACATTTACGTTTATTCAAAAGGAATCTTTTTTATAAGAAGCATTTACTAAATGAAAAAAGGGAATGTTTTTGTCATACGTATGCGGCGACAATGACTTCCCCGCCGCCGTGACCATTATTTGAGTTTCGGTTTCCTCTACAAGCCATACCTTTTTTAAAAGAAAAATAAATACCATGTTTTACTTTTCTTTTATTTTGGTATTGAAAATGGTTTTGAAAGTATTTATATTATATCAATGTGTTGTATTGATATCTTGTGATTGATATATGGAAATGTTATGTTTCCTTTATGCATGTTTTATGTGATACGATTATGTTATGGTTTATGATATGTTTAGACCTATTTATATGAGGAATGAATTGGACTTAATAAGTGACAGGTGGAGCCCGCTACAGCTCCTCGATGCATCAGTAGGTCTCATGAGACAAACTAGTGTTTTGGCACGAGGCCTTGACAAAATCTTATTTGTGGTCTTGGCACGAGGCCTTGGCTACGTGGTTATGATAGTCTTGCATTATGCATTCCATCATTATGAAAGTGGTTATTGATATTTCATGTGATTATTCGACTAGAAGAATATCCATGTGATTAAGTGAATGGTATTACTTCATTTTACTTTTGCCATATTATGCTAAAGTTCAAGTTTAAAAGGCTTTTGTTTTAGTTATACATTACCTTAAATGTTAATGTTTATTTATGAGAGCTTACACTATTTTGTTATCCTTACTGAGCATCTGAGCTCACCTCTTTAAATGTTTTAAAATTTTCCAGGATGTGAATAATTATTTTATATATGTCTTGCAGGGATAATCAGAAGAGGATATGAGTGTGGACTATGGAGACTTTTTTTATTGTAGTTTTATGCTTTATGATGTATTGTAACGTTAATGAATGTATCTTGTGTTTCCAAGGATACTAAACTAATCGGTCTTTAAAGACTTGATCTTTTGTGATCATGCCAATGTTACAAAGTAATGCACTGACTCTGGGTAGCTGGGGTCGGGGCGTTACAGTTGGTATTAGAGGCAGTTTAGTACTAACCTTGGAAGCTAGATTTAGATAAACTCTGATTAGAGCACATAGCCCGAAGATAGAAAAGGATTAGTATAGAAGAACTTCCTAGAATTTTGGTATTATATAGATTTGGTGAGTTTTCCGAGAAATACATCCCTGTCTGGATACGAGAAGGTAGAGGCAGCTCTGGTACAGATGTACCTAGGGGTAAAACCCGAAAACATCGCTTTGAGCTAGACTCGAACAAGAACTGGTGCATGACAATGGACCTTGTTGCACTCTTGGTTACGACACTCCTGGGGGATATGCTTAGGATAATTCTCATTTTCTTTACAATCCACTATGAAGGGTTATGATTATATACTTCCTCAAAGAAAACATTCTTTTTTATGATTATGGATTATATCCATAAATTTTTTAATTTATGTAAAGTGTTTTACAAATATGGAATTATGTATTTTAATTCATAAAATAATCTAGTTTATCCCATTGTTTAGAATTGGGCCTAGTGGAAGGAATGGAAACCGTATCAATGCACGCACTCCGTGTAGGGATTGCCCTCCTGCTCAAGATAATTATAGTGGATCTGGAGATACAACTGGTGTTGATCAACTTATTACCATACTGGGACAACTCACTCAGGTTATGAATAATAACCATACTCGTATGGAGCACCCTAATCCACAACGTGGAGGATCAATGTTAGACTGCTTCATGAGGAAACAACCACCAACATTTTATGGGGGTACAAATCCATTAGTAGCTGAGCAATGGATAATCACCTTAGAAAAAATATTCCACGCCTTGGGAAGTAGCGAAAGGGAGAAGGTTGTCATGGCAGTTTACCGCCTCACTGTAGATGCCGATCAATGGTGGTCATTGATTCAAAATACAAAGGAAGATGATGACGTATCGAATATGTAATGGAGGGAGTACAAAGAGCTTTTATTAGAAAAATACTTTCCTCATGACCATCGAGCAGATATGGAAAGGAAATTTCTGAGTCTGAGACAAAAGGAGGATGAGAGTGTCGCAAAGTATGAGGCCAACTTTACATGGTTGGCGAGCTATGCTGCAGATTATATACGTAACCCAATAGGTAAGACTGATCATTTCTTTGATGTTTTAAAACTATTTCTCCGTAGAGCTTTAGTATCACAATCTTTCTCAACATACGAAGATATTGTCTCATGTGCTATCAAGAAAGAAAAGGAATTATCTAAGTCTTATGACAACAAAGTGAAGCAAGAGAAGAAGAGAACGGTGGAACAAGAGACAGATAACGGGAAAAAGGGAAAGAAGGATTTCCCATTATGTGATAATTGTGGGAAGAATAACACTGGTACTTGCCTAAAAGGAATGGGAGTTTGTTATAAATGTGGATAAAAAGGTCACCAGGTGCGTGATTGCATGGGAAATAAAGAGGCTATCAATGTTGAATGCTACAATTGTAGGGAAATGGGGCATTATGTAAATGAATGTCCTAAGCATTAGGGAAACTTACCTCAGAAAAGGCCAAGGGATAAAGGAAAATATTATGCTGTTACTACAGTTGAATATGAATAATTAATGTATTGGTGCTTTTGGACTCATGGATTATTTTCTATTTATTAGAATAATGTGATATATATATAAGGATTGTACTGCAGTACTTTTTGTTTCAGTAAGGTTTTAATATGATGAAGGTAATCATATTTTTAGTATGTGACAATAAGAGAAACATTACTTTGTTTGGGGAATCTAATAAATTGATTTTGGAATTAAGATACCTTTTAGAGAAAGTTTGGACAGAGGTATTTTGGATAACTATAAAGGATGGAGTGGATTAAGTTGATCTTTGGATAGAATTGTTTAAGGTTAAAAAATTTATGAAGATTATTTTTGGAATATTATAATACTATAGTTTTAGGAAAAGGACAACCTGCAGGGTGGGGCATAACCCGTCACGTCGGACAAAGCTGCAGGAATCGAACCCACAACCATAGTGTGACAGGCCTTTATTTCCTACCACTAGTCTATAGGAAGTCCCTGGTTATTACAAAATAATTTTACTAATCTAAATGGTATGTGTTAACATTTGGAACCTTATACAATTAGGATAAGTATATTATTTTTGGGTTCTATTATATTTTTGAGTGAAAGATGAGTTGAAGGTTGAAACTCTAATTGTCAATCATAAATATATATATACATATCTCTTATTCAATGAATTAATTAATTCTTAAACTTTAGTAAAGGGATATTAAAACAAAAAAATGTGTTATCCTAATACCTTATGTCTTGATGAACTGATGATATTTTAAATCAACATAGATTGAAGGCTTTGAGGCCCTCAATTTGACAGTTGATTGTGATTGATGACCTAAATCACTCCCTACAAATATTTATGTTTTTCCTCCAATTATTTGTCTCTAATTGCCACTAATGTTCTCTTAATGGAGATCATAATTGGGTGGTGACTTTTTCATTTCCCTTTCCCTCTTATTAAGGCTAAATTTTATTAATCTTATTTCCGATATGGGTTTTCCACAATGGTATTTTCTATTTTCAACCTTTTATTTTCCAAGAAAAATTTCAAATTGTGAGGACGCAATTTATTGAAGGAGGGGAGAATGTAACACCCCGAGTTTCCACAATACGCTTCTCATTCAATAATACAATAGCTTGCATTGTACGCAACTTCAAGTTCTAAAACACTTCGACTAATCAATGTAGCTGTTATGAATAGTAATAACCACTTTTTAAAATTATAGAAATTTTATATTTAAAAATGGACTTCATTTTTTGGATTCGGAATATCGAAATTATCCTATGTTGAATTTTTGGTATTTTTCTGAGAACGTCTAATTTTTTATGAATAGTGAAAAATACTTAAAAACAACATTTTAATCAAAATAATTTATAGTGATAAGTTTTACTATTTAGTGGTTTTAAAGTATAATTAGAATATATTTTTACCATTTTATCCAATGGTGGTCATTAGAATTAATTTAACATTGAAATTGGACATAAACAATTGCCAATATTTTGATATAAATTGTTTCTTAAAAACATGCTATTTGTTGTGACAACGGGAATTAATTATAAAATTAATTAATTCAACTTATATGTATGTAATTTTGTAAAATAGACATCATTTTTGAATTCGGAATATCAATTATAGCTTAGGGTGAAATTTTGGCATTGTTCTGAAAAACGTCAATTTTTTATTAATAGTGAAACCACTAAGTTGTAGTTAAATAACTGATTTTTCATTTAAATGAAATATTACCACTTCTGTGTTTTGATTTTCAAAAATCCGACATACATGATTGTCATTAAGAAGTAAAATATGGTTCATTGAGATTAAAATAATTTTTGGTGAATAGTAACTTTTAAGTTCTTAATCGCGATTAGAGGTAATTAGTGTAGTTTATGGTAAAAATAAGGTTTTAATAATATGAGATGAGCTTGAAACATGTCCTACCTTCATTGGATCTTCCATGGCCGACCAAGACAATCCATGGGTCAACTTGGGGACCCCATGGATCCACATTAGTTAGAAAATGACATAAATACCTTTTATTTAATGTTAAAGTAAAAAATGACACAAACATGAAATGTTTTTCTAAAACAATTTTTACATGGGGTTATACAAGTTATATTTTTGACTATAAATAGTCATTGGAAATCTAATCAGATTTCCTACATAATAGTAGTTTTTTTATAATTTTTAGAAATTAAATAAATTAAATTATTTATGACATCATTATGATGCAGCGATGACCTCATTATTTAACGATTTTAATAAAATGAAAAGATAATGTAAAATCCAAGGCTTAAACATGTCCAAAGACTATTAGATGGGTATATTTCGAACCCTTATCACCATAGACACTAATTATATAAGTTTGGGACCTTTAGAATTCGAAATTCATCATACAATAATGTAAATTTCCTTACTTTCGAAGAGTGCCCCTCCTCTCCACTTATAAAAGGCCCCCACCTCTACAACCTCATTAACACTTTAAAGCCATTTAGCTCAGACAAACACTGACCAAATACTCTCCCAACTTCCCTCCTTTACTCCTAGAAGCCTCACTTTGGTCATAATGCTTCTGAAGGAAGCCTTTGGCTCAAATCAAAAAGAGTTACCCGTTTTAAAGGTAGTGTTTTCTCTTATGTTCTTTTGTTTTATTTTGCTTCTCCAACCCCTTAAACACCATTTATTACTTTCTTTTGTAACAACACCAGTATCTAAAATATACTAGGATTTTGTTATGATAAATATTTGGTTTACACTTACACACACCTTTGTCTAATGGTTAAAAAACATACTGTTTCTGTGGGTGGTGAAATACTGCCTCACGAAACGATGATTGTTCAAATTCTTTTAACACCTATAATGGTGGCCATTTTAATGACACTATTTTCATATATTATATATATATATTATGTTTATGTTTTCTTTATCCTTCTGTATTTCTCTTTTATTTCATACTTTATGATTTCATTTATGGGTAAATGCGATAATTTCATTTTAGGAAGTACGGACTACCGCCCCCTCAATGTGATTGAATCGTTAATGCCATATGTGGGATGTATAAAGGATGGAGTAAACGATATTGTATATGATATTAACTTTGAATTATAATACACCTTTATACTATTATGATTTCATTCCATTAAATATGATATAGAAATGAAAGTAGCGTTCATGCGTACGTACGGCTTACCGTCTCCATGAACGGTGCATTTCATTTCTTACATCTAAATGTTATGTAATATTATAAATGAATGTATATACTGGATATATATGATATATATGACATCTAAATCATGAATATAATTCTTGAGATAATGTATATTCTACCACATAAACAACTTGTAATTATAAGAAGTTTATTGTTGACTCAAGTACCAAAGATCGACAAAATGACCGTTATTAACTTAAATAATTAAATAATGTTCATAACATTGTAATAAGCGATATAAAAGGGATAATGAAATTGAAAACGGTTCTCAATAAAGTAGATATTAACTCTATTTTATTATTCATGAGGTTAAAGAATGGTCGAATCAAGTCGGACACAAGGTAAGGGAACTTCTTAACCCAATTTCCATTATTTGGGTTAATCTCCTACTTTCAAATTATGTCATGATATTATTATGTCTTATTTTGTATTTTTACTTTCTTTATGTGTACCTATAGTGAATACACATAATAGATCTATTTTATTTTAAAAATGAACTTTTTCAGGACTTCGTCTCAATCTCCTTTCATTGAGGCATATTTGGTTTTATACACAACTTTCTTTTATACGGTGTATAAACCCCTTTGATTTTTACGTTTATTCAAAAGGAATATTTTTTATACGAAGCGTTTAATAAAAAAAAGGGAATTTTTTTGTCGTACGTATGCAGCGACAACAACTTCTCCTCCACCGTGACCATTATTTGAGTTTCGGTTTCCTCTATAAGCCACCCCTTTTTCTAAAAGAAAAATAAATACCATGTTTTACTTTTCTTTTATTTTGGTATTGAAAATGGTTTTGAAAGTATTTTTATCATATCAATGTGTTGTATTGATATCTTGTGATTGAAATGTGGAAATGTTATGTTTCCTTTATGCATGTTTTATGTGATACGATTATGTTATGGTTTATGATATGTTTAAACCTATTAATATGATGAATGCATTGGACATAATAAGTGATGGGTGGAGCCCGCTACAGCTCCTCGATGCATCGGTAGGTCTCATGAGACAAACTAGTGTCTTGGCACGAGGCCTTGACAAAATCTTATTTGTGGTCTTGGCACGAGGCCTTGGGTACGTGGTTATGGTAGTCTGACATTATGCATTCCATCATTATGAAAGTGGTTATTGATATTTCATGTGATTATTCGACTAGTAGAATATACATGTGAGTAAGTGAATGGCATTATTTCATTTTACTTTTGCCATATTATGCTAAAGGTCAAGTTTAAAAAGCTTTTGTTTTAGTTATACATTGCCTTAAATGATAATGTTTATTTATGAAAGCATCCGCTATTTTTTATCCTTATTTTTCATCTGAACTCAACCCTTTCAATGTTTTAATATTTTCTAGGATGTGAAGAAGTATTTTATGAAGGACCTGCAGGGATAGTCAGAAGAGGATATGAGTATGGACTATAGAGACTTTTTTTATAGTAGTTTTACGCTTTATGATGTATTATAACGTTTATGAATGTATCTAGTGTACCCAGGGCTACTAAACTAATCGGTCTTTCGAGACGTGATATTTTGTGATCATGCCAATGTTACGAAGTAATGCATCGACTCTAGGTAGCTAGGGTCCGGGCGTTACATTTTCAATATTCTCATTTATTTATTAGAGAAGCATTGGAGATAAAGAGTCTATAAATGGAGGAATAAATTCATAATAATCATAAACCATGTCATGGTTTTCTAGAAAATATATTGTGGCTGGTGTCTCAAAAAATAACTAACAGATAGTTGGGATAAAATGGTTATTTCATTTTTCATTTTCTTTTGAAATTTTACGTAAACATTATGAAAAAATAGAATTTTGGATATTCTAATAAAATTATGGTTTATTAATAAAACCTTCATGGTTTTTTTGATGGTTTTGAATGTTAAGGAATAAAATTATTTGGCTGCCCCATAGAAAATATAACATCATCTTCTTTAGTACCACATCATTTTATCAAGTAAAAAATGGTTTTTTGTTCATATTCGTCCAAAGATATGTTTACTAAATGTTTTGGAAACAGTTATCAAGTAATATACCTTATAGCTTTTGTGAATATATCATTGATAGGAATGAAAATAATCATGACAATTTAATATTATAGTGATAGATGATGAACTATGTCATTGTCTATGGATAACTATTTCATGTTCTTTCTCAAAGGAATATTTTAGTGGTGAAAATAACATTTGATATTATATTTAATGTTTTTTGTATTGTTCTTTTTCCAAACAAAACATTGTTTTGATACACATCGATGCACCATGGGTCTTTGTGACTATATGAAAGTAAGATTTTTTTAATATAGAGGGTGATAAAACATTGATATAGTTTTGCAAAACGTAGTTTTTGAATTATAGAGAAACAAGGTTATCTTTTAGTTTAAGAAAAATATAGACACCTAATCCATCAATTAGAATCACTTGAGGTGCATCAAAAATATTATTCATGTTATTAAGTACTATCTTTTTATCTTTCTTCATTGTATTGTTTAAATATACTTATATAAGATTATAAGACTGTATAATTTCTCTAATTTTTTTAATTTTTTTAATATTTATGAAATGATGTGTGAAGTAAATCTAGAACCACAAAGGACCAAGGAAAAATCTAGTCAATAAAAAGTTTTAGTGGAATTTGTAAATATATATATTGTTTTTTGTTATTATTTATCTCTCTTTATCCCTCAGGATATTCATTCTACTTGGTTTTTTTCATATCCAATATATTATCCATCATATGGATATTTTTTGGAATGATTTTAGTCCCATAAATTCATCCGCACCCTTAGTGCTTCTCACTTTCCTACCTAGAAAATATCATCTAATCATCCCACTACCACATTGCAGACCTTTTATTACCATGAAACAACCATAAAGGTAAAAAAAATATCCATGGGAAATTTAATATAATATTATAATCAAAGTTTTAGTAGAGGATTAACAATTCCCTTTGTATAGTAATGATGTAAAAACTAGATGAAGAACATGTCCTCTTGGGTAAATTCTATAAATATACTACTAAATAGATTTATAAGTAACTTCTAGAATTCTATCTCATTGAATCTTCTTTTTATAGGATAGTCATAATGCTTTCTAAAAAAATCAAAAACATGCATTAGAATGATAAGCTATATAAATTGGGTCCAAAAACCTCTAAATATCATCAAATTAGTATTGGATATATATTAATTATCTTTAAATTATTTCAATATATTTATCTATTTTTTCTCTTCTCTTTACTCTCTTTTGAAAACTCACCCACTCATTTTATCCTTTAATTTCTTCCTTCATATTATCTCCCATGATGCAAATTGTATCAATTTTTAAATTACTTATATATATAACAATTTATTTAATATGGTGAAATCACCATAACCTTGACTAATGTCATCATTAATAATTTAATAATGTTATTATAAAAACCTCTTTCAAATTGTGAATATAACCATGGAAACAAAATTATTGTCTATATTATTTCAAAATTAAAGAAAATACCAAACTCAAACATTAAACAACACCAATAACTATTAATCCAACACACACAACTCATAGACTCTATAAATTATATATAAAAATCCCCATGATCAGGAAACATTATGAAATCATGCTTCAACTGTATATACATTTTTATAACCCAAACATAGTGTCATTTTCTCAAATTCACTATTACATCACAATAATATCACCCTTATATGGTTCTTACTGATATATTTATTATATATATAAATTATGTCCTAATTAACATATATTTTATTTCAAATTACATATCTATGATTCAAAAGTATTCTATATGTTTATTTATTACTTTATACATGCATAAAAACATTACATAATTACATAAGAATTTTGGTTCATATCACACATACTTGGAATTAACTATTTTTAATTTCTCACAAATATAGATCCTTACAATCCTTCCCATATTTTTTTATGTATTTTTTTTATTTTTCGCTATCCATCCTCTTTATATACAAATGTCATGTAATGAATAATCTCAATAGATTTAGATTTAATGATTGATTTTATTCATCATTATTTGATCATTCTCCATCATCACTTCAACCTCTAATATACTCAAAGTAAATGTATTGAATTTTATGACATCATCAATGTTGAATAAAAAACACTTATATAAATATTGAAAATATATAATATATATGAAAAAAATATAATAATACAAATATTTTAAAAAAATTGAACTACTAATACCCCCTTTGGATTTATTGTATATTCTATCATATCCCACTATATAAAAATTTTTTTGTTGAGGTGAAATTAGTATGGCCTAATGTATGATCGAGAATCACTAAAGTCATGTGAATAGAAATAAAATTACATGGATATCAATTTAGGAGTGATTTTCCATTATTGAAATAAATAAAACTACATCAAAAAAATACACATAAAACATCATTTAATTTAAAAATAAAATCTCAAACAAAACCCAAGAATCAAATATTTAAATGAAATGAATTTATAAAAATAAAATAGAATATAATGAAATAAATATATTTTTTGGAATCCCAATCTCCATATTAAATGGTTCTTATCATGAACTCGTAGAAGAATCAAGATATTTACCCTACCTGTGTATTCATGTGGAATGTTTTTTTATTTAGATATAAATGTATAGAGGGTGATATAATAATCTCCATAGTTCCCCTAGGATAATCAAAAACGTTTTTGGTATTTTCCTATACATCTATGAGAGATATGATATATAATTTGATAAAAATTAATAAATCAAAAAATATATGTGAAAATTATGCCTAATTAATATCAGGGTGTTAACCAGACCACCATGTCAATACAGTACCCACCTATGGTTATCCGAAAGAGATTATAAATAATGTGTATAAGTATTTTATGAAATCATTTGATAAAAAATATAAATATAAATACATATAATGTTATAATTTACTGTATGGTTCAATAAAAACCCAACCATAAACCCTATGGAACTTCATGATATTTCATGAGTCAAAGTATAGATGAACCCTTTCATACACATCCATTTAGAAAATCTTCACAACATATCATGATTTACGTTCACATATTACCGGCCCTACCATATCCACATTGATTCATTTCACAACAGAACAAATTATATCCCACTTCAAGGATTATGGAATCCACATGTATCACAAAAACAAAATATCCACATTATATAAATCCTTGGTTTTAAAGGATAAATAAACTCCTAAAATAAACAGTGAATGAAATTATAATCTCTTATCCCATGATCTACTATGTAGGAAACCTAAAATAATAAAACAAAAAAAAAGAAAAAAATCCTTTACCTTAAACTGTTGATCAAAATTAATTTCCAATAATTCAATGTGATTAAATAAGATCAACCAATTATATCAAAATTAAATCCATCCTCCATGTTATATTTGTGGGATATAATTGAGTCTCCCGCCACTAAATATATATTATACTCAAACCCATGATATTCTAGTTTCTCACTTTGGTAAATGGAGGGGGATAATATATATTATTGGGAGGATTAACTTAATGAAGTATCTATTTATAAATAATTAGAACCATTTATATAGAACAATGGGATACTCCCCAATCTAATGAATTTAATCATTTATCACATAACACATGAGTAAATGTATTATGTATACAAAAACTAGTAACTATTCTTCCACGAACTTAAATAGTATGTGAATTGATTTTATATTTGTTTAATGATATATTTCCTAGAAGTATGATCAACTTTTTAATGGATAAAAAATAGAATATCAAAAGAAAATATCATATGTCATGATTTATGATATTTCTAACACAATGGAAAATGATATACCATGCATTTTATGAATGTTTTACTTGATTAACTACACAATCATAAACTATGGTGTAATGATTTTAGGGAATATGTTTTCATTATCCATCATTCACTACAAACTCATAGACTTAGTTAAATTTCACTATAAATTATATCATATAAAATAACTTCTGAAATAATCCCAAAAACTTATTTTGAATTTTTTCAAAAACACTTTTTTTAAAATAAATCATTAATATCATCTTATATCACATTATATTAAATATCTTATGAAAATCCATCCAAAAATCATTTGGAAAAACTCAAAAACACTTTTAGATATAGAGTCAAACTCAATCCTCATTGAATAAACTAAGAAGTATGACACCAAAGGCCTTTGTAATATTTAAACAAAATATAAATTTGTGTATTCATTAATTTATGAAAAGATTTTTTTCTAAAAAAACATTACTGAAAATCAAGAAAAAAATTTATCTTTTGTGATCTCCGTTAAACAAATGAATCTATATACCTTCTCCAACAGATGAATCCTATGAAAGAATTAATTTTCATATTACTAAATTTTATAAGGAATTAAGTAACCATGGGACACATAGTATGAAAATCCTTTAAAACTACTTATACATTCTCGATTCACTAGGTATAGACTAACAAGAAAAATGGAAACATCACACATAATTCTCCTTTATGGATTAGATCATAACATGTCCCTTACTTGAAAACATAACCAAATCATATATACTATCTACATATGGTTGTAAAATTCCATAGTATAAGTCAATTGAGGGATAATATGTCATAATAAACATAAAAAAGAAAAAATTCATAATGTTTAAGCTCTAACAAAAGGCATGATCCACAATATACCAAATAACCATAGATTATATAAGACTCGAGGATTGTATAAGGAATGTATAAAAGTATTAAGGTTCCCATACAAGGTATCTCATAAACCTCATGAAATGGAGAACCTCTATTATACCAAATATGTAATGTATAAAATACCATGTGGTATACTTCACAGGTCAATCAGTACAAATAAACTTGTTTTGTGCCTCATGAGAATATCACATAGCATGTTATAAGAATCCAACTCACACTAACCATTATATTTAATCAAAAATATATAATAAAACATAACAAAAATTGGTTATGGATAACTAAAATTAATTCTTTAATTACTTAATTATCATTTTACATAATCATAAATATATACACAAACATATATAGTCAACATGAAACAATTATAAAGTGGATATTTCAATTTTCTATAACAGGAAACATTTTATATCATTAAAATTTTTCAATATTACCAAAATAAAAATAAAAAATAAACACCTATCTAACATATCATATATGATTTTCTACCAGTTTATCCTAATGTTTTCCAAACAATAAGTGGTTTAATAAACACATTAAATCTATATGTAATTCCTATCATGTAATTATATTCATATATATTAAAACCATACAACTAAAAATTTTAGTGACTTACACCATAGAATAAATCTAGTTGGAATAATTTTAAGACATGTGATGAAAATTCTAAATGTTTAACTACTTGAACATATTCAAAATCCTTAACTCCAAAATAGCAAATATCATGATGTTAATCACTTGTGCTGTTTACTTAGAACCCTTTCTTTGTACGTCACCGTAATTTTTATAAAAAACATCGATCAAAATTTTTCTTCAAATACATTTGGTAACTAATGTAAATATTTACATTACTAATACACAAACACATCATAAAATAATTTAGAATATATTTTTAAATTTATTTTGATTTTTTGACTATTATAATCCTTTATTGGTAACATTAAAATTTACAAATTGGAAACATTCTCCCACTAGTCCCATAGACTCTATATTCTCTTTATAATGTCATTATTAGATTTAAAAAAAATTATTTAAAAAAATAACACTTATTTAATTTTAGTATAAATATTTAAAAAATAAACTATTGTATCCATATAAGATATAATATTTTACTTTTTTGTAGAATTTTTAAAAAAGAATATTTATTTTAAAAATATTCCAGGAAGGTAGTGGGATCAAATACATCCTATTTTGGAAAACATCTTCATAAACACATTTTTCTTTTAATTATGTTGATGTGATCTATAGAAAATGGTGAATAATAAACCTTGTGAAACATTAAAAATTGTTTATAAGAACTATTATTTAACAAAAAAACACCCTCTTCATATAAGATACAGAAGATGAAAAACATAAATCTTTTATTTAAATCCATTTGGGATTAATATAATTCAATACATTCAAATATTTCATACACAAACTATTTTCATTATCACATGAATGGAAAATATAATACTTATAGATTCTTCCATTGATTTTGAACTTCTGTATATTTGTAAATTTTTAAAAGTGTATACTTGGTATCATTCATGCATAAAAATAAAATAATTGATTTCTAAAATATTGGTACCTTACACAAATGATCCATAGATTTTTTTATACACAAATTATGTATTAAATAAAATTAAATCATATAGAAACACAAATTCCACTCTTGGAACCATTTTTATGGTTCCTGAATCATTAATTAGCTAATGGGAGAATCATTGATTGTTCTTATTCTAGTTCGTACATTTACCCATTCAATCTATAATTACAACACCACAATAAAATAAAAAAATTTCTATATCATATTTTCTATTTAATTTGAGAAATTAAGAAAACCATTTCATTAATTGATTCATATTTTTGGAAAATTTATAGTGATGATAAAAGAATAATTCATTATCTATAACAATAATCAATGAAACATATATGGAATAATTATATGCTACTCATAAGAATCCAGATTCACCAATTGAAAAACAATAATATTAAATTTATTAATGAAGTTTTTTCTATAACACAAATAATTTCCCATTCTTAAAAAATAGTTATATTTTTTATACCAGACCTTAATTTTATTATATTAAGAATCACGTTATATAGGATTGATCTAAAATTTTTGTTTGATGGTGATGATGTCACTTCTCTATAATAGAATTTTTTATCTAATGAGTATCATATTTTACATTAATTTAATTGTTTATTTTATTATAAGTGATCCCACTAAAATTATGACTCATTTTAAACTCATCATATCTACTAGTGACCAAGACCAACATTTTACGAAGACATAAACTAGTTATCATATAAATAATCAGGTGTTATATCTAATAGAAAATATTGTCAATAATATCGTATATGACTCTTAGATAATTGAGTTTTAAACTATTTATCCATTCTATAATATTCATTTTATAAACTATATTAAATTTTTATCTTAATAATTATTGTTTCCCAACTATGTAAAATGCAAAGAATAGACAACTAATGAATTATCTAACAGTCTGGGTCTTCTCATTACTGACTGACTAAATGGCCCGAATTCCTTCATTTTTTATTGTTTTGATAATACTCTTTTCAAGGGGTGAGGTATAACTCTTACAATTCCCAAAGTCTTAAAGACAATTATATGACCTGTAGGTCTTAGGAGAAATTACCAGGACAAAAAATCTTTTAACAACTCCTCCACAATACATGTTATGATATTAACACTCTACCTTCACAAGGATCATCAGCTAGCTTTCATGTTCAAAGATATACATGCCCAGTACAGATGGAAGTGTTATGCATTACAATGACAGAAATGTAATTTAGTATTTTAGAAGTTCATTAGGTGATTTTTATAGGGGAGTTATTCTAGAAGATGAGAGAATAATATGTATGTATGTTATTCACGGTGATGGAATTGGGTCTTGTAGTTGATTATAAAAATTAAAAATTATGGGTAAATATAATCCATATAATATATTGAATTTATGGTTTCATTTTTAATAAATATATTTTCTTTTTTTTGATTTGATTAGAAGATTTGAGGTTCAACTTCGTATGATATTTAATAAATTTCTAGATAATCATTCATGTTATTATTTATATCCTTTATGAGTATAAACATAACGTTACAAAATTTATCACAATATGTAGTGTAATTTCATGGATCTCACTATGTGTATAAAATTTCAAGTGTAACATCTTGAAAATTTTGTTAAAAACAGTAATTTGTGTTATATCATTATTAACATACGTCAGTAAGCTTTATGAAAATTATGATATACTATAAAAATATTGTTATTTAAACATTGATGTTTTTATATAAACATTGAACTTTTCAATAAAAATATGAATAAATAGATTATTATATATAAATATATATATAAAGAAACTACTCAACAAAAACATATTGATTCCTTCTTAGGAAATAATCACTCAATTTTTTAATAGTGTTTTATTCATTGAAAAAAGTTTTCTTCAAAAACATTTTTATTACTATTTGTGAGTGAATATTATAAATATTTTATGATATTTTATGAAATTTTATATTATAAAATGGATATTCTTTTAATATTAGAATATGAAAATCATACTAGGGAAATTTTTTGATATTATTCTAAAAAGATTTATTTTTATGTAAATAGTGAAAGAAAATAAAATTTATCTGTCAATTTTATATATTTAAATATTTACATTTTAATATTAACTAGTTTTAAAATTTCATTATTTCATCTTGATTAATCATAATATAAAATTTTACTTTAATCAACATTGTTTTTAATTTTTGAATAAAAAAATTTTTATAGCTAAAATTTCATTTTTTTAGGAAACATTTATTCATCACATTCTATGAGTTTATTTTAATAGAAATTTATTCCACTTATAGGTAATGAATTTTAAATTTTTTTTTACTTACTAGGAATCTAAATTTTCAAAAAAAAATTAGTTCAAATTTATTTTTCTCATAATGAATAGTAAATGTGGTAAATTGTTTTCAGATTGGTAAGGGTAATTCATGTAATTATGGTTAAATATAATTTGGTCAATATTTAAAAATTATCTATCACCTATATTATTTCTCTTTGATGAATTTATTTCTACCATATTTATATGATATTTGAAAATATGGAAAATTGGTGAAGTAGGTATTTCACTCTTGTTTCACGAAGGTAGTTCGTGTAGCCCATTGTCTTCATGAAAGAAGAGCTTTGCGACGACTATTATAGCTCCATGAAAATTGCAAGCTCCGCATTGGCTCAGTGAGCTTCGCGAGGGACATTACTCTGCAACGACTTAAGCTTTGTGATAGTTCTTCATGAGAGTTATTCACAAAAATTCAGGAGCTTCGTGAAGGCATGGTTGATTTCACGAAATTGGGAGCCTCGCGAAGTAGGGTGCTTTCCGAAGGTGTTTCCAAAGGTAGTTTCCTAGTGTTCCGAGGCAAAGGGGTATTCTTCAGGGGATGAACTTTGAACTTCAAATAGAGAATCTATCAACAATTGAAGATACATTCTTTCATGCAAATGAAGAGACCTAAAGGTCTGTAAACTATGAGTGGATCTTTTGAAGAAGAAGTGAGCTCACATCAGTTGAGAGAGTAGTGAGTTTTGAAATTGTGAGTGGTTGTAAACCAAGAGGGACAGTGAGTCCTCTTTGAACTTGTAAATATCAGTGCACTTATAGTGGAATTGGTACATCGTCAAACTGCTGGTGTATGCTCCTTGGACGTATCCCGGTGAGGGTGAACCAATTAAAAACTGTTGTGTCATGTGCATGCTTTAAAGCTTGTTCACACTCTGCATCATGAAGGAGAGAGAAGAGGGTTTTTTCTAACAGAAAAACAAGATCAAAAGGGGCAGTTGTTTTAATCTGTCTAACCCTGATTCACCCCCCACTCATGGTATGTATCCTAGTGGAACTAACAATTTGTATGAGAGCGAAAGTTTAATATAGTTGTTTCTCTCTAAAATAGAGGTCACTAATCATAAAGGGATTTCGATCTTCGACAGGAACAATTTCTAGCTATAGAAGAATCGGATGCAACACTACTTCTAATCATTAAGAATGGATGTTTTCACAACAGTGATGCATGGCACAATAGCAGATATTAATAGTGGTGTGTTATCAGAAGCTGAGCATAGAGAGTTGGATGATGATGCCAAAGCAATAAATTCCTTAAGGGGAGCCCTATACAATCTTATATATACAAAGGTTATTTCTTACAAAACTTCACATGCCATGTGGGAAAAGTTATTGAATATATATGAAGGAGATACAAAGGTTAGAGAGGCAAATCTTTAAGTGCTGTGTATCAAGTATGAGGATCTGATAATGAACATGAATGAGACTGTTGATGCATTCTTTGATAGGGTAAATGTTGTAGTGGAAGTCATGAGAGGTCATGGATATGTTATTGAAGAAATTAAAATTGTGAAGCAAATCTTGAGGGAACATCCACCTAAGTTCCATCCGAATGTTTCGGTTTTGGAAGATAAGGACCCAAATGAGCGGACATTAGACAACCTACACAGCTCCCTTGTTGCATGTGAAATGAGAAATGATGATAACGATGCTGTGGAAAAGGGGAAATCCAAAGAGGTGACATTCAAGGTCATGAAGAAGCTCACTGTTAAAGACTCTTAGGAATAAGAAGAGACAAATGAAGTGATTTCATTCCTCTTCTCAAACCTTCAAAGAGGAAAATGAATGTTTAAAGGGAAACTTCCACTTGCATGTTTTCGGTGTGGAAAGGTTGGACATCTTGCGGCACGGTGTCCCAAAAATCCCCAAGAGGATGATGATGTCAATGTAATAGAAATTCCTAAGAAGAAGTATTCATCTTATGGGAAAAGAAAGAAACAGTTCAAGAGAAATTTCTTTACGAAAAATAACCTTTTTCAAATGAATATGAATGTTTAAAAGAGTCTGAGGTTGAGGAGGTTGAAGAGATAGAGAACTGAAAATACCAAGGAGAAAATGCTACGGTGGCAGTTGTCGACAGTTCTTAGAATAAAAATGAAACTGAAGCTGATAAAGATGAATAAGAAGTTGAGGGAAGAGTTGATATGCATGCAGAGTTAGAGGCTGATCTTGAAGAGATAGACGTTTTGAGAGCCAAAAAAAGAAATCCAACAAAGTTGTTCGTGATGCCAAACTATATATGTAGCAGCAAGAGGAAGAGAAGTCTGAGTTGATGGATGAAATCAATAAACTAATGTTATCAACACTAAAGGATTGATAATCTATTAGAGGGTATAAAATAAAAATTGAATAACGGAAAAGGGAGATTGATAGCTTGAATAACACAAGGAAAGAACAAATCAAGCATATTGAAGAACATGAAGGAGAAGTTGTCGGTCTACGGAAAAAGGATAAAGATCATGAATATCTCTTGACTCCTACTGGGTCATTAGGAAAGAAGATCACTCAGAAAACTGAGAAGCTGAAAGTGGAGAATTGTCATTCAGAAAAAATGAAGAATCAACTTTGTTTAGATGCTAAGACTGATAGAGGGCTTGGTCAAAAACATAAAGCTGTGAAAGTTGAGGTCAGACCGCAAGCACCCACTCTGATACTGAAGGTGAATTTGGGAACAAGGCAGAATCCGAATATTCAGAGATCACAAAGGGAAACTAGAAGTACAGAAGTAACACGAAGGAGTGCACCTTATATCAGGTGTTATTGTTGTGGAAAAATGGGACATTCACAGTATGCGTGTTCTATAGTCAAGAGATGTTTTAGGGCACAAAAACAGAGGTGGCGACCAAATAGAGAAAGGTTATATAGAACATATTTCAAAGGCAACTCTTTTTGGTGGTGCGGATTCGGTAACATGGCTAGGTATTGCACTTCGACCATACAAAGTAATATTCCAAAGCAGAACTCAAATGTCCAAAAACATCAGATCAATGAACCAACAGGTGAGTTGAAAATGAAAAATTAATTTGTACCACTGTAGGATGAAGCTGGTCTATCATTCTCTGAGAAAGAACAGAAGTTTCAATCTGTACCGAGTGTGAAGGAAAAAATATGGACCATGAAGAGGAAGGCTGAGATGGCCGTGGTGATAGAAATTGCCCGTAAAGTACCATATCACTCTGTTGTGTGGATCCTTGATAGTGGTTGCACATCTCACACGACAGGTAATAAGGATCTTGTTACAGGCATGAAATATTACAAAGAAGGAGTTTTTATGTTTGGAAATGATGAAGGCCTAATGATTATTGGCTCTAGAAAGGCCATGATTGGGTGAAAAGAGATGAGAAATGTTGATGTCTTAGTAGTAGAAGGCCTCAGTCACAATTTTCTCAGCATCAGTAAACTATGTGACTCAGGACATTTTATAAGGTTTACTAGAAAGATGTGTGTCGTCAAACGAAGAGACAAGGCAATATTTCTACAGGGAAAAAGAAAAAAGGAAAATCATTACCTGGTGAGTGGAGAAGAAGATATGTGTTTTCTGTCTATAGAGGAAGAAAAAAATTTGTGGCATAAGTGACTTGGTCATCTTTGCCAACAATCCCTGGACGATCTGGTAATGTGTGATGTAGTAAGAGACCTACCCAAGATATAACGTGATCGTACTCACACGTGTGATGCATGCTAAAAAGGGAAGCACTTCAGAAAGACGTATAAGGAAAAAGAAAATAATTCGACAAGAGTGATCGAATTGGTGCATTCCGTTGTTTGTGGACCTATAACACCAAGAGAAATAGATGGAAAGAGGTACTACGTTCTATTAATTGATGACTATAGTAGAATGTCATGTGTATTTGTTATTTCCCATAAGTCTGATGTGTTCAGCTACTTAAAATAATACCGAAGGGAGTGTAAAAATATGCTTGGACAGAAAATTCTAATGTTTCGTGCTGACAATGTTACGGAATTCACAAATTGTTAGGTTGAAGATTATCTCTAGAAACACGGGATAAGGTATCAAGTTTCTTCAGTAAGAAATCCCCAATAGAATGGAGTGGTTGAAAGGGGAAATCAGATCATCAATAAAATGGCTAGAATGATGCTCATTGAAAAAGTCCTACCGGAGAAATTTTGGAAAGAAGCTATTTTTACAACGGTCAACATTTCAAACAGGGCTCTGTTATGTCTGATGGAAGGAAAGAATCCATACGAGATGTGGTGTGGAAGGAAGCCAATGGTGAAATAATTCAGAAAATTGGGAAGTAAGTGCTTTATCCTCAAGAAGGAAAAACATAGGAAATATGAATCTTGGGAAGATGAGGGGATATTTCTTGGATACTTAGGAAAAAGCAAGGCATATAAATTCTTTAACAAAAGGCTGGGAAAAGTAGTTAAGAGCAATGATGTAACTATAGTGGAGAATGAAGAGATCATTCAACAACGCAGTGAACAATTTCCTGATGAGAGTGATGAGGAAGAAAGCAATACAGGGGAAGCAGAAGTGGCTAATGTTGATTCAGAAGAAAATAATGATGATGAACATGAGGAAGTAAAGTCTGTATCTTCACAAAATCCAAGGAGTCGAGCTGAAATTGATATGCAGAATATCCTTAGTGATCAGTCTGCTCTGGTTTATACTAGGAGAATGAAATCACTACAGAAGAAATCTTTCCTATCTCAGGTTGAGCCGAAATGCTTTGCTGATGCATATGAAGATGAAAACTTGATTCATGCAATGAATGAAGCTCTAGATCCGATTGAGAAGAATCAAACATGGGAGATTGTTTTGAGGCTAGCAGATAAGAATGTCATCAGGACTAAATTGGTCTATCAAAACAAGATGAATGAATATGGCATAGTGATTCGGAATAAATCACGACTAGTGTGTAAGGTGTACTCCCATATTGAGGGAATAAATGATGATGAGACATTTGCAGCGGTTGCAAGTCTGGAGACAATCAGATTATTCCTAACCATCGTAGTGCAAAGGAAGTTTAAAGTGTTCCAAATGGATGTAAAATCTGCATTTTTGAATGGGGTTCTGTAAGAAGAAGTTTATATTGAGCATCCAGATGGTTTTCTCATTCATGAGGATGAGAACAAGGTTTGGAGACTAAAGAAGGCATTGTATGGGTTGAAACAAGCACCAAGAGAATGGTACTCAAGGCTTGATCAGTACTTGAAGAAGCTTGGTTTCCAGTGTGGGGGAGTTTATTACAATATATATTTCAACAACCACAGTAATCAAAGGATGATGGTCTTGGTTTATGTCAATGACATAATATTTGGAGGATCAGATGAATCTCAGTGCAGATAGTTTTCCGAATTCAGGAAAAGTGAGTTTGATATGTAAATGATTGGAGAGCTAACATTTTTCTTTGGTCTACAGGTGACACAAGGATGAAATGGAACATTCATTTCACAATCCAAATATGCAAATGAGGTTTTTTAAGGATTTGGAATGGAAAATTTCAAGGAGATGAAGACTCCGGTATCTACTTAGATGAAATTGTCCAACGATGAGGATGTAAAGGAAGTTAATATCATAGAATATAGGCAAATCATTGGAAGTTTTTTATACTTGATTGCAACAAGGACTGACATTGTATTCACCACATGCCAAGAAGTGAGATATCAGAGTAATCCGATAGAAAGCCACATGCTTGTAGTGAAAAGAATACTTCGGTATATCAAGGGCATAGTGGACTTCGACTTGATGTATAATGGAAAATATCAATCCGAATTATTGGGATATACTGATGCAGATTGGGCCGGTTCAGTGGATGACAGGAAATCAACATCAGGAGGTGCTTTTTGTCTTGGCGGATTGTGTGTTTCTGGGCAAAGAAAAAATCAATATTTCATTTCATTGAGCACCACGGAAGCTGAGTATATTTCGGCCTCTCAAGCATGCACACATTTATTGTGGATGAATTTTCAGCTTGATGATATGGGAGTTGAAATGAAATATCCGATCAGAATCCAGTGTGATAACTCAAGTTCTATAAATCACAATAAAAATCTCATACATCACTCAAGGAGAAAGAACATTGAGATAAAGTATCAGTTTATCAAAGAGAAAGTTGAGAAAGGAATCGTGAAGTTTGAGTATGTGCCTACAGAGCTACAGGTTGCAGACATTCTGACAAAGGCCTTAACCAAGGAAGCTTTTGAGAGGCATCGACTGGCTTTGGGAGTTCAGTCGAATCCCCGCACATAAAAAAGTGTGGATGTGGAAACCCCCCCTTCTCCCCGAGGTATGATGTGTTTTTCACTAATGTGCTGATGTGTGTTCTCTACTCTGTTATAGACTGCAAAGGAGTGACAATTGGGTTCATTGAAAAAGAATGAGAAAATAGTGATTGTTCAAGGGGGAGACAGTGTGAATATTTGAGAAATCATGGATGATATGGGGAGAAACTGTTAGGTGGAGCAGTGAGATTGGGGGAGTAATGAGAAAGGGGGAGCGTTTTAAATATGACGATGCTAGAAGTGATCGATCAAAGCATAGATATCACAACAACATAGGATCATGATAAAACAGAAGGGTGATGTTGGAATGGTGTGGGAAGGTGTCCAATTATAATGAATTGGTATCAGTGTGGTCCAATAATTGGCATCAATTTAGCAATTTGTATCAGTTTGGAATCAACATTTGGGGTCTGACATGAAGTGTTTCATTAATTAAATTTTCATACTACTCTTGTTTCTCATATCGAGCATTGCTCATGTGGGCATAGATTACGTGTTAAGTGATTCCTTGAATGCTATTAGAATTGCAAGAGGCAAATGGTGGTAGCGGCTGGAAGGATATTCAGAGAGGTATCAACGTGCATAAAATCATTCTAAGAAGAGTTATGAAGAGTTTTCAACAAACCCAAAGGGGAAGATTGTTGGGAAAAAATACCTCAAGGTAACATTGCAATATTTTTGGGTTGATTGTTTCTATTGAAAAAGCAGGTTTCCATGGAGAATTGTCGAGTTCCTAAGAAGTTGTTGACAATTCATGTTGACAAAGAATGATGACAAAGGAGTGGATGATCTGTAGGCGGTACAAAAGAGCAGTACAAGGTGGTGTTGTTTCCCAATGTATTCCAAATTTTTGATGTCCAAAATTTGGAGTTTGGTGAGCATCACAAAAAAAGGAATTCCATGAAGATTATAATTATATATGGAAATGGCATGAATTTCGTGAAGAGAGGCTTCATGGTTTGGATTTCATTAAGAATAGAAGAATGATGATGGTGATTCTTCATGATTATGTCAATGCTTCGTGAACGGCAGAGGTTGAAGTGCATCGCGGTGGTGATGGGCTATGTGAGGGAGCTTCGTGACGAAGGCATGAATTAATGATGATGGTGATGCTCCAAGATTATGACGAGCTCCGTGATCAGAAAATTGTCATGGTTCTTCGCGATATTGACAGAATTCCGGAGGAAATTTCGGAGCTTCGCGATTGGTGATGACGTGGTGTGGACTTCGCCTGGAGGGGTCGAAGGTCTATTGAATTTCATATAAAATTGATGTTGAAACCCTCGAGAGAAGTAGAGATATTTTGAAGAAGATCTTTCCCTCTCTTTTCGTGAAGGTAGTTCGCATAGCCCATTGGCTTCGCAAAAGAAGAGCTTTGCAGCAGCTATTGTAGCTCCATGAATGTTGCGAGCTCTGCATTAGCTGAGTGATCTTCGTGAGGTACAGTGCTCTGTAATGACTTTTGCTTCACAATAGTGCTTTGCGAGAGTGCTTCACTAAAATCCAAGATCTTTTTGAAGTATTTGTTGAGCTTCAAGAAATTGGGAGCCTCGCGATGTAGGGTGCTTTGCAAATGTGTTTCCAAATGTAGTTGCCTAGTGTTCAGAGGAAAAGTGGTATTCATCAGAGGATGAACTTTGAACTTCAAATAGAGTATCTATCAATAGTTTAAGATGCATTCATTCATGAAAATGAAGAGACCTACAGGTCTATAAACTGTGAGTGGATATTCTGAAGAAACAGTGAGCTCACATCAGTTGAGAGAGCAGTGAGTTCTCAAATTGTGAGTGGTGGTAAACCAAGAGGTACAATGAGTCCAATTTGAACATGTAAACAGCAGTGCGCTTATAGTTGAATTGTTATATCGGCACACTGCTGGTATAAACTCCATGGACGTAGCCCAGTGTGGGTGAACCAAGTAAAAATTGTTGTGTCATGTGCATGCTTTAAAGTTTGTTCACACTCTGCATCAGGAAGAAAAGAGAAGAGGGTTTTGTCTAACAACAAAACAAGATTAAAAGGGGCAGTTGTTTTAATCTGTCTTACCCTGATTCACCCCCCCCCCTCTCTGGTTATCTAGCCTAGTAGAACTAACAATTGGTATCATAGAGAAAGGTTAATATTGGTGTTTCTCTCTCAAATGGAGGTCACTAATCATAATGGGATTCTGATCTTCAATGGGAACAATTTCCAGCTATGGAAGAATCAGATGCAACACTACTTTCGATCATTAGGAATGGATGTTTTCATAGTAGCGATGCATCGAATAATCGCAGATATAAATAGTGGTGCATTATTAGAATCTGAGCATAGAGAGTTGGATGCTGATTCCAAAGAAATAAATGCCTTAGGGGGAGCCCTATCCAATATTATATATACAAATTTTATGTCTTAAAAAACATCACATGCCATTTTGGAAAAGTTATTGAATATATATGAATGAGATACAAAGGTTATAGAGGCAAATCTTTAAGTGTTGTGGAACAAGTATGAGGATCTGAGAATGAACCCGAATGAGACTGTTGATGCATTCTTTGATAGGGTAAATGTTGTAGTGGAAGACATGCGAGGTCTTGGAGAAGTTATTGAAGACAATAAAATTGTGAAGCGAATCTTGAGGAAACTTCCATCTCAGTTCAATCTGAATGTTTCAGTTTTGGAAGATAAGGACCCAATAGAGATCGCATTGGACAACCTACAGAGCACCTTTGTTGCATATGAAATAAGAAATGATGATAAGGATGCTGTGGAAAAATCGAAATCCAAAGAGGTGGAATTCAAGGCCATGAAAAAGATCACTATTGATGACTTTCAGGAATAAGAAGAGACAGATAAAGTGATGTCATTCCTCTCCTTAAACCTTCAAAGAGGAAAAGGAAAGTTTAAAGGGAAACTTCCACTTTCCTGTTTTCGGTGTGGAAAGTTTGAACATATTGTGACATGTTGTCCCAAAAAGCTCCAAGAGGATGATGATGTTGATGAAATCGAAATTCCCAAGAAGAAGTCTTCAGCCTATGGGAAAGGAATGAAAAAGTTTTTGTTAAATTTCTTTAATAAAAAAAACCTTATTTCAAAATAATATGAATGTTTAGACGAGTCTGAGGTTGAGGAGGTTGAAGAGATATAGAACTGCAAAGACCGAGCAGAAAATGCTATGGTGGCAGTTGTTGATAGTTCTCAGAATAAGAAAAAAACTGGAGCTGATGAAGATGAAGAAGAAGTTGAGGGTAGAGTTGATATGCAAACAGAGTTAGAGGATTCTCTTTATGAGATAGATGTTTAGAGAGCCAAAACAAATAATGCAAACCAAGATGTTCATGATGCAAAACTCTATATGCAGCAGCAGGAAGAAGAGAGGTCTGAGATGATGGATGAAATCAAGAAACTCAAGTTATCAACAACAAAGGACTCATAATCAGTTAGTGAGTATAAATAAAAATTGAAGAATAGAAAAGGGAGATCGATAGCTTGAATAACACAAGGAAAGAACAAATCAAGGGTATTGAAGAACTTGAAGGAGAAGTTGTCGGTCTGCGAAAAAAGGATAAAGATCATGAAAAGACCTTGACTCCTACTGGGTCATCAGGAAATCAGATCAGTTAGAAAACTTAGAAGCTAAAAGTGGAGAATAGTGGTTCAGTAGAAAAGAACAATAAACATTGTTCAGATGCTACGACTGATGGAGGGCTTGATTGAAAACAGAAAGTAGTGAAAGTTGAGGTCAGACTGCAAGCACCCACTCCGAGACTGAATGTGGATTTGGGCACAAGGCAGAATTAGAATATTTAGAGAACCCAAAGGAAAATAGTAGTGCAAAAGTAACACGAAGTAATGCGATTTATATCAGGTGTTAATGTTGTGGAAAGATTGGTCATTCACAGTATGTGTGTTCCATAGCCAATAGATATAGAAGGGCACAAGAACAGAGTTAGAAGACAAACAGAGAAAGGTTCTCAATAAATTATTTCGAAGGGCACTATTTTTGGTGTAGAGGATTCAGACAAATGGCTAGGTATTGCACTTTGAACATACAAAGGAATATGAAAATGCAGAACTCAAATGTTCACAAACAGCAGATCAATGAACCAACAGGTGAGTTGAAAATGAAAAATATATTTTCACCACTGCAGGATAAATCCGGTCCGTCATACTCCGAGAAAGAACATAAGTCTCAATCCGTACCGAGTGTGAAGGAAAAAATATGGACCATGAAGAGGAAGGATGAGAAGGCTATAGTGGCAGAAATTTCCCTTAAAGCATCAGATCGCTCTGGTGTGTGGATCCTTGATAGTGGTTACACATCTCACATGATAGATAATAAGGATCTTGTTACAGGCATTAAATATGACAAATAAGGAGGTGTCATGTTTGTAAATGATGAAGGCTTGAAGATTATTGGCCCCATATAGGCCAAGTTTGGGGGAAAAGAGATGAGATGTGTTGATGTCTTAGTAGTAGAAGGCCTCAGTCACAATTTTCTCAGCGTCAGACAACTACGTGACTCAGGACATTCTATAAGGTCTACTAAGAATATGTGTGTCATCAAAGGAAGATAAGGGGAAATAGTTCTACAGGGAAAAAGAACAAAGTGAAATCTTTACCTGGTGAGTGGAGAAGAAGATATATGTTTTCTGTCACGAGAGGAAGCAAACAAGTTGTGGAATAAGCGACTTGGTCATCCTTTCCAACCATCCCTGGAAGATCTGGTAAAGTGTGATGTAGTAAGAGACCTACCCAAGCTATCACGTGATCGTACTCACATGTACAACGCATGCTAACAAGGGAAGCTCATCAGAAAGACGTATAAGGCAAAAGAAAAGAAGTCAACAAGAGTGCTTGAATTGGTGCATGTAGATGTTTGTGGACCTATCACACCAAGAGAAATTGAAGAAAAGAGGTACTATGTTATTTTCATTGATGACTATAGTAGAATGGCATGGGTATTTGTTATTTCCCATAAGTATGATGTGTTCAGCTGCTTAAAATATTACCGAAGGGAGTGTGAAAGGATGCTTGGACAGAAAATTCTGATGTTTCATACTGACAATGGTACGGAATTCACAAACACTCAGGTGGAATATTATCTCGAGAAACACAGGATAAGGCATCAAGTTTCTTCAGTAAGAACTCCCCAACAAAATGGAGTGGTTGAAATGATAAATCGGATCATCAACAACATGGATATAATGATGCTCATTGAAAAAGACATACCAGAGAAATTTTGGAAGGAAGCAGTTTTGGCATCAGTCTACATTTCAAACAGGGCTATGTTGTGTCCGAAGGAAGGAAAGACTCTATACGAGATGTGGTATGGAAAGAAGACAATGGTGAAATACTTCGGAATATTTGGAAGTAAGTGCTTTATCCTAAAAAAGGAAAAACATAGGAAATATGAGTCTCGAGGAGATGAGGGGATATTCCTTGGATACTCATGAAAAATAAAGGCATATAAATTCTTTAACAAAAGTCTTAGAAAAGTCATTGAGAGAAATGATGTAACTATAGTGGAGAATGAGGAGATCATTCAATAACACAGTGAACAATTTCTTAATGAGAATGATGAGAAAGAAAGCAACACAGGTGAAGCAAAAGTGGCTGATGTTGATTAAGAAGTAGATACTGATGATGAGCATGAGGAAGTAAAGTCCGTATATGCACAAAAGCCAAGGATTCGAGCTGAAATTGATAGGTAGAATATCATTCGTGATTAGTCTGCTCTGGTTCAGACTAGAAAAATGAAATCACTACATCATACATATTTCCTATCCTAGGTTGAGCTGAAATACTTTGCTGTTGCAGCTGAAGACGAAAACTAGATTCAGGCAATGAATGAAGATCTTGATAATATTGAGAAGATTCAAACAAGGGATATTTTTTTGAGGCTAGCAGATAAGAATTTCATTGGGACTAAATGGGTATATCTCAAAAAGATGAATGAATATAGAATAGTGATTCGGAAAAAAGCATGACTAGTGAGCAAGGCGTACTCCCAAATCAAGGGAATAGATGTTGATGAGACATTTGCACCGGTTGCAATTATGGAGACAATCAGATTATTCCTAGCCATCGCAGTGCAAAGAAAAGTTTAAAGTGTTCCAGATGGATGTCAAATCTGCATTTTTGAATGGGGTTCTAGAGGAATAAGTTTATCTTGAGTAGACATATGGTTTTCTCATTCATGAGGATGAGAACAAGGTTTTCATACTGAAGAAGGCATTGTATGGGTTGAAACAAGCACCAAGAGCATGGTACCCAAGGCTTGATCAGTACTTGAAAAATCATATTTTCTAGCGTGGGAGAGTTGATTACAATCTCTATTTCAACATCAACAGTAATCAGAGGATGATGGTCTTGGTTTTTGTCGATGACATAATATTTGGCGGAGCAGATGTAGATCAGTGTAGATAGTTTTCTGAATTCATGAAAAGTGAGTTCGAAATGTCAATGATTGGAGAGCTAACATGTTTCTTTGGTCTACAGGCGACACAAGGAAGGAATGGAACATTCATTTCACAATCCAATTATGCCAAAGAGGTTTGGAAAATATTTGGAATGGAAAATTCCAAGGAGATGGAGACTCTGGTAGCTACCCAGATGAAATTGTCCAAATATGAGGATAGTAAGGCAGTTAATATCACATAATACAGGAAAATAATTGGAAGTTTGTTATACATGAATGCAACAAGGCCGGACATTGTATTCTCCACACGCCAAGAAGCGAGATATCAGAGTAATCTTATGGAAAACCACATGCTTGCAGTGAAAATAATACTTCGGTATATGAAGGGCATAGTGGACATAGGCTTGATGTCTTATGGAAAATCTCAGTTTGAATTATTGGGATATACTGAAGCAGATTGGGCCGGATCAGTGGATGACAGGACGTCAACATTAGGAGGTGTTTTCTATCTTGGCGAATTGTGTGTTTCATGGCTAATCAAGAAAAATGATTGCATTTTATTGAGAACCGCAGAAGCTGAGTACATTGTGGCCACTCATGAATGCACACAATTATTGTGGATTAATCACTAGCTTGATGATATGGGATTTGAAGTGAAATCTTTAATCGAAATCCAGTGTGATAACTCAAGTGCGATAAATCGTAGCAAAAATCTTGTACATCACTCAAGGACAAATCACATTGAGATAAAGTATCATTTAATCTAGGAGAAAGTTGAGTAAGGAATCGTGAAGTTGGAGTATGTGCCTACAGAGCTACAGGTTACAGACATTCTGACAAAGGCCTTACCCAAGGAAGCTATTGAGAGGCATCGACTAGATCTGGGAGTTCAGTAGACTCCCCGCACTTAAAAAAGTGTGAATATAGAAACCCCCCTTCTCCCCAAGGTATGATTTGTTTTTCCCTAATGTGCTGATTTGTGTTCTCTACTATGTTACAGACTGCAAATGAGTGACCATTGGGTTCATTAACAAAGAGGGAGAAAATAGTGATTGTTTAAGGAGGAGAAAATGTGGATATTTGAGAAATAATGGATGATATGGTGAGAAACAGTAAGGTGGAGCAGCAAGATTGGGGGAGCAATGAGAAAGGGGTAGTGTTTTAAACCTGATGATGCTAGAAGTGATCGATCAAAACATAGATATCACGACAGCACATGATAGTGATAAAAGCAGAAGAGTAATGTTGGAATGGTGTGAGAAGGTGTCCAGCTATCACAAATTAGTATCAGTGTGGTCCATCAATTGGTATCAATTTAGTAATTGGTATCAGTTTGGAATCGACATTTTGGGTCTGACATGAAGTGTTTCATTGATGAAATTTTCATACTACTCTTGTTTCTCACACCGAGCATTTCTCAAGTGGGCTTATAGTACGTGTTAACTGATTCCATGATTTCTATCAGAATCGTAAGAGGCGAATGGTGGTAGTGGCTGGAAGGAGATTCAGAGAGGTATTAACGTGCCGAAAATCATTCTGATAAGAGTTATGAAGAGTTGTCAACAAACCAAAAGGGGGAGATTGTTGGGAAAAAATCCCTCAAGCTAACATTGTAGTATATTTGGGTTTATTGTGTTTGTTGAAAAAGAAGGATTCAATGGTAAATTGTTGAGTTCTCGAGAATTTGATGACAATCTATATTGACAAAGAACGATGACAAAGGAATGGATGATATGGAGGTAGTACAAAAGAGCAGTACCAGGTGGCGCAGTTTCCCAGTGTTTTCCAAATTTTTGATGTCCAAAATTTGGAGTTTGGTGAGCATCGCAAAAATAGGATTTCCATGAAGATTATAATTAAATATGTAAATGACAAGAATTTCATGAAGAGAGGCTTCATGGTTTGGATTTCACGAAGACTAGATGAATGATGGTGATGATTCTTTGTGATTACGTCAAATCTTCGCGAACGGAAGAGGATGAAGTGCATCACGGCGGTGATGGGATTCTCAAGGGAGCTTCATGGAAAAGGCGTGAAATAATGATGATGGTGATGCTCCACGATTACGACGAGCTCCGCGATCAGAAAATTTCGGTGGTGCTTCACGATATTGACAGAATTCTAGCGGAAAATTCGGAGCTTCGTGATTGGTGATGACATTGTGCGGACTTCCCGCAGAAGGGTCAAGGGTCGGTGGAATTTCCTATATATTGAGGTCGACCCCCTCGAGAGAATTAGTGTTTTTTCGAAGAAGATCTTTCAATCTCATTTCGTGAAGGTAGTTCACGTAGCCCATTGGCTTCATGAAATAAGAGGTTCGCGGTAGCTATTGTAGCTCCGTGAAAGTTGCGAGTTCCGCATTTTCTCAATGAGCTTCGCGAGGGATGTTGCTCTGCAACGTCTTGAGCTTCAGGATAGTTCTTCTTGAGAGTGCTTCGCGAAAAGTTAGGAGCTTATCAAAGGATTGGTAGAACTTCAAGAAATTGGGAGCCTCACAAAGTAGGGTGCTTTGCGAAGGTGTTTCCAAAGGTAGTTGCCTAGTGTTCAGAGGAAAAGGGGTATTCATCAGGGGATGAACTTTGAACTTCAAATAGTGCATCTATCAATAGTTGAAGATGCATTCTTTCATGAAAATGAAGAGACCTACATGTCTATAAACTGTGAGTGGATCTTCTGAAGAAGCAGTGGGCTCACCTCAGTTGAGAGAGCAGTGAGTTCTCAAATTGTGAGTGGTTGTAAACCAAGATGGATAGTGAGTCTGCTTCAAACTTGTAAACAACAGTGTGCTTATAGTGGAATTGGTACATCGGCACACTGCTAGTGTATGCTCCTTGGACATAGCCCAGTGAGGGTGAACCAAGTAAAAATTGTTGTGTCATGTTCATGCTTTAAATATTGTTCACACTCTGCATCGAAAAGGAGAGAGAAGAGGATTTTGTCTAACAGCAAAACAAGATCAAAAGGGGATGTTGTTTTAATATGTATTACCCTGATTCACCCCGCCCCCCTCTCAGGGTATCTAGCCTAGTGGACCTAACAATTGGTATCAGCGAAAAAGGTTAATATTGGTGTTTCTCTCTCAAATGGATGTCACTAATCACAAAGGGATTCTGATCTTCGATGGGAAAAATTTTTAACTATTGAAGAATCAGATGAATCACAACTTCCGATCATTAGGAATGGATGTTTTCACAGCAGCGATGCATGGCATAATAGCATATATTAATAGTGGTGTATTCTCAGAAGTTGAGCGTAGAGAGTTGGATGCTGATGTCAAAGCAATAAATGCCTTAGGGGGAGCCCTATCCAATTCTATATATACAAAGTTGATGTCTTTCAAAACATCACATTCCATGTGGGAAAAGTAATTGAATATATATGAAGGAGATACAAAGGTCAGCGAGGAAAATCATCAAGTGTTGTGGAACAAGAATGTGGATCTATGAATGAACCCGAATGAGACTATTGATGCATTCTTTGATATGGTAAATGTTGTAGTGGAAGAAATTCAACGTCTTGGAGAAGATATTGAAGACATTAAAATTGTGAAGTGAATCTTGAGGAAACTTACACCTCGGTTCAATCTGAATGTTTCGATTTTGGAAGATAAAGACCCAAAAGAGCTGAAATTGGAAAACCAACACGGCACCCTTATTTCATATGAAATGAGAAATGAAGATAACGATGCTGTGGAAAAGGGGAAATCCAAAGAGGTGGCATTCAAGGCCATGAAGAAGCTCAGCATTGATGACTCTCCGGAAGAAGAAGATATAGTTGAATTGATGTCATTCCAATCCTCAAACCTTCAATGTGGAAAATGAGTGTTTAAAGGGAAACTTCAACTTTCATGTTTTCAGTGTGGAAAGGTTGGACATCTTGTGGCATGGTGTCCCAAAAATCTCCAAGAGGATGATGATGTGGATGAAATCAAAATTACCAAGAAGAAGTCTTCAGCCTATGGGAAAGGAAAAAACAGTTCAAGAGAAATTTCTTTAAGAAAAAGAACCTTCTTTCAAAATAATATGAATGTTCAGATGAGTTTGAGACTGAAGAAGTTGAAGATATAGGGAACTACAAAGACCGAGGAGAAAATGCTATGGTGGCAGTTGCTGACAATTATCATAATAAGAATGAAACCGGAGCTGACGAAGATGAAGAAGAATTTGAGGGACGATTTGATATGCAAGAAGAGTTAGAGGCTTCTCTTGAAGAGATAGATGTTTGGAGAGACAAAACCAAGAAAGGCAATAATGTTGTTCATGATGCCAAAATCTATATATAGCAGCTGGAAGAAGAGAAGTCTGAGTTGATAGATGAAATCGAGAAACTCAAGTTATCATCAACAAAGGACTCAGAATCAGTTAGTGAGTATAAAATAAAAATTTAAGAATATGAATGGGAGATCGATATCTTGAATTAACACAATGAAAGAATAAATCAAGTGAATTGAATAACTTTAAGGAGAAGTTGTCGGTCTGTGGAAAAATGATAAAGATCATGAAAAGCTATTGACTCCTACTAGGTCATCTGGAAAGCATTTCACTCAAAGAACTGAGAAGCTGAAAGTGGAGAATAGTGGTTTATCAGATAAGAATAATCATCATTGTTCATATGCTAAGACTGATGGGGGGCTTGATTTAAAATAGAAAGATGTAAATGTTGAGTTCAGACAGCAAGCACCCACTCTAAGACTGGAGGTGGATTTGGGCATGAGGAAGAAACAGAATATTCAAAGACCTCAAAGGGAAACATGCAGTATAGAAGTAACAGGATGGAATTCACCTTATATCAGGTGTTATTGTTGTGAAAAAATGGTACATTCATAGTGTGTGTGTGTTCCATAGCCAAGAGATATCGAAGGGCACAAGAACAGAGGTGGAAGCCAAACAGAGAAAGGTTCTCTTGAACTTATTTTGAAGGGAACTGTTTTTGGTGCGGAGGATTCGGGCACATGGATAGGTATTCCACTTCGACCATACAAAGGAATATGCCAATGAAGAACTCAAATATTCACAAATAGTAGATCAATGAACCAACAGGTGAGTTGAAAATGCAAAATAGATTTCCACCACTGTAGGAGGAAGCTGGTCCATCATACACTGATAAAGAACAGAAGTCTCAATCCGTACTGAGTGTGAAGGAAAAAATATGGGCCATGAAGAGGAAGGATGAGAAGGCCGTGGTGGCAGAAATTTCCCTTAAAGCATTAGATCGCTCTGGTGTGTGGATCCTTAATAGTGGTTGCAGATCTCACATGACAGGTAATGAGGATCTTGTTACAGGCATCAAATTTGACAAAGAAGGAGTTTTCAAGATTGGAAATGATGCAGGCCTAAATATTATAGTCTTGGCAAAGGCCAGGTTTGGGGGAAAAGAGATGAGATGTGTTGATGTCTTAGTAGTAGAAGGCCTCAGTCACAATTTGCTCAGCGTCAGTCAACGATGTGACTCAGGACATTCTATATGGTTTACTAAGAAGATTTGTGTCATCAAAGGAAGATATGGGGCAATATTTCTACATGGAAAAATAACAATGGGAAATCATTACCTGGGTAGTGGATAAGAAGATATGTTTTTTCTATTTGGAGAGTAAGAAAACAAGTTGTGGCATAAGCGACTTGGTCAACTTTTCCAACCATCCCTGGAAGATCTAGTAAAGTGTGATATAGTAAGAGACCTACCCAAGCTATCACGTGATCATACTCACATGTCCGATGCATGCCAACAAGGGAAGCTCATCAGAAATATGTATGAGGCAAAAGAAAAGAAGTAAACAAGAGTGATCGAATTGGTGCCTGCAAATGTTTTTGGACCTATCACACAATGTGAAATTGACAGAAAGAGGTACTACATTCTTTTCATTGATGACTATAGTAGAATGGCATGGGTATTTGTTATTTCCCATATGTTCGATGTGTTCGGATGCTTAAAATAGTACGGAAGGTAGTGTGAAAGGATTCTTGGATAGAAAATTCTGAAGTTTCATACTGACAATGCTACGAAATTCACAAACAGTCAAGTGGAATATTATCTCTAGAAACACAGGATGAGGCATCAAGTTTCTTCATTAAGAACTCCCCAATAGAATGTAGTGGTTAAAATGAGAAAGCAGATAATCAACAACATGGATAGAACGATGATCATTGAAAAAGACCTACCGGAGAAATTTTGGAAGGAAGTAGTTTTGACATCGGTCTACATTTCAAACAGGGCTCTGTTGTGTCTGGAGGAAGGAAAGACTCCATATGATATGTGGTATGGAAAGACGAAAACGGTGAAATACTTCTGAATATTTTGAATAAGTGATTTATCTTAAATAAGGTAAAACATATGAAATATGAGTCTTGAGGAGATGAGGGGATATTCCTTGGATACTTAGGAAAAAGAATGTCATATAAATGCTTTAACAAAAGGCTAGGAAAAGTATTTGAGAGAAATGATGTAACTGTAGTGGAGAATGAGGAGATCATTTAACAACTCAGTGAATTTTTTTTTGATGAGAGTGATGAGGAAGAATGCAACACAGGGGAAGAAAAAGTGGCTGATGTTGATTCAGAAGAAGATACTTATGATGAGCATTAGGAAGTAAAGCCTATATATACCCAAAAGCCAGGGAGTCGAGCTGAAGTTGATAGGAAGAATATCATTGGTGATCAGTCTGCTCCGATTCAGACTCGGAGAATGAAATCACTGCAGTAGACATATTTCTAATCTCAGGTTGAGATGAAATGCTTTGCTGATGCAGCTGAAGATGAAAACTAGATTCGGGAAATGAATGAAGAGCTAAATCAGATTGAGAAGAATCAAACATGGGAGATTGTTTTGAGGCCAGTAGATAAGAATGTCATCGGGAGTAAATGGGTCTATCGCAACAAAATCAATGAAGATAGCACACTGATTTGAAACAAAGCACGACTAATGTGAAAGACGTACTCCCAGATCAAGGGAATAGATATTTATGAGATATTTGCACCAGTTTCAAGGCTGAAGATAGTCAGATTATTCCTAGCCATCATAGTTAAAAGGAAGTTTAAAGTGTTTTAGATGGATGTCAAATCTGCATTTTTGAATGGGGTTCTAGAGGAAGAAGTGTATATTGAGCAGCCATATGGTTTTCTCATTCATGAGGATAAGAACAAGGTTTGCAGACTGCAGAAGGCACTGTATGGGTTGAAACAAGCACCAAGAGTATGGTATTCAAGGATTGATTAGTACTTGAAGAAGCTTGGTTTCCAGCATGGTGGAGTTGATTACAATCTCCATTTAAAAAAATAGTAAACAAAGGATGATAGTCTTGGTTTATGTCGATGAAATAATATTTGGCGAATCAGATGGAACTCAGTGTAGATAGTTTTCCGAATTCATTAAAAGTGAGTTCGAAATGTAAATGATTGGAGAGTTTACATTTTTCCATGGTCTATAGGTGACACAAGGAAGGAATGAACCATTCATTTCAAAATCCAAATATTCCAAGGAGGTTTTGAAAAGATTTGGAATGGAAAATTCCTAGGAGATAAGGACTCTGGTAGCAACCCGGATGAAATTGTCCAAAGATGAGGATGGAAAGGCAGTTAATATCACATAATACAGGCAAATCATTAGAAGCTTTTTATACTTGACTTCAACACGGCCTGAAATTGTATTCGCCACATGCCAAGTAGCGAGATATCAGAGTAATCCCATGGAAAGCCACATTCTTGCAGTGAAAATAAAACTTCGGTATATCAAGGGCATAGTGGACTTCGGCTTGATGTATAATGGAAAATCTCAGTTGGAATTATTGGGATATACTGATGCAGATTGGGCCGGTTCAGTGGATGATAGGAATTCAACATCAGGAGGTGTTTTCTATCTTGGAAGATTTTGTGTTTCTTGGCTAAGTAAGATGCAATATTTCATTTCATTGAGCACCGCAGAAGCTGAATACATTACAGCTACTCAAGAATGAACACAATTATTGTGGATGAAGCAGTACCTTGATGATATGGGAGTTGAAGTGAAATCTCTGATCGAAATCCAGTGCGATAACTCACGTGATATAAATCTCAGCATAAATCCCATACATCACTCATGGACAAAGCATATTGAGATAAAGTATCATTTTATCATGGAGAATGTTGAGCAAGGAATCGTGAAATTGAAGTATGTGCCTACAGAGCTATAGGTTGTAGACATTCTGACAATGGACTTACCCAAGGAAGCTTTTGAGAGGAATCGACTGGATCTGAGAGTTCAGTCGACTCCCCACACTTAAAAAAGTGTGGATGTGGAAACCCCCCTTCTCCCTAAGGTATGATGTTTTTTTACCTAATGTGCTGATGTGTGTTGTCTACTCTATTACAGACTATAAAGGAGTGACCTTTGGGTTCATTGACAAAGGGGCAGAAAATAGTGATTGTTCAAGGGGGAGACAGTGTGAATATTTGAGAAATCATGGATGATATGGGGAGAAACTGTTAGGTGGAGTAGCGATATTGGGGGAGCAATGAGAAAGTGGGAGCGTTTTAAATCTGACGATGCGAGAAGTGATCGATCAAATCATAGATATCACGACAACACATGATCGTGATAAAAGCAGAAGCGTGATGTTGGAATGGTGTGAGAAGGTGTCTAGCTATCACGAATTGGTATCAGTGTGGTTCAACAATTGGTATTAATTTAGAAATTGGTATCAGTTTGGAATCAACATTTGGGGTCTGACATAAAGTGTTTCATTGATGCACGTTTCATACTACTCTTGTTTCTCATGCCGAGCATTGCCCATGTGGACTAACAGTACGCGTTAAGTGATTCCTTGAATGCTATCAGAATCATATGAGGTGAATGGTGGTAGCAGCTGTAAGGAGATTTAGAGAGGTGTCAACATGCAGAAAATCATTTTGAGAGGAGTTTTGAAGAGTTGTCAACAAACCCAAAGGGGGATACTGTTGGGAAAAAACCCACGAGGTAACATCGTAGTATTTTTGTGTTGATTGTGTTTTTTGAAAAATGAGGTTTCCATGGAGAATTGCTGAGTTCCCGAAAATTTGTTGACTTTCCATGTTGACAAAGAATGATGACAAATGAATGGATGATCTGGAGACGGTACCAAAGAGTAGAACAAGGTGTCGCCATTTCCCAGTGTTTTCCAAATATTTGGTGTCCAAAATTTGGAGTTTGGTGAGCATTGTGAAAATAGGATTTCCATGAATATTATAATTAGATATGGAAATGGAATTAATTTCGTGAAGAGGGGCTTCATGGTTTGGATTTCGCGAAGACCATAAGAATGATGGCGGTGATTCTTCGTGATTACATCAAAGCTTCGCGAATGGAAGCGGTTGAAGTGCATCATGGAAATGATGGGCTTTGCGAGGGAGCTTCATGGTGAAGGTGTAAAATAATGATGAAAGTGACGCTCTGCGATTATGACGAGCTTCGTGATCGGAAAATTACCATGGTACTTTGTGATATTGACAGAATTCCGGCAGAAATTTCGGAGCTTCATGATTGGTGATGACGTGGCGCAGACATTGCATGGAAGGGTCGAGGGTCGGTGGAATTGCATAAAAATTGAGGTCGCCCCCCTCGAGAGAAGTAGAGATTTTTCTAATAATATCTTTCACTCTCGTTTCACGAAGGAAGTTCGCATAGCCTATTGGCTTCTTGATAGAAGAGCTTTGTGGCGGGTATTGTAGCTCCGTGAATGCTGCGAGCTCCGTATTGGCTCAGCGAGCTTCGCGAGGGACATTTCTCTGCAACGACTTGAGCTTCACGATAGTGCTTCGTGAGAGTGCTTCGCAAAAATTTAGGAGCTCTGTGAAGCATTGGTTGAGCTTCATGAAATTGGGAGCCTCACGAAGTATGGTGCTTTGCGATGGTGTTTCCAAAGGTAGTTGCCTAGTTTTTAGGGGTTAAGGGGTATTCATCAGGGGATGAACTTTGAACATCAAATATAGTATCTATCAATTGTTGAATATGTATTCTATCATGAAAATTAAGATACCTATAGGTCTATAAACTGTGAGTGGATCTTTTGAAGAAGCAGTGATCTCACTTCAGTTGAGAGAGCAGTGTGTTCTCAAATTGTGAGTGGCTGTAAACCCAGAGGGACAGTGAGTTCACTTCGAACATGGAAAAAATAGTGCGCTTATAGTGGAATTGGTACATCGGAACATTGCCGGTGTATGATCCTTGGACATAGCCCAGTGAGGGTGAACCATGTAAAAATCGTTGTGTCTTGTGCATGCTTTAATGTTTCTTCACACTCTGCATCAGGAAGGAGAGAGAAGAAGGTTTTGTCTAACAGTAAAACAAGATCAAAAGGGGCAGTTGTTTTAATCTATCATACCTGGATTCACCACCCCCTCTCAGGGTATTTAGCCTAGTGGATCTAACAATTGGTATCAGAGAGAAAGGTTAATATTGGTGTTTCTCTCTCAAATAGAGGTCACTAATCATAAAGGGATTCCGATCTTCGACGGGAACAATTTTTAGCTATGGAAGAATCAGATGCAACATTGCTTCCGATCATTAGGAATGGATTCTTTCACAGCAGTGATGCATGTAAAAATAGTAGATGTTAATAGTGTTGCATTATCAGAAACTGAGCATAGAGAGTTCGATGCTGATGCCAAATCAATAAAGGCCTTATGGGGAGCCCTATCCAATCCTATATATACAATATTGATGTCTTGCAAAACATCACATGACATGTGGGAAAAGTTATTGAATATATATGAAGGAGATTCAAAGGTCAGAGAGGAAAAGCTTCAAGAATTGTGGAACATGTATGAGGATCTGAGAATGAACCCGAATGAGACTGTTGATGCATTCTTTGATAGGGTAAATGTTGTAGTGGAAGAAATGCGAGGTATTGGAAATGTTATTGAAGACATTAAAATTATGAAGCGAATCCTAAGGAAACTTCCACCTTGGTTCAATCCAAAAGTTTTGGTTTTGGAAGATAAATACCCAAAAGAGATGACATTGGAAAACCTACACATCACCCTTGTTGCATATGAAATGAGAAATGATGACAATGATGATGTAGAAAAGGGGAAATCCAAAGAGGTGGCATTCAAGGCCATGAAGAAGCTCACCATTGAAGACTCTGAGGAAGAAGAAGAGACAGATGACATGATGCCATTCCTCTCCTCAAACCATCAAAGAGGAAAAGGAAAGTTTAAAGGAAAACTTCAACTTTCATGTTTTCAGTGTGGAAAGGTTGCACATCTTGCAGCATGGTGTCCCAAAAAGCTCTAAGGAGATGATAATGTTGATGAAATCAAAATTCCCAAGAAGAATTTTTCAGCCAATGGGAACGGAATGAAACAGTTCTAGAGAAATTTCTTTAAGAAAAAGAACCTTCTTTCAAAAGAATATGAAAGTACAGACGAGTCTGAGGTTGAGGAGGTTGATGAGATAAAGAACTGCAAGGACTAAGGAGAAAATGCTAGGGTGGAAGTTGTCGACAGTTCTTAGAATAAGAATGAAACCGGAGCTGATGAAGATGAAGAAGAAGTTGAGGGAAGAGTTGATATGCAAGCAGTGTTAGAGGCTACTCTTGAAGATATAGATATTTGGAGAGCCAAAACAAAGAAATCCAACAAAGTTGTTCATGACGCCAAACTCTATATGTCGCAGTAGGAAGTAGAGAAGTCTAAGTTGATGGATGAAATAGATATACTAAAGCTATCAACACCAAAGGACTCAAGATTAGTTAGTGAGTATAAAATAAAAATTGAAGAACAGAAAAGGGAGATCGATAGCTTGATTAACACATGGAAAGAACAAATCAAGTGTATTAAAGAACTTGAAGGAGAAGTTGTCTATTTGCGAAAAAAGGATAAAGATCTTGAAAATCTCTTAACTTCCACTGGGTCATTAGGAAAGCAGATCACTCAGAAAATTGAGAAGCTGAAAGTGGAGAATAGTGGTTCAGTATAAAAGAAGAATCAAAATTGTTCAGATGCTAAGATTGATGGAGGGCTTGATCGAAAACCGAAAGCTATGAAAGTTGAGGTCCGACTGCAAGCACCCACTCCAAGACTGAAGGTGGATTTGGGAGGAAGGAAGAATCAGAATAATCCCAGATCCCAAAGGGAAACTAGAAATACAGAAGTAACACGATTTTTTTTCTTATATCAGGTGATATTTTTGTGAAAAAATGGGACATTCACAGTATGTGTATTCCATAGCCAAGAGATATTAAATGGCACAAGAACAGAGGTGGCACACAAAAAGAGAAATGTTCTCTAGAACATATTTTGAAGGGCACTGTTTTTTGTGTGGAGGATTTGGGCACATGGATAGGTATTGCACTTAGACTATATGAAGGAATACGCCAAATCAGAACTCAAATGTTCATAAATAGCAGATCAATGAACCAACAGGTGAGTTGAAAATGCAAAATAGATTTGCACCACAGTAGGATGAATCTGGTCCATCATACTCTGAGAAAGAATAGAAGTATCAATCTGTACCGAGTGTGAAGGAAAAAATATGGACCATGAAGAGGAAGGATGAGAAGGCTGTGGTGGCAGAAATTTCCCTTAAAGTATCATATCGCTCTGGTGTGTGGATCCATGATAATGGTTTCACATCTCACATGACATGTAATAGGATCTTGTTACAGGCGTGAAATATGACAAAGAAGGAGTTGTCAAGTTTGGAAATGATGAAGTCATGAAGATTATTGGCTTGGGAAAGGCCAAGTTTGGGGGCAAAGAGATGAGACGTGTTGATGTCATAGTAGTAGAAGGCCTCAGTAACAATTTGCTCAGCGTCAGTCAACTATGTGACTCAGGACATTCTATATGGTTTACTAAGAAGATGTGCATCGTCAAAGGAAGATACTAGGCAATAGTTCTACAAATAAAAAGAATAAAGGGAAATATTTACCTGGTGAGTGGAGAAGAAGATATGTGTTTTCTGTCTCAAGAGGAAGAAAACAAGTTGTGGCCTAAGTCACATTGTCATCTTTTCCAACCATCTCTGGAAGATCTGGTAAAGTGTGTTGTAGTAAGAGACCTACCCAAGCTATCACGTGATCGTACTCAAACATGCAACGCATGCCAACAAGGGAAGCTCATCAGAAAGACATATAATGAAAAAAGAAAAGTAATCAACAAGAGTTATCGAATTCTTGCATGCAGATGTTTTTGGACCTATCACACCAATATAAATTGACCGAAAGAGGTACTAAGTTTTTTTAATTGATGAATATAGGAGAATGGAATGGGTATTTGTTATTTCCCATAATTCCGATGTGTCCGACTTCTTAAAACAGTTTCGAAGGGAGTGTGCAAGGATGCTTGGAAAGAAAATTCTGAAGATTCCTACTTACAATGGTATGAAATTCACAAATAGTCAGGTGGAAGATTATCTCGAGAAACATGGGATAAGGCATCAATTTTCTTCAGTAAGAACTCCCCAACATAATGGAGTGGTTTAAAGGAGACATTGGATCATCAACAACATGGCTAGAACGATGATCATTGAAAAAGACCTACAAGAGAAATTTTGGAATCAAGTAGTTTTAACATCGGTCTACATTTAAAACAGGGCTCTGTTGTGTCCGAAGGAATGAAAGACTTCATATGAGATGTGGTATGGAAATAATCCAATGGTAAAAAATTTCTGAATATTTGGAAGTAAGTGCATTATCCTCAACAATGAAAAACATTGGAAATATGAGTCTCGTGGAGACGAGGTGATATTCATTGGATATTCAGAAAAAACCAAGCCATATTAATGATTTAACAAAAGGCTAGAAAAAGTAGTTGAGAGAGATGATGTAACTTTAGTGGATAATGATGAGATCATTCAACAATACAGTGAACAATTTCATAATGAGAGTGATGAGGAAGAGAGAAAAGTAGTGGATGTAGAAGTGGCTGTTGTTGATTCAGAAGAAGATACTGATGATGAACATGAGGAAGTAAAATCCGTATATGCACAAAATCCAAGGAGTCGAGTTGAAATTGATAGGCAGAATATCATTGGTGATCAGTCTTCTCTGGTTCAGACTAGGAGAATGATATCACTGCATCATAAATCTTTCCTATCTCAGGTTGACCCGAAATGCTTTGCTGATGCAGCTGAAGATGAATACGGGATTTAGGAAATGAATGAAGAGCTAGATCAGATTGAGAAGAATCAAACATAAAAGATTGTTTTGAGTCCAGATGATAATAATGTCATTGAGACTAAATAGATCTATCGCAACAAGATGATTGAAGATGGCATAGTGATTTGGAACAAAGCACCACTAGTGTGCAACGGGTACTCCCAGATCGAGAGAATAGATGTTGATGAGACATTTGCACAGGTTGCAAGGCTGGAGACAATCAGAATATTCCTAGCCATCATAGTGAAAAGAAAGTTTAAAGTGTTCCAGATGGATGTAAAATCTGCATTTTTGAATGGGGATCTGAACGAAGAAGTATATATTGAGCAGCCAGATGGTTTTCTCATTCATGAGGATGAGAACAAGGTTTGCAGACTGAAGAAGGCACTGTATGGGTTGAAACAAGCACCAAGAGCATGGTACTCAAGGCTTGATCGGTACTAGGAGAAACTTGGTTTCCAGCGTGGGGGAGTTGATTACAATCTCTATATCAACAACAACAGTAATCAAAGTATGATGGTCTTGGTTTATGTAGACGACATAATATTTGGTAGATCAGATGAAGCTCAGTGCAGACAGTTTCCCAAATTAATGAAAAGTGAGTTCGAAATGTCAATGATTGGAGAGCTAACATTTTTCCTTGGTCTACAGGTGACATAAGGAAGGAATGGAACATTCATTTCACAATCCAAATATTCCAAGGGGGTTTTGAAAAGATTTGTAATGGAAAATTCCAAGGAGATGAAGACTCTGGTAGCTACTCGGATAAAATTTTCCCAAGATGAGGATGGCAAGGCAGTTAATATCACAGAATATAGGCAAATCATTGCAAGTTTGTTCTACTTGAATGCAAAAAGGCCTGACACTGTATTCGCCACATGCCAAGAAGCGAGATAATAGACTAATCCCATGGAAAGTCACATGCTTGCAGTGAAAAGAATACTTTGGGATATCAAGGGAACAATGGACTTAATCTTGATGTATAATGGAAATTATCTTTCGGAATTATTGGGATATACTGATGCTGATTGGGCCTGTTCAGTGGATGACGGGAAGTAAACATCAGGAGGTACTTTCTATCTTGGTGGATTGTGTGTTTCTTGGATAAGTAAGAAGCAAGATTGCATTTTATTGAGCACTGCGGAAGCTGAGTACGTTGCGGGGACTCAAGCATGCACACAATTATTGTGGATGAAGTAGCAGCTTGATGATATGTGAGCTCAAGTTAAATCTCTGATCGTAATCCATTGTGATAACTCAAGTGCTATAAATCTTAGCAAAAATCTCGAACATCACTCAAGGACAAATCATATTGAGTTAATGTACCATTTTATCAAGGAGAAAGTTGAGCAAGGAATTGTGAAGTTGGAGTATGTGCCTACAGATCTACTGGTTGGAGACATTCTTACAAAGGCCTTACCCGAGGAAGCTTTTGAGAGGCATCGACTAGCTCTGGGAGTTTAGTCGACTCCCCGCACTTAAAAAAGTGTGGATGTGTAAACCCCCCCTTCTCCTCGAGGTATGATGTGTTTTTCCCTAATGTGATGATGTGTGTTCTCTACTCTGTTACAAAAATCAAAGAATTGACCTTTGGGTTCATGGAAAAAGGGGTAGAAAATAGTGATTTTCAAGGGGGAGACATTGTGGATATTTGAGAAATCATGGATGATATGGGGAGAAACTGTTAGGTGGAGCAGTGAGATAGAGAAAGCAATGCGAAAGGGGAGCGTTTTAAATCTGACGATGCTCGAAGTGATCGATCAAAGCATAGAAATCACAACAGCACAGGATCATGATAAAAGAAAAAGAGTGATGTTGGAATGGTGTAAGAAAGTGTCCAACTATAAGAATTGGTATTAGTGTGGTAAAACAATTGGTATCAATTTAGCAATTGGTATCAGTTTGGAATCGACATTTGGGGTCTGACATGAAGTGTTTCATTGATAAACTTTTCCTACTACTCTTGTTTCTCACGCCGATCATTGCTCATGTGGGCTTAGAGTACATTTTAAGTGATTCATTGAACGCTATCAGAATCACAAGAGGTGAATGGTGGTAGCGGCTGGATGGAGATTCAGAGAGGTATCAACGTGCAGAAAATCATTCTGAGAAGAGTTATGAAGAGTTTTCAAGAAACCCAATGAAGGATATTGTTGGGAAAAATCCCTCAAGGTAACAATTCATTATTTTGGTTTGATTGTGTTTGTTGACAAAGCAGGTTTAGATGGTGAATTGTTGAGTTCCTGAGAAGTTGTTGACAATCTATGTTGATAAACAATTATGATACTGGAACAGATGATCTGGAGGTGGTACAAAAGAGTTGTACAAGTTGGCACCGTTTACCAGTGTTTTCCAAATTTTTGGGGTCCAAAATACTGAGTTTGGTGAGCATTGTGAAAATAGGATTTCCATTAAGATTGTAATTAAATATGGCAATGGTATGAATTTTTCGAAGAGGGGCTTCATGGTTTGGATTTCACGAATACGAGATGAAATGTTGGCATTGATTCTTCGTGATTACGTCAACGCTTCGCGAATGGAAGAGGTTGAAATGCATCGCGGTGGTGATGGGCTTTGCGAGGGAGCTTTACAGTGAAGGAATGAAATAATGATGATGGTGATGCTCCACAATTATGAAGAGCTCCTCGATCAGGAAATTTCCATGGTGCTTTGCGATATTTACAGAATTCTGGAAGAACATTCGGAGCTTCGGGATTGGTGATGAAGTGGCGCGGACTTCATGCGGAAGGTTCGATGGTTAGTGGAATTGCCTATAAATTGAGGTCGAACCCCTCTAGAGAAGTAGAGATTTTTCAAAGAAGATATTTTTCTCTTGTTTCACTAAGGTAGTTCACATAGCCTGTTGGCTTTGTGAAATAAGAGCTTCGCAGTGGTTATTGTAGCTCCGTGAAAGTTGCGAGCTCCACATTGGCTCAGTGAGCTTCGTGAGGGAAGTTGTTCTGCAATGACTTCAGCTTCGCGATAGTTCTTTATGAGAGTTCTTTGCGACATGTCAGGAGCATCATGAAGGTTTGGTTAAGCTTCACAAAATTGGGAGCCTCACGAAGTAGGGTTCTTTGTGAAGGTGTTTCCAAAGGTAGTTTCATAGTGTTCAGAGGCAAAGGGGTATTCATTAGGGGATGAACTTTGAACATCAAATAGATCATCTATCAACACTTGAAGATGCATTATTTCATGCAAATGAAGAGACCTACATGTCTATAAACTGTGAGTGGATCTTCTAAAGAAGTTGTGTGCTCACTTCAGTTGAGAGAGCTGTGAGTTCTCAAATAGTGAGTGGTTGAAAACCAGGAGGGATAGTGAGTCCATTTCAAACATGTAAATTGCAGTGCGCTTATAGTGGAATTGGTATATCGGCACACTTCTGGTGTATGCTCATTGTACGTAGCCCGGTGAGGGTGAACCAAGTAAAAATCATTGTGTCATGTGCATGCTTTAAAGTTCGTTCACACTCTGCATCGAGAAGGAGAGAGAAGAGGGTTTTTCTGATAGAAAAACAAGATCAAAAGGGGCAGTTGTTTTAATCTGTCGTACCCTGATTCACCCCCCCCCCCCCCCCCCCCGCCCCTCAGGGTATTTAGCCTACTGGACCTAACAGTAAAACGAGTGTGTATAGTAAGTTAAAGGGGACAGAATACAAGCCCAACTGGAATGTACAACAAAACTGAAAGTACAAGTAAACTGAAACAGCTCCCATAGATACCCATGAAAGGATCCAACCTGAAGGGTATGTACAGATCTCGAATGATTTTCTATGTGGTACACCTCGTCTAATGTACACCTATGATCTAACTCTAGTCCAAGTACTCTCATCCTTAGTCAGCATTGTCTATCGTCTACACCAAACCCAACAGGGTGTGGGCATTTCTCGTGTAGGGGTGAGTATAACGATACCTATTAGGGACCCCAAGACCCTTGAAGTTCTCACAAAACCTACAAACGATAAACCAAGAAGCATGAAAACATCTGAAAACCCTACTTAGGTATTTTCCCATACATATACCTAGTTATCAAGTATACCTTTCTCATTCATGAAGAATCTCAAGGCCCAAATCCTAAGCCAATGTACCACTATTCCATGAAGGAAAGAATACCATGATGGGAACACCACAAAGGTAAGTACTACAAAAATAATGACACACAGAAGAATACCACTATGGTATCAGATTAAGGTAAGTATCACGAAGGTAAAACCACAAGGGTAAGTACCACATAGGTAATTCCACATAGAAGAATACCACAAAGATATCACCATGAAGGTAAGTACCAAAAATTTATGCCACACAGAATATTGACAAAAAGGTAAAGACTCAGCTCAGACAAGGTATAACTTAGGTATGGTAGAAAAGATGATTAGATGTAACTACTAAATAATCTTACTCTATTAAGAGTCAGACCCATGTAGGATCCTAAATCATTAGACCCACGTCAGATCCTGGTATAGAAGACCCACATAGGATCCTACAGTAGTCCCTTGGGGATTCGAATAGAGGATCCACGTGAGACTCTTGAACACAAACCCATGTAGGATCCCAAAGGACAGACATACATTGGATCCAAAAGCGCAGACCCACATAGGATCCTTTTCTCATGTTACAGCTATACACAGTGTTCTCACACTAGGATCACGTGATTCTGGGAGGGTCTTCTCCTAAAGCCAAGGGTCAATACACTAACTTCTACGATGTCCCATGAAGATGTATCCTAAAGTACCTCCAGGTGATAGGGGTCTCAACGCAATATACGATGCGTCAATCGGATGTCCAATCTGTATGTTATTGGTATTTTAATCCTAAGGGCCCGGTTGGATTCGTGTTTCATCCAAGATATAAGTACCACACCCATATCCAAAACAGAAGTGGGTATACAAAAAGAACCGTCTCGATCCAAGGTTTCTGGCACCACATACAGTTCGTCAAACGGACACCTGTAGCTTAATATATAGTCAAAGGAACGAAAAGGGTCAAAGTTGGTCTGGGTCCGGTCCAACTCGGTCGGACCGACCCAGCCTGACCCGCGTTTGGCCCTGGGTCTGACGCGTCCCGCTTGGTCTGGCCCGCTGGGTCTGGCCCACTGGTCGGCCCGTGCTGCGATGACGCGGACACACGTCACTCCACCACTGGCAGTCAGCTTTGCCAGTGGCTCTCTCTTTGCCAACGCAGCATAAGGTAGCGGCTCCTGCTCACCCGGTGGTGCGGATGCGTGATGCCGCCTCCCCCTTGCATGGTCTGCCGATGCCAGTCACCGCCCTTTCTCTATCGAGTTCGACGGGCTGCATACCTTCTCTGATGACACAGTTGCGCCGCCGCCGTCTTCGCAGTCGACTGTGGAGCCAGCCGCCGCTCCCGAGTCCCACTAATGTTAATCACCGGCACCAGTCCCTGCCTCCTCCAACGCGAAGATCACATCATAAACCACAAGGGTTGTAGAGAGTTTGGGGCATGTTCATTTGCCTTCACCCTTTGCGTTAGAGTTGTAGCAAGTGGATAATGGGGAGAGATTCAACATAAGATAAAATTAACAAAGATAAATCAAAATCACACCCCCACATTGAAGTTTTATTGACATCGGTGAGGAGGTAAATGTAGACATTGGTTCGTTGTCATGGAAGACAATACTCATTGGAGATGGTTCATTCTTTGTTGGAGAAACCGTTCTTTATTGGAAAAAGCATACTTAATTGGAGAAAGGTTTTTCTCCAATGTTTTCCCCTATTTGCCAACATTTCCGCCCAATTCCACCAAAATGAAATATCCAAATGTTAAATTATGTTTTATTAGTTTAATTAGTGTTGGCCATTAATTATGTTAATGTTGGAATAATAAATTAATCGATGGTGGTTCAATTACTTAGTAGAGAACCAAAAGTCACCTCCCTCATTAAAGATGGAGTTCAAGGGTTGGGTGGTTTCCACCATTAATTTCAAATTGGGGAGGGGGGGGGGGGTTTCAGCTCGGGTGGTCCCCCCCTCCTCCTGAGCATTCAAAAGGGAGGTTGAAATTAAAATAAAAGTTTGTTATTTGGTTTGTTTTTATTTACTTGAAAAACATGAAAACTAACTTTCACCCCCATCCTCCTACGGTCAAGGTGAAAGTCTCCATAAGAAAATATCAGTATTGTGAGTTCAATAGTGTCCCTATATTTCAATTCTATGCACTGGTTCAAAAGATAAACAAAACATTCTCGCATGTTTACTGAACATACCTAAAAAAGGTCAGAAATTCATCCTGGCCACACCGGGCCTCGGAACCACGCACCATCAATTTCCATGGAATCGTAAAATTACTATATAATTAAAAAAATTACATGGACTTTTCTAGGTCCTTATATATGTTATTTTGGATAAAAACATAAATTAACTAAGAAATAATAATATTTATGGATTAGATTACTATAAAAATATAATGATATCTTCACTAAATAGCATATTCTTCATTTAATAATTCATTTCATTGTCATGTTATGTTATTTTCAGCATATTAAGTATCATTTGTCACGATTTAAGGAAATTGATATTACACACCCTTCTAATTGCTCCCCAATTAGTTAATAATCACTATTATGTCAAAATCTTATTCGAATGATTTTGATAACTTCTTGAGTATTCAAATCATCCGTAGGAAATTATTGGAGTTATCCAACACATACTCATTTATAAAACAATTTTATGGGTCATCGTACCTTTTTCATAATATTTCATAATCTAAACTCATCCAACACTTTTAAATGGTGAAATACCAAAAAAATTGAATGTTTACTTTTTGAATGTAGTACAACGTACTAAAATAAAACATAGTAACATGAAGAAGATCATGTAATCTGGATTCAAGGTATGAATTTTCCTCTTATCCATAAAGTATAATGCCTGATATAATTGATATTTATGAATCCTAAGGATATAATCCATAAATATTATTTTAGGAATGAGTTATTAAGAGATAAGGCGGAAATACATAGTTAATGTATTATGAATAAGTTTGAAATATTAAGATATCTACATAAAAAATTAATATTTTTGGTAAACTTAATGGCACAGAAATTTTTAAAATTATTAAAACCCTTTTTATAATGGGGGTACTTTTGATTACTTTTTATTTGTTTAATAAGTTACCTTGACGTTTTTTGTGAAAATTTTATTTTTTGGAATAATTCTCATTTATAGACATAATAATAAAGTAATGGATAAACTTTAGGGTTAATATGATTTTTTTGAGGTAATTAAGGGTTATTACATTTTGGGATGAAAAATGAAAGGTATGAGATAACATTTGATGTTAAAACATGTTATGGTTATTTTTGAGTTTAATGAAAATAGATAACCCGTAAGATAGGTGGAAACTTGTTCCATCCGAAAAGGACACAGGGTTCAAACTGACAACCGAAGTATGACTAGGGTGTATTTTCTAACTCGAGCATACATGAAGTCCCAGGTTAGTATGGATTTTTATTTTGAGATAAATGATTTTATGGAATAATTATATGTTGATTTTGAAAGATTATGTTTTAAAAAATGGATATCCTTCTTTTTGGAAAATGATTTGGGGATTAAGTGAAAAATATTTTTTGGAAGAAATTTACTATTTTGGGAACGTTATATGATTAAGGTAAATAGAATACTATTGGATTTTATTTGAGGAGTAATTGTTGAATTTTATTTTGATTAATATAATATTTTATTGTATAGTTATAGTGATTCATGTAAATAATGGAAAAGATTAACCTAACATAGAGAATATGTTATTAGAGTAATTACTTTTTGGTATGAGACATTAAGAGTGATCGATGTTATTAGGTTATAAATGATAAAATTTATCTTGGAAGTCAATAAAATAAAATTATTCTAATATTTATTTTTCAAAATTATTTTGGAATATTTTTTAGGGATTTTATTAACAGTTATTTATTGAATGGATTATGTTGAAATTTTTGTATTATAATTTAATTTTATAGATTAAAAATAGTTTTCCTTCATCCAATAATTTATTATTTTTGTGGAATTATTTTATCTTATACTATACATTCCTTTTGTTACTAATTCTTGATAGGAGAAATATATAATTATTCTTTTTTGGATTATAAGATTTTCTAGATGTTGACTCAAGCATTAAAAAATCATCATGAGTACTCATCATTTAAATAAAATATGATTTAATTATGGAATTTGTTTAATTAATGAAAATCTATATCCAAGTATGTATATTTCATTGCATTCATATTCTATGTAGTAAAATAATTATTAAATTCTATGAAAAGGATCTTAAATAAATTATCCATTTATTTTTATTACTTAGAGATCAATTAAATTTTAACCAACCAAGAATTTATGGCTTTTTGATTGCTAAATTTCTCTTCACCATGTTTTTTAACCATCGTTTCCTACAAGAAAGACTAGTATTTTTTATCTCAAGTGATCTTCATAACTTCTCTTCCTTTATTTTAAAGTGGTAGTTTTATTAATTCTTTTTTCAATGTGGGAATTTAATAAATGTGTTTTGAAAAGTCATACCTTAGTTAACGATACCGAATTTACAATTTAGAGGACGCAATTTTCAAAAGAGGGGAAGGATGTAACATCCCATGTAATTAAAGAGTAAGATTTTTCTTTCATATTTATTAATTGTTTTGAATTAGATAGTGACTATACATTAAAAGAGATTCTATTTAAAATAGTTTACAGAACACACAACAATGGGTTTCTCCAAAATCCTATGTTGCACACAAGACTACATTATACCAAAAAATAATACACTATTAATATTATTATTTTAAATATTATTTAAACCCTAGATATTGTATTGGATAGAATGAAAAGTATTATAAATATTATGTTTAAACATGTTTTTTAAATGTTTTCACTTCCAATAATTTTTATGGGTTCAAAATAATAATAAATTCAATTTTATGCTTAAAAATCTCTAATATTTTTAAAACGTAGTTTTACAACATATTGATGGTGAACCATTTTTAAAAATAAATTTTGACAGTTTTATAAATTTTATATAAAAAATTAAACTTATTATTTAGATGTGTTACATAAAAATTTAATTTGGTTTAATTTTTTCCTATTTTATGATAATACTCATTTTTTAACAAATATTGAGAAATTATGCATTTTAATTCAAAACAACTTTTTTTATTTATTTTTATATTTTGGTTATACTTTTAATTGGTTTTAATGTATATTTAAATAAATTCGTTATCATTTAATTCAATATAGGTCATTGGAATTAATTTCAAATTTAAATTGGATATAAAAACCTTATAAACTATTGAACATTTTTTACATTAAAAACTTGTTTCCTCATTCTGTCAACAAGATTAATTTTTAAATTAATTTCAGCCTTTTGCGAATTTAATTTTAAAAAATGGACATAAAAGGTTGTTAAAATTATTAAAAAATTTATCTAATAAGATCAAAATAATTTTTTGGGTAATGTAACTTTATAATTTTATTTAAAATGGTTAAAGATAGATCATGTAATTAAAGATAAAAATAATATTATAATAAAAAAAACTAACTTAACAATTTTCTTAATCATATTGTATGTGTTATTTTAGACAAATAAAATATATGGGCAGAAAGGTTGGCCTTTGAATGAAACTTGGGTGTGATTATGATATTAATTTCAATTTATTTAATGCAATAACTACAATGTAATAAACATGTCTCTTATTTGTAAAATTATTATAATATGGGGTAATATAAGTGATATATTTGACTAAAAATAGTCTATAGAATGATAAAAATATTAAATACATCATGATAGTTTATTAAAAAAAATTAGACCTTAAATAATGAAATTTAATTATGACTCAATAATGTTGAGGAATAGATTTATTAAAGGAATGATCAAATAAATGATATCAATAATATTAAAATAAATAAAAATTGAAATATTTAATGAAATACAATATTTTTATGGATAATATAGACATGTTAATGAGGATTTAAAGTAGTTTTTTCTAAGGAATCATGTTTTTCTTATTTGTTTAAAAAAAATCTTGTAACGAATAGTGATAAAGTTGACATAATTCGTATTTTAAAATATAAAATATTTTATTAAATGAATTAAAATTTATAAAAATAAAATATTCAGAAACAAATTGTGTTATGTATCCAAATGTCTCTAATGACTCATTTATTGGTTATTTTATATTTTATTGTAATAATATTAACTCTCAATGTGTAAAGTACTTAATAAAATGGTAAGAGTTAAAATTGTTGAGACATGATGATCAAGATTAAAACATGATCAAAAATTATATAATTTTTATTGGAAGAATGTATTTATACACATCCTCATCCTATTTTTCAACAAAAAAAAATGTGTAAAAATTTGGAATAGAAAATGGTTTTATATTAATTTAATACTTTTTATAATTCTAATAGTGACCACCCTCTCTTTTGCAAATGCACGCTTCTTCTATATTCCTTACGCATCAGAAACATTTTGGTTCAGTGAATCTATGCCCAAAACTCTTACTATATTCCATCAACACAATATTGGGGCCTTATTTTAGGTTGAACACCCATATTAGAGGTGTTAATGTATTAAGAAAGGTGATCATATGAAGGAAATGTAATGTTTTTCTTATAATTTTTTTTATTTAATTTCTTATTCACATTCCTTCAAATCTCCTCCAACCATGATGATATAATAACTAAAGTATCCTAAATATACTAATATGTTATTATTTTTATAGCATCACCTAAATCCATCTCAACTACAATCAAATGTGAAAGTAAATTATCGTTCATGTGTAAGTGAGAACTATCACCTCCACAAACCGATATAATTGGAGTTCTATAACTGTATCTCTTTATTTGTTATAATTCTATAATTTATGTACTATTGTAATATTAATGGAATAATAATTATTATAATATAATAGTATATCATTTATTTTCTTACTTTCCATGAACATAAAAATGATAACATCATTTGTGCGTACGTGTGAACTATCACCTCCCAGAAGTATTGAGAAACATTTTTATTCACCACATCACTTATATGATATATATAAGTATAATTAAATAATAAATATGATGTTAAAATTTTTATTATATTTCTAGAAATATAAAATAATAATTACTTTATTTCCATAATGATCAATGAAAATTTTTAATGATACTCATGCGTATGTACAACTTACCCACTCTATGATTGAAACATTGTTCAATTTTCATATCCATATTTTATGAACAGATTTTAATGTATAATGGTCATATAAAATTAATTGTCATTTCATTAATTTTATTCTTAAAGTTATGCTCTTATGAACACATGGACAAATTTGCATCATACCATGTTCATTTTGGAACTCAATTACCAAATATTGACCAAACATCAGACATGAAGATAAATAATAAGGTAATTGTTATAAAAATTTAATTAATTTATATAAAGGGAATAATAAACTCAAAAAATGTTCTCAAGAAAGTATAAATTAACCTATGATTATTATTTATTTCTATAAATAATGTACTAGATATGTCAAACTTAGGTTAAGGGATTTTATATCTTTATTCTTTCATTGAGGTATATCTTGAATTTAAGAATATGTATTATCCTATTGCGTGTTTATACAACCCTTTTGACACTTTATATCAATAATTAATAAATTCTCATCATATTTAATGTTTTTTAATGTTATTATTTAATTATTCTTATTCAAGTGTTTCTCAAGTGGAAAGGGACTCTATATCTAAAACATTGTCATAAATGTTTTAAAGATTTATTCTTATAAATATTTCACATTAATGTCTATATTTCCGAAATGATTTTTTAGGTCAACCTGGTAGAATACCATGACAGGGGGGGAGTGAATCAGGGTATGAAAGATTGAAACTTTCTCCCATTCATAACTTCTTTCATTCTTAGAGAAAACTAAATTCTATCTTCATCCCATAACAATATATGAATAGATATGAAATCACACATAGGACACATCTATTTTTACTTTGTTCACCCTCATTAGGATTTGTCCAAAGAGAATACAATGGTGGTGTACCGATGTACCAAATTCACTTGGGCTCACAGCCAATAATGAGTACAATGTTTAAGATAGAACTTCTATGCCCAGGCTCACATCCTTTAAAAGGTTTAGGGTATGCTCACTACATTCTTAAGGGTCTCTCCCTTTTCCTCTTTCTTTGGCTCACTTCCTGTGGAAAGGTTCACTGTCTTACTCTTCCTTGACTCACTACTCTTAGAAAGGAATCAAATCTTAGTTAATAGACGTATAGGTCAAACACATTTTAGGGACATGTAGGTCCCTTAATTGAGATTAATTCATGCATCCTCAGTTATAGGTAAATGCTATGTTGGAGTTATGTTTTCACCCATAGATGAATTGCACCTTCTAGGGTACTGCTAGTTATAGGAAAATACTTCTGAAAACTGATTTGATTATTTTTCAGGCTTGCTTGTTCAAACTGTGAACCAAATTCCTCTCCATCATACTGAGTACAGGTTTTGGTATGCATGACACCATCTTCATGTACCACTGCCGCCGCCACGAACCACCCTTCTTCTACAGACTATCTTCGCCTTTTCTATCACGTACTAATACCGCGTACTGATGGGTCAACCCTTTTATTCTTTCTTTTAGAGCATCAAAATCCTTACATGCTTCTTCTATATGCCTAGCCAGCTTCAACTACTATGGCCATATGAATAAGCATTCATTATCCTCATGATGATTCTTTTTAAGATATGTAGATTCAGTAGGCTTTTCCTTTCTCAAAATTTGGTTTTAATCCCACTAGTACACATTTCCATCTATGATGTTCCAAAAATATGTCACATCCCCTAATTCATACTTTGAGTATGAATCTCTCTACTTATCATCTTCTCTTTCCTCTTCCACCATTTCTAGGATCTTTCTATTTCATCTAGTTATCTATGTAGCACACGACTTGTGAATTTTCCAATACAGTATTGGTTCATCTTTCTTTTATTAGAAATATGATTCCCTGCACTGTGTTTCACGGGTGTTGAGTCCATCATTGAATACGAATTATTCTTACTCACAACTGGAGTTGATCTCCCATTAATCTACCAGGTTGGTTCACATTCTCTCCAAGAGAGCTATTGTGAGTGTGACAGAGAAGGTGATTGATACACCACTTAAGTCGAGAATCTCTTTTTGAGTTCCATTTTCTTTCCTTCTTTCTTCAAGTGTCAATGTATTGTCAAATTACCACAATCAGAACATATAAAACATTTTCTATAATAGTCATATCTCATTTCATCATTTCTCAGTTGAGATGTTGATGCAACTTGAGTTTTTCTTCTGAAATTGAGCTCCTCGGCTTCTTAACACATACTAATGGTGTGTATAATTCTTCCACTATAATAGGATATGAAGAATGTTTTCTTCTAATAGACTCTTATTTTTTATTTTGTAAAACATATATCTTCATAGCATGAAATGTATTCTTGAGCATCTGAACAAAATATTGATCTATGACAATAAATCCCACATAAATAGCATATATTTTAATTAATTCTTATAAAATCCTTTCTAGGTCTATCTTCAGAACCTATATGGTTTTTCTAATTTATGGCACATTTCACAACTCTCTTTCTATCATGAATTGGAGTGGGATCGTCATATAAAATTCTAGATTTTCCCAAAATGTATGGCCTTTGGGAAAACATTTTCCTTTAATTCTTCTCCTTTGAAGTAGCATATTTGGTTTTCATTTCATCATCACCTGCCGTAAGATAATCAAATGGTAACTTCAAGTAGTCCTTAAACATGAGATTTCCATTGGAATTAGATATCTTCATTTCATTTATGAGTGATTATATTTCATCCCCCAATTATTAAATCATCTAATATCTTGATTCAAGTTGAGCATTGAGTTCTCTTCAAAGATTCTTTTCACTACTCATCTCGTCTTCCAATTCTTGTGTGAGCATATCTACCAGTTCAGATTTAATTCATAGTTCTTCATATTGGGAATCATTATTCTTTCATAGATCATTAGATACATCCAAAATCCATTTATTCAAACCTCTTAGCTTGTTGGCCTATTTTTTTAGTGCTTGGATTTGGATATCATTATATTTAATTTCTTTAGAAAATTTTTGATCAAATTCCTTTTATTTGTAAACAACATCCACATTCGGTCTTCTTGAAACTTCTTCATCATCAGTAGTTCTATTATCATTTGGAATGTCAGGTTCTTCACTCATTATTTCAATATCATTGAATTAGTATGAATCTTCACTGTACAATTTATCCAAATCATCATTATGTTCACTACCATATTCCTTTAACTGAATCATACTATACCCACAGACACTTCCACACTGAGGGATACCACCCGACTTCTTCTTCTTCTTTGATGTTCTACCATTTTCCATGGTAGATTGAGATAATAGTAGACTTAATATTTAACTTCAACATTCAGATGAACCGAGTCAGAGTAATAAAATCTGATAAAAGAAACCTTCCCTTTGATACCAATTGTTAGGTCCACTAAGTTCAATACCCCGAGAGGGCTGGGGGTGAATCAGGGTATGATATATTAAAACCTTTTCCCATCCAGATCTTGTTTTTATATTAGAAAAAATGTAATTCAATATTTATCATGTTGCAATATATGAACAGATATGAAATCATGCATAGGACACAATGATTTTTACCTGGTTCACCCTCGCTGGGCTTGGTCCAAGGAGCATACTACAATGGTGTGTCGATGTACCAGATTCAATAAGGCTCATATTCAATAATGAGTACAATGTTCATGATAGATCTTCTACGCCCAGGCTCCCCTCCATTAAATGGTTTAGGTTATTCCCATAGGATTCCCAAGGGTCACTCCCTATGCCATTTTCTATGGCTCACTATTGGTGGAAAGGGTCATTGTCTTCCTCTTATTTATCTCACTACTCATGGAATGGAATCCACTCACACTTTTAATATGTATAGGTGAGATATGGTGTATGTACATGTAGGTCCCTTCATTTTCATTAATTCATACATCCTCAACTCTAGGTAGATGCTCAATTGATGTTCTATTTTCACTCGTAGATGAATTCCACCTCCACAGGTACTACTAGGTACTGAAAAATACTTTTGCAAACTGATTTGATGCTTTTTCAATATTCCATAGGAAAATAGCGAACCAATTTCCCCTCCAACATACTGGGTATCTGGTTTGGTATGCTGGACACCTTCTTCACATTCCACTGCCACTACTGCAAACTGCCCTTCATCTGCAGACTGTCTTCACCTTCACTATCACAGACTGCCACTATGTACTTACTCTGTAAACCTCCTCTACTAAGCACCTGCAATCTGTAAAATGTTCATTGTTCGTAGACTAATTTTGAATCCACATACCAGATCTCTCCCTCCATGTACCCCTTGCAGAATTCACACTCTTGTGTACTAGAGATTCCCCCATCTGCATACCAAGACATATCCTTCCACGTACCGGACTTCCTCCTCCACGTACCGAACTTCTTTGCCGGGTTAATAATTCCCACAAAAAAACTTCAACAGAATCACTTATTTGCGAACCACTTCAGCCTTCGCGAACCACATCGGCCTTCATGATCTTCCTTCGGCCACTGATGATATCCTGAAGAAAAATATGTTTTCTAATGATAATCAATCCCAACAGAAAATGGTGGGATTAACATTTCTTAAATTTTCAAAGATACCCGCATAATCTGCTGAATGGATATTTAACAAATATTTAATCCATCCTCGACCACTTACTGATTCTTCAGGAACTAAAATCCATCTTCGAACCATTTTTCTAAACGCCTAGCATACCATATTTTCTCCTATGTGGTTTATTTCCTCCTCCGACTTCAGCCAAACCGTGTACCACACCGTCCTCCACTGCGAATTATTTTCAATTTTGCAGACCGAATCCATATACCGTTTATAAGGACCCGACCTTAAAACAATACATAATTTTGAATTAAATGAATAATTCACATTGAGTATCATTTCATGTTTATAGATTTCGAGAAATTGGCAATACTATTACATAAAAACTTGAATATTACATGTAGACCCTACTACTCAGTATCCATTTTTTCATAAAATAAAAACTCTTAAATAGAAACATGTCTAGTTCCATGTTTTAGACAACATGACTTCTCCTTGATCCCATCCTTGACCCTATACATCTTTAATTCCTCTAGAAATACATTTCAAAAACATGGGATGAGCATAAAAATCTCAGTAAGGGTTATAAAATAAGGAAGGAAAACATTAGACCATCAATAAATACAAATCCATGAAACAATACTTTTCAATCATAACATACCTTATAAAATCATAAGATTTATGAATAACACACAGAAATCATAAATCATAAATGTTACTTATGGCATCTATATCAAACACACATTGTAGCTATCACAGCTACGTAGGGAGTAACACTTGGAATACCCATCATAGTTTATTCCCTAAATCTTTTTGGAGAAACATAATGTTTACCTCCATCATGTTACCCAATGCATTGGAGTGCTATCTCAGGCTCACCCACCCTAGGTTTATCACAGAACCACCCATATAGGTAAATAATTCCCAATAACCGTAACATAATTATAACAGATAACACAAGTATAAAGGAAGGATAACATTTCTACATTCCAATATATCAAATCAAGATATTGAAATGCTTTATCAAATATTTTTCAATACCATTTAAAAAGAAATTTTTTAATGGAAGTGTCCCATGCAAATTTGATGATTTTAAATGAATTATCATTTGAAAACATTAATGTCCATATAAATAAATCAGAAAATTTTTTTGGAAACATGTACATTAATGTGAAATATGTAGAAGAATAAATCTTTAAAACATTTAAAATGATATTTTAGTTAAAGAGTTTTTTGACAAAAAGAGAGACTCCTAAATATAAATTTTTAAGGAATTACATTTAATCAGAACATTATAATATCATGAAATTAATGGAAATCATGATATAATATGTCAAAGGACTGTATATACACCAAATAAGAGTTAATTGGTTCATAACAATAATGAAGTCTCTATTGAAATGTAAATTGTGGTGAAATCCCTTATAAAGATGGTATCCTTAAATTAATGATTAATAAATCTCAAAATTATGTGTGAAAAATATAAATACACCCAATATAAGTTGATATTATGTGTAAAAAAATCATATGTCATTTACACATATTCATAGGATGACATATTTCAGAAGTACAAGTTGAATCCAATGAATTGAAATTGTGTTAAGAGGTTCTATTGTAAAAATTCGATAACATAACGACGTCACTTTAAAATTCATAAAATGTGTTGATGAGATAAAAAATGGAATCTCATCATTTGGACATAAATCTAAAATCAATAAGGATATATATGAACATATCCCAACATAAAAATATTAAATTAAAAGACATAACAAAAAAGAAGTCTTTTAAAAAGTGGAGGGTAAAAGGTTCCCTTACCATTTTGGTAACTTACAAAACATAAACCACGTGAAAGAAGGATCATACAATGAAGATGTAAAAACTCATAAATTAAATTATATTACAAAAAGTGTACAATAATGGGCATTACATACACCACAAAAACAGAAATACTGGAAAATATAGCATGAATCTCACGGGAATAAAAAGTGAGATTAAACCCTTTACCACGTTGTAATCAACTGAGTCGTATGACCAAAAGTTAATAACAACCAAATTAATCACAGAATACAATGAATATAATAATAATCATGATAATATATATCAAATTTATGTACACAATATACCACATGCAATGAATAAGTGGTGAATATGGAAATCTCAAGGAATTAAAATTGAGATAAGAAAATCTCTTACCTCGTGTCCGACTTGACCTGTTTGTTCCTTGTTCTTAATTAATAATAAACTATAGTTAATTTCTACTTTCTTAAGAAATTTTTTTAAGTTTATTAATATTTTTATATCACTTATTACCATTTTATAAACATTATTAAATCATATAAGTTAATAATTGTCATTTGATCGATATTTGGTACTTGAGTAAAAAATGAACACCTTATAATTACAAGTAGTCCATGTGGTCAACAGTCCATTATCTCCATAATTATATTCATGATTTAGATATCATATAAATAATATATATCCAGTATATATATTTACATATAATATTACATAAAATTTTTGAGATAAGAAATGAAATGCACCGTTCATGGAGACGGTAAGTCGTACGTATGTATGAACGCTACTTTCATTTCTATTTCTTATTTTAATGGAATTAAAACATAATGATATATATGTATATTATAATTACATTATAATACCATATATAATACCATTAACTCCATCATTTATACGTACCAAATATGGCATTAATGAGTCATATCACTTTGAGGGGGCGGTAGTCTGCACTTCCGCAAATGAAATTATCATGTTTAACAATAATGTTAACCATAACGGTATGATATAAATGGAAAATACAAAAGAATAAAAAACCTTAAACATATTATACATCATATATAAATATATTTCCATCATAATGGACACCATGAGAGGCGGTAGGAGGTAATTGAACAATCATCGTCTCGTGAGGTGTTAGTTTTCCATCCACAGAAACAGTATGTTCTTCACCCATTAGATGGAGGTGTGTATAAGTGTAGTCAAAATATTTCTTATAACAACATACTAGTATATTAGGATAATGGGGTTGTTATAAAATAAAGTAATAAAAATATTTTAGTGGTCATATAAGTCAAATAAAAGAAAATACATTAAGATAAATTGTTACATTTAATTTCAGTAACTTTCTTTGGTTTGAACCAAAAGGACTTCTTGAAGTGCTTTCTGCCTAATGTAAGGCTTATAGGATGAGAAGAGGGATGTAGGGAGCATAATTTGGCATATATTGGATGAGCCTAAAGGCTTTATAGGTGTGAGTAAATGGTTATATGTGGTCTTCTTTTATAAGGGATAGGAGGGGCTCTTTTGGAAAGTGTGAACATATTATTTTATTGTATAATGATATTCGGTTTATAAAGGACCATAAATAATTATAATTGAATAAAATAAGAAATATTGTCCAAATAAAATCATCCAATAGAAATTGGACCGGTTTTGGATGTTATTGTAATATTTATAATCATATTTATTTAGATAATTTATTAATGAGGTTAATACTGCATCAATATTGTGTCATAAATAATTTAATTTATATGATGTCTAAAAATTATAAAAAAAATATAATGATGTGGGAAATCATCATACATTTCCAATTAATATTTATAGTCAAAAATATTACTTATATATCACCATATAAAAATTAATTTACTAAATGATTTGTGTTTATGTCCTTTTTGCCTTTCCATTAAATGAATTTATATAAAGTGTCATTATCATTCATAAGTTGCTCCATGGGATCCCAAAATAGACCCAAATATACCCATGGTCATAAATGACTCAACAAAAATTTTTTTTACAAGTTTTAAGGTAATTTTTAACTATTATAATATTCATTTCACCTTGAATTACCATATTTACCTTTAACTGCGGTAAATAAAAGTCCAAAGTTACTATTCATCTTAAATTATTTTCATCTTATTGAACCGAATTTTACTTAATAATAACAACCATGTATGTTGGATTTTTTAAAAATAATTCACAGAAGTGGTAAAATTCTATTTAAATGAAAAAGTCAGTTTTCTTAACTACTACTAAGTGGTTTCAATATTCAACAAAAATTGATGTTTTTCAGAAAAATACCAAAAATTTAGCCTAAGATATATTTGATATTCCAAATTAAAAAATGATATCTATTTTAACAAATTATAAACATTGATGTTTAATTAATTAATTTAAAATTAATTCCCATTGTTAAAACAAATAGCGTGTTTTTAAGAAACAATAACTATCAACAGATTGACACTTGTTTATGTCCAATTTCAAAGTGGAATTAATTACAATGACCAAAATTGGATTAAATGGTAAAAATATATTTTAATTACACTTTAAAACCAACTAAAAAGATAATATATCCATATAAAAATATTAGATTAAAATGTAGTTTTGAATTAAAATACAATATGTTCACTATTCATTAAAAAATAAACTTTATCAGAAAAGTTCCATAAATTTACACAAAGTAAATTTTGATGTAGCCATTCGAAAAATGATATTATTTTGTACAGTAAATTGTATTAAATTGAAGCAACTATATTTAAATAGGGTTCACCATTAATAGGCAGTATATTGACCTTTCAATGTAAATTATGATTAAAATTGAATTTATTCACATTTTTAGCCCATAGGTTTTATTGGATAAATGTAAATACATTTAACAAACATGTATAATCATATTGTAGTTAGTAATTTTCATTCCCTCCAATACAATGGCTAGAAGTTAACTACCATTTAATATAATAATGTTATATTAATGGTGTGCAATGTAAGATTTCCAAGAAACCCATTATTGTGTATTGGGTATGCTATCGAACATAGAAACCCCTTTAAAGTAAAATTAATATTTAATTCACAAATATTAATAAATATGAAAATGTCATATTCTTTATTTTCCTGGGATGTTACATCCTTCCCCCTTTTGGGAATTGCGTCCTTGCAATTTTAAAATTGGGCTCAGAAACATCATTTAATTTCCCACATCAGGAAAAGAGTCAATAAAACTATCACTTTAAAATATATATATAAAAAGGCCTCCCAAGAAAACACATACTAGGATTCCTTGTAAGAAAACATGGATATCGAAACGAAAACAAACCATCATGTTCTGATAGAGAGTGGTAGAAAACATGATTATCATAAAGTTAAACACTAGAAATCACAAACTTGTCATGGGTTAAACAATCATTGATTACCCTGTAGGAAAAGTTAACAGAAAACGGTTTTAATTTAGGTTACTTTTCATTGATTAATTTATTTATGATCTTAACTAAAAATATAAGGAGACATAATTACTTGTCATGTAGACATTCATCCTTTACTATATTTATTACACAAACTCATATTTTCTCCAAATAATGAGTATTCAGGATGACTTTATCACCTTAAATGTGTTGTAATCTACTTCTAGAGAATCAAATAATCCACAAAAATTAACTATATATTTCATATGTTTTTAGACCTTAACCAAAACCAAAATTGGTTAGTAGAAGATCAGATAATCCCCAAAAGGTATAATCCTTTACAAAAAGAGAAAATTCTCTGAAGCTCCAAAATTTGTCAAAAAATAACCAAAGTTCAACCAAGACCATTCAATAAACAATTGTCCATAAAATTCATCAAATTAATAAAAAATAAGATTGAAATAGAAATATCAGAAGTATTTATTCACATATTCTTCAAAGATAAATCTTAACATTTATATCCAAATAACATCAGTTAATCTTAAAGTCTCATATTGAAATGTAATTAACCTAATCACATATTCTCCAAGCTAGGTTAATCTTTTCCATAGATAACCCAAAATCAACTTATTATTGATTACTAAAATAATTTAACTAAGAATAATTAGTCATACTAACCAGGGACTTCACCAAGTCTATTGGTAGGCGATAAATCCCAATCGCACTTCGATTATGGGTTCGATTCCCGCAGCTTTGTCTGACGCGATAGGTTATCACATGGTCTACGTGTTGTCCTTTTTCAAAAACTATATAATTTTATAACATTCCCAAAAAGAGATTAATTTATCAAAAATAACCATAACATATTTTAACCACAAATTTTATCTAATAACATTTATTTTTCATCCCAAAATGTATTAACATGTAATTTCATCATATTCAAGGATCATATTAACTCAAATTGTTCATTATAACAAAAGAAAAGATAATTATTCCTTGAATAAAATTTTCATATATCAAAATTCAGGGTGACACATACTATAAAAATTATTCTAATGTAATCCCATCATCAAAAGAGCCTTAATACTTTTAAGCATTTCACCATCCTAAAAACTACCATAACACGTGAATCCCATATATGTTAAATTCTTACTCATTCAACATTATTCATGATCCATTAACCATTCCTTTTCCATATTATTCTGAAATACTTCTTTCTTATAAACAAATTCTCGAATCATATCCTAATATTCAATAATGTCAAAACATATGTTAATAAATAATCTATACCTTTCATCAGTCATTTTCTATTTCTTCATCCTTAATCAGAATGGAATTAGTTATTGGTAAACATATATTTTTATGATCATGGTGGTCACATTACCGAAACTTCTTTGCAGGACATCTATTTGTATAATGACCATGCACACCACATTTAAAACATTCAACTGATCCCTCAAAAAGAACTTCTTTCACTTTCCTAGAGTCAAGTGGATGCTTCTTTTTCCCATGGAAGGTTCTTACTTTATGACCTTCATTTCCACATCTATAGAATCCTCCAATTCCTTTGAAACATTTTCCAAGGTGTTTCTTTCAACATCATTGACACATAGGTTTTTGGACATACATACCTTTATGATTCTTACCTGATATTCCGTGGGGATTTTGTTTCTCACATATATGATGTGTTATAAAAATTATCATGGTTCAAGTGGTTAATCATGACTCTAGATAGTTGGATGAGAATAACCACAAGAGTTCTCATTGCAGCTCCAATTTCATTCAATTGCTCATTCAGAAAACCATCATAGTTTTTTTCACATCCATTGTTACTTTCATGCCTACTAGATCCAACCATTGACTAAAACCAAAAATGTAAGTGTGAGTATATCAGTAAAATCATCATATAATATCTTATGAGGAGGGTAAATACTAAGATACACTTATTCATGTTATCATAAACTCATTAACTTTATCTAAAATAATTATGAATCTTTCTAAAATCCTAACCATTATGGTAATGTCACTTATTCTTAAAGAACACCCTATCCTCTAAAGTTATCTAAACTGACCTTTGATACCAACTATAAGGACTCTTCCTTAAGACATTAAATAATATTGAATTAAATGAATAATTATCATTAAGGATCTTTTCAAGTTTAATGTTTTAGATAATTAGGCCATACTATTACATAACAACTTGAATATTACATGTAGACACTACTTCTCAGTATCCATTTTTTCATAAAATAAAAACAATTAAAACGAAACATGTCTTGTTCCATGTTTTAGACATCATTAATTTTCCTTGATCCCATCCTTGACCCTATACATATTTCAGTCCTATAGAAAAACATTTCAAAAACTTTGGATGAGTATAAAAAGCTCAATAAGGGTTTTAAATTATTGAAGTAAAACATTAGCCAATCAATGAATACAAATCCATGAAACCATACTTTTCAATCATAACATACCTTAAAAAATCATAAGATTTATGAATAACACACACAAATCATAAATCATAAGGTTTAATTATGTCATACATAACCAACTTACATTGTAGCTATCACATCTACATAGGGAGTTACACTTGGAATACACATCACAGTATATTCCCTAAATCTTTTAGGAGAAACATCATGTTTACCTCTGTCACATTACCCAATGCATTAGAGAGCTATCACGGGCTAACCCACACTTGGTTTATCACAGAACCACCTGTATACAAAAACAATACCCAATAACTATAACATAATCATAACACATAACACAAGTATAAAGGAATGATGACATTTACACATTCGAATATATCAAATGAAGATATTGAAATGCTTTATCAAATCATTTTCAAAACCATTTACAAAGTGAATTTTGAATCAATGTGTCCCATACAAATTTGATGATTTTAAATGAATTATCATTTTAGAACATTAATTTCCATATAAATAAATCATAAAACACATTTTGAAAACATGGACATTAATGGGAAATATTTATAATAATAAATCCTTAAATTATTTAAAATGATATTTTAGTTATAGAGCTTTTTAATAAAAAGAGAGATGCCTAAATACAAATAATTGAGGAAATACATTTAATCTGGACATTATAATGTCATGAAAATAAACGGATTAATTATATAATATTTTAAAGGACAGTATATATACCATATAATAGTGAACTGGTGCATAACAATAACGAAGTGTCAGTGGAAATGTAAATTGAGATGCAATACCTTATAAAGATGGTATCCTTAAATTAATTATTAATCAATAACATAATTATGTTTGAAAAATATAAATACGTCTAATTTAAGAGGATATTATTTGTAAAACAATTAGAGTTCATTCACACATATTCATTGGATGACATATTCAAGAAGTACAAGTTGAATCCAATGAATTGAAATTGGCTTAAGAGGTTCCCTTTTAAAAATTTCACAGCCTAACAGTGTCACTTTAAAATTTTGAAAATGAGTTGATAACATAAAAAAGGGCATCTCATCACTTGGAAAAAAAATTCATAAATAAGGATATATAAGAACATATCCCAACATAATAAGATGTAAATTAAAGGACATAACAAAAATATAAGTCTTTTAAAAAGAGGATGGTGAAAGGTTCCCTTACCGATTTGGTAACTTACAAAACATAAACCACATGATAGAAGAATCATACAATGAATATGTAAATACTCAAAAATGAAATTATATAATAAAAAGGGTACAATAATGGTCATTACATAAACTACACAAAAGTAAATAATGTCAAATATAGCATGAAACCCACTGGAATTAAAAGTGAGATGAAACACTTTACCATGTTGTAATCAACTGAGTCATATAACAAAAAGTTAATAAACGCCAAATGAATCAAATTAAACTAAGAATATAATTATAACCATGATAATATATAACAAATGTATGTACACAATACACCACATTCAATGAATATGTGGTGAAAAATGGAAATATCACAGAACTAAAAGTGAGATAAGAAAATCCCTTACCTCATGTTCGACTTGACCCATTTAATCCTTTTTCTTCCTGAATAATAAACTAAAGTTAATTTCCACTTGAATATGTTTCTTTTATAAGTTTATTATAATTTTTATATCACTTATTACCATTTTATAAACATTATGCTACCATTTAATTTAATAATGGACGTTTGGTCGATATTTGGTACTTGAGTCAAAAATGAACACATTATAATTACAAGTTGTCCATGTGGTCAATATTCCATTATCTATATAATGATATTCATTATTTATATATCATATAAATCATATATATCCAAAATATATATGTATTTATAACAGTACATATCATTTTGGAGATAAGAAATGAAATGCAATGTTCTTGGAGATGATAAGTTGTACGTACGCATGAACGCTACTTTCATTTCAATTACATATTTTAATGGAATTAAAACATAATGGTACATAGGTACATTATAATTCCATTATAATCTCATATATAATACCATTAACTCCATACTTTATAAATCCCACATATGGCATTAACGAGTCATATCACTTTGAGGGGGCGGTAGTCTGCACTTCCTCAAAAGAAATTATCGTGTTTACCCATAATTGGAACCATAAAGGTATGATATAAAAGGAAAATACAGAAGCATAAAGAAAACATAAAACATAATATATATCATATATAAATGCAGTCCCATTATAATTACCACCATGAGACGCAGTAGGAGGTAATCGAACAATCATCTTCTTGTGAGGTGTTAGTTTTCCATCCACATAAATAGTATATTCTTCGCCCATTAGATGGAGGTGTCTGTAATTGTGGTTCGAATATTTATTATAAAAACATAATAGTATATTCCGGATACTGGTGTTTTTATTAAATAAAGTAATAAATAGAGCTTTAGGGTTGGATAAGTAAAATAAAATAAAATTAGTTAAGAGAAACTGTTGCCTTTAATTGGGGTAACTTCCTTTGGATTGAAGCAAAAGGACTTATTGAAGTGCCTTCTGCCTAAGTTAAGGCTTCAAGAAGGAGGAGAGGGATGTATGGAGATTAATTGGGTAGAGTTAGGATGAGCCTAAAGGCTTGAGAGGTATGAGGAATTTGTTAGAAGTGGTGTCCTTTTATAATGGAGAGGAGGGGCACTTTAGGAAAGTATGAAAATATTATTTTATTATATAATGATATTCAGTTTCTAAAGGTGCAAAAAAACATTATAGTCGAAGATTAGATGACTCATAGTAGAAATTAAATCATCCAATAGTAATCGAACAGGTTTTAGATGTTATTTTAATATTTATAATCTTATTTATTTAAATGATTTATTAATGAGGTAAATATTGCATCATTATTATGTCATAAATAATTTAATTTATATGATGTATAAAAATTATAAAAAAATACCATAATGTAGGAAATAGTTTTATCTTTACAATGAATATTTATAGTCAAAAATATTACTTATATAACACCATATAAATATTAATTTATTAAAAGATTACTATTTATATCTTTTTTTCCTTTAAATTAATTAATCTATAGTGTCATTATCATTCATAAGTGGCTCCATGGGGTCCCAAAATAGACCCAAAGATTCCCATGGTCGTAAAGGACTCAACCAATATGTGTTGGACAAGTGTGAAGGTAATTTTGAATTATTATAATTTCTTTTTACCTTGAATTACCTTATTTACCTTTAATCGCAACACATAAAAGTCAAAAGTTACTATTCAACAAAAATTATTTTCATCTTATTAGGCCAAATTTTACTTAATAACAACAACAATTTATGTTGGATTTTGGAAATTCAATTCCCATAAGTGGTAAAATTTCATTTAAATGAAAACATTATTTTTTGAACTACTACTAAGTGGTTTCACTATTCATCAAAAATTTAAGTTTTTATGGAAAATACCAAAAATTCAGCCTAAGATATATTTTATATTCCAAATTAAAAAACGATTTCAATTTTACCAAATTATAACCATAGAAGTTTCATTAATTGATTTAAAATTAATTCCTGTTGTTAAAACAAATAGTGTGTTTTTAAGAAACAATATCTATCAAAAGATTGACAATTGTTTATGTTCAATTTCAAAGTGAAATTAATTCCAATGAATAAAATTGCATTAAAAGGTAAAAATATATTCTAGTTACACTTTAAAACAAATTAAAAATATAATATAACCATATAAATAAATTAGATTAAAATGTAGTTTTGAATTAAAATACAATATTTTCACTATTCATTAAATAAATGAACTTTATCGGAAAAATTCCAAAAATTTACAAAAAGTAAATATTGATGTCCACATTCTAAAAAAGGATTTTATTTCATAAAATAAATTTTATTAAACTGAAAAAACACTAATTAAATAGGTTTCAACATTAAAATGCGGTAAATCGACCTTTGAATGTAAATAATGCTTAAAATTTAATTTATTCGCATTTTAAGCTTCTACATTTTATTAGATAAAGGTAAATACATTAAACAAACATGCATATTGTAGTTTGTTTTGTTCATTCCCTCCAATACAACAACTAGAAGTCAACTACTATTTAAAATAATAATATTATATTATTTGTGTGCAACGTATGATTTCCAAGAAACCCTTTGTGTGTATTGGGTACGCTATCGAACATAGCAACCCATTTAAAGTAAAATTAATATTTAATTCAAAAATATTAATAAATATGAAAATGTTATATTTTTTATTTTCTTGGTATATTACATCCTTCCCCCTTTTGGGGATTGAGTCCTCACAATTTTAAAATTGGGCTCGGAAACATCATTTAAAGTCCCACATCGGGAAAAGCGTCAATAAAACTATCATGTTAACATAAAGAAATATATATAAAAAGGTCTCCCGAGACAACCCATACTAGGATTACATGTTGGAAAACATGGATATGGAATAGAAAACAAACCATCATGTTCTGACAGAGAGTGGTAGAAAATATGATTAGGAGAAAGTTAACCACCAGAAATCACAAACTTGTGATGGGGTAAATATTCATTGATTCCCCAATAGGAAAAGTTAATAGAAAATGTTTTGGTATTAAGTTATTTTTCATTGAGGAATTTATTTTGGATCTTAACTAAAATTATAAGGAAACAAAATTACTTTTCATGTAGACATTCATCCTTTACTCGATTTCTAAAAAAACTCATATTTTTACAAATAATGAGTATTCAGAATCACTTTTTCACATTAAAATCACTATAATCTACTGTAAGAGAATCACATAATCTAAAAAAGATGAACTATATAATTCCTATGTTTTTATACCTTAACCAAAACAAAAATTGGTTAGTAGAAGATCAAATAATCCCAAGAAAGTATAATACTATTCAAAAAGAAAAACTGCTCTTACTCTCCAATACTTGTCAAACAATACCCAAAGTTCCACCAAGACCATTAAATAAACAATTCTCTGTAAAATTCATCCATGTAATCCAAACTATTATTGAAACTGAAATCTCAGAAGGATTTCTTCACATAGTCTTGAAAGATAAATCTTAACATTTATCTCTTAATAACATTAGTTACTCTTAAAGTCTCATATTGGAAAGTAATTAACCGAATCACATATTCTCCATGCTAGGTTAATAATTTCCATAGATAACCTAAAAAATATTATTATTGAATCATAAAATAATCTAACTAAAAATAATTAGTCATACTAACCAGGGACTTCATGTAGTCTAGTGTTAGGTGATAAATCTCATTCGCACTTTGGTTGTGGGTTCGATTCCCGCTGCTTCGTCTAACGTGATGGGATGTCACGTAGTCTATGTGTCATCCTTTTTCAAAAAATATATAATTTTATATCATTCCAAAAAAGTGATAAATTCATCAAAAAACCATAACATATTTTAACCACAATGTTTATCTAATAACATTCAGTTTTCATCCCAAAATGTATTAACCAATAATTTCCTCAAATTAAAGGATCATATAAACCCAAATGGTTCTTTATAACAAAATAATAGATAATTATTCCTTGAATAAAATTTTCATATATAAAACTTCAGGGTTACAAATACAATAAAAATTATTCTAATGTTATCCCATCATCCAAAAGCCTTAATACTTTTAAATATTTCACAATCCTAAAATCTACCATAACACTTGAATCCCAAATATGTTGAATTCTTACTCATTCAACAGTCTTCATGATCCATTAACCATTACTTTCCAAATAATTCTGAAATACTTATTTCCTACAAACAATGTCACTAATTATATCCTCATATTCAATAATGTCAAAACATAACTTATGAAATAATCCATACCTTTCATTGGTCATTGTCAGTTTCTTCATCCTCAATCAGAATGGAATTAGGTATTGGTAAACATATATTTGTACGATCATGGTGATCCCATTCCCGAAACTTCTTCATAGGACATCTATTTGTATAATGACCATGAACACAACATTGAAAACATTCAATTGATCCCTCAGAAAGAACTTCTTTCTCTTTCCTTGATTCAATAGGATGCTTCCTTTTTCAATGGTAGGCTCTTGATTTATGACCTTCATTTCCACATATATAGCATCTTCCTGTCCCATTGAAACATTTTCCTAGGTGTTACTTTCCACATCCTTGAAACATAGTTTTTTGAACATACATACATGTATGATTATTTCCTGAACTTCTGTGGGGATTTATTTCTCACATATACGATGCTTTATAAAAATCACCAAGGTTCATGTGGTCAATCATGACTCCAGAAAGTTGGTTGAGAATAACCAGAAGAGTTCTCATTGCAGCTCCCATTTCATTCAATTTCTCATTTAGAAAACCATCACAGATTTCTTCACATCAATTATTACTTTTATGCCTGCGAGATCCAACCATTGAATAAAACCAAAAAGATAACTGTGATTATATCAGTAAAATCGTCATATAATATCTCATGAGGAGGGTAAATACTAACATATATATATTCATGTTATCTTAAACTCATTCAATTTATCTAAAATAACTATGAATCTTTTTTAAATCCTAACGTTAATGGTAATTTTAGTTATTCTTAAAGAACACCCTAACCACTAAGTTATCAAAACTGATCTCTAATACCAACTATAAGGACCCAGACATAAAACATTACATAATATTGAATTAAATGAATAATTTACATTAATGATCTTTGTAGGTTAATGTTTTGAGAATTAGGCCAAACTATTACATAACAACATGAATATTACATGTAGACACTACTACTTAGTATCCATTTTTTCATAAAATAAAAACTCTTAAAAAGAATCATGTCTACTTCCATGTTTTAGACAACATTAATTTTCCTTGATCGCATCCATGACCCTATAAATCTTTAAGTCCTTTAGAAAAACATTTAAAAAACATTGGATGAGCATAAAAATCATAGTAAGGATTATAAGGAAGGAAAATAGTAGCCCATCAATATATACAAATCCATGTAACCATACTTTTCAATTATAACATAACTTATGAAATCATAAGATTTATGAAAAACACACACAAATAATAAATCATAAAGGTTACTTATAGAATCAATATCAAAATTACATTGTATCTATCATATCTATGTAGTGAGTTACACTTGGAATTCCCATCCCATTATATTCCCTAAATCATTTAGGAGAAATGTCACATTTACCTCTGTTATGTTACCCAACGCATTGGAGAGCTATCTCGGGCTCACCCACTCTAGGTTTATCACGGAACCACCCATATATGTAAACAATACCCAATATCCATAACTTAATCATAACACATAACACAAGTATAAAGGAAAGATAACATTTCCACATTCAAACATATCAAATCAAGATATTGAAATGCTTTATCAAATCCTTTTCAAAACCATTTAAAAATATATTTGTGAATCATTGTGTCCCATACCACTTTGAAGATTTTAGATGAAATATCATTTGAAAATATTAATGTCCATATAAATAAATCCTAAAACACATTTTTAAAACATGGTCACTAATGAGAAATATTAAGAATAATAAATCTTTAAAACATTTAAAATGATATTTTAGGTAAAGATTTTTTTAACCAAAAGAGAGACGCCTGAATACAAATAATTGAGGAATTACATTTAATCAGAACATTATAATATCCTAAAAAAAATTTATTCATGATATAATATGTCAAAGGGTAGTATATACACCATATATGAGTGAATTGGTGCATAACAACCATGAAGTCTCAGTGGAAATGTAAATTGAGATGAAATCCCTTATAAAGATGGTATCATTAAATTAATGATTTATCAATCACATAATTATGTGTGAAAAATATAAATACCCCCAATATAAGTGGATATTAAGGGAAAACAAGCAGCGTCAATTCACACATATTCATAGGATGACATATTCAATAAGTACAAGTTGAACCCAACGAATTGAATTTGGGTTAAGAGGTTCCCTTGTAAAAATTCAACAGCCTAACAACATCACTTTAAAATTAAAAAAAATGAGGTGATGAGGTAAACAAGGGAATATAATCACTTGGACATAAATTTTAAATCTATAAGGATATAGAAGAACATATCGCAACATAATAATATATAAATTAAAATCCATAACAAAAATAAGTCTTTTAAAAAGAGGAGGGTGAAAGGTTCCCTTAACGATTTGGTAACATACAAAACATAAACCACATTAAAGAAGGATCATACAATGAATATGTAAATACTCATAAATGAATATATTTTACACAAAGAGTACAATAATGGGCAGTACATACACCACACAAATGGAATAGTCACAAATATAGCATGAATCTCATGGGAATAAAAAGTGAGATGAAACCCTTCCCCACGTTGTAATCAACTGAGTCATATGACCAAAAGATAAAAACCACAAAATTAATCATAGAATACCCGAAATATAATGATAATAATGATAAGATATATAAAATTTCTATACACAATACACCACATGCAATGAATATGTGGCGAACAATGGAAATCTCACAGAATTAAAAGTGAGATAAGAAAATCCCTAACCTCGTGTTTGGTTTGACTCGTTTGTTCCTTGTTCTTCCTGAATAATATTCTAAAGTTAATTTTAACTTTATTAAGAACCTTTATCAAGTATATTATCCTTCTTATATAACTTATTACCATTTTATAATCATTATTCAATCATTTAGGTTAATAATGGTTGTTTCGTCGATATTTGGTACCTGAGCAAAAAATGAACACATTATAATTACAAGTTGTCCATGTGGTCAATAGTACATTATCTATAGAATGTTATTCATGATTTACATATCATATAAATCATATATATCTACTATATATATATGTATTTATAACAGTACATAACATTTTGGAGATAAGAAATGAAATGCAATGTTAATGGAGACGGTAAGCCATACGTACGCATGAACGCTACTTACATTTATATTTCTTATTTTAATAGAATTAAAACATAATTATATATAGTTATATTATAATTCCAGTATAATATCATATATAATACCACTAAATCCATTCCTTATACATCCCACATATGGAATTAACGATTCATATCACTTTGATGGGGCGGTAGTCTGCATTTCCTCAAATGAAATTATCGCATTTACCCATAATGGGAACCATAAAGGTATTATATAAATGGAAAATACATAAGTATAAAGAAAAACTAAACATAATATATATCATATATAAATACATTACCATCATAATTGACACCATGAGAGGCGGTATAAGGTAATCGAACAATCATCGTCTCGTGAGGCATTAGTTTGTCATCTACAGAAACAGTATGTTCTTCACCCATTATATGGAGGTGTGTGTAAGTTTAGTTAGAATAATTATTATTAGAACATCATAGTATATTGAGGACACTGGTGTGGTTATAAAATAATGTAATAAAAAGGGTTTAGGGTTTTGAGAACTAAAATAAAAGAAAAGAAGTTAAGAGAAACAATTACCTTTAATTTGGGTAACTTCCTTTGGATTAAATGAAAAGGACTTCTTGACGTGAATTCTGCCTAACATAATGATTCTAAAAGAAGTAGAGAGATGTAGAGAGATTAATTTTTCCAAGTTTGGACGAGCCTAAATGCTTGAGAGGTATGAGAATTTGATTAGAAGTGGTCTCTTTTTATAAGGGAGAGGAGGGGCTCTTTAGGAAAGTGTGAAAATATTATTTTATTGTATAATTATATTCGTTTTCTAAAAGTACAAAAATCATTATAGTAGAATATAGGATGACTCATAGTCGAAATAAAATCATCCAATAGGAATTGGACTGGTTTTGAATGTTATTTTAATATTTATAATCTTATTTATTTAAAATATTTTTTAATGAGTTAAAGTTTGCATCATTATTTTGTCAAAAATAATTTAATTTATTTGATGTCTTAAAATTATAAAAAAAATACCATGATGTAGGAAATTGTTTTTTATTTCAAATGAATTTTTATAGTCCAAAATATTACTTATATAACACCATATACAAATTAATTTACTAAAAGATGTTTGTTTATGTACTTTTTTCCTTTACTTTAAATTAATTAATCTAAAGTGTCATTATCATTCATAATTGGCTCCATGAGATCCCAAAATCGACCCAATTATGACCATGGTCATAAATGACTCAAAAGATTTAGTTTGGACAAATGTTCTGGCAGTTTTGAATTATTATAATATTCCTTTTTCCTTGAATTAAATTATTTACCATTAACCGCGGTAAATAAAAGTCCAAAGTTACTATTCATGAAAAATTATTTTAACCTTATTGAACCAAATTTTACATACTAATAACAACCATGTATTTCAGATTTTGGAAACTCAATTCACAGAAGTGGTAAAATTTCATTTAAATGAAAAGGTCATTTTTTAACTACTACTAAGTGGTTTCACTATTCATTAAAAAATGATGTTTTTCAGAAAAATACCAAAAATACAGCCTAAGATATATCTGATATTCCAAATTAAAATATGTTTTTTATTTTACCATATTCAAAACATAAAAGTTTCATTAATTATTTTAAAATTAATTCTCGATGTTAAACCAAATTGCGTGTTTTTAAGAAATAATAACTATCGAAAGATTGACACTCGTTTATATCCAATTTCAAAGTGAAATTAATTCCAATGTCCCACATTGGATTAAATAGTAAAAATATATTATAATTACACTTTTAAACCAATTAAAAAAGTAATATATCCATATAAATAGATTATATTATAATGGAGTTTTGAATTAATATATATTATTTTCACTATTCATTAAAAAAATAAACTTTATCAGAAATATTCCAAAAATTTACACAAAGTAAAATTTTATATCCCCATTCTAAATAGGGATTTAATTTGTCAAAAAATTTGTATTAAGGTGACCAAACTATATTTAATGAGGGTTTATCATTAAAAGTCAGTAAATAGACCTTTTAATGTAAATTATGCTTAAAATTGAATTTATTAACATTTTAAGCCTCTAAATTTTATTGGATAAATGTAAAAGAATTTTAATAACTTGTATAATCATATTGTAGTTAGTTTTGTTCATTCCCCCCAATAAAATGGCTATAAGTTAACTACTATTTAAAATAATAATATTATATTGTTGGTGTGCAATGTATGATTTCCCATAAACAAATTGTTGCATATTGGGTACACTATCAAACATAGAATGCCCTTTAAAGTAAAATTAATATTTAATTCACAAATATTAATAAATATGACAATGTCCTATTATTTATTTTCCTGGGATGTTACCCCTTTCCCACTGCCTAGTATGTGACTGTGTACCCATCCCAGACATGGTACACCATCCACGTCCCAGTCTCCTCATTCCTCTTCCTTTGCCAATTTGTTTTCCAATATTCACACAAATTTCAGATTTTGAGTCCCAAAAATTTGGCAAAAAACTGGGAAATGACGCCACCTAAAAAAATTTTCTTTGGCAAACAACAACCATACACATTTGCGATCATCTAGTTTAGTGAAAAAATACAACCACACACAAAACATACCAAGAGTAAACCTTGAGGGGGATTTTCCACACTATTTTAAGGATTTATTTATATGGACATTAATGTTTTAAAATTATAAATTATTTAAAAAAATCAACATTTTATGGGGCAAATTTGTTTAAAAATATTCTTTTTAAATTTATTAACTTTGTTTTTAAAATGGATTGATTATTTCAATAACTAGTAATTTTTTAACATATACACCTTGAATGGAATTTCTCACATTAATTTAACTATCATATATTTATATTTAACTTTACTGTTTACCATTTTATTCTAATAAAATGTGTTTTCATTTATGAGTGTGTGGCTTTTAAATATGAAAAGTTTTTTCAAAGTTGAAATGTTGTTTTTCCCTTTATTCTTTGTTTTATGTGTTATGATTATGTTATGGGTCTAATGAATTGATTTTCTATATGGGTGGTTCCATGATAACTGGAGGGTGGGTTAGCCTATGATATCTCTCTAGTGCATTAGGTAATGATACATAGTTAAATTATATGGTTTCTCTTAAGGGATTTAGGAAATTTGATCTGATTGGTATTCTAAACATTACTATGAAGGTTACTCTCTATACAGTTGTTAATGTTATTGTAATAATGATATGGATTCAACAAGTTACATTTATAATTTATTATATCTATGTATTTTTATTAAAATATTATGATTTTATGAGGTAAAGTGAATGGGTTTATTGTTTATGGATGAAAATTTTTATTCTGTGAGAATGTTTTCATGAGTTTTAAGTATTCATGGAATAACTATTTCTTTATTTTTTTTATGTACCTTAATGATATTTTGGGCTCATACCAAGTTTTAAAAAAAAATAACAGGGTATATGGATGGGTATGTGAAAGGTGGATGTCATTGTGTATCTTATGAATATTTGTATCAAAAAATGAAACCTTTATTTATATTAAAATGTTTTCTATTATGAAGAAAATGTATTTTGAGTAAACTTGTTTATATTTTAATATTTGAGCTGTTATATAATAGTTATGGCCTGATTATTAAACTTTATACTAAAAATATAATCAATGTGAATGAATCTAAATTGTTGACTTAACTCAAGATTATGTTGTGTTTAAGATTGTTCCTTATATGTAGTCTATAAAATTAATTTAGTGGCATGGGGATATTTTTTGGAAAATACATGATTGAGGGTGTCACTACACCCTCCCCCCAAAGTCTACCCCTCTTGGGCCGACATTTTGAGAAGGGAGATAATGACCCCCGAGTCCCACCTACAGTAGGCATCAAGATTGCGACTGTAACACCAGAGAATTTTATGAGAAATATGTTTCTTTTATGTTATATAAATCATCAAGGGAATCTTTCACTACACAAAACATTTTCTTAGCTTTCTTTACACACAATCGTGATCTTCCTCGATAGCTTGCATCGTACGCAATATCGAGTTTTACTAAACAACGATGTGCTATTAAAATATTAATAAAACTAGCCGTTATGAATAGTAATAACAACTTTTGGAACTTTTTTAAATTTTATTTTTCAAAATGGACTTCATTTTTGGATTCAGAACATCGAAATTAGCCTAGGATGAAATTTTGGTATTTTTCTGAAAACTTTCAATTTTTGATGAATAGTGAAACCACTGGGTTACTATTTAAAAACCGACTTTCTATTTAAATAATTATTTATTTTATTTAAATTTATTTTAGGTCAAAATTGATACATAAAACCTGTATATGTTCACTGTAATTCATTCGAGTAATTTTATAATAATTTTAGATATATAAAATTTTATTTAAATTTTCACCGTCTTTTACCCACCTCCTAGGAGAATTTGCGAATTTACATAAAACATAATTTTACTGCTTTTGTGTGTGGAATTTCAAAAAATAGAGAGACATGGTTGATGTCATTAAGTAAAATGAGGTTCAATGAGATGAAAATAATTTTTGGTGAATAGTAACTGTTTACTTTTATTTACCACGGTTAAAAGTAAATAGGGTACTTAAGGGTAAAAATGATATTATTATTAACCTAAAACATGTCCTAATTCTATTGGATAAGTTTAATTCGACTAAAAACAAACTTAGGAATAAAATATGTCCATTTAGGCCCACTTGTATTAGATTAGGACATTTAATATTAATTTATTTTAAGAAGGGTTAAAATAGTTAAAATCAAAGTTTAATAAGTAAATAATTTTTAATATAGGGTTATACATAAGATAAATTCGACTATAAATATTCATTAGAAAGATAAAAATATTTCCTACATAATGGAATTTTATTTTTAATTGTTAGACAATAAATAATTTAATTTATTTATAACACAATTATGATGCAGTAATTATCTTATTAATAAAATATTGACATAATTGATGTTATAAATACCCAAATAATTTTAATTTGAGACTTTTTATGAATTCCACTAATTTTCATGGTTAATATGATATGTTATTATTGATTTAATTAACTTGGTTTGAACTAATCATTCTTTTATGATTTTCACAAATATCAATTACCAAATAGTGTCAAAATTGACATAAAATAGTTTTTTTAAAAAATATTATATTATTAATTGATATTTTATTCCTAAAAATCTAAGGTTCGTCCAAATGACTTATATAAGGTTATATATTTTAATAATAAACAACTTGGGGTTCGGGTGACTTGTTATAGTTTGTTTATTAACCTTATAGTGTAAGAAAACAATAAGACAAGGTAAGAGTAAAATTATTTAACTTAAAGTTAAATCTAAATGATAAGGTTAAAATAGTAAACTAAACATGTCCAAATTATATTGGATGAAGGTATTTCTACCCATCCACACCTTAGATTCGAAATAAATTAATTTGAAGCTATTTAAAACCAAATATGACTTTATAATAAAATAATATTTTTTGTTTTTCCTAAGGTACCCCTCTCCTCCCTTATAAAAGGGCACCACCTCCCTCTCTTCCTCACACCAATTTGAGCCTTCAAGAACGTCCAATCCATGCCCATTTCACTTACCCACTTCCATAGAATCATCTTAGAGGTCCCAGTGTTCTTCAAAGTCCAACCCTAGTGTCCTAAGAGAAGGTTAAGAAGAGGCGCGTCAAAGAAGAGGTAATATCCATTACCGATCATTTCCAACTTCTTTCTTCTTAAAAATCTTCTTCCTTAGTTGTTTCATTATGAATTAATAAAATCAGTATCACTCATATACTGATACATTATTATAAGTATGAAACAACTCTATTTAACCATCTATCCATCCTATGGAAAAAAAATCACCGCGCGTGCGTACGTACGAAATATCGTCTCCACGCCGTGCTATAATCTATTTTCCATCACCAACATACATGGATGGGTATAATGGTGCAACTAAATAACTATATATGATTATTGTAAGGTGTTATTGATTCTTAAATAGTATACATACACTCATATACAATTCCACGATCATGGGAACGATATCATCGCTCGTGCGTACGTACGGAATATCGTCTCCACGATGTGATGTGATTCGTTATACATGATCTTCATTGAATAATGATTATATTAATTAATTGAATGAATAAATATTATATATAGAACATTAATACCATTCTGGAAATGATGTATCTATAACCAAAATATAAGAATAAGATTTTTTTCGACATAACACGCATATGAACAAAAAGTTATAAACACCCGAATAACAAGTAATAATTAAATATTAATAATAAGAAGCTACGAGTATGACCATATATGATATCATAACAATAATTACGATTCTGGAATAAGTCAATAACTTTATTTAAATCATTATACAGGAGGTTAAAAAACTTACAAAGCAAGTCGGACCAAAGGTAAGGGAAAATCTCGCAATCTCATTTTTTATCCGAGATTGTTTATATTTCAGAATTTACTGGGAAATATTTATCATCCACATCCATGTTTCCTCAATATGTAATATTTATATCCTTATATAATTGTTTAAATCCAATTTTACCCTTCAGTGAGTTTTCAGTAAAATATATGAAAGGAATCTTTTGTCATTTTTCGTACGAGGTACTTCTTGACTTTTCCGATAAAAGTATGAGAAGTATGTTTTTTTAACTTATATGGCATGAATGGATTTTTAAAACATTATTTACAAGAATCTTCCTTTACAAGTTTTCATTTTTAATTTTAATCAACTTTTTTTAGTTTAGAATTTTATGACATGTTAATAAAGGAAAATTGTTTTTGAAGTAGAGAGGAAATTTTCCTCAAGAATGGAGTTCAAGTGTTTTATCAAAATTATTTTCCATCTATGATAATAAAAGGTTCTATTTTTATCCCTATTATAAAATTGATTTGATTATGTTGTGATGGAATTATTTTTATGAATTACGTAATCTTATATGAATTGTTTTATGAATTCATGATGTTTAAGAATCCCATTTTTATTACATGGGTTATGCTATGATGTGTGGTTAATGATTTTATGGCACACATAAGAATGGTATCATTATGAGATGGGTGGGACCTATATCTCCCTCCAATGCATTGGGTAAAGATTTTATATCTCATGAGATAGACATGGCTAGAACGGCAGGTTAAACTGGTTCAGTGAAATAGGACTGAAACGAGGAGTGAACACCGTTCAGAAATGGACATTGTCCACTAAGATAGTCATGGCAATGAGTCTTGACTACTAAGAAATGATTCTCTATGATTATGTGTGTATGCCACAAAGCTTTATGTTTTAAGTTATGATTATTGTGATTACATTTCACTACCATGATTTATCCCATGTTATGAAATTATGATCTCTTTTGCAGGTTAAGATTTCCAAAATGTTATGTTCTTATGAATATGATGTGATTGATATTTCTTTTGTTTACCCTTACTGAGAATTTGAGCTCACCCTTTTGTATGTTTTCATTCCCCAGGCCAGGATGAAGGATATTAAGTAAGATATGCCAAATGGGACTATAGATATGATGAAATAAAAGGGAGACAATGTTGACGCTTTAGGAACCATTTGTTTATGTGTCCCTGTTTCTAAAGACACTATACCTATACGGTCCATTCATGGTTTTGTTATAAGTTGTAATAAGTGTACTTCAATTTTGAAGTACTAACAATGTATGTAAAGTATGGGTTGTTAGAGTGACTAGAAACGAGGGTATAAAAAACACACAAATGATAGGAATTAACATCTAATAGAACACATACAAAAGAGAGAGATAAGACAGACACCAACCAACTCCAACATAGACAGCAATATAAATGAAATTCCAAGTTCACATATGTAACGTCATGAAAAAATATTAAATTTGAAAGCAGAAAGTAGCAAGTACCCAAAAGAAAGTGAAAACTATAGTGACCATGAATACCAAACAGCTCCTACAACCCCAAGCTATTAGAAAGCAGCCTAATCTCCAACCTGCTCCCAGTGACCTAAAAAAACAGCTTATATATTCATTAGGTGAGTATAATAGTATACTCTATAGGATCCCCCCCAGCGCCTCTCATGCAAAAGTAACGAAATCATGCTAAAGCACGGTGAACAACAAGTGAAACTAACTCATTACCTAAACAGGTATACTAAGTTCTCATCCTCACTGTGGCTAATCTCACCAAGTATAGCATACAAGAGTATATAATATAATAAATTATATCAAGGGTAACCCACTACTACATAACCACTAGTTTTCCGCTTTTCCCCAAAGTCACATGTCCTAATAATATCTCTCCAAAAAGGCTTTCCCATAGACACCTGGGTGAAGCACCACAACATGCGCCTCATGAAATAAACCACCACATCTATTTATACAACATAAACTGTTTGTTTCTGAGATCCAACACAACTCGCGTTATGTGTATCATATGTCAGGTATTAAACCTCAAGCCATTATAGCCCATACACCAAGTAAGGATCCTCAATCCATCAAAAACTATACACAATACATGTATAGTAGTCCATAGGAAACTATATACATGATATATGTGTGGATAACCAAAATCCATTACATCCCTCGGCACATATATATGTGGAAAACTATCCACTATTCCAACTAGCATAGGTAACTACCAAGAGAATAGAGTGGGGCCAAAGGGGATAACCATCCATCCTTCATCCCACTAGAATGTTGGGGAAAACATCCCCTAGGGCTTAGAATCCCTAGGGTTCTAGTTTCCCTAACTGATGGGGTGGACTAGCATATAGAAACACAAAAAAGTGCAGAATATACTATAGATCACAATCACACTATGAGAATAACTTATTCATCCACTCAACTACAGCTAACGTGTCTCGGAGTCTGGGAAACCACTTCTAAGACTAGGTATCCTATTTGAAAACAACAATTTAAAGAGATTTATTACATTACTTCAATCCCTTTTTATCAGTTGAAATTTAGGTTAATTAATTATTTAAACATTAATTAACCATTAACAATTCCACATTACATTTCATTAGCATCACACCCAGAGTCCATTTTCCATTTAAATTGTATCCTTAGCATTGGGTCCCTGCAGGATCCAACCCATTGGGTTAACATCATTTATTCAATCATTTATTTACATCATTACCTTCCCATATTCCCAGGCATTCTAGTATAACATTCTAAGCTACTAAAAACAAGGGGCTCGACATGGTTAGTAGGTGAACTACCCATACAGTATTTTTCTGCCTATAGAAATAGCATAGATCCATCCTCCCTCTAGAAGATAAACATATAAAGCACATGGAATACCCCATGTGTCTTCGTTCCTTTTGAAAAAATGGTAAGAAAACCCAGCTAACTTGAGCAGTGGGGAATGTAAAGTTGATAAACAACCAATAAGAATCATCAAGCATCCAAATATTTACATCCAACTTGTGTCATCATCTCTGGTGTCCTCCCCAACACCCACATGCATAAAACAATGCATCTCACCACTCTAGGAGTAAACTGCTACCACAACCAGTAGGCCTCCCTACCCCCACATATCACAATAGCCATCCAGGATCACATCACATCACAAGTAGTAGGAAAACAAACATCATATAAATTGGGCTCTTTGCCCATAAATAAGGAACAGGGTAACTCAGAACCCATCAAAGAATTATCTTTTATCAAACAACCAGATCTATAATCCTTCATGAATTAACCAATTTATTATTCATAGGTTCCATCTTTAGGAATCCTAAATATTAAGATTTCACAAATTGATTAAACATGCTTATTGCAACAATTTGATTAAGATAATATCACAACAGCAATCATTAGATTCATTTACATTCCTCATTATCTTTATCTGAAAAATTACCAATTAATTCTAGGTTTACGTTTATTACCAATTTCCATCATGAACAAAAAAACAAATCAAGGAAAGCATAGATATAACACTACCTATAAAAATAAAAGTTAATAACATATGATGGGTATCAATTTATTTGTCCAGATCAAATATTTATTACGTTAATTCCATTGTGATCTACTGGCTAAAACATGCTAAATCTACAGTCACATGTAAAAGTAAACAGAAGTAATAAATCTCCAACCTCAAATGGTTCTTGTTATATGAGAACAAGACACAAAACAGGCTATGATCTCCTCTCCTGTGGATGCAGAGACATGACCTCACCAGTCAACACCCTAGAAATGTCCATCAAAAACATGGAGATAACATTCCTTAAAATGGAAAGGAGAAACAAATGGAGTTGATCCCAAAATAATGACAGTAGGTCATACCTTATATCAAAGATTGATTGATATTGCTTGGATGTAGAAAAAATAGGGGGAACCAGTCTAAGGAGGAAAGATTGATCGCATAACTCTTATAGGAAGGAATGAAAGGTCCAAGAATTTCACACCTGAGAACAAGGAGGAAGAACTAGGGAGGAAGATATCTCATCCCTTTTGAAGATTTAATGGAGCTTCATTTTAGGATACACTGGTTTTTCCATTAAAAGTGGAACAAATTAAAGCATGTGGTTTGACCAAGTAGAAGCATCTTGAGATTTAGGAAAATTAATATAGGAGTTATGGCCTTTGAATCGGCCCTTAGAGTCCTTAAAACAAGGATTTAAATTCATTTTACATCAAAGGAAACCTTGAAGGGGAGAAACTATAGAAAGCTAGAAAAATATTCAAGAACTCAAAATTTGGAAATGGAAAAACACTATTCAAGAACCTCGTCGTTGATACCTCACTATTGGAACCTCACCATTCTGGAAACACTTTTATGAGATCAAAAATTTTCAAAGGAAAGAGGCAACTATTGGAACCTCACCATTTTGGAAACACTGTTCATGAACACAAAATTTGCAAAAGGAAAAAAACATTGTTCATCAACCTCATCATTGAACCTCACCGTTGGATGATCACCATTATGGAAACACAGTTCATGAACTAAAAATTTGGAAAAGGAAAGAGGCTACCATTGGAACCTCACTGTTATAGAAACATTGTTCATAAACATGAAAATTTTCAAAGGAATGATGCTACCGTTGGAACCTCCCATTCTAGAAACACTGTTCAAGAACTCAAAATTTGGCAACGGAATAAACATTGTTCACGAAACTCACCATTGGGACCTCACCATTTTGGAAACACTGTTCATGAGCTCAAAATTTGGAAAAGTAATAACACTATTCATGAACCTCACCGTTGGAACCTCACCGTTCTAGAAACACTGTTCAGAAACATGAAATTTAGAAATTGAAAGAAAGGTTACCATTGGACCTCACCATTTTACTATTCACAGAACTGGACATTTGGAAAATTGTTGGGGATATGTCACCTTGACCTCCTGGAACACCTCAAACACCGGTTTTTAACAATAGAATGGACCAGAGACATTCGGTCCATTACAATAGATACCTCTCAAAACATTCTCATCCTAAAGAATTCAAAACCATCCTAATAGGGAACATAAAATAAATGTGAACAACCACCCATCGAGATACCTCTCAAAAGAGAGAAAGCTACAAGAAGAAACCAAATAAATCTATCTCATAAACAAGAAATGTGTATAACCACATAGGGGAAATAATTTCATGAAAAGTGGTAACCATAAAACAACATTGGTTACTGAGCATGTATATGTGACTCATGTTCCGAGGTACTCTCATCCATGGCAATTTTTTTCCACAAGACACAAACCATGGGGATAGAATACCCATGAAACACCTTCTCTTTGCGGTCATGGATCTCCATAGGTCATTCCTCAAAGGTCTCATCATCATCATCATCGACCTCTCCCTAATGGATTCCATGAGAGTCATCATGAAGATAATGACCGACCTGTAACACATGAAAAATATTGTGTATCTAGCTCATCTGTGGGGGAAGTACTACTAGATACGCAACAACTCCAACATGAGCTGACACCACGAAAGGGCCAACAAACCAGGTAGAAATCTTACTCTCACGACCAATCCATCACTGCAAACAATGGGGATTCACCTTCAGAAACAAGGGATCCCTAATATCAAACTATATGGGTCTCCTGATTTGATAGACATATGATTTCTGACGATCCTACGTTGTCTTCATCCTCTCACGAATCACCTTAACATTCTATGTTGTTTTCTGTAGTAGTTCTGGTCTGCGAATTTCTGACTCTTCGACCCCAGCCCAACACAATGGAGAACGATAATGCCAACCATGAAAGGCTTTAAATGGTGCCATGAAGATGATGTAGTGAAAACTATTGTTGTAAGATAAATCCACTAATGTTAATTGCCTCATCCACAAACCTCCAAAATCCATGACACAAGAGCATAACATGTCTTTAAGAGTATGGATGGTCCACTCTGTCTGACCATCTGTCTGAGGATGAAAAGCAGTGCTAAGGCAAAGCTAGGAACCAAAAGGATGATGGAGAACTCTCCACACCCTAGAGGTTAAATGAGGATCTTGATCGGAAATGATAGTCCTCGGAACTCCATGAAGTCTCACCACCTCTTCAAGATACAAACTCGACAAAAATTCCTCTAAACTTGACTCATCAATTTCTATGAAGTGGGATGATTTTGTTAAACAATCCACTAAAACCCAAATTGCATCATTTCTTCCCTAATATCATGTTAAACCAGTTACAATGTCCGTTGAGATTTACTCCCACTTCCACTGAGGAATATCTAATGGATAGAGAAGACCATGAGGAACACGGTGTTCTACCTTCACCTTCTGGAGGACCCAACATCGAGACACAATCTCCAAAACTACAAGCTTTTTCCCTAACCACCAAAACTGACTCCTTGAGGCTTGTTTTTTTTTGCCACTCCAGGATGCACCGCTAAAGGAAAACTATGGAACTCTTTCAGAACCGTTTGACATATCTCTAAAGGAAGAAATATCCTTTCATGATATTACACTTGTTGTTGTTCATCCTCAGACCAACCATCAGGGGACTCACTACAAACAACTCAGTCAATCCAGACCTCCACCCCTAGATCCCCCAACTAGTACTCTTCCGCCATCTGCACCAAAGATGATTGCTCCATCATCTAAAAAAGAAAACCTCTATCCCCAACTTCTCCCATATCAAGATGTAATGCTAACAGATCTTCTATTACTCTCCCAGAGTCACCAGATTCACACAATGCAACACTACGTGAAATTTGATATAGTGCATCAGCTACAATATTCCTCTTTCCAGGTTTATATGATATTTCGATGTCGTATTCCTATAAGAACTCAATCCGCCGACGTAGTCATAAGTTTATGTCACTTTTTGAGAAAACATACCTTAAACTCTTATGAATGTTGAAAACCAGAATGCACTAGCCATTGAGGTAATGTCTCTAAAACATCAGATTAAACACCATGGAAACCAACTCAATATCATGGGTGGTATAGTTATCTTCATGTGGACACAACTATTGAGACCCATGCGAAATGACCGATCTCTGCTGCATCAAAACACCGCCCAACCCCAGGTGAGAAGCATCACAGAAAACATTAACCTGAACTCATTATACTGGTAGACAAAGAACAAGAGAACATACTAACTTCTCTTTTAGATACTCGAACGCTACCTGACACTAAATTGACAATATGAATGCCTGATCCTTCATAGAAAATATTTCAATGGAGTCGCAACTTGAGAGAAATCGGCTATGAACCTCCTGTAGTAGCATGAAATACCAAGGAAACTTCATACCTCTGAAACTATCGTGGGGGCTTCCCAAGACACAATTACGTTTATCTTTGATGTATCCACAGACAATCCATTCTGGGACACTACATACACCATGAAATGGACTTCTCGAGCCCAAAACACACAATTAAATGACTTCCCTAATAGGTGATGTTGACAAAGAACTCCCCAAATGGCATGTAGATGCTCTGCATGCTCCTCCTCAGATGTGGAGTACACAAGAATTTCATTGATGAAAAACACCACAAACATGTCTGGGAACTCACAGAACAGAGCTTCCATCAATCCCATGAACACATCTTGAGAATTCTCATGCCAAACGGAATTACAATGAACTCATAATTGCCATGATGACAACAAAAAGTAGTATTCAGGATATCCTCATATTTAACACGCATCTGATGCTATCGTGACCAAAAGTAGATCTTTGGGAACCAACTTGCACCATTTATTTGATCTAATAAATTATTAATCCATGGATGAGGATAAACATTCTTCATTGTCACTTTGTTTAATAGAAGATAATCGACACACAACAGCACACTATCGTCAGTCATCTTCACAAACAAAACTGGTGCACCCCACTGTGACAAACTCCACCGAATGAAATTGTTCTGTAACAGACCATCAAGCTTTATAAAAAGCTCTCTTAACTCATAATAGACCATCTTATATGGGGACATAGAGATAGGAGCACCCATTATAGTAGCTCGATCACAGACTCGATCTCTTATCAATGGGGTAAGGTTAAAACCTCTTCTGGAAAGACCTTAGGGTACTCTTCTACGATCCTAGGAAATGCCAACTGCTAAACCTCTGAAGAACTCAACATTAGCTCAACCATCATGGATCAAATTGATGGAACACGCCTCTAACCCATCGGAGGGTCTTGCTCACCCATGAAAACAACTAGATCTCTGTCCTCATCGAAGAAAACCACATTCCTTCTAATGTAATATGTGATATCCTGAACTGAATGAAACATATCAATTCCAAGGATGACATCATATTGTTTTATTTTTAAACATATAAAATCTCCCCAAGAGTAGTGATTCCCCAACACTAGCTCACAGTCTCTACATACATCAAACAATTCAACTCGGCCTCCAACTTGTGTATTCAACACCAAGGGAACTGGAAGCCTCTCTACCTCAAGTCCCAAAGCATGGACAAGGGTAGGTGATATGAAGGTGTGTGTAACTCCAGAATCAAACAATGCATACACCAAGGAAGAAAACAAGCAAAGTGTACCTTGAACGACGTCAGGATCACTTGGTGCTGACAACGCTAAATCATGAAGTTGTCCATAACATTCTCCATGGCCTCTCTTACCTTGATGAAGACCACCACCACAATTTCACTCTACTCTATGAGGAAGGTTATCATCACAAGGTTGTCCTCTGCTTTCCCCATCTACCCTCTACTAATCTAATGTTGGTGCAAACTACTACTGAAACCTTGGTTGGAACTTCATCAATGATGGAACCTAGAGATGAAAATCTGGTTCATGATGACTGCTCTGAAAAGTCAGGAACTAATGCTACTGATAACCTTAACCACCACATGAAATACCAGAACTGGATCCCTTGGCATAGGCCTAGGAGCTGTCACCCCTAGAGAAATGAGATGTTGAGGGCTGGGACCTACCCCCTGTCAAATAGAAACTCTTCTGCCCTGAAAACCTTGAACACTGGACCACAGCTCTGCTATGTGAGGAGTCATGAAGACTCCCCTCTCAATGATCTAGTTTTATCAAATGTCCTCTCGATGACCTTTTCCCTTTCCAGAACCTCAAGATATGTCTTCAGCATAAATGGGGTGACCTGGCGCTAGATCTCTTGATGCAAAGACTCCTCTAAATGCCTCTCCCTGGCCCCTCATCTAGAAAAAAGTCTGAACCATATCATAAAAGGTTCTTCAAATGGATTCAAAACTCTGGCACACTGTACCTCCCTTGTTAAAGGGTAAGGTGCTCCTGGTGACTAGACACCTTGGTTGTAGATGAAAGAAACTTGGATCTAAACTTTTCATAGAACCCCTCCCCTGAGATTACTGACTCCTCAAAATCCCTGAGGAACAAGAATAAGCACTTCCTCACTACTCCATGCAGCATCATCACAACCAAGGACACCCATTTCTCCTTCCATGTATGGATCGAACTAAAGCTTATCTTGACCTCCTCCAACACGTTTTTGTGACTTCATCTGAAACGGAGCCCTCATACTTTTATAGAATCTTGAGAAAAAACTCTCGGAGTTTTCTCCTCCATGTGTCGTCGTCATCAACCACTACCCAGTAGTGATCTACTGTAACAGTCTGCTAAACATATTCTATGCGATCCTGACAAGGATGTCAACCTAGAGTCGTATCAAAAAATTACAAAATAGTTAGAGCCCTTAAACCTAGAATATGGAAGAATAATCATTAATTAATTAATTGGGGTTTTATTCATTTTTTGTGAACCTATCCCATGGTCTACCCATTCATACACAGGCACAAAGAAGAATGATGCATGATCCTTTCTTAGGTCTATAACCTGCAAATAGTATCACCTTGTTTAGTAGCCATTGTAAACATATTGGTCTATACATCAATTCATAGGGGGGAAAAAGACTATGACTTAGCCAGTCTAATGTGTTTACATAACTTGCTAAACATGACTAACACTGTTACCCTACCAACCCATGCATCCTCAATTATGCCTAACTCCAAACTCCATCCTATCTCCCAACCAGAGCTCTGATACCACTCTATCACCACCCCCTGTACAGAAAGTGTACCCCTCTTGGGATGAAAATGTTGGATTAGAGATAATGATCCTTAAGTCCCACCTCAAGTAGGCCCTGAGTTGGTGACTAGCCCAGAGGGTATAGTAAATACAAAAATGGGAGGCATTACCTTCTAAGAAAACACATGCGAAATAAATAGATAAGACAGACACCAACCAACTCCAACTCAGACTGCAATATAAAATAAATCCCATGTGCACATATATAATGTCATGCAAAATTTCTACAACTAATATGGGAAAAGGGAAACGACCCAAAATAAAGTGAAAACAATAGTGACCATGAATCCTAAACAGCTCCTGCATCCCCAAGCTAGTAGAAACCAGCCTGATCTCCAACCTTCTACAAGTTACATGAAAAAAAATGTTTGTATATACATTGGGTGTGTAACACCCCGATCTTCCATGATACACTTCTCATTCAATAATGCAATTGCTTGCATTGTACGCAAGTTTGAGTTCTAACACACCACGACTAATCAAAGTAGCTGTTATGAATATTAATACCCACTTTTTAATATTATATAAATTTTATATTTCAAAATGGACTTCATTTTTGTATTCGGAATATTGAAATTATCCTAAGTTGAATTTTTTGTAATTTTCGAAGAACTTCAATTTTTTATGAATAGTGAAAAATACTTAAAACAAATTTTTTAATCAAAATAATTTATAGTGATAAATTATACTATTGAGTTGTTTTAAAGTATAATAAGAATATATTTTTACAATTTTATCCAATGGTATTCATTAGAATTAGTTTCACTTTGAAATTTGATACAAATAATTGTCAATCTTTTGATATATATTGTTTCTTAAAAACACACAATTTGTTGTGACAGTGTGAATTAATTATAAAATTAATTAATGAAACTTATATATTTGGAATTTTGTAAAATATACAACATTTTTGAAATTATAATATCAATTATAACTTTGTGTGAAATTTTTTCATTGTTCTGAAAAACATCAATTTTCAATTAATAGTGAAACCACTAAGTGGTAGTTAAAAAAACTAATTTTTCGTTTAAATGAAATATTACCACTTCTGTGATTTTATTTTCAAAAATCCGACATACAAGGTTGTCATTAGGAAGTAAAATGTGGTTCAATGGGATAAAAAATAATTTTTGGTGAATAGAAACTTTTAAGTTTAATTAATCGCGATTAAAAGTAATTAGTGTAATTTAAGGAAAAGATAATCTTATAATAATATGAAATGAACTTTAAACTTGTCCTACCCCTATTGGATAGGTCATTGCCGACCAAGACAATAAATGGGTCAACTTGGGGACCCCATGGAGCCACTTTGGTAGGAAAATGACAATAATAACTTTTTATTTAAAGTAAAAATAAAAATGTCACAAACATTAGTTGTTTTACTAAAAAAAATTAAATGGGGTTATAAAAGTCATATTTTTGACTATAAATATTCATTAGAAATATAAAATGATTTCCTACATCATAATATTTTTTTTATAATTTTTAGACATTAAATAAATTAAATTATTTATGACACCATGTTGATGCGGTCATTACCTCATTAATTAATGATTTAAATAAAATGAAAAGATAATGTAAACTCTATGACTTAAACTTGTAAAAAACCTATTAGATGGGTATATTTCAAACCCTAATCACCTTATCCTAGAAATATATAAGTGTGGGACCTTTAAAATCCGAAAATCATTATATAATAAAGTAACATTCCATGACTTTCCAAAAGTGTCCCTCCTATCCTCTTATAAAAGTCCCCACCATTACCACCTTACTAACACCATAAAAGCCTTTTGGATCAGCCAAAATCTGCCCAAATACTCTCTCAACATTCCTACCTTGCTCCTAGAAGCCTCACTTTGGGCAAAATTTTTCCCAAGGAAGCCTTTGGCTCAAATCAAAAAGAGTTACCCGATTTTAAGGTAATGTCTCCACTTGTGCTCTTTTGTTTTATTTTGCTTCTCTAAACCCTTAAACTATTTTTATTCTTTTCATTTGTAAACAAAATAGTATATTAAATATACTAAGATTTTTTTATGAGAAGGATTTGATTTAAACTTACACACACCTTCGTCTAATGGTTAAAGAACGTACTGTTTCTGTGGTTGGTGAATTTGTGCCTCACGAAACGATGATTGTTCGATCTTCTTTTAACAACTCTAATGGTGGCCATTATGATGACACTATTTTTATATATGATACATATTATGTTTTTTTTCCTTATGATTCTGTATTTTTCATTTATGGCATACCATTACGATTTCTATTATGGGTAAACGCGATAATTTCATTTTAGGAAGTGCGGACTACCTCCCCCTCAAAGTGATTTGAATCGTTAATGCCATAAGTGGGACGTATAAAGGATGGAGTATATGATATTATATATTATATTATACTGGAATTATAATATACCTTTATATAATTATTATTTCATTCCATTAAATACAAAATAGAAATGAAAGTAGCGTTCATGCGTACGTACGACTTATCGTCTCCATGAACGGTGCATTTAATTTCTTACCTCTAAATATTATGTAATATTATAAATGCATGTATATAGTGGATATATATGATATATATGATATCTACATCATGAATATAATTCTGGATATAATGGATATTTCACCACATGAACAACTTGTAATTATAAGAATTTTATTTTTGACTCAAGTACCAAAGATCTACAAAATGACCGTTATTAACTTAAATAATTACATAATGTTCATAAAATGTTAATAAGTGATATAAAAGGAATAATAAACTTGAAAAAGTTTATTAAGCGATTATAAATTAACTCTATTTTATTATTCATGAGGTTAAAGAACGGTCGAGTCAAGTCGGACACGAGGTAAGGGAAATTCCTAACCCAATTTATGTTCCTTGGGTTAATCTCCTACTTTCAAATTATGTCATGATATTATTATGTCCTATATTGTATTTGTAATTTATTTATGTGTACTTATAGTGGATACACATAATATATCTATTTTATTTAAAAAAAAGATCTTTGTAGGGGACTTTGTCTCAATATCCTTTCATTGAGGCATATTTTGTTTTATACGCAAATTTATTTTATACGATGTATAAACCCCTTTGACTTTTATGTTTATTCAAAATGAAATTTTTTTATACAAAGCATTTTAATAAACGACAAAAAGAAATGTTTTTCTTACGTATGTGGTGACAACGACTTCTCCGCCGCTGTGACTATTATTTGAGTTTCGGCTTTCTCTACAAGCCATATCTGTTTTTAAATGAAAAATAAATACCATGTTTTAATTCTCTTTTATTTTGGTATTGAAAATGGTTTTTAAAATGTTTTTATTATATCAATTTTTTTATTGATATATAGTGATTGAAATTTGGAAATTTTATGTTTCCATTATGCATGTTTTATGTGATACTATTATGTTATGGTTTATGATATGTTTAAACTTGTCCATATGAGGAATGAATTGGACTTAATAAGTGATGGGTGGAACCCGCTATAGCTACTCGATGAATCAGTAGGTCTCATGAGACAAACTAGTGTCTTGGTACGAGGCCTTGACAAAATCTTATTGTATTCTTGGCACGAGGCCTTGGCTACGTGGTTATGATAGTCAGGCATTATGCATTCCATCATTATGAAAGTGGTTATTGATATTTCATGTGATTATTCGACCAGTAGAATAACCATGTGAATAAGTAAATGGCATTATCTCATTTTACTTTTTCCATATTATGTTGAAGTTTAAGTTTAAAAGGCTTTTGTTTTAGTTATACATTTCCATAAATGTTTATGTTTATTTATGAAAGCTTCTGAAATATTGTTATTCTTACTGAGCATCTGAGCTCACCCCTTTCAATGTTTTATTTTTCCAGGAAGTAAAAAAATATTTTATGACTGACCTCCAGGGATAGTCTAAAGAGAATATAAGTGTGGACTATGGAGACTATGTTATTGTGATTTTTCACTCTATGATGTAATGTAATATTTATGAATTTATATAGTGTTTCCAAGGATACTAAACTAATCAGTCTTTCGAGACTTGATCTTTTGTGATCATGCCAATGTTACGCAATAACGCACCGACTCTGGGTAACTGGGGTCGGGGCATTACAGTTGGTATTAGAGTCGGTTTAGTACTAACCTTGGAAGCCAGATTTAGAAAAACTCTGATTAGAGCACATAGCCCAAAGATAGACATTGATGATTAGTATAGAAGAACTTCCTATAATTTTGGGTATTATAGAGATTTTGTGAGTTATCCGAGCAATACATCCCTGTCTGGATACGAGCAGGTAGAGGTGACTCTGGCACAGATATACCTAGGGGTAAAACCCAAAAACACCGCTTTGAGCTAGACTCGAACGGGTGCTGGTGCACGAAAACGGGCCTTGCTGCACTCTTGGTTACGACACTCCCGAGGGATATGCTTAGGATAATTCTCATTTTCTTTACAAACCATTATGAAGGATTAATGAGTATATACTTCCTCAAAGACAACTTTTCTTTTTATGATTATGGATTATATCCATAAATAGTTCAATTTATATTAAGTGTTTTACAAGTATGGAATTATGTATTTTTATTCATAAACTAATCTAGTTTATGCCATTGTTTAGAAATGGCGCCTAGTGGAAGGAATGTTAACCGTATCAATGCATGCACTCCATGTAGGGATTTCCCCCCTACTCAAGATAATTATTATGGATCTGGAGATACAACTGGTGCTAATCATCTTATCACCAAACTGGGAAAACTCACTCAGGTTATGAATAATAACCTTACTCGTATGGAGCACCCTAATCCACAATGTGGAGGATCAATGTTAGACTGCTTCATGAGGCAATAACCACGAAAATTTTATGGGGGTACAAATCCATTTGTATTTGAGCAATGGATAAACTCTTTAGAAACAATATTCCATGCCTTGGGGAGTAGCGAAAGGGAGAAGGTAATCATGGCAGTTTACCGCCTCACTCGAGATGCTGATCAGTAGTGGTCATTGGTTCAAAACACAAAGGAAAATGATGAGGTATCAAATATGGAGTGGAGATAGTTCAAAGAGTTGTTCTTAGAAAAATACTTTCCACATGACCATCGAGTAGATATGGAAAGGTAATTTCTGAGTCTGAGGCAAGAGGAGGATGAGAATGTCGCAAAGTATGAGGATAACATTACATAGTTAGCGAGGCATGCTCCTGATTATATACGTAACTCAAGAAGTAAGATTGATTGTTTCTTTGATGGGTTAAAACCATTTCTCCGTCGATCTTTAGTATCACAATCCTTCTCATCGTACGAAGATATTGCCTCATGTTCTATCAAGATAGAAAAGGAACTCTCTAAGTCTTATGACAACAAAGTAAAGCAAGAGAAGAAGAGATCAGTGGAATAAGAGACAGATAAAGGGAAAAAGGGAAATAAGGATTTTCCATTATGCAATAATTATCAGAAGAATCATCCCGGTACGTGCCTAAAAGGAATGGGAGTTTGTAATAAATGTGGAGAAAAAGGTCCCCAGGCTTGTGATTTCAAGGGAAAGAAAGAGGCTATCAATGTTGAGTGCTACAATTGTAGAGAAATGGGGCATTGTGCAAATGAATGTCCAAAGAGTCAAGGAAACGTACCTAAGAAAAGGCCAAGGGCTCAAGGCCAATCTTATGTTGTTACTACAGTTGATGTGGAATAATTAATGTATTGTTGCTTTTCGACTCAAGGATTATATTCTGGTTATAAGAATAATGTGATATATATAAGGATTTTACTGTGGTACTTTTTGTTTTCATCAAGTTTTTAATATGATGAAGGTAATCATATTTTAGTATGTGACAATAAGAAAAACTTTACTTTGTTTGGGGAATCTGATGAATTGATTTTGGAATTTAGAGACCTTTTAGAGAAAGTCTGGACAGAGGTATTCTGGATAATTATAAAGGTCGGAATGGATTAAGTTGAAATTTGGATAATATTGTTTATGGTTAAAACATTTCTGAATATTATTTTTGGAATATTGTAATACAATATTTTTAGCAAAAGGACAACCTACAGGTTGGGGGATGGCCCGTCGCGTCGGACAAAGCTGCAGGAATCGAACCCACAACCATAGTGTGAAAGGCCTTTATTACCTACCACTATCCTACAGGAAGTCCCTGGTTATTACAAAATAGTTTTCCTAATCTAAATGGTATGTGTTAATATTTGGAACCTTGTACGAATAGGATAAATATAATATTTTTGAGTTGTAAAATCTTTTTGAGTGAAATATGGGTTTGTGGTAAACATTTATTAAAGAATGAAAGTCTACATGACAAGTAAGTATATTTCATTATGTTCTTAGTAAATCCCTTAAATAAATTCATCAACATTATGAATGGTAACATAAAACAAAAATGTTGTCTGTTAACTTTTCCAATTGTGGATTCAATGACTATTTAACCAATCACAGGTTTGTGATTTTCTTATGGTTAACTTTCTCCTAATCCTGTTCTCTATAACTCTCTATCAGACCTTGATGGTTTGTTTCTCCCCCATATCCATATTTTCATAGAATCCTAGTATGGGCTATCTCGGATGACCTTTGTACTTCTCTTTCCTTCTTTTAAAGTTATATTTTTATTAACCCTATTTCCGATGGGGGTTTTCCAAAAAGGTATTTTCTATTTCCAACCATTTATTTTCAAAAAAAAAAAATCAAATAGCAAGGACACAATTTATTGAAGGAGGGGAGAATGTAACCCCCTGAGCTTCCGTGATACACTTCTCATGTAACGCCCCGACCCCAGTTACCCAGAGTCGGTGCATTATTACTTAACATTGGCATGATCACAAGAAAGATCAAATCCCGAAATACCGATTTGTTTAGTAGCCTTGGAAACACTAGATATAATCATAAAGTTTTACATTACATTTCAAAGTGAAAAACTACTACAACAACAAAGTCTTCATATCCACACTATTAACCCCTCATAATATCCCTGCAAGTCATTCATAATTTACTTCTTCACTACCTGGGAAAAATAAAACAAAGAAAAGGGGTGAGCTCAAATGCCCAGTAAGGATAACAATATAGCAGATCATTCAAAATAAGCATAAACATTTAAGGCAATGAATTACTAAAACAAAAGCCTTTTAAAATTGAACTTCAACATAGTATGGAAAAAGTAAAATGAAATAATGCCATTTACTTGTTCACATGGATATTCTACTAATCGAATAATCACATGCAATATCAATAACCACTTTCATAATGTTGGAATGCATAATGCCAGACTATCATAACCACAATGCCAAGGCCTCATACCAAGACTACAAATAAGATTTTGTCAAGGCCTTGTGCCAAGACACTAGTTTGTCTCATGAGACCTACCGATGCATCGAGGAGCTATAGCGGGCTCCACCCGTCACTTATTAAGTCCAATGCATTCCCATATGAAAAGGTTTAAACATAACATAAACATTCGTATTAAAACTAGCATACGAAATGTCAATAATTTCACCATAAACTACGAATGGTATAAAAATAGCACATCCACAGTCAACATATCACATAACCTTCAATACTATATAGAAGTTTTGTATCATAATAAATCAACTTCAAATAATCTTAAAACCCATCAAAGGATGTTGACATAGATGAAATCAAAACACTTTTTAGAGAAATGCCTCTTTCTATTTTTGAAATCATTAAGAGCCATATAAAATAAGAGATTTTCTGGAAAATATTCTTATAAGCTTGTAAGGAAAGCTTCGACGATTTTATAACGGCGGAAAATAACCGCACCCGCCGTATATGTAAAAAAAACATTCTTACCTCAATTCTGTCGAAAAGGTTAAAAAGGACGTTCTTTTGAAAACGACGGAAAGATTCCTTTATAAACCTCTTATAAAAAGTCAAACAAGGGTATAAATGACTTTAACCCATATTCTTGTAAATAGTAAAAATGTTTTGAAATACATTTTTCAGAAACATGGATGTGGATGATAAATAGATCCCAGTAGATTATTACGTATAAACAACCTCGGATAATGAAGAGATTGTGAAATAAACCCTTACCTTGTACTTTTCCTTGGTTAGGGTAGGTTAACCTCCTGTATAATGGTGAAATAATTGTTATTAAATTATACAAGAATCATATACATTAATATGATATCATATATGATCTTTTAATATTGATTTGATAATAATATCTTAGTATTATCGCTGTTTTGGGTGTGAACTTATTTGTTTGCTTTTGTATGTTTTGTTACGTAAGCCATGTTTGTAATGGATAGGTTGTATATTATTCATATCCAGAATGATATCAAGTCCTTAAACATCATTTTTAAATCATCAAATGATAATTATACTTGAATGGATACGATGGAGACTGAATCTTTTCGCGTTCGTGGAGACGGTAGTCCGTACGTACGCACGAACGCTACTTCCATTTAATTTTTATTTTAAAAGAATTGAATCCAAATGATACATAGGTATATTACTATTCCAGTATAATATAATATTTTATATATGTTACTTAAGTTCATTAACACCATCCTTTATACGTTCCATGTGTGGTATGAACGAGTCATATCATTTTAAGGGGGCGGTAGTCCGCACTTCCTCAAATGAAATTATCGTATGTATATACCACATGAAACGAATAATGGTATGAAATAAAATGGAATTACAGAAGCTTTTATATAAAATATATATCATTAATATCATATTTAATTACAGTGCCATCATAATGGCCACCATGAGAGGCGGTAAGATGTATTTGAACAATCATCGTTTCGTGAGGCGTTAGTTTGCCATCCACGGAAACATTATGTTCATCATCCATTAGATGGAGTTGTGTGTATGTGTAGTTTGAATCCTTCTTATAACAACATCCTAGTATATTGAGGATACTGGTGTTGTTACAAAAGAAAGGAAATAAAAAGTGTTTGGGTGTTGAAGAAGCAAAATAAATGAAAATAATTTAAGAGAAAACGTTACCTTTAATTTAGGTAACTCACTTTGGTTGAAACCAAATGACTTCTTGGAATGCTTTATTCCTAAGGGGAAGCTTCAAGGAGGAGGAGAGGGATGTGGGGAGCTTAGTTGGGCAGTTTTTGGACGAGCCAAGTGGCTTGATAGGTGTGAGGAATGAGTAGAAGTGGTCTCCTTTTATAAGGGAGAGGAGGGGCTCTTTAGGAAAGAGTGAAAGTATTACTTTATAATATATTTGTATTCGGTTTATAATGGTCCAAAAATCATTTAGGTCGAAGATAAGATGAATCATATTCTAAATAACATCAACCAATAAGAATTGGACAGGTTTTAGATAATATTTTAATCATTATAATCTTATTTATTTAAATGATTTATTAATGAGGTAAACAATGCATCATTATTGTGTCATTAATAATTTAACTTATTTTATGTTTAAAAATTATAAATAAAATATCATCATGTAGGAAATCGTTTTAGCTTTCTAATGAATATTTATAATCGAAAATCCAACATGTATAACCATATATAAAAATTGTTCTTCTAAAAGATGTAAGCTTATGCCATTTTTGTATTCATTTTAACTTAATTAAAATAAAGTGTCATTATCACTTACAAGTGGATCAATGGGGTCCCAAAATTGACCCAAAGATGCCCATGGTCGACCATGTATCAACCAATAGGGTTAAGACACGTTTTAGGGTAATTTATTATTATTATAATATTATTTTTTAACCCTTATTTACCAAATTTACCCTTAACCATGGTAAATAAAATATTTACCGCAGTAATTATTCAAAATGTGTAAAAATAAAAGTTACCTATTTACATAATTTGGACATACTGATTCCAAATATGTAATCCATTTTTCCAAATTCAAAACACAGAAGTGGCAGAAATTAATTTAAAATTAATTCCCGCTGTCAAAACAAAAAGCGTGTTTTTAAGAGATAATAACTATCAAAAGATTGACACATGTTTATGTTCGGTTTAATTGTAAAATTATGTCCAATGAAAAACATTAAATTGAATGGTAAAAATATATTCTAAATATAATTTAAAACCACTGAAATTAATAATTTATCAATATTAATTATTTTGATTAAAAAAGTTGTTTTTAATTAAAATTTAGTAATTTTCACTATTCATCAAAATATGAAAGTTATCCGAAATGTACCAAAATTTCACCCTAGGCTAATTTTGATATTCCGAATCCAAAAATGAAGTCCATTTTGAAATATAGAATATATATGATTTCAAAAAGTAGGTATTACTATTCACAACGGCTAGTTTAATTAGTTGTGGTGTGTGTTAGAACTCGAGGTTGCGTACAACACACGCTATCGCATTATTCGAAGGGAAACGTACCGTAGAAGCTTGGGGTGTTACATTCTCCCCTCCTTCAAATAATTGCGTCCTCGCAATTTCTAGGGTATTACTGCATAAAAAGACTCAGGTGGTTCTTCATCATAAGTTCCTCGGGTTCCCACGTTGCCTCTTCCATCTTATGATTTCTCCAAAAAACTTTTACCAGACGCGTCGTCCGGTTTCTAAGTACTTGTTTTCTTGTATCAAGAATCCTGAAGGGCTCTTCACAATAGGAAAGATCAGGTTCCAGTTCTAATTCCTCATAGGTGAGTACATGCGTCGGATCAGGCATGTATTTCCTCAATAGAGATACGTGGAACACATCGTGAACTTTGGAGAGACTTGGTGGCATTGCCAATCGGTAAGCTACAACCCCAATTCGTTCTAGAATTTCGAAAGGTCCGATGTACCTGGGACTCAATTTACCTTTCTTACCAAAACGTATGACTCCCTTCCATGGAGATACCTTTAGGAAAACATGATCACCGACTTGAAATTCCAAATCCTTCCTTCGATTATCGACATAGCTCTTCTGCCTACTTTGAGCTGCTTTGATGTGATTTTGGATTACTTTCACCTTTTCCACCGTTTCCTCCACCAGTTCTGGGCCTACAAGTTTTCTTTCACCAACGTCATCCCAACAGGTTGGTGTACGACATCTCTTTCCGTATAACGCTTCATATGGTGCCATCTGAATACTCGAATGGAAGCTATTGTTATAGGAAAATTCTACCAGAGGTAAATATTGATCCCACATACCCTGAAAGTCCAGTGAGCAAGATCTCAACATGTCTTCTAAGGTCTGAATAGTCCGTTCTGATTGTCCGTCTGTCTGGGGGTGGTAAGCAGTGCTCAAATGAAGTTCAGTATCCAGGGATTTCTGAATACTTTTCCAAAATCTTGAAGTAAAACGAGGATCACGATCAGAAACAATTGATAAGGGTACTCCATGAAGTCTCACAACTTCATTAATATATAGTCTTGCTAGACGTTCCAGGGGTAGATCTTCTCTTATTGCAAGAAAATGTGCTGACTTGGTAAGACGATCAACAATAACCCATATTGCATTGTTCCTTCTAGGAGTCTTTGGTAGCCCCATGACAAAGTCCATCGTAATATTGTCCCATTTCCACTCCGGTATGGGAAGAGGTTGCATGACTCCTCCAGGCTGTTGCCTTCCAGCTTTCACTTGTTGACAAACCATACATCTTGACACAAAATCAGCAATCTCCCTCTTCATGTTGTCCCACCAAAAATGTTCCTTCAAATCTCTATACATTTTGGCGCTCCCAGGGTGTATAGAGAAATTGGAACTATGAGCATCATCCAACAATTCCCTTTTCAGATCAGGTAAATCGGGAACACAAAGTCTCTTTCCAAATTTCAAAATTCCATCTTCAAACACAAAGTCTCTCAATCTCCCATCATTCACAGCTTTAATATTCTTTTGGAATTCTTCATCATTGGTCTGAGAACTCTTAATCCTTTCTAGTAAAGATGGTTTGGCAACCATTTGAAAAAGAATTGATGTTTCACCTTCCCTGGTTATTCCCATGTCCATCTTTACTAGATCCATGAAAATTGGATCCCTTTCAATTCTCATATTGTTCAAAACTCCATGGTCTTTTCTACTCAAAGCATCTGCCACCTTGTTTGCTTTCCCCGGGTGGTAGTGTATCGTACAATCATAATCCTTGAGTAATTCAAGCCATCTCCTTTGCCTCATGTTGAGTTCTTTTTGTGAGAAAATATACTTTAAACTCTTGTGATCAGTATAAATCTCACATTTTTCACCATAGAGGTAGTGCCTCCATATCTTTAAAGCAAAGATCACAGCTGCTAACTCAAGATCATGAGTAGGATAGTTTTGTTCATGAATTTTCAATTGTCGTGATGCATAGGCAATAACTCTATCATTCTGCATAAGGACACAACCATGTCCTTTCTTTGATGCATCACTATAAATAACGAACCCATCATTCCCTGATGGTAGAGTCAATATAGGAGCATTGACTAATCTTCTCTTCAGTTCTTCGAAACATTTTTGACACTCTTTTTTCCAAACAAATTTATCCCCTTTACGTGTGAGCTTCGTTAATGGGTTAGCCAATCGGGCAAAATTATGGACGAAACGTCGATAATAACCTGCCAAACCAATAAAACTACGTACCTCAGTTATACTCGTAGGTGCTGGCCATTCATGGATTGCCATGGACTTAGAAGGATCAACAGAGATTCCATCTTTAGAGACAATATGGCCAAGAAAAGAAATCTCCTGAAGCCAGAATTCACACTTGCTAAACTTCCCATATAATTCATGCCTCCTCAGAGTCTTCAAGATAATGCGCAAGTGATTTTCATGATCTTCGTAGGTTTTGGAGTATAACAAGATATCATCAGTAAATACCACCACAAATTCATCGAGATACTCCTTGAAAACTCTATTCATTAGATCCATGAATACAGAGGGTGCATTAGTCAATCCAAACGGCATTACAGTAAACTCGTAATGCCCGTACCTGGTTCGAAATGCTGTTTTTGGAATGACTTCCTTCTTCTCACACAACTGATGGTATCCAGATCGAAGGTCAATCTTTGAAAAGTATTGAGCTCCATGCAGTTGGTCAAATAAATCATAAATACGAGGTAGGGGATACTTGTTCTTTATCGTTATAGCATTGATCTCCCTGTAGTCGATACATAACCTCATAGATCCATCTTTCTTTTTAACAAAAAGAATAGGGGCTCCCCATGGAGAAACACTAGGGCGAATAAATCCCTTATTACTCCATTCCTCTAGTTTTTTCTTTAGTTCGACTAACTCTATAGTGGCCATTCTATAAGGGGTCTTCGATATAGGCCTTGATCCAGGAATCAAATCAATGGAAAACTCAACTTCTCGTTCTGGAGGATGTCCAGGTAAATCTTCCGGAAATACATCTACAAATTCTTTCACAACAGGTACATCCTCTATTTGAACATTCCTTTCCTCACCGACAGTTATTTCATTCTCTTCCTCCCCAATAATTGAATTAAGTTGAGCTACTGGGGGTGGATCTAAATACGAATTAGGTGGTGACGATTCTACTCTAAAAATAAGGTGTTCCTTATCATTATCATCAAGAATCGTAACCTCTTTCTTCTTACAATAAATCTTGGCATCATAGTCCGAAAGCCAGTCCATACCGAGGATTATATCAAACTCAATCATAGGTATGACGATTAGATCAACAGATAATGAAAATTTATGTGCTCTAATGGGGACTGATTCACAAAACTTTGTTGCAATGATACTTCCCTTAGAAGTTTTAACTGACAACTCCCTTATTAAATCAAATTGGAAATATCTAATTTTCTTAGCAAACTGGGAATATATGAAACAATGCGATGATCCGGAATCAAATAATGCATTTGCTAAACTTGAGGAAACCATTAAATTACATGCCACCACGTCTTTCGGAGTTTCTACCTCAGCAGTAGTGATAGCATAAGCATGTCCTTGATCCCTTGGCCTTTTCTGAGGTAAGTTCTCTTGACGCTTAGGACATTCATTTTCATAATGCCCCATCTCCCTGCAATTGTAGCACTGAACGTTGGTAGCTTCCTTCTTCCCCTTGCAATCAAGAGCTTGGTGGCCTTTTTCACCACACTTGTAACAGACTCCCATTCCCTTCAAGCAAGTACCAGGATGTTTCTTCCCGCATTTACCACAAGATGGATATTCAAACTTTCCCTTCTTCCCCTTATTTCTATTCCCAGATTGATCAGCAGGTCTCTTCTTCTCTTGCTTCGCTTTAAAGTCATAAGACTTAGAGAATTCCTTTTCGGTCTTGATAGCACATGAGACAATGTCTTCGTACGATGAAAAGGATTGTGAGACTAATTCTCGACGGAGAAATGGTTTTAACCCATCAAAGAAACGATCAATCTTACTTCTTTGGTTACGTATATAATCACCAGCGTACCTTGCTAACCTTGTAAAGTTAGCCTCATACTTTGCGACATTCTCATCCTCCTTTTGTCTCAGACTCAGAAATTGACTTTCCATATCTGCTCGATGGTCGCGAGGAAAGTATTTTTCTAAAAACAGATCTTTGAACTCCCTTCATTCCATATTTGATACTTCATCATCTTCCTTCATGTTTTGAATCAATGACCACCATTGATCAGCATCTCCAGTGAGGCGGTAAACTGCCATGATGACTTTTTCCCTTTCACTGCTCCCCAAAGCCTGAAATATTTTCTCTAGGGGAAATATCCATTGCTCAGCTACTAAGGGATTTGTACTCCCATTGAACGTTGGTGGTTGTTGCCTCATGAATCGATCTAACATTGATCTTCCACGCTGCGGATCAGGGTGCTCCATACGGCTAAGGTTATTATTCATAACCTGAGTAAGTTGTCCCAGTATGGTGATTAGCTGATCGGCACCAGTTGCATCACCAGCCCCACTATAATTATCTTGAGCAGGAGGGCAATCCCTACATGGAGTGCGTGCATTGATACGGTTTCCATTTCTTCCACTAGGCGCCATTTCTAAACAATGGCATAAACTAGATCAGTTTATGAATCAAAATACATAATCCCATACTTATAAAACACTTAACATAAATTGAAATATTTATGGATATAATCCATAATCATAAAAATGTTTTCTTTGAGGAAGTATATACTCATAAACCCTTCATAATGATTTGTAAAGAAAATGAGAGTTATCCTAAGCATATCCCCCGGGAGTGTCGTAACCAAGAGTACAGCAAGGCCCGTTGTCGTGCACCAGTTCCCGTTCGAGTCTAGCTCAAAGCGGTGTTTTCGGGTTTTACCCCTAGGTACATCTGTGCCAGAGCCACCTCTACCTGCTCGTATCCAGACAGGGATGTATTGCTCAGAAAACTCACAAAATCTCTACAATACCAAAATTCTAGGAAGTTATTCTATACTAATCCTCAAAGTTCATCTTAGGTCTATGTGCTCTAATCAGAGTTTATCTAAATCTAGTTTCCAAGGTTTGTACTAAACTTCCTATGATACCAACTGTAACGCCCCGACCCCAGTTACCCAGAGTCGGTGCATTATTACTTAACATTGGCATGATCACAAGAAAGATCAAATCCCAAAAGACCGATTGGTTTAGTAGCCTTGGAAACACTAGATATAATCATAAAGTTTTACATTACATTTCAAAGTGAAAAACTACTACAACAACAAAGTCTTCATATCCACACTATTAACCCCTCATAATATCCCTGCAAGTCATTCATAATTTACATCTTCACTACCTGGGAAAAATAAAACAAAGAAAAGGGGTGAGCTCAAATGCCCAGTAAGGATAACAATATAGCGGAACATTCAAAATAAGCATAAACATTTAAGGCAATGAATTACTAAAACAAAAGCCTTTTAAAATTGAACTTCAACATAGTATGGCAAAAGTAAAATGAAATAATTCCATTTACTTGTTCACATGGATATTCTACTAATTGAATAATCACTTGCAATATCAATAACCACTTTCATAATGTTGGAATGCATAATGCCAGACTATCATAACCACATAGCCAAGGCCTCGTACCAAGACTACAAATAAGATTTTGTCAAGGCCTTGTGCCAAGACACTAGTTTGTCTCATGAGAACTACCGATGCATCAAGGAGCTATAGCGGGCTCCACCCGTCACTTATTAAGTCCAATGCATTCCTATATGAAAAGGTTTAAACATAACATAAACATTCGTATTAAAACTAGCATACGAAATGTCAATACATTCACCATAATCTATGAATGGTATAAAAATAGCACATCCATAGTCAACATATCACAAAACCTTCAATACAATATAGAAGTTTTGTATCATAATAAATCAACATCAAATAATCTTAAAACCCATCAAAGGATGTTGACATAGATGAAATCAAAACACTTTTTAGAGAAATGCCTCTTTCTATTTTTGAAATCATTTAAGAGCTATATAAAATAAAACATTTTCTTGAAAATATTCTTATAAGCTTGTAAGGAAAGCTTCGACGATTTTATAACGGCAGAAAATAACCGCACCCACCGTATAAGTAAAAAAAACATTCTTACCTCAATTCTGTCGAAAAGGTTAAAAAGGACCTTGTTTTGAAAACGACGGAAAGATTCCTTTATAAACCTATTATAAAAAGTCAAACAAGGGTATAAATGACTTTAACCCATATTCTTGTAAATAGTAAAAATGTTTTGAAATACATTTTTAAGAAACATGGATGTGGATGATAAAGAGATCCCAGTAGATTATTACGTATAAACAACCTCGGATAATGAAGAGATTGTGAAATAAACCCTTACCTTGTACTTTTCCTTGGTTAGGGTAGGTTAACCTCCTGTATAATGGTGAAATAATTGTTATTAAATTATACAAGAATCATATACATTAATATAATATCATATATGATCTTTTAATATTGATTTGATAATAATATCTTAGTATTATCGCTGTTTCGGGTGTGAACTTATTTGTTTCCTTTTGTATGTTTTGTTACGTAAGCCATGTTTGTAATGGATAGGTTGTATATTATTCATATCCAGAATGATATCAAGTCCTTAAACATCATTTTTAAATCATCAAATGATAATTATACTTGAATGGATACGATGGAGAATGAATCTTTTCGCGTTCGTGGAGACGGTAGTCCGTACATACGCACGAACGCTACTTCCATTTAATTTTTATTTTAAAAGAATAGAATCCAAATGATACATAGGTATATTACTATTCCAGTATAATATAATATTTTATATATGTTACTTAAGTTCATTAACACCGTCCTTTATACGTTCCATGTGTGGTATGAACGAGTCATATCATTTTAAGGGGGCGGTAGTCCGCACTTCCTCAAATGAAATTATCGTATGTATATACAACATGAAACGAATAATGGTATGAAATAAAATGGAATTACAGAAGCTTATATATAAAATATATATTATTAATATCATATTTAATTACAGTGCCATCATAATGGCCACCATGAGAGGCGGTAAGATGTATTTGAACAATCATCGTTTCGTGAGGCGTTAGTTTGCCATCCACGGAAACATTATGTTCATCATCCATTAGATGGAGTTGTGTGTATGTGTAGTTTGAATCCTTCTTATAACAACATCCTAGTATATTGAGGATACTGGTGTTGTTACAAATGAAAGGAAATAAAAAGTGTTTGGGGGTTGAAGAAGCAAAATAAATGAAAATAATTTAAGAGAAAACGTTACCTTTAATTTAGGTAACTCACTTTGGTTGGAACCAAAGGACTTCTTGAAATGCTTTCTGCCTAAGGGGAAGCTTCAAGGAGGAGGAGAGGGATGTGGGGAGCTTAGTTGGTCAGATTTTGGACAATCCAAGTTGCTTGAGAGGTGTGAGGAATGAGTAGAAGTGGTCTCTTTTTATAAGGGAGAGGAGGGGCTCTTTAGGAAAGAGTGAAAGTATTACTTTATAATATATTTGTATTCGGTTTATAATGGTCCAAAAATCATTGAGGTCGAAGATAAGATGACTCATATTCTAAATAACATCAACCAATAAGAATTGGACAGGTTTTAGATAATATTTTAATCATTATAATCTTATTTATTTAAATGATTTATTAATGAGGTAAACATTGCATCATTATTGTGTCATTAATAATTTAACTTATTTGATGTCTAAAAATTATAAATAAAATATCATCATGTATGAAATCCGTTTAGATTTCTAATTAATATTTATAATCGAAAATCCAACATGTATAACCTTATGTAAAAATTGTTCTTCTAAAAGATGTAAGCTTATGCCATTTTTGTATTCATTTTAACTTAATTAAAATAAAGTGTCATTATCACTTACAAGTGGATCAATGGGGTCCCAAAATTGACCCAAAGATGCCCATGGTCGACCATGTATCAACCAATAGGGTTAAGACACGTTTTAGGGTAATTTAGTATTATTATAATATTATTTTTTAACCCTTATTTACCAAATTTACCCTTAACCATGGTAAATAAAATATTTACCGCAGTAATTATTCAAAATGTGTAAAAATAAAAGTAACCTATTTACATAATTTGGACATCCTGATTCCAAATATGTAATCCATTTTTCCAAATTCAAAACACAGAAGTGGCAGAAATTAATTTAAAATTAATTCCCGCTGTCAAAACAAAAAACGTGTTTTTAAGAGATAATAACTATCAAAAGATTGACACTTGTTTATGTTCGTTTTAATTGTAAAATTATGTCCAATGACAAACATTAAATTGAATGGTAAAAATATATTCTAAATATACTTTAAAACCACTCAAATTCATAATTTATCAATATTAATTATTTTGATTAAAAAAGTTGTTTTTAATTAAAATTTAGTAATTTTCACTATTCATCAAAATATGAAAGTTATCCGAAATGTACCAAAATTTCACCCTGGGATAATTTTGATATTCCGAATCCAAAAATGAAGTCCATTTTGAAATATAGAATATATATGATTTCAAAAATTAGGTATTACTATTCACAACGGCTAGTTTAATTAGTTGTGGTGTGTGTTAGAACTCGAGGTTGCGTACAACACACGCTATCGCATTATTCGAAGGGAAACGTACCGTAGAAGCTTGGGGTGTTACATCTCATTCAATAATGCAATACCTTGCATTGTACGCAAGTTTGAGTTCTAACACACCGCGACTAACCAATGTAGTCGTTATGAATAGTAATACCCACTTTTTAATATTATAGAAATTTTATATTTCAATATGGACTTCTTTTTTGTATTCGGAATATCGAAATTATCCTACGTTGAATTTTTTGTAATTTTCTGAGAACTTCAAATTTTTTATGAATAGTGAAAAATACTTTAAAAAAAACTTTTTTAATCAAAATAATTTATAGTGATAAATTATACTATTGAGTGGTTTTAAAGTATAATTAGAATATATTTTTACAATTTTATCCAATGGTGTTCATTAGATTTAATTTCACTTTGAAATTGGACACAAAAATTGTCAATCTTTTGATATATATTGTTTCTTAAAAACATGCTATTTGTTGTGAAATCATGAATTAATTATGAAATAAATTAATGAAAATTATATGTTTGGAATTTTGTAAAATATACATCATTTTTGAATTTAGAATATGAATTATAGCTTTGTGTGAAATTTTGGCATTGTTCTGAAAAACGTCAATTTTTGATGAATAGTGAAACCACTAAGTGGTAGTTAAAAAACTGATTTTTCATTTAAATGAAATATTACCACTTCTCTGATTTTATTTTCAAAAATCCAACATACATGGTTGTCATTATGAAGTAAAATGGGATTCAATGGGATAAAAATATTTTTTGGTGAATAGTAACTTTTATGTTTAATTAATCGTTATTAAAGGTAATTGGTGTAATTTAAGGTAAAGATAATGTTATAATAATATGAAATGAACTTTACACTTGTCCTACCCCAATTGGATGAGTCATGGCCGACCAAGACAATCCATGGGTCAACTTGGGGACCCCATGGAGCCACTTTGGTAGTAAAATGACAATAATAACTTTTTATTTAAAGTAAAAATAAAAATGTCACAAACATGATTTGTTTTACTAAAAGAATTTTTAAATGGGGTTATACAAGTCATATTTTTGACTATAAATATTCATTAGAAATATAAAATGATTTCCTACATCATTATATTTTTTTTATAATTTTTAGACATTATATAAATTAAATTATTTATGACACCATGATGATGCAGTGATTACCTCATTAATTAATGATTTAAATAAAATGAAACTATAATGTAAAATATATGACTTACACTTGTCTAAAACCAATTGGATGTATAGATTTAAAACCTTTATCAACTTATACCTTAAATATATAAGTGTGGGACCTTTAAAATCCAAAGATCATTATATAATAAAGTAACATTCCATGACTTTCCAAAAGTGCCCCTCCTCTCCTCTTATAAAAGGCCCCCACCACTACCACCTTTCTCACACCATAAAATCCTTTTGGCTCTTACAAACTCTACCAAAATACTCTCTCAACTTTCCTACCATACTCCTAGAAGCATCACTTTGGTCATAATTCTTTCCAAGGAATCCTTTGGCTCAAATCAAAAAGAGTTACCCGATTTTAAGGTAATGTCTCCACTTGTACTGTTTTGTTTTATTTTCCTTCTCCAACCCCTTTAACTTTTTTTATTCCTTTATTTTGTAACAAAAACATTATATTCAATATACTATGATTTTTTTACGTGAAAAATTTGATTTACACTTACACACACCTTCGTCTAATGGTTAAAGAACATACTGTTTCTGTGGTTGGCGAATTTATGCCTCACGAAACGATGATTGTTCAATCTTCTTTTAACACATCTCATAGTGGCCATTATGATGACACTATTTTTATATATGATATATATTATGTCTTTTTACTTATGATTCTGTATTTTTCATTTATGGTATACCATTACGATTTCCATTATGGGTAAACGCGATATTTCATTTTAGGAAGTGCGGACTACCACCCCCTCAAAGTGATTTGAATCGTTAATGACATATGTGGGATGTATAAAGGATGGAGTAAATGATATTATATATTATATGATTCTGGAATTATAATATATATTTATATCATTATTATTTCATTCCATTAAATACAAAATAGAAATGAATGTAGCGTTCATGCGTACTTACGGCTTACCGCCTCCATGAACGGTGCATTTAATTTCTTTCCTCTAAATATTATGTAATATTATAAATGCATGTATATACTGGATATATATTATATATATTATATCTACATCATTAATATAATTCTGGATATAATGGATATTTCACCACATGAACAACTTGTAATTATAAGAAGTTTATTTTTGACTCAAGTACCAAATATCGACAAAATGACCGTTATTAACTTAAATAATTACATAATGTTCATAACATGGTAATAAGTGATATAAAAGGAATAATAATCTTGAAAAAGGTTATTAATCGATTATAAATTAACTCTAGTTTATTATTCTGGAGGTTAAAGAACGGTCGTGTCAAGTCGGACACGAGGTAAGGGAAATTATTAACCCAATTTCTGTTCCTTGGGTTAATATCATACTTTAATATTATGTCATGATATTATTATGTCCTATCTTGTATTTGTACTTTATTTATGTGTACTTATAGTGTATACACATAATATATCTATTTTATTTAAAAAAAATCTTTGTAAGGTACTTCGTCTCAATCTCCTTTCATTGAGGCATATTTTGTTTTATACACAAATTTATTTTATACGTTATATAAACCCCTTTGACTTTTATGTTTATTAAAAAGGAATATTTTTTATACGAAGCGTTTTAATAAACGACAAAAAAATATTTTTCTTACGTATGCGGCGAAATTTACTTCTCTGCCACTGTGACTATTATTTGAGTTTTGGCTTTCTCTACAAGCCACATCTGTTTTTAAATGAAAAATAAATACCAAGTTTTAATTCTCTTTTATTATGTTATTGAAAATGGTTTTGAAAATGCTTTTATTATATCAATATTTTTCATTGATATCTTGTGATTAAAATGTGAAAATTTTATGTTTCCTTTATGCATGTTTTATGTGATACGATTATGTTATGGTTTATGATATGTTTAAACCTGTTCATATGAGGAATGCATTTGACTTAATAAGTAACGGGTGGAGCACGCTATAGCTCCTCGATGCATCAGTAGGTCTCATGAGACAAACTAGTGTCTTGGCATGAGGCCTTGAAAAAATCTTATTTGTAGTCTTGGAACGAGGCCTTGGCTACGTGGTTATGATAGTTTGGAATTATGCATTCCATCATTATGAAAGTGGTTATTGATATTGCATGTGATTATTCGACCAGTAGAATAACCATGTGAATAAGTAAATGGAATAATCTCATTTTACTTTTTCCATATTATGTTGATGTTCAATTTTAAAAGGCTTCTATTTTAGTTACACATTGCCCTAAATGTTTATGTTTATTTATCAATGCTTCCGCCAAATTGTTATCCTTACTAAGCATCTGAGCTCACCCCTTTCAATGTTTTATTTTACCAGGAAGTGAAGAAATATTTTATGACTGACCTACAAGGATAGTCAAAAGGGAATATAAGTGTGGACTATGGAGACTATGTTAATGTGATTTTTCACTCTATGATGTAATTTAGGATTTATGAATGTATCTAGTGTTTCCATGGATACTAAACTAATCGGTCTTTAGAGACTTGATCTTTTGAGATCATGCCAATGTTACGCAATAATGCAGTGAATCTGGGTAATTGGGGTCGGGGCGTTACAAGGTGAGTATAAAAGTATACTCAGTATGATCCTCTATAGAGCCTCTTGTGGAAATGTAAAGACATCCTGCTAAAGAATAATAAACAATATGTGAAACTAACTTGTCACCTAAAAAGGTATACTATTTTCCTATCCTCGCCAAGGAAACTCTCACCAAGTATTGCATACAAGAGTATATAATATAAAAAATAATATCAAGGGTACCCCACTACTACTTCCCCACAAGTTTCTCACTTCTCCCCAATGTTGCACTTCCTAAGCATCTCTCTCTAAGAAGGATTTCCCACAGACACCTAGGAAACACACCACAACATGCACCTCATTCAAAAAAAAACCACCATGTCCACATAATAAAAGTAACTACATAGTTTCTGGGAGCCACCACAAACCGCATTACAAGTATCATACACTGGGTATTATACCTCAAGCCATTATAGCCCATACACCGAGTAAGGATCCTCATTCCATCAGAGCCTATACATGTTACACCTATAGTTTTCCATGGGAAACTATATCCAGGATATATGTGTGTGTATAACCACAATAAATTACAGTCCTATACACACATATAAGGGGAAATATAACCATTTTTACTAACAGTACAATTAATTACCAAGAGAAGAGAGTGGGTCCAAAGGGGGTAGTCAGTCATCCATCCTTACCCCGGAATGTTGGTTAAAACACCCCCTAGGGTTTAGAATCCATAGGGTGTTAGTTTCCATAACTGATAGGTTGGTGTAGCTCATAGAAACACAAAAGGTATAGAATATACTATATCTCACAACCACACTATGGGCATAACATAGTCATATACTCAGCTGCAGCTAATGTCTCTCAAAATCATGGATGCCACTTATATGACTAGGTATCCTATAAGGACACAACAATTTAAAGGGATTTATTACATTACTTAATTCCCTTTTTATCCATTTCACTTTATGTTAATTAATTCATTAAACAATAATAAACCAATAACAATTTCACATTACATTTCCTTAGCATCTCATCCAAAGTCAACTTTCCCTTTAAATTGTAACCTTATAATTATGTCCCAATAAGATCCAACCCCTTGGGATAACATTATTTATTCAATCATTTATTTATATCATTACATTCCCTTATTCCAAAACATTCATGAAAAATATTCAAAGATACTAAACACAAGGGGCTCAACATGATAAGTAGATGAACTACCCATCGAGTCTTTTCCGACTATAGAAAGAGCATAGAACCATCCTCTCTCAGGAAGCTAAACAAAGGAAGCATGTGGAATACCCCATGTTTTTTCAACCCTTTTGGAAGTAGGGTAAGCAAAAACAGATACCTTGCACAGTGGGGAATTTAATGAAGGTAAATAAATAATAAGAATCAGCAAGTATCCAATCATTCACATAAAACCTATTTCATCATCCCTGATGTCCTCCTCGACACCCACATGCATAAACTGATCCATCTCACCACTCTAGGAGTCAAATGCTGCCACAACCAGTAGGCCACCCTACCCTAACATATCAAAATAGCCATCCAGGATCACATCATAACACAAGCAGCAGGAAAACCAACATCATATCAATTGGGATCTTGGCCCTTAAACTAGAAAGAGGGTAACTCTGAACCATACAATAAATTAACTATTACCAAACAACCAGTTATTTAATCCATCATGAATTAACCTATATATTATTCATATTTTCCAAATTTAGAAAACGTAAATAGTAAGCTTTCAAAAATTGATTAATCATGCTTACTGAAACAATTTGATTAACCTAAAATCACAAAAATAAGCATCATATTAATTCACATGACTACTTATCTTTACCAAAACAATTATCAATTAATTCCAACTTTACGTTCATTACCAATTTCCATCTAGAATGAAAAAAAGAAACAAAGTAAGCATATATATATCATACTATCTTTAAAAACAATAGGGAATAAAATACGATGGATATCAATTTATATATTCAGTTCAAATATATATTATGTCAATTCCATTGCGATCCATGGATAAAACATGCTAACTCTACAGTTTCACATAATAGAAAAGAGAAACAACAAATCCCTTACCTCAAATAGTTCTTGTTGTTCTTTATACAAGAACAAGCCAAATAATGGGTTACGTTCTCCTCCCCCATTACAACTATATCCACCCGAGGATGCAGAGAAACCACCACACTGGTCAACACCCAAAAAAATTCAACTAGAACATGAAGATAAAATTCCCAAAAATGGAAAGTAGAAATAGAAGGAGATGAACCCAAGAGAATGACGATAGGTCGTACATTGTATTGAAGATTGATCAATACTGCTTGGTTATATCAAAAATAGGGGGAGCCAATCTACGGAGGAAAGTTTGATCACATAAATCCTACATGAAGGAATGAAAGGTTCTAGCATCTCACACCCAGGAAGAAGGAGGAAGAACTATAAGAGAAGATATATCATCCCTTCAGAATATTTAATAGAGGATCTATTTAAGATATACTAGATTTTCCATTAAAAAGGATTTCATTAAATCATGAGGTTGGACCAAGTAAAAGCATCTCGAGACGTAGGAAAATTAGTATAGGAGTTATGGCCTTTTAATCAGCATTAGAGTCCTTAGAACTAGGATTGAAATGAATTTTACATCAAAGGAAATGTTAAGGGAATGAAACTATATGAAGCTGGAAACACTGTTCAAGGACTCAAAATTTGGAAAAGGAAAAACAATATTCATGAACATCACCATTGAAACCTAATCGTTGGACCCTCACTGTTCCAAAAACACTATTCATAAACTCAATATTTGGGAAAGGAAATAGGATACCGTTGGAACCTCACCATTCTGAAAACACTATTCATGAACTCCATATTTGGAATGGAAAACAATTGTTCATTAACCTCACCATTGGAACCTCACTGTTCTAGAAACACTATTCATGAAATCAAGATTTGGAAAAGAGGCTACTGTTGGATCCTTCATGAATGTGAAATTTGGAAATGGAAAGAGGCTATTGTTGGAACCTCACCGTTCTGGAAGCACTGTTCATGAACTCTAAATTTGGAAAGGGAAAAAACATTGTTCAAGAAGCTCACCATTGAATCCTCATCGTTGGGACCTCACCATTCTAGAAAACTGTTTATGAACACAAAATTTGGAAAATGAAATACACTGTGCATGAACCTCACTATTAGAACCTCACTGTTCCAGAAACACTTCTCATGAACAAGAAATTTTTCAAAGGAAAGAGAGGATACCATTGACCTCTCTGTTGTACTGTTCACAAAACTCAAACATTGGAAAAGTGTTTGGGATATGTCACCTTATCCTCCCAGAACACCTCAAACACTATATTTCATCAAAGGAATGGACCAGAGTGTTCTGGGACATTACAAAGGGATGGAAAAAAATTAACATAGGCTTGATGTTGACTTATTAATTTTTATTTTCGATAAAGAGAAGATTGATACGAAATATGTAAATTTGATAGTATTGCTGAATAAAAAAATTATTAGTAGTTTATTGAAAAATTGAATTATTTTTTCTTTATTGAAGTTTATTTGATTTTAAGATTTAGGTAATATATTTGATAGTCTTTTTTTTAGTAACAAGTATAGTGTTTATTTCTAGAAACAGCTACGTTATCATTGTGTTTTTGTGGAGATTCAGTTTATTAGAATGTTTAAAGAGAATATATGATCAAGGTATTAATGTTTTTAGTATGTGACATCAATAGAAACATTTTATTTTTTGGGGGATTAAAATATTGTGACTTTTGGGTTTTGAATAATGGTTTATAATTCATAAGAAGTTTCCAAATTCACCTCTTTGTGGAAATAATTAAGAGATCATTGGGTAACATTATTAAAATCCTTGTGCATAATCATTCACATGGGAATTTATTCATATTAGCTATATTTTCTTATACTAAATAATTTTTTTCGCTAGTTAACTAATGGCAAGAGGAATATATTTCCATACATTTATAAATGATTAAAAATTATTCTAATTTTGTATAATGATCATTATATTATGGGATAAAAAGTAGTGGAAACTAATGTAAACATGAAACCAAAATTTAAATTAAATTTTTCGATTTTAGGAAATCAAGAAATTATAATTTTTTGCATTCCTTTATAAAATATTTCATTATCTAAAGGAATGGAATACTAAAAATGAAAAAAAAAATTCTTATAATCATTTATAATGAATTGATGATATTTTCAACCATCTCTAAATTATGGATTTTTGGACATTAACATTCTCATTATGATCTACGTGATCACTATTTATTAGTCAATGGATGATAATTTTATCCTCCATGTATATATTTTAACATCCTACTAATGATCTCATTGTCTGAGAACATGATTCGATGTTATTTTGGTATCCTTTATGTTTTCCACTTCTGTTATTTAATGGATGTTTTATTATCCCTTTGTACCATATGGGTTTTAAATAAAGATATTTTCAATCATTTATCCATTGGTGGTCAAGATAAAAGATAAAGGAAAAAATTAATTTAATGGGGGGAGAATGTGACCCCCAAAATATTTAGATTAAAATAATTAGAATATCAAAAGCTTTCTTAACATGAAACACCAAACATTATGTGAATTGTGATATGCTATAATAATATTATCATTTAAATATAAATGTTATATCAAAACCATTTAATTTGTTGGTTTTAATAGTAATACATTGTTTATTAAATATATGTATAATTTTCCAACCCAATAAAAACATAATGATTAATGCTTTTGAAATATACAAACAATTTTTAGTAGTCACATTAAAATTAAAAAACACATCTTCTTCAAAAAATGTTTATTGTTTTATGAAGGAATATTGTCTTTAATTTCTAAAAAATTATAAATTATATATTTATTAAAGTATATCAATTTCCTAATAATCAATATAAATTTAAATTATGGTGATGTTTCCATCTTTTCTTAAATGATTGATTTTTCAGTGAACACTGAATAATACTAAAAACTATATGATTAATTTAATCTGTTTGAATATTAAAATATTTATTATAACGAGTTTTAATGTTTTATTACATCATTATTGTTAAACATAATCTTAATAATTTCACTATATTCAAAATTATTCATAATTTTAGAAAAAAAATGTTTCCACTTACCAATTCATTTTTAGGAAAACTATTTTTCATAACATTTTGAGAGATTATTTTAAAATAATTTATAATAGTTATAGTTAATGAACTTCTTAAAATTGATTAAATATTTGGAATTAGAACTTATAATATTTATAAACACTTAAACTTTATTTTTTCCCAAATTAACATTAACTATTGTAAATATTTTTCACCTTTATAACTGTAAATTAATTAATTAAGTTTATAAATAATATAAAAAGGCTCTAAATTTCTATATTATATATTAAATATTTATATTGGATGAGTTTATTTTTAAAATCCACATCTCATAATAAAATATATGAAAACTTATTTACATTTTTCCTTCATAATTTCCTTAGTATAAATTTAGGTAAAGAATCAACAAAAAAATTAACTCTATTTGTTTTATATTAAATAATATTTATTTATATTGATAAAATAGGTTATATCCTATAATAAATGGATATTTTAAATTGTAATGAATTTATTTTATCATTTTAAATTATTTTTAATTTTTAATAATGGAATAATTTGGTTATCTTCTAACACAACACCGATATAGTGTATTTTTAGTAGATGAAAGATCAAGTAAAATATTTAAAAAAATTAAATGTAATATTTTATTCTTGATTTACAGTTTTATAAGAATCTTTTAGAAAAAAAATATTATTAATGATTTTATAAAATTTTATATTCTAATAAAATTATTTCCTTTATTTTCTTAATTTAACTATAAAAATATTCCTAACAATGAATCTAATGGAATATTATGTTTAAGATATTTTATTAAATGAATTAAAATTCGTAACAATATATTATTCATCAAACTAATTGGGGTATTATATATAATATCAACCATTATCCACTTATTGATCAGTTTTATTTTAATAGTAAAAATAATTACCACTAAAGAATATGAAACTTTGGTATCATGGTAATTTTCAAAAGGGTTAACGGGGGTAAAAACTAAGATATAAGGGTTAAATCATCACCCAAAAAAGTATAAATATTATTGGAAGATATTATTTTGTCTTATATTTATCTTATAATTTTAATATATCAAACCAGAGAAACATAAACATAAAAATTAATTTATATTAATTTAACACTTATGTAATTATAGGGGTGCCCCAATCCTCTCTTATTCAACAACATCGCCTCTCATCTCTTCTGCACACTTCTTAAGACACATAGTACAACGAAATCCCTATAAACAAAAACCTCTTAAATTGATTATAAACATGATATATGTGATTTTATTCTTAAAATACTATCTCTTAGGTTTTTAAGAACATATCTAAATGATGTTATTCAAAGATGAGGATGTTGGAGTGTTTACTAATAAAATCATATTCGAGGTAAGGGTTTATCATCTCAAATTTATTTCCATGATATATGTTTTGGATTCACTAGTTGTTTTATTTTTTGTTTCATATAATACCCATGAATATGTTTCATTAAACGTTTCATGAAAATTAAGGTATTTTACAAATCAATATAATGTTCTCCCTTTCCTGAGGTTTTGATTAAATGATTTCCAAAGTTATATGTGTTCTTCATCTCAATATTGTCTCATTGAGATATGAATTGATGTCATGAACCAGTTAATATTTATGATTATTATATAATTCCTCATTAACATGTTGTATCTTGAATCTCCATATGATCATGATATTTAAGTATGTATTTAAAGTAATTATTATATGGTGTTTATGATTCAATGGTTTCTAACACAGTATGGGTTTTATGTTATAATCTCATTAGTATCTGTATTTTTAATTATTAAATTTATTATGATGAAGGTATATGATCATTATCTATAATTATTTAGCTTTTTGTTATCCTACGGTTATTTATATTGATTAAAACCATTCATTTAATTTTCCACTCTTTTATAACTCAAGATATCGAAATAATGTTTTCAGGAAAATCATACATTGTTATACTATTCAGTCAAGATGAATTTTATTCTAATAATATAATTTCATTAAATTGAGCTATATAATGTTTTTATTATTATATTATAATTTTTTAAATTCATTTTTTTATATATTATAGTATCTATATAAAAATTAAAAGGTATCTTCTTTCTATTTTTTGAGCATGAAACTTTTTACTTGTTACTAAAAATGATAAATGAGTTTTTTGACATATATCGAATGAATAGAATTTCATTCAATCATAAACACTCAATGATTTAAATCATACTTTTCACGTTTTAATGGTTATTTTAAATGAATGTTTTTTATTTAACATTTTGTAAATTTTTAGATATTTAATAAGTAATTTCAAAATGAAATTGGTATTTTACTCATGGAATATTATAATGACCTGTTAAAGTAGTTTTTTATCTATGATAACATCATTTGATGCTGATTATATTTAAAATAGATATAATTTAGTGATACTATCCTTATTTATTATTGGTCTAGTTTCTAGTTATGATGATTAAATATTTATGAAATCCATTATCTTCTCCCTGGGTTAAATTTTTATGGAAGGATAAATGTTTTCAAGATGTTATGGAATACATATGAATAGTATCTTATTATGTGAAGAGAAACACTGTTATTTACCTCCATTGAATTGGGTACAGATTAATGTTTTGTGAGATCAAATGGTACTTGGGATATTGTCATAATCCCCACAGAGTGTATATAAGACGTTATTGAAATCCCAAAAAGGGTCCATGAAGGTTATCCGAAGAAAAAATTACATTACATCAGACATTATCAGAATACCAAAATATGGCACACATGAGGTTATCCCAAGACCAGTAGAATGTCAATGGGAGGTTATCCCAAGCTTGAAAAAGATACGTGGGTGGTTATCCTAGGATAAATATGTGGCGAATTTCATAGTTGTTGACCTTGTATTATGATTTCTATTATTATGATTAACCCACACTTTATGTGACTATATTCTAGCATGATCATATAATTTTGATTTGTTCTCATGTATGTTGAATTATGATTCTTATATGATTTGTATCTTATAAACAACCCATATTTATTCTAGGACTTATGATCAGGATCTATGAATTTTTGGATATATTTTTTTATTCACTCATTCTCGTATCCTTACACTCATGTTATGATTAAAAATGATCAATGATGGATATATCTAAGGTTCATCCAAACTAAGAATATGAGCTGAACCATTCTATTGTTTTCTATTAACCATGATTAAAAGGAAGGTGTTATGTATGTCATTATTAAGAAGGGTACTGTATATGGAATAATTAGTGGGAGATGATGTAGATTTTTATGAAACTATTGTTTATATATCCATGTTTCGAAATACAACAAACCCTTATGCATCTAGAATATATCGTAATGATGTTTATTAAATATCCATCTAATGAGATTTTAAAATTATGTATATAATTCTTGGGCCATCATATCATGGATTTTGAAAATCCTAGTATGTAATTGTATTCCTTATACAGACCATATATATAATAAAGGTAGAGAAATATGGTATAGTCCAAAGTAGCATACTTTACAAAATTTGAATATTTTGTGTATATTTGGTATTAATATGTAATTTTTTAAGTTAAAAATATATTAAAAAAATTATTTCAAATAAATGGGATTATGATTGGATGTTTATAAAATATTTTTAATGAAATTGAATGATTTTTCATTTATGTCTGGTGGAGTTTCTCTAAAGTGAATAATGAGATTTATTTTGATGAAAATGAATAAATTTAGGGCAAGTTACAAGATTCATGAGTATAATAATTTGGGAAATGAATTTGAGAAAATGATGAATTCATGTGTAAAAGGAAGTGTTTATTATAATAAAAATAATAATTCATAAATAAAAGGTTTAATTCTGGGAAGAATAGTTATAAGAGTGAAGAACATTGGTGTTATTTTTATGGAGGTAGAGTTGCATGATTGAAAGGTTTCGTGTTGCATAAAGGGCTGATATTTGATAATAAATACCTTACCCTAGAAAATTAATGGATATATTAGGAAGATTAATATTTTTGATAATCAAACATGATTTGATTTCATTAAAGAAAATTTATGAGAGGATGTTCCTCGAATAGTTGTGTTATATGAGTGAATTTTCTAAATCACTTTGTTCCATTGACATACTATTTTTCACAAATTGTTTTTTTTGGATGAATTAATATCTTTCATGAAAAAAATAACCAGAATTTAGGTCATGTGTTGGGATTTACGAGCCTATATATAATGGAATTAATGTTTAATAAAAGTACTAAATTTTTTATTTTCTCTAAATTAATATAATAAAGATAGAATATAACGGAGTATAAATATATAATTATAAATAAGAAGGATAAGAAAAGGGGATTTATTTATAACAAAATACCTAGTTAAACAATAATAAATATCATAACATCATATTTCTAGTGGTGAATTATCTATATCCAGAGAATAAGTTTCATTACGATGGTATTGTGGAAGAAAAAGAATAAACCCTCACCATGGGGAGTCAGTCACATCCAGTTTCTAAAGAGGTTAAGATATAAATAAATCATAGCGGTGTATCTATCTGGATATGATTATATAAATTATTTCAACATCATGTGATTATCTAGAATATAACTTCATGTCTATAAATTTTAGGATGGACCCTTATGTCTGTAAATTGATTGTATCCTTCACCAGATCAATCTGTGGAGGAATGAAAAACAAGTGTTTATATGATTTATAGCATGTATCTCCTAAATATTTATAATAATGATATTATATATTCATTAAATATATTAAATTACACCCATCAAATAACCTTAACATAAAAATGATTAATTTCCATTAAATGTTCATGTGTTCATCATAAAACTATATAAAGAGTATTTATTGAATTCATTTTATTAAACTATGGTTTAATATTTTGACCATATATATCAACAATATTTATTCAAATTGATGGATTAATTTTTTAGAGGTTTATAATTAAATTTACATATAATCATTCAACTGAATCCATGGATAATTAGAAATCAAAAGGGTCATATAGACCCCACAATAAGGCCAAAAATATATCAAGGAAACTGGACCATCCATGACAACTGAATTTCATGTATAGATCCAAAGGACCAAATTTTATGAAGCTACCCAATATTTTAATTATATTGTATCACATTTTGGATGAAAATATTACGACCCAATCAAACAACAATTGGCCCAATTGATGCATGAAATTCCATACCATGATTCTATATGGGATTTGAAGAGATCGAACAATTCATAACATCCCTACGAAAAAAATCAACCAATTATTATAAATTTTTTAGGGATGAATTAAAGATGTAGTCTCAAAAATAATTTATAGAAGTTTTATGGATTAGATGTAACATCTTAGAAATTAATTCATTCACATTTAGACAATGGAAAAACTCAACTAAAAACTAGAAATCATTACATGGTTTTAGAAAATAGAAATAAAATTGTCTAATAAATCCCAATGGATGAAACGTTTGGAGGGTTGAATTTACATATACATATATATATTGAAGAATAATTTTTCTACATATTAGGATATCTAAATTTCCAAATGTTTCAGCCAATATGGAGAGAGTTTTTGAAAAGAAAATTGTCCACCAAAATTAGCTATAAATTCACCTCCCTCTTCTCCTTGAAAGGGTTTAGAATTTTAAGGATGAGTATAATAGGCTGGCTTGAACATATACCTTAAAAAAGACAAGTATTACCTTCCAAACTCATGTTTCTACTTGAGATGTCATTCCTACATTCATTCTTTTCATGTACTTCATGTGTTTTCAATTATAATAATGTAAGTTGGTTTTCATGTCTATTAAATATTAAATTATACTTCTTTATCATAATATATAATTCCTATACACCCAATACTTTTTAATATTAATGTTTATAATTTCATTAAATCATTTTGAAAACCATTCCCTTCCTGCTCTTTCTCATTCAGTTAAATGTCCATGTGTAATTTTCTTCATCATTCGTGTGTGTGTTCAGCACACTACTCTTTTCATCACCCTATAATTTTCCTCTCACTATAAATCATCAACATAATAATCGTAAACCATAGTAATAACCATTTAAATGGATAAATAAATAATCATTTGGGGTGGTACATAATTTCGGGATGACGAGTGATGGAGAACATTTTCTCATTGAATATTCTTTAGGTTAACATTGTGTATGTTATACATAAAATTTCGTAGATTAATGACATTTTTTGTTTAAAATTTTATATCCATGGATTATTAGAACCATAAATACTATAGCATAAACAAGTATTTATTGATATTAAAACCCTATTTAAGTTAATATATGGATTAGATCCCCAAAATAGGTGAATAATGATCAAAATTATCATGTGAAGTTGGTGTTAAATTCATCAAATAACATGCAAAGATCAAGTATATCAAATGATTAAATACCCAATAATGAAATCACCCCAATATTTATCAAATTTTCAAATCACAATCCACCCATAAAACAATTTAATTAATCACTTCAACCCCCCCCCCCTAAAAAAATAATCAAAAGATAATCGATCAAAAATATTGACTCCAAATATGTATCATCAGAGAGGATTCGACCCAAGTGACACTATTCACATTAATAGTGCACCATAACTTTAAATGTAAAATTTGATACAATAATTTTTTTTAATAGTTCATTTTTCTATGATTGTGTTACTTGTAGTCGGTAGTTTTTATTTTTGTAAGAAATATAAAAAATATAAAAAAAATATTGGACAAAACACAAAGAAAACACATATTCCAATTAATATAAAAAATGAACAAACACAATGAAAGGAATACATTTCTAATCATTTTAAAAAAACTTATAACTCCCTATACCCCCCCAATCCATTTGATGTTTTTTGACTCAAAAAGTGAAAGAAATATTTTCTAACTTAGGATTAACATTAGAGATAATAAAATCACTATAGTACCATTCATTTCTAATTAAATACCACTATATATGTCCAATACTTTTTAAAAACCCCTTAAATGACTTGAATCCCTTGATATGAATTACCAAACCCTTGTTAAATATCCAAACATCTGAAATGATTTCAAACTAAAATCAGAGTTGATTCATCTTCACCTTCATTTACACAGGTGGTTCGCTATGAATCCATATCTTTGCCTCAAAGAGTTCTAAGTGGTGTGATCTACCACAAATATTCAAGGGGTTTTATAAGAATAAATCAAACTTTGACATTTCCCTTTCTCCCAAGATAACTCTACCATGTATTGGCTCTATAACCTCTATATTGGTTCCATAAACACATAGAATGAAATGAAGTGTCTCTTTTTATAAAAATTCTTCCCCACTTCTCATATTTCTTCTATCTAAAAGAAAATAAGAGGTATCCCTCAATCCCCCATAATGAATCACCCCATGAGTACTAGGAGAGGTTCAATATTCTTGTGGATATGTACCCACAATACCAAATACATGACCAAATATTGATCCAATAATTCTACGAGGATTTATTGGATATGTATCGAACTCTCATTGATGTAATAAGTGGTGGTTCTCTTGTTTAAAAAACTCTTTATCCAACACAAGATCTCATTAGACACAAGGATGAAAAATCACACAAAATTATTTCTCAAGAACATGAAAATGTTTAATAAACCCATAAGAATTAATCTATAGATCCCAATAAGATAATCGAGGTGATGAGTGAACTTATAGGTATTGTGAAATAAATAGAGGTGGATACCAAATCCCCAAAATCATCTTCTCTATAATCTATGTTCCATGCACCTATAATTTTTTTGGAATCTATAGATCAATTTCTCTTCCAACTAAAAAGGACCACAACTTCCAAATGATCTATCTAATTCTTCTAGACAAATGGAGATCAATGAAACAATTCCTCATAGGAACACAAAACCTAAACATTCAATTCAATTCATCAAATTCACTACCCAACCAAAAGTGGATTCCTTCACATCTATCTATAACCCTTTATTTATGTATAATAATCATATCTCTCATCCAAAAAAAATTCCCTCATCGAAATCCAAACTAATTGCAATATGGTCAAGAACTGGTAACATCCCACGACTCATTCATTTTGTACCTCAAAATCAATGGACAAATCATCCTCATTCTCCTCCTAGATTACACTATACTAGGGACCCTTACCAATTCACAACTAAATATAAATACTTTTCTATAAACCAAAATATAGTCAATACTAATGATGGTAAAGCACCTTGTTATAAGATACCATGGTAAAGAGTTGTATAAGTTCTTCTGTTATTCAGTAGTTCTACACTTAAAAACATAAGAACCAATATTGGCCAACTTCCATCCCACCATAGTTAGTAGAAATAGTAAAATTCATCCGAAATCCTAGATCAAATGATACCCAACCCCAAGGCTAATGTAATTGAAATATCACATAGATCAAGAATTAAAATCAATATTCCTCATAATTAATCCTCAAAATTAAATTTAAATATTAATATAGGAAAATAAAAGACATAAAATACTGAAAAATCACCTTAAGACAATCCCTCACATCATTCTATTCCTCTAAAATACTAATTCATTGAATGAAATATGTCTCTAATATAACGATTCCCTTTGAGCCTCATTTTAAAATTCTCAACATTTTTACATGTGTTGAAGTGACCATTACATATTTAGATTCTATTAAACAAATACCTATTTATGAAACGTTTCCTAAGTCATTTTTCACCAATAAGAGATGACTTATGACTACTAAAAATGTTTCAATTCATTAGTCTATACAAATGAAGTGAAAATATCTATGTAACTTTATAGATAAATTCAAAATAGGGAGTTACTTCTATGATGATGCACTCATAGACCTAGGATCCTTGATTAATGTCTGGAAAAATCCATATTTCGAAACCTTGTTCTTGGTCCCTTCCACCAAATGACTATTTTCATCCAATTATCCAATCAAATAAATGAATTTCCTAAGGAAATAATCAAGGATGTATTTGTTACGGTCAATGATATTATCTTGCAAAAAGATTTTTATGTCCTTTATATGGAAGGTGAGAAAACATCTTTCCAATATCCTTTGATTCTGGGAAGACTATTCCTCATGAAATCTAGAACCAAAATTGATGTTCATACTGGCATCATATCCATGGAATTTTGTGTCCATATGGTCATGTGCAATATTTTTTATTCCATGTGATTCCCATCAGAAAATTACTTTTTATTCTCTATCTATGATTTTAAAAGTCTTTATGATAGTTTGTTGATCCATGATCCTTCATGTTCTTCTTGTACTAATGATAGGGGGTTTTTGAATTATATATCCTCATTAACCAAGTCATAAATGTAAATGTGTATATTGATCCATCACATGTAAAATTCATAACTCTAAAAGATATTGAAAACTCGTTTTAATATCATCTCAAACCTGATCAAAACTACTCTAGTGTGGATAATATTGAATAAAATGAGCTATCTTGTTTGTTTTTTGATTCAAATATTATTATCCAACATTCATCATTTCTGATTCATTAATCTAAAAATTCACTTTTATATGATGCTAACCCAATAAAATTGTGATTATCTTATGTTAGTGGTATTGAAATTTGTGAGATTTTTTTCCTAAATAAAAATTGATCACTAGTGAGGTTGAAATTGACTATTGTTTGGAAAAAAACATTGACATAAAGTATACAAAGAAATATATTGAATATATTTTCCCCTTTGATCCTCATTACTACACATTGAAATGAAATGAATAAAATGAGTTAAAAAATTAGGCTCTCATAATATAGTTTCATATAGTCTAATCCACACATAAAAGAACCATTAGAATTGAAGCATCTGGGTGAAATTCCAAGCATTTAAATCTAATACCTGGTGGATTGCATCATTATACATATTCAAGACCAAATGGAGAATACCCACATTCAAATTAAAATCACATTGAATTAAAATAACATTAATAAGGAAGTAATGAAATTATCCAATGAACAGTTAGACGTCCCAAAGGATTAGTTTTTTTGGAATCACATTGGAGTTGAGAAAATGTGGTTTCAATCATTGGACTATTGGTCTTCCACTACAACCATCCATCTATAGAAAAAATAAATGCAGTTCTTCTTGGGAGACAACACATATTTTTTACATTTATTAAATTTTAAAATCTATTTAGTTTTTAATTAAATTTGTAATGATTTTTATTTTATAGTTAACAATCATTTTCAAAATCATCCACAAGGAGGACCCATTCCCTAGTAATAACATCTACTTCCACTGACCCACCACTTATTGGAGATGGCGACCCACCAAATCTAATATAGGGGCACTACTTTACCTTTAAATCCCCCCTCTCTTTATCCTTATCATATTTATCTCTCTCTCTATCTCTAATTCCCTCTCTTTATTCTTCAACATATCACATTATCATTTTTTACCACATTCTTCATTAAACCAATTTTCCTCCTTCAATTTTTTACTAGTGTGTATTTAAAAAAAATTTAAAAAACAAAAAAAAACATGTGAAAAGTAAATACCGTTAAATTTTAAAAAAATTTCAACCCATTTTGGGAGTTAAATGACATATTTTCATCTCAATAATTACATATTTTATATATAAATTTGGATAATGAATATTTTTTCAAGGAAAATTAATTTTGAATGCACAATTTTGGACATGGAAAATGTCATCAACTCGACTATGAAAAACAAATTTAACATTCATTCCTAGGTATCCTATGTCCATATTTTGTAATGGTTTTTTTACCCTCGATTTTGAGTCTTGAGTTTGTGGAAATTTGATCCAAATTTCCTAATTTAACATACATTAATTTGATAGATGAATTTTCTAAACCACATTAGAATTAAAATATCCTAATATCCTCTCATTAATATTTCATTAATCCTCATATTGAATCCCATTTGATCTAATGAAAAAAATTCTTCGATAGCTATATTAAAACCCCAAAAAATTTTCCCACCCAACATTTACATGAATATTTATCTCAAACATTGCTGAAATTTATGTTTACTGGAATTAATTTCAGTTTGGGTACCATTTCCATTTCAATGTGTCATCATATGATTTAGGGAAATAATACATTTACATTTTGGGGGGGTTTTCATCTGGTGAGTTTTATTATGGATTCACATTTATTTAGTGTTGTACATGTTATTTAAAAGTGTTCAAAAAATTTAAAAATTGATAAAAAATCCAAATAAATGGGAAAATGGGTTGTTTCTTCAGAAGGTCAAAAATAAATCTATATGAACAACTGATATAGTTATAAATATTAAAATTTTTGTAGTCATGAGATCAAACAATGGTTTCCTGATAACTGTGATATTTTTTCCTTACGAAACATATGAAAAACAAAAGAAAAGGAAAAAAATAACACTTACATAAAGTCTTCTTGAATATTTGGGAATGTTTTGTGGTTTGTACATATTTATTCTTTAAACCCCATTCAAATTTTATCCCCTTATTTTATTCCTTCACAAATTCATGTCCTTGTAAATAGGTTGTTCTATTTCCATCCATTCCCTATTTCAAAAAAACTATGCATTGTTTGTCTATGTTGTTTATTTACCCATCTTTTCCTATATTTTGGCCATATATTTCTACCTTACTAAAGCCACAAAAAACCCCTAAATGTACCTTTTGATTCTTGTGAAATTTTGTAAATGGAATGGAATATGATATAACTTATAGAATATACTGTTTAACTTTTGGTTGTAAATCATGGAACCTACTTGAAAAAATTTATATCATCTTGAGAGGAGTTATTTTTGAGTGCCCCCATTTTACATTTCTAATTTTGAGCATGAAAAAGAATTGTTTTTAGAACAAAATTTTTATTATTCTTGGGGACTCATTATGGGGGTGTGAACTAGTGTAGACCCCCTAATTGGTGAAGAAAAAATTTCAATATTTTTTTGTAAGTGAAAAATATGTTGCTATATTATTGTGTTAGTATTCCTGGGAAAATTTATTATATTAAGTGTGGTGGAGTTTATATTACATATTAATTACATATATTTAAATTCAATCATCTAATAAGTTTAACAAAAAATGATTAATTTGCATTCAATGTTTATGTTTTGATCAGAAACCTATAAAAAGGGAAATTTTTTGATTTTTTTATTAAATTGATGTTTAATATTTTGATCATATATATAAAAATACTTATCTAAATTTTTTATTATTGTTTTTTGTGGTTCTAAATTAAATTTTATACAAACCATTCAACAAAATATCTAATTACCTTTAACATCTAAATGGTCATAAGGACAACACAAGAAGGAAAAAATAATCTATCAAAAAAATTAGAGCATCCTTGATGATTGAATTACTAAAAAAATTTATAATTCAAAATTTAAGGAATCTCTAAAATTTTTTCTACTATATAATTTAAAATTAATTATGACAAATTTATAGGACAAATAAACAAAAAGGGACCCAATTAATTCAGGAAAGTCCATCCCACAATTTTGTATGGGATTTAAAAATGTCCTACCATTTATGACATTCCCCCAATAAAATTGACCAATTGAGCTGAAATTTTTTAAAGAGAAATCTAATATGTAGGTTTCCAAATATGATGAATAAATAATTCTAATTTTATGGAATCATCATAGAAATAAATTTATTAAAATTTAGACCTTTGAAAATGTCAACTCAAAACTAGAAATAAGAACATGGTTTTGGAAAATAGAAACAACATTGGATATGAATGTACAATGGACACAATATTTGGAGGGTAAAATTTAAACATTTATATATACAACAATAAAGAAAAATATTTCTCAATGTAAGGCTGTTTAATTATCCAAATGGTTAATCTAACATATAGGACATATTTGGAATGAAAACATTCCACCACTTTTGGTTATAAATTTATCCCCTCTTCTCCTTGAAAGGGGTTTGTATTTAATATCATATAAGGATAGATTATCAATACTATGGCCTTTACAAAGGCCTAGGTGGAGGATCCAAACAATAGTTTCTAATAGAAATTTCATTCCTAAATTCTTTATTATCATTTACATATAGTTTTTAAATTGTAATTCTATATGTTTTCTTAAAATGAATTAAATATTAAAGCATGTTTTACATCATAATCACAAATTATTATCCTTATTCATTTGTGTAAAATTAATTTCCCTTAAAAAAACTAAATTAAGATTAAAATAATTTTTTTCTCTCACTTTCTCATTCAGTTAAAATTTTGATCTTTATTTTATTCCTTTTTCATGTTTGTGTTTGGAAAATTAATATTTTCTTGTCCCATTGTTCATATTATCATTATAATTAGTAACTTTAAACACCATAAATCTCATTACTAACCATTTAAATGCATGATTAAATCATATATTGAATTGAGTCATTATTTGCAGATTTTAAGTGAAGGAGATATTTTTCTCATAATATATTATTCAAGTTAACGTTGGGTTTGTTAAAATTAAAATTTCATGAATTAATGACATTTTTTAAACATGCAGATTCCTTATATTATTGGAACCATAAATATAATACTGTAAAAAAATACTGATTTAGATTACAATACTTGTTAATCTAAGGATTGGATTAAATCGTTAACACATGGGGATTCCTATCAAAATGATCTTGTGGACTGTCCACATATATTTCTACAACTTTAGTGAAGAAGATTCCTCCATATTTGAATATATAAATGGATAAATGGTCGAGCCAAATTGGAGGGTAGGTTTGGAATTCAAACAGTCCACCACCTTTAAGAATAAATTTATCCCCCTATTCTCCAAGAAAGTGTTTAGAATTTTAGTGCTTAAAAGGATAGTTTGGAATTACCATATCATTTCCAAAGGCCTGGTCAGACCCACTAAACTCATGTTTCTACCTAACATACAATTCCTTTGTGCCTTCTTTTCATGTACTTCATGCGTTTTCAATTGTGATCTTGTATGTTTTTTTAAATTTCAATTAAACATTAATGCCTATTTCATTATCATAATATTTAATTCTCTTACAACCAATTCTATGTAATGATAGTATTAATAAATTTTTCTAAATAAAGAAAAAATCATTTCATTATATTACTTTCTCATTCAATCAAAAGTTTACATTTAATTTTTTTTCATTATTCATGTGTGTGTTTATCACACTGCTCCTTTACTATCCCATGATTTTTATTCTCTTTATAACTCATCAACATAGGAATCATAAACCTGATTAAAAACAATATCAATGGATGATTAAATCAATTAATGTGGTCAGTCATAATTTGTGGATGTCAAGTGATTTAGATCATTTTATCATTAAATATTTTTTAGGTTAATATTATATATGTTAAACATTAAATAGCAAGGATTACTCCCATGATTAGTTTATCATGTAGAATATATGGATTACTGAAACCTTAAATATAGTAAAATTAATTTATTATTTATTGATATCATAACCCTAGTTAGATTAAGTCATTGATTAATCCCCGACACTTAAAAATTTGGATTAGAATTTTATTTGTGAAGTGGGTGTTAATTTTGTTCTATATCATAAAAAGATCATGGGTAACATAATTTTAAATCCCCAAAAATGAAATCATGACAATATTTGTCAATTATTTTAATCAATGTTCATCCATTAATAAATTTATTTAGGCTCTGAAAACAACCACCAAGCCCCCAAATCAAAAATAAAATCAATAAGAAATAATAGACTCTAAAAATATACCATCGTCATGGATTAAAAATGGGTGTTTAAAAATACATTAGTAGAGATAACATTTAATGGCCTATAGTTGTAAATCATCCACACATCATATAATTAATTTGATTATTATTACCTCTCTAGTACATCGACATGTTTTTCGTATAAACTCTATTTATTATCTTTTATATTTACTAAAAAAATATGTGGCCCATTGTGAAATCATTTTAATATTATTAATATAATTGAAATTTGGATTGTGGTAGTGATAAAGGGTTTATGTTATCGGTTGAACAAAGTTTTTATAAATGTTGAGAAATGGTCCTATATTAATATAAAATAGTTGAAGAAAAAAAATTACATTTGTCCTTCACCATAATTCACCCCTCCCATTATGGTGAATCATGTGTTTACATGTGGTATCAGATAAAAAGGTATGAGACTTGGTTTCCATCCTACTATATTTTTCTTATGCTGATATTGCATACCTTTTTTCACTTACCATGGGAAATTAATATTAAAAGGACAATATAAATGGTTTAGAGAATAATGAACTGGAGGTTATTTTTTAATCCTTAAATTATATCGTAGAGGTGCTCCTATAGAAATAAATAATAAAAATAATAAAAATAAAAGGATAAGTGGATTGTTGAAATAATATTTTTAAATCTATATTTTTTTATAATTATATACTGAGTTAATGGAAAAGGAGTTAAAAGATTAATTATATATTCAAATGAACTCCTAATAAGTAGTGTAGTTCAAAGTTAATATTAAATAATAATCAAAGGTTATTAAGTATATAAATTTCATTATTAAATAATTTAAAAATAATGTTGAGTCTCTTAAGAAACGTATTATGGTTTTTTGAAATTGGACCTCTAAGAATTCATCATATGGTAATATATATTATAGAATAGTCTTTGGGTGTTTTAATAAGTAATATGAGTCACATAAAAATAATGAGGGCATTGATTATGGTGAACTAGACATGGTTTTAGTTGAGGAAAATGAAGAAGATAATTAGAAAAATATTGAACATATAGATAATCTATTTAGATAGTATAGTGGTTATAAAATAAGACTCATTAAGGACATCATTGAGATATAATATCAAGGTATAGGCTACATTAATAATGAACTATATTAGAATAGTGGATATATAGGAAAAGACTTTGTTAAGATGTTTGAATAAAAAAAATATAGTGGTGGTAGGGGTTCTAAAATTAGGCATAAAAGTCAAAAATTATTAACTATATATCATGGGGAAAATGATAAAGAACATTAATGTATTACGAGATCCTTAAAAAAGAAATGTAAAATAATTAATGATTCTAAATAGGTAGTGTGATGACAAAATAAAATATAAAATATATGAAAGTGATCTTATCAACATGAAATTCTTCTATTTGGAGTTTATGTTGAAAAATATTGAAGATATGATTTCAGCTGGTAAGAAAATTCATTGGGTGTTTTTTGTTTTATCTAGAAAAACAAAGGTAAATCATGAAGAGAAAAGACAATTTAATATGAAAAAATTGAGATGGATTTTTTTGTGTGTATTCATTGAAATAATATAAAATTTCTAAAAATAATTTCTAAAATAATGTGGGAGGAGTTCATTAAATTGAATAAGACAAATCTATAGGGGGGAAATTATTTAAATTAAAAAAGTGGATTAAATGATAGGAACCTAACAATGTGTTCTTTTATTGTAGAATGATAGGCTATGCAATAAGATTTTGTGGGGTGTAAATTTGGGTAATTGCATATTATGAATGTAATGTTTATCCAAAAATAGAGAACTAACCTTGGTGCATGTTCAGGTAAGGGAATGATGTATTGATTGAATTAAATTGTACTTAATTTTTAATATCTTTATTCAATTATTATAGTTTTGGTGGTGGATAAAATAATTACAGTGATTCGTCTCCCCATTTTGTCCATCCCCCTAATTATTCTTCTCATTTATCATTTTTCTTCCCTTCAATTTTTCGGTCATGCAAATAGAGGAGCATATAATATACTGTTATGGTAAGCTAAGAGGCATCCTATATAAGATTTAAAATTGAATTAAAATGCATTAATAGGTCTCAGTATGGGGTAATCACATTTTAAATTATAATTTCATGTGTGACAAGTCTTGATCACATCATTGAGTTGAATATTGAGATTATTTCTGAACAATGATTTCAATCCCCAAGACATCCCGCGAACATTTTCTTTCATTATCTCTGTATTACTTCATTATTTATTGAATTTTCATATATATATAAATATTATTTTTACATTTTATTCATTTCAACCCTTCCCACATTTATATTAGATTCATAGTAGTATGTTAGTAATATTATAAATAGGGAAAATAGAAAAATTGTGTGTTATAAGTGGCCTCCTTTTGATCGACACTATGGTGTACAACTAGGGTGAATTCATAGTTAAACAAATATTGATATGAATTAAGTTTCTTAATCCCTATCACCAGTTTCCTAGGAAATCATGGTTTCTTCTCCCCATATGTACACTCCATAATTAATATTAGATCCACTTCTAATGTCACTCATGAATCATTTATATCATCATAACGATCATTATCATTAATATTGTTCTGATTCTTGATATCTTATTCAATTGGAAAAACAGTTTTATCACCCATTCCATCACCACATACCAAACCATGGAATAAGAAACCACTAAACATGTATGATCTATCCTTTTTTTATCTTCTGATATTGTATATCCTCTATCGTAGCCTCGATCAGAAGTCATACAAGTAGTATTAGTCCATTTTTAAGAATAATGATCACAAAATGATCAAATAAAGGATATTCATCAATCCATTGGACAAAGACATTTCTCATGAAAAATGTGGGAATAAATAGAGTAGAAATACATAAACACCATAGAGTAATAAACCTAGGGTATGTTTAGGTTGTAATTATTTCATTTCCATTCTAAATTGAAGAAATATTAATAATAATCAATAAAAAAATTCCAAAATCCCATGGAGAGAAAATCACAAACCTACAAGCATGATTGACCCACAAATCACCTATTATTACAGTTGATTCACATTCATCATGGGATAATTGATGGTGAATAAATTATCATCTAACATCATACCTAGAAATTGGATTTTTCTCTTAAGAAGAACTATCTTGGGTCATAGTATTTTGTTAAATCCACGAACTCTGTTGGTGTAAAAAATCCCTTCAGTATCAATCCAATCCTTTTATCTTGTGTCATTCACCAATGATCTCTTCTATATTCTCCTCTAAACTCCAATTTTAATAATACTAACCATTTGAATTATTTATAATTTGGTTTAAATATATGATATCTAGGTCACTATAAGAACTCATAACAAGATAAGTAAATTTATTTTATTTTTTTATATTTTATTTTTTCTCTTGAAGAAACTTTTACAAAACGGATGGAAATAACAAATCTTAGGTTGCACCGAGGTTTAAACCCATGTTCATATTTCAATTCATCCATTTTATTTCTAATTAAATCCTTTATTATTTATTTACTTTAATTATTAATGAAAACATCATATGTATAATATTAATATATTACATTTTTTAACTTCAATTCCTAACTCACCGAGCCCAAGAACATGTGTCGTCTCAAGGCCTCGCTCAGAAAATATTACTAGATATATTTGAAATATTTACATGGAAAAAAGAGATGTTATATTTTCCCCACTTTATGTATTTTTGTCTTGAAATGTGAAAAAGTAAACTAATAAGATATTGGTTCTGAGTTTTCATCTGTGTCTCCCACTCAAAGATTCTCTCTTAAATAATCTTATTCTACCATCAGACATGAACCGATAGAATATTTCACATACATAGGGTAATATATTTTTAATCCTTGATATTCACTAGGTACTCTACAAATTTATCTCAATCATCAATGTCTATATCAACCTATTCTATATCATGTGATGCTTCATGTATGTACCTCCTCAGTTGTGGCATGTGGAAGATGTCGTTAATCAGTCTAACTGTGGTCATAGTGCCAAGAAATATGCTACCTCGCTAAATCTACATCATATATGGAATGGTCAAATTAAAATTGGAGAAAACATTCCACCCCATCCAAATCTATATAATCCATGTCTACGTAATACCCTCATGAACGCATTGACTCCTTAATTGAACTATAAAGTCTTACATTGTTGGTCCAAATAAGACTTTTGATAGCTTTCTATAGTCCTTATCCATAACTATATGACCTTCACTTACATTATTTTGGCTTACACAAACTCTTCCCCTAGGAGAGTTGACTCCCTTAGATCAGTCTAACATGGTAGTGAGCTAAAGTGTCACCTGTACAGGGCATAAAATTGTTCCATTTTATTTTTTTAATAGTATCGATTATTGTCTAAGAACTCTACCAAGAGTATATGATCCTCCCAAATTTATGTATTTTATAAAATTCAGGCCTATAACATGCCCTCTACAATCTGTATAGTCTATTTAATTTGGTCTCCAATCAAGAGGTGAAACATCATACACAAATGAAACTATGTCCCAAAGGCCTCCTTAAATCATCTATATAATAAATATTTACAGAGATAATCAAATCCTAAAATAATAATCGAGGGAAATATATGGATCTGAACTATATTTTACATGTATATAAATCCCAAGGCCTCCACTGAACTCTACTCTTGAATAATTAGGAAGTGGGATGACTTGGTGAGTTAGTTTATGACCTCCTAGATAGCATTGTTTACTCTAGACATATGTGGTAACCCCATCATTAATTCTATATATATCTCATCCCACCTCTACTCTTGAACATCAAGAGGATGAGATAAACCGACTAGAACCTGGTTCCCATCCTTCACTTTCTGAAAGGTAAGGTATCAAGAGAGAAACCTTAGTACGCCTTCCTTTATACCTAGACATAAAAACTATCATCGAAAATCCTAGAACATCTTTTCCACACATGGGTGTACTTCCAAAGAGGATGTATGAAACTCCCTCAGATACCCCTCTTTTAATATCCCTATTAATATAGTCTATCATCTATAAAGTATAACATACACCCCACTATTAGAAAAAATCATCAGGAACACATCCAGTCGAAATTTAATTACATGGGGTCTCACAGTTGTTATCTCCTTAATGATACTTCCAAATATGCATTTGAATTTTTGGGGTAAAAATCATCGAATAGAGGTAATAATCATCATCCTTTTCCACTAAGGAAAAGTGAAATCAGATTAATTCTATGAATTCTTGATAAAAAACTGTGAATATGATCTTATTCTGAGATCATATGCTGCCATGTTCCCCATCCCAATAGTATAGACTCTATATAAACCGTAATCCTAGAGATACTCTAGCCATTTAATTTTTCTAAAATTAATATGCTTATGATAAATCAAATACATGGGACTCTTATGATAAGAGTAGATGAGTAACCACTCACCCATAATTTATTATCTCCCTATCTTCAGAACGAAGATTACCACTACCAACTCATGATCGTGGCTTGAATTTATGTTCTCAAGTAGCCTAATAATTTGATACCTATATTAAATCATTAAATTCCTCTATATCATATAAAAACCATGTATAGTTTCTAAGGCATCTCACAATAATATTTACTTCACACATGCATCTTTAAATCTAACGATGGGGGGGACTCATCATCTTATGTCATAATCCTGAAAATCCTTATGGAAACTAGCATTACATTAAAAAGGCTTCCATATCTATGCTAAATCATTCAATGGTGGTGATATACTATAGAAATAGGTCATGAAGCTCCTATAGTATCCAACCAACCCGAGTTTACTATGCACCTCTATCACACTCTTCAATGTCCCCTACATCGACACATCCTCAACCACTGTCAGGTCCACTACTACACCATCATCTGAGAAATAATCTCTTAGAAATCAAACCTATAGATTTAGAAAATTATACTTTTAGATTTTATCATAATTTTTATTTCCTCTTATTATGTCTAATAATATCCTCATGTGTCTTGTGTGCTCCTCCTCAGACACTAAGTGCACTATGATATCATTGATGAAGAGCATACAAATGGTCTATAAAATGGTGAATGCTCAATTTCATTAGTATTGTGATCACTAATGGGGCATTCATCACACTTAAAGGAATAAATATGTACATATAAGGACTATAGAGACATATATATTTATTATATGGTATATCATCATCCCATACATGCATTTGGTGTTTACTTAATATAATGTCAATATTTGAGAACCATCATGCCCTTAAAATTGATCTATGAATCATTGATCCTCAGTAATGGACACATATTCATCATGGTCTCATATTTTAGGCCTCAATAAGTTATGGAAAACCTCAAGATCTTTTCTTCATTCATGGAAAACAATATCAGGGCTGTCCAGGAGAAACAATAGGTCTCACAATGATTTTCCACTATAAGCCCCCCAAATGCACCCATATTTATAAAATCTATATGGGGTCCATATAATATGTTTATTAAAATATTAAGTCCATACCAGGGTGTATGAAAATGTATAATTCAATATCTCGGTGTAGGTTCAATCCTAGAACATCCACATGAATGACGTTCTCATACTCTACTTCCACTATAAGTAACTAAATTATCATAGAATCAACTTCTGCAAGAGAAATACCATCCAATTGGTGAGTAATAAACTGTATCACACTACAAATGAGCCCATATTGATATTCTAGGATTTCCTTCTCACCCATGAATGAAAACCGCGATCTGTCTCCATTGATAAACTACATCGTCTTCTAGAAAAGTCAATTTGGGAATGAAATATGGATAGCCAATCCATACCTATGATATCATCATAAGTATTATGTGATACTATTAATAGATCCCCTATAAATATATCTCCTCTATGTATCATTTCACACATTTATATGAAGTTTGTGATCACCGAGTAACCTCTTGTCGTTGTTTGAAAGAGTAAGGTTCGAGCCAATGGCTCAACTGGAATCTAAAAGTCAAAAACAAAAAGAAGCATAGAGGAAATAGTGGATCAAATATATATAGATCAGTATTTAAGCACTGGTAGAAAATAAATATATCAGACCTATAATTATCCCTATATCATCGAGTTCATATACCTCTACTACCTATAGTTTTCCCCATCCCAAAACACTAACTCCTTAAGCCTGGAGTATGAGTTGTGGTGGAAATAAGTTAAACAACCTTCAATATAATACTACACTTACAGCTCCTATATCACATCTCCCACTCTATATACCTCCATACTCTTTATTATATCTCTATTTAGGTGTTCCTTTAACAATATCTCTATCAGTTATGCATTAGTTCAGACAATCTTATGCAATATGTCATCACCCATCACAAGAGAAGCATTGCCTCTCCTGTAATTGACATGAGCAATCCTGAAATTCCCAAACTGATAATCATCTATCCTAGGATTATCTCTTGAATAATTTCACACATCCAGATACATGTTACTACATTTTTCTACCAAACACCAAGGTCTCAACTCCATCATTCCCCCTACAAGTACCTGCTATTGGTGTCTTCTCTTCTAGGAAGCTCTCTATTGAGTCAGAATTTCTACTTCTTATATTGGCATTCCATTAGTTTTGGGAAACACAAACACTTTCTTAAAACATGTAAACTAAATTTTATGTCTCAATTTTTTATTATATTTTTCTAAATAATATTATATTTTAACATACATAGAATAAGTTGTAATGTATTATGGATATAAACTTTAATATTCTTCATTACGGTAGTCAGAATGAGTATGTATATGATTAATTGTACACACCTTTATTAGTCCTAGAGTTAGAATTTTTATCTTCTTGTTTATACTAAATATTTAATAACTGTTGGACTAATACTATTACCGATTAATTTAGACTAAAAGTTGTAATTTTTTTCCAATTGACCTTGTTAAGATATCAATATAACTAAATGAAGTTTATAATTAGTATAAAATTACTTGTTTCTATTATAATAAATATATTATAAACTGTATTGGGGATAATAAATAGTACATCGTACATTCATTTATTCCATATCATAATGAGTTTTCAAGTGTGAGTGTTCTTAAGTTGTAAAAAAACATGGAAATATATCTGCTATGAGATTTCTTATAAGAACTGGGTCTTTTGAAGAGTTTTATGTTGTACATACATTTATGATGAATACAGTTTTCCCCCTAGTCATCTGAATATTGGAAAATTGTGAATTACAAGCTCTTTGTATTTTGAAATTTTTTAGAGAGTTTTCTTCATAAGGAATACATGTCATTGTAGTTTCCTTATGATCTTTTGAAGTTGTATCCGCGTACGATAATTATAACAATCAAGAGATTCTAGGTATTGTAAGACTGTTAATATGATCCATCAGATTGAGAGATATGGTGGATATGAAGATAGAGAAAATATAAACATTAAATCAAGGGATTATGAGGATAGGAAGACATGGCTATTCCAATATTTATTTCAATGGATTTATTAGTATAGACTGACAGACTATACTATAATTATGAAATAGTGGATACCTTAAGTCAAGGTTATTGACTACTTTACTCTTAAGGATAATAGATATTTATCTTTTAATATATCTTTTAATTAATTATTTTTAAAAGGTATTTTATTTGACTAATTATAATATAAAGTGAGTCATTATATTCATATTCATATGCTATTGGTTTTATATTATTAAATATTATTAGGATAAACACTCTAATAAATTAGAACCATTAGGATTATGATATTTTACTCTCATATAATCATATTATATCTTAATTAGGTTTTGTGACTTTTATAATCTTACTGAGTCTAAGTAATATGATGTTACTATAAGAGTATTTTCTTTTTAAAATTTTAAATATATTAAACTATGTTTTTAAAGTAAAATTCCCCGTTTTATGAATATCTATCTTTGATAATTCTTATTATCCTATACTCTCTAATACTAAATGCTTCTCATGAACTCTAGCATAGGAATGAATGCAAGGAGATATCATTGAAAAAATGATATATTGGTATAATTTATTCTTGAAAGACCATTCCCTGCAATACATATCTCACACCATATTCAAGGTGTACTATGAGAGGTAAATAAATCATTCTAAATACATAGCCACAATCATACTTCCCAAATATATAATCAGAAGCTCCTAGATGTGAATTGATTATAATGTGGTTGGATGAAACTACTCCCAATAGATATACTCACTATATGACTAGGAGAGATTTGTCTGGTCATGTGACTATGTCCCCAAATACCATCATCATCCAATGGATCCTAGAATTAGGATCACGATAAGGAATTCCATTTAATATTTAGGCATCCTCATGAGTCAAAAAACCTAGGTGACTACATTTAGGTAGTCCTCAGCTACATGGGGGACTGGATAACCCTAAAAATGGAATGGTTTCTACCTCTAAAACTCTTCCAGTGCACACTACCTTTTCACATCCACATATAGTATTTTTGGAACTATCCACTTCTTCAATAGTAGATTAATGACTAGAAAATACTCTAATGTTAAAATCTCTTATGCAATCCCTTATACTAATTTTTCTTCACTCATAATATAATCCTTCTGATCATGTAGTGGAATCCTAGCATGATTTCTTTACAGAGGCATCCTAAAATAATCAAGATGTATGATGATCAATGATTATATCTAGGGAGATGACTCTAGAATATAGGCAAATAATAAACCATTCCTATATGATTCATGTGCTGATAATTTTTACTACCACTAGTTGGTACAAAATTAGATTCAACAAATAAGGTTATCTGAGTCCTGGTGAATATAAATGTTATCCACCGCACCGACACTGTAGTCCCTGTCCAAAATCATAACCTAAAAAACAATTTTATTATTTCCATAAATCCAAAACCAATATCAATGCTTGAAAAAATATAAATTCTTTTCTTAAAGTAAAAGAGTCTCCATTAATACCAATCAGTCATTACCAGACACACCAAGGCTCTCTTGGCTGGCGATAAGCTGAGTCTGACCACCCAAAGCCCACCTCCAATAGTCTAGGAGCTAGTTCCTAGAACTGAGAAGAAATATCTCATATATGAGAGCCATTATCCAAATGTACACACACATATACTCAATACCATACAATTTTGAGAATATATAAATAACTAATTCCATAAATTCATGAATAACATCTATCCCTTATTAGGGTATGATGATAAATATTGGAATGTGCTAAAGGGAACAAATACAATCCCAAAGAAAAATTTAATAGGAGTCTAACATTCTAAGAAGGAGGGTACTATTATAAGATGAAACACTTGTATAAACATTGGTACCTCAAGAAAAGAACTACTCTCAATCTGTGCCTAATCCTCCTATGAGGCCATCAAAAGTTATCTCATCTGTATAAGACACCAAATGTTCTAGAAGATCCCATAAATGGGTGAGTATAACAATACCCAGTTGGGTACCCCAAACATCCAAACATAAATCACCAAGATTAATCATCTCGAAAATGAAATATAATATTGAAACCTACATATACTTATAATTGAAAAACAATCTCTAGTGGTCTCAGATAATAATACCAAACCGAGTACACTACTCAATGATTCAAGGTAACACTTATTCTTGGATTACTCACTCCATGATCTATATTATTAAAGATGATGCTCATATAATTGGTCATGAAATTAACAACCTATCTGATAGGTACTGAATAGATACCTAAAGGTATCATCATCCAAGTAGGGGATCAAAACCAGGGCCATTGAGGGAAACCGTAAAACATACTGGATTATTTTGGTTGATAGGGTATCTATAACACCCTGAGTTTGTATAAATGTTTTTTTAAAAGTTAAATTTCTTTGGTATATTTTGTTTCATGATACACCAAGATAAACATTCTCTACATGCAACACTAACCTATCTAGTGTCACACATGACACTGAGTTTTAACAGAACAATAACATATTATTAGTATAGTTACTTTAACCAGAATGTTTTAACAAAGACATTAAAAATAGTAATATGAATAGTAATGACCATTATTTAGATATAATTATTTTATATAAATAAAATTTATTGATATTAAAATACATAATGTTTTATAATGTCCTTAAATTTTTGTAAAATACTATTTCCTCAAAAAACATATATTTATTTATTTTTTTAATAACAAAAAATTTTTTTTCACTTTTATAAAATGAACATTATAAAATTAAATTAAATTTTAGAATTAAAATTTTTAAAGTTATATTTGGGTGAATTTTCAAGATTTTCTTGAATAGTTTCATTCTATATAATAATAGTGAAAAACAATGAGTTTTAATTTAAAACAGAATTTTCATTAAATTTATTTAGAATTTAAAATTGTTTTTTAAATTGTTTTTAATATAAAATTACTTCAATTATACATTTATTAGTCCAAATTTTTTCATTTTAATCAATATCACATGGAAATTGTATAATGACCCTAGATTTTCATGCATTAACATCACATCTTTTTTGAACAATACTTAAAACATTACACAAATTGACAGAAATAGATCATATTAGTTTAGTTCCTTTTGAAGCATGGAATAAAAATCTTCTAACTCTGTTAAATATCTTCAATCTTTCTCAAAAATATATTCCCCCTTATTAATCCCACAAATAATCTTTGTTCATAACGAGTGGAAAAGGAACATAATAAAGGGAGATCATGATTGATCAATAAGGGTAAATAATGTAAGTAATAATAACATGAACATAAGGGTATGCGAATATGATAATAACATTCAATGATCAAAACCTACATATTAAAGATCATAAAAATTAATCATCAAATTATGTTTAGTAGTTTATAATACATGGATCATAAGTGAACCAAGATCATAATGCATTAATGAATAAAGAAGGACTAAGACATGAAATTTTTGGAATACACATAAGAATAGAGAACATTATTTCGAGGCTACTAAAAAATGAATTTATAACATGTTAGTTGTGTTCTATTACATGTGCACCTACAATATTTTCATGCATGGGATACAACCCAAGTACCTTCTTGATTTTGGTCTTAGACTGGAACCGGTGTACCCTCTTAATTTAAATCTTGGGCTATAATCAATGCACACTCTCACTTTAATGCTTGGTATACAACCCTTGTACCCTCTTACCATAAAGTGTGGGATACAACCTTTGTACACTCTTACTTTTAGGATTGGACTACAACCTATTCACCCTCTTACTTTTAATCTAAGGTGACAAGATGTATACCGACTGATCTCATATAAAACTTATCATTACAAAATTCATTGGTGAGAGATATAAGTTACACCCATATCAGAAAAAAATCATTCATACATTTTCAAAAAGATAATAAAATTATGATCATATCATGAACCATAATAATATAAGGGTTTTATAAACATCAAATCATGACGCATGAAATTAATTGGGTATCATTACTAATTTATCACATCATAACCCCTATAAATAAGATCGGTTTACAAAAAATTCATTAATTCATAACCCCTAAAAAGAATTGAGTTTAATAATAATATTACCCATTCAAGAGTAATGGTTTTCACAAGAATAATTCTATAAAACATAACCCATTATAGAAATAATAAGAATGGAGCTTTTGGATCATTTACTAAAATTATGTGTATAAAATCAATAGATGTTATATGGGATTGAAAATACTTTTGAAATATCTTTTAGAAAACATTCTTGAGTAAAATATTCTTTATTCTTTGAAAAAATATTTTTAAAACATAAATCCATTTGAAAAAAAAATCATGAAAATTAAATTGAAACATATAATGAATTATTGAAATCATTTTAAAAACCTTTTCCCCTTGAAATCTTATAAAAGAATCTTGAAAACATTTTCAAAACCATTTCTATTCAAAACACATGTAAAAAAATTACAAAAAATTAGTAAATTATTTTACTAAAAAATATATTTGTTATCTTGTAAAGGAATCATAAAGGGAATAGAAATCGTGATGAAGGTTAAATCTATAAATGTTGAACGTTACTTTTTTGTCATAAAATGTTTAGAAATGTTCCTTGATCAGAAAATGACAAGAAGATCCCTTTTTTAAAAATAATATTTTTTGAAAGTTCAATCATGGATAAAAATTCATTATATATAATATTGGATAATTGTAATAGATTTTTCAAAACCATTTAAAAACAATGTTCTGAAGGAAAACATATTTATGATGGAAGATGGAAGTAAAGTCGAACATTCTTAAAAAAACTCTTTCTAGATTGCCTTATATACCAAATAGAGAGAAAATGGTACCATTAATTGGATATAACATGAATTACCATAGGTTAAGAAAAATCATGATTTTTCTTTATATATGGATCATATGTCAGATCAATTAAAATTAATCATAAACATTCTCACTAAATAATGATATTATTTAAATAAATTTATACTACATGGAAACTCTGAATCATACTCCCTATGTAACAAAATTAAATTAAATGGATCATAAAAATATCCTGAAAAATATATCCATTATATAACATTTCAATGGTGTTATAAAACACTCATAGAAAAATATAGGTTCGTAACATGGCATGTGTCTCAAGCAAGAAAAATTGATACAAAATTACATTATTGATTTGGTGATATATGAAACATAAACCCCATGAGAAGAAGATCATAAAACTGACATGTAAATACCCATAAAATTTGGCATAAGATTAATATATTACATTAATGGGTATTATATATACAAAAAATTAAATGAGAGGTTTATATGTCATTTATCTCATGGAAATAAAAAGTGTGATGAAATACCCTTACCTTATCTCGTGGCTTTTAGTGTAATGCACAAGAATCCTGTATAAAAAGTATAAGTTTTTTATACATTTTTAAATAACATATTCATATATATAATAACATATAATATTTTCTTTTTTCCTTCTATTAGGAAATTGTTAACAATTGTTGGTTAAACTTACATTTTGGGTTATAAGGGCTTTGTTTTCATAGGTGTTTTGACTTGTCATTCATGATACTCTTACATAAATCATGATTTAATTATTTAAAGAATGGAAAAATGAATTATACATCACATATGTTTAGTATATAATCATTTATTACAAACTATAACAGATAGATATATGAAATGGAAGACACTATTCAAGGAAATGAATGGTTGTATGTACGCATGAACGTTGTTTCTATTTTAATGGCATATTTAAAGAAAGAAAGTAAATGAAATATATGTATATATATACAACATCATTAAAGTATAAATTTTTTGTCATATATATCATATAATTTTACTAAATATATCATTAATACATTCCATGTAATGTGTGAATGAATAACATTTCTTTGAGGTGGCGGTAGCCCACACTTCAACAAACTATTTTATCATATTTACACAAAATGGAAGGCACGAAGGTTGTATTTACATAACAAATAACAAAGTATAAATAAATCAAGAATAATATTTATATATAACATAAAAAATACTTTACATAAAAATTCAAACCATAAGAGGTGGTAAAGGTAAAATGAACAATATCTTTTCATGAGGCAGTAGTTCATCGTACACAAGAATGGTATGTTCATTACCCATTATATGGAAGTGTGAATAAGTGTATGAAAAACCATTATCAGAACAACATATTTGTATATTGAGGATAATTATTCTATTATGTTTATATGGAATAATAATAATTGAGGTGGTGGATAAATAAAATAAAATAAAGGAGCTTGAGAAAGATGTTACCTCTTCTATGGGAAACTCCTTTGTGTTTTCACCAAAGGTCTACCTTGATTTGATTTTTTCCTAAAAAAGTATACAAGGAGGAAGAGGAGAATTTTTGGAATTTTATTTGTTAGATATTATCTGAACCTACATGGTTTGAGAGGTTTCAAGAACGGGGATAGGTGGTGACCTTTTATAAGGGTGGGAGGGACACACTTTGCATTTTTTAAAACATGTTATGTGTTCACAAAATTTTACCAAAAATATTTCATCAAAAATAAACAAAAATAAATATTTCAAGGTTTATGGACAACATATGTCTATAATATTTGTGTTGAATAAGTTTCTAGGTCATTTTTCCCTTAAGTTAGAGATTTATTCTCCTATTAAACATAATTTTTCCTTAATCACAATAAATAATTTAAATCAATTTCATTAATATTTTTAGTCAATAATTAAGTTGAACATATTAATGCATAATTATCTTAATTATTAAAACCATGTATTTGTGTTTTTAAAAAATATATCCACATACACAAAAAAATAATGATTATTGGTAATCTTGTTGACGTGGTTAGGGAGTGGTTTTTTTAAGTGAGAAAATTCAAAATATCATTAAGATTTTATATAAAAATTTAATATAAAAAGATTCAAATGACCTAAATTGGACAACTATATTTTTATTATATCTGGTTTTACATTAAATCAAACTTAAAATATAATTTAAATATATACAAAAATTAATTTTTAAATTAAAATTTAGTATTTATCACTCTTCATCAAAAACTTATGGTTGTCATAAAAATCCCAAAAATTCACACTATGCTAATTTAGATATAATGGATTCAAAATTTAAATTTATTCTATCGAATAAAATTTCTAAAATTTTGTAAATTTTTTTTATTATTATTTATTGGAGGACATAAAAATAATTTCTTTTGCAAAAAGAATATTTTAAAACCTTTAATGTCATTACCAAAAATTATATTTTTCACTATAACAATTATAAGTAATATTGGAATATTAGTTATTTATATTAATATTGGTAAATTTATGTAAATTTGGTAATTATATTATTTATGTGATTTTAATAAAAAAATTATGGTTTGTATAATCTTAGTGTTTCGTGTAACGCACACCAATTTGGTGTTGCATGTTGTACAAGCCAAGTCGATGTTGTGTGTAGCAAAAAACAAGTCGGTATTTCATATAGAGAAAATGTAACTTGGGGTGTCGTATAATTAATTCTTATCATGGTGTATTATACAACGTAATAATATCTTGGTTATTCCATATAACATAAGCTATATTCAGTGTTTTATGAAATTAAAAATATCACAAAGTATTAAATTAGTTCAATAAAATATTTTACAAAAAATCAAGGTGTTACATTATACTCCCTTAAAATGAATTTACCACTTGAAATTTATCTAGGTTATCAATTATTTAATACATTAAATCCTCATTCATATAAACCCACATCGTAAAAATGAATACTAAAACTTCCATTTAAAATGTAAGTCACAAACACAATGGTTACCAAAAGTGACATATTACTAGGTTTCCAAATAGGTGAATAGAGTTTTTGAGAGAAGATTGGACATGGAGGAAAAGAATAAATATTTATAAATAGTTATTTAGAACATCAATCGCAAATAAGTTAATGTTTAATTAAATATTTATGTACATAAAGTCCTAAATCTGTGACGATTTAAACAGTCATTGGTTCAAAAAAATATTTTATTTTTACAACATTTTTTTGATATTTTTTCTAATGTAAATATATTATTATTTTGACTAGGAAATAAGTAAATATAATGACTTGATATATTTCTACTAACAAAATTTCATTCTTTGATTGTTCTTTGATCAATTTCTAATTCATCCATTACTTCATGAAATTTATATCCATAAATTAAATATGACGCCTGAAGGACTAAAATGCACATCTAACAAATCTTAAGGCACTTAAAATAATAAATTTTTTAACTATTTATCTATAAAACATATTCAAAATCAATATGGTTTAGAAATTAATATCTATAGTTAAAAATTAACACTATTGGTTCATTATTAATATTTAATCATCAAATTGTTTAAAAATTTAAAATTAACCAGGACAACGTGTAGGCCAGTGGTAGGCATGAAAGCCTTATCATCCTTTTGTCATGGGTATAAGAATCATGACCTTATCATACATGATTTTTTTTCAAAAGGCATAGTGGTTGTACTTTTCTAAAACCACATCGATATAATTTACATATTAAATGTGATGGATATCCTTGAAATAAGGTTAACAACTAAATTGCCTTTTAGCTAAGCTTTTAAAAACAACCACAATACATATAGACTTCCTTAAAAGTTTAACTATATATTTTTAAAAAAATTTAACAATATAACTCCTCTAAAAGTTGAAAATCAAAAACATTATAAAGAATTTCATGAAATCATCTTAACAGTGATCCCCCATAAATCAAAAAATGGATATTGGTTATCATATTACAAGAATTTGAATACCCTCATCATATATTCTATTCAAAAATTTTATTAACATTAATTTACATAAAACCCTTTTAAACCATTCATGATTCATTATTCCCTATATTACATGATATATTCAATAAATTTGAGAACTTGTAAACTTCATCAATGGACTAATTTGTCGAAAAATTCTTTATCATTTCTGAGGTAATCTATACTATCCAATTTACTTATTCATATCCCACATATATTTATATAAACAACATTATCTTAACATAAGAGAAATATTAATGATTATATTTCTGTACTAAAAATATAACATTATCATTAAATAACTTTTCCAGTCAATTAGAAACATTCAACATAATCATGTAAATCCTTAGAGAAAAAATTAACTAGAAGATCCTTGTATATTTCACCATTCATATAACATAGTTCTTGAACCAAATACATTGAAACATTGATTATTATACTTTATCTAGATGCTATAATAAGTATACCTCATCCTATTACATATACCTCTTTCCTTTCACAATTTATCTATAGTTTCATCATCATTAACAATATAACCATTACTTGTAACACATTGTTAATTATCTTTGGAATCATTCCCATTATGAAATGAATTTTCATGAAGACCATTTATTCCACACTTAATGAATTTAATCTTTTATGATTTATTACGGATGCCAATATCCAAATCCCTTACGTTTACTAAACCCATCATTTTTCATTTTTAGTTACTTGCTTTGTGTCCTTGTTTTCAAAAGTCAAAAAAAACTCTTGTTCCTATTTGACATTCACTTGGGTGATTCTTTCCACATTATTGACACAAAAAGAACTGAATAAAATTCCCTCCATGGTCTCCATTAATAAAAATATATTCAAACTCCTTCCTTCTCTTACTTGGTGAGTCTACTAGTTGGTTAAGGTACGTGTTGTTGATCATGTTCCATGAAAACTGATTAGGCACGATCACAACATTCATAAAACTAGTTACTATCTCATTTGACTTCTCATCCTTAAATTTTTTTATCACATTCAATGTTAAACCAATTCAATATAGTACCTTCCATTGACTAAAACAAGAAAACATTTAATAAGAAACAATTATCATATTGAGGAAGCACATGATCAAGAAAAAACACTTATATAATGTATAATTATTACACATTCGTTAATATATGAAACCTTAGGTTTATGCTAGGATATTCGAGTCGAAATTATTATTAAATCCTTAATGATGGTTCATGAATTGTCTATTAATTTCCAAATAATATCATCCAGGAGTATCTTACCATGTTCATAGTAAGGCCTATTTTCAGGTACCATGTTATGTCGAGTGAGTCCCAATACACCTGTTAGAGTTCTTAATCCTAGGTACATTTGTTCAATAACCACATCCACTTATGGCATCCAGATAAGGCTATATTTCTAGGAAACTAATACCTCTATCTATTACCAAAATTTAGTACATTTTCTTTATGTTAACTCATTATTATTATTATCCATAGTGATATCCCTAGACAAATCCTTTGAAATATAACTAGTGATATCACTAAATTTTTCTAATCCTAGTTTCCAAAGATTATATAAACCTTCACTCTAGTACCTTATATAATGATTCTTTCCTTTAAAAAATTAAAATTTCATAGTTTCTTTGGAATACATAATTCATTACACAAACAGATGCCTAAATATTGTGTCAGTTTGGTGCCTTTGAAAGCATCAAACAAAAAAACGTCTAACTTAGTGAAATATATTCAATATTTCCCACAAAGATCTTCCCCCTTATTAATCATACTTAAAAACATTTCTTTATAATTTGGGGAAAGAAAACATAAGAAATAGGTGAGCTCGAATGCTTGTTAAGGATAAATAAATGAAATACGTAAGGATAACTTTAACATATGAGTATGAGAACATGATCATAACATTTTAAGATCAGACCGCTCATATTAAATATCATGAACATGAATCATAGAATAATGGTTGGTAGTTAATAAGGAATGAATCATTAGATAATCATTAGTATAATCAGTGAAATAATATCTAAGGAATAAGACATGGAATTTTTGGCATACACAAAAGAATATAAATAATTATGTCAAGGATACCTTTCAAGACCTTTATAAGGTGATATTCTTGGGTTGTGACCCTTGTACATTCTAAGTTTCAATAATATTCTACAACACATATACCTTCTTATTTTTGGTCTTGGGGTACAACCTATGTACCCTCTTAATTTTAGGCTTGGGATTCTACCCACATGACCCCATGCTTTTAGGCTAGGGTTATAACCCGTGTAACCTCTAATTTCATGTCATAGGCTATAGCCTGCATACGCGCTTACTTTCAGGATTAGGCTATAACATGTGTCCCCTATTACATTCAGGATTGGGTAAATCCCATGTTCCTTCCTACATTCAAGAATGAGATACAACCTGTGTAGCCATTGATCTAATATAAAGCTTATGATTACCCAATTCATTGGATGGAGGTATAGTTCCCACCCATATCTTAAAAAAATCATTCATACTTGTGGCACAAAACAAAAAAAAACCTTCATAATATCAGGACCCAAAAATATATGGGTTTTATAAACATCAAATCATTAACCATGAAATGAAATGGGTACCATTAAAATTTCATCACATAATAACTAATAGAAAAATGACAGGTTTCATAATAATTTCATTTAAGAGGACTTCGTAAAAATAAGTAGGATTCAAAAGAATATAACCCATCAAAGAGAAACAGGTTTCAATAGAATCATACTATCAAAAAATAAACCATTCAAGAAATAATATTAATGGAACCTATCACACTCGGGTTTTTTACTTTAGCCTTATATTCGACCCAGGTCAGGTCTTTGTTGTTTTTCTTGGGAACTGGGTGTGATAGTTTTGAGGTGTCAAGTTAGCATTTTGCAGTTTGGGTTTGGTTCCCAGATCATAATTTTAATTTTTTTAATTTTTTTTTGTTTTTAGCCAGTGTGTGGGTAGCTCACTGTACCAAAAGTTGTACGGTCAACCTAGGTACTCGTGTGGTCATTTCTTGAATGGGTAGAGACCGCTGCATAGCCCAGGAACGGTCACTTGAGCTAGGTAGAGAGACTGCACGATCACCCTACATTAAAAATAATTAATTCCTCTAAGTTGGAGTAAACTAAAATGAGAAATGAATTAAAGTAAAGGAATTAATTAATAAAAAATGGAGGAAAGTGAAATAAAATATTAAGAGTAGTTTTAAATAATAATATTATGTTTATTATGAGAGAATGTTATTATTGTTACTATTGGTGTTAATAATATTAATATTATTATTAACATTATTAATATTATATTGAATAATAATATTATTATTATTATTATTAGAGATTATTATTATTATTATTGACAATATTGATATTATTGTTATTCAATTTTTTGTTATTATCATTATTATATTTATTATAAATTTTTTTATGTGAGTTAATTCCCTCTTTTGGGTTTTATTTCTCCCTCTCTCTTCTCTCCCCCACTCTTCCATGCACAATCCCCCCCTCTCTATGAAGGTTTTAACCTCCCCCCTTTGCGCCTCCTTCTTGCACACCACCACCTCTGGCGACCTCTCCTCTATCAAGAAACATCCAGTTTCCCCGTAGCCTCTCACGCACAGCCCCATAGTCACCCTCTCTCTCCCCAAACGACCTAGCTAGTGCACCAATATCCCCCACATGAGCACCCCCTCTGACATCCCCTTCTTTTCTTGGATGGCCTATGAGGTCTCTCACTTCCTCTCCAATTCTTCAACCAGGGTGAAATCAATCTCGGGGTAAAGAATTTCACTCCCTTATTTATGGTTTTCGGTTTCCAGCAATTGGAGTTTTGATTTTTGGGGGTATTATATTGATATATTTGTTTCGATCTTATGGTTTAGGTGTTTTTGCAGGCTTCTTGAGGTGAAAATAAGGTCGGTTGAGGTTTGAATGGGTTTTATACCAGTTCTCCAAGGGAGTCTTGGTTCGAGGTTGGTGGTTCCATGATTAACCATTCACTGAAAGATTAATTATTCTTTCTTTTAGTTTTATTGTGTTTTATAATTATGTGTGGGGTAAAAAAGTTATTTTCGGTATGTTTTCATGTGCATTAAGTTTGAAAATAATTTATCTATGTGAAATTGGGTTTTTTTTCAGAAAAGTTATTTTACCATTTTAGGATTTTTTGTAAAATTTGATTAAATAATTCATGAAATATTTTCAATGGTGTGAATTATATTTTTCCATCATTAAGATATTGAGTTAATTTTAAAAGGTAGTTTTAATATGAAACTGGGTGTGTGTTAGGTGTAAAGATTTGTGGCACCATTTTTTATATTCTATAAATTGTTCTAATAATTCATTAAATCATCCATGTGGTTCGAAAGTGGTTTTTGCAGTTATTAAGCACTCATTAGATTTTAATGTGACAATTTTCTATTTAATTGAGTTTTTTTCATGTTTAAAACCATATTGAGTCACTTTGTAGTGTTTTTTAAATTGTGAAATAATCTTATTAAAAAATGTGTGACCTATAAAATTGTGTTTTTACATAGCCTTGATGTGTAGTTGATTTTTAAAAGTGGGTCTTGGGTGAAATTTTTGTGAAATGGAATTATGGGGTTTATTTAAAACTGTTTGATATGATGTGTTAATAGTTTGTTGAATTATTTAAAAGGTAAAATGTATGTTTGGTTAATTTTTTGGTGTGCGTAGGTTTTAAAAAATGGGTTTGTGATGTGCAAGTGGAGGTTTGTGATGCGTGATGCTTGGTTTGGTTGATAAACTTTTAAATTCATATTATGTGATGTGTGAAACTTAACTGAGCATAGTAAGGAAACCCATATATCTAGGCTGGCAGACTTGGACTAGTATGCTAGTGATCTGAAGTGGTTTTGTCCCTATCTCACGTAGCAATTTTTATGATGACAACACTAACTAAATTATGATGATGACTTTGGGGACCACTAGGTTATGAGTATTTTCCATGTTGGTGGATCATGCACGAGAAAAGATATTTGTAAGGGTTACTTTTACAACGAGATATGGTATACCTTGCACCCCACATCTAGCTAGTACGTAGTGGTGTTCCCTAGACTAATTCTCATTTATAATTTTTTACTTATAATTAGCATACTGTGGGCTAGTTTGGTATATTATAAAAGATAATATGTTTTTTAAAGTGGAATCCTTTGAGACTATTTTATTTAAAAGTGTTTTCATTGAAACTGCTTTATATTTTATATTGCACTCAATCATTGTTTTTCTGCTTTAATGTTATTTTCATTCAAATCAACCTAGTATTTCGTTAAATTATAATTATTGAAATTTTATTTGTCATTTAATGCTTAATGAATTGAATCTTTTATATGGGTCAAATCCTATTAGGCTTTGGCTCACACCCTGAGTACACCTTGGGATGTATTCATACATTTTTGTCTTTTTTTCTGGTTAAGGAAAGGCATATAGTGTTGGTATGTTAATTTTCTAGTGGTTTTGTTTGTGGATCTTGGTGGAGTGAGCTTCAAGATGATGCTCATCTTGTTGAACATAGTATTGGGGTGTTTTCTTTAGTTTCCCTTTGTGTCATTGACTTTTTCTGGATCTCATTTAACTATAAATTGGAAATATAAAATTTATTAATTGTGTGTTTAGTTAAAATATTCAGATATAATTTTTTGGTTTTTATGGATTATTTTAATATAATTAATTAAATTAATTTATTCCCTTCTGTTCTATTTGATACCCGAGAACTTGCATCAGACTATGGGGATCGGGAATGCCCTTCGGACCTTATGGTGGACCATTTTGGTGGACCATTTTGGGGTCAACCTAGGTTGGTTTGTGATAGAATGGTATCAAAGGCAGGTTTTCTCTTTAAGTCATGTTCCTTGGGGTATAGTCTGGGTATACAAGAGCTATTACTATCAGGACATGAAATTGTGGTTATGAGTAGGGTGTCCGGCCAACACATCTTATTATAGGACTTGAGTTACTAGGGGAAGCTGGGTTCCATTAGAGTTCTTTAGCCCTTGTGGTCTCTTATTATTTGGGAAATGAAATAGGAGATGGGTGAATGGTCTTAGTATGCTCATTGGGCCTCGAAATCAATTTGGATCCAGGGACTTTGTCCTAGAATACACCTAGTGACTGTGGTGTGATTTGAATATGGCCACTAAACATATGATCCAGACACCTATTGAAACTTGTTTCCTATTGCCTTGTTCTAGGGATCATTGTTGTTGAATCGAGGATGTTTGATTTATAAGTAGATCTGAATTGGTTTTAGGGAAGCAGAAAATGTTTTGAAAAGAAGTTCTTTAAAATTGATGTGTATAGTTTGAATAGTGTGGGATGCATGTTTTGGTTTTGAAAAGTGTAAAGGTTTCATTTTGATTATTTGTGTTCTCAAGGGAAACCACATGCATGGGTATATATGGGAAGGTGAATAGTCAGTGGAGTGATTAGATGAATGCTTCGATGAACATGAGGTGGGTGCTCGGTGTGGCACCAGAAGATTCATGTTTGAGGTCTTGAGACACCATTGATGATTGTGGAACATACAAACCCTATTTTTTCAAAAATCATTATAAATGATAATTTGGTGTTTTGATAACCAATGATTTTTTGGTGTGCCTTTTGTATTTTGGGAATTTATTTTGAGAGGTGTTCCAAGATAATAAATCTTATTGGTTGAATTGTTTCTTGAGTTGGATTCCTTTTTGGTAATTTGGTGTGAAAGTGTGTGGTTAGTAGATACTTTTGGAAAGTGCTTTGGGAAGCCCTTGTGGTGGTTCCCTCTATGTGTTTAGTTTTTTCTTATAGTGTTTCTTATCCATTGGACAAGTTTTATTGTATCCATGGTTTTCATTCAAGGATAGTGTGTGCCCCCACATAGAATTGAAGTATATTCAAAGTGCAGGCATGGGTGATCCATCGATGGAAGACCCTCCATTTGATCAAAATGAGGAATCCCTTTCATTATGTCCATTTCTACTCTATTCAGTAATTAGGATCCTAGTTTAGTGGATGAGTGGTTTTGGAAGGTTGGGAGAGGCCTTAGTTCCTTAGGTTTCCTGATTCATCAAAGGAAATGTTTGACGTCATTGTGTCTGAAGGTCCTGTTTGAGAGAGGAAAAGGGAATTTCAGTAAGGAAAGGTGAAAGTGGTATGGGTTGTCAGTGTTGGATGTATTGGAAGGGGCCCTGGTCCTCTCATCAAGTTCATCTAAGTGGAGGACCTTGTTGGGTCACTAATGTGGAAAATCCAGTTTGATGACAAAAGTGGGTGATGCATGTGCATCATTTAATCCCATGTCATTGTAAAGGTTCCCTGTAGAAGTGAGTTGTTGGAAAGGTGTGTAGTATTCTTTTGATAGTATTTGATCACGGTGTGTTTTCTTGTGGAACCAATAGGATGATTTTCAATTGGTAGTTTCTAATTCTTGACTACGAGGTAGGAGATGCTTCAACCATTAAAACACCATTCATATGACTTGGAGTGAAGCAGACGTATAGTCAAGAAATCCCAAAGGCTGTAAGTGACCTTGGTCTTGTGTCTATTTTCAATTTGGAAAATGATGATAGTTTATGTTTTTCAATGAATCTGTTGTGTTCACTACGATCCCTTTGGATTGAGGGGTTATGAGGACCCTATTTCGTTTCTATGAACTGTGTGATGTCTTCTATGAGGTTTTTATTTTCTATGGTTGGACCCCTGTAGTGGGGTTTTAGGTTGTGCGGGAAGCCCCTAGGTTAGTTCATGTTGGGATTTCCATGTCAGAACATTCCTTCTAGTTCATTAGATTACCTTTATGGTGGGGAATCTGTTCGGGCCTCCCCCTGTTGGTATCACTGTTCTGTCTCGAGTGTTAGTTTCCTCTTATAGTGGTGAGTCTACTTGGGCCTCCCCATATCAGTAATATTGTTCCTGTAACATCCCGATATTTTATGATAAGTATTCTATTTTAATGTCATGTATTTTATGCTACAACAAGATTATATTATGCTATACGCAACATCGTATTAGCTTGCAGTATACGCAACACTATTCTTAGATTGTGTTACACACAATTTCAAGTTCATTTTATAATAGTCACTCTATGCAACATTGAGTGTGTGTGTGTGTGTATATATATATATATATATATTCCATGTATAAATGAAATATGGTTGGATTTTGTTATACAAAACAACAAAGGATTCGTGTACTATACACAACCTTGACTTGGCTTGCATTACACGCAATCACGACCTTCCTCGATAGCATGTGTTGTACGCAATACCGGGTTTTACTAAACAACGATATATTATTATAATATTGCTATGAAGTAGCCGTTTTGAATAGAATTAAATAAATTTTGAATTTTATAATATTATTATTCATCTTACAAATTTTCTAGAACATGGTATAAGAACAAAATAAATTTTTCGGGTAAAATAAGTATTTTTTAAAAAATGCAATTTTGTCCCATTTTGATGGCGCACTCACTTTAAATCTAGTTTTTTACATGTTTATAAGTTCAATTTCATAAAATAAAATTCTTCTTTGAATCAGGATATAAAAATTTACTTTGGATAAATTTTTCATATTATTCTGATAAATTTCATGTTTTAATGAATAGTAAAGACATGGTATATTTTAATTAAAAACAACTTTTTTCATCGTAATAACTTATGTGGTTAAATTATAATATTGAATGGTTTTAAAGTATAAATAGAATATATTATTACCATTTAATATAATCTATGTAATCAGCATTGATTTTACCTTGAATTCATTGGTTAAATCAATTTAATCTTTTGCAATGTTTTAAATAAAAACTAGTTTTCTTTCGACAACGGGATTAATTTTAATTTAATTTCTGCAACTTTTGTGTATTGAATTTGGAAAAATGGATTCTATATTTGGAATAAGTGGGTCCAAATTATGTAAATAATCTACTTTTTTTTTGGTCATTCTGAATAGTAACTACGGTAAATTTTATTTACCACAATAAAAGGTAATCAGGTAATTAAGGGTAAATATAAGATTATAAAATTACCCTAAAACCTGAAAAAATCATATTGGATGAATAAAAGTCGAGACATATCACCTAAGGGTTGGATTAGATTCATTTTATGGACTTTTGACCATGAAAATAATTTAATTATTATTAAAACCAAAGAACGTGACAACATGTCACTCTCTTAAATATTAAAAGTATAATAATTTTAAGTTAATGATAAACTTCATGAAACTTCAAACATGAATAGTCTCCAGAAATATAACAAAATTGTCTACATCATGAGAATTTATTTATAATTTTTAGGGATTAAATAATTATCATTAATTGTGACACAATAGTGATGCAGAAATTGTTTATCTAGTGAAAAAATCAAGAATATAGTTTTTATTTAATTAATAGTGACCATAAAATTCACAAAACCCTGACCCAAACTTATTTTTCATGTAAATGTAATCCCTAATAATCCAGTGGTCTAATATATGTCCATTTTGAACCTTATAAAAGTTATTATGACACTTATATTATTTTATTTTAAATGATGCCAAAGTTGTCACCTTCATAATTGAATAAATATAACAATTTAAATATTGTGATTTTAAGATTATAAATTCAAGTAAAAGTATTATTGTGAAATGTGATAGATTTATCTTCATCATAGGATTTTAATTTTAATTTTTATGCAAAAAATATGTATATTAAATAATTATACAAAAATGTTGTAGTAGTTATTTTATTAAGAGATAAACCAAATAAATGGCTTCAAAAATAATAAAATAAATATTATATGCACTATTTAATGTGATACACTAATTTTATATATACATATGAAATTTTATGAATCTATTAAATCTTTTTGTTTTAACATATCGTCTGTATATATTTTATTTAAATTCAAATAAATGAATAGTGTCAAAATTGACACTATTGTTATTTTATAAAAATAACATATTATAAAATTGTTTATAAATCACAAAAATATATGAAAATAATAAATTTAAATTTATATTCTGTAAAATGATATAAAGTATCCAATTATGGACAATTCAAAACAAATAAGTAATTATTTGTTATAATTTAAAATTTAGAATGTTATTAACAAAAATAAATTTAAATTGATTAAGTAAGGATAAATCAAGTTGATAATGTTTAAAAATAATTTCTTAACATGTCTAAATTTTATTGGATGATGATACTAAAACCCTATCTCATCTAATATTCTAATATGAGTCATTTTATAGGTTTTTATGTGGGGTTAGATTTATTATAAATTAATATTTTTAAGATTTCCAAAGGTGCCCCTCTCCTCCCTTATAAAACGGCACCTCCTCACTATCTTCCCCACACCAATTTGAGCCTTCAATATCGGCCAAACCCTGCCAAATTCTCTTCTACACTTCCCTAGAAACATTCTAGAGGTTATGGATTTCTTCAAAGACCAATTTTAGTGCCCTAAGAGGAGGTCTCAAACAGGCGCTTCAAAGAAGAGGTAATGTTCGTTACCGATTCTTTCAACTTTATTTCTTCTTCTACTTCTTCTTCTATAGTTGTTTCATTATGAATTAATAACATTAGTATCATTAATATACTTATATGTTATTATAAGTATGAAACAAACCAATTTCACCATCTATCCATCCAATGGAAAATGAAATCACTCCGCGTGCGTACGTATGGAATACTGTCTCCACGCCGTGGTGTAATCTATTTTCCAACACCACCTTAATTGGATGGGTATAATGATGTAAATAATGACTATATATGATTATTTTAAAGTGATGTTGATTCTGAAGTATTATACATACACTTCAATACAATTCCATGATCATGGGAATGATATCATCGCTCGTACATATGTACGGACTACCGTCTCCACGACGCGATGAGATTCATTCTCAATGATTAACCATTTATGAATGATTATAAAGTATATATAATAAGTAATCATGAAATACATGACATAATAATGATACTGGATTTATGTATATATATATGTATGTAATATACTTAATTCCATTCAATTCAATAAGGAAACAAAAACAGCGTTCATGCGTACGTACGGCCTACCGTCTCTATGAACAGTGTATTTCTTTACATTTATTGATCTATTATATATTTGTATATTATGATTATATAATATATATATAAATCATGTTTTACATTCTGGATGTATGTTATCATGATCTATGTAATCATATGAATAATTACAAGTTAAAACATGAACGAAAAATGAAACGATTTTACACAAAACACTACTTTAACATGAATTTACAAAAAAACAGGTAATGTAAAGTCATAAGTGAACCATATATGATATAATAACAATGAATATGATTCTGTAATAAGTCAATGTCATTATTTAAATCATTATACAGGAGGTTTGGATATGTACGAAGCATATCGGACCTAAGGTAAGGGATAATTATTCCAATCTCATTCTTATCTGAGATTGTTTATTCGTAAGTATTTACTGGGGTTATGATTATTATCCATGTCCATATGTTCTCAAAATGTTTTCATAAAATTTTTACTTTTCTTCCATGTATGTTTAAAGTCATTTTTACCCTTTTCTAATTTTACCACAACCTAAGGAATGAATCTTTATTTTACGAGGTACTTTTTTGACTTTTCTAACAAAAGTACAAGAAAAATTTTATTTTTTATTTATATTTCATGAATGGATTTTTACGATTTTATAAAGACTTATTTTCATGAATCTTATTCTAAAAGATTTCATGAATATTTTCAACAAAATACTTTTCATTTAAATTTGCATGGAATTTTGTGAAACGAAAATGATTTTGAAGAATAAAAGATATTTTCCTCAAGAATTCATTTCAAGTGTTTTATCAAAACTATTTTCCATCTAAGATGACATTATTTTATATGTGTATGTTTCAAGTATAAGGTACCTATGATTTATGTGGTTTCACTTTTTTTATTTTGAAATGATATCCATTTATTTTATGTGGATTATTTGATGATGGGATGATGTTTATGAAACCCATTTTATTTATTGAGTTATTATTAATGATGTATGTTTATTTTGTGGCACAAGTAAGAATGATTTCATTATGAGATGGGTGGGACATATATCTCCCTCCAATGCATTGGGTAAAGATTTATATCTCATGAGATAGACAAGGCTAGAACGGTAAGTTAATCTGGTTCAGTGTTACAGGACTGAAATGAGGAGTGAACTTGATTCAGAAAAGGACTTTGTCCACTAAGATGGTCTTGGCACAATGCCTTGGATACTATGGAAATCATAACAAGTGCTGAATGGTTTCCAAAACTACATGTTTTATTCCAATTATATTTTAGAATGGTTGATGTTCCATTATGATATATTCCTTACATACTTCCATGATTTATGTCTTTGCTCAGGATTTTGATGTTTAAATTTCATGTTCAAGTTTTTTTTTGCTTTCAAATGTTTATAGATTGTTTTATGTTATCTATTTTTGCCCTTACTGAGCATTTGAGCTCACCCTTTTTATGTTTTATTTTCCCCAGGAAATAAAGAAAGGTTTTAGCTAAGGAAAAAAGGGGGGCAGATCTTTATGGGAGATTTTGAAGATCTTACACCGCGATTAGAAGATTACATTCCAAGTTTCAAAAGACACTAAACTATTACGGTCTTTGTCTGTCTGTTTTTTTTATGTATTAAGTATTCCAAAAAAGTAATGTAATGTCCATGTACGTCAAGCTTCGGGTCTTTATAGTTGGTATAAAAGGAAAGTTTTAGTCAACCTTTGGAAACTAGGATGCGAAAACGTTAGTGAGATCCCTAAAGATATTTCTAAGGTATGTTTAGGGATGCCCCTAAGGATAAGTGTACATATAGGATATAGTCCTAGAACTATGGTAACAATATTAAAATTTAACCTAAGATGTTATATATTGATGGTACTCCCCCATTACTATGTTCTTTTCCCTATCATGATGTTTTCCTCTCACAATTTTCTTTTTGGGTTTTAGAAAATGGATGGAAACAGGAAGATTCATGATAATGGAGGATATGATGGACAATAGAATGATATTATTCATGATAAACCAAATGAAACGGGATTTGGAAGTCCAAAAATCGTTATTATGACTAATCAGAAATCTCATAATATGATCAATAATCTCAACTTTGTTATGTTTCCCGACTCGGATAATAAGAGAAAGATGGAGTTTCATGATAATCATAGAGGAAATAAAGTTCAATTTCCCTCATGTAAATCATGTAGGAAGAGGCATCGAGGAGATTGTTTCCAAGGAACTGGAAGATGCTTTGGGTGTGGAAAAGAAGAACACAAAGCCAGTAAGTGCAAAAGAAAAGGTTCAGTTAACACCATGGACAAGGATAATGGTATTGCTACGACATCAAAAATGATTAGATGTTTTAAATGTGGAATGTACGGTAATTGTGCAAACCAATGCCCTAAGGGAAAATCTCATGAAGAGAATCAGCATGGTCATATGGGCAGTATTTATTTGGATGATGATGAGGAGACTACAAATGATATATGAGATGAAAGAAGTGTTCAAGCTCAGACAATTGTTTAAGAAGTTAGTGGAATGATTGTATGTTTATAAAGAATAATGTATGGTACTATGGAATAAATAATCATCTAAGGATTGTTACATTATTGTTTTTCCTGAACTATTTGAAAGTATATGATGAATGGTACCAATAACCATGGAAGGTTATTTAGATATTTTTTGAAAGTAGATGATATGCGCATAATCTAGGGATAAGGAGAAAATGAAATGTTTGACAGTATTCATGAGCTCATGACTAATATAAGGAAATAGTTATATCATGGTTTGAGTATATAGAATTTTGTTTTTTTGGTATGTGGAAAGAGGTAACTATTGACAGCACTCATGTTTTCACTAAGATTCAATGGGTATTCATTTTTCAAGAGAATACATGATTAAGGACATTGAAAATTTGGAATGTGACCAATAAGACATATCTTCTGATATATGGGGATCAACGATGGTATTAACATGCTTGTTATATGAAATATCTGGTAATCATTTTCACTATATTATGAGATTGGACTGCAGTATTATGGATAAGCCTAAAGATTGGAATGGATTATGTTAGAAATAAGTTATTATTATTTAAGGATAGAAGTTTTTTTGATATTATTGATGGGATGTTATAGTAATGTATTTTTAGAAAAAAGGACAACCTACAGGATGGGTGATAGCACATCGCGTCAAACAAGGCTGTGGAAATCGAACCCACAAATGAAGTGAGACATGCCATTATTGCCTACCACTGGCCTACAAGAAGTCCCTAGTTAGTGGAAATTAGTTTTATTTTATTAAGTGGTATGATAAGTAAATTATAAGTCCTTTTTTGGAACCATATAAGATTAATCTCACTATAATATGGACTTATAACTTGTGCTAAACTTTTTTTTTTGAAACAGATGGAATGACCCGTCATTCTATCACATGATCTGCTAACGCTTCACAAATAACAAATTCAACTTCATTTCTTTAAGAGATGAAGTGGAAATTGTTCAATTCACGAACAGTAGTGAGATTGTACCAAAATCATGTAAGTATTTATTTTAATTCATCAACGTTAGGGATATGATCTTGAAAACCAAAAATGTTGTCATATTCCCTTATATCCGATGAATCATATGGTACTTTAGATCATCACAAATTTATGGCTTTGTGATTGTTGGTTTTTTCATAGCCCTGTTCTCTACCACTCTCCATCAGATCATGATGGTTAGATTTTTCTTCCATATCCATATTTTCACCTATGTTCTCTTATGTGGGAACCCAAGTGATGAGTTAATTTTGGTATCCATTTTGTTTCTAACATTCCTTTTTAAAATTAAGTTTTAGCAATCCTTTTTATGATGTGGGTTTATATGAATGAAGCTTTCAAGTAGTAAACGATTTATAACCCCGATGAATTTCGAGGGGGAAATTCATTTTAAGGGGGTAGAATGTAACAACCCGATATTTTATGATAAGTATTCATTTTTAATTTTATGTGTTTTATGATACAACAAGATTATCTTGTGCTATACGCAACATCGTATTAGCTTGCAGTATATGCAACACTATTCTTAGATTATGTTACACACAATTTCAAGTTCGTTTGATAATAGTAATTCTATGAAACATTGAGTATATATATATATTCAATTTATAAATGAAATATGGTTAGATTTTTTTATTCAAAACAGCAAAGGAGTCTTGCACTATACACAACCCTAACTTGGCTGGCATTACACGCAATCGCAACCTTCCTCGATAGCGTGTGTTGTACGCAATACCGGGTTTTACTAAACAACGATATATTTTTCTAATATTGTTATGAACTAGCTTTTATGGATAGTATTAACTAAATTTTGAATTTTATAACACTATTATTCATCTTAAACATTTTCTAGAACATGGTATAAGAACAAAATAAATTTTTCGGGTAAAATAAGTATTTTTCAAAAAATGCAGTTTTGCCACCTTTTGAAGGCACACCAACTTTAAATATAGTTTTTGACATGTTTATAAGTTAAATTTTACAATATAAGATTCTTCTTTGAAATAAGGATATAAAAATTTACTTTGGATAAAATTTTCATATTATTCTGATAACTTTCATATTTTAATGAATAGTAAAAACTTGCTATATTTTAATTAAAAATAACTTTTTTCATCATAAAAACTTATGTGGTTAAATTATAATATTGAATGTTTTTAAAGTATAAATAGAATATATTTTTACCATTTAATATAATTTATGTCATTAGCATTGATTTTACCTTGAATTCGTTGGTTAAATCAATTCAATCTTTTGTAATGTTTTAAAGAAAAACTAGTTTTCTTTCAACAATGGGATTAATTTTAATTTAATTTATGCAACTTTTGTGTATTGAATTTGGAAAAATGTATTCCATATTTGTAACTAGTGGTTCCAAATTATTTAAATAAGCTACTTTTTATTTTTGGTCATTGTGAATAGTATCTACGGTAAATTTTATTTACCAGTGTAAAAGGTAATCGGGTAATTAAGGGTAAATATAAGATTATAAAATTACCCTAAAACCTGAAAAAACCCTATTGGATGAATAAAAGTAGACCCATATCACCTAAGGGTCGTATTAGATTCATTTTATAGACTTTTGACCATGAAAATAATTTAATTATTATTAAAACCAAAGAAAGTGACAACATGTCACTCTCTTAAATATTATAAGTATAATAATTTTAAGTTAGTGATAAACTTCATGAAACTTTGAACATGAATAGTATCCAGAAATATAAAAAAAATTATATACATCATTAAAATTTATTTATAATTTTTATGGATTAAATAATTATCATTAATTGTGACACAATAGTGATGCAGAAATTGTTTATCTAGTGAAAAATCAAGAATATAGTTTTTATTAAACTAATAGTGACCATAAAAGGCACAAAACACTGACCAAAACTTATTGGTAATGTAACTTTAAACCCTAATCATTCAATGGTATAATATTTGACCATTTTGAGCCTTATAAAAGCCATTATGACACTTATATTTTTTATTTTAAATGATTCCAAAGTTGTCACCTTCATAATTTAATAAATATAACAATTTAAATATTGTGATTTTAAGATGATAAAATCGAGTAAAAGTATTAATGTGAAAGGTGATAGATTTATCTTCATCATGGGATTTTATTTTTAATTTTTATGCAACAAATAATTATATTAAGTAATTATTCAATAATTTTGTAGTAATTATTTTATTAAGAGATAAACCAAATAAATGGTTTTAAAATAATAAAATAAATATTATATAGACTATTTAATGAAAAAAACTAATTTTCTAGATACATATGACCTTTTATGAATCTATTAAAGATTTTATTTCGAACATATATTCTGTATATATTTTATCTAAATTCAAATAAATGAATAGTGTCAAAATTGACACTATTGTTATTTTATAAAAATAACATATTAAAAAATTGTTTAAAAATCAAAAAATTATATGAAAATTATAAATTTAAATTTATATGGTCTAAAATGTTATAAATCATACAATTATGGACAATTCACAACTAATAAGTAATTATTTGTTATAATTTAAAATTTATAATGTTATTACCACAAATAAAATTAAATTGATTAAGTAAGGATAAATCAAGTTGATAATGTTTAACAATAATTTCCTAACATGTCTAAATTTTATAGGATTAGGATATTAAAACCCTATCTCATATAATATTCGAATATGAGTCATATTTGGAGGTTTTTATGTGGGTTTAGATTTATTATAAATTAATATTTTTATGATTTCCAAAGGTGCCCCTCTCCTCCCTTATAAAAGGGAACCTCCTCCCTCTCTTCCTCACACCAATTTGAGCCTTAAAGCTCAGAAAAACCCTGCCAAATTCTCTTATAAACTTTCCTAGAAACATCCTAGAGGTTATTGTTTTATTCAAATACCAATTTTAGTGCCCTAAGAGGAGGTCTCAAAGAGGCGCTTCAAAGAGGAGGTATTATATGTTACCGATTCTTTCAACATTATTTCATCTTCTACTTCTTCTTCTTTAGTTGTTTAATTATGAAGTAATAACATAACTATCAATCATATACTGATATGTTATTATAAGTATAAAACAACGATATTTCACCATCTATCCATCCTATGGAAAATGAAATCACCGCACGTGCATACGTACGGAATACCGTCTCCACGTCGTGGTGTAATCTATTTTCCACCACCACCGTACATGGATGGGTATAATGGTGTAAATAATGACTATATATGATTATTGTAAAGTGATATTGATTCTGAAATATTATACATACACTTCAATACAATTCCACGATCATGGGAATGATATCATCGCTCATGCGTACGTACGGACTACCGTCTCCACGACGCGATGAGATTCATTCTCAATGATTAAACATTCATGAATGATTATAAAGTATATATAATAATTAATCATGAAATATATGACATAATAATTATACTGGATTTATGTATATATATGTATGTATGTTATATACTTAATTCCATTCAATTCAATAAGGAAACGAAAACAGCGTTCATGCATACGTACGACCTACCGTCTCCATGAACGGTGTATTTATTTCCATTTATCAATCTATTATATATATGTATATTCTAAATATATATTATATATAAATCATGTTTTACATTCTGGATGTAATTTATCATGATCTATGTAATCATATGAATAATTACATGTTAAAACATGAACGACAAATGAAACGATTTTACCCAAAACGGTACTTTAACATGAATTTACAAAAGAACGGGTAAAGTAAAGTCATAAGTGAATCATATATGATATAATAACAATGAATATGATTATGTAATTAGTCAATGACATTATTTAAATCATTATACAGGATGTTCGGATACGTACAAATCATATCGGACCAAAGGTAAGGGATAATTATTCCAATCTCATTCTTATCTGAGAATGTTTATTCATAAGTATTTACTGGGGTTATGATTATTATCCATGTCCATATGTTCTAAAAATGTTTTCATAAAATGTTTACTTTTCTTCCATGTATGTTTAAAGTCATTTTTTACCCTTTTCTACCTTCACCACAACGTAAGGAATGAATCTTTCTTTTACGAGGTACTTTTTTGACTTTCCCGACAAAAGTAAAAGAAAAATGATATTTTTATCTTCTACGGAATGAATGGATTTTTACAATTTTATAAAGCCTTATTTTCATGAAGCTTACTTCAAAAGATATCATGACTATTTACAAAAAAATACTTTTCATTTAATGTTGATGAAATTTTGTAAAACGAAAATGATTTTTAAGAAAAACGATATTTTCCTCAAGAATTCATTTCAAGTGTTTTATCAAAACCATTTTCCATCTAAGATGATATTATTTCATATGTGTATGTTTCAAGTATAAAGTCTCTATGATTTATGAGGTTTCACTTTTCTTATTATGAAATGATATTTATTTCTTTTATATGGATTATGTGATGATGGTATGATGTTTATGAAACCAATTTTATTTATAGGGTTATTATGAATGATGTATGTTTATTTTGTGGCACAAGTAAGAATGATTTCATTATGAGATGGGTGGGACCTATATCTCCCTCCAATGAACTGCATAAATATTTATATCTCATGAGATAGACATGGTTGGAATGGTAAGTTAATCTGATTCAGTGTTACAGGACTGAAATGAGGAGTGAACTCGATTCATAAAGGGACTTTGTCCACTAAGATGGTCTTGGCAGGAATGCCTTGGCTACTATGGAAATCATAACAAGTGCTGAATGGTTGCCACAATTACATGTTTTATTCCCATTATATTTTATCATGGTTGATTTTCCATTATTACATATGCCTTATGTACTTCCACGATTTATGTCTTTGCTCAAGATTTTGATGTTTAAATTTTATGTTCATGTTTTTTTGCTTTCAAATGTTTATGGATTGTTTTATGTTCCCTATTTTGGCCCTTACTGAGCATTTGAGCTCACCCTTTTTATGTTTTATTTTCACCAGGAAATAAATAAAGGTTTTAGGTAAGAAAAAAAAGGGTGGAAGATCTTTATGGGAGATTTTGAAGATCTTACACCACGATTAGAAGATTACGTTCTAAGTTTCCAAAGATACTAAACTATTATGATCCTTATGAGTCTGTTTTTGTTATGTATTAAGTATTCCGCAAAAGTAATGTAATGTCCATGTACGTCAAGCTTCGAGTATTTATAGTTCCATCCCTGGTATTGGTTTCATAGTTGGTGGTATCATTTAGAGCCATCCAATTCCAATCCCATTCCTCAAGAAAACATTGGGGTTGACGTGCACCCAATGGTAAGGTGAAGATTGGAAATGGTTGCATCAGTTGAGTTTGTAATTTGTTTCTAGTGAAATGTGTTATCCTCTTTGGGAGTGTTTAAGGTGTTTTTTCTTGGATATTGAATTTTTTATTGTTATAGGTTCTTTCTTTTGATTATCATCTAGTGGTGTATTGGCTTTTGGGGGTGGGTGTCACTTGGTGGGGTTTCCTTTTTTGGACTCCCGAGTTTATTTTTTCCAGTCTTTTCTCTATTTTTTCGGTGTTCTTGCTTCTCTTTTGTGACGATTGTTAGGAACCTCTTTGAGGTGATAGGGTGTACTAGTTCAGTTTTCAAAGTAATATTGGAATGGATTTGCAGGGGTGGAAGTCATTTATGGTGGGAATAATTGGCAGACCTGAGTTTTTTATTTAGCCTTAGACCTAGCCTAGGTCGGGTCTCAGTTTTTTTTCTTAGGATCTGGGTGTGATAGGTTTGAGTTCTCAAGTTAGCGTTGTTGTAATTTAGGTTTTTGTCTGAATTCAGAATTATAAATTTTGGAAAATCTATGGCCTTTAGGCCAGTGCGTGGGAACTACATAGTATTGGAAGTCATGCAGTCTGCCCAGGTACATGTGCGGTCACTTCTTGAATTGGCAGAGATCACCACATTTCCCATGAAAAGTGGCTTGAGCCATGCAGGGTGACTGCACAGTCACCTGACATTAAAAATAATTAATCTATTGAAGTGGGAGTAAATTATGATGAGAGATTAATTTAATTGAAGGAATAACATAATGAAATAAATATATGGAAGTGAAATAAAATTATAAGAGTATTTTTAAATAATAATATTATTATTATTATGAGAGAATATTATTATTATTAATATTGGTGTTAAAAATATTAATATTATTATTAACCTTTTTGATCTTGTATTAAATTATAACAATATTATTATTATAGAATATTATTATTATTAATATTACTAATATTATTATTATTATTGATATTATTATTATTCAAATTGTTATTGTTATCATTATTGTATTTATTATAACCTTTTTAAGTGGGTTAATTCCCTTTTTTGGGTTCCATTTATCCCTCTATCTTATCATCCACCTCTTCCACACACCATCACCCACCCCCCCTCTCTATTCAGGTCGCACCTCCCCCCCCCCATGCACCTCTTTCCTGTGAACCACCACCTCCCGCGACCTATCCTCCAGCTATCCACCTCCGGTTACCCCGCAGCCTCTCGCATGCACCCCCGCATACACCCCTCTCTTCTCACATGACCTAGCCTATGCCCTGAACAACCACGCACGTGTTCTCCACCTCCGGCATCCCCTTCATTGCATGGCTATCCTCTGAGGTTGCTCGCCACTTCCCCTCTTCTTCTGTCACGGTGTGATCTATCTCTGGGTAAGGATTTTCTCCCACTTATTTAAAGTTTCCGGTTTCCAGAAATTGGGGTATTGATTTTTAGGTTCCTATCTTGATCGGTTGGTTTTGGTCTTCTATTTTGGTGTTTTTGTGTGCTACATGAGGTGAGGATAAGCTCAGTTGATGTACTAATGGTTTTTACACCATTATTCTAAAAGAGTCTTGGTCAGAGGTAGGTGGTTCCATGCTTAACCATTTTATTACAAATTAATTGTGTTTTCTTTCATTTTTCATGTGTTTTATAAATTATGTGTGAGGTGAGAAAGTCATTTTTGGGATGTTTTAAGAGATTTTAGTATTAAAAGAATTTATCAATGTTTAATTGTGCTTTTGTGTGTGCAATGTTTGTTTTAAATTTTTTGGATTTTTTTTAAAAATTGTTTTAATTATTCGTGAAATTTCTTAAATGGTACGAATTATATTTTTACATCATTGGGATATTCAGTTAATTTAAATGGGGTGTTTTTATATGAAACTAGATGTGTTCTAGGTGTAAATATTTTTGGCGCCATTTTGTATATTTTATAATTTGTTAAAATGATTCATTAAATCATCCATGTGGTGAAAACGTGGTATTGGAAGTAAATAATCTCACGTATAATTTTAAAGTGACACTTTTCCCTAAAATTGTGTGTTTTTTATGTTTAAAGCCATATTCTTCCATGTGGTAGTGTTTTTTAAATTGTGCAATTTTCTTATTAAAATATGTGTGACCTGAAAAATTGGGTTTTGAAATTGCCTTGATGTGTAGTTAATTTTTAAAGTGGGGTTTGGTTTCACTTCTAGTGAAATGACATCATGGTGTTTATTTTAAATTGTATTATAAATTTTCTTAATTGTTTGTTAAATTATTTAAACGGTGAAAAGTATGTTTGAGAAATATTTTGGTGTCTGTATGTTTTCAAAAATGGGTTTGTGATGTTCATGTGGCGGTTTGTGAGCCATGATGATTGGTTTGGTTGATAAATTTTGAATGTGGTATTATGGGACCTTTGAAACTTGATTGAGCACAGTAGGGTATTCTAGGTATCTATGTGGGTGGGCTTGGACTAGTATGCCTATGATTCAGAGTGTTTTCTTCCATGTTTCATGTATCATGTTTGATGATGACAACACTAACTAAACTATGATGATGATGATGATGGGGACCACTAGGTTATGGGAATGTTCCCTGCTAGTGGATCATGAATGAGAACAGATGTTTGTTAGGGTTAATTTTACATAAATATATAATGTACCTAGGGCCCTATAACGTTCTAGTGCCTAGGGGTGTTCATGTGACTAGTTCCCATTGATTATTTTGTACCGATTGTTGGCATACAGTGGGATAGGTTGGTATTTTTTAAGTTCTAGCGTGTTTTTTTAAAGTGGTATCTTTTGAAAATGTTATATTTAAAAGTTTATTCTTTGAAAATACATTATATTTTCTGTTTCACTCATTCAAATTTGTTATAATTTAAATTTATTTTCATTAAAATTTTCCTAGAATGTCTTTAAATTATAAAGATGGAATGTTTGTTAGTCAATTAAGGATTACTGCATGGAATATTTTATCCAGGTTGTATCCTACTAGGATTTCTCACACACCCTGCATACACATTTGGGTGTATGCAGACTTTGTTGAATTTTTTTTTCAGGTTAATTCAAGGCGTGTTGTGTTGGAAGGATGAGTCTCTAGTTGTTTTTGTTGTGGATCTTGGTGGAGGTAGCTTGAGGATGTTCCTCCACATATTTCATAGAGGATTGGAGTGTTTTTTTAGTTTCCCATTGTGTCATAGAATTTGTTTGGGTCTTGATTAGCTATAAATTAGAAATCTAAATTTTAATAATGGTTTGTTTTGTATAAATTTTGGGTTATTTTAAAACAATTAATGCAGGTTAATTGTTATCTTGCATTCTATTTGATACCATGGGACTTGTGGTAGCCTATGTGGATCAGGAATGTAACATCCCATATAAGTAATGAATAATAGATATTATTATTATATATGTCTATTTATGAATTAGATAGTGTTTAATAAGCTTAAAATGAGAATAAATCCAATCTTAAGCATGGAATACACTAATATTTTTAAAAGATTGTTTTACTTCCTTTTGATGGAAAACCATTTTTAAATCAAAATTTTGAAAATTTAATAAGATCTACTTGTCAAAATAAACTTATTCATTATGATTGGGACATTGAAATTTACTTTGGATAAATTTTTGGTATTTTTCTGACAATGTTCATTTTTTCATGAATAGTGAAAAATTCTGCATTTTACATCAAAACTGCATTTTCATCTAATTTAATTATATTGTTAGATTATATTTTTTATTGGTTTTAAAGTTTAAATAGAATATATTTTTACCATGTAATGCAATGGTGGTCATTGGGATTAATTTCACTTTAGAATTGGGCACAAACAAGTGCCAAACTTTTCATAGATTTTGTTTCTAAAAAACCCGCTATTTTTTTGATAACAGGAATTATTTTTAAATTAATTATTGCAATTTCTGTGTTTTTAATTTGGTAAAATGGATTACATATTTAAAATAAGAAGTTTCAAATAATGTAATCAATACTCTTTTGTTTTTGGACATTATGAATAGTAACGACGGTAATTATCTTAATTATCTTGATTAATTAGTAATCGGGTAGTTATGGATAATAAAATAATATCATAATAATAACAAATGACACCAACATATGTCCTAATTCTACTGGTCGTGTCATGGCTGACCATTTTATGCCTTGTTCCAAGCATGGGGACCCCATGGAATCACTTTTGTGTGATAATGACTTTTTATCTTTTTATTTTTAAAGAAAGTTAAATATAACAAAGAATGTATCACCTGAGTAAAACATTTTTAATTTTGTCTACATAAATGATCTATTGAAGTATAAATAGTAATTTTAAGGATAAAAATATTTCCTACATCATAGTATTTTTTTAATAATATTTATGCATTAAATAAATTAATTTATTTATGACATCATGATGATGCTGCGATTATCTCATTAATGAACTATATCATTAAAATGAAAATATAATGTAAAATTTAAGACTTACACTTGTCAAAGACCTATTTCATGAGTATATTTCGAACACTTATCACCTTATCCTCAAAATATTTCAATTTGGGACCTTTTAAATCCGAAACACATTTCAATATAAAGTAACATTTTATAACATTTCAAGAGTGCCCCTCCTCTCCTCTTATAAAAGTCCCCCACCTCTACCTCTTTACACACACTTCTCAATCATTGGCTCGAACAAGATATACTCATTTTATCTCCCCACATCCCTCTCTTCATCCTAGAATCCTTACCTTAGGCATAAATCTCTTCCAGAAACCCTTTTGGTTCATACCAAGAGGAGTTACCCGCTTCAAAGGAGATTAAAGAACGATCGATTCAAGTTGGAGACGAGGTATGTGACATCATCTCAATGTCCTTTCATTGAGGCATATTTTTTTTATACGCAAAATTCTTTTATATGGTTTATAAACCCCTTTTACTTTTACGTTTATTCAAAAGGACTATTTTTTTTATGAAGCATTTACTATACGACAAAAGGGAATCTTTTTTTTTTCGTACGTATGCGGCGACAATGACTTCGCCACCGCTGTGACCATTATTTGAGCTTCAGCTTCCTCTAAAAGCCATAACATTATTTTAAAATGAAAAATAAATACCATGTTTTACTTTTATTTTATTTTGGTATTGAAAATGGTTTTCATAATGTTTTTATATCAATGTGTAGTATTTGATATCTTGTGATTGGAAAGTGGAAATGTTATGTTTCCTTTATGCATGTTTTATATGATACGATTATGTTATGGTTCTTGGGAATTATTATGATGACGGGTGGTACCAAGATAAACTAAGGGTGGGTGATCCTGATATATCTCTCCAATTCATTGGGTAATGCGAAGGGATTGAACCTTAAGGTTTCTCTGAAGATATTAAGGGAATATACTGTGATGGGTATTCCAAACGTAACCATGAGGGTTAATCCCTACGTAAGAATGTAATGAATGCCTCAAGTTACCTTTATGTCTTATTATTTTTATGAGTTATTCATAAATCTTATGATTTCATGAGGTATGTTAACGTGATTATGTTTTATGAGTAAAGTATGACTTCATTGATTCTTATGTATACATGTACTAATGTTTCCTTTCTGTATTTTTATATCCTTTACTGAGTTTTTAATAATCATCCCATGTTTTTGAAATTTTTTTCACAGGTCAATGGAAAGGTACATGATATGATGATAGTGTCAAGTAAGTGTCATGAAAGAATCCATGTTTTATTCTGTTGATGTGAAAAATGAATACTATCTTTTAGGTAAACACTTTGTTTAAATGTGGAATATAATTCATGATTTATGATCTAATTCTATAAAACTCTAAACCCGAAAAGATTCTCAATGTGTATTCTTGAAATATCTCAATATTATGTAATGTTTAAGGTTGGGGATTTATAGTTGGTATTAGAGGTCCGTTTAGATAACTTTTGCAGTTAGAATTATATTAAATGATTATCCAAAAATATTTTTTTATGGTCAAATTGAAATTATAAAGTATTTTAATGTTACCATTTTTCTTCATCTAAGACATGCTTATTCAAAATGGTTTTCCGTAGAGGAAACAGGGAAGCAGTGCTAGGAAGTCATACATAAGGAAATGACCTTCTGAATCAGCATCCTGAGATGGTCGGAATTGGAACTGAATAGTTTTTTGTAGTAATGGCGCAGTTGACTCAAGCGATAAATGGTGGTGGTATCCATGCATGAGATCAACCAGATCAAACACAAAGGAACATGTCAGTGGTGGAACATTTAATGAGGCAACATCCCCCATCATTAAGAGGATCATCTGACCCTGTACTAACTGAAGGGTGGATTAAAGCACTGGAGAAGATTTTCAATGTCATGGGGTGTTCAAACAATCAAAAGGTTAGTATTTCAATTTACTGTTTGGAGGGTGAAGTAGATAAGTGGTGGTCGATGGTTAAAAATATCAGGGATGCTGATTAGATTGATGCTCTCGACTAGGATAAATTCAAATGTATGATTCTTGAGAAGTACTTTCCTAAGGCTGTTCGGCTTAGGATGGAAAAACAATTCTTGGAATTGAGGCAATAGGATGACTCAGTGGCTACTTATAAAGAGAGTTTCACTCAATTGGTAAGGTATGCTCCAAATTTTATCCGAGACCATGAGAGTAAAATCAATCGTTTTTACTCCGGATTAAAGCCAATATATCGAAGGACATTGGCTTCTCGTGAGTTCAAAAGTTATGAGAAGATTGTTCGATGTGCTGAGAAGGTGGAAATGGAGTTTTCTGATGATCAAGTGTTCTATAACAACCAACAGAAGAAGAGTCCGATGTGGCAGGAGAAAGGAAGAATTCTTCAAAAGGTCTGATGGTAAGAAAACTATGTTTCCAGATTATGATAAATGTGGTTAAAGTCATGTTGTGGAATGTCTTTTGAATTCTGGAAAATGATACTGATTTGTTAATATGGGATATAAGTCTCATGATTGCACTAGAAAAGATCAAGGTGATGGTTATACTAAATTTGATTAATAGTTAGTGAAATGTTTTAAGTGCAGTGAGATGGGTCACTAAGCAAACAATTGTCCAACAAAGAGCTCAAGTGATAGGAAGCAGTTAGTCTACAAGCAAAAAGGGGTGGTGAAATCCTTTGCAACTACTTCAGCAGATGTTGGGCCATCAAATGAAGTGGTATCAGGTACTTTGTTTGTTTTCTTAGATTATGCCAGTGTGTTGTTTGATTCAGGGTCTACACATTCTTTCATCTCTAACAACTTTTCTAGTAAAATGGGAATTCCATCTCATGAAATGACTCTTGAACTTGTGGTAAAAACACCTAGGGGAAATGTTGAGGCAAAAAGAATTTATAAGAATCTTCCTATCCTTATCCGTGGAAAGAACCTACTTGCAAACCTTATTGTTTTACATCTAGTAGAGATTGATCTTATCCTGGGTATGGATTGGCTCTCTATTTACCATGCTAAGATTGACTATATAGCTAAAGAAGTTTCTTTTCAGAAAAACATTCATTTTTTGTACAAGAATGAACCCTTACTGTTGATAATATATCAAGAGGCTGAGAAACTTTTAAAAGATGGAAATGAATGTAACCTTGCACATATTGTTGAAAACAAGGGAACTGTTTAGATTAATGATGTGCCAGTGGTAAATAAGTATCCTGATGTTTTTACTGATGAGCTTCCTGGAATAATACCAGATCAAGAAGTTGAATTTACTGTTGACTTAGTTCCTGATGTTAAGTCAATTTCAAAACCCCCTTATCGAATGGATCAAATTTAACTTTTAGAGTTGAAGGAGAAATTACAAGATTTATTAGAGAAAGGTTTCATTCGACCTAGCACATCACCATGCAGTGCTTCTGTCTTATTTGTTAAAAAGAAAGATGGTTCTATGAGGAATTGCATTGATTATTGATCCTTGAATAACATCACTGTTAAAAACAAATATCCTTTACCTCATATCAATGATTTGTTTGATCAGCTCCAGGGAGCTAAGTATTTTTCAAAGATTGACCTAAGATCGAGGTACCATCAGTGTAAGGTAAAGGAAGCAGATATTCCAAAGACCACGTTTCATAAAAGATATGGCCATTATGAATTTTTAGTTATTCCTTTTGGGCTAACCAATGCACTTGCTGTATTCATGGACCTTATGAATAGAATTTTCCAGGAGTTCTTGGATAAGTGTGTGGTTGTTTTAATTGATGATATTTTTTTGTTTTATAAAAGTAAAAAGGAGCATGAAAGTAATTTAAGGGTTATTTTTCAAACCTTAAAAGAAAATAAATTGTATGGGAAATTCAACAAGTGTGCGTTCTGGTTGCAACAAATTTCTTTCCTTGGTCACATTGTTTCTAAAGATGGGATAACTGTTGATCCTGCAAGAACAAATGTTGTGGAATGATGGCCAAGACCCACAAATGTAACTGATATTCATAGTTTTCTTGGTTTGGCAGTCTATTACTGAAGGATTGTTAGAAATTTTTCATGGTTATCTAGTCCAATGAATAAGCTAACTCGGAAGGGTGTTAAGTTTATCTGGACAAACGAATGTGATAATTGTTTTCAGGAATTGAAAATAAGATTGGTGAATGCTCCAGTTTTGGCACTACCTTCCAGGAATGAGGAGTTTATTATCTATAGTGATGCTTCATTGAAAGGAATTAGTTACGTCCTAATTCATAATGATAAGTTAATTGCTTATGCTTCACGTCAGTTGACAACTCATGAGGTAAATTACCCAAAACATCATTTGGAATTAGCTACTGTTGTTTTCGCATTAAAAATTTGGAAGCATCACTTGTATGGAGTAAAGTGTGAAATATATACTGATCACAAAATTTAAAGTATATTTTCACTTAGAAAGAATTGAACATGAGACAGAGGATATGGCTAGAATTAATCAAGTATTATCATTGTACAATTCATTACCATCCGGGAAAAACAAATAATGTGGCTGATGCTTTTAGTCGAAAAAGTAATGCTTCATTAATATTAATGCGTTTGGAACGTGATCCTTTGGTTAAGGATTTGATGAACTTCGGAATAGAAGTTGTTGGTGTAGGATGTCCTTCTTTTTTGTTTCAGGTATTAGTGAAATCTTCTCTATCAGACAGAATTAAGCTAGCACAAAAGCAAGACAGTGAGTTGTAGAAAAAGGTAGAGCTGGTTCAGAAATGTAAGTTTCCTGAATTCAATATTGATAATGATTTTGTTTTGGGATTTGGGAAGAAATTGTGTGTGCCTTGTGATTCACAGTTGAAGGGAGAGTTGTTGTGTGAAGTTCATAGTTCTCCGATTTCAGTTCATCCAGGCAGTACTAAGATGTATAGAGATCATTGGGAGTATTACTAGTGGGACAGAATGAAAAGGTATATTGCTGATTTTACTGTGAAGTGTTTGACTTGTCAATAGGTTAATGTAGAGCGGATGTTACCAAAATGGATGCTTCAGCCTTTACCAGTGCCAGAGTGGAAATGAGAGAATATATCCATGGACTTCGTTGTGGTATTTCTGAAGACACCTCGAGGTAATAATGCAAGTTGGGTTATAGTTGATTGCTTGACGAAATCTTCTCATTTCCATGCTATACGAGATACTTTTTCCCTAGATCAACTTTCTTGTTTGTATCTTAAAGATATAGTCAGCTTACATGGAGTTCCTCTCTCCATTATATCTGACTGTGATCCCAGGTTCACTTCTAACTTTTGGAAAGGCCTTCAGAAGTCGTTGGGTACTGAATTAAATTTTAGTACAGCTTTTCATCCTCAATCAGATGGGCTGTTAGAATAAACAATTCAGACATTGGAGGATATGCTACGTGCTTGTTTGATGGATTATCAAGGAAGTTGGGACCAATATCTTTCTTTGGTTGAGTTTTCTTATAATAACAGTTTTAATTCCAGTATACAGATGGCACCATTTGAGGCATTATATGGTAAGCGGTGTCGAACTCCAGCTTTCTTGGATGAAGTGGGTGAAAGGATGTTGATGGGACTAGAATTGGTAGAAGAGTTGGTAGAAAATGTTCAGCTGATATAGAGACACATGAGAACTGCTCAGAGCAGGCAGAAGTGTTATGCGGACAATAGGAGGAAGGATCTCTCTTTTGATGTAGGTGATCATGTTTTTTCAAAGTTTCACCATGGGAAAGTGTGATGTGATTTAGTAAGAAAGGAAAGCTGATTCCAAGGTTTATTGGACCATATGAAATTATAGAGAAAGTTGGATCAGTTGCATACCGAGGGGCTTTACCTTCGAGTTTATCTCAAGTACCCAATGTTTTTCATGTTTCAATGTTAATGAAGTACATGCGAGATCCATCTCATGTTTTGAGTCCAAAGGTAGTTCAGTTGGAGGAGAATCTATCTTATAAGGAACAACCAGTCCACATTCTTGACTATAGGGAGAAAATGTTATAGAATAAGGTGATTCATTAGGTATAGGTTTTGTGAAAAAACTACATGATTGAAGAGGCAACATGGGAATCTGAAAATGCAATGAGGGATAAATACCCACATTTATTCGATAATTAAATAAATTGCGGGGATGCAATTTTCTAAAGGGGGGAAGGATGTAACATCCCAATTAAGTAATGAATAATATATATTCCTATATATATCTATTTATGAATTAGATAGTGTTTTAGAGGCTTAAAATGAGAATAAATCCAATCTTAAGCATGGAATACACTAATATTTTTATAAGATTGATTTACTGCCTTTTGATGGAAAACCATTTTTAATTCAATCTTTTTAAAATTTAATAAGATCTATTTTTCAAAATAAACTTATTCTTTATGATTGGGAAATTTTAATTTACTTTGTATAAATTTTTGGTATTTTTCTGACAATGTTCATTTTTTAATGAATAGTGAAAAATTCTGCAATTTACATCAAAACTGCATTTTCATCTAATTTAATGATATGGTAAAATTATATTTTTAATTGGATTTAAATATTAAATAGAATTTATTTTTACCATGTAATCCAATGTTTGTCATTGGGATTAATTTCACTTTGGAATTGGGCATAAAAAAGTGCCAGACATTTCATAGATATTGTTTCTAAAAAAACTCGCTATTTGTTTTGACAACGGGAATTATTTTTAAATTATTTATTGTAATTTCTGTGTTTGTAATAAGGTAAAATGGATTACATATTTGGAATATTAGGTTCCTAATTATGTAAACAGGACTCTTATGTTCTTGGACATTATGAATAGTAAAGACGATAATTATCTTTAATTATCTTGATTAATTAGTATTCGGGTAGTTAAGGATAATAAAATAATATCATAATAATAACAAATAACCCCAAAATATGTCCTAATGCTGCTGGTTGTGTCATGGCCGACGATGGGATACCTTGTGCCAAACGTGGGGACCCCATGTAATCACTTTTGTGTGATAATGACTTTTTATCTTTTTATTTTTAAAGAAAGTTAAATATAACAAAGAATGTATCACCTGAGTAAAACATTTTTAATTTTGTCTACATAAATGATCTATTGAAGTATAAATAGTCATTGGAAGGATAAAAATATTTCCTACATCATAGTATTTTTTTATAATTTTTATACATTATGTAAATTAATTTATTTATGACATCATGATGATGCTGCGATTATCTCATTAATGAACTATTTCAATAAAATGAAAATATAATGTAAACATTAAGACATACACTTGTCAAAGCCCTATTGGATGAGTATATTTCGAACCCTTATCACCTTATCCTCAAAATATTTCAATGTGGGACCTTTTATATTCGAAACACATTTCAATATAAAGTAACATTTTATAACATTTCAAGAGTGCCCCTCGTCTCCTCTTTTAAAAGGCCCCCACCTCTACCTCTTTACACACACTTCTCAATCATTGGATCAGCCAAGTTCTATTCATTTTATCTCTCCACATCCCTCTCTTCATCCTAGAATCCTTACCTTAGGCATAAATCTCTTCAAGAAACCCTTTTGGTTAAAACCAAGAGGAGTTACCCACTTCAAAGGAGATTAAAGAACGATCGAGTCAAGTTGGATACGAGGTATGTGACATCGTCTCAATCTCCTTTCATTGAAGCATATTTTGTTTTATACAAAACTTTATTTTATACAGTGTATAAACCTGTAACGACCAAAACTTTTTAAATAGTACATTAACATACTCTTAATGATTTAATAGAGATGTTAATGGTTAATGCAGAAAGAGGAGTCGATGGCTTCATCCAGTAGACTCGAACCTTATGAAGCCCACTTATCAGAGCTTGGGAAGGAGGTAGCATCTGTGGGCTTCACTTTGGACCAAGCCCAAGCCGAACTCCAGCGTGTCAAGCTTGAACGGAAATGACTACGGGAGAAGTTCAAGTTAGTAGAGATTACTACTAGGGCAATGTTATCTGAGCCACCCTCAGATTCTCTCACCATAGCACACCTTACACTTAGGTCATATGCCGGTGTTATAAGGGGCTATGTGATGAGACCCTAGCTTTTTTGTGTAATCCTTTGGGATGAATGAATTGAGATTTCTTCTTTTAGTGATGTTTGTGAAACTTCAATTGTCCGGATAATTTTAGAATGTATTTTATTGATTAATTTTGAAAAAAGGATATTATAAAATATTTATGAAAACCCTAAATTACTAATGATGTTTAATGATTTTCAAACAATGGTCTGCTACAAAAGTGTTTAGTAAGGAATTTGGAGTCTAATAAGATCAACTTAATTTATGATGAATAGTAAATTATGAATAGTGATTTTACGCTTAGGATTAGTAATGTGACCAAATGGATTAGTATTTTCACTCAAAGAATGTTTTAATATAATTTTGACACCTAGATTAAGTAATGTGATTCAATAAAATGGGTAAATAACGGTTTCATAAATGATTAATCACATATTAGTTTTTTCAGGTGAAAAGTGTTTTTTAATTAAAAATTTAATTAAAAATGATTAGAAAATTATTTTTATATAAATGAATTTATTTTTGAACTCAGAGCATCGATATTGTGGTATGGTAATTTTTGGGGATTTTTCTAAAAAAAATGAATATTCGATGAATATTGCTTTTATTTTAAAATTAAATTAAAAATATTTAGAAAATTAATTTTATAAAATGGTGTTCATAAATTTACTTAGAGAATCGATAATTGGTTAAGGTGAAATTTTGGTATTTTTCTAAGAAAGTTGAATTTTCAGTGAATAGTAAAAATACAGTTTTTGGGTTTCGTTATGTTTAATGTCATCATAACTGTTTCATGATGATGTCATGAGTTTTTTACGGGTTGGCCGGCCAAGGGTGAGGAATTATTGTTATGGGGGCCCCATGTGGCCTAACTATATGGAAAATATCATGAGAGAGCACATGGGTTTGAGAAAAGCACTTGTGAGGTGTCCCCTGGCCATTAATGCCATGTCCCCTCACTTTCCCTATAAATATCCACCCTTTACTCCTTTATTTTTCACTCCCAACTCTCACCCAACGAAGTTCCGGTCTCCTTACCTCCCAAGGAGTCCTCCCAAGGTGCCCCAAAGCCCTCAAGGTCCAAACCATTGAGTTTCAAGAGTCACGTTTTAAGGTAAGGGATCCGACCTCTCTCTTTCTTTTCATGTAATCTCTTTTATGTCATTCCTTTTATGATACATGTTCTTATGTGAGAGGATGTTCTTTTATATTCATATTACTGCCATTTTCATTTTTATATGATGATATATCCCCTATTACTCTCATCATTTCATTTTATGAAAGTTTATGTGACATCGTTAGGCTGTCGAATTTTTAAATGATTCTTTCACCCTTCTCATTTTTCAAGTTCGATTTTCATGTCAAGTCTTTCAAGTTCTTTTTTATTATGTTGGGGAATGATATCTATATCTATCATACAGATATCTTATGATCATATGATTAGAGACCCTATTTTATTTTGTCAATTCATTTTTATTGTAGTTTAAGTGACGCCGTTAGGCTACCGAATTTTCATAAAAGAAATCTAATTCTTGTCTTCCTTCCATGTTTTTCATTTCAAATGTTATGTCCTTAAAATTTCATTAAAATGTCCATATATCCTTCTTATTCTGTCCCCCTAATGATTTATAGATCATTTATGAGTGGGTGACCCATGTCCCCTCTCTTTTCAATGTTTTCTAAAACCCCGAAACATAGTCGTTATGCTGCAGAATTTTCATCTCAAAATGCCTCTCTCTTTTCTCAAAATTATTTTATGTTATAAAGTGAATACTAAAAGCTCTTATTTCTACAAGGGAATTCACATATATATCAAAATGATCTATTTTAAATTCTGGGATTTACATACATGAGACCCACTTTCCCTTTTCGTGGGTTCAAAGTGACGTAAAGATCATGTCTTTAAAACATTTTTTAAAACGTTATAATTATGAAATGAAACCCATTTATTTTATTCTATGTGGGTTATTTATGAAATGTTTGATGATGATATATGTGTCTCACATGATAATAAAGGAAAATTTAAGGATGTGCCCTGATAGCGCTCCAATGCATTGGGTAATGATGTAACCACTAGAGATTACAATTTTCACGATACCTTGGTGAATAACCTTTGTAATTTTCAAATGACACCTTGGGGATGGACCTTGGTGATATTTTCATGATTGACTATGTTAAATGATGTAGCCACATCTTCAATTTATGAAAAATGTTATTTTTATTATGAAATGCCTCATGATTTATTTCTCATGCCTAAATGTTCTTTTCATGTCCTTATTGAAGTATATCAAGTTCACATGTAAAATGTTCCTCTTGTTTCCCTTACTGGGCCTTCTGCTCACCCTTTCTTTTGATGTATGTCCCCAGGTTATGAGATGCAGTAATGAACCTAGGATGAACATAAGGAGAAGCCTTTCATGTGTTTAAGAATAATTCTTTATGTTGTTTTCATGTATTATGTTCCTGGTTTCCAAGGAACTAAACCTTAAAGATCCTCAGTTTTGTGTAATGTAATGAAAGATTATGTTATAAAAAGAAGGGATGTTATAGTAGGTATCAAAGGATGGTTTAGTTATTTGTAGAAATTGGGATATAAAAACATTAGGAAGAACCCTATAGAAATGTTTAAATATAGGAAATCTTCCTGGTATTTTGGTATGTATTGAGTAAGTGGTTAATCAAACAAATACATCCTTGTCTTGATATGAGCAGGTAGAGGCGGCTCTGGCACAGATGTACGTAGGGGTAAAACCCGAAAACAACGCTTTGAGATAGACTCGAACGGGAACTGGTGCACGATAACGGGCCTTGCTGCACTCTTGGTTACGACACTCCCGGGGGATATGTTTGGTTAATAACAAACTTTTTATGAATCATTATCAAGGAATTATAGAGAAGTATAATTGTCTAAGCATGAAGTCTTAGTTGAAAGATTCATTAATGAAATAAGTTTTGCACTAAGGTTTTATTCTTTTAGAAAATGACGGGAAATAGGAGGAACCGTGCCGATGGTGACCGCAATGCACCATGTTCTGACGGCCCTCCGATGGAAGCCAGAATGGAAACATTCATGCGAATGATGGACCAACTGACTGAAGTCATGAGTAATAACTTGAATCAAGGTAAGAGGCAGATTTCACCATGAAGGGAACAACTTTCTGTTTAGTCCTTTATGCGTCAACGACCGCCATCATTCAGTGGATCTACTTACCCATTGGTTGTGGAACAATGGATAAGCTCTATTGAAAAGAGCTTTTCTGTACTTCATTGTTCGAAACAAGAAAAAGTCACCCTTGCTATTTACCTCCTAGAGGGAGGAGCTGATCAGTGGTGGTCACAGATCAAAAACACGAAGCCACGAGGAGTGATGGAAGCTATGGAGTGGTAAGAATTCTGGGGAATACTCTTTAATAAGTATTTCCCTCGTTCGTTAAGAACGAGAATGGAGAAAGAATTTCTCGAGCTGAAGCAAAAGGAGAATGAATTAGTTGGAACCTATGAGATGAACTTCACAAGGCTTTCCCGTTATACCTCAAGCTTTTTCATGGACCCTAATGGGAAGGTTGATAGATTCTTTGGCGGACTACGACCTCATCTACAGAAGAATCAAGCCAACAGGGACTACGATAGCTGTGAAGAAATAGTTCGAATTGCTATGAAAGTTGAACTAGAGTTTGGGGAGACACAGTGGTCTCACAAATCTAATGAAAAGAAGAGAACTCTAGAACCAAGCCTGGGAAGAAGTTTTGATCAGGAAATAGGCGGAAAGTATATACAACATGCCATATGCAATAAGTGTGGGAAGAAGCATTCGGGGAACTGCTTTATCGGAAGTGGTAAGTGCTACAGGTGTGTAATAGAAGGCCATATTTATCGGAATTGTCATAGTGATGTGAAGCCTCAACTTCCCAACACTAAAAATAGAGGAAAGATGGTTCTGGCCCTACCCGAAGTCGCATGCTTCAAGTGTGGATAGATTGGGCACTTTGCTAATCATTGTCCAAATCCGAGGGCAGTGGAGGGGAATCACCATCAACGTCAGTAGAGGCCAAGGGAGCAAGGTCGTGTTTTCGCTATCACAACAACTGAAGTTGAAGTTCCAAACGATGTGGCAGCAGGTAATCTTGTCGTCCTCTCAAAACTAGCAAGTACTTTATTTGATTCTGTTTCTACGCATTCCTTTATTTCGTCCAAGTTTGCAAGGAATATATAATCAATCCCCGAACTACTAGAGGTAGAGTTGTCAGTCAAGACTCCAAGTGGGATTATCCATGCATCAACAGTATTTAGAGACTCTAGTGTTTACATTGGTGAGCACAATCTTATCGCAAATCTAGTAGTCATTCCCATGATGGAATTCAACATTATACTAGGGATGTACTGGCTCTCAATGTATAATGCTAAGATCAAATGCAGAAGTAAGGAAATATCAGTAGACTTGAATGAACGAACTACAGTTATCTTCCAAGGAGAGATATCCCTAACTGATCCCTATCTAGAATCACCTCCTATAGATTTCTATATGGAGTTAATCGGTGATGATGAAGAAGGAAAAGGGAGCATACAAATAGAAGATGTTCCGATTGTTCAGGAATACATGGATGTATTTCCTGAGGAGTTACCTGGACCTCCCCCAAAAAGAGAGGCAGAGTTCTCCATTGAACTCGTACCTGGGTCTCAACTGATATCAAAGACTCCGTATAGAATGGAAAAGATGGAGCTAGAAGAGTTAAAGAAACAACACCAAGACTTGTTGGAGAAGGGGTTTATCTGACCAAGTGTGTCTCCTTGGGGAGCACCAGTTCTCTTTGTGAAGAAGAAGGATGGATCAATGTGTCTATGCATTGATTATAGAGAACTGAATGCGATCACAGTGAAGAATAGATATCCTCTTCCAAGAATTGATGATTTATTTGTCCAACATTTTGGGGCTCAATTCTTCTCTAATAATGACCTTCGATCTGGTTATCATCAACTGAGGGTGATGAAGGAAGATATTCCAAAGTCTGCCTTCAGATCAAGATATGGGTATTATGAGTTTACTGTTAAGCCTTTCGGCTTTACTAATGCTCCTGCTATTTTCATGGATTTGATGAATATAGTCTTTAAGGACTACCTTGATAACTTTTTGGTAGTTTTTATTGATGATATTATGATATATTCAAAAAGTTGTGAGGAGAATGAAGATCATCTAAGGGTTATTTTGAAAACTCTATGGACGGAGAGGCTCTTTGGAAAGTTCAGCAAGTGTGAGTTTTGGTTACAACAGGTGGAATTCTTGGGGCACATCGTAACCAATGAAGGAATCTCGATTGAGCCTGCAAAGACAATGGTTGTGGAGGAGTGGCCTCAACCCACAATAGTAACTGAGATTCCTAGTTTCCTTGGTTTAGCGGGATATTATAGGAGTTTTGTGAAAAACATTTCACTGCTTTCTAATCCACTAACCAAGTTGGCTCGAAAAGGGGTTAAGTTCATCTGGACAAAGGAATGCGAGGAAAGTTTCCAAGAGCTGAAGAAGAGATTGGTTACTGCACCTGTGTTAACACTACCCTCTATCGGAGACGGATTCATTATTTTTAGTGATTCATCTCTGAAAGGGCTTTGGTGCGTCCTCATGCAAAATGACAAGGTAATTGCTTATGCATCTCTACAGTTAAAGATTCATGAGCAGAATTATCCTACGCATGATCTAGAGCTGGTGGCAGTTGTTTTTTCTCTAAAGATATGAAGGAAATATCTTTATCGGGAGAAATGTGATATATACACCAACCACCAAAGTTTAAAGTATATTTTCACGCAGAAATAATTGAACATGAGACAAAGGAGATGGTTGGAGCTAATTATAGACTATGATTGTTCAATTCATTATCACCCTGGAAGAGCAAACAAAGTCGCGGATGCATTAAGAAAGAAAGATCATGTTGTTCTGGCAACAATGAGGATCATAGGAGATCCCTTGATTAAAGATCTAGTAAAACTGGACATGGGAATTATAAGGAAAGGGACATCATCAACCTTATCCCAAATGATTTCTCAGCCTTCATTACTAGAGAAGATCAAGAAGGCTCAAAATGAATATCCTTTACTACAGGAGAAGTTTGAGGCTGTAAAGGATGGGAAGTTCACTGATTTCAATATTGATCAAGAAGGTGTATTGAAATTTCGTTCAAGACTATGTGATCCATCTATTCCGGAGATAAAGAAAGAACTGATGGATGAAGCTCAAATCTCTACTTTCACTATACATTCAGGAAGCACTGAGATGTATAGAGACCTTGGTGATCATTATTGGTGGGATAACATGAAGATGGAGATTGCTGATTACACTACAAGGTGCCTGGTGTTTCAGCAAGTAAAGGCAGAACGAAAACATCCTAAGGGGGTATTACGACCGCTACCAATACAGTATGGAAGTGGGATAATATCACTATCGACATTGTAACTGGTCTCCCGAAAACATCCAAATGAAACAATGTGATATGGGTTATTGTGGACCGTCTCACCTAGGCAGCCCATTTTATCTATATTCGGGAAGATTTCTCTCTAGATCAGCTTTCCAAGATATACATGAAGGAAGTGGTAAGGCTGCATGGGGTACCACTATCCATCGTATCTGATCATGACCCAAGATTCACATCAAAATTCTGGAGAAGTCTTCAACATGCTCTGAATACTGAATTGAATTTTAGTACGGCCAATCATTCTCAAACTGATGTCCAATCTGAAAGGACTATTCAGACACTCGAAGACATGTTGAGATTATGCTCAATGGAATTTAAAGGTGGATGGGATCAACACCTCCCATTTGTGGAGTTCTCCTATAACAACAGCTTCCATGCGAGTATTCAGATGGAACCCTATGAAGCTCTGTATGGAAAGCGGTGTAGAACTCCTACTTGTTGGGATGAAACTGGTGAGAGAAAGCTTCTTGGGCCTGATCTTGTGCAAGTGATGATAGAACAGGTTCATGCCATCCAACAACACATAAAGGCTACTCAGAGTCGGCAGAAGAGCTATGCTGACAATCGTCGAAGGGGCTTGGAGTTTGGGGTTGGTGACAAAGTCTTCCTTCAAATTTCTCCATGGATGAGAGTCATGCGGTTTGGGAAGAACGGGAAGCTCAGCCCTAGGTACATTGGCCCCTATGAAATCCTTGATCGCATAGGAGCAGTGGCCTATTGTCTAGCACTTCCACCGATCCTAGCTCAAGTTCACGATGTCTTCCATGTATCTCTCTTGAGGAAGTACATACCCGACCCTTCGCATGTACTAAACCCAGAGGTGGTACAACTGGACCATGACCTCTCTTATGAGGAGCAGCCAGTGGTGATCTTGGACCGTAGAGACAAGGTTCTATGAAACAAGACTACCCACCTTGTGAAAGTGTTGTGGAGGAATCATAAATATGAAGAAGCGACTTGGGAGCCTGAGGAAACGATGAAGCAAAAGTACCCTCACCTTTTCGACTAGGCCTCAAGTATAAATTTCGGGGACGAAATTTCTTAAGGGGGGAAGAATGTAACGACCCAAACTTTTTATATAGTATATTAACTTACCCTTAATGACTTAATAGAGATGTTAATGGTTAATGCATAAAGAGTAGTCGATGGCTTCATCCAGTAGACTCGAACCTTATGAAGCCCACTTATCAGAGCTTAGGAAGGAGGTAGCATCTGTGGGCTTCGCTTTGGACCAAGCCCAAGACGAACTCCAGCATGTAATGATTGAACAGAAACACCTACGGGAGAAGTTCAAGTTAGTAGAGATTACTACTAGGGCAATTTTATCTGAGCCTCCCTCAGATTCTCTCACCATAGCACACCTTACACTTAGGTCATATGCCGGTGTTATAAGGGGCCATGTGACGAGACCCTAGCTTCTTTGTTTAATCCTTTGGGATGAATGAATTGAGATTTCTTCCTTTAGTGATGTTTGTGAAACGTCAAATGTCCGGATAATTTTCGAATGTATTTTATTGATGAATTTTTTTAAAAAAAGGATATTTTAAAATATATATGAAAACCCTAAATAATTAATGATGTGTAATGATTTTCAAAAAATGGTCTTCTACAAAAGTGTTCAGTAAGGAATTTGGATTCTAATAAGATCAACTTAATTTTTGATGAATAGTAAATTATGAATTGGGATTTTACGCTTAGGATTAGTAATGTGACAAAATGGATTAGTAATTTCACTCAAAGAAAGTTTTAATATAATTTAGACACCTAGATTATGTAATGTGATTCAATAAAATGGTTAAATAACGGTTTCATAAATGATTAATCAAGTATTAGTTTTTTCAGGTGAATAGTGTTTTTTAATTAAAAATTTAATTAAAAATGATTAGAAAATTATTTTTATAAAAATGACTTTATTTTTGAACTCAGAGCATCGATATTGTGGTATGGTAATTTTTGGGGATTTTTCTGAAAAAAAAATGAGTTTTCGATGAATATTGCTTTTATTTAAAAATTAAATTAAAAATATTTAGAAAATTATTTTTATAAAATGGAGTTCATAAATGTACTTAGAGCATTGATAATTGGTTAAGGTGACATTTTGGTATTTCTCTGACAAAGTTGAATTTTCAGTGAATAGTAAAAATACAGTTTTTGGGTTTTGGTATGTTTAATGACATCATAACTGTGTCATGATGATGTCATGAGTTTTTTAAGGTTTGGCCGGCTAAGGGTGATGAATTATTGTTTTGGGGGCCCCATGTGGCCTAACGTTATGGAAAATATCATGAGAGAGCACATGGGTTTGAGAAAAGCACTTGTGAGGTGTCCCTTGGCCATTAATGCCTTGTCCCCTCACTTTCCCTATAAATACCCACCCTTTCCTCCTTTAGTTTTCACTCCCAACTCTCCCCCAACGAAGTTATGGTCTCCTTACATCCCAAGGAGTCCTCCCAAGGTTCCCCCAATCCCTCAAGGTCCTATCCATTGAGTTTCAAGAGTCACGTTTTAAGGTAAGGGATCCAACCTCTCTTTTTTTCATGTAATCTCTTTTATGTCATTCCTTTTATGATCCATGTTATTATGTGATAGGATGTTCTTTTATATTCCTCTTACATCCCTTTTAATTTTTATATGATGAGAGATCCCCTATTAATCTCATCATTTAATTTTATGAATGTTTAAGTGATGCTGTTAGGCTGCCGAATTTTTAAAGGATTTTTTCACCCTTCTCATTTTTCAAGTTCGATTTTCATGTCAAGTCTTTCAAGTTCCTTTTTATTATGTTGGGGTATGATCTCTATATCTATAATTCTGATATCTTATGATCATATGATGAGAAACCCTTTTTGATATTGTAAATTCATTTTTATTGACGTTTAATTGATGCCGTTAGGCTGCCGAATTTTCATAAGAGAAATCTAATTTTTGTCTTCCTTCCATGTTTTTTATTTCAAATGGTATGTCCTTAAAATTTCATTACCATGTCCATATATCCTTCTTATTCTGTCCCCCTTCTGTTTTATGGATCATTTATGAGTGGGTGACCCATGTCCCCTCTATTTTCAATGTTTTATAAAACCCCAAAACATAGCTGTTATGCTATAGAATATTCGTCTCAAAATGCCTCTCTCTTTTGTCAAAATTATTTTATGTTATAAAGTGAATACTCAAAGCTCTTATTTCTACAATGTTATTCACATATATAACAAAATGTTCTATTTTATATTCTGGTATTTACATACATGAGACCCACTTTCCCTTTTCGTTGGTTTAAAGTGACGGAAAGATCATGTCTTTAAAGCAGTTTATAAAACATTATGATTATGAAATGAAACCCATTTATTTTATGCTATGCGGGTTATTTATGAAATGTTTGATAATGATATATGTTTCTCACATGATAATAAAGGCAAATTTAATGGTGCGCCCTGATAGAGCTCTAATGCATTGGGTAATGATGTAACCACTAGAGATTACAATTTTCACAATACCTTGGTGAATAACCTTGGTAATTTTCAAATGACACCTTGGGGATGGACCTTGGTGATATGTTCATGATTGTCTATGTTAAATAATGTAGCCACATCTTCAAGTTATGAAAAATGTTATTTTTATTATGAAATGCCTCATGATTTCTTTCTCATGCCTTAATGTTCTTTTCATGTCCTTATTGAAGTATATCAAGTTCACATGTAAAATGTTCCTCTTGTTTCCCTTACTGGGCCTTCTTCTCACCCTTTCTTTCGATGTATGTCCCCAGGTTATGAGATGCAGTAATAAACCTAGGATGAACTTAAGGATAAGCCTTTCAAGTGTTTAAGAAGAATGCTTTATGTGGTTTTCATGTATTATGTTCCTAGTTTCCAAGACACTAAACCATAAAGATCTTCAGTTTCGTGTAATGTAATGAAAGTTTATATTATAAAAATACGGGATGTTATAAATCCCATTGGCATTTATGTTTAGTCAAAAGGAATCTTTTTTTATACGAAACGTTTACTAAAAGAAAAAAGGGAATGTTTTTTTGTCATACGTATGTGGCGACAATGACTTCTCTGCCATCGTGACCATTATTTGAGCTTCATATTCCTCTAAAAGCCATAACTTCCATTTAAAATGAAAAATAAATACCATGTTTTAAATTTCTTTTATTTTGGTATTGAAAATGGTTTTCATAATGTTTTTATATCAATGTGTTTTATTTGATGTCTTGTGATTGAAAAGTGGAAATGTTGTGTTTCCTTTATGCATGTTTTATGTGATACGATTATGTTATGGTTCTTGGGCATTGTTATAAATATGGGTGGTTCCATGATAAAATAAGGGTGGTTGAGCCCGATATAGCTCTCCAATGCATTGGGTAATGTTAAGGGGTTAAATCTTAAGGTTTCTCTGAAGAGATTTAGGTAATATACTGTGATGGGTATTCCAAACGTAACCATGAGGATTACTCCCTACGTAAGAATGTTATGAATGCCTCAAGTTAACTTTATGTCTTATGATTTCTATGAGTTATTCATAAATCTCATGATTTCACGAGGTATGTTAATGTGCTTATATTTTATGAGTAAAGTATGACTTCATTGATTCTTATGTATACATGTACTAATGTTTCCTTTCCGTATTTTTATATCCCTTATTGAGATTTTTATGCTCATCCCATGTTTTTTGAAATGTTTTTCACAAGTCAAGGGAATGGTACATGATATGATGATAGTGTCAAGGAAGAGTCAAGGAAGTGTCCATGTTTTATTCTGTAGATGGGAAAAATGAATACTATCTTTTATGTAACCACTTTGTTTAAATGTGGAATGTAATTTGTGATTTATGATCTAATTATCTAAAACACAAAACCTTAAAAGATCCTCAATGTGTAATCTTGAAATATCTCAAGATTATGTAATGATTAAGGTTGGGGCCATATAGGGAATGCCCTTAGGGCCTTGTCGCCGACGGGTCGTGGCTCTTCTCCAGCAGCGCAGTTGCGCCACCACCGTCTTTACATCTGGTTGTGGTGTTGGTCGCCGCTCCTGATTCCCACTACTTCCGATCATCGGAACCAGTCACTATTTTCCTCCATCGCAAAGAACACAACAAAACCACAAATGATTATAAAGAGGATGGGCCATATTCGTTTGGACCACCCACTCCGCGTTAGAGCGGTAGCAAGAGACTCCATGAGAGATGTTCAACGTAAAATAAAATTTATGATGGAAAACCAAAATCACAGCCCTACCTCAACGGTTTATTGATGTCGGTGAGGAGGTGTCAAGAGGTAGAATATGAAATCGTTGAATAACTTCAGCGTTTGTTGACTCCACAAGGTGCTTCTGATCTGGGCTCGGGGTCAGTTCCACGTTCTTTGTTGGAGAAAGTTCTTCATTGGAGAGGCATTCTTCTCTGGATAGGGAAAAGTTTCTCCAAATTTCTATAAGTCTTTTACAACCATTTTCCAATGATTTTTCCCCCAACCCATTAAAAATAATATCCAACTTATTAAAATAATGTTTTCCAATAACTATGATGATGTTGGCATAATTAAAATCATTACGTTGGCAAAATTAATTTAGAGGAAACCAAAATTCACCTCCCTTAGTAAAGAGGCAGTTCAAGAGTTGGGTGGTCCCCACCATTATGAATTCAAATTTGGGGGTTTTCCTAGCTTTTTTGGTCACCACCATTGCATAATCAAAATGGGAGGTTTAAAAAAAATAAAATCTGTTCATCGTTTTATTTTCATTACCACAAAAAACATGAAAACTAACTTTCACCCTCAACAAACAGTGTTCAAGGAGAATGTCTCATTAAGTGAATACCGGCACTGTGAGTTCAATGGTGTCATTAGATTTTAATTCTATGAATTGGTTCAAAAGTTACAAAAACTTTCTCGCACGTTTACTGAACAAACATAGAAAAGTTCAAAAATTCATTTCTGGCACACCAGGCCTCAGAATCACACAACGCCAATTTTCATGGAGTCTTCAAGTTCCCATATAATAAAAAATACATGGAAATTTCTGGGTCTTTACATATCACACAACTTTCTCAATATAAAATTCATATTGGACATCCAAATGAACAAAGTATTGAAAAACATTCCAATGAGTCCTTAATGAGGTAACTTCTACCTTCTTTTATTGGGTATCTTAATCCAATAGTTTTTGATAAAGGAATCATAACCAATAAAAAGATATTTTTCATACACTAGTGTTTAGAACACATATAATTAATATTGGTTGTCACCTGCTTGGAAGTTGAAGAAGGTCTATGGTGGAATATTTTCAAGAATATTAGAAAACAAGATGAAATTTACTACATGGATTGGGATAAATTTAATAACATATATTTCAATAATTACATTCCTCATATTCTTAATATGGAGATAGAGAAATAGTTCCATGAGGTATGGAAAAAGGATGGCGAATTTTTTTGGAAACTCTTTGAATAGTTTTATATGACTTCTATGGTATTCTTCTGGTATTATCATTCAACCTAAATGTAAGGTTCATTGATTATTCAATGGCATAAAAATGTTTCTAAAGGTCATTATCCATAAGATAATTCAATACCTATAAATATGTTGATAAATGTGAAATAAAGGTGAATGTAGAAGTTATAGTTACATATCAATCTCATGGTTTTGATAAGAAAGGATGATAGAGTTTAAAAAAGAATCTAAAAACCATGGAGAGAAGAAGATGAGATTTTATGCACTAAGTGTGGGAATAAGAATGGAAGAAATTTCATTAGTGTAACTAGTACATTTTTTAATTGTTGAAGGGAAGTTCATTGGGAAAATTATTTCTGAGGTTGTGGTAAGATGTTATCTAACAATGAGAATAGAGAGAGAGAGAGAGAGAGCTTCAAAAAATTCACCTATCACCCCTTAGTACTTCACAAGTAAGGAGAGTGGGAATTATTCTAACTAGTTCCAAAACCCAAGGGTTAATAATGATTATTGATTTTATCAACCTCTTTTGCCAAGGGATAAGGGGATATCACTTATGATAACTATTTATAGAAAGTGCTGTGAACACGGCATGGTAAATGTACACATAACACCATCTTTAGAACTTATAATGTCTTATATGACCCTGTATCTTCTAATTCATTCATATCTAAAGAATTTTATAATGGTATAAAGATTACACCCAAATTATTATTTGGGTAATTAGTAAGAATAACCTGAATAGAAAAATGATCTCATCTCATCTATAAGATTAATCTCTAATTGATGTTGGTGCGAATGTGATTATCTCAAATCTTTCCATTCTTCCTCTCGTTGAATTTCATGTCATTCTATGAATAGATTGTATTTATCTTCATAAGTCCCAAATCAATTTTTGGAGAAGGTAGGATACACTTGATATTTCATAACAACAAATGATTATCTATCATAGATAAGAGACGTATGAACATCTAATGGAGATTATACCCATTTTATGGGTCTTAATTCCAATTTAGAATGGGAGTTTATTTCAAATAGTTGGGGAGAAAATCAACATCGAAGATATTATTTTGTTTGATAATTTTTTATGTATTTATAATATTGATTCTAATTACTTTAAAAAAATGTGATGTTGATTTCTCAAAAAAAAACACATATCTAGTGAAAAAAAATTTCAATAATGGCTCTGATTGAGTTGCATGAATTTTAGAAGAAAATCCATGAATAAATTGATAATGGATTTATTCAACCATGTGTGTGACATTGTGGAACACGTGAACTTTTTATGAAAGATAAATAAATATCATTGTGACAATATATTGATTATTAGGTGCTGAAGAAATTCACAATTAAGAAAAATTATCATCTTCCCTACATTGAATACATGATTAAACAACTACTAAGTGATAACTACTTTTCCAAGATGGACAATAATTATAGATATCAAAAATTGAGGGTTAAGAATGAGGATATACCCATGATGAAATTTTTTAAAAGGTGTGGATAATACAAATATATAGTTATTCATTTAGGTCTTATTAATTCCCATATTTTCTTCATGAATTTAATGAATATATTATTTATAGATTACCTTGTTCAATTTATGGTAGTCTTTATAGCGAGTATTATTATCTAACCAAAGCGAAAGGAAGAAAATGAAGACAACATGAAAATTATAATAAAGACAAAAATTAGAAATAAACAATAAGAAAAATTTACACAAAGTGTGAGTTTTAGATGAAAATGGTTTCATTTTTAGGTCCCATAACCTCAAGAGATAGTATATTAGTTATCCATCAAAGATAGAAGATATTGAATGTTTGACCAAACCATCTTTTGTGACTAAGATCTATAGTTTTCTTTGTTTATCTAGATATTATTGATAGCCTATAGAGAATTTCACTTAATTATCTAATCCTCAACCCAAGTTAACCCTAAATGATCACAGATCCTCTGGACAGATAAATGTGTAGAAAATTTCATGGAATATAAGAAATGGTTATTTAGTTCACATGTGCTTACATATTCTTATTTTGTATAATGGTTGGAAATATATATTTATGAATATAAGAAGGGATTATGATGTATTATTATGTATAATTTCATGGGTATAAATTTTTCATTACGATAATTGAAGATTCTTGAGAAAAATTACCCAACACATGATTTGAAATTAGCTACACTAATTTTTTCGTTCATGATGAGGTAAAATTTTAATTATAAGGAAAAGTGTGATATATGTTTATCATAAAAGTAAAAATTATATATATACGAATCATAAAAGTCAACAATGATTATGATGCATTGAGTCAAGAATATCTTGCTAGATTATCCATGTCAAGGATCACCAAATAAAATATTTTTTATATTTTCGAAGGATATATCATGTAATCCTGATGTAATGGGTAAAATATTATCTTTATTAATTGAATACTCAACCATCTATCCAAGTAAATATTAAATACGTGTAAAAGTAAGTTGTAGAGCTGCAAAAAAAGATTAAAAATGTTCTAATGTTTAACTTTGATCATGATGGAATGACATGTTTTAAGAACTGTTTATGTGTTCCTTCAAAATTAGTAATGAATAAGGAGTTTTTAGATGTATATCATGGTTCATAATTCTCTATTTGTATTGGAATTAAGATTGTATATGGAGACATGAAATATTACTTCCGGTGGGATAGAATGAATAGAGATATCAATGATTTTGTATCTCTATTCTTGGTATGTTAACATGTTAAGGCTAAAGAAAAAAAATTATTAGGGTATTTTTCTTCCATTACCCATACTAGATTGGAAATGGGAGAACATCACTATGTATTGTTTTTCATTGGTGTCCCCAGAACCTCTATATGGAGAAATTCACTATGGGCAGGACTCATCTCCATTACTTTGTCAACACACTTCATCGCTATCAGAGAATAATTATCTCTATATCAGATTGTGTGGATATGCATTGAAGAAAGTAAAAGGATTCATGGAGAACCACATTCCATTATATCTGATTGGGATCTATGGTTTACCTCAATGTTCTTTCAAATTATTAAGTATTCTCCTAAAACAGAATTAAGTTTTAGCATTGTGTGTCATCCTCAAAACGATTGCCAGTATAAAAGAAAATTCTAAATCATAAAGGATATATTAATATATTATTATTTGGGTTTAAAAGGTAGTTAGTATAAACACATTATCATAGTTGTGTTTTCTTTCAATAATATCTATCACTAAAGAATTTATATGGCTCTTTATGAATCCCCATTTTGAAATAAATATAGAGCTATAATGTTTTGGAACGAAGTTGATGAAATAAAACTATTGGGACTTAAAATATTAGATGAAATAGATGAGAATTCTAGATCCATTCATCAGCATATCAAGGACGCTTAATGTGGGTATAAAATTGATTTTTATAGTCGTTGATGTCATATTTATTTTCCTGTTACTGATAAGGTATTTCTATGAATTAATCGCTGAAAAAAGGTTATGTGATTTGAGAAGAAAGGGAAACTAGGTCCACAATAGATTATATTGTTTGAAATTATTGATCCTATTACTATGGTAGCCTATTTCATAGTGTTTCTAAAATAACCAATCTCAATTCCACAACATGTTCCATGTATCTATTTTGAGGATGTACATACTTGAACATTAATATGTTCTAGACTTCTATGTCATATGACTGGAGTGAGATCAATAATATGTGGAATAACCAAAAGATATTTTGGATCATAAGGAGTATGTTATATGAAAAAACCACACAACTGTTAAATGTTTTGGGCTAAAATCAATAGGTTTAGGAAGCTATGTCATAATTTGAGGATATTATGAGGAATATGTATCCACATTTCATAATATCAAAGTAACAATTTTTTAGAGAAAAATTCATTTTAATGGAGTGCAATGTAACCCCGAGTTTTTATGAGAAATTTAAGAAAAAATTTAATTTATTTGAATTATTTCACTTCATGTTACATCAATTAAATCTTTCACTACATGAAACATTATCTTAGCATGCATCATACACGACACTCAGTTTTGACAAAAAAATGATATATTACAACTATAGATATTTAAACATGACTTTTATAAAATAGATATAAAATTAATTAATATTAGTGATAATAAATAATTTATAGATATAATGGTTTTAGAAAAGAAATAATATTTATAGTAAAATACATAATTTTTCATAAAGTCTTTATATGTTTTAAAAATAATATTTTCACCAAAAAACTATTTTTATATCTTCTTTTGAATAGTAATAAATCATATTTTTTCCCTATTAGAAAAATTATTTTATAAAATATACTTAATTTTTAGATTTAAAATTTAAAAAAAATTATGGAGATTTTTAAATATTTTATTGAAATGTTTCAATTTTTTGGATGAATATTAAAAAATACTGATTTTTAAATCAAAATTGTCATTCTATTAAATTTATTTATAAGGTTAAATTAAATTTTAAATTTCTTATAAGTATAGATTATTTCAATTTACATCTATTAATCTAATCAAATTCATTAGAATAAATTTCACATCGAAATATGATATAAACACTTTGTAATTTTTTGATCATTCTTTCACATTAAAAACAAACTTTCTCGTCATGACTACAAGATTTATTTTAAATTAATTTTTTCAAAATATATGATTCAAATTTATAAAAATGGATTTCATATGTGGTATCAAAATAATTTATATCATCTAATATATTCTACATAATATTTTACAAAATTTATTAGTGAAAAAATAAAATTAACTACGGTGATTGAGGTAAAAACAAATTTATATAGTTGTTAAATTTTGAATATAAGTTGTAAAATTAAACCAACACATCGAATAATCGCATTTTATTTCCATTAATCATATATAAAATTTATATTCTAGATAATGAACTATTATTTGGTCCTGGTGACATGAAAAAAACATGGTTTGAATGAACTATTTCAAAAAATTACAAGAGTTTCACTCCCCTACCTTGTAAAATCCCCCCACCCCACTATTCACACCTAAAAACCCAATTTGTTCAACAAATACCTTCAAAACTCACTTCTAAACTTCCCTAACATCATCCTTAAAGCATTTTTTTAAAAAATATTTATCCATGGAATTATTAAATAAAATCCTAAGGAGGATACCTGATGAACAGGTAATGTTCATCAACATGTGTTTTTGTTTAATTTCATAATCAAAATCCATTTAAAACTTTTTATTTAATTATTATATAATTACATTGGTATATTTAATATACATATATTTTTTACATTAACTATATGACATAAAACCACACACACTTCCATAGAATAGGTTATGAAATCTTCATTCATGTGTACATTGGATTACCCCCTCACGAACTGATGTCATTCATATTTCCATTACCACCTCTCAAGGTTGGTAATAATAATAAAAATAATATTTATATATGATATTTCTTATATAAATTATATCATTATTCTTCTATAATTTATATATTAAACATACCTTTAAGCTTTCCATTTTTTCTAAAATATGATAATGTTATCTCTATGTATGGAGGATTACTGCCTCGCGAACTGATGTGATCTGTTCACACATTACATGGATTTTATTATGTATTAGTTTAATAAAAATATATGACATATATGAAATAAATTTTTTTCTAGAATAATAATATATCATTTAATTTTATTTCATTCAAAATAATAACAAAATGAAAAAAAATATTCATCCATACATACGACTTACCATCTCCATGAACAATGCATTTCTTTTCCTATCACTAAATATTATGGGTTACTATATATAAATATATATTTAAACTATATGATATTTATACCATTTTTTATATTACAGAGATAATGAAAACATGAAATATATTTTAGGAACAAGAATAAAAATTCAAAATATGTTCAAAAAACAATGTGTTTATTACTCAAAATATATCATTAACAATGAATTGTTAATAAAAGAGTAATAAAATGTCAACAGAAAATAATATATGTTATGATATATATGAATATGGTTTTATGATATATTTTCAACAAAATTATATTTATTATATAAGATGTTTGAATGAGTATGATCAATGTCAATACTTAATGTAAGGTAATTTTTTCTCAATTTACCTTCTTTGAGATGTACATTATGTTATACCCCAATGTTATTTTATATGGTGTATATACAATAATCTGATAAGTAAAATCATGAATTTATATATCATGTGATATTTTATGTTTCTTTATATGGTATTACTTCATGTGGCTCATGAATGAGTGTTACCAAGTTGATAAATATTTTATGTTACAATCTCATTGTTTATCGGGATTGTGTATGATTAAGTCTCTAATGTTGAAATATCCTGATATACCTCTCAATAAATCCCTTTAATTTTCTTATACTCTATTGGTTCATGATATATTCATATAACTTTATCATTTTTAACTCATTATTATGTATGATAATTAATAAATTTTTTATGAATATTTGATGTTATATCTCTCTTTTGTCAATATCCTATTATTGTTGAAAAAAATGTTTTATAAAATTATTTTGAAAAAAGATTATTACTCCCTTATTATTTCTTAAATACATTATGTCCCATGATGTAATTTTTACAAAAAAAATTATATTCAATCTTTATTTCATTTTTCAAAATAATTACCACATTGTTTTTTACTGAAAATGTGAATGGAATTTTATATTTAACGTGTACATCAAGTAAAGAATTTTATGATGTAATGATAAATTATTACATTGATTCTTTGTTTATATGTTTTCAATTTTGTTTTCAAATAATAATTTTTTTTAAAAAATTATGTTTTAAAATGTTACTTTCAATGAGGATAGGATATTTTCCAAATAGAATGTTATAAATGATCTATCAAATTTAATATTCAACTAAGACGACATCCACTGGTGTTTCCTATTCCTTATTGGGAATATGATCTGATGATAAAATTATTACCTTATTTCTAAATGGTTTATGATTTAATGGAATGTTTATTTTGAAACCTGTTTCTCTTCTATGTTTTATACAATGATAAAAGTTTTTGGGAAACATGATTCTTTTTAGGGGTTATTCTATGCTGAAATGATTATTAAGCTTGTATCTTTCCCATAGGTTATATCTTGATAAAATTTTTATGATTCCAATTTCATTTTATAATTTATGATATGATGAATTTTTTTTCTTATAAAAAACATATTATGATTTTATTATGTGATGGTTGGAACCTATTTATCACTTCAAAGCATTGGGTAACGATTTATATATCATGAGAGAGATAGGACTAGAATATTAAGTGAACTCCATTTAGGGATATGGAGATTGAATGGTAAGTGAAATCAGTTAAGTAATACATAGATAGAATGGGGGTTGAACCAAGTTTATTAATGGACTTTTCCAACTATAATGGTCTTAGAAGTGATCCATTGCTAATATAGAAATTATTTCTTTGCCTATGTGTATACCGAGAAATCCATGTCTTATGCACTCATGGATCATACTCTTGAATTTCATTGTGAATCAAGCATTATGAACCATTAATGCTTATTCTATGACTCATGGTTGTGATATCTAATAGGCAAGTTATGGTTTTCAATTATTACGTTCATGTTATTAAACCTTTATCTTTATGTTATTCTTATGTATCTCCCCTATTTTCCCTAACTGAGCATCTGAACTGACCCTTTCTTATGTTTCATTTCCCAGGTTATGATGATATACATTATATATAATATAACTAAGATGGTTTAAATTTATGTAGAATGTAGTCAGAGATGATGTAACTCACTTATGTATAAGAGTTTATGTTTCTTTATTCCCAAGGCACTAAATAATTATGCTATCAGTCATGCATTTATATAATAAGATAAATATTCCAAAAAATATTGTGATGCTTATGTATGAAAATCGCGGGTCATTAAAGTATTGACACCCTATTCATGGTGGTCACACTGATACCAAAAACCCCTCCTATGAATTATAGAGGATACCACACAAGTCCTAAAAGGGAATTAACCAAAAATGACCTAAAACTACACCAATAGATGGGATCACAATCCTATGTCAAAGATGTAATTCCACACTATACCTTCATGGTAAGGGGCCACATAATCTCACTCAACTAATATTAGTTTAATATAAGAGAAAAAGGGTTCCAAACACCCTAAGTGTGAGTACATGGTGTGTACTAGGCGTACACAGTGTGTATTTCCAACATATTGTCTACACATGTATCCCCATATCACACAACATTTAAACCTCCACATACACGGAATGTACCTTAGGGGTATAAAATATTTATAGTTTAGTCAGCACCTTTCGTGTGCTATCTTTACATTCATGTGTACCTCAAGTCATCCATGTGTACATGTGGCCATATCTAAGTACATGGCTAAACCCCTGTACCCTATTCAAGTCAAAGTACATGACTTAGCCCATGTACTCAAAATGTTCCTATATACCCAAGGGTAAATGTAAAGTATTCAGTTCATGTCACAAGGAGTGTGACCTTTTTCAATTGTATTTTATCTTTTCTTCTCCACATAAACCCTATCACCACAACCACAACCTCACATAGAATGTAATTTTTGTTTACATGTCGTGTAATATAAGTTTTTTAAAAACCCTTGGTTCCTGCTATCTGTACATCTACATCATTGTAACTTTCAGATATACTTCTAATATCAAATGGGAATAATTTATCTCGTCCATACAATCCATTATATCACTAAGACTTGATTTTGGCTATCTAATTCAATCAGGAAAACACTTTTTTGATCATGTTTTAACCACATATGAATTAGTGGAATGACGAACATCTTGACTCATATGACCTATCTCCATTCAACATATAATATTATTAAACAATTATTTCATCATTGATCTTAATTCATACCCATGGTATTGAACTGTTACATTGAATAAGTATGGTGAAATTATTGAATACTAGATATTTATACAACCATAGGCCAATGAAATTGCTCGCGATGAACGTGCAAAAAATGGGGGAGAAATCCACAAAACATCAAATAGGAAAAACATTGTATCTAGTCATGATGTACACAATTTTATTTATTCATAATGAAGAAATATGAGCTATAATAATCATCCAAAATAATTCTATGAATATAAATGATAAAAAACCTCAAACCTCCAAGCATGATCAACCTACAAATCTCTTTGACGGTGAAATTGATTGGCATTCATCATGGGATAACTGATGGTGATAATATCCACATAAAATAACTTCCTAACATGTGTTTGTATTGGTAACTAATGAATAACCATCATGTTTCATAGTCGTTGGTGAAAGCCATGAACTCGGTTGGAAAAGATAATACATTTGGTATTGATCTAGTCCTCTCATCTTTTATCATATACCAATGATCTGCTCCATTTTATCCTCTCAATTATCAGGGTTATACTTCTAACATAAATAATTGGATTTAAAGGGATTTAAATAGAAGAGTCCAAGATGATTGTTCTAACCCATAAAAAATATATAAATTTAATTATTTTTTATTTATTTTTTTATTTTCACTTTTGATAGAACTTTACCAAAACATATAATGTTAATAAAAGTTATTTCGTGCCTAGGGTGAAACCAATATTTAGAATTCAGGGGTAGAATCATATATTCAATCCAATCCTCAATTCTAGAGACACTCCACTTTTTTGTAGAATTGTGAATGTGTGATATTAATATATTTAATATTTTAAATCATCACTTTTGAGATCACTAGGAATTAGAATCACACGTCTTATCAATGAATGGATTTAAAAATATTATTACATATATTCCAAATATTTACATTAAAAAAATTGATGTTACGCTTATTCTTATTAATCTTCCAAAAATAGTTTTTTTCCTTCAACATAGGTTTATTGGGTTTTTCCTTCTTCATCAGGAGGTATTGTTCTTGTATCCACTTTTTTCTTCCTAAAAGAGATCTACACATCTCTCAGATAACATATTTAATTCAGCAACTACATAGTTGTAGGTCCAACACCATTCTTCTTTCCTTACTCCTCAATATTTTCATATACTAATATGAATGATTGTTCAGATAAAATATATCCTCTCATTTTGAAATTCTAAAAATAGAATATAGAGAACACTTTTTCCCTTCCATCCAAAATCTCCATTACGAACACCCAAATAGAGTTCTCTATATCACTTTTTTCACTCAGATTGAATTCCATGGATACCCATATTAAATAAAACTAACATATATGAATATATTTCTAACTAATTCTACCTCATCCTCCAATTAATTTTCCTCAAAATAAATCAAAAAATTCAAAACTCCAATCTCCCCAATAGTTTGAATATCATACAAAAAAATGACTTTTGGTGTATAAATCATCTTAAGGTAAGAGGTCATAACATAAAATCCTATCTAAAACCCATCTTGTGTATATACATAGTGTAAAGAAAAAATTCATATTAATTATATATTCTTGTGAATATTATATTATAATTTTTTGTGATATTTGAACACTTTAAGTTTAATACATTCATCAATTGATATTTAATTAATTCAAATCATTGATATTAAATTTAAAATATTCTAATTTAAAATTTACATTATAATTAAAACAATGATAATCATAAACTCATCTAATTTTTTTCTTTCTAAAAATAGGATTCAATAATGGATTATTAGGCATCATAGTTATTTCAACTTAAATGAAAACTTCAACATATTAATATATTAATCTTTTCAAATATTTATTGTTTTATAAATTCGCATTAAATATTTGGTTATTTTCTTTTACATTGACCTTAACTTCTTGGCATGATGATTAGATTCTCAAATTTATTTGTCTTCATTAAAACCCTAATATTAAATTTATTGATGTCTGAATCCTTTTATAGTATCTCATAAATAATTTGATATTTTCTTCTTCTTTGGAGTTAAATATGAAAACATCCCCTTTCATAGAAGATAATTTAAAAAAATATGTTAAATATCCTAGAGGTTAGATATTTTAATTTTTTACAATTTTCAAGCAATAGCTGAAATATATTACAACGAAAAAATATTGTATGAGTATCTCAAAATTCTATTTCATATGATAAATCTCTTACAGAAAATTAAAATAACTTAATTTTAGATATGATATCTTAAGAATAGTATAATTATCTTATATGAGTACTAGTTTCATATGTGTGGAAAAATATATCACACCAATTGATCAATTGTCATAAGCATATATCAATATTCTTACATGGTCATATATTTCATATATGCAGACCAAAAAATCACATAGCTTAATTCCATTTTATATTATTTAGGATCACTTAGGCATAGGAAAATGTATTTCTCATTTTTCTAATATATAAATCATGAAATCTAATTCGAGGATTTAAACAAATAAATTATAAACTCAGTAAAGCTTATTCCAAAGAATTGTACAATAATAAATAATCCTGATATATTATTTCCAAGAACTCTTCTAACATCTCATCTCCGACATCATTTCAGACTTTATAAATCATCTCCCAGGGGAAATAAAAAAACAATTGAGATCCTTTATACTTGATCATTCAAGGATGGTGTCACCAGATTTCAAGTTAGATCCATTCACAACATTGAAAATATGTTACACATGTTAAACCAAGTTGTACATATTTTCTGATGTAAACTCAAGAGCCATTTATTTTCAACTTCTCCACTTCACTTGTAACTATTGAAGAGAGTGCGAATCCACCTTCAACACTTTTCTTTGGCTTGAATAATATCTCAATAATCATATGATGTCTGGGATTCTAGTTAAATCTATCCATAAATGTATTCAACAGTAGAATTTTCACAACCAAAATTACACATGTAACCTCTTTACTTGACATTTCTTATATAAAAATCTTGCTCCTTTATATTTTAAATTGAATCTCAATCTCCTACATTGGGTGGAGACTGACATCACCCAAGACTTATCATTTGTGTTGTTATATTGAAAATGAAAACCACTCTATTTTAAAACATATATGATTTCTTACGATGTGCATTTTAACACCATATATATATTTAAATAATTAAAAAAAATACCATCATATCATGATTATTAATTTTATTTTCATTTAGATCATTAATTTAATAAAAATTTCAATAAACCTTATTTATAATTTTTCAAATATAAATATGTATATCCATATATATATATATATATATATTAAATGTAGAAAAAATTTATTCCAACTATTATTATTATTAATATTATTATTTCATTTAATTATATTTTAATATAAATACTAATAACACTATTACAATTATTATTAACATCCTATCTATTATTTAAAATAAAATTACTCATAATCACAAACAAAATCATATATAGATTCCCATATATATAAATATCATTTAGAATACACATTAAAAATATTATTATTTATATTTTTATCAAATAAAAACAATCATCAATGATGAATAATATCAATAAAATTAATCAAAAAAAATGACATTAATAGGAAAAATTACAACAATAAGAATAATATCACATCACAATTCAACAATTATCACTACTAAAAATTATAATAACTTTATTTAAATAATATTTTTATTATTCCAAAATTAGAACTAAATTTTATACAAACAAAAAAGTATACTGATCAAATTTAAACCATAAAAAATATACTTCAAATTAATAATTGAGCATATTTTCAATATTACAAAATTACTATAATTAAAAAAATTAAATTCTTAAATAGTAACTATTAAAAACAACCAAACATAATGGTTATAATCCTCATGAAATGCCTCAAAGTATGAAATCAATTTTATTCATTTAAAATATTGACACATCAAAATTCTCAAGTGACTTTTTTATGAAATTTAATAAACATGACTATACTTCCTACTCCCCATTATTATATTTACAATATTAAAATAAATGTATAGAAAAAATTCATTAAAAAAAATAAATATTAAAAAAACACATTTCTTCCACTTTTGATAATCTACTCAATAATTTTAAAATATTAAATAGTATACATTAGTTTTGAGTAAATTTTTAAAAACTTCTAATTAAAAAATTATATTTATTAAAACCATTTCGATTTTGTACCACTAACCAAAAAACATAAAAATACTTAAATATTTATTTTTTATACACTATTTGTGATAATTTAATTTCTATTCAACATTTTAGAGAAAAAATAATGTCTAAATATTCAAATATCACAAAATCAAAGAAAAATAGTATTTTTAAAATTTCAAAATCAATTATGAAATCAAATAATACCCATCATGAGGGAAAATAATTTATAAATAAAGCAGAAATCAGCAGGATACATCATCCAAATGAGGCACTAGTTTCAAAAATATAGTGTATTCTCCTTTTGAGTCATACTCATACCATAACCAAGCAATGATGAATTCATCCAAAATAAATATCAAGGAACTTTTAATGTCACATAATGAATAAGATAGTATATAAAAAGTTTAAAATATCTAAACATGATGTATTATAATAGAAAAAACCCCACTTAAATTTGGTAACACAAATTTCATTTAAGAAATAATTGTATATAAAATATCCACTAATAATAACATTTATTAAAATTCAAAACAAACACAACATTTTAACCCACTTCATATCTTAATTTATTTTTCTTTAATTCACAAATAAAATCACCATTTCTAATAATTAAAACTTTCTTTTACAAAATATTATTGATATATTTTCATTATCACATTTACAAAAATAACAAAACCTATAAAACTCTAAAATTATTAATCTCATGACCCAAATACACCTATTATTAAAAAATAAAAATATATTTATTTCATTATACATCCATTTTTTCATATAATAGTAAATATTAAATTTAAAATTCTAATATGTAACTTCCAAATAATAAATTTTTCACACCAAAAAAATAAAAAACCACCCATTGTTTATTATTTTAATATAATGTACCATAAAAAATATCAAAATATTAAATAAATTATAATTTTTAATTCCGTCACACAATACCACACATTATCACTGATTATATATCAATGAATTCAAAAAATATCTAAACCATATTATATACATTAAAAAACATTTAAATTATATTTTAAAAAAACTCAATTGTTATTTATCTATAAATTGAAAAAAAAATTATATAACATTCCTAAAAAAATTCATTAAATTTTTTTCATTCTATCGCAATAGACCCTTTTGGAAAATAAATTCTAAAAATTCAACACTTATAAGCAAATTTTTGTAAACCAATTCAACATCAATTTTTGTGTCATATCCTTTTATGAAATATTCACATATGTATTCATGGAATAATAAAAAAATTAAGATATCATAGTTATAAAAAAAATAATTCATTAAAATAAATCATTAATAACTCATTTTCACCAATATAAGCATTTATTTAGGGAAATTTATCATCAAATACCCCATTCAAAATAAATACCAATGTTATAGAATTCCATTAAAACAACATAGATATAACTATGAAAATCCCTCAACTTGATATTTTAGGGTTGTTATGTTTTTTTGTTTGTTGGAAATATTAGTTTACAATGTTAAAATATGTTTATTAGAAAATAAGATTGATAGAAGTGATTTTGGTAGAAATAGGAGTAGTTTTTTGTTGATCAAGTATAATTTACATGATTAGAATATGGAAAGTGCTACATGAGACCATGTAGATACTATATTGAAGGAAATTTTTCTAATTCATCCAGATCAGAAATTATGTATGTGACCAAAAATTAAGTTCAAGAGGAAGTTACATTATTCGAATAAAAAAGGAAATAATTCGTATGAGTCTACATAGAGTAGGATCTATATGAATCCACATTAGATGATAAATACATAGTGAAATTTGATTTTGAGAAGGCATGAAGGTAATACAATATAAAAAGTTGAGTTTATTAGGGGATTGAATAGTAGTTTCTGGTTTATTGGGTCTTATGGGTATCTTTTCCATATAAAGACCCTTAATCACTTCATTATTTAGAGAGAAAAACATAGAAGAAGTTTACCACATGAGGATGTATCCTAGTCTGAAAGTGGTTCATTGAATAAATAATAGTTATATAGTAGTCTAGTAATACCCAGACATGAAGGGAATTTACAATGTAGTAAATTCAAGAATTAAAATTTTCTAGTGAATCCAGAACTATTATCAATGAAGAAGGACCTCATGATTCACTTGCATCTCTCATACCATGAGTAGTTCAAATATTTTTATAGTACATGGTAAATGGTGTTCAACTAAATAAGTATCTGGAAGAGTAGTTCAATAAGAAGAATAGATCATAAAGGGATTTTCAATAGTGAAAATCATATGTGGGAAAAGTTAATTCATCTATTAAATGAAATAGGAGCTTCATGTCCCACCCATTTTAGTGTGAACTAAATAAATATTGATACAGACGATCTCAAGGTTCTTCTATAGTATAATTGAGTTATTTTTAGATGATATAGAATGTGTTCTCATGTATTATTGGTTATAAACCTGTAAGGATAGTGAGTTTTATTTGAATATTAAAATAGTTGTATTATTTAGTGATTCTATTAAATTGTAACATTGTATTTTTACTCTCTCTAGATTATCTCAGTTATGGTGAACCATGTACAATTTGTTTTTTTGTGTCATTATTTCATTTTAGTTAATATTTTTTTAAAAATTAGGGGGAAACGAGTTTTATTTAAATATGAAATAATATCTAAAGGTGAAATTTTTTCATTTTCCTTAACCTGGTTCAGCCCTACCACCCCCCCCCCACGTTATGATATTTAATTAGTTGTTATAATAATTACTATTATAAAAAAGGATTAATTATGTGGTATTCTTTTAATGGAATTTACGGCAAGAGTCAATCAAAAAGGGATTCCAATATTCAAAGGTATCAAATTTTTCCTATGAAATAATGAGATGTTGAATTAATTATTATATTAATACTAGATATATATATATATATATATATATATATTATGTCTGGGATTTTAGTCATTTTGGATAGAAGATATTTATCATGAGTATAATGTAATGAACATAGTATTGATTCCAAAGGAATCAATGCTTTAGGGGGGATATTATTCAAACACAATATATTTGAAATTTATGTCATGTAAATACTCACACTCTATAATGGAAAACATAATTAATATTTATGATGTAGACTCAAAATTATAGGAATTAAAATTTATGTTCCTTTATATTAACACAAGGATTCGAGGATGCACCCAAAAGAATTTTTGATTCATTATTTGAATAGTTTAATGTTATTATGGATGGTATCTGTGGTCTTTGAGAATCCCCCAATGATGAAAATATCATCATGCACATCCAATAGAGGTTACTACCCGGATTCAATCCAAAAGACTCTATACTTGAGTATAGATGTCCAAATGATCTAACAGTTGATATTAATTATAGTCATTTAGTCACATATGAAATAATAAATAATCATTACATGGCTATAGAAAAGGAGATTTTAATGGAGGTGGAATTATAATCATTTGGAAACTTACCACGGAGGACCTTTAGAGGGAAAAATAGGTGCATTAATGTATGCCATTCCTTTTCCCAAATATATAGTGAGAGACGTGAATGTCTATAAGAAACCATACACTCACATTCTGTTAATGTAGAATGGTTGGTACCTTATAAAAACTATTTAGATGAAATTTTAATATGATGATGAGGAAAATACAGTTCCCATGAAAAATTAATTTTCCAATGTGAAAGGTTTGGGAATCAAATAATTTATATTCCTAAAAAATAATAGACTAATTTCACAAGATGATAAAAGTATAGAAGAAACTGAGGTTGGATAAATTGGGTATTAGAAAGATCAAAAAGAATATTCTCTCTGGATCACCATTCAAAGTTCATAGATAAGGGTAGAGAGTGATAATAATAAAGGATATGTGTATGGAATAGTTTATATCTTCAAGAGTTATAGGATTATTTTGAAAAGATAAATTTTTGGTGTGATAAAAAAGAAATCTAATAGAGATGTTCATAATGTTTTAATATATATATAGTAGAAGGAATTAGATAATTCAAACTAGAAGGAAGATATTTGAAAATTATAAATTTATAAATCCATAAATTTTAAAAAATATTGTTTAGTACAAGTTCAAATTTGAAGAACTAGACCGAGTTATAGAGGGTTTTAATAATATAAAAAAATTTGGATAAAAAATATTTAATATATTAAAGGGGAATTTGTAAACTTATGATTAAAAGTATAAGACCGATAGAGACTCTGGTCTCCAAGTTTGACATCGGGAATACAGATCATACAGGTGACTGATAATGTGAAATTATATTATAGACACCCAGTAAAATTGGTAGTAGAGTCATAGGAGAAGACAAGAAACATTTTTATAAAAATATAGTATAATTATTTTTCTAAAATATAAAAAAGTAATGGATGAATCCTAGACACATTCATCTACTAAAAATATGAAGAATGATTTTGGTATGTATCATAATCAAAAGACTTAGATAAACCAAGGGAAAACTTCTTAAACATAAATAATACACAAGAATAAATATTATATTAGGTGTTATTATTTTAGAAGAATTTTATATTAGAAAAATTTATGTTATATAACCAAAATGTATTAAAGGGTATAAGGGAAACAAAGGCACCCAAGAATAGTTCAATACCCAGGAACTATTTTGAGGGTTTCTATTACAAGTGGGGATTATTTTGACATATAGATAGATATTTGAAATTAAAAATGCATCAAAATGTTATTATAAATACCCAAATTTGTAAAACATTTAATCATAAAGAATCATAAAGCAAGATGAAAATGAAAATTAAATTTGTAACATATAAATTTTAAATTGCTCTATCATTTTGTGAAGATGATCAAGAATTTAATCAATAACATGTTTAATTTTAAGGACATATATATAAAATAAATTCTGTGACAAGTCATATGTTTTAGTTATTTCATAATAAGAATCATATTGTGAATGTTTATGGATCCTTAATAGTTGATACACTTACCATATAATATAAAATTATATTATTTTAATAGACCTAATGTATGAAAATAAAGGTTTTTGTAAATTTACTAATGAGGAAGGCCTAAAAATTATAGGCTTAGAGAAATCCAAATTTTTTGAAAAATATATTACACATGCATATGACGTGGGTTTTGAATGCCTCAATCATAAGGTTTTATGTTTTTTCCAACTATATGACTTTGAAAAAGCAATGAAATTTTCCAATAAGATATGTACTGTCAGTTTAAAAGATGATACAATTGCTTTTAAAGGGATGCATATAAAGGTGGATTTATACATTGTCAGTGGAGAAGAAGGCATTTATTCTGTATTCAAGGAAGAAAAAAATATATTGTGTCATGGTCATCTTTCTAATGGAACCATCATTATATAGAGGATCTGATGAAACTGATGGATCTAGAGATCTATCTAAACTATCATGTGATATATACTTATATGTGATGTTTGAAAGAAAATAGAATATTGTGCAAAAATTTATAGGGAAAAGGGATATAAGTGGACAAGGGTCTATGAAATAGATCATGTTGTCAAGTTTGGACTGATATCTCCAAGGTACATTGATTGGAAGAGTTATTATATTCACATAAATGATTAATTTTGTCGGATAGAACAGATAATAGTAATCAATCTTAAGTATGATTTGTTTAGTTTAATTTCTCATAATAAATGGTATTCTAGGAATATTCTTGTGTTAAAGATTATAAAATTATAAATTAACAATGGGACAATTTTCAGAGACATATAGGTGTAGTATTTTTTGTAAAAAATATGGGATATGGAATCAATTATCAGTAGTGGAGGATCCTTATAATAATTATGTGGTTTAGAGGAGAAACCATAACATAAAAAAATTACAAAAAAATGGCTATCAAGAAAGACATCGAATGGAATTTTTATATCAATAAATAATATAATTGGTCTACATTTCAAATAGATCATTCCTCTATCATGTGGAAGAAAAGACACTATACAAGTTGTATGTAATGAAGATGAAACTGATGTACTTCAGAATTTGTAGAATAAGGTTTTTTGTTATCATTATAAATAAAGATAGTAAGTTATTTTATTATGAAGATGAAGGGATTCTATTTGGATATTATAGAAAGAAAAAATAATATACATGATTAAATAAGAAACTAGTAAATGTTTTCAAAAGTAATAATGTCATAGTGGTGTAAAATGAATAAGATGCTCATTCAAATGAGGATAGATTCCGATATGAAAGTGATGAGGCAGAGAAAAATAAATGTGTTATAAGGGGATATTAAAAATTTAGAATAATATCTTAATAATTATAAGGATGGAATTTGACTTGTTTCTATATTTAATCAGAGGAGACGTGTTGAAATTTATAGGTAAAATAACATCATTGATCAAAATGTAACATTATAGTTATGAATAATGAAGCCTCTATAAAATATATTCATTATCTATGGTATATCCAATTTAAAAAAAACAAACTTGGGATGAGAGTTGGGATCAAGAATTGAATGTAGAGCTTGACTAGTCAATAATAATCAGACATGTGAGGTTGACTCGAGGACACTAAACAAGAACTTCATCATTACAAAATGGATTTTCTATAACAATCATAGTGAATATGGAAAGGTGGTTTAAAACAAAGGACAATTGGTCTTAATGGGTTACACCCAAATCGAAGACATCTACGTAGATGAGGTAGCGTCACCCATATCAATTCTAGAGATAATCAGCATATTCTTAGCTATAATTGTGAATAGGAAAATCATTGTTTTCAATTTGTATATAAAATATATATTTATTAATAAATTTTTAGAATAAGTGTTGTATATATATTAACCTAATGATATTATTATTCATTAACATGAGTTAAAAAAATTAGTGGAGAAGGAATGATATGAATTAAAGAACACACTAAGAGCATAGTATTCATCATTGGAAAAGTATTTAATGAAAATATGATTCCATCATGGTAAATATGATTAAAATATATTTTTTAAAAATGAAATTAATCAATGGATAATGGTGTAAGATTATCTAGATGGAATAATATTTGGTGGATCACATGAAAAATAGTTAAATAAGTTCACAGAATTCATGAAGTGTGAGTTCAAAATTTCAATGAGTGGATAAATGACATGTTGAAATGATCTTATGGTGATTTTTTTTGTATTATTAAGAGTTTAAAGATTAATAATCATCATAAGAAGAAAATTTTACAATAAAAAATAATATTTTAGTAGAATAAATATAAAATCATTTTAATAACTATAAATGAAAAATATATCAAATAAGGGTGAGATTTATCTAAGAATTCACTATAATTGTACTGATCATTGGTTTGTTAGCATCTCAACATGATATGTATGAATAATATGAGAGTATTGGTAATTTGAGTAGTTTTTTCGACCATCAACACACACTGATATAACATAGAAGTGGATTATATACCTTATAAAGGACACTGTTTTACTACTACTTCATTCAGTCATGCATTTAAAACATAATATTTAATGTAATGGATAGTTAATTAATATCAAGAATGAAAAATCCCTTATTTTATTACATATTTTATACCATATGAATAAATTATCGAATTAATTTATTTTAAACCATTAAAATATTAACAAAGTTAGTACTCATTTTCTCATTGGTTAAAGGTATTGGAATGCATGATGTCTAAATTCAAGCATGTATCTCAATATAGCAATCATATGATATAAAACATATATTCCTTATATAAATTTATAATCCATGAATATTGGAACATAATCATATTTTGTGAAACAAAATTAAATAAATTTCACCTTATTGAATTTTTTTGTTACATGCAACCCTAAGTTTATATTTCATAACACACAACACTGAGTTACACATGATTTAGAAGAAAAACCATGTTTAAACAAAATGTGACACTCTATTAAAATATCATTTTTTAATGTGATAATTATCACCTATTCATTAGAATGGATGGTATGAATAGGATATGCATATTATGAAAATATTTTTTCACATTTATATATAATTAATTTTTTAGTGAATTATAAATTATCAATGAAAATAGAAACCATTCTAAAATAAAGGAAATATTCTTCTAAAAACTATTTTAATGAAAAAAAGAATTTTACGTCAAAAATTTTAAAAAAATTATATTTGTGGAATGATTTTATTGAAATTAAGATATTTTATATTCAATATTTTATTTAATATTATTATTACATGTTTTCATTGAATGATATAATATGAAACCCAATTTTTTCTTAAAACTGTACTTCCTAAGAAGTAGTTGTGCTTCATTTTATGTACTTATTTTAAAAAATAATATTTTACACTTTTATAAAATTTATTATAAAAAATATAATTTATTTTTAGAATCATCATTTCAAAATTATCTTGCAGTAAATTTTGAGATTTGTTTAAGAAGGTATATTTTGAAATGAATATTGGAAAATAAATTTTTTATTAAGAATTTTCATTTATATTAAAAATTTGAAAAACCTAAAAATTATTTTAGAATGGTTTAAAAATTAAAATATTTACAATTAAATATACATTAATTCAAATTAAGTAATTTTATGTAATTTAATATTGAACATTGATATAAAAACCTTTTATGCTTTGGACGGTTTTCTCTTTGAAGAACTCCATTTTCATCATGTCTATGGGATTAATTTTAAAATAAAATTTTCCACTAATTTTAATAAAATTTAAAAAAAAATAGAATAAATATTTTTAATAATAATAATTTATATTTTTAATAAGTTCAACATTATTTTTTATCATTATAAATTGCAAAATCAGTACTAATTAATTACCATTGTTAATTTCAAAACCGGTTTACCAGGAGTTAAACTAAAAATATGAGAGTTAAATTTACCTAAATACATGTATAAAATATATTTTATTTTAAAATTCGGCCAAATAATTTCAAATACTCATTAATGGTCAGTTTTTGAGCCTTTATACATGTGAAAAACAAGGATACACCTTTTTGTTTTCAAAAATTACAAATGTTTCACTCATGTCACTTATAAAAGTCCACCCATTATCCTCTCCTCTTCATACATAAAAACCCATTTTTCCCACTAACTACCCAAAAAAATATTACTTTCATCATATCATCCTATAATCCAAATTTGGGTCATAAATTCATCCTAGTAAGGATTTTGGTCCAAACTAGAATATGTTTTATGAATATGAGGTAATGTCTCTAGTTGAGAGTTTTAATTTATTCCATGCTTCACCTCTTAAATTATTATTAAAAAATGATTAGATTATAACATAATTTTATTCCATAAAAAATATTTTTTTAATTTTGTTTTAATAATAAAAAACCATCTCCACTTTAGTCAAATGGGAAATGAAATCATTATTTTGTGTGGACGACAAGCTACTGCCTCGCAAACCGATTTAATTCATTTTCTGTCGCAGCATCTCATAGTTGGATGTAATGAATGATTAAATTATTATGTCTGATATATATATGATATTATAATACTTATGGATTTATTATATCATATATATCATCTTATTGTCCATTCAGTTGGAATATGATAATGTCACAGATGTGTATGACAGACTACCGCCTCACGACGGGATGTTATTCCTTCACAGTTTACATAGAAAATAAGAAGGATGGTTTTAATAAAATTATGTGATTTATATGAAAAAAAAATTATTTTTTAATATTAATATATTATTTTTTTTTAATCCATCACAAAAATGGAAATAGATTTTATTTTTATGTACGGTTTAACGTCTCCATGAATGTTGTATTTCATTTTCTATCTCAAACTTTTATAAATTACTATAAATAAATATATACTAAATATATATTATATCTATATTATTTATTAAATTGTAAATATTATTTAAACATAATAAAATTAATATGAATGAAAATAAAAAATTAAAACATACATTAAAAAACAAAGAAGTTATTTCATAAAATGTTATTTTAACATAGAATTGTTAATATATTTGTAATAAAAGTCCTTAAAAAGTTATATATGGTATGATATTTTTCATTATGGTTCTGTAATATATTTATAATAAAATTATATTTATTATACTGGTGTTTTAAATGTTTATAAAGGAGGTCGAGACATAAGGTAAGGGATTTCATGGACACTTTTTACTTCTGTAAATCATATTCACCACTAATTTATTATATGTGGTGTACACACTAAAAATGATTTTATTTTATTATTATTATCCTAAAAAAAATTTTGTTTACATATCCATTTTAGGATCTATATTTCATGGGGTTTAAGGTTTAAATTACCAAAGTAGTAATGGATTTCGATCTCGCTTTTAGCTTCATTGAGATAAATTCCATATTCAACACCAATTTATTTTTTGTGGTGTATATACTTCCCATTGATATAATTTATGATAATTATGATGAAAATTATGGGCATTTATATATCTATTTTATGACCACTATTTTATGGGGGTTTTGGTTCAAAAGTGACCAAAGCGGTAATCTATTTTTGTCTCGATTTATTTCTTTGGGACATAAGTAATGTTATGCATCTTTATTCTTTTATTAGTTGTATATACTAACCATTATAAATATTATACCATTAATATCATTATTTTTATGATATTATATTTTCTATTTCATTTTATTCTTTAATGTTTCCTAAAATTCAAAATTTACTAAAATGGTAATGATTTTATGTTGCTATCTAAATTTTTATTAGAACTGTTCACGTTTATACTCCCTATAATGAAATATTTTGATCCATATCTCAAGAAACTAATGAAATTAATTATAATACGTATATTTCATGAGCATAAATGTCTAAATTAATTTCCTAAATTTATTTTCTTATCACTTCAGAAAAACATTTTTATGAAAAATTATCATTTTATCTCTCTTCAGTCGAGAACCCATTTTCATAAAAACCCACATTTTCTATAAATTATTTCAGAATATTTTTTTTAAAAAAATATATATTCTTTATAATGAATTTTTTTCCCATTTTTATATTTTTTATTTTTTTTTGGAATGTGACAATCATTTTATTTTTAAAACAAGGTCCATTTGGATTTTATAGAAAATATAAAAGGAATATATTATTTAATGTGTATGGAATGAATAGGATTTACCACCATTACAGACATTTTATACATTGAATATTACTTTAAAATATTTCAATTTTGTTTTCAAATAAGTTTATTTTAAAAATGGTTAATGTTTTAAAAAACCTCTTTCAAAGTGAAAAGGTTATTATCCTTATGAAATGTTTTTAATGATTTTTAGAGATTACTTTATATGTTTCAGTGGTTATTTTCAATGAAAACGATTTTAAAAAAATATATAAACAATGTTTTTCATAGTTGGAATGATATTTTCCTCTATAAATATTTCAATTTATATTTCAAAATAATTTTCTTTTTATGATTTAATCCTTTGATTTTAATTATGATTTAATTGTGATATGATCCAAGGATACCATTCTTATTCATTTTATATATTCTTTATGTATATGATTGTGATATTTTTATTATACCCGTTTCACTTAAATTGGTTTTTCCACGGTAAAGTTGTTATGAACGGTTCTTTTTTCCATTGTTTTGAAATGATGAAATAATGAAATTTTTATGAAACTTGTTTTTTTCCATAGTTTATGCTATCATGAAATGATAATGAAAACTATTTCATTCCCTAGTTTTTTATATGATGAATTTTTTATGATCTTATGGAACACATATGAATTATTTTAATTATGTTATGGTGGTTACATTATAACTATAGATTATTCTTATGTTATGAAAAATACTTATGGGACCTATATCTCTCTACAATACATTGGGTAATGATTAATGTTATATGAATAAAAATGATATATTGGAGGTTATATTAAGAAAAAAATGAGTATATAGGAGGATATATTAAGACAAAAAGAACTTACATTGGAGTTTATTCTATGCCCTAAGTAGTTGCATGGGTGGTTATCCAAAACCTAATATCATACAAATGTCTTGGTGGATAGCTGTGATAGAGGTTCTTACATGCTTATGTGTATGAAAAATATCTATGTATTATTCCAATGTTATACTCTCATTGATCATGTTATTTTATTACATTATGTGTCATGTCTTATAATATTTTAAAATTTAGGAAATTACTCACATTTATGATCTATGATATGCAGGGTATAGTTTTCAAATGATATTTTCATATTCTAATACCCATATTTTCATGTTATATTAATATATCTCTTACTTGCCCTTATTTAAAATCTTATCTCACCCTATATAATTATTTGTTTCTTCATGTTATAAATAATGGTATTATGTATGATATATCTAAGAAAGTTTCTTATTATGAACAACTTAGTGGGAGATGAAGTAGCTCACTTATTGACCAATTTCTTATGATTCTAATATTCCAAATGAACCAAAACTAAACTCTTCTATTTTGGATCATTATATAATGTAATTGTTATTATTCTACTATGTTGTAGTATTTATATTTGATAATTTTGGGTCTCTATAGTCAGTATTAGAGAAAGGTTTAATTTACCTTTGGAAATTATGATGACAAAACATTATTGAGATACAAATGGATATTTATAAGGATATTTCCTGGGATATTACTAAGTATATGTTTATGAATGAGTCAAAGTATAGGAAAATGTCATGGTATTTTGGTAAAATACAGTTCAAGTGGTTTCTAGGAAAGTACATCCTTATCTAAAAAATATATGTGTACGTGACTCTTGAATAGAAGTCGATAGGGGTAGTAACTTTGAAAATGGTGTTTCGAGCTTGACTTGAATGATACCTGGTACATGAAAACACTTATTGATTCACACTAAGGTTGACACTCTTGAGGGATATGTTTTTGAAATTCACAAACCCATGATGAAAAATCATGAAGTATTTTTAATAATGACCATGACTGACCTATGATAAGCCTAAGGTATCATATATTGAAAATAAGGTATCATGATTTAGACATCATAAAAATGATTTTTCATGATTATTTGGTTTCCCACTATGATTATTGTTTTTTATAGAATGCTTTTTGGATTTATTCAATGGATATAAACTGATGTGACCACATTAATGTTGAATGTAGTGTATAATGAAATGGTTTTCCTCTTGAACAATAGAATATTATTGGATATGGAATGAAAAAAATCTAATTTTTATTATCACACAACATTATAAAGATATGAATAATTCTATATATACAAGTATGAAAAGGAGGTAACAATGTCTTATTGAGTTTTATTTGAACAAAACATCCACCTTCCTTCAGGGGATCCACTGATCCACTGGTTTTTGATAAATTAGTTTTTACCACAAAAATATCTTTTGTTGTCTCCGGTGTTTGTAACAAGAAAAATTCATTTTTCTTTATATTATTTGGAATGAAAATACAATCAATGGTTAAATAATATCAATAATTCAAGGGAAAATGAATAAATTTACTCAATGTAATTAGATTAGTTTAAGAATATATTTTCAAAAATTAATTCCCTAATATTCTTAATATGAATATAGGAAAAAAATTCCTTCTCATAAAATAAAAGGCCGATTAATCTATTGGTACAAATGTGAAAAATTTTACAGTATTTGTGAGTTTTTATTCCAGTATTATCATTAAATTTGAATGTAAGGTTTATCAATTCATCAATGGATTAATACCATGTCTTAAAATGATGTTATCCCTAAGGTACTTCTCTAAATGTAAAGAAATAGTTCATTGTGATACCAAGGTAGAAATAGATATTTGGGTGACCCATCAATCACATGGCTCTGATAAGAAAAAAAGATGGAATCCAATGTAAAATATATAAATCATGGATAGATGAAGATGTATATTCATAAATGCTCAAAATGTGGGTGGAAATGGAAGAAATTGTTTTAAAGGTAATAATAAATGTTTTAGTTGTGGAAAGGATGTTTATAGAGTGGTTGAATGATTAGCCAATTGGAAGAAGGGAGATATTTTCGAAAATAGAGAGAAATCTTAATAGAATGAACTACCCACTCTGCAATGATTCATATAAATGGAATTTCAGAAATATATTAATCAATGCCCAATTAATGGGATAAGATGGATGATAAGACTTAATAACCTTTAATGAAAAAGGATAAAGGAAAATATTGTGCAATAATAATGGATAAAGTAAATCATGGTAATTAGGGAACACTTATACTCCACTAATTAGTTGGGAATTTCATTTTTTATTTCTATAAATGTTCCCTATGAAAATATTATTTTTTATCCTTTAGTGAAATTTCAATTCATTATCTCCCACTATATGTAATTTAGAATAATAAAATCACATTTGATAATATATTTGTATAAGGATAAACCCATGCTTCCATTGAAAACGTTTTTGTATATGATATGACTTATATAAGTAATAAAGGGTGAATTATCTTTGGGATGTGTATATATATCCATGTAAGATTAAACTAATTTATATAGATACCAATATGGGTTTAGGGGTTTAAGGTTGATCATAAGACCAAAGACATTGACACACCATATTAGGTTTTTTTAAGGGGAGTTTATCAAGATTAAGGATATTTTTAGATAAATTTATTGAATTATAACCCTTAGATTTGGAATATATTTTAGTGAAAAATATATTTTTGGAGTAATGTCATTACTCTTTCTGATAATATGATTTAAGGTAATAGTAACCAATATTGTTAATCTTATATATGGTGTTGAGGTAAATATGGGTTGTTGTCCATAACTCTAAGAAGTCAACACAATTTGATGCTAGCGAAAAATATTTATCTATGGATCATATTTATAAAATATTCATTAAGAAAGTGCCAAGGTTTCATAGAGCTCCACATTCAATTATATCTAATCAGGATCTAAAGTTAACCATGATATTTTAGTGATGTCCCCAATAATCTCTTCATTCTGAGTTGAGTTTCAGCATTTTGTATAATCCTTGGATAGATGAATATTCTAAAAGAACAGTTAAAACCCTAAAGTATTATCTAAGATATTATTCTATAGATTTAAATTTTTTTCAGGAATAACACTTATCTAAATTTGAGTTTTTTTATAAAAAATTTCATTCACTTGATCATTAACAAGTCTCATTATAATTCCCTTTATCAAAAAAGTGTAAAACTCCAACATACTTGGATGCAGGTACAGAAATAAAGGTATTGGGACCTATTCTAGTTGATGAAATTTAGGATAAGGTTAAACTCATTCCGAAATGAATATGGAAAAAAATGATAGAAATGTTATGTTGATAATCATTGATGTGATCTAGAATTTTAGGTTTGCAAGAATATATTTCTATGAATTTCACCATGGAATAAAGAATGGAAAAATAATTCTTGGGTACAGGATACCTTTTAAATTATTCGTCATACCAAGACTATATCTTATAACATAAATTACCCATTGTGCCTCTCTTAGTTTTATGATGGGTTACATGCATATCCCCTAAAGAAGTAAATGCATGATCTGTCACATGTACTGAACTCATAGGTTATATCATTGGAACATGACCTTTCTTATGAGGATCAACTTGTGGAGAATATAGATGGAATAGAGAAATTTCTATAAAATAAGCCTACTTACCTAGTAAAATGTTTTTGCTGAAACAACCAGATTGAGGAAGTTACTTTGGAACCTTATGATGTAATGAGGCCAAAGTATTTTTTTGGTAATAAATTGATTCACTGCTGGAAATTTTATCTTTACTAACGGTTTAAAACTTTTGGAAAAGGCTTCATAACCATTAGTATAAACTAATCCAACAGTTGTCCAAACTATTGGTATAAACTATACCAACAGTTGTCCAAACTATTGGGTCTTGATCCGTAGGGATAGACATATCCCAACGGTTCTACGAGAACCATTGGGATATGTCTGAAAAATTCAGTATATACCAATGGTTTCAGTAAACCATTGGTATAAATGTTTACCAATGGTTTTAAACCATAGCTAATATCAAGAATTCTCTCTATACCAACTATTTACAAAACCATTGGTATATAATTTTACCAATGGCTTCCCATAAACAATTGTTAAATATTAATTAAAATTATCTATGCAAATGGTTTACATAAAATTTTTGGTATAAGTTCTGATTTTACACATATGCCAATTCTTGTAAACCATTGGCATATCCTTTTTGTACCTGCAGTAAGCCGGCTTGCTGGCCTCCACCTATGAAGCTGCCTTAATTCCACCAGGCCTGTAAAATTTATACACAATATAATACCTATATAATACATACTCATACAATAAGTAACACAATACACCATTAACAACTATACCTGCATAATATAAACAAAATTCTTGTATGTATTCATATATAATTCATCTAACAAATAATTCATACATAAATCTGAATACCTTAAATTCTATATTTAATTACCCTCTACACACATATCAAATTAGCACATAATTCATAAGGCAATTACAAAATGAATACACACACAACATGTATACCCATGGGGTGGGTGGTGTATAGGGGCTGGGGGGCATTCCAGGGGTGGGGGTGTCCAGGGGGTGGGGGCTCTCCAGGGGATTGGGGGGGGTTGTCCAAGGGTGGTGGGGTGGTGACTAGGGGGTAGTGTGGTAGTTCATGGGGGTGGGGGTCTCTTGGGGGTGGGGGTATCGAGGTTGAGTTGTAATGTCTAGGGGGTGGGGTGGTGTCCAGGGGTGGGGGCCGTCTAGGGGGTTGGGGGTCGCCAGGGTGGTGGGGTGGTGTCCAGGGTGTTGGGGGGGCTTTCTAGGGGGTGGGGGTATCCAAGGGGTGGGGTGTCTATGGGTTGGGGTGGTGTTCAGGTGGGTTGGGGTGGCTATCCATGGGTGTGGGGGTGTTTATGGGGGAAGGGTGTCCAGGTGGTGCGGTGGTGTCTAGGAGGGGTGGGGGCCGTCCAGGGGGGAGGGGTGTCCAGGGGTGGGGGGGTTGTCGAAGGTGGTGGGGGGGGGGGGTATCCATGGGGGCCTCTCGGGGGTGTTCAGGGTTTGGGGGATTTAATGGTTTTAATGGAATTAATTTCATAGATTTTAAGATCATTGGTATTTTTAAAATGGTTTTGGAATAGTGTTTATTTCAATAGTATGTTTTTATTTAGGAAAAAATGAATGCTTTTGGTGTGTATGGTAGATATGGGGATTTTGTTATTAGGAAAAGGATTACATTTTTATGGTGGGAGAAATATACTATATGATTTTCTAAATGAAACCATAAAAGAGTTTTTTATAAACAATTGGATAGTTTTAAATAGAAAGAAGTCTCTATTATTTGATTTTGAAAAGGTATTATGGAGAATATTTTATGATGTAACTTTATGGGATTAGTGATTTTGTTCCCCATGTTGTAGAACATCAGATTATTGTACTAAACATTTTGTTTTTTATAATTCTTCATAATGTTACCACTATAAATGAATCAAAAAGTCCATAAGGGGATATCTCAGGTAGTCATTCTTGTGATCCATCTATAGTCTTCCTAGTCTTGGTCTCTGCTCAAACTCTCATATAAGTGTAATATCCATGTTCATTTTGGATCATTTATTATGCATGGGATTTCCTAAAATACCATCCACTATTTTTTATTGGTGATCAAGGATCCAAAGAGGCAACAAAGTTGGTATCTATGATTAATGGGATCTTTGAGTTGTTTGAAACCCTATAATCTAAGGGGGTGGGTGCTGTCCATGGGGGGGTGGTTATCCATGGGTGTGGCAGGGTGGTCCAGGGGGGTAGGCGGGGCTGTCCATTGGGGTGGGGGCTGTCCAGAGGATAGGGGTGTCCAAGGGGTGGATGGGGCTATCTAGTGGGTAAGGGGTGTCTAGGGGGTGGGAGGGTTATCCATTGGGGTGGTAGGGCTGTCCAGGGGGTAGGCAGTGTCCAGGTGGGTGGTAAGGTTGTCCATAGAGATTACAGGTGTCCATTGGTGGACGGGCAGTCCATGGGGGTGTAAGGGTGTCCATGGGGGGGGGGGGGAGTGTCTAGGGGGTGGGTGGGCTGTCCATGGGGATGGTAGGGTAGTCGAGGGGGGTTGGGGGTGTTCAAGGGGCTGGGTAGGATATCCATATGGGTGGGTGGGTAGTTCACAATGGTGGGGGATATCTAGGGGTACGGGGTGTCTAGTTTGGTGGGAGGGCTATCCACAAGGGTTGTGGGGCTGTTCAGGGGGTATGGGGTGTCCCAGGGGGTGGGCGGGCTGTCCACGGGGGTGGGCAGGCTGTCCACTGAGGTGGGCGGGCTATCCAGGGGGTAGGGGTTGTCAACGGGTGGGGGCTATCCACGGGAGTGTCGGGGTTGTCCAGGGGGTAGGGGTGTCCATGGGGGTGGTCTACGGGGGTGGCAGTGCTGTCCAGAGGGTAAGGGGTGTCCAGGGGGTAGGCAAGGTGTTCCAAGGAGTACGGGGGGATTGGCGGGTTGTCCACAGGTGTTGGCGGGTGTGGTTGGGTTGTCAACGGGGGTTCCATTGTTGACCAAGGGGATATTGGGTGTCCAAGGGTGTGGGCGGGCTTTCCACGGGGGTGGTCGAGCAGTCCACAGGGGTGGGGGGCTGTCCAGGTGTGGTGGGGCTATCCAAGGGGTGGGCAGGGCTGTCCAGGGTGTATGGGGTGTCCAAAGCGGGGAGGGGATGTCCAAAAGGGTGGGACGGGATATCCATGGGTGGTGGGGCTATCTAGGTGGGTGGACAGGGCTATCCAAGGGGTACGGGGTATCCAAGGGTGGGCATGGTTGTCCAGGGGTATAGGTTGTCCAGTGGGTGGGAGGGTTTTCCACAAGGGTTGGGGGCTATCCACGGGGTTGGTGGGATATCTACGGGGGTGGTTGGCTATCCATAGGGGGAGGGGTTGTCCATGTGGTTGGGGGGTGTTCCATGGGTGTTGGGATGCTTAGGGGTGGTGGGTGGGCTGTCTACATGGGTGGGGGACTGTCCATGGGGGGATGGGTTATCCAGGGGGTGGGCGATCTGGCAAGGGTGTGGTGGTGCTGTCCATGGGGTACGATGTGTCCAGGGGGTGGGCAGGCTATCCATGGGGGTGGGGGCTATCTAGGGGAGGGTTGAATCTGTCACAACAAATCATCAAGTCATGTTTTATTATTTATAGATAAAAAATAAAGATAATGTGACATAACTAATCACACATATATTCAGGCACAACAAATCAATAAGCATCAAAGGTCAGTAATATCCGTCAAAATGTAATAGATCAATCTGTCCCTCATCACTATCACTATCATCACCTTCATCATCAACCTCACCCTCGTCCTCATCATCATCCTCATCCCCGTTCTTGCCCTTCTCCTCACCCTCATACTCATCCTCGGCCTCCTCATCCCCCTCCTTCTCTGCCTTACCCTCCTCCTCCACCTCACCCTCCTCCTCCACCTCTTCCTCCACCTCAGCCTCCTCCTTACCCTCCTCCTCCGCCTCAGCCACCTCCTCGTCATCGTCTCAACCTCCACTATAACAACCACCTGGTGCACCATATATAGAATTCATCGATGACATATATTCACCACAAGCTGTTCTAGCCTCTGGTGGAACTGTTGGACATAAAACATCAATCAGTTTTATAAATGCAGTGTCAGCCCTAGCAGACTATTCTACCATCTCTGTTTCCCTTTTTTCAGCCAGTTATGCCTATGCCTTAATCTGCTGTAACTCAAGGGCACTAAAACTCGTACCTAAAAAGGGGAAATACCTTGTGGTAACTATACTCTTTCTAGGTCGGTAGCGTACTCAACCAAGGTGCTTATCTCCCAACACCTAATGTAAGTGATCGTTTGGACCAAAACTGTAAGGTTCTGAGGCATCAAGGGCCTCTAAAGCAGTCTAATACAAATATAAATAGATATTATGTAACAAATTAGAGATTAAAATTCTAAATCTACAATGTAAAACTAACAGTCTACTACTGAGTTGGTTCATTAACATCACTTCCATTTTTCTTCTTTACTCAAGAAAAACATTTTTTCTTGAGGCACACATCCTTCTATATTAAATTTATTCCCCTATAATGACATTGAATGTTGGAAACCATAATTAAAAATAGGATTCCAAAAATTACTTTCATAACTAAAATTATATAACAACTTTAGCAATTGAATAAATTATGGAGGTAGCAATAGAAAGTTCAATTCTTAAAGAAAAATTATAAACTGTCATACCTGCTACCACTCAAGATATAGCATCATAGTACGTCCCAATGTATGAATGTATTTTTTTCATCATTATTTTTTCTATTTCTTCTAAATGAATCCTAAAAAAATCAATAATTAATATTAATGAAAAACATGAAAATTTTCATTTAAATACCTATAATATGATTAATACCTTAAATTGGATTGTCGTCTAATGAGTAATCATCATTCAATAATTTTCTAACTGACAATCATCCACAAAAGGGATCTCCTATAACTCTGTGCGAACTCTAGCACACCATCCATTGTACATTTCATGCTTATAATCTCTCCAAATCTCACCTAAATCCTTTAGGCATGCTGTTCATGCACCCTCACCATCGGGGTACTTAAACCGTTTCTAACACCAAAATATTAATTCATATAAATACCAAAAAATATTATATTTCATTAAATACAATAGATTTTTTTACCCATATCTCTACTCAATCATTATACTTGACATCATTTAGATGCTGTCTCCATGAAAGTGGATTGACAGAAATGATGTTGGAGTATTTGGAAAGCATCGCCAAAAAACACCAACATTGCTTCCTAGATTTTTCAATCATTTGACTATATTTATTTTAGTCCACCATCAATTATGTGCGGAAGTTCCACAACACTAACATGTGTGTATTCCCCGACCCCTACCTATTATCTATATATGTATCTTATATGAAATTAAAACAACTATTTTATCAATACATATTAAAATGTAAATAAATAATGGTGTAAAAATTAGTTCAGGTTGTATAAGTATACATCTGGTAGTCTGATCAATGGGCATTACTGGATCTGCAGAAACTAAAGGAGCACCTTGTATAGATAAAGTGGGTCGAAATGTATACTTCACAGGGACAGACACTAGTGGATCAGGAGGTGAAGAAAACAGAATATAAAATATCATAGTGAAAGAAGAAGATGTAATAGAAGATGATAGGGATGGTTGGTCGAATTCTAGATGGGGAGTGTGAATCATCATCAGAAATGGTACAGATGGGTGAGGAGGCTCAGATGTAAAGGGTGGTGATAATATGGGAGGCCTAAATATCCCGTGTTTCCCTAACAACACACTGGGATCAGAATTTGGGATTTATGGTATGTTAGTGGCAGGGGTAATGTCAAATCAGGTACGCCAACCAGATCGTCTAGCTCTCGTACCAACCCCTCGTACGAACACACTAAGTATTTAGACCACTACAAGGCTGCTCATCCAATAACTATTGCCTAATAAATGGATCCATAAAAAATGTTTAAAAATTTTTATCAGATGACATTATATATTATTAAAATAAATATATATTAAATAAAATACTCACTATAGGCACTAGTGGTGGAATGCCAAGCTCAGTCACGCGACAATTTCTGTCCATAATCTGGTTTCGTTGCCTCTCTTCAATTGGGTTCATTTATTACATTCGAAAACAAATATATAAGTAAATAGAAAATAATATCTAATGTGTAACCCAAAAAATATAATAAATGCGAGGGAATAGGGGATTCAGGGATAATTTAACAATCCATTATTTTTGGTGAGATTAAAAAGATATATAATGAAGTTAATAAATCGTACAAAATGTTATAAAGAAATTTAATTTTTAGTAGGATGGTTATTTTATAAATTCCATCAGTTTATTAATATCAGGAAACGTTAATTATAGCAAATTCATAAGAGGTAAATCAGTAGTCAAAATTATGGAAAAATTTAATTTCTTTAGCCCAGATATATGATAAAGGTTTTAATACTTGTTTTTATGAAGAATACAAACCATCATGTTCATTAACTGGTAAAATGTTAATGAGAGGCCATAGAGTTTTAAAAAATTTATATAAATCACACTTGGATCATTGAAATGTTCACCAAGATAGAAATATTGGGTTTTTAGGTTTGAATACAATTCAATTTTTAAATATAATATAAAATTCAAATAAAATTTCAACCAATAAACATTGAAAACTAACATAACGGTCTAGTCATATACAACATATTTAGAATCAATATTAAATAAATTTGAACAGTTCCAAGCATAATAGCCCAAGTCGAGTTAAACCAAAATAATTGAGAACATTGATGAATGATTTTATATATTCCCCCCACAACTTTAGGTTCACAGTCAACTCTGAAAATTGAGCTATAGAAGTTATCAAAAGTAATAAATGAATCATTTCAAATGGCAGTAGAGATGGTTTCAATTCCATCATCACCATAATTAAAAATATTTCTTGGAATTACTTCAATCAGGACACCAAATTCAGGTCAAAATGGTCTTTGACATAAAAAAACGGTTCGCATTTGATGCCAACACACTTGGTTCATTAGTAGTAGGAGTTTGATTCATATCAATTACTTGAAATCAAAAATCATTAATAAATGTTCCCTAACTCATCATCGAATCAAACCACTAACATTTCATCAGTGTGACTCATCCATGAGAATAATAATCCAATATTATTATTTTTTCAACGACTCCATAATAACCTACATTTTCAAATTGCAGTCTACTAACTGATGCACTAGCATAGAATTATACTGTGGAAGTATCCATAACACCATCATATTTTGTTCTCTTGTTCTTAGCTCATTAAATGATAATAAATTTGTACACATTTATAACAATTGATTTATAGTCACGAACCACGATATTAGGACCAAAAGCCAAAGCTCTTTTTTCCTTAGAGATAGAGTCAGAAGGAAAACTCAATACCTGAAATACAAGTCATTATTAAACATAATTAAATATTGTTTTAATTATATTAAATAGTAATATTATTACCTTCAATTTTAACCAAGCAGAAAATTCTTTGCTATGAAAAGTCTCCCTCCTTCTCAGAGATAAAGAATGATGCTTTCTATTTATCATCACTTTATATTCCCTGTAGATAAAAATAGGAATAGATTAAAAGACATGTATATATATATATAAGATATATATATTGTATTTACTTACAAGATGTAGTCATTGAACAAATCACTATTGAACAAAACTGTGTGATGTGCCACCTACAGCTCATCAAGGCTTAATGTTGTCAATGTTTATGATCCAAGAATTCTTCCTGTTTGGGGATGTGATGAAATACTAGTTTCAATTTTCTTATACTTTTCTTCTTCATTTATCTTTGGTCGGTTCATTCTTGTAGTTAGATCAGACAAATATATACAGCAGAAATCCATACATTCTTGAGCCATGTAACCATTCCTGATAGAACCGTTGGAATGATTCCTGTTACGGACATAAGACATTAATGTGTACATATTTATTTTAGTTGGATATATCCAATAAAAATAAATAGGTCCTCCGTGAAAGTATTTCAGTTGGAGTATGGATAGATAGATGTAGCATGTATATGAAAAATGATGGAGTTAATATTTTCTCTAACTCACACAATATTAATAGGGCATCTGCCAACATTTTTTGCAAGAAAGACTTAAAAAACTTTTTAGCACAAATATCTCTAAATAAATGGAAGAACTGAATAACACCCACCCTTTAATTATTGTAAAAAAGTTAATGAATTTCTATTGGAATCAAATCATGTATAAGGATGTGATAATCATGAGTCTTCCTAGATTTTAGCTTCAACTCTCTTTTATTGTACTATTTGGATATGTTTCATGAATAGCGATCAGTAAATTTAATAGTCCCTATTAAATCCAAAAAATTATTTTTTCTATAGGATTCATCACATAAGAATCACATGGAACTCACCATTTATTTTCACTGATATGCACCAGATGCAATTCTGGTTTGATGCATCAATCCACCATGTCACACCGTGACTGTAAATTGTCTTTCGTCTTTCCCAAAACATTTAGAAAATCAGAAATTAACATTTCACACATACTTTTTTCAATGTGTATTATATTTATGAAATGAAGTAATAAAATGGTAGACCAATAAAGAAAATCAAAGAACATACTTCTCATATTCCAATTGTAACAGGTTTCTGTGGAAACAGTCTTTTTCTTTCCAGATTTAATTTGACCTCTCTCGAATGAATAACTAAAATCATTTAATTCAATAATCATGTCAGTTCCAAACATACATTGAGGTGGATCATTGGTCTCCATGTTATTGTCAAATAATCGATGATTATTTCTATATGGATGGCCCATTATCCAGAATCGTCGATGTACAATAAAACTGAAACTACAATGATGTTTCAGTCTTCTGGATCATGTACTCTTCATAAAAATAGCACATTATAGTTTCCCCTTAAAGCTTCATCCAAACATCATTTCATAAGCAGGAAAATCATTTATTGTCCACATATGCATAGCATGTATCCAAAATATGTATTTCAAACATGCATCATATGTTCACACACCGACATCCCAAATAAGTTTCAACTAATTTATTAAAGGTTTCATGTATACGTCTATATCATTGTCAGAATCAGAAGGGATAGATATGAGTATACTCAAGAAAGTGAAATGTTTTTTCATACAATACCATGGGGGAAGATTATAAAATGTGTGTAAAAATCAGTCATGTATTGTGTGACATAAGCATCTGCCCAAACAGATTAAAACCATCACATGAAAGATCTATCCTCACATTACTCATATCAGATATAAAATCTAGATATCGAGCTTCAAATATCTTCCATGTAAATCTGTATGCATGGTGAACCAACTCATTATTAGTCTTCTTTCCCTTGGTATAATTCCGTTGAATTTTTATTGATATTTCATTAGACATAAAATGATTCTGGAGTCTAGGGATCAATGGAATGTTCCACATTACTTTCTGTGGCACAAGGGATGGTGTACTATAATATTTTGTCTTCCAGCGGGATGTGCCACATTTTAAACAATCATTCCATTCAGCAATTTCCTCCAAGAATAAATTACAATCTTTCAAGCTAGATAGAATTTTGTTTCTGGAAAATTCATGTTCCTTAACTAACATCCACGCCATATAGTGGTTTTAAAGAATATCTACATCATTTAGAAGTAATTACATCAAGAAAATAAGAATGTAATTGATGAATGTATTAGAAATACCATACATTGTTTACCTAGGAAACAATTGAAATAAAAATTATAGCTTTTTCATTTTACTAGATTGTTGATATACTGGAGGTCATGGAAGCATCTTTCAATTTTTTCACCCTGACAACATCATCATTTTCATTAGACGCATCATGTGTGCTCATATAAAAATATTCTTGGGTTAGAATCCTTTCTTTTTCATGATTATTAATAAACAGAAACTGGTCATATAACAAATTCTTCAATCCATTCCTCTCATTTGGATCATCCTCAATTTGAGATGTCAATTTCCCCCTATTTTAATACCACACAGAGTAGTTTACTTGAAAACCATAATTGGTTATATGGTAGATGATTTCTTCAAGGCACAACCAAGGTCTTCCAACATAATTTTAATAGGGGCAGTGTATGTGACCACTATCTGAAGCATTGTGAAATTTGAAATCTAAAAAGCTATCAAAATATTTCTGAAAATCGCTTGAGATCTGATCGGTTTCATACATCCAACTTCTATGCATTCTGTAAAAAAATGTTATAAGCCATTTTGTGAAAATAAATTCAATAAGATTCATGTTTCATTGAAAATATCTTTAACTAAATAAGAAATGTTCAATTTATATGAGACCATAACTGACACACTACTCTACAGGAGAACCATAATATAAAAGGCAAAAAAATATATATTTATAACAAAATATCTTTGAAGAACCATACATGAGTTTCCAGGGGTGGGAGGGCTATCTAGGTGCTGGTAGGGGTGGTGGGGCACTCCAGGAGGTACGGGGTGTCCAGGGGGGTTGGTGGGCTACCACGGGGGGTGGTTGGGTTATCCACGGGGGTAGCTGTGTTATCCAGTGTGGTCGGGGGTGTCTAGGGGGTGGGTAAGGGGGGACTTTCCCAGGGGTGGTGGTGTCCTGGGGGATGGGGGTGTCTAAGGGGGTGGGGGAAGGGTATCTAGGGGGTGGGCGGGTTGTCCACGGGGGTGGGGGCTATCCAGGGTTGGTATGGTGTGTCGAGGGGTGTGGGCGGGCTCTCCATAGGGGTGGCGGGGCTAACCAAGGGGGTTAGGGGTGTCCAGGGTGTGAGGGGGATTTCCAGTGGTGGGGGATATCTAGGGGATACGAGGTGTCCATGAGGGTGGGTGGGCTGTCTAGGGGGTGGAGGGGATATTTAAGGGTTTATGGGGTGGGTGGGCGGGCTGTCCACGGGGGTGTTGAGGTTGTCCACGGGGGTACGGGGTGTCCAGGGGGTGGGTGGGCTGTCCACCAAGGTAGTGGGTTTGTCCAGGGGGTCAGGGGGTCTAGGGGGGCTTTCCAAGGGGTAGGTTTTCTAGGGTGTTTGACGTTTTTAGGGGGTGGTCGGACTGTCCAGGGGGTGGCGGGGTTGTCCAGGCGGGTACGGGGTGGGTGGTCTGGCTGTCTAGGGTGGTACGAGGTATCCAGGGGGTGGGAGAGATATCCACGGGTGTGCAGGGCTATCTAAAGGGGTTTCAAGGCTATTCATGGGGGTGGCAGAGCTATCCACAGGGGTGTAAAGGCTGTCCATGGTGTGAGGGTGTTCAAAGGGGTGGGGGTTGTCCAAGGGGGTGGGGACTGTCCAAGACGGTGGGGGTTTCCACCACAAAACTAGTGTCGTAAAATCCAATCTTTATAAAATTTTAGCATGATTTAAAGCCTATTATACATGACCAAGAATTCTATTGGTGTAAACAAGGAATATCATACATTTAAATCACAACACACTAAATTTTAAACACACCACCTAATATCATACGTGGATAGGATTTAATGAGCCATGTTTTGATGGGAAACTACTCCTAAGAGTATGAGCCTTGTTATATAATTAGGTGATATGGAGTTGTATGAATGTTAAATTTGTATGAGATAAATATGGACAATGGATAAGAACCCGAGTGAGATTTCATTACAGAGATAACCTCTTCTTGGAATGGTAAGAGTGCGTGTTGGTATGGAACTTCAAGAAAATTATTAACGTCTGAAAGAAATTATAAATTGGTTATATTTGATTCCTATAGTTATATATTGTATCATAGTGGACAAACTATCCCCTCCCAAGATAGGTTCCCCCCCCCCACACACCATTGCAGCCCCCTACCCCCATGCACACCCCCCACACAACCCCAGGACACCCCCACCACACCTGGACAACCCACCCCCCTTCTCCCTGGACAACCAACACCCCCCTCCACCACATGGAAGGCCACCCCACCCCCTTAGACAGCCCACCACCCTTGACAGTCCACACCCCTCCCCCACCTGGATAGCCAACCCACCACCAATCCTTTAGAGCCCACCACCTCCCTAGATAGCCAACACCCCCTCCCCTGCTGCCCCTTACCCACTCAAAAGCCCCCCTGAGCAGCCCACACCCCCTCCCCTATAGCCCCCCCCCCCAGCCACCACCCCATTAGGACCCCCCCCCCCACTTGGACAGCCCACCCCCACCCCACCTGGACTCCCCCCCCCAGCCCCACCTGGGCAGCCAACCCCACCCCCCCACCCAACCTGACACCCCCCACACCTGGACAACCCACCCCCTCCATAGACATCCAACACCCCCTCCCCCACCTGTACATGACACACTAACCCCCCCCCCCCCCCAAGAGATCCCACACCCCTCTTTGGGTAACCCATGCCCCCCTCCCCCACACCCCTATAGCCCCCTACCCCCGAGCAGCACCTACCCCTGGACAACCCACCCCCACCTAGACAGTCCCCCACACATGGATAGCCCTCTTACACCTCCGACATCCCCCCATTGGGTAATTTTATTTAAAATCATTTTATTCATTAATAATGGAAAACCATCATGAATTTTCAATTTCATTCCAAACAATCCATTCAATTTATCAAAACACGGATAATTCAATTTATCAAAACATGAAAAATTCAATTTATAATGCTCTATGGGTCACGTAGAAAAATTCATTGGTGAAAGGGGAAATGAACTATATTGTTAAATCAAATTTAAAAATTGGGTTAAGAATATAGGAGGTGTGGTGGTGTTTTGGAGGTGTTTTTGTGTATAGAGGACTATCTAAGGGGGTGGGGTGTGGAGGGCTATCCAAGGGGTGGAGGGTTTCCAGGGGTGGGGGTGTTTAGGGGTGGTGGATTTAGTGGGGGGGGGGGGGTTGTTCAGGGGGGTGTCCATGGGGGATGTCGGGTGTCCAGGGAGGGTGGGGGTGGGGTGTCTAGGGGGTGGGGTTTGTCCAAAGGATGGGGGGTTTCCAAGGGGGTGGGGGTGTACGGGGGTCAGTTGTCCATGGTAGGTGAGGGGTGTCCAGAGCAGGTGGGGGTGGGGGTCTAGTGGGCGGGGGTGTAGTGGGTGGGGAGCTTTTCAATGGGGGGGTCCAGGGGGTGGGGGTGTCTAGGGGGTGGGAGGTGTATTTGGGGGTGGGGATGGGTGTGTTCAAAATTCCAATCCATCACCCAACCAACTCCAATTCATCCTCAATATCAATAACCATCCCAATATTCATTGAACAAAAACTATTAATACAAAATCCAAATCCAATTTTAAACAAAACTAATTTCCACAGAAACTATTGTATCACCCAACTAAACAAACCCTTTACCATATTTGAAGTGTTGAACCAATAATAGAAAAAAAATCAAAGGGTTCAGTACTCCACAGAAATCAAGAACTCTAATTTTGCTGAAATCAAAATAGAAGACAGAAAAAATAGAGGGAGAACATTAGAAATAAGGTAACACATAATAATTTGAATTGAAAAATTAAAAATTTGTTAGATTAAAGATGGATCTATGTCCTGAAAGAGTTTTGCGGTCGAGAAAACATCAGGAGGAGCTCTGTATTAGGGTCTATAATCTAGTGAGTGGGTGTTGCGGTGCTTGGTATTTAGGGTAAACCTTTCTCAACGGCTTTTAAAAACCGGTGGTATATCTTAGAGAAACTTAATATTTCCCAAATATTTTATCAATCCATTGAGAAATCTTATATATATTTACACATTTCCAACAGTTTGAATAAACCGTAGGAAAATGTTTCCTTTTTTTTTATAGTATAACAATAGTTTGAAGAAACTATTAGTATATATCCGTTGGGAAAACTTCAGATTTTGGTAGTGATTAATTTCAAGGGATAAATTCATTTAAAGGATGGTAGAATGTAGGACCCATATAATTTTTGAAAATTTCTTTAATTAAATATAATATTTCTGATATTTTTTGTCACACACAACACCATGTTTATATTTCATTACATGAAATGCTACTTTTATCTTGTGTTGTATGGAACACTGAGTTTATATGAAACGTGGCATGCAATTAAAATATTATTTTTTATATAGTAGTTATAACCATGAAGATAGAATGGAGGGTATGAATAGGATTAAATATTTATCAAAATATTAGTTTTCAGATTAATATATAATTAATTATTTGGTGAATAATTAATTATAAGTGAAAGTAACAACCATTTTAAAATATAGGAAATCTTTTTATGAAAAAAAATTATCCACACAAACATGTGTTACCTATATAAATTAAAATATTTGTATTTTTGATTTATTTTAATTAAATTTATATATTATATATTCATTATAATTTTTAACATTCATCTTACATGTATTCTAGTTTTGAGATAAATAGAAAATCATTTTTATTCTTAAAACTATATTTAGAAAAACAGTTTTATCGAATTCTTGTACTTATATTTAAAACTATTTTTTCCGATATTAGAACATTTTTATATAAAAATATACATCCTTTTTTATATCATGAATTCAAAATTCTAATTGAGATATTTTTTTATAATTTTCGGAAAAAAATAAAATTTTCAATGAATCGTAACAAATATTGGTTTTTATTAAGAATTTTCATTTATTTTAAAACTATTTAAAGAATCCAATTTATTTAAATATTTAATTAAAAGTAAAAATATTTCAATTATATATAAATATATTAATCTTATTTTTTTCATTAGAACAATTTCATATTGAATTTGGAAATAAAATGTTTTTAAACTTTTAAAAGATTTTTCTTTGGAAAACTACATTTTCATCGCATCTATAAGGATTAATTTTACCTTAAATAATGTCTTTTATGTGAATGAAATTTGGAGAAATGTATTCTAAATTTTTAATCAAAACAAATTTATATTTTCTAACAGTTTCAACATAATTTTTCACCATTATGATTGTAAGATAAGTTAAAATAAATTATTTTGGTTAAAAAGAAAATGGGATTACCGAGGGTTAAAGTAAAAACAATCAAGGGTATAAATTAACTAGAAACTAGAATAAAATATATTTTATGTCCATATTTAGATGTTAAAATATAACGGTTTTGGTAATATACCATTTTAGATCCTATTGCCATGTCAAAAACATGTTTAAATCTTTTTCTTTTAAAAAATATCACTTGTTCACTCACTTCAATTATAGAAGGCCACCCTTTTACTCATTTATTTACACTTCCAAACCCAATGAGTTCTAAAAATACCTATCAAAATAAATTCAATAATTACCTCTTATAACTTTATAAGACTTATTTTTTCCAAAAATCTAACCTAGGAAGACTTTTGGGGAAAACCAAAAAACATTGTCTAAAGAAGAGGCAGTGTCCCAAACCAAGTGTTTTATTTCAATTTTTCATCCACGTATGTAAATTAATATTAAACCAAAATGATATAAAAAAATAGTATCTTAAATATATTTATATTTTTTTATGTTATGTTAATTACCTAAAACTATCTTCACTTACATCGGATTGGATATGAAATCATCCTTCATGTGTATGGTGGACTACTGGCACACAAACCAATGTTATTAATTTTCCATAACCACCTCCAAATACTATATATAATGATGTATTAAATGCTTATATAATATATATAAAATTTTATTATACGAATTTAGTTTTTATATCAAATATACCATATCAATTTCCAATCTATGGAAATATGAAACATCACTCGAGTGTATGTCGGACATCCGTCTCACGAAGCGATATGATTTGGTCATTATTTATATTGAAGGTAATAAAAATGGGTTAAATGAACATATGAGCTATATATTTTTATTTTCATTTACATATCCATTTTATAATCTCTCTTTCATGTGGTTTATAATTCAAAATTTAGTAAAGTGTTATGGGATTTTGATCTCACTTTTTACTTCTATGAGACACATACCATATTTGCCACCTATTTATTTTATGTAGTGTATATAATTGTCATTAATTTATTTCATCATAATTATAATAATATTTTTGGTTATTTACATATCCATTTTATTATATCTATACCATAGGAATTATAGTTCAAAAGTCACCAATAGAGTAAGGGATTTTTATCTCAATTTTTCTTCTTTGGGAAATAAGTTATATTATGCACCTATCTTCTTCTTTGATGGGTAAATATTTACTGTTTACAATTTAAATCAGGAATATAACTCTTCTAATTATATTAAAATGTTTTATTTTAGGTAATTCCTTAACAGGGTATATGATTCAAAAGATACTGAATTGTTTAATAGTTTATGTAACAATTTTCATATTTTTAAGTATTTTTTAATATTTATGCTTTCAATATGATATAGTATGATCCATATATCAATAAACTCATGAATTTTATTATAATTTAGATATGTAATAAAAAAACATTTTTTTTATTCATTCATTTTACACTATTTAAGAACTATAGATTTCAAAATATTGTCTTTAAGAAGAAACATCATTAATTCTCTCTTTAGTCAAGAAACTATTTTCTTCCAAAATTATGTTCTCTAAAAAATATAAAAAAGTTTTTAAAATAATATAAATTATTATTAAATACATTTTTACCCATGTTTGAATTTTTTTTAAATAATTAATGGAATATTCATATCATTTTTAAAACATTGCTTGTTTGGCTTTTATCGAAAATGTAAAAGGAATATTTTTTTAGCATGTATGGAATGAATAGAATTTAAAGTAATCATGACCATTATTTTATTTGAAGCTTCTTTAATAAATTTTAAAATATATTTTCAAATAAAATTATTATAAAAATGATTTATGTTTTGGAGAAAAATCAAATTGAAATGTTTATTTTCATTTCAAATTTGTTTAAATACATATGAAAGATTGCTTTAAATGTTTCCAAGGATATTTTAAATGGAAATGATTTTGAAATGTTTTTATGTTTTAAAAAGTGATTTTATAATTTTAAATGCTATTTTCATAAACAAATGTTTTATGTGGTATTTTAAAATCATTTTCCTTCTAATTTGACATCCTTTAATGTTACTTATGTGTTACTAGGGATATGAACTAAGGATACTATTCTAGTTATTTTCCTAAATGGTTTATGTATATGATGAAATGTTATTTATGAAACTAGTTTCTCTTCCATAAGTTATACCATGATAATATTATTATTAAATCCACTTATTTTCAATTTTTTATGATGTGATGAACTGATGAAATGATTATAAGACCTATTTCTCTTTTACAATGTATGTTAAGATGAAATGATTTTTAAAGCCATATATTTTCATGGGTTATGGTATGATAAATATTTTATTATCTTCTATAATGCAATATATTATTTTCATTTTCTTATGGTATTTTTGTTATCACCATGTATAGTGTTTTCATTATAACCATGATTTGTAGTAATGTTATAACCAAGAGGGGTGAGACCAATGTCTACCTCCAATGCATGGGGTAATGATTAATGTTTTATGAGCTCCAAGGGTACATTATAGTATAACCCAATCCTAATATAGTGTACACATGAGGTTATCCCAAGGCTAAAATAAGATGCATAGAAGGGTATCTCTGCACCAAAAATGGTAGTAGGGTGGTTATCCCAAGTCTATATTGTCACTAATGCCTTTATGGATAACCTTGACATGAAATTTTTTATACCTGTGTGTATAACACAAATATGTATCTTATGAAAGTTTTATTATATTAGGTATTGGGTTCTTATATTTAATAATGATTCATGACATATGAATAACCAAGATTTATGCAACGACTCATGTTTATGATCAATGATATGCAAGTTATGGTTTTTATATTTTAGATTCATGTTCTTATAACAAAATTATTATATTCAATTTATATCTCCCTTGATTTCCCTTAAAGAGAATATTAACTATACATTTGTTATATTTCCTTTCCATGATATGTAAACAAATGTATTATGTATTATATATCTAGAAATGGATCCATTTATTAATTACTTAGTGGGAGATGGTGTTGGCCAATTATGGACCAGTTTTTTATATATCCATGATTCCTAATACACTAGACCTATATAATTTTGTCCTAGATCATTATATTCTGTAATTAATCATTTTCTAAAAAGATGTAATATTTTTGTATGAGAATTTTTTTTCTATACACACATGTCCTTAGGGAATAAATATCTTTCAGTCTTACATTTACTCTAGAGTCAAAAATAATTTTTGGGTTAATTTCACTGTATATTATATCATATATAATAACTCATAAAATCTAATCAAAAAACATTTAAGTATCTTATAAAAACAATTTTTTAAAAAACAATCATTATTTTCACTTTGTGTCACATTATATAAAATATCATGTGAATACCCATCAAAAAATAATTTGAATTAACACTAGAAATATTTTAGATTATCTGCCTCAATAAAAATCAATCTCCATTTAGTCCACTAAAAAGTCTAAATCCATGGGACATTATATAGTTGACAACAACAATAAAATATCTAAATTTAATGATTTAACAAAATACAGGCCTCTAGAAATGTTGTAATGATACTAATGAACTATAGTGATTAGAAAGATCTACATCAATCACATGTATCTTTATACATATGTCTGCTAATTTTCATCATATAAAAACATGAATTCTTATATTTTCATTTTTTTCTATGACATTGACTATCTACGTGACATGGAGTATGTGAATCCAAAAAATTAAACTCATATGTTCTCATGTTTTAGATTATATATTTATCTAGTTAATGAATATATAAAATTTATTCATCTACATGGATTAGAAAGTTAAATTTACCTTATCCAAATAGATACGTAATATATTTATTTGGTCACACTCTCCCACCTTTTATCTAATTCGATGTCATCATGTCATATTTTTTATATGAGAGGAAAACCCTATATTGTCTATCCTCCAACATACAACATGAATTAGAGCATACACAACCACCCCCATATTAGTGAATTCAATATATAGAGTTACAAAAGTAGCGTATCAAAGTATGAAGGTCCAAAATCTAGGTATATATCTAACCTTGGTTAGTGAGGACCCAAATATGATCCATTCACTAAGATTATACCTCATAAATTTTTTATGAAACTCACTGCCACATAATTATTTATTCATCCATTACACAAAAATAATAATATTCCTTTTATTCCTGATTGTCTTATTTTTTATCTCTACACTAATATACTGCTCACACTAATCTTGAAATTTATTTAACACATATAATATTCCATTATAAAAATTTGTTTTTGTTTACTCAATATCATGCTTCAAGAGGTCAATTATCATTAAACATCATGAAATATATATATCAATATATATAACTATGCTACCAACATAAGAATATGTCTATCATATATTATTTGATAAACTACCTGATCGACCTTATGAATTCTGCACATTCATGGTTTTGTTAACTCATTAAATTAGATGTAATTCCGGTCACATTTCTATGTGACCATTTGATAAAACACTCCAACTAAACACTTTAGTTAGAATCACATTTTATGTAAATTTGTTTGAATAATGGTGAGATTTAGGAGTTTTATTCATAATGTTCAAATCCTTAAACAGATTAAATATTATTTTCTTCACAATATCAAATGTTATATTTTTGGATTTAGTTTTCTACTCAAAATCATTCTAGTTACAACAATATTATTCATAGAACCATTTTTATATAAACTTTTCCTTAAAATTTAGTAATTAATTAAATTATTTCTTACCAAAACTACTAAAATAATTTAGGAAAATGTGATAACCACTTCAATAGGGTAACTAAATGAAAAAATTGTATTTTTCATTACTCTCATAACCTATCATCTCTCTAAATAATTTTATTTATACTTTGTTATGATAACTTATGTGGATCTGTAAATATATGTTTAATTTCATACCATAACATCTTTTATAATGTTAAGAGCAATTCCTATTAATATTATACTTGTATAATCCTTTAGTAAATAGTAGATTCCTCTTATTTACAATAATGAAATTTAATACTGTACATTTTTTATTGTCGCATTCCCTAAACACTTTAAGATATTAAGTCACTTTAGATTGGTGTAATCCAATGTTTTTTAGTTTTAAACCTCTATATGTCCAAACATAATCATGATTTTCTCTATAACCCTATATTATTAAATGAATATATTTTTAAGAAATTTTACAACAATGGAATCATTTTCTCTCTTTTTTTAATAGATTGTGTTTTTGACTATCTATAACCTCTGTTATTTATATTTTGGAATGAATATTTACCCTTCATATTCTGTTTCATCAGTATGGTACCTGAGCTAAGACCTTAAATTTCTTACATAGAGTTATTAAACATATTTTAGTGATTTGGTAAATATTTATAGATATTTGTTAGGTATAAATAAAAAAATATTCCAAAACCTTTCCAGTTGTGATTTGATATTATCGGGTGAAACTAGTCTCAAAAAATCATAGAAGTTCCAAAACATATTGAGTTCATGGGTGAATAATGAAGACCCTTCTATCATATTTCAAAAAATATATGTTTATATGCTTCATATATTTCTTAAATTTATTTTTCCTAATAAATCCTTGTTAGGTTATCTATCTTTTGATAGAAATCCAGACTATCATGTTATTTTTACAATTTAGTCTCTATGGTAACTAGAATGAGTGAATATAATTCTTTTTCATTATTTATATAATTTTAATAGTTATAAAAATTCTTATTTTAAATAACTTAATTGGATCGTTTGTGAGGAAGGGGTTCTCCAATTGATAAAATATTTTGATTTGAAAAAAAAATTATTAAAATCTCATATGAGTAAAGGAAGTCGATACCATATTTCTATTTCCTTTTAAAGTATTAATCTCAAGTTCATGTTTGATTCTAATTTAATTTGTTAAAAAATAATTTTTTTATCAAATGAGTGTCAATTTTTGTATCCATTAAATAAGGAATTTTATAAAATGAGTCCTAATTAAAATGATAACCCCTTTTTAAAATTCACCATACCCATTAGTGTTTCGTGATCAATATTTCAATAAGAAATGAGCTACAGAGATAATTCTTCTCTTTACATAATTATTATGGTAGAAAATCATCCAAATCACAATATTTTTGACTTGTGAATAGTTGGGTAGAAACTTTCTATCCAAATCCATCATATGGGGTCACTCAACCCTATTCCTTTGGTTACCTTTCTATGGGTTTCCCACCTAAGTCCAACCCATAGAAAATAGTAAGAAAATACCAAATAAATATAATATAGAGTAACCATATGTCTAAAAACATAAACATTAATGATATACTATTTCTTATTAATTTTTATCCATACAAAAGGTAATTTAGGGGAAACTTGTAAGGGGATAACCTACTTGATTTAATAATCATGTTCATGAAAGGTTTTACTTTGGATGGAATTTCACATTTAGATATAAAAATTGATTTTATCTCACCATCTTAGTTCATGTTAATTCATTTTATGTATGCATGATTCCTGTGTTTTATTATAGATTCATATTTCCCCCTAATAAACCAATATATTAAAAATATTTCGGTCTATAACTCTCTACAAAACCAATATGTTTTTTTTACTCCCTGAAAATTTGAAACAAAAATTATCCATGAATATATGAATGCATCATATGTATCAGTAATCTGAATTTTTCATTTAAAGACCTAGAATTATATCAGATTAATAATATCTATATTATTATTCATAGAGAGATAGATAGCGAACCTCATTCACCTTTCTAAAAAAGGTATAAACTTCTATTTCAATAGGTAGTCTAACCCAAACTCCCTATACCCAAGGATACTTACTCATGATATAATTAAATTCCTGGTAATTTTGACACCTAATATGTCTGAACAATACCTAGAAACTATATTTAATTTCAAAATATAAATTATAAATCAACATTGGGGTTGTTGAAAAAATAAATTAGTTATGGCCTTATTCCCTAAAATGTAATATAAGGATCTATATATAATAATTTTTAATTTTAAACTACAACATTACGAATTTATCATTTAAAATATTTATAAATATGAAAAAAACAATGAGTAACTATTAAATAATTGAAAAATTCAAATATTAAGACATGATATAACCATTTATAAATATTTCAGAAAAAAACTATTTATAAAATATTTTATAATTATAAAAATACATTAAAGATATTCAAAAATTATTAATATACCACTTTATATCCATTTTATTATAATCATTTCATATTAATCATTATATGGAAATTTATTTTAAATATTTGATAATATCATGAGTGATAAACAATTTTATGATCCAATTTTGGTTATGTAAAATATTTACTTTATCTAAAAATCATATAATTATCATTTAAAATATGTCCTAATGAATCTTGACCATTTCAAAATAAACGTTAATAATTAATATTTTAAAATATAAAGGAATTTATATTTCATCCTCATTAAGGAAATTTATAAACAATTTAAGAATTAGTGTTTTATAATTATAAAAATAAACCCTTTTATTTAAAGTCTATATTGTTCCTTAAATTAGAAAGGTTCATTAAAAATTAAATTTCAATTTTTATAGAATATTAAATAATATATGTTGCAATAAGATTTATTAATTAATTATATTCCATTAATAATTAATTTATTAAGTACTGTTTTATTTTTTTATAAATAACAGTAAAAATAAATTTTATTACAAAGTATATGTAATTTATAAATTACATTATTAATTTAAAGATAAAAAATAGGAAAATTAGTGTTTTCCTTAAACCCAAAACATATTCTACGTTGTGGTGTTCATTTTAAATCAGTTTTAATAATTACTTCCAATATATTAAATGACATACATCTTATGTCATGATGATGATCGAATGGATATTTTTCTTTCATGAACACTTAACACGTTAACTGAAATGGTTTACACACCAAAACCTTAGTGAGTTCATATCAACCCATTTTACATTTTTTGACTTTTCATAAAATGTTGTTCAAGCCATGTTGGTATCCAAAATGCTGCCTTATTCATTAGTGTTCTTCATTTCTCAAACAAAATTTCATAATCTATGGTCTTGGTTTAGTTTTATATTGTTGGTGGGTTTCATAATGGTTGATTAATGATTAATCATTCTAATATAAGAAAAAGAAACAATTAAAAATCAGGATTTTGATTGATTAAATATGAAACCTCCTAAATAACTAAAAATTAATAAGTAATTAAATGAGTGTATCACTCCATGAAGAACCCTAAAAACCTTCTTGATCTTTATCAGATGCATTTGATGATGACCACTAATGTTTCAGAGAATAACCTCCCACCTTTAGAGATATATAGTGTCCACGGTAAATCACTCATCACATGAGAGGGACACTCCCCCATTTATAGTGTTTTGGAACCTCGATGTGCAATGGATATAGTAGCTGACAGTATAAAAATTTAGAGAGTATCGATCAAGAATCCAACAACACTTTTATCACATGGAATGGATTATATATCCTTCAAAAAGAATCCTTCAACTACTAATAAACTAACTCATGCATCTAAAATTCATAACTAAATTTTATAGCTATTTATTTTTATCATGAATAAAAATCCACCCTTTCATTACATTTTCTAAAAATTATTAACACATGACATATTTAGTTTTGTTTTAACCAATTTAATATTCACACACTGAATATTCTATAACTTATTTTATTAAAGGCACTAGCATGAATGAACACTTATTTCATACATGAATCATGATATTTGTTTCATATGATTTAATTCATATATGTATTGTGGAAGTATTCATCTCATGCACATGTATTTAGGGAATAAATATCCTTCAGATGATGTAAGGAAGACATGGTATATTCATTTCTCAATCTGAATATACCAAGTGGTCTTTTTAAAGATGTATAATACAAGATTACAAGGTTATACCATCTCTTATTTCTACCTGGATGATGTTGTCAGTATATGATGATTGAAAAGTGACCAACATCATAGAATATAGGTGGAACATTGGTACCTTTTTGTTTTTAATATTAACATGATCTGATATATATTTTTCCACATACAAGAAGAAATATTATAAAATTATTCCCATTGAAATAAATTTTATATTAGTAAAATGAATACTTTAGTATATCAAATAAAAAACATATTTTGGATTGATTTATAATTTAAACAAAAAAATAAGAGTTTTTGGAATATAAATATGTTTTTTGGGTTTGTTAAGAAGATGAAAATAATTCTATATTATTCATTTCATTTTATCATTGTGATTTGGGTATTTTTTCTAAGAATGAAAGAAGACATAATTTCCCTAATAAATTCAAAGGTGGAATATATAATGGTCACTCAAGACTATATGAAATAACTATAGATGACATATTGTATGGAATACATGGATTTTATTTCAAGTCATTGTTTAGAATTCATTTTGATAATTCACAATTTATTAACCATAAAAAATTTCATTCCATCACTCAAATATAAGGAGCATTAAAATCAATTATCACTGCCAAAAAAATTATAGCATCACTTAGCGATGTTTTAGTATGATATTATAAAATTAAAGGTAAAATGCATCCTGAAAAATTACTTCCCAAAAAAGAGTTCAATAAGAATCATGGATATCTAAGTCTAGTTGACCTGCCACACTTAAACAATGTGTATGTGGAACCCCCACTCACTAAAGTATGTTAGAAATTTCCTTGTGTATTGAAAACTTATTATTTATCTTTTTCAGACCATAATAGAGTGAATTTTAGGTTCATTGATAAAGGGGAAGATATATCTCCATCTTTATATATAGTAGTGTAATAGTTTTCAATGGGGAGATAATTCCAATGAGGAATCAAGGAGATCAAGGAATCAAGGGGAGTTTTTTATTATAGAGATGTTTAAGATTTATATTAAATGAAACAAATCACAAAATTATATACCTTGTGGTACATGATATAATAAGTTACCATGTGTGGTTTGTATAGTGTTCTCAAGTGCTAAGTGGGATTCGATATTTGTAATCGAGAAATATTCAATAAATGGTATTAGAAATGATTTGATAAATTAATTATTTGTAATGATAAACTTTTATCTCATGTTCATATTAACTTATATGTCTCTATTGTATATCATTATTATGTTTTAGTAATTATCTAGTGTTGTATAAATGAAAATAGAGTTTGAAAATTGATGCTTTAAAGTATTGGGAATAGAAAGTTTATAATGGTTTTAAAGTGTCGTAGAAAAATCTAAAGGGGGTTAGAGTTTTGAAAATTAACTTGTGGTAAAATTTTAGAGTTTTCTGGTTATTTTTTTCATGATAATTCAGGTTGAAGATTTTATAGACTATTTTTTTAAAAAAAACCATTTGAATAATTTTTTCTAGAGTCAATTTGATGTTCTTAGAGTTTCTTGGTTATTTGATAAATTTTTGGACATGATATTTTATAGAAAAATAAAACATTCACTCAAGTAAAATGATTTACACATATGAGATACTCTATGGGGACCACATAAATTTTATTCTTACTCTTATAAGGAAAGAACTTTGGTAGACTAAAAGCAAGTAGCGGTGAAGTATATTTAGCCAAACCATCATCTTTTTATATAATGCATGAAATTGAAAAATAATTTTTTGATGGAACTAACTAATTTATTCAAGAAAAGGTAGTGATTAAAAAGAATGAATATGTAGTAATAACTCTGTGAATATACATAATAATATCAGTATGTGAAGGTGTTACACTATATGAATCTACAGAGGGAATGTAATAGTCGAAGTGGAGTTCATGAAAAGATTAATTTCATGATTATTAATTTATCTAGGTTTAAATTCATATATAATGACCCCTAATCACTACTTTAGTTATAAAAAAATTAGTATAACAACATCACATGATAATTCACCCAACTCTAAAAGAAGATTTCTTAGAAAATGAAGATCACAGAGTTGTCTATGATGTGCAAAAAAAAATGTGAGACCATTGAGTAGTCAGTTCAGGAAGTGTAATCTTCTCATAAATTAGAAACCATTCATAAAGTGTGGTCATATCATAATTAATCGGTAGATCACATATTAGGAGTATTTTGTGATGTCATGTAGTACACTTTGAATAGTTTTTTGCAAAGTAACAATGCAGAAGAGTAGTCCATGATGAAAAAAAGATCATTTTGGGATTTTCCATGAAAAAATACTATATAATAAAATTGATGTAATCACTAAAATTATATAATATATTTATGTCACACCCATTTTAGTGTGAACAAAATCAATTTTGATAAGATCGTCGAAGGATTATTCTCTAGGGGGTAGTGAGTTATTTTAAGAAGAGATTGTAGTGCATAATAAATTGTAATTTGTTGTAAACCCAAAAGTCTGGTAATTAAACTATAAATATTATAACAAAATTATTCTTTAAAAATATAGTTGTATTGTTACATTACGTTTTTATGCTCCTTGAATTAGCCTAGTTAGGGTGAGCAATGTAAAATTTATGTGTCTCCCATATGGTTGAATTTTAGTTTATATATTTCATTTAGAAATATATAAAATATAGTTTTAAATGTAGAAGAAATATCAAAAGGAGAAGTTGTTTTAGAACCCAATTCCATGATCCACCCCTTCCCTCAAAGTATTTAGTCTAGCGAGGATAATAAAAATTAACCATAGGAAAACATGATTCATAAACCTTTAAAAATATTTTTTATAAATAATAAATCTCTTATAAATCATTAAATAATAATCCAAAAAATTCTTAATATATACAAACAAAATTCTTATTAAATTTTTTTAAATGGAGATATAACCATCTCTAATCAATAACCTCTAACCTTCCACTCTTAACCACAAAAATAAAACTAGAAACACATAATTAATCATTTCACACATGCATCATCCTTTTTTATCTCAAGTCAGATCATTCATCACACATTAATAATTTATTAATAATTTTATAACATATTTATATAAATCAATATTCTTTTCAATATTGGTATAGTTTTTGATATCATGCATATGAAATTACTTAAACAACATATTCTCAAATTATATTATAAAGAATAAATTATTCATCTCTAATTTATGATTAATTTTAGTTCAAACCATTTCAAGTAAAATTTCAACAAACAGCCTTATTAGTAATAAGTTTCCATAGCAAGAATATTGTATGTGGTATTTATTGATAATCACTAATTCTTGTTGATTATAATTGACATTCACTGAAGGAGGTGGATGTGAAGGTTGTTTGTTTCCAAGATATATTGAGAATGATTATTTAAAAATAACTTGGGTTGGACTTATTCCTTTATAAGTAATGAATTTGATTTTATAGAAGTTGTGTTAGTATAAAGGATGTGTAAAATTATAATCCAATTTTTTTGAGTGATTAAAAGAATATTTAATATTTTTTTAAGGATGAAGAGTGGTTTTTTAAGATGTTTGTAGTGTATGTGATGTCACCATGTTCTTGTCACACATAAAATAGGTGTAGATATGGAATGGGAAGATAAAATGACATGGTTTCACAAGTAACAAGTGTTTTGAAAAGACATAGTTTGAGAATAAAGGAATACACATTACATAGTACAACGAAGAATATTACATTATAACGAAATTTTGAGATGATATTTTACAAAAGCCTTTCAGATGGTGTTTTGGTATATATGTTTTCTTATGGGAAATCGTGAGGCTTAAGAATGTCATTGATAAAGACATAGTGGTTCACATTCATGTTTGTAAAATTTGATAAGTATTTATATAAGGGATGATACATATGTTAAGTGACCCAATTTAAAAATATGTAAATAACACAAGGATACCATGGTTTAATTATTACATCCCGCAAATGCTTTCACAGCCAATGGAGTGAATGGTTTAGTGTCTTGGAAACTAGAACCATAAAGACATACATTTCACTTGTCATGAATATTTATTTATATACTAAATACATTATTATACATTCCAAGACAAATAGTTATCCTCAAATCCTAGAGAAGGTCATACTAATAAGGGGTCATCTAAAATTCTCAGTAATGGATTACATAACATAAGATATAATTTTTAGAATATAAACATATAAAAATCATGAATAAAGACAAAACTATTGGATTAAAATGAACATAAATCATTATTTTTTTACCATAATAATTAAATATATACGCAACGAATCAAAAGAAATTACTTTTACCATGGAATGAGAAAATAAAAAATTAAATATATAACATGATACTTGAAATAGAGGAATGAACGAGTCACAATCATAAACATTGGATTTATTATCATTGGGAAACTAGTTACCTACCAAATCATTCACTTGTAAAATTTCAAGTATATCAAAATTCCATATCACTCACCCTTTGTGAACCTAGATACTCACTAACCTGGTCACATAAATTTCTATACCTTGAGTAAAAACCATTTATCTAGTGAAATAGAGGTATATAACTAATCTATTCATCTTATTTTTATAATTTAATCACCTAAGAATGGTTTATAAGAAAACTACTCATCCATGGTTTATAATAGAACCACCCATAAAAAGTTTATAACAAAACCACCCATCCATGGATTATAGAAAAACCACTCATCCTTGATCAATAATTATGTTTTCTATAAGAAAACATTAACGTATAAAAACCTAGAGAACCCATGAGAATAAAATGGGTTTCATAAAATATAAAAATGAAAATAAATTAATATTTATAAAGAAACCATTGAAATTAAATGGTATTTATAAAACATCAAAACAGTATAAAATAACATCATGAATTAAATCATCGAATACCAAAAACATGATCCCACAAAATAATCACATTATAAAATAATATTATATATTCAACCATGATATGTAACTATATTAGAGATTATTTTTTTATGATAATGAATGCCAGATCATGAAATGATATTTTGAAAATATTTTGTATTCATAGTTTATGAAATTCACAATTATGAGTATTATTTTAAAAAGTATCATTTTCATTGAGAAAATTAAAAATAAAACATTTTAGAAAAATATAATTGGTTAAAATCTATTTTTACTATAAGGTGGAATATAATTTAAAATATATTTTTTTGTTAAACCAAATTTCAATATGTAATTTTATAACATAAAAATGGAGATTGAGTTATCTAGTACCCTACGACTTCCATTTATTTCCATGGAAGTGTTTTTACCTACTGTATCATAATGATAATAAAATAAATTAACTATTTCATAACCCTATTTCAGTTAATTTTATTATAATATTATTTAATATCAATGATCTCCATGTATTAAATTTTTGCAATCACTTTTCAAAACAGCGTGTTAATAATCTTGACTACCTTGAACGTGCCTCATAAAAGCAGAGTTAATCTTCCCCCCACCACCAAATATCATCATTTAAAACCAATAAAAGGTACTCAAATGGATTCTAATTTTAGAATTATAATTTCATAATTCCATTACATTTATTTTTTCACATTTTTTGAAAAAGAAAAGGGTAATGAACTAGTTTTGATATATTTACCTATATCAAAAGATTAGATTTTAAATATTGTTACATTTTATGTTATCAAAAAAAAATTAATAGTAAATATATTCATATATATATCATATAAAATCATTAAATATAAACTAAAACTATCCATGTATGGATGTGAATGAAAACAACAAGTTTATTCACTAAGGCGGTAATCTGCACTATGCATGATTCATGGTTTTGTTTTTTTTAATAGAAAAAAATAAAATATAGTGGTCAATAATTTTACCATTTATATAAAAAATATCATCATAATCATTTTACATATTTCATCTTATTATTATAGTGAAAATTTATTTTAAATATTAAAAATAATAAGAAAAACATTAAAATAGTATATTAATTACTTTGGAGACATGATCTTCCCTTCAAAAAATACTTAGAATTCAACACCTTATCTGAAAAGAGAGTGGGAAAATAATTTTGTATGCTAGAGATTGTTATAAGGGGATAAAATCGGTCATCTTTAATGCATGATTTTTAAGTTTTAGTTTAATTTTGAAATGGTGGATTTTGTATCCTTTTATAAAAATTCAAAAGGGAAATTTTGGAAACAATCTTTATTTTGGAATAATGTCTTATCACCATTCATGTGTACATGGTTAAAAAAGTTTAAATAATTTTAATGAGTTAAAATATAACATAGAAAATATTCTCAAAGGATTATTTTAAAACATTTTTTTTAAATTTTTTTCTATTTCCCCCAAGAAAAATACTTTTTACCATTTTTACTTTTTATGGGGGTAACTATTTTTCATCTTTACTAAAAAATTTTAGTAACTAAAAAAATATGACCTCATTACCTTATTTAAATAATAATATTTTAGATTTTAAATAATTTTTATCATATAATATATCTATTTTTAGAATATTTAGTTTTAAAATGAACACACTTAATTATGTAAAAATAGTTTTAGGAAAATATTGTTTTCCAGCATTCAATTTATGTATAAAATTAAATTACAATTATTGTGGATTTAATTGAAATAATTTTATTTATTAATAATTTAATGAATGGTATGAGGCCTCTAAGGAAATTCATATTTGAATCTCTCCATGATAATATGTCATTCAAAGAGAAGATCAAAATTAGTTTTTATTAAACCTAAATATTTATTTATCTCTAAAAAAATATGTTTAATATATTTATAAGCTCAAATAATTGATGAAAAATGTTATTCGTTAAACATAGATTTTATTACATAACTTTTTAAATCTTCTAGGATAAAAATTCATAATAAAAAATCAAAATAATTATAATTTTCAGAAAACCTTGTTTTTCGATTATGAATCAATCTTTTTAAAAAATCATCAATTCATACTAAGTAAATTTTTATGGGATAATTAAAGAGTAAATTTTATTTTATCAAATTTAAATTGTAAAAAATTTTAGTTTTTTTTCATAAAATAAATAATATAAAGAAAATGTTTTTTTTAAAAACTAAGCTTTTTAAATATTGACAAATATTAATTAATTAACTTCTAAAGATAATATATTTTTATGGTTTACAATATTAGTGATTATTATATATTTATTAATAAATTTATTTAGTACCTCTATTTTGTTTGTAGTGTGTAACATAAGCTAATGAACATAACATCAATTTTACAAGGTCTATAATTTTGGGTAGCTAAAATCTTTCCCCCATAAAAAATAATTTTTCAACATAATTTAATTAAAAGAAAAAAAGGTAGGTAATTTATAATCATTACATCCTATGGTTCACTTGTACCCTATTTAAACATATTATATCAACATATAACTTTGTCTATATGAGGGGTCTTTTTTCAAAGAACCTTATCTCTTTGATCAAGAATGTTTCTCAGTTGTTCCTTATATGAGAGATCATGTTCCAGTATATTGAATTCAAACATGAATACATGTGAATGGTCGGACATGTACTTCCTAAAAAGAGATATATGGAACACATCATGTACTTGTAAGATGTCAAAATGGAGTGGTAAGAGATAAGATACAATATTTAAATGATCACGAATCTCAAAGGATGTTATATACCTGTGGTTCGGGTTCCCTTTCTTCCAAAATCTCATATATCACTACTATTAATATATTCAAAAGAACACCATGTCACCAATATCAAACTATAGATCTATTTGGTGATTATATTTGTAAATATTATAGTTACATTATACCTTTTTTCAAATTTAAGTTAATTGTTTAAATATTCTTGATCATTTCCTAGACAAGGTTAGGACCCTCCAATTTTCTCTCTCCAACATCATACCATCATGTTGGAAATAGGTATCTCTTTCCATAAATATCCTCATATGGTTCCATATAAATGCAAGAATAGATATTTTTTTTATTTGAAAAATATACTTGGGGATGTTTTGATCTCAACATCTGTATAAATCCATCTAACATGGTCTAAATATATCCCCAAGAGTTTGAGTAATCCTCTCAGACTAACCATGTTCCTAAGGATGATATACAATTATAAGGATTATATCTTTCTCCAAGACTTTCTAGGGAATTATCTAGATCCTTAAGGAAAACCATTGATCCCAATCATATTAAATGGATATTGGTACACTATGAATCCAAGCAGTCAAAATCTCACCCATAAGGGCATACATGATCAATGGAAGGTCGAGCCGAAACTACAACATGACTTCCACGATAGTCCATGGGATGGAAACAATTATTCAAATTCATAACTATAATTTGAGGAATTTTCCTACTTTATGTGTACAAACGCATCCAACCTTCTCGAAACAGAAGTTTATAGGAATAATAATAAAATACTATAACATCTAGAGTGGAAATCATGCATGTAATAACCACAAAGTAATTAAAAATAGAATGATGGTGTATTATAAAATTTAAATGGAAACATACTTTCCCACCCATAATTGATCTCCCAACGAGGCAACAAATGTTAAATAAAGAATGATAAGATAGGCTGACTCCTGCTCTCGAATTCTTAACCACTATACGTGGTGAAATTCACCCATGTTTCCCAAAGCTCTGACAATGCCACATCTAACCTATCCATCGTTATCACAAGATATAACTCATGTGGGAAAATCTCTTTTAGGTGAAGTATATACATAAATAGTAGTACCACCAAAAAACTGAAGAGGGAGAAATAGTAGACATGATAGAATTAGCCAAATCAATCCATAGAAATAAGGAAACAAAACCCAACGATAGTGATATATTCTCATGTATGAAAATCAGATGAGAGAGAAATGAGATCTCAATCTCATAGCCCGTACCAGGACTATGAGTTTCCCTATAGCTCCAAAGTGACATCATAAATTCCCAATATATCTCTTATATATCAAAGTAATGATGTGGAGGGCCTACACATTTCAACTATTCTATAAACCGAGACACCATATTCTACAAAAAAAATAGAAGGCCCACCCCCTGGTATGATTGGGAAGTATTATATCTATAACAGTTTATAGATTATAGTGGACTCAAGCACAGGTAAAATAGGGTAGTATCATCTCCATGGAGAGAGGAATTCTGCTCTTTCATGACAGGGGATTTCTACCTATACTTCTATACAAGGTGTACGGAGGATATGTGGCCTATTGTGATAGGGGAGTACTTTCTCCTTGGATAGAGGTCCCATTCTCTAGTGTAAGAGGAAATTAACATCATTAAATCTATGAATACATTATTAAAAACCCAGAACCTACTGAGACGGTGGAGTTTCATCTCCATAAACTGAGGACCCACACCCTGGTATGAAAGGGGAGTGTTTCCTCTGTATCTGTATAATCAGTATTGAGGACCCACACACAGTTGAGAAAGTGGAGTTTCATATCTATAAATAGAGTACATGTGACCTTCTATAAAGGTAGAGTTTTGACCCTACATTTTTCCAATCAGAATAGAGTACCCACTCCCTAGTGTTATAGTGGAAAACCTTATTCATGGATGGAGGACCCATTCCCTAGTATGATAAGGGATTTTTGACCCTATATTTTTACAATAATTATGGAGTACGCACTACATAGTGTTATAGGGGAGTACCATCTTCATGGATGGAGGACCCATGTCTTGGTGGGATTGGAGATTTTTGACCCTATACATGTTTAATAAGTATGGAGTGCCCAATACCAAGTTTTATAGTAGTGTGTTGACTTTATATTTATACAACGAATATGGAGGAACTATGCCCTAGTATGAAAGGGGAGTACCTTCTCTGATTATCCTTCCAAATCACTATCATCGTCAAGCATCACCTATGAATTATTCATGCTCTGAACATCTCGCATCAAAACTCAAAAGGCACTACGAAGTCCAACATTTTATTATATGTGAAAAAAACTCTATATAGACTACTTGTAGGCCAAATTTGAGAAAAAATTAATGATATATGTGTGGTAGAGGTTTTTAGAATATGTACACAATGTTTAAGGAGGTCCACACGACATGGGATCTCGCCTAGCCTTTCGGCCAAGTCCTAACCAACACATGGCTCATTGGACATTTATTATTACATAGTGAGTGATTGTACAACACATAATGTATCGACCCCTAATGAATGATCCATGTGATCATGGTCATTCCCATATTCATTAAGTTATCCCCATGTATGTGGTTTGGTCCTAGACATGTCCAAGTATCCACACATTCCCATTTACTCATAGAGTACATGGTGTGTCCTCCCACAAGGGGTCCAAGGTGCGTGCATATGGAACATAGCCTCGCTACCCATGGAGGGTCACATGGAATGTGACACAACAACATTGTGTGTGATCATTATCTTATTCTCAAAACCCTAGCCTCCAAAGGTTGGGGACTACTCAACATGTGTTCATCCCAATACACACCATGTAGTCGATATTTTTTTTAACTCTAAATCCATAATGTCGATCCAAGAACAACCCATTCCTACACTGTTCATGTATATTTGACCTCTAAAATCTACCAAATCATAAGAAACAACATTGGTCGTTAATTTATAGGCTTAGGTGAAGGGAAATTTGGAATCTGAATCACTCGTACGAGGTCATACTTCTTCTCAGAGTTACCACATGGTCACATATCCATGATTCAAGGGAGGGATCCATTGTATCCAAATATACATCATGATCCATCCTCAAATAACTATTATGATAATCACAAATGAATCTTCCATGAATCATGAAGTTTGATCATGCTCAAACCCACCAAGAAAAGTTAAATTGTGACCACATAGGCCAACAAAAACGACCACAAAGAACGATGGGTGAAAATCACCATAACAAGTGTTGTAAACATAATTGGAGAAGATTTATCAAAAAAAATTGAAAATAATGGAAACATGGGTGAGATCATAGCATATTAAAAGATAATAAATAGATTAAAAAAATAATTTTAAAAATAATCTGTTTTGAAGGGTGTGAAGTCACCAATAATATATATTTTGATCATATTTGTGTTTTAAAAATTAAATCCAGAATATTGAAGCCAAAATTTATGAGTCCTACCTAAAAAATAGATTATTTATTGTGGGATAAAACATTCTCTAACACTGATTATGATCTTTTACATCCATTCCTTGTCGATTCACCTTTATCTAATCACCAGTTTTCATACGATCTCTATCGACTAATGTATGTAATCAAATATTCTATCAAAAAACACCTAGTTTTATGAAACTAAACGTATAGAAATGTCATAAAGACATATTTATGTAGGATTATATATTTTCATTTAAATTAAATTAATTAAATGAAACCTTTATTTTAATTTAAACACACATCTCAATTGTTGTCTCATCCAAACATTTGACACCAACCAACATTAGGATGTTCCTAGGGTAATCCATGCATTGTGAATTCAACCATGGTCTCAAATTTCTAATTTGATATTCTTTTCAAGATATATTCTATATTCCTTAAAATAATATAGTCCATCGATATAAAATATATTAAATATTATTATGAAATTAATTTTGGGCTCGTATAATATTGAAATCCTGTTTCTCCTAAGAGCCTGGATGAGAAAAAAAATTAGTATATTCTTATGTCTTAGAAGGAAAAAATATATTCTATACATTATTAAATCCTTGTAATATTCTCTTTTATGAAAAAAACTAATAATAAAGGTGATTATATTTTTCTTACATCTAGTTTTCCTTCTACCATGTTCTCTCTTGAATGCTCCCACGCTTCCATAGTACACGAACCTAGGTAATGGTCAATCTTCTTAGAGTCATCCCTTGTTGATCATCGATCACCAGTGGTTACTCATTGAAATTGTATCCATCCTCAATGTCTAGATCTCCCAAATAAATAATGTGCATATGACCATGCACGTATCTCATCAGTTGTGATGCATAGAAGAGTTCATGCACCCACTCCAATTATGGGGATAAGGTGAGGTGCTAAGAAACCTCTCTAACCATATATATAGGATCTGAAACTTCCCAATAAACCTCAAGGATATCTTTCCACCCCAATAAAATCTCCACACTCCTCATGGTGGATAGAATCTTAGGAAAAAGTGATATCTATACTCAAACTCCAGTGGCATAAGACATCAATCTACATAATATTTCTACATATTCTAGGATGTCCTCATCTTCTCATGATCACCCGGTCCTTCTCTATCATCACCCGCACCATCTGATGCACGACAAGATATGCATCACTAATCTCATTCCATCATATGTTTGACCTATAGGGTCTCTCATATAGGGCCTCAAATGGTCTATGTTTATTATTGAGTGACATTTATTAATATAAGAAAACTCTAATAAAGATAATTTATGCTACAATATCCAACAAATGTTTAACATTTATGCCCTCAACAAATACTCAAACACCTGGATGGTGCACTCAGTCTGCCAAATATTCTAAGGGAGAAAATTTATACTCATCTGAAACTGGGACCTAAATGCCTCCTGAATACCTCTCCACAACCATGATGTATACCACACATCATGGTCTGAGAAAATCATTAAGGGAACTTCATGCATACAAATGATCTCCTACACAAACAATTGTCCCCAAAATCACCACTGAAATGTGTTCTATGATAGAAAAGTAAATTCACCGACATGATAGGTTGATAAACTATCACTCATATAGTATCATGGACTCTCACTATTTTTATAATACCTCGCACAAATCCCATGAATATGCTATCACATTATTACTCACGGAGCTCAAGAAGCTACAACAAACTAGAAAAAACCAAGTGCTCAAGCTTCACATGCTAGCATGTGAGACACCAAGAAATGAACTCTAAATTTCTATACCTCATGAAATCCCCCCAAAACTAATAATCATGTTTCATATAAATATTCCCTAAAACACGATGTACAACATTATTATAAGTGTGAAACTCCCTCATCAACTCCTCTTGGATCGTAACAAGAATCATTGTCCATCCATGGAAAAGGATTACTTGATGCCCTAATTCAAATAATACATTCAGTGAATCTCTCTAGGACATATGATCATAAATAACCTCATAGTTTATGTCTCCCAATTGAGCCACCATCACATAATGGAGAATCAGTGGAGTCAAAAATATTGATTGAAGAAAATTTTAACTCTCCTCCTCTACCAGGGTCATTTACAACAAATCCAACTACTTATCAGTTCCTCAAACAAATTAGAATTGTACTTCCAGTAAAGGTAATTTTCCATTGTGTTTCTCTTCATAGGAGTATAGACTATCTTGAATTCATAATCATATAGAAACTCCAATCATCACTTCTATCTCATGTTTATATCTCTTTGTATGAAGACATAATTATGACACTAATAGTCTACAAAATTAATAAATCTCTCTCCAAGAAGAATGCACCTCCACATCCTCATATCCAATACTACTACTAGAAATCCCAATTTGTAAGTAACATAGTTAAACCCATTGGTGATTACCTACCTTGACCCATATGTGATCATTTCCTACCTCTATACCAATAAAAATTTTATCTCAAATCATAAAGATTCACAATACACATTTTACTCCAAACACACCACTTGTAGTCTCAAAATAAGATCACTCAAAAACTTCAGCCTCAACTACTCAATGGATCACTAGAATTGGTTATTCCTTGTAAATGGATTCCCTTTCAATATCAAGGTAGTCAAATATGGTTCAATATTGGAGAAGTCTTCCAGAAACCTCATGTATTAACCTATCATGCCTACAAAACTTTTCATTATAGACACTCTATTAGGTTTCTACCAAGAAATAACTACCTTGATATTAGCTATTTGAATAGATGATCCATGCTTATAAATGACATGTCCTAAAAAGTGAACTTCATGAATAAAAAATAGGAACTTCAAGATCTTACCATATTTTTTCTTCCAAAAAAAGTCTTGGACCACCCTCAAGTAATATGTGTGATCCCCCAATGATGAAGAGTATATGGGTATGTCATCAAGAAAGATAAAAACAAATCAGTCCATGTATGTCTAGAATATATAGTTCATAAAATCCATAAACATAGCAGGATCAATTTTCACATTGAAAGGCATCACTATGAACTAAAAGTATATGTTGCATCATCAGAATTTTAACATTGAAATATCATCCTAGAAAACCATCAACTGGTGGTAGGTGATCCTTTGATTAAACTTTGAGAACTATCTCATACATATAAAATGATCTATGTGGGATTCAATCCTTGGAAATGTGGTAAAAAATTTATCATGGTCAGGTTTAGGGAATTATTACTAATTTAAATCCATAAGATCTCATCCATCTTTTTCATGAAAAATATTGCATATTTCCAAGGGGACATACAATGTGTGATAAAACACTTCTCTTGAAGGTCCTCCAAGTACAACCTCAACTCCAAAATCTTTTTAGGGGCCATCTGATATCCCAAAGAATAAATTTAAGTGGCCATGGGGTGAATGTAAAGGAAAAATATTCATCTCCAACATTAGAGGTTGTCCCAGAATGTCCTCATGGAATACTTCAAATAATCCTCCATGAATAAAGGAAACATGATTCCTAAATATCCCATTTCACCAAGGGATAAAATTTCTATCATATGGGCGGTGGGTTGCATCTTCATAATCATAAAACCCACTCACTCCTCCATTAGAACTTTATCACCCAAAGGATAACATGGTCTCATCTTTTCGAAGGCATCTGAATCATATTTAGTAACACATGATATAGACTTGATCCATGGAAAACTAGTCAATACCCAAGATGATGTCATATCATCTAATATTTATGACTAAGATGTCCCATTATAAAATCTCTCCACCATGTAATTTCTTGCACTATTGGCATATAAGCAATGTTGAAGAAGTGTTCCCCATAGGAACCACAATCCAAAACATCTAGGAAAAAGTCTCAATTGGAAAATCTATATCTCAAACAAATATTAATTTAATGAATAAATTACTAACACATGTGTCTAATATTACTAGAAAAAGTGTAGAGTAAATATATATCATTCCACTAGTAAACATGTGAGCTTCAGGTCATAAGACACCATAGCCCACACCTTCCCATGATCCCAGCCATAAGCTCCCTAATCCAGGCATGACCCAATTTCTAGTTTTGGTGGAAGTATCTCATAATGTATTATACCACCTGAATATGTTCCTCTAGGTTCCCCAACTTCTCAAATTATAGCTTCACCTCCCGAAGGGCCGCCCTAGCCATGCCTAGGGGAACCCTAATCCCACTATTGCATCTTCCATGTCTATCCATATGATGTATTCTTTCCCTTGAAAAAACATATACTCAAAAAACTTATTTTATGTGACCTCACCCATCACATGAAATGAATAAACCATATTTGGGATTTTCTATTCCTCTTCGTTATCCCTATGATACATACCAATGTTCTTGAGTCTAACCATGATTACACCTTTTGTTCCATGAAACTTGTCATCTTCCATCAACTATATATAGTTTAGTCCTAGGATGCCTTCTGATGGCTCCATCTACATGGATCCCCTTATATAGGAATCTCTTATTCACCAATATTTTCTCTAGAACAACAACATATGTAGTAATTCATAGGTGTACCACACTAGAAAGGATTTCTCAATGGATATTTCTCTTTAACATTCATGCCTAGAAGTAACCATCTTGAATTATGTCAAAAGAGTACCATGTATGGTCAGTAAACTATATATAATACAAAGAAACTATAATCCGTCCTTGATGCAGCTCCAACAATTCTTAGATCTGAACTAGGCACAAGAAAGAGGGGTATTACTCATCATGAAATAGGCCATGGAAGTAGGGATATGAGAGTGTTGACCTAACATGCATATGTGTGACTAGAATAATTTTTCTCAACTCCTCTATAGAAAAGAAATGATAATAATATAACCATATGATCAGTTGGGATATTTACACATCTAAAACTCGAATCATCAACTCAATAAAATCCTTTACTACAAGTGGATCTAACTCATCATAGATCAACAACAACATTTGGGGTTGTAACTCACGGTGTTAAATAAGGTAGTGCACATCCTCATCCTACTTTGTTCATTTAATATACTACTTGACATATGGGGGTGCCAATACATTCCATCCTAAATGAAAGATCTCAAGGGATGTCCCATTAATTGAGGCATAATAACCCATCAGATCATCATCATGGTCTTGAATAAGTAACTAGTTGGCTATCTTTGTGGAGGAATTTTGAAAATTAATTGATATGTACAGCGGTTAGATGAATATATATATATATATATATATGTATGTATATATATATATGGTCAGTTGAATAAATAATATTAGTCAAAGGACTCAATACAATTTGATTCATGTACAAAGGTTCAATGTAACCAATTTCATGGTATACCAAGTTGAAAAGAAAGTATTCATAGTCCTAGTGAATTGATACATCAACCACCTCACCAATATTGGGATCCTTGTCCTGAAAGTCACTCTCAATACATATTTGACACCATTTTTATCATTTCTCAACCAAAAATCATAAGGGGAAAACTCTAAACACTATCCCAATGTAAAACAAGTTATAATACAAATTTTCATGACCTAAACCACCGAGTACCACCTGGCCAATGGAAAGCTGAGTCAAAACTGCCCCATGTTTGCCTTCCTAGGCTAGGGGTTCATGACAGGTCTGAAAAGGAATAACTAAAATGGATGGAAAATTCCTAAATTCCATATACACATACATCCAACCATATCTAGATAGTGGTGGAGATGAATAATAATTAAATATTGTAACATTTAGAGTAATAAATATGCATGTAATTACCTCTAGGGAATAAAAAGAGCGTGGTAGTGTAATAGAAAAAGAAAAGGTAAAAATACACACTAAACTGGAAAATATGTCACAAATTGAAAAAAACTAGAAAAATAAGAAAGAGTAGAGATATTAACACCTAATATCCACACCTTGACCACTATATTTTATCAAAATCACCTATGTATATTGTGACCGAGTTTTATGGAATTTTATTTGGATGCTAAAAAATATTTTCTAATGAAAGTATTGTGTTGTTTTTTCATGGAAGAAAATAATTCACTTTAATTTTCCAAAATTGATAATCGGGCTGAAATTGATTAATAAATTACATCATATTGAAAAGATTATTTATAGACGATAATTTTCATTGGACTCGCCTTGGGTCCGAAATGAAAGGAATATCATAATGACAAGCGGCTGTAGACATTTTCTAGCTTTGATGAAAATTTGAGGATTCTTTTCTAATCTTTGATTTATCATAAATCATAACTAATCTATAAAACATGAAACACTATCCTTATGAAATAATGGTGGAGAAAATTTTCTTCAAATCATATTAGGTTCTAGTTGAAAAGAAAACTATTTCTCGATGAAATGAGATGTTTAGAAACATTCCATTCTAAGTTGGATGATGCAGAATATTATCTTAATGGTATTCAAAGTCATGAGAAAATCATGATACCAGATGATGTTTTGAGGAGAAGAATGTTGGGGAATCATAAGATTTGTTGTCTCAGTTCATCGATATGATAACACTGAATACAGAATTCATTGATGGGAAGGTTTATTGATATATGAAGATATAAGGATGCTGGTATTTTTTCATACTAAAAATCAAAAAGAATTAAATCCTATGGGAAAGGAGTTTATTGGTATCATAATCAGGGAAATGATGATGTTTTTGAAGTTGAAGTTACTGATAATGGTCTATCAGACTCGGTATTCCATCATAATAATCATAGGTATAATTGCTTTTTATCGGAGATATTAAAAATAATGAAAAGGAAAAATGTAGTTTTGGAAATGTGAAAAAAAAACAGATACCAATCAACAATGTAGTCTACCATTCATAAGGATTAATTTTTTTGTTTTACTAATTTGTTTTGAAGAATGTTTTGTATCTAGTGGGTCAATAAAAAAGAAACATAAATATTCAGTGTTTCTATAATATATTTTTAGGTTCTTTAAGAGAAAGATTAATTTATGAAACCATTATGTAAAGATTTATTAGACTAGAGCTGACTCAAATTTTTAGAAGGAATCTAAGATAGATCCATCATACAGAGGCTAACACTGATATCATAATCAGATGTAGGATCATCAATCTATAGAAAATAATAAAATCAGTGTATATTCATGTTTTTTGAAAGTGTTGACAATGGGGATAGAAATATTTCTTGAATAATTTAACGAATAATATGTTTACTTTTATCAGTTGGTGTGGAGCAACGTATTAAGATGTCTTCAGTTTGTATTTGTTTACAAGTGGGTCAATAAAATAAGAGTGACCATATGTCACCATTATACTGAAGAATGTAGAATGGTAAGATATTTTTTTAGAATTTTGTGGAGAGAAACATAATGATGAATCCATTATCATCATCATAATGAAGAAATTGGAATATAGAATCAGAATCAGACTAGATATTGTAAATAAAGTCTAAAGTGGGATAATGTTTTAAGATGATTCAATACGTTTTGAGAAGAAATGAGAAGTCTAAAAAATAATTGAATAAGTCAAGATTCACCCTAAAATAAAGGATAAATTATGTTTTTGGAAAAATTGGTTGAGTGGGAACTTTTTCAGAATCTCATTAATACCACTGTTAGGTCTACTATAAAAGGATAAAGTACATTCTACTTTTCTTGACAGAACTATTTTTCATGAAAAGTGTATTGAAGGTGGATAACTAAATAATTCAAGAGGAATATGTTTCCAAATTGAGTTTTCATTGAGAAGTTTAATAGAAATAAGAAGAAAAGAAAAGATATAAGATTGAATTCAATTGATCATTCTATTGGGTTAAACCAGTAGACTAAGAAAATCATATATTGATTTTAGGACTAAGGAAAATAATGTTTAATATTTTCTCAATCATATTCTAGTTTAGTTACATTCTAGTATTGAGAAATAAAACATGGGAATCATATATGAAAATTTGACTGAGTGTGATTATAATGTGTATAATAATTTCTTTCCTTTAGTTGGGCATTAAATTGAAGAATTTTTTTGAAAAACATATTTTTTAAAGTTAATCAAGTAGTATCATAACATGTATATTACAAAAAACATTTTATAATTTATTTATGCTACTTGAATCACATAGAATGTTGTATTAAACATAGTGTTACACGAGTTTAAGGGAATATACTACTTATTTTATTCCACACAAAAGGATAGTTTTCTAGTGGATTTTCTTGTATTGTATAGTTTCCAAACCACACCAAGGATTTACCTACTCTTGTTGAGTAGTGAACATTGTAAATTCTTGTGTTTTGGTGAATGTGTGTTTGTTTTGTTAACATTAGAGAATGAAATAATTAACAATAGGTAAATTTTTTAACAAGAATAATGATACATAAAATAAAAAAGATATCATTAATTCACCACTTTATTCTTTTAGTGATACAACAATATTAACCAGTAAATTACAATATATCCTTATGTTACGCCAATGCCACCACTGACCTATCGATCACCTATGTATGACAAGAAATATGTGGTAAAATCTCATATAGGGATGATAATATACACACAAAATAGGAAGTCTTAAAAACTGAAGAGGGTGAAATAGAATAAATTAAAATTGTATTCAACTAAATTATAATCAATTGGGAAACAAAACCCAACAACAAAGGTATATACTCATGTATGAAACCCAGAATGGTGAGAAATGGGTTCTCCATCTCACATCATGTCCTGGAAAAATAAGTCCATCTAAAGCTCTAAAGTTCTATCATAATTGTATAGTATCTCACATGTCTCTCTAATGATATGATAAGAGTTCCCACACCCCTTCACTTCTCTATAACCCAAGAAAGTGTAATCTAAAAAATATAGATAACTCATGCTATGGTATGATTAGGAAGCATGATCTTTAAATCAGAAAACCTAGTATGGATGATATGTTCTCTAGTGAGATGCGGGAGTACTATCTCTATAGATAGAGGACCCAAACTTTTTTTTGATATGGGACTGTTGCCTCTAAACCTTTGCAACATATATGGAGGATTCGTGCCCCAGTGCGACAGAGGAGTACTATCATCATGGATAAAGGACATTTTACCTATTACAACAAGGAATCAATAGATCTATATCTTTCCCTAGAGTATGGAGAACCCACCCCTATGTGAAACAGGGGAGTATCATTTCTTTGGATAGAGGACTCACACCTTAGTGTGATAGTGGAGTTGCACCTTTGTATCTGTAATATGATTATAGAGGACATGCGCCCTGGTTCAACAAGGGAGTATTGTCATTGTGGATAGAGGACGTGTTACCTAGTTCAATAGGGGAGATCTACCTATTTATCTATACAATGATTTTGGAGTCCCTACACCCTTGTGTAATAGGGAAATACCATCTCCCTGGATAGAAGACCCATGACCTGGTACGACTGTTGAGTGATTCCTCTGTATCTATGTAATGATTATAGAGGATCTAAGTCGTAGTGTGACTGAGGAGTACCATCTCTATGGATAGAAGACATGTTCCCTGGTGTGATAGGGGATTTATGACTCTAAATATGTAAAATAAGTGTGGAGGACATGATCACTAGTTTGACAGTGTAATGCCATCTCCAATGATCCTTCTCGGTCACTATCATTGTCTTGCATCACCTGTGAAGGTGTCATGCCCATAAATCTCTCATCATATCTCAAAATCCAATACGTATGAAACCAAATTATTTATACATGGAAAACACTCATGATAGGCTCTTTTGATCTAAATTTTGTATCAAAAGAATGTAGATTGGAGAGGTGGTGGATATATATTAAACTACATGGTGTGTAAGGAGGTTGTAGCACCCCAATATTTCATATTACATTATTTCTTCATTGTAATTCAATAACTTGTGCTATACGCAACACCAAGTTTTTGCGCACCACAACATACCATACTAGCCATTAAAAAAGTTGTTATGAATAGTACTAACTGCATTTTAAATATTACATACTCTATTTAATTTTAACACCCATATTATTTGTTTCTTACACATAATATGAGAACAAATTCAAATGTTTAGATAAAGGAAGTATTTTTCAAAAATGTAATTTTACCTCCATTTAATGGAAAACCCTTTTTAAATCAAATATTTGACACTTTTATATATTCTATTTGACCAATGGAACTTATTCTATAGAATCAGAAGATAAAATTTTATTGTCAATAATTTTTTGGTGTTTTTCTGATAACATAAATTTTTGAGTATATAGTGAAAAAAACTCAAATTTAATTGAAAACAACTTTTTTAATCAAAATTATTCATAGTGATCAATTATTCATTTGAATGGTTTGGAAGTATAATTACATTATATTTTTATCATTTAATTAAATGTATGCCATTATAAGTAATTTCACATTTAAATTAGACATAAAAATATGTCAATTTTTGATAGTTTTTAATTTCTTAAAAACCCGCTTTTTGTTTTGAAAACGGGATTTAATTTTAAATTAATAAATTAAACTTATATGGTTTGAATTTTTAAAATAGACTTCATTTTTGAATTCAAAACTTCAAAATTATCTTTGGGTGTATTTTTTTAATTTTTCTGAAAACCTTCAATTTTTTGATAAATAGTGAAAAACACATCATTTTTGTTTAAAATCAACTGTTTATTTAAATAATAATTTATTTTATTTAAATATATTTAAAGTAAATATATATAAATAATACATATATTGGTGCAATTTAATTAATTGGAGTCATTTTATAATAAAATTAGATGTATAAAATTTTATTGAATTTTTTTAACATCTTTTACCCACCTTCTAGGCATGTTAGCAAATTTGCATAAAACATAATTTTACCGCTTCTGTGGGTTGAATTTCAAAAATCTGAGACACACGGTTGGCATCCGTAAGTAAAATTTTATTCAATAAGATGAATATATTTTTTTTGAATAGTAACTTTTGACTTTTATTTACCCAGGTTAAAAGTAAATAGTGTAATTAAATATAAAAATGATATTATAATTACGCTAACACATGTCTTAATTCTATTGGATAAGTGTAATTCATCCAAAAACAACCTTACAAATAAAATATGATCATTCAGGTACACTTGGATTGGATTTGGAAATTTATTATTATTATATTTAAAGAAGAGTTAAAAGTGTTAAATTCAATGTTTAATAACTAAAACATTTTTAATATAGTGATATACATAATGTAAATTTGACTATAAATATTCATTAAAAAGATAAAAAATATTTTCTAAAAATGGTATTTTATTTATAATTTTTAGAAATTAAATAATTAAATATATTTTTGACACAATAATGTTGTAGTAATTACCTTATTCATAAAATATTATAATAATTAATATTATAAATGTCCAAATAAATGTAAATTGAGACTTTAAATGAATTAAAACAATTTTCTAGGTGAATATCACATTTTATGGTTGATTCAATTTATCTTGTTCGAAGTAATCAAGTTTTTATGACTTTCACAGAATTAAAATACCAAATAGTGTCAAAATTGACATAAATTAGTTTTTAAAGAAAATACTATATAATTGGTTGATATAATATTCTTAAAAATATAAGGTTCTCCCAAATGGAATCAATAATATTATATATGTCATTAATGAACCACTTGAGGTTCTCTTGGATGTTTAGAGTAATCTTATTAACCATATAGTGTAATAATACAAGAAGACATGATAAAAGTTAATCTATTTAACTAAGAGGTAAATCTAAAAGATAATGATAAAATGGTAACCTAAACGTGACTAAAACCTATTGGTTGAGTGGATTTGGACCCATAACCACATAAGGATCTAAATAAATTCATTTATAGTGATTTGAACCTAATATTATTGTATAATAAATTAATATTTTAATGTTTTCCTAAAGCGACCCTCACTCCTCTTATGAAATAGCACTTCTCCTTCTCTTAATTTCTCACCTATAAAGCCATTTTGCTCAGCCAAATCCCACCGAAATATCCTCCCAACTGACCTCAAATCAACCTAGAGTCCTTACTTTGATCTGAAATCCAAGCTAAGTATCCCTTTTGATCAAATCAAAAGAAAACACATGAAGAAGAGGTAATAATATCACCACCCTCTTTCAAGTTATTTTCTTCTTCCACTTCCTATTTGATTGTTGTTTCCATTAAAAAATAATAACTCCAATACATCCTATATAATGTGATGTTATTATAAATTTGGTACAACCATATTCGTTATTATATAATTCCTATAAATGACAAAGTCACCATACGTGCGTACGTACGGCTTACCACCTCTACATCGTGATGTAGTTTGTTATTCAAACACTTCATTATTTGGAAGGGTATAGTAATATGTATAACTGATTTAAATAATAAATATAACATGTTAATGATTCATTATATATGATATATAATCCAATTACATATTATTTCACTGTCAATATAATGATATTGTTGCTTGTGCGTACGTACGGATTACGGTATGCACGACGCGATGAGATTCATTCCCACATTCACTATTCAACGATGATTATAAAAATATATATTATTAGTAAGTATATATAATATGACATGATAATTATTCTGTATATATATATGTGTGTTTGAGTGTGTGTGTGTTTTTGTCTATCAGTATGTATGTATGTACATACATATATCTTATTCCCTTACTTCCGTTCAATATGATATGAAAACGGAAACAACGTTTATGCGTACGTACAGCCTACCGTCTCCATAAATGGTGCCTTCCATTTCATATATCTATCTAATATAAATATTTATATTATAAATATATATGATACATAAATCAAGGTTTATATTATGGATGTATTTATATCATGATATAAATGATACGATAAAGAAAAAACAAGTTAAAACACGTACGATAAAGAAAGCAATTACTGCCCAAAATGTTAATTTAACATGGAATTCAGTATTAAATGGGTAGTATAAAGTCATAAATGAATCATGTATGATATAATAAATTTTAATATCATTCTTTTATAATTTAATAACATAATATGGTAATTATATAGTTGGTTAAACGTACCCTCGATCAATGGAATGTGCAATATATGTGTTAATATCACAATCTCTTTATTATCCGAGGTTTTTTTATGTAAGTATATAATGGGAAATATTTATTATCCATGTCAATGTTTCATAAAAGGGTTTTTAAAGGTATTATTTGTAAGTTACTTTTTACTAAAACATCATTTTAAATTTTTGAACGATTTCTTCTTCTAAACCTTTCTCATTAATGCCCATGTTTTCAAAATGATTTTATGGATTTATTTATATGGAAATGAATGTTTTAAAATTTTAATTCATATCAATAGTTTCAAAGTGGTTTGGGACACTTTGATTCAAAACAATATTTCAAATGACTTCCATTATATAACTTTTAAATGATTTCATGAAAAAGGGATATTTCTCTCAAAAACTTTTACTGGTCATTTTCGACTATGTCAATATCCTTTATGGGATATTATTCTTGATTGAGATTGATTTGTTATGATATAAATATTCTATATTGTATTGAATGTTTTGTGATATGTTTTACTTTTTATGTGTTATTTTCAAACCAGTCATGGTTTATATATAAATTATTGACATTACAAATGCTAGTTTCAATACGAATGTTTGTGTTATATTTAAAACTTTTCATATGAAGAATGCATTGTACTTATTATGTGAAGGGTGGAGCCTTCTATAGCTCCTCGATGCATCAGTAGGTCTCATTAGACAAACTAGTGTCTTGGCACAAGGCCTTGACAAAATTTTATTTGTAGTCTTGGAACAAGGCCTTGACTATGTGGTTATGATGTCTAGCATTATGCATTACATCATTATAAAATTGGCTATTGATATTACAAGTGATTATTCGACTAGTAAACGATCAATGTGAATTAGTAAATGGCCTTATTTGATGTATCTTATCCATATTATGATGAATATTATTTTTAAATGTCTTGTTTTTTAGTCTTATACATTGCCTTAAATGTTTATGCTTATTTTTTAAGTTTTCTACCATATTATTATTCTTATTGAGCAAATATGCTCACCAATTTTTATGTTTCATTTTTCCCAAGATGTGAATCAGTATATTATGACTGACCTACAGGGATAGTCTAAGGGAAATGAATATGGTAAAAGGAGAAAATATTGTTGGTTTTTTTAATTTTATAATGTAATGTAAAAATTATATGTATCTAGTACTTCTAAGGATACAAAATTGATCGGTCTTTTGGGATTTGATCCCTTGTGATCATGCTAATGTATTAAAATATTTCACTAACTCTGGGCTTCTCGGGTCAGGGAGTTATAAAGGTCCACATGGAATGTGACCCCACAAACATCCTTATTGATTAGATACCAACACATGGATCCCTATATAGGTATTACTACATGATATATAATCATACAACATTATGTGTCTCATCCTCTCAGTGTCCACTCATGTTCCCCTAGTCATGCTCATGTTCCCCAAATCATGCATGTGTACTAGGTCGAGTACTTGGCCGTGCCTGGGTACCATCACATGTCCATGTACTCCCAATGTATATGGGGTGTCCTCTTGGCTACCAGAGGAGGGTTATGTAATATTTGGCACATCCACTTAGTTTGTGATTTTTTTTCTTTTTCCCAAAACCCAAACAGTCACATCTAGGGGACCCCTTAATGTGTGTCCATCCTTGTATATGACATGTAGTTTGTATTATTATAAAACATTTTATCCATCATGAGGATCGCAAATATATTGCTTCCACTTCCATTTATTCCTATTTAACCACAGAAATATTATGAATATTCTGTAACTATTTTAGACCATTGATTTCTTTGAATTGTGGATATAAATGAAGAATCCAAATCATTTGTACGAGACCATAGAGCCTCCCATCACTACTAGTCGATCCCAGATCCACAATATTCACAAACCACATACAAAAATACATCTAGATCTATCTTCAAATCACTACAATGTCCATCAAATTAAATTATCGGAGTTACATCGTGCTCAAACCCTCCTGATTAAGTCAAACAATGACCTCGTAGGCCAAAGGGGAATAAAGTGAAGAAGGGTGGGGGGAAGAACAATAAAAGGGGGATACATATAATTTCACAACAATTATAAACCATCGGCATAAAATTATGGAAAGTGGATTGAAATCATGGAATAAGAAAATAATAAATTAATTGAACAATTTAATTCAATAAAGGGGCTCATACAAAGGGAATGCAATATCCAACAATATATAAAAAGATCAAATTAATGTTTATGTAATTTAATATAGTGGGTAGAAATCCTAATTGATAGGTCCTACCTCAAAATTGGATAAATTGTGGGCAAATAACATGTTCATTATTGATGACTATAATCCTCATCTTCTATTGCCTATCGATTAACCTTGATCGGATCACTGGTCGGTGTCAGATCTTGATCCACCAACGACGGTCATTAGTGATCCTCAAAAAAATATCCTATGTTTATCCAACTATCCCTTGGAAAATTCCATAATTTATTGTTTATAAAGTATTATATTTTGTTCATTTAAATTAAAATAAAAAAATTAATCATTTATTTCAATTAAATACACCTTCCATAGACTATATCATCCAAAATTCATATTATAACCAACTTTAAGTTATACCTATTGTAATACCCAAACACTAGGTTCATATGTTGTCTCATAATTCCAATATGAGAATCCTTTTATAATATATTCCATTTTATTCAAAAAAATTGTGTGTGCTATATACAAAATATATTTACAATTTTTAAAATATTCATTTCAGGGTTGATGGAACTCTAAATCTTGTTTTTTCTTAGTGAATGGCTCTGAAAATATTTCATAATATATTTAACAAACACAGGAATAAAAAAGAGTCTCTACACACACCACTTCCCTTATGTATATCTTGTAAAATTGGTCATGTTAGAATCTTCTTTGATGGCAATAAAATGAACTGACTATGTAAGGTTGTCAACTACAACCCAAATATAACTATATCCTCTAGTCATTTGGGGATGTTCTAAGATGAATTTCATGGGGATTTTTCCAATTTACATACTTTTATGGGTAATGGTTTCAAAATACCCTAATAATTCTTTTTTTCATCCTTATCTTTCCAGCATACCATGTTTTGAGATACATGTTCTGCAATATCTCTCTTCATATTATCCCACTAAATGTATTCATTTTTATTTATATACATCATCACGTTTCCACATGGATAGAGAAGGATGAGATATGAGAATAAACCAAATGTATCTGATTTAGTTATGGTTTTTTGGGGACATATATCTGGCTTCTAAACCTTATAACTCTATCATTACCAAAGTGGAACTCTATAATTTTTGAAAACTTTTTTTATAGATCTGCATCATATTTGTTGGGCTCTTTGAATTTTATGTCAATGGAAGTTATATCATTCAATTGGTAAGGATATGATATATCTACTACCATTATGACTTCAATATTTAACTTTTTCAAATCCATGAGTATTGGGTCTTTTTCAATCTTCATCATGGAGATATTAGTATAGTATTTTCTGATCAGAGCATCAACAACCTAATCTTCCATCCTTAGGTGGAAATGTATAAGGATTTTATAATATTTCATAAAATCAAACAATATCTTTTCCAATATATTCATTTCATTCTTTTTGAATATATTTTTCAATATTCTATGATCATTATATATATCACACTTTTCTCCATAATGATAATGTTGAAAAATCTTCAATGAAAAGAGAATTGTTTCAACTTATAAATCATGTGTCACAAAAATATTCTCATGAGTATTTAATTAGAATAATGCATATGAAATTAACTTGTAATTAAAAATAAAAAAAACCTAAACACTTTTTCAAATAATCATGGTATATTAAGAATTGTTCCATACTTTAGGGTAATGTATGTACAAGAGAACTAATAATCCTTATCTTCTGTTCCGTGATTCTTTTTCCTTGATCCTCTATCCAAAAGAAATATAATGAATTACATTTTAACATGGTTAGTTGATTTTATATCCCTGAAAATTTTCTCAGATAACATTGGAATTATCCATTTAACCCAAGAAAACTATAGATCATGGTTATAGTTTTTGGACTTGGCTATTTCTCAATAACATCCATATTTTGTATACTTATGCATATGCACTTTCCTAGGATTAAAATCCCAAGAATGAAATGTTTTGTCTCTAGATTTCAAATTTTATAAATATGCAATACATCATATAATTTATTAAGTTCCTCAACATAGTATAAAAATGTTCTCTATGCTAATTATTTCTCTATGAATATATATAAAAATATCATTTATAAAGATGACCCAAAATTGACCAATGCACTAAATGATACTATATTAGCTAGATCCAAGATTATAAAAGAATTATTTGTAAGTCCCAAATGATTCACTAAAAATTATTGTTTCTATAACTCATATAAAATGATATCTTTGTAAATATCATCTCCATTAACCATAAACTGATGATATCCAGATCAATGATTTAAATTCAAGAGTAATCAATCTCTTATGAGTTGATTAATTATATCATAGATACAGGGTATAGGATACATTTTATTTTTCAGGAATTTATTATGATCATGATAATCAATAAAAAATACATTGACTTATATTTATTTTTGACAAAGAGGATTGGTGCACCAAATATTAATTCATTGGGGCATATAAAACCATTGTTTAAATTATCTTGTGATCACTAATTTAACACCACTAATTCAATGGGATATATTATATATATACTCCTAGATATATACATAAATAATGTTATATGTTCCATCCAAACGTCAATATCACTCTATGGGAAGACTAGACAATTCATTCAAAAATACTTTAGTATATTCTTATGTAGTTATCAATGTTAACTTCCTCTTAGATCAATTGAATTTGGATTCCATTTCTATTGGGTATGAGAACCCATGTTGTAGAAATTTCTTCCAAGTGGGGATCATCCTTATATTGATATTTAAGAATATTATGATCCATGACACAAAATGATATTTACTTTTCTCAAAAAATTGATGTGGGCCCTATATAGATTTGTAAATCCATACCAAAGATTATGTCAAATTTAATGACAGTTGTAAGAATTAGTTATCACTAAAACAATTCATTCTTATAACAATGGTTCAAAACCATCAGTATACACTAGAGAACCATTAGTATAGCCTATACCAATGGTTATCCAAACTATTATATATATAGCTATTGGGAAATCCCTATACAAATTGTATTTAGTGAACTTTTGGAATAGGGTTAATAAATGTTTTGTTTACCCAACAGTTCACTTTGAATAATTGTTTTAGACCCACCTAGTTCCAAATCAGGAATCACCCCCACCCTACCCATATAACCTGCAACATCCAATAGAACCATCTTAAATAGCCACCATAATCCACTCTATCACCCCACCATGTTCAATTTCCTACAAAAAAACATTAAAAACCAATATAAAAATAATGATAACACAAGAAACCAATTAATGCATTCACCTAGTGATAAAACACATTCACAATATCACATATATTCATTCATAACTAATTGTCAAACTATAAATTTCATAAATATCAGTCAACAACATAAAGAAACAATCTATCTGTCATCATCATCACTATCATCAATGTCAACCTCACAGTTATCCTTTCCCTCATCTTTTCCCTCATCCTCACCCTCATCTTCACTAACAGATTCATCATCATCCTTGCTATAATCCTCACCATAATCCTCACTATTTCCATCACCATTCCCATTTCTAGAAATGTCATAATCTCGAAAACCACTAGGACCACTAATCAGTTCACTATATAACATATGTATCACTAACATATATGCATCACAAGCCATGGTTGTATCTAGTGGATGTCATGGAAAAAATGCATCCATAAATTTTAAAAAACAATATTGGCACTTTGGCATTGTTAATTATCTTCTATGACCATTTTTTATACATTTCTACATAGTACTAGGCATGTATGGCATGTTCATTAACTTTTTCAAACTTAGTGATGCCCTAAAAGTAACCGAAGTGGGACAACATATAGTTGTGAAAATAATATTACATGGTTGATAGCATACTCTTCTATGGTCCTCATCTCCCAAAACCTAATTTAAGTGATTGTTCATCCCAATGATGTCAGCTTTCTGCTCGTCAAAGGTCTCCAAAGAACACTGTTACATATATAAATGGACTATTTTGTTAGAAAATAAATATTAAATTTTGAAATGAACAAATTTAAACATACAATATACTATTCTATTTTTTTATTTACCAGGCTTCCATATTTCATTATTCTACTTGAAGAAAAAATTACTCAAGGAAAACATCCTTCAATATTTAAAACATCCCTCTAAAATGACACTGAATATAGGAAACCATAATTTAAAATATTTCATTAAAATTAATTTCATAAATAAAATCAAATAGATAAACTCAATGTTATATGATAGCACTTGATTTCTAAATTCGATATAAAAATATCAATTTAACATAATTGAATGTATTTAATAAAAGTTCCTATGACTAAGACTCATAAACATTCTTTCATATTTTCATTACCATTCCATATTTATACATATTTACCATCCATGTCTTATTTCCTATTTTCATTTATACTTTCAATGCATCTTTATCAATAACGGGAATAAATACAAGAAAATATAAATGAGTATCATGGAATCAATTTATGATAACCGCATATGATCGAACCTAATAAATAAGTTATGGGATAATAAAGGTTTAACTGAACACGTTATCCTTTCCATATCCATACCCATCATTCTAGATTCCCTTACTCATAACCATTTTTGGAGTATCTATTATTTCACATTGGAAGTCATCTAATGTTGTAAACACGTGTTCAATATTTAATCAACCATAGAATTGTAAGGAAACTATGACTATCTTCTATTTTCCATTGCCATTACATTTTTGGCCTTCCATTCATTTCCAGAATACTTCCCAATTCTCATGGGGAACCACATATTGTAAAAAATAGTGAATAAAAATCATCCAATTAATAAAAAAAATACTATTAATTAACCCTAATATGTATATATATATATATATAAATATATATAAATTTCAAAGAGTAAATAATGAAATAAAACAAGAAATACAAGATTAAGATATTCAATATTCAATTTAAATAGTAGAATAACAATCACATAAAACTGGATAAATACACCAAATAATGGTGATTTGATTTATAGATATAGTTAGAGTGAGGGGGTGTTTACATAGCCCATACCAGTTGTGGTTATGGTTTTGAAATGCTTAATGGCACTCAGAATATTCCTCTAATCATATAAACATCAATAGGAATGTATAAATAAAAATTTATGTAAAGGATAAATGAATATAAGAATTAGATTTCCATAATTTTATAAACCTAAAACCACCCAATAAGTATGAGGTGATGGGGTACCATTTCATATAAAATCGTTCATTTTATCATGATTTATAGTTTAAAATAAAATTTTAAATCATAATATCATATTGTGGAACAATTCAAAAAAACAATATATTTTTATAAACAGATGGTAACCCTTAGTGGAATAGAGTATCCCATAAAAAATGATGCCAAAAGTAATAAAACAAAATAAATTATTAAATTATTATTTTCATGTTACTACTGATCCATCATATTAGAGTCATCCCCCTCCCTTTTCATGTTATGATATTGCATTTATTTGATCCTATTAGATACTATATTCATAAAATATTATTACCAATTTGAAATAATAAACAATTCTTAGGAATATTAACATTATATTCTTTCCACATTTTTATATTTTCTATACTTGGATACTACAATTAGATTTTATTAATTAATCTATTTCATCCATCTGTATTTGAATAATAATTTCTAGATTCATGATGCCTTAAAATAAATTTACCAGATTCTCTAATTTTCTACAATTCAATATTATCTACTTTTTATATTTTCAGACTCTCTAATTTCTTATATTTTATTTATTCATCAATATAATTTTTGATAGAGACACCATTAACTTTATAAAGCTCTTTTTTATCCAATTGTTCTCCTATTTTATGATAAATTTCTCTTAATAAATTACTTTTCTCCTTCATCATGACATTTATCATTTCAATGGATTCTTTCAAGGTAAGTATTATTAAACAATACATTTATTCTGTTGTGATAATTTTAATATAAAAGAAATTTCCATTTTAATTTTTTGGCACTGAAATGTTTTTTTTAATAATTTATGCTCCACCAAATTATTTCATGAACAATCTACATATTTAAAACTCGATGTTGATGTTAATTATTATTTTTCAACAATATCATCATCTTTTTTAATCACTAACGAAAAATATGATTTATCATTCTTTAAAGGAATTACCAAATTATTTTTATTTTTAAAGGTATCAGGAATATAAAATTTATTCACCTCTTTTAGATTACCCTTTTCATTGAACACCTTATTCTAATTCTTTTTAATCATTTTTCCTATAGAAAAATGTAGTTTTCTTTAACATATTTACATTCACCGCTTTTTAAATGGATCACATCATATTACTAAATAATTATAGAGGGATTAATTTAATTCTACTTTAACATGGTCTCTATATAGGTCTATGATAATGCCTCACATGTATCTAATGTTATTTAGAAATAATGTGAAGTATTAAATACCATTTCAGTTAAAACGCCAACCAAAATATTAATGTAATTTTAATAGTAAACCTCCATATGATATCTCTGATAAAAATCATGTTGAATATTATCCATAAAACCATCTATACAAGTTTATATATAGTCATGAATCTAAAATTTATGATCATCAATGCTAGAACCCAAAAAAATTGGAGGCCAAAAAATTAATTTCTATATGTTCCATAATATTCATAAATAGATTTTATAGATTGGAATCCTTGTAATAAACGTTAGTATATCATACATTATTTGAGAACACACGCCCAAAACATATTCTTAGTATATCATGACACTCTAAGGTGTTTGTGTGTGTGTGTTAGAGGGGAGGGAGAAAACAAGGTTTCCCCTAGATATAATTTTTTTCATTTAGTTAACTATGTCAAATATTTTCCATATGTTAAAATTAAAATGTATTTCAACATAGAAACATTTAATGCATGTGTAATTGATGAAATTTTATTTCCATAATTTTTTTAAATAAACAAATTGTAAATGAGTGTTTTACTTGCTTCCTCTAAAGGTTTGGCGTCTTATTCCACCAAATGTGTGATTTTATTTCATTGAATCCTTTTTTTATTTATTATCAATTATTAAAAAAATTATTAATAATAAAAGACATTATATTAATGAAATTCATACAAATTTTCATTCAAAAAATTAAAATTTAATAATACCTTGAAGTCTAAATTCATCTCATAAGAAATCATTTCCTGATGATATGTTACTATACACTCACTCATGATAGGTGTGAATCAAAATACATAAAATATATAGAATGATAATAACTATAAAACTCATTCTTATATGTTCTATACATCTCTCCTAATTTCTTGAGTTGTTGTTTCCTTGCATCCTCAACCTAGAAAAAAATAAAACAAATCATCAACTAAAATATTAATTCATATAAATATAATAATATAACATTTAATCTAATGAATTAGTTTATATGTATTTGTGCCAAAGAATTATCCTCTACTTCATTTGGAAGGATTCTCTTGGAGGGTAGCCTGACAGGAATGATTTTAGAGTATTTGGAATGAATCACTATAAAACTCCTACATTATCAACCTATTTTTTAAATATTATGATTGTCCTCATTGTACTCCACACCACCAACAGTTTCCGATAGTTCAACATCGAACACATGTGTGTACTCCTAGGCCACCTAACGGATGATCAAGCTATTAAATAAAAAATATTATATCAATACATGATACAATGAAAAATAATTATATTAAAAAACATACTAGGGGTCTATAAATATATAGGAGCCATTATGATCATTGGGTTCCACTGGATACCTAGTCTATGAAGTAACATCATCCTATAGAAATATAGTGGCACCCAATGTATGCCTCTTAATGTTTTAACGTGTCAGAGTAAAAATTAAAGGATCTTAAATGTAGAATCTTGGGAAAAAGAAATTATAAGGAAATATTATGTCATAGATGTATGTAGGAAGTAGTAATATGGATGTGGAGTAGGATATATCATCGAATAAAAGAAATATTGATAGAGAGGCTCAGATTCTAATGGTGTCAAAAACATAGGAATCCTAAATATCTCGAGTGTATTTAACGATACTACAGGATAATAATAAGTTATATATGTAAAGATAGGGGAAGGTACATGGTGTGATTGGGTACACTGAGTGGAGAACGTAGCTCTAGTACCAACCAACTACCTCATATTATCTACCTAAGAACATGAACCACAAGGCTGGTAAGAGAATAAATTTCACTTATGTGGTGGGTCCTTATTAAAAGTTAAAAAAAATAATCACATTATAATATATTTTATATATATATATATATATATATTTGTGTGTGTGTGTGAAATAAAATACTAACAATAGAAACCAAATGATGTACCCCCATATCTATCATTCAGTGATCATTTTCTTTCATCATTTTCCTTCATATCTCCTTAATTTTTTTCATTTCATGAATTTAAAGACAAATATATAATTAATTATAAATCCATAACTAATGCGTAAGAAAAAATATATATAATATGAGACATGACTTAATTAAGGAATATAAAATTTCAAACCACATAAAGGATATATAGTTATATAAAAATTAATTTTATATTTAGTGTGAATTATATCAAAACAAAAAAGACAAGTCATAGAAAAAATAATACGTTGAAATTAGCTTGTTTAAAATGGGTATGATATTGTCTTATATTATTTTATGGTTGACACAATTTAATTTTGTTTAGGACATTTGGTCCATTTTGGTCAGTTGATTAGGTAATTAGTTCATTTTTTTAATTAGGTTACTTAGTTCATTTTTGTCAATTTATTAGGACACTTTTTCATTTTTTATTTGTCTTAGTTTATTTGGTTCATATTTCTAGTAAGTTTATTTTTTCCTTTTTTTCTTAGGTCATTATTTTCATCAGTTATTATTTTCATATTAATTATTTTAATATGTCCAATTCAATTCATATTTTTTTATAATTTAATTATATCATTTTTGTGTGGTTTAATAGGTTCTAATACAGATCGATTCAATATTAAAAAATGAAAATCAATGAAAACTACAACCATCACATATTGAAAATTTACGTGAATGTTAATTGGGATACAAAATACATGAAATAAATAGTAATAAATTTTAATAGTACCAAAATTAATAACCCATGTTGAGATAAACCAAAATAATTTAGATCATAGATGGATGATTCTACATATTTCCTAACACAACTTTAGGTTAACAATCAACACTTAAAATTTTAATATTGGAGTAAACATAAATATTAAATGAATTAGGGACAGTGGGAGTGGGTATAGTGTCACTTCCATAATCACTATTAGGAGAAATATGTCTTGGGATTACTTCAATAATGACACAAAATTTAGGTTAAAGATGATATTTCATATAAATTTTTTTTTTCGCCATTGATGCTAATATATATAGATCATAAATATCAAGAGTACAAGTCATGTCAATAAAATTAAATCCCCAAACATCAATAAATATGTCACGCCTCATCATCGAATCAAACAACTTGCATTTTAGCTTAGTAACCTGACTATGAGAATAATAATCCAATATTAGTATTTTCTCAATGTCCCTAGAATAAGATAAATTTTCAAATTGAGATATAATATCTAATGAACATGAATAACAATCTATTGTGGATGTTAAAATAAAACCATAATGTTTTTTCTCATGTTTATCAATCATTCAGTGATAATAAATTGTTAATTAATTAAGTATCCTTATAACTTTTTCAATTTTTTTATGTTTTGGAAATCACAAACATATTTCGTGAATAAAAGTATCTTTCTATATTATTATTTTTCTCTTAATTAAAATTTCATTTCGCTAAGAAAACATTTATCCTTACCCATGGTTATCAATGTCATATTTAATTTCTTCACAAAACAAATCTAACCATTTTTTTCTTAAGTCAAATAATCAAATCCTTACCTGTCATAAAGCCTTATAGTTTCTTAGACTCTAAATTCCCTAAAATTCAGTATCTGAATTCTATGATATTAAGACTCCAAATTATTTGATATTCAGATTCAAAATTATCCAAAATTCAGGCTCTGAATTCTCTAAAATTCAGAATAAATGTTCAGTAAAATTCAGATTCTGAATTCTATTAAATTCAGACTCTGAATTCTATGAATTTCAGACTCCAAATTCCCATAAATTCATACTATAGATTCTCTAAAATTCCGACTCTAAATTCCTTAGAATCCAGACACTGAATTATTTAGAATTCGGACTCTGATATCCCTTGAATTTAGATTTTGAATTCAATAGAATTTAGACTCCAAATATCGAATTTCCAGAATCTGATTATTCATTTCTTAGATGCTAATTTCTATTTTTCTTATATATTTATTAGTTATATTTTTTAATGGTACTTTACTTTAGTAACATATTGTTTCATGTTTATTGGATCCTAGTTTCCTAAACATGATATTGTTTTCCATACATGTTAATTTTTTCTTTATCATATTTTTTGTTTATTACACTTGAAATAATTTCACATATTTCTTTATACAAAATGATGTATTGTAATCTGTTTTAAACTAATCATTCTCTATGGTACACATGTACATGTCCCTCTAATATTTAAGAAAAATATGACTATTGGAGGAGGGAAACAATCATTGGAACCTTTTTCTATAAATACCATAGATATTTGACGAGTTCGACAACATCTAGAGATTAAATGTTCTGATGTGGTAAAGTGATTTCTAGTGAGAGACAGAGACTCTAGTTCTTTGTATGATCTGTGAACTTCTTGTTCAAACATGAAAACTTTTTTATCTTTCTTAGTGTGACTACAATTTTTTTTGTACAATCAAGGAATTTTAGGGATAGGAAGACATAGGTCATGACTACCTTAATGATGGAGGGCTTCTGGGGTTAGGAAGATAGAGGTGTCGACTACCTTAAAGTTCAAGGGCTTAAGGGGATAGAAATATAGATTCTGATATTCTTATCGAGGTCTTAACCCGGTGTGGTTTAGACAGACATTCTTGAAAGTATAAATCAAGGGACCTTTATCCAAGGTTGATAGATATCCATCTATTTCTGTTAAAATCTTTCTTGTTTAATTTTTTTGTGAATTTTTTTATTCCCAATGCAATTTTTTAAGGAAATAATGTATTACATTCCTATACTTTCTTTTACTTGTATACTCTAATAAATAAGATTCTACATGCTTTATGGTACAATCTTACCCTATGTTAACTTTTATTAAGTTTCTTTTCCATATCCATATTTCTTGATCCAAAGTAAGATTGTTATTAGTTTAGAACCCAATAGGGTTTGGGAATCCATCTTCTTTATCGTTTTTAATCATTTATTTCCTTTTAGGCTTAAAAGGAAAACTATTAAAACCTACAATTCACCCCCACCCCCTCTTGTAATTGAGCATCCACATCTACATTTTGATCCTATATTTGGTATCATAAGAGGTCTCTAAAATACTTATATTCACATATAAGTTCTCTTCCTCCAATTTTCTTGCTTAACATTACTTATAAAAGATTCTCTTGAAGATTTCCGTTGTTTAAAAACTAGTTATACTAACCAATTTTGTGAAAAGAATATTTTGTTATAGAATAGATGGAATGGATATTGGTACTATAGACAAAATAAATTCTACCAGACTACTAATATTTGATTGAAATGATTATGATTACTATAGAGATAGGATGAAGACATTTGACATCAACACCAGTGTCGATAACAATGTTATGTGAAAGGGAGGCTAAAAGATTTATGAAAAGGAAATCAGAACTATCAAAAACCAAGAATATCAAGAATATCAACTAAACTACAAGGTACACAATACTCCTTTATGTTCCATGACCAAGAATATCTAATGTCAAATATCTGCTTGGGAAGATTCCAATATAATTTGGAAGAAACATGAAGTTATAGATTTTGGAACTTCTAATGTGATAGAAACTAGAATATCTATTGTTAAAGCTAAATATCATGATTTAGATTTCTTTATGAAGAACCTCTTTGCAATGTACAATAAATATTTATTACTATTGTCAATAGTATTCAATATATGGGAGAGAATGGTCTTCATGATGAAGTTATTATGAACAAAATATTTGATATTTTCCACATTGTATAGGAATATAAAATGATAGTTATTAATGAAAATATGAAAATACCTAATATTACTCATAATGAGTTATATGTAACTCTTATTCATTATTAATCTAGAATGAAGAATGATGACTACTTCAAAAAAAAATAATGGTAAAGGAAGTGTTTCCTTCACTACTACATCTAATTCCAATATTCCAAAAAGAGTAAATATATTTAAAGATAAGAAATCTCTTGATATATCTGAATCAAGTAATAGTGATCAGTCTAAAATGAATTTTCCAATCTTTCATGAAGGATCTAAAAGTTAGTGGGAAATAAAAAATTTCAATACATATATAATAAGCAAGACAGAAAGGACAAGAAATATTTTAAAGTAACTTGTTATGAACGCAAAATGGCTAGACATATAAGACATGATTGTCCAACACTCAATAAAAAATATTTAAAGGATAAGAAATATGAAAAGAAAAGAAAGAAGTAATATAAATCTAAGGCATAGAAAATTTTGAAAGATAATGACACCTGGAGTGCTAGTTGTGTGGACTATTTTGATGAATCGTTGGAATATAAATATTCAAGTCAAGTGAATATTTTTCTTATAGCTAGATTACTTATTGAAAATCATTTTGTTATGGCTAAGGTACATAATTCTAAATCTATATCCAATATTATGTTAAATAAAAATTCTCCAAATGAAGAATATTTGGAATCATCGGATGAAGAAACTTCCTCATTAGAAGATAATACCTTACCATTATTTAAATAAGTTTCTAGATTTTCTAAATTAATTGAGAATTAGAACTGTAAGATAAAAAAGATGTTAGAGAAAGAAAATTATAGAATTTATATTTTAATAAAAGAATTATTATATCTTTCAAAATATCTTCATTAGAAAACTCTTGATATTGAAAATTTATCTAAAAATTTTAAAAAAGTTATTTCTAAGAAAGATAAAATATCTATGGATCATGAAAATGATATTTATAAGAAAAATGTTTTAGAGAATAACTCAAATTCTAAAACCAATGACTATGAGGAAAATAATTTACTCATCAGACTAAAATATGAAATCATTTAATTAAATAAACATTTAACAAATTTTACATTGGGAAGAAAATAATTTGATAAAATGTATTCACAACTTAATCCACTTAAGAATAGTTTTGGATATGGTTATACTCACTCAAAACCCGCGTTTAGACATAAATATTTCGTTCCCCAAAGTGCAGTTTTTTAACTAAGTGTCAATGTGGTAGAGATTGGTAGAAATATTTTTCTTTAAAAATAACCCAATCCTTATATTTTCATAAATCATACATTTCTATGAAAATGGGGATACCTATGATTTTACTTTCTAACAATTATTAATCAAAGAAAGTTTAGATTCCAAAATTATAATTTATTATAATTTTCCGGAAAATAAATGATTGGCCTACAATAATACATGGTACATGGATAGTGGATGTTCTCAGCATATGACTAGTAACAAAAACATCTTGGAAAATATTATCATGATCAAAAAAATAAATGTAACTTTTAGGGATAATGCTTAGGCATAAATTGTTGTTATATGTAACATTTTTCTTCTATGAAAAGATTAAATTTAAAATATTTTATTTGTCAAATTTCATAAGCACAACATTATAATCATTAGAAAATTATGAGATGAAGGATACCTTATTAATTTTAAGAATTATAAATACCTAGTACACAAATCCAAGTAAGAGTTTATTATCTCTTCACATAGGCATTGGAATGATTATACGCTAAACTTATAAAACCTTAGGATTCAATATCTACCTTGCCTTAGTGAAATGGAATATTAGTCATGGTTATGACATAGAAGACTAGGACAATATCCCATTATGAACCTATGAAAAGTCTCAAAGAAAATTATTGTTAAGGATCTACAGGATAGTAGATTTTATTCTTCAAAATTATGTGATCTTTATAAATATGGAATGCAACATAAGTCGATCATTAAATCAACTAATGAACTCTCAACATATGATGCATTATAGCTAGTTCATATGGATCCTTTTTATCCAAAAAAAAATGGAACTATTATAGGAAAATGCTATGTATTTATTTTAGTTGATGATTACACAAGATTTATTTGGGTCTACTTTCTAGAAAATAAATCTGAATCCTTTTCTAATTTTAAATCATTTTAAACCAAAGATAAAAATGAGAAAAGCCTTCCATTGATAACTATTTATACTGATCATGGGAGAGAATCTCAAAACTCATATTTTGAAACTTATTGTAGTTATAAGGGCATCACATTCTTAGGGATCAAACACTTAAAGGAGATATCATTCATTAATTTATCATAACACAAGGTCAAATTGCAGAAATTTTTACAAAATCCTGACCCTCTGATAGATTTAAATACAATAAAAAAACTTTATGAATGATAACTGTTAGGTAATATTCCATATTAACTTTTTTATACCTATCTCATTACATTGAGAAACCCATTTTCATAGAGGGAGAAATTTTTTTTCTTCTTTCAAAAAATTAATTAGTATAATTTTTTAGAAACTATAGATTTCATCTCCTTAATAAAATTTTTATGAACCTAAAATTTTGTCATTCCTTAATAAAATTTTTTAGAACCTAAAAATTTTCCTTTCCTTAATAAAATTTTTTGGAAACTAAAATTGATCTTTTCCAGAACCTAAGTTCTTCATGAATGAACATTATCTATATTAAAAATTATTTCTATGCAATCCAGAACGAATTTTTCCTTAATCAAATCTTTCTAATTGTAATTTTTACTTGTTGGTATTTCTATCTTGTTTTAAGAAAACATTATTAGATTCACTTTCCATGTGTCCAATTATTCATCAAAACCTCAAAAGATTTGAACCTGTAAATCCTTCTTTAGCATTGATATCCATGGTCAGATCAGATAAATTTTATATAATGCATTGGATTGATTTGGTAATTTGAACCGTTGATGCGAAACCTATATAAAGGCCCCCCATATTCACATCCCACATCGAGTTTTCCACTGTTTTTGGACCAAATATCTACCGCCCTTCAAATAATCCATTCAAATTTATTACTTTACTTATATTCTAAATTTTTCTTGAATGCTCCATGTAAAAATAGATTGCCTTAGTTATGCAAGGATTTCTCATTTAGAGAAAGGGATAAATGTATTCCCTTAAGAAGTTTAATATTTTTATGATGGATTTCTTGGGGAAACTAAGAAAGGTAAACCTTATCAATTATATTATCCTAACCATAATAAATAACAAGAATGTAACCATCATGTCTTATATAATTATATATCTAGTGATCTTGTCGAAGATCATTGTTATTTTTTCAGAATCCTTTAAATTTACATAGAGATTGAAATCCGGAATCTTCATGATTATGTTGTTGAGTGATTATAATATATTGTGGATGAATATCGGTTTCAGTATTATGTCAGAAGAGTTATATGATCTTTTTGAATGTGATCTTCAATATTTTAGAAAGAAAGGGGAAATAGAAAAAACATCCAAGAAAACTCTAAATAAGATAAAATAGAATGAACCAGAATCAAAATAAAAAGCACCCATTCCGAATCCTCAGTTAGCTCCACCCAGACTGAGAAAGAAAAAAACCTTTTTGGATGAAGTGGTAGGTAAGTGGAGAGAGGAAAAGAAGAATAAAAAGGATAGAGATGGATGTTTTGGTTTAGACCCTACTAAGGCTAAGGCGTTGAAGATTCAAGCAACATAAGAGCTTGAGAAGAGAGCTAAAAAGAAAAAGATGAAGGAGAAGATGTGAGAAGATGAAATTTTTCAAGCCTTCGATAAATATATAGAGAAATATTTTGAAAATTCCATGTACCAGATTCCTTCTTAAAAGAATCAGTTCCAAAAGAAACTCTGGGAAATAAATTCCAAATTATGCAACCCATTGTGGATGAGGAATTAGTTTAATAAAAATAAGAAAAGTAATATGAAGAGTAAAGTGAATACGTAATAAAAATGGTGGAAGAATACCTAGGGAAGGGAAGTCCCTGTAACAAACTGTCAATTAGAACCCCAAAAGCATAATCAACCAAAATAACTTTAGAAGGGAAAGATTATGATTCACATGATGAGGTTAATAATCCTACTAATGATGAATTTAGTAATCATGATTTTATTCATCTTGAATATGTTAATGAAGGTGCTGATAACGATGATGTTGATGATGATAAGATAATCTAAGTCTCCGATAGTGACCATGAGACTGAAAAAGTCAAGAAGGCAATATCTAGGGTAAACAAAGAAAAACAAGTGGTTGTTGATTCACCTAGAAAATATGTATTTTTGAAATCTATGAAATATTTTTTGGAATATCCAAGAGTAAATCTGAAGAGAAATATAAATCATTCTCAAAAGTAAGGGAATCATTATCTGAATCATTATATTTTTTGGGACAAGATATTGTTCTTCAATATTTGAAAGGCTAGTTAATATCATTCCCTTATTTCTATATAGTTTTTAAAGATGTTGGTTTCTTTAGAATACTATGAATTTGATGTCATATTTTATTAGAATTCTCATGGAAAAGTATATCAAGCTTGACGTAGAATTCAAATATTTTAACATTGGTTATGATGCCCATAGGATATCTGGAAAATAAATAACCAAATGGTCTAAGTTATTAAAAAGTGATTTAAAAATCATGGAGGATTTCCATGATTCAATAAAGGATGTCTTTGATCAGTAAGATGATACCATGAAGAAACAACACGATGAGGTGGTATAGTTTCAAGGTGAATTTCTTAAGAATCAAGAATAAATAGTTAATGTTATTGAGAAGAATAATCAAGATCTGGATCAGTTGATCAATAAATTTTAGGATGATCACAAAGATTTCAAAATGTAGAAGACAACCTCAAGAAAAATGATGTCAAAGGAGAATAAGGGTGAATGATTACTTAAAATTTGATCTTTTTTTGCATTCTTCTTGGAATAAATTTTTTCTATCATAATGAAATTTTGTTATCTTTCCATTGTTTTCATATTACTGTCCTTTCTGGTACATTTTTTTCTTCTTTCATTCCATTCATTTTTAAACTAAAAAAGGGGGATAAAAGAATGATCAGAATAATATTAAGATAAAAAGAAGAAATTTTCCTAAGGGGAGATTAAGTAAGGGGGGATTACTTAAAGGATATATACTTAAGCTAGAAAAAATAACCACCCTAGGAATGACAAAAATACAATCCTTAGGGATTTCAAAACTGAAGGAGGAGTTACTCATATTCATTATGTGTCAATTCAAAGGGTGAAAAGTATTCATTTTAATGTTCAGAAAGAAAATATGTTATTCCTTATATTCTTTTATCAAATGTTTTTTGTTCTTTCCAAAAATGGTGAGATTTTTAAGTCAATAAGAATCATTATTAATTTTTCTATTTCTTTATGTTTTGAAAATAACAAACACATTTATTAAGAATTTTTTTTTTCTCTATGAATTTCTATCATTAAGAAAATTTCATTTCTCTTTGAAAAGTTGTATCCTTACCCTCAGTTTTCATTTACCTATTTAATGTCTTCTCAAAACAAGTCTAACAATTTTTTTAAGTCAAATAATCTGATCCTTACCTATATTAAATCCTTACAGTTTCTTAGTATCCAAATTCTTTGAACATTGGACTCTGAATTCTCTGAAATTCATACTCTAAATTATTCAATATTCAAACTCTGAATTCTATGAAATTCATATTCAAAATTCTATAAAATTAATACTTTTAATTCTCTGAAATTTAGACTCTTAATTATCTAAAATTCATACTCTGTATTCCCTAACATTAAGGCTCAAAATTCACTAAAATTTCAACTCCAAATTCTCTGAAATTCAGACTTTGAGTTCTATAAAATTCAGACACAGAATCCATTGAAATTTAGACTCTAAATTTTCTGAAATTTAGACAGTGAATTTTCTAAAATTCAGACTTTGAATTATCTGAAATTCAGATTCCGAATTCTCTAAAATTTAAACATTGAATTATTAGAAATTTAGACACCAAATTTATTGAAATTCAGACTCTGAATTATTTAAAATTTAGACTCCAAATTCACTAAAATTCATTCTCTGGATTCTCTAAAATATATACTTTGAATTCACAAATCTTCTGACCCAAATTCTTTAGAATTCATTCTCCAAATTCATAATAATTCAGATGCTAAATTCCTTAAAATTCAGACTCCGAATATCCATTTTTTTAGAATCTATTTGTTCATTTTTTAGACTCTAATTTCTAATTTTTATAGATTCAGATTATTCATATTTTTTAAAGTTACTTTACTTTATTGACATATTGTTTCATGTTTATTAGATCGTAGTTTCCGAAAAATGATATTGTTTTTCATAAATGTTAGTTTTTTCATAATCATATTATTTTTCATACACTTAACATAGTTTTTCATATTTCCTTATACAAAATGATTTTATGTAATTTGTTTTAAACTAACCATTGGAAAAGTGAGATGTGTACAGATCCCTAAGAGATTTATGTAAAAACATGACTTTTGGAGGAGGGAGTTGACTATTGGAACCTTTTCCTATAAATAACCTTTCCTTTTGAGGAGTTCAAAAAAATCTAGAGGTAACAAGATGTGATGTTATAAAGTGATTTCTATATAGAGACTCGTGTTCCATATGTGATCTGTGAACATATTTTTCAGCCATGAGAGACTTATTTAGCTTTATTTGTGCAATAGTTAATTTTGTTGAGCACAATTGAGGGCTTCTAGGGATAAGAAGATAGAGGATTCGACTACCTTAATGTTTGATGGCTTTTGTGGATATGAAGATATAGGGGCCAACTACCTTATTGTTTTAGGGCTTTCAGGGATACCAAGCCAGATTCCAATATTCATATCGAGGGATTACCCTAGGGTGGGAATGATGGACTTTCTTGAAATTATAAATCAAGGGACCTTTATCAAAGGTTTTTTTATAACCTTCTCTTTGGGTTAAAATATTTCTTACTTGTTAACATGTTTTTGTTTTGTTTTTTTCCTCTTCAATTTTGTTAAATATTGAATGTATAAAATTAATATAATTTCTTATTCTTTTTTACTCTGATAAATAAGATTCTATATACTTTATGGTAGAATATTTACCTATGTAATCTTTTCTTAAGTGTTTTTCCAGATCTATATTTCTGGATCCTAAGCAAGATTCATTCATTGTTAAGAACCAAAGATGGTTTGTGAATCCATATTATTTAACATTGTTAAACATATATTTCCTTTTAGGATTAAAAAGGGAATGTTTTTAAACCTACAATTCACCCCCCCCCCCTAATTGAGAATCTACATCTACATTTTGATCCTACATAAATCTGTACTAATTTATTATAATTTATTTTCTTTCACAATCTCATGAACTAGTACCAAAAGTAAAATTTCATATTTTTTAAATCATAGAGTTAGAAGGAAAACTCCATACCTAAAATATAAATGAATATTAAAATAAATTAAATATATATTTTATTTATTTGTAACATTAATACTTCTACCTTCAATTTCAACCATGTAGAATACCCTTTGTTATGGAAAGTCTCTATCATTCTCAAAGAAAAATAATAATACATTCTATTAATGGGTTTTTTTGTTCCCTATCAATAAATTAGATATATTTTCACTAATATGTACAATTACATGAGACCATATAACATATACAGGTTCAAATTACTCACTTGATTTTAGTCATAATAAATTACAGCTAGACAATATTGTTTTATGGGACATATCCCTCTACTGAAGGATATATTTGGATAATGTATATGGTCCAAGAATACCCCTTATTTGGGGAAGTGATAGAAAATTCTGTTCAATTTTCACATATTATTCTTCTTCATTTTCATTGGTATGTTCCTTCTCATAAACATATAATAAAAATAAACTGAACCTAAATCCGTACATTCTAGAGCCAAGTGACCTTTCATAGTAGAACCCATGTGATAATTCATGTTCCAGACATAAGACTTCAATGTGAACATATTACTTTTAGTTAGATACAACCAAAGAACAACAACATGTCCTCTAATTAGTAATTTTTTTTTCAAAGATGGATATTTAGATGAAACATGCAGATGGAAATTGATATAGGAAATATTTTCTATAACTCCCACCAAAATTAATAGTTCCTCATCCAAAATTTCTGAATGAAATACCTTGAAAAATACTTATCATAATGATCTATAGAAAAATGGAACAACAAATAATGTGAAATACTTACATTATTGGACATAATATAATGTATTGTTATTGGAATAAACTAATGATGAATGATGTGATAATCTTGAGCCTTCAAATATTACAGCTTCAATGCTCTTATATTATACTTTTTTATATGGTGCTTGAATACCCAACATAAACATTAATAGTCTATAGTATTTCCATAAATTGGTTTTTTTGCAGGGGTCATCACATAAAAAAATAGGGAACATTCCATTTATTTTCACTGATACACAAAGGATACAGTTTTAGTTTTATTCCCCAATCCACCAATTATTTCAAGATCATAAATCTATTTTTTTTCTTTCACGTGACATTTAAAAGTATTGAAATCATCATTTCACATATATTTTTTTCAATTTAAATTGTTTCTATGAAATTATGTAACAAATTGGATGACCAAGAAGGAAACTCAATGAAGATATTTTTCATCTTCCAATTTTGTCTAGTTTTAGTGGAAAAATTATGTCACTTTGTAGATTTCATCTGACACATCACAAATGAAAAACTAACATCTTCCAATTTATCAAGTACAACAATCCTAGTCCTATTATAAGGTGGAATTTTAGTCTTCATGGTATTGTTAAACCTTTAATGATTATTCCTATATGGATGATAAATTATCAAGAAACATAGATGTGTTATAAAACGAAAACTATGGTAATATTTACCTCTTATGGATCATGAATTTTTTATAAATGTAAAGAACTATAAATTTCAAGGAAATTTTTTCCTTAAATTCATTGGGATTTTACGAGTACGTAGTTTTTGACGGCACCTGATTCTGAGGCCCGGTGTTCCCAGAATCAAATTCTGAACGGGTGAGTTTTTCTATCTTCTGAACCGGTGCATAGAATTGAAATCAGAGGGCACTGATGGAACCGCAATGCCAGTAATTTCTTAAGAGGACCTTTACCGAAGGTGCGTTTTCTTAGGAGGAGTTGTAAAAAAAAGTGGATTAAATTAAAAGTAAGATAAAATTATGTACAATTTTATTTCTTTTTCTTTTGTGTGAGGATTTTGGGAGAGAGCTCTAATCCCTTGAAGAACTTCATCCACCCGCGAAGAACGACACCCTTTGATGAACAATGTTGTCACCACATGGAGAGATGACATGCCATTCCTTCATCTCTTCGCAGCAAGTGTGAGACGCCATCCACTCCCTGGACGCACGCTAACGCCCTCTTTTGAAACCTCGCCCCATGATGTCATCATCCGTGTCGCTGGCAAACGACATAATTTATCGAGGTAGGGGTTATCTTCGTTCAAGTTTAATTTAACGTTCATTGTTGATTAATTTGGTTTCTTGTTACTGATGTAACAGGAGGAGATCAGACCGCACAAACACAGCTGAATTCTCATCCCTATTTTCTTGTTGATCAACATTGACAATCGAGGCGAAGGCGATGTGGTGTCATTGCACCACGCGGGGACGAAGAGGATCACGGCCGGAACGGGCCGCGGCGGAGGGGCACAGGGCCGTCGTGCCGCGTCGGTCAAAGAAGGGCAGCGGCGGTCCAACAGTGGCGGCTGGACAACCGGCCGTCGGCACATCAAGATGCGGGACCCCCGCAGGTCCCATGGAGGATCAACCAGTCGGCCATAATGGCCGACCATTTTCCAAAGAAATGGGTGATTAAAACCCCCGGCCAGCGCATAGGGTGGACCCCACGGGTCCGCCGTTTCGAAATCAAGGGGGCGACGCCCTCTTCGCAGCCCGCTCGGCCGCGAGCTGAGCCACGGCCGGCATCCGAGCTAGGCCACAGGCCTCACCCGGGTGGGTTGGGCTACACACAGGTGGGCCGGACCCGGACCCGGGTCAGGTCGACCCGGTTCGGGACGACCCAGGGGGTATTGGGTCGTGTTGGACCGGGCCCAAACCCCCTATTTTTCGGACCAGGTTCGTTCAAACGCCCATAAAATGGGCTACAGACCTCCGATCGATGCACCATCAGTTGCATAGGGATCCTTGTATTGAGACGGTCGTTGTGGTATAATACACTCAAACTATTAGTAAATTTTGGGTATGGCCGGGTTGGTTCGAACCCGAAACCAACTGGGCCCTTTGAGCAGAAATGATTATAACTTAACGACCGGACGTCCAAATGATGTGTCGTCTTTACGTTGAATTCCTCTTAGTGAGATGGTTTTTTTGGGTTACTCCACTTGAGGTTTGGATGTAGTTGGATTACAGTCGGGTTGATATTAGCTTAAAAACTAACCGGGGCACTTAGACGAAAAATTCAATATCTCTCAGACCAGCCATCCAATTGACGTGCCGTCTATCGCGTTGAGTTCATTTTGACGAGACGGAACACTGTGATACATCAACTCTGGACTTCGTGACAGTTGATGTATCAACCCTCTTGGCTCGTGGACCGGACCCTCCCGGAATCGAGCGTGCTATCTGCGAGAACCATATAGCTTACTACGACCGCGATGACGATGACGAATCTACTTGGATCCTACATGGGTTCGGCAACGAGGACGACTGTACTTGGATCCTATGTGGGTTCAGCAGTGACGATGATTTTACTTGGATCCTCCGTGGGTTCGGTAGCGATGATAACTGTACTTGGATCCTATGTGGGTTCGGCAGCAATGGTTACGGTACATGGATCCTACGTGGATTCGGTAACAACGACTTCTATACTTGGATCCTATGTGGGATCGACAGAGAGGATGATTTATAGATTACATCTAATCATATTCACACCTCTTCGTGAGTATTATACCTGTGTGAGCTTAGTCTTGACTTCAATCAGTATCGTCGATATTATTGACTTGCGTTCCTGTGTCGATTGGGTTGTGCTTTACTGTGTGGTTTGGGTTGTGCTTTCCTGTGTGGATTGGGTTGTGTTTTCCTGTGTGGACTGGGTTGTACCTGAGCTCATGAGTTGGAGCAGAACTGGAATTGTTGACTTAGGTATATGTATGGGCATATACCTAGGTAGAGTTGGTTGATACTTCGTGTTTGTATCTTTCCTTTGTGGTATATCCTTTTTGTATTCTGGGAGGCCATCGTGGGTCTCAGGGTCCCTACTAAGTATCATATACTCACCCCTGCACGAGTTATGCCCGCACTACATTGTGTTGGTTGTGGATGACAGACATCGTTGATTATGATTGAGGCTTTTGGAATGGGATGATACCTGGAGGTGGACCACTTGGCGGAATGTACTAGGAGTGGACGGCCGGACCCGAGGATCCGATGAGACTATCTGTACCCACCCTTCAGGTGGGAATTCCGGAGGATGACTTGGTGGTTGCTGCTTTGCTTTTTAGCTATTGTACTTTCTTTTCTCAGGTGTACTGTACTTCCAGTTGGGTTTGTATACTGTCCCATTTACTTTCCAGATAGCAATTCACACTACCCTTCAAATGACCATTAGAAAACATTCAAAGACACAATATGTTTCAAAATCCAATCAACATGGGAAAACACACCGTTTTGAAATAATCAATCTCATTTGGAAATATTAAAATCTTTAAACACCCCAAATCCTTGATATAAAAATTAAGGAAGGCTAAAAAAGTGGTTTAAAATATAGATCATAAGGGATAACTCACCACTTTAAAAAAACAATGTTTTCTAACATTTTTAACACTTTAAAATCATCCAAACTCTTAGTTTGAAATCCAATTAACATAAGATTAATTTCTAAAACATCAAGTCGGTGTTTACCACTGATTTTAAAACCAATATAATTCTTTAAAAAAATACATTTACGCATTTTCCCAAACATTTTTCATCGAATATCATTCCATAACAAGGGATAAAACCACTTGGAAAACAACATTTATCCATCATGGGCATTCATATATGCATAAGTATAATAAGGAAACACTTTTAAAACAACAATCATTTAGTGATAAAGAAAATATGAAGGAGAGAGATAAAGGAAGGGAACATGGTAAATAAGAAAGCTAGTAAAAATAAGATGATGTAGAAGGATTGAGAATGACACATCAAATCTAACCAAAGTATATCTCTAAATGACTCATAATCCCTTTATAAAGAGGATGATCCATGGAATGGATTAAGAGTAATTTCAAAGCTAATGGAAATGTTCAAGTAATAGTACATCAATGTCCCATTTTCCATTAAAGTCTCACAAATGTTGTCATGTGCCAAGTTCCTTAAGGAACTCATTTATAATAAAAATAAATTAGAAAATATAGGAGTGATTATTCTAAGACAGGATTTCTTAGTTATTGTTGAATGAAAACTTTCACTAAAACTTCACGATCCATGTAGCTTTTCTATTCCATGAAATATCAGTTGTTGAACTTTCTAGAATCACTACAAAAAACTGGTTGATCGTAGGGGGTTATTTTTTAGTTTAGAAGGGGTTAAAACCCCCTATAAACAGTTTAACAATGGTTATAGTAAATTGATGTTTAGTTTAGTTATAGTTAGATTAGAAGGGGTTTTAAACAATTCGCCTTCCTGAGACACATCTGACACCTGAAATCCTACCCCTCACGCTCTCCCGAAATCCCCTATTTAACGCCCGAAATCCCTCACGCACTCCTCGATATCCCTCTGAAACACACCCAAAATCATCTCATCCCACTGACACCTGAAATCCCACCGCCGACATCCCCGCCTACTACCCAGATTTCCTGCCCCACTGACATCTGAAATCACACCCGCTATACACCCTCGCCCACACAAACACGCTCCTCACAAACCCTTGCTTACACCCGCTGACATCCCCACTTACATTCCGCCCACCTATACACTGACAACCAACCCCGCCAAATCCTCTGACACCCCAGCTCACCCCAACACTTTTCTCAAACCCTTTCTGACACCCCGCCCAGCTGACACCCAAAATCCCGCCCCAACTGACATCCCCGCATACACCCCCAAGACCGCCTGTACGTCAACACCCAAGACCCGATACCCCTCTGACATGATAGATCACCACACGCAAACCTCTAGTAACACCACTCCATGCCAACCCGCTTCTTCTCAGGTATTAAAAATCCTTCTACCAGGATTCGAAACCGTGATCATATAAAAAATTCTCATACGCATGTGCCACAAGAACAACTGAATCTATATTATTTATCTTAAATATGATTTACTTATTTAAACATAGGTATATTATATAATATATTTATACATATTTGTGCATAGAAATATAAATAATATAACATATTTATGTATAATAATTATATATAATATATATTTGTGTATAATTTATATAAATACATATAATATATAAATAATTATATAAATAATTATATAAATAATTATATAAATACATTTATATTATATATTATTATTACACCTATTTACATATATTATAAATATATATATAATATATTTATAATTAATATAAGACAATGATAAATAATTATACATTATATATATATATTATAATATAATATGAAATTAAATAATTACACATTCATATTATAAATATATATATATAAATACATTTATATTTGTGTGTGTGACAATAATATTATTAATTATTATTATAAATATATATAATGTATTTATAATTACACATTTATAATATATGTATTATTATATTTAATATAAGACAAAATAAAATAATTATACATTTATATTATAAATATATATTTATACATATGTTTATAAATGCGTTTATATTTGTGCATGTTCGTGTGACAATACTATTATTAATTGTTATTATAAATATTTATAATATATTTATAATTATAAATTTATAATATATATATTATTATATACAATATAAGATAAAATTAAATAATTATACATTTATATTATAAATACATTTATAAGTACATTTATATTTATTTGTGTGTAACAATAATATTATTACACCTGTTTTTTCAATTATAAAAAATATATTTTGGTTTTATAAATAGTATACATTTATTTATTTTATGATTTATATTATACATATATTATATTAAATATATTTATATTATATATTTATGTATATAATTGTATACATTTATATTATATCATGTATACACATTTATATACACACACAAAATAATATACATTCAGATAATTGAAAATATATAATATAATTAAATGATATAAATATATTTATTACTAAATTAATTTATATTTAATATGGTATACTACAATATATATAAAATAATTATGTAATATATATAAATTTACATATAATAAAATATCTATAATATAATAATATTATATTATATATATATATTTAATTTTGTCTTATATTAAATATATTTTTATACATAATATAATATAAATGTATTTATGCATAAATATACAATAAAAATGTATTTAATATAATATATGTGTGATATAAATCAAAATATAAATGTATAGTATTTACAAAACCATATATAAATTGTATATATTTTAATAAATATATTTATATTTACATTTATATTTTTTATACCAAAATTTAAATATGTATATATTTTTGTTTATATGTATAAGTATTTATTTAATGTATTTATATATTGTGTATATATATTTATATATATATTTATAATGCATTTAAATACATTTATATATATGTACACACACATTCGCACACACAAATATGTATTATAAAATTTGAATTTATATGAGATTTATTTTAAAAAATAAATAAAATTTTAGAGGGGGTTAAAAAAACCTCCAATCTAATAGTGGTGGTTCATGAACCCCCTCTAATTTGTTGAATTAGCAGGGGTTAAAACCCCTCTAATGTCATCAATTAGATAGGGTTTACAGCCCCCTATAATGTCATATGTTAGAGAGGGTTCAAAATCCCCTATAATTTTTTATATTAGAGGGGGTTCAAAACCCCCTCAAATGTCATATATTAGAAGGGGTTCACAACCCCCTCTAATTTCTTAAATTAGAAGGGGTTCGAAACCCCCCTTTAATCTATGGGATCAATGACAGTTCATGAAACCCTCTAATTTAAGAGATTAGAAGGGGTTGTGATCTCCCTATATCCTATAAAAAAATTCCATGTTATATGTATCACCACTAAAATCCAACTGAACATATATGGACACTAATTATTAAATTAGCGGTGATTTTGACACAACTCCCTCTAAAATCAATCCAAATATTACAAAAAAATGCTAAAATGATCATAGGGGGTTGTGAACCCTCTCTAAATTCGATGATTATAAGGGGTTGTGCAAAACCCCCTCTAAAATGAATTTAGAGGGGGTTATGCATAACCCCTTCTAAAAAATCTCCGCTAATCTACTGTTTTTTGTAGTGAATTCCCTTTTTTATTTATAAGGGGTATCCGGCCTATGACACTAAATATTATCAAGAAACATGGGAAAAGCAATCCAAATACAATAGATGTTATTCTTTAACTATAGGATCATTCCATTAAGTATGCCATTGGAATTTAGGATGATGTATTGGTCTATGTAGGGAAATTAATCATTTCCTTTGATATTATCATTCTATAAATTGTGGAAGAATGATAAGTACTAATAATCATTGGATGAAATTTCATATCATGGGTATGTTGTTCGTTAATTTTACGTTAGGATAGTTGATCTTCAAAATTCTAGAGGAGCAAGTCTAATTTGTCTTGATGAAAGAGGTGAATCATGTAGATGAATAGGAAGACTGTCATGTCTTTATCACCACTAATGAAGATTAAAGAGAATTAAAAATAAAATTGGTTGAAGAAAAATGTATGATGTACTTGATCAATGTAAAATCCAAAAGGAATACTATGGAAAGTCGTGAGAATATAAAATAAGAAGAAAGATTCACTACAACAGAACTACTTTCAAGGGATTCCTTTACTAATTACTTCTCTAAATTTTGGTTCCACCTGAGTTAGAGCTATGAAAATTCTTAACAAACATTAGGTGCTTATTCTTAGGTATAGGAAAAAAACTAATGGTGATTGTAAGTGATGAGATCTCAAGTGGGCAATTCCATCGATTGGTTATAGTATTAAAATAATGTAAGAAGGTCATTTCATTTGGAATAATTGACACTGTATATATAGAATTTTACCTTTTCAATCAAAAATTAAGAGTCGTAGAAGGAGATAAACCATCAAGGAATCCAAAATATATATTTACACATTTAATTATGGAATATATAAAGAAATGGTTATTAAAACTATTGTATTTTTAGATCATTTACATAATTTCTAATAGTGAATTGGTTATTCTGCACCAATTTATGTATAAAAAGGAAGAATGATAGTGGTCAAAAAGGATTATGAGTTTATATCCACCTAAAAGGTAATGGGATAAGATATTGTTTCAACAATATGAAGATACATAATATAGAAAGGATATTATTAAATGGGAAACAATGACACCTTATGATGGAGATTTCCCACAAACTGTATTGGGAATCCATATAGGTGAATTATAAGGAAGAAAAATTTGTAAAAATGAATTTTAAAGACGGGTATACTATAAATGTTTAAGAGCGTTGCATATGTTGACTCCTCAATATAAATGAAGAATCCAAAATTGTGGAAAGATCGATAAATATAACAAAACAAGATACACTAAAAAGATAAAGGTGTTTTTGTTTAACATACTTAGGGTTCTTCTAATAGGGGAATAAGGCAATGGAAATAAATATAACCAAAAATTATGGAAGGGGAGTGAAATAAAGGGGTTTACCTTTCAAGGAGCGACGACGACGGGGTAGGGAGCAACGATGATGGCGATATCGAAGGTGAAGGAGAAGGCAGGGAGAGACGACGGCGGGGCAGGGAGAGATGGCGGCGGGGCAGAGAGCAATGACACCGACACCAACAATACAGATCCGCAAAAGCTTTGAAGGTGCGATGGAAGAAGACTGTTAGGGTTATTTTTATAACAATGGGGAAAAATTTTTATCAACGCTTTTAAAAAAGCACTCATAATGGTATGTTTTATCAGCGCTAAAATAGAAAACGTTAATAAAACCTACCTCCATCAGTGCTAAAATTATAGCACTGATAACGATTTAATGTTAGTAATTTATTTAAATTATTATATATATTTATAAAATTATAAATATAACAAATGAATAAATTTATTTATTTATAATTATAAATATATATATATATATATAATAAATATATTTATATAATTATATAAATTTATGAAATTATAAATAAATATATATTTATTATATTTATAATTAAATGTAATTAATACATTTATTATAAATAATTATAAATATATAATATAGATATTTATTGTAATTTTTTAATTATTTAAATAAATATATATATATATATATATATTTATAATTATAACTATAAATTAATATATATATATATATATTTAAATAGTTGTAAAATTATCATAACTATATTTCTTATATTTACAATGTTATAAATATATATAAATATATTAGGTGTTTCGGAGTACAAGTACATCAAAGACCCGCACACACACCTGCATGCCACGGTAAACCCAATCCATAGCCCTCCCGGAGGGATAGACTCGAGAATACCCAACGTTTTTTATTTATATTTTATATATAGGGGTTGTGTAATCCATTGTCCAGCCGCAGATCGTGACTCATCAATAACACATTGCATCCAGCTACATCCAAATGGACCGCTTGGGACCACCCACACCATATTCCAACTCACGCCCCTCTGTCGTGGGTGAAGCCCACTTGCCCGCCATTGTCACAGCCGCCGTGGGTGAAACCCGCTACCCGCCCTGCATCTAGCAACCATCTGATGCTCGCCATGATCGTTCGTCATTCCACGCTATCATTCCCGCAGCACCATCGTCCAACAATGATGCAACAGTCACCCTTGTCCTCCATGGCTTGCGTCCTTGAAGAACTGATGCCTCCATCCATGGCCAACGTCGTCGCTGTCCCCTTTCCTAGCAGTCACTTCAACCGTCACAACTCGACCCCACCATCTGCATCCTTTGTGGCTTGCACCGCCACATCGTCTCGAAGGCTGTCTTCCCCTGTAACGGAGAAATCGCCAAAATTTGGGGGCTGGTGGTGATTGAACCTCAAACCCGATGCAGTCTAACGAGGCTATCAAACCACATGGTCAACCCCCAGCTGCTATAATTAATATATTAATTATATATATTTTTAAGATTATAAATATAATAAATATATTTATTATATATATATATATATATATAATTATAAGTATGAATAAATATATATTTATTTATAATTAAAAAAGTATAATAAATATATATTTATTTATAGTTATAATTATATATATATATATTTTTTTATAACTATTTAAATGTTTGTATATATATATATATATTTATAATTATAAGTATAAATAAGTATATATTTATTTACAATTAAAAAATTATAATAAATATATACTTATGTATAGTTATAATTATTAATATATATATATATATAATTATAATTATAAATATTTTTATTTATTTATAAATATTTGTATAAATTTATAAATATATTTATTATAATTATTTAATTATTTAATAAATTGTCAGGAGTTTCGGTTTCTGGGTAGAACTTTTTTGTAAAATTTATATTTATTTATAATTAAAAAATTATAATAAATAAATATTTATTTATAGTTATAATTATAAATAACTAAATAAATATTTATAATTATATATATATATTTAAAAAACATTTATATAAAATTATAAATAAAAAATTAAAATTATAAAATGATAAATATAATAAATATATTTATTATTTAATAAAATCAAATATCAATTCTATATATATTTTAATGCCGGGTCCGGCAAAATGATCACTTCCTCCTTGCCAAGTCACCGCCTGCTCCGCCTTCGCAACCGCCTCCAATATCTCCCCGACATCTCCTCCCACTGGGGTATCAGCATCATCCCCAAACCCTCTCGGCTCCCTCCCCGACCACCCTTTCCATCCACGCCTCCACCTCTTCCAGCACCTCTGATCCCTAACATCTCTTTCCACTGGGTTATCAGCATCTTCATCGACACCTCCTCCAAACCCCGTTACCATTCTACCGCCATCCTCGACGATAGGTTACCCGGATACCAAGCTTCCCGTCTTGCAGACTCGGACTCTGCATGCAACCCCTCTTCCATTACGCAACTTCTTCAAACTTCATGTAAGTGGTTATTTATTCTCGGCTCACTGTCCCCGATGCATCGCAACCCCTATTCCATCCCATATCTGCTTTGCAGTTCAGGTCTGTGATTATTTCTTCTCGGCTCGGTTCCTCCGACTGTAGGTCGCATCTCCTATTACCTCCCGCATCAACTTGGCAGTTCAGGTATAAGATTAATTACGTATTACAAAACCTAAATCACTTTTTCTGCATTTCTCATATAATTTCACTTGTATATTACATCGAGTTCAATTTTTTGTCTAATTTTTCATGTTATGTTTGAAAATAACAAACTTCTACTGTGGTTAGTTTTAGGTCTGTGATTATTTCTTCAAGTTTGGCTTCCTGCATCTCCTTTTCCCTCTCGCATCAGGTTCACACTTTAGGTCTGAGATTATTTACCAATTCCAAAACCCAAATCTTTGCTTCATTTCTCATATCATTTCACTTGTATATTACTTTTGGTTCAAATTTTGTTGTCTGATTTTTCATGTTATGTTTGAAAATAATAAACTTCAACTGTGGTTAGTTATAGGTTATGCCTTCCAACTTTTTTTGATTTCATTTTGGTTATGCATGTTGATATCCATTACAAGACGTTCATTTATATTGATTTTTTTCAAATTCTTCTAAGTCTCCATGCTGAATATGTATTTATATTTCTATTTTGGTTTGACTGTATTCATTTGATGGTTTTATCTTCAATTTTTTTTGTTTCTCAAAATGATATTGCAGTGATCATATAACTAGGACAATCAGAGGTAATGAATTTGCAAGTGTGGTTTCCTTATTACTATTTATTTTTCTATGTTTCTTTGAAATGTTATAATAGACATAAAATTTAAATAACCATGATTTTTTTCGGTTATTGACAATTGTTTAATACATATTAATGATACATCATTTTCATTTTTTTGATAAATGATGTCCATATGAAATTGGAAACCTTATTAAGATTATCCTTACAATTCATTAAATTTCTGTTTATAAACACCTTTCATACTAACATAAATGTAAAAACTCTATAAATTTTTTAGTACCGATGTCTTTTGAAAAAATATTATTTTATTTCATATCTATGAGCAACAATGGCATGAATACTTTTGCATTTTTTATATCTTATATTCACTTTAATGGTCAATGTACATATAATGTATGCTTCACACTAATTAAATCATGGACTAATTCATATGGGAATGCATAATGATATGTTTAATATTATTTTCTTTATGTTGATAATTTTTTTCAAAAGGTATCTTAAAATCCTTCAATACATGATTATGTTATTCCGATTATTTTTATGAAACATCCAGTGTTGAATACATAGTTGAATCAATTGTTTTTCATCCAAATTCCTATTTAATGAAGTACTCATGAATAGTAAATTGAAGCTAGCATCATGGTGGTTTTTGATGTAGGTAATCTACATATTTCAATTCCTAAACTCAACCATGGTTTTAAGACTTGATTAATTTATTGTTGGATGGGCTGAAAATTTGTATGATGTAAAAGACGAAAAAGAATCGAGAAAGGTGTACGATGAAAAATCCATTTCTTATTATCGTCATGACAAGTTCTGTATACATTTCTGTTTTGGATTGCACCAAGAATCCAGTATTGAATGAGAAGGATGGAAGTGTCTATTTACAATAGTTTTTCACCATAACAGTTCAGCGAAATCATATATTTATGGTCACTTTTGTGACCGTGATGATGTGTTTGTCATCCGTTCCATTTTTTACATTATTTTTATTTTATTAACACGTCTTTAAATTGGTGATGCTTGTTTTTTTAATTCTTCTTCTAGTCAAAGATTTCAGTTTCATCGTTGTCGGTTTCTCATTATCCATTCGATGGATATTTGTTTCTCTAAATTCTTTTCCATTATCGGTTACTTATTACAATATGTTCATTTTGAAGTATTTTTTTTTCAAATTCTTGTAAGTTTCAATGATGAATATGTACTCATAGTTCTATTTTTGTTTGACTGTATTGTGCAATTTTATTTGTTCTCCTTGGTTCATATTTTTATTCATTTTTCTATGATTGCAGGTTTCCAATACCAGTTTCTAATTACACTTCCAGACAGTTTACAAGTGAGGAAATATTTTTTGGTTTATGTTATCTCAAGAAGTGAATCTGCTTTTATTTGATTTCAGGTATGAAAAACTATCTTCCCTTGATATTTATTTTTTCTGATATTCATCGATTCTATTAGATATTTTAATTTCATTTCATTCCATTGATATTATTTGTAATTATAGCGTATAATAATTTCTTTGTGCAATTTTTTTATGTAATCTTATTTGTTCTTGTCATTTAACATTTTTATTCTTTTTTTTATTGTAGGTTTCTATTTTTGGTTTTTTTTCAATTCCAGACAGTTCAAAAGGGGGAACATTTTTTTGGTCATGTGATCTCAAGAAGTTAATCTACTTCTTTTTTGTCTGAGGTATGAAAAAATATCTTTCTTTGATAACTATTTTTTCAAATTTTCATTGTTTCTATTAGATATTTTAAATCCATTTCACTATTGATATTATCTTTGATCATAGCATATAATAATTTCTGTTGTGTAATTTTATTTTCTGTCTTAATATTTTTATTCATTTTTTAGATTGTAGGTTCCTCACATTATATATATATATAGAATGTGCATACGGAAATTTTTTTTCCAATTTCTGTAAAGCTTATATATGTTAGTTATTTTCAGTTGAAGCATCCTATTAAAACTTGGGTGGGAATTTGAATTTCAAATGACCAATTGGACATTTCATTGTATCGTCATCCTAATACTTTTCGTAATTTTATTTTTTTCATTTTTGAAGAACAAAACTTTAAATTACAACCCTCAATTATTTGTAACCATGATATTTCACATTGAATCGTATTGCCGTGCGAACACACGAGTGAGTACTAGTTTATTATAATTTTATAATTATTTAAATATACAATTATTTAATTATAATCATATACTTTTTTTAAAACATTATAAATATATTTGAATTATTAAAAAAAATATTAATCATAAACATGCGTTTTTTATTTAATGTATATAAATAGAAATTCTTTTTGAATATAAATATAATAATTTTATATAAATTAATATTTTTTTATTAAAACCTTTTATCAGTGCTAAGAATAATGCTGATAGATGTCGCATTTATCAGTGCTTTTAGCCAGCGTTGATAAATATGAGGATTTTATCAATGTTTTTTTCGTAGTGTGGATAAAAGTTGGCGCTGCCATTGCCCCGATTTGTGGTAGTGCTCTATGGGTACATTTTGAGTGGTACCATCCAGTGGAGTTGGGCAGTGGCGTTCCTCGACAATTATTAGAGTGGGACCCTCTTTTTGTACCAGGGCATGAGTTCCCTACTTAGAGTTTGAGGCCCCTCGACTGTGCGGCACAGTGACAAATGAACATTTGAAATTCAAAATATACAACATAAGTATTAATGTTTGTATTTGTAGAACTGTATCAATCATTTAAAGTAAGTTGACGTTTTTGGATTTCACCAAGAAATTCTCACTCTGTAAAAATATCCATTTTCAAAAGCTTGAAACATACTTTTCTACATAGAAAAAAATGTTTAAAATAAGAATACTTGAATATGCAGAATTAAAAAATTGAATGTTAACCTAAAAGGAATAATTAGAAAACAAAAAAAAAGATAATGTCAACAATACATACATAATGAATATTCATGGAAATTTTATGTTTTAATCTTTGAAAATAAAAGTTGTGATTTTTTCCACATAAATCTATGATGGAATGGTTTACGATAGAATTGATCAAACATGTGTTTTACCCCTCAACCTAACAAGTGTAATCCTTGTATACCACACTATAATACTTAAGCCTTCAAATTTAAACATCGGCTTTAATTTAAATAGGTCTTCCACATGTTATGAAACAAACAGGTCTCCCACATGTTATGAAGACACATGAGCATACCAACCCAGAAAAAAAATCCATTATAGAGATATTAAATTCCTATTGTAAATGAACATTTTGATGCATATGTAATATATTGAATTTATTTTTACAAAAGAAGAAGCTGTGTGAATTTAAAAAGAATTTATATTAAATAGCAAATCTAAATATGCCTATATGATGACATATGTTATGCATGATAAAGTGGTATCTCAAGGCATGTTGAGATGCTCTATGAAAATGGAAATGGAGAAACGTGTTTAGGGAAGAAGGTGGTCAACATTGAAAATGTATTTCAGCTGATGGAAAACCTGATATAAATATAACTATCAAATGCATTCAGAAAATGATAGAATCGTTGAAAATTGAGTTATATAACACTAATATAGAGCACTTGTTTTTGAAAGTAGAGTATGACACCAACTGAAAAACGAATAACATATCATTAACAAACTTATATTTAAACAACACTCATCGAAGTAGGAGAATCCTAATCAACATCACATGGATATGAAGCTTCATCAAGAAACTATAGAAGATATTAACCTGTTCAAAAAATAAATAACATCATCAATAGATAAAGCATGATATGATTGGAAATTTCATGTTATAATATATGAAAATAGAACATACGATTTTTGGCCCATAATTCTGAAAATGTTACCTTTAGAAACCTATAATCACTAAATTTCATGAAATTAAATGAAATATGTTTCTGTCTGCTACCTCCTTTTTATCATTGTATCATGCATTTACCTCCCCTTTATTCAGATCTTTGACGAGCTCCTATATGATGTCATCTTTTAGAACCACCATATACTTGCAGTTCCATTAGTCAATCATACTGATGTTGACTTCAAATTAATTCTATGTACGTAACACATTTGATGAAGGGGTACTTCATACCTAATTTGAATACTCTAACAAGATGGGAACATGGCTCGAGCATGGCCTACAATCACAAAATAAAATTTTATTGGAAGAGAAACAAAAACATGATGAAGTGATATCTCTGCAGTGGAGATGTAATAAATATGACAAATTAAAATTCTATTGGAACAGAAACATGATGAATTGGTATATGAAGTAAACACATGAAAAGGAAGTTTTAAACATTATATGGATCAAAGAAATCACATAAACAAGGAACATATGTTATGCAGTATTTATGCAAGAGGGTCATTCAGAAAACAGTATAAACATATTCCATTAACCCTTATATAATCAACAGTCTAATACAGTGTTTACTGTAAATAATAATGCAGAAATCAAATATGAAAATCAATGAAACGATCAAACTGTAGTATTACCTTGTAATTACTGCCAAAAAAATTCAGTCATTTTTTTCAAATTTCACATGAATGGGATAGTGAAGTTCCTACTAAATCCTTTTAATCATTGGAATCTGACCATAGTAGGGTAAAAATGCTTACGTGTTTAACTTATGAACACATGGAGAAGTAATGTTACTTCAAATCATATAAGCTGACAAAACTCATATTTACATTAAAAGGCTAAAATAATATAAATAAACCATAAAAACTAATATAAAACAATATATTAAGATCAAACCTTCTATACAATACATGTTATGACATCAAATAAGAAAATGAAGCAACTTAAAAGAAATTATAGCAAAAAAAATTATTGTATACTCTTACATACCATTTGTACCACATGAAGTGCCCTTAGAGAGGGAATTACTTATAGACGCTATCATTTGAGGAGTTATAGTGATGGCATAAGTGGTAATAAGGAAGGAGCTCACAACATAAAATTGGAATTTTGGATGGAAGGTGCAACAGATTCACACTCACTATGCCGCACAACTGTCTCATGAATATGAGAAACTAGGGTCAGAGGAAAAAAAATTAGAGAAACCATAAATTAATAGTTTAGTGGAAATCTTGTATTATGACTCCATACATAATCTATATATTATAATGATCGCATGCATATGTAGGCTACTCATTATCAAATTCTGTTTGAAAATTTGGGTGGTGATTCGCCTATTTCTTATTCAGTCATAAAACATGTTTAATCAGAAATACATTACTTAATGGTGTTCACTAAAAAATACATGAAAAATAATAAATACAATTAAGTTAATAGTAAATCAAAAACAGATAAAATTAATATCATTATTGTAAGAAATAATTAGAAGGTACACAAAAAATGCAGTTTAATTATCAATTTATTTGACTGTAACTAAATCAGCAGAACTGGAATCTGGATGATTCAAGACTACATGTAGTTTAGGGTCAGGCATCTGCATTTAACAAAATTACAATGATTCAAAGCCAAAGGCATTCAGTTTTCATAGTGGAACAAAATCATACAATGAAATGATATGTTTAGGGTTAACGTAGCTAGAGGGACCTGAAATAGCGAGACCGAGGTGGTTTTGCGGTGCGTCGAGTTTTAGCCACTGTAAATGCAGGGTTATCATAGATACAAGCTACAAAACTTGCAAGCGGAAGGTGTTTTGAAGGGAAAATGTAAATGAGAAGTGTTAAGAGTATTAAATTTTCATAATATTCACGTCCCACATCGGTATGATTTATCTATTGTACTTCTTTTCCCATCCATAAATAAAGCATCCTGCCTCGCTCTGAGCCAATCTCGCTCTTATATTTGATCTTTTTCAACAGATTTTCTCTTTTCAACATGGATCTTGCTTGATTCACCCTATTATAACGTGCGAATATCAATGACTTGTGAACCATTCCACACACTCCTGATGACGTCCGCATTCAATGCGCTCAATTATTCTTGTTCTCCCTCTAGCATGGTCTCAATGCCAAGCTCTCTACCACTATTACATCCCTTGGTTTATAATTACCTTGTTCGTGTGAGCCGTTTTTTTTCCGACACTCATCACTAAGAACTCTGATCATGCTGCTATGGTCTCTCGCAGTCCCAACCGAGGTGGTGGCCATTCCGGAGGTCGTGGTCAACCTACTCCCCACAGACATTTCATGCATTGCGGCAAAGACTATCACACGATTCATACATGTTGGCATTTGAATGGTCATTTGGTTGGTTCTCCAGTTCTAGGTCGCTCTTGATTTTCACTTGCTGCCATACCTTTCCCAATGCCTCCAGATGACACTCGCAATATCGTTGATCTCTCTGACGATGAGTATCAGTATCACCGGTCTCAACGTGGTGGTACTTCAATGAGTGATACTATTGCTCATGGCGACGCACTTTCTGCTTATTTATCTTAGCGATCCACCTCATGGGTTCTTGACTCTGGCGAATCGGAGCATATCACTAGGAATGTAGGTATTTTTTGGTCCTATAGCTTGACTTAAATTGGAGGTAATATTACTGTGGCTAATGGTAAGACAATAAATATTGTTTGTTATGAGAGTTTCTTGATTACACTTAGCTTGACGATCTTCGCAGTTGCTCTTGTTCCACACTGTTCTTTTAATTTTCTATTTATTAGTAAACTTACAACTTATATTGTCGAACCATCTTCTCACCTACTTAGGTTTTCTTTCAGGAGTCTTTGACGACTCGGGTGCTTGGTAGTGGATAACTTCAAGGTGGTGTTTACGTGCTTGACTCGGCCCTACCTCTTGATTTTCATGCCACTTTTGACCGTGTATTGTGGCTTCATTATCGGCTTGACCATCCACTTGCACCCTTTCTTTAGTCACTTTCTCTGTTCTTCGGATTGGGTCATGTTTTTCTGTTTGATTGTGAATCATGTCACTATGCTAAGCATTACCGGGTCACCTATGTCCCCCAGGTGATTACTTGTGTGTCTCGTTATTTTCATTTAGTTCATTCTGACGTATGGGGATCTGGGTCCTAGTCATTGTAAACTGGGTTATAGTTATGTTTTCACATTTATTGATGATGTTTCGATAATTTTATGGGTCTATTTGTTGAAAAATCGTTCTAAAATTTTTACTGTGTTTCACTCCTATTATCATGAAATCCCAACTCAGATTTTTGCTGAAATTTTTTGATTGCGGTCTAACAATGGTTGTGAATATTTTTCTAGCCCAGTCCAGTTCTTTATGGATGACCATGACATTCTCCATCAAAATTTTTGTCCTGATACACCTCAAAAAAACTGTACTTCAGAATGCTAGAATAATTATCTGTTAGAAGTTGCTCGTGCTCTTTTATTTCAAATGAAGGTTTCGAACATTTTTTGGGGTGATTCCATTCTCACCACTATATATCTCAGTATCAAAATTACCTCATCAGTTCTTTGAGGGGACTTCATTTCATTATTTATTTTCAACCTCATCACCACATTCATTGCCCCTTTGCATCTTTGGGTGTGTTTGTTATGCACGGGATACTCATCCTTCCCTTTCTAAGTTCAATGCACGCACACTCAAATGCATCTTTCTTGGATATTCACGAACTCAATGTGGCTATTGCTGTTTTCCTCATACTTGCATCGTTATGTCACATCTGCTGATGTTTTTTTGTTGAATCCTCCATCTTTTATCTTCATAATTTTTCAGCATCACCTGCTATTTTTGATTCAACCATCACTTTACCGTATTCTCATCCTCCACCAATATCATCTCCTCTTGATGTTGTTGGATCCCATTTTGGCCAAGTTTATCCTCGCCGGCCCCTGCATACCTGCCACCCTACCGCTTGATGCCACTACCACAACCGATGAATCACCCGCCCCTATTTATCCATTGTCGGAGTTACCCATTACCCTTCGCAAAGGTAAACTCTCATGTCAGCAGAATCTCAGTGCATCTTCTTCACACCATTACTGAGGCAAAATCCCATTCCGTCTGGTTAAAGGCGATGCAGGATGAACTTCAGGCCTTGGAAACCAACCATACTTGGGGATCTTGTCCATACGGATAAACTAGTTACTGGTTGCATGTGGATCTATATTGTGTGCGTTTAACGCCGATGACTCTCTTAATAATTTCGAAGCCTGACTTGTTGCCAAGGGTTATGCGTAGATGTATGACATTGATTACTTTGACACCTTCTCTTTCGTGGTTGTGATGACATCGGTCGGCTTATTTATCTCTCTTGCCGCCTCTTATCCCTGGCCTCTCCATTAGTTGGATTTAAAGAATTCATTTCTTTATGGTTTTCTTGATGAATGTTATAAGGAGAAACCACTGGGGTTTGTTACTAATGGGGAGTCTTCCAAGTTTTTCGCCTTTGTTGATCGTTGTATGGCCTTAAGTAGTCACATTGTGCCTAGTTCAAGCGCTTTTTCACCTTTGTGCGTAACTTTGGCATGTGTCAAAGCATAAAGGATTCTTCGGGTTTCTATCATCATTATACAACTTTTTCTTGATAGTATGTGGATGACATTGTTATTACTGGAAGTGATGATGCCGACGTTGATAGATTCAAATCCTTCATCAAAATTTTTACACAAAGGATTTGGGTCCACTGTAATATTTCTTAGGGATTGAGTTGTCTAGATGTACCAAATGAATTTTTCTATCTTAGAGAAAGCGTGTTCTTGATTTTCCACAAGAGGTTTGAATGACTAAAGCTGACTCAGTTGACTCACCCCTCGAACATGAAGAAAAGTCACTTCATACTGATAGTGAGATGTTTTCTTCACCCGACAGATATATAGGATTTGTTGGAAGTTTAACTATTTGACGATGATTTGACCTGATATTGCTTTTGCAGTTAGAAAAGTGAGTCATTTTTTGAAATCCCCCAAAAAAAAGAAGTGATAGGTTGTTATTTGGATTGTTTTATATGTGAAAATGGAATTAGGTTTAGATATTCTATATTATGATCATTGACATACAAATATTGAGGCATTTTGTGATGCAGATTATGCTGGATGTCTCTATTTTAGGAGATCTAAGTTTGGTTTTGCAGTATTTGTTGGAGGAAATTTGATCTTATGATGAATCAAGAGTCACGGTCAAGTGCAGAGTTTGAGTATCATGCCATGACATGTGAGTGCAAAGATTATTTGGGCCCAACGAAATTCTACAGGATATTTGAATACACTGTCGAGAAACCGACACATACCTGGTGTGTCATCAAGTTGCTATCAAGATTGCCGCAAATCCAGTCTTTCATGGGCAGAAAAAACATATTAAAGTTGATTGTCACTTTGTTCGAGAAAACTTTGAGAAGATCACCTTCGGCCGTGTTCACACCTCTAGTCAACTCGAAAATGTTCTCACAAAAGAGTTTCTGGATCACGTGTTCAATTTTTTGTGTAACAAGCTGAGCATGATAAATATGTATGCCTTAGCTTGAGTGGGAGTGTTAAGAGTATTAAATATTTTTAATATTTGTGTCCCATATCGGTATGAGTTATCTATTGTATTATTTTTCTCATCTATGAATGTATCTCTTTTAGGGGATCTACATTTTGGTTTTGCAGTATTTTTTGGAGGAAATTTGATCTTATGACGAAGCAAGAAGCAGACAATTATCTCAGGAGTCACAATAAAGTGCAGAGTTGGAGTATCGTTCCATGAGTGTTAAGAGTATTACATATTTTTAATATTTGTGTCCCATATCGGTATGAGTTATCTATTGTATTCTTTTTCTCATCTATAAATGAAGCATCTTACTTGTTGTGAGGTACGATTTTCATTGCAATAAGAAGAAATAAATGGATATATTTGGATGCTTAAAATGCATAGAGATTTATTGATACATTCTTTTTTTAAACCAATTCATCATGTATTTTGATTGACAATTAAAAAAATAAAAAATTTGAAAAGATAACTATGAAAAATGAATTTGTCCCATAATTATTATTATTTGGATTATTTAGGTTTTCTTTGTTTTTATTGCTGTTGTCTTGAGCCTTTTCTTGTTGATGTCCCATCTCTTCTCATAGAATTGTCACACATCATCACAACTATCTCTCTCTATTTATTGAATTAGTGTGTCACGGTTTGAGGTGGAAATGTGCTTGAATGTTGTCACGAACCAACCCAAGTTACCCCTCAACTGGGCACCTGAGCCGGTTCGTGACAAGGTTCGGTGTACCCGATTCCCACGGGTGACAACTAATGTTAGGGCCTTTTCTTTAGTGTAAAGTGTTCGTTGGGGCCTTGGGTTTCAAACTAGTATTACCATTTCAAAATCCTCTTTCTAAACCCCTCAAAACCAAATGTTATTCATAACTCCTTTTCAAGATACCAAACAGACCTTTAGATCATACTTTAAAAATCACACCCGAGAATCCCTTTTGAAAACCATTTTGAATTCAAGTGTCCTTTTATGGCCTCTTTGAATCCAATGGAGAAACCCCACATGAAAACCATCAAATTCAATAAACTATTAAAACGAGGCACAACAAAACAATAATACAAACACCACAAACATGTATAATTAATGAACAACATAAGAACAAACTCAAAACACACATTAAATCCCATTGAAAACGAAATCTCAAGCCATAACCCCTAAAAACCCATGAATTTCTCATGTAAAACTAATAGAAGGTTGAAAATATCCTTTAAAATATGAACTCATTTGAGAAAACCTCCTAGGCACCTAGTTAAACACACATAATACACATAATTTGAATGAAGAAGGAAATAAGAAAACCACAAAGGTCTGACAAAACTCAACTCTAGGGTTCGACCAATAGGGCCTCCGAGAGGAAGAAGAAAGGGAGAAACAAGAATAGATGGAGAAGAGAAGAGAAGAGAAGAAAGAAGAAAATTGAAGCCTAACCATAAGAAACCAAGGTTGAAGAAGGATGGGAGCTTGAAGGAGAAGGGTGAGAGGTGCCAAGATCTCCCCTCGGGCTGGGTTGAATGGGAGAGGGGAAAAGGAACCCTAAGGGCTTTTAATTTGACAAGGGAAAATGTGGAATTTCTCAATTTTTAATAATTTTGGTGATCCACATAGTTTGGTGGCATAGTTTGGGAAATCGTGCGCCAACCGTGCAGATCGCATTGGTTGCACCAACATGAGTTTTACGGTTTGACCAAACGGTTTCATTTAATCATGCATCAACCATGCATGAGAGACCCACATTTGAAGCACCTCACATTATTTCCCCTTGGAACCACACTGTTCACCCAACCTTGTGATAACCGTGTGAGAGACACTGACTTACCTGGGACCAGCTGCACGGGCAAACCGAACGGTTTGCACTAACTGTGTGCATACAAAACGACAAACAAAATTTTCATTTTTTTTTCAAATTTCAAAGGAAAATACATGAAAAAAACATGGGAAAAAATAATTAAATGAATAATTTAATAAGGGAAATTAAGGTCTAGGTGTGATAATTCTTCCTACCATAGCACTTTCTGATTCCAAAAAGGCATCGAAGTTTCAGGAAAGACACTCGAACGGGATGATTCAAAAGGCGAGATCTTTAGCAAGTATCTCCACCATATAAGGTTTCCATTTAACATGGTTGATCAAACACGACCAATGATTATAGAGGAAACATCACAATGCACTAACCATCCCTTTTACTAAGGGAACCCAAAACCGATCACCGAACCTAATGTTCCATCCATGATTCCATCAAATAATATACGTTTCTCCAAAATAGCACAAGGTTTTGAATATCCCAAAGAACAAAACACAGATCAAGAAACTAGGAAAGCTTAAAGAATAAGGAAGAAACGCGAGTTGCCTTGAAAAATCTCTACTGGACTAACCACCAAGATCTGAGCTAAGATAGAGATTCCTTCGTCGACGACCCAACTTACAAAACCTCTGAAGATGACCCAAACGACCATAGCTATGATAGGTCTTTGGGATTTCCGAACATGAGGGCTTAAAATTCCCGACTTCACTACACTGAGAGCATATTGGAGATTACTTCTTCACCTGAGGGATGGCACAAAAATAATAAGATTCTCCCAAAACACTCTAATTTCCTAACGTGGGTTCACCCTGCGTCCACTTCTCGTATGCTGTTGAATCTTTACTGATATCAAAGGGAATAGGGTCACCACTTGTAATGGGATGACCCCATAGAGATCAACTCACCATCATGGCCTTATTAACCACAACCTCCAATGAAGCTGGATCAATGGAAGTTATTTTAGTCCTCAAACATCAACTCAGCGGAGAAAGGTAACTCTTTAAAATGGGTGACATACTCCATCATCTGATCACCTTGCTGGAGGCTCATGAGCTCCTCCGCCCCCTCAACTCTTGTTGAGGAAATTCTGGGAGTTGCAACAAGAGAAACAACGAAACAAATAAGAGTAAAAGGAAATAAAGGAATAAGGACACAAGGATTTACTTGGTTTGGGAATAATCATTACATCCACGGAGAGGTAGAAAATCATTATATTCAGGAGCACAATCACAGAGTGTTTCAATCATAAACCCTAGCCTGAAATGAGCTACAAATGGAGAAGACGATACACTGTTCCACCAATTGCACATGAAGTCTGTGTCGCAACAGTGAAAGATGTTCACCCAAGTCAAAAGTGCTACAATGGCTGCCGGTTGTATGTTTGAAAGGCTATAGTAAAGTTGACTCCAAAGTCCACATTGCTACAATGTCGGTCGGTCAGCTCTGCTATAGTGGTCAGAGATGCTACAACCCCAAAAAATTGGGCTGGGCCTTCAGCCCCCGGGAGCCCCGGAGCATGGGCGCGTTGGCCCTACAACCCCCAACTATCTCACCGCAGAGCTCGACCCATGAAATTTGCGGGCTTCAAGCAATCAGCCCAACCAGATCGGGCTACACCAATTCAAAAATCTTCCACTTGGAGCTTGATCCACTATGCATCTCTGCTTCGATGCCAATGACTAAAACAACCTACTTAATCTGATTTCATCCTCTTGACTCACCAGTGCACGTGATTTCCATTCACAACTTCAATTTCAACCTAACGATTCATGAAATACAAGTTGTTTTCCTCATGTGATCTCATCGTGTCCCCCCTTCTTCTGACTCTCATCCTCCAGTTCATCAGTGGAGACCAACAGAGGCACAACAGTGCCTCAACATCTGTATTATCATGGGATTCATCAACATGACTGTCAGATTGTTGGTTTCACAAATCTTTTGCAATGTCAGCTACCCATCTTGTATCACACCTCTGATGAAATGGTACTTCAACTGAATGTGTTTCGTTTGGGCATGAAATACTGAGTTCTTTGCAAGATGTATAACACTCTGACTGTCATAATGAAATACATTATCCTGTCGTTTTTTTAACAATTCATCCAAGAAGTTCTTCAGCCAAACCATCTTCTTCCCAACTTATTTTACAACAATATATTCTGCATCTGTGGTGGATAAAGCCACAACCTTCTGCAATTGTGATATCCAACTCACCGTAGTCCCTCCACAGGTAAATACATAACCCGTGGTACTCTTCCTGTGGTCTATGTCGTCTCCATGGTCAGCATCCATATACCCCTGTAATGAATTTTCTTTGTCAAAGAATAGAGATACATCCTTGCTGCCCTTCAAATATATCAACATCCACTTCACAGCTTCCCAATGTTGCTTTCTAGGGTTAGCCATGTACTTGATCACAACTCCCATTGCATGACAGATGTCAGGTCGAGTGCAGACCATGACATACATCATGTTTCCAATAGCTGATGCGTATGGAACCTTTTCCATGCACTCAACCTCTTTTGTTGTCTTCGTAGATTGCTCTTTTTGAGAGTTTGAAATGGCCCTCTATGGGAATAGAGACAAACTTTTCTTCTATCCTACTTAATCTTCTTAGAACCTTCCCAATGTAGTCAGTTTGTGATAACATTAAGGTTCTAGCCACACAGTCTCTCTTGATCTTCATCCCCAAAATCTTGCTAGATTCTTCAAGATCCTTCATTTCGAACTCCTCAACCAACTGCTTTTTCAACTCATCAATTCTCTACATGCATGATCTTGAAAAGAGCATGTCATCCACATAGTGAAGCAATATAATATATTCATCACCAAAGGACATGATGTTGCAACATTGATCCATTCCACACCGTTTATATTCTTTTTTAGACATAAACGAATCAATCTTTTTGTACCACTACCCACTTCAATCCATATAAGCTCTTCTAGAGTTTTCACACCAGGTCTTCCTTTCCATATAAGCTGTTAGGAAAATGCCATTGAATGAATGTGGTCTTAAAGTATTCCTAAGACATACTGCTCTACATCTAAAGTGGAACGACGGTCTTCTGGCATTCCTGACTTGGTCCTTCGAACAAGTCTAGAATGGTTTTCATTGACGAGGCTTTTGGAGCTTTCAATGAATTGAAGACTCATTCAATCCTATCAAGCCACTCCGTAGCCTCTTGAGTCCCTTGGTTGCAATGAAATACAATTGAATATGGAGAAGAGGTTGGCTCCACCACTCTACCCGGAGTCTGTGTAGGGTTGACAGTTGGAAGGACTACATCCGAGCTTTGAGAGACACTAGGCTAAGGAACTCTGCATGACATAGACTTTCTACAATCCCTTGGGACTTTTTTGGGAGGTAGGATCTAAATAACAGAACAAAACATAACACCCAATCAAAACATTTAAATTCTAACTCACTCTAATTAAAAGAACCCATGCAATCAAATCATAAATACCACTTTGAAAAAGCACCACACTTTAAAATTTAGAAATTCTTCTTTAAATCTTTTTCAAAATTATGACATCTCACTTGAAAATAAGTATTAAACTACACATTCATTGCTGAATTTGTTTTACAATTCAAAACATTCAACTTGTTTACAAATTTTCTAAACTGAGTTCATTTTTTATTCAAAAATTTCACTACAAAATATTGGAAAAATCCGATCAAATGACATCAAATCTTTATAAAGCTCTCCATTGATTCATCCCAATAGTAATTGCACTTAACCGAAATGAACCTTGAAAAAGAAGAGTCAAAACAAAAATTTAAAGGGGGTTTAGCGGGTGTCCACAGTTTGACTGCACGATTTGCCGAACTGTGCATCAACCATGCGATTGCCACTGAGAGCTCCACAGAATCATACGCACGAGCACCGCGCGCATTGTCAGGCTGTGTAGGCAAACTGTGCACCTCGAGTCTCCCATTTTCGCACCCAAACATGTAAAAACCTTAAATAACTCACACAACTTCAATTTAACTCAAAACAAAATCAATCTAAATAAAAATACACTATAAATAAATGAAGAAAGATTGAAATTCAAGACTTTCTATATGACATTCTATGGTAACTCAGGTTTCGTTGTGAGATGTAGTGATTAAATTCTCCAAATAACAAGGGTGATTTTATACCATTTTGTCACAAACCAACCGGAGTCACCCTATATACAAGATTCTCCAAATAGCAAGAATGCTTTGATATCATTTTTCACAAACTTACCCGAGTCATCCCTCAATCGGGATTTCGAGACAGCCTCTTGAGAGGCCCTAAAGACGTTCCTGATCCCCACAGGTTGACAACTGTTGCTAGGGAATCAAAACATACACAATGAGAATGATTTCTCCCAAATAAATAATATTAATCATGCAGTGGAATTCTACCAAGAATTTGATATGATGTGTCTATCCACAATGGGAACGATTTCGAACAAATAAATAATATAAAACATGCTGTGGAATTCTAATATGAATTCGATATGACATGTCTATACATTGGACGTCCATCCACCATAAAATAAACAGTTCCAAAAAGAGAGTAAAACCAAATAGGGCAGAACTAAAAATAGACACATAACCCACTTTAAAATACAGAAAAACCAGACGGGATATGAAAATATAAAAAGGCCGACATGGTTGATATAACCAAAATACCCGACATGATCTTCATGTCTCCCCGTGGTCACCATCCATCCTCAAACATGACCCTCTCCATGAGTGTCATGATAGAAGTTCTCAGTGTTGAAACTTCCCAAAAACCCAAACCTAAACTTGCAAAAATAACTAAAGTCTACTGACACCGAGTGGTACAAGTACGGCGGGAGCATCTCAGTTGGATGTCACCAAAGAGTCCTACATTTACCTTTTCAAAATATTCTCGAAACACCAATTTGAAATGTGATATTTAAAATAGGTTTTTCTAACACTTCATGAAAACAACTTGTAACCATTTCAAAATCCCTTTCCATAAAGCCAAATGATGCTTAAAAATAAGGTATTTAGCTTTCCTTTTTTAAAAACCATTTTAAAATGTACTTTCCAAAACCATTTCCATAACTTAAGTAAAATGATATAGAAAGAACTCACCATACCCAAATAAAGTATTAAACACACAAATACAATGCATCATTGAATAATCACTAAAATAAAGACTACAACCAGCCATAAAAGAAACAAGGATAAATGACACATAACATGATGTAATAATAATAAAAGGATAAAGAAGCATAATCATATATAGCAATAAAGAAGTCAGAGAAAGGCATATTTAATCATGGACAACTATTAATCGTCTAGTGAGATGATCCTAGACATACGCGGGTGGAATCGTCTGCCGACCTATCGATGCTTCCCTAGACAATAACCTCTCTACTTACTCTAACCAGCTTCACGAGTGGCACACCCTTAGTACTAGTCCAATGCTAGGGGATGCTAGTCAGTCTCATCATGAAAAATATAGTAACTGTCTCTCAACCTCTCACTACAACGCCTACGATCCTCATGATACTAGCAACAAAGTGATAGGACTGTGCTGAGTGAGTCACAGGCTAGACTTACCATATCATATACCTATAGGAGGGGGGTTCGTTAGTTGTTATAGAGTGTGTTGTGTGTTCTATTAGTCTGGGGGTATATTTGTAATTTTGTATTTCTTTTTCTGTTAGTTAGGTATAACTACAATTTGTGGTGTACCAGTGGGGGAGTCGTGTATTTTTTTTTGTTGGAGGTGAAGAGCCTAGGCCCGAGGAATAGATTACTCTCAGAGAAATCTGTAAGTTCTCCTGTACCTTAAAGCAATATAAATTATAGATTCTTCTTCTTTCACCTATCACAGATGGTGAGGAAAAATGTGTGACGTATTAGGCACACAACAATAACGAATCACAAGGAAAACCATGACAATAACATATCTCAATCTTCCATCATACTCCATTCGCACTAAATCCCCACTGGAATTCACAGAAACATCAACAATAATCACATCCATTCAACAACTCATTTAGACATAGCTTCATGGGGTTTAAGTTAAGGGTTTAGTTCAGTTTGGGAAAAACTTTTTCAGTGTAAAGTGCCTATTGGGCCTTGCGTGAAATCCTATTTTGAAACTCCTTTCAATACAAGATGTTATTCATTAACCCCCTTTCAAGGCCCCAAGATCTCCCCTTGGGTTGTGTCAAACGAGAGGGGAAAAAGAAACCCAATGGCTTTTAATTTGATAGGGGCAAATAGGGACTGGTTCACCCAACCGTGCACCAACTGTGTGAGAGACACCGACTTACCCGGTAGCAGCCACATATGGGACATATAGTATAATTTTATCTAGCTTAATGCATCAATCTATTTCACCCAAGGTACATTTCCCTTTTTCCTTTTAGAAGATTGTGACTGCCTTAAGTTTTTGAATCTGCATCCTAGCGGGAAAATGAATATTGAGAGGGATATTGGATTTTTCATTGAATTCCTATCATGAAAATGGAATATTTTATTATGCTTCACTAGTTATGCATACGTATAAATATACATGACCATGCAAGTAATAATCTTTTGCAGGAAACATTAAACTAGGTGAGTTTCATGGAAGAGAGAACCAATTTGATCATTTCCCTCTAATGGTTAATAGAAAAACCCGTCTTGTGAGCTCCTTCCTTATTACCTTAGTGTTTTCCATTTACCAGTAGGATAACTCCTTGTATCCAAACCTTATTCGCTAATTCATGAGAAACCATTTAGCCAATCTTTTGCAATTTCCTCGTAAACCGGTTTTCTACTACTCGAGACTACATGGCCAGGTTATCATGCGGGGGTTTCAGGATGATGTTTTTCTTGCCAACATCCTACTGTTTTCCTACTCAAAATCCAGTTGTCTTCATGATTCACAAGCACTGTTTGATAAAATGCCCCAGAAGAATTCAGTCAGTTGGTCTTCCATAGTTTCCATGTATGTTCAGCATGGTTATAATGAAGAAGCTCTGGTGGTCTTTTTAGAGTCCCTTAGGAAGTGTGATGAAAAAACAAATGAGTTTATTTTAGCTAGCGTAATACGAGCTTGCACTCATTTAGGCAGTTTTGATCAGGGCGCTCAATTGCATTGTTTTGTTACAAAGATTGGTTTTGATCAGTGTACCTATGTGGGCAATTCACTAGTAGATTTTTATATGAAAACTGGTGAAATAGAAGGTGCCAAAAACGTTTTTGACAATATTGTTGAAAAAACTATAGTCAATTGTACTTCCATTATTACGGGATTCATGAAGAGTGGAATGGGTGAAGTTTCCTTGCAGTTGTTTGATCAAATGAGACAGGCTGATGTTCCACTGGATGGGCATGTGTTCTCTAGAATCCTAAATACTTGTTAAATGCTGAAGTTTCTTAAAGGAGGTGAGAAAATCCATTCATATTTGTTGAGGAGGGAAACCGAAATTGATGTTTTTGCTTTTAATGCACTCATAGATTGCTATGTGAAGTGTGGTAAAGTTCAAACTGGATGACATCTTTTTAATCAGATGGTATCAAAAGATTTACTATCATGGACCATAATGATTGTTGGGTATGTGCAGAATTCTTTTACTTGGGAAGCCATAAAGATTTTTATCAAAATGAAAAGGGTGAATCAGAAGCCAGAAGGGTTTGTTTGCACCAGTGTTCTCACTTCATGCGGTTCAATCAAGGCCCTAGAATTAGGGAGAAAAGTGCATTCATATGCCATAAAGGATAATTTGGAGCATGATGAGTTTTTTAAAAATGGATTAATTGATATGTATGCAAAATGGAATTCCTTAGTTGATGTCAGGCAGGTTTTTGATTTCATGGCTGATTGCAATGTGGTGTCGTACAATTCCATGATTGAAGGCTACTCAAGGGATCAAAGGCTATATGAAGCGTTGGTTCTTTTCCACAAGATGAGGCTCAACTTGTTACCTCAAAGTATTTTGACTTTTATTAGCCTTGGTATATCCGCCTCTTTGTTAAAGATACATCTAGGCCAACAAATCCATGGTATTATTCTAAAATCTGGGCTCTCTATGGAAAATTTCATTGGAAGTGCCTTGATATATGTTTATTCCAAGTTCTCTTTGATAAACCATTCCAGACATATATTTAATGAAATTAAAGAAAAATACATTGTTGTTTGTAATGCGATGTTATTAGTTTATGCACAACAATCAGAAAATTATGAACTGGTCAAATTTTACTCAGAATCATCAAATTTGGGACAAAACGTGGATGCATTCACATTCATCGCCTTAATCACTGCAACTAGTAACCTATCAAGTCACTTGCAAGGCCAGCAGTTACATGTTAAGATAGTGAAGAGTGGCCTCGACCTTGATCCATTCATTACGAACATCCTTATAGATATGTATTCCAAGTGTGGGTGCATTGAAGCAGCTCACAAAATGTTCACTTGTACACCTCAAAAAGATGTGGTGGCCTGGAATTCGATGATCTTAACATTTTCACAACATGGATGATCCAGATAAGCACTTCAAATGTTCGAATCAATGTTCAATGTGGGAATCCAACCCAACTATGTCACCTTCGTGGGTGTCCTTTCAGCCTGCATTCATGCTAGGTTTTTTTATAAAGGGCTCCATTACATTGATGCCATGCATGAGTTTGGCATCGAACCAGTCAGGGATCACGGTGCTTGCATGGTCACACTCCTTGGTCAGATGGGTATGTTATACGAATCCAAGGAGTTTATTGAGAAAATGCCGGTAAAACCAGATGCGATAACATGGAGGAGCTTGTTGAGTGCATGCATGAGATCTGGAAATGTGGAATTGGGTCAATATGCTGCTGAGATGACAGCTTTGGCTGATCCATTAGATGATGGATCTAATTTTTTGCTTTCGAATATCATGGATTCCAAAGGTCAGTGGGCTGATGCAAAGCAATTGAGGGGGAAGATGAAGCTCAGTGGGGTGGCGAAGGAACCTGGGATTAGTTGGATTGAAGTGAAGAATAAAGTTCATGTGTTCAAAACCGGTGACAAGCCTCATTTTGAAGCTGATCTGACTGGTACCATTTTGGATGGTTTGATTCACCATATTGGTGTATTCCACTATGTTCCTGACTGAGTTACTCCTATGGTTAATGATTGATAGTATTTTTTTTAGAAAAAATATCAAAAATTTGAGTGTATTCATGGTACCCTTCTCCAATTTCTAGTTAATTCTATTTCACAATTTAACATATTTTATCCAATGTGATGAAAATGAAATTTTTATCTTTTATTTTTTTAATTTCATGTCAGCATGTAATATTATATATCAATGTTGGTGGTTCTTAGAACATTGTCTTGGGTTTGCTTTTGGTCTAAGTGAATTTTAATGAATACAACAGTGGTGAATCCTACAAAATAATTGCTTCAGTTGGATAACATATTTGGTAACTTGAATAATGTTTGACGCCATTATAATGAGAATACCGTACTTGTTTTTTCTTTTGACAAGTAACTTAATAAAGGATCAGATTGGTGATCATTCCATAAGACACATAGATTAATCTTTCCTCCAACAATGAATTCTGAGAACTGATTTGTATGCATGACTCTTGAAGACAGGATGTGCCTGTTGGAAAATTATAGTTTATAACAATTAGGGGTTTATGGTTTTAGGCAAACAGCGTGATATCCTTCAATCTAGTAAAAAAATAAAATTAACTACATAATAGCGTCATTTTAAGTTTTTAAATTAAATGTTATAAAATAGCTTCAAGAATAATGAGAAATCAGTTGCAAAAGTGATTATTTGATGCGCTCGGTTGATGTTTGGGTTAGTGTTTGTGTGATTGACTGAATTGGATAGTGGATTTTAGAAATCCTTAAAATAAGGGTTATGATCATGCCATGATCCTATGTAACATGTCCCATAGTCAATATTGGTAAATTTACAGGGAAATATGAATATCCTGCAAGGAAAACACCCACAAAGTTTTCAATGAAATGTTCCAATGAGTTCCCTTGCAATATTTTATAGGGGTTTGAGTTGTGCAAACACGATTAATAGAGTTTAATTTTAAACTGGTTATATTTTTACACGGGTCAATATGAGACACATCTAGTTAAATGGATTAGTTTATGGAACGTTTAATTAAACGAGTCATTTCTTGTCAAATTCAGGTTGAACATGTGAACCCAAAGAGCAGCCCGTTCATTAATCATGTTAGAAAATTCATACCCAAACTAGAAAATAAGTTATGCACTTTGCCACCTGATGCATTGACCAGACATTATAGAAGACGAGTTTTGTTTATCCATGTCATTTCATCTTTTCAAATCAGCCCTCAAAGATGATATTCAGGTTTTGGACTGCCATCTAACAATCTTGCAAGCACATTATTTGACAGAATGAGTCGATCCCAAGGGCAATCATCTCTGAAACGGGAGTAGCCTGGCTCTCCCCTTCTCTAACAGATGCTGAGCGCATTTTCCATGAGCTGATCAGAAGCAAACAATGGTCAGGAATATGGATGTGAGACCTGAAAGAGTAGGCAAACCTCCCGGAGAAGATGGATGAAAAATCCATGTTGTCCCTGAAGAACAAGAACCTCATAAATCCGGTGGTGAACATCCACAGCAAGAGAAAGAAGCACTTCATTGCATGCGAGTTTGAGCCCTCGCCAGAGATCACTAGCGGTGCATGGTATGTCGACGGATACCTGGACACAGAGTTCATCGGCGTTCTGAGGGCACAATGTTATGGGAGGATACAGAAGATGAAGGTGGACACAGTGGAGAAGGTGTGTCGTGCGATCAATGGGATGAGAATCCTGAAGGTGGCCATCACTATGGAATAGATATCAAAGATAGTGAGGGCCCTGGTTTTGGACAATGAGGTGATGGAGGTGAGAAGCAGTGGGAGTTGGGAGTTCGAGTCCATCCCAGCTGGGAGATTGTGTTACAGATGCACCAGTAGGGGTGGGTTTGGGAAGGGGGTGAAGGTCGGTTCCATGGCTTCCATTCCTTGTGGGGTCTGTCCCCACATCAGGTTGTGCACGCCGGATGGCACCATCAACCCTCGCGATTGTGTTTATTTCAACAAGTTCTTGGAGTTTTGATTTACTCAATTTTTTCTAAACTTACTGATGCTGTTTTTTACTTCTATGATAAATGACACCAACTTGATTCTCAATCTGGGATGAAATGTGAGAGGTTTTTCAGTCTCCTTCAAGTTTATCTTTTCTGTAAGTGGACGCTCTTCTTTGGTGGGGCATGAAGGTGGTTCTTCGACCATGCTCATAAGGCTTCCATCATCTTTTTAATGTCATTCATGACATGGAATGTTAGAGGGGTGGGAGTCCCATCCAGAATTGTGAATATCAGAAGTGTGATCTCCTCTCCTAATCTGTCACTTGTTGCCATTCTTGAACCCAAACACAGGTTTGATCAGTCAATGGAGTTTGCTAATAAACTGCAGATTCCTTGTGTTATGCACACAACACCTACCGACAACCATATCTGGATTCTTTGGAAACAGAGTATCACGGTGGGGTTCATTGATTCTTCTCCAGAATATGATACAACCAAGGTTCACTCTAAAAACTCTCGACTCTATTTGACTTTTGTATATGCCAAATGTGAACTGGATAACAAGAAAGATCTCTGGAAATCCCTGTCGGAGATTGATCCTGTATCTGTGACTTGGGCTGTCGATGATGTCTTCAACACCATTGCAGATCCATCAGAGAAAAGAGGCAACTATTTCTATAAGAAATATATATAGGGATTTAATGATTTAATGGAAAAAAACAACTTTTTTGGCATGGGTTTCAATGATTACACATTTACATGGTGCAATAACTAAAAAAATAGAAGATGGGGTGCAGGTTGGATAGTTTTTTTCCAATCTTTAAGGAATTTTTCAATTAAAAAATAAGAAAATATCTAATTTCCCTCAATCGTTGTCTTACCATTCCCCGCTTGTGTTTTATTTAGAGAGTACTATCTTCTCTCCTTTGGCTTTTGTTCTCTTCTCAATTGGCTCTACAGGAAGACCTCATCCAGCAGGTTACCCTGTCATGGAAAGATCTAGAGTTCGGTCTGTCATGGGTCATCCTACATTCAAATCTTAAGCGGTTAAAGGTTGCTCCCACGAATTGTATTTCTATGAAGTAATCTCCTGCTTCATGTATTTCCACAATCAGGAGATCTAGGATCTGGAACAATCCCTTCGAATCCACTGGGATGAGCAGGCCATTGAAAATCTAGTGTATAAACAGAATATTTTTCTAGATGAGCTGCTTAGGGGGGGAATCCAAGCACATAAAAAATCAAGGGCCAGGTGGCTTCGGGAGGGAGATGGGAATACAATCTATTTCCATGCATGTATCAATGAAAGAAACTAGTTTAGAAATCTAAATCTATAAGGGGAAGACGGATCCTACAACAATAACATCGCTAAATTGGGATCCCTGGCCACTCGTCATCCTCACTTCAGATGCAGAGGTGCCTTTTCGCTGTGGTGATCCCAACTCCTCCACCTGGAGTGATTATTGCAATGTTATTGCTCCTATAATATTTTCATTATAGAGAATTGTGAGCAGGGATAATCCTTTGGAAGAAGATATTCACAATGCTGTCAAAAGCCTTGGATCAGATACCGTGCCAGGTCTAGACTCAACTTTATTATCTCATTGCTTGGAACATCATCAAGGCTGATGTCTGTAAAGTGGTCCTCATATTTTCAGCAGTGTCCCTCTTCCTCACTCTGTTTCTGCCACTACATCTGTTTCCATCCAAAAAATCAGGAACCACTACTGATTTCAACATTTCTGGCCAATCATCCTTTGTAATTTTTCATACATGATTGTGGCTATGATTTACAAAGCCCAGCTCTCTCTTTTTCCTAACATTATCTCGTATGAGTAACATGGATTCATTCATGGACAGAGTGTTCAAGGAGCTTCTGGCCTTGTCAAAGAGATGGTAATGGATATAGATCGTAAGGTTCGTGGTGGTAACATCATGGTTAAAGCCTATATAGAGAAATATGACAAAATGAAATGGGGCTTCTTGCGAAAGGTTTTGAGAAGGTTTAATTTCTCATAGAGAGTTTGTGGTCTTTTCTTCAGATGTATCTCATCCCCTCGGTTTTCTATTTCCCTCGTGGGTGAGTGGTTTGGATTCTTCATGTTTTCACGGCCTTCATCACAGTGATCCTATTTCTGCAAACCTTTTCATCCTTGCTCAGGATGCATTTAGTAGGATCTTACACCAGCTTATTGAGGAGGGCACTGTGGGGTGCTTCAGGAGCACCTAGGCTCTCCGTGTGAAGGAATGGATATTGGCCTTCTTCTTCTTCTTCTTCTTCTTCTTCTTCTTCTACTACTACTAATAATAATGTTATAATCCTCCGACAGGGTTGTTTCTGCAGCAGCAGGGGAGAAGACGCCGCCTAAAGCCTCCCAGTTCAACTATCTAAAACGAACTGTCAATTGTAAAGGACAATAATGCCCCTTGTAAAGGACAATACTGCCAGGGGAGAAGACGCCGCCTAAAGCCACCCAGTTCAGCTAAATCTGAAATTCAACTAGGTAAAGCCATCTAAAACAAACTGTCAATTTTAAAGGACAATACTGCCCCTTGTAAAGGACAATACTGCCCCTGGTAGCTAATATCCATTCCCTCACATAGACAGAGGAATGGATATTGACCTTCTTCTTCTTCTTCTTCTTCTAATACTACTGGTGTAATCATATGGTAGGGTTGTTTCTACAGCAGCAGGGGAGAAGACGCCGCCTGAAGCCACCCAGTTCAGCCATCTAAAACAAGCTGTCAATTGTAAAGGACAATACTGCCCCTTGTAAAGGACAATTCTGCCAGGGGAGAAGACGCCGCCTGAAACCACCCAGTTAAGCTAAATCTGAAATTCAACCAGGTAAAGCCATCTAAAACAAACTATCAAATGTAAAGGACAATACTGCCCCTGGTAGCTAATATCCATTCCCTCACATAGACAGCCCACTGCTCACATTCGTAACACCTGGTGTTTTGCATCTTCTCTTTAGGGATGACATGCTTGTTTTCATCAAATGGAAATGTAATTTATTAGGGTCCAGCTAAAATTTAAATTCAACCAAATAATGTCTATCCTCGATACAAGCATTCCTCCTATTTAATACCCCATCATACTACCAACAACTCCAGACCACTACAACTAGGTAAAGCCATCTAAATCAAACTATCAATTGTAAAGGACAATACTGCCCCTGGTAGCTAATATCCATTCCCTCACATAGATAGCCCACTGCTCACATTCCTAACACCTGGTGTTTTCCATCTTCTCTTTAGGGATGACATGCTTGTTTTCATCAGCTGGAAATGTAATTTAGTAGGGTCCTTCAAACATGCTTTAGCAGTCTAAGGTCACTGGAGTGGATAAATGACTAATCCTGCTAAGAGAAACATCTTTATCTCATCTTTCACTTCCCCCAGCAAGATTGAAATGCTTGAGTTGGAGTCTGGATTTCTTAAGCAAAAGATTTCCCTCTCATTTATCTTGGAGTGCCTCTTACTAATGGGAATGTTTGTATCAAATATCTAAAGGAAGAGACAGTAAATCGTATCCGGAATTGGAAGAATAAATTCCTCTCTCCTCTATTGAATGCTTCTTTGAGGATTTTCTTTGGGACTCATGCTTAGGAAGACGCTCCACTGGGTCAGCTGTAGGGGTGTAATTTCGGCCCGGCCTCGGGCCGGCCTGGACAGGGTCGGGCCGGGCCTTCCATGTAAAGTGTCGGGCCGCTGACCACTATTTGGGCTGGGCCGGGTCGGCCCGAACAACCCCATGAGGCGGCCTGAGCCCAGCCTCAGGCCGGCCCAAAACATCAGGCTGGGCTGAGCCGGGATTTTTCATGTCGGGGCATGGTGGAATTTTATTATTTTCAAAATAATTGTCTCTTAATTTTTTTTATTTAAACATTTTTATAACATTTATTTAAAACGTTTCTTACATTTATTTTTAAATGCATGTTTTTTGTAAAACCTTTTTTTTTATTTTTTATTAACATTTTATAGTGGGTGGGTGGATATGTTTTTTGACTAAATATATATATACACATTATTTGCAAATTATAAAAAAAATGAGGGGTGCGCAGCTGCCGTGGGTGAGTTTAAAGCCTTATTATTTAAACGTTTTTCTAACATTTATTTAAAAAAAATTTACATTTTTTTAACTTATTTATAATTTTTAAGCATTTGTTAGTATTTTTTATTTAAACATTTTTTTACACCATTTTTTTAACATCTGTTTAAAAATTTTTTTTATATTTATTTTTAAATGATTAATTTAAAAAAAATTTGAATTTTTTTAAAAACATGCTTTTTACAAGTATTTTTTTTAAAACATTTAACTTTTTTTCACATTTTAATGTAAAAAGTATTTTTTAAGTGTTTGTTTTAAAAAAATTAATTTAAATGTTTGTTTTAAAAAATTTTAAATTTATTTTTATTTAAACCATTTTTTAATAGTTGTTTAAAATGTTTTTTTACTTTTATTTTTAGACGTTTAATTTGAAGTTTTTTTGAACGCATATTTTTTACATGTATTTTTTTTAAACATTTTACAAGTTTTTTGTTAAAACATTTTACAGTGGGTGAATATGTTATTTTTTTCTAAATAGTTTTATACATGTCTGAATTTATATATATTATGTACAAATTAAAAAAATAAACGAGTTATTGGGGGTGCACAGTAGTGAGTGGTTAGTTTAAAGTGTTGTTATTTAAATGTTTTTTATCATTTATTTAAAACGTTTTTTTTACATTTATTTTTTTAACTTATTTATTAAAAGTATATTTTAGCATTTTTTTAATTTAAATCCTTTTTTTAAACGTTTTTTACTATTTTTGCAAGGCAGACCCGACTCGGCCATGTCTGGACTGAAATTACACCCTTAGCGGGTGCACAGTAGCGGGTGAGTTAATTTTTTTCAAAATAGATTTATATATGTATATATATGTATATATAATATATGAAAGTTTTATCATATTTTTAAAAAAATAAAGCGGTTGGGGGTGTCTGAATATCATTTAATGAGTAATTATTTTATGTTAATATATAAAAAGTTATTATATATATATATATAATATGAGAAAATTGTAAAAAAATAATTAGGGGGTGTGTGCGAACATCATTTGGTGAGTTAATGACTTTATATATATATATATATATTGGGGGTGTGCACGAACATCATTGGGTGAGTTAATTTTTTTTTCTAAATAGAATTATATATGTATAGTATATATAATTTATGCATGTTGCAACGTACTTTAAAAAATTAATGAAGTTGAGGGACTTGCACGAACATCATTAAGCGAGTGTGTTATTTTTCTATTAATATACAAAAAGTTATTATATATTTATAATATTAAATCATTGATATATATATATATATTTCTTTGTTTATATATATATATTATATTAAATCATATACATATACATACATATATATATATATATATATATATTATTAATGGATTTTTAAAAACCACACTTAATTAATTTATATTATTAATTGCTTTGTTTATATATATACACTATTATATTAAATCATCGATATAAATATATATTAATAGCCTTGTTTTAACAATGGTTTCTATCAAAATCATTGGGACACTCTTCGTTCAGATGTTTGTAAGCTGATAAGGTCTTTTTTCATTCACGGATCCCTCCCTCGGGGTATCAATGCTCAATTCCTCACCTTAATACCCAAAGTTGAAAATGCTTCTGAAATTCATCATTTTAGACCAATTGCTCTTATCAATACCCTTTACAAGATCATTACTAAAATCATTGCCAACAGATTGGCTCCGATTTGCAACAGAATTGTCTCATGGAATCAGTTTGGTTTCATTAAGAATAGATCCGTCCAAGACTGCATTTGTCTCTCCTCAGAATGTACCAACACCCTTAATAAAAATAATAGGGGGGGGGGTTGTGTGGCCATCAAGCTTGATATTAGAAAAGCCTTTGATACCATTGATTGAGGCTTTATTTTTAGAGTCTTGAAAAAGTTTGGTTTTCATGAGACTTTTATCAAGAGAATCAAGACTTTATTTCAATATGCTAGCATTTCCATATTAATTAATGGCACCCCTCGTGGATTTTTTAAATGCTCTAAAGGTGTCAGACAGGGCGATCCCCTCTCGGCCATTCTATTTGTTATTGCGGAAGACTACTTCAGCAGACTCATTCATAATCTGGTTGATCAAAATAAACTTAAACCCATTCAGGCCGGTAGAAACCTTACTGTCCCCACTCACCTCCTCTATGCTGATGATATTATTTTGTTTCTTAAGGGAGATCAAAGAAATATTCAATGTCTTAAACAAGCTATCTCTCATTACGAGAACCTTTCTGGACAATCTATTTCCTGGAACAAATCTCACATTTTCTTCGGTAAAAATTTTCATGTTAGAAGAAAATCCATTATCACCAATAATCTTGGAATTAAGGAAGGCTCTTTTCCCTTTACGTACTTGGGCGTCCCGATTTTCTGGGGACGTCCTAAATCCTCTTATTTCTCTAATATCACGGATCAAATTATTAATCAACTTTCTACTTGGAAGGGGAAATCCCTCTCCATGGCTGGTAGAATTTGTCTTGTCAAATCTACCATTGTCTCTAAGCTGGTCTACTCGCTCATGATTTATAAATGGCCCATAGGTACTTTCAAGAAAGTAAATACCTTTATAAAAAATTTCATCTGGACGGGAAGTATCTTTGAAAGGAAACTTGTTACCATCCCTTGGAAGACATGTTGTAAACCTCTTGATAATGGAGGCATTGGCATCAAAAACTTAAAATTGTTCAACGATGCTCTGCAAGCGAGATTCACTTGGCGCCTTATTAATAACAACTCTAAAGCCACTGACTTTTTAAAATATAGATTTTTAAATAAACTTTTAAAAGGAAATCTTAATTTTATCAACTCTTCAATCTGGCCCTCTATTAGAAACTCTTATCAGAAAATTATGGCTAACTCCAGGTGGATGGTCAGCGTTGACTCTAACATTAAATTCTGGTGTGACAACTGGATAGGTACTCCTTTAATTTCCATGCTGCCTCCTAATAACACTTCTATAAACACCACCCACACTATTAAAGATGTTATGCATCTTCATAAGCATGATCTCCCCAATGACATTGCTCAAATTATTGAAAATTATACCTTCTCCACGTCTGGGGACTTCCTTGTTTGGGAACCTGCTCCCAATGGCATACTTGATTCAAAAAATTTCTACATGCACAATTTTTCTGACAATGAATCTGATTATAATTGGGTGAGTACTTTCAATAAGACTTGGATTAAACCCTCCAGGTTCACCCTTATTTGGCGTATTGCTCACAATAGATTGCCCACTGAAAATCGGCTTCAAGCCTCTGGCATTCAACTTTGCTCAAAATGTCATTTATGTAATCAGCACAGAGAGGATTCTGATCATCTCTTCTTGTCTTGTGCTACGGCCACGGCTTTATGGAACTATATTTTTGAGATTTTTAATTCTTCATGGTCCTTATCTGACCCGATTTGTTTACTTTTGAAGACATGTACTAAATATGGCGCCTCTCGGCAAGTCAAAAACATTTTTCTTGCAGCAGTGGCTGAACTCCTTTATGAAATCTAGTATGCAAGAAATGATCTTATCCATAATAATCACTCTTTCAGTCTTAATGCAGGAAAAACTCGAATTCTCATTGCGATTCATGAAGCTGCATCAATTCAAAAAGATTGTTGTAGCAATCATATTGGAGACTTTGAGATCCTTAGACGTATCCGTGTCCCGGGTATTTTCCCGAAGCTCAAGCAACCCTTTGAAGTTTTCTGGCAACCTCCGATGCCGGGTTGGATTAAAGTGAATGTCGACGGCGCCTCAAAAGGCAATCCTGGACCTGCTAGTTGTGGGGCCATTTACAGAGACTCTGATGACCATTGTCATGGTTGCTTCTACGGAGGTTGTGCGATCGCCTCTTCCATTGAAGAAGAGATGCTTGGAGTCATCCATGCTGTTGATTTTGCTCTGCAAAGAGGTTGGCGTAAACTGTGGATTGAAAGTGATTCTACCACCATTGTTCAAGCAATTTGGAATGGAGTCATTCATCTAGCCTGGCCGCTTACTATGCGCTGGATTTACTGTTTGATTTCGCTCTAGAAGATCGACTACATTGCTACACATGCCTACCGGGAAGCAAATGCAGTTGCTGATGCCCTTGCCAATAAAGGTGTCCACCAGAACATGACTTGGCTGGATGCGCTGCCAGCTGATTTTCTTCACCTCTATGAAAGAGATTGTAATAAAATTCCTTCCTTTCGCTTCATGTAAACTATTGTTTTCTTTTATTATGCATGGGCTCTTTCTTTTAAAAAAAAACATATACACACACACACACACATATATATATTATCAATTGGTTTTTAGAAACCATACTTATTTTTTTATTAATATACAACAAGTTATTATATATATGTAATATTAAATCATTGATATATATAGATATATATTAATAGCTTTGTTTATATATATATATATTATATTAAATCATATACCTATACATATACATATACATATTCATATACATACATATATATATATTATTAATGGATTTTAAAAACCACACTTAATTGATATATATTATTAATGGCTTTGTTTATATATATACACTATTATATTAAATCATTGATATATATATATATATTATATCATATACATATACATATACATAGATACATATATATATTATTAATGGATTTTTAAAAACCATACTTATTTTTTTATTAATATACAATAAGTTATTATATATATATAATATTAAATCATTGATATATATATTTATTAATAGCTTTGTTTATATATATATATATATTATATTAAATCATATACGTACACACACAAACACACACACACACACATATATTATTAATGGATTTTTAAAAACCACACTTAATTGATATATATTATTAATGGCTTTGTTTATATATATAAACTATTATATATATATTTATATATAATAATAATTATATGTATATATATAATATCATTTTTTGTTAATATATAATGATATTTGCACATATAGATAGAAATACACACACACACACACACACACAGATACATATATAGATAAATATAAATGTATAAAGATATATGTATAAATAGATATATAGGTAGATATATATATAGATGTATGTATATATGTATGTATATATACATATGTAAAGAGATATATGTATATATATATATATATATATGCCCCACCTGCGTTGAGCACTATGTGTTGACACCCGTATCGTTACACGAGGGGTGTTTTTCCCAACATCCTGATAATGAGGATGGATGATTGGCTACTCGTTCTTTCCCGCTCTCTTCCAGGTGAGTAGATATGCATAGGTCGTGATGACTAGAGGTATGTTTGTGCATTAGCTAATGACCAAGGTGTTTTTGGGTGAGAAGTGGTATGATTGTGCTTGTGGGGCGATGATTGGGTGTTTTTGGGCGAGATGCGATGAGCGTGCTGTGGGGTGATGACCCAGGTGTTTTCGGGTGAGATGGGGTATATAAGGACCAAGCCTTAAACATAACTTAATATTGAGTTATTACAAGAATACACATTGATAATCTTTTCAGGTTTAGAGTTTTAGAGAATTAGATCATAAATCATGCATTACATTCCACATTTCAACAAGGTGGTTACATAAAATACAATATTAATTTTTCCCATCAAATGAGACATATATAAAATAAAACATGGATTTTTTCGTGACACTTCCTCGACACTATCATCACATCATGTACTATTCCCTTGACCTGTGAAAAACATTTCAAAAATTTGGGATGAACATAAAAATCTTAGTAAGGGATATAAAAGTACGGAATGAAAACATTAGTCCATGTATACATAAGAATTAATGAAATCATACTTTACTCGTAAAACATAATCACTTTATCATACCTCATGAAATCATAAGATTTATGAATAACTCATATAAAACATAAGACATAAAGGTAACTTGAGGCATTCATAACATTCTTATGTAGGGAGTAACCCTCATGGTTACGTTTGGAATACCCATCATAGTATATTCCCTAAATATCTTTGGAGAATCTTAGCGTTTAACTCTTTCGTGTTACCCAATTCATTGGAGAGCTATATCAGGCTCACCCGCCCTTAGTTTATCATGGAACCACCCGTCTTCATAATCAATTCCCAAGAACCATAACATAATCGTATCGCATAAAACATGCATTATAGAAACATAATATTCTCACATTTCAATCACAAGATATCAAAAACACATTGATATAATCAAAAAATTATCAAAACCATTTTCAATACAAAAATAAAATAAAAGTAATATATGATATTTATTTTTCATTTTAAAAAAAGTTATGTCTTGTAGAGGAAGTCAAAACTCAAATAATGACCATTGCGGCGGAGAAGTCATTGTCGCCGCATACGTATGAAAAAATCATTCCCTTTTGTTGTTTAGTAAAACACATCGTATAAAAAAGATTCCTTTTGAATAAACGTAAAAGTAAAAGGGGTTTATACACCATATAAAATAAAGTTAAGTATAAAACAAAATATGTCTCAATGAAAGGAGATTGAGACGAAGTCCCTTACCTCGTGTCCGACTTGACTCGATCGTTCTTTAATCTCCTGAATAATAAACTAGAGTTAATTTCTACTTTCTTAAGAAACTTTTTCAAGTTAATTATTCCTTTTATATCACTTATTACCATGTTATGAACATTATGTAATTATTTAAGTTAATAACGGTCGTTTTGTCGATCTTTGGTACTTGAGCCAAAGACAAACTTCTTATAATTAAAAGTTGTTCATGTGGTAAAATATCCATTATATCCTGAATTATATTCATGATGTAGATATCATATATATCATATATATCCATTATATACATGCATTTATAATATTACATAACATTTAGAGGTAAGAAATGAAATGTACCGTTCATGGAGACGGTAAGCCGTACGTACGCATGGACGCTACTTTCATTTCTATTTCGTATTTAATGGAGTGAAATCATAATGATATAAAGGTATATTATAATTCCAGTATAATATCATATATAATATCATTAACGCCATCCTTTATATGTCCCACATATGCCATTAACGATTCAAATCACTTTTAGGGGGCGGTAGTCCGTACTTCCTAAAATGAAGATATCGCGTTTACCCATAATGGAAACCATAAAGGTATGCCATAAATGAAAAATACAGAAGCATAAAGAAAACATAAACATAATATATATCACATATAAATAGATTTACATCTTAATGGCCACCATGAAAGGTGTTAAAAGAAGATTGAACAATCATCGTTTCGTGAGGCATAAATTCGCCATCCACATGAACAGTAAGTTCTTTAACCATTAGACAGAGGTGTGTGTAAGTGTATCTCTAATACTTCTCATAAAAAAATCCTAGTATATTGAAGATACTGGTGTTGTTACAAAAGTTTGGAATACAAAGAGTTTAGGAGGTAGGAGAAGCAAAATAAAACAAAAGAACATAAGAGAAGACATTACCATTAAATTGGGTAGCTCCCCTTGGTTTGAACCAAAAGAGCTTATTGAAGAGATTTCTGTCTAAGGTAAGAATTCTATGATGAAGAGAGGAATGTGGATAGATAAAATGAGCAGAGTTTGGCTGAGCCAATGGCTTGAGAGGTGTGGGTAAGGTGGTAGAGGTGGGGCCTTTTATAAGAGGGAGAGACACTCTTGCAAAGTCAAGAAATGTTACTTTATTATATAATGAGTTTCATATTTTAAAGGTACAAAAATTATATATTTCTAAGATAAGGTGATAAGGGTTCAAAATCCACCCATCCAACAGGTTTTTGACAAGTATAAGTCTTAGATTTTACATTATCTTTTCATTTTATTTAAATCGTTCATTAATGAGGTAATCGCTACATCATAATGGTGTCACAAAAAAGTAATTTATTTAATGTCTAAAAATTATAAAAAAAATAATATGATATAGGAAATATTTTTAGATTTTAAATGAATATTTATAGTCTAATAGATCATTTATGTAGACAAAATTAAAATTGTTTTACTTAGGTGTTACATACTTTTGTGATATTCTCCTTTCTTTAAAAAATAAAATGATAAAGTGTCACTATCACCCAAAAGTGATTCAATGGGGTCCCTAAGTTGGAACAAGACATAACATGGTCGGACATGACACAACAAGTAGCATTAGGACACATTTTGGGGTCATTTTTAATTATTATGATATTATTTTATTACCCGTAACTACCCAATTACTAATTAATCATGATAATTAAAGATAATTTCCGTCATTGCTGTTCATAATGTCCAAAAACAAGTATTAATTAGATAATTTGGATCTTCTGATTCCAAATATGGAATCCATTTTACCAAATTCCAAACACAGAAATTGTAGTAATTAATTTACAAATAATTCTCGTTGTCAAAACAAATAGCAGGTTTTTTAGAAACAATATCTATCAAAAGTTTGACAATTGTTTATGTCCAATTTCAATGTAAAATTAATTCCAATGACCACCATTGGATTAAATGGTAAAAATATATTCTATTAACACTTTAGAACCAATTAAAAAGATAATATATCCATATAATTATATTATATGAAAAAGTAGTTTTGAAGTAAAATGCAGTATTTTTCACTATTAATTAAAAAATGAACATTGTCAGAAAAATACCAAAAATTTATCAAAAGTAAATTTCAATGTCCTAATACTAAAGAATAAAATTATTTTGACAAATAGTTCTTATAAAATTTTCAAAAGATAGATTTAAAAATGGTTCCCCATCAAAAGGTGGTAAAACAATTTTTTAAAAATATTTGAGAATTCAATTCTTAATATTGGATTTATTCTCATTTTAAGCCTCTAAAACACTATATAATTCAAAAATAGACATAGATATGAAAATACAAAATTCTTTACTTATTTGGGATGTTTCAAGGTATGACCTTGCTTGTGGGGAAATGACCCAGGTGTTTTTGGGTGCGATGTGATATGACCGTGCTGTGGGATGACTTATGGTGGGGGTCATGCATGGTTGGAAGAGGGAACAAGGTTGGCGTACATCATGTTCATGATACCCTACTACTATGGTTATGACATTGGTTGTGAGGTGATGACCCAAGTGTCTTTGGGCGATATGTGATGTGACCGTGCTTGTGGGGTAGTGATATATGTTATTTAGAAGAGATGAGAGCACCAAAACGTACGACAATGGGGTGTGAGAGTGACAAATCAATGAGAAAGTGGTGCAAAGATATGATTCTTATTGTGTTATTATACTTGGCTTGTGTTATTTGGTGAGTGTTCCTTGGTGATGTTGGGATGTATAATTGACTTGTTTGGGTACTATTGGTTCTACTTGCTCACGGGTGAATGAGTATGATTCTTTCAAATGTGTATGAGAGACTTTAGTTTTCTTACTAAGTATAATTATATGCTCACCCTACATATGTAATTTGACTTTTAGGTTTCTAGGAGGATTACGTGGATCATGCTGGACATTACAAGCTCAGATCCCTAGATAGTTGTTGCATCACTGCTTTAGTTTTTATTTGGGTATTTACTTTCAGGGACTTATCTGTATCAGTTTTATTTTTATATGTATTGTAGGGTGATTTTGGTTTCCTTTCATATTGTGTCATGGAGTTGTTTGTGGTTGACTCATTCTATCCCCTGATCTTGTTTTATTATAGGGGTAATTGTCACAACCTCTGCCCTCCAAAGATACTGCAATGAGGGGGTGAGAGGGAATGACCCCCCCGAGTCTCATCTTTAGTAGGCCTCGGGTTGAAGAATAGAACTGAGGGTATAAAAATCTCACAAAATGGGAGATATTACCCTCTATAATAATATAAGATCGGGAGATAAGATGGATCAATCATAAACAACTCCATGACATAATATAAAAGAAACCAAAACCATCTCACAATAAATGTATAAATAAAATTGATACATATAAGTCTCTAAAATTATAATACCCAAAAGCAAAGCTAAAGCAGTGACACAACAGCTGTCTAAAGTCTGGTCTAGTAATGTTCAGCTCAATCCACGTAATCTTACCGAAAACTTGAAAACAGTTTCATATACGTAGGATGAGCATACAAGCATACTCAATAGAAAAACCAAAGTCCTTTGTGCACATGTGAAAGAAGCATAATAATGCACCTGTGAGCAAACAGAAGAACCAACATCCTCTAAACATGCAAACTATCCATCCTAACCTCACCAAGGCACACTCATCAAATAACGCAAGCCAATTATAATAATGTAATAAGAAGCATATCGATGATGGTACCCTGTACTGATTTCCCATTGATTTTCCTCTCGCAAACCCTAACGTCGTATGCCCTAGCATTCCCATCTCTTTCGAATAACATATACTACTACCCCACAACATGGTCACATCACATCATACTCAAAAACACCTGGGCCACCACCCCACACCATGATCACATCACATCTCATCTGCAGACACCTCAGTCATCACATCACATCCATTACCATAACCAGAGTAGTTGGGTATTGTTAAAGGCATCATGGGGCACAACAGAAGCTGGTGGGCCATAGATTTAAATATTTTCATCGATGATCGACATTACAATGCCATTTATGACGAAGCACTACCCTGGTTTAAGCTCGAGGATCACGCGTGAAGAATTTAACCACAAAAATTAAACCATAAATACCTGGTTCAATCTGAAGTCGTGCGTTCATCGTCAACGACCGCTGCTCGAAATAATTCAAAATCAAATTCCTCTTGATCATCCACACACACTTCAATAATCGGTGAAGACATCAATCGTTGAATTCCAGGTGCTAGCGCGAAGATCCAATGACTCCTTTGATGTCCCAATGATCACCATATCAAAGTTCTTGTGATGCGTGAGGGAGAGCTCAATTCGATCACTTGGATTGAGAACATCTCTCTCTAGAAAGCGAGAGAGGAGAAAGAAGCTCTCAAGAGCTCCCAGTGAATCATCCTCATGCGAGAGCCTCTCTCCTACTATATATAGTGAGTTTTGAAATTACCTGGAAAAGGCTCCCCGACTCCTCGAATATTTTTACACGCTATATAAACTATAAACGATATATTATGATTGACTGACTGAGTCATAAATATCATTTATATATTTATCTCTTATTTGTAATATAATAAATATATTACTTGATAAAAGCAATTCATTAACTTGACTTTTTTTCCCCGCTAATATTAAACAAATCTTGAATATTAAAATAATATTCATTCACATAATATTATTCCTTGTATTTACTTAAAAAAATTTAAATTCTTTTAAAAAATAAATTCAACCCAATTATTTTACACCCAAATAATAATAAATTTATTTATTTATCAGTGATCGATAAAACTTGGACAACTCTCGGACCCTGTGGAGGGGCCCACCATATCCTATATACATATTCACCAAAATGGAGAAGATTTTTGAATATACTATTGTGTGTGACCCTTTAGGCCCTTATCTTGATAGTAATGAATAGTATTCATAGGCCAAAAGCGAAGTCTAACAAACCATTGATAACAGTGAATAGATTTCATGTATTGTTAAAACATTTTTCTTAAGTTGATTTCCTCATCTTTTTTTATGACACTGATTTCCTATTTATTTCATACATTATATATATATATATATATATGTGTGTGTGTGTGTGTGTGTGTGTGTTTCATACTATCTTAATCCAATATATTTACATCAATATTTTTACATGTTTTAAAAAAAATATACATATCAAATCCACACACACATATAAAAAATCTTTCATGTTTTTTTAACATTTATATATGAATATTCAAATGTTTATATATATATATATATTACTAAACTTCTCAATCAAAATATATTTTTATACATTTTTTAAACAAATATACATATCAGATATACATATATACATATATTTTAGAAACCTGACACATTTTTTTAAACATTTATATATGAATATTCAAATGTTTATATATATATATATATTACAAAATTTCTTAATCAAAATATATTGTTACACATTTTTTAAACAAATATACTTATCAAATCTATATAAACACACACACACATCAATAACCATATATGTTTTATAAACATTTAAATATGTATATTCAAATGTCAAAAACCTTACACGTTTTTAAAAAAAGTTCATATATGTATATTCACATGTTAACACACACACACACAAAGTTGTATTTTTTAGAGACTTAGTGTTTCATGCATTCTATATTAAATCTATTTGTAAATTCTCGAGGAGTTACATTATCTTCTCCTTAAAAAAATTTCACCCTCAAAATTTGAAATTGAACTTTGAAAGTTAATGGTAGGTACTTGAAAATTCTTTGATGGGAAACCCACATCAACAATATGGTTACACTACTAGAAAAATACCCTATACTAACGGTTTCAAACCATTGGTATAGGCCTCCAAAACATTGGTATATCCTATACGAACGGTTTGGAGAACCGTTGGCTAGTATGTCGTGGGGATAGGTCTAGACCAACAGTTTTCAAAACCGTTGGTGTACGTAATATGAAAAATCTATACCAATGGTTCCATAAAACTGTTGGTATATATATTTCAAAAAAGAAGCATTATGTTGGTTTTGATCCCAGTACGTCCAGTTTATGATTGAACGACCTAACCACTAACCTAACTTGACTTTTGTGAACATAAAATCATAAATAAATATATATATATATATATATATATATTATCATAAATATTTTAAAATTTGATTTATTTCGTGTTCTCTGTAAGAAGATTCCATAGAAAATACATGTAACTATACCAATGGTTCTCAAAACAATTGGTATAGACCTATACAAACGGTTTTGAGAACCGTTGGTATAGATTCTTTTATTTTGGGACTTATACCAATGATTTTGGACAAACCGTTGGTATAGGGGGGGACCTATACCAACGTTTGGGGGAAAACTGTTGGTATATGGTCTCTATTATGGACCTATACCAACGGTTTGGCCAAAACCGCTGGCATAGGTCCATATAAATGACCTATACCAACAGTTTTGGACAAACTGTTGGTATATGTCCAAATTAGCGACCTATACCAACAGTTTTGGCAAAACCGTTGGTATATGTCCATATAAGTGAACTATACCAACGGTTTGCTCAAAACCGTTGGTATATATCATATTTCAAGTAGTGTTAAAGAATCCTATTAATAAGAGGAAAGAGAAATGAATTAGTTAATACAAAACAACGCATTCTAATTGGACAACATGGTCATGGAAGAATAATCAAAAAAATAATGAAATGACATTAAACTCTAAAACCCCATACAAAGATCAACTTAAACCACTTCATAAATGTGTATAATTCAAAAATATAATGATTCAACACATTATAATGAAGGTCTCTAAATTTTCATGATAAACTTATCATTAACCCTTAATCAACAAGAATCATCTCTAAAATTCACATACCAAACATGTGAATAACTTCATCATGTATCCTCTTGAAATATGGTAATAACATGAATTACCGTAAAAACCATATTGGAAACATGAATTATTTCGTATTCTTTAAGTAAGATACATTTTATTGGATATATTTTTTAAATCCAAAAGTGATGTAAACTTCATTGAGGATAGCATAGAACACTTCTGGACAAGTCAATAATCAGTTCCAAGGTAGTCAGTACTTATCCGAATCAATCATTTCATCATCATTATCTCAACATCAGATATATATTAAGGGTTGTATTTCCCTCAATCATGTTTTTTTTCAAAAAAGTTTAACTTTATATTGAATCACTTTTCCTTTATACCATTCATCATACGACCTCAAATCCTTAATGAATGAGTACTGCAGTACAATCCTTATATATCTCATAATTCATACAACCAGTACATTACTGACAAAATATTCAAATGACATGATTCTTGACTAGGAATATTAATCATTTTACTTCATCTGCGATAACATCATAACTTGATAATTATCCAAAATCATCATTTGGGGTATATTCCTTTGATGCTTGGTACATTGATTTTCTTAGTGTTCCATCTACTTACAGTTGATGCATTGTACATTAGAAACCATTTTCTTAACCTTAAAATCATGATCTTGGTTTCCTTTTTCTCCACACTTATAACAAACTCATTCCTTTCATGCATTAATCAGGGTGATTCTTTTCACAGTTATCACATGTGAGAAAACACTTCATTCCCTTCTTCCCTTTATCCCCGTATCTCTCTGCCATCCTCTTATTCTTTTTCTTCCCTTCAATGCCATAGGACTCATAGAAATTTTTACATACCTTGTTAACACATGATATTATTTCATCATATGATGAGGATACTTGGGAGACAATCTTCCTTTGAAAAGATGGCTTAAGACCATTAGAGATATGATTCTTCTTACTCTTCATATCACGTGCATTGGTGAAGTTCTCATTCCTTCTACTAGGTTCTATTTCTAATCAATTCCATATTATATATTAGCACATAAAATTATGAACTCTCTATAACTCTAAACATGGTATAACATATAACATAAATTTATGCATTTTAAATCCTAGAACCATATACTTTGGTTACTTTGGGGGCATAAATCCTTCGTAATGTTGGGTAAATAAAATTTGAATTATCCTAAGCATATCACTCAATAGTGTCAAACCATGATTGCTGCAAGACCCCTTGTTGTGTACCGGGATACCCCGGGTCAAGCCCAAAACTCATTGTCGGAGTTTTCACTCCTAGGTACATCTGTGCCAGAGCCACCTCTACTTGTTTGTATCCAGACAAGGATATATTTTCTAGAAATATCCACATAATCTATTTCTTACCAAACTTCTACGATGTTCTTGTCTATTTATCCTCAAAGACCATCTTAGGGATTTGTTCCCTAACCTACATTTTCTAAATATAGTTCCCAAGATTTCTACTAAACTTTCTCTGATACCAACTGTAACACCCTGATCCCAGAAGCTCGGAGCCAGTGCATTATTTTAATACATTGGAATGATTACAAGGAATCAAATCTTGAAGGACCGATTAGTTTAGTAGTCTTGAAGAAAGTAGATACATACATGGAACCCATTTTAAATTTTTAAAGGAAACAAAAAATGATACACAACAAAAGCTAATAAACTGAATCCTTGAAAACTAAATAAATGATCTATTCTTCATAACCTGGGGAAGGAAAAAAAAAATGAAAGGGGTGAGCCCAAATGATCAGTAAGGGTTAATCAATACAGCAGAAGATAACATAAACATAAACATTAAGCATGGTGAATATGTAAAACACATGCCTTTAAAAATAAACTTGAACGCATTATGGAAGAAATAAGAGTTGAATAAATAGTGCCATAATAAAACATAAACATGAGTATTCTACTAGTCGAATAACCATATGAACCATCAATAATATTTTCATAAAGAGGGAATTCATAATGCGAGACCTCATAACAATACCGTCAAGGCCTCATTCCAAGACCATAAATAATCATTTTGTCAAGGCCTTATGCCAAAACCGTAGTTTACCTCATGAGACCTACCAATGCATCGAGAGGCTATAGCGGACCCCAACCAACACTTACTAAGTACAATGCATTCTTCATATGAATGAGGATAAAAACAAACAACATACACATTTATATTGAAACTATCATATGAAATATAAATAACTTTCCTTGAACATTAACCATAAACACTAACCATTCAGAGTAAATTGGTGAATGGTTTTAAGATAGCACATCCACAATAAAAATAATCATAAAACATTTAAATAAATACGGTAGATGATATCATAAGATATAAACCTTAATGAAGCACAAGATTCATCAAAGGAAATTGGCATAGATGAAAATAATTTTAAATGAGACCATTGAAATGTCCCTGAGGGAAATAATCGTTAAACATTCCAAAGTGTCTCATACCACCTTGAAACATTCAAATTATAATCCCTTAAAATATAATGAGAACAAGGAGACTATTGAGATGATATACTAAAGGTCAGTATATACACCACAAGCAATGAATAAGTGGTAAACAAGGCATATATCTCATAAAAGTTAAAGTGAGATGAGAAAAATCATTTTTTTCTTTGGAAAGAAGAGTTGTTTTGGAAAATCATTTTTATTTGTCATTAAATCAGATTGTAAACATGTACATCCCAAAAAAGAAGAGGGAAGAACATTTAAATTATATTTTAGGCTTAAAATATCTCCCATTTAAGTGAAATCATGTAAAAAGATCTTTTAAAGAAGCTGTAGAAGTAAAACATTTTAGTGCAGTTTTAGGAAAATATTAAAGAGATTTTAAAACGAAAAGGAATGTTTGATTTCATAAAACCATAAATGAACCAAGATTTTTTTTCTTGATAAAATTTTTACTTTTACAAAAAAAATAATGACATGGAATAGATTACATTGTGCACTTGAAAATAGGTAATAATTTGAGAAGTTCCCTTTTATCGGGAATAATTTTTGAAAGATTCTTTCAAAACATATAAATACCATTAATTGAAAGTAAGATTTTAGTTGGTACAAATATATAGAACATTTTCATAGAATATATGTGGAGTACATATAAATAAATAAGAATTTAAGTGGAGTATAAAATAAGTGTAACCCGAATGAAAATGGAGGTTTAGGTCGAAAACCCTTAAACTTTGTAATCAATTGAATCGTATGCCCCAAAATTAATAATCATTAAATGATACATTGAATATCATGAAAATAAAGAGATTAATGATCTTAAATATCAATGGGCAGTATACATACACTATACACAAGAAATGGTAGTGAATAAGTAATATCTCACAAAAATAAAAGTGAGGTGAGGAAACCCCTTACCTTAAGTCCGAATATGTTCCACTCTTGAACATAAAGTCCTAGAATATGAAATTAGACTTATTAATAACTTAATTCAGAACCTATTAAACTCTTATTTAGTTTATCATGATTTTATTAAGCACATTATAACCTTATTTATTAGTTATAAGATTGAATTTTATCATCCCGGAGTGTTTGTTTTCTTGATTTTCATAATCGATTCACTTGTTTTTAAGTAACAGAGTTCATGTGGAATGGATGTAAATCTTAAGAATTGAATTTACAAATTATTTTTGAACATATATAGGTGTTAATGGTCATTTATATCATTTGGTTACATGGAATGAGGATGAATTATTAGATGAAATATTAATGATATTCACCTAGATTATTTTTGCAGTATTTTGATTATTAAGAACTAGTTTGGACATACGATTTAATAACATGTACGTATACAAGTTCTTGAATGTTAAATAGGTTATTATACATATATTATAGTCCGTTTCAACCATCAAAATGGTTTCATGAACAGTAATGAAGTAGAAATTTAAGAATGGAACTTCATCGTCTATGAAAGTTGTAAATTGGAACCTCACGGACGATAATTTCGTTTATAAAATAAAAGAAAGAGAGTGTAAGAATATTGATGATGGTTCATCCATTCACATGATATAATTCCAGTATTTAGATGATAATGGAGTTATCATGGTCATTTAGATAGCGGAGGTGAGGAGAAGATAACTATAGAAAGGAACTTGAAATGAAAATAAAAGAAATAAAATGTGAATTTACCTCTTGAATCCACCTCTTTGAGAATCTCTTAAACGGAAGGGGTTTTGGTGTTTTGGAAAGACCAAGAGCTTCTTGGACATGGGGAGTGACTAGGGAAGGGTATTTGGGTAGAACATTGAGGAACTTCAAGACTTAGAGAAGTGAGGAGAAGAGGGAGTGAGGGGGGGTTTATAGTGGAGGAGAGGAGTGAATTTTGAACATTTTATTCATTATTTTATTAATTCCCTCAAGACATCCAATAGTGTTGTTTTAATGTGACCCTTAATAGTAATAAGTGTATGTGAGTTCTATCAAAGTGTCCATTCATCACTCATAATGTGATAAATAGTGTATTTAACTGATAATTTGTATATATGGTATTTTACCGTTCATAAAAAATTCATGAATTTTAAAAAAATTACAAAAAATTCACCCTAACCATTTCACGACGTGTTGAATTAAAAAATGAGCTCCATATTTTGAAAATAATTTTATAAATATTTTTAATTTATTTTTTAAATAAAATCATAATTTATTTCAAAAAAACAACTTTAAAACTATAACTCATTTTATAACACCTTGAGAAATTAATCAAGCTCCCATATAATTATCCTATAACCTTAAGATAATAATGTAAAAATTTATGATTTAATTTTATGAAAATACATTTCTATATTAAATTATTAAATTAATCATAAAATTGTAATTAAAATATTTATGACAAAAAAATACCAATACTTATACCATGATCATTTTTTCACTTATAAGATGTCAAAATTTCATTTATACATTCATGGGTGAAGTTTCTATTTTTTTCCAATTTACTATTCATTACTATTTACTACTATTCATAAGGGTATGTTACTATTAATCAAAAACCATGTTTTTTTTATCAGACTCAAAATACCTTACTAAACGCAACCGTGTATGTCAGTTTTTCAAAATTCAAATCATAGAGGTGAAAAATTATGTTTACTTGGCTAGGTTATAATAAAGTGGTGTTTTTTAGAGACTTAGTGTTTCATACATTCAATATTAACTTTATTTGTAAATTTTTGGGGTGTTACAGGGATGTTGGAAAAAACACCCCCAGTGTAATGATACAGGTGTTAGCACATAGTGCTCGATGTGGGTGGGGTTCGTATATAAACCAATGGGAATATAAAAGTATATACATATAGCCGCACACAAACCCAACCTACGGATTCATAGCAAAACACTAACCAACTCAAAATATCCCCACTTTTGTTTCCACCTTTAAATGCATAACACCAGACAATCCACAAACCATATTTCATATTTCTAACCAATTCCATTATCCAACCCATTCATTTCAATATTATGCATAAACCATATTAAACTACACAACCCATCATTTATTTATACATTAATAATTTCCATCCCATTAACCAAAACAAACATGAACCATTTTATTCAATATTAAATAATTATTTATTCCATCACTACTTTGTCATCTAGAATAGAGAAACCACACATCACAAGAAACTAATCATCTCCATCACACCATCACCTCGCCACCCCAAAAGCAAAGCCAAAGAACCCCACCTTTCCACCCAAAAGCATGGTCAAACAATCGCCACGTCGTCGCCCCAAAAGCACAGTCAAACAACAAACCACTTCACTGCCTCAAAAGCATAACCAAACAACCACCGCTCGAAAATCATGGACAAACAACCACCACCTCACCACACAACTAAATTAACACCACCTTACTACCTAAAAAGAATGGGCAAAAAACCATCACCTCAGCACCACAAAAGTATAACCAAATATCACCCATCAACCCCACATTTCATCGAAAACATACATCATCGTCCCACAACATGACCACACATCAATACATCAAATATCATTTTATAGATTTAATAGTGTGGATTTTATCACATTCCGCTTTATTTTAGGGGTGTTTTCACACAAGCCAAATCCTTGGGAAACCATTTCATTATCCAAATATAAGTGGGTATCCAATTTCCATTTTAGGGTGATATCAAAAAATCACAACAAACCAAAACAATACTACCAAAGTGAATCCCCAATAAAAGAACAAAAGAAAACCATGGGGAAAAGTGAAATCACTCACCACATATCGTTAACTAACAACCATCAGAACCAATGAATTGAAGCAGGAGGAAGGGGGCTAGAAGATCCTCCCAAGTCACCTAGGGATATTCCAAAAGAGAGAGAGAGGGGGCAGCTGAATGAAAGGAAATTCGGCCAGAAGGGTTATAAAATAACCTGAAATCTAGTCGTTTCACATCATGTAAACATTACATGATGTGTAATCCATGGGTTTTCTAAAGTCTCATCTTTCATTAAAAATCACGTCACCTCGACATTTATTAAACACATATTTTGAATTCCACTTTCATGCCATGTAATCCATATCACGAGTTCCCCCTCTTCTGATTTACAAGTCGTGAACTCACCGGTTGTACAAGTCGTGAAACACCGGTCCACGTCGTGTAAACGTTAATGATGTGAATTTCCTATAACAGCTCTATTGAACCTCCAGCCTCCATCAAAAACTCTCAAGTCCTTGTACAAACACCTCCAACAACCAAAACTAGCAAACAAATAGGTCAGTAAGGCACGAGTTGTTACAATAATTCCTCCCATTTCATGAGATTTTTATACCCTCAATGCCAGTTGCTAACCTAGGGCTAACTGGAGGCGGGACTCAGGGGGTCGTTTTCTCTCTTCCGTCAATACAATATTTTTGGTGGGTGGGGGTCGTGACAAAGTGGTATCATAGGTGATGGTTGAGAGATATAATGAAGTTTGAAGTTAGGAATAGTGAATATTGCATGGGTTGGTATAAAAATAGTGCTAGTTGACCTTGGTGCATGACATAAGCAAGAGAGACCGGCTAGGGCACGAGATTTTAGGGCCTCCCATGATCCAGTGCATGGACTCTAAGCTTATTGAACAACCAAGTGTGGTGGTCCTATTTTCAGGGTAGAGACATATGAGAGGTACATGCATCATTATAAATTTTGTTCTTGTTTGATTTGGGTTGTTTTGGGAAGGTTAAAATGAAAAAAGAGAATTAAAATGAATCTAAATAAAATTATACACTACCGGGCTTAGAAATTCTTATTTTCTTTTCATCCATGGCTCATGTTCGTTGTCCGCATGTGGCTCAAGAAGTTGAGGTTCAATAGGCCAATCTGGTTGATCGTCGTAGGGTTGATCCGACAGAGGATGATGAGGCTTGGTAGAGGATGTTATACGCTTTCCAGTGAAAGGATTTGAGGAAGTATTAAGGAAGCATTTCAGATGCGGAGATAGAGAGATGGCTAGACGATCTTGAGATCACTTTCAGTTTTATCCAAATCCAATGGGATATTGGGTCCCATTGGTAGTTATTCCAATGTGAGGAGCTATGTGTTAGTGGTGGACACTATATATGGGAGAGCGGAAGGAGGAAAATGTTTCATGGATCGACTTTCAGAAGGAATTATAGGTAGAGTTCATTTTGTTGTCCATGGAGGCAGTGAATAGGTAAGAGCTTCTTTCTCTTCAGAAGGGGAGTATGTTAGTGTGAGAGTTGGGGATCACATTCAAGGAACTTTTTCATTTTTCTCTATATCTTTTTATAGATGAGGAGTCTCATGCGATACGTCTTCAGGAGGCACTCTATACTTCTATCCAGTATGCAGTTACTCCTTTTATGTTGTAAATGTATCTGGAGTTTCATTAAAGGTGAAGGTGATTGAGAAGATGCACTCATGAGGAGGTTTATTGTGATAGGGGAATCAATAGAGTTGCTCGAGGATCAGAGTTGTCAGTGGTAGTTCTCAGACACCATATCCTTTGAGGTTTCGACTAGTGGGGAGTCGACCTCAGCAGCTTCCCTTCTGGCCTTCTAGGGCTAGTGGTTTCCGTGATTTTTCTTGGGGACTTCAAGTCAGTGTGTTTTGTTTGTGAGGTTCATGGAAATTGACAAAACCAGTGCCCAATGGTTCCCCAAGCTCAGTTTGGTAGAGGTAGACAGGTTTATCGCCAGCCTCAACCATAGTTTCTAGTGAGACCATTTCAGTACTAGGGGTAGCAGGCTTATAATCCACTGAGAGGAGATGGAGTAGCTAGAGGCCAACCTCGGGATGTTCCACATGTATAGGGAACTCGACCCAAGCATGGTCATAGAGGTGGTCACCAACATAGAGGCATAGGAGTTGGGCATGGTCAGTTGCACGCAGCGGTTGTGGTAGTGCCGGAGGGGTTAGAGATCATCAGAGGTGTGATTCACTTGTTTAGTACCATTGTTTGTTCCTTGTTTGATTCAGGAGCTTTGCACTCCTTTGTTACACCCACATTAGTTTGTGCTCTGGGACTACATGTAGAGAGGTTTCTCATCCTCTAGTGTTGAATACACTAGTCGGAGGCCATACCAGCTTGTTTAATGTATGTCAGGGGTGTAGACTGATGATGAAGCCACATCAGTCCCATGGGGATCCTTTCTTGCTACATATTCAACCGTAAAATATCATCCTAGACATCGATTTTCCGTATTCCATGTGTGATATTATTGACTGCTTCCGTTGGAGAGTTGTGTTCTTAGATATAGATAAATAGTATGTGGTTTTCATTGTTGAGTAGGGTTGTTAGGTGGGCATTCAACATATGGAGCCCCTTATTTCTTTGATGACTGAGTTTTTGATGGAATTAGTAGACGCTGGGATAGTGGAGGTCCACGGGGCATTGGGGAGTTTATAGATGTGTTTCTTGAGTAGGCTTTGACATTACCCCCTCGAGGTGATGTTGAGTTCAAGATACACTTGCAACCGGGTGCCTCCCCAATTTTGATGAATCCTTATCAGATGAAACCTTATGAGTTTTGGGAGTTGAGGATTCAGAAAAATGATCTAATATAGAAGTGTTTTATCTGGACCAATGTGTCACTATGGGGTGCTATAGTTTTGTTCACCAAGAAGACTGATGGTAGTCTAAGGTTGTGTATGGACTACTAGATGTTGAATCAGGTGACGATCAATAATAATTACCCTCTTCCAAGGATATATGATCTTTTTGACTAGCTGAGAGAGGTGAGTTGGTTTCCTAAGATCAATCTTCGGTCAGAATATCACCAGTTGATGGTGAAAGAGGGTGATATCCTGAATAATGTCTTCAGATGCAGGTATGGAAACTTCGAGTTTGTGGTCATACCATTCATTTTTATGAACACACCAACCATGTTCATGTTGCTTATGAACTCCATGTTCTCTGGAAATTTGTCCAAGTGTAAGTTTTGGGCATGAGAGGTGTATTTCCTCGAACATGTGGTGTCTTAGTAGGGTGTGGCGGTATAGCCGTCGAAAGTCAAGGCATTTGTTTCTTGGGAAGCAGCCAAGAACATAGAAGTAATTCTTAATTTTCTTGGTATTTTAGGCTATTATCGGAGGTTTGTGTTTGATTTCTCTTAAGATGAAGTCATGTTGATAGAGTTGAGCAGGAAGGACCAGACCTTTTATTGGACTGGTTAGTGCCAAACAACATTCAGTTACTTTAAGGGAAATTTGGTTAGTGCTCCAGTGCTTTAGTTTCCTGAGGAGGGTGTGATGTTTGAGGTATTTTGTGATGCTTTCCATCTATGCTTGCGATGCATGTTGATGGAGTAGAGAGCAGTGATCTTTTATGGGTCTAGGAAATTATGTCCCCATAAGCATAATTATGCCACCCATGATCTGGAGTTGGATCCAGTGATGCTTGTGTTGAAGTTGTGGTGACATTACCTCATTGTGGAGTGCTTTGTGATCTTCACAAATCACAAGAGATTGAGGTACATCTCAATGTGATCTGAATTTGCAGTGCAGAGGTTGATGAAGTTTCTTTAGGATTACGATTTTTAGATCTTCTACACCATAGGAAAAAAGAATTTTGTGGTCGATGCTTTGAGCAGGATGTCGTGGAAGGATGTTGTTCAGGTGTCTTGGGATGCTTGGAGAGAAATGGAGGAGTTGTAAGTCATGTTCATAGAGGCAAGGGGGATAATGATAGAGGATGTTTGTTTCAGTTGATGGTGTAGTATTCTCTGATGTGGCAGGTGGAGGAGTCTCAGTGGGGAGACTCAGAGGTAGAGGTGATGTACGATCGTGTTGACAATGATGATGTTCCAGGGGGATAGTCAAAGAATGATCAAAACCAGATATTGTTTCATGGGAGGTTGTTTATTCTGGTAGCGATGCAGGAGAGAGTTTTTCCTGAGAGTCCCAACTCACCTTTGGCGGTACACACAGGATTTTCCAAGATGTACCGTAGTCTGAGCATACTGTTTTGGTGGCTTGGGATGAAATGAGTGGTGGTAGAGTTCGTGGTGAGGTGTTTAGTTTTCCAGTAGGTAAATGTCGAGCATCATGTTCCTAATGGTTTGTTGCAGCCTTTGGATGATCCCAAGTAAAAATGGGATGAAATCTCGATAGATTATTGTTTTATGGTTACTCTGAGCTTAGAGAGGTTGTGATGATATTTGGGTGATCATGGACCCGTTAAAGAAATCAGCCTACTTCATTGTGAACAAGGAGTCAGGCACAATAGAAGTTTTGGCTAAGAGGTATGTGGATTAGGTTGTGTGGTTTCATGGAGTTACATTATCCATTATCTCAGATCGAGATGAACATTTTACCTTGCAAGTCTGGTGGGGATTACAACATGTTTTTGGCATCCAGTTATGCCTCAACAATTCTTTTCATCATCAGACAGACAAGCAGACTATGTGGACCATCCAGACGCTAGATGTTATGTTATGGGTGTGAATCTTGGACTTTGGTGGTGTTGGGTTAGTGTTGTTCGATCCGTTCTGGATGATTATTGGGTTGAATGCTTCTGGACCATACTGTGCACCAGGCCACAACTTTGTGGGTCGAGCTCTGCGATGAGCTCGTTGGGTGTTGCAGAGGCAACACACCCTTGCTCTGGGGGACAAAGTTCCCCGACACAAATTTTGGGGCACTATAACAACTCTAACAACTGCAGCATAGTTGACCGACTGAATCCGACAGATCACTGTAGTAGTGCTAACTTTTGGCATGACTACTATAACAGGTCGGAATTTGGAGTCCATAGTACTATAGCGATGAGAACATCCAGCCACGGAACACAATAGCATCATGGACCTAGGTGGTTGTGACACTGTAGTGATGTCGAATTCTTGCCACCTTTCACTGTAGCACAACATACTTCCTATACGGTTGGTGGAATAGTACTTCATTCTCCTTATTATCCCATTTTGGGTTTGGGTTTTGTGTGTGCTTAAGAACCTTGAAACTCTTTGTAATTATGTTCTCCCGAATATAGAGAAATTTATGATTCTCTGTGGATGTAGGGATCATTTCCTAAACCACGTGAATCTATGTGTACAAGATCTTCTTCTTATTCTTCTTCTTTTATTTTTTTCCCTTTTACTCTTCTGTGAATTGTTTTTTCACTTCGTTTCTCCCAGCGTTTCCGCAAAATGTGGATCTTGCATAAGACACCTACCTTTGGTCTAGTTTGTGTACAATAATAGCTATCACTCATCCATCGACATGGTTCTATTTAATGTGTTGTATGGGAGACCATGTCATTTTATGTTGTGCTAGATAGAGGTTGGGGAGACAACATTTCTTGGTCCTGATGTGGTGAAGAGCACAAGAGAGAAGGTTTAGTTGATTAGAGAGAGGATGAATGTTGTACAGGAAAAACATAAATCTTATGCTGATCATGGATGGAGGCCCTTGGAGTTCGAGTTTGGGGACCACATATTTTTAAAGGTTTTCCCTCGATGAGGGAAGTGAAGATTTGACATGGGGAGTAAGCTTTCTCCCAAGTTTGTTGGACCCTTTGAGGTGTTGGGGAAAGTTGCTAAGGTGACATATCGGTTGTCATTGCTACCAAGACTAGAGAGGACCCATAACTTCATCCACTCCTTTCACCTTCTTTGGTATCTTCATGATGACTCCCGTGTCGTTGAATGGGGAGAGTTCAATATCGAGGACGCCACAATGTTTGTAGAGTGGCCAGTAGATATAAAAGATCGTTAGGAGAAAGTGCTACGAGGACGAACCATCCCTTTGATTTGCATGTTGTAGAGGCATGGTGGCATGGAGGTGAGTACTTGGGAGCCAAAAGTGTTGATCCATTCCCAATACCTAGAGATGTTTTGAGTTTTTATTTGATTTGTTTTTCTTTGTGATGTGATATTTGGATCCTTCTATTTCTTGAGATGTGCTGATTTTCTTGATGTATGATGTGTGATAATGTTCCGACATATGAAAAGGGGAGGACCTAATTCCTAAATGAGACACATAAACTGTTATGAAATTAAACCTGTGCGGGCGAGTCAGTACCACCCGGAGTAGATAGTATCTTGACATAGAGGATGGAATTCCCCGATTTGTATGTTTGGGGTAGTGCAGTTTTTTGGTTGTAGAAGTTGTTGATTGGGGTTGTGTGGAGGTTGGATGGTTGTGGTGATGTGGATGTGTAGTGATGAGGTTGTGCGAGATGATTTGTGTCCATTTGGTTTGGAATGTTTGTCTAGCAGTAGTGTTTGAGGTTTGACAAGATCGTTGAGAGGTATCTTGTGTGTGGTTGTTCGGATCCCTTTCTTTTTCTGGGACTGGTTTGATTCTCAGGGGAGAGAATAGTTTGAGAGGTATTTGATGTAATGGTTTGTTACATTGCCAGTTTTGGGTGTTAAAGGTGTTCCAGAGGAGGTTTGAGGAGGTTTTGGGAGCTTTCAGTGGAGGTTGGTGCTGCAACAGGGCTACTGCGGGAAGTTCACGTTGTGTAATGTCAACACAATGTGTAAAGGTTGTTTCTCCCCTAGCTATTGAAGCTCCTACCAGGGTCACAATAGAAGCCAATGGGCCGTGGAATTTAAAATTTTTTATCATCAAGATGATGATACTTGTCATCTTTGACGATCCGAGCTTCGGTACCGTCCAAGTATCTCACGTAATTAATCAGAGCACTAAAAATAAAACTGAAATCATACATTTTACAGATATAAAGTTACGCTCGACACCTATTTGTCATCGACGATCATTGCATGAAGGATTCGAACCTGAATCCCTCTAGATCATCCACAGATGCTTCAAAATCCATAGGAGTACTGATAATCAGATTCCGGGTGTTAGCGTGGTAATCCAATGATGCCTTCAATGTCTCGACGATCATCAATTCGATGTACCTTCGATGCATGAAGATCAGCTCGATCCGATTACTCAGATCGATAGCTTCTCTTTCTAGAAAGTGGGAGAGGAGAGATCTGCTATGTATTTCTCACCATGAATAAGGCTAAACATGATCTTCTCTCCACCTATTTATAGTGGATGCCCAAAATACTTGGTAGTGTTCCTTTCCCCGTTTATTTAACATCCACTAAATAACTAAATATGACGAACTAAACTGTGTCATAAATATTTATTCATTATTTTATCATATGCTTGTAATATATTAAAATATATTACGTGATAAACCCAAGTCATTAACACAACTCTTAATTCCCGCTTAATATTAAACAAACCTAAAATATTAAAATAATATTTGTTTGAATAATATTTTATCATAATTAATGTACATGTAAATACATCTAATAAATTAATTCAATACTAATTATTCTTTACTTGAATAATTTTAGTTTATTTGTTTTTCAATGATCGATAACTTGGACAACATTCAAACCCTGTGGTGGGGCCCACCATGTTTGGTATACCTATTCAATTGAATAAGGAGGATTTTTGGAAAATGCTATTGTGTGTGACCCTCTAGGACCTTATCTCGATAATAGTGAATAAATTCCACTAACCAAGAGCGGTGTCTAGCAACCCATCAAGGCTCCTAAAGAGATAAGGATTATCATAGCAATGACAACCAACCTATGAACACTTAATATGTATAATCGCTTTTTCTTTAAATTTCTTATAAAGCAGGATGCACACTTGTGTCGTCATCCTTTTCATACTTTATTATTTTTTAATCTAACCAGATGGATTTTCCTTTCGACTACTTTGGCCAAAGACTTATGAAGGTAGTACCTTCCTGATCAACCAAGCTTGAGATATATAACTTCCTTAACGTGGAAGCAACAAATCCTTTCTTGACCATTCAACCAATGTCATACCACCAATGATGCACCCAACACATGTTACCTTTCCATGATTTCATTATCAAGGTTTTTTCCTTGCATCAAAGTACGTGATCAAATGACACACACCAGTAATAATCTCAAGTCAGGAGGCCAATACACATGATCGTAGTTAGGAACAACCAATGACACATGAAACATGTGGTGTTCCTATTGGTAGGTCTGTTCTCATGATCTCGCTACTAGAGATCACCAAGTGTGATCTTCATGAGAAGAAGTCTCAATGCTTATGAGCCCCCAACACCTGATAGTCAGAAATATACTCTGTTCAGTCAGTAAGATCTATCTAGACCATATGACCTTTGTTTAATATGAATGTCATAGTATCTCAAGGTTCTCATTATCATCTGGGATCTGCTTTAACCTTTTGATACAACAATTAATCTATGGACATTACCATTATAATAGTGGATTCAGAAAATTGTACACTATAATGGTAAGTATACATCATGTATATCTAACTATATGTATGATATGGTAATCAAAAGTACCATTCAAGTGGGGTCTAGGGCACCCACTATTACAACACTCCCACTTATACTAGAGTCAAATTGCTAACGAACCTTGTTAGCTCTCACATGATAAATATCATGTTTCTGTTGAGTCACAACTTTAGTTGCTGGTTATGCCACGTTACCATCGTGTGGCTATTCTGCTATATGCGACCTCACCTCCATGAGCAAAACTTCTCAAGAGATGGAAACCCCAAGTATATCCCTTTAGTGCATTGTAAAAACACGACATCTTGGCTAGTACCAATAACCGAATTATTATTATGATAAAACATTATTTGGTAGGTGCGATTCCAAGAATTATAGTTGGAGGTGATTTGGAGGGCCCAAGAATGATTTTGAAGAAAATTAGGCCAAACTATGAAAGATTTCAAGCACATAAGTGGAATCAAATGCACACTTATACTAATATGTGCATCCTATTTGAATTAGATTTTTTGGGATGATCCAAAATTTATTGGGATAAAACATTCATGAATGAACCCTATCCTAGTTCTGCCATCTGGTGGCCCAACCGTATTGATCTGTCCAAGGAAACGAATCTGCCTGAAGTCAAAAGTTGTGTATATATTTATTCCATATCTCAGGCTTTAGCTATCCAAATGATGCCAAATTTTTAGTGGAGTTATTCAATATTTGGGGAAGAACTTTTTAGTTTTTTAAAAAGTGAGTAAGAGTGTGTAGATATTGAAAACTATGGTCCATGTGGTTTCTCAATACCAGGGTTCCCAAAACCACCTTCTAATTTTCCCATAAATTGACACCTTGGGAACCCCATTTGTAAGTTCAACCAAGAGGTAATGATTTGTTATTTTAGAGACATAAAGGATTCTTATCCTCATCCAAGAAGTTCTATAGGCCCCTATCCTCATTGGGGGATCAAGGATGAATGAAAAGTTCCACCCAATCCTCTTCCTCCTCTTAATGGTAGGCTAAATATTAGGTGATCATTACGAGGGGGATGCACACTTGAAGAGGGAGATCTGGAACATAATTATATACTATTTTGGTGTATATTGTTGTTTTTAATTATTCTTTTAGATTTTTATTATCTTTTTTGATGCATTTAATTGAACCAATTTTTATTTCATAAATGATTGGTGTGTAATTTTAAGTGTGTTACTTGTGTTGTTTTGATTAGACTACATAATAATCCTCTTATTTAAAAAAAATTGAGATTTTTGGGTTTCTTAAAAAACCTTTAAGCATGATAAGGGGTTGGAACTTTAATACATGACTATTACGTCATGGTTTAGTCCTATTTTCATTATTTTAGTGGGTTGTGGGTACCCAAGATCATAGTTAACCCTCAACCAAAGGATCACACCAAAAACCTAGTAATAAATTATGAATAATGAAATTTTCAAGTGGTCTAGTAAATTAGAAATGATCACATAATCCTTATATTTTTTTCAAATCCAATTCTTTTTCAACTATTGAACTCTTTAAATTAAGTCATTTTATTTTTAAAACTATTTTCAAAACCACCTCCCCTTTTAGTCACTTTTATTAAAAATTCACACTCTATACCCATCAACACTCCTTGGTAAATGACCTAAGGTCCACCCTAGTCTATAAAATCATCTTTAAATCCTAATCAATTTGAAATTTTATGATAAAACATTCATTTCCATAAAATAATTTTCATCGTCAATGGTTTGGATAGACTATCATAAGATGAGGATGAAGTGAATAGAAGCATAATGCCCCAATATCTGATTTTTATGTGAGAATATGCCTCTTCCATAACCCGAAAAAGTATAGTGAGGCTCTTAATAAAGTCTATTATAGAGTATTGTGGTAGTCATATGGCTCAGGGTACTGAGCTATCGGGAGTGCCAAAATCTCAACCTTTCTACACTACTAGTTGACGACATCAAGGTTCTTTGGGATCCATGGGTAAGTCAACTATTGATCATGGAGGTGGTAGAACAACACCTAGATGATCAAGTGGAAACACACAACCTTGTCATCTATAAGGGACTCTGAGATGACAAAGTATGAAGTATTTGGAATAAAAAATAACATTGATAGCTGATCGGAGGCCAAAACATCCTACAAGACCTCTTGCATAGAGGAAGGGTCCTATACTTGGATGGCCCGGGGTCCGATTGGAGTGATCCAAGATAGGGGAGGTGACATTGATGTAGAATGGTTCTTGTCACGAACTGAATCTAGTCTCCATCAAAACCGGCATCATACCTAGCCTGTGATAAGGCTCAAAGGGTGTTCCTGATCCCCACGGGCTGGCACAGGTGTTTGGGTATCATAAAATAAAAATTGGGAATGATTTACCCAAGTTTATAAACATACAACGACAAACAAATATAATAAGAAATCTAGATTTTTCAAGCCAAAAAATCATTTAATAAATTTCAGAATTGAATTACACAATTTAAAACAATGTTCAAAGACCATTAAAAAGGTTCAAAACCAAAACAAAAGACATCACAGGAACATCCAAATGGCAAGAGGCACCACCCTCAAGCCATCTCTACAACACCGCATCACGATAGACTGCTAAAAACCTGAACCATTGGCACAAAGGTTGTACCCAAACCTACGAAAAAAATAACAAAGTCTAATTACACCCAATGGTGTATATAAGGAATGAGCCAAATCCCAGTAGGATACTACCACTAAAATATTCCATGTGATAAACATTAAAATATGAAACGTTTGTAAATTTTCATAACATGAAATGCTAGTAAAAATTTCTAAAAGATGAAAATTAAAATAGTTTTCGAGTGGGCTATTTTAAAGAATCAACACTTTTAAATAAAGTAAAAAAGCTACTGAATTTTCCATTCTAACACACTGTATTCCAAGAGTAATCATAAATCATCTAATGAGCACAAGCACTGGGAAATAACCCCTAGGCACTATCTCACTGTGGGTCCCAGGTACCTCGTATCTCGGTGAAAGTAACCATCACAATATCCATTCTCATGCACATGAGCCACTAGTAGGGATAATACCCATAATCTAGTGGTACCCCATCATCATCATCATCATATTTTAGTTAGTTTTGTCAATGTAAAACTTGCTACATGAAACTAGGTCCAAACCCCACGGGATTACTAGCATACTAGTACACGTCCACTCACCTAGATACCAAAGTTTCCCTCTTGTGCTCAAATAAGTTCAACAAGCCATGAAATATAATTTTCACATGAAAATAACACTTACACATAACACATTCACTAAACATCCCACATTTGTATCACACAAGTCACGTAATCCCCCTTTTCATTCAAATTCATTTTGAAATCATACTCACACAAAAATAGCCCACAAAACTTTTCACATCTCCTTAACACTTCAAAAAATACTTTAAAAGTTTTTATAAAAACTTTCCTAGATACTACAATTCACATAACATCCCACACACATATCACATAATACTTATTTTATAAACAAAATTCATTTTGCACATCACACTCACACAAAACAGCCCACAAACGTGTTTCTCACCTTTCTTTCCATTTGATAAAACATTTCAGTAATTTATAAAACATTCTAAAAATGTTTGACATCATAAATCACCACTTTACCTTTCAAAAACCCATCTTAAGTGAACACACTCACCAAAATAGTACATGAACATCCTTTTCCCACTTTTTTAACCCTACAAATCATTTACAATTTTCACAAAACGATCCCAAGGAGTATAACTAAGTTTTGCACACAAAACCCATTTCAAAACCCCCTATGAAAGCCAAAATCACACAAAGACCCTACCAAAGAAGATTTGGAATCCCAAACAACATTTATCAAACCATTTTCATATGTTATAAAATAAACACAAATATTACCACAAGAGTTACACATGAAAAACACCCAATTTGTAGAAAAAGTGAAACTATAAAATTACCCAACTAAGAAACTCCATAAAAATGATTTTATCAAAATTAAAAACATATAATTAACATAAAATATTATTAAATGAAGAATTCTAAATCATCAAGAAATTCTTACACATGGAATCACCTCTTGAAGGTGTCAAAACCCTCAAATCTTGGTGCAAAACATCAATCACACCACCACCTCACCTCAAGGAAGGTAAAAGCAACCTAAAATCTCAAAATTTCACAAAAAATGATCAAAGTTAAACCATAGGTACGAAACCTAGCTAATGGAAATTTTAGACCTCATGAAAGGGTGAAAGAAGCCCAAAGGAAAGGGAAGAAATCAATGAGAGAAAGACTTTCTTGTATGATTTTGAAGTTTCCTCCATCAAATCTCCCTTAAAAAAGGAGTTCCAAGGGAGGGTGAAAGACCTTGGAGGCTGTATATGGAGGTAGGGCACGAAAAGGGGAATAAATGGGTGGATTTGGGTTTATCCTGGAAGGGAAAAATGGGAATTAAAAAATATTTTAAATGACCTGGACACCTTTGCACGGTTTGGCTGCACAGTTTAGTAAATCGTGCGTCCAAACCATGAGGCCTGTTATGGCCACCCAAAACCATGAAATTATCCCCCAATTTTAGGTGGGTCTAAGGAGGAATCCAAGAGGGAAATATATGCAAAATATAGAGGATAAAAAGTCCCAAAAGAAACCATCCTTTTCACCCAAAAAGTCATCCAAGACAAGGGTACAAACCACCTCAACAAATTACCACACAAGTAGTGCCACTAGGAGTGTCACTAATCCAAATAAAAAACACCACAACCTCATACCATCCCTTTAAAAAAAGAGGAGGCCAAGTACCACACAAGACTCCCAAGACTATGTTCATGGATCAATAACACATGACACACCAAAATTTCAAACCCGAAACACATGAAAACAAATAGAAATCTAAGATCCAAAAGATGATTTGAATCAAAGAATGGAATAGAAAATCCGGGTGTGAAAATTCTCCACACTATAAATATTTCCATCCCCAGAAAGCTACATTAAGGCCAACAAAAAACCAAACCCAACTGAGAAACCAAGATATACTCCTTTTCTATGCTTTACCCCCAAATTCCAAAACACCTCAAGTGATCAATTAAGGAAGGAATACTCTCACAAGCCAAAACTTAAACCACTTTTTGAAAATGATCAAGCACATTCAGACATTATACCAAAAGAAAAATCCTCAAACACTATCCAAACAAGATTTAAGTAATTTACCTGAATGAGCAACAACATTGAATAAGGTTACAATTACCTTGATTTAACGAAACCATTGGGCACTCTCCAATCCCAATGTTCACCCAAGGAAGACGTTGGTAGTTAGATAGCTCCAAATGTGTATACCTATCACCAAGCTAAGGCCAAGGAAAAATATGAGTTACTAGTATGGAGAGACACAAATGGGATCCCTGCCATAAGAACCAACCACTTTAACCGAACAAAATAGGCTGACATAGAACGACCCCAAAATTTAAAGAGTTGGGATGACCACACAGTTAGTACACACAGTTTGGGAAGTCGTATGCTAACAGTGTAGATCATTATGTCTATAAGGCATCCTAGCACATGGTCCCTACTAATCATGCAAAAACCATGTGATCATACTATATAGCCAAATTTCCAACCATTCTCCAAAAACCCAATGGAAACCAAAGTGGAAAATAATGTCATTGGGAGATAACATGGGGACGAGGCCCTCCACCTCTTTCCACCGAATGGGAACTACAGAATCAAGATGGCGACACTAGAGGTTAAAAATATTCCCATATTTCATACTGAAGATAGGAATTTGTATAAGGGTTTAAACGACCATAGGATTTCCCCTGACTACATGCCAGCTTCACTCTGATACCTATGGATGGAGCTCAAATTATTGAAGCATCATCGGCCATACAGTTAGGCTTTGGAAACCCTTAAACAGAACTTCTCCTTTTAGTGCCACAAACAACAACATCGCAACCCCAGATAGGTTCAACAAGAGATAACACACTCCAAAACTCACTCTACAGAAACCTGGCATTTCATTGAAACAAGGGCTTAGAAGATGCACACATATCACACCTTGTTTCTTCGGGTGAGAAACAATAGAAGTAAATGACACATATAAAAACCTTCCTCTAAAAAAGAGTATTTTAAAGTTTTTCCAAGGGAGTCATACTCTAAATATAACAGAGACTCTCAGAGGATTGAACGACCTTTACCATTATAGTCAAACGAGCATACGACATCACAAGGAGTCACCGAACATAACCATTACAACTGATAGAAACAATAAATTGAGGGGGGTCTTATGCAACATCCTCAAACATCGCACAATTTGAAAAAGTGGCCATAATAGCCTCTCATGTCCAGATTTCCCACACTGGTGGTTTAACATGAACTCCTGCTTCAAAAAGACTACAATTGACCCAAAGGACCTCTTAGAAACCATCCAGATACTCATCCACACTAACAAAGCTAGACCACTTCCACCATTGATGAATCATGTAACTTGAGAAACTAATGTCTCTTTCAACCTTCCATGAGAACTCTCCCACTAAAAGAGGATCCAAAAAAACCATGAAAGTAAGAGGTGTAAACTCAATCTCTAAAGTTCAAGAAAAATATTCTTATATTAATCAATTGGAGGATCTTCCAACAACGAAACAATCTAGGTTGTACTTCAATTGTGCACTAACCCTTAATGGGGGCATACCTTACCCAACAAGAGAACTCAATGACCTATCCAATCCGGTCCATTGGTCAAGACATAACACAAAATAGATACATACACACAACGGGAACCACTATAAAGTCATCCCAAAACATTTCTCAAGAGAGACCACTAACTGGCCCTTCAACCCAGCTTACCGACCAAACAAAAACCCAAAACACTATTCAAACAAGAGGGGTTTTTGGACTCAAAACATCCCACAACAACAACATTTCATTAAAAACATAATACCCACTATCCCGAATCATTCATCAAGACATAACAATTTCCTTTAAAAACATTTCTTTGAAAAAAAAAACGGTTCGACGGTTAGCATATCCACCAATGGTACCCCATGGGCCTCACACATGCATGTTTCCGTGCCACACTAGGAACCCTCCTCATATCCATCCTGACACTCATCTAGTCATACCATAAACCATCCATCATCCCAAATAACCCCATGCATGTGGTCTCTCATGGAAATACCAATGTTCAGAAAAAAATTCTTTCCACTTTTCAAACCCAAGGCGGTCAACCAATATTTACTTTTTCTCAAGACCGCTAACCACAAAATAAAAATTCCAATTTACATCTTACAAAAATTTTCTAAAGGGCATGATCATTCAAATGAAAACTCTCATTCAATTCATTTACATTAATTTCAAAACATCTTATCCCATTAATACACCTTTCAATAGTCTAGAAAACTCTATTGGAAACACTTTTTCAAAAACAATGTTAACATAATTTCGTGCTTTCAAAATAGGTGTAATCACACCATTTTAACTTTCAAAAAAATTCTGAAAAATTAGTTCAACCATTTCAAAAATCAAACCCTTCCCTCTTTATTAGAAGATCATTTCACAAAAAATTTATGCTTCTTAAAACCGGGTCATTTTTTCTTTAATACTAAACTTCCAAGATCTCAAAACTAAAGGATATAAGACAATGTGAGAGGAAACTGGTTTCGATGGGTGACTTGGACATACGGTTGGTGGCCACAAACCAATCAATTCACCATCATGGAGAGTGTTCTAGGGAAATATCTCTAGCTCCACATGGCTTTCCAGGCCCTGTGAACTCACTGAGACCATTGCCCAACTCTCTTTTCATTTCTCCAAACCATCATGAACCCAAGATTAAACAAAGGACTAAGACAAATCCATATTTCACATTGGGAATTGAATCTCTTCATGAGGTGTATTGGCCAGAAACACTACCTATAAATGGAATTTCAAGTCCCAAAAATCCTAGCTTTAGACTATCCCAACTGTTCCCCAAATAACATAACCCAAAGAGATAACTTGAACCTCCTATGATATAATTTTGTCACAAACCGAATCTGGTAACCATCAAAACTAGCACCATACCCATCCTGTGGAAAGGCCTGAAGGGAATTCCTAATCCACATGGGCTTGCATAGGTGCTCAGGTATCATGAAACAAAAATTGGGAATGATTTACCAGAGTTTATAAACATAAAATGACAAACAAATACAGTAAAAAAATCTAGATTTTTCAAGCCAAAACATATTTTACTACATTTCAGAATTGAATTAAACAATTTAAAACAATGTTCAAAGGCCATTATAGATATACAAAAAAACATACATCCTAAGAACCTCCACAAGTAAAGAGGCACTGCCCTTAAGCCCTCTCCACAACACCGCATCACGATGGACCACTAAAAGGCGAACCATTGGCACAATGGTTGTACCCAAACCTGTTACAAAAATAACCAAGTATACTTACACCTAAAGTTGTATATATGGTGTTATCAAAATCCTATTAGGATACCACCACTTGGATATTCTATGTGATAAACATTAAAAGATGAAAATTTTTCATGTTTTCATAACATGAAATGCTAGTAACAATTTTTAAAAGATGCAACTTTAAATAAAAAATAGTTTTCAAGTGTGCTATTTTAAAGAATCAAAATTTTTGAATAAAGTATCAAATCTACTAAATTTTCCAGCCAAACATATCATATGAAACAGGTAAGCATAAATCATCTAATGGTCATAAGAAACAAGAAATAACCCCTAGGCACTAGCTCGCTGTGGGTCCCAGGTACCTCGCATCTCAGTGAAAGTAACCATCACAATATCAATTCTCATGCCCACGAGCCACTAGAATGGATCATACCCAAAACTTAGTGGTCCCCCATCATCATCATCATAGTTTAGTTATTGTTTTCATAGTCAAACATGCTATGCTAAACTAAGGCCAAACCCCACGGGATTACTAGCATACTAGTACACGTCCACCCACCTAGATACATAGGTTTCCCTATTATGCTAAAATAATTTCATAAAGACCTGAAATATAATTTGAACATTAAAATACCTTTTCCACATCACACATTAACCAAACATCCCACATGTGTATCAAACAATTCACATAATCCCTTTTTCCATTCAAATTCATTTTGAAATCATACTCACACCAAAATATCCCACAACACTTTTCACATCTCTTTAACACTTCAACAAATCCTTTAAACAACTTTATAAAACTTTTCCAAGATACTCCAATTCACATATCATCCCAGACGCATATCACATAATATTTCATTCATAAACAAAATTCATTTTTCACATCACACTCACACAAAACATCCCACAAACGTGTTTCACACCTTTTTTTCCATTTGATAAAACATTTCAGAAATTTATAAAACATTATAAAAATTTTTAACATCACAAATCCACAATTTAACATTCAAAAACCCATCTTAAGTGAACACACTCACCAAAAAAGTACATGCACATCCTTTTACCACTATTTTTAACCCGATAAATAATTTACAATTTTCACAAAACAATCCCAAGGAGTATAACTATGTTTTTCACACAGAACCTATTTGAAACCCCTCTTTTAAGGATAAAATAACACCAAGAAGCTACCAATGTAGAATTTTCAGAAAAAAAAACATTTATAAAACCATTTTCATATATTATAAAATAAACCCAAACATTAACACAAGAGTTACATATGGAAAACATCCAATTTGAAGATAAAGTGAAACTCTTAAATGAACCACATAAAAAAATCCATGAAAAATGGTTTTGGAAAAATTCATAGAATATAAGGAACATAAAAGATAATTAAATCAAGTGTGCTAACTCATCAATAAATTCTTACACATGGAATCACCTACCGAAGGTGTCGAAACCCTCAAATCATTCTGCGAAACATCAACTGCTCCACCGCCACACCTCAAGGAAGGTAAAAGCAACCTAAAACCTCAATATTTTAACAAATGTATCAAAGTTAAAACTTAGGTACGAACCCTACCTTCTAGACATTTTAGAACTCATGAAAGGGTGAAATAAACCCTAATTAAAGGGAAGAAATAAAATTGAGAAAGACTTACTTACATGATATTGATGTTTCCAACATCAAATCTCTATTAAAAAATGAGTTCCAAGGGAGGGAGAGAGACCTTGGAGGCTGTCCATAGAGGTATGGAACGAAATGGGATGAAATGGAAAGATTTGGGTTTATTTTGAAAGGAAAAATGGGAATTAAAAAATATTTTTAATGACCTGGACACCCATGCACGGTTGGCTACATGGTTTAGTAAACCGTGCGGCCTGTTAGGGCCAACAAAAACCATGAAATTAACCTACAATTTTAGGGGGGTAGAATGGGGAAACTAAGGGGTAAATATAGGCCAAGGATATGGGAGAAAAATTCCCAAAATAAACCATCATGTTCACCCAAAAACCCATCCAACACAAGGGTAAAAACCACCTCCACAACTTACCCAACAAGTGGTTCCACTAGGAGTGTCACTAATCCAACTCCAAAACACCACAACCTCATACAACCCCTTTGAAAAAATAACTATCCATGTACCACACAAGACCTCCAATACTATGGTCATAGACCATTAACACATGAGACAACAAAATTTCAAACTCGAAACACCCAGAAACCAAGAGAAAGCTTAGAACAGAAAGAGGATTTGAGTCAAAGCATGGAATTGAAAATCTGGGTGTGAAAGTTCTACTACAGGTTTATCAAGAGAGGAGTCGCTAAATTAGTCAAATGTTTGCTTCATGCTGCAATGTCTCTCAGGCGTGGTTCCAACTTCATCACCACATCCCTATTAAATGGGGTGTTCACCACTACCTCATGTACAAGGGAGACAATGTCTGTTTGTGGATTGGTGGAGTGATCACCATCATACGAGGGAGTCATCAAATATTCCAAAATATCCAAAAATTCTTATGTGGATATAGGGAGGTAAACTAACAATTACATAGACAACTGCATTGTGATCCCCTAGAAGGGTTCTAGAACAGACTCCAACTACAATTATCTATGGAGGGATCTGGGGATCTCATGGACCTCAACTTCTGAAATGATATTCCCCAATCACTAGGATTCTTCCCTAGAATCTTGAAACTTGGGTAAAGGATTGATCATCGACTCATCTATCACCTTAAAATATGAGGGGACAATGATGATGTGACAATTCCTAAGGCTTCGGCTTTGATGAAAAGTGTTCTCCCTACTACCCCGAGATGCCTCTTCAACGTAGGTTATGTCTTCGGAATGGTTAGGCCCTCCATTTTGTTTGGTGTTGGAGTGGATAGAACCTCCTATTTGGTTGAAAACAACACTGGGAGGACCATCGTATAGAATGGTGGTGGAATAATGGGGAGGAACTCTATATTGATAGGTGGGAGAATGAGGAGGACATACATGTTGAATATTGAGAGTATGGGGAGGAAATCTATACTGACTATTGATGGAGAAGGGAGGAACTCCACTATGGTTGGTAGAAAAAAATGGAGAACCACTATGTTCACCGGTGAAGGAGTGGAGAGGAACTCTACTATGGTAAATGAGGGTACGGGGAGGACCTCATTTTTTCCTAGTTGGATTATGAAGAGGAACTCTGTACTAGCTATTGTAGGATTGGAGAGGACCAACACTCTGGTTGGTTATGGCTTGTTAGCTCTCACCTTATATACAAACTCATGTGCCGGCATATAGGTATTATGTATTATATAGGTTCCAGGTCTTATTTAGGCTAGTTGTCATATCTCTTAGGCTGGTGGATGGTTTTGGATGTGGAGAGTAACTGTGGGTTTCCTGGAGTGTGTGAAACTGACCTTATGCATTACATATTCTAGTTTTTTTGAACCAGAATTCAAATTATTACAATCTCAAGGATATTTTCTGTTTAGATTTTTTGATAATGTGGTTATTACTCATAAATAACTACACATACATTACAAGTGGACACTTTTACCAAATATCCATTTTTTCAAAATATGAAACTTTTAAAATAAAACATGACTTCTTTTTATAAAAAATATTCCCAAATTTAAACTTGAATTCTTCTTTCCCTTTAACCATCCATAAAACATATGAAAAAAATTAAAAAAAATTTGGAGGAGCACAAAAATATCAGTAAGGAATATAAAAAGAAATAAATAAATCATTAGTCCATAAATGCTTATAAAAATATTCCTTTTTCAAATTAAAATTCACGATCCAAATAAAAATTTTCTTACCCAATAAATAACCTTTTCATCCAAAATATTTTCATAAAACAATTCATAAGAAATCATAAAGGAAAAGTAAATCCCATATAGTTTTTTTAAAACATGATAGAATAATAATTTTGTTTCATGAAATTATATTTTTCACCCTTAAGAAGTATCAGAAGCTTCCATTTGAACATAAACTCAATATCTTACCTTGTGACAACATTATATTTTTTTTAAATACATAAAAATAATAAATAAAATATATAGTAAACTTGAGGAATAATTTTATTATCATAATTACTTATGATGTAACACTCATAACTACCATGAAATAATCCTCACATTTATACTTCTCATAACCCTCATGATTATACTTGTATGTAACCATCACAATTACACCTAGAATAACCATCATGGTCTACTTCCAATATAGCCAATGCATTGGAGGGATATAACCGAACCACATGAATTTGGTTTATAGTGGAAACACCTGTAATCATAAATAATGACCATGAACCATAACATAATCATAACACTTATAAAAATATCATTTTTGACCATAATAAATCATTTTCGGATATTGAAATATCCATTACATTTTAAAAATATCTTTGGTAAATAACTAAAGCATAGGAAACCATGAAGTCTTGTAAAGGAATCCACAAATGCTTAATTAAAACAATACCTCTTCTTTGGAAAACCTTTGTTGCTTAACACCTTAACACCTATAAGATTAGAATTCTACCTAAAAAACCTATATAATGTGGGTAATTATTATATTAAAGTATTTTTATAGGTATTTAATTAACTAAATGGGTTTTTATCTTTGATTGATTACGAAGAAAATTTTCCCTTTTATAAGAGAGGTTAGGGGCACTCTTGAAATTTCTCAAAATATTAAACTTTTATTAGAATAATCTAGATCCAAATGTTCAAAATAGAGTATAAATTCATAGGGGATGAAATTTTAGACTATATATTGTAATTTTTTGTTATTTAATATTTCTATATTTTTAAATAATTTAATAAAATATTAATCCCATAAAATATCATTATTGTCAAATTTGATTCATTACTTTGAATTTAAAAACATAAAAACACTGAATAAATTTATAAAAAACTATTTTATTATTTCATAAACATGTCAATGTAATCTATAAAATTATTTTATTACTTTAAATACCTCAAATTATATTAATTTTAATACTTTTAATATCATTTATTTGAATTTTCCATTAATTAAAAAATTACCGCATTAGCATTGTGCAATCATTTAAGGTAATTATTTATTCACTAAAAATTTAAAAAAATTAAAAATATGAAGATAAATATATTATAATTAAAAATAATATTTATAATTGGACATAACCTGTGGATAAAAACATATTAAAAATATTACACTTATTTAAAATAAGAGTGTAACATGTTTGGCTTCTCATTAAATAATATCCCATAAAGCCCATAATCTAATCCATGGGGCTCTCAAAGGTCATAAATTCAACCCATGTTTGATTATGTTCTAGATATACACATAAAATAATATTTATTTAAGTTTTTGGGTTATTTAATAGCTCTTATCATTTTAATTTTGGAGTTTAAAATAATTTTATTGATTTTTCTTCTGCTTGCACAAGTACTGCGTTAGTGTTACATAAGCATAAATGGTAGTTATTTCATATATAAAAATTTAAAATAAATTAATATAATAATAATAAATTAATTATTCTCAATATAGTCTTTTATAATCTTTCATTATATATATTTACTTATATCCATGTCAAAACAACTTATTTATTTATTTTATTTGACTTTTCTAGCCTTCTGCAAGCATTGCATAGTAATTTGGATAAAATTCATGATATATAACTCCAAAATCATAAATTACTAGTAAAAATAATTATTTATGGATGAAATTTAATAAAACTTTTGTTAAAATTCTTGTTACTAATTAATTATTAGCTATAATACACCAAATTTAACTTTTCTAGTGTTGCGCAAGCAATGCATCAGTATTAAAAGCGATTATCATATTTATCATTAAATAAATTATAATCTACATATTATGAATTTTTTATAGGAGATATATTTTATAATTTCATAAATGAGTCATTAAATAAGTTTAATTAACTTTTATATCATAATTTTGTGATGACGATATCCCAAAAGATACCGTATTTTATAAAAAACTGTATTTTTTACTATTCACAAAAAATTTAACCTTTTTAGAAAATCACCAAATTTTTACCATCTAATAATTTGAATATGATTAATTAAAATAGCCAGTTCATTTTATTTATTATTTTTTCTAAAAAATCTAGAATTTAATTATAATATTCACCCATAAAAATATGAAAAAATTATTTTTTCCGAAAACATATTTCGGTAGAATAAAATGAATTTACCAAAATTTATGTTTTTATTTTTTAATAATTTACCAATAAATTTATATTGAGTATGAACTGTATATTTAATTCATATATCAATCATATCTATTCATACCCACAAAATTAACTGCTAGGTTATAACAGTAACATTTAAATAATAAAATCCTGTAGTTCATTTAAAACCGAGATTGTGTATCTTGTATGTTATTAAACATTGTATTTTTTTAAATCGTAGGTTTTTAAATTATAACCCACATAGTAAATTAATTCCACAAAAATTTAACATGGGATAAAAAAACTCGGGGTTTGAATTTTCAAAATACCTTTATTGAAATCCCACATCGTAAAAAGGGTTAATAAAACTTCAACTTAAAAAGAGAGAAAGAAAAATATTAAGGTCACCTAAGAGTACACATACTAAGTTTCAAAGTAGGATAAAAAAGTGGGAAATTAAAAAATGGATATAGGATAGGAATGATAGACCTCGATGACTGATAGGGAGTGATATAGAACATGGTCATGAGAAAGCTAACCATCATAAAAGTTTAAATTTGTGATGGGTTAAAGGCCATTTATTTCTATATAAGAAAATTAAATGAATAATTTTTTTGTTTAGGAATATCCTTCCTAGTGTTGAGGAAATTTTTTACGTACTATTATAAGAACATAAAGAAATATTCTTACTTGAAAAGAATAATTTCATCCGTTGATCCATTTCCACCACAATCTCTTTGTTATCCAAACAATGAGTATGAATTATTTTATGCCTGAATCAATAGAATCAAATTCTATGGATCAAAAAATAAAAAAAATATAGTTGATTTATTTCTCATTTATTTATACATTATCCAAAACCAAAATGGTTAGGATCCCAAAAATAATAAACGTTTAAACAAAGAAAAACTACCTTAGTCCACAAAATTCAACAGTAATACCTAAAGTTAAACTTAGATCATTTGATAAATAAATATCGTTAAAATTCCTCAAAATAGTACATACTAATATTGAAACCCAAATTTAATAAGGATTCAATTACATAGTCTTCCGAGATAAATTTAATATTTATTTCCATATAATATTAATCACTCTTATTGTATCATACCAAAAATATAATTTCCTAAATCACATAATCTCCAAGATATGCTATCACGCCCCATCCCCTAGGGCCTGTGCCGTGACTACCCCAAGCCCGCCTTCCATAGGCCCGGGGCTGGCGACTAGAACCAAAGGCGTAAATCCCTATAACTGGGAAGGAATTGCCTTTATTAAATGTAAACACATACACAACCAGAGTACAAGCGGAATAAAATAGTAAGTAAACACTATATAACAAAAGATGTGATGGAAAGTAAAGGTGCCAGAAATACAAGCCCAACAGTAAAGTACAAGGTATAGATAAAAAAACAGGATGGTATCAAGCTGCTCATGGATTGTCCTCCGGAGTTCCTACCTGAAGGGTAGGTACATATGGCCATCTCAGCTCTCAACGTCCGTCTGTCACCTCCGGGTACCGTCTCATCGTGAAGTCCACCTCCAGGTACCGTCTCATTATAAAGTGCACCTCCGGGTACTGTCCAGCTCTACAAGCCTCAACCATGATCAGTGATGTCTGTCATCTGCATCCAACACAATGAGGTGTGGGCATAGCCCATGCATGGGTGATTATAACGATACTCATTAGGGACCCCAAGACCCTCAAGGTCTCACTAAAAGCAACTAGGATAAATCACAAAGAATGATCTCAACAGATAACCTTTACTTAGGTATATCGCTTTTACATATACCTATGTTTTCAAGTAACTCATCTCAATCATGAGGAAAACACAAGGGTCATTGACTCAGCTCAAACCAGGACTTTCATTATCGAAACCACAACTACTAGAGAAACTCCTCCACTGTCAATTATGGTGGACCTGTCACGACTTCGAGGTGCTACTCACTAACCTTAGACTGCTGAGGTACTCCTCCTATCGAGTACTACGGTTCTGCTGCCAAATATTGGGTGCTCCGTCCACTGAGCGTCTGCCACCAAACACCGGGCGCTCTCCCTAATAGCCTATAGAGGTACTCCTCCTGTCGAGTACCGTGGGTCTGCCGCCAAATACCGGGTGCTCCGTCTGTCGTGGGTTTGCCTCCAAATATCGGGCGCTCCGTCCACTGGGCTAACCGAATCACTATGAGTCGAATCAGTCAAGCAGTCATCAGGTCTACAGCTACTCGATCTTCGCACTTTGTACGCTCGTCTCCGGGAGGGTCCGCTCCATGAGCTATAGGTCGTTACTTCCAAGTGTAACGAAGTCTCATGTAGAAGTATCATAAAGGACCGCCTTGTCATAGGGGTCTCAACTCAACACACGACACGTCAATCGGACGCCTGGTTTGTGAGTTATTAGTATTTCCGTTCAAGGGGCCCGGTTGGATTTTGGGTACAATCCAACCCAGACATACTCCAACTGCATCCAAACCTTAGGTGAAGTATTCCAAAATAACCATCTAATTAATAGGAATCCAATAAAGTCGAAGGTATGTCAATAGGACGTTTGGAGCTCATGTTATAAGCGTTTCTGCTTAGAGGGCCCGATTGGTTTCGAGTTCGAACCAACCCGGCCATTCCCAAACTTCCCCCGAAACCTTGGGTGTAGTATACCAAAACGATCATCTCAATCCAAGGAATCCTACGCAACTGACAGTGCATCGATCAGAGGTCCGTAGCTCACGATATGTCTGTTTAACCGAAAACAGTCTGCAAATAGCGGGTCTGGGCCCTGTCTGACCTGACCCAACACCCCCTGGGACGACCCGAACCGGGTCGACCTGAACTGGGTCTGGGTCCAGCCCGGTAGGGCGCGGCGCGGCCCACGTGGACCACGCGGTTGGCCGCGTGGCTGGCCGACCAGGTGGGGTGGCGGCGCCCAGTGGGGCCCACCCTAGCCACTGATTGGGGGGGGGGGGGGGGTTACCCCACCCCGGTTCTTCGAAACAGCCGATCGTGTTGGCCGGACCATGGGTAACCGCAGGAGCCCTCGGGTCCCGCCTCTTAATGGAACCAGTGGCCGACACAGCCAACTGCCCTTCCGGATCCTCCGCGACTTTGTTCAACCGGTGCAACGCTTCGGTGCCATGCCTCGCCGCTGTGGCCCGCCCTGGTTGCGACCCCTGTAGCTTCGGCGCGGCACGACGGCACCGTGCCCCTTTGCCGTGGCCAGTTCTGGCCGCGATCCGACTCTACTCTGCATGGCACGATGGTGGAACGCCTTTGCGGCGACCCGACAATCATGTGCTGACGGTCCACTCGTGGTCGGCCTGATGCCGGCTGGTTCTTCGCAGTCTGCCTCCATTGTCCACAAACAACAAACGAGAGGGGAAGGGTCGGACCATGTTCATGTGGTCTGAGGCCTTCCTCATCAAGATGTAATCATGCGGCCAAACGAAACTCAAGAATTGAAGAACGATGATGAACGATATTAAAACATGAACATAACAACCCCTACCTCGTAAAATGGCATTAAACGATGGTGAGTCACGGAAGACGGGCGTCGCGGAAGACAGGCATCGTTCCGTCAACGTCCGAAAGGAAGGAGCTGAGGGTGGCGTCTGTGTTCTTTGTTCTTTATTCTTCGTTGGAGGAAGAGGAAAACTCTCCAAGTGCTGGGCATCATGCTTCTCTGCTAGCGTTCCGCCGCTTGAAGAATCCGTTCAGAACTCCTTCCCCTAGCCTCCTTTATATAGGAGTGGGAGGGTTCTTCATTGGCACGCAAGTCATAAATGGATGATTTATGACAGAGGGATCCACCCAATTAATCCGCTGCGGTGGCGTATTAAAATGGGGAGGAAGTCAGAAAGGGGGTTATTGGACCTGGTGGCCCCCACAGAAGAATATCCTCCAAAGGGAGGATATTTCCTGGTTCGCCCCACCATTAATTTACCACAAAAAGGAAAGGGGGGTGTGGTTAATGCTTGGGTAGTCCCCTCATTAAAAAGGGAGGTTTCATCCTCCTCAATTAAAAGGGGGATTTAAACCTAAAGGCTCTCCCTCATAAATGAGGGGGAGTCAAGGATTTATGATTCCCCTCCCATTAATGGGAGGCCTTGTGTGGTTTCCACCACAATCAACCTCACATGGGAGGTTGGATCTCGGTGGGCCCCACCACCATAACCTCTCATGGGGGGTTAGGGTGTGGCGGTCCCACCACCAACTCCCATGTGGAGCTTCTAACCACTTTATCCGCACAACATGTGTTTAACAAAATAAAATAAATTGTTCACTTATTTTATTTTATTAACCCACGTAAAACCCCAGAAACTAACATTCATACTCGATCATCTTCCATCAAGGTGAATGTCTTCTTAAGCGAAAACCCATGCAAAAATTTCAACGGTGCCCTTAGATTTCAATTTCGAGCACCGGTTCAAAAAATAAAGAAACTCATTCGTTCGTTTACTGAACGTACCTGAGCTAAAGTTCAAAAATTGATTTCGGGCACACTGGACCTTGGAATCAAGTGACTTCAGAAGCCACAGACTCGTAAAATTCCAAAGAAAATAAGAAAAAAAAATTCCTTGAAATTTCTGTGTCTTTACATATGCTAACCATTTCCATATATCACTTAAATCACCATAAATCCATAATAAAATCATATATACATACAATATATAATTCAAAATTTATTCCTAAAATAAAATCCCATATTCTTATATTTACCTCAATTATATAGGGTTCTCAAAATATTAAATGTTTTCCAAAATAACATTAATCACCTAATCACCAAATCAATTTTTAATCCCATGAAAAAACACATGTTCCTACAATAAATATAATATTTATCCATCAGACTAAAATTAAAATTTCTTACTAACTATGACTTCATGTAGGCTAGTGGTTGGCATTTCACCCTTGTAATCCTTCAGTAGTGGGTTCATTCCCTATAGTCTTGCCAGATGTGACAGGTTCTTGCCCGACCTACAGATTTTCCTATTTATAAAACTATATAATTCTTATAAAATTCCTAGATATTTGGAAACATCCTAATAAATAACCATAATATATTCAATATTAAAGACATATTTTATCCTAAATGGTTATCTCATCTCATACCTTTCATTTTTCATCTCTAAAATGTAATAAACCATAATTACCTCAAAAATAAATGTCTCTAAAAATATCATTAGTCACCTTAAAATTTCATAAATTAATGTTTCAAAATGGTTTTAAGGAATTAATATTATCATCAAACATAAAATTATAAACCCATGATGTTATCTAATACTTGTAAGATAACCTCTCATGAAGACATCATAATCTCCAAATTTATCAAAACCTTCATCTGATAGTAATCATAAAGACATATCCTTAGGAATTACATATGCTTGTGTTTTTAAACTATAATTAATATACTTATGATCCTAAGTATATTTTATGTTTATAGTTGTAGATAATTATGTCATAACTTATACATAACAACTCAAACATCACAAGTGGACACTTCTACTCAATATCCATTTTTTCACAATATGAAAAATTTAAAACAAAAGATGAATTATTTTAATAAAAAATATTTACAACATTAATTTTGACTTATTTTTCCCCTTTAACCATCCATAAATTCTATGAAAAACATTTTAAAACTTGGAATGAGAAAAACAATTCTAGTAAGGAACATAAAAACATTAATTCCATAATTGCTTATAAAAATTTTAATTTTTCAAATTAATTCCTAGGATCAAAATAAAAATTTTCTTAACCATGAAATCACATTTTCATCTAAAATATTATCATAAAATATTTCATAAAAAATCCTAAAGGAAAAATAAATACCATATTTTTTTTTTGAAATAATTAAAAACTCATTATTTTTTTCACTATTTTATACTTTTCACCCTTAAGAAGTAACATATGATTCCTTTTGGACATAAACCCAATATATTACCTTGTTAAAACATGTTATTTTTTAAAAAACATAGAAATAATAAATAAAAAATATATGTAACTTGAGGAATAGTTTTATTATCATAATTACTTATTATGTAACCCTCATGACTACCATGAAATAACACTTATGGTTATACTTGTCAAGACCCAACCCGTACCGGGGCTCGAACTGCAACTACCCCAAGCCAGCCTTTATAGGCCAGGGGATGGCGACTAGCGCTGAAAGCACAACAAACATGGGGAGGCCTTTGCCTAAGAACCTACACACACACAACCAACTCATTGCAAAAGTACAGAGGAAAAGAAAGCAAGGTACCACACTACTATAAAAAGGGAACCAAACATAAATACATCGACCTATAAACATTAAAAGTAAAACAAAAGTAAAGTTGAAAGGGAAAGGAAAAAATACACACACAACTAGAAAAGTGCCACAACCCGACAACAGGTGAAAAAGTAAAATATCTAGAAGAGTCCCGCTCCTGAATCTCAAGATATGACCACTGCACAGGGCCTGAGAACCCCGTATCCCTAAGCTCCATTGATATCACGATCAACCTATTCATCATCTTCAAGGGAACACCAAATGCAGGAAACTTCTTACTAGAGTGACTGAGATATCATGGGTTAGACTGGATTAATGTTCCCCCAACTGAATTCAGTTGTGAGGAGTGGGCCTCTTCACTTGGTTTCCCTTAGTCTTGCCTCGGGAACAATACCATGACAACGAGACCTATAGTGTCGGGCACTAGAGGCATTTTTAGCATAATGTTCTCAATGAGGCACATACTTTCAGACATACCATTATGAATTGTTGAGTTTTACCTGATGGAGTATATCTCTTAGACGGGTGCCATTAGGGATGGCCAACTCATGGAGCATGTACTCCTAATCCTTGAGTTACTCTTTGAGCCTTATTTGGAAATCTTGGTAATGACTTCAAGGTTGGATCCTTATGTTTCTTTGTGGATGAGACGATTATATCTAGATTCCATGGGTATATGTAAAAGAATATACCTGGTGTAAGCTGTGAGATAGATATCCCTTAATTCTCTTATTTGGGTTTCTTTGAGCGAGCATTTCTACTATTGGGTGGAACTGTACTCTTTCCATTCACTCATGTTGTACCTTGTTCTATCTTATTGTTCCCCTCTTCAGTACATCTCTTGCTGCACCCTAGAGCCTTCAGGGAATCTAACTGAATATTCTTATACTCATCCCTGCTTGGTCTTTGCCCTCATTTGGTGTGCCCTTGCAGACAACGAACATGTTGATCGTGATATCAGTGGCGATTTGGGATACTAGGAGCTCGGACCACGTGCGGTGGTCTTAGATTGGGATTCAAGAATGGGACTCTTCTATATATTTTAATTTTTCACCAGATGCCGGGTTGTGGTACTTTTCTAGTTGGGTGTGTATTTTTTCCCTTTCCTTTTTAGCTTTACTTTTCTTGTACTTGTACTATTTAGAGGTTGATGCATTTATGTTTGGTTCCCTTTTTATAGTAGTGTGGTACCTTTCTTTCTTTTCCTCTACACTTTTTCATTAATTTGGTTGTGTGTGTGTGTGTATAGGTTCTTAGGAAAAGGCCTTCACAAATTTTTTGTGCCTTCGGTGCTAGTTTCCAGCCCCTAGCCTATGGAGGCGGGCTTGGGGTAGTTGCGGCTCGAGCCCCGATATAGGCCAGGATAGAAATTTAGAACTAATATAAATTTAGAGATCATTAAAACCTAACTAAATCATAGTTGAAAATATTAGAAAAAGGTTTTAAACTTTTGAAAATAGCATTTTAAAGACATCCTATGATACCAAATGTTGGTCGGAGTAGGACACTCAATAGGGGGGGGGGGTTGAATTGAGTTCCTATAATTTTTTTTGTTAAAAACATTATTTAAAGGTCCCCTAATTTGAAAAAAAAACCAGCCAATTAATCAAAGTAGTGAATTTATAATAGTCTGAATGTTTAAATAGTTTCTCAGAAGATTGATTATTTTACAATTATAACAATATGAAATATTGGTATAACTTTTGAAACTAGTCTACTAAATAAAAATGGTTATAAATACTATCCAAGTCTAACTATAAAATAATAGCATAGTTTTATGAATTATGAGTTAATATAGAGTAAAACTAAATTTAAGAACACAATAGATTACAAAAAATGGTTCTGTCTCAAGCCAAGACCTAATCTACTACACATAGTGATTAACTTCCACTAAGAAAAAAATATACAAAGCTTTGATCCACACCATGGATTGGGGTTTACACAATAGTAAAAAAGACTGGCCTAGTCACATAACCTTTACCAAAATTCGACATGCGAAAATATAACCTCCAGGTCACACAGGAACTCTTCCACAAATATACATGGTATAAACAAGGTGTAAAAGGATTTTTGGGTGAGCATATCTTGAATCCTTCAATTCAGTGTAGGAGACAGTGTGTGTTTTTAGTATACACACACGCATTACATGAATGTTTAATAAAACAATAAAAAATAGAAAAGAATATAATAAAAAGGGATTATAAATGATCTGACTGTTGTTAAATACATTTCTCGACTTCTATGATGTAACAGATTTGCTATTTGAGTCCTCTTCTAAAAGCAGACTCAGAAACAGAGTATCATGAGTTATGTGTTCTAGTTTTGGTTCAATGAGATGCTCTTTTTTCTCTTTTATTTGTTATTGCTTCAAGGATGTTTGATGCTTTGACCTACAACTCACAGAAAATGAGAGTTCATTATGTGTTCCTCTATGTGGTCTTTCATGCATTTATATTTTCTTAAGTTTCTTTTTCAGTAACCACGCTTCAATTCTTGTCAACTTTTCAACTCAAGCACCACCTTTTATTTTACCTTCGGGTGTTTGTATTATGGATGAAAAAGAGAATGATATCTTTACCTTATACCTCATACGGTCAGGTGTCATGTCTAAAAAATATCATTAATTAATCTAGTGTTATTAAATGACTCAAATATGACAATTAAAATCAACTTTTAAATTTAATTGAAAAAGATAGAATATTTTAGGTGAGGAACAATTTCATAGTTGATCGTGAGACAAAAGTGGCTCCATAGTCATAGTGAATCTGAAGAAGTTTCACAATTAGCAATAACATCCTTCATGAGTTCAAGAACTAGTCGAATAGTTATGTTGTTTAGTCCTTTAAAATCTTTGGAACCTGTGGTAGGGTTACTGTGTCAGGGAAATGATGTCTCAGGTAATGGTGTCTAGTCCTTGGTCAAAATTCTGAATTGTGTCCAATTACGGTGTCTTGGAAATGGTAGCATGGAAATGGTGTCAGGTCCTTTGCAAGATCTGGAACTGGTAGCAACGGTTACGGTGTCACAGACTTTGTCGATTTCCAAACTTAACGGTGAGAAAATTTGATCATGGAAACAATGACTATTACTTAGTCAAATATCTTCCATCTGTCTTAAGAGGTAATACTCACATAATGGATTAAGGTTAATCATAATCATAATAAAACATAGTATAACATGAGTAATCATGATTTATAAGATTTAAACATTATTCCCATGACTTATATGATTTGGGAGTTACACGATTTACAAGATTTGTGAGTATTAAAACAAGAGGAGTCTAAAAATTTTATTCTATAAAATATTTTACATATTTGAAATCATAACATTTGAATTATATAATTCGAGTATTTTAATTTTTAGTTATAATAATTATTTACTGAGGTTAAAAATGTAGTTACCATGATAAAGGTAAATTATGGTAATGAGAGTTTAAAAATGTATAAAAGAGAAAAAAACATTAAAATGATATCTTAAATTTAATAGTGAAGGATAATATCAAAAAAATTATCATCTCTCTATTAAATTCCACATTAGATTTCACTTTCCATGTGAAACATGTTCTCCTTTAATAATAAGAAGTTTTATTTATAAAAATGTCACCCCTCCACTTATAAAATGGTCCTTCCACCACCACTTTATAGCCACACAAAAATTAAAATTTCTCTTGAATATTTTCCTATTTAATTAATCTAATAAGAATTTGGTCTCTAAATGTTGTCCTAAGCCCTCCATTTCAAAGAAGTGATTCATGAGAAACGTAAGTACTAATCACTCTATAATATTTTTTCCTTATCCATATTTTTAATCCAAACCCATATTAATCATTAAAAAATGATGATATAAGTATTATTTATATATTTATATGTTTTTATATTTATGGAATAAACATTATCCACCTTTACCCTTTTACCTTAAAAAATAGAATCATCGTTCATGTGTATGTGCAGATTACCACCTCTATGACAAGACATGTTTTATTTTTCATTTGCTGATATAAATGAATGGTTAAAAAAGGTATTTAATGAAATAATATGGTATTTATAACCTGATAACTATTCTTAAAAGAGAAACCATTTTCTACCATTCTCATATTCTATTGAAAATGAAAACATCATCTGTGTGTACACACGAACTACCACCTCTATGAAGTGATATATTTCATTTTTCTTCTCTCTAATATTTTATTATTTGTCTAACTCTCATAAAATATAATTAGAAACCTTAAAAAAATTTAATATTATCATTATAACTATTTAATAATGATATTATTCAAAGAAACCCACTTTCTTAAGCATACCCACCCATCAATTATAATAGGTTCCTTTTTGGGTCTGTTTAACAACTTAGATTAAAAAAGTTATAAATTTCTATAATGTATGATTATAAAAAATTAAATAATAGTATTATTATGCATTAATAAAAAAATAATACTTGTTTTATGTTTCTTAAAATTTTATATTAGTATCTATCTAATTATCAATATCACCCTTTATTCGTTAAAAAAATATCCAAAATAAGCTTATCACCGATTCCATTTTCACAAACCGAAACTAAAACTATCATGAAATGAAATTATAAAATTATAAATAATTATAAAATATATATTCAAGTACCTTGAATAATCTTATAATAATTTACTTGTATTAAATTAACGATGATTGACATTTACATTATAAGTTTGTGCAAAATAATTAAAATTACCAACACCTGATGATAAAAATAAGTTATAATTTACTAATATATTTGTAATAAATGATAATAAATGAAGTATATAAAAGGTTAATAGAAAATTAATAGTGTTTGAAAATAATTTATTAATAGATTTATGTTTTAATAAAATAATTTAGTGCACGTTTGGATAACCGGGAATATAAGATACGAGTTTTATCTCAATTTTTTTTATTTGAGACATGTTTTGTATTATGAAACTATTTTTTAATATGGTGTATATTTCAGATCTTTGAAGTACTATATCATGATTATATATTTATTATTTCTATTTAATTTTTCATTTCAATTTATATCTTTCAAGATATTTTTAATCTAATATAATAAAAGTTGTGATAGTTTTTATCTCAATTTCTTTTCTTTGAGACACATTTTGTTCAATCACCTAATTTAATTCAAATGGTGTATATAATTCATATTGGATATATTATATCATCAATTATATTTTATTCATTGAATTAGAATTTTAATTTTAATCTATATCTTTCAATGGGTTTATTTTAAAATGTTTCTTAAGCCATAAGGGGTTTTCTTGACTCAACTTTTTTTCTTGAGTCATAATTATTTCCTCTTTGATTATGGTTTTAAAATATTTAGTTATTTTGACCTATGATGATATTATAATTACATTATTCACTATTTTATTGGTAATTTTTTTATGAAATTATTTCTTCATAAAATTTGTTGTTGTTAAGAATAATTCTCATTCTCTCCAAATGAGTTATTTCACTTACATATCCATGTTAAGTCTTCACATCAATTTCATCCTTTATTAATTTAAAAGTCAAATATTTTTTATTTTTGGTGATATTAAAGTCTTACTTTACCTATTTTAAAATGAAAATTTTATTACTCTTTATTATGTGAGTTAAAATGAAGGTATTTTTAAAAATAATTAACATATTTTTCCTTTCTTAATTGTGCATTTTATCTTACACTCTGCATTTATATTAGAAAAACCTTTACATGTTTTCTCAGGATCCATTATTGAATATTATTTTTAAAAGTTCATGTTTTCAAATAATTTCACTCCACATTTTTTAAAATGAATTTTTAATGTGACCCATAAATTTATCTTTTACGACTATGGTGAAAATATTTTATAAAATTTCTTTTATGGTTTCTTTCTCTGTTATGAGCACTATTTTTTTAAAGTTTTATTTTATTATTTTAAAATGTTTTTCCAAATTATTTTTATTCTTAATTAATTTTAAAAGTAAAGGAAATATTGTTATACTTTTCAAAAGAAAACATTTATTTTTAAAAGGAATTATTTATTTTAAAATGGATTTTAAAGGCTTGTGTTTTTAAGAAAGAATTATTAAGATTTTTTATGTCTTCTCAAAGAAAGTTTTTGAGATCGTATTTATTCTATAAATTTTTTTAAAACATTTTTAAGGGATAATTTTTAATTTTTTATTAATTTCAAATTATTTTGTCTTAAATGAATCATTTTAAAGATTTTTCAAGCATTTAAAAAATGGATTTTCTTTTTCAAATAAAATAGTCCATTAATTTTGAAAAGGTCGTTTTACATCAATTTCAACATCCTTTTACATTAATTATGTTATAATTGGAAATGTTTTATGATACCATATACCTTCGTTATTTAGATTACTTATGAAATGTTCTATTGAAGTTTTCATGAAACATGTATCTTTTCAATAGTTTAATTAAGTTATTCTTGAAATATTAATGTTTTCACGTTCTCCTTGGACAAAAATGAATGAATAATTACTATGTGGTGGGTGAAATCCAATAAAACCTATAATTCATTGGGATTTATATATAATGAGATCATAATGGGAAATTCGTAAAGATTATTAATCCATAGTGGGAAACATGTTGGGTGGCTTAATACATTATGGGAAATAAGTTGTGATACAAAATCTATATAGGGAAATAGAAATTGATTAAAACATAACAATGTTATGATTCTTATGACTATTTTGGTCCAAAAGTCTATGGAATATTTATACATTATGCTTAATGGATCATGCAACATCTCATTTTGGATTCCACTAAAATTGTACCTCAAGCTAGTTGGTTATGAGGTCTCAAGCGTGCCTCCCTATATTCCAGAGGATGCCGAAAATAAGTGAGGTCCTTGGTTATGATAGTGGGTTGACTATTCCCTCGTACTAGAGAATGAAAACAATGGGATAACTAAGTATCATAAAAATAAGTAAATATATTGTGTGGAATCAGTAAATAAACTGAAATAGAACATACTGTAATAATAAATGAAATGTTGTAAAATCCTGAATAGCTTTGTAATACAAATAACACTGGTCACCCACTGGGTTGACCATACAGATATAGATGTTTAAAAGATACTAAAATAAAAGTATATAGATCTACTACTAACACTGATCCAAACCACATACCCGGTCTTTAGACACTGTTGAACTACACTACAATGATTAGAAGAACCCACTCAAGAATCTCTGCTCAATCATATAACTCTAGGCCTCAGCCCTAACCATCATGAAATTGTTCCCAAATTGAAAAGAAGATATAAGTTCTATACATACACCTAGGTGCATATGTAGGGGTTAGAAATAATCTTAGTAGGACACCACAATAATGAACCTAATAATAGACTACTATAAGCACAATGAATATGAAAAATGAATATGCCTAACCTAGCTGAGACTCAATTGGAATGATAAGTAAATCCAATAAATTTTAAACCACAGTCAAACCTTCGTATATAATCCTGATCAATTGGGAAAGTTACACCATGGATGTACATATCTATATGAATATAAATGTATGGTCCCATACCTATTCACATATACATAAATATGAATATTCATGAGTAAAGTGAATTAAATATCATAAAATCAATCATCTATCGATTCTTGGTTCTGTAATCCAGATTGCCTAGATATCCTGTAAATGGTAATTAATCTTAACGTCATGCCACTCAAGCTGTGTATCATTAAGTCGATCTCTATGTTTGTAATACTAATATACATATACCTACTTTGACCAACAAAGAAAAAAAAATCTATGAGAAATCCATGTCACCATAGGGGGATACTCATCCTACACTTGGGTTCACCCATACTCACCTCCAATAATTGTAAAATATGATTCTAAGGAAGTACATCCAGACATCATGTAAATGGTCAATGAGCTAGTCACCACACTTCTCATGCCATTTTAGTCCATTCCAATGTTTGATCCCTTGGTCCTAGTCTATAGGAGATCACAAAATTCAGAATGTGGATAATACCTAAAGGTCTTCCCCCTAGGTGATCTATAGGGAGAACTCACTGGTGAAATTCCATTCCCACCCCTGGAGTCTCTATGAAGGGAGACCAGAATCATCCCTACAATCCATAAGAGTGTAATCATTATGGGTATCCAATGATGCAAAATTCCAAGCCCAACATTGTTTTCAAGTAACTAATCAGGGAGATCATAATCATCCCTATCATAAGACAATGGTCAAGGAGAGCATAATCATTCTCATTTTATATCAAATAGGGGAAAATAGAATCTTCCTTGGTATTAGGGAGAGAGGAATCGTCCATGAGTATAATTACTAGGATTCTATGCCCGCATGTCATAGCAGTAGGGTCAATATACGGATTCCAGGATGAACATATGGAAATACCAATAATCTAATAATCAAATATATAGGATCAATATCCAAGTCCTAGGTAGTACCTCTATGTGTACTAGTAAACATAGGAAATAACATGGTCTAATAATATGAACCCTAGTAAGAATTTTTAGGAATCCCAAATATAAATAAATAAGTCTCATGTCAGGATCAATGATCACAAAATATAAAGCACCTCTGGTAATCATCACTGCATCAACAATAAACATGTGAAAAAACAAACAAAAGGGTGAGGGTGGAAAAAACTCTTAAAACCAAAACCTCTTCTATATCCCCATGGGATTAAAATTTTGACATGAGTTATAAGTTAACACCCACTACTATATCTAACCAAACTCAACATACTATCTCAGGGTCAGTATAACAACAAGGCACCCATTGGGTCTCTCAAGTCAAGCACTGAGAGGAATCCTACTTGGGATCCTTGGAAGAAAGGTAAAGGAGGAATCCAACATTGTATCCTCAAGGTCCATTCATAAGCTAAGGAATAATACTTAGGATATTTAGCTAGAAAGGTAAGGGAGAAATCATACATGAGAACATCAACTATAAAGGTAAAGGAGGAATCCTACATGAGATGATGAAATGGTAATCAAATAGAGTCATCATATACATGATCCTAATAATGGTAGAAAGTAAAGGGGATCCTATATGGGATTCCCTAAGTCAGCATGAAAGTATAGTTAACCCATATGTGTCCTTTGATCACCAATAAGAAGATAGAGGAATACTACTCAGGATCCCATAGGTCAAAACATAAATACAGGAATCCTCGATAAGAACTAGTTTCACAAGCTCTTAGGAAATATGGGAACATCTCTCAAGGGTTATTTCATTAATGGAAATTATAAAAATCATTGTTCAAGAGAGAAAAATCATTTCTCATATCATAATTGGTCTCAATCTCATGATTACTAGAGGAAGAACCTATTAATTTGGGAAAAAGTCAAAAAACACCACCTAGAAATTCTTAAACCCCTCAAGGGTTTCACCATTGGGATATATGTGAAAATATACTCATAATGGACTACTCATGGGTCCAATTATGAATCCTAGGTGAAAAGATAAGAAAAACCCAAGGAGGGTTGAAAAAGGGGAAGCACACGATGTGTCTCCCTAAGCACACAATATGTACTCCCAAAGCCCCACCTAGAAGTGTACTATGGATGAACTTGGAATGTAAATTCCCAAGTATACAACATATAATATGGGCACACAGTGTGTACCCTACATGATGTATGTACTCATGTACCTCATTTGGCCTAGCCATGTAATTTTCTAGCTATGTACTTCTACACGGCGTGTGACCCACACAGGTTCTGGCTGTATACTCTACACGGCTTGTTCCCCTCACACGAGAAACCTAGCTGGGTAATCGACTACACAGATGAGTAACAGTACATGGAATGTATGAACCATATATGTATTTTACTTTGAAATGTTTTTCTTCCCCAAACATGAAGAACATACTACATGTGTTCCCTAAACCACACGCCGTGTACAAAGGTTTTCTCGAATGGAAAACCCTCAAAATTCCTCGAAACTCCCATTTTCAAAAAAAATAGTAGATTGACCCTCAAGGGGAACTATAAAGAATAATAAGGATTTAAAACATGAAAATAAAAAATCTACAGGGATTTATGGAAAAACTTTAAAGTATTATAACTTTGGGTAGAATGCGCTAATGCTTCATCCATTTCCACAGTCCATAATTATCATATGATGATTTGGCACATCCTATGCTTCATAGTGGTACCTCATTCTATATTTTTATCTCTTTATATCTCTCTCTATTTATCTCTATACATATACCTCTCTATTATTCATGCAGTAGAGGAATGCCCCTTGGGACGTACGTAAGAATCCAGAGCAGAAAAGAAGGGAAGAAAAAGAAAAGAATGAAAAGAAGAAAAAGAAAAAGAAGGGGGGACACCCATCTTGAGTATATGAAACAACTAGTAAAAAAATACCTTTGATGGACTCAAAAATGAAGAAAAAATTTCAAACTGATGCTATATTCAAATGATATCACCTAATGAACCTGCATGAATAATTTAGTATTTATTTAATTACATATTAAAAATTATCTATTATGCTAAAATTAGAACGACTCAGATATCTAAAAAGATATTTTGCTATGGTAAAAAACCTAGTTAGGGACCAATAAAGTGGTCATAAAAATTATCAAAGATCATATTCTTGGGGAAAAGACAATTTTACACCTTAAAATCATCCGAAAGAAAAAAAAATCAAATTTCTACTTAAAATTCTCATTCAAAAGAACACATAACCTTACAATCTCACAACCATAAACCTTCTCATACCCAAGAAGCCTAATGGTAAAACTATAATCCAAGCTATAAACCCTAGAATATGAACAACCAATCTATATTAATATCTAATGACTAGTCTCATAGATTCATCATCTCTCTTCTACATGCGATATGTTCAATTATGGCCGACCTGGTACTCCCAATAATATGAATACTCTTATCATTATATAAAAACCAAAATCCATGGTTAGATTACCATGAAAATTATAAATTTAAATTTAAAATGAGAGTCACAACCCTCAAATTTCCAATGGTGCACTCCCCACAATATGGCTTACCTTACACCGCTCCTAGAGCGTAACCTCAACAAGTTTACTCTTCCTAAATAGAAAGGAAATTTAAAATTAAAAGAAGCTCGGTGTAGGGATAATGATCTCTCAACATACTCAAGATTATGTAAATATAGATCATGATAAAATCTAATAGGAGTACACTAAGATTCCATTAAAAGGCAAGTACATATCTCTCTGAGACACGATCACATTAAACTAGGCCAACCCAACTTTATCCAACACCTGACACCACATCTCCATAAAATGTATTTCTAGGTTCAATATAGTTCGAGCATATTATGGTACCTGATTTATTCCAGATGTCACCTATACTATAGAGGGACAATAAACATTTATCCACAAATCTTGGTAAACCATGACTATGAAATATATTGAAAACATTGGTCCTTGGCTCACACGTATCCACTCACTAATTTATGATTCAATGGAACCACACACAACTAGCATGTACCCTTAACACCAAAATCACTCCAATGAGTCATCCATTACAAGGATAAGATGATTATGATATATAGAACATCAATATCATTAATCTAGAAGTTCCCTTGGAAATACTCTTCAAATTTTTTCACCTCACCTATACCATGACTTATTCCATGACAACCCATTACTCGACATCATTCTAGTCATGAGCATCTACCTGCACTTTTAATTCATTAGAAATAGCAGAAACACTAATAATCCAGTCTAGTAACCCGAACAATCCTTCCCATCAAATCTAGTCTTGATTCCAAATCACCAAATTTTCTTATCAAAAGAAGGCATCGACATTTTTATATCATAAAACTCAAGAACCTATCATTCATTAATCTCAAAAACAATCATTAAACCAACTAACTACATAAAAGGTAATCTGAAATCATGATCCATCTTCTCTCACACAGTTGACCTTGAAAAAAATGGACATCTACCTACAAGGGTCCAAGTCAAATCTAAGGGTCTATAGGTCTCCCACATAGCCCTACAGATCATGTATCATAACTAGGTCACAATTTCAAACCACCTAAACCAAAAGATAAATCCTATTTGAAGAAGATAAAGATAATAATGACCTATATGGGTCAAAAATGAAAAAACAACCTACATAGGCCTAATAATTTTTGAGAATCCTCATAAGGAAACACTCTTTGAAGGTCATGATACCAACACAAAAGATACTGAACTAACACTCACTAGGAATCCACATATGGTAATTCCCCTGGAGGTCCAATTCACAAGAAACTTCTTGGTACCTATCATCATTGTACTCAACAATCTGAATAGATAAATGAGATCTAAGAAACAACACACTAAAAGGGGTACAAAATAAAGGAATCACATTCCATATTGATCTACTAGGGTCACTATACCTTCTGTGCATGAGGACTGAGTCATCATCCTCATAACCAAATGCCACAACATAGTTCTGCATAACCTGCAATCAGAAGGAAATATATATATATAAGCCCAATTGAATATTCCTTAGTCTTCAGTAAAAATAAAACACTATAAGGATTATATGATGTGTATCCTATATGCCAAATATGATGCATGAGACGCCTCTTACCGTTGCCGACCAAGAGTCAAAATCCATCTCTGGCCACTTGAAAATGACCAAGATCTAGAGATCCAAAATAAATCATAAAATCCAAACAAAATGTGCATTTCTCAAGGAGAAAATCATGTATAACTATAACATTGCAGACTAGAATAGAAATCTTATACCCCTGGAAACCTAAACGTCTTACCGAAATAAGTTTTTTCAATGCACCAGTTTGATATCCATCAGAGGTTCAGACACACAACTAATACACTTTTATACCATATCCAAAATAGGAAAAACATAGAAAATAATTTCTCTAACTCCTCTTTTTAAAGTATCATCTTAAATTCTAATAAAATGGTGCCCTGATCTGGTTGGTTACGAGTCCTCAAGTGTGACTCTCCGTATGACAGAGGCTTCTGACTATTAGCGAGGGCATATGGAGTGATAGCGGGGAGACTATGCAATCATATAAGATTAAAAAAACAACATAATTGCTAAGTATCATGAAAAAAGTAAACAAATAGTGTGTACAATTAGTAAATATAATGAAATAAAACATTCTATAATAATAAATGAAATGTTTTAAAATCCCGAACTACTATTCCATATATACCACACTGGTCACCCACTGGGCTGACCATATAGATACACGAGTATGAAAGAAAATGAAATAAAAGTATAGGGATATACTAATAACACTGATCCAGACCACATACTCATTATCTAGAAACTATCGAACTACAGTAGCTCGATCAAAAGAAACCACTCGAGCATCTCCGCTCAATCATGCAACTTTGGGCCCTATCCCTGACCCCCATGCAACTATTCTCAACCTAAAAAGAAGACATAAGGTCTACACGTACACTGAAGTGCATGTTCAGGGGTGATAAATAATATCATCAGGACAATCCAATGATGAACCTTAAAAAAAATTGATATAATTGCCTGAAAAATCAATATTCTCAGCCAAGGTGAGACTCAACTGAAAAGATAAGTAAATACAATAAACATGAAACCACAGTCGAACCCCGATACGTAATCCCTGTCAACTGGTTAAGTTACACTATGGATGTCCATATCTGTATATGTATACATTTATAGTCCCATACCTATAAACATATACATAAATATGAGTATTCATGAGTAAGGTGAATGAAATAAAATAATAGAAATCATAAGTTGATCCATGGGTATGTAATCATGATTTCGTGGACATCCTATGAAAGGGAATTGATTTGGACATCATGTCACTCAAGATGTGTATCATTAAGTCAATATATGGGTCTGTAATCCCAATCAACATATACTTACTTTTCAAAATGTATAAAAATATCCGAGAAAGCTACATCACCATAGGGGGATACTCATACTACACCTGGGTTCACTCGTACTTGCCTCCAATAATTGTAAAGAAGGATTAAAAGCATGTACATGTGAACATCCTATAAATTTTCACTGAGTTAGATGCATTGATTCTCATGACATGTAAATATAGTTGAATTTCTGACCCTCCTATCTCAGTTTATAGGCGGTCACGACATTTGGAACTCAGATAATACCGAAGGGTCTAACCCTTAGGTGATATGTACGGAGAACTCATTGATGAGATTACATGACCACACATGTAGTCTCTAATAAGGGAGAGAAGAATCATCCCTACTATCTGGAAGAGTTTAATAATTTCAGGTATCCAATAATATGAGATTCCATGACCAACACCACAGTCAAGTAACCTATTAGGGAGATCATAATCATCTCAATCATAAGCCACAGGCTGGGGAGAGCATATTCACCCCCATCAAATTTGAAACAGAAAAAATAGGAATCATCCTCATCACTTGGTAGAGTGGAATCATCCAGGAGTATCATTATTAGGGATGAAATTCCCATATATCGTAGTATTAGGATCTATATCCATATTCAGTGAAGTACCTCTAGAAATACCAATAATCTAATAATCAAATATACAAGCTCAATAGCCAAATAATAGGTAATACCTATGGATATACCAGTAAACATAGTAAATAACATGGATTAGAAGTTGAATCCTAGTAATAACTTCTTGGAATCCCAAAGAGAAATAAATATTACACATGTCAGGCTCAATAGCCACCAACTAGGAATCACCTCTGGTAATCATCCCTGTATGAGGAATAAACATGTGTAAGCATAAAAAAAGGCTGAGGGTGACCGAATGCCTAAAACCAACACTAATTCCAAATCCCTATGGGATTAAAATTTTAGTATGGGTTCTAAGGTGACACCCACTACCATCTCTACCCAAACCTAATATAGCATGTTAGGATCAGTCAAACAATGGGGCACCCACAGGGTCCCTCAAGTCAAACACTTAGATGCATCCTACTTGGGATCCTTATTAGAAAGGTAAATGAGGAATCCTACATGGGATCCTCAAGTTCCTTGTACAGGTGAAGGAATCCTAATTATAATCCTTATCTAGAAAGGTAAGGGAGGAATCCTATATAGGATCCTCAACTATAAAGTTAAAATTGGAATCCTTCATTGGATCCTCAAACTGTAAGAAAATAGTGGAATCCAACACAGGATCCTTATAATGTTTAAAAGTTAAAGGGAATCCTATAAGGGACTACATAAGATAGAATGCAAGAGATTGTAACCCATACAGGTCCTTCGGTAACCAGTAAGAAGATAGAGGCATCCTACTCAGGATCTTCTAGGTCAAAATTTAAATAGAAGAATTCTATAGGGGATCCTCAATAAGAACTAGTCTCATGGCCTCTTAGTCAAGAAAGGAAAATATCTCAGGGGAGACATCCTCAAAAGAAAATATAAAAAAGTATCAGTGAATAGAGATAGCTCATGAATCATCTCAGAACCGTTCTCACTCTTAGGAGACACATGATACAATTTCTAGAGGAAGAACCTCTCCATTTAGGAAAAGTCAGAAATGAAACCTAGGTGTCCTTAAATACCCACAAGGGTTTCAACATCATAATATAAGTGAAAATATACTCATAATAGACTAATAATGGGTATGATTCAGAATCATGGACTAAAATATACAAAAAAACAAGGATGCATGAAAAAGGGGCAATACACAACATGTCTCCCTAAGCACATGGAGTGTACTCCCAAAGCCCAACCTGGGTGTGTACTTTGGATAATCTTGGAATGTAAACGCTGAGGTACACAACATATAAGATAGGTAAACAGTTTATACCATAAAAGGGGTACATTCCTCTGTCCCTCACCTATCCTATCAATGTAATTGTTCTATCTATGTACTTATATATAGTGTGAAACCCACGCTCTCTCCGTTTACTTTACAGGACTTGTGCCCCTAAAATGGGAAACTTGACCGAGTACTCAGTTACAAAACCATGTACCAGTACATGGAGTGTATGAAACATACATGGCATGTACATCAAATATTCCACCTTCTCCAAATAGGAATAACATAGTGTTTCCATTACCTAAACCACACACTGTGTACATGAGTTTTCTTGAATGGAAAACCCTCAAAACACCTCGAAACCCTCGTTTCACCCCAAAAACAAAAGATATACCTTCCAAGGGTCTTAAAAAAGCATAATAGTTCGTTAAATATTGAAAAATAAAAATCTTTAGGGATTTATGGAAAAAAATTAAAATGAAATACATTTGGGCAGAATCCGCCAAAGCTTCTTCAATTTCATAGGGTCCACAGTTTTCGCACGGTGATCCTACGTATCCTGATCCCCATAGAGGTACCTCATTCTATGTCTATATATTTATATCTATAAATATACATGTATATGGGTCACATAGTGGAGTATTTAACTCAGGGTAATATTTGGTAATCCATAGGATGAAATAAGAAAATAAAAAAATAAAGAAAAGAAGAAAAGGAAATGAAAAAGAAGGGGGGTGGGGGGAACCCTGACGCCCAACTCGAGTTTATGCACCACCTAAGAAAAATTCCTCATTCCAGAATCCACAGAAGAGATGGAATCTCAATCAAAAACACTATTCAAAATATATCACCAAACGAACCTATGTAAATAATTTAATATTTATTTAATTAAATATTAAATATTATTTTTCCTCTAAAATTCAAACGACTCATATATCTACCAAAATACTGTCCTAGGTTAAACACCCTATTTCGAGACCAATAGATAGGTCAAAAAATTTATCCAAGATCATCTAAATGGGTAAAAAATACCATTTTATCCCTTATAAGATTTATAAATAAAAAATTCAATTTTTTTCTAAAAATTTTCATATGAAAAAGCACGAAAACCTATAGATCATGCTTATTATCTCATGATTTAAAAATATTATTCTATGGTATATGTTTGATCATTTTATATTACATGTACTTATATTATTCATTATGGGAAACTCTTATTGAACCATGTTATTTTAATAAGATATTTCTCCCATGCTCATATATTATAACAATATTATGATTTAACTCTTGATAACATGTTGATAATTTTTACCATACTGTGCATTTAAGTTCACATATTTCTTATGGATCTATTCCATAGGTTATGAAGATGATTATAACCTATGAGGATTATAAAAGGGTTTCTAGTGTGGTTAGATTATAGAGAAATGTTCAGAAGTATTGTAAATTAAGTTACTTATAGGGCTAGTCCTCAAAGACACATAACCATTTTTTCTAGGTGTTGTGTGACTATTTATGGTATGTAATGGTTAAATTATGAAAATTATGTAAAATAAATTTATGTTCATATTGGTTCATCTCACTTGCTTTAAAATCATATGTGTAAATAATGAGTTTTTAGCATTGAACCCCAAAGTGTGGCTCTGAGTCTCTTCAATTGGTATAAGAGAATGCTTTAGTTATTTTTTTTGATTATTTTAGTTATTTATAGGGATCATGATTAGTGATATTTTGTGAAAATATTAGGGATAATAATAAATGTAGGATAACATCCTAAAATATTTGTTAAGTATGGATTGTGTGGTTTTATACAAATGAAATCCATGTCTAGATAGTTGAAGTGAATGCATGATCTAGAACAGATATACCTAAGTGTATTTGTAACACCCCAAGATTTTATAATATATTCCTCTTTTAATATATTATATTTATTTTATTTCAATAGCATTCTTTACATGAATCACCCAGTTTATACGAACCATGATATATTATTAAAATATTATGGGATGATTATAACCTAGCCATTGGATTATAGGGTAATAATAGTAGTAAATAAATTATCAAAAATTTATGAGTTATACATGTATAAAATAAATTCATTTCTTTCTAATTTATTATAAATAAAAATAAAAGCATTTAAAAGTAAAAGTGATATTTTTCTAGAAAAACATTTTTATGTTCACAAACACATTTTATCTTAATAAAATAAATAAATAACTTTTGGTGAATAATTTTAATGAAATTTATATATTATAAATTAAATATTTTTTTTAAAAAATTAATCTAATTTTTTAGTTATGGAATAAGAATAAAGTCTATTTTAATACTTAAAAATGTATTTTTATAAAAATATAGTTTCATCGTGCGTTCCACACTTATTTTAGAATTCATTTATACAAATTATAGGTATTAAAATTGATGAAATTAATTCCATATTTGGAATTTAGAGTTATAAATTTGGTAAATAAGTCTATGCTATTTATTTTTTCAATATAAAAAGTAACCTTAGTAAAACTTATCACCCTGATAAAGGGTAAATTATGTTAACCTAGGTTAAAATAAAGTGATAAGGACATATATATTTTCATCATAATTCTTATTGGATAAACTTAATTCAACCCTTATAACCATATTCTTGAAATTTAATTATTTAAGGGGCACTTGTCCATGAAAAGGACCTATAGAATATTTAAATTAAAGAAATTTACAAAATGTCACTCTCTTAGTTTTAAATATCTCATATGTGTCCACAAAAGGACAAAATCAAGTTATGAATGAATATAACCATATATTTTGAGATTAATAAATTTATTTTCATGATAGAAAGTTGTTTTTAATTTTTAGAAATGATATAATGACCTTAAATTCTTATGCGACAAATATGAAATATTTCACCAATTAATAAAAAAAATATAGTAAATGGTTTTAAAAATATTAAAGGTAATATAATTTGAGTGAGTTAACATGTTCCATGAATTTATTAGATGAATAAAATATTTTATTGTTATTTTAAATGAATATATTCGAATTCTAACTTGGTATTTATGCCTTTTAATTCAAATTAAATAAATAGTGTCTAAATTACAAATAATCATATTTTTTGGAAACAATACTTTATTAAATTACTTAAAAATTTTAAATATATTAAAAGTTGAAAATGAGGATAATATATCGTTAAACATTTAACCCCTTTCCCATTTATAGTCCATTTGGAACCATTTTTCTTGAGAATAAATTTAACATATTTTACTCATTTAAGAAATTTTAAGAGTGACCCTCACCTCAATTATAAAAGCGAACACCTCATTTCTCTTATTCACACCACCTAGACATATTTTATAGGTACTGGTATTCCTAATAGGCCAAACCTAGATCCCTTAAGAGGATATCTAAAGGATTTGTTTCAAAGAAGAGGTAATTTATGTAACGACCCAAAATTTCATTAATGGAAAATCCCTCTTGATCCAGTTAAATGTTTCTTTATGTTTTTATATGATGTCAACTTCTTTAGTTTAACGTCAAGATTTGTGACCGTTACTTTTATAGCCGTTGAACAGTGATCATATGGGTAGTTTAAATATAAGGATTTAACGAACCAATTTTCTACTCAGACAAAGGAAGCGATGGCCTCATCCAGTAGAATTGCCCCTTACGAAGCCCATTTGTCGGAGCTCGGAAAGGAGGTGGCGTCTTTGGGCTTTGCCCTTGACCAAGCCCAAGCTGAGCTTCATCAAGTCAAGCTTGAACGTGATCGTCTACGGGAAAAATGGAAGTTGATAGAGATTACCACTCGAACGATGTTATCCGAGCAACCCCAAGAGTCTGTCACCATCGCACACCTTACCCTTAGGTCTTATGCGGCTATTTTAAGGGGTTATGTAACAAATAAGTAGCACCATGTTCATGTACATTATTTTTTTGTATATAATAATGAATATAATTTCTAGTCATTTTTGATGCATTGTAATTAGTTTTTAAAGTACAAATGATGTTTTTAGTTATTATTTAATTAAGAATTATATTTTATTAAATTAAAGGATTTTTGAATTAAATAATATTTTAATAAAATATTATTATTAATATTAAATTAATTTTTATTAAATATAAATGATCTTATAATTTTATGAATGCAATTAAAATTTTTATTAAGGTTTGAAAGCCATTTCTGTCAAAACCCGTGAATTTTTATAAATGTCGGTTTTTAGTTTAAAAGTGAAAATTCACATATTTAGAAAATTATTTAGATAAAATAAATATTATTTTTGGAATCAGGACGTCGAAATTATCCAACGGTGAATTTTTCATAATTTTCTGAGACAGTCAAATATTTGGGTAAAAATTAAATACCATTTAAATATATAATGTGTTTTATGACATCATAATGACCCAATGGTGATGTAATAAAATACCATAATCCTTATGTTCGGCCAATATGTGTTTTATCAATAAAATAATGAGGTTTTGGGTTTGTTTGACTCACTTTTCAAAGCATTAATGGAGCCCTCAAGACTTATTCAACACTTTTCCTTTTTAAATTAATTTCCATGGGAGTGTGACTCACCTCCACATAAGCAACCCTAATTTTTTAATAAGTTCGGACCTTGGCCTTGTAAAATATTGTTTTCCTCTCTCCTTTTCCAGAAACCTTGGGCAAATACCATGGGATGGTTTGTGGTTTGGATTATTTTAATATAAGGGGTCCCAAACCTAAATAATAAAGAATTCTCTCACCTTTCCTATATAAACCCACCCAAGCTCCCACTTCCTCCTCACTCAAAGCCCTCGAAGTTCGTCCAAACTCTGCCCTACTCTCTCTAGAATCCTCTCAAGGTGCCCCAAGCTCCCAAGAAGCCTCTCACAAGCCTCTCACTAGCCTTTGGAAGCACACTTCCAAGTAAGGGGTTTTCTTCCTTTCTCATTTTTTTGTCAATTTTCTTTAAGTTGTATTTCGCTTTTTATTTCAATTATGAATGTTGGGGTATGGTTTCGCACCTCCCCCATACTTCCCTCTTATTTTTTGAATTATGGGAGAACCCTTTCTCTCTCATTAAATGCCTCCCATGTACACCCGTTACTATGCCGAAATTCCGAAAGGAACTTCTCTCTCTTCTTTTACATTCAAGCAATACTTTTGTATCATGAATCTAAATTCCTTTTCTATTGTTGGGACATGTATATATATGATCTCCTTACTGTCCATTACATGTAAATATGATGAGGAACCCCTTTCTCTCTCATCAACCTTTTTTATGAATTCTTATGTCACGCCGTTACGTTGCCGAAATCGCACCGATTTTCTAAGCCAATGTCTTTGTGTAGTGAATACCATGCCCATTTCTCCATCAAGGGTATTCACCTTTATGCACATTTACTTATTGATCGTAAAGTTTCATGTATGAATTCCACATTCCTTTATCGTGGAATAAATGATTATGTTTTATGAATCCATGTTTTATGATCCATGTGGCACACTTATGCATGAAATGAAATGTTTAAGAAGGGTGCGCCCTGATAGCGCTCCAATGCATTGGGTAAAGTATAGTATCATGATACGTCATGTGCAATGAGTGTTGACTCATGCTAATTCAAGTGCAACGAGGGTTTACTCGTGCTTCAAGTGCAATGAGGGTTTACTCATGCTCCATGTGCAATGAGCCTTGGCTCATGCTAATTCAATGTTAAGTGTTGTTGCCACATTTCCATGTTATGATTATCATGCTTTATCATGCCTTTATGTTCATGTCTCTCTTATGCTCTATTGATATGCCTATTGCCTAACATGTATTGTACTCCTCATTTTATTCATTATGTACTCCCTTACTGGGCTTTATAGCTCACCCTTTTCTTATGCATGTCCTCAGGTTATCCCATGCAATGCTAAGTACGAAGGAATGTAGTGGTCATGTAAAGGAAGTTTTCAATAAGGATGTTGTATTTCAAGTTTAAAGTTTTTATGTAATGATCCTAAGCCCCAAAGACACTAAACCTCTCGATCTTCTTTGTTGTATCAAGTGAAGTTTTATGTAATAAAGCATGTTTAAGTTGTAATAAAAAGCAGGGTTGTCATAGTTGGTATCAGAGGATAGGTTTAGTTATTTTTGGGATTAGGAAACCCTAGTAAAGCCTTAGATACAAGACTAAGCATAATAAAAACATCCCTAAATTTTGGTAAATACTAAGTAAGTGGTTTATCAAACAAATACATCCCTGTCTGGATACGAGCAGGTAGAGGCGGCTCTGGCACAGATGTATCCTAGGGGTAAAACCCGAAAACACCGCTTTGAGCTAGACTCGAACGGGAACTGGTGCACGACAACGGGCCTTGCTGCACTCTTGGTTACGACACTCCCGGGGGATATGTTTTGATAAATTCACAATCTTAGTATGAACCCTTATTAAAGGAAAAATGCCCCTAAGAATATATGTTAGAAGGTAGATCATGAAAAGCCTAGGTTGAATCCTATAGACTCATGAGTTAAAGAGATTAAAGTTTATTTATAAGTCATCAACTTTTGTCTTTGGATTACCCTTTATGTGTTACCCCTAACTTTCCTTTTATTCCAGCCAATGGCCGGTAATAGGAGAACTCGGGCTAACAACCGTTGTGAAGATCAGTGTGACGATTGTACCAATGAGATTCCCAATCCAATGGGAGCGGGAATCGCGAACTTTGTCACGCTCCTCTCTCAGCTAACTCAAGTTTTGAATAGAAACACTGGTCAAGAGGAACGTTCAACCCCCCCTAAGAAAGAACAAGTCGCTATTGAAAGCTTCATGAGACAAAGGCCTCCTACTTTTAGTGGATCATCTGATCCCACGATTGCTGAACAATGGATCAACTCCATTGAAAAGATATTCTCCATCCTCCAATGCTCTGAAAAAGAGAAGGTTCTCCTGGAGGCTTATTGTATGGAGGGTGAAGCTGATCAATGGTGGACGTTGATCAAAAATACGAAGCCTGAGGAGGAGATCGAGGCTTTGGAATGGAAGGTATTCCGGAAGATGTTTTTCGATAAATATTTTCCACGCACCCTCCGTCTTAAGATGGAAAGGGACTTCCTTTCCCTCAAGCAGAAAGATGAGGAATCTGTGGGAGCGTACGAGGAAAACTTCACAAGGCTTGCACGATACGCTTCTGGCTTTGTCGTTACCCCCGAATGCAAGGTTGACCGCTTCTTTGGTGGGCTGAAGCCTAGCTTGCGGAAAGCATTAGCGATCTGTGACTTCGACTGCTATGAGGAAATTGTCTGATGTGCCCTTAAGGTTGAAATGGAGATCGGAGAATCACAGGGGTATCATGGGGACAAGAAGCGGAAGGTGGACTTCAATGCTGGTGGTCCGATGGATAAATCCAACGGCGCTAAGAAATTCCAGCACCCCACTTGCCAAAAGTGTGGAAAGAAGCACCCTGGAAATTGCCTTAGGGGGACTAGAAAATGCTTCAAGTGTGGAAGAGAAGGGCACCTAGCTGTTAACTGTCAGCAAGAAGGACCCGCGGCTGCGACGGAGGGGAGGAACTCTCCGTTCGAACCTCAACGCGTTGTTCAATGCTTCAAATGCAAAGAACCGGGTCATTTTGCGAATCAGTGCCCTAATCCAAGGGTTATCGGAGGCAATCAACAACCTCCAAGACAGCAAGGAAGAGCTTTTGCCATCACTTCTGCCGAAGTGAACCCCGACAACGAAGTGGTGACAGGTACGCTAGTTATTCATTCAAGAATAGCGAACGTACTTTTTGATTCAGGTTCTACGCATTCTTTTATATCTCAAAAGTTTAGTAGAATAATCCCTGCACCACCACAAGTCATGGAAGTAAAGATGTCGGTGAGTACGGCAAATGGGGAAATCATTGCATCCCATGAGTATAAGTCCTCCCCTGTTATAATCTGTGGATTGAATTTCCCGGCGAACCTCGTCATACTCCCTTTGGTGGAATTTGATGCAATTCTTGGCATGGATTGGCTTTCCTTATATAGAGCCAACATAAATTGTCGGGAGAGGGAAATCACACTCCATATGGAGAATCGACCCCCGATTCTTTACAAGTGTCAGGAGGAAGATGAATCTCTTTTAGCTCCATCATCTCAAGCATGGATATTACTGCCTTATGAGCACACATATCTGGCTCAGATGATTGAGTCCAAGGAAGAAACCACCCTTGAAGAAATGCCTATTGTAAGGGAATTCGCTGAAGTATTTCCCGAGGAACTTCCTGGTCTTCCTCCAAGAAGAGATGTTGAGTTCTCAATTGAACTTATACCTGGGGCACTACCAATATCCAAGACTCCATATAGAATGGCTGTGGTTGAGCTTGAAGAACTGAAGAAACAACTACAGGAGAATCTGGATAAAGGGTTTATACGCCCAAGTGCATCACCATGGGGTGCACCAGTCCTCTTCGTCAAGAAGAAGGATGGGTCAATGCGGCTTTGCATCGATTATCGTGAACTTAACAAAATCACGATAAAGAACAAGTATCCTCTCCCAAGAATCGATGACTTGTTTGATCAGCTGCGTGGAGCTCAATACTTCTCCAAGGTCGACTTGCGGTCGGGATATTATCAAGTAAGGGTGAAGAAGGAAGATATCCCCAAGACTGCTTTTCGTACAAGGTACGGGCACTATGAATTCATAGTAATGCCTTTTGGACTCACCAATGCTCCAGAAATATTCATGGATTTGATGAATAGAGTCTTTAGAGATTACCTAGATAAATTTGTGGTAGTCTTTATAGATGATATTCTGATATACTCCAAAACCAAGGAGGACCATGAGGAGCATTTAAGAACTGTACTGGAGACTTTGCGCAAGGAGAAGCTCTATGCCAAGTACAGCAAGTGTGAGTTCTGGTTGAAGGAGGTCTCATTCTTGGGCCATATCATCACAAGCAATGGGATATCTGTGGACCCCTCCAAAACAGATGCAATTGAGGGATGGCCGAGGCCAACATCGGTAACTGATATCCGTAGCTTCTTGGGGTTAGCTGGATATTATCGGCGATTTGTGAGAAACTTCTCACGATTGTCCAACCCTCTTACCAAGCTAACTCGAAAGGGAGTAAAGTTTACTTGGAGTGATGAATGCGAAGAAAGCTTCAAAGAGTTGAAAAGGAGGCTTATCACTGCACATGTGCTCACTTTACCCACAAGTGGGGAGCTTTTTGTGGTATTCAGTGATGCTTCGAAAAAGGGCTTAGGATGTGTGCTGATGCAGAATGATAAAGTGATATCCTATGCCTCAAGGCAGTTGAAAATCCATGAGCGAAACTATCCAACGCATGATCTGGAGTTGGCGGCGGTGATCTTCGCCTTGAAAATCTGGTGGCATTATCTCTATGGGGAGAAATGTGAGATATATACTGACCACAAGAGTCTTAAATATATATTCACACAGAAAGAGCTTAATATGCGCCAGAGAAGATGGATAGAGCTCATCAAGGATTATGATTGTTCAATACATTACCACCCTGGGAAGGCGAACAAGGTGGCAGATGCCCTAAGTAGAAAGGATCCAGCAATTCTATCAATGATGAGAATTGAGAAGGATCCAATCTTCTTAGACTTGATGAAGATGGACGTGGGAATCATAAAGAAGGGAACATCATCAATCCTTTCACAAATGATTGCTCAACCATCTCTTTTGGAAAGGTTAAAGGATGCTCAAAAGGATGATGCGAGAATCCAAGAAAAAGTGGAAGCTATCAAAAAGGGAAAATCCTCAGAGTTTAATGTTAATGAAGAAGGAATTGTGCGGTTTGGGAAAAGACTATGTGTCCCATCAAGTTCGGAGCTGAAGAAGGAACTTTTGGATGATGCACATAGTTCAAATTTCTCTATTCACCCAGGGAGCACAAAGATGTATCGAGATCTCCGAGAAAACTTTTGGTGGGATAATATGAAGAAGGAGATCGCCGAATATACATCAAAGTGCCTGGTGTGTCAGCAAGTGAAGGCAGAGAGGCAGAAGTCTAAGGGGATGATGCAACCATTGCCCATACCAGAATGGAAATGGGAGAACATCACCATGGACTTCGTCACTGGACTTCCAAGGACATCCAAAAGCAACAACGCAATCTGGGTTATTGTGGATCGTCTTACAAAGACTGCACACTTCATTGCTATTCGAGAGGATTTCTCTTTGGATCAACTGGCACGGATATATATCAGGGAAGTGGTACGGTTGCATGGAGTACCACTATCTATTGTGTCGGACCGAGATCCAAGATTTACCTCTAAGTTTTGGAAGAGTCTTCAACATGCTCTGAATACTGAACTGAACTTCAGTACGGCCTATCATCCTCAAACTGATGGCCAATCCGAGCGGACTATCCAAACACTTGAGGATATGTTGAGAGCGTGCTCAATGGACTTTAAAGGAGGATGGGATCAGCATCTTCCTCTGGTTGAGTTCTCTTATAATAATAGTTTCCACTCAAGCATCCAAATGGCACCATATGAAGCCCTGTATGGGAAAAGGTGTAGAACACCGGCATGTTGGGATGAGGTCGGTGAACGTAAGCTGCTTGGACCAGAAATGGTCGAAGAAATGGTGGAGAAGGTGAAAACCATTCAGCAGCATATCAAGGCAGCCCAAAGTCGACAGAAGAGTTATGCAGATAATCGTCGACGAGACCTTGAGTTTAAAGTCGGAGACATGGTGTTTTTACGCATATCTCCGTGGAAGAAGGTCATGAGGTTTGGAAAGAAAGGGAAGTTAAGTCCAAGGTACATCGGCCCATTCGAGATTCTTGATCGTGTTGGGGCTGTGGCCTATCGACTAGCACTTCCACCTACTATGGCCAAGGTGCATGATGTCTTCCATGTATCCCTCTTAAGGAAGTACATACCAGACCCTTCACATGTACTCTCTTCCGAGGTGGTACAATTAGAAGACGATCTTTCTTATGAGGAGCAACCAGTGAAGATCTTAGATCGTAGAGAAAAAGTTCTACGAAATAAGACAATGCCCCTCGTCAAGGTGTTGTGGAGAAACCACAAGTTTGAAGAAGCAACTTGGGAGTCGGAGGATATGATGAAGCTAAGTTACCCACATTTGTTTTAGTGTGGGAAAAGGAAAATTTTGAGGGCGAAATTTCTTAAGGGGGGAATGTTGTAACGACCCAAAATTTCATTAATGGAAAATCCCTCTTGATCCAGTTAAATGTTTCTTTATGTTTTTATATGATGTCAACTTCTTTAGTTTAACGTCAAGATTTGTGACCGTTACTTTTATAGCCGTTGAACAGTGATCATCTGGGTAGTTTAAATATAAGGATTTAACGAACCAATTTTCTACTCAGACAAAGGAAGCGATGGCCTCATCCAGTAGAATTGCCCCTTACGAAGCCCATTTGTCGGAGCTCGGAAAGGAGGTGGCATCTTTGGGCTTTTCCCTTGACCAAGCCCAAGCTGAGCTTCATCAAGTCAAGCTCGAACGTGATCGTCTACGGGAAAAATGGAAGTTGATAGAGATTACCACTCGAGCGATGTTATCTGAGCAACCCCAAGAGTCTGTCACCATCGCACACCTTACCCTTAGGTATTATGCGGCTATTTTAAGGGGTTATGTAACAAATAAGTAGCACCATGTTCATGTACATTATTTTTTTGTATATAATAATGAATATAATTTCTAGTCATTTTTGATGCATTGTAATTAGTTTTTAAAGTACAAATGATGTTTTTAGTTATTATTTAATTAAGAATTATATTTTATTAAATTAAAGGATTTTTGAATTAAATAATATTTTAATAAAATATTATTATTAATATTAAATTAATTTTTATTAAATATAAATGATCTTATAATTTTATGAATGCAATTAAAATTTTTATTAAGGTTTGAAAGCCATTTCTGTCAAAACCCGTGAATTTTTATAAATGTCGGTTTTTATTTTAAAAGTGAATATTCACATATTTAGAAAATTATTTAGATAAAATAAATATTATTTTTGGAATCAGGACGTCGAAATTATCCAACGGTGAATTTTCCATAATTTTCTGAGACAGTCAAATTTTTGGGTAAAAATTAAATACCATTTAAATATATAATGTGTTTTATGACATCATAATGACCCAATGGTGATGTAATAAAATACCATAATCCTTATGTTCGGCCAATATGTGTTTTATCAATAAAATAATGAGGTTTTGGGTTTGTTTGACTCACTTTTCAAAGCATTAATGGAGCCCTCGAGACTTATTCAACACTTTTCCTTTTTAAATTAATTTCCATGGGAGTGTGACTCACCTCCACATAAGCAACCCTAATTTTTTAATAAGTTCGGACCTTTGCCTTGTAAAATATTGTTTTCCTCTCTCCTTTTCCAGAAACCATGGGCAAATACCATGGGATGGTTTGTGGTTTGGATTATTTTAATATAAGGGGTCCCAAACCTAAATAATAAAGAATTCTCTCACCTTTCCTATATAAACCCACCCAAGCTCCCACTTCCTCCTCACTCAAAGCCCTTGAAGTTCGTCCAAACTCTGCCCTACTCTCTCTAGAATCCTCTCAAGGTGCCCCAAGCTCCCAAGAAGCCTCTCACAAGCCTCTCTCTAGCCTTTGGAAGCACACTTCCAAGTAAGGGGTTTTCTTCCTTTCTCATTTTTTTGTCAATTTTCTTTAAGTTGTATTTCCCTTTTTATTTCAATTATGAATGTTGGGGTATGGTTTCGCACCTCCCCCATACTTCCCTCTTATTGTTTGAATTATGGGAGAACCCTTTCTCTCTCATTAAATGCCTCCCATGTACACCCGTTACTATGCCGAAATTCCGAAAGGAACTTCTCTCTCTTCTTTTACATTCAACAATACTTTTGTATCATGAATCTAAATTCCTTTTCTGTTGTTGGGACATGTATATATATGATCTCCTTACTGTCCATTACATGTAAATATGATGAGGAACCCCTTTCTCTCTCATCAACCTTTTTTATGAATTCTTATGTCACGCCGTTACGTTGCCGAAATCGCACCGATTTTCTAAGCCAATGTCTTTGTGTAGTGAATACCATGCCCATTTCTCCATCAAAGGTATTCACCTTTATGAACATTTACTTATTGATCGTAAATTTTCATGTATGAATTCCACATTCCTTTATCGTGGAATAAATGATTATGTTTTATGAATCCATGTTTTATGATCCATGTGGCACACTTATGCATGAAATGAAATGTTTAAGAAGGGTGCGCCCTGATAGCGCTCCAATGCATTGGGTAAAGTATAGTATCATGATACGTCATGTGCAATGAGTGTTGACTCATGCTAATTCAAGTGCAACGAGGGTTTACTCGTGCTTCAAGTGCAATGAGGGTTTACTCATGCTCCATGTGCAATGAGCCTTGGCTCATGCTAATTCAATGTTAAGTGTTGTTGCCACATTTCCATGTTATGATTATCATGCTTTATCATGCCTTTATGTTCATGTCTCTCTTATGCTCTATTGATATGCCTATTGCCTAACATGTATTTTACTCCTCATGTTATTCATTATGTACTCCCTTACTGGGCTTTATAGCTCACCCTTTTCTTATGCATGTCCTCAGGTTATCCCATGCAATGCTAAGTACGAAGGAATGTAGTGGTCATGTAAAGGAAGTTTTCAATAAGGATGTTGTATTTCAAGTTTAAAGTTTTTATGTAATGATCCTAAGCCCCAAAGACACTAAACCTCTCGATCTTCTTTGTTGTATCAGGTGAAGTTTTATGTAATAAAGCATGTTTAAGTTGTAATAAAAAGCAGGGTTGTCATAATTTACAAAACCAATATCTTTATTTTAATTAATATTTTACCTTATATAAATATATTTTATTCTTCATAAAATAATAATTTAATCATCCTAAATATACTAAAATGTTATTATGATTATGAATCCAAATTTATTCACCATATTTCCATCAAATAAGATGTTACGTTATCACTCGTCTGCATATATGGCTTACCATCTCCACGTAGAGATTCAATTCATTTTATATAAACATATTTCATGAATGGATATTATGATGGGTTGAAGTTTATATATGATATTTATGAAATAATTATAATTATATAATTATAATATCACATCTACCATCTTACCTTTCAAAACATTGTATAATGATAACGTTGTTTGTACGTATGTGTGGACTACCACCTCCGTGAAGTGATATGATTTTTTTCATTTCTATTTTAATTGAATGGTAATAAGGATGGTTTTATGAATATATATTATATATATATTATAAAATAATTATTCTATAAATTTGAGTTATTATTTACCTTTCTTTCATTCCACCTATTGAAAAATAGATACAAGGTTCATGCGTACGTAGAACCTACCGTCTTTAATAATGAAGCAATTCATTTTTATATCTCTAACCTTTATATATGACTCTAAATATTTATATAATTAATATATATGATATATAAATCACTATTATAATTATATATATGATGGAAACATGATAAATGTACAAAGAATAAAACTAAAAAACTAAATCATCTGTGATAAACGAAGCACTTATCACCCAAAATATTGGTTTTAAAAAATAATTGTTAATGAACGAATGATAAAAGGTTTTAAGTAAATAATATATGGTATGATATATATGATTATTGTTCTATATTATATATATAATCAATCAATATTTATTATACAGGATTTTTGAACACATATGAAGGAAGTCGGACTTGAGGTAAGGGATTTATGTTTCAGCCCTATTTTAATCAGGATTTTATATGGTTGAATTTTTATTAAGGAAAATTATATTATCCTTATTTAATTAATACCTTTAATTTTTATTTTAATTTTTTTATAAATAATAAAATTTTTCCTTTAATTTCCCTATCTTTAAATACTCAAGAGACTGAACAAAAATTTTAATGGAAAATCGACCATGTTTTACTATTAAGTCGGGAACTTTTTCTTCCATATCCATGTTTTTATAAAACATTTAAAAGAATTTATTTAATATTGTAATATGATTTGTAAGTAAATTTTTACCCATGATTATTGTTTTTAAAAATGTTTTAAAAGAAGTTTTCTTTTGATTGTCTGAATAAGGCATTTTTTACTTCTTACTAAAAAACATGAAAGGAATGTTTTCTTTTAGCTTGTATAGAATGAATAAAATTTCATGTGTTCATGAACACTGAATATTTTTAATATTCCTATACAATTTCCCATATTTATTTTTAAATAAAATGTTTTCTATAATATTTTGGAAATATTTTTATTTCAAAAGTGATTTTCAAAGTGGAAAGTTAATTTTCCTCAAGAAATATTTTAGTGATATTTTAAAGGAATTTTCATATATGATAACATCCTCTGATATTAATTATGATTTACTGGGGATATGATCTATTGATACCATTATTAATCTTTCTCTATGTGGTTAATTTTTATTTTGATGATATTTTTAGGAAACCTATTTATTTTCCATGGGTTATGCTGTGATGAATTGAGTAAATGTTTATAACAATAATTTTATTTTCATAGGTTATGATGTGATGATATGATGGATGATTTATTATTTTTTGTAACACATATTAATGGTTTTCATTATATGATTAGTGGTTACATTATAAACCATGTATGGTGGTTATGTTATATTCCAAGGATAGTGGTAACATTATATCCAATGATGGTGGTTACTATAGCGACCTAGACTTAACAAACATGGATATTACATCATTTTATATGAATATTCAATACATTACAAAAAATACCTGCCTAAGGACCGTACTAGTTTAGTGTCATTGGAAACATAGACACAAAATCTTATATCCTGGTGAATTATCTTCAACATCTCCCACAAATATCTTCACCTTTATTACTTCTACCTAAAAACTATCTTCATAACCTTGAGAAAGTAAACATAATAAAGGGGTGATCTCAAATTCTTAGTAAGGATAAATAAAGGAAATGATTAAGCATAACATGAAGAAAAAGGAATGGAACTTGAGAATAACATCTGAAGATCATACCCTTCATATCAAATATCATAATAATGATTGGAAGTTCATAAGACATAAATCATATAGAAATAATTAACATAATCCATGAAAGTATAGAATAAGAAAAAACATGGAATTGTGGAAAACACATAAGCATATAAAAAGACTATGTCATAGTGTCCTACCAAGGCCTTTGTAACATGTTAGGATTGGGTTAATCACCCATGTAACTTCTTCGGCCAAGGGATTCTCTCCCATCTACACTCTTGTTTCGAGCTTGGGGTGTCCTCCCATGTACTCTCTTATTTCGGGCACGAGATGTCCTCTTGGTTACCCTTTTGTTTAAGGATTGGGATTTCCTCCCATTTACCCTCTTGTTTTAGGATTGGAATATTCTCCTATATACCCTATTGTTTTAGTATTGGGATGTGCTCCTATATACCCTCTTATTTCAGTCTTGGGATGTACTCTTGTATACCCTCTTGTTTTGGGCTTGGTATTTCCTCCTATATACCCTCTTGTTTTAGTCTTGGGATTTCTTCATGTGTACCCTTTGAGCTCATAAAAAATTTATTATTCCCTAATTCATTATTTGTAGATATTGGTCCCACCCGTTACATAATCAAATCATACATTCTTATGCCAAAAAACATTCATCATATCATGATCCATGAAAAGAGATGGGTTTTATAAACATCAAATCAAAACCCATGAAATGAAATCGGAATTATTAACATTTCATCACATCATAAACTATTTAAAATAGATAGGATTAATAATAATTTCAGCAAATCATAACCCATAAAGAGAAACAAGTTTTAAAAGCATTTAACCTGTGGAAGTGAAATAGGTTTCATAAGAAATATTACATCAAAACATAAACCATTCAAGAATGAATACGGATAGAACCATAGGATCATTTCCTAGAAGGTATTGATTAATATCAATGGATGTAATATTAGATGAAAAAATACGTGAAAAGATATTTTCAAAACATTAATTGAATAAAATAAACTTTCTTCTTTGAAAAAGTTTTTTAAAGCATAAAACCTTTTTTAAATTGATTTTGTATGAAAATAATTTGAAAATATAGAAAGAAGGATTGAAATAATTTTGAAAAACATTTCCCATGAAAAATTGTAAAATAGTTTTGAAAAATATTTTAAAACCATTTTACTTGAAAATTATCTTCAAAGGTCATTTGAAAACATTTTTTAAAACATTTTTTAAAACATGATTTTGCAATAAAATATATTTCTGACCAAAGAGAGAGATACAATCAATTTTTTCTTAAATACATTTTCATAATTATCTTAAGTATGAAAGAGAGTAAAAATGGTTATAATTCATGGATATATCTTTAATAAACATAGTATAATGAATATCATGGGTTTTATTGAGAGATGGATCATTATATTTTATCAAAAGAAGCATAATCATTAACAATCTTGAAAAATAATGATATTGTTTCAATAAAATCTTACCACTTGGTTACATGGGATCATACTATTCATGTAAGAAAATGAAATTAAATTAAGAATAAAATATCATGAAAATTATTATACTAATGATATAAAATTTTAATTGGAATCATATACACATTGTTAAAGAACATAGGTGCATAACAAAACATGTGTCTCAAAGAATGAAATTTGAGACAAAACAACTTTACCGATTTGGTGAAATTTGAAACATTTACCCCATGAAATAAAGATATTATAATGGATATGTAAATACCCATAAATTTTAGTATAAGATACATATAATACAATCATGGTCAGTACATACACCACACAAAAGAAGTGAGTGGTGAATAAAGCATGTATCTCATGAAAATAAAAAATAAGATGAAATCCCCTTACCTTGTGTCTTTAATCTCATCGTAATCATTCAAAAGTAATTTTTAATAAATATAAATTTATTATAAATATTTTTATGAACCATATTATTACATATAATACCATATATGGATTTATTATGACTTTATATTACCTACTTGTTAGCAATTTCATGTTAAGGTGACGCTTTGGGTAGTATTCACTTTGTTTTTTGCTTGTGTCTTAATTTGTAAAATCATTGGAAATTATAATTATATCATGATTACATAATTAAAAACATGATATAAAAATAATTTATATTAATTATATTCTTATTATAATAATCTATATAATATATAATTATGAAATGGAATACACCGCTCATGGAGACGATTAGCCATACATACGCATGAAAGTTGTTCCCTTTTTTATTGTTGTATTGAAAGAAATAAATTATAATACATATATGTGTATATATATAATTATTAAATATCATTATAATACCATATATATCATATAATTTTACTAAACCTATCCTGAATATATTCCATGTAGTGTTTTAACGAATCACATCACTTTGAGGGGGTTCTAGTCCACAGTTCCACAAATGAAATTATCATATTTAAAAAAATGGAAAGTATAATGATATGTGTTATAAAAGGATTTCAGAATATTAAATAGATAATAAATATAATATATAACATATATAAATATAGGTAGTTGGGGTTTTTCTTAGTGGTATGAACCCCGTAATCCTAAATGAAAAATTGGGGTTCAAAACCCATTGGGCACAGGTACTGTAGCAGTATTGTAGCTGTACTATAGCAGCAGTGATGTTATAGTAGTAGCGATGATGTAGTTGAAACATGACATTATAGTAGTGGTAGGACACTGTAGCAGTGGTATGTACTATAGAAGGTGGTTACTGTAGTAGTATTATTCACAAAATATGCCTTAGGCCAAACAATTGGGCCTACAGGCTATATAATGAGCTACATACCCACTGAAACATTGAGCTATGTAGTTGGTCTCCCTCTACCTAGATAAAACAAGGAATTTTATTTGATTTAATAATAAAATGAGGTTTTGGACCCAAACTTTTTTTAAAAAATATATAAAAACAGAGTTTCCATCATAATATACACTTTGAGAGGCAGTAAGGAAAATTGAATAATCATTATTTTGTGAGGTGGTAGTTCGTCGTACACATAAAAAGTATATCAACTACCCATTATATGGATGTGTCTATAATTTTAGGTATAAAAACTAGAATAAAATTATCCAAGTATATTTAATATAATGGTTTTCTTATACAATAATTAAATAAAGAGTGTGGAGTCGGTGGAGAAAGAAAATAAAAGAAAGGAGTTTGGGAGAAGACATTACCTCTTAATTGGGTAATTCCTTTTGGATTGTGACAAAAGGATTCCTTGGATTGATTTATACCAAATAAGAAGCTTCTAATAGGGAGGTACAAATTTTGGGAAGTTTATTGGGCAGATCTTGGACAAACCAAAGTGTTTTTATAGGTGTAAATAGGAGGGAGAGTTCTTTCCTTTTTTATAATAGAATGGGAGTGACACTATTGTAAATACCAAAAGGTATTCATTAATTAGAGGCATACATTACATAATGTGCTTCCAAAATTGAAAAATAATGGATTAAATGGGAATAATGGTCATGAAAATACTCCACCCCACAAAATATGTGCATTTTAATAATTTGGTTTCTTAATTTCTATGATTTCCCTATTTTATCATTTTGGTTTTTATTAAAGCTCCTAGTTTTATAACCTAAGTAATTTAAACATTAAGAATAAAATAAAATGAGATTTATTATAAAAGATAGAGCCACTAAATTATTAATATGGTGTTTAATTTATAAAAAAAACCCACGTTTTTTGGAAATTAATTTTAAAACAAATGCATGTAACGCACATAAACACTGCTTAAACCCAAATCGTGCTAACAATGTTTTTATAATCTATGGGTAAATATATTAATTATAAAATATCAATTCATCCATTATTATTAGGTCCACTAGGTAAAATAATCTGAGAGGTGGGGGGGTGAAATAGGGTATAAAATATTAAAACAACTTCCCCTTTTTATCTTGTTTCATTGTTAAACAAAACTATCTTCTCTCTCTTTCCCATAGCAAAGTATGAATTGAAATTAAAACATGCACGTGTCAACAAAAAAATTGGTTCAACCTTAATGGGATATGTCCAAGGATCATACAATAGCGATGTGCCGATGTACCAAATACACTAAAAGTGCACTTCTGTTTACAAAGTTCAGAGTGGACTCACAATCCCTCTTAGTTTACAACTAATCACAATTTGAAAGCTCACTGCTCCCTCAACTAAAGTGTTCTCACTGCTTCATCAGAGGATCTAATCATAGTTTATAGACATGTAGGTCCCTTTATTATCTTTAATGAATGCATCCTCCACTGTATGTAGATTCTCTATTGATGTCCCACATTTATCCACTGATGAATTACAACTTTACCAAAGATGTACTGGGAAACTCCAAATATTTCGCACAACCTTTACTACGTCTTTTGTACAAATTTAATGTCGTGAATGCAAGATTATATATTTTTTTTGAAACACATTTTTCACACAACTTCAATCTTATGTGCAACTCAAATCTTATGTGCAACGTACTTTGGTTGCGTGTAATTCCCAATATTTCATGAAACTCCCTTTACTTAAAAATCTTATGTGATTCGGAGCTTAGATTCTCTCTAAGTGTTGAGTTGCTTCAAATGAGGGGGGTCACCACTTATTTATAGGCATCTCAAACCCTTGCACAGAAGATTCTATGTGTCATGCAAGATCCCCTCTGTGAAAACAAAACCCCATTTGATGTCGCATTGGGCGTGCACGTTTCTTTCACACAACCTCATCTTTCGTGCACATTTTCAAATCTTTCATTCATATAATGACTTTAAAATTTTTTGACATTCTAATCCTAAAAAATACCTTTCACACATGTTTAAAAATCATTTTCAATCTTGCAGACAACTTCCTTTTCCAAATACATGTTTCTCCATTTTCTTATTTTGAGGCTCAAAAATTTGGTTAACATAGGACAATGGGGCTACCTTGTATCTATTATTTTTGGATCACCTCCAGATCATCCATTCCTTTTTCATGGATCATTTTCAACATTGGTTCTAAACAATATCTGTAGAACACCACAACTAACCAATGAAACCCTCTTTGTCAACATACACAATCTACCCAAAAATGCTTCAATGTTACATTGAGTGTTTTTTCCCAACAATTAATAGACCATATTTAATATTTTTAAGCCTTAACAATCACTTGGATGAATATAGTATTTAAATTAATTATAAATCATTTAATAACATATAATTTATTGTAAAATAACAATAATGTCAATTTTGAAATAATTTAATTAATTTTAATTTTAAAATATAATCATAATATTTTAATTATAATAAATCAAGTCTACTGATTATTAAAATGATAAATTAATCATAAAAAAATTAAAGGCCAAAATTAAATCAATTAACTTAATTTTTAACATCTATAGCATCATTTATTTTAGTTAGTTATTACCTAGATAATCATTACTTTGGCTTTTCGTAAGAATTTTATGTATCAAAATCATATTTAAAAATTATTGATAAATTATTATAATAAAAATAACCCATTTATGTTTCAAAATGATATGTATAACCTAAAATATGATATTATTTACATATCTCAAATTTTTATAAAGGTTAAAGGTAAGGAAAGTTCCCTTTTTGTCTTTTTCCTTTCTTGCACTTTTATTTAGGGCACTTCCATTTAATAAGGTCACAATAACCCATAAAATTAGATCCAAGAGGGGATATGGTCTAATTATTGGCATCCAATTTCCTTTGAAAAAATTTCCATGTCATTTTGGTCATTATGATTAAGGTTTAGTCCTTAATTATGTTTAATCATTCCTTAATCAATGTAATTAATTTTAATCACATTCAATAATAATTTTGGTCAAAGATTAGGTTGATCTAATTGAAAAAAAAAATATAATAATTACAATAATATATTTTGTTTTTTCAAAAATAAAATCATAGAAGTGAGAAAATTATGTTTAACGCTATTCTCATAGACATGACAAGAAAGAGACTTTTTAAATTAAAACATTCTAAAGTTCAATAAGTGTTTATTTCTAATTTCTATATAAAAATATTCAAATAATAATATATTGGATTAATATATGTATAAATGATATATTTTGAATTTATAACAAATTTAAAATATAATTTATCATTAATAATTATTTAAATGGATAGGCAGTTTTTAACTAAAATACAGTATTTTCACTCTTTATTAGAAAATGAAGTTTCTTAGAATATTCCAAAAAATTAACTATAACATAATTTTGATATTTTTAATTCAAAACTAAAGTTCAGTTTGACAAATAAAATTTATAAAATTTTTAAAATTTTTAAAATTTAGTTTTAAAATAGGTGTTCCATTAAAAGGCGGTAAAAACTCTGTCTTCTGTATAACATAAGCTAACCTTGGTGTTCAATGTAGGGAAAGCTAAAATTTATGTTCTGTGTAGTGAACAATTAAATTTATGTTGCACATAACACAAGCCGTATATATTGATTTAAAATAAAATAAGCTGTTTTTAGTGTTTCATGAAATGATAAATATCAAAAAGATTAAATTAATTCGCAATAAAATATTTCACCAAAATCATAGGGTGTTATAGTTACATTATAAACCTAGAATAATGATTACATTATAACCAAGTATAATTTGTCCCAAAATTATATATACATACAATGAATTGGAAAATGATTGAAATCTGATGAAATAAAAAGGATAGGAATAGGGATAAATCCTAGTTTAGTAAGATAATTTTTCTACTATGATAGTCTTGGGAGTAAACCTTGACTACTATGATGGAATTTTGAGTAAAAACAATCAACTATGATAATATTAGAAATGATTCTTGACTACCAAGGAAATTATTTTCCATTCTTATTCCAAAATTCCATGTATTATTCCAATGTTATGCTATCATGGAACATAGTCTATGGGAGTTGGAATGCAAAATCTTATTACTAATCTCACAAAAATTTCTCAATCCATGAATCATGACGAGCTTCCAAATGATTAGAGGAAGGAAAATATTAATGTTGAATATTTTATGAGCTTACATCCTCCTTCTTTTAGTAGATATTTTTGTCCATTATTGTCTAAATTATGGATTAACACCGTTGAGAAAATATTTTATGTTATCCAGTGCTTTGAACCTAAAAATGAAATTATAATAGTTTCACATTTGGAATGTGAATTAGATAAATAGTGGAATATTATTAAGGATATAAGTCAAGAGTAATAGATTAAATGCATGGAATGGGATGAGTTTAATATAATATTTTTCTATAAGTACGTCCCTCTTATTTTTCATAAAAGGATGGAGAATAAATTTATTGAGCTCAAGAAGAAGGATGATGAATCTATTGGTAACTATGAAGACAATTGTACAAGACTTGAAAGGTTTCATTTTTCTTTAATCATCTATCCTAAAAGAAAAATTGATCAATTATTTATTGAATTAAAATTATGTCTCTAAATGGTGTTAGCTATAAGAGACTTTAGTATCTATAAATAAGTCATTTGATGTGAACTCAAGGTAGAAATGGAAATTGTAGATTCTCAAAATTCCCATGTTTTTTATAAGAAAATGAAGATCATGTCTCATGGGAACTAAAATATATCACATAGTGGAATAAACTCTAGTTACTTATATGCAAGGAATGTGGGAAGAAACATCATGAGAATTTCTTTAGTGGAAGTAGAAAGTGTTTTAAATGTGAGAATGATATTCATAGACCCAGTGAAAGTCAAAAGGTGGTGGAAGGTTCCAACTAATGTACCACCCATGGTCTAATATTTTAAATGAAATGTGTATAGGAATTATTCCAACCAATGCATGAATCCAAATGTTTTTATGATAATGATCAACAGTCTCATAATCGCAAAGATAAAGGGAAATATCATGGGATCATAAATTCCAAAGTGGGTTATGAGAATGAAATTGTGAAAGGTATACTTTTCATCTTCTCTAGAACAACTAATGTATTATTTAATTATAGCTTTATCCACTCTTTTGTATATAATATATTTTCAAGGGGTATTGAATTTCTAGATCAATGATTAGATTTTTATTTAACTATGAAAACTTATAATGTTACAATAGTTTCATCTCAACTCTATAGTTCCTATTTGATTGATGTTTTTGAGGAAGTTCTTCCTATAAATACTGTGATTCTACGTTTATTTGGATTTGATATGATTCTGGGAATGGATTAGATTTATTTGAGTTGATACCATATCAATTTCTAAGGAAGGGATGTCACATTTCATATTAAAATTGAACCCATGAACATATATCAATCTGAGGATGAATAAAAACGTCTAATGAAAACTACTTCTACATTGTGGGTCTTAACTCATATACATGAAGGCTATTTTCCTCAGGTGGTTAGGGAGAACTCAAAATAGAAGACATTCCTATAGTTATAGAGTTTATTTATATATTTACAGAATATTTTACTTGTATTCCACTTAATTGTGAAGTTGAGTTCTCAATAAAAATTATACCTGATTCAATACCTATTTCAAAGACTCCATATAAAATTTCCCTAATTGAGTTGTAAGAATTGAAGAATCAACTCTAGGAGAATATTGACAATGGATTAATTCTGTAAAATTTGTCACCTTTGGGTACACAAATTTTTTTTATTAAGAATAAATGTGGATCAATGTGTCTTTGAATTTATTATTTAGAACTTAACAAGATCACTATCAAGAAAAAGTATCCTATACACCGCATTGATGACTTGTTTGATCAACTGTGCAAAGATCAATAATTTTCTAAGATTTAACTTCATTATTGATATCATAAATTTAGTGTTAATAAAGAAGATACGACCCGTATATAAATATGTATAAGGTATAGGAACTATGAACTTATAGTAATGAAATTTGGTCTTACAAATTCCCCCACCATCTTTATAGATTTAATGAATAGTGTCTTTAGATATTACTTTGGTCAGTTTTTTATAGTCTTCATTGATGATATTCTTATATATTCAAATACTAAGGAAGATCATAAATATAAATTTAGGATTGTGATTAAAACTAAGATAATAGAAAATAATTATAAATCATTTACCAATTGTGATTTTTTAATTTAGAATTTTTCACTCTTGGTTTATATAATCTCAAGTGAGGTTATATTAGTAGATTATTCAAAGACATAAGTTATTGAACATTGACCCAGACCGACCACTATGAATAATATCCATGTTTTTATTAGATTGGTTGGATATTATTGGTGCTTTATGGATAATTTCTCATGTATTCCTAATCCACTAAAGAAATTAATGTGGAAAGGAGACAAGTTCCTTTGAATGGATGAATGTGAGGAGGATTTCAAGGAGTTGAAGAGAAGGTTGGTCAGTGCACCTATCCTCACACTACCTTGTAGTGGGGAATGATATGTAATCTATAGAGATTCACCTAATAAGGTATGGTGATGCCTTATCATTCAAAATGATATGATGATAACTTATTCTTTATCCCAATTGAATGTTCATGAGAAAAATTACCCAACTTATGATTTGGAGTTAACAACAACAAATTTTTAATTAAAAATATAGTGGAATTGCCTTTATAGAGAAATGTGTGATATAGATACATATAATAAAAGTTTAATGTATAATATTTATATATTGAGTTGAATATATTCCAATGAAGATGGTTGGATCGAATAAAAGATTATGACTACTCAATACATTACCACCCTGTGAAAGAATACAAGTTGGTAGATGCATTGAGTCAAAGGGTTTCTTCTAGCACACCTATGATGATAATAATGGAAGATATGATATTTATAAAGTATGGATATGTAAATCTTGAAGGAAGGGTATTGTTCATATCGTTCTCTAATTATTGTTCAACCATTTATTCAAGTGAGTATTGAAGAGGCGTAGAAGTAATATGTGGAACTAAAAAAGAAGGGGAGAAATGTTCTTAAGGTTAAACATGATTATGATGAGATGATAAGGTTCAAGAATTTTGTATGTGTTCTCTAAATACTAGATTTTTTGAAGGATCATTTGGATGAGGTTCACAGTTCATCATTAACTATTCATCCTGGAAGTAGAAAGATGTATAGAGTTCTGAAATAGTATTTCTAATGCGAAAAAATAAATAGATATTCTATTGAGTATGCATCTTAGTGCTTGTAATGTTAGTAAGTTAAGGCTAGGATATAGAAGTAAAAGGGGATACTGCAATCATTACCCTTAGCAAATTTGAAATTGGAAAACATTACTGTGGATTTTGTTATCCAACACCCCAAAATATCTAAAGGAAACAATTCTGTTTGGGTTGTAGTCAATCACCTTACAAAGTTAGTACACTTTATTCACATTAGAGAACATTTCTCTCTAGATCAAATTTATGAGATATACATTAACGAAGTGATATGGTTTCATGGATTAAAATATTCCACTATATTTGATCAGTATTCATGGTTTACCTAGAAATTTGATGAAGTATTTAACATTCTCTGGATATAAAGTTGAGTTTCAGAATGACATATCATCCTTATGTAGATATTCAGTCTGAAAGAACCATAAATACCCTAGAGGATATGCTGAGATCTTATACCTTGGAATTTAAAGGTGGTTGGGATAAACACCTTCCTCTAATTGATTTTTATTATAATAATATCTTTCACTCAAGAATTCAAATGGAACATTATGAAGCTATTTATGGAATGTAGTGAAGAACACCAACATGTTGGGATGAAGTTGAAGAGAAAATGATATCAAGACTCGATCTAGTAGGGGAAATGAGAGAGAATGTTAGATCTATTCCACAACACATGAGGATGCACAATGTTAGAAAAAATATATACTAACAATCATTGATGAGATCCAGAATTTGAAGTCTTTGATAAGGTATTTATACGAATATGTGATGAACCAACCTAGATAACCTACCAAACTAGTACCAGACCTGAACGAACACATACTCCAAGGAAATTACCAATCCATATGGACTGGAAATTAGCACCTAGAAATTAATGAAAACTGAAAGGAATTATTTTCCCCAACCTGAAGTAGAAAACAGGGAATATATATACATAGAATAGATACACATTAGAAGATAAAATAAGGAAAAAATTTATATTCCATAACAGAATGAAAACAATAAAAATTATACAACTCAAATATAGATAAAAAAACTTAAATACATGAGTCCAACAACAAAGGATTTAACCAAAAGGAGAAACAACTACTCCATGTGATAGCATGAGAAAACACCAACCATTTCACCACTAGCTACCCACACACAACTGAAATAAACCTAACTAACTCATTGTGGTACCTTGAATTTTCCTACATCAAAATAGATAAGTAGGTCTGAAAACTATTAAAGGGGTGTGCAGGGTGTGAAATATACAAGATCCATAGGATCCCACCCAAGTGTTCCATAACAAGTCTTTGTATAACAATCCAAACATTCTAAAAATTTAAAAAACAAGTCATGATAATTTGTTAAACAATTTTTGTATCAATAGAATTATAGAACATTCCCCTTTTTTCCACAGTTCCAAATAATCTTGGTAAAAAATTTCAAAGAATATCACATATATGAATGAAATTAAAAGAATGTAACATATATCATATCATATAAAAAATAGTACAAACCAAAAGCATAGGTTACATCATGACAAGAATAACTACAGATCATTCTAGCTATGACACTCATACCCAGACATAGAAAATTTCTCACATCATGTCTCTAAACATATCCATCAAATATAGAGAGCAGAGGAACGCCCAAAAAATTGAATATCCCAATAGTGTCTAATATGTACCTAGAAAAATGAGACTATGGATAAGAGGAATAACCCATGAGTGACCCCCCCCCCCCCCCGATAGTGTCAATAGATGAGGCCTATTACCACACATTCCACCTATGTACCCTAGGCTTCCCATGTGCTACATTTTCAAAATCATTTCATCAAAACCATTATTTAAAAAAATTCCCATAAATCCATTTCAAAATTATTTGAAAATACCATTTTCTTTTACCGAAAGAATGGGAAAACCATATTTTCTTAAAAACCCATTTTCACACACTCACAAATCAATCAATCAATCATTCCATTTTATTTATATATATTTTTATCAAAACCAGAGAAATCAAGGTTCATTCAACATAGGCTAGAGATAGAACCACCTAAATCAAATAAGGTCACAGAAGCCCAAAATATAAACCACTAATAAGAATGCAATACAAAGAAAACAATAGGGTCCCTAGAACTGATCAAAATATCTTAGAATCAATTTAAAAAGAGAATCTATTAGTGGAGAAGATAAACAAAACATACTACAAGGAATTATTATGCCATTAAAAAACTAACACATGGGTTAACCCCTATGAGAATATCACATAATGGATATTTAAAGGATCAATAAGAATATTATCACAAGATCAAAGGATCCAATAATGTAGTGAAATTATGATACCACAATCAATAGAAATAAAGTAGAATGATAAAATACCCTGGTAGACACATTGTAAACAAAATGAAGATCAAGGATTGAACAAAGTGATTTGGATATAGCGGACATCCCCAAAACTACAAGGTAGAGATATTAGGTTTTGAGAGAGATTCCTATATTTCAATTGAGAAGAATCATATGTGCATCATGATAAAAATCACTGGTTGCAAACAATTCATGATGTGAAACCATTTAATGATGTAGATTTCATGATTTACAAGATACTTAAAAAGGTGTCTCATTGGATTAAAAAACCCAATCCAAAGAATCTCCTGATGTGAAATAATTTCATGACTTGTAAAATTTTTATTTTATGAACTAGTTCACAACATATTCCTTCCATTGAATTCACCCCATGTAACCTGTTCATGACATGAATGTGTCCACCAAGAAGATTCTATATAAAAGAAAAGCACCATAGGTCAAATTAGACACCAACGAACATTATATTAAGTCTTTGACACATTTAAACTCATACTCAATTAATTCAACAAAAATATACCTCAAACTTTAGATTATTTTGATCAAAAAACACCCCCATCCTCAAAAGTCATGAAACACACCAAACAAAAGAGGGAAACAAAAAGAGTGATAATTCATACCTGAAATAAGGTAACAAGATGTTAAAAACTCCCCACTATAAGACTTTCCAACCTTGGGAAGTCATGTTGAAGAATGGTGCTCCAGATATAGGTGAGGATACTACTCCCTAACCAAAGTTTCACACTCCCATGTCTCATGATAATTTGATCCATGTCACTATAACACTATAAGTAATGGGATATAATTACCATTCAATAATTTCACTTGAGATTCAATGATATCAACTGACTTATATACAACAAATTTTTTGGATCTAACTCAATCTCTTCTCAACTCAGAACATGATAGGTATTAATATGATACTTCTTAAGCTGAGATATGTAGAATAAATCATGAATACCTATCAACTGAGTCATTAATTCCAACCAATAAACTACCTTTCCAATACTCTCGGTGACCTCAAGTGGTCCAACATATCTCAGCTCCAACTTTCCATATTTCCCAAGATAATGGTGACCCAATCGAGGGGTAACTTTCAAGAAAACTCTATCACTAATGGAAAACTAAAAAAATATGATTTCAACGATCCGAATACAATTTCTACTAAATCTGAGCTATAAAAAGACACTGATATATATCATGAATCCTCATTTATATCTCTTTATAGAGACTTAGTTTGATATGAGAGGCCTCCCCCGCCTATTCCCAAAATAAGGTGACTTACAAGGGAAACCATACAAATCCTCGAAGGGGCCATTCTAATTGATGACTGATAACTTTTTTATAATAAAACTCAACTAGTCCTAGATTGATATACCAAGACCACCGGAATATAAGATACTTGTATGAATAATATACTATATGATCTAAATAGCATGCTCTGTATAAATTTATTTCTATGGATAGTAAGCGGTACTCAACCTGACCTGAGTCCCCATCACCTCTTAAAGACTCTTCCAAATCCATGAGGTAAACTTAAGATCCCCATCTGAAACCAGCAAAGGGAACCCCATGTAACATAAAATCCTAATTCATATAAAATTTACCCATATCTTTAACTTTATAGGTGTCCCTAAATAGAATGAAATGAGCAAGTTCTATCAACTGATCAATTACCACCCAAATAACAATCTTTCCTCAGGGAGTTTGTGGTAATCCATGAACAAAGATCATGGACACCTCATCCAATTTCCAATACAACATCATAAGAGGTTATATCAAACTATAAGTTTTCAAACACTTTTCCATTATCTATTGGAAAGTGTAATAATGAGACACATAACCTGGAATGTCTCACTTCATACCCTACCACCAGAATCACTATATCATTTCATAATATATCTTCATAATGCCTGGATGAAGAACCTGGAAGAAATATGATAGTTAAACAAAACTGATCTACCCAAAGATGATGGGATGAAAAATATATCCCCAAATTAGAAAATACCATCAGATGAGAGAGACCAACTAGAAATTGTCTCCCCACCATAAAGTGTTTCTAAAATTCCTCTGAAATCATCATCCTACTATTGAACCTATAGAATAAACTCAAGGATAGATGATGATAACTGAACAATAGTAAGAACCATATATGAAACATCTTCTTGAGCATCTAGATGAAACTGAGTGAAGATTATTATAAGGTTCCACTATTCATTTTATTGAAAAAGACATTGTGATGGAACTTTACTTCTAAAAGAATCTATAATGACATTCCCCTTCCCTAGTGTATAGATGATGCCAATGTCAAACATTTGAAGGTATTCCACCCACCATCTCTTTTTGAGATTCAATTCATTCTTTGAAAAGATATATGCTAAAACTCTTCTGATTATAAAATACTATGAACCTCTTTAAAAAGAGATAATACCTCCATAATTTATGTGCATTCATAATAATGAAAAGATTCAAATCAGAAGAGGGGTATTTCCTATCATGTGGCTGAAGATGATGAGATTCATTGGCCACAACATGATCATCCTACACATGAATGAAACCAAAACATGAACCAGAAGCATCAAAGTAAACCACATACCCTTTACCAGGCTTAGGTATGATCAGAATACAAGTTGATGTTAGAAGACATTTCAGTTCATCAAATAAATCCATACATTTTTCATCCCAAGTGAATTTCACCCATTTCTGTGTAAGAGTAGTCAATGGTGATTCCAAATTTGAGAAATCCTTGATGAACAGTCATTAGTATCCAAAAAGACCAATGAATCAATGAATCTAAAATTTGTTTCGTGGATCCTCCCTTGAAAATATGAACTTCAACTTCTCAAGATCAATTGATAATCCATTCCCAGAAATCACATACCCCCAAGAAATTCACTTGATGGGTCTAGAAGATACATTTATAAATATTTCCATACAAATAGTGACTCCTTAGGATATCCAAAACCAATCCAATATGGTGCTCATGGTCATGCTAAAATATCAAATAAAACAAAATATCATCTATGAGCACTACTAAAAAAGTTTTGAGATACTGGTTGAATGTCTGGTTCATCAAATCTATAAAAACTACTGGATCGTTAGTCATAGAAAAATGCATCAAAAGATATTCATAATGGACACACCTTCATTGGAAAGTTTTATTTGGTATATCAATCACTCTAACACTAAACAAATGATAACTCGGATGAAGATCAATCTTTAGAAACCAATTTTCCCACATTAACTAATCAAACAAATCATCCACATGGGTTAAATGATAATTATTATTAACCGTCACCCAATTCATCTTCTGATAGTCTACATACAATCGATGTGAACCATCAGCCTTCATAGAAAAGAGTACTGGGGATTCCCAAGGTGCAAAACTGGGGAGAATGAAACCATTCTCGATCAGATCATCTAAATGAATCTTGAGCTCTTTCATATATTTTGGTTCTATATGATAAGTGGGTATGAAGATCAGATTCGTACCCAACACTGGATCAATATTGAACTCCACCTCCCTCTTTGGAGAAATAATGAAAATTTTATATAGGAAAACATCAAGAAGGTCCCGAATAATTATAGTAAGATCAAAAATAGAAGCAACATCATCGAGAAAAACTATAACGGTTGATAATAAACTCCTATTCTCTAGGTGGAAAAGTCCTACATGACCATAATGTAGACCCCACTCTTCCTAAAAAACCCATGAGCACCCATAAATAACAAGGAATAATAAATTATGATGATAAAAGTCAACCTCATCATGATTATTGACAATCAAATCCATCGAAATGATGGATTCAAATAGATCCATACTAGGAATAAGGAAATCCTAGACTAAATCCACATTAGCTATCAATAGAAAAAAAAGACACAAAAAACCATTCTTTAAAGGAAATGAGTTCCATTTTAATTTCAATCACATCAATAAAATGAGAAAAAATGAGTAAGAGGAGCCGATATAAATAAATTAGTCACTATTGTAATAAGGTTGAAACCTCTAACAGTCACTAGACCTGGAATCAAACATCATCAAAAACTCATCCACTATATGAAATTGTTTCACCCCCTCACAATGATGACTTTACTTTCCCTTTATCAAAAGGAATAACCAGGTCTATGCACTATCAAAGAGGTGTATAGGGTGTGTAATAAATAGTTTCAGTAGAACCCCACATAGGTGTTTTAGAATAAGTCTTTATACAACAATATCAACATTCTCAACATTAAATAAAATAATGCATGAAAATCAGTTAAATAGTTCTTATTTCAAAAGTATTATAAAAAATTACATTTTTTGCATAGTTCCATATAATCTTGGTAAAATAGTATCAAATCATATCATAAATATCAAATCAGTTCAAATCATGTACCACATATCATATAAAATCCAGAATATTACAAACAAAAATCATATGCGACATCACGCCAAAGATAAATATAGGCCTCGCTAGGTAAAACGCTCATATAAAAATACAGAAAATCATGCACATAATGTCTATAAACATAGACATTTATTCTAGAGAGTAGAGGAACACCCCAAAAAGTGAACCACCAAATAGTTTCTAACAAATCCCTATGATAAAGAGCATAGGTAGAATAGGTACACCCCATGAGTGAACCCCTCGATAGTATCAACGGATGAGTCCTATTAACACACATTGGAACTAAGTACCCAAGGCTTACCTTATGCTACATTCTCTAAATCGTTTCATCAAAACGATACTTTGGAAACTATTTCATAAATCTATTTCAAAATGCATTGAATACAACCTTTTTCTTCTACCAAAGCAAGGGGAAAACCATCTTTAAAAAAACCGATTTTCACACACACACCCAAATTAATTAATAAATCATGCCATTTTATTTATAAGATGATTTATCAAAAGAAAATAAATCAAGTTTTATCCAACATAATCTAGTGACAAAACCACCTACCACAATTCAGGTTGTAGATTCCCACAATGGAAACCACTAATAAGGAAGGAACATAATGGTAACTATAGTTTCCCTAGAATTAATTCCAATATCTTATAGTAAATTTAACATGCATATTAGTCAGTGAAGATAATACAAGAAACATATATCAAGGAACTCACATGCTACACCACAACCAAAATATGGGTTAGCCCTTAAAATATCACACAATTGATCTTGAAAGGATAAAGAAGAAAAAAACTTAAGATCAATATATCCACAAACAGATAATAATGATGTTTCCATGATCAATGGTAACAAAGAAGTTTAAAGATCTCTTACCCTAAGAGATATAATGAAACTACAGAAAAGATCAAGAATCAAACAATGCGATACATAAGTAGTAGAGATCCCCAAAATCTCTAAGGATAGTTCTTAGGTTTCCATAGAGATTCATACATGTCAAATGAAAAGAATCATATATACAGTGTGGTAAAAGCCATTAGTTCCGAACCATTCACATTGTGAAACCATTTCATAATGTGAATCTCATGACTTACAAGATACACCAAAAAAGGAATCTCATTAGATTAGAAGTCCTGATACCAACCATGTAACTATGTAAACCAATTTTATGGAATGTATACTATTGATGAACTGAAATAGTTCAAGAAATCATCCCTATAAAATGTTTATGTCATCTAACAAGTTCACGATGTGAATGTGTTCAATAGGTAGAATCTATAGAAAAAAATAGAACCCCCAAGTAAACCGAGAAACCAAAGGACATCCTCTTAAGCCTTTGAAACATTTATAACAATAATCCATTAATTCAATAACATACATACCTAAAATTTAGGTCATTTTATCTGAAAAATTATCCCCATATTTAAATGTCATGAAACACACCCAAATGAATAGCGAAACAAAAAGAGTGAAAATATATACCTAAAATAAGGTAATAAGATATTTTTGGATATCTCCTTGTAATAAGGTTATGAGGATTGTAAAGAATCTAAGGTTTATCCATAGATATATTTTTTCTTTAGAATTATTGATCATATGAGGACAGTATCATATCATTTGGTGTTTTCATTGAATCTCTCTCAAGTTTATGATGTAATCTATGTACTTATCTTAATGAATTATATAACTAATCCTTCACATTTACTTAAATTAGAGGTTGTACCACTAGAGATTGTCATTATTATGAAGAATAACTAATAGAAAGATTAGATCATAGAGAGAAATTATATGAATCAAGGCACTCACCTATTCAAGGTTTTATGGTTAAATATTAAAATTAAGGAAGCTATGTGGGAACCCTGAGATGTGATGATATAGAAGTATCCTTATTTTTTGTATTGGAATAAAAAATTTAAAGAATAAAATTCATTTAAAGGGTTTAGAATATAACATCGTACAATTTTATAACATATTTCTATTTAACAATTTAATTTAATTTTTTTAATATCTTGCGTTACACTCAACACCATGTTTAAATGAACTGTGATATGTTATTAAAATATTTTGGGATGGTTATTTCCTATACATTGGATTGGTGAGTATGAATAGTACTAACTAAATTATAAACAATTTATGTCTTATAAAGTAAAAATACACTTGTTATTTACCAATTTATTAGAAATAAAAATAACATCACTTGAAAGTAAAAGCAATATTTTTCTAGAAAATTATTTAAATATGAACAAAGGAGTTTTATATTAATAAATTAAAGGAATCACTTTTAGTGAATGATTTTAATGAAATTTATATATTATAAATTTAATAATATGTTTTAATATTCATCTAATATATTTTATAGTCCTAGAATAAGAATAAAATTTAGCGTAATACTTAAAAAAGTATTTTTTGAAAACAAAAATTTTCATCATGAGCTGCATTCTTGTTTTAGAATTAATTTCTTACAGTTATAGGTATTTAATTTGATAAAATTTATTCCATATTCATAATCAGGAAGTCCTAATTTTGTAAATAGGACCCTTTTATTTTTGTCAATATGAATAGTAACCTTAGTAGAATTTATTACCCCACTAAAGGGTTAATCGGGTTAACCTAGATTAAAACTAAGTGATAATGCTATAATTTTTCTTCTTAATTATTATTTGACAAATTAAATTTGACCCCTAGAATATTAGGCTTGAAATTTAGTTTTTTAAGGGACACATGTCCTTCAAAATGGTCTATATAATATTTAAATCAAATAAAGTTAAAAATGCAACTCTCTTAGTTTTAAATATCTCTTTTGGGTCGACATAGTTAAAAAAAGAAAGTTTTTAATGAATTTTAATGTATATTTTTATATTAATTAAATTATTTTCATGATATAGATTTATTTATAAATTTTAGTAATTATATAATGACCATAGTTTCTTATTAAACACCAATGTAGTATTTCTTAATTAATAAAAATATATAATAAATGATTTTAAAAATATTAAAATTACTATAATTTGAGTGAGACAACGTGTTATATGAATTTTATATATCCATAGAATTAAATTTTTAATTTTATTAAGAAACAAATTTATGGATGATTTGAAACCTCACAATACAGGATTTCAGAATTAATTAAAAGTATCAAGGACAATGTATAATTCAAAATATTATTACAATTGCCCACAAAATTCAATTTCAAATTTTAAAAAACCAACACATGTAATTTCATTGATATGTGTTCTTAATAAAGCTAAAAACCTATAATACATTCCACCATAATCATCACTCATCCCATTGTTCCCACAAGGACCTTTTGGATGCCCATCGATATCGCCACACACTACCAAAACCATCATACTCCAAAATCACTCAACCATCCACAAAATACCACTATCACTTCCATAGACATCCCTACCAAACTGAATCATGCCAAACGACAAGTATATCAACCTAAAAAACAATTACCATGAAAACCAGAATCATATTGAACTTCAAGAAGAAACACTGGAGCTAAAAACTCAGGGCCAACAAGAATAATGTCTACAAGGCCACACCTCCAGAAAAGCTAACACCTCTCAAAAAATATATCCAAATACATCCATGAGAACCATATAATCAGAAAAAAATGGAATGGTATCAATATAACTAGAGTTAAGAGTAGAGATTGTAGTGGACCAGGACATAGCAATCTGTATCATTCAACAGTACCACTAATCCCTTCCTTCAAAACCATGAACAAGAGGACAAAAACCATCCATAAAAGAGGGATCCCATAATTTATATTATTAACACCACTTTGGGACTTATAGCTTGACCAAAATATAACATTTTTTATAATAATCTCTTAGAAATATTTTAATGGTTTGCTTATTCACAAAAGTCAAACCCTATAACCCTTAAGAGGTTGTCTAAAAGAGTTGTTTCATAGACAAGGTAATCAACTTAAATGATCACTTTCTTCTTAAATGTTATTTTAACTCCTATATATCTATTATATTGTTCATAAGATAATGAATTTAGTATCATAAATATACTTAAATGTTATTATGATTATGAAAACACCTTTATTCACCCTCGTTCTATCAAACGGGAAGTGAAAGTATCACTCATGCGTTTGTATGGGTTACCATCCTCACATAACGATAAAAATAATCTTCCATAACCATATTTTATAGATAGTTATTATGAGTATTTTAATTATTATATATGATATTTATAAAATAATTATTCTTATTTAATGATAATATCATATCTACTATCTATCCTTCTAAAATGATGGAAAACAATAACGTTGTTCATTTGTACACGTGGACTACCACCTCCACAAAGCGATATGATTTTTTTTCCATTTTAATTTTAATTAAATTATAATAAGGATGCATCTAATGAATATATATAATCTTCATGATATAATAATTATTTTTTATATGTGATTTATTATTCACCTTTCTTTCTTTCCAGCCTTAAAAAAATAAAAACTACGTTCATGCGTACCTATGACCTGCTATCTCTATGAATATTGCAATTCATTTTTCTAACTATAACTTTTATTGATGAATATAAATATTTATATAATGAATATATATTATATTTAAATCATGATTAAAATTTTGTATATTATGGAATCATGATAAAATTACAATAACCAAAACTACCAAACTAAAGCATACATGAAAAATGAAACAGTTATCACCATGAATAGTGATTATAATAAAGAATTGTTAATGAAAGGGTGATAAAAGGTTATAAGTGAATTAGATATGGAATGATACATGTGATTATAGATATTTAATATAAATATAATATATAAATATTTATTATACATGATTTTCGAGCACATATGAATGAAGTCAGACCATAGGTAAAGGATTTATGTTTCAATCATATTTTAATCAGGATTGTTTATGGTTAAATTTATATTATAAGAAATTATATTACCATTATCTGATTAATACCTTTATTTTTAATTATTATTTGTTTATTTAAGATGAATAAGTGTTTTCCTTTCATTTCAATCTCTTTAAATACTCAAGAGTGTGAAAAAATATTTTTAAGAAAAACTAACATTGTTTTACTATTCCGTTAGAAACCTTTTCTTACATATCCATGTTTGTATAAAATATTTTCAAGATTGTCTTTAATATTATCCTGTGATTGTTTAAATATTTTTTTAACCATGATTTTTTTCACAAATAGTTTAAAATGAATGGCCTTTTTGTTTTACAAATGAGGTAATTTTGGACTTTTTACTAAAAATTTGAAAGGAATGTTTTCTTTTAACTTATAAAACATGAAATAAATTTCCCCCATCATAATAGCTAATTTTTGTGAATAATTATTTAAACGTTTCGAAGGATCTTTAAAATGAAAATTTCTCCGCAATAATTTGGAAATATTTTTTATTTCATGTGATTTTCAAGGAGGAAAGGTTATTCTACTAAAGAAATATTTTAATGATCTTTTAAATGATTTTTCATATATGATAAAATCCATTGATCATAATTATTATTTTCTGGGGATTTGATCCAATAATACCAAAATTTCTCTTTCTATAGATTATTAATGTTTATATTGATGAAATTTTTATGAAACCCATTTATTTTATATGGGTTATGCTATGATGAATTGAGGAAATGTTTATGAAAACAATTTTCTATGATTGGGTTATGATGTGATGATATTATTAGTGTTTTATGATTTTTGGCACATGTATGTATAGTTTTCATTATGCGATGGGTGGTTATGTCACAAACCAAGGACGATTGTTATGTTATAAAACAAGGATATTGGTAAAATTGTAACCAAGGATGATGGTTATGTTTTAAACTAAGGATAGTTGTAATATTATAATTGAGGAAGTGTGGGACCAGAATTATATAGCTCTCTAATGAACTGGGTAACGATTGATATATCATGGGATAAATTAGATTGAAATTGGTAGTTAACCTATTTTAGTTATGGTCTTTCTCCACTATGATAGTCTTAGAAGTGAACCTTGACTACTATGATGGAATGTAGAGTGAATCCAATCCACTATAATAGTCATGTAAATGATCTTTAACTACTAAGGAATTTTTTTCCATGATTATGGAACAATTTCACGTCTTATGACAATGTTATGCTCTCATGGATCATTTTATTTAATACCTTTATGATTTATATCTTATGAACTACCTAGATTTATGACATGAATCGGGATTATGATCTTTGATATGTAGGGTATGGTTTTAAAATGTTATTATCATGTTCTCATTCCCTTATGTTCATGTCAATTTTATGTGATCATTGATATATACCTTATTTACCCTTATTGAGCATATATGAAAACCCTTTCTTATTTTTCATCTCCATGGGTTGTAATGAAAGGTATTAAGTATGATATTTCCAAGAAGGGTGATAGTTATGAAGAAATTAATGGGAGACACTTATGAACCAATTTTTTATGTGTCTATGTTTCCAAATATACTAGACCTATATGATTTTGGAGTGGATAATAATGATATGTAACAAATATTCATCTAATAAGATATAATATCTCTGAAAAAAGTATGGGAAATTATAGTAGTAACATTGATAGGGGTGTATTAAGTATTAACTCAATCACTACTAAGTGCACAACAATGAGGCTCAACTACCCACCTGGTTTGATACTCCTAGAAGATTTACTTGGGTGATTCACAAACTCTTTATAAACCATTATAAAGGATTTAAATCAAATTTTAGGATGAAATATAAAATCTTTTAAGTTAGAAAACTAAATAGGAATATGAATATGGATAACTGAGGTTAAACTACAAGTGTTAAATGTTGATCCAATTGTATAATAGTTGAACCAAATGCATCATAAGTTGAAATGAAGGTGTCACTGGATAAGTCGTATTTGGATTGATTTTTCATATTCACATGATAATTTAATATGATTTTATTAGATATTCTCATAACAACTTTGGTTCTAGTATTTGGTTGGAAATAGGATCATGAAAATGAATATCTGAAATGTATTCCCCCAGAAACCACGATAACCAACTAAGAAAACATATTTTATAAAAATTGTTAAGATAAGGAAAAATATCAATGCACACCTATTATGAGGGAAATGATGAGTCTCCTATTATCTAATTTATGAGGTTGATATCTCATTAAAAAATATATATTGAGTTTTTATGGATCCCCTAGCTTCATATATTATTGAATGATAATTAAAATTGTGAGGATGTAATTTATTTAGGGGATATAACACCCTAATATTTTTGTTTTAATTTCACTCTAAATAAATGTTATTTTTAATAGTTGGTAATATACACAATACCAAACTAAAACAATCCACTCCATACATTGTTAAAACAATGTTATATGATTTGAAACATCAATAAGAAAATTAAAATAAGAATAAAGCTTCATGTAAATTAAATGATGATAAATTTATTCATTGTTAAAAAAATTATTTAAATTCCATACATAATATTATTATTTTAAAAGAATTATTGATTTATTTATTAAATTTAATGGTTAAAAGATAAATTATTGATGAAATTTGATTAAAACTATTAAACATTAGAAAACGATATTTTTAAATGGACTTTTTTAAAGTGATGTGTATTTTACCTAATAAATTAAAATTTTCACTTTTAAAATATAATTATGATAATAATTGATATTTCAAAATAATATATTAATAATAATTTATTTATAAATTTACATGAAAAATATTAATACCATTTAATGATTAAAATTCAATTATTCTATAAAAATAATTTTTATTTTTATTTTATAATTTAATTTAAAATATAAATTTATAAATTTTTGATTTATAATTTCATGAAATGAACATAATTTGTTTAATTAATTATATCAAAATTATCTTAGATAGGTTTTTTGATTTTTTATGAAAATAATGATTTTTAGGTGAATAAGTGAAAAATTGAGTTTTTTAATATTGTTTCATTTTTAACATTATCATGATCTAATTAGGAATTAAAATATATATAATTTTTTTAATGATAAGAAATGATTTTAATGGGTAAAATTATTCATTTAGAATTTCAATTTTTTCATTTAGAAAACATGCATTTAATATTTTTAAACTTAAGTAATTTTTTATTATAATAAAAAACCAATATTCATTTTTTCTTTTAATTCTATTTTCATAAGGTAGAATAATATTTTAGTTTAATTTGAAAGAAAATAAAGTCTTATTTAGTAAATAATAGACTAACTAATGTCATTAAATTCAATAAAATTAATAATTTTATCCTAAACCAAATTTGTTTTCTTAAAAATACACTTTGGTTTTTACATGTAATGTATACTCATATTAAAATTAATTTCCCCGCCCATAGAAATTTTATTTGGTCAAATGGTTCCCATATTTGAAATAAAAAATTCCAAATTATTTAATATGTTTCTTTTTATTTTTATACATAAAAATTAGTTACTGAGGTTAAAATGTAGTTACCTGATAAAGGTAAATTAAGGTAAACAGAGTTTAACCAAGTGTAAAATAGCTAAAACATGTTAAAAAATAGTCTTAAAATGAGTGGTTGAGGTTTTAATTAATACAAAATTATCTTTTATCCATTATTTTCCATTTTGGATTCCATTTTCCAGGTGAAACATGTTTTTTTTTCAGTTAAGAAGTTATATTTATAAAAATGTGACCCCCTACACTTATAAAAGGTGACTTCCACCGCCCATAAAAGCTATAAAAAAATTTAATTCTACCTAAACATATTACCATTTAACTTCTCATAGAATCCACATGAATATTCCAAAGCCTTTAGTCACTATATTTTTCCCTATGTCCTAAATTTCTATGAAGTTCTTCAAGGAAAAGTTTAAATTCTCAATTAAAGTATTAATCATTCTCAAATCATTTTCTTTATCTATATTTCAAAAAAAAACTATATTAAACATCAAAAATTAATTAAATTATTATTATTTATATTTTTATATCTTTTTGTTTTTATAGAATAAAAATTATCCACCTTTTTTCCTTTCCCTTAGAAAAATGAAAATATCGTTCATGTATACGCGCAGGCTACCACCTCCATGAAGTGACAGGCTTTGTTTTCATAAACTACCATACATAGTTTATTACAAAATATTATTTAATGAAATAATATTTTATTTATAACATGATTAAAATTATGAAAATATAATACAATTTCTACCCTTATTTATTTATATGCAAAATGAAATCATCATCCATGGGTATATATAGATTACCTCCTCCATGGAGTGACATATTTCGTTTTTCATCTCTATAGTATTTAATTATATTTATAAAACTCTTAAAGTATTACTAACCGCCTTTAATAATCTAAATAATATCATTATTCTTCAGTAACAATGATATTTTAAAATAATCAATTTCTTAACCATACCCACCCAACGATTATAACATGTTCTTGTATAGGTCAGTTTAACCACATATGTGGACAATGCTATAAATTTATATCCTTGATGACTATGAAAACATAAATATTGGTACTATTATACATTAACGATAAAAATAATTTTTAGTTTTTTGTTTTTTAAAGGTTATATTTTTTTATATTATTATTAATAACGCCCTTTATTCATCAAACAAATTACTGAAACAAACTTATCACATATTCCATTTTCACAAACCAAAAATAAAACTATCGTGGAATGAAATTAAAACATTATAAATTATTATAAAATAATATATTATAATACATTTAATAATCAATTTATTATTCACTTTTAGTAAAGTAATGATGACCGGCATCGATATTACATGTGTACGCAAAATAGTTAAAATTATTAACACACAATGGTAAAAATAATCTAGAATTGAATAATATATTTGCAATAAATAATTATAAATAAATTATATAAAATTTTAATATATATGAATAAGGTTATTAATAGAGTAATTTGTTTTATATAGAGAGTTAAATGGCGTCCGACTAAGTGGGAATACAAGGAAAGGGTTTCATCTCAAATTTCCTTCTTTGAGACTTGTTTTGTATTATGAACATGTTTTTATATTGTGTATATAATAAATATTTTACATATTATATAATGATTATATATTTATTAATGGGACATAATGTTTCATTTCAATTTTTCAATTTCAATTGATTTTGAATCAAATGGTATACAATTTGTAATAATTTATTCATCTATATTTCTTTTCTTTGATACATGTTCTTTATATAGACCTAATTTTATTTAAATTGTGTTTATAATGCCTATTTTATATATAATATCATGAATTATATTTTATTTATGGTATTTGAAGTTCAATTTCAAGGTATCTCATTCAATGTGTTTTTATTAAAACGTTTATTAACTCGTAAGGGGTTTTCTTGAGACATAATTATGTCATCTTTAAATATGGTTTTAAAATATTAATTTATTTTATTATATAGTGATATTATGATGTATTTCATCATTATTTTTTGGGGAATTACATTCATTAATTTCTTTCTTCATAAAATTTTATATTGTTAAGTATAATTTCTATTCTCTTCAAAAGAGCTGTTTCAGTTCCATATCCATATTCAATCATCACATAAATGTTATCCATTATTAATTTAAAATAAAATAATTTTTTTTTTAAATTATAATATTCATTTAACTCTTTTAAAATAAAATATTTATCATCCTCTTTATGATGTGAGTTTTAAAAAATGAATTTTTAAAAATATTGAAAAGGTTTTGGCTTTCCTTATGGTACATTTTATCTTACACTCTACATTTATTTTGTAAATAACTTTATTTATCTTAAAAGGATATTTTATTGGATATTATTTTCAAATGTAAATTTTTTGAAAGGTTTTTACTTCAACTTTTTGAAAATAACTTTTAAAAATGACCCACAGTTATTATTCTATGACTATCGCAAAAATGTTTTCTAAAAAATCATTTATGATTTCCTTCACCATTATGATAATTATTATTTATAAAGCTTAAATTAAATATTTTTAAATGGTTTTATAAATTATTTTAAGTATTAATTATTTTTTTAACAATAAATATTGTTATGTTTTTCAAAAGGATAACATTGATTTTAAAAATTAATTATTGATTTTAAAAAGTATTTTAAAGGATTGTGTTTTTTAAAAATAATTCTTCTGTGTTTTTATGTCTTCTAAATTTTTTTTAAAAGAATATTTATTTTATAGATGATTCTTTTTGAAAATTAATTTTGGTTTTAAGTGATAATTTTTAAAATTTTCTATCAATATCAAATTATATTATTTTATGAAAACATTTTTATGTTGTTTTCTATCATTTCAAAAAGTGGGTATTTATTGATTCATTTCAAAATGAACCATACAATAATATTATAAATGGTGTTATATATATATATTTATATATCCTTTGAAATTACTTACGTTATAGTTTGATATGTTCATATAATACCATTTACCTTCCTTCTCTGGATGGATTATGAAATGTTTTATTGAATTTGTCATGAAACCCGTATCTTTTCCATGGATTAATTAAGTGATTTTTGAAATATAAATGATCACATACTCTCTTACCAAAAATATTTTTGGATGATTATTGAATTATGGATAGGGTCCTATATAATCCTTCAATTACTTGGGTAAATCTTTACATATTATAAGATAATATTGGAAAATGAGTAATGATGATCAATATGCTATAAGAAATATGTTTTGATTCCTAATCCACTATGGTAAACGAGTTGTGATGAATGATATAATATGATAAATATGTTTTCATTCTTGATTACATAAGGAAAACATGAAGTTATTCCTGATCCACTAAGGGAAATAAAAAGTTATTCAAATTCCACTATTTTAGGATTCCTATGCTTATTTTTGTTCTATATTTCTATGTTATATTCCTATATTATTCTTCAAGGATAAATTCTATTATCTAGTTATTTTTACTATTATTAAATGGTATATGTTTGATAATTTTAGATTACATGTAATTCTTTTATGACTTATAGATATCTCTTATTACTCTATGTTTTTTAATAAGGTATTTATCAGTTGATATTGTATTCTAATAATTTTATGATCTAATCTTTGATGACATGTTGATAAAATTTCCCTTAATGGGAATTTTAGATCACCAATTTTTTATGATTTCTTTCCCTAGGTTATAAAGATGAGAATAATCTATGGGGAGTCTAAAAGGGGGTTTAGTGTGGTTTGGTTATGGAGAAATGTTCAAAAGTATTGAAAGTTAAGTTGCTTATGTATATAGTCTTAAAAGACACTAATACTTTAGTTATTGGGGTTGTTTGATTATTTATGAGATATAATGTTTAACTTATAAAAATTATGAGAAACAAATATATGTTTTTCTTGGTTCATCTCGTTTGGTATAAAATCCTATGTGTAGATTATGAGTTTTTACCACCCAAACTGAAAGTTCAGGTCTTGGTCGCCTCATTCACCCGAGCTTGTTTATGACATAAATACTATATCATGTTATCCACAACCTCTCTAGTTCTGATCAACTCATGATCTTACTTCATAGAAATTCACAAGTGAAAAATTACATTATGAACAAACACATGAAATCATAAAACATAATGCACACCTGGATTACATAGTTTAGACATTATTTAATATATCCATGGTATAATGAAAAATTATATTTTATTACATTATAAATATATTACATATGAGTTATAAGGATTATCAAATTCTGAAAACCTTACTCGTAGGAAGAATACTAACCAATAACTTTGTGGTTTCATCTTTCAGTGATCCTCTTTCTGGTCATCAGCCTTTAGCATTTTAACCTTAATCACTTGGATACACCAAGGTGTGATACTTTTGGAGCCACATCTACTTCAACCCTTCAATATCGGTTATTAATTCTAAAAAATTTTATTACACTTTTAACATGTGAAACAATTCAACTTATATAGTGATCCCATCCAATCATCCCATCAACAATACCATCTAGCATTCACGGGGGACCTTCTATTAACATAAGTGATGTTAGTTTCCCTATAACACTTTTAATATTGAACACCATGTCCAAGTGAATAGTTTATATCATTTATACTTCATTCTAATTACTTTTATTAATATCCCATTACCACATTATCTGGGAAATAATTCCATGTCCCACCATCAATGTTTATGAAACTCATAAACTTTATTATTGTACATCATCACCTATTGAAATTAATTCAATAGTCGATATATTTACCTTATATCTGATTCATCATTACTATAATAACATGTTTGACTTTCAATTATAATAATAAGATGATCATACTAAGATTTTACACACCCGGACACCACTGTGCTTAACCTACTAAACTCATTTGTCCAACTACCATCCAATGAATTTACTTTTCAATGATTTCATAATCTAGTGTGATTCCAATAATCTATCACCATAAGGTCCTAATCAATCTTCTGTTCAATTGATGATGTTGCATCTAGTGAAATCATATCTACTACCCGAATCTAGATGTCCCATGGAAATAATGTAATGTCACTATATGAGTTCCACTAAGTGTATCTTCTAGTGAATAAACTCATAAAATATCTAAAACATAACCCAAAAAATAGTTATAATACTAAATCCAACAATATCCCACTTGAGAATTATTTTTTAAGGTTTATTCTAATAATATAACACATGAAAACTATTTTCATTCCCATAATGAAGTCATACCCACTAACTTCCATTCACCCTCACGCAACACATTCATGACTATCTTTCATTATCTTTACGATAATTCAAGATTCCAATGATATAATTCCTATTTAGTTATATAGAATAAGTTCTTCAATTGTGATTCCTCTACAAAACTACTTTGAATACCTCCATGAAATCTCCAAAATAAAAAAATAAACAAACTCCTATCCTCTAATTTTTTTGAAATTTCCATCAACAAGTTTCATAGTGAACGAGTTCCATGAACTCTCTCTTCTGAATGTTTAATTCAGATTCTATAATCTCTAAGATCCAACAATCCAGTGGGTTTTACATTAAATCTTCCATAAAATTCATAAATGAGAGAAAAACCCCCTACTTCCAGATGTCTAGAGTATCGTCCAAAATATCCCACCCCAAACATAAAATGAATCTTATTAACACATGTTTCAAATGAACCCAAACATCCTGTACTACTATTTATGTAACCCACCACCTAACCACCCCATAGAGAAAACTGTAAATTCAATATTTTCCATGGATCCAACACATTATTCTGAAAAATGAATATCCACTCTAGGACACCCTTATTTTAGTGTTCTAGGATAGTATTATTTGGCTTAGGAAACCCTATTAGTAGTATTTATAGACATTAAATCTAGTTCTTAATTTTTTTTCCATTGAACTAATTTATATCCCACCTACATCATGAATCTTCTTAATTAAAAAATGAAGATACATTGAAGTATAATGTTTCTCCATGAGAAAAATCCCAAAAACATGAACACCATCCACTACCACCAAATATTTCACTCATTATCCCAATTTTTTATAACATCTTCACATAACTTAGGATTATAATCCTTCCTCATCTCTCACTCTTTCAAATTCATGATAACCATGACCTAGAATCCATCTTATGGTCATCTAATTCGTACAATTCCATTGCATGTTGACTTGAACCGATGAAATATTTCTCTTCTGAAAAATATTTATAAGAACATGCATAATATATATTAATAAAAAACTTCTAAATAATACCTATGATTTTTTTTGTGGTATTTTAGTTTAATTTCATTATTTTTCTTACTTATCCATCCAATGAAATTATAAACCCACTAGATATAACAAAAACAACATTATTTATGATAAATAAATTCCTCTATCAGATTATTAGACCATGCATAACCCATTTTAACTGTAATGGCCCAGACCTCTCCGGTCCATTACATTGTGAATTTTGGTGTTGGAGGTGTTCCGGGAGGTCAAGGGGTCTTATCCCCAACACTTTGCCAATTTTTTAGTTCTGTGAATAGTGTTTATAGTTTTATGAACAGTAACAGATCGGTTTCATAGATCGGTCTGACATATCGGTTTCACATATTAGTGTGACAGATTGGTTTCACAGATCGGTTTCACAGATCGGTGTGACAGATCAGTTTTACAGATTGGTCTGACATATTGGTTCCACAGATCGGTCTGACAGATCGGTTTCACAGGTCAGTGTGACAGATCGGTTTCACAGATCAGTGTGACAGATCGGTTTCACAGATCGGTTTCATGTACAGTAATAGTGGGTGAACAGTGTTTCTATACTCCTACAGTTTTTCCCCTTTTGACGTTTCCTTTGACGAAAAATACATTTAAGGCCTTATTTTAAGGGCTCTTAAGGCCTTTTAAAATGCCATAAATCCTATATTAATTATTAATAAGGCTAGGATGTATTTACTTGGTCAAACCGCGTGGGTTAATGCAATTTGTTTTTAATGGAGAATTAACTGGATCTTAAACCGTCGCACAATTTAATCTTCTAAAAGGGACGAGATATCATTCTCCCTTGTTCTTTACCTTTGTTCTCAATTAAGAGGCACTAGAACCTTTCAATCCTTTCCGTAGGAGTTGCACAATCAATCTTTACTCCTAGGATTGGTTCTGCTCTGTTTTGGATGCAACTGAGCCCTGTCGATCAATCTTCGATATAAGGTATGTTGTATCATTTTTCTTTGAGGTTCATCTTCTCCTATCCTCCTTTCCATAATTATACCATTTAATTTCCAAGATTCTAATGGGTTTTCTTGGGGTTGGTTGGTACTATCGTACCGCAACATCCTCCGGTGGAAGCAGTTGTCGTGAGAGGAGTATTGTGACCCATTGTGTGGATAAAGGACGTCAAGAACTCTTCGAGGTAGGGGATTCATGGATTCTCTAATTGTATATGTACAATCATAGAATTAGCATGATTTATCCCTTTTTATCACAATGAAATTGACCTAATTAAATACTTGAACCATATTAAATGATTTGGTTGATCGCATGTTGTTTCTTTATACCGTGATAACGGTTTTCCTCATGTTTTCCTAGATATAGTGATATATATGTTTTATTTGAATTTTTGTTCGTTCATGATAGAAATTGATAATGAACGTAAATCCAGAATTAATAGTTAATTAATTGGCTAAAGATAAAGAGGCATGTAAATTAATCTGGTTATTGTCAGTGTTGTAGTTGTTCTAATTTAAGGATAATTAAATTAGGGAAGTAAGTATGGTTATTTATTTTTGATAGCTTACTGATTAGGTATCCGTGATTGGAACCTATGAATAAAAAATCTGTTATTTCAATATGGATTAGAGAACAGATTATGTGGGAATTTCTAAAAGGGTTCTGAGTTACCCTCTTGTTTGTTAAAGGGTCAAGAGCCCATGATGTGATGTTTGTTTTCCGGCTGCTTGTGCATTGATGTGAGCCTGGATGGCTTTTGTGATATGTGGAGGCATGGAGGCCTTGTGTTTATGGCAGCAGATGACGCCTTGAGTGGTGAGATGCATCAGTTTATGCATGTGGGTGTCGGGGAGGACACCAGGGGTGATGGAATGGGATGGATGTGGTTGCTGGATTCTGGTGGTTTTCTTTGAATGTTAATCTGCTTTGCTTTTCCCCACTGCTCAAGGTAGCTGTTCTTGCAACCCTTCTTCCGAAGGAGGAGAAGTCGTGCGGGTTATGCCACGTGATTTCTGTGTTTAGCCTCTCGTGGGAAAATGGGTCTATTCTCTTTCTATATGCATCAAAGACTCAACGGGTAGTATATCTATTCACCGTGTTGAGCCTACTTTGTTTTTAGAAGCATAGGATGTTTTTCTAGAATGCCTAGGAATGTGGAAAAGTAATTCTGTAATGAATGTTTGATTAAATGGTGAAAATCCACGGGGATGGAGATGCTGGAATTTAAAGGTGATGTGAATCTTAAAGGAGCAGTTGGTACTGAATGTGATGCCAATTTAGCTTAATGTGGAATTGTTCGTTCTTAATTAATGTTTAAAGAATTAATCAATGTACAGTGGAACTGATAAAATGAAGACGGAGTAATCTAATAAATCTCTTCAAATGTTTGTGTGCTTATAGGATACCTAGTCTTAGAAGTAGCACCCTGGAGTCTGAGAGACGTTAGCTGAAGTTGTATCTAATACTAGGTAATGCCCATTGTTTAGATGTGAGTTACTTATATATTCTGTACTTTTTGTGTTTCTATATTCTACTCCACCCTGTCGGTAAGGGAAACTGACACCCCGGGGATTTTGAGCCCTGGGGGGGTGTTTTCCCCAACATTCTGATGGGAGGACGAATGGCTGACTACCCCCTTTGGCCCTGCTCTCTTCTCTTGGTAGATACTTGTGCCATGAGGCACAGCGGTTAGTAACCCCATATATGTGTGTAGAGGGCTGTAATGGCTTGTGGTTATTCACACGCATATATTCTGGATATAGTATCTTATGGACTACTATAGGTGCAACGTGTATAGGATATGATGGCTTGAGGATCCTTACTCGGAGTATGGGCTGTAATGGCTTGAGGTATTATACTCGATGTATGATACACGTTATGCGAGCTGTGGTGTCTCCCGGAAACTACCTGGTTACCTTTGGTTGTGAGGACGGCGTGGTGCTTCTCCCAGGTGTCTTCGGGCAAGCCTATGTGGTGCACGAGGTGTAGATTGTGGATCCTAGCCCAGGTGTCTGCGGGCAAGCCATTGGAGAGAGATGCACAGGACGTATGTCGTTCGGGAAAAGTGGCAAACTAGTGGGGAAGTAGTAGCGGGGTACCATTGATATTCTATACTATATGCTATAATCTTGTATGTGTTACTTGGTGAGAGTAGCCATGGTGAGGTTGGGAACATAGTATACCTGTTTAGGTGACGAGTTAGTTTCACTTGTTCTTCACTGGGCTTTAGCATTATTTCTTTACTTTTTCACGAGAGGCTTGGGGAGGATCCTACTGAGTATACTGTTATACTCACCCTATGTATATATAAACTGTTTTTCAGGTCACTTGGAGCAGGTTGGAGATCAAGTGTGTTACTACTAGCTTGTGGTTGGAGGAGGAGTTGTTCGGGCTCGTGGTCGCTACCGTTTTACTTTCTTTTGGGTACTTTTAGTTTTTCCTTTCAGTTGTAGTGATTTTGCATGACATTTTATATATGTACTTGGTTTCCTTTTATATCTCAGTTCTAAGTTGGAGTTGATTGGAGTCTATTCTATCTCTCTCTTCTGCATGTGTTATCTTAGAGGGCAATGCCTCCCATTTGTATGTTATTATACCCTCTTTGCTATTCGCCAACCCGGGGCCTACTAGAGGCGGGACTCGGGGGTCATTATCTCCCATTTCACATTGCCGGCCCAGGAGGGGTACACTTTGTGCGGAGGGGGTCATGACAGAGTGGTATCAAAGGTCTGGATGAGTGATAGGATGGAGTTTGGAGTTAGGCACATGTGAGGATGCATGGGATGGTAGGGCAACAATGTCATTCATGTTTAGAAAGTGGGGTAAACACTGGAGACCGGAAGAGACATAAGCGTTCAGGGCCCCCTATGATCTGTTGCGCATACCTTTAAGTTTACGATGGCTACTAAACAAATTGATACTGGTTGCAGGGTAGAGACCTAGGAATGGATCATTCATCATTATTCTTTGCTCCTGTGTTTGAATGGGTAGACCTTGGGATAGGTAACCTGAAATTAATAAAACAAAACAATTAATTAATTAATGTTGAGTCTTCCATATTCCAGGCTTAGGAGTTCTAACAGTTGTTATTTTACAGGTATGGCTCCAAGTCGACGTCCTCATCAGGTTTGCATAGAAGATGCCAAACAGGCTGTTCCAGCAGATCACCGTCGAGTAGAGGTTGACGACGATGACACTTGGAGGAAGACACTTTGAGAGTTTCAGCGCCAGAGTCTACAGAAGTATGAGGGATCCATTTCAAATACAGTCACAGAAGACTGGTTGGAGGAGATCGAGATAGGATTCAGTTCGATTCGTGCTGGGAAGGAACACTGGGTGTCATTGGTTGTGATGATACTGCGTGGAGCAGTGAGGCAGTGGTGGTTCTTGTTCCTCGGTGATCCTGAGGAGTCAGTGATCTCATGGGAGGAGTTTCGAGACAGGTTTAGTGTCGAGTTTCTTTCATCAACTGCGAAGGTGTCCAGTAGACAGGAGCTTCTTACCCTTCGATAGGGGAGCTCCAGTTTTCGAGAGTTTGGAATCCGTTTCAGGAAACATCTACGATATGCTTCAGACCTGTTACCAGATGATGAGGCCAGAGCGAGGCATTTTGAGGAGACTTTGCGTCCCGAGATCTAGCGCCAGGTCACCCCATTTATGATGAAGACATATCTTGAGGTGCTGGAGACGGCAGAGGTTGTTGAGAGGAATTTGGCTAGAACCGAATCGTCACGAGAGGGGAATCGTCATGATTCCTCACGAAGCAGAGCTGTGGTCCGGGGTTCCCGGTTTTCAGGACAGAATAGTTTCCGTTCACCTGGGGGTAGGTCCCAGCCCTTCCCATATCATTTCTACAGAGGCAGCAACTCTCAGGCCTATGCCAAGGGATCAGGCTCTTGTTTTTCTTATGGTGGTCGTGGTCATCAGCAGTGGGAGTGCCTGACTTTTCAGAGCATTCATCATGCACTGGGCGCTCCACTCCAGGTTCCTCCGTTGAGGCAGTTCCAGCCGAGACAGCAGCAACAAGTTGCACCAGCTTTAGATCACCAGAGGGTAGATGGAGCAGGCAGAGGATAGCCCCATGACGCTCCCCGTCCTCAAAGAGCAGAGCGCGGCCGTGGTGGTGGTCATCAACAGGGACAGAGTGGCCATGGAGGTGGTTGTAGTCAGCTTCATGCTCTAGCGTTGCCAGCTCCAGGCGAGCCAGACGTCGTCCAAGGTACCCTTTGTTTTTTTTCTACCTTGGTGTATGCCTTGTCTGATTCAGGAGTGACACACTCCATTATATCCCCTACCCTTGTCCACGCATTGGGACTTGAGGTAGAGAGGCTTCCAGTGCCCTTGGCGTTGACTACACCAATTGGAGGTCGAGCTGACTTGTTTGAAGTATGTAGAGACTATGAGCAAGTGTTGGGGCAACACCGATCTTGGGGAGATTCCCTATGTTTATGAATACAACCATATGATATCATCCTCGACATGGATTGGTTGTATTCGGTGCAGGCTATTGTGGATTGCTTCCAGATGGAGGTCATCTTCTTCGATGTAGATGGAGAAACAGTGGTGTTTGCAAGTGAGCGAGATCCTCGGATGGGTCATAGGCAGGTTTCATCCTTATCATCCATGATGGCTGAGATGATTTTATGTTCTTTAGAGGTTGAGCAGTTGGTGTTTCCTAGGGTTGTGGAGGAGTACCCTGATGTATTTCCCGAAGAGGTTGTAGCATTACCCCCTCGATGAGAGATCGAGTTTGGGATCGAGCTACAGCCAGGAGAGTCTCCTATCTCTATGTCTCCATATAAGATGGACGCTTCTGAGATACGAGAGATACATATTCAGATTGATGGTCTGTTGTAGTATGGTTTTGTTCGGCCAAGCGTGTCATTGTGGGGTGCACCAATTTTGTTTGTGAAAAAGTCTGACGGCAGTTTGCGGTTGTGTGTCGATTATCGTCGATTAAACAAAGTGACAATAAAGACTCACTATCCTCTTCCACGGATTGATGACCTATTCGATCAACTGAAGGGTGCAAGTTGGTTCTCAAATATCTACTTACGGTCAGGATATCATCAGATGCGTGTAAATGATGAGGATATCCCGAAGACTGCTTTCCGTTGTCGTTATGGGCATTATGAGTTTGTTGTAATTCCATTCGGCGTGATGAATGCTCCAGCTGTTTTCATGGGGTTGATGAATGATGTGTTCCGTGAATTCCTGGACAAGTTTGTTGTGGTTTTCATCGATGACATCCTTGTTTACTCCACATCTGAAGAAGAGCATGCAAAGCATCTACGAGCCATTTTGGGAGATCTTCGCCAACATCAGTTGTTTGGGAAGTTGTCCAAGTGTGAGTTCTGGGCTCAAGAAGTTCGTTTCTTAGGGCATGTTGTGACCCAACAGGGAGTAGCTATGGATCCATCGATGATTGAAGCAGTAGTGTCTTGGGCATCCCCCAAGACGGTGTCAGAGGTGAAAAGCTTCCTTGTTCTCGTAGGCTATTATAGGAGGTTCGTAGAAAATTTCTCACGGGTTGTGACTCCTATAACAGCTTTGACCAGGATGGATCAAGCATTCATGTGGACTGATCAGTATCAGGCAGCATTCGAGTATCTAAAGTAGAAGTTGGTAAGTTCTTCTGTTCTTTGTCTTCCAGCTGAGGGAGTCCAGTTTGACGTCTTCTGCGATGCGTCACATCTGAGGCTAGCCTGTGTACTTATGCAGCAAAGGTCAGTTGTTTCTTATGAGTCCCTACAATTGCATCCCCATGAACGCAACTATGCCACCCATGATCTTGAGTTGGCATCCGTGGTGTTTGCGCTGATGTTGTGGAGACATTACCTCATTGGCGAGCACTTTGTGGTTTTCACAGATCATAAGAGTTTGAGGTATGTTTTCTCTCAGCGGGACTTGAACATGTGGCAGCGTCGGTGGATGGAGTTCTTGCAGGAATACGACTTCAAAATATCGTATACACCTGGGAAGGGAAATGTTGTTGCTGATGCGCTGAGCCGAAAGTCACGAAGTGATGTTGTACATGAATCTGGTGATTCCTGGAGAGTGATGGCAGAGCTAGCAGCATTACATCTTGATATGGGAGAAGTTGGGGGTAGAGGTTGTCTTTTCCAGATGACGGTGCAGTCATCCCTGACGCAGAAGGTGGAAGAGTCTCAGTTGGGTGATCTAGAGGTGGAAGTTTGGAGAGACAGAGTTTTTTGTGGGGAGGCCCCAGATGGTTGGTCGGAGGATGAACAACACCGAGTGTTGTATCATGGCAAGCTTTTTGTTCCCTTGGCGATGCGCGAGACGGTTCTCTGAGAGTTCCATAGTTCACCCTTGGTGGTACATCCTGGTGTGATGAAGATGTACCGATCCTTGAGGAGTTATTTTTGGTGGCCTGGGCTGAAGCCTACAGTTGTAGAATGTGTGTCTCGATGTTTAGTCTACCAGAAGGTGAAGGTCGAACACCGTGTTCTTGGTGGTCTTCTCCAACACATAGTGATTCCTCAGTGGAATCGGGAGGACATCTCAATGGACTTTGTTACAGGTTTACCCCGAACTCCGGGAGGACATGATGCTATATGGGTGGTAGTGGATCGTTTAACAAAGTCGGCCAACTTTATAGCGATCAAGGAGTCGAGCTCAGTGGAAGTTTTGTCGAGGCAGTATCTAGAGGAGGTGGTGAGGCTTCATGGTGTACCTAGGATGATCATTTCTGATCGTGATCCTCGTTTTACATCTAGGGTGTGGAGAGGTCTCCAGTATGCTTTTGGCTTTCAAATCTGCCTTAGCACTGCTTTTCATCCTCAAACAGATGGTCAGACAGAGCGAACCATCCAGACTCTTGAAGACATGTTGCGCTCTTGTGTTCTTGATTTTGGTGGTTCATGGGTGAAGCACTTACCCTTGGTATAGTTTTCTTACAATAATAGTTTTCACTCTTCCATAGGTATGGCACCGTTTGAAGCCTTGTATGGCCGGCCATGCCGTTCTCCGTTGTGCTAGACTGGGGTCGGAGAGTCAGCAATTCTCGGACCAGAACTAGTGCAGAATACAACAAAGATGGATCAGGTGATTCGTGAGAGGATGAAGACAGCACATGATCGTCAGAAATCATATTTTGATCAAAGAAGGAGACCCTTAGAGTTTAATGTTGGGGATCATGTGTTTCTAAAGGTGACTCCCCATCGTGGGCAGCAAAGGTTTGGTCGTGGAAGTAAGCTTTCTCGCCAGTTTGTTGGCCCTTTTGAGGTGTTAGCTCGTGTTGGAGTTGTGGAATATCGAGTAGCACTTCCCCCTCATATGAGTCAGATACATGATGTTTTCCATGTATCACAGCTCCGTCATAATCTTCATGATGAATCTCATGTTATCGATTGGGGAGAGATTGATATTGACGATGATGCAACCTTCGAGGAGCGACCTGTGGAGATCCAAGACCGCAAGGAGAAGGTGTTGCGTGGGCGTTCTATCCCCTTATTTCGTGTCTTGTGGTGACACGGTGGCATGGAGGAGAGTACCTGGGAACGTGAGTCACCGATACGTGCTCAGTACCCAGAGTTGTTCAATGTTTAACTCCTTTCATGTAATGATGTTTCCTCTCTGGTTATACCTTTCATGTTTTATTTATGTACTTTTCATGTGATGTTATGAATGAATTGTTTGGGTATGGATTGTTTATTCCCATACTCTCTGATGTCGTAGTTTTGATCCAGATTTCGAACAACTCATGGTAGTTTTCCCCTAAGAGGTATCTAATGGGGTGGTTGTTCGAACCCCTCTTTTCTTCTGGGTTGGTTTTTAATTCTCGAGAACGAGAATGTTTTTAGAGGTATCTAATGTAATGGACCGGACCTCTCCGGTCCATTACTTTGTGAATTTTGGTGTTGGAGGTGTTCAGGGAGGTCAAGCGGACTTATCCCCAACACTTTGCAAATTTTTTAGTTCTGTGAACAGTGTTTCCAGTTTTATGAACAGTAACAGATCGATTTCACAGATCGGTCTGATAGATCGGTTTCACAGATCGATGTGACAGATCGGTTTCACAGATCGGTTTCACAGATCAGTTTCACAGATCGGTTTCACAAATTGGTCTAACAGATCGGTTTCACAGATCGGTCTGACAGATCGGTTTCACAGGTCGGTGTGACAGATCGATTTCACAGATCAGTGTGACAGATCAGTTTCACAGATCAGTTTCATGTACAGTAATAGTGGGTGAACAGTGCTTCCAGATTCCTACAGTTTTGCCCCTTTTGACATTTCCTTTGATGAAAAATACATTTAAAGCCTCATTTTAAGGGCTCATAAGTCCGTTCAAAATTCCATAAATCCTATATTAATTATTCCTTAGGCTAGGATGTATTTACTTGGTCAAACCGCGTGGGTTAATGCGATCTTTTTTTAATGGAGAATTAACCAGATCTTACACTGTCTCCCCATTTAATCTTCAAAAAGGGACGAGATATCATTCTCCCTTGTTCATTCCCTTTGTTCTCAATTAAGAGGCACTAGAACCTTTCAATACTTTCCGTAGGAGTTGGACAATCAATCTTTACTCCTAGGATTAGTTCTGCTCTGTTTTGGATGCAACCGAGCCCTATCGATCAATATTCGATATAAGGTATGTTGTATCGTTGTTCTTTGAGGTTAATCTTCTCCTATCCTCCTTTCCATAATTATGCCATGTAAATTCCAAGATTCTAATGGGTTTTCTTGGGGTTGGTTGGTCCTGTTGTACCACAGCATCCTCCGGTGGATGTAGTTGTCGTGAGAGGAGGATTGTGTCCCGTTGTGTGGATAAAGGACATCAAGAACTCTTCAAGGTAGTGGATTCATGGATTATATAATTGTATATGTGCAATCATAGAATTAGCATGATTTATCCCTTTGGATCACAATGAAATTGACCTAATTAAATACTTAAACCGGATTAAAAGAATTGGATGATAGCATGTTGTTGCTTTATACCGTGATAACGGTTTGCCTCATGTTTTCCTAGATATAGTGATATATATGTTTTCTTTGATTTGTTGTTCGTTCATGATAGAAATTTATAATGAATGTCAAGCCAGAATTAATTGTTAATTAATTGGCTAAAGATAAAGAGGCATGTAAATTAATCTGGTTATTGCCGATGTTGTAGTTGTTCTAATTTGAGGATAATTAAATTAGGGAAGTAAGAATGGTTATTTATTTCTGATAGCTTACTGATTAGGTATCCATGATTGAAACCTACGAATAACAAATCTCTTAATTCAATCTAGATTAGAGAATAGATAATGTTGGAATTTCTAAAAGGGTTCTGAGTTACCCTCTTGTTTGTTAAAGGGTCAAGAGCCCATGATGTGATGTTTGTTTTCCTGCTGCTTGTGCTGTGATGTGAGCCTAGATGGCTGTTGTGATATGTGGAGGCATGGAGGCCTTGTGGTTATGGTAGCAGATCACGCCTTGAGTGGCGAGATGCATCAGTTTATGCATGTGGGTGTCGGGGAGGACACTAGGGGTGATGGAATGGGATGGATGTGGTTGCTGGATGCTTGTGGTTTTCTTTGAATGTTAATCTGATTTGCTTTTCCCCAACGCTCAAGGAAGCTGGTCTTGCTACCCTTCTTTCTAAGGATGTGAAGACGCACGGGGTATGCCACATGATTTCTGTGTTTATCCTCTCGAGGTAAAATGGGTCTATGCTCTTTCTATAGGCAGCAGAGACTCGACGGGTAGTATATCTATTCACCGTGTTGAGCCTCCTTTGTGTTTAGAAGCATAAGATGATTTTCTAGAATGCCTGGGAATGTGGAAAAGTAATTCTATAATGAATGTTTGATTAAATGGTGAAAATGCACGGGGATGGAGATGCTGGAATTAAAAGGTGATGTGAATCTTAAAAGGAGCAGTTGGTACTGAATGTGATGCCAATTTAGCTTAATGTGGAATTGTTCATTCTTAATTAATGTTTAATGAATTAATAAATGTACAGTGGAACTGATAAAATGAGAACAGATTAATCTAATAAATCTCTTCAAATGTTTGCGTGCTTATAGGATACCTAGTCATAGAAGTAGCAGCCTGGAGTCTGATAGACGTTAGCTGCAGTTGTATCTAAGACTAGGTAATGCCGATAGTTTGGATGTGAGTTACTTATATGTTCTGTACTTTTTGTGTTTCTATATGCTACTCCACCCTGTCGGTAATGGCAACTGACACCCCGGGGATTTTGAGCCCTGGGGGGGTGTTTTCCCCAACATTCTGATGGGAGATCGAATGGCTGACTACCCCCTTTGGCCTTGCTCAATTCTCTTGGTAGATACTTGTGCCATGAGGCACAGTGGTTAGTTACCCCATATATGTGTGTAGAGGGATGTAACGACTTGTGGTTATTCACACGCATATATTTTGGATATAGTATCCAATGGACTACTATATGTGCAACGTGTATAGGCTATGATGGCTTGAGGATCCTTACTCGGAGTATGGGCTGTAATGGATTGAGGTATTATACCCGATGTATGATACACATTATGCGAGCTGTGGTGGCTCACAGAAACTACCTGGTTACCATTGGTTGTGAGGAAGGCGTGGTGCCTCACCCAGGTGTTTGCGGCCAAGCCTATGTGGTGCACGAGGTGGAGATTGTGGATCTTAGCCCAGGAGTCTGCGGGCAAGTATTTGGAGAGAGATGCATAGGACGTATGTCGTTGGGGAAAAGCGGCAAACCAGTGGGGAAGTAGTAGCTGGGTACCCTTGATATTCTATACTATATGCTATATTATTTTATGCATTACTTGGTGAGATTAGCCATGGTGAGGTTGGGAACATAGTATACCTGTCTAGGTGACGAGTTAGTTTCACTTGTTGTTCACTGGGCTTTAGCATGCATTCTTTACTTTTGCACGAGAGGCTTGGGCAGGATCCTACTGAGTATACTATTATACTCACCCTATGTATATATAAACTGTTTTTCAGGTCACTTGGAGAAGGTTGGAGATCAAGCGGGTTACTACTAGCTTGTGGTTGGAGGAGGAGCTGTTCGGGCTCGTGGTCGCTGCCATTTTACTTTCTTTTGGGTACTTTTAGTTTTCCCTTTCAGTTGTAGTACTTTTGCATGACATTACATATATGTACTTGGTTTCCTTTTATATCTCAGTTCTAAGTTGGAGTTTATTGGAGTCTATTCTATCTCTCTCTTCTGCATGTGTTCTCTTAGAGGGTAATGCCTCCCATTTGTATGTTATTATACCCTCGGTGCTAGTCGCCAACCCGGGGCCTACTGGAGGTAGGAATCGGGGGTCATTATCTCCCTTTTCACATTGACGGCCCAAGAGGGGTACACTTTGTGTGGAGGGGGGCATGACATTAACACTATCCTATAGAGACATGAGATCCCACTGAATATTGACAACATAATGGATCATTTGATACCATCATAATTTCAGTACCCTTCCACCGAGCTAAAAAATTCCTTCAAATTATTAGAACATGATGCATGAATCTTACCTGTCAATTATACTTTTGAAATTCCTAGATTCTATCTAGAACTAACTATATATTCCAATGAAATCTTTTAGATAACCTTATAGAACACCTGACCATGTGAACCCAATAATATTCAAAACATGCTCTGACTGTATCCAATAAAAGAACATTAGATGAGACACATTCTAGTCTAGATAAATTTTGTTAAACCCCTAAGAATTTGGTTTGAATTTTTTGAAAATGTGTGCTGTTGGACTCATTGTTAATGTGTTGTGATAGAATTTTTGAGCATATAAATGTAACATGGACTAAGGTTTTTTTTGGAAAATAGAGGATGCATGAAAGAGAGGATATAAACTACATCAAAAAATCAAAGGTTATTTCATGGTTTTTAATTGATAGATTAAGTCTACATTGTAATACCCTTGGTTGTGATGTAGAAGCAATTTGATTAGTGATGACTCTCTAGAATATTGGTGTTGTATATTCCATATAAGAAATGCTATTATAAAACATAAATATTATGCTAGAAAAGGAGGCCATATATTTTTTTCCTTTATTGTTGTTCATAACACTGTGTCATATGAAAGGTTTCATGAATATAATGGATGAAATTTGTAATGGTAGAACAATAAATATTGAATCTATGTAAGGGAATAAAAAGTTTTTTACATTGTATTAATAAAGTCTAAATAATAAGGGAAGGATTCAAGAAGGTAATATATTAATTTAATTACCTACAAAAGTTTAAATAGGTGAATTACATAAGGGTAGAGGAGTAGACCAAGTTACTAAAAGGTAGTAAAAAGTTTCCTATCCCATAGTAGTCAAGGATACAACATAAAGTAAGATCGTGCGAAGGTACTCTAGAAATTTCACAATCAAGATATGGCTAAAAAGGTGAATCATGTAATGGTATAAGAGTAGAACACACCTCTAAAGTTCTATTTATATCATAAGAATATTCATATAAGGGTGATTTATTATTTTTGTAAAGGTCATTCAATAGGATTAGAAATAATGGTAAATTCATTGAGTAAAGTGACTACACCATAGCATGAAGACCTAGATTTTGGAGGAAGTAAACCAAAAAATCTTTAAGGGTGGAGTTATCATAACCCCCTCCTTCTAAAAATACCGCTCATAATATGGAAATGAAGGAAAATAGATAATTACCCATGAGTCTTTCCTTTAGTAGGCCTTGGTTTGGCAACTAAAACTGAGGGTATAGAATCACACATATAGAAGGAATTACCATTAATAATAAAAATAGCATTGGAAGATAGGATATAAACCACAAAACAACTCCATCCAATAATATAATCAAAATGAAACCAAACCATCCCACAATACATGTAAAAATTTATAAATTACAATGAAAGTATCCAAGTGAAACAAAAAATATAACTCCTACAATAACGAATCAACAAAAGCTCCAATATTAAAGTTAATAATATCCATCTTGGTCCTTGAAGTCCCCTTGGAGAGATTAAAAAATTTATATTTATATATATAGGTTTAGGATAACATGTATACTCAGTGGGATCATACACATGGTATCTCATGCACATGTGGTAAGATCATACTAATGCACCAGTGAACAAACATTAGGACCAATAAGCACCTAAACAAGTCAACTAACTAGTCCCATTCTCACCACAACACACTCACCAAAAAACACATCCATGTTTAATAACATATCATGAAAATTATTTAAAAAGGGTACTCCACACCAGCTCCCCATTAATTTTTCTCCCTCACTCCCCAGTTAAAAACATCCTAGTTCTCTCATCCCATCCAAATACATTAACCTAAAAACCACTACAACAACATTCAATATGGGTCAGACCATAGGCTTACCTACCCTATCCTCTCATAGGGATCAACATCCTATGTTGACATTGGTCTATAGTACATGATATCCATATCACATACCACTATCACTGTATCATCATCATCCCAAAACCACCACCACCCATACAAAATAGTAGGGTATCATGATTATTAAGGACATAAACCCCATTCCCTCCCCATACAATGCATGAAACCCACCATAAAAAACCTCATAATCTCATCAGTTGTCACCACAAGTGCACTATATCCACAAACCACCACAACCCATGCATAACAACCACACAAGAAAGAGATAGTGTTGAAGAGGGTCTAGTGATCGATCCATCCTCACCCACCTAGATGTTTGGGGAAGATACCCAAAACCCAAAACCTTTGGGTGTCGATGTAAGCACACGACTTGGGTGGGGTGAATAAATAAATCAAAAGAAAAATACAATGTAATATAGATAACACACAAGAAAAACCTATGTGTTCATAATAAGAGCACCAATATTTATCACAACATCACCACAATGTTAAACAACATTTACAACTAGCCGCTGCCACCAATAATGTTGTAAACCACATAACCAAACCACACATAATCCACATTTCATTTTTAATTTTCATTTAGAAGACCTACCATTTTCATAATTAATGAGTTTACCCTAACTCCAATTTACTAATCCATTTCACTTCACAATAAAAAACTCAATCATTTATCATTAAATTTTATTTTAGGCATTAACCACATATCAGTTTCATCCCATGTTTATATTTAAATATCAACCCATGATTATTCATTTACAAAACCATGACATTTTAGTTTCAAAATTTCAATTTCATTCCATGGATAACTGTGTGATTAACTCAAACACACTATGCCACAACTCATATACTCTATATCAACCAATACCACATACCATGAAAACCAAACATGGATTCACTTACCAACACATTCCTCATTTGAACTTAGTCACCACCATCACTGAACAACCCCCACAATATCTTCACACAACACACAAGGAAAATAAAACACGAAAACATGCCCTTAGAATTATATTAAACTTATAAAATAATTAAATTTTCATATTCATACAAAGGTCTTTAATTATATCACTTTATTACTTCTATATATATTATTACATATTTCCAAAATTAAATCATTAGCCGATTCATTATCCATGTATAAGTTATTTGTCATTTTATGTGTAGTGAGTTCAACCTATAAACATAATGAATATTTTAAAAATCACATCAATGATAACACAAATAATTCCCCCAAAAACCATGAATTTTATTAGGAGAAAAAATGGAGAATCCTTTAAGAAATATCACAAAATATGAAAAATAATTACATGGACACCCATCCCCTTAAATTTTATATTAATATAATTATTTATCTGATTACGGAAACCCATTATATTTACCAAAAGGAATAAAAAACATGAAATTTTTACTTATTCATATTAAATAAAAATAGAAAGAGGTTCCCCTACCTCGATTAGAGTATCAAAGATAACCAAAGTCATAAAAGAATAATTAAGGGATCAAAATTCACCAAGATTTAGGGGAAACCACTTGTAACATCTAGTAATTTCCATGTATTTTTTATATATATTATATTTAATTATTACGGGACTAGGTGATAAGACGACGTGTGATTCCGAGGCCTAGTGTGCTTAGAAAAATTTCTTAAATAATATTAAACATATTAAATAGCACAAACAAATAGTTTTCAAAAAACGTGGAATAAGTTCTAAATGAGTGAATAGATCAGAAACCCATGGATACTATTACGTTCAGACCAATGAATTTACCTTAGGTGGGGCCTAACATCGACCAGCGTAGTTCGATCATGAATTTTATTTTTTGGACGCATTGGTAATAAAATATTTAATAGAAGTATTTTATTTCGATGCAACAACTCGTTTTATTTTTTATTAGTGTTTTTCAGGAATCCATGTTCATCACCAGAACCCTATAATTTCCTTGAGATAAGGATAAGCATGTTCTATTAACATAAAAGATGGATCGAATATTGGAACATGGATCTACAATCATCAATGCGCCTCAGATTCAAAGGATTTCACGAATGATGATAACACGATGATCAATCTTTGGAAGCGGGTTGTCCAAATCAAGGTAGAGTGTTTGATCTCTTTGTGATTTCTTCAACATTATTAGAATAAATAATGTATGAGAAGTAATAAAAAATGGTTTATTGGACGTTCGATCATTATTGTGATATGGTTATTATTGGGAATTGTTAATGGGAGTTTCGTTACTCTATTCATTCATCACTCTAATGAGAAAGAATCAAGGACGACATGAAAAAAAGATGAGGTTGATTCCTCATATTTTCATTGTGCCTTTATCTTTTTCCATTCTTATCTTTCTTCACTGTTGGACCCTCTTTGTCATGGATTGAATTTCAAGGAGGCTCCAAACATGATAAGACCCAGGGGGAAGAGGAAAATCATCTGCAAAAGCTACAACAGTGTAGATCGGGACCCGATGAGGCCAAATATGTTACCATGAAATTTTCTAAGCATCGAAGGAGCCCTTTTAGTCTATAGAAGGGACCACCGGAGCACCTGTGCCAATGGTGGTATACGACGACAACCACGTGTGGGTGCGACAGAAGATGACAGGGCGACGACGGTGGGCTGTGGGGTGACTGATGATGACGAATGGGCCATTTGAGACATGAGGTGATGTGAGGACCATGGGGAGGAACATAGTTGGGGATGACCGTGTAGACTAGGGTGGCATGTGGTTAGGGCAGACCGAATGGATCAAGTGGGACGTGGCTGGGGTGGGCTGTGTCTAGCACACAATCTGGTCTACAGCTCAGCAATCCCAGCGGTCCATGCTAGAATAGATCAGCTGGACTGGGTTGGGTCGGCCTACAGGTTGATCGAGGTACGAAGGGTCAGATCCGACCCAAATCGGGCTTGGTCCATACCTTTTTTTTTCAAAAATATCCATAAATTTCCAACCATGTGTCCATTTGATGAGAAATTTACGGCGTTGAGACATTGTAATGAGAGGTTACTTTTGAGATGCTCTAAGTGGGTTTTTGTGGAATTTTGCATACAGCCTAATGTCTTGAGGAGTAGGTTCTCCCAGAACAAGAATTATATGAGAACAATCCTATGGCTGGCTCTGATGTCTAGACTAAGTGTCTTATAGATACTATGTGTATTATTGAGACTAAGTGTCTTATTGATAATATGTGTCTTACAAAGAATCAATGTCTTATAGGGACTATGTTTCTTACTGAGATTTATTGTCTTATCGAGACTAAGTGTCTTCTAGGACATGATTGAAAATCCTAATTTTCGTACTATAGACTTATTCCTGTGTGAATTGACTAAACTCTGTGCATTTACTAATGATGTACTTCATGAATTTTCTTATGGTATACTTTATGTATTTCCCTATGGTATACTTTGTGTATTTCCTTGTGGTTTCGAGGTGTCCTACTGAGTATTGTTTTACTCACCCCTACACAGGCTTTCCCCACACGTGTCAAGTCTTGTGTAGATGATTGATACTTTGATAGAGTCCTAGGTGGACCCGGACCAGGTGGTGATTAGTGATACCATATAGACAAGGTGTGCTTCTATGGCTTCAGATAGCTATTCAGTACCTTTCCCTTCAGGTAGGGTTTTCTGTGGATGAGTTTCAAGAACTTGTACTTTAAATTTTCAAGACTCCTTTTTTGGGGGGCTTGTAATCTGGCTCTGTTTACTATCTAGTTTTATACTATCATACTCTATTGTAGCTATCTTAGTGGTATGCATGCTTGTTTAATTATTGTTTTACATTTAATAATTTTGATCTTAGAGATGTGTGCATGTGTACATGAACTTAGGGAAATGACTCCCATTCATGGGACATGCCAAGTTAATGCTAGTCACTAACCCCAAGCCTATTAGAGGTGGGATTAGGGTAGTCATAGCATGGGCCCTTCTAGGATGGATAGTGAAAGAGTGATATCAAAGGGGGTCAATTCTACCTTAAGAACCAACTATCTATGAGATTGGTTTGGGGCAAAAAGTTAAGTGTTTCGAGTTCAGATTTCAGGCCAGGGAATTGAGTGTTGGTGTGGCAGATGATGTATCCATACACCAGGACTCTAAATTCAGCTTTTATACTCAATATATGACAAAATTACTTATAGGGAAAATAATGGTACATGTCTTATGTAGGATTTGTTCATGTTATCATGTATTTATTGAGTCATCTCACCAGGTATAAGCTATTGAGTGTGGTGCATCTTATTATATTTCAGGATTCCTCCAAGTATAAAACAATCTAGGATTCTGATACATGATCATGAGGATGATCCTCCTAGTGAGGAGGCATTAGTATAGAGGCTTTTACCATATATATCACCTCTGGGTGGTTTACTAGTGATACCACTACCCATTATGCAATAGTTACTATTAGCGCTATTGTTTAAGGATGCACATAGGCTGAGTGCATTGCATGAGTTCCAATGGAAGCAACCTCTTAGGTTTTAGGGTGAGACATACCCCTAGGTAGCTAAGTATTGGATGGAGGCAGTTACACGTGTCTTCCTCCTTGTAAGGATGCCTTCCAACCAAATAGTAGTCCTAGCTGCATGTCTTATTTAGGGATCAGTGGGGAAACGGTGGAGGATAGTGACCGAGACACATGATGAGATGAATCTATTTTGGGAAAATATGGAGTGTCTCCTCAGATAGAAGTTTTTTACAGCTACATTATGCTCAGTGCACATATAGGATCTTATTCATCTATAGTAGGGAATTCATACAGTGGTGGAGTACTCTGTGAGATTCACTGATCTTTCTTGCCACTCTACAAATATGGTACGAGACCCATTCTTTAGGTCTCAGACATTCGATCAGGGCTTAAACGGGTATATCATGGCATCCATGATATCATTTATCATTCCTATATGTTCTAGGGTACTAGAGCAAGCTCTTCTATGAGAGAGATTTTTAGCGGAGTAGACACTAGAAGTGGGATCTACCACTAGGAACCGAGTAGCTGAGTCTTCAGCGGTAGGAAGCCAACAATATTCACAATAACCCAAGAGGGTTAGGCACTCTAGGGGAAAATCCCTGTACACATGATCAATGGTGAGGGGATCCCAAGGAATAGGGATTCAATTGAAGGATAAGTTGTGTTACTTATGCAATGTTTGGGGACATCTAGCATGAGATTGACTGAACTGTCGTACAGATGATCAGGAGATGGTTGAGGGACCACCGAGATAGAGGTGGAGGTAGGAGAAGGGTGGTACACTGGGTGTATGTTATGGAATAGGAGCAGGCAGGGCAGTAGGAGGTAGGATGTGGTTTGGTGTATTACCACCACCACCCCAAGTGGTCCACGATAGGATCACAAAGCTTGTAGATAAGGAAGAGGCCATCTTTAGCCATTTGAGGCTTATGAACATGAGGCTCTAGGGATGGTTAGTGGTACGATCTATTTATTTTCCACATTAGCTGAAATTTTAACAGACATAGGTTCCAGTCATTCATTTTTTTACCATGACCCTTATTTGAGACTCAGAGATTTCAGTGGAACCGTTGACTCAACCATTACACATATATTCTTATACGAGAGGGGATTCGATGATCACATATTGGTGATAATAGTATGACCTTACAATTAAAGGTGAGAGTTTCAGTTGTGATCTCTTGGTAGTGGTGTCGAGGCCTTATCACGCCATTCTCGGTATAGACTGGTTATCCACAATCCATGATCAGATTGACTATTTTAGGCATAGAGTATGACGTTTCCACAGTAATGCGACCATGTTTTCCTTCTATGGTGAATAGGAAACCCAATTAGTAGAGGATGGACTCACACAGAAAAGGTTTTAGATGATCACACATTAGTTGGCTAGCCTGAACCATGATTTAGTGAATGATATGAGTCCCCAGTTTCCTACAGTGGTGGAGGAATACAAGGAAATCTTTCCTAAAGATGTTATAGGATTACGTTCTCATAGAGAGGAATACTTCTACATTGATCTATACTATGGAAAAAACCAATATCTACACATGAATACCAGATGTATCCGATGGATATTCATGAGATGAGGGTATAGTTAGAGTACCTAAAGAGTGAGTGATTCATAAGACCTAGTGTTTCACCCTGGGTAGGCACAATTTTTTTTCCAATAAGGAAAAAAGGAGATTGAGGTTATGTTTGGACTTTTAGTTCCTAAACCAGGTTACCGTGAAGAATAAGTATCCACTACCAAGGATTGATGAACCCATTTATCGGTTTAATGGGGTGTGGTGGTTCTTGAAGATAGACCTCAAATTTGGCTATCACCAGCTTTGAGTTCATGATGAGAATGTACAAAATATGACCTTCATATTTTGGTACAACCACTAAGAGTACTTGGGGATGTTGTTTGGATTAATGAATTCTCCAATAGAGTTCATGGGACTCATGAATATGATATTATATCCTTACTTGGATTAGATCATGGTGGTCTTCATTGAGGACAACCTAGTGTACTCGGCATCTAAGGAGGAGCACATGATACACTAGAGGATGGTGCTGGACACACTCCAAGAGCACTAGATTTATTGGAACCTCTCGAAAGGTCAGTGTTGTATATGACAGATCCATTTTATGGGAAATGTCATTTCAAAGGATATAGTTTCTGGGGATCTAGCAATGATTGAAGCAGTTCTTTATTGGGAACTACCCAAGAGTGTTACAAAGGTGAGGAGTTTCTTTGGTTTGGCTATGTAATATCAGAGGTTTTCAACTAACTTTTTCTATATTAGAAGCACTGTTTATAGCTTTTACATGAAAGGGGTAGCCTTTCATTTGGATGGATATGTTCCTGAAGATTCTTCAATAGCTGATTCATAGTTTGAAAAGGGATTTTATATTGAGATTTACAAAGGAGGTTTTCAAGTATGTGGTGTTCCACATTGCATCAGGAACCAGTCTTGGTTGTGTATTTATGTAGGGACAAGCCATTATTGCCTATCGTTCATGCTAATTAAGACTACATGTGTAGAACTACGCAACCCATGATCTTGAGTTAGCAGCGACTGTATTTGCATTGAAGATGCAGAGACACTACCTGATGGGAAATCAGTTTATCAGATAATATGACCAAAAGAGTCTCAAATATATCGTATCTTATAAGGATATATACTTGAGATATAGGTAATGGATAGAGTTCCTCTAGGACTAAGAATTTGACATTGTCTGTACTATTGGGAAGGAGAATGTGGTGGCATATGCTCTCAGCAGGAGATCCAGTTCATAGTTTCTGAGAGAGGTGTCAGAGAAGTTATCCACATTGCAGATATCATTTGTAGATAGAGATGGAGTAGCTTTACTCCAGTTAATGGTTTTTAATCCTCCACTCTTACAACAATTTCGAGAGGCACAAGTTGGGGATACTAACTGTGAGACTTTACATAATCAAATGTCCAAATAGAATTCCCCTAATATAAATTTGAAAGGTGGGGAGAACAAAATTATTTTTAGAGGATTAATGGTAGTTCCAATGGCTTTATTGGAGGAGGTCTTGAGGGAGTTCTATACATCCCCATTGTCGATATATATAAGAATGAAAAAGATGTAACAGGAACTCCAATGTTAGTTCTGGTGGTTGGGGATGAAGAAGGTGGTTACAGAGTTTTTTTCTTGATGCCTCACATTTCAGCAAGTGAATACTAAGCACTGGGTTTCAACGGGTTTGACTCAAACCCTTGTGGTTTTAGTGTGGAAGTGGGATGGGATATCAATGAAAATTTTGAAAGGTTTACAATGTACGTCCATGGGACACAATACCATCTCGGTGATCGTTGACCGACTCACCAAGTCAACCCACTTACTAGAAATTTGGGAGTAGATTTCAGTAGAGAGATTGTGACACCTATATGTGTAGGAGATAATTTAACTCCATAGAGTCCCATAAAAAATAGTATCATATTGTGATTCTCATTTCGCATACCAATTTTGGAAGGGATTGTAAGAGGTTTTTGGGACTCAGTTATGCTTGAGAATAGCATTTCACACATAGAAGAATAGACAAACTGAGAAAACCATTCAGGTTATGAAGGATATGCTTCGTTCTTGCATCATAGACTTTGGCTGTAGTTGGGAGGATCACCTACCACTGGTGGAGTTTTCAGAAAATAGCAAATTGCACTCTACCATTGGTATGGCACTATTTAAGGCCTTCTACGGGAAACCATGCAGGTCACCAATTTGTTGGATGGACCCAGGAAATTCACCACTCATGGGATCAGAGTTTGTGTAGGAGACTAGAAAGAATGTTTAGTTCATCTAGGAGTAGATGAGGACTGAAAAGATCCATCAAAAGTTATATGCAGACTGAAGACAGAGGCCTTTGGAGTTTTTGGAGGGTGACCATGTGTTTTTTTAGGTCTCTCCTCAATGCAAGATATATAGATTTGGCTGAGGAAATAAGCTATATAGGAAGTTTATTGACCCTTTATAGATACTACACAGAGTTTTTAAGGTGTATTACCACTTAGCTTTGTCACCATAGTTAGATCAGGAGCACAATGTCTTCCATGTGTCACAGTTGAGGAGATACGTGCATGATCCATCACACTTCGTTGACTAGGATGATCTGAACATTGACTATGTAGTGACTTTTGAGGAGTACCCAGTGGAGATTGAGGACAAAAAGGAGAGGATCCTTCATGGGTAGTCATTTCCTTTGGTGTGTGTTCTTTGTTATCATGAGAATCTCCACGAGTGCACATGGGAGGTGGAGGCTCAGATCCATGCTTAGTAACCCAACTTGTTTTTATAGACATTTATTTTGGGTTTTAGGGACATAAATCCCTAATGTGGGGGATAATGTAATATCTCATAATTTCCATGTATTATTTTTATATATTATATGGAATTATTATGGGACTAGGTGCAGAGACGAAGAGTGATTTTGAGGCCCGATGTGCCTGGAAAAATTACATGAAGAATATTAAAAATATTAATCATCATACACACATAGTTTTCTTGAAATGTGAAAGAATATCTAAATGAGTTTCCAAATTAGAAATATGAGGGCACCATTGTGTTCAGAGCAAAAAATTTACCTTAGGTGGGACTTAACATCGACCAGTGTAAGTCTTCCGTGAAAGTTAGTTTTTGGACATATCATTAATAAAATATTTAATAAAAATATATTATTTCGATGCAACGACTCTTTTTTGTTATTAGAGTTTTTCAGGAATCTAGGGTCATGAACATAACCCTAGAATTCCCATGAAACAAGGTGATGTATGTTCTCTAGATGGATACATTGGATCAGATATCTAAATTTGGATCGATGATCAGCGATTCACCTCGTATTCGAAGGATCTCACAAATGATGATGACAGGAAGTTAGATCTTCATCATAAAGTGGTCCAAATACAGGTTGAGTGTTTTATCTCTTTGTGATTTATTACCCATTATTAGAATCAATGAATAATGAAGTCCAAGGATTATGAAGTTCTTTATATAGTGATGATGGATCTGAGATCAGAATGTAGATCGACGATCAGGGATGTGCCTTAGATTCGAAGGATCTCACCAACAACAACAACATGATGATCAATCATCTTCAGCGAGTGGTCCAAATCTAGGTAAGATATTTGATATCTTTGTGATTTCTTCATCGTTATTAGAATCAATGATGAACACAGACCAACCAATGAACATGTTGATCCATGGTTTGATCATTCTTGCGGGATGGTTAGGAAAACCTTTTTTGTAGTATTTATAGACTTTAACTCTAGTTTTGTAACTTATCTTCCTTTGAACTAATTTACATCACACCTACATCATGGGTCATCTTAATTAAAAATTGAAGATACATTGAAGTATAATATCTCTCCATGAGAGAAACCCCCAAAACATGAAAACCATCCACTACAACCAAATATTTCACTCATTATCACAATGTTTTTTATAAAATCATCACATAACTTAGGATTATAATCCTTCCTCATATCTCACTCTTTCACACTAATGATAACCATGAACTAGACTCTATCATATGGTCATCTAATTCATATAATTCCATTGCATCCTGACTTGAATTGATGACAAGTTTCTCTTCTGACAACTATTTATAGGAACATGCATCATATATATTAATAACAAACTTCCAAACAATACCTATGATTATTGTTGTGGTCTTTTAGTTTAATTTCATGATTTTGTCTTGATTCTCCATCAAATGAAATTATAAACCCACTAAATGTTAAAAAAACAACATTATTTATGATAAATAATTCCAATATAATATTATTAGACCATGACTAACCCATTTTAACAATATCCTATAGAGACATGAGATCCCACTGAATACTGACAACATAATGGATCATTGGATACCATCATAATATTAATAGCCTTCTACCAAGCTAAAAATCACTTCAAATTAATGGAACATGCTACATGAATCTTACAAGTCAATTATACATTTGAAATTCGTAGATTCTATCTAGAACTACCTATATATTCCAATGAAATCCTTTAGATAACTTTATAGAACACATGAATATGAGAACCCAATAGTATTCCAAACAATCTTTGATTGTATAAAATAAAATAACATTCCTTGAGACACATTCTAGTCTAGATAAATTTTGTTAAACCCCTAAGAATTTGGTTTGGATTTGTTGACAATGTGTGTTGTTGGACTTGTTGTCAATGTGTGGTGTTAGAATTTCTGAACATATAATTGTAAAGTGGAGTAAAGTTTTTTTTGGAAAATAGAGGATGCATTAAAGAGTGGATATCAACTACATCACAAAATCAAATGTTATTCCATGGTATTTAATTGATAAGTTAAGTATACATTATAATACCCTTGGTTGTGATGTAGAAGCAATTTGATTGGTGAAGACTCTCTAGAATATTGGTGTTGTCTATGACATATAAGAAATGCTATTATAAAACATCAATATTATGCTACAAATGGAGGCCACATAATTTTTTTCCAATGTTTTTTTTCATAAAACCGTGTCATATGAAAGGTTTCATGAATATAATGGAAGAAATGTGTAATGGTATACCAATAAATATTGTATCTATGTTAGGGTATAAAAAGTTTTATACATTGTATTAATAAATTCTAAATAATAACGGAAGGATTAATGAAGGTAATATATTAATTTAATTAACTAAAAATGTATAAATAGGTGAATTACATAAGGGTAGAGGAGTAAACCATACTACTAAAAGCTAGTATTAAGTTTCCTATTCCATAGTACTCAAGGATACAACATAAAGTAAGGTCGTGTGAAGGTAATCTAGAAATTTCATTACAAATACATGGCTAAAAAGGTGAATCATGTAAGGGTATAAGATTAGAACACACCTCAAGAGTTGTAGTTATATCATAAGGATATTCATATAAGGGTGATTTATTATTTGTGTAAAGATCATTCAACATGATTAGAAATAATCATAAATTCATTGAGTAAAGTGACTACACCATAACATGAAGACCTAGATTTTAGAGGAAGTAAACCAAAAATTCTATAAGGAAAGAGTTATCATAACCCCATCCTTCCAAAGATACCACTCATAAGATGGAAATGAAGGAAGATAGATAATTACCCACAAGTCTTCCCTTTATAAGGCCTTGGTTTGGCGACTAACACCAATGGTATAGAATCACACATATAGAAGGCATTACTCTTAATAATAAAAATAGAATTGGAAGATAGGATATAGACCACCAAACAACTCAATCACATAATATAAACAAAATGATACGAAACCATCCCACAATACATGTAAAAATTCATAAAATACAATGAATGTATCCAGGTAAAACAAAAAAGATAACTCCTACAACAATGAATCAACAAAAGCTCCAATATCAAAGTTAATGATATATATATTGGTCCTTGAAGTATCCTTGGAAAGATAAAAAAATTTATATTTATATATGTAGGTTTAGGATTACATGTATAATCAATGGGATCATACCCAAGGCAGTGAACAAACATTTGGACCAATAAGCACCTAAAAAGTTCAACCGACCAGCCCTATTCTCACTATGACACACACACCAAAAAATACATCCAAGTTTAATAACATATGATGAAAATTATTAAAAAAGGGTACTACAAACCAACTCCCCATTAATTTTTCCCCCTCCCTCCCCAGTTCAAAACATCATAGTTCTCTCATCCCTCCCAAATCCATTACCCAAAAAACAATCACAACAACATCTGATATGGGTCAGACCGTAGGCTTACCTACCCTATCCTATCATAGGGCTCAACATCCTATGTTGACATCGGTCTATAGTACATGATATCCATATCACATACCACTGTCAATATATCCTCATCATCCCAAAACCACCACCACCTATCCCAAATAGTAGGGTATCATGATCATTAAGGACATTAACCTCAATCCCTCCCTATACAATGCATGACTCCCACCATAAAAAACCACATACTCTCATCAGTTGTCACCACAAGTGCACTATATCAACAAACCATCACAACCCATGCATAAAAACCTCACATGAAAGAGAGAGTGGTGAAGAAGGTCTAGTGATCCATCCATCCTCACCCACCTGGATGTTTGGGGAAGACACCCAAAACCCAAAACCTTTGGGTGTCGATGAAATCACATGACTTTGGTGGGGTGCATAAATAAATCAAAAGGAAAATACAATGTAATATTGATAACACATATGAAAAACTTATGGGTTCATAATAAGAGCACAAATATTTATCACAACATCACCAGAATGTTAAATAACATTTACAACTAGCCACTACCACCACTAATGTTGTACACCACACAACCAAACCAAACAGAATCCACATTTCATTTTTAATTTTCATTTATAATCCCTACCATTTTAATAATTAATGAGTTTACCCTAACTCAAATTTACTAATCCATTTCACTTCACAATAAAAACTCAATCATTTATCATTCCATTTTATTTTAGGCATTAACCACATATCAGTTTCATCCCATGTTCATATTTAAATATCAAACCATGAAAATTCATTTACCAAACCATGCCATTTTAGTTTCAAATTTTCAAATTTATTCCATGGATAATTATGTGATTAACGCAATCACACCATGCCACAAATAATCTACTTTATATCAACCAATATCACATACCTTGACAACCAACCATGTATTCACATACCAACACATTCCTCATTTGAACTCAGTCACCACCATCACTGAACAACCCCCCACAATATCTTCACACAACACACAAGGACAATTAAACATGAAAACATTCCCTTAGAATAATATTAAACTTCTAAAATAAATAAATTTTCATATTTAGACAATGTTCTTTAATCATATCACTTTATTACTTCTATATATATTATTAAATAATTCCAAAATTACATCGGTAGCCAACTCATTATCCATGAATAAGATATTTTTCATTTTATGCATGGTGAGTTCAAACAATAAACATAATGAAGGTTTCAAAAATCACATAAATCATCACCCAAATAAGTCCCCCAAAAACAATGATTTTTATTAGGAGAAAAAATGGAAAATCCTTCATGAAATATCACAAAATAAGAAAAATAATCACATGGACTCCCATACCCTTCAATTTTATATTAATATTATTATTTATCTAATATAGAAAACCATAATATCAACCCAAAGAAATAAAAAACATGAAATTTTCACAAATGCATATTAAAGAAGGAGAGATAGAGGTTCCCCTACCTCGATTAGAGTCTCAAAGAGAACCACACTCATAAAAGAAGAATCAAGGGATCAAAATTCACCAAGATTTAAGGGAAACCACTTGTAACATCTATTAATTTCCATGTATTATTTATATATATTATATTGAATTATTACAGGACTTGGTGATAAGACGACATGTGATTCTGAGGCCTGGTGTGCCCAAAAAAACTGCTTAAAGAATATTAAAAATTATAAATAGTACAAACAAACAATTTTCTAGAAAAAGTGGAATAAGTTCTTAATGAGTGTATAGATCAGAAACCCATGGATACCATTGCGTTCAGAGAAATGAATTTACCTTAGGTGGTGCCTAACATCGACCAACATAGGTCGATCATGAATGTTACTTTTTGGAAGCATTGGTAATAAAATATTTAATAAAAGTACTTTATTTTGATGCAGAAAATCATTTTATTTTTTATTAGAGTTTTTTAGGAATCCATGGTCATCACCATAACCCTGTAATTCCATTGAGATAAGGATAAGGAAGTTCTCTTAACATGAAAGATGGATCAAAGATTGGAATATGGATCGACGATTAGTGATGTGCCTCAGATTCGAAGGAACTTGCCAACGATGATAACACGATGATCGATCTTTGGCAGCGGGTTGTCCAAATCTAGGTAGAGTGTTTGATCTCTTTGTTATTTCTTCCCCATTATTATAATCAATAATGAATGAGAAGCAACCAAAAAACAAGTGTATCAGCAGTTTGATCATTATTGTGATATGGTTATTATTGGGAATTGTTATTGGGAGTTTCATTACTCACTTCATTCATCCATATAAAGTGAAATAATTGAGGATGACATGAAAAAAGTTGAGGTTAATTTCCTATATTTTCTCTGCGCCTTTATCTTCCCCCGTTCTTATCTTTCCACACTGTCGGACCCTCGTTGTCATGGATTGACTTTTCAGGAGGCTCCATGTAACACCCGAGATTTCTATGAGAAATATTTTGTTTTTATGTTATCTAAATCATTAAATTAATCCTTCACTAAACACAACACTAGCTTGGCTTGCTTTACACACAATCATGACCTTCCTTGATAGCTTGCGTTGTACGCAATACCGAGTTTCACTAAACAACGATAAGCTATTAAAATATTATTATAACTAGCAGTTATGAATAGTAATACCCACTTTTTGAAATTTTATAAATTTTATCTTTCAAAATGGACTTCATTTTTGGATTCTAAATATCGAAATTATCTTAGGGTGAAATTTTGGTATTTTTCTAAAAACATTCAATTTTTGATGAATAGTGAAAACACTGGGTTTTTATTTAAAAACCAACTTTTTATTTAAATAATTATTTATTTTATTTAATTTTATTTTAGGTTAAAATTAATAAATAATACCTTTATAACTTCAAATTAATTCATTGGAGTCATTTTATAATAATTGCAAATATATAAAAAGTTTATTGAACTTTTCACCGTCTTTTACCCACCTCCTAGGGGAATTTGCAAATTTATATAAAACATAATTTTACCACTAATTTGAGTGGAATTTCAAAAATCCGAGAGACACGGTTAATATCAAGGAGTAAAATTTGGTTCAATGGGATGAAAATAATTTTTGGTGAATAGTAACTTTTTACTTTTATTTACCATGGTTAAAAGTAAATAGGGTAATTAAGGGTAAAAAGATATTATTATTACCCTAACACATTTCCTAATTCTATTGGATAAGTTTAATTCGGCCAAAAACAAACTTAGGAATAAAATATGACCATTTATGTCCACTTGGATTAGATTAGGACATTTATTATTATTTTATTTAAAGAATAGTTATCATAGTTAAAATCAAAGTTTAATAACTAATTTTTTTTTAATATAGTGTCATACATAAGATAATTTCGACTATAAATATTCATTAGAAAGATAAATAGATTTCATACATAATGGTATTTTATTTATTATTTTTAGACATTAAATAATTTAATTTATTAACGACACAATGATGATGTTGTAATTTACGTATTACTGAAATATTAACATAATTGATATTATAAATACCCAAATAAATGTAATTTGAGTCTTTTTATGAAATAAATTAATTTAATAGGTTAATATGACATATTATTATTTATTTAATTATCTTTTTTCGAACTAATCATGTTGTTATGATTTTTCACAAAAATCAATTAACAAATAGTGTCAAAATTGACATAAAATAGTTTTTAAAACAAATATTATATTATTAATTGTTCATTTATTCCTAAAAATCTAAGGATCAGCCAAATTACTTATATAAGGTTATATATATTAATAATAAACAACATGAGGTTCGTTTTTCTTGTTATATTAAGTTTAATAACCATATAGTTTAAGAAAACATGAAGACGCGGTAAAAGTTAAATTATTTAACTTAGAGTTAAATCTAAATGATAAGGTTAAAATAGTAACCTAAACTTGTACAAATTCTATTGGGTTAGAGTATTTTGACCCATACCCACCTTAGCTTCTAAATAAATCAATTTGGAGCTATTAAAAACCGAATATGACTTTATAATAAAATAATATTTTTCGTTTTTCCAAAGGTGCCCCTCTCCTCCCTTATAAAAGGGAACCTCCTCCCTCTCATCCTCACACCACTTTGATCCATCACGCTTGGCCAAAACCTACCAATATCTCTTCTCCACTTCCATAGAAACATCCTAGAGGTCCTGGTTTTCTTAAAAGACCAACCCTAGTGCCCTAAGAGGAGGTTAAGAAGATGCGCGTCAAAGAAGTGGTAATATCCATTAACGATCCTTTCCAATTTCATTCTTCTTCAACATCTTCTTAATTAGTTGTTTCATAATGAATTAATAACATCATTATCAATAATATACTTATATGTTATTATAAATATGAAACAACCCTAATTCACCTTCTATCCATCCTACGGAAAACGAAATAACCGCGTGTGCGTACGTACGGAATACCGTCTCCACGCCGTTGTGTAATCTGTTTTCCACCACCACCTTACTTGGATGGGTATAATGGTGTAGATAATAACTGTATATGATTATTGTAAAGTGATATTGATTCTGAAATAGTATACATACACTCCAATACAATTCCACGACCATGGTAATGATATCATCGCTCGTGCGTACGTACGGAATACCATCTCCATGAGGTGATGCAACTCGTTCTACATGATCTTCAATGCATGGTTATATAAATAAATTGATTTAATAAATATGATATATATTACACTAATACCATTCTGGAAATGAGGTATCTATAACCTAAAAATATTAATAAGAATTTATTCTACAAAACACGCATAAGAACAAAAAGTAATAAACACCCGAATAACAAGTAGCAATGAAATATAACTAATATGAAGCTAAGAATATGACCATATATGATATCATAACAATGAGTATGATTCTGTTATAATTCAATGACATTATTTAAATCATTATACAGGAGGTTCAGAAACTTACGAAGCATATCAGACCTAGGGTAAGGGAAAATCTCGCAATCTCAATTTTTATCTGAGATTGTTTATACTTCAGAATTTACTGAGGAATATTTATCATCCACATCCATGTTTCCTTAATATGCAATATTATTTATATCCTCCTACAATTTTTTAAATTCAATTTTACCCTTTGGTGAGTTTTTAGTAAAAGATATGAAAGCAATATTTTGTCATTTTTTGTACGAGTTACTTTTTGACTTTTTGGGCCAAAGTACAAGAAGAATGTTTTTTTATCTTATACGACATGAATGGATTTTTAGATCATTATTTCCATGAAGCTCCCTTTACAAGTTTTCATGTTTATTTTTAATCAACTTGTTTTGGTTTAAAATTATATGAAATGTTAAGAAAGGAAAATGTTTTTGAAGTAGAAGGGATATTTTCCTCAAGAATGGAGTTCAAGTGTTTTATCAAAATTATTTTATATCTAAGATAATAAAGGGTCCTATTTCTATCCATATTTTTACATTGTTTTGATTATGTTATGATGGAATTATTTTTATGATTTCCTTTTATCTTATATTGATTGTGTTATGATGGCATGATGATTAAGAATTCTATTTTTATTACATGGGTTATGCTATGATCTATGATTTATGATTTTGTGGCACACATAAGAATGGTTTCATTTTGAGATGGGTGGGAACTATATCTCCATCCAATGCATTGGGTAAAGATTTATATCTCATGAGATAGACATGGCTGGAACGACAATTTAAACCGGTTCAGTGATACAAGACTGAAACGAGGAGTGAACTCAGTTCAGAAATGGACTTTTTCCACTAAGATATCTTGGATATGAGTCTTGACTACTAAGAAATGATTCTCGATGATTATGTGTGTATGCCACAAAGTTTCATGTTTTATGTTATGATTATTGGGATAACATTTCACTACTATGATTTATCCCATGTTATGAAATTATGATTTCTTTTGCAGGTTATGATTTCCAAAATGTTATGTTCTTATGAATATTATGTGATTGATATTTCTTTTGTTTACCCTTACTGAGAATTTGAGCTCACCCTTTTGTATGATTTCTCTCCCCAGGTTTGGAAGAAGGTTATTAAGTAGGATATGCCAAAAGGGACTCAAGATATGATGAAATAAATGGGAAACAATTTAGATGTTTTATGAACCAGTTGTTTATGTTTCCTAGTTTCTAAAGACAATATACCTATACAGTCATTTCATGGTTTTGTTATATGTTATAATAAGTGTGCTTAAATTTTGAAGTAATAACAATGTATGTAATGTATGGGTCGTTATAGTCCAAACACGATCAGACCCCCGGGGAAGAGCAAAATCAACCACAGAGGCTACAATAGTGTAGATCGGGACCCGAAGAGGCCAAATCTATGACTGTGTAATTTTACAAGCATCCAAGGAGGCCTGTTAGTCCGCAGAAGGGACCATTGGAGCACCTGTTCCAATGGTGGTTTGAGGCGGCGGCCACGTGCGTGTGTGGCAGGAGATGATAGGGTGGCGACAGTGGGATGTGGGGTGGCTGATGATGACAGAGGGGCTGTTTGGGACATGAGGTGATGTGAGGACAAGGGGGGAGGAACATAGCTGGGGATGACAACGTAGACTAGGGTGGCATGCGGTCTGGGCAGACCAAATGGACCAGGTGGGACGCGACTGGGGTGGGATGTGTCTAGCACACAATCTGGTCTATGGTTCAGCAATCCCAATGGGGCAGGCTAGAATAGATCAGTAGGACTGGGTTGGGTCGGCCAGCTGGTTGGGCTAGGTACGATAGGTCGGATCAGACCCAAATTGTGCTTGGGTCAACCTTTTTTTTCGAAAATAGCCATAACTTTCCAACTGTGTGTCCATTTGAAAAGAAATTTGTGGTGTTGAGACCTTGTAATGAGACGTTACATTTGAGATAATCTAAGTGGGTCTTTGGGGAATTTTTCATATAGCCTAATGGATTGAGGAGTAGGCTCTCACAGAACATAAAATTATACGAGAAGAATCATATGGCTGGATCTAACCTCAAGACTAAGTGTCTTATAGAGACTATGTGTATTATCGAGACTAAGTGTCTTATCGAGAATATGTGTCTTACTCAGAATCAGTGTCTTATAGATACTATGTTTCTTACTGAGACTGAATGTCTTATCGAGACTATGTGTCTTCTAGGACATGACAGAAAATCCTAATTTTCGTACTATAGACTTATTCCTATGTGAACTGACTATACTCTATGCATTTACTAATGGTGTACTTCATGAATTTCCTTGTGGTATAATTTATTTATTTCCCTGTGGTATACTTCGTGTATTTCCTTGAGGTTTTGGGGTGTCCTACTGAGTTTTGTTTTACTCACCCCTACAAAGGCTTTGCCCACATGTGTCGAGTCTTGTGTAAATGATTGTTGCTTTGATGGAGTCCTAGGTGGACCAGGACCAGGTGGTTATTAGTGATACCTGATAGAAGAGGTGTGCTTCTATGGCTTTAGGAAGCTGTACAGTACCTTTCCTTCCAGGTAGGGTTTTCTATGCACTAGTTTCATGAACATTTACTTTAACTTTTCAAGAATCCTTTTTCGGTGGGCTTGTATTATGGATCTATTTACTTTCTAGTTTTCTACTGTCATACTCTATTGTAGCTATCTCAGTGGTATGCATGAATGCTTACATAGTGTTTTACATGTAATCATTTTGGCCATAGAGATGTGTGCGAGTGTACATGCACTTTGGGAAATGACTCCCATTCATGGGATATGCCAAATCGATGCTAGTCGCTAGCCCCAAGACTATTAGAGGTGGGATTAGGTTAGTCATAGCATGGGCCCCTATATGATGGATCGTGAAAGTGTTGTATCAAAGGGGGTCAATTCTACTTAAATAACCAATTATCTACGGGACTGGTTTGGGGAACAAGTTAAGTGTTTCGAGTTCAGATTTTAGGATAGGGAATCCAGTGTTGGTGTGGCAGATGATGTATCCCAACACCAGGACTCTAAATTCTTCTTTTATACTCGATAAATTAAACAATTGGTTGTAGGGTAATTAATGGTACATGCCTTATATAGGATTTGGGTGTGTTATCATGTCTTTATTGAGTCATCTCACCAGGTATACTCTATTGACTGTGGTACATCTTATTATATTTCAGGATGCCTCCATGTAGAAAACTATCCAGGATTATGATACATGATCATGAGGATGATCCTCCTAGTGACGAGGAATCAATATAGGGGCTTGTACCATTGATATCACCTCTGGGTGGTTTACTAGTGATACCACTACTCATCAAGCAACAATTACTACTAGCACTACTGGTTGAGGATGCACACAGGCTGAGTGCATTGCATGTGTTCCAGTGGTAGTATCCTCATAGGTTTTAGGGTGATACATTTCCCTAGGTAGCTGAGTATTGGATGGAGGTAGTTACACGCGTCTTCCACCTTGTAAGGATGCCATCCAACCAAATAGTAGTCCTAGTTGTATGTCTTATTTAGGGATCAGTGGGGAAATGGTGGAGCTTAGTGACCGAGACACATGATGAGATGAATCTATTTCGGGAAAATTTGGAGTGTCTCTTCATAGAGGAGTTTTTTACAGCTATGTTATGCTCAATGCACATATAAGATCTTGTTCAACTGTCGAATGGAATTCAGATAGTGGTGGAGTACTCTGTGAGATTTGATGATCTTTCTCGCTAATCCACAAATACAGTATGAGACCCGTTATTTAGGTCTCAGACCTTTGATCAGGGCTTAAATGGGTATATCATGGCATACATGATATCATTTATCATTCCTACATGTTCTAGGGTACTGGAGAAAGCTTTTCTATGGGATATCTTTTTAGCGGAGTAGACACTAGTAGTGTGATCTACCACCAGGAACTAGTTAGCTGAGTCTTCAGCAGTAGGAAGCTAACAATAGTCACAGTGACCCAAGAGGGTCAGGCACTCCAAGGGACAACCCTTTTACACATGAGAAATGGTGAAATGATCCCAAGGAAGAGCGATTCAGCTGAAGGATAGGTTGTGTTACTCATGCGACGAATGGGGACATCTGGCATGAGATTGACTGAACTGTCATACAGATGACCAGGAGATGGTTGAGGGACCACCGTGATAGAGGTGTAGGTAAGAGAAAGGTGGTACACTGGGCGGAAGATATGGAATAGTAGAAGGCAGGGTAGTAAGAGGTGGGATGATGTTTTGTGTATTACCACTACCACCCCAAGTGGTCCACGATAGGCTCAAAGAGCTTGTGGACAAGGACAAGGCCAGGTTCAGGAGATGGAGGCTTATGACCTTGAGGCTCTAGGGATGGTTAGTGGTACGATCTATTTCTTTTCCACCTTAGCTGAAATTTTAATAGACATAGATTCTAGTCATTCTTTTTTTTACCGTGACCCTTGTTCGAGACTTCAAGATTTTGGTGGAACCATCGACTCAACCCTTACACTTAGATACTTATACAAGAGGGGATTTGATGATCACATATTGGTGATAATAGTATGACCTTACTATTAGAGGTGAGATTTTCAGTTGTGATCTCTTGGTAGTGGTATCAAGGCCTTATGGCGCCATTCTCGGTATAGACTGGTTATCCATAGTCTATGCTCAGATTGAAAATTTTAGGCATAGAGTATGACATTTCCACAATAATGCGACCATGTTTTCCTTTTTTGGTGAAAAGAAACCCAAGTAGCTTACGATGGAGTCACACACAAAAGGTTCTAGATGATCACACATTAGTTGGCTAGCCTGACCCTTGATGTAGTGAATGATATGAGTTCCCAGTTTCTTGCAGTGGTGGAGGAATACAAGGAAATCATTCCTAAGAGACCTAAAGAGGGTACAGTTAGAGTACCTAAAGAGGAAGGGCTTTATAAGACCTAGTGTTTCACACTGGGCAGCCACAATTTTGTTTTCCAAGATAGAAGTAAGGAGATTGAGGTTCTTTTTGGACTTAAAGTTCATGAACCAGGTAACTGTAATGAATAAGTATCCACTATTGAGTATTGATGAACCCTTTGATCTGTTGAATGGGGTGTGGTGGTTCTTGAAGATAGAACTCAGATTTGGCTATCACCAGCTTCAAGTTCAAGATGATAATGTACCAAATATGACCTTAAGATTTTTGTACAACCACTAAGTGTACTTGGGGATGCTGTTTGGCTTGATGAAATCCCAAATAGTGTTCATGGGGCTCATGAATATGATCTTATATCCTTACTTATATTAGTTCATGGTGGTGTTCATTGAAGACATGCTAGTGTTCTCGGCATCCAAGGAGGAGCACACACTACACTTGAGGATGGTCCTGGACACACTATGAGAGAACTAGATTTATTGGAAGCTCTTGAAGTGTCAATTTTTTATATGAGAGATCCATTTTCTATGAAACATCATTTCAAAGGCTAGAGTTTCTGTGGATCTAGCAAAGATTGAGGAGGTGCATTTTTGGGAGCTACCCAAGAGTGTTACTAAGGTGAGGAGTTTCTTTGGTTTGGCTAGCCACTATTAGAGGTTTGTACATAACTTTTCTATAGTATAAGCACCCTTTTTAGCTTTGACATGATAGGGGTATCCTTTTGTTTGGATGGATAAGTTCCCGAAGAGTTTTCAGTAGCCGATTCAGAGTTTGACAAGGGCTCTTATATTTAGATTTCTAAAGGAGGGTGTCAAGTATGTGGTGTTCTGCATTGAATCAAAAACTAGTCTTGGTTGTGTATTGATGTAGGGAAAATCCATGATTGCCTCTGGTTCATGCTAGTTAACACCACTTGAGCAGAACTACGCAACCCATGATCTTGAGTTAGCAGCGGCTGTCTTTGCTTTGAAGATGCGACAAAACTACCTGATGGGCGATCAGTTTATCATCTACTATGACCAAAAGAGTTTCAAATATATATTCTCTCATAAGGATATATACTTTAGATAGTGGTAATGGATAGAGTTCCTCTAGGGCTATGAATTTGAGATTGTATATACTATTGGGAAGGGGAATGTGGTGGTATATTCTCTTATCAGGAGATCCAGTTCATAGTTTCTGAGTGAGGTGCTAGAAAATGTATCCTCATTGCAGATATCATTTGTAGATAGAGATGTAGTAGCTTTCCTCCAGTCAATGGTGGTTACCCCTCCACTCTTATAGCAATTCAGGGAGGCACAACTTGAGGATACTAACTGTGAGACTTTACGTAATCAAATGTCCAAATGGAATTCCCTTATGTATATTTGAAAGGTGGGGATAACATCATTATTTTTAGAGGATGCATAGTAATACTAGTGGCTTTATTGGAGGAGATGTTGAGGGATTTACATAAATCCCCATTGTCGGTATATATAGAAGTGACAAAGATGCATATGAAACTCCAATGTCAGTTCTGGTGGTCGGGGATGAAGAAGGCGGTTGTAGAGTCCGTTTCTAGATGCCTCACTTGTCAGCAAGTGAATACTAAGCACCAGGTTCCAGTGGGTTTGAATCAAACCCTTGAGGTTCCATAGTGGAATTGGGATGGGATATCGATGAACTTTTTGAATGTTTTACCATATACATCCAGGGGACACAATACCATCTGGGTGATCGTTGACCGACTCACAAAGTCAACCCAATTACTAGAAATTTGGGAGCAGAGTTTAGTAGAGAGATTATGACACCTCTATGTTTAGGAGATAATTTAACTCCATGGAGTCCCCTAAACAATAGCCTCATATTGTAATTCTCATTTCACATACCAGTTTTGGAAAGGATTTCAAGAGGTGTTTGGGAATCAGTTTTTCTTGAGAATAGCATTTCTCCCATAGAAGATTAACCAAAATGAGCAGACCAATCAGGTTCTGGAGGATATGCTTTGTTCTTGCATCATAGACTTTGGCTGCAGTTGGGAGGATCACCTACCACTAGTGTAGTTTTCATACAATAATATATACTACTCCACCATTGGTATGGCATTATTCAAGGCCTTGTATGAGCAACCATGCAGGTCACCGATTTGTTAGATGGACCTTTGAAAGTCACCAATCATGGGCTCAGAGTTGGTGTAGGAGACTATAGAGAAGGTTTAGGTCATCTAGGAGGGGATGAAGACTGAAAAGATCCATCAAAAGTTATATAAATATTGATGACGGAGGCCGTTGGAGTTTGTGGAGGGGGACCATGTGTTCCATTGGGTCTCTCCTCGATGCAAGATACATAGATTTGGCTGAGGCGGTAATATATATATGAGGTTCATTGTCCCTTTCTAGATACTACATAGAGTTTTTAAGGTGAAATACCACTTAGCTCTACTACCACAGTTAGATTAGGAGCATGATGTATTCCATGTGTCACAGTTGAGGAGATACGTGCAAGATTCATCAAACTTCATTGACTAGGATGATCTGAACATTGATGATGTGGTGAATTTTGGGGAGTACCTGGTGGATATTGAGGACAAAAGGAGAGGATCCTTCATGGGTAGTCATTTACTCTGGTGTGTATTGTATTCTAGCATGAGAATCTCTAGGATAGCACATGGGAGGTGGAGGCCCAGATCCATGCTTAGTAACCCAAATTGTTTGTATAGCCTTTTATTATGGTTTTCGGGGACATAAATTCCTAAGGTGGGGAGAATGTAATATCTCATAATTTCCATGTATTATTTTTATATATTATATGGAATTATTATGGGACTAGGAACAAAGAGAAAGTGTGATTTCGAGGCCCGATGTGCCTGAAAAATTGCATGAAGAATATTAAAAATATTAAACAGCATACACACATAGTTTTCTTGAAAATTGGAATAACATCTAAATGAGTGTCCATGTTAGAAATATGAGGGCACCATTGTGTTCAGAGAAACAAATTTACCATAGGTGGGACCTAATATTGGCTTGTGTGGGTCTTCCATGAAAGTTAGTTTTTGGACATATCATTAATGAAATATTTAATAAAAAAATTTATTTTGATGCAACAACTCATTTTTGTTATTAGAGTTTGTCAGGAATCTATTGTCATGAACATAACCATAGAATTTCCAAGACACAAGGAGAAGTATGTTCTCTCGATAGAGATGTTGGATCAGATATATAAATTTGGATCGATGATCAGTGATGCACCTCGTATTCGAAGGATCTCACCAATCATGACGACAAGAAGATATATCTTCCTCAGAAAGTGGTCCAAATCCAGGTTGGGTGTTTGATCTCTTTGTTATTTCTTCACCATTATTAGAATCAATGAAGACTGAAGACCAAGGAGAATGAAGTTATTTATATAGTGATGATGGATCTGAGATCAGAATGTAGATCGAAGATCAGCATCGCACCTTAGATTCGAAGGATCTCACCAACGACAATGACACGATGATCAATCTTCTTCAGTGATTAGTCTAAATACAGGTAAGGAATTTGATATCTTTGTGATTTCTTCCTCTTTCTTAGAATAAATGATGAACACAGACCAACCAATGAACATGTTGATCTACGGTTCGATCGTTCTTGTGGGATGGTTAGTATTGTGAATTATTAATGGGAGTTTCATTACCCTCTTTGTTCATCCCACTAATGGATATGAATTGAGGAAAAATGAACAAAGAACACGGTTTGTTCCTCATATGTTCTTGGTGCCTTTTGCTTCCCCTGTTCTGGGAGTTCTTTGTCGTTATAACCTCATGGCCACAACGTGACTTCCTAGGAGGCTCCGAATGTGATCAACTACTAAATCATAGGAAATTCAACTACAGAGGCCAAATCAGTTTATATCAAGATTTGATAAGGCCATATATATGATCAGGTAATTTTATGGGCATCAGAGAACACCGATGGTTTGTGGAAGGGACCATCAGAGCGCCGGCGCCAACGACCAGTGCCGGTGGCAGCATGTGGCGACAGCCCCGTGTGGGTGCAGTGGAAGATGGCTGGGTGGCTGGAAGAGATTTCAAGACTACATGGGACATGGGGCGATGTGGAGACTAAAGAGGAGGAACATAGTTGGGGCAGACCGTGTGGATTCGGTGGGATGTGGCCAGGGCGGGTCACGTCTCACACACAAGTCATCCAACCATGTGGGCAGACCAAGGAAGTCGGGCCACTCTAGGTGTACCTGTGGGCTAGACCTAGCATCCCAATAGGACGATCCCAACAGTCCTGTCCGGGTCAGGTCAGACAGACTGGGTCGGGTCAGAAAGCAGGTCTGGCCGGGTATGGCTGGTCAGATCGAACTCAAACCAGACCCATGTCATACCTTTTTATGAAAACAACCATAACTTTCTAACTATGTGTCCGCATGATGATCTATTTGTGGCATTGGGTCCATTTCAATGATAGGTTCCTTTTTAGATACTCTATGTGGGGTTTTCTTTGAAGTTAGAATATGACCTAATGGCTTGAAAAGTAGGTTCTCCCGAAACAAGTGTGCTGTGTGAAAAATCATGTGGGTGGTTGTGACCTCAAGACTAAGTGTCTTATAGAGTCTATGTGTCTTACTAAGACTAAGTGTCTTATCAATACAACATGTCTTACTGAGACTAAGTGTCTTATATAGAACATTTTTCTTATCAATATTGAGTTTACTATTGATACTATGTGTCTTATGGGACACAACAAAAAATCAACCTTTTCTTACTATAGACTTATACCTGTCTGAGATGATTATACTCCATGTATTTTCTTATGGTGTAATTAATGTATTTCATTATGTTATACTTTTTTTATTTCTATGTGGTATACATAATTATTTTCCTTCAGGTTTTAGGGTGGCCTACTGATATTGTTTTACTCACCCATGCATGGAATTTTCCTACCTGTGTCATGTCTTGTGCATATAATCAATGATTTGATGGAGTCCTAGGTGGACCAGGACCTAGAGGTGATTAGTGATACTAGATAGTCGAGGTTTACTCCTATTAATTCATAAATTTTTTCAGAACCTTTCCATTTAGGTAGGGTTTTCTGTAGATTAGTTTTGGGAACTTGTTCTTTTACTTTTCCACACTCCTTTTTGGGTGGGCTTGTATTCTAGCCCTATTAATTTCTAGTTTTCTACTATCATACTCTATTGTTGGTATCTTAGTGTCATGAATTATTATTTACATAGTGTTTTAACTTTTATAATTTTGGGATTGGAGATGTGTGTGTGTACATGTACTTAGGAAAATTCATCCCATTTTTGGGATATTCCTACTCAGTTCTAGTCACCATCCCCTATCCTATTGGAGGCTGGCTTGGGGTATTAATAACCCAGGACCCTCTGGGATGGGTCATGGAACCAGTAGAACCTCAAATCATGTGAACGTGATCCTTTATAATCCATGAAGTTGGAACCCTCAATAGAGATGGTCAAAGGGCACCAATGGGGTATAGAGTCATCCAAAGCTCAAGTGGGAAGAAAGGTAACCAAAACAAGGGTGGTAGGCCCTCTATTTAATGGGGTATACTAAATGGAATCACAATGAAATGTAAATAATTCTCTATAAAATGGTCTCCCTAATAAAAAGGATATTTTAATTTTCCACAGTCATTTTCCCCCATTTCTACATGTTTTAAAAATATATATTTTTTCAAAACCATAATGTTATACATGATGTGGTCAAAGGAATATAGGCTACTCTAATGGCTCCATGACTATACACTATGGATTAGTAAAAAAATCTTGTTTATTTCCTCCTCACCATTCCTAATACCCTGATATGGTGATCTACAACTCCTTGTGTTATACAAGTGGTCACAAAAACACTATGACCATTACTTAGTGTTTTTAAACTACCTGTGTTACACTTGATAACCTAACAAGAACCACACCCAAAACCATGACTAACCATGATGTTTATTTCACCATGTTGTATCCCAATATCACAAACCAAACTCCATGACCAACCTCCAAGAACCCAAGACAAAAATGTCTAGAACTAGGACCACCACTACAATGTGGTGGCTCTCTCAAAGGATAAAACTCTCCACTATCCCCTGAAACACCATTAAACTACATCCCAATACCACCAAGCCCCATAAAAACACAAATTAACGGTTTTTTTGAATTTCTTCTTTAAATAGTGTGAATTAAAATGGAAAAACTTCAGAAACCAAGTAGTTGTTCATTCCATAATGGAAGTTGTGAACTTTAGAGTGTTGAGTGTGCCTACACTGTGGAGAAAGGGATACATTACAACCATTTTGTAGATGAATATTAACATGTTGAAGAATTATTTTCTATTTTGGAAGGTTTGTTTTTTGGTAAAGAAAATTAGTTTATGATTTCTAAGGCTACATGTGTCCACACCATTGAAAATGGATTACGGCACAACTAATTCGGTGAATCAAATAAGTTGAAGTTGATTATGATATATCATGGGTGATTTATGAGGAAGTAAATAGTGTGAGATTTTGGGATCCAATCAATAGAAATCTATGTTGTAAGATAAGTAAACCACTCTAGAAGATTTGTTGACTTCACATTTTATGCCATTATAGAACGTAGTACATCATGGTGAAGTCATGGGAGAGATGGCTCACTGTGGAAAAAACCCACTTTGTAATCAATCCATTTTCTAGAAAACTAGAATGTATGGACAAGGAGTTATTTCTTGATATTTTAGTTCCTTAACTAAGATTTAATGAAACTAAATAAAAAAATTAAAATATGTTGTAAACCTAATGAAAAATAAATAAGATAAAAGGAAGGAAGATTAATATGAACCATCATATTAAGTGATACTTGTTTATAAAACTTCATGTAATAGATCTTAAAAATGAATCTAAAAAACCATATTAATAGATTCAAATTTCATAAGTAGAGAAGGAATTTGTGATGTTCAGTAAAGAATAATATGAAGGAGGAATATCGACACTTATTAAAGATCATTCCAAAGAATAAGAAGATGCTACAAGAAGATGAGTGAATATCTTCTCTATGAAGAAACAACTATAGAGATCAATAATGCATCTATCTAGAATAGTAGGATGCAAGTGTTTCTGATAATCCTGGACCTTCATTTCCATAGAAATTAGTTAACTGACACTTTTTAAACTATGGGTGATCTTCCCAGATTAGTGTATGAAGTAGAATATGGGCAGCGAGCCTTAGGAGAGGAGGTACCTTGTCCTTAAATAAAATTTAAAAGGTAGCTGAGCCCTGAATAGTGTGAACTATCCCTATGTTTTTAGATTTAGTGGTTCAATGCATCGAAACATTTCTAACTTCATACTCTGTAGATTAGCTCAAATTGGTGAACTATTTAAAATATCCTTGTGTCATTGTACATGATTGTATATATTTCTACAAGACACAAATAAACTAAATGGGCTAAATAAACATTGATAATATCTATTAAAGGATATTTTAAGTGAAAAGGTAATTAGATCAATGGAACTCATGAACTTCCATGCTATACTTCACCACCTATGAAATTTCATTTATAATATTATGGATGACCATTTTATCTAATTTCCTCCTTCTTATGAAAACATGACTGAATCCTAAGTATAAGAATCAGATGATCCTCCTTAGTATAGTCACACTCAGAATCCACTATGCTTCAACTACTAAACTCATCTATCCAACATTCTTTCAGTGAACTCACCTTTCAATGATATCATTATTCAATATTATTCTACTAATTTGACACCTTGAGGATCTTGTCAAACTTCTATTCAGAAGACAATGTTTCATCTAGTTAGCTCACGTATACTTGATGAATTTGGATGCCCAACGGTGCTGATATAACATCTCTATCTAGTTTCCACCATTTGTTGTTTTAGGTAATAATCTTTCAGAGCTTCCAGCACTTAACCTAAAAAATAGTTCTCAAACCAAACCCAACATATGATTCATTTGTTCTTTGTATGAGTGTGCAATAACACTTTTCAAGTATGATATGATCATAACGTACTGAAATCCTAATGTTGGACCCATTAATCAATCTTTTATCACTCGATGTTAATTTAATACTTTGGAAATTGGGAAGTGTGACTAATGTGTTTTGATAGTTTGGTTTAGGTAAATGGATGGTTGAAGTCAGATTTTTACAATATGATATTAATTAATGAACTTCCTAAACTTAATGGAAATTCATATTGGGTATTGAATCCTAGTATTTTTTGTAATATATGAATAATATGAGATTTACATGAAGTCAAACATCCGAAAAATCAAAATTAAATTGAAGATTAATTGAAAAAAATGGAATTAAGAAGAGAGAAGGAAGGTACATGAATACATACTAGTTGGAACCAATATTTTTCATAGATGGAGACGTATTTTTGTGTGTGTTTTTATCAATACACACTGGGTTGATCAAGGAATTTTCAATCCAACTAATCTTATGTTTTTGGTGGCTTTACTGTTATTAGTGGTTCCATTTACTAGTGTTTTACAAATTTTGGGTGCTCAAAATTAGGAGGAAGGTACACGCTTTGTGAAAATTTATTTTTATGAATACCTCATTAAAATATGGAAAAGGAATGGATTTATTAAAGGTTGAAGTTTTGTGAAATAATCTTGTGTCATCAAGGTTTGAAGGTTCTCGAAAGAGGTTTCACGAAGAATAACTGAGGCATGATGGTAATATTCTAAGGTATGCGATTATGAGAATCATTGAAAATATTAAAATTTCACTATAGTATCAGGGAAAAAAGGTTATTCATTACATGAATGATGAGGTTTAAAAAATATCATGGTGAGCTTGAAAGCTTCACAAAGAAGACTATGTCTATAAATAGGTTTCTATTCATTATATGGATGATGGAGGGGGTTTGTAAAAATGGAGAATCACTCTGATTTTGAAAAGGTCTTACCTGAAGATTATTATTTCATGAATCAGGAACTTTTCATGAACACAATTTTCATAAAAAATTGTTTAATAAATTATTAACACTATGTCATTTAAGAGAAAGTAGTTTTGAAAAGGCTTAGATTTTTTGTTATAGTTTGGAGTTCTATGAAAGCCTCGAGTTTCATGAAGGCCAAGAGCTTCATATAAGTATGTAGTTTCATGAAATATAAAATATATTTGAAATAAAAGGGGGTTTCATTAAGGAGGGAGTTTATCAAAAGGTACTTACATGAATAAAAGTTTATGAACATCTAGTATTAGTGAATAGTGTATACAGGTGCATCAATTTAGGACTATGGTGTAAGAAGAGTCTTGTGCTAATAAGGTAAAAATAATTATATACCCAATCTATTGATGCAACCTTAATTTTGATAAACTTGGTAAGATTTCTCCTAGGGAAGTGAGTAAGGGGGAGTCGATAGATGTGATCTGACGGAGGCAATGCGTTTTCCTAGAAATTCTTGATAAGGTAGTGTGCTTGGTACAAAGTGACTCTTTGTAATCTTTTGTAATCCACAATATATACTGAAGCCTAGTGGATTTAGGTTTGACTGACACACTATCACCATATACTCCTTGGACTATCCCACATTGGTGAACTATGTAAACCTACTACGTTGTGTTTCTATTCCAACATATGGTTGTTTTATAATTGTAAGATTCCATCAAATAGTTTTAATAATCTCCTACCAATTTGGGGATAATATCCATCTCATTGAAAGAAATAATTGACACCACAATTAACCCCTCCCCTCTATGGATGTTCTAGGGTCTCACATGTGGTATCAGAGCCATGTTATAGGTGTCATATCTATCCTCTATTGTTGTTTTTCATGGATAATTTAGTGAATGTTAGGGTATTTACCCTTTTTATGGAAATAACATCTATATTTGGAAGAATAAAATGAAATATCACATGTTATCTCTTATGATGGAGGTTATCTATGCCATAGTTCAATGGATTTAGGGAAGTGATGTGATAGATGATTCTATGACTAAAATAGATATGAAAATTCTTAATACACATTCTAAATCTCAAATTGTTCTAACTATAGCAGAATCTGATCAAATCTTTTTGAAGGTGATCAGTTTAACTAAATCCAAGTCTCTGTGAGAGAAAATATAAAATATATATAATGTAAATAACAAAGTGAAGGTGTCTAGATATTATGTATTTCATAATTAGTTCAATGATATGAAAATTCATCCGGATAAAAATTATAATAGTTTCTTTAATCAAATTAATGAAGTTTTTGGAGCTATTGGAGGACGTGGGAAAGAAATTAAGATATCATCATTTTGAATAAATTCCTAGGAAGTATCCCACCTATATAAAATTCAGAATTGTTTGCCCTTGATGAATGAGATCTGTCTAAACTTTCACTTGATGATCCGCTAAGAAGATTGGTGGCTTATTAAATGAGTGTCAACCTAGAAGATACAAAAATTTGTGTAAGCAAGGAAATGAAATTACAATTCATGAAAAAAATTACATTTACAATGTCAATGATGATGGATAAAATGTGGATGAATAATTTATTTATCTTTTTTCCAAAAAAAATAAATAGAGGAAAAGGGATATTTGTAGGCAATCTTCTTTTGGCTTGTTTTTAGTTTGGTAAAGTAGGGAACATTATCTCTCAACAATTAAGGAGATTTGATGATATATAAAGTGAATCAAAAATCATATAGAGACCTTAGAGGAGGTTCCCATAAAAGGGAGACTTCAAATTAGGAAATAAAATTTAGAGAAAGAGCTTCATCTACAAATAGGAAAATGATAATAAATAATATTTGGAGGATATTGAACCAAAGTTTAAATCTGATATTGAAGCTTCCATTATGGATACTATTGAAAAGGTGGAACCTAAAAAATATGAAGTAAACCAGTTTAACGGTGTTTGTAATCTCAAGGTAAAACTTGCGAGTGATATTGATGATCATGACATTCAAGCATTAAACACAAGAAGATTGGAGATTTTTTTAAAGAGTATTCAGAGTATGTAGATCAGTTTTAAATAGAAATTGATCAACTATAAAGAGAGGAAGAAGAAAATTTGGTAACTATTAAAAGATAAGAAGATGTTTTAGAGTTTAAAATCGGGATTTAAGAGCAAGAAAAATTAATCAATGACCTTACATAGAGAGGGGGGGAAAATGATAAGATATTTGAGATCTATGTAGAAGAATTCATTTCCTTATGTAGTAAATTGGAAACTGAATCAAAATAAAGGGAAGCAAAGAAGTCATTATCATTTGGAAGGTTTTTAGATGAAGAGATTTTGGAAAGAGCTCAATGTGGTTCTGAAGGGGTAGAGAAAGATGTGAATGATCAAAGATCAATATTTATGGGAAAAAGTGGAATTGGATATGATATAAAACATCCAATGCTAGAAATAATATGAGCCAAAGAAAAGGGAGGATGAAAGTTAGACATATCAAAAAGGTTCCTGGTGTCATAATAGAGATATCTTCGAACCAAATAGAGAATAGATTAGAAAATAATCCCTAATTATATAGATAATATCTCTAGTAGAATACTTGTACAAAATAAGGGGACATATGGAGGAATGAATGTGAAAAGACATTTCCTCTTATGAAATGTCAATTCTATGGTTTTTTGGGCCATATCATGTCTTACTATGAAGAGAAATGAATCTATATTGACAGGGAAATACCTAGAAGTCAATAAAGGAGAATGATACCATGCCCTTTATCATATAGAAGAAATAATTTTTTTGTAAATTGTTTTCAATGTTTTAACATTGGCCATAAATCTATTCATTGTAAGTAGAGGAAACATGGGACTAATAACTAAATAACTCTAAGAATAATAAATACTAGTCAACTAAGCATAATTTCCATTGAAAATGGGTATTCTCTTCTAAAATAAGAATATAAGTATGATTCAACTGTTCATGTTGAAAAGATATTAGAGAGGCCATATTTTTCTACCACTCAATTAGGTATCTCATGGAAGCAAAAGAAGAATATTGACAAAAAACCAGCATATAGAAATCAATAACAATGATATAAATGATAGTAGCACCTGGATTCTTGATAGAAAATTCTCATACCTCATTAAAGGAAATGTAAATATTTTGAAAAATTTTAAGAAAATGGTTCATGGAATTCTGAGATTTAGCAATAGTGGTGCCTTAAATATCAAATGTAGTGGAAATATAGAGTTTTCAAATGAAAAAATTATGACTAACTAGAGGAGATCATTTGATGATATTATTTTAGATGAAAAAGAAAGTGTAAAAGGTGAAGATTCAAATATAGAAATTATGGAAGGGCTGCCTAACGTTCGAGGCTCTCATAATGATAATGATTTAGAAGTAGAATCAAAAGAGGAAACTATTGTTAAATAAACTGTACCCAAACTTAACAGGTGAAATAGAAGATAAAATTTTCATTAATCCAAAATTATTAGGGATTTTACTACACCTACTATAGATAAAGAGGATGAAGAATGAAGCACATTATACTATCCTATCATATGTGGAACCAATCACTTTTGAAGAAACAACAAAGGATGAATCAGGGGTTAAGGCTATGACCGATGAACTAGATCAAAATGATAAAATCTGGACTTAGTATTTTTTTAAGAGACCATAAAATAGAATGTGATTGGAACAAAAATTATCTTAAAAAAATTTGTGAGTTAAGAAAAGTGTTCAAAAATAGGGCAAGCCTAGTGTGTGAAGGTTATGCATAGATTGAAGGAATTGATGTTGAAGAAAAATTTTCTCCAGTAACTCGATTGGAGTCTATTAAGATCTTCATAGCCATGTAAATTCAAAGAGGTTAAAAATTGTATCATACATAAGTCAAAATGGTATTATTAAGTGGTGTTCTTGAAGAATATGTCTACATTAATCAACCAATGGGATTTATAATTGAAAATGAGGAAGCAATGGTATATTGATTTAATAAGGTTCTTTATTTTCTAAATTATGAACCACAAGATTGGTATTATCAAATAGATTCTTATCTAAAGAAGGTATAATATAAAAGTGGTGGTGTTGACCATAATCTATATATAACTAATTCACAAGGAGATCAATTTATTATGATTATTTATGTGAATGATATTATATTTAGAAGAAGAAGGCATGGATTAGTGGAATATTTGTCCATCACATGAAATCATAATTTGAAATGTCCATGATTGGTGAACACACTTCTTTTTTTGGGATACATGTGATTCAAAGTAAGAAATGCACACTCATTTCTCAGGAAAAGTATGCAAGAGTGCTTCTGAATAAATTACACATGCATAAATGTAAACCAATTTTGAATTTTATTGTGTTCATAAGGAAAATTGGAAAGCATAGGTTTGGAAAATATTTTGATCCCACCTTGTTTAGGGGGATCATTGGAATCTTATTATATTTGACTCTAACATGAACATATATCATATTTGTAATTTGTGTACCAGATCACTTCCTATAGACTCTGAAGGAAGTGTATTTTTTTATAGTTAAAAGAATCCTATGATATATTCAAGGTACTCTTAGTTTTGGATTATAATTTACAGTAGGAAGAAATAATGAATTATCAACATTTTAAGATATTGAATGGGATGGAGATGTGGTGGAACTAAATTCCATAAGTGGGGGTGATTTATTCATTGGAAACAAATGTGTGAGATGTTTGATCATGAAAAAAGAATGAAATTCTCTTAGTATGGATGACGCATACTATATCTCTGTCATATAAGAATGAACTCATATATTATGGATGAAGCCACAACTTGCTGATATTGGTGATAAGGTGAAACAACTAATGGTGACACAATGTGATAATGAGAGTGTGGTCGATCTTATGAAAAATCTTGTTCAACAACCTTTTACCATAAATATTGATATCATATATCACTTCATAAATGGAAAAGTTGAACATGATGTGATTAAAGTAGAGTATGTTGGAACTAATGATCATGTGGCTGATATCCTCACTAAGCATTTGGCAATACCAATTTTTTAGAAACATCAATTGAACCTCAGTGTTCATCCACCTACAATTTTATTGAGGAAGTTATTTTTCCCCTATACCCATTTTTTAACTATTTTAATCATTTTTATGTGATTTAGGTCTATAAGGGATATATGACCTAGGGGGTGTTTGATTCTCATATAGTTTCTTTGGGAGTATTTCCAAAGGGGGAGAATAAAATTTAATTAACTTTAGGTTTTTTGGATAAGTCTATAGTACCTCATGTCATGAAATTATCTTTTTCTACTCTTTTTTATACATTGAGAATTTCTCATATATACTTAGAGTGAAAAATGAGTTATTACATACCTGTTATATTTTTTTGATGCTCGTGGATTATTGAATTTGTATGTAGATTTCCAAAAAACCCAAAGTGGGAGATTGTTGGAACCAATATTTTTCACAAATAGAAATAGATTTTTTGTGTGTGTTTATTTTGAATCCACATTGGTTTTATCAAGGAGTTTTCAATCCAAGTGATCATACGAGGTTGGTTCACAAAATATTTTTTATGAAGAATGGATGAGGCGTGATGGAAAGTCAGTAAGGTATGTTATTTCAAAACGTTTCATGAATAGGGAAATTTCACTAAAGCATCACAATGAAAAGGATATTAATGAACATGAATGAAGAGGTTTGTGAAAAGTCCATAGTGATTTTGAAAGCTTCACGAAGGAGGCAGTGACTATAAACAGGTGAACACTCATCATATGGTTGATTGAGAGAGTTTGAAAAAAAGAGAATCACTCTGATTTCATGTAGATTTTACTCAAAGACAATTATTTCATGAATCAAGAATTTTAAAAAACATAATATTAATGGATAAGAACAAATTTATATTAAGGAATTTCATAAAAGTTATTTTTATGAAGGATGAAATTTTTGTGATAGTTTGGAGTTCTGTGATAGCCTGGAGTTTCACAAAGGCTTAGAGCTTCAAAAAATTATGTAGTTTCACAAAAGGTTGAAAGATATTTGGAAAAGGGGGTTTTATAAATGATGGAGTTTCAAGAATGGTTTTTACATGAACAATAGTTTTTGAATATCTATTTTGAGTGAACAATGTATTCAAGTGCATCAATTCAAGACTATAATGAAAGAAGAGTGTCATTCTAATCTGAGATAAATACTTATGTTCCCAATCAAGTAATGTGGCCTTCTAGTCCATAAAAGGATAAAGTATTCTCCCTAGGTAGTGATCGGGGGGGGGGGGGGTTGATTGAAGCGAAACAAGGGAGGTCGTTTTCTATCCCAAATATTTATTTAAAGGTAGTGTGACTGGAATGGAGTGACCTTATCTAAAGGTAGTGTGACTAGAATGGAGTGACCTTATCTAAAGGGAGGCTGTAACAACCCGAGAAACCGTGTTTCGAGTAATTAAAAGTTGTTTTAGAATTCCACCCATTAAGTGAACAAACAAATATCTTATAAGATGATAATAATAAAATAGCATCAAATGAATGAAAGATCCTTTTATTCAAATGAGTAACATCTCGGTGACTACAACTCAAACTAATCGAATAAGAAGTTAAGCTAACAAAAAATCCCAATTAAAAACCCGATTACAATAATAGGGAGACCGCTTAAAACCACCAGGACCCCAAGAAGGCGGTAAGGGTCTTTGGCATGCATCAGAATAAACATGAGGATGGCCGAAGCCACTGAAACCGTGCTGAGCACCAAATGAATCATGCGAACCATCTCCTATATTTCTCGTTCAGTCACCTTGAGTGAAGGATACCCTGAGACCAGACTTTTTATAAGAACACTAATTCGACCATTGAACCCTAACGGCTATAAATATGACCGTTGGCTCCCCCATGATTATTTTCTCCACTAATGTTTTATTTTGGACCGTTGGAGATAAGAATGGTTTACCCCCAAATGGTTTGACAAGTTAATTATGTAATTTGCCTTAATATTTAAATAATGACATCAATGATAATATAATTATTTTATTTCCTGTTTTCCCAAAATGAGAATTATATTTTTATGTTTCAAAACTATGAAAATTGATATTTTTTCTACTATTTACTATACATGTTTTTAACTTGAGCAATTAAACTTTTATTTTCTAATTATATTAAATCTGTTGGATTTTTACTTTATGATATATATATATATATATATATATATATTGCATCAAACCTTAAATTAAATGTATTATTTTTATCTCTAAATTAAAAATAAGTGATAATATTAATGCGAATGTTTATAATTTGAATTAACAGTTTTGAAAACTATGTCAAATCATGATTTTCATTTACTTATGTGTTTCGTAGTGGTAATATTTATATCAACGCACTCTTATGTGTTATTGAATGTAGTTACATTTAATTTTTAATAATATTAATCTTTAATTAAGGAAATTAAGATAATAATTTAATAAAGGAAATTAAATTATATATATATATATAATAATATGTTTTGGTTAATTAATGTATTTTTGTATTAAATGAACCATTGACCTTTGATAATATAATAATAAGTGATCAATAATTGTGGATTAATAATAATAAAGTTAATATAACAAGTATAATAAAAAAACTTAAATGTGTTTATGTTTTTTTTAAAAATAATATGAAATCATAAGGGGGGGGGGGGAGACCCGCGTTTTTTAATGCACCGCGCTATGCTTAGTCGTCCAATCTTCCCCCTCTGATCGCGGCCATCCATTCTTTTTAATGCCACACCACATTTGAGCTGTCTGATCGACTCCGGTTTAATCCAGACCATCTAGTTCTTTTCGGTTTTTCCTGTCGTGGTTTTCTTCTTCTCCACATCCCGTGTTTTCTTCTTCGTCATGCCGCTGTACCAGTAGGTTAGGGTGGCTCATTTTCTCTCGTAGGCTGGCTAGTAGACCCGGCTCTGCTCCCTCTTTTCCACGGGTTGGCACCAGCACGGCCTCATTTACCCCGTCTGTATCTCCACGCATGAAGAGAAACTATAATTAAACCCTGGTTTGCACCGAAGGCCAGAGACGTTTTGAACCCAAAGCTCCTTGGATCTCCGACCACCGGACCGGCCTCGTCGCAGTTTCATCTTCCTATCCTCCTCTCCGAGCGATGGTAAGGGACAAGTTTCTTTGGGTTTTGTTTAAGTTTTGGTATATATATATATACGTGTTATATATATATATATATATATATATATATTCTATGTGTATAAACCTGGTGCAAATCCAGACCGTAATGATCCCCCTTTCATCGTGGAGAACCGAATAGGAGTAAGGAGGACCCCTCTGCTTTGTTTCCTACAGTTTTTATAAGCTTTACATTCTTATATACACTTTTTATATAAATGTGTATAAGAATATACAAGACCATATAAACCTATTTATACGGTTTTTCCTCTTCTTAGGATCGAACCTGAGTAGGGGAGGTCTTCTTGTTTTAATTTTTCATCTGCTTCAGTGAATATACACATATATATATATGTATATAAAATTCATGCATATGTGTGTACATATATATTTGTATTCATACATATACATAAGATGATACATGCCTATGTACACCTTTCTATCACATGTTTATAGCCCTAATTTCATTTTGCCTATGATAAATGGAGTTTTCGGGTAATTTCATGAACATGTAAATCATTCTAGTATATGGATCATAAAGATGTATATGTACATGTAATTATATAGATGTATATGTACATCAATGTGCATAAGGGATTAACTTGGTTCTTTTGATTTGTAATTTGTTACAATTAAACATGATGATTTATTTACTCAAAAGCCTATTATTTCAAGAAAAGTACCCAAAACCATTTGTATACATATTTATATGTATGATGAAGTTTAAGGGTTAGTTTGACATCAGAATAATTTTTTCAATTGAAAATTTTCGTTTATCACCATTCTTGATAAATCATGATTTTATTTTGTGAAGATGGGTAGTGTTAAATTCCTTAAATGATTACAAGTGTATATATATGTATTCATATATATATGCACTCATGTTTATGGATCGACTATGTTGCATGCAAGACTAATTTTATGCCAATAAGGGTTTTATGAAAATTAAGTTCATTTCTTTTTATGTAAAATAACCACATTTGGTTTTACCAAACATTAATTTTTCATAGTGTATAGCATGAGGAATAATATGGTTTAAGTTGATGCACATGTGTATACACACCTAAATTTATATGTATATAGGAATATATAACCATGTATCAATATGTTGTCCTCAAATACAAGTTCTTCCTTTGACATTTGCAAACTTTTCAAAGGAAATGTCATGTTATTCAAAGTGAAATGAGTTTTTACATAACTATATATATATATTCATGCAGTTTGCCTAAATATGTACATGACATCCCAAGATAAACCTAATTTCACACTCTATATCAATAACTGTATGTATATTCACACCGTTTTAATTAAACACCCACAATACCAATTTATCAGCATGTGTATTCGTTATGAACAGCCTTGTTTTAACTTGGTATTATGATTCTTTGGAATGTTAAAGTGCTTATTTTCATTTCCTTAAGACCCATGTTTTCAATTGTTAATATAATTTCTTATGTGTATGGATTGTATTAGCAAGCATGTCTTAGTTTTTTTAATGATTGAACTGTCTTCATGTTATTAATATGCATGTGAAAATGGGGTTTGATTATGAATGTATGAATGAGACCCTATGAATGAAAGACCATGTCAAGATATGTGAGGGATGTATTGGACTTAAATGTGACGGGTGTGCCCAGAATTATATAGAGCAATATGAATGATGTGACGGGTGCGCCCGAAATTATACAGCCCTCCAATGCATTGGGTAAAGTATGAGTCTCATGAGACATTATGTGCGACGGTCTTGTCAGTTAGCCTTGGCTTGTGCTACCATGGAAACAAGATTGGCAGTTAGCCTTAACCTGTTAAGTATGTTTTACGGTCTTGACGCAAGGTCTTGACAAAGTCTGGCATTATACATTCCCTCTGCATGTGATGATAAGTGGTCAACCAGGGGTTAGTTCAACTAACAGGACATCCCCTAGTTGAAAATTCTCATGATTATGAAAATGTAATTAAGTTATAATAACTGTATTTCATGTGGTGAATTGTTATAAGAATTTTATGTGATCATGAATTATGTTATAAATTTTTTCCCAACTTACTCAAAGATTTCTTTTAGAACTAAAGTAACCTTGTTTTAATATTATGCATTATCTATTCTTCATGTGTTGTGCTCTATGATCATGTTTACTTTAAAGTTTATTTTAAGCATGTACTTATCCTCTGTGCAAGTGGTCTTCAAAAATGTTGGATTTCAAGTTTTAAGAAAAGATAATGCTTTGTTTTTAGAGAAGTGTTTTATCCTCTTTAAAAGGACTACTTTGAGAAAGAGTTCTCTAATAACGTTTCTAAAACCCCTTACTGGTCATATTTTCTCACCCTACATTTTGTTTAAAATTTTTCAGGCATGGTTTGTGCTAGTGAAGTTTATCAGAAGCTGCTGGTTTCCCAGAATCCTGAGCCTCATGATCTTCTGTAGTAATGGGACATGATATCTTATTTGTAAATGATGTAACGAAATGTTAAGTATATCATGTCTCATAGGCACCCTGGGATCATGGTCGCTATAGTTAGTATCAGAGGATGGGTTCAGGAAACTATAGAAAACCAGGTGGTATAAGCATATTACTATGATTGACTCTGTAAAAATGTTATAAATTTTAGATGGCTAATGAAAATGTACCTATTGACCTACTGTCACTTCCCACCGAGGCTCTAGAGAACATTGTATCTCTAGCCAGCCGTGAGGACTTTCTAAATTACACCCGAATTCACATTACATGTAAGCACCTGTATGACGTGTCAAACTCGCCTAGGGTGCTTAGTCTTCACCAGGGATTGGGGATGGATTATCTCCTAATGATGATGACCCAATTTCCCTCTTATGCACGTTGGGGAAAGTATCACGAGGGACTCTTCTGAGCGATCATGACTGGCGTGGAATTTTCCACGATGCTTGATAACCCTTTTCAAGAAGCTGTTGCTACCAGAGACCTCTGAGTGGCTTACCTATGCCAGATTTTGCACTACGGCTTCTGGGGATAGTTAATGGACCTTGGAGTGTTTGAAAATTAGTCCACCTGATTGTCTCTTAGGTAAGAGGTGTATACTGATGTTTCCCATCTCCATACCCCTCACACTAAACTCAGGAGGCATCAAAGATGTTCCCATGAGTTTAGTCCCATCTGTTCAGCCTACATTTGGTTTGAAGTGTTTGGGAGTTTTGCCACCCTTTGTGGTGTACGTCTAGTAAACTCAAGCTTTGTCATGTAAACTTTTGCATAAATGGAAGTTTCATGTTTCCTTTCCTGTCTCTACCTTATCAATGTTGTTAAGAGTTTCCTCTTGAATGTGTTTTTTTTTCAGATGGCTGGTCAAATGATCTTCTCATCACTACCCGGTGATTTAGTAGAAGTTATCATGATCAGGGCATGCACGGTGGATTATCCATCCTTTCTCCACCTGTGAGGGTCCTACCAACGTCTGCTCGATCTAGCAAATAGTCCTGAGATTCTTCATTTGTGTCAAGAGGATGATCGTGTTTTTCACCTCATCGGCACTGTTCAACTCCCCTGCTATAGGTGAAGGGGAAGGTACTATGAAGGCCTATTCCAGTGTTTTACAATGGCATAGAACTTCTATGAAAGAGCGTGCTTCCTCGTAGCAGCTCAAGAAGGCCACCTTAGTGCAGCCTATATGTTCCAGGTCTTGAATTTCAGTCTACTCAATCGCATCATTCCTATCGACTACCTCGAGTGTGATGTGTCCCAAATAGTTATTAGGGAGTTCATCTACTCGGACGTTTCCGAACATTTCACCAAACGAGCCTCCCTTTGGAAGCCCGTGTGCAGTACGCACGAATAGGAGATCAAGATGTACTGTTCAAAGTGCATCTGGGTTAAAGAAACAGAAGAACTATGTGCCAACTTTGGTATTCTGTTAACCGAGCCAGATCCACTGTTTCGGTAATGTTGTACGTGTGAGGTTTCAGTTTTTCTTTTTTATGATAGAATTTCAAGGGCACAATTCATTGAAGGGGGAAGTAATGTAACGACTCGAGAAACCATGTTTCGAGTAATGACAAGTTGTTTTACAATGCCACCCATTAAGCGAACAAACAATCATCTTATAAGATGATAATAATAAAATAGAATCAAATGAATGAAAGCTCCTTTTATTCTAATAAGTAACACCTCGGTGACTACAACTCACACTAATCGAACAAGAAGTTAAGCAAACCGAAAATTCCAATTAAAAACCCGATTATAATAATAGGGAGACCTCTTAAAACCACCAGGACCCCAAGAAGGCGGTAAGGGTATTTGGAATCCATCAGAATAAACATGAGGATGGCCAAAGCCACTACAACCGTGCTGAGCCCCAAAAGAATCACATGAACCATCTCCTCTTTTTCTCCTTTAGTCACCTTGATTGAAGGATACCCTGAGAACAGACTTTTTATAAGAACACTAATTCAACTCTTGAACCCTAACAGCTATAAATATGACTGTTTGCTCCCCCATGATTCTTTTATCCACTAATGTTTTATTTTGGACCATTGAAGATAAGAATGGTTTACCCTTAAAAGGATTGAAAAGTTAATTATGTAATTTTCCTTAATATTTAAAGAATGACATCAATGATAATATAATTAATTTATTTCTTGTTTTTTCAAAATGAGAATTATATTTTTATGTTTCAAAACGATGAAAATTGATATTTTTATCTACTATTTACTATACATGTTTTTAACTTGATCAATTAAACATTTATTTTCTAATTATATTAAATTTGTTGGATTTTTACTTTATGAGTTATATATATTGCATCAAACCTTAAATTAAATGTATTATTTTTATCTCTAAATTAAATGTAAGTGATAATATTTATGCGAATGTTTATAATTTGAATTAACATTTTTGAAACTTTTTCAAATCATGATTTCATTTACTTATGTGTTTCGTAGTGGTAATATTTATGTCAAAACACTGTTATGTGTGATTGAATGTAGTTACGTTTAATGTTTAATAATATTAATCTTTAATTAAGGAAATTAAGATAATTAGTTAATAAAGTAAATTAAAAATATATATATATATATATATAATAATATGTTTTGATTAATTAATGAATTTTTTTATTAAATGAACCATTGAACTTTCATAATATAATAATAAGTGAGAAATAATTGTGGATTAATAATAATAAAGTTAATATAATAAAGATAATAAAAAAACTTAAAAGTGTTGATGTTTTTTAAAAAAATTAATATGAAATCATAGGGGGAGGAGACCCATGTTTTTTAAAGCGCTGTGCTGCACTTAGCCATCCAATAATCCCCCGCCTATCGCGACCATCCATTCTTTTTAATGTCACACCACGTTTGAGCCGTCCGATCGACTCCGGTTTAATCCAGACCATCCATTTAATTTCGGTTTTTCCTATTGTGGTTTTCATCTTCTCCGCGTCCCGTGTTTTCTTCTTCGTTGTGCCAATGTACCAGTAGGTTAGGGTGGCTCGTTTTCTTCTCATAGGCTAGCTAGAAGACCCGGCTCTGCTCCCTCTTTTCTACGGGTTGGCACCGGCACGACATCGTTTACCCCGTCTGTATCTCCACGCATGAAGAGGACCTATACTTAAACCCTGGCTTGCACCGAAGGCCGGAGGCGTTTTTCACCCTGAAGCTCCTTGGATCTCCGACCAACGGACCAGCCTCATCACTGCTTCGCCTTCCTCTCCTCCTCTCCGAGCGAAGTTAAGGGACAAGTTTCTTTGGGTTTTGTTTAAGTTTCGGTATATATATATATATATATATATATATTCTATGTGTATAAACACGGTGCAAATCTAGATCGTAAGGATCCCCCTTTCAGCTTGGAGAACCGAATAGGAGTAAGGAGGACTCCTCTTCTTCGTTTCCTATAGTTTCTATATGCTTTACATGCTTATATACACTTTTTATATAAATGTGTATAAGAATATTCAAGACCATATGAACCTATTTATACCCGTTTTTCCTCTTCCTAGGATCGAACCTGAGTAGGGGAGGACTTCTTGTTTTAATTTTTCATCTGGTTCAGTGAATATACATGGTTATATATATGTATATACACTTCGAGCATATGTGTGTACATATATATTTGTATTCATACATATACATAAGATGATACATGCCTATGTACACCTTTATTTCACATGTTTATAGCCCTAATTTCATTTCACCTATGAAAAAAGAATTTACCAGGTAATTGCATGAACATGTAAATCATGCAAGTATATGGAGCATAAAGATGTATACGTACATGTAATTATATAGATTATATGTACATCAATGTTCATAAGGGATGAACTTGGTTATTTTGATTTGTAATTTTTTACAATTTAACATGATGATTTATTTACTCAAAATCATATTATTTCAAGAAAATTACCCAAAACCATTTGTATACATATTTATATGTATGATGAATTTTAAGGGTTAGTTTGACATCAAAATAATTCTTTCCATTGAAAATTTTCTTTTATCACCATTCTTGATAAATCAGGATTTTATTTTGTGAATATGGGTAGTGTGAAATTCCATAAATGCTTACAAGTGTATATATGTGTACTCAAATACATATGCACTCATGTTTATGGATCGACCATGTTGCATGCAAGAATAATTTTATGCTAATAAGGGTTTTATGAAAATTATGTTCATTTCTTTTTTTGTAAAAGAAACACATTTAGTTTTACCAAACATTAATTTTTCTTAGTGTATAGCATAAAGAATAATATGGTTTAAGTTGATGCACATGTTTATACGCACCTAAATTTATATGTATATAGGCATATATAACCATGAATCAATATGTTGTCTTCAAATACAAGTTCTTCCTTTGACGTTTACAAACTTTTCAAAGGAATGGTCATGTTATTCAAAGTGAAAATGAGTTTTTACACAACTATATATATATTCATGTAGTTTTCATACATATGTACATGACTTACCAAGATAAACCTAATTACACACTCTATATCCATAACTGTATGTATATTCACACTGTTTTAATTAAACACCCACAATACCCATTTATCAGCATGTGTATTCATTATGAACGGCCTTATTTTAACTTGGTATTATGATGCTTTGGAATGTTAATGTACTTAGGTTCATTTCCTTAAAACCGATGTTTTCAATTGTTAAGATAATTTCATATGTGTACGGATTTTTTTAGCAAGCATGTATTAGTTTTGTTAATGATTTAACTGTCTTCAAGTTATTAATATGCAAGTGAAAAGAGGGTTTGATTAGGAATGTATGAATGTGACCCTATGAATGAAAGACCATGTCAATATATTTGAGGGATGTATTGGAATTAAATGTGACGGGTGCACCCGAAATTATATAGCGCAATATGAATGATGTGACGGGTGCGCCCAGAATTATACAGCACTTCAATGCATTGGGTAAAGTATTAGTCTCATGAGGCGTTATGTGCGACGGTCTTGGCAGTTAGCCTTGGATTGTTCTACCATGGAAACAGGATTGGCAGCTAGCCTTGACCTATTAAGTATGTTTTACGGTCTTAACGCAAGGTGTTGACAAGGTTCGGCATTATGCATTCCCTCTGAATGTGATGATAAATGGTCAACCAGGGGTTAGTTCAACTAACAAGACATCCCCTAGTTGAAAATTCTCATGACTATGAAAATGTAATTATGTGATAATAACTATATTTCATGTAGTGAATTGTTATATGAATTCTATATGCTCATGAATCATGTTATAAATGTTTTCCCATCTTACTCACAGATTTCTTTTCGAACTAAAGTAACCTCGTTTGAATATTATGCATTATCTATTCTTCATGTGTTGCGCTCTCTGATCATGTTTACTTTAATGTTTATTCTAAGCACGTAATTCTCCTCTATGCAAGTGGTTTTCAAAAATGTTGGATTTCATGTTTTAATAAAAGATGTTGCTTTGTTTTTAGCGAAGTGTTTTATCCTCTTAAAAAGGACTGCTTTGAGAAAGAGTTTTCGTAAAACGTTTTTAAAACCCCATACTGGGCATATTTGCTCACCCTAAGTTTTTGTTTTAAATTTTTTAGGCATGGTTTGTGCTAGTGAAGTTTATCAAAAGCAGCTGGTTTCCCAGAATCTTGAGCCTTGCGATCTTTTCTCATAGGCACCCTAGGATCGAGGTCGCTACATATGTAGTGTGTTATCCCTAATATTTTTGTAAATTTAGTGTGACTGGAATTGAGTGACCTTAATCTCACATGTTAAGAATGATTCTGTTGAGATATAACTATAGTTTTTTTCCCACCACACTACTAGTGATCATTCTACTTAGTAATACCTATTTACTCCATGAAAATAATTTATGATAATATATTAATATGTACATATCCTATTTTATCCCAGAAATATTGGATTTTACTACAGTTAAAATTCATCACAATATGAGTAAATTTTACTATCTTTGTATAGCTCCAAAATATGGAATAAATCATTTTTAAACTCATTTATTAAGATACATCCTAAATCACAACATACATAAGAAACTATAGATATAATAACTTATAGCTATAATAATTATTTTCCTTGTATATTACCTTAACCTTACCCTAATTATAAATCCAACTAATCTAAATAAGGATAGTTTTATATTCCCTAAAAACTAGTATTTCTATTTTACCAATTTTTAGGAAATCATCCAATTTTTATTTCTCAATCACTATCAGATAGTTCAGTTTGAAAGCCTGTTCGTTTCTCCTGTTCTTGTTTAATTTAATCATTCTATGATTTTTTTAATAATCAAAATGAATCATGTGCACATATCAGAGCATGTGAGATAGATTTCTAAATCACCCCTAAGCATATGTAGTATATAAATCACAAGAATCCCATATAACACTAAAAAAATTCATTTAAATTATTCTATCTTGTATTTCTAAATACCATGTCAACTGTGCACTATGAATTGGATTAAGAAACCACTATATTTATACAAGTATATATTGTTCCCAGGAATTCAAATAGCTACTTAAGTCATCCAAGTTTAGTTGTTCCATTAGAAATATAGATATCACAACATGATTGATATTGAGGAGTTATTTATTGGAATGTTATAATCCACAATGTTACATCCCTATTATCATATTGACTCCTAATATAAAATGTTAATAAGTAAACTCATAGTGAAAACCATTGGTCCATGATCCATGATCAAATATGAGTGAAGTAAGACAAATTGACAAAACCACTATAAATTTTTGTGATCATTTGATTGTTTATTTAATTTTATATTTCAATTAGAAATTAATAATACCAATTTTTTGTTTAAAATAGTTTTAAAAATATATAAACAACTAATTCATCCTCTATAATTTTTATTATATTAGGAAATATTTTTCATCAAGCCCGACTATTGATATTTATTGGTGATTTTGATAAAAAACGAAAACTAGTGGACTATAATGTTTAGTTAAAGGATCATAAATCATTACCAAAATATTTTAAAAGTGTTTATTATAATTACTAGAAGACCAATATGATGGTTTACTAATGCAAACCTATCATAAGCTATGGAAAATTAAAATTTATAAATATTTCCTATTATAGTATAGAGATTGACTAGCATTATCTCACTTGATTAGCAATAAATGCAATGAAAAAATAATTTATAATTCACTTAAACTACTTATTTTTGTTTTTTATTAGTTTATTAAAAAAATGAAATTTTTGGGTTTTCATTTATTAATAAATAATGAAATGAATAACTAAATCCTAAATGAATATGAAGACATAATGAAATTAGGGAGAAATGTCCTGGTCTAAGGTTTGATAACCTAGGATAATTCATTATTTTTTTGTTGTTTTAATTCAATTTGATAATTCATTTGATGAAACCTCATTAACAAATTACTTTCCTTTTATTTATTGATTTTGTGATTTTAGCATTCCTTCACTGCACCAAACCCCTCCTCCTTCAACAGTCAAATAATATAACACCTCAACTAAGAATGAAACTCCTAAAAGTATAATTTCCACCATATTTCATTTCACCCCTTCAATAAACCCCAAATCCACAATATTAAGGTTTTTCTTAATAAGAGGGATGATAAATAATGAATCAAAAATAATTAATGTAATTATAAATAATTCCATGGTGGATGACCATCTCACTAATGAAATAATCTCAAACCCACCACAAATAGAATAAAAACGTGGTGAATTGAAGAAAATTAATTAAGAATGTCGTAAAAACTCCCCTAGGAAAGACTTGGGTTAGTCACATTCAATTCAAAAAGTGAAAAGAGATAATTATGGAAACATGGAAGAGAGATAGAATGAGATTAGGGTTGGAAGAGAAATGGATATGGAAGATAAAATTAAAAAACTTGAATTAAATTATGCATATGTTTTACACTATAAAATTAATTAAAAAGAAAAATAAAAAGGAAATTGAAACCCTAAAGCAGTGGTATCCATAAATCATAGCAAAATGGTAGATCCTTGAGAACCGATCTAGAATCCTCTATCTTAGCTTCTTATTTATAGTGCTTCCAGGTGCTCAGGCCATCATAAATGTCATCATAAATGGGTCTTTGTGGACCCAGATCATAATAAGGGTCCTCCATTAATATAATGTTGAATCTGTTTGATCTCAGTCCTAAAAAATGGTTTAATTTCATTTAATATAATTTCACGATATTTAATGTTTGTGTCCAAAATTTTGATTTCAAAAATACTCCATGTCGCAAATAGTGTATTCATGATGTTTAGTGAATGGGACCAGACATTTCATTATTGGTTGAATGGATTGCTTTAAAATCCTGAATACCTTCATGTTACACATTGTGAATGACTTACATGATTTGTAAAGTTGATTTCTAGCTAGTTCCATTATGAATCAACTCGGTTCTTTATTTTCATGCTTAGTACAGGGTCCTTGAATTTCCATTGACTCTAATGCAACATCATTCTACATTTAAAAATCTGATGTCATGCAGCACTGCTTTGTGAATTTGCACAGAGTTTATTTAGAATAATTAATTCATTTTTATAACCATTTTATATCAACCTCAATATACATCCATAAAATATAAAAACCATTAAATAATATAATAATAAATTAATTAAGTTGCCTAAAAATTGTTTTTAAATAAAAATAATCATGAAAAATATTACTATATCAATTCCACCAAACTTATAAATTTCTTATCTTCAGGCATGTAATCTCAAAAAAAATCAAAGGAATATCATTTAACTAATATTATCATTTCAAATCAAAATAATGAGATGGTTGATAATACAATATAAATGTTCAAATTTTACACAATGAAAATTTTTCAACTCCTCATTCGTAAAGGAAGCAGAGTCAAATAAGTATTTTACTTTCCTTCTTTTGAAAAAGAAAAGATATTACTTCTGTTAACTTCTATTTATTTATTCAAAATTAATGTGCATTATAATAGAATTTTACCTTAGATTGGATTATTTTTACACATCTCTCAAGGTAATAGATGTAACTATAATTGTGCTAAAACCTTAAGTACATGTTACTGCCCTAGGATTTAAAGGAATCTAACATGTCCACCATGATGGGTCATGAAAGGGTAGGATTTTTCATCCCCCACATTGAGAAGATTATATATATGGTAGAGGTATAGGATGCGATCTACTCCCATGGTACCACCTGTCCATTGACTGACCATGAAAAGGTGTTTTTGGGCATGTATTCCCCTCCACATGTCACTGTGGGTTGCAAAATTTCTAGCATGAACAAGGGAGAAGGATCAGGATAATTATAGGGATGTGAATCCTAAAAGGAGTCAGCTAGAGATGAAGATCCTATTGTCCATTAGGTAGATCTTATGAAATTCATGCATCCTTTGGATATCACTTATTCATATTTTTTTTTATAATCCCTTATTTTACTTGTGTAGGATTAAACAAGCATGGGGGGGGGGGTCCATGATGAGTCTTATACATAGGTTAAATAATCCTCAACTCTCTAGGGGGAGATTTTGGGGCCTATACCTAATTTTGTCGTCATGGGTAGCCAACTATTCGCTGAAGTGATGCATGTGATTGAGATAGAGACTATTGGACGGATTTCGCACAAATCTTCATGAGTTATTGTATAGGAACTATTATTCCTATAATGTTTCTTTCCTCCTAACATTTTCCTTTCATTCATTAAATTTATACTTTTTAATGACTCATGCATAAGTGGTAGTTCATGTCCCATTTGGGACTCAACCACTAATGTCAACATTAGAGTCAGTGACACTAGAGGTCAATGCTATAATATAATGTGTTTATCTCCAAGTATAGATGGTTAAAGAGGTCATAGAAGTTGGGAAAACCATATAGGTTTCATGAAAATGGACTATAGATATTAGCCCATTGATTGAGGGGGTCACGATGATTCCCATGATGGGGCTAGTTGATGTGGCTGTAGTGGCTAAGCCTATTTTAGAGACTCTATTAGAGGTAATTGTTGGATATAAATCTTCAATGGAGAAGAAATATATTGTACCAAAAACTAAAATTATTGAAGAATCTATAGTGACCATGCCCATATTAGAGGTTCTATTAGGGGATTCTACTTTGGTGGAGGCCTCAATGAATGTTTATAAGATCTTACCATCAAAAAATGTGTTTGAGGGGTATGTAATGGCTAAGATTTCTATGGGGGTGGTACAAGAGGCAGTTGGGACTTCCACTATCGATGAGGGGGTTTTTGGGGATCTTTTTCCACAGAAAATGGATTTCATCCCACATAGGGACATTCCCATGGATTACTCCACCATGTATTTCTTGAAGTTATGTCTAATATATAATCCTACACTACCTGAAGACTTTGAGGATTCTGGCTTTGATTCTACTAATTATAACTGGGTTATTCATCACAAGGTGTGGAGGTATGTGTGGAACATTATCACTTGCACTCTAATGGATGACCTTCCAAGCTGGATGGGATCCCTCCATCATTGGATGGTTAGATTAGGGACTTTTGGGGTGGATTCAAATGGTCTTCACACACTAGATTGAGACTTCTTCATCAAGTGGGAACATAATGAGTGGAAGTTTTTAAATATTTCCTTGATGAATCAAAAGGATGAGGGATCTAAGGTGCTCCATGTAGCTGATGAGAAGATCCCATGTTTAGTAGGGATGACATAGGATCATGAAATCGTGGAAACTTCCATGGATGATATCATTGTCCATCTAATTTCCTAGTTGGAAGTATTTGAGGATAAGGTGATGAAGGTAGCATCTATGGTGGACAAGTGCTGAGATGAGATAAACCAAATGTGGATTAGGGATAATGGAGTTTTCCCAAATCCGAGGAAGAGGTGTTTGACTAGACAGAGTGGATGAAAATGCTGGAGGATACTCAGTTGAGCTGGATGAACATGATCACTTGATTGGCAGGGTGGATCCATATGGTTAATATTTTTTTACTAGTAAAATAGATATAATTTTTTATGTGGATATCCATCACATACTTAAGATCATTTTTCATACTTTTCTTATGCCTAGACATGATTTTATTTATCTCATTTTACTGTCACACTTAAATCATATGAATGAGACAACCAATGATGAATCCCTAAGCCCACACGAGTCATTATCATTGTGAGAAACAAGATATGATCATATGATTTCTTATTTATAAGAGATTATTGATACGTGGATGGACACTCACTATCTGAATTTGTTGATTGGCCACTGGGTGAGTCTTTTCCAAGGAGGGATATGGTTGGAGAGAAGGTCTCTCTAAACAACGAACTTTCTTTTTCAATGTTTTTTAGTTCATGAATGGGGTAACTCCAAGGGAATTTAATTCTACCTGAATAAAGGGGAATGAGAAGATAATGAATTATGATACTTAAGATATAGAACACAAGGGAAGTGCCATGATGATATAGGACAACTATTGACCATGTTCAAAACAAAACATTCATTGTCATTTTTATGAGGATGGGGACAAACAAATGAGGGTCGACCATTGACCATGTTAGAAACATGGAACCTATCTCAAAATGTCATCCAAATACTTATGGGGTGTGAGATCAGGACATTAAGTGATCTAATTTGGCATGTGACCATGCTTTTAAGGGGGACTTATTCATATTTAGAGATTGAAGAGGATCCGAATAAGGGGACACATGAAGTTTGGGGATGTAGTGATGGAATTTTCTAATGGATTTCAACCATATTGGAATTACACCACCATGTATTTGAGAAAATTATTTAGGTGTATAGGTTTGAACAAAGGTCAAACTCATCTTCTAAGAGGAGTGTCATCTTGGATGATGAGTGAAAATCAATGAACATGAATGATGTAGTGGGTGTCTTTCACCGAAGGAAATAACTTTTTGAAAAGGGATGAAGATGATCCACAATTTAATATCATGCAATGAGGTTGATGGACATATAGTTTAACATCATATGGTTAGGATGTTAGACATGTAGTTTAACATCATATGGTGAGGATATTAGACAATCATTTTAACATCATACGATGAGGATTTTGTACATGTAGTTTAATGTAATATAGATAGGACTTAAAATTTCACAATTCAATGTTATGTGATTGGGATGTGGAGCTGGGATGTTTTATTTATTATAGATTGGATGCGGTCATATGTCATGAAAAATTCCCTCCCATCCAAAGTGGAGGGAGGTGTAGGAGGATAACACAATAGTAGTTCTCCCTAGAGAGGGGACTATGTGGAAAAGGGATCTTGGAAGACTCTGGACTAAGAAAAATAATTTGGGGAAAGTAAACATAGTTTAAGTTAGTGATGGTTAGACCTAAGAGTTCTGTGTGTTGGAGGGAATATGTGTGGCATAGTGGATAGATAACCCACTTTAAATTGAGGTTCCAAGGAGTCCTACCACATAATATGTCCTAATAACATCTCATATGCATATATTTTATGGTCATGGTGCTTATACCATGAAACTTAGTTTTAATGTCATAAATCTTGGACCGTAAGGTGACTATCTACAAAAGGATATGTGTAGCATGGTGGAGTGACAACCCAATGTGAAAGGAAGGATAAGGGAGACCTAATACCATACAACACATTCTTAGAGGGACCCAATCATAGTTTTAAATCATGATTCTTGGACTTGGGATCCATGTTTAAGGTTATAGAGTTCACACAATGTGACATTAGTTTAAATCTATAGAGTTTGGACCAATGGGAACCCTAATTTTTTTAGCAGGAAAGAATGGGAAGTAACCCAATGTAAATGGAGGGCCAAGGGAGGCCCATTCCATAAAAAATAAGGGGAAGGTTGAAAATATTTTAAGGTCATAATTCTTGGTCCTGGGATCTTAGTATAATTTCATAGAGGTTATACCATTGGAAAATATTTTAATAGTAATAATCATTGGACCAGATGGATTTGTGTCTCAAATGATTATTCAAAACTTTGAAATGGTTACCCTATATGAATTTATGGGACTAGAAGTCCACCGAACACCTCAAAAACCACCTCTAAGGCAACTGTTACCCAATTTATGGTCATGATGCTTGGGCCTTGGGGTAATCATCTCAAAAAGGCATGTATATTTTATAAAAGTGACAAATATGACTTTAATTGAGGCCAAGAAGACCCAAAAACACATAAAAGATTCCTAGGATGACTTTCACATAGTTTAAAGTCATGATACTAGGACTTGAGATCCAAGTCTAAGTTTTTTGAGTTATAACCAATAGGGTACTTGTGTATCTCAACTTTATTGGAAGAAAACCTCCCCCAACTCCTAAGCCCTCATGAGATATGATCAGTGTGAGAAACAAGGAGTGGTATGGATTCCCATTTCATATAGGGGAGAACACAACAAGGGATGGAATTGATCAATGAGTTCCATGAGGGTGATTGGGAATTTTTAGACCTGTATAGTGAAAGGAGAGTAACCCACATATGGGAACAATGTTTGACCATGTTTGAAACATAGGTTTTATATCTATGTTGGTTTATGAAGGGGTAAAAAACAAAATATCGACCATTGAATGAGTTCAAAACACGAGAACCACTACTTGTATCAAAAGATCCTCTGAGGCGTGAGCCCAGGATGGTATGTGATCCAATGTGTCATGATACCATTCTATTTGGGAGCCTGTTTAGATTGAAAAGATGATGAGTATCCAAATCGGAGAAAGAATGAATTGAATAAGTTGAAGTAAATAATGTTACAGAGAGAATATTATATTTCCTAGTATATCTTCCTCCACATGTTTAAATGAATTGGATGATCTTGCGGGTAGAAGAGAGTCAAGCCTGGTCCAAAGGGATAAGAACCTAAAAAGAGTATATGGTTGGACTGGCCCCAATATGAAATATCCCGGTATCACTATGTATAACATGAGAATGGGAATCACTCCACATATAGTTCTAGTATATAGCATGGTAGGTGACTGACATCGGTGAGGCTATGTCCTCTCCGTAGAGGATGTAAAATTATCTCATATTATGAGGTGTCCCAATTTTATACTGTGTACTGTGCAGTTCATCTCAAACCTATCATAAAAAGCATTCAAGTTTTATACAGTGTATTTTCTAACATATCGTGATTATCATATGAAGAATCCAGATTTCACATGGGGTAATTTTTTATCATCATTCCATACTTATCAAATTTTTAATCCTACATTATTCAAATAGGGTAAGGATGTAGTTTATGGTCATGAACTGAGGACATAGGTCTTGGTAGTTTAAAGTCATATAACTCGAACTAGGGAAACTACTAGTTAAAAGTCATAGAGCTCAAATTTTAGGGTAACGTTCAAGTTTAAGGTCATGTATATTTGACCAATGGAGGGTAAAATTGTCCCAAGAGGGGTTGTGTGGCACTAAAGAGTGACAAACCAATATGGAAGGAGGTCCAAAGGGCCTCCTTTCCACACAAAACATGAGAAACCATACCTGAGTCCAGCCTTGTGTTAATAGGAGAGAGATAATGTCATAACAAGTTGATGAAGAGAGATGGCCCTAAGATGAAATATTCAAGCATCTATATGTATCCCATAAAGATAGGAATCAAGACAGTTGTAGTACTGGAACATGATGTGGTAGGAGACCGAAAGCAGTAAGGGGTTGTCCTCTCGAGCATGGATACTGAATCATCCCATATTTATATATGAGTCATCCAAAACTTATATGGGGTAAGGCTATAGTTTAACATCATTTTCCAAGGATGTTGATGTTTGTTCATCCCATATTTTTCATACGAGGAATCCTAATTTTGTATGGGGTAAATCATCTCATATTAAGAAGAATATCAATATTATATAGGGTAAGATCACAATTTAACATTGGGATCTAGGGGAATTGGGGTTTTTATACAATATTTATGATATTTGATAATATTGATTATATACAAGGTAAATCATCTCACATTAGGAGGAATATCAATTTTATATAGTGTATGGATATAGTTTCATGTTGTGTGTTGAGGATGTTGGTGATTCTTATGCATTGAGAGACCCATTATTTATTCCTCACACTGGGTTGTGATGGTATCTCAACCTACTAATGGGTTAAGGAAAATGAATGTTGATTAAACCTAAAAATGAGTCTCATGAGAAACTTTTGGGGTCATAGATCCATAAGTAACATATGTATTTACAATGAATCTACAACTGGTCCTAGGGACTGACGGTCAAGGTGTGACTATATATCCCATGTGGATGGAAATCAATCCGCACATAGTTTTTGGGATTAGTGAAGAAATAGGCTTGCTGATACACCATGGACGAAGTAAACCATGAAAATGTTGGAATAATTCACATAGTTAAGGGTCATAATACTTATACAAGGGATCATTGTTTGAGTTCATAATGGTTGTTCCAAAGAGGTGGGGGGGGGAGTTGAGGATGTTCAGGTGGTGAAAAAGAGTCAAAAAATTTGTAACAATTTCCAAGGAGTCCATGTACCACATGAAGTGTTCCAAAATCCAGTTGCACACAATTTAAAGTTTATGATGACTAGACTATGAATAATAGTTTAAAGTTATCATGCTTGGACTATTAGTTAATAATTTTAAGTCATGATGTTTGGACTAGTAATGAATAGTTTAATGTCATGATGCTCAAAGTAGGGAAATGTTCATTTTAATGGAATTTTTGTGGTGTAAAAATGGTAGATCCTGATGTGAAAGGAGGGAATGTAGGTCCACATAGTACAAAAATACCTCAAAAAATGGAACATAGTTAAATGTTGTAATGATTTGACAGAAAATGGGTCCAAGGGGCTGAAGGATTGATAAGTTTGTCACTAGGATCAATGATGGGAAGTCTAGGCATCATTACATATCCCATAAGAATGGGAATCAAGACCCATGTAGTTCTAGATGGGAAGAGTGGTAGAAGACCAACACATGAACTGGGGGAAAACTTCTCTGATGAGAGAATTAAGGCACCCCATGGTTTTTGTGGGGCGTCACATGCATATGACATGGGGTAATGCTATAGTATATCATTGTGTATTGAGGACTTTGATCTTCATTCATCTCATATTAAATGAGGAATCATGATTTCCTAGGGGTAAGGTTCTTGACCATATCATACTAATTGTATGAGGCATCCTAGTTGTATATGAGGTATGACTTTAGGATCTTCCCATACTCATCGCATGAGGAATCCAAGTTTTATATAGGGTAAGATCACAGTTTAACATCATGTACTCTATATTTTAGGATTTTTAATTTAAATTCAAAAAACTTGGACTATGATTGATTTTATTCCAAATTCCTAAAGCTCAGACTATAAGAGATGCAGATAGTTTAAGTTCAAAATTATTGGACTGATTAAAAATAGTTTAAGGTTATAATTCCTAGACCCATGAAAATAATTTAAGGTCATGTTTCATGGGCCATGCTCCTCATATGAAGTACATCTTAATAAACTTAGCTTTGGTGGGTGGTACGATATGCTCTATATCCATGGTGATCAAAGAGTCTGCTCCATTGTAATAAGAATTATAGATGATGTAATTTCCTTACCATTTGGATTACAACTATAGTAGATTATTTCTGGGTATCATTAGTGTTCTGAGATCCAATACAGTGTCACCCTGGAGGAAGGAGTGGAGGTGAAATTTTTTGTTGAATGCTCACGATTTCTATCATGGTGCCTCTCTAGATTGTGAAAGGCCTAGAGACTATTCTCATTATGGGATTCAAACTCATCTATATAGACTTATTACATTATGTTTGGTGTTTTTGGAAGTATAAAATAGTTTAGAGTGATGAAAAATGAACCTTTATGGGAATGAATGCCTATGATCCATACACCAGGGAGTATGTGGTCACCTGGGTGGAATTTTGGTTCATCATCTGATAGGCCTAGAGGGTGTTTGGGAGATCATCCAACAAAATAATTTTGTTATGGTCCACCATATTCTATAGTTTATTATATAGGGTCTTGTTTAATGCCTTAATATTCCCATTTACTTAGGCATGGTAGTGAGAATTATAATTGGATCAAATTTTGTACTTCGTGTATAATTTCTTCAACTTGATAGCCCAGAAGTCGATGACATTGTTGGTGAGAAAAGTGTGGGGAACTACAAATTGGTGAATAATGTGGGATATCATGAAATCAATCACATATTAGGATTTTAATTGAGAGAAACTTCTTCCCCCCACTTAAAGCAGACATCTGTTGCGATCATAATGATCATATACTAGCAAGATGCCACTAGCAAGTATGGCTCCATGACATCATGTTCTCATAATGAAAAGGGATAAGTGTATTTGGTGGTAGGAAGTAGCTTTGGAGGTTGAGTAACAAATTTTTCATAGATATCAAAAACATGAAACCCCGTTGAAAACTCGATGCAGTCATCGACCATAATGGGACAGATGTAACCCAACCTCTGAATCTAGTGGGAGAGATTCAATCCTTCTTTATGGTTTCCACAAGACCCGACATGGTATTCATGAATATTCTAAGGTATCTATTCACCTTGAATTAACAAGTGGACAATTTCAAAAAAGCAACATCTCTATAGATTATTATTAAGGTTAAGATCACTCTGGAGGGTAAACTACACTCCATGCAAGTGGATTCACTCACACTCATCTTGGTCTCACAATAGAATTCCACACCGGAGATACTAAAAAAGGGAATCATCCAATCAAGAATTTGTTATTCTGTAGGGGGATATGAGGGCCCTAGTGTAGAAGTACCAAAAACCAGTTGGTTTACATACCAGTTATCATTATCTAAAGTGGATGTGGAAATGCCCCTCTGATGTGCCATGTGAATGAAAATGGCATCATGGTTAAGCTCTACATGAGATGTATCCAAAATTTTCAAGGTGTAGTCTTGATCATTCTGGGACTGAGGAACATATGGAACCTCTGGTTGGGTAGGGAACTAATCCATCACCTGATGAGTATGCTTCAGTAGGATAAAAACACTTTATTCCTAAATATGTAGTCACCATTAATCTTCTTGATGACTAGTTTGGAGTCTCCATTCATATAAACGTGAGGGATATCATTCTAGATGACCAACTCAAGACCAGTGATGATAGATTGATACTCTATTTTTTTATTGGTGTAGTCTTATATAAACCAAAGTGAGTAGGAAAGATTGCCTATGTTGGGGTTATTAAGACCATCACTAAGAATACTCTTTTTTTCTTGGCATTTTCATACTTATACTAGTTAGGATTTTGGTGGAACCATTGAAATACATATTCCAACATTGAATGGAATAATCCACTGGGAGGGTAGCCTCATCCGAGAAATCAACATCCATGGATAGTTGTTCAGGGTCTGAATGGGTGGGAAGGAAGTCTTACAATGCTTAGCCTATGATGTATTTCTATGGGAAAACCCCAATGTTGAACTATTGGAGGATCACTACCCAACTTGATAATCATCCCTTCAACATGAGATTATTAATTATATAATTCATCTAGTCTACTCATGACACCACCTATATCTCATGGTGTTATAGATAATACTAAAAACTCTATACTATGAAAACCAGTGTGAGGAAACTCTTTCGATGGGGGGAAGGTATCTGGTATCCATGTTAAAGAGAATTAAACTAAGATATTATAAACTATTTTCACTATTGTCATTGTTTTTTTGAGCTATAATGCTATCAAGGGACCATTCATGGGCGGTCATGTAGAGGATCAAAGTTTTCTATGATATGGGAGGCATCAGAACTAGAGGCTACATTAGCTAATGCCTAATATCTCCAAACACAATATGAAACTCCCCATAACACTAATAAAAATTACCATTATTTAAGATAATCAAGAATGGATTTCACTTGCCAGAAATATTTTTGATAAATTGGCGTATGTTGTCTAAGTGGAATTGGAATCCTCACAACTCCCATAGGTTTCTCAGGGGACAAATTTTATTGATATTCATTATCTTCTCTGGGTCTATCTCATTTCCATTATATCTTGCGATGAAGCTGGGAAAAATCCCAAAGTTAACCCTGAATGTGAACATAAAGGGGTTCATCTTTATGTTATGAGAGCAGAGGAAGCCAAAAACTTTCTAAATATCCTTGATATAGTCTTGAAACTAGTTGGATTCAAATACCAAATCCTCCATTTATCACTCCAAAAATGTTCTAAGGACTGGCTTGAATATGTGGTGTATGGACCAATGATAAGTGGCTTTAAAATTTTTAATGTTGAAGGGTATCACATAATAGAAAATGTCCCTTGGGTCACCCTAACGTTTATAAAATCCTTATTTTCTAGTTACATCTAGATCTATTTGTACATAAAATATAAATCCATAAAGGATAGGGTCTGAAATTCAGTTGTGGAATCAATCAAAAAAAATTTCACTAGAATTGGAAAATAATCATTCATATAATGGTAGTTAAGGTCCTAGAAGTTTATAGAGACTCCAATCATCACATTTTTCATCATGACCTGGATGAATTTGGCTAGCAATTTTGGGTACTAGACTTCCCTGAAAAAGATATATTTGATAATATTTTCAACTTCAGCCTCGACCATAGCATCATGAGAGGGGTGTATCTTTTATGGAGGTTTTTTGAACCCGTGATGACCTTCTAAAAGTCTAAGGGTTTATACGGATACCTGTGAGTTTGGTGGTGACATCTCATTATATCTCCAAGAAAATATTTTGTGGTTCTTCTTTAAGAAGCCCATATATTATTATTTATCCTTTAGAGACATGTCTATTGTGATTAGAAGTGGTCTCAAATGTTCCTTGATACAAGGGTTCACCTGAGTTAACTCTTCAGTGGTGGTGGAGACACCCTCTTAAAATATAGGATGGGAATATTCTAAATCCTATTTTTCTTCTAAGATAGGATAATTAGTGGGAGGAGGAGGATATTCCAGGAAATTCAACTCAGGGGAAGCACTAGTTTCTACTCTAGAAGACATTAATCCTCACTAAGGGGTTACCCTTCTACTAAAATTGTAGTGACAAAAGTTGTCTAGACAATTATTCCTAGCCTCCAACCATGAGTTATATGCCTGATTTAAAATAAATGGTGACAATTTTAATTTTTTTGAGTTAGATCTAATATATGGAACATGAGGGTATGCTGTGAACTAGTTGTCATAGGGTGAACTTCCCGCTACTTCATAGGAGTAGGGGATTCTGGTATCAGTTGTGAATTTCTAATATAGGAGTATAAGGTAATATATGGGTGCAACTTTTTCTTAAGGATTAAAAAAATATTTTTTGGAGACAATGAAGTATCCCATGAGATCTGGAATTGTGTCCTCTAACTGATGAATTAGGATAATGAGGCTTATATTTAGGTCTGCCCAAGGATTTACTGTAGTGGATGTCAGATTATTCAAAGAATTAATGTGGTCAACCCCATTGGTTTGGACCTTATTTTCTTCTATATTTTAGTATCCTACATCCATAAAGAAGGCTTTAAAAGAGTCAAATGGGGATGCGTCACCCTATAACACCCCTACTTTACCATTAAAAAAGTATTTGATGCACTGATGATAAAAATAAGGGACCACTCTGTGCAAAATGATGTCAAGGTTTTCCCAGTAGCGCATTGTCTGTGGTATCCTAAAGGACTAACATAAAGTTGGTGCTTGATATCAAGAAACCAAATTGGGTATTCATATGAACCTTACCATGCATATTATGCTCAATCTTATCATAACCCTAAATCATTATGTTAGAGGGAGTCAGATCTGCATCTTTCAGTCTCAGCTTGCAGAGTGTTCAGGTTGGGATGAGGTTGATTCCAGCGCTAGTATCCTATGAGAAGTGGTGTAAACCAAAGGCATTAAATTATTCTATGATTTACAATGGGATTATGTTCCCCTATGTGATAAAACTCTAGTAATTCCTAGAAAATGATACAATGGCTCAATATTTCTCTTTCTTGGTCTCTTCTGCATAGTAATCCTCAGTACCAGCTACATAAGATTTGAACTAGAGGAGAATTCTCAAATATTTTTAAAGGGACTTATGCATTTACTTCATCAAATAGAGATCCTAAAGGATAATAATCCTCACATTTATGATAGAGATGTGTTTTAACACTTCATATTTCCACAAAAAGGGGATATTCTTTATTGTAGAGGGTCGATCTTTGGTTGCAGTGCAACATATGTAGCTGGATGATTTGCTAGAGCATGACTAGTACTAGAAATATTCTACTTCTGACTAGTTAGAATACTATGAAAAACATATGGTTTACTATTGGTTGGATGAGTTTTGGCTTTGGATAGATGTGGATGATCAAGTTGCGGTCATGGCTAAGTTACTCGATGAAATAACATAGTCATCTATTGAGACATACATTATGGGGTAGACTAGGGAGGATAATGGCTTCCAATCTTTAAGAAAAACCTAATTCCCGGTCTTAATAACATAAAGGCATTAGTTTTAGGTGCTATATTGAGAATTATGGATGATTTAATATTCTCCATCTTTCCTTTTATGGTATCCTCTAGAGGCACTTGAGGGGTTTACATGGTAGTAATCACTATAATGTGTCATGAATTGGTACACTAGTGTGAAAGAATTCACATAGGAATACTTCTTCTCATCCTTCATGAAATATTTTGGGGTTGATAATACCCTAGGTGTATCTTCTAACTTAGGAGACATGAAATCAATGGATGTATGATATGTCTTCAGAGCCAACATGAGACTCTGGTTTCCCTTGCGCTGTCAAATCCTATCCTTCAGATACTTGGAAGTCCATGAAGTAGATGTGGGAGAAATGAAATAAGGAGGTGTTATATGAAAATTAGGACCTTTATTTCTCAAATGATCATGGATGACACCAAAATAACAAGATACTACAATGAGAGCCAACCAGTCATTATATTTTTACATCCTGTGAAAAAGAGCCTGCTGTCATTTTCCATTTCATTCACTTTCATTGTTGGGATTGGTGGAGACATAGGTCAAATATTCTAGAACATCACCCAACTTAACCAGACCATGATGAACTTGATCCTAGAGGAAATATTTGAACATAAATCATTCCTGGATGGTGTGTTTAAGGATCCTGTGGTATGTGAAATAATCAACATGACCAGTGAGTTTGGTATCTTAGGGCCTCTTGTACTATATAAATTTTAGTATTCCTTTCTCCAGTGTATATATGAAATAGTTTTGAACCTTTTAATTCCTAAAGGAATAGGTCTGGTTTATTCTATTAGGGAAGGGGACTTTGAGATCCTGTCTTAGATGGGGAATAGAGCCACATTCTCTTATCAAGGAGGTTATGCCCGTTGTGGTAGTGTCAGACAGTTCTACACTTGGTGAGGCTACAATTATTAGGGATATGTAAGGTGAGGTCATTATTGGTAGGTATTCACTCATGAAGGATCTTCTATTAATGGTTACAACATGTGTATCAGCTCTAAAACCTTTGTATGCACGACATCGATAGTCTCTACTTGCATGTATTCTCATAGGAGTTAGAAGAGGGAACATATGTGACTATTTCATATTTTGATAAAAGGATTCCTCAAAACATTGGGTCTTTTATATGAAATTTCAGAATTCACCTGGGTAGTTCACTGTGATGAGGATATGAACCAACTAACACTTAACATTCCCCATGCACATCGTAAGTAGTTGTTCCTATGACAATGACATATCAAGTGAGTACTTGAGGCCCTTCTATCGAGAAACAATGTCTTTGAGTCACACATCAATCCTCTGCTTTCAGTTGAAGAGTCTAACAATACTTATTTTGTGTGTGGTGGTTATAGAATGATAGATAAACTATCATTTATGATCCCCCAACCGATAATAGACCCTATGGAAAGATGACTATACCATATGAACATGAGACCATGCAGCATCTGAATGAAATATAAGATATTGGAGGCCTCCTACTATTCTACGGTTCCCATCATAGGACCACAACTTAATGTAAAGTGGGATATATTTTTCAGTGTGTCACCCATCCCATTTAATTGGGTAAATAAGAGATTCCCAAACTTTGGGGGTTCTTAGACACTATCCACCCACACTGAGTACAACTTTCCACCAGATGGTATCACCACCTATTGGGGTTTCAAGGAATCAAGGTGACTAGTGAGACTGACTATGTAGTAATCTTGTGGAGGTTATCTATCCAATAAGGTGTTAAAAGGATCATCTACTTAGGGATTAACATTGCCATGATCCCGAGGTGGGTAATAGTGCTGCTCTAGTAGTGTTGAAGAGTCATACCTTGGTCTCTTGGAATATTCTTCAACATCCACTGTAACCAGCTATGAAATGATACAATGATCTAATGGGGATACCTAGACATGGAGGACCATATGGTTTACTATAGAAGAGATTGTGTTCCTTAGGACATTCCCATAATTTGGGGGCTGCTCAACATTCAGTTCGACAATGAACCTTTTATATTCCTTGACATGCTGGAGTAAGGCAGATAGTGTGGGTTTTATCTATCCTTTTGTCACAACCATGAATAATTTGGAAGGTTTAACATATCTCTTTCCCTTGTCAATATATTGGATGTGAGGTATAAATTCCTCATTTGGAGGAATTTTGAGTCTAAGTACCTTCCTCTCCTGATGAGTGGGGACGCCTGTCAATGGCTCTACATGATAATATACCTCCCATTAGGTGGGTACATCTTATCATTCCCTGCTTTAATAGACTTATTCTTTTGATCCTAAGGAAGTTTTGGGATGACTATATTTTCCTTGGCACAATCCAGAGGAGAAATTTCATCATTGATGAATAAGACAGTCTATCCAAAGATGGTGCTGAAATGGAGAGAAGCATACTACCCTAACCAATGATCTGAACATGTGGATATGCCTATTCTATAACCCAATGGATTACAATAATAATATTAACACATTTCTATTGGAGATTCTAGAAGTATCAATATAACTCAGGGTGATGAGATTCTAGGGGCATTGAAATATATACCTTTTTTCACTACATATTTACTACACCATGGTGCTTAGGGATCCCATTGGTAGGTAAACTATTTATTAGAGAAGAAGTGGAATGTAACCCAGATGATTTAGAGAAAAGACTCTACCTAGTACTCTATAAGGGAATCCGGGATGACAAATTATGAAGTTGAAGGTGGGAAAAACACCACTGACAGCTGATCGGTGGCCAAAACCTCCCTCAGGACCTCTTACTCAGAGGAGGGGTATTTTACATGGTCAGACCAATCCTATTTTGGAGCAAGATGAGATAGGGAAGGTAGTGAAATGTAGACCAGTTCTTCTTGTGTTTTACTAGTAGAGGAGTCACATTGCAATTCAAATGACTCTTGCATGCTGGAACATCTCTTCGGGGCGGTTCCAACTGCATCATCACATCACTGTTGGATGGGGTGTTAACCACTACCTCATGTACAAGGGACGATGTTTCTATTTGTGGCTTACCAGTGTTATCTACATCATATAAGGGTGTAATCCCAGATCCTAACATTTCTCTAACTTCTTATGTGGAGGTAGAGAGGATGAAAACTATCCTAGATGGAGATGACTAATCATTGAGCCCATGGAAGGGTTCCAGAACTTCCTACACACAAAGGTATCTGTTGAGGGATCTGGGGATCCTATGAACCTCATATTACACAATGGTAATCCTAAATCACAAATTTTCATCCCTAAACTCTAGTAGTTGTGGTGAAGGTTTGATCATCGAGTCAAATATCACCTCAAAATATTAGGGTACAATGATGATGTGGCGCTTTCCAGGGTTCCGCCTCTAACAACAGGTGTTCTCCTTCATGCCCTAGGTTGGTTATTCAAGGTAGAATATATCTTCAACATTGGGAGGACCTCCATGTTGGTTCATTTTAGAGTGGATAGGGCCTCTAATTTGGTTGATAACAACATTGGGAGGACCTTTTTGTTGACTGGTGGTGGAAGCATGGGGAGGAACTCTGTATTTATTGGTGAGAGCATGGAGAGGACCTACACATAGAATAATTAATGTATGGGGAGGAACTCCATACTGGCTATCGATGGAGTATGGAGGAACTCCATTTTGATTTATAAAATCACATCGAGAATAAGCATGTTTTCAGGTGAAGGGTCAGGGGGGGAAATTCCTTAGTTTGCTGACTGTAAAGGGAGGACCTCATTGTTTTCTGGAGGGAGTTTGGAGAGGAACTCTATAATAGTTGTTGATGGAGTGTGTAGGAACCTTCTCTAGTTAGTGATGGTATAGAGAGGACCTATGCACTAATTCTTCTCATCATGGTATTGCCCATAATGAATGTCAGTGGTGTCGGTGATTGAGAGAGTCAACTTGACCTTCCAAGGAGGCAGATGGGGTATTAATAACAAGAAGAAAAAATAGATCCATGTTCACCTATTTTAGGGATCAATAGGGACACATTATTAGTGGAAGGAGCTATATGATCCATGGAATATTCCACTTATTGGGAATTGTCCTAGGTCTGTCCCGGATGTCGGCACTAGGTTCTCCTAACTAGGGAGGTGGAGAGGGTAATGATTCAACCTATTCTATGGCTTGTGAGACCATTTGGTGCTGGCATTGATGTGGCTTGGTGAGATCTCTCCTTGGTATCCCTTAGGTGGGTTTCATTGTAGGCATGTCACGAATATTCCCTACTTCCTCAGCACAAGGGTGTGATTCATCTAATCTATATGTGGAGAGACTTTTAAATCCGTTGATCATCAAAATGGGGTGTGGTTGTCCCTTTCACATCCCTCAAGGGCTATGGTTCCAACAAGGAACTAATACCTATAGGTCTTGGTGGTCTATATTGTAAGGACCCGACCCCAGTTTCCTAGAGCTGGTGCCTTATTTGATTATGTTGGAATACATACATGGAATAAGATTCTCGAAAGACCGAGTAGTTTAGTATTATTGGAAACAAGTTACATTCATAATTTTATCATTACAACATGAAGGGAAAAAATAACACTATTTTATTCCACTAGAAACATCACGTATCCTAGATTATGCTTGCAAGTCAGTTATAAATTACTTCTTCATATCCTGAGAAAATGAAACATAAGAAATGTGTAAGCTCAAATGCTTAGTAAGAGTAATCAATATAGTGGAAGATAATATAAACATTAGACATAGTGAATAATTTTAAACACATGACTTTAATAATAAATATGAACACATTATGGAAGGAAAATGAGATGAGAAAATAATGCCATAATAAAACATAATCATGGGTATTCTAATAGTTGAATAACCACATGAAATTTCAATTACTAGATTCATAATGAGGGAAGTTCATATGCTGGACATTCTGAATCATATTGTCAAGGCCTCGACCAAGACATCTAGTGATTAAGGCCTCGGCCAAAATCCATATAACATTGGGAAAGGACTCGTCCAATTCCATGTCTATTTGTCTCATGAGACCTACGGATGCATATAGGGGCTATAGAGGGCCCCACCCATCACATAATAAGACCAATTAATTCCTCATATGAATGGGTATAAACATAAACAACATATGCATTCATATTGATTCTATCATATAAAATGTAATTATCTTTCCCCAATCATTAAACATAAAACACTAACCATTCTGAGTAGTATGGTGAATGGTTTTAGGATATATAATCCAAAATATAAATCATTAAATAAAATATGGTGTATGACATCATAAATTATTAAACCCAATAATACCATGGAATCATCAAGAGTGTTGAATTAAATGAAAAACACTCTTATAAAATCATTAAGCAATTTTTGAGAGAAATACTCTTTTATTTTGAAAAGAAGAGTTATTTTGGAAAAATATTTGTATAAAACCAGAAGTGAGGTAAGATATTATTTTCATAATAAAATTAGTGATTTTATAAAGATAAAGGTTTCCAATAGCAGATCATAGACTATCCTTGAATATTGGAAATAATTTGAGAAATTCCCTTGGATCGGGCTTGTATTTTGGAAACAACTTTGAAAGTTCCTTTACAAATGTGTAAATATCCATAAAATAAGGAAGGATTATTGTTTTAACACATGTATATGGTACTCACACATAATATATGATGAGTACATAACAATAAATAATAATTTCATTTATGTAATTATATAATGAATGTATCCTGAATGAAAATGGATGTTTGGGTGAAAAAACCCTTACCTTAACTCCAAACATGTTCCTCTCTTGTACTTAAGCTCCTGGAATATGAAATTATACATGTTAAAAACTTATTTATGAACCTATTATATATTTATTTAGTTTACCATAATTATTGTTAGTTCATTTATGTATTTATTGACACGTTATTATAGTGGATTCCGTCATTTTGGAGTGTTCGTTTCCTTTATTTTCATATTCTGTTAACTTCTTTTTATGTAATGAAGTTCATTTGGAATGGATATAAATATCCACGATTGGAATTATATATTATTAATGAACATAAAGAATTTATAATGGTAATTTCTATCATTTGGTTTCATGGAATGAGGATGAACCATTAGATGACCAACACTTCGATTATTCGGCGGTATTTGGAATATTATGAACTAATTTTGTCATATAACTTAATTATATGTACATATTTTGGTTCCTGAATATTAATTAGGTTATAAAAAATATATTATAGTCTGGTTCAACCATGAATATGTTTTCATGACCAGTAATGAAGAATAAATTGAAGAACGAAACTTTGTCATCCACGAAGGTTATAAATCGGAACCTCATGGACGTCGATTTCATTTATAAAAAAATGGAGGGAGTAAGGATATTTATGATGGTTATTCCATTTACATGATATAAATATAGTGTATAGATGTTAATGGAGCTATCATGATCATTTATATAGAGGAGGCGAGGAGAGGATAGCAAAAGTAGATAAATTGAAATAAAACCAAATGAGAAAGAAAGCTGCTTTACCTCTTGAAATAACCTCCTCGAGAAACTCCTTTCGGGAAGGGGTTTTGGTCTGTTGGAAAGAATAAGGGATTCATGATCATGGGGAGTGACTAGGGAAGGGTAATTGGGAAGAACATTGAGGAGATTCAAGGGTTAGATGTGTGAAGAGAAGAGGTAGTGGTGGGGGTTTTTATAGTGGAGGAGAGGAGTAATTTTTGAATATTTAATTAATTAATTAATTAATTCCCTCAAGACAACCAATTGTATTGTTTCATGTGACCCCTAATAGTAATAATGGAATGTGAGTTCTAGCCAAGTGGGCTTACATCATCCTTGCATCACCAATGATGTAGTAAATCATGTATTTAGCATTTATCGTATTTTATCGTATTTTACTATTCATAAAAAATTCTAGAAATTCAAAAAAATCCCAAAAAATCACCCCCACCATATTTCAGTGCTTAGAATTCAATGTAAAGCCCTTTTTTGAAAAATAATTTTCTAAATATTATTAATTTAACTTTTAAATAAAATCATACTTAATTCAAAAATTAACAGTTCTAATTTTTCAACTACTTCTTTATCATAATGAAAAATTAACCAAGATGTTATTATCTTCTATCCTTAAGAAAATAAAATAATAATAAAATTTACTATTCATTAGGGTCATATAACTATTCATATTACTATTCATAAGGGTATGTTACTATTGAATAAAAAATCATGTTTGTTCTATCGGACTCTAAATGACTTACTGAACACAACTCTAGAAGACCATTTTTTCAAAATTCAAAACATAGAAGAGGAAATGTTGTGTTTAATGCTTTGATTATAAAAGTGCATTCAATATTTATTTTCAAAACCTTGGGGTGTTACATTCACCCCTCCTTACAAAAATTTTGTCCTCAAAATTCACAGAATATTATCTAAAAAGATTCGGTTATGTCTTTAACATAAGATCCTTAGGATCCCATGTTGCTTCCTCCATCTTATGGTTCCTCCATAGAACCTTCACCAGATGAGTTTTCCAATTTCTCAAAACTTATTCTCTAGTATCAAGAATCTTGATAGGTTCTTCATAGTAAGATTGATCAGGCTCAAGTTCCACTTCTTCATAAGTGAGTACATGTGTTGGGTCTGGCATGTACTTTCTTAACATTGACACATGGAACACATTGCGAACCTTAGAGAGACTTGGCGACATTGCCAAACGGTATGCTACATCTCAAATACGATCCATAATTTCAAAAGGTCCGATGTATCTGGGACTTAACTTACCCTTCTTACCGAATCGTATAATACCCTTCCATGGAGATACCTTCTAGAAAACGTGATCACCTTCTTGAAACTCCTATTCCTTACTTCGGTTATCCACATAGCTCTTTTACCTATTTTGAGCTATTTTGATATGGTTCTGGATAATGTTTACCTTTTCTATTGTGTCTTCAACAAGTTCTGGGCCCGTGTTATTTCTTTCACCAACATAATCCTAGCAAGTTGGTGTACGACATCGACTCCAATATAATTCTTCATAGGGTGCCATCTTTATACTTGAATGGAAGCTATTGTTGTAGAAAAATTCTACAAGAGGTAAATACTAATCCCACATGACTTGAAAATCAAGTGAACAAGACCTCAACATGTCTTCCAATGTTTGAATAGTTCATTCTGATTGTCCATCAGTTTGTGGGTGGTATGCACTGCTCAAACGAAGATCAGTATCTAGGGACTTCTAAAGAATTTTCCATAATATTGATGTAAAATGTGGATCATGATCAGAAAAAATCAATATGGGTACTCCATGAATTCTCACAACTTCATTAATATATATTATTGCTAGATGTTCAAGTGGAAGATCTTCTCTTATAGCATGAAAATGTGATGTCTTGGTAAGATGATCAATAATGACCCACATTGCATTGTTCCTTCTAGGAGTCTTTGGTAGTCCCATGAAAAAGTACATCAGGATATTATCCCATTTCCAGTCAGGTATGGGAAGAGGTTTCAATACTCCTCCAGGCTGTTGCGTTCCAGATTTTAGTTGTTGACAAACCATACATCGTGACACAAAATCAACAATCTACCTCCTCATGTTTTCCCACCAGAAATGTTCCTTCAAATCTCTATACATCTTAGTGCAACCAGGGTGCATAGAGAAATTGGAACTATGAGAATCATCCAATAATTCCCTTTTTATATCAGGTATATCGTGAACAAAATGTCTCTTCCCAAATTTCAAAATTTCTTCTTCATATACAAAGTCACTCAATCTCCCATCATTCACAGCTTTAATCTTCTTTTGAAATTCCTCATCATTAGCCTGAGAACTTTTTATCCATTTAGTAAAGATGGTTTGGAAACCATTTGAAAAAGCATTGATGTTTCACCATACATGGTTATTCACATATCCATCTTTACTAGATCCATGAAAATAGGATCCCTTTCAACTGTCATCTTTTTCAAAACTCCATGATCCTTTATGCTCAAAGAATCTTCCACCTTATTTTCCTTCCCTGGGTGATAGTGTATCGTGTAATCATAATCCTTGAGTAGTTCAAGCCATCTCCTTTGACTCATGTTGGGTTCTTTCTATGAGAAAATCTACTCCAAACACTTGTTATCAGTATAAATCTCACATTTTTCACCATAGAGATAATGTCTCCATACCATCAAAGTAAAGATTACAGTATCTAACTCAAGATCATGAGTAGGATAGTTTTTCTCATGAATTTTGAGCTAGCGTGATGTATAAGAAATAACCCAATCATTTTTCATAGGGACACAACCAAGTCCTTTCTTTGAAGCATCACTATAAATAACAATCCCTTCATTCCCCGATGGTATAGTCAATATAAGAGAATTGACTAATCTTATCTTCAGTTCTTTGAGAAATTCTTCATAATATTTTGTCCAAAAAAATTTAACCCCTTTATGTGTGAGCATCATTAGCAGGTTAGCCAGTCGGGAAAAATTTTGTACGAAACGCGGATAATAACCTGCTACGCCAATAAAACTGTGTAGCTCAGTTATGTTTTTTTGGCATGGGCCAATCTTGGATTGCCTTTCTCTTTGTAGGATCAACTAGGATTCCATCCTTAGAGATAGTATGGCTAAGAAAAGAAATCTCCTAAAGCCAGAATTCACACTTGCTAAACATCCCATATAATTCATGTCTTCTAAGAGTCTTCAGGATAATGCGCAAGTGTTTTTCATGATATTCGTAGATTTTGGAGTATACCAAGATATCATCAGTAAATACCACTACAAAATCATCGACATATTCCTTGAAAACTCTGTTCATTAGACCCATGAAGACATAGGGTGCATTATTCAATCCAAAAGTCATTACTGTAAACCCGTAATGCCCATAGCTAGTTCGAAATGCTATTTTCATAATGTCTTCCTTCTTCACACTCAACTGATGATATTCAAATCAAATATAAATCTTTGAAATGTATTGATCTCCATGTAGTTGGTCAAATAAATCATCAATGAGAGGTAGGGGATACTTATTCTTTTTTGTAATAGAATTTATTTCCCTGTAATCAATGAAAATCCTCACGAATCCATCTTTCTTATTGTCAAAGAGGACATGGGCTCTCCATGGAGAAACACTACGTCGACTAAATCCTTTTTCACTCAAATCCTCCAGTTGTTTCTTTAGCTACACTAATTCCATAGTGGAAATTCTATAAGGGGTCTTCGATATGGGCCTTGGAAAAAGAATTAAATCAATTGAAAAATCAATTTCCCATTCTGGAGGATGTCTAGGTAAATCTTCTGGAAACACATCAACATATTCTCTCACAATATGTACATCCTCTATTTGAACATTTCGTTCTTCACCCACAATTATTTCATTCTCTTCCTCCCCAATAATTGAATTTAGTTGAGCTATTGGGGGTGGATCTAGATAAGAATCAGGTGGTGACAATTCTGCTCTAAAGATAAGGTGTTCTTTATCATTGTCATCAAAAATCATAACCTCATTCTCCTTATAATAAATTTTTGAATCATGGTCTGAAAGCTAATTCATATTGAGGATTATATCAAACTCAATCATGGGTATGATGATGAGATCAGCAGATAAAGAACATTTATATACCTTAATGGGAACTGATTTACATAACTTTGTAGCAATGATATTTACCTTATGAGTTTTGACTAACAACTCCCTTGTTAAATAAAATTGTAAATATCTAATTTTCATAGAAAAATGGAAAGATATGAAACAACGCAATGATCCAGAATCAAATAAATCATTGGCTAATTTTGAGGAAACAATTAAAGTACCTACCACCACATCATTAGGAACTTCAACCTCTGTAGTTGTGATTGCATAAGCTTTTCACTGATCCCTTGGCCTTTTCTATTGCATATTTCCTTGATGTTTTGGACAATCATTATCATAGTGTCCCATCTATAGAATTTAACATCATTGGATTCCTTCTTCCCTTTTCAATCACCAGTAAGATTTCCTTTATGAACACATTTTTAGCACACTCCTTTTCCTTTTAAGCATGCACCAGGGTGTTTCCTTCCACAATTTTCACATGGTGGAAATTCAACTCTTACCTTCTTCCCAGTTTCCTTATTTCCATTCCTAGGGTTTTCAGCAGCCCTCTTATTTTCTTGATTTCCCATAAAGTCATAAGACATAGAGAATTGTTTTTCTGTCTTGATGGCACATGAATCTATATCCTCATATGCTGAAAAACTTTGGGATACCAGTGCCTGCCAAAGGAATGGCTTTGGGCCATAAAATAATCGATCAAATTTTCTCCTTGGATTTCGTATGTAGTCTACATAATGTCTTGCTAATCTTGTGAAGTTAGATTCATACCTTGAAACATTATCATCTTCCTTCTACCTCAGATTCAAGAATTGTATCTTCATATCTGCTCGCTGCTCACGAGGGAAATATTTTTCTAAAAATATTTCTTTAAAATCCCTCTATTCCATCTCTTCTATATCGTTCTCCTCCGTTGTGTTCTGGATTAATGACTACCACTTCTCCGCATCTCCTGATAGATGATATACTGCCATGACAACCTTCTCCCTTTCATTACATCCCAAAGTGAGAAATATCTTCTCAAGGGAACATATCCACTGCTCTACTACAAATGAGTTTGTAGTCCCGTTGAATGATGGAGGTTGTTGTCACATAAAATGATCTAGCATGTCTCCTCCACGTGGTGGATCTGGATGCTCAATATGGGTATTGTTATTATTCATAACCTGAGTAGGTTGTCCCAGTATAGTTATGAGTTTCTCAGGACCAATCATAGCACCGGATCCAATATCATTGTCTTGCGTCAGAGGAAAATCCATATAGGGGACACGTGCGTTCATAAAATTTCCATTCTGTCTACTAAGAGCCATATCTAGATAATGGCATACACTATATTAGGTTATGAATCATAATGTATAATCTTAGCTTAAAAATACTCAGAAAAATTGAGATCCTACGCATGACAAATCCCATATTCACAAAAATGATTTCTTTGAGGAATATTTACATTAAACTCCTTGATAATGTCTTGTAAAGAACATGTGAATTATCCTAAGAATATCCCTCGAGAGTGTCGTAACCAAGAGTGCGGCAAGGCCTATTGTCGTGCACCAGTTCCCGTTCGAGTCTAGCTCAAAGCGGTGTTTTCGGGTATTACCCCTAGATACATATGTGACAGAGCCGCCTCTACCTGCTCGTATCCATACAGGGATGTATTGCTTGAAATATCTACATAATCTATTCCTTACCAAAATACCAGGATGTTATTGTATGTATATCCTCAAAGACTAACTTAGGGACTCTTCCCTAATTCTATTCTAAATCTAGTTTTCATGTATTCTACTAAACTTCCTCTGATACCAACTGTGAGGACCTGACCCCAGTTTCCCAGAGCCGGTGCCTTATTTGATTACGTTGGAATATATACAAGGAATACAAATCTCGAACGACTGAGTAGTTAAGAATTATTGGAAACAAGATACATACATAAGTTTATCATTACAACATGAAGGGAAACACAAACACTATTTTATTCCACTATAAACATCACGTCTCCTAGATTATGCTTGCAAGTCATTCATAAATTACTTCTTCATATCTTGAGAAAATGAAACATAAGAAAGGGGTGAGATTAGACGCCCAGTAAGAGTATGAAATATAGTGGAAGATAATATAAACATTAGACATGGTGAATAATTGAAAACATATCCCTTTAGTCATAAATATGAACACATTATGGCAGGAAAATGAGATGAGTAAATAATTCCATAATAAAACATAATCATGGGTATTCTAATAGTCAAATAACCACATGAAATTTTAATTACAAGCTTCATAATGAGGGAAGTGCAAATGCTGGACATTCTGAATCATTTTTTCATGGCCTCAGCCAAGACATCTAATGATTAAGGCCACAACCAAAATCCATATCACATTGGGAATGGCCTCATCCAATTCCAAATCTATTTATCTGATGAGACCTACTGATGTATTGAGGGGTTATAGAGGGCCCCATCCATCACATAATAAGTCCAATTCATTCCTCATATGAGTGGGGATAAACATAAACAACATATACATTCATATTGAATCTATCATATGAAATGTAATTATCTTTCCCCAATCATTCAACATAAAACACTAACCATTCCAAGTAGTATGGTAAATGGTTTTAGGATAGATCATCCAAAATAGAGTTAGTTATAAAAAAATAAATAAAATATGGTATATGAACTCATAAATTATTAAACCCAATAATACCATGGAATCAACAAGAGTGTTGAATTAAATGAAAAACACTCTTATAAAATCATTAAGCAATTCTTAAGATAAATATTTTTTATTTTGAAAAGAATAGTTATTTTGGAAAAATACTTGTATAAAACCATAAGTTAGGTAATATATTATTTTCATAATAAATTGAGTTATTTTATAAAGATAAAGGTATCAAAAAAAAGATCATAGAGTTCCCTTGAAAATAGGAAAGAATTTGAAAAATTCCCTTCGATCGGGCTTGTATTTTGGAATGAACTTTGAAAGTTCCTTTAAAAATGTGTAACTATCCATAAAATAATGAAGGTATATTATTTTGACACATATATATGGTACTCACATAGAATATATGATGAGTACATAAAAATAAATAATAATTTCATTGAGGTAATTAGACAATGAAAGTATCCCGAATGAAAATGGAAGTTTGGGTGGAAAACCCTTACCTTAACTCCAAACAAGTTCCTCTATGGTACTTAAGCACCTGGAATATGAAATTATACTTTTTAATAAGTTATTTAAGAACCTATTATAAATTTATTTAGTTTAACAAAATTCTTGTTAGTTCATTTATGTCTTTATTGACAATTTATTGTATTGAATTCTGTCATTTTGGAGTGTTCGTTTCCTTTATTTTCATATTTGGTTCACTTGTTTTTATGTAATGAAGTTCATGTGGAATGGTTATAAATATGCAGGATTGGAATTATATATTATTAATGAACATAAACACTTTATAATGTTAATTTCTATCATTTGGTTACATGGAATGAGGATGAACCATTAGATGACCACCACTTCGATTATTTGGCGGTATTTGGAATATTATGAACTAGTTTTGTCATATAACTTTATTATATGTACATATTATGGTTTATGAATATTAATTAGATTATAAAAAATATATTATATTCTAGTTCAACCATTAATATTGTTTCATGACCGTTAATGAATAAGAAATTGAAGAACGAAACGTCATTGTCTACGATGTTTATAAATCAGAACCTCATGGACGTCAATTTCGTTTATAAAAAAAGGGAGGGGGTAAGAATATTTATTATTGTTCTTCCCTTCACATGATATAAATCCATTTTATATATGTTACTAGAGATTTCATTATTACTTGGACAGAGAAGGTGAGGAGAGGATAGAAAAAGTAGATAAATTGAAATAAAACCAAATGAGAAAGAAGGGTGTTTTACCTCTTGAAATAACCTCCATGAGAAACTCCTTAAGGGATGGGGTTTTGGTCTTTTGGAAAGACTAAGTGCTTCTTCTTTGTGGGGAGTGACTAGGGAAGGGTAATTGGACAGAACATTGAGGAGCTTCATGGCTTAGAGGTGTGATGATAAGAGGTAGTGGTGGGGGGTTTTTGTAGTGGAGGAGAGGAGTAATTTTTCAATATTTAATTCATTATTTTATTATATCCCTCAAGACAACCAATAGTATTGTTTCATGTGAGTTTTAACCAAGTGGTCTTAAATCATCCTTGCATCACCTATGATGCAGTAAATCAAGTATTTAGCATTTATCATATTTTATCATATTTTACTATTCATAAAAAAATCTAGAATTTCAGAAAAATCCCAGAAATTCACCCCTACCATTTTTTGACGAGTAGAATTAAAAAGTGAAGTAAATTTTTGAAAAATTATTTTCTAAATATTATTAATTTAACTTTTAAATAAAAGCATACTTAAATCAAAAATTTTCAGTTCTAATTCTACAACTACTTCATTATCACAATGAAAAATTAACCAAGATGTTATTATCTTTTATCCTTAATAAAATAAAATAATAATAAAATTTACTATTCATTAGGGTCATATTAATATTCATATTACTATTCATAAGGGTATGTTACTATTCACTACAAAATCAAGTTTGTTCTATCAGACTCCAAATGACTTACTGAACACAACTCTAGATGACCATTTTTTCGAACTTCAAAACATAGAAGAGGCAAAGTTGTGTTTAATGGTTAGATTATAAAATTTCATTCTATATTTATTTTCAAAACCTTGGGGTGTTACATATATTCCTTGTGGTAATGAAACCCTTCTACTTGTATTGATGAACTATAGTGTTGATCACCCTCTTCGGGGTGATCTTAGATGTTAAGAGAGGGCTTGGGTTCCTAGTAGCCAATGGTGAGGTGGAATCCATGTCATAGGCATAGTTGTGAGAAATTATTGCATTAACGTTTCTCCTACCTCGACACCTATGAGCTCCATGTTGTTGAGTTCCTGTAGATTAAGTCCAGTGAGGAATGTGGATTCATCAGTTAGTATGGGTATAAGGAAACTTATGCCTAATGCCCTAACATTTTCCAATATCCTTGAAATGAAGGATGGATCCATGATGATAATGTCATAGACCAAGGATTCCCAACACTAACTACCCAAATTCACAGACGAGTTTTATATTGGGCCCACCATTTTCTTGGTGTGTCTGAGTGCTATTTATAGATTTTGTAACATGTAAATTGGTCAATTCACTAGATGTTACTAGTCCCCATGGTTTAGGATAATAGATTCATATTAGGTTCACAATTTTTTTTTCTGACGCTTTCATTAGGGCGTTAGTGCATTGTGTGCACAACTTCTACTACCCTACATTCCCACTTTCCAAATGTGGGAAACTTTCATCCCTTTCCTTGGTTATTTTTTCTCCATGATTGAAGCTAGATGATCAGATATCAGTTACTCCTTCCATGGATTCCTACATGGAGATCATTTGAATGTTTGGGCCTCCATGATAGATTAATTCATGTTCATGGAACTCGTTCCCAATGACATTTTGAAGAGGACACCTGTTAATTACACCACTTCTATCTTGACAGGGCATCAATCTTCAGTTAGGGTGAGTAGTCAAATTGGGTACTTCCCTGAATGTATGGACATTGGGTATATTGGAAACCTATAAATCTTCATCCTTTTGTGGTAATCTATTATGTGACATCATAGGTATGGAACCCAAGGCATCCCATGTTGATCCATAGGTAATTATTCTTGGAGGAATAATTATTATGAGGATTTTTACCTCAATAATCCCATGTTTAATGCATGGGGTATATATCTTGGATCATGGAATGAGTTTAATATCAAGTGGATATGGATTAGAAAGTATTATTGAGTGTGATCAATTCCAAAGTTTAAAATCTTATGGATAAGAATTTAGATACCCTATTGAGGTGGATCAAGAAACTGTCTCCCTAGGAGGGAAGATTTCACACTAGGATTATGGATCAAAATTCACTTTTGAGGTGGATCAAGGCATGAGTTTAACAACTTGTAAAGATGGAACAAAACACCCTATTGGGGTAGATAGGGTCATGGGTTTAGTGTCCTATGAAGATGGATCAGTATGACCTATTAAGGCTGATTGAGGCATGGGTTTAACATCCTATAGAGATAGATATGTACACCATATTGGGATAGAACAATGGGGTGTGTCCCTAGGAGGGAATATTTAACAATAGGATTTGATGGTTGTTGGGATTGAACTTCTGATAGGTATCCTACGTGACCTATTTAAGTGTTAAGGATCAAAACCCACATAGTTAAATGCTAGAGTTTAAGGTCATGTGGCTTGATTGATCTAGGCCATTTAATATCATACAGTAAGGATGATTGTGTCCTGAAAGAAGTATTGATGAGGGATGGGATGGGGATTACACATGCAAGATGCTTGGTACAAGATGATCACTCTTTAGGGATCTGTATGGGGATCACACATGGAATATTCCTAGGGATGGAGTATCTTCTTATGGAGGGGAAGGATAGTGTGAGGATTATGCATGGGATATTCACATGGTTGTAGGATCTTCTTTTGGTAAGGGAGATGGTAGAATCAAATGATGACTATACATTGGTCATCCTATGACTATCACACAAATTTGGAGGTTTGGGGTCATCCCATGTGAGTCATACTTGGGGAATAATTTATTTATCACACAGTCTAAGGCTATAGTTTTACATCATGTTCTAAGGATGTGGTCTTATAAGTTAGTGTCATACAACTAAGAAGTGGAGTTAGGAAGTTTTATGTTATGTTACTCAGAAACTGACGAGGCTTACATCTTGAGGGGGACTATATCATGGTGAGAAGAAGATCCAACATAATGAACCTCAACTAATACAAGTACATATTTTCCATTAAATATGCCACATCTAAGGCTTACGTGTCCACTAATCATTCATCTTTTGGCATGACATGGGGTTGGCACTGCTGTGGAGGAGCGACTATTAGGAGGCCTGATGTTAGGGTGCCTATTATTAGAATAAATAGGCATTAGGGTATATATTATTAAAATTAATAGTTAGTATGGGGGCCTAAGGCACACTTGGAGTGAAGTCAGAGAACATAAGAGTGGGTGGTACCGGTCATGTAGTCAATCATGGTGTGGTTGATTCAGTCATGTTTTGGTATGGGGGGCCTAATAAATTGAATTTTACAAAAGGGAGTTAGATAATAGGATAAACCATGGAAATTACAGGAGGAGGGGATTCAAGAAGGTTGAGGATTCACAATGGAAGGTATTACAAAGTCTCGGGGTCTCATGATGGTGTATGCTTCATGAAGCATAGTGACCATACCTTATCCTGGTCCCCATGGGGTGGGTTTCACAAAGGATAAGCTCCTCAAAAAACCCCAAGTGCCTTAGTGTGATTTCTTCCTCTATGAAGGAAATTATCCTTAACAAAAGGAATATATTATTTAGGATGAGGGTCTCAAAAACCCAGGGGATGTGGTTTTATAAGGGATGGATACCTTTGGTGGTCCATAGTTAATTTCACTCATAGTGCTCAAGAGTATCAAAAACTCCAAGAATTTCTTAAAAGTTTAAAGGTCACATACTCTTGAAGGTCATAAATAAGGGGATATTTATAGGCCCTATGGATGCACGAATTTGGGTTTCATAAAGACTAGAAACATTCATAATGATTTATGAACTTCACTCCTGGATGAACTCTACGAACCTGAATGTCACTACCTAGAGGTTACTATCAAGGAATATAATGCCCATTGGGGGGCTCTACAACCATGAACGAATGTTGTGTAGAGGGTACTATCATCTCTCGACATGGTTGGGTCCTTTACAATCCACGTTCATTCATGATGGTGGGAAGCTTCACGAATCTAGTACCTTAAGTGTATTTTTTGGGCTATTTTGGGCCAGATTCACTTAGAATCAGTCATGAATTCCTTAATCATTCCAAAGTCACATGGATTTTGACATCAACATTGATATTTTTATACATTCTAACCAATGTATTTAAGGAGTTACTCTCACTCCTTTCCTCATCCCAACTGTAATATTAGATCAAATTGATATATAGGATACTAGTTTGCATCTCTTTGTTTAATAGTGTTCCGTTCTCTATAAGTATGAGACGCATATCAATTACACTTTCTCATGATCCATTGGATAGTTCTAAATTCAACCTATATAGTTCACCTAGATTTATATGATATTTTGTTACTATAATATATGTATTGGAAATATCAGACCTAGTAAATAGCATGACATATATGATAGATCCATAATATAAGAGTATGTGGTTATAATCACCATATTAATATCTTTCTATGACATATAAATGTATTCATGGAGATATCTATTCCATGTGACATTGGAAAAAATTATCTTTTTAACTATTACAACCTTTGATTTCCAATACCTTGTCAGTATGTGTACATTGACTTGGTGTAACGCCCCGGCCCTAGTTACCCAGAGTCGGTGCATTATTACATAACATTGGCATGATCACGAGAAAGATCAAGTCTCGAAATACTGATTTGTTTAGTATCCTTTGAATAACTAGATACATCCATAAATTTTTACATTACATCATAAAAAAACATCTTGCCTTCATATCCCCTCATACTATCCCTGCAGGTCATTCATAAATTACTTCTTCATAATCCTGGGAAAAATAAAACATTGAAAGGGGTGAGCTCGGATGCTCAGTAAGGATAACATTATAGCAGAAGTTTTCATAAATAAGCATAATCACTTAAGGAAATTTATAACTAAAACAAAAGCCTTTTAAACTTGAACTTCAGCATAAAATGGCAAAGGTAAAATGAAATAATGCCATTTACTTACTCACATGGATATTCTACTAGTCGAATGATCACATGAAATATCAATAACCACTTTCATAATGATGGAATGCATAATGCCAGACTATCATAACCACATAGCCAAGGCCTCGTGCCAAGACTACAAATAAGATTTTGCCAAGGCCTTGTGCCAAGACACTAGTTTGTCTCATGAGACCTACCGATGCATCGAGGAGCTATAGAGGGCTCCACCCGTCACTTATTAAGTCTAATGCATTCCTCATATGAACAGGTTTAAACATAACATAAACATTCGTATTAAAACTAGCATACGAAATGTCAATACTTTTACCACAAACCATGAATGGTATAAAAATAGCACATCCACAGTCAAACATAACTCATTCGATACAATATGGAAGATTGTATTGTATCACATTGACCTCAATCATGAATAATGAAGGATGTTGACATAGATGAAAATAATTATCACAACTATTTGAGAGAAATATCCCCCTTTTCTTGAAAACTTTTAAAAGTCACACTATTTGTCAAGAAAACATTCAAAAATAGATTTTTGAATCAATGTGTCCCATACCACTTTGAAACTTTTTTTAAAAGGTGTTTTAATTTCTAAACTTTAATGTCCATATAAATAAATCCATAAAACCATTTTTAAAATATGGACATTAATGAGCATGATTTAGAAGAATAATTCTTTAAAACATTTTAAAATGGTATTTTGGTTAGAGTTTCTAACCAAAAGAGAGACACTTGAATAAAAATAATAGAGGTAATAAAAACATTGTAATATCATGAGAATAAAGGGGATTTATGATATACTATGTCAAAGTACATTATATACACCACATAAAAGTGATTTGGTGTATATCAACAAAGAAGTCTCAATGGAATGTAAGTTGAGATGAAATATCTCATAAAGGCCATATCCTTAGGTTAAGGATAAATCAACAACATAATTATGTGTGAAAAATATAAATACACTAAATATGATTGGATATTAAGTGTAAAACAATAAAAAGATATTCACACATATTTTTGTAAAAACAACACCAACGAATTGGATGTTTAACTCACAAATGGTGAATGAGTTAAAATTACTCGTATCAAATTCATATCAATGACTTGAGAATTTTCAATGGAGTGATTATGTGTATCAAAAGTATATCCACAGGAAGGGGAGTGGAGATTATGACATAATTAAATGAATAGTGATTCCACACATAATCTTGGGGTAATATAATCAATGAAATATGCGTAAAGCCAAATGAGTGGAAATTGAAATCTCAAATTCCCTTATCGATTAGGTAACTTACGAAACAAACACCCATGAAAGAAAGATCATACCATGATGATGTAAATACCCATAAAATAAAGTATATTACACAGTGAATACAATCATGGGCAGTACACATACACCACATGCAATAATTAAGTGGTGAACAATGGAATTCTCACGAAATTAAGAGTGAGTTAAGAAACCCCTTACCACGTTAATCAACTGAGTCGTATGTCCAAAAGTTAGTAACCACCAAATTATTTACAGAATAACATGAATATAAATAGAATCATGATAATATATATCAAATGGCAGTACACAATACACCACTATCAATAATTTAGTGGCGAACAATGGAAATCTCACGGAATTGAAAGTGAGATGAGAAAATCCCTTACTTTGTACTTTTTCCTTTGTCGATGGTAGGTTTACCTCCTGTATAATGGTGAAATAATTGTTATTGAATAATACAAGAATAATTTACTTTAATATGATATCATATATGATCTTTTAACATTGATTTGTTAATAATATCTTAGAATTATCGTCATTTCGGGTGTTAACGGGTTCATTTTACTTTGTATTCTTTGTTATGTGAGCCATATTCGTTATTAATGGGATGTATATTATTCATATCCAGAATGATATCAAGTCCTTAGATACTATTTTTAAATCATCAAATTATAATTATACTTGAATGAATATGATGGATAATGAATCTCATCGCGTTCGTGGAGACGGTAATCCGTACATACGCACTAGTGACAATATCATTCTTTTGATATTAAAATAATATATAATTGGATGTTATATCATATATACAGAATCCTTATCATGTTATATTTATTATTTACATGAGTTACACATCATTATTATACCCATCCAAATAATAATATATTGAATAACAATTACACCACAACGTGGAGACGGTAAGCCGTACGTACGCACGTATGGTGACATGTTCTTCAAAGGATGGATAGAATACTGAATATGGTTGTAACATATTTATAATAACATCACAGTATATATATGATTCTGGATTTATTATTTTATAATGGTAATAACAAAGAAAGAGGAAGTGGAAGAAGAAAGGAACTTGAAAAGGGTTGGTGAAAACATTACCTCCTCTTCGGGTTCTTCCTTTTGATTTGATCAAAAGGGATCATTAGGTTGGCTTTCTGATCAAACTAAGGCCTCTAGGTTGTAGTGAGGGAAGTTTGGAGAGTATTTGAGCAGGGTTTGGCCGAACCAAATGGCTTTGATGGTGTGAAGAAATGATAAGGAGGAGTGCCCTTTTATAAGGAGGGTGAGGGGCACCTTTGGAAAAGCTAGAAATATTAATTTATAATTAATTCATATTCGGTTTCTAATGACTCCAAAGTTGAATATTCAAAGGTTAAGGTGGGTATTGGTCGAAAACAACTCAAAAAATAGAATTTATACAGGTTTGGGTACTTATATTAACTTTATCATTAAGTATTAACTCTAAGTTAATTAGTTTCGCTTTTACAATGTCTATTTGTATTTTTATATAATATGGTTAATAAACGTACTAAATACATCCAAGAGACCCCCAAGTGGTCCATTAATGATGCAACAATCATGATGTAAGTCTCTTGGCCGAACCTTAGATTTTTAGGAATTTAATATCAAATAATAATATAATATTTGTTTTAAGAACTCTTTTATGTCAATTTAGACACTATTCAATAGTTGATTTTTTTGAAACTCATAAAAGATTGATTACTTAAAAAAAGGAAATTAAATAAATCCTAATATATCATATTATCCTATAAAATTATTTGAATTCATTAAAAGTTTCATATTATATTTATTTGGGTATTTATAATATCAATTATTTTAATTTTTCACTATAATAGTAATTAATTCATCATCATTGTGTCATAAATAAAATAGATTTTTTAATGTCTAAAAATTATAAATAAAATAGTATTATGTATTAAATCTTGTTATCTTTCTAATGAATATTTATAATCTAAAATCCAACATATATAACCCTATGTAACAATTGTTTTGCTAATGGATATATTCTTGTGTCATTTGTGTATTCATTTTAACTTAATTAAAATAAAGTGTCATTATCACTTACAAGTGGATCCATGGGGTCCCAAAATCGACCCAAAGATGCACAGGTTCGACCATGTATCAACCAATAGGGTTAAGACACATTTAAGGGTAATTTATTATTATTATAATATTATTTTTTAACCCTTATTTACCAGATTTACCCTTAACCATGGTAAATAAAATATTTACCGCAGTAATTATTCAAAATGTCTAAAAATAAAAGTTACCTATTTACACAATTTGAACATCCTGATTCCAAATATGGAATCCATTTTCCTAAATACAAAACACATAAGTGGCAGAAATTAATTTAAAATTAATTCCTGCTGTCAAAACAAAAAGCGTGTTTTTAAGAGATAATAACTATCAAAAGATTGACACTTGTTTATGTTCGGTTTAATTGTAAAATTATGTCCAATGACCAACATTATATTAAATGGAAAAAATATATTCTAAATATACTTTAAAACTACTAAAATTCATAATGTATCACTATTAATTATTTTTATTAAAAAAGTTGTTTTTAATTAAAATTTAGTAATTTTCACTATTCATCAAAATATGAAAGTTATCCGAAAAGTACCAAAATTTCACCTTAGGATAAATTCGATATTCCGAATCCAAAAATAAAGTCCATTTTAAAATATAAAATATATATTATTTCAAAAAGTAGGTATTACTATTCATAACGGCTAGTTTAATTGGTTGTGGTGTGTTAGAACTCGGTGTTGCGTACAACACACGCTATCACATTAATCAAAGAGAAGCGCACCGTAGAAGCTTGGGGTGTTACATTATCCCCTCCTTCAATAAATTGCGTCCTCGCAATTTGAAATTGTTCTTCGAAAATAAAAGGTTGAAAATAGAAAATATATTTGTGGGAAAACCCACATCGGAAATTGGGTTACTAAAATTCAGTCTTAATATGAGGAAAAGAGAAATGAAAGGGTCACCATCAAATTATGATATCGATTAGGAGAACATGTGTGGTAATTAGAGACATATAATTGGAGGAAAAACGTAAATATTTATAGGTAGTGATTGAGGTCATCAATTACAAACAAGTATAAAATTGAGGTCCTTAAACTCATCAATCTATGATGATTTGAAATACTATCGGTCCAACAAAACATAGGGTATTGGGATAACACATTTTTGACGTTTCAAAATATCTTAGTTGAAATCCCACATCGAAAAATGAATTAATGAGGCCTCTATTTAAAATAAAGAGTAGAAAGTATGAAGATTACTGAAAATAACACATACTAGGGTTCCATGTAGGAAAATATGGATATGGAAGAGGAATCTAAGCATCAATTATCTGATGGAGAGTGGTAGAGAACATGGCTATTAAAAGGCCAACAATCACAAAGCCAAAAATTAGTGATGATTTAAGGTACCATCTAGGAAAACATTTTTTTTAAAAGTTACATTACATAAGGAAGAGGAATTCATTTATGATATTGACTAAGAACATTATGAGATATTCTTAAATTTTAAGTAGATTTTCATTCTTTAATAAATTTCCACCACTAACTCAATTTTTTTTAAACGATGAGTATTCAAGAAGACTTGGTCACACTGGAAGAGATAGAATAAAATTCTATAGAATCACATGATCCATGGAGGATAAACCATATATTTATATTGTCTTTGAAGATTAATCAAAACCAAAATGGTTAGTGAATGATCTAATGATCCCCCAAAAGGATATTCATTGAGATAAATATGCACTAATCTTAATTTCTAAAATTAAACCAACAATACCCCAAAGTTAAATAGATACCATTAAATAACCAATTGTCCTTAAAATCCTTTAATATAATCCAAACTAATATTGAAACCCATAACATAGAAGAATTTGATTATGTAGTCTACCATGTTACGTTGTATCTCCAAATGACATCAAATACTCTTAAAGTCACATACTTAAAAGTAATTAACATCATCACATATTCTCTATTATAGGTTAATCATTTCCATAAATAACCCAAATCACTATAAATCAACAATAAAAACGTAGATAAAAATCCACCATTACTCTACAAATGAAACCTCATTGTATTCTATTTTCCTTGGGCATATAGTGTTCCTAACAAAACGAACATCTTCCAAAATAACATTTATCACTTAATCACCAAATCATTTTCCTATACCAAGGGTATTCATTTGATAAGACATAAGAACCCAAATCATCTTATTATTGATCAATAAAATCATTTAACAAAAAAAAATAGTCACACTAACCAGGGACTTCACGTAGTCCAGTGGTAGGCAATAAATCCCAATCGCACTTTGGTTGTGGGTTCGATTCCCACAGCTTTGTCCGACGCGACGGGTTGTCACACGGTCTACGTGTTGTCCTTTTTCAAAAACTATATTTTATAATATTACCAAAATGAGATAAATTCCTCAAAATAACATAATTTAACCACAAATGTTATATCATACTTTGCATTTTCATCCCAAATTATAATAACTTATCATTTTCTCAAACCCCAATGATCATATAAAACAAAATGGTTATTTATACCTATATCCACAAGAGAAGAGACAATTATTCCTCAAATATCATTCTCACATGGCAAACTGCGGGGTTACAAATACAAGAGAAAATTATTCCAAAGTAAACCCATCAACAAGGAGTGCTAATACTTTTTAAATTTTTCTCCAACCATTTATTTCCACATAGCTTCTTCTTTGACCAATAAAATATCCTATAGAATAGGACATTCACTCGGGTAATGGCCAGGTCCCCTACATTTACGGCAAATGACTGTAAATGGACTCTTGGGACCATTTTTATCTTCTTCTATAGTACTCTTCATTTTTCTTCGGCAATTCTTCACTTTATGTCCTTCCTTCCCGCACGTAAAACATTTCGTTGTCCCATTGAGACACTTTCCTGGGTGTCTCTTTCCACATTTCCTGCATGATGAAAATTGAGGTTTCATTTCTCCATGGTCTCCATTGCTGGAGATCTTATCATTTATCACCTTTCTCTTCCTTGTTGAGTCTGGGAGTTGGTTAATATATATGTTGTTGATCATATTTTTGGAAAACTGATTTGGCATAAAGACGATATCTTTTACGCCTATCAACATTTAATTTTGTTGCTCATTGCCACCACCGTTCCCACCTTGTACATCATTCTCAAAGTCACTATGACTTCCTTGGAATCCCGCCATTGACTAAAACCAGAAAGCATGGTGTGAGTAATAGTAGTCGTAAAATCATTTAGAGATTAAAATTTCACCATATTCTCAATTTGAAACATATTAGGATTAACCAAGGTCATTTACTCTCATCATATGTATATATTACTTAAATCAGTTTGTAAAGAAAATGCAAATTATCCTAAGCATATCCCCCGGGAGTGTCGTAACCAAGAGTGCAGCAAGGCCCGTTGTCGTGCACCAGTTCCCGTTCGAGTCTAGCTCAAAGCGGTGTTTTCGGGTTTTATCCCTAGGTACATCTGTTCCAGAGCCGCCTCTACCTGCTCGTATCCAGACAGGGATGTATTGCTCGGAAAAATGAAAAAAACTCTACAATACCAAAATTCTAGGAAGTTCTTTTATACTAATCCTAAAAGTTCATCTTAGGTCTACGTGCTCTAATCAGAGTTTATCTAAATCTAGCTACCAAGGTTTGTACTAAACCTCTCTCTGATACCAACTGTAACGCCCCGACCCTAGTTACCCAGAGTCGGTGCATTATTAAAGAACATTGGCATGATCACGAGAATGATCAAGTCTCGAAAGACCAATTAGTTTAGTAGCTTTGGAATAACTAGATACATCCATAAATTTTTACATTACATCATAAAAAAACATCTTGTCTTCATATCCCCTCATACTATCCCTGCATGTCATTCATAAATTACTTATTCATAATCCTGGGAAAAATAAAACATTGAAAGGGGTGAGCTCGGATGCTTAGTAAGGATAACATTATAGCAGAAGCTTTCATAAATAAGCATAAACACTTAAGGAAATTTATAACTAAAACAAAAGCCTTTTAAACTTGAACTTCAGTATAAAATGGCAAAGGTAAAATGAAATAATGCCATTTACTTACTCACATGGATATTTTACTAGTTGAATGATCACATGCAATATCAATAACCACTTTCATAATGATGGAATGCATAATGCCAGACTATCATAACCACATAGCCAAGGCCTCGTGCCAAGACTACAAATAAGATTTTGCCAAGGCCTTGTGCCAAGACACTAGTTTGTCTCATCAGACCTACCGATGCATCGAGGAGCTATAGCGAGCTCCACCCGTCACTTATTAAGTCCAATGCATTCCTCATATGAACAGGTTTAAACATAACATAAACATTCGTATTAAAACTAGCATACGAAATGTCAATACTTTTACCACAAACCATGAATGGTATAAAAATAGCACATCCACAGTCAAACATAACTCATTCGAAACAATATGGAAGATTTTATTGTATCACATTGACCTCAATCATGAATAATGAAGGATGTTGACATAGATGAAAATAATCATCATAACTATTTGAGAGAAATATCACCCTTTTCTTGAAAACTTTTAAAAGTCACAGTATTTGTCAAGAAGACATTCAAAGATAGATTTTTGAATCAAAGTGTCCCATACCACTTTGAAACAATTTTAAAAAGGAGTTTTAATTTCTAAACTTTAATTTCCATATAAATAAATCCTTAAAACCATTTTTAAAATATGGACATTAATGAGCATGATTTAGAAGAATAATTCTTTAAAACATTTTAAAATGGTATTTTGGTTAGAGTTTCTAACCAAAAGAGAGACACTTGAATACAAATAATTGAGGTAATAAAAACATTTTAATATCATGAGAATAAAGGGGATTCATGATATACTATGTCAAAGTACATTATATACACCACATAAAAGTGATTTGGTGTATATCAACAAAGAAGTCTCAATGGAATGTAAGTTGAGATGAAATATCTCATAAAGGCCATATCATTAGGTTAAGGATAAATCAACAACATAATTATGTGCGAAAAATATAAATACACTAAAAATTATTGGATATTCAGTGTAAAACAATCAAAGTATATTCACACATATTTTTGTAAAAACAACACCAACGAATTGGATGTTTAACTCACAAATGGTGAATGAGTTAAAATTACTCTTATCAAATTCATATCAATGACTTGAGAATTTTCAATGGAGTGATTATGTGTATCAAAAGTATATACACAGGAAGGGGAGTGGAAATTATGACATAATTAAATGAATAGTGATTCCACACATAATTTTGGGGTAATATAATCAATGAAATATGCGTAAAGCCAAATGAGTGGAAATTGAAATCTCAAATTCACTTATCGATTAGGTAACTTACGAAACAAACACCCATGAAAGAAAGATCATACCATGATGATGTAAATACCCATAAAATAAAGTATATTACATAGTGAATACAATCATGGGCAGTACACATACACCACATGCAATAATTAAGTGGTGAACAATGGAATTCTCACGAAATTAAGAGTGAGTTAAGAAACCACTTACCACGTTAATCAACTGAGTCGTATTTCCAAAAGTTAATAACCACCAAATTATTTACAGAATAACATGAATATAAAGAGAATCATGACAATATATATCAAATGGCAGTACACAATACACCACTTTCAATAATTTAGTGGCGAACAATGGAAATCTCATGGAATTGAAAGTGAGATAAGAAAATCCCTTACTTTGTACTTTTTCCTTGGTAGATGGTAGGTTTACCTCCTGTATAATGGTTAAATAATTGTTATTTAATAATACAAGAATCATTTACTTTAATATGATATCATATATGATCTTTTAACATTGATTTGTTAATAATATCGTAGAATTATCGTCATTTCGGGTGTTAACGGGTTCATTTTACTTTGTATTCTTTGTTATGTGAGCCATATTCGTTATTAATGGGAGGTATATTATTAATATCCATAATGATATCAAGTCCTTAGAAACTATTTTTAAATCATCAAATTATAATTATACTTGAATGAATATGATGGATAATGAATCTCAACGTGTTCGTGGAGACGGTAATCCGTACATACGCACGAGCGACAATATCATTTTTTTGATATTAAAATAATATATAATTGGATGTTATATCATATATACAGAATCATTATCATGTTATATTTATTATTTACATGATTTACACATCATTATTATACCCATCCAAATAATAATATATTGAATAACAATTACACCACGACGTGGAGACGGTAAGCCGTACGTACGCACGTATGGTGACATGTTATTCAAAGGATGGATAGAATACTGAATATTGTTGTAACATATTTATAACAACATCACAGTATATATATTATACTGGAGTTATTATTTTATAATGGTAATAACAAAGAAAGATGAAGTGGAAGAAGAAAGGAACTTGAAAAGGGTTGGTGAAAACATTACCTCCTCTTCGGGTTCTTCCTTTTGATTTGATCAAAAGGGATCCATAGGTTGGCTTTATGATCAAACTAAGGCCTCTAGGTTGTAGTGAGGAAAGTTGGGAGAGTATTTGAGCAGGGTTTGGCCGAACCAAGGGGCTTTTAAGGTGTGAATAAATGATAAGGAGGAGTGCCCTTTTATAAGAGGGGTGAGGGGCACCTTTGGAAAAGATAGAAATATTAATTTATAATAAATTCATATTCGGTTTCTAATGGCTCCAAAGTTGACTATTCAAAGGTTAAGGTGGGGATTGGTCGAAAACAACTCAACCAATAGAATTTAGACAGGTTTGGGTACTTATATTAACCTTATATTTAAGTATTAACTCTAAGTTAATTAGTTTCACTTTTACAATGTCTCTTTGTATTTTTATATAATATGGTTAATAAACCTACTACATACATCCAAGAGACCCCAAAGTGGTCCATTAATGATGAAACTATCATGATATAAGTCTCTTGGACGATCCATAGATTTTTAGGAATTTAATATCAATTAATAATATAATATTTGTTTTAAGAACTCTTTTATGTCAATTTTGACACTATTCAATAGTTGAATTTTTTGAACCTCATAACAGATTTATTACTTCGCAAAAAGTCGATTAAAACAATAATAATATATCATATTATCCTATAAAATTAGTTTAATTCATTAAAAGTTTCATATTATATTTATTTGGATATTTATAATATCATATATTTTAATTTTTTACTATTATAGTAATTACTACATCATCATTGTGTCATAAATAAAATAAATTTTTTAATGTATAAAAATTATAAATAAAATATCATTATGTAGTAAATATTGTTATCTTTCTAATTAATATTTATAATCTAAAATCCAACATATATAACCCTATGTAACAATTTGTTTGCTAAAAGATATATGCTTGTGTCATTTTTGTATTCATTTTAACTTAAATAAAATAAAGTGTCATTATCACTTACAAGTGGATCTATGGGGTCCCAAAATCGACCCAAAGATGACCATGGTCGACCATGTATCAACCAATAGGGTTAATACACGTTTAAGGGTAATTTATTATTATTATAATATTATTTATTAACCTTTATTTACCAGATTTACCCTTAACCATGGTAAATAAAATATTTACCGCAGTAATTATTCAAAATGTCTAAAAATAAAAGTTACCTATTTACACAATTTGAACATCCTGATTCCAAATATGGAATCCATTTTCCTAAATTCAAAACACATAAGTGGCAGAAATTAATTTAAAATTATTTACCGCTGTCAAAACAAAAAGCGTGTTTTTAAGAGATAATAACTATCAAAAGATTGACACTTGTTTATGTTCGGTTTAATTGTAAAATAATGTCCAATGACCAACATTATATTAAATGGTTAAAATATATTCTAAATATACTTTAAAACTACTAAAATTCATAATTTATCACTATTAATTATTTTGATTAAAATGTTGTTTTTAATTAAAATTTAGTAATTTTCACTATTCATCAAAATATGAAAGTTATCCGAAAAGTAACAAAATTTCACCTTAGGATAAATTCGATATTCCGAATCCAAAAATGAAGTCCATTTTAAAATATAAAATATATATAATATCAAAAATTAGGTATTACTATTCATAATGGCTAGTTTAATTGGTTGTGGTGTGTTAGAACTCGGTGTTGCGTACAACACACGCTATCACATTAATCAAAGAGAAGTGTATCGTAGAAGCTTGGGGTGTTACACTTGGTTAAAGTATCCCATTATATATATTATAATATATATTGCCACCAAGAACACAGTTTACCCCAAAAAATCAATCCTTGGAGTGTTACATTCAATATTTTCTTAATTATCTATAAAGATAAAAAATATTTTACATATATCAAAAATATTTCTTTAGAAAACTATGGAACTCCCACTAACTACTTGTAGAAACATTGAAACCATTCATTCTAAATGAATATTCTATGATCATTGATATTGTTTCGAACCCTAAATGGATCCTTTAAACTTTTATCCCATAATAACATTCTTTTATATTACTAAACCTTTTTAATAATTCCATAAAGAAGTCCCCTTGAGGTCCTATTCAAGGAAGCTAACCTTGACTTATAAAGACTAATCTAATGATTATAGAATGTTTCTTTGAAAATTTGAATTCTAATGGATTTAAGCATGAATAACTAGTATAACTAAACAAGCGTTATTGGTACCATGATTTTCCAACCCATGTTTAATTTCACTTTAATAACCACCAATGGATTTACATCAATTCAATAAACTACCAAAATATAGAGTTGATTTTAGCACATGGAATCTATTTGTCCTAAATTTATATTTACTTGTAAATTTATATTTTTTATATTTACTATATACCATATGATAATGATTAATTATTATCATTGAATAATATATTACCTTGACATGGTTACCATAAAAACATATTTATTGGTTTTATACATTATTACATAGTGCGTGTCTCTAGATGACTCCCTTTTCAAAATATCTTATGGAATTATTTACTTTCCCAAATCCTTGAATTTATCCAAGTCTACATTTCTCCCAATGAAAAAATAGAGATGTACACCCTTTTATATAATTATAGTCTTTTAATTGAATATAAATTTTATTTATTAGGCATTTATATAATATCCTATATATATTTTAGGATAATTATAGCGATTTAGTTTATGTATTTCTTGATGAGAGTTTGTTTATTGACTTCTTATTAAGAAAATATATGTATCTAAATGCATGTTTTGTAACATAATGGATTTATTTCGTACTATAAATCATATGATATCCATTTATCATTATAATTACCACATGTTTATGGTTTAACATTTTTATTTTCAAAATATGTATAAAAAATATAATGGAAGAATTTTTATGACTTATAAGTCTCATAATTAATCATTCTTATACTTATGTTATGGGTATAAAGTGTATAGAAAAATGAGAATTTACAAATAAATACCATCTACATTTTAGTGATCAATTAATTCATGTAAGGATCACCATTAATCAATTATTTACTAACATTTTAGGATTGATGTGTATTAGGAAATGTGAGTTTTTGGAATAAATCAACTCTACATTTTTATGATCGATGAATGCTTGGTTATGATATTGTTTGGATCACAAGACTAATGCATCTCATATATTCTCAATAAGAATATTCGTTTATTTACTTTTACATTCCATCATTTTCTTAAATTAATCTCATGAAAAACATGAATCTACCACTGGATTCTACTTGAAACAGTTCACAAGTATCTTGTTGAACTAGTTATAAAATCTATATGGATTTATCAACATTAATTCTCATTTTTACATGGTCAATATACCTTATAAGAAATGATATCAAATAACTAATATTGTTTATCTCGTTAAGATTCTATATACCATTATTATTATTTCCTTGAAATTTTATTTTTTATTTACTTGAAAAAGTTTTACCTTTCCACAACAGGGAATTATTGATTCTTACATTTTATATTAATCATTTATTACTGATGATTCAAGTATTATTGAACTATTATTTGAGTATGATACACCAAAAAAATATAAATTACAAAAATATATAATGTATCAATATGTTAAATGAACACACGTGATAAATATTTTGGTTATAATCAATGTAAAATTATATTTTAACAAGATTCAATCAAATTAACAAAAGAGAAGTCAGGCTCTTCTCACTACTAACATAGGAACCATCTTTCCTCAACTACATCGATAATTCAATTTACTTATTTTAAAGTTATTGAACATTATTAGTTAATATTATTGGATAAAAATGTGTGTCACATATATAGTATCTAATACTCATGAATTATGATAGAAATACTACATGAAATGAGGAATATACATGAAGCTAAATCCTCTTCTTGCCTCTAGTTCAATTCATTGTAGTTTCTCTTCCAGTGACCTTTATTTCCACATGAAATTTATTTAGTAACATTTCTGATGCAATCCATCTTTACCTGTGTCTTATTTGAAATATGTTGTAAAATATCCATTTACTCAAAAATAGTTATGGGTTCTTAAACTTTAAATTTCAATTTAATCGCCATAAGAACTAGATATTAAACTTTTTTAAGTACTTATCAACTTGGTGAAACTAACACAAAAGATATTAAAGAAACTTCTTGATACTATTTGTTTAATAATCCTAAAAAACATTAACTGGTTAGTAAGGATTATATAATGGGATGTTCTAAAATCTCGCGATTCATATTTTTATTTGCACATGTTCTATGTAAAAATAACACCATTAATTTGATGCTTCAGTAGCGGCATGCAAATTTCTAATAGATGATAAAAAATGGTAAAAAAATCCATGTATTGATTTTTTCATTAAAACTCATTAGACATTAATTATATTTTTATGATATAAACATCAAACTAATCATCCATGAGTCTCCTAGAAGCTTTAATTTCTACCTTGCTTCTTAAGTTGGCTCAATTGATAGTAGGGACTCTAACACATATAATTTACTTTCATATCATATAATTATGTGCAAGGTCTTATAATACTTTTTTTAAATTAGTTATGGTTAGGACATTATCTTTTTCCATAATTTATCATAGTGTTTTTGTGGAATCACTTTCCAATATTATACAACAAAACAATATAATATTAGTACTTTTGTCTTGATTATAAATTATTATATATTAAAAATATATTTATATTAAATGTATCCCAATATATTATGAAATCCTAGTAGCTCTCCAAAATAGATTTAGAATACTCAGTCACTTGAGTATTCTAGTGGGAAGGATTCTTAAAAAACTCTCTGCATAGACTAAGATATGGATACACCACTACATAGAGAGTTTCAAGGTAGTATCCTTTTGTCTAGAAAATTTCTATTGTCTCATAGATCCTTGAACTATTGAGTGAAGTCTCAAATTTTTTAAATAGTAACCTTGAATTACTTAAAACTTTTCATCTAAAAGTACACTAATATATATTTAGAAATTTCTTTAATTCCAATTTTACTTAAGTTGACCAATCACCATTTTTAGAACTCTTTAAAAGGAGGAGGCACCCTCAACAATGGTTGAAGAGAACCTCATACTATGGTTTTGTTCAAACATAAGTGATGGATGATGTTATCATCTTAATATTTAATTTGAATAATTTTAAATCATTTTCGATGAATGAAATACTTTTTTCTATTTTACTTGTTTGTTATATGTGATTTCACTCACAAATTAACCATGCTTTAAATAGAAACATTTATTAAATATTATTATGATTTTATTGATGTAAGGTCATTTATTATTCTGTGTGATCATGTAAACATTACACATTGAAAAAAATAATAAATCATGCATAAAAAAATAAAAATAGAATTATCATGAGCATTTTTCTAATGTTTCGTCAATCATGTGGTAATTGATCAACCAAGTCCCTAGGTGCAATCCAGAGTTATGACTGTTTCAAGTTATAGTGACCATCCCATCCAACGCAGCTAGACCCATCTGGTATTTCATCATATATGAATGAAATTTATATCTCACTTTATCATAATCACTATACACAAATAATCACACATTGTTGGGGGGATCGTAGAAATGTGGGACACAAAAGAAGAAAATTACTCAAGGACACAAAATCCCTTACACATATAATGATTTGTTAGTGATGATGCAAAAATTTTAATTCATTAATTAATTATTACAAAAATTGGTACCTTGCAATAAATAAATAAATTAATAAAATACCATACAGAAATTGGTCAGTCTTTCTAATAATCAATCGATATGAAATAAAATTGAAAAATAAAATTTATTTTGTAGATAAATCGACTCAAGGAAATTAATTATGAATTAAAATAAAATAAAATAATTTTAATTCATAGTTTTCTTATCACACAGTTCAAAAACTATTTTTATAAAATTTAATATAAATTTTTTATTTATTTGGACATATTGGGTATTTAAAACCCCCCATAAGGGTTTTAGGTGGGCTGAGCATGGTCGAACCGACTTGGTCTAGACCAGGGTGACCTAACTAAGTGGCCATGTTGTGGATAACATGCAATGTTCAACCTGGGAGTGCCCAAAATTTATTTTTGAAAAATATAATTTTATACTTTTTAATATTAGGTAGTACATATGGAATTGTCTTCCCCCTTTGACTTGTCCCCCCAATCAGTGGGGGTGCGCAGTAGCTACAAGGGTATAAAATCCTCCCACTATATAATATATTTTTGTATCCTATAGTTAACATTATATGCTTGTTCCTCCAATTTTTTAATTTTATCTAGCACATTTTAATCCAATTCCAACATGTACTATTCACCTAAAAGTACTATTCACCCATGGGGTACTGTTCACCCATGGGATGATATGCCATGGATGAAAATATCCTTACTTTTGGGAAGACTATAGACACAAATATATATAATACGATTTTAATATAAAATTTAAGCCTAAAAATTCAATATTTTATCTTTTTATTGTTATATATTAGCCATCCAACCTTTTATCAATGTGTTGTTAATACGATCTAGACCATAACAATAAACTCTAACTGAATTCCTATTTTATTTTAATTAAACTTAGGCAATAACATGATCACTATGATACCAATTTTTGACACTGAAAACATAGATGAAGTCTAAAACATGGTAAATTAATATATTTATCACTATATCGAATGTTGTAATGTCATAATTTTTTAAGATCCACCTGATGATCAACCCAATGATCTTGTTCAATTTAATTAAGTAATGAAAAAAATCAAAACCATACCTCGTTAAATTTTAAAAAAAAATTCATTCCACTCTTCATTGGTGATTGTTTATCAAAGAAAATGAATATAAAACCTTCTAGATTGTGAAAATATTCTTCAAAAAGTTAATTTATCATTGATATTTAAAATATGAATGCTAGTGTATAGATTTGAAGATGCATTTTATGGTGACATGATCACATAAGAACCATTTCATTAATTCAAGAGGGAGTTCTTGGATCAATGTTCCCCAAACCTCCCTATATCTCTCTATAACTTGAGATAGATGAGGGATAACCTCTCAAATTCATGGGATAAAGTAGTTCCATATAATTTGGGTGAACTAGTATATATATAATTAGATTATAACTTTTTAAAATTACATTCGTTCCTTTTAACAAGTGTGAACTTATAAATAAACCCTTAATGACACTTATGACCTAGAAAACGTGTCACAATTTTCATAAATATATTATCACCTACTTGTAACATCAATAATATGTTTCATGATATTACAAAAATCATTAAATCAACCCATATGTACCATAAAATATTAAATGAACCTTGAATAATAAATATTCACTCAACAAATATTTTCCTTATATTCACTAAACAAATTGAAAATATAATGAGTTACTAAATTCAAAATTTATTATTATAAAATTGAATATTATTAAATTTATATATTTCTTATGATCGTTCAAATATAGAACTTAATTGAACACCATCATGGGGCCCACAGAGTACTAAACTCAAATTCATTAAAATTGATCATGATTTTGAACATGCTTTGTTTGTGACCCTCTAGTCCATTATCTAGAAAACAACGAGTCATACTCACTAACCACAAGTATTATCTAGTAACAAATAATTGTAGCAAAGGATATAAGGTTTTTTTATAGAAATGAAAAACTTCTATGAACATGCACCGTATAATATAATCTCATTGTATAGAGATATATCATGAATCAAGATGCAAAAATTATGATACCATGCTTAAGTTATTTATTTATTTTTTTAATGAACATTACAATTGTATTTTCCTTCTTCTATCATGACTATGGATTTAATAAAGGCACCTACATCTTTTTCAACTAGGACTAAGATATATATTCATTTTTAGAAGTCATAAATTATATATTAATCATTCAATCAAGTCCATATCACAAATAAAACACTCAACCAAACCTACCTTTCTACACCATAAATATCATGGTTTTCTTCTTGCATCAAAGTACTAAAACAAATGGTACAAATTGATATTGATCACAATTTGTGAGACTAATACGTATTCCTATAAATAGGACCACCCAGTGACACTTGAAACATGTGGTGTTCATATTGACAGGATAATTATCATGATATTCTCTACTTGAGATCTCCAAGTGTCAACTTAATGAGAAGAATTATCAATGGTTATAGGACCCCAATATCAGATATTTTATGCATCATCTATTTCCCATCATCATGTTAAATTTATACCATAAGGTATATTTTAAATATTACTTCCACAATATCTCTAGGATCTCATTATAGTTAGGAACTTATATAACAATTTTATATGACAATTAATATAATTAAACGACCACATAAATAGTTTATGTATATGCATTAAAACTATTATGGTAAGATAACATCATGTATAACTCTCTGTATAAATGATATGGTAATCAAAAATTAATATTCATGTCGGATCAAGGACACTTACACCATTACAAAAAACGAATCCAAGTTATACTTATTAAGGATTCAAAGGGAAAAATCATGGTAATTATTGATGTAAGTTCACTAAGATCTACTAATTTTACAGTTATTTTATTTTAATATGTACTGGAATATAAAATTATAGTCCTATTTTTATTCTTGAAGTTATTTTTTATTAATAATAACTTTTATGGAAAAAATTAAAAAACTTTTGTACATTTAAGAGAGGGTTATCACCCTAAAAAATACTAATAGAAGAATCCACTTAATTTTTGGAAATATCATTTATATTTATATATACATTAGAATAAATACTTTATTCTATATGAATTATAATATAATTGATGATCATCACATATTCTTGAATATTGGTATTCATAAAGTTAATTCTATTGTAAATCACCCATCATGGGAGTAATACCATGTTAAAAGTTCATTATTGATAGTAATTATTAATCTATCTTCTATAGTTTCCAAATACTCATAAGGAAAATCAATTTCATTCTTATCCACCTTAATGTATTAAATTTTTGAAAGCTTACCCAAGTCATTATATGCCTATTTCATGGGAAGAAATTATTTTAGAGATAAATTATTGATAATATTTTAGGAAATGTTAAAATTATTATTTTTATTCATACATTAGAAAAAAAATATTCATCGAAAGTTTCTTGAGATGTTCCAAGAAAGATTATTTTTAGATAATTTTTTAACTATCATCCTAATTATCTAAGAGTAGTCATTATGATTACTTGAATTTATAGAAGGAACTAAAACAAGGACATATGAATCCAAAAATATTTTTCCCTTCATATGAACATGAGTGATAATTTTTTTAGAGAAATCATGGTAGGAGATGTTAGATAATCCATTCTAGAATACTCTTGTTCTATATATAAATTTGAGAAGAAACCAGGGATTCATTCCTTCCCTCTATCACTGCCTTTTCCTATTATACAACCACAGGTGATGATCCATTTACCCCACATAACACTAAGAGAAATATTTGAAAACTAAAATTCTAACTATCAATTATGTATTAATATATCCTTCTTGGGTTGTTGAAACTTATTTGGGTAGTGGGTATATAAGAATAATAGAAAAATATATATTTTCTCTTAGAGTAGTTCCCCAATCAATAAGTTTTCAATTTATTGCTCATTAATTTATTTTAATATTTGATCCATTGATAATAATTAATTCTCGATGCCAATAATATATCTAATACTAATTTACAAAAAACTATATGAAGATGTCTGCAACTTTCTTAATGACATAGTCTATATCTCAACAAATATCTAGTAATGGGACAATAATAATTTTCTACTTTTATCACCAATTTTACCTATTTTCTATCCATAATAAAGATAAAAGGGTAAGGAATGAAATTGGATTGAAACATTTTAATAGTATATGTTATATTTTGGAATCCAATTTTATTTGGATGGTGTATCAAAAATAAAAAATATGATCGAGACTAAGTGTTTTTTCTTCTTGTAATTGTATCAATGTGTTTATTATTCTTGATATCATGGATTTAAATTAGTTATTTAACAAAGGAATAAAATATCTGAACCATTTTTTAATGAGTTATGTAATGAACATTCCCCATTTTTAACAAATCCATGTTTATTAGTGAAAATAGGTATACCCCCGATGCCCACCTCCAATAGGCCCTGAGTTGGTGACTATCATTGAGGGTATAATTCACAAAAATGGGAGGAATTACCTCATATTTTGAGGAACATATAATGAAAATATCCAATAAAATTAATAATATAAAATGAAACCCAATACCCCCTAATTCATGTAATTTCATATAGAATAAAATCTATAAAAAAATACCAAAAGGAAATGCTTACAACTGAGACTCTAATATTTTCTCCTAATATCGATAAAGAAATTTTCATATATATCTCAAAATCCCTCCTAGAAACCTGGAATATAGTTCTTTATATATGGATGATCATACATGTGTACTCAATATGATCCTCATCAAAACCTCTCATGCAAATGTGTTGGAATCATACTAGTTATTTAGTGAATAAATTACAGAATCAACATGCACCTAATCTAGGTCAACTATCACTCAAACGTAGTAAGGACCACTACTCCAATATTTCATCCTAGTATACTAACATAATATAGAAATAATATAGAAATAAGGTACCCCACAACCACTTCCCCACTTGGTTGGTGCTCTCACGCCTCAATGAAAAATTTCTTATGATTCCATCCCTTCTATAACTGTAATATCACAAGTCATATCCCACTTAAAAGCCATAATCCTCTTAAAATAGCCATTAAAACATCATTATCATATATCCACCACCACATAACATTCCTTAACCACATATCCCAACCTATCATAGTAGGGTAATGTGAACATGAAGGACATCAACCACATTCCCTCATACTACCATGCACATAACCCACCATGTAACATCATCAAGAGCACATAACCATGCCAATTAAAATATTTAATAGTAAAATTCTATGACAATATAAGTCATATGAATATAATTACAATGATACATCACAACCCATGACACACCTGGAAGGGAGAGTGGGGAAGATGGAGTAGTTATCCATTTATTCACTCATAAACCCAGATGTTAGGGAAAACACCCATACCAACAATATTTGGGAATTGGTAAGGTTATTTGACTTAGATGGGGTGCATCGTAAATAAAAATGAAAATAAAACATATATTATATACACCCACAATCCCAAACCAAGAGTTATAAGAAATCATTATTAAGTCTTACAACCATCACCACACAATCAATACAATTCACTACAAATCACTGCCATCTCTACAACATAAACTAGCCCCACCTTCCACAAAAATTAACTATAACAATATTCATAGTCTCTCATTTAAGAATATAATTATATGTTTATAGATTTACCATTTACCATCCATATTAAATTCATTATACCATTAATTTATCCATATTTATTTCCAAATAATTTATTATCTATCACCCATTTTCATCATAGACGTAACCTGTTCATTTCAAACATTAATAGTTCATTTACAACTTATTATTATAATATTATATCCCAATTACCATTTAAATATTCCTAATTTCCAATAATATTCTATACCACCAAGCATCTATAAAACAGAAGCACAATAACTATCTAATCACTACAACAACAGCCACATGAGAAAACCACCACTACTTCCACCACAACACACTTAGTTTCCATATAACTATTTATTCCACCATTTGAAACCACATAACAAACCATCCACCACTACCATATCAGTGACCAATTCTCTCCTTACCACCTAGGGGAAATAATCCACAACAATCCACTACCAAAACCACACTAATATGAACATATATAACATAACCAAAATATAAAACCACATAAAAAAACATAATTAACCAGATAAAAGAATAAATTTTAATAATTATTTCATGTAAAATATTTTTGGATAATTTAATCACCATTACCAAAATTTAAAAATTTCCAAATGACTATTTCATTACAATATTTAAATGATTCTCCTTTTATGGGAGGTTATTTGTAATTACCCGCCAATTATCATTGGCTTGAGAGTGTAACGAGTCATTACATGGCCTTAAGATACATCCCCAAGGTGCCAAAGGCTGGCAATAAATGCTGAAGGGTTTCAAAATACTTAGGGGACAATTTACCCTTTAAATGAAAACAACCAACCAAGAGATCAACTAGATAAAAATCTTTAAGCAACCACTATATGATGCATGATGTAAAAACAAAACAACTCAACCATTAATTTTATCAAAAACCAACCAAAAGTACCATAGTGAAAACCGACATTAAACATCAGAGTAAACAACGGGAAGACAACTCAAAGACTACTAGAAAATAACCCAACTCCTTGCCCCACAAGCTCCAAGCTCCAACATCGTGAACCAACCCAAGTATCAGAAAGCAGTGCTCTAAACATGTGACACTTTACCTTTGCCAACGTCCCGGTATATGACATCTGCAAAAACACCAATGTGCCAAAGCAGGGGGCCAGTAATTAAACTCAGTAGGTTTTCCCTGATGACTTCCAAAACCATGCCTCTAGGATAAAACATGTTAGAACATTTATATAAAACAATTTATATAAAACAATTCTAAAAACAGTTCATAATATAACAAGTTCCATGTCAAACCCATTTTCCAACAAAACTCATCTTTCTCAAAGAAAGAAAACAATTAAATTTCTCAATTTCATTCAAATTTCCTTCAGGCACATTCGTTCCATTTAACCAAGTGTGTTCTTTTCACATATAATCCTGTCCGTTTTAAACAAAAGAGACACAATTAGAGTGGTTTCGGCCACACCGTGCCTCCTATTGAGGTGGGGTTGACTCGTACAAGTCACATATGACTCATGGATCGTTGTACTAAAGTATTGACACATTTCGAATTCTTTTGGTCACTTTTTTGTATGCCAGTTGTTGTTTTTCACTTAAAATGTTGTTCATTTGAAACAAAAGACTGACACTTTGAGTGGTGTCGGCCACACCACATCTCATATTGAGGTGGGGTTGATTCGTACATGTCACATATGACCCATGGATCATTCTCCTAATGTTTCAACAGATACCAAATGCATTTGGTCGGTTTTCTGTATGTACATAAAATGTTGGCCATTTTAAACAAAAGAGAGACACTTTGACTGATCCCGGCCATACCGCGACTCGTATTGAGCCCAGGTTGGCTCGTACACGTCACATATGACCCATGGATCATTTTTCTAAAGTATCAACACAATTAGAATCTATTTGGTTGGTTTTTCGTATGCCAGTTGTTCTTTTAACTTATAATCATGTCAATTTTAAAAAAAGAGACATAGTTAGAGTGGTGTAGGCCGCACCGCACCTCATATTGAGGTGGGTTTGACTCGTACACATCACATATGACTCATGGATCGTTCTTCTAAAGTATCGACACATTCTGAATGTGTTTGGTCAGTTTTTCATATGCTAGTTGATGTTTTCACATAAAATGTTATCCATTTTAAACAAAAGAGAGACACTTAGACTGATCCCGGCCACACCGCGACTCGGATTGATCCCAGGTTGGCTCATACACATCACATATGTCCCATGGATCATTTTGATAACTTATCAAATGATTTCGAATGCATTTGGTCAGTTTTCCATATGCCAGTTGTTATTTTCACTTATAATCCTGTCCGTTTTAAACAAAAGAGACACAGTTAGAGTGGTGTCGGCCACACCGTGACTTTTATTGAGATGGGGTTGACTCGTACATGTCACATATGACTTAGGGATCGTTTATCTAAAGTATCAACACATTCCGAATGCGTTTGGTTAGTTTTTCGTATGCCAGTTGATGTTTTTCACTTAAAATGTTGTCTATTTGAAACAAAAGACTGACACTTTGAGTGGTGTTGGCCACACCATGTCTCAGATTGAGGCGGGGATGATTCGTACACGTCACATATGATCCATGGATCATTATCCTAAAGTTTCAATAGAAACCGAATGCGTTGTTCAGTTTTCTGTATGTACTTAAAATGTTTTCCATTTTAAACAAATGAGAGACACTTTGACTAATCCCGACCATACCGCAACTCGAATTGAGCTCGGGTTGGATCGTACATGACACATATGTCCCATGGATCATTGTGCTAAATTATCAACACAATCAGAATCTGTTTGGTTAGTTTTCTGTATGCCAGTTGTTCTTTTCACTTATATTCCTGTCCATTTTAAACAAAAGAGACATAGTTAGAGTGGTGTCGGCCGCACCACACATCGTATTGAGGCAGGGTTGACTTTTACACATCACATATGACTAATGGATTATTTCTCTAAAGTATCAACACATTCCAAATGTGTTTGGTTGGTTTTTCGTATGCCAATTAATGTTTCTCAATTAAAATGTTGTCCATTTTAAACAAAAGAGAGACACTTAGACTGATCCCGGTCACACCACGACTCAGATTGAGCCCGAGTAGAGTCGTACACGTCACATATGACCCATGGATCATTGTGATAAATTATCAATAGATTTCAAATGTGTTTGGTCAGTTTTCCATATGCCAGTTGTTCTTTTCACTTATAATCCTGTCTGTTTTAAACAAAAGAGACACAGTTAGAGTGGTGTCGGCCACACCATGCCTTGTATTGAGGCGGGGTTGACTCGTACATGTCATATATGACTCATGGGTTGTTTTACTAAAGTATTGACACATTCCGAATGCGTTTGGTCGGTTTTTCGTATGCCAGTTGATGTTTTTCACAGAAACTGTTGTCCGTTTGAAACAAAGATAGACACATTGAGTGGTGTCTGCCACACCACATCTTAGATTGAGGCGGGATTGATTCTTACATGTCATATATGGCCTATGGATCATTCTTCTAAAGTTTCAATGGAAACTGATTGTGTTTGGTTAGATATCCATATGTACTTAAAATGTTGGCCATTTTAAACAAAAGATAGAACCTTTGACAGATTCCGGCCACACCGCAACTCGGATTGAGCCCGGGTTGGCTCGTACATGTCACATATGACCCATGTATCGTTGTGCTAAAGTATCAACACAATCAGAATCCATTTGGTCGATTTTCCATATGCCAGTTATTCTTTTCACTTATAAACCTGTCCATTTTAAACAAAAGAGACATAGTTAGAGTGGTGTCGACAACACCGTGCCTTGTATTGAGGCGGGGTTGACTCGTAAACGTCACATATGACTCATGGATCGTTTTTCTAAAGTATCGACACATTTAGGATGCATTTGGTCAGTTTATCGTATGCCAGTTGATGTTTTTCACTTAAAATGTTGTCCATTTTAAACAAAAGATAGACACTTAGACTAATCCCGGCCACACCGCTACTTGGATTGAGCCCGAGTTGGCTCGTACACATCACTTATGACCCATGTATCTTTGTGATAAATTATCAACAGATTCCAAATGCGTTTGGTCGGTTTTCTGTATGCAAGTTGTTCATTTAACTTATAATCCTATCTGTTTTAAACAAAAGAGAGACACTATGAATGGTGTCAGCCACACCGCACCTCGGATTGAGGCGGGGTTGACTCGTAAACATCACATAAAATACCCATAACTAAAAACCTCTAATCGTTGGTATGTTTATCCAACTCTGGTTGGGAATGTGTAAGAATAACATAAAATACATGATAAATAGATAACACAAAATACCCAACCTATGGGTTCACATTAACTACCTAATCACACACTTCACTACTACCATATAATACATGAACCATCACAACCACTTTCACCACTATATGCAACACACCACACCACCACCACAGAAGACACATAACATTTTCCACATTTATTTATAAGCCACTTCATCCACACTTACATTGTCCATTCATTTAATGTTAAATTAATTAAATCCATTTACCACACATCCATTTCTATTCCATCTAATTTATTTACTATCTTGGTATTTTGTTTTAACATCAAATTTATTCCATATATAACCAGGAAACTAATAAAACCACCACACAACAACTCACCATTCCACAATAACCATCATCACCATGTTACATCGGCCAACTATCTCACCAAAACAACCACATATCACAACAAAAATATTGCACATCACGAACCACCACACAACCAAAACCACCTCACCACATAATACACCAAAAACTCCTCATAAAACACCTCCACATGGCATAACACCACCACACATCATCACTATCACACAACTTCACATGTCACATCCATGCCCACTAACCATAACATTATAACCCCACATATCACAAATCCCAACTGGTCACCTCAATCACCATACAACAGCCTAAAACATACAATGAAACACAACAAAAAACCTCTCATTGAAGAAACATACCCCAACATTTACAATTTATTCAAGGTATTTTATTACATTACCCCTTTATTTAGCATGGACATTATAACACAAATTATATTCCATGGGAAACTAATTAATTAACAAAATATTCGTTCATTTCCCAATTTTTCACGGTGAAATCGCATCAAAATACAAACTTAAAACTAAAATATTAGACCGATAATAATAAAAACAAGGTAGAATATGTGTATAAATAATAAAATACCTGATTTGAGATGATTCATATGGTTTTTCACCTGTTCGGATAGAGGAGTTCGTGAGAGGAGCAGAGCGCCAGATTGATTTTAGGGTTCTGTCGCGAATGGGGGAGAGCAGTGGCCTGACTGTATTTGGGGAGAAGATTTACCAATGGTTTTTATAAACTGTTGGAAAAGGGGTGTTCAGGGTACCCTTTCCCAATGGTTCTGTAACACTGTTGGGAAAGGGTAACGTAAACACCCCTTTACCAACGATTTTATGAAACCGTTGGCAAAGGGGTACCCTTTCCCAACGGTTTGATGAAACTATTGGGAAAGGGTTACTTAAATACCCCTTTCCCAATGGTTTTATGAAACCGTTGGCAAAGGGTAACATAAACACCCCTTTCCCTACAGTTTTCTAAAACCGTTGGAAAAGGGGTACCCTTTCCCAATGGTTCTAATGAACAGTTGGGAAAGTGTTCCCTAAACCTTCTTTACCAACAGTTTAAGAAAACCACTGGTAAAGAACCATTGGTAAAACCCACATTTCCAGTAGTGTATACCATTAATAAAAAATATTCAATACCATGATTCTAGAATTACAAAACCTAAACATTTAAATTATTCCACTTAAATGATTTTCATAACATAGGTCATTAGGAATTAATACTTTGATTAGGTAATTGACTTAGATAATGAATAGGTTCTTCAAATCTATAAATTTAACTGTTAGTGGTACCATAGGTTGAAAATTATTTCTATGCATCTTATTAACCAAAATATTCATTTTCCTTCAGTAATTATTTGCTTTGTACCCTAATTTACCAAACATAAAGCATTTTCTAGTTCCATTAAGGAATTTTTCATGATGCCTTATCCCTAATTTTTTACATAAGGAAAATTGAATTTTCTTTTCTTTATCATATTTAACACTTGAACATCCATGATATTCCATCCTTATATTATTTGATGTATTTAGAAATTCAACTGTGCATCAATTTTTAATTGTAATATGAGATATATAATTTTGAATGATAATAAGACGTCTAACTTCAATTATCATTAGGTAAGGAATATCTTTATGAAAATCATTACATTTCCCATCACATTAGTTATTGGAATTATTTATCCCATTTCACATCATTAACTGAAAGAACAAAAACATGATGAGAATACATTAAATGATAAATTTATAGAAGGGAAAGTTAGAAACTTGGAATGGATAACTTATAAATGATAATTATATCCTAAATTATGTATGTATAGGTATCAATCTAGGGTATACATGATAAATTTAACTATTATTATTTTATAACATTGAAATTTTCTCAAGTCCTTTATAATGGATCATAAAGAGTTTTTGAATTTTAAAATAATATCCCCTGGGTGTGTCAAAATAGGTGTGTATCTAGACCCTTTGGCATGCCCTAGGTGACAATCGAGTCCATCTCAATATGTTAGATTAGATTTAAATCCCCTTGGTATATCTATGCTAGGTGAACATACACTTATAGTATATTTATAGGGATGTAATTTCTTTAAAACCACTTACTCTATCCTTCAATAATATTATACAATATTTTACTATACTTATAATTATCTATAGAATTAACCCTATGGTTCACACTAAAATTTTATCATAATAACCTCAAAAGGATTACTAAATGTTGCTCTGATACCAAATATAGGAATCTGTGTCTTTTACACATATTATACAATTATTTCTAACATAAAAAATCATTAATTACAGCACAAATATCATGAGACATAGTTTATTTAGATGAGTAGGTTTATAATACATTTAAGTGAGACTAAAAAATAAATCCTTTTTATTTTATTCTCTATAATGAGATCCTAAATTATTTCAATCTCTATAAATTTCTTTGGATAACCTAGAGGATACATAAAAAATAGTTGAAGTAAAATCCCACTAAGGGAATAAACATAATAAGGCATGAATAGACCAAAAGCCTTTTTTTATTATTTTTGATAATCCACCTTTCGAGGGGTGACGTGGAACCCTTAAAAAGTCTAAAGTCTTAAGAGACAATTACATGACACATAGGTCTTAAGGGAATCACCCAGATAAGACAACTTGGAACTGATCCTCCCCAACAAAGGTCATAAATTCCACAATTCAACTTTATAAGGCTGGTCGACTATTTGTCATGTTCATAGTTGCACAAGCCCTGTATCAATGTAAAATCCATACCCTCTCATTATTATAATTCCTATTACTTCTACTCTTGTTAATGTGCCTACTCTGAATCCTCATATGGAGCCTTGTCCCTTGTAATCTGCCTGGTATATCTGCATATTTCATGTGGACCAAAGGCCTTGGGGTGGCATGATAGCCTTGAGGTGGCCCAAAGGCCTTGAGAGACAACTAACCCGAAGGGCTTGGGTGGCCCAAAAGACTTGTAGGACCCGAGTACCAAACTGTTGGCCTGAAGGCCGAGATGGATGAATAGTTACGGCTGCTACAGTATCGAATAATACCTGCAACATTTCCTTCTACAGTACTACTACAATATCACAAGGGATAATAACAAAAATAAAATTGTATTATAAGAGTAATGGAATCATAGGAAATGTTGAGGAAACATATATAATGGCAATAACGTGATCTGAGGATAACTACCTAGAAAATATCACATCCCGAAAAAAATCACATAATGGATTAGGTTTACTCCTTAATCCCATACATGAAACCTTACGTGACTAAATATTTACCCAATGAATGATACTAAAGTCTGGGTACACCTATCATAACATGTTCATGACTATGTGTTCCACAAAAAGTTAATCAATCATAAGGAATAAAAGTAATAATTACCTAATAAAGGGTTGCATAATATTGTCTCATATCATAAACAAAAGGAAATTTTGTAATGAAGTAATTTTGAATATAAACATAAGGAATTAATTAACCCCTAAAATTAAAGGATAATAATCTAAGTATATATGTGGATGAAATATATACATAATTTCGAAATGATCCATAACATAAAATATTTTCATTGTTGATGACAATGTATTTAAAATATTACACGGAATATTTCACTAGAAAAATATCATTTTCACTTCGAAATCACTTCTTAAAATATAAAAATTTAAGAAATATTATAGATTTTTTTTAAATATAAACATTGAAACTTATAATAAAATATTCCAATAAGTGAGTGTTCATTATGATGAGTAATTTCATACATTCCATATAAGTTAACAAACACACCTTTCACAATATTATAAAATAGGTAAAAGGTATCTTGATGAAAAACTGATCGGAAAATTCATTTTAAACCATTTTATAAAAATTTAAACCTGCATAAATAATTATTAAATAAATTATTTTTATAAGTTTAAAAATAGTCTTGAAAATATTTTTATTAAACATGGATATAGAAGAATAATGTTATTTTAATGTAGAGTGAATTATAGTATGATTTTCTTAAAACATGATTTGAATCACTTTAAGTACCAAAGAGATGAAATGGTATTATTACTAGAAAATTTCATGAATAACTAGGGATAAGGAAATAAAAGGTTTTTATTAATAAATGATAAAACAATTTCCTACAACATAAATTAACACTTAAAAAATCCTAATTAGAATGAGATTAAAACAAAAACCATTACCACTTTTGGAACTTTTAAATCATAAATGCCATGAATGAAATAAATTAATTTTAACTTATGATATAATGAATTATAAAGAATTAAAAAAATAATATGTAAAGGTTTAGTATATACACCATTAAAATAAATTAGGTTTATAAAATAATAAATCTCTCAAAGAAGGATGTTTTGAGACAAAACCCTTACCTTACGTCGAGACTTTCCATGTATGTCCTTTATCTATTGTATAATAAAATATTATAAATTATTTTTTTTCGTAATAAATTTGTTTAATGTGTAATAAATTATAATTTAACCTTTTTACACATTTATTTTAACGGCATATTTAATTTCTTATTATTTTATGTCCACATTGAGTGTTTTTGGGGATGTTAGTTTTTAATTTCAAAATTGAATCGATTGTCGAAAATAGTAAAATGGATAATTGTTCCATCATATTCAAAATAAAAATCATGAAATAACTATCATTTTTATACCTCAATTTTAATTCTAAATCCCACAATGAAATATGGTTATGAAAAATGAAGTTTGTTTTAATCATGGAGATGGTAGGCCGTACATATGCATGTGTAACGTTTCCATTTTTCAATGATATAGATGGACAGTAGTTAAGTGTTATTTTATAATTAATAAATTATAATAATATATTAAATATAATATTATTTCCTTAAATACACTTACATATACAATCCATGTGTTGTTGTAATAAAAAACAAATCATATCATTCTACGAAGAGGTAGTCCACCGTACACAGGAATGATGTTATAATGGATGGTAAGGTAAAAATATACATGATATATTAATTTTATATGATGATTAATATTTAATTTATATTTTATATAAATATTAAATTAATCATTATAATAGTTGTGATATTCAATGATAGAAAATGAATTATGTTGGTTCGTGAGGCGGTAGTCTGGCGTACACACGAATAATGGGTTTTCTCCCCATTAGGTCATGAAAATAACATAATAAAATATCATTATATAGGATGTATATATATTTTATTATATTTTAATTTTTAAAAAATAATTTAATGTTGATAAATATGATGTAAAAAGAAGTATCTCGATAAAGACGATTAACTTTACTTAAAAGAACCTCATTTGGATCTCTTATTGAGGACCCAAAGATTAGTATTTGGGAAAAAACAAGCTCTATAATGTGTATAAGGATGATGGGGAGAAATTTTTATAAGTTTATTTCAAGAAAAATATCTTTATAGGTAATAATAAGTGAGGGTATGGCTACCTTTGGTAATTGGGGAGGAGTGAAATTCTTGTAAATACCCTAACTATTCAATAATGGGAAGTCACTATAAAGAAAAGTACCTCCAAAATAAAAAACTAATGATGTTTAAGAGTGGTATGGTTTATAAAAATCTCTAAAATTTGAAAATAAAAATGTTTTAATCATGTTACTTCCTCCACCTCTTTATTTTAACCACACGACAAACCAATCTTAACATTAACTCTGGTAGCATATTTTTACTATTTTTACTCTTTATTATGAAAATACATTAAGATAAAATTATTATATAATATTTATTATTCTGATTTAAAATATGGAATCCATTTTATTAAATTCATTTCACATAACTTTAAAAATTTAATTTAAAATTAAACCCACAAAACATATTGAAAAATGTGTTTTCAAGAAATGTATTTTTCAAGCATAAGATGATTTCACATTAACTATATGACTAGTAATAATTAGTATATAAATTTAAATTCATATAAAATATATAAAATATATATATATTATAGTAATATTTTTTTTATTATTCTTTATTTTAATTAATTAAAATGGATATAATTTATGCACTTAAAAACAGTTTATAGTGAACCCTATTTTAAGCATAAAAAATAACCTTTAACCAAAATTATGAAAATTGATGATTAAAATGAAATTAATTATATTTTTATAAATAAAATGGTTAATATTTTACTTTTATACAAAATCCAAAATATAATTTATCTTTTAAATTACATTATTTAATGAAAATAAATGATAGTATTTGAAAAATAATAATTTTTCACTATTCAATGAAAAAATCAAACATTTCAGAAATAACCCAAAATTTTAGCCTAATTTTATTTTTATATTAAAATTTAATAAATTATGTTCATTTTATAAAACAAATTTTATGAAATTTCAATAAATTAATTATAATATTTTCTCACAAAATTCATTACATATCATTTTTGAAGGAAACAAATTTTTAAATGAATAAAATATCTTTATTAAAATTTGAGTGCTTGTTTACTATGAATTTATCAACAAATTTATATTTATTAGGACCTTTATATATACTTCATAAATTATTTAATGCTATTTATACCTAAAAATTTAATTTCTAGGTTTACCAGTCACATTTAAATAGTAATATTTTAATATTATATCGCAGTTCATTTAAAATAAGTGTTCTATCTTAAATAATTTATCAAAGATAGTGATATTTTAAAATCTAATAGTGTTACTAAAAGAGTATATAATAAGGATATCCTCAATTATAGAACTTAAAACTAAAAAATCCATTCCATTGATAAACAAAAAGTGGTGTAATTATGGAATGAGCTTAACAACCTAGTTCGATTTTACCAAAGAGTCAATGCATTACCTTTTTCAAAAAATCCCATAAAATATATAAAATTATTAAAATTATATTTTAACATTTTAAGGGAAAAAATCACATATGTATTATTTAAATTCCTTTTTGAAAGCTTGATCATTTATTTCAAACAAAAAAGTTTAACTTTTCTGAAAACCCATATAAAACTATTATTTAAAAAAATTACAAAAAAAACATCAAAATACCTCTTTAGGAAACTATAAATAAGAGATATAATGTGACCAAAAAAATTATAAATCAAATCTCGATATGATTGAATAAATTATAGTAAAAAGTAATTTAAAAAACCCCGAAATGTATCAAAGATGAGTAACACATATCATGATGGAATAATAAAAGAAAAATAAATAATGATTCCAGAAAGGTTTAGTAGTAGAGAAACAGGAGTATAGAATCTATATAATCATGGAAAAATACCTAGGTACTAGTGATAAAATCCTAGACATACTCTGGTGGAACCATTTTTTAGCCCATCAAGGAAGTTTATATATAATTACCTTATGATTCTATCTAGCATATATTCTTGGTGTAACTACTCATTATTGAAGAATATAATATAATAGAGGTTAATAGTTATAATGTAGATATAACTAGTATAGTAACTGTCTCCCAATCTACCAATTAATAGTCATGGTACCTATATATTCAGCTAATGGTAGTGGGGTAACAACTATAATACATCAATCACATATCAATCACTAAACTTATACCATTTTATTTTTATAAAGTACCTCATACCACTACCATATACCCTTTTTTATAAAATACCCGACATTTTAATTAAAGAATCATAAAAAAAAATAAACACATTCAAATTATAAGTTCCAAAATTCCACATACATAGGATTTCATGAGGATTAAAGCATGGGTATAGATGATTTTATTAAAACCTCTAGTATATGTTTTTAAATAATATTTTATAAAATTTTATGAATAAAACCATAAAATTAAATTGAAAACACTTTACTAAATGAGATTTGTTTTTAATGAGGAAAAAAACACTTCAAAACTCATTTTTAAATATTAGCTTAAAAACCAATGTTTAATTGTAAATTCATTTTTAAAGTAAATAATCACTTAATCAAATCCCATATATCATGAATTTATAAATGAAACTCCTTAAGTATTATAGATAAGGTATAACATAAATCACATATAATTTACCTAAACATATATATAGTGACTCATAAAATTCTACTAGTAATAAAATCCAAGATGAAAAAACATTTAAAATCCAATATAAAATTATTAAGGAGTTGAAAACATATTTTAAAATACTAAAGTATTTGAGAAAATCCTCTTAAGAATTTTATCAAACACTTAGTATGAAAAATCCTTAGTTAAATGAATATAAAATTATTAAACCATGAAAACACCCTACCTAGTCAAATTTTAGGACCATGAAACTAAAATAAAACATTCATAAGTTTTTATGGTATAAAACATAGTTACATTAATGGGAAAAAATTTTAGAAACCTATGCACAATATGGAATATCTGGGAAAGGATATCTCATGGAACCACCTACCTCAAACAAGTGTGGATAGTGAAAAATCTTTAAATACGAAGAGATGATGACCAAAGAACCAACCCACACACTATATTCATTAAGAATCATAAGTTTAAATAATCCCATAATCTAATATTTTACTAATTTCATCTCATAGTAAGAGTAAGGAGAAGAAAAATTTATAGAGGAAGAATGAGAGAAATGCAAAACAAATAAGTCATTGTCTGAAATATAAAGAAGTAATCATGTACGGTGAACTTGTGGACTACAAGTATGCAGGATGAAATTATAAGATATATTCTCTTATATTCCTGACACAATTAGGTAATAGAATAAAAAAACACAGGTTTTTTTCCATGAGGGTAAAATCTAGAATTTCAAACTTTTAAAGACAAGAAAAAATTACATGGTTTGTCTGCACGATTTACCAAATCATGTGACAAACATTCAATCGAAATGGGAGATGAACATGAAAATTATGTATCGTTTGGTTTCATTGTTTACTAATTCATGTTCCAACCATGAATACATTCATTATATGTGAAATTAGTGTTTGTGGTTTGGTATCACATTTTAGTAAACTATGCGACAAAAATGTGATCCCCTCTGCGATGTGATGGAGGTTCTTCATGACCAGGGCATACACTTTGCACTAATAATTCACAAATCATGCGACATGAACCACTCCACAATTTCTTCTCTGATTCAAAGAAAAAAGACCCATAACACAAATCTAAGGATAAAAACCAATAGATAAATAAAATGATTGGAAAACATTATGTAAGGGTGTGACATTTTTCTTATGTTGCAACACATGAACCAATACATAACTAAACCAATTATGAAGAGACACACCCTACTATAAAAATGAAGTTTTATTCCAACCATCCCTTATTTCTATAACAACAATTGACACATCATAACACCTACCTTCCTTCAACCTTCTAATAAAACCTATAACATTTAAAAGGCACGAAGTAAAAATGTGAAAAATTCTAGATCATTATATTAGATACCTCTGAAATGGTTCTCATCCTCGAGAACAAAAAGATACCTAGGTTAGAAAATAAAAAAAAAACAAAAACACCCCCAATATTTACCTCTCAAATATAGAAAACATCATTAATAAGTAATAATGCTACATAATAAGTAAAAAACCTAATGAAAATCAACTCAAATTTAAACATATCATCATTGAAGAAAAACTATTTCAAAGTAGCTGATGAAAATGAGTGTGAATATATAACTCAAATTCCCACACACATTCATATAAACCAATATTCTTCTATATAACACAAACCAAGGTAATAACATATTCTAACACTAACTTCTCCTAGTGATAGTGAATCTAAATTAGTCGCTCTATGAATGTTGTTTCATCATTTATAGAGAACTATATTGTCACGACCCGCCCTCGGGGTCCGTGCCGTGACTACCCCAAGCCCGCCTTCCATAGGCCAGGGGCTGGTGACTAGCACCAAGGCGTAAATCCCGGTAAAAAGGGAAGGCATTGCCTTTGAAAAGTAAACACACACCACAGAGTAAACAAGTGGAAAGTAAACACTAAACAAGCAGAGTACGACTGAAAGTGCGGAAAAGTAAATGGGCCAGAATACAAACCCAAACTGAAAGTAAAGTACAACTCGAAAAAGGGAAAAACAGCAACTGAAAAGTAAAAGCCGCTACTCCGAGCTGTCCACTGGAAATCCCACCTGAAGGGTGGGTACAGATAGGTCCTCTGCTCCACGGGTCCCGCCGTCTGCTCCGAGCACGTCCCGCCCAGTGGTCCACCTCCGGGTACCGTCCCGCTCTGCAAGCCTCAGCTAAGGTCAACGCTGTCCGTCGTCTGCAACCAACACAACGTAGTGCGGGCAAAGCCCGTGCAGGGGTGAGTATAAGCTACTCAGTAGGGACCCCGAGTCCCCTGAAGGTCTCTCAAATCCACAAAGGATAAACCACGAAGAAAAGTACAATCACGAAGTAACAACCGACACTGCTTAGGTATATTCCCATACATATACCTAAGTCATCAATTCAAATACGCTCCAACCTCCGAGCCCAAGTACAACTCAGTCCACGCAGGAAATTATACGTATTCCACATAGGAAAGTAAAACATAATCCACACAGGATAGCACAACACAATCCACACAGGAAAGCAACAGGATTCAGCTCACACAGGTATACTTCTTCAAGGACGATAAAGATGATCACTGATCCATCTAAGTCGTCGGACCCACGAAGGATCGATAGGTAACTAACCCCTGCAAAGACCCACACAGGATCGGGCTCACACAGAACCTGTAGGCGCTGGCTCACACAGAACCGCTGAGCGCAAGGACCCACACAGGATCGGGCCCACACAGGACATGTAGCACTGATCCACGTAGGATCGCTGAGTGCTGTAGTCGTCGTCGTCGAATCCACACAGGATCTTTGTACTGTCGTCGTCGAAGTCACAGCAGCAGTCGTAGCAGTAGAACAGTCGCAGCCAGCACTAGGGTTCCCGCACACAGCAAGCTCGTACGGAGGGTCCGCTCCACGTGCCGAGAGGCTGATACATCAACTGTCACAAAGACCAGAGTTGAAGTATCCAAAACTTCCGTATCGTCAACAGGAACTCAACGCAACAGACGGCGCGTCGATCGGACGCCCGGTCTGAGAGTTATTGGCATTTTCGTCTCCGGGGCCCGGTTGGTTTTTAAGGCAAAACCAACCCGACCGTACTCCAACTGCGTCCAAACCTCGGGCGGAGTATGCCAAAAGATCCGTCTCACTAAGAGGAACACAACGCGACTGACGGCGCGTCAATCGGACGTTCGTAGCTCAAGATATGAGCGTTTCCGCTCCGAAGGCCCGGTTGGTTTCGTGAACGAACCAACCCGGCCGAACTCAAAGTAACCCGAAACCTTGAGTGCGATAAACCGAAACGACCGTCTCGATCCAAGGATCGCGTTGCCGCTGACGGTTCGTCGATCGGAGGTCCGAGGCTCAAGTTATGGGCCAAAACCAAAACTGGTTCGAAACGGGGGGGTCCGGGTCCGGGCCGACCCGGCCCGACCCCCCCCTGGCCGGCGGCGGCGGCCGGGCGCCGCGCTGCGCACGCGGGGGCTAAGCCCCGCGGTTTTTGAGGGGCGGCGCGGCACAAAGGGCCGCGCCCCTTTTTTTTTAAAGAAGCCCCCCCCCCCCCACGTGGGGGGCCTGCCGGTGCGGAACCGAGGGGGCCGGCTGCCCCCTCCCTTTAACTAAAACCGCCCCCCTCTTTAAGAGGGGGGTTTAGCATGCTGGCCGGGGAATTAATTCCCCGGTTTAACGGCATCCGGCCGGCCTGCTGGCTGGCCGGTTTTCTCCAACGGGACCGGAATTTCTGGTCCCCTCTTCGGCTTCCGACGCCGGCGGCCCGGCCGCCGGTCTTGTCTTCCGCCGCGGCCCGGAACCGGCCGCGGTCTCCTCGTCCCGCCGCGGCCCGGAACCGGCCGCGGCGTTCGTCATCCGGCGTGGTGCGACGGCACCGCGCCCCTTCGCCGTACTTTGATTCTTTTCAACGCGGCGCGACGGCGTCACGTTCTTGAAATTTCTACCTCGGCGTGGCGCGGCGGCGCCGCGTAAAATAAACGTACGGTAATCCGCGTGGTGCGACGGCACCACGCCACTTTGCTTCCACCGCAAGAATTAAACAAGAACGATGGAGGGGGGGTTCGGCCGTGTTCGTGCGGTACGCCCCCCCCCCCCTCGCGTTAACTATAACACTTAAATAAAATATTTTCAAGCCTCACGTAGACATGCGATCCACGAGCAAGAAATGGAATAATTAAAGAATGAAACAACAACCCCTACCTCGGGTTAAAGATTCGAAGATTCGTCTACGATCCGCGGAAGACGGCGTCGCGGAGGTCGGGCGTTGTGGTAGCCGTTCGTCAAATCCGATGACGAAGGGTTGCGTTCGAAGAGACACGTCGTTGGCGAAACTTGGACGCCGACGAAGGTTGTCCGAAGAAGAGGTGGCGTCCCCTTCGTTGACACGGTGAACGAAGAAAGGAGGTGTGGCATTCTTCGTCGGAAAAAGAGCGTTCCTCGTCAAGTCTTGAGGAAAGTCAAAATATAATGAAAACAACGAACTCAAGAACCTCTACCTCGATAGTCGCACGTTGACGTAGTCGTGAAATATCGGTGTCGCGGAGGAAGAGTCGTTGTCGAATCTTCGTATGCCGACGAAGAAGGTCCGAAGAGGAAGCGGCGTTCCCTCTTGTTGACACCGTGGACGAAGAAGAGAGGCGTCGTTCTTCGTCGGAGTTTGAGCGTTCTTCGTTCTTCGTCAGAGCTTGAAGATGAAGAGGAAGCTCTCAAAAAGCTCTCAAGAGGACAAACAAACAACCCATAATAAAATAAGATAACATCTTATTTTATTATTACAAAACATAAAAGAATTTCAAAAGTTTGAAATTCAAAAGAGTTTAACCCCCAAAATTAATTAAGTAACTTAAGTCAATTAAGAGGGGGGGTTAAGGGAACTTGAAAAGTCTAGGGGTTCGTGTGGACCCCACCACACTTAATCCTCCCAAGGGAGGTTAAGTGGGTGTGGGTCCCACTTCCAACCCCCTTTGGTAGGATTTAACAAACAAAAAATAAAATTTGTCTTACACAAATTTTATTTAACTCAACTAAAAACCCCAAAACTTAACTTACAACCCGCAACAAACGCAACTCCCGAAAAGGTCTCTTTAAGCGAATATCGGCGCTGCGAGTTCATCGGTGCCCTCAGATTTCAATTCCGAGCACCGGATCAAAAGTTATCAATTCCCGCTCGTTCGTTCACTGAACGTACCTGAGCCAAACTTCGGAAATTAACTCCGGGCACTCCGGGCCTCGGAATCAGGTGCCGTCTGAAACCGCGCTTTTGTAATATTCTAAAGAAAATTAAGAAAAAATTTCCCTTGAATTTTACGGGTCTTTACATATATCCAATCAATGAATTGGTTGTTTTCATAAAGACACTAAGGAATTTATGACCCATAGAAAACATCATAGATCCTTTCTAAAATTGGTGGAAACAAAAATCAATATGAAACATTATATTCTCACTCAAACACCTAAAAAGGAACAACAAATTCTAGAGAAATATTGATCCTTAAGGAAAACCACCATTTTCCATGACTAGAGGAAACCCTTGGGAATATATGATCCCCAAACTATAACTCTATTGGTATCCTCCTTTGATAATAGTAGGACTTATGATAATCCCAATCCACATTTAGTTTTCTAAAATCATTTTTACCTTCTTACTCATGATCTGCAACAAAACTTATCAAATGATCATTGACTCTCCATGATTTTTCTAGCACAATAGAGATTTTCAAGGTAATACATACAGTTCCTTTAATGGTTCCATTCTGATGGAAGATTTATAGTTATTCTTATAGAAAAACTCAACTAAGAAAAGGTGTGTCACCCTCATCTGATGATACTCATAACATAGACCAATATTTGAAAACTAGTTGGTTCCCTTTAACTAATAGAATAGATAATATATACTTATAAAGGGATAATAGTTCTTAAACACCACTTTATTGAACCATCTATAGTCATTAGACATCATCATACTACCATCTGTATTGTTAGAGAACACTAAACCACCCCACAACTACTCACAAGGATGAATGAACCCAGTTTTCATCAATTCATCAATTTGAATACTCAACTCCTATAGCTCAGAATTTGATATATTATAAGGACCATCTATGTTGATTAAGAAATAGGATATAATTATATTTGAAACATGATATAAGGTTGAGGGGGAATCATCACAATATCACTAGGAAAACATACAAAAACTCATAACCAAAACTATGAAACACCACTTCCTGTGCATCTATTTAACCTAATGAAAAATATAAAAACGAATACAATAAATTTTTTGAATGCCTATGACCTATCTGATGTTCTCACTCATTAATGACCACCACATGTTATCATCCCACATCATAGAACATAACTCTCATGTAAAAAAATTCATGGTTGCACACTCAGAATATAAACAATAAAATATAAGGATGACATAATATAGATGAATTATGTACATGAAGAAATTCCCCCAATTACTAATGATTCCACATCATCTTCTCAAAAAAATCACTGACTAAACTAAATTTAACAACAATTATCATAATCAACACCAAGGGCACTAGAAGCCTCTCCCTCACGATTTCCAAGGGGAAGACTAAGGCAATTATAATGAAGGAATGTGATGATCTGAATCAAATGAATACTAATAGAATGTGAAAGATAAATATATGGCACCTAAATATATATTTTTTCATCATAGTGGTAATATCTCCATGGCTTGAAACTGGTCATGTCCCACACCTCTACCTCATTAGCCCTACCAATGAACACCTTTATGACTACACATAGCCCTATTTCCCAAAGGATGTGAGACATCATGAGCTTATCCTATAACATCTCTATCTCCCCTTGCATGAAAAAATTTCTACTAATCCTATTGTTGATAATTATTCTGAGTGAACTAATAATAGTGCTAAAATTATAACCAAATTTCCACATTGAGATGGCCCAGGATAATGGTTAGGTACTAGAAGAGATGGTGACCAAGACCTCTATAGGGAAAACACATATGAATAGGGCTCCCTATAAATATATGAGAATAACATAACCTAAAAAAAGATGAGAAATACAATTTATATCAAATCCCATCAATTTTTAACCTTAACAATCCAAACATCTGAGAGCCTGCATATATAGATTTTCTCATTAGGAAACTCTAATGACACCCCTCTCGAGGAGATCCTAACTATGCAAGAATCCTCCCAAACACTTATAACTTCTTTAAAACCTCCATATTTTTAGAAAATTTAAATGGGGTAAATCTATTTTAAATAACTAGAAGTGGTTGCTCCTTAAAACACCATACTCCATCCTCCTCATTCAAAAAATGATTGGTGGAATGTGAATATGATCATTTAATTGAATCTTATGCTCTTCTACACTTAAGATTCACCACAGGAGGGATAGAAACTACTATCCATTTTTCCCTTCATCATTAATGAAAATAACTTTACATGGAAATGATTTTAGAAATTATCCGGTTAAATCTATGACTCTATGTACTCTCTAAGAAACAAAATCCACAATTGGAATGCATCCCCTCTAATTTTATTAATAGCCAATGGGACCAGATGCCCTATCCTAGCACAAATCAATATAAAAGTGATATCTAGTTCCTAAAACCAGTGACATGTGTCCAAATCAAAGACACTACCCTCATATTTCCCCAAAACCCTATGAAAGGAACTATGTATGGAAATTATTCTGGAAATTATCCCATGATATCTTTGAATCCTTGTTCTCTTTGAGAAACCTAATCCACCATTGGTGTGAAACCCATCTAATTTGACTAAAAACCAATGAGGACCAATTTTCCATCCAAGCATATGTCAAAATGAACGAGATATATTGTTCCTCCAACTAGTGCTCTATATCTAATTTGGATACACCACCCCCATAATTCTCCAAACCTCGATGTTGTAACTCACACATCCTCCTACTCCTCCATGTCTAACCCTCCTTAGTTGGGTGAACCATCCTATAGTTAAACGAACCATCTTGTTGCACCTATAAAATCTGTACTGCACAAATATGATGAAAATGAATCATATCTGTAAGAAATAAAGAAAAATCATAATCTCGGTTGAATGATATTTATAAAGGGTCATTTAATTAGATTCATTTAAACTTCCCATGATCACCCTAATTCAAAAATAAGTGAAAAACATGATTCTTGGACTTATACTAGGTATTTATCCTTGAATAAAACATTACCTATCCTCGGGTATTTATTCATATTAAGGTCCATGCATCAGAACACAATGGGGCATAATAGCTTGTGTACCAGCCTATCTCTCTTTCTACATAACCCACTAAGTTCAACTAAAGATGATTTCCTAATAAAACCTTAAAATCCTCAATAATTATTAAACCCTGTATCAATAATAACTCTCATGAGTATATCTAATACCAAATTTTCAGGAACTACCCCCATTGGGAACTCATCCTGGGCCAACAGTGAATATGATTATAGCCCATGAATCCCTATAACAATAGGGAATGAATTAACGACTATCACTTGGGGTATAAAACAATAATCAGAGGAATTACCCTCATAATCCCAAGAACATATAATGAAAATCACTAATAAAATCTATAATATAAAATAAAATCTAAAATACCATGATAAATGTAATTTTATATAGAATCATATCACAAAAAATAAAAAACCAAAAAGAAACTTCTATGGTTGTGACTCTGATAGTATCTTATAACATAAAGCTTGTAATGTATAACTCAGTCGCCAAACCTCTCTCCAAAACCAAAAAACATATATTTAAGGGTGATTATACATGTATACTTAATAGGATCCTACTCAAGACCTCTCATGAAAATGTGGTAGAATTATACAAATGCTTTAGCGAATAAACCACAAAACAACGCACACATAAGTGAGGTAATCTATAATAAAACCTCACCAAGGACCACTCCTCCAATATTGGATCTATGAATAGTAAAATAATATCAAAATAATATAGTAATAAGGTACCCTTAAACAAATTACCCACTTGTTTTTCAGACTCATTCCCCAATAATCAACTTCTTCTGATTCCATCCCTTTCATAATCATTCTATCGCACATCATATCCTATGTCACAACCATATGCCACTTACCATAACAATTACATCATCATAATAATAATACATACAACACCACATGAGATACTATAACCACACATCATGACCATATCACAGTAGGGTAACACAAATATGAAGGACATCAACTTCATGCCCTCTGCCTACCAAGCATATCCCCCACAATGTATCACCATCATAACAACACAACCAAATAAGCCAATATATTACATACCAAAACATATAATCATTACATATTGTATGCAAATACCCACCATGATTCATCAAAACATGTACCAATCTTGGACGAGAGAGCAGTGAGGAGGTAATAGGCACCCATCCGTTCCATCACCAACCAAAATGTTGGAGAAAACAACAAAACCCAAAACATTTGGATGTAAGTAAGGTTATCCATCTTGGGAAGGGTGAATATGAAATGACAAGGAATATGTGATATATATTATAACCACAAAAAAGCTCAATATAATAGTTTATACTAATAGAACACTGCTAAGAACCATAATCATCAATACTGTTCACAACCAACCATTGTATCTCTACAATAAAAACAAACAGTACCTTGCACAAAAAGCATCCATAACAACACTAATTGTTTTCCATTTAAACATATCAATATAAATTTACTTATTTTATATTTACCAGACACATTATATTCATTATGCTATCAATTTAGCCATATTTAATGTCAAACCATTCATTAGTCACCACCCTTGTTTATCCCAACTATAAATTTCCCATTTCAAAAATTAATTGTTAATTAATAGAAACCACTTATTAGATTATATCCCAATTACCATAACCATATTCATCATTTCCAATCATATTCCATGTTTCTAGGAATCTATAACACAACCTCACAATAGCTCTCTAATCACTACAACAACTACAACACAAGACAACCACCACCACTACCACCCAAGACAATTATTTTTCATATAAACATCCATGACACTGTTTGAAACCACATAACCTCCAACACACCATTTCAAAATCAATAATCAAATCTCCACATACAACATAGGATAAACTAACAACAATAATACACTACAAAGACCACACTAATCACCACATGGATACCAAATAAAACAACAAAAACCTCATCAAAACCAATAGTGAATCACATAAAGAAATCACTTATAATCATTATTTCATATAAATTATCTAAAATAATCATATAAATAATTAATAGGATTTAAATATTTCCAAAAAATAGTTTCATTACTATCTTTTATTAATTAATGCAAGAGACTTGATTTTATAGACCCCTTTATCATTTTTTGAATATTGAGGGTTCATAGAAGTTATCATTTAATAACTATTACCATTTTATTATGTATCAAAATTTTAATAAATATTTAGTGGATTTTATTAGATATAATTTTAAATTATGTTATGAATTAAAGGAAAAGTTTCTTATATATTATTTTATTTTAAAAACATTACTTATTAATAATTTCATATGTGTTAGTTATAATTTTTTATGCATTTACTAAAATTTATTCTGTATCTCTAATAATGATAAAATTCATTGCATATAGTTATTTCAAAAAATGAAATTATATTCAGTATCAAATATATATTTTAGAGTTTTAGTTTAATTAATCATAAATTGACACTTTATTTAAAATAATTTGGAATTAATTATTTTAACTTTATTATTGGGTTTACAATTATTAGTAAAATTATTTGTCGATATGTTTGTAATTTAAATAATTGTTGGTAAAGTTTATTATTTAAATAATTTATTAAATTAATTTATTTGGTGGTATATTAAATATGTTACATGGTTTTTTTAAAATATTTATTTTACTATATTTTTAATGTTTATGTTTAATTTTTTTCCGATACTATTTCAAAATTATTAATTTCAGAAAAATCGGTTTTATCTGAGATAAAATTATTAGATATATTTAGATTATTTAAAAATTTATTAATATATAAATTATGATAATTATAATAGAATTAAATTATCTTAGATATGGGATGAAATTTATGAAAAAAATGAGATGTCATCATTTTAAAGAGAAGTAGAAGTTTTTGTATTGTGTATGAAAATAAAAAATAAATATAGGAAATTAATTAAAAAAATAAATGCTAAATAGGGCGTGAGATCCTCCTATTAATGATTCAATGTGAAAAAAATATAAAACATAAACTTGAATAAAGAAGAAATATATAACCTATTTTTCAAATGAATGTGGTCTGTTAATTAAAATATAAATTAATATATGTTAAATATTTCTATATAACACATTTTGTAATAGAAAAGTTTATATTAAAAGATTTATAAGTAAAAAAGAGATTAAAATTTTAATATAAACTATAAATATATATATAAACACACATTTATGAGGTCTTCAAAAGAAAAATAAAATGTTTTTGAATATAATTAAATATGATAACCATTATATGAAAAATGTTTAAATTTTACATGATAAAATTTGGTTTGATAACACATAAATATATCCAGATATTATGATAATGAAAAATAAATAAATTAATTTTTTACATGGGTTATTTAAATAAATTCCCGAAATTTATTTATCTTATTTATGGATGGATTTTTTAGGATTTTATGGATTTTTTATTTTAAGGAAATTGATGTTGGATGTTATATTTCTATTATAAATAATGGTATTTCCAGTCAAGTTTCTTCATGCTTCAAAAATGTATCTCCTCTCATATATTATACCATTTCTTCCTTCTATGGTGAAACAATGATGGAGTGGAATAATGAATATAATTTGAAAAATACATGTGGTGAATGATGAAAAAAGGTATACAATAAATGAGATATTAAGGCTAAGGGTTTCTAAGTCCTTTTCATCACTGAAATTTATGTCTCTTGATAAGTCATGGAACCATCTAAGATGCCTTAATTGTCCTTGAACCTATTTTTTTATCTATTCAGATCTGATGATAGAATTATCATTATTCTTGTTTTGATTGTTAATAATTTGAAACAAATGATTGTAATTACCATTATTCCTCTCAAATAACACTCTCCTATAGAATCCTAAGTGCCATAATTATTATATCACTTTAACCATCATTAAACTATATATTCCAAATAAGACTTCAGATAATATAATTTATTACTCTCTCCTCAGTCTCAGTGGGGATGATTTGGTCTCAAGGGAGGGGTAGTTATTTTTTTGTCACTTTATGATATCAATCTTCTCTCTAACCATTTTTTTTCATGAGTAAGGGATTATTATATCTTTCCTCTTAGATTAAATTTCTACACTATTACTATATTTTTTCCATGATTCTCCTAGTTTTTCCTTCTTTATTTAAAAAATTATTTAGAAATGAGATATCAATTTCAATGCTATTTGTATTATTAAGGGATATTTGAATAATTACACAATGATATGTTATCTCCCATGAAAAATAGTACGTGTACTGAAAATGGAATCATGAGGGGAAATCTAGAATATAAATGAAATATAGAAAATTAGATATTATTCTAGGTCATTTTGACATTATTAAATGTGTGGTTAACATATAATGTTGTGTTAAATTGATATTATTATGCTGAATTATTTGTGCATATGATTATGTAGTAGGATATGATGAAATAATATATTTAAATGAAAGGAAAGATGAAATCAAAAATTAAATGTAAATTTAGATCTATTATTAAGTTAATATATATTACCTTATGAATGAGTATAAATAGGTAATTTTGAGTTAATATTTCTTATATGAGAATAGTTTATAGAGAAGTAATTTAAAGGTTATAGAGTAGAATGTGTTTATTTATTTGAGTGGTATTATAGTGTTATTACAGATGTATTCTTTGGATAAATTGTTATTTTAATATTTTAATGAGATAGTTTTTTCATGAATCCCTCACTAATAAATTCTTATTTTCCAAAGAACATATCATAATATGCACTGTGTGGTTGATCTCTCATGGATTCAACTCAAACCGACCATTTTTTATTATCACTATTAATTTAATAACTAATATGATATTAATTAATTAAATAATTTAAATATTTAAAGGTTTCAAAAAAAAAGATATAAATAAATAAATAAATGATATAAAAATAATGTAAACTTAATTTTTAAAAAAAACCAACAATGATGTTAGTGAGAAGATATTGTCATTCTTCGGATTTCATGATGACACTATCATTTCTCTTTAGTATCTTAATCTCATTATCTCATTCAATATTAAGATCAACAAAATCAATCTACACCATTCTATTTAATTTTAATTACCCCACACTGACCCTCCACATGTGGGATAATCTCTCTCATAGAACCACATAAATGCTACACCGACCCTCTTCATGCAACATTGTGGTAATTGTGGAGAGGAATGAGTATGAACATGAAGAATAATATAATATAAAAAAAAGTAGGGTGATACCTTCAACCAAACTAGTTTATCTACTATTAAAATATTCAAAATAGAATAAAGATAAATAGTGAAGCATAATGAACTTAAAACATCACCACTTTACACCAAACAAAAAAATGAGTTAGTTCTCTATTTTCATAGAAACTAAAAGGAGAACAGTGGAGGAAACAAAAATATAAAATTAAATAGATGATAATAATATGAAATAAATATATTGACCATGTAAAACACTATAAAAACGTCATAAAAATAACCTCTACTTAAAATGGATAAAAAATAGCCAACCCTTGACATAGAATTGGAAGTTTACATTTATAGGAAAAACCGTTACAAGATTTCCCTCATAAACCATCATCTAAATGTTATATTCTTTTAGTCCCATTTAATTGTTTAATATAGAATTTTTTTTATTCACTAATGTTTTTCATCTATGTGTCCTCTCTCCACCCACATAATTTTAACTCCATTGGATATGTATATAATGCATTATGATAGTTTAACCCTAATTTTTTTTTTCTTGGAGACTATCCAAATTCCAATGTTCTAACTTCATTTAAATTTATGACCATAAAGAAGGATTAATCAAGAAAATAACACAGTTAATGAAAATACCCCTTGAATGTTTTATACATCTTTGTGAATTTTCAACACATTTTGGCTTCAATTTGTGATATATTTCCCCATATTCAAAATTCATTCAATTTGGGAACATATTCCAAGGCCCTACTTGCATACTACCTTTGGGATACATAATATTGAATTTGACTTTGATTCCAATTTAATGAAATTTATAGTATAATGTTTTGAATCCTATGAAAAATAAATTTCAAAATTTGTATTAGTGTAGAATATTTTATGGCTGAAATACCAATATGATATAATAATATTTAAATTCCAAAATTCGGCCATTTTTATATTTAAGATCAAATTATTAATAATACTTAAAATTATGATAATTAACCTTAAAATATGAAAATATTTGGATAAAATATGAATCATATAATAATATATGTGAAATTATGATCTTTATATACCCCCCCACAATTAAACATTAGACTCTTTGGAAATTATCAAATATCTGAATCTAATTCCCCCCAAAATAAAAAGTGAAAAAATTCCCAAGATCTTTTTCAAAATAGAATTTCATCATGTGTCATCTATGAAAATAAATTACATTTAATTTTAATATCTAAAATTTAAATTCATTCAACCAAAAAATCAATCCATGGACCAATCTACCCTACCTCACATTGAAATTCATGTCACTCTTCAATCAAGATAAATTAAATCTCAAGTTATGATCATACTTGGAATGTTAATGTATAACCATTGGCTTTTTAAAATTATGATTTATCCACATCATGAGACATAAAAATATTATTAAACATCAGGCCATTTTTTTGGTCAATTCTATGGATATGGGTTGATGGGTAAAATATTTAAAAATCCATTTCTAGAAATAGGTGGTAAAACTCTTAAATACTGATGGATGAATATACTAATGAAAACCAAGAAATATAGCTCACTAAATTTCCTTAAAAAATGTTCACCACACACATTTTAACATTGTTCATGAATTTAAAAGGATATATAATGAATGATTTCCTTTAAACAAACCCTTTTATTTTTTTTGTTAATTTTTTTTCATAGAGGATGAGTTGACAATAAAATACAGTCCAAGAATAAAAATCATTACCTCATTTTTTGAAGAAAATGAGTCATAAATTCAATAATAATTAATAATTCAACCTCACATCCATTTTTTACATTGTCTATTATTTTGTATATTTTTAGAACCAGATGAGATAAATGATGCATAATGAATGAAAGTGATTCATGCTAATTCTTCAAATGCCCAGAATAATGGAACACACCTCACACACCCAACAATGATTTTCATCACAAATAATAGAGATGAAAACCCTATCCTTGACAATAAAAATTGAAATATTCATGGAAAAATAATAAGAGTGAAGGTTGGTAATGAATAATTGGATAGTAATATGGCTTAAATCAATAAAGAAAATTCAAGGATTTAAGGAAAAATTTGGGTAAATGTAATGTCATGTTTCATGTTAAAATACAAACAACCAAACAAACGATTCAATCAAATCAAAATAATTTTATAAATTCTAAATTTTTGAAAAATAATAAGCACATGTTTATATTTTCAAACAAAAACTATGTTTCTATTAATAAAGTATGGGTATTAGGAAGAATATGTCAAAAGGCATCAAAATACCTCATAGGATGAGAAAAAATAATTTAAGTTAGTGGTTCATAGGAACAGATTTCATAAATTTGTCATACTCATAAAAGTACTAGAAATTAAAAATCTAAGAAAATAATCCCACATAAATAATCATTTAAAATTTTTTTATCAAAAATAAAGGAAAATGACTTCAAATCAATTGAAGTGAGAAAAATTAAATGAATATTCATTAAAGGTGAATATTCCTAAAAAAATAAAATGTAAAAGAGTCAAAGACTCTTAATAAGGATGAAACTCCCCCCCAACACACACACTTTAAATTTAACTATCTATAAATTAATGTTAAAAAAAGAAGAATATATGGGTAAAAAAATCAAAGTGATGGAATGATATAACCTAAATTTATTTTCTAGTGGTAACCTTGAGTTAACATCCTATCTGCTGCCACATATAACTAGAAATCAAGAACATAATAAAAATATATTAAATATTGAAAGGAAAGGGAAGGTAAAAATAAGTTGGATAAAACATAATTTGACCCCCTAATTGGGCACTGGTTTTTTGCGACTTCTAGTTAGTAGTTTCAATGGTCACCCATTTTCTGATGGTGGATGTGGCTCATGTGATTGGTTCCACCACATTTTTTCCTTCTGAATTACACTCCTTCACACAGGTTTTAGATTACTCCATGGATAAAGTAAAATGATTCTATAACCATAGCAATTTAGTATAACATTAAAGGTAGGGGAATGAGAAATAATGGGTCCAACTTATTTACTACCACTACTTGTGTGGACTCTTTTACTTTAACATCTAGGGATTTGTCATGTGATGCTATTTCAAAAAAAAATCAGCAAAGGGGAAGCCATAAAAAATTAAACATAAATATGATTAAAACATTAATAATTAATAAAGAACTATTAAATTTCAATTAGGTCAACTTGGAATGTGATTTCTTTCAGCAGGGTCACTGGTAACTCAGTCTCAATATATGTATTATATAATTCAATTCCATCCATTAAGAATATTTATGTATTATCCAAATCTGAAAAATTAATTTATTCGGAGGTAATACACCATTCATTTTCAATAAAATCAGAAGAAAATTAGTTTATGAAAATATTATATCCTAGAGTAGTATTTAATTTAAATTCTTCTTCTTTGATCAATTCCACTTAGAGTAGGTTTGTTGTGGATAGAAGTCGATATCCAATCTCCTCAAATTTTTCATCATGATTCACCACATAGGTAGTGTCTTCTTGGAAATATAGAGATAGGTATAGACGTAATGATTTTTTTAATGAAGAATATGAGGAAATCATATACCTTTTTATATTTTTTTTAAAATCATTAGAATATTCATCCAATTCATCTTGATCTCCCACATGCGTATCAATTGGAAAGACTTATTCTTTAACCTCCTTTAAAAATGGTATGAAAATATTTGAGACTTGTTACTTTATAATTTCTTCTTTACATTGGGTATTAATTGGAAATAAGGGGAAAAAATATCTGATTCATCCTTTATCCAATCCCCTTTTTGAGATTCCAATTTCTTAAAAGAAGTGAAAATAATTTCCATTTTATTTCTCACCTATTCAATCATTATGAAATTATCGTGAAATTGATTTTTTTTATGATTTTTAACTATAAGAATAAAAAAATAGCTAAAATATCCCGATTATAATAAAACTTACTATGATAATTCATTTTGATCAAGTAAATTAAATGAAAATTATATACAATAATGTTCTATTTTTTAATTTGAGAGATTTATTGTTTTTTTTACTTTTTGATGGAAAATGTGTGAAAGTGATTTGACACCTCAGAAATAGTTCCGAATTGATGAGATTGATTTTTTTTGTAAATAAATCACCATTAAATTCTTATTTTTATAATAATATAGCTTAGTATGAACCCCAGGGTTGATCTCTTGTGGAGGCCATTCACACACATTATTTTTCAATTTTCACTATTTATATAATAACTAATATAATTGTAAATAATAAAATAATATAATGATGGGTGGAGGGTTTTAAAAATGAATTATATAAATACATACATACATAAATACATACATACATACATACATACATACATACATACATACATAAATACATACATACATACATACATACATACATACATATATATATATATATATTATATAAAAATATAGGGAAAAACAAAACCAAACACATAAAGATGTTATTGAGAAAAAATTTTCGTTCTTAAGTGTCTAAGATGATTCTTTCAAAACTATTTAAAAATTTAATATCATTATCTCATTCAATGTATATATAAAACCTATAACTCTAAAACTTCCACTTTTAATTTTTATTACCCCACACTGACCCTCCATTTATTGAATAATATCACTTTTATCAACACCACAATGCTACACTGACCCTCTACATGCAACATTATGATAAAAACAGAGAGGAAGAAATGTGAATGGGAAGAAGACCACAATAGTAAATAAAGTAAGGATATCCCTTCACAATTTTTTTAATCTAATAGTTAAATTATATCAATATAATAAAGATAATAATTTAATCATGATGAGCTCAAAACATCACCACCCCCCCCCCCCCCTTGAACAATAATGCGGGTTGGTTATGCATTCTCATAGATATTAGAAAGAGCAATATTGGGGAAAATAAAAGATAAAATTAAATAGAAGAGTGAAAGATGAACAAAAATATATTAAACCTATAAAACACTATTATAGAATCATAACACCTACTTATACTCAAATTGGATAAATAAATTTATAACCAATAACAAGGAAGTGGTGGTGCACATTTAATGGAAAATGCCTGGCTAGATAAATTATATTGAGAAACCGCTTATGTCCTAAAGACTATATAAATTACAATTTTCAGAATTACTAGGAATTTATGACCATTAAATAGGATTAATCAAGGGATTATTCAGTTACAGAAAATACTACTTTATATTTTTTTATATCTCTATGTGAATTTTTAGCTCAATTGGATAGCCCATTTTTTAGATATCATCCCAAATTCAAAATCTATTCAATCTGGGCACAGATTTCAAGGTCATACATGCATGCTCCTCTAGGGATTTATATTGTTGTATTCAACTTTTGGTCCAGTTGAATAAAATTCATACCATAATGTTTTGAAAAAAAAAATCACAATATATATTAGAGTTTAAACAAAACAATCAGAAAACGTAAAATTAGGACAGAATACCAAAAACATAATAAAACTATTCATTATATATATTAGTGTATATTATTGTGTTTTTATAATGTTTTTGGTGTTTTTTAAAAATAAAAATATGATATAAACATATATAAATTTCTAAATTAGGCTATTTTCAAAATTTAGCTCAAATTATTAATAAAACCTAAAATTGTGATAATTACCCATATAATATTAAATCTATTGGATTAAAACATTGAATTATAGAATAATATATATAAAATTATGATCTTCATCAGTATCCCAGACTTAAAAATTTAAATCCAAAGCAACAATTATCAAATATCCAAATCAATATCCACACCAAAATAAAAAGTGATAAACTTTCCAAGATCTTTTCCTAAATATAATTTCATCAAGTCCTATATATGAAAAATTTAATTACTCAAACATTTATAAATTATATTCATTTTTAATGAGTAAATTCATTATTATGAAATGAATTTATAGAAAACATATGCACTACTTGGTTATTTTAGACTGTTATATGGTCTATAAAATTAAAAAGATCATTAAAAATAATAACCATTGACAATATAGATGTGTTACAATAAAAATTAAGATTAGTATATTATGGTTTATGAGAAATTCTATTTGAAACATACAAATTAAGTGATAACCTCAACCAGTAGGATCATACCTCATAAAACCCATTTATCAAAACGTCTAAGGGGGAAAAACACTACGCTTTTTCCTTGACTAAGTCAAAGTATATATTCAACAACTAAATAAGTAGTGAAACCATTTATAGGATATGTTCAATCTTATCATGTTCATGACCAAAACCATGTTCACAAAACCACCCCATGAAAATCTCATGATCAGACACCTTACCCTTAGGGTATTCTCTAGTGTAACAATGGTATATATATATAGTAATTAACAATTTTAATTTGTATGATTTATTTTAATAAAAAAATGATTTTATTTATCCATTTTTAATATTAGTTTTTATAATTATTAAATAATTAGTGTGATAAAAATTAAATTTTGATACGATGAAACAAAGATTGTATTTTTGGGAAATATATAGTTTTAATCAATACAATATTTTTTATGAATTCAATACTTTTTAAAATAATTTTTTTTAATAAAATATTACTATTTAATAATAATTATTAAATATAAATTAAAATATAATTTTGTTAATTCAAATGTAATTTTTTATGGGTAAGAAAACTATTAATGTCAAAAAAAAAATATTTTTCAATTATTGAGGTCCTTTGATTTATAAGTGTAAATTCTCATATTAAGGGATTTTTTAATAAAAAAAATTATTTTTGAAGTAAAAAAATTTAAATTATACAATTGTTAATTTTTCATAATATTCTGAGATAGTTGAATTCTTGGGTAAAATTTAAATAATGTATAATTATATGGTATGTATTATGTCATCATAAAAGAAAAAAGTTATTTGATAAATAATATAAAGAGTATACATGAAATTATTATATATAATATTTAAAATATTGTGTTTTAGAAGTTATTTGATTAATTTTATAAAAATTTAATGAATCCTTAAAAACCTATATTATACTTTTTATGTTTTAAAATCAATTCTTTATAAACATGACTCACTTCCACATCACAAAGGAAATTATTTTAAGGTTTTTGGTTAATAGACTTATAATATAATTAAAACAAATTATATTTGGTATAAATCATGGGAAACAACCATGGTATGCTTTTATGTTTTGGTTACATTATCATATAGAATCTAAAACCTATGTTTCGAAAAAAATTAAAAATTACCCTATATTTCACTATATAAAACCACCCAACCTCCCATTAATCTTCATTAAAAACTCTTGGTGTAGAAATTTACTCTCCCATTACCTCTCTATATTCTTAAAATGGTTCCCCAATCTCTTAATAAGTTCATCCCAATATTTAAGAAGCACCCCTCAAGGTAAGGGGGCCTCTCCTTATCCTATTTATTCAAGCACCTTCTTGAAATTATCAATGTTTTTTCCAATTTTTCATGTTGTGATATGTATTAACACATACCAATTATTACAATTAATATTTCAAAGTGATTTGAGAATAAATTATCTATCATTTACCCATGTCATGACTCATTATGTACCCATGTCATGCTATCGAAATCCTCATATGATTTTCCATTCCAATTTTTTTAGTGAATACCTATTCCCATTTTCACTTAATGGTATTCAAATAGTTTTAAATATCATTCAATGATTGTTTATTTTCATGTATGTAACCCACACTCTTTAATCATGGGGTTAAAAGTTATAAAATACATCTTTATGATGTATGATATATGTTACACACTTATGCATGTACATGATATGAAAGTGAGGGGTGGACCTATAATTATATTTTCATCCAATGTATTAGGTAACATTTTTTGTCTCATGAGATTCCATGTTTTCTACAAGAGAGGTTATTCTAAGAGCACAATGTTATTATACCTTGGCAGTTAGCCTTTAATTAATTTTATGATGTCATGTTTTATGGTGTCACCACATTTCTATGTTTCGTTCATGTTATCATCGTATATCTGGAATTAATGTTAATGTTTATGATTATAACCCCTTTTATATTTCTTTTATATGCCTATTTATTTAAATTTATTACTTTTATCATGTTATTCTTTGCATATTCCCTTACTAGGATTTTTAGCACTCCAATTTCTTATGTACATCCCTAGGTTATCTCATGCAGTTTTAGAGGATCTAAGGAATATAATGGATTATTTCAATGTTTTTAAATAATGATGTAGTACCACTATTTTAAGTTATTATGGAATGCAACTAATTTACCAAAGACAACAGTCCTTACGATATTTCTAGGTTGTATTATGTTTACCTTTATATAATAAATCATGAATTAAGGTGTATTAGAATAATTTTTTTTCATAGTTGGTATCCGAGAAAAGTGTTTTGGTTTTTGGGGATTAGGATTACAAAAATATAGTAAAATACTTAGGGATAACGCTAAACATAATAAAACATCCATAATTTTTTTAAATTATAGATTAAGTGATTTATAAGAAAATGCATCCCCTCCTAGAAACTACAATTGGATGTGGCTCTAAAAAAGTTATACATAGGGATAATGAACCCAAAAATGGCACATTGAGCTGGACTCAATCATCAATTGGTGTAATAAAATAGGCCTTATTGGACACCTATTTTGACCCTACGGGGGGTAATTATTTGCTAAATTCACAAGATCCTTATGAACCATTATTAATGGAATAAAAATACGCATAATATTTTATGTTAGGAAATAGATCACAGATACATTATATTGAATCCTAGAAATTCATGGTTTAATGAATATATATCATTGATGAGTTATCCAATTTATTTTTATGGTTTCCCTATTATATGTATCATAGTTTAAAAATACTCATCCATAATTTTTCCTTTATTTTTAGTTATTGGATGACTGTAGGAGAAATTGAGTCCACAACCAATGTGAAGGGTAATGTGATGACTTCCCAAATGAGATACCCAACCAGATGTTCTCAGAATTGTAAAACCTTATGAGAAAAATTTCTCAATTATGTCATGTTTTGAACTAAAATCTAAATTATGAGAAACACTTAAATCCCCTCAAAAATACTAATTTATAATTGAGACCTTTATGTGAAAATGGACTCTAACATTCAATGGATCTACTAATACCTTTATCACGGAACAATAGTTTAACTTCCCTAAAAAGATATTCTCTATAATTTAATTCTCTAGGAGAGATATATTCAAGATGGTTATTTATGGTGTGGAAGGAGAAACTAATCAATTAGGGAATTTAGTAACAAATATGAAGCCCGAGGAGGAGATTGAAGCAATGGAGTGGAAGGGATTCATGAGAATGTTTTTTCAGAAAATATTTTCCTCACAATCAATAAATTAAAATGGATAGTTACCTATTTACCCTTATTAAAAAGGATGATGAATCCATATGGTCTTATGGGGAAAATTTCAAAATACTTGCATGATATTCCTCTGGCTTTGTCATTTCCTCTGAATCTGAGGTTTACTATTTCATTGGTGGGATAAATTCAAAACTATAAAATTGTTATCTATTCAATACATTGAAAGATATGATAAAATTTTCTTATGTTCCCTTAATGATGAAATGGTGATAAAAAAATATCAAGGGTCTATTGGGATTGGAGACAAGAAGCAGATAATAGATTTTAAATCTAGTAGTGTAATGGATAAATCACATCAGGGTAAGAATGTCAACCATCCCACTTGTCTAAAGTCTCAGAAGAAGTATCCTAGAAATTTTTTAACGGAGACAATGAAAATTTTAAGGTGTGGTAATGAAGGGTATGTTGCTAGTAGTTTCCTATACGAGAATCTCACCAATGTCATGTCTGAAAGTAATTATCTAGTCAACCATCTACATATCATCCAATTATTTAACTTCAAGGAATATGAAAAATATGTGAATAAATACCCTAACCCAAGAGATATCAAAGATAAATGAAGAAAAAAAAATTCAAGTTAGAGAGCATGGGTGAGAGTTTTCCATCACAACTATTGAGGAGGATCCAAAAAATTTTGTGACAAATATACTAGTTATTAATTTAAGAAATAAAAATTTACTATTTGATTTTGGTTCTATTAATTCATTCATATCACAAAATTTTATTAGAAATATTTAATCATAAACTGGTAAAATTGAAGTTGAGTTATTCGTGAAGTTGTTAAATGGTTCAGTTGTTTCATATCAATCATATTAATCATCCCCTATCCAAATTTGTGGGATGAATTTCCCATAAAATGTTTTTCTAATCCCCTTAGTAGAATTCAGTGCTATCATGGGCATGGATTGGATTTCCAAATATAAAACCAACAAATATTATTAAGATAATTAAATCACGATATGTATCATAATTATCCCTCTAATTCCATTTAAGTGCAAGGATGAGGATAAATCATTGTTCGTACTGACATCTCATCCATGAATATTACTGACTTTTGAGAAAACATGTCAAGATTAAATGATTGAGACTAAAGAAAAACCATCCTTGATGACATGAAATTTTAAAGGGATGTATTTCATATTGAATTTCTTCATATTCCTCCTAGGATTGAGGATGAGTTCTTTGTTATGATCATACTCAGATCGTTTCCAATATCCAAGAATCCATATAGAATGGTTGTCATTGAAAATGAGGAGCTGAATAAAAAATAAAGAGAATTAAGATAAAGGGTTTATATGCTTAAGTGCTTCATTATGGGGTGCACCAGTCATCATTGTTATGAAGAAGGATTGGTCAACGTGACTCTTCATTAATTATCTTGAGCTCAACAAGATCATGATAATGAACAATTATCCTCTACCATGGATTGGTGAATTGTTTGTTCATATACATGGATGCCACCACTTTTATAAGGTGGATCTCTAGTTGGGATATTATCATGTAATGTTGAAGAAGGTGGATATCCCCAAGACTAATTTGCATACAATGTACGAGTACTAAAAGCTCGTACTGATTTTATTTGGACTCAATAATGCTAAAAAAATATTCATGGACTTAATGAATAGATTCTTTAGGGATTAACTCAAAAAATTTGTGGTAGTATTTATATATTATATTGTTATCTACTCCCAGATAAAGAAGGGACATGAGGATTATTTAACTATTTTAATAAGGTCCTTTTGAAAGAAATGTTATATGAAATTATACTGAATGTGAGTTTTGGTTGGATCATGTAACTTTCTTTGGGTCTTTTATGACCAACAAATCAATATTTGTCAATTCGTAAAAAATAGATGCAATCAATGTATAGACTTGACCAATATATGTGATAAAAATCCACAATGTCCAATGATTGGGAAGTATAATATATTTTTTAGAAACTTCTCAAGATTGGTAATCACACTATCCAAGCTTACTATGAAGGAATTCAAGTTTCTCTGGACTAATGAATGCAAGGAGAGAATTAAAGTGTTGAAGAAAAGGATAATCACTAGACCTAAGCTCACATTACCCACTATTAGGGAAGGATTTGCGATGTAAAGTGATTAATCAAAAAAAGTATTGGGTTTTTTACTCATTAATGATAATAAATTGATATCATATGCCTCCCACCAATTAAATACCCATGAGAAAAACTACCCAACACATGATGTTGAATTGGATGTAGTGATCTTGTCATTGAATATTTGGATACATTTTTTCTATGGGGATAAGTGTGAAATTTATATGGACTACAAATTCCTCATGTGTATGCTCATAAAAACGAGGTCAATATATGTTAATGGAAGGATTATCATTGTTTAATAAATTACCATCATTGGAAATCAAATATAGTGGAGGATGTTTTCAGTATAAAAGATCCCAAAATTGTATCCATGATGAGGATTTGAAGGGATCTAATTTTATTGGACATGAAAAGGATGGGTATGGTAAAACTAAAATAATATTCATCCTAACATACTATAATAACTTCTCAAACATATATTATTGAAAGGATAAAAACACCTACAAATATGAATAGTTTCTATAGAAGAAGGCAACAAAGATTTTGGAGTTCAAAGTTTCGGAATATGGAGTTATAAGGTCTGAAACTTGTATATGAGTACCATCAAAACAATAACTGAATATGGAACATCTGGATGATGCGCCAAACTCATCATTCTCTATTAATCTGGGAATAATTAATATGTATAGAGATTTGATGTAAAAATTCTGGTGGGTTAAAATGAAGAGGGGGATTTTGGAATTTGTATATTGATGCATTATATACCAAAAATTGAAGGAAAATGATAGAAGTATAAGGGTATGATGCATCCATTTCTCATGCTAGTATGTTAATTAGAAAAATAACCATGGTTTTTTTTAGGACTTCTTAGAACACCTAAAGGTAATAACACCATTTGAGGTATAGTTGATTGCCTTACAAAGTTGGTACATTTCATTATTATCAAGGAATATTTATCAATTGAATAACTTTAAATGATATAAATAAGGTAAGTGGTAAGAATACATGGAGTTACACTCTCTATTTTATTTAATCATGATCCAAGATTCCCATCAAGGTTTTGGAGAATAATTTGATAATAATAAGATTTAGAATTGAGATTTTGCACTACATATCAGCCTTAGATGGATGGATAGTCTGAAAAGAACATTAATACATTGGAGGATATACTGAAATCACATTCAACATATTTACAAGGATTTTGGGACCAAAAAATTCCTCTACTATAGTTCCTATATAAAAACATCTTCCATTATAGAATTCAAATGGCACCTTATGAGGCTCTTTCTGGAAGAAGGTGTTGTAATTTGACATGATGGGATGAGGTTGGAGATCAAAAGCTTATGGGAAAAGATTTTATACATTAAATTACTGAGAAGGTTCAAACCATTCAGTGCCATATAAATTTCACAAAAAATCAATAGAAAAGATATGCAGACAATCGTCGATGGAACATGCAGTTTGAGGTTAGAGATAAAGTGTTCCATTATATATCATTGTGGAAGACAATCACGAGGTTTGGGGAAGAAGAAAATCTTAGTACAAGATACATCAACCCATTTGAGATCCTTGATCGCATTGGAGTGGTGTACTATCGACTAGAACTCCCACATAACCTATCTAAAGTCCATTATGTGTTCCATGTATCCATTTTAAGGAAGTATATACCTATCCCCTCACATTTAATAAATCCATATGTGGAATTGTTGTAGAATAATATTTCATATTAGGAGTAGATGTTGAATATATTATATCATAGAGACACAGTTCTACAAAATAAGAAAACTCTCATAGTCAATGTTTTTTAAAAGAACCCGTTGTTTGAGTAATAGAAAAGGAACCAGAAGGGGTGACGAAAAAAGAGAACCATTATCCGTTTTAGTCTATGAAATGAAAATTTAGAGGGTAAAATTTCTGAAGGGGGAATAATTTAACAACATGAACATTTATAAATAATATTAATTTATAAATTAGAGAATTATTTATTAAGAAATGAATTTATAGAAATAATATGGAATAATTTTTTTATTTTGGTAATATTATATGGTTTTCAAATTTATAAGAGCATTAAGAATCAGAACCATTGAAAATATATACTTTCTATAGTGAGTATAATGATTTTTATTAACAGTTATGATAATTTCTATTTAACATAGATAAAGGAAGTGATAGCCTTGACTAATAGGATTATACCCTAATAAGCCTATTTACTATAGATTTTGGGGGAGAAAGAATCCCTAGTATTTCCCCTTAACTAAACCCAGTTCAAGATTTAACAAAAGAATCACAATCAAAACAATTTATAAGAGAAGTTCAGGCTCATCAAGATTATGAATCAAACTATGTCCGCCGAACCACCCCATGAAAATATCACCATCACACACCATACCCATAGGGAATTCACTAGTGTAATAAAGGGATATGTATCTAGACTATAATAGTATTAATTTTTAAATTCCATTTTAATAAAATAATGATTATATTTTTCCTCTTTTAATATTACTTTTTATAATGATTAAAAATATTTTTTAAAAAAATTTGATTTTGATGTGATGAAACACAAATTTTAATTTTGGAAAATATATAGTTTCAATCAAGAAATTAAATTTGATGAATTAAATAACATTTTAAATAAATGCAATTTTAATAAATTTTTTTATTAAATAATATTTATTAAATATAAATGATAATATAATTTTATGAAGTCAAATGAAATTTTTATAACAGTCAGAAAACTGTGGTTTTAAAAAAACCATCATTTTTTAATAAATATGGATGTTTTATTTAAAAATGAAAATTATCATATTTAGATTAATTAATTTAGATTAAATAAATATTATTTTTGAAATTAACATATCAAAATTATCCAATGATGAATTTTCACTAATTTTATGAGACTATTGATTTTTTTGGGTAAAAATTAAATATTGTATAATTATTCAGTGTGTATTATAAGATCATAAAATTCAAAAAGTGATTTAATAAATACTATAAATAGAAATCTAGAGCAAAATTTTTTCCCCTTTCAAATTATTTGTTTTTGAACTTATTTTATTAGTTTTATAAATATTTAATGAATCCTCTAAAACCTATATTATATTTTAATGTTTTGAAATCAATTCATTATAAACATGACTCAATTCCACATCACAAAGGGTATTATTTTAATGTGTTCATTTATTGTCCTTATAAATTAATTAAATTCACCCCTCTTTGGGAGAAACCATTGTAAAAAAATGGGAATGATTTGGGTTTTTATTACTTTGTCATATAGAGTCCAAAACCTTGATTTGAAAATTAATAAAGAATTACCCTCCCTTTTTCTATATAAACACATCCAACCTCCCATTTTTTGTTCACTCAAAAATCTTGGATACTGAAGTTACTCTAGAATTTCCTATCTATATACTTTATAAGGTTCCCATAATCTCTTAATATTATCCTCCCAAGCTTTAAGAAGCACCCTCTGAAGGTAAAAAATCTTCTCCTTCTCCACTTAATTTAAGAACATTCTTTAAATTATCATTTTTTCAATTTTCTATGTGGGGATAAGTTTTAAAACATACATATTACTTATGTTAATAGTTACATGGGATTATAGACCACATTCTCTCTCATTTAACCCTTCCATGAATCATTATGTACCCATGTTATGCTGTCAAAATCATCTTGCAGTTTTCCATAGAAAACATTTTTTAGTTAACACTAATTCCCATTTCCACTCAAAGGTTTTAAAATAGTTTCAAATAACCTTAAATGATTGTTTATTTCCATTTATTTAACCCAAACCCCTTAAAAATGGTGTTAAAAGACATTAAATTCATCCTTATGTTTAATTATCTATGTGGCATACTTAGGCAGGTACATGATATGAAAGTGATGGGTGGGCCAAAAATTATATAGCCCTTCAATGCATTGGGTGATGTTTTTATATCATGATATAACATGTATGGTTCATGATAGGTTATCCCATGAACACTTCGTTATGAGCTCTTTGTGGTTTTCCATGACTTATATTTATGATATCATGCTTTATCTTGTTTCCATATTCTCATGTATCATTCATGTTATCATCATATATCATTCTTTAATGTTCATGTTTAGGATTATCAAACCTTTTTTAAAGACTCAAATTATCATAATTTTTTTTAAATATTAATATATTAATATTAATTACATAACAAAAACAATTCATTTCAAATTTGTTTATGTATAGTGGCTTTGTAAAACTGGAAACATAAATAATTGTTCTATAAGTGAGCTACATTATCTCCCACTATGTTCTTCATAATAAGAACCCATTTTATACATATCATACATAATACCTTTAATTATAATTTGAGTAAAGGAAATATAAAAAAGGGTGACTTCAGATGCTCTTTAATGGTAAAAAAGGGATATATCAACATATCGTGTGCATAAGCATATGAGAACTTAAGTATAAAATTTGAAAACCATACCATGTATATCAAATATCATAAATTAGAGTCATGGAATAAATCTTGGTATCTCATAATACATGAATAATATTGGAATAAAATAACATGTACAATGAATTCTTAATACTAACAGAAGGAATAGATTTTTGTACTGCACATAATTTTATAAAATCATTTCCTTAGTAGATAAAGGCTTATTTCCAAGGCTATAATAGTGGAATGGGTTCACTATCCAAACCATCATAGTAGTCAAGGTTCACTCACACGATTATCCGAGTGGATATATTTCCTTAATAAATTAGGTTCACTCTCCATTCCAGACCTATTTATCCCATGAAATATATATATATATTTACCCAATGCATTGCAGTAATATATCAGCCCCTCTCATCACATAATCCATAAATTTCTGTGATAAAATATCATAAACATTTATCATATCAAAACCCATTAAAATAAATGGGCTTAAGAAAATATTTGTCACATCAAAACCCATGAAAATTAATGGTTTTAATAAACATTTCAGCATAGAAAAAAATATGGAAAAGAAATAGGTTTCATAATCATTTAATCGTTTCATCATATCATAACCTCTAAAAAAATAAATTTTTATAATAATTTAATCATGACATATCTCATGGAAGAGAAATGAACATCATAAAAATATTTTTATCATAATCATAAACTATTCAATGAAATAATAATAATAGTATCCTTGGATCATATCCAATATATATAAGTAACATGGAAGGATGTTATCTTAGACAGAAAATGATTTTGAAAGATCATTTGGATCATTTATTTAAGAAAACAGACTTTCTACTATAAAAAACAATTTTTAAAACATATTTTTTTTTAAAATCTTTTCATTTGAAGTTAAAATACAGAACATATAAATTAATCTTCAATGAAAATAATTTTCATGATGGTAGTAAATTCAGTTCATGCCATACATGTTAATTCGACATTCCTTTCACATTTTTAGTAAAAGTTTAATGAGCCTTGTTTGGAAAATGACATTAATATTCCTTTCAAGACACTTTGTAAAAACTCAAAAAAATGAGTAAAAATTTATTTAATAATTCATTTTGTAAGTATAGAAATTTTTTGAAATACATTTTTAGAAAACATGGAAATGGAAGAAAGTAGAGTTTCCAACCGAAGAGATAAATAAAGACGTTTTTTTCTTAAAAATATTATTTTGAACTCTTTAGTATATAAATATTTGAAAATTAATGGATAGAATGTATTATAGTGAAATAAATATACAATAATAAATTTCATTAGTTTCTTGAGAGATATATCATAATATTTAATCATTAGAAGCATAATCACGGACAATTTTGATAAACGATGAGTTCATAACATAAAAACCTTACCACTTTGGTAACATTGAATCATAATCCCCATGAAAGAATAAAATTAAATGAAAATAATATTATCATGAGAATAAATAAATTCCATATTTCACATGACAAATGTTCTATAAATACACCTCATAAAATAAGATAGGTGCATAACAAAACATATGTCTCAATGAAGGAAAATTTAGACAAAAATCCACTGTCTAAAGTCTTAAATTTTTTTATACATGTTGAAATATAATGTATAATAAATATAATTTTATTATAAATACATTAAAAACAATATATATATATATATATCATACCATATATGGTTTACTTATGATATTTTATTACCCATTTATTAACAATTCCATAACAAAGTCACATTTTGGGAAAAATATATTTTTTTCCTATATGTTTTGATATGTTATTTTTGGTAATATTAGATTGATCATGGTTAAATAATCTATAGAAATTTTAAAATTATATAAATGTCATATATATTCAGTCTATATGTATTCAAGTAAATCCATAAAAGCTAGAGATAAAAAATGAAATACAACGACCATAGAGACATAGGTCGTACGTATGCATGGACGTTGTTTCCATTTTCATGGAAGATTGATAAAAAAGTTAAATAATATATTGATATAAAAAATAATTTATATGTCATATATATCACATATTTTCATTAAAACTATCATTATTACCATCCATGTAAATTATGAATGAATAAAATCACTTCACAAAGCGGTAGTCCACATTACACATGAATGACATTTGCGTATCCCCCATGGAATATAAAATTAGAATATATATGTGATATATTTCATAAAAAGGTATAATTATGTTACAAATATCATACATATACATTATATCCACCATAATACCCTAATGTGAGAGGTGTTTATGGAAAACAAATCACATCGATTCTCGAGGTGGTAGTTTGCCGTACACATGAGTGATGTTGTTGTTTCCCATTTGAGGGAAGAGGAAATAGATATAGGTCATTCCCATAAAATAATTAGATCTAATTATATGTAATTTAATGAGGTTATATATTATAATGGTTCAATAATATTTCAATTATACGGACGAATAAATAAAATAAAAATATATGTTGAAGAACGCCACCTCATCTTCAAGTAACCTACTTTGGTTTTCACCAAAAGGATTTTTAAGATAGACTTATGATCAAAATAAGGATTCTTGGATTGTAAGAGAGAATAAATAAAGGTATTTGGGTAGTAATTTTATTAAATAAAGGGTTTTTTATATGTGAAGAGTAGAAGATAGGGGTGGGCTTTTATAAGTGGGGAAGATGGCATGTTTAGAATTTTTTAAAAGAAAAAGATGTAACCATTCTCATGAAAAAGGATCCAAAATGTAAAGTTATATATATAATGTTGATATATGGACATCCAATGAGTTTTTTACAAGTTTATAGGCCATTTTACCACTTATCTTTTTAGTTAAACAATTAGTAAACCTATTTTCTCATAAACCATGGTAATTTATTTTTACATATTTTTCTATTGATAATGGTCAAAAATTAAGTCAGTAACATCTTAGTTTTTAAGAAAGGTATGTTATATTTTATTTTTTTATAAATATAGAGACAACACCTTAGGGATGGTTGGTTCGTTTTAGGAAATGAGGCTGTAGGAGTGATGGAACCTAGTTGTAGGGAAAATACATGACGTGTCTCTAAATAAATGATGTGCAGTTAATACACAACGTGTATTTGTATAGCCAGATCCTTTTCAAAATATGTAGTGTATTTTACCTAGGATGGAATTTCTAAGGATTATACAATGTGTAATGAATTTACACATTGTGTATATTCTTAGGTTGTGTTTTTAAAATAGGGAATGGCTTATTTTAATAGATCCCAATTTTTTAACCTATATAGAAGAAGAGTCATGTGAGAGTCCTACTCTATTCCTATGATTGGGGTCCTTCTCCACCCTCTATACAGACCCTATTTTCATCACCACTGGGTGCATTGAATTCATCTATGCATTCTCTACACTCTACCTCCTTCTATTCCTAGTTTTCTTACCATCTCTTGTGTTATTTTGGTGCGAGATGATATGAAATATTTTAGGTTTTTTTGTATTCTTTTCCATTTTATTCTGTTCTAGCTTGAATTAAATGTCTGAAATGAATGATTGGCCATTTATGAAACTAAGGTAGGTGGTCTAGATTCTATCCCTATGTTTGGATTCTCTTATACCATAGACCAGTGTGTCACAATCCATACCCTTTTAGAGAATCATCTAAAATATCTAATAAACTGAATAAAATGGTTTCACTTACCCATTATGGTTCGAGCTAATGGTGAATCTACCCTTGGTAGATTTCCTTAACATGGGTCACCCCTAAGGGTATTACCTTCATTGATGGATTTTTTTACACTTTATTAAATTGTACATCCACCCTTGAGGGGTGTGTTTTAATGTAGTAATAGTTTTTGAAAGTATGAATTGAATTTAGAATGATGTTGTCCATGAGTTAGGCCCCATGAACTATGCCTAGATGAATTGATTGAACTAAATTAATTGGGAAATTTAATTTATATTTCTAAAAGAGAAATTTAGTTCTAAATAGACGAATCATAATACTTAATACATACATTATATTCATGTCGAGAGAGATACTTGTATCTTTATAGGATGACTGGCATGCGATCATTGAGCTTTATAATTATAGATTTTATATGTATTATATATACGCCAAAAAGAATACTAGGTATTCCTGGTATTAGATCACTGTGCATTTACCTTATCTTAATGTGAGAAATACCCGTTTCCTAGGGAAGACACCATGGTTGACCATGGATTTTAGATGGTAATACACGATCATGAGTGATACTCGGTCCCCTATGTGAGATACCGGGGATGGGCTTAGAGAGCTTGTTTCATTCCATGTTAGGATTGATACATGGGATTCCATTTGCGGATCAACTTGGAAGAACTCTTATAGTATTGGGCATCTGCAGTACCTCTGGAGAGATACATGAGATTCTTTATAGATCTACATGGATGGGATCATGGTTCCTCTTCTTGAATTATAATGATTAAATTAAATTAAAATAATACGAATATTTATTTGAAATTCTAGGGATTCATCCACCAAGATAGATCACATGCATAGGGATGGTCCACATTTTTATAATTTATTTACGATGACCCAGGTATACATTATATAAAACTTTTATAGGTTCACCTCAGTTCATAGGCATCTGACTTAGGCTGATGCAAGTAGTATTGGTCTATTAACCCACGAGGAACCCGATCTGATTCAATTATTAATAAATGACCTTCATTACTATTATTGACACACTGATCATTTTATTTTCACATAATTTTTTGATATAGACACTATTGGTGGTGGATTAGTGAGTATATATCACACCCTTATTGGTCTTCTCTTGGTACCAAAGAATACTTTTTGATTATAAGTATAGATAAATGGAAGCGATTAACTTTCAATGCATGATTTTTAGTTCAAGGATGGAGTATGGGAGTAGAGGATTGAGCCTATGATTGTGATGCTAGTTGTAACTAGATTTGGTATTTTTTGTATTTTGGTATAAAATTTGGCATATGCCCATTTCCATTTATCCATGTGTACTCATTTTTTAATAGTTACAAGAAATCATGATCATCATCATTTGAATGTATTTATTTATTCAACTTCTTCCTATTGTTTATTTCTCTTGTATGTTTATTCTGTATTATATATACTAATTCATGTTTATTATACTTCTTTTATTACCATTTATTATATACCACTGTGCTACACTCTAAATCAAGAGAGAATAGTCTCTTAATGGACACACCTTAGGCTCTCACCACTAGTCAGCAACCTTAATCATATAGAGAGGCATACTTGAGGTCATGTGTCTAGTCATCTTAGGGAACCACTATGTTTCTTCCGAGTGGGATGCTAAAAAGTAGTATTAGAGTGGTATTTTTACTTTTCTAATATAGTTTTGGTATTATAAAAGAGACTAGGATTTATTAGAATTTGGTAAGGAGATTGTGCTTGGGAGTAGCTTACCCATTTATAGAGGAATCCCAAATTATATGGGATGGTTTATTACTATTTTTGGATCACCTCTATTATATTTATCCTCATTTTACTATTGGTTTATGAATGTTTTTAGTGATTTTATCATTTTTGATATTATTATGATAAAATTTATTAACCTTGGCCCAATGATACGAGGGAGTATAAAATTCATGCATTAGACTAGGCACCATAAGACTTTAATTTCATGCATTATATCATTACATATTTATATTATTGTGTGAATTGTGCTATATTTAATTTTATTTTGGAAGATGGCTTGGTTGTTATGGATTTAAATGTTCTAGAATTTATTTTTGCGATAATATAATCAGATTAATTAAACTACCTACATAAATCAAAATAGTATTTTTATACATAGATTGATTATGACACTTTAATTAACCAATTCTGCCATTGTTTATCCAAGAAAAATTGTGACCATGGGCTGAAATATTAGTGGATTTGATTGATTAATGAAAATTTCAATTTATGAAGTGAGTACTTACATAAATTGGGAATGGTAGTTAATTCACTCAAATCACTATACATGAATTGTTAAATTGTTATGCTAGATGTAAAGGTCAGGTCATAGTTACATGACATACTAATTCCAAGTTATTTAGAGTGTGGACCTTTATAAAATTTAAAATGGTGATGCTTTTAATAGGATTGAGATATCTATATCAAAATAAAGAAGAATAAAAACTCAGTAAGATAAAATTTTAAATTGAAATGGTCACTGCTAAATGGGATACTAATTGAAATTTAAATGGTGTTTTACTCTCTACCTTCCAATTAATACTCCATATACTAGAAACTCTACTATGTTTTATGAGACCTTGATCTTGAAATGACATTAGTTGTGGGAAGTAGGTTATGTATCTTATGGTATTTCATGATCTCTTCCTAGTCACCTAGGCATAGTTTTTTCAGAAGGATCTTCATATGAATGTTTAATACCTACCCTTTCCAACATTAAATATTTTATTATCTACTATAAATATTATTTGAGGCGTGTGCTTAGAAATTGTAGGCCAATGTGGGTTCTATGTCCTTGAGTTGTATTCTATGAGGGTGGAAAAAACCATGATAGAGGTGGTGGGCCCGGAGCCACTAATATTTCCTCCTATAGTTCCAACTGATTCATCTCCCATTGATATTACACTTAGAGATGATGATCAGTTTTGAGATGGTTTCTATCAATTTATATGGTATTTATAGGGTGCTCCCTGACCTAGCCCTACTATGATAGAGTTGACCCATTAATTATAGTAGTAGAATCCCCCACCTTCTTAGGGTATGGAGGACCTCAATATGAAGATTCTTAGATAGAATCCATGTTGTATGTTTTTGAGGATTTAGAAACACCTCTAAAGTGGAGGGTCAAGTACACTGCTGACATGGTACATGATCCTTCTAAATGTTGGTGGGATGTCATTTCCCAAGTTAGATGACATCAAGGTATGATCAGTGCAGACTTCTAGAGAGCCTTCTATGAGTACTTTTTTCTATATACATTGAGAGAATACTGCATCAGATAGTTTAGAAACCTACAACAGGGTGCCATGTCAGTGATGGTGTATTCTTCTCATTTCACCAAGCTTCATCATTTTGTGCCAAACCAAACCGATGATGAGTTGATGATTGTGAGATGTTTGTAGGATGAGCTTGTGTAATCCATATGACCATAGGTGGAATTTTTTTGGCATTCCACCATTACATAAATAGTGAACCAAATCCCCATCATAGAGAAAAACCAGAGGGGGGATGCAATGTGATCTAGGGTAGTTCAGCTTCCGGTAAATTTGTTTGTTTGTTTAGTAGTAGAAGCATTATTTTGAGGGTGCATGTGGGGGGAATTTCCAGATAGATGACATGTACTGATGATTATGTGGTGTGACACCAGTGTGGAAGGATGGTTCATAAGAATCCCCAGTGTATAAGGAACCTAATAGAGTGCTGATCTAGTGGTAGGATAGTTAACCTATAGTGCTTCTACTGAACATTCCCTTTAATTTTTAGTGATAAGTAATTCGTACAAACATTGTTTTTAGGAATAAGATCCTCAAATCTATATCAGGCTAGGAGTTGGTCTACTACAGATCGAATATGTGGAGGAGGTGGTCCTGGCTGAGGTAGTAAAACATCATAGGTTCAGCACTAGTAGAGTGGACCTACCTAGGTTAGTCAGGTTGTGTCTCAAGGCTAAGATTTAAGCCATATAAATGTAGTTCAACCTTTTCCTGAGTATCCTAGTCTAGGGACTTCAATAGTTAAGAGTACTTTTTTGTAGCCTTTACTTTATTTCTTTCTATATTTTACACAAGTTAGTCACACTCCTTCACATCAACTACAATTATGGAATGACTTGGCCTAGAAATGGAGTTTTTAGTGGCATTATGAATCATGAAATAACATTAGGGGTTTGATCAGTAGAAATATACTAGTTCAATGATTTTCTCATTGAGATAGGTGGGTGTTTATTCCTATAGAATTTCATTGTCCTCGAGATGACCAGAATCGATGTAATTATTAGTATGAACTATATAGTACCTTATCAAGCCCATGTTGATTTCTATCATGAGAGGGTTTTTTTAGATCACCTGGGGGTAGATCTAAAATTAATAAGAGTGAATGGGATATATAGGCTTGTTAAGATGGATTCATGCATCATGGTATTGGTAGAGTGACATCTCATATTGCTACTTCATATATTAGTAATCATGGATTATAACTTGTAGAATTACATCATGTTGTAGACTTTTTTTGGAACATCTCCTTAGATGATATTTCTAGATTACCCTATTTGAGGGAGGTGGATTTCACCATCAAGCTAGTGCTATGTGCAACACTGATGTCCGTTCCTCCATTTATAATGGAACCAACAAAGCTTCATGAACTCAAGAAGATGATTGGATATTTAGAGGAAAAGGGTTTCATATGACCCAACACATTTCCTTGGGGTTGACCTATCCTTTTTTCAAAGAAAAATGACAGTAACCTCAGGTTGTTAATGGATTACAGTTGGTTGAACCAGCTTATGGTGAAGAACTGATATCCAATTACTCATATAGATGGTATTTTTAACTAGCTTCAATGAGTGGAAATTTTCTCAAAGATCTATTTGAGGTTAGGATGCCATAAAGTGCATGTGAGACCATTAAACATACCATGTATGGTGTTCTAATGTAGCTACGACTTGTATGAGTACCTGGTTGTACTGTTCGCCCTTAAGAACACACTGAATATATTTATGGATCTAATGAATAGAGTTTTACACCTATATATAGATTCATTTGTGGTAGTCTTAATTGAAAACATCTTAGTGTATTCTCGCACTAGACACAAAAATGCTACCAATTTGATATCATGTTGAATACTATAAGAGAGCATCAACTATACAGAAAATATAACTTATTGATCAATAATGTTCACTTGTTGGTTCATAAAATTTTAGAGACAAACATATCAGTTGACCCAGATAAGGTGAGTATTGTGGTTTACTATGACTAGACCAAGAATTTATTTTTTGTATTTAGTTTCTTGGGGATAATTGGCTATTATAACCTGTTGATTCAGGACTTACCATATGTAGAAGTACCAATTATGGGAATGACTAAAAAGGTTGTGAATATTATATGGTAAGAATCTTATGAGACATTTTTTTAGAAATAAAGGGATGTATGACTTTAGTTCCAATCCCGATCCTTTTAGAGTTGGGAAGTTGCTATTCTATTTACTATGATGGTACAATAATTGGTCTAGGGCCAGTTCTGATGCAGGGTGATCAGGTTTTAGAGTATTGGTCTTGCAAGCTAGGATCTCACTAGTAGAACTACCTTATGCTTGAACTCGAGCTAGCATCCATGATTAATTATTTATGCTGTTGTAGTAATTATCTATTGGGTGAGCATTTCATTGTTTAAATGGATAAAAAAAGTCTGAAATACATCTTCACATAGTGTGACATGATTCTAAGGCCTCACAGGTGGGTAAAATACCAGCATCCCTTTGATTTTGAGTTTGATTATAAACATGGAAAGGTTAATGTAGTGGATGACACTCTGGGCTCGAAGACTCAGATACAGGCCTCCCAGGAGGCCAATTGCGAGTGGAAGTTGTTGACCTTGTTTTCAGAGATTCATATAGAGGTTCAAGAATATCACATGAAATCTATTTTTGCATCTCTAGTAGTGACATAATACAATAGAGAGTAGGTATGGATTAGATAGTTATCATATCCAGAGGGCCTCATATTGAGGGAGAGTGTCTCAGGTGATATTCTACTATCTATTTTGGTGGTTGATGAGAATGAGATCTTTAAATTCTATGGGAATGTATGGGTTACTGATGATACACGATAAGAGTTGATGTGGGAATACCATGGCTCTATTTGGGAAGTTCACCCAAGGATTACCAAGATGTACCAAGATATATGTTGTTAGTATTAGTAGCTGGATATGAAAAAAGTAGATAATATGTTTCATCATGAGGTGTTCCACCAACTAGTAGGTGAAGGTAGAGAACAAACAACCTGGTGAAATATTATAAACTTTATCTATTTCTGAGTGGAAATGGGATGATTTCACCATGGATTTTGTGATGGGATTTATGAGATCCCCTCTAGGGTGAGTTGTAGTATGGGTGATAAACAAAAGGTTGACCAAGTTTGCACAATTTCAACCTATCTAGGATACCTTCTCAGTTGATGAGCTTGTGGGGGGGGGATAGGGTTATATATTAAAGATTTTGCACCTTAAAATTTTTCCCTATTCCAATATATCTAACCAAGATTCCATGTTTACATCATGGTTCTGGCCAGGGCTACAAAAATCACTGGGTTCACCAGTGTTATTGAGTACAATATACCACCCACAGACTGAAAAGTAGTCTATGTGGGTGATACAGGTGTTAGAGGACATGATCATGCATGATTATTTGATTTTATAGGTTCATGGGAGAATGATATACCTCTCACTGAGTTTTCCTACAATAACAACTTTTAGAAAATGATTTAGATGGATCCGTATGATTCCCTTTATGGTTGGCCATTCCGTTCACCTCTATGCTAGTTAGAGGTGGGTGATGTAGCTATAATAGTTCCTCATCTTGTTTAGGAGTCTTCAGAGCAAGTACATATAATTTGTAAACATATGGCTACAAATCAGTCCATTAATAAATCCAATACTGATCATCACTATAGACATATAGAGTTCAAGGTGGGACATTGGGTCTTTCTATGAGTTTTACATAATTAGGACATAGACGGATCTAGAGGATGGACAAGCTATCGACCCATTACAGTGAATATTTTTAGATTTTAGAGAGAGTTGAGATGGTAGCCTTTCAGTTGTAGTTAACTTCATGGTACCATTCCATTCATGATGTATTCCACACATCGCAGCTTCACCATTACCATTTTGACCGATCTCTTTCATTTTATCCAGAGGATATTGAGTTGGATGTGGATTTATGATTTGTGGAGATTTTGATACGTATCATTGATTGATACATTAAGTATCATTGAGGTATGTTTATTCATTTTGTTCAGGTTATATAGTAGCACATTCAGCTATATGATGAGACCAAGGAGAGTGAGGTCGATGTACGTACTTAGTGGCTGGAACTTTTCTCAGATGATGATTTATTATGCTCACAATGGAAACTCAGTGACGATTTATTTTAAGAAGGTGTGGTTTTAACATATCATATTCTCAACATGAAATGTTCTACTTTATATTTGGATAAATCCAAAGACCATACCTGAGGTCTAAATAGTTAGTCTCAGAAAAAAAGGCAGCAAGAGGGTTGGAACCTGGATGCAGACCAGATTCGTGGTGTGTATCTAAATGCATGACTTGTAGTAAATACATGATGCATATTTGGATGGCCAGGTCAATTTCATGAAATGTAGTGGAATATCATTAGGAAGGAAAGACCATGAATTACACAATGTGTAATGCTTGTACACATTATGTAAATAACTAGGTCATGATTTTTAAAAAGGGAAGGGGCTCATTTTAGTAGATCCTATTTTCTTACCCGACAAAAAGAGGAGCTACATGAGAGGTCCCTTCCTTTCCTAGTATAGGGATAATTCTTTCTGCTCTATTAAGACTCTGTTTTCAACATTTCCAGGTGTGTTGGATTCCTATTGGTAATATCTACACTCCACCTCCCTATATTCCTAGTTTTTCTTCCCCTCTATGGTGCTATTTTTGAGAGATAATATGCACTTTTTTTCTGGGTTTCTGTCCTCATTTTTATTTTATCTCATTTAATCTTGAATCAAAGGCCTAAAATGGATTAGTTTTTATCTATGAACCTAAGTATTGTGGTTTATATTCTTTCCATATGTTTGGTTTCTCTTATACCTTGTGTTGTTGTGTTTCAGAGTAGACCTTTTTGGTGATGCATCTAAAATGTTTAATAAAATAAATCAAATTGTTTTCCCTAATCTCTACAGTCTTAGCTAGTGGAGAATCAACCCTTGGTTGATCACCTTGACATGGGTAACCCCTTAAGGGTGTTCCCTTTTTTGAGTTATTTTTTACCACTTCCTTAAGTTGTTAAAAAACTATTCAGGGGTGTGTTTTCATGTAATAAGTGTTTTTAGAAGTATTAATTGAATTAAGAATGATGTAGCCCATGAGTTAGGCCTCATTCCATATGTATAGTAGAATTGATTGAACTAAATGAATGGGAAAAATTAATTTAAATTGTTATAAGTGAAACTCTAAGATAAATGGAATAATAGTAATAGAAAATCCATACCTTATATCCAGCTAAGATTGATACTTAGATACTTATGGAATTATTTGTATGGGCTCATCATGCATTATAATTAGAACTTGTATATGGATTTTAAATACACCAGAAGTGATATTAGGTATGGCTTGGATGATATCACGATGTGTTTAACTTACATCATTGTGAGCGACACAAGTTCCCAAGGGGAGAAACCATGGATCGTCTTAGTGTCAAGATGGTAATACTAGGTGACAAGTGATACTTGATTCCCTATGTTAGATATGAGGGATGAGCTTAGTGGGTTTATTTCACTCCATGTCAAGAGTGATACTTGGGATTTCATTTATGGATTTCCATGGAAAAAATTTTATGGTGTTATTTATCTATAGTGACCCTAGAGAGATACTTAATATTCCTTCCAGATCACCTAGGATGAGCTCATACTTCATCTTCTCAGATTATAAAGATTAAATTAAATAAAAAGAAAAATAATGTGCAGTTGAAAATCTGGGGACATATACGCCATGCCAGATCACATGCTTTGAGACAATCCACATTTTGATTTTTTATTTCTGATGACCCATGTATACATTATACCACACTTTTACATGTTCAACATGGTTCATAGACATCCGTCATAGGCAAAAGTAGGTATTATCGATTGGGTATATAACCACCCTGATATTTATTTCATATTTAAACATGATTTATTACATAAATTTTCACTTAATACAACTCATAAGATCAAGGGGAATATATTCTTTGGGGATTAGGAACATTACATAACAACTTAAAATATGAAATACACAAATTTACTAAAAAATATTTTACATGACCACAACATTCCTTCATACTTAGCAATGCATGTGATAACCTGAAGACATACATAAGAAAAGGGTTAGGTATAAATCCTAGTAAGGTAGTAAACAAATAATAACATGATGAATACAATACATGTTAAGAAATATGCATATCAATGGAGCATAATAGAAACATGAACATAAAGGCATGATATAACAGGATTATCAAAACATGGAAATTTGTCAACAACATAAAACACAACATCATTAATATAAAAGAATATAGTAAATAACAATCCCAAAATGGTGGGAAAATCCCTATAAAAGAATCATTTAAACCCTACTTCAACACGATATATCATAATACTAAACATTACCTAATGCATTCAAGTGCTATTAGGGTGCAATCTTTATATTCATTTCAATATGATACTTAATGGTGCCACATAGATCATATAACATGGATTCATTCAACATCATCCTTTATTCCACAATCAAGGAATGTGGAATTCATATATTTAAGTCACCATTTGATAAGTACGTGTTAATAATGGTGAAAATCCTTGATAGAGGGGGTACAATATTCATTATATGATGATTTGGGCATGGAAAATCATGGGGCTATTTTGGCAGCATAATGACGTAATATGGAAATTCATAAATTGGGTTAATGAGAGAAAAATTGGTCTATAATCATTTATACATGGGATATATAGTAAGGGGAACATGTAACATAATATATTAAAATGTGAAATTAAATTTATATGCATAAAATAAAACAAATTCTTGAATGGAGATGAGAAGATATAAATCCCTTACGGAATTTTGATATAGTAATAGGTGGTTTTATAGGATCATATGGGGGATTAATGGAAGTGAAATGGATATATAATCATTTATAAATAAAATTTGAAGTATGGAGTTATTTAATAAAATATCCCAAATCAAGAAAATGTAAAATAAATGCCATGACATAAAAAAGGTGCTTGAAGAAAAAGGGGAGAGGGAGATCCCTTACTTGGATGTGTGATCCCAATGGATTGGGAGAGGCTTATTAGAAGATTTGGGGGAACTTTTAGGGACATTAGTGATTTGGGGATATAGTTTGGTAAATATTAAAATATATTTAGTGAAGATAAATGGGTTCTTAGTTGGGTTTATATAGGAAAGATAGGGGAGTTTTTCATTATTTTGGTTTTGGACACTACACACTAAAATATTCCAAACCACAAAACAAACCATGGTTTTTGCCATGGTTTCTTGAAAATTAGAGTTGTAAAATTTATTTTAAAAGGATAATTGTCTATGTTATTAAAATGTTTCCATTTCATATGTGGAGGTGAGTCACACTTTTAAGGAAATGATTTTAAAATCATAAAAATATTTTAAATGTATTGGAGGATTCACTAAGGCTTTATAAAATAAATAAAATAAACCTAAAATTACATTATTTTAAAGTAAAGATATATATTTGTCTTATGATAAATTTTATATTATTTTATTACATCACTATTGGTTCATTATGATGTCATAAATTACATTATATATTTATAAGGTATTTAGTTTTTTACCCAAAAAATGACTGTCTCAGAAAATTATGAAAAATTCACTGTTGGATAATTTAGACATCCTGATTTCAAAAATAATAATAATTTTATATAAATAATATATATATATATATATATGTATTTTCAATTTTAAAATAAAAATTGACATTTATTGAAAATTGACGGGTTTTGGAAGAAATTGTTTCCAAACCATAATAAAAATTACAATTGACTTCATAAAAGTTATATGATCTTTTATATTTAATAAAATTAATTTAATAACAATGTTTTATTGAATTATAATTTTATTAAAAAATCCATTAATTCCTCAAAATATATTTCTTTGTTGAATTTGAATATTAACCAAAAATAATATTTGTGCTTTAAAAATCATTTACAAACTAATAATAATAAAAAGAATGTATATTAATTATTATATAAAACAAATAACGTAAAAAATATTAATGATAGGGTATTGTTACATATCCCTTTATTACACCAGCATACACCCTAAGAGTAAGGTGTGTGATGGTGGGGCTTTTATGGGGATGTTCGGTGAACATGATTTGGGATGTGATCTCGATGAGCTTGAACTTATCCTGTAAATAGTTTCAATCATGCTTAAGTTGTTGGATATTGGATTGGTCTTGGTTGAAAACAAATCCCTGAAATGCTATCTCTCTTGGAAGCTCTGATAAATGGGCTTCATAGGGTGTGATCCTACTGGTTGAGGTCATCACTTCTTTTATGTGTGTTAAAAGGATTTGTTAAAACCCTATATTTATACTTGTCTTGTGATCACTGTTTAAAGACTATATTATAAATGTTAAGGATATTAAAAATCATTTAAATCCAATTTTATATCATACAACAAAAGACGTTCATGCATTTTTCTATATCCATAAGACATTTAATTAAAAGAAATGGAATTTTATTCATAAATGTTTCAGTCATCACAAACATTCCCCCTTAAAACATTTCACCCACAAAATTTACTTTTCCCAGAATAAAACAGATGAGGGTAATTCTATCTCATCACTTCCTCCGGTTCCCACGTCACTTCTTTAAACTTGTGATTTCTCCACAATACTTTGACAAGGGGCATTGTCTTATTTCATATAAATTTTTCTCTATGATCAAAGATTTCCACCAGATTCTCCTCATTGGATAGGTGATTCTCCAATGGTTCCACCTATGGATTGAGTACATGTTACGGGTCTGTTATGTAGTTCCTTAAGAGTGATACATGGAATACATCATTTACTTGAGATATGTTCAGTGGGAGTGATAGTTTATAAGCCACTACTTCGTTGTAATCAAGGATATAAAAAGGGTTGATGTTCCTTGGAATAAGCTTTCCCTTATCCCCAAATATCATAAATCAATTCAATGAAGATATGAGGATGAATACCATGTATTCAACTTCAAACTCTAGGTCTCATTGATGAGAATTAGAACAACTCTTCTGTTGACTTTGAGTATCTTTGATGTGATGCGGGATGGTCTTATCCTTATCCACCATTTCATAAACCATTTTCAGACCTAGAAGTTTTAATTCCCCAACATCATCCCAACATGTCAGTGTTTTTCACCTCTTCCCATAAATAGCTTCATAAAGAGACATTTGGATGCTTGAGTGGAAATTTTTTGTTATAAGAGAACTCCACCAAAGGAAGATGTTGGTCCCATATACCGTTGAATTCCATTGAGAAAGCTATCATCATGTCCTCAAGTTTCGAGATAGTTTGCTCAAATTGGTCATCAGTTTGAGGGTGATAGGCCTTGATGTAGTTTAACGTGGTGTTCAGAGAACATTTGAGACTCTTCTAGAACATAATGGTGAATCTTTGATCTCAATCATACATAATCGATATGGTACTCCATGTTGTCTTAATACTTCTCTAATGTATATTTGTGCCTTTTGATCTAGTGAGAAATCATCTCGAATTACAATGAAGTGTCTAGTATCTGTAAGATGATCCACAAAAACCCAGATAACATTCTTTCTTTTTGATTTCTTCAGATGTCTGGTGACAAAGTCCATGGTGATGTTTTCCCATTTCCATGTTGTTATGGGTAATAGTTGAATCATCCCATTAGACTTCTTCCTATAAACCTTTACTTTCTAACATACTAGGCACTTCGATGTATATTTAGCGATATCCCCCTTCATGTTATCCTACCAATATTTCTCCCAGAGATCTCGATACATCTTCATGTTTTTGGGGTGAATGGATATATTCAAACTATGTGCATCATCTAAAAGTTCTTCCTTTAACCCTGGATTTTATGGAACACATTGTGTTTATTCAAATCTCAGAATTCCTTCTACATTAACATTAAAATCTAAGGATTTCCCTTTTTTGATAGTTTTCCCTTTCTTCTGAATTTCCACATCATCTTTTTGAGCATCCTTTATCATTAAAAAAGAGACAGTTGAGGAATAATTTGTGAAAGGATTAATTATGTTCCCTTCTTTATGATTTCCATGTCCATCTTCATCAAATATAAGAGGATTGGATCCTTTTCAATTCTCATCAATGATATAATTTTAAGGTCCTTTATACTTAGAGCATCCACCACCATGTTCACTTTCCAAAGGTGGTAATGGATTGAGTAGTCGTAATCCTTAATGAGCGATAACCATCACCATTGGTGCATATTAAAATATTTTTTGTGCGAATATATATTTGATACTTTGGTGATCTGTATATATTTCACACATCTCCCCAAAGAGATAATGTTGAAATATTTTCAATGCAAAGATCATTGCTGCCAACTCCAGATCATGCATGAGATAGTTTTTCTTATGAATTTTCAACTACCCTGGGGCATGGGCAAGGAATTTTTCATTTCGTATCAACACATAGCCCAAGACTTTCTTTGAGGAATCACTGAAGATTACAAAAAGCTCCCCACTTATGGGTAGTGTGAGCACATGGGTAGTTAAAAGCCTCTTCAATATTTTTTCACATTCATCATTCTAATAAAACATGACTCCCTTCTGAGTTAGCTTGGTAAGAGGGTTTTATAATCATGAGAAATTTCTCACAAATTAGTGATAATATCTATCTAACCCTTCAAATCTATGGATATCCATCACAAATGTTTTCCTCATCTATCCCTCCATTTCTTTTTTTGGAAGGATCCATAGATATCTCATTGCTAGTGATGATATTCCCTAAGAGTGAGACTTCCTTCCCCCAAAACTCACACTTGATATACTTTTCATAGGGCTAATCCTTTCGCAAGGTCTCTAGTACAATGCTTAGATTCTCTTCATCATCCTCATTGGTTGATTATTATATTAGAATATTGTCTATAAAGACTACCAAAAACTGGTCGAGGTAATCTCTAAAGACTCTATTCATCAAGTCAATGAAGATTTCTAGAGCATTATTGAGTTAAAAAGGTATTAATATAAATTCATAGTGCCCATACATTGTATGAAAAGCAGTCTTAAGGACATCCTCCTTCTTCACAATTACATGGTAATATCCCAACCGCAAGTCCACCTTGGAGAAGTATTATTCTCCAAATATCTAGTTGAACAAGTCATCAATTCATGGAAAATGATAATTGTTCTTTATTGTGATATTTTTGAGCTCATGATAATCAATGAAAAGGTGTATTGACCCATCCTTCTTCTTGATGAAGAGGACTAGTTCACCCCATGGTGAAGCACTTGGGTGTATAGATCCATTATCCAGATTCTCCTGTTGTTTTGTCTTTAGCTCCTAAATCTCCATAACATCCATTATATATGGATTCTTGGATATTGGAAATTCCCCATATATAATATCAATTGAGAATTAAACATATCTTATTAGAGGAAGACCAAGTAATTAATTGGGAAACAAATCATTTAATTCTCTCACAATATTCATGTCTTCAAGGATGGTTATTCCTTAGAATCAATCATCTAAGAAAGACATGAATTTCCATAGGGATGTAATATCCATTCTTGATATGATGGTGCTAAATAAGATTCATCCCCCTCCTTGCACTTGTATAGAATTGGGGGAAGATTTACCATATGGAGAGTGATTTCACTCTTGTGGAAATTAATGTTGTATCTATATAGGTAAATCCAATCCTTGCCAAAAATTTAATCAAATTCCACTAAGGGATGTATGATGAGATTTGTTGGGATGTTCAGTCCTAAAATTGCGACAGGGGAGGAGTCCTATTCATGGGATGATATAATTTACCCATTTTCTATTTTCAACGACATCTCTACTTACATGCTTTGTAGTGGTGTTTGGATTGTTCTACAAAAAATCAGGATATAAATCAATGTGTAGAAGCAGAATTCAAAAGTATGTTCACTACCCTTGAATGAAAAAATAGTGGACCTATCACCAATTCATTTTCTGGATTCACTTCTGTAGTAGTGATGAAAAAATCTTGCACTTTCTACCTTGGAGGTTATTGGTTTCCTCCGAAAACCCTTGGATTAGTGCATTGGTTCGCAATGTGCCCTTATTCTTTGTAGTTGTAGAAATGAAAAATTCATTGATGATCGAATAGAGTGTTACCTTCCTCTATCACAATAGTGGGTTTTTCTTTTTATAAATCTCTAGCTAGGTTCCCTTCCTTCTCACACCTAAAGAATTTGCTTGTCCCCACATGAAATTTCCAGGGTTCTTCTTTCCACAATTTTGAATAGCGGGGTGATAATTTTTTTTACCACAGTAGGACTAATCAATCTAAAAACCATAATTAATGTCTAATTTCCACTAATTATCCCCGTGATATCTATGAGATTTTCAAATCTCCATCTTGACTTTGAACACACATCAAAAAATCTCTTCATAGATCTCAATGTCGCGGATTGTCGGGGCCTTCTGTAGGATGAGTTTTAGCTCAATAATGAAGTGGTCATCCTTAAATTTAGGGGTAATGAATAAACCCATAGGTGTATCATTCAATACTTGGGAATTTTTCCTCATAATCCACAACATTTTTTAAAACCATTTTTTTGAGTATAAGGAAATATCCTTCTACATTAATATGGAGGGTGAGGAAAATATTTTATTGACTTTTTTTTCTATAAATCCTTCTATCCCATCATCTCGATCTCATCCTCCAACTTCATATTTTTGATCAATTTCCACCATTGATCAGATTCACCCTCAATATGATAATCATTTAGAATAATCTTCTATTTTTGGGAACACTAAATGATGGATAATATCTTTTCATTGTAGTTGATCCATCATTCAATGATTGAGGTATCAGATGATCCATTTAAAATAGGAGTCCTTTGTCTCATGAATCTCTCAATTGAAACATGTTATTTCCTTATGTGGGGGGGTGGAAGTTCCTATTTATCCATGTTTATATTAAAAAACAAGAGTTAACTAAGAGAGTATCATGACAATGTTTTCAATTCACACTCCCATCGGATTGGGCATGTCATTAGAGTAGTAATCACATTGATCTTCACATTATTTTTTGGCCTGATTACACCTATTAATGGACATTGGCTAGAATAAAAGGAAAATTAGGGTTAAGTATTTTAAACTATTAAAAACATAAAGGGGGATCCAATGAAAAAAAGGGATAACATATAAATTATATTTATCCCTTTAACTAAAGAATTTGTAAGATTCGATCTAAGTTGTCCATGATCTCCTTACTAACATATAATCTTATGGGGGGTTTTGTTGTTCCATTAATAATGGTTCATACTAATATTATGAATTTATCAAATAATAACCCCTAGGAGTATCAAACCAAGAGTGAAACAAGGCCAGTTTTCATGCACTAGTTCCCATTCGAGTCTAGCTCAAGGAATTGTTTTTAGGTTTTACCCCTTGATGCATCTTTTTTTAGATCCACCTAAACTTGTTTATATCAAGACAAGGATATATTTTATTTATAAACCACTTACTATATACTCATAAAAATTTAAGGATTATTTTATTATACTTAGTCATATTCCTAAGGATTTAACTAGAGTTTTATAATCCTAATCCAAAAAATAACTAAACCTATTATCTGATACCACCTATAAAAACCCTTCTCTTTATTTCATATTTAAACCTAATTTTTTACACAAACATTCACTTAATAAAACTCATAATATCAAGAGGTCTAGTGTATTTGGGGATAAAGAACATTACATAACAACATAAAATATAAAATACACATCTTTAATAAAAACTTCTTTTACATGACCACAACACTCATTCTTACTTAGCATTGCATGAGATAACCTGAGGACACACATAAGAAATTGGTGAGATATAAAGCCCAATAAGATATTAAACAAGAAATAACGTTAATAATAAAAGAAATGTTATTAAATAGTAATATCAATAGATCATAAGATAAACATGAATATAAATTCATGATATTGAATGATTATCAAAACATGGAAATGTGCCAACAACTTAAAACACTGCATCATTAACCTAAATGAATCAAGAAAATCCCTATCCCAAAAAGGTGAAAAATATAATATAATGGAATTAGGTAAACCCATATCCCAACATGATGTATCATGATACTAAAAATTACCTAATTCAATGGAGCACTATCATGGTGCACCCTTCATAATTATTTAAATCTCACACTTAAGTGTTCCACATAGAACATAAAACATCGATTTATTCAATATAATAATTTATTATATAATCAAGGAATGTGGAATTCATAAATTTAAGTCACCGTTATATAAGTATGTGTGCATAAAATCATATACCCTTGATAGAGGAATGGGTATGGTATTCACTACATGATGATTTTGGCATGGAAAATTGTTGTGTCATTTTGGCTGCATAATAGTGTCATATAAAAATTTATAAATTGTGTTGATGAGAGAGAAAGAGGTCTCTAAAAATTTATAAATGGGATAGAAAATAATGGGATCATGGAACAAAATATCCCAACATGTGAAATGGAATTTAGATTCATAATATATAATAAATTCATGAATGAAAATGAGAATATAGAAATCCCTTATAAAATTTTGACCTAGTAATGGATGGGTTTAAAGGATCATAGGGGGGATTAATGGGAGTGAAAGGAATATCCCATAATGTATAAACCAAGTGGATATTTAAGAGGTATGTTATAACATATCCTAAATCAGTAAAATGGAAATTAAAAGGCATGACATAAAAGAGATGCTTGAAGAATAAGAAGAGAGGGAGATCCCTTACATGGATGTGTGATCCCAAAGGCTTGGGGAGGATTATTGGGAGCTTGGGAGTGCCCTGGTAGGACTCTAGGGTGTATGGGGAATAGGTTGGTCAAGGTAAAAAGATATTTAGTAAATAGAAATGGGTGCTTGAGTGGATTTATATAGGAAAGGTGGGATAATTCTTTATTATTTTGGTTTTGGACCCTACACACTAAAATATTCAAAACCACAAACCATCCCATGGTTTTCACCAATTGTTTCTGAAAAAGAGGAGTGTTATATATTATTTTAAAAGGCTATGGTCCTAATATATTAAAATATTTCCCTTTCATATGTGGATGTGAGTCACACTTTACTGGAAATGATTTTAAAATCCTAAAATATTTTATATTTCATAAATGATTCAGTAAGTCTTTATAAAATCAATAAAATAAACCATAAATTAAATTATTTTAAAGGAAAAACATATATTTGGCCAAATATACCTTTTATTGTATTTTATTACATCACTATTGGTTCGTTATGATGTTATAGAACACATTATATATTTATACGGTATTTAATTTTTTCTCAAAAATTTGACTGTTTTAGAAAATTATGAAAAATTCATTATTGGCTAATTTTGACATCCTAATTCAAAAATTAATATTCATTTTATATAAATAATTTTATAAATATATGAATTTTTTCTTTAAAAATAATAACCGACATTTTTTGAAAAATGACGGGGTTTGGAAAAATAGTTTCCAAACATTAATAAAAATTAAAAATGATTTCATACAAATTATACGATCTCTTATATTTAATAAAATTCATTTAATTATAATATTTTTCTAAAATATTATTTAATTAAAAAATCCATTAATTCATAAAAATAGATTTCTTAATTTTATTTAAATATTTACCATAAATATTATTTGTGCTTTAATTACAAAGTAACGATAATAAAATAAAAGTATATTCATTATTCTATAAAAAATAATGCACATAATCATAATGATTGGGTATTGTTACATATCCATTTATTAAACCATTATAAACCCTAAGATTAAGGTGTATGATGGTGGAGCTTTTATGGGGTCATTTGGTGAATATGGTCTGGGTCGTGATCTTGATGATCTTGAACTTCTCCTATAAACAGTTTTGACCATGCTTCAGTTTCTAGATCTCGGCTTGGGATTAGTCTAGAGAAAATCCCAAAAACTCAATATCCTTTAGAAGCTCTAATAAATGGGATTCTAGGGTATGATCCTACTAGTTGAGGCCATAACTTCCTTTGTCTATTTCAAAATATTTGTTAAAACCCAATATTTATACTTGTCATGTGATCACTATTCAAAGACTATATTATAACTGGTAAGGATACATAACAGTCATTCGAATCCAATTGGATATAATAAAACAAAAGGTATTCTTGTGTTTTCAATATCCATAAGAAATTTAATTAAAATAAATTTAATTTTATTCATAAATGTTTAGGTCGTTAAAGGGTATCTCATGAGGAACCCAGTCCAATAAATTAATTTATTTTTTGTATTGCATTTACTATTATTAGAACACTGGTAATTTTATATTAACACACTTGTTTGACATGGACACCATTGGTGGTGGCCTATTGAGTATATCTAACAATATAATTGGGATTATCTTAGTAACCAAGAAGACTACATGATTATAGGTATATATAAAGGGAAGTGGCATGATTCTAAAGCTTGATTTTTAGTTCTAGGATAGAGTATGGGAGAATTAGATTAAGCATATGCTCATGATGCTTGTTGTAACTATTTTTTGGTATTTTTTGTATTTTTTATAACATGTGGAATATTTTTATTTCCCTATATCTCCAAGTTCTCATTTTAATAAAGCTAAAATATATCATAATAATCATTATTTATATATATTTATTTATTCAGGTTCTTCTCATCATTTATTTCTCTTAGATAGTCAATCTAGATTATATCTGCTATTGAATATTTATTAAGCTTCCACTATTATCAGTTATTATATAATGCTATTATAAACTCTAAATCATGTAGGAATAGTCTCCCCGTGGTCACACCCTAGCTCCTCGATGCTAGTTGGAAACCTTGGGTGTATGGGGAGGCACACTTGATGTCATGTGGCCAACTTTCTTAAGGGAACTGCTAAGTGGCTTCCGGGGTAAGATGCTAAAAATTTTACCACATTAGATAATATAATTTAGGATGATTACAAAAATGGAATCATTTTTTATAAAATCCATTTACATAAATACAAACAATTAATTTAAAATTAATTCTATAGCTATGATGAGAAAATGGTTTTCCAAATAGAAAATCTTCAAAAGTTTAAATTTTTTATATACAATTTCAATATTAAATTGATTCCAATGATCTAAATTGAATTAATATATATATAACTAAAATATGTTTACTTTTTTAATAATATTAAAAAAATTTACCCTATTAATTATCTAAATAAAAATACTTTTTTAATAAAAATAGTTTTTTTCACTATTCATCCAAAAAATAATCATTCCAGAAAAATCTCAAAAAAACACCCTAGATAATTTTACATGGTAATTTTAAAAACTATATTTATTTTTTTCAAACTAATTTTAAAAATGTGTCAAAAATTAATTTTATTATTGTTTAGAAAAATATGTTAAAATATATTTTTGAGAAAATAGTGTTTTCGAAACATATAAAGAGTTTACAGAAAATTATGTACTTTTTTATAAGTTTGTTTTATTTATATAAAACAATTATACTTAATTTTTAAAATATATTTATTGTTATTAATTATTCCAAGTTTAATGGTTAGTTAATAACGACCATGTTGAAATAATAATATTTACAGTTTGTCGTGGTTTGTTAAAAATCCGTGTTGCATGTAACAGAAGGTATCAAAAAAATTTAATTTATTCAAAAAATAATTTTCATAAAATATCATGGTGTTACAAATTTTATTACTAGTTGATATTAATATTGAATCACATGTATTAATTTCATCATGTTTTTCTTATATTATTCCTAGACGGGGCTTTGTATCTAACCCATTTCTTATGTACATCCCCATGTTTTCCAATACAATTTTTAACGATCCAAGAAATATAAGGGCATGTTCAAAAGTTTTTAAATAATGATGTTGTAACTATGTTTTAAGTTATTTTGTCATGTATGTAATTTCCCATATACACATGGCCTCATGATCTTCCTAGGATGTATTTGTGTACCTTTATGTAATAAATCAAGAATTAAGGGATATTAAAATATACGTTGACATATAAAATGATTCAATTTAATTTTTATCTCTTTAATTTAATTTAATTAAACCTAAAAAATCAACCCATATCTCAATAACACCTACTAAACATTAAAATTCATGTCACACATCACTCATGTTAAATTAAATTTATAATTATTTTCATACATGGAATGTGAATTTTTCAGTATGGTCTTGTGAAAATTATCATCACTCCACACCATGAGTCATAAATTTTATTTTAGTCATGAGACCATTTTCAAGATAAATTTTGTGGTTATTGGTTGGTGGGTAAAATATTTACAAATTAAAGGCTAGAAAAAGGAGGTTGAACTATTAAATTCCAATTCATGAATATTCATGTAAATACTAAAAAATATAGGTAACTCAATTTCACTTAAAAATATACACCACAAGCTCTTTAACATAGGACAAGATTCAAATTGTTATCATAATGAATGATTTCATCCTATTTTTTTTATTTTTCTTTAATATTTGATAGGGAGGATGATATGATAATAAAATAAAATGAAAGAATGAAAATTGTGCCCTCAATTTTTGGAAGGTACATTAGAAACAAATGTAACCAAAATTAATAATTCAATATTACATCTATTATTCTCATTTTATATTCATATTTCTTTTTTGTTTCTTATTTTAGAGAATCAATTGATAGATTTGAATCAAAATGAATAAAATTGACTCGTTTTGATTCTTCAAATTTTTAGAATAATTTCAAACTACTCACAAACCAAACGTTGTGATACATACCAAAAAAACACATGAAAATACATTCTTCCACACTCAAAAATGAAATATTCTTTAAAAAATATTTTAAGATGAGGTAGTTAAAGAATAATTAGCTTGTAAAGTGGCTTAAACCTCGAAGAAAATTTAAGGATTATAAGGAATAAAAAAGGGTAAATTTAAATGTGGGTCTCAATTTAAAATATGACTAGACAAATAAATGCCTCAATTATATAAAATCCATTTCATAATTCTAAATCGTAGAAAGTGGAAGATAAGTTTTTTTTTATTTTCACAAAAAATAAAAATTTATATCAAGAATGTGTGAGTAATATGAAAAATTTATAAAAATATTTCATAAAACCTCATAAGATGAGAGAAAATAATTTGAGATAGTGTTTCATGGTCATGGAATTCAAAAATTTCACAAAGTCAAAAAATTTATTGAAAATAAAAATCTATGAAAAAATTTCCACACCAAAATAATTTAAAATCCATTTTATCCAAATTCAATAAAAATAACTCAAGATAAATATAAGTGAGAAATATGAAAATCAATATTCAATGAAGCTCATTATTCATAAAAATGAAAGTAAAATGTAAAAGGAAAAAAATACTCATAAGCAGGTTTCCGCTCCCCCAAAATTAAAAATCTAGATACCCATCAATTAAGCTTAAAAAATGAAAATATTATGGTAGAAAAATCAAAGATAAAAAAATATACATCCATAATTTATTTTCTAGAGGAAGCTTTTATTTAATATCCTTGATTCTAGAACTTATACTTGTAAATACAGTACAAAAAATGAAAAAAATATTTAATAATGAAAGGGAAAAAATAGGGATAGAAATTGGTTTTACCCCCAAGTGGGTACTGGTTTTTTTCTACCACTAGTTTGCAGTTCCAATGTTCACCCAAATATTGTTGGTGGATTTAGCTTGTATGATTTGAACTAACACATTTTTTCCTTCTATATTACATGCCTTTATATAGGTTATATAGGACTCTAGGGATGGAGTAAAATAATTCCATACTATTAGAAATGTGGTATAACTTTTAAGTTTGGGGGAAGATAAATAATGGGTCTTATTCATTTCCTGATACTACTTGTATGTCCTCTTAAACTTTAACATCCATGGATTTATCATGTTATGTTGTTTTCAAAAATCTAGTAAAGGTAAAATTTAAGGGAATATAGGAAAAAAATACAAAATTAATATGATTAAAATAAAAAAATCAATAAATAAATATTCCCCTTCAAGTATGTTAAAATGGAATATGACTAATTTTGGATGGTCCACTAGTAACTTAGTCTTAGGAGTTGTATCATCTTCTTCATCACCATCCTCCAAGGATATCCATTCATTATAAAAATTTGAAAACATAAATTAGTGGGATGTAATAATCAATTAATTTTTAATAAAATATAAATAAAATGTGTTCAAAAAAATTATTATCTATTAGAGTAAGCTTAAATTTTGATTCTCTTTCTTTTCTCAATTCCACTTTGAGTATGTTTCTTATGGATAAAGGTAGGTAGTCAGTATCCTTTAATTTTTATTAAAATAATACCATTTGGGTAGTTTCTGTTTCTAAATATAAAGAGAGGTATAAAAGTATGGATTTTTATTATAATATATAAGAGAATCACATAGCTTGTCAGATTTTATAAAATCAGACCAATATTCATCCAATTCATCTTGATCTGCTATATGAAAATTGGTATGAAAGTCTTCTTTTTCAATATTCTTAAGAATTGGTATAGAAAAATTTGAGACTAGATTCTTCGTAATTCCTTCCTCACATGGTTATTTAATTGAAAATGTTGAAATTTGAGGAATAATTACTCATTTTCTTGAGCCTCTTTATGAGAATCTAATTAATTCAAGGAAGAGGAAATAATTTCCATTTGATTCCTCAATTGTTCAATCCTTATATAATTCTCATGAAATTTATTTTTCCATTATTATTAACTGAAAGACTCAATAAAATAATAAAAAAAAATTACATTATAAGAAAAATTACCAGATAATCTATTTTGACCAAATCAGTTCAAAAAAATGTAATGAAGTTATATTTTTTTTTTCTTGAAATTTAAGATTTATTAAATTTTTAAAAAAATATTATTTCCAAGATATTGGAATCCCAAAAAATGACTACAAATTTATGAGAGGTATTTTTATTAATACCTCACCAATATATTCTTATTTTACTAACAATGTAGCATAGTACACACCCTAGGGTTAATATATCTTGGATGGCACTCACACACACCATTTTTTTCCATTGTAACTATTTATATAATAACTAATATAACAATAATAAATAAATAATATAATAATGGGGGGAGTGGTTTGAAAAAATAAGGATATATATATGATATAAAAATATCATAAAATAAAAATGAAAACAAAATACATAAATATGTTTGTGAGATGATATTGCCATTCTTAAGGGTTCATGACAATGTTATCATTTCCCTTTATAAAATCATTCACATTATCCCATTAAATGTAGAGATCAATCCTATCACTACATACCTTCCTATTTTAATTTTAATTACCCCACAATGAACCTCTATGTATGGTATAATCTTTCTCACAACACAACCATAATGCTACACTAACCCTAGTCATATAACATTTTCAAAACTATATAGAGGAATAAATACAAATGGTAATAAGAACACAATTTCTTATAAAGAGAATATATCCATAGAAAATAATTGGTTTACCCACTACAAAAATTATAAAAAAATAATGAGAAATATTGAAAAAAAATTCACTCAAAAAATCACTACGTTTCCCTCAAACAATAATGAGAGTTTGTTCTCCATTTTCATTGAGATTAGAAGGAGCACGGTTGGGGAAAGAAAGAAAAAATAAAAGAGAATAGTGGATGATAAAATGTAATATAATGAACATGTAAAACACTATTAAAACAACTTAAGAACTAATTTTACTAAAAATTTCTAAAAAAATATCCAACCCTCGACATGGAGGTGTAGGTGTACATTTATAGGAAAAAGTGTGTCTATATTTCCCTCCAAGAAAATCTAATGAATTTTGGATTCTTTTCAACCTAATTAGTGGAAGAATCTCATAATTTTTATTAATATATTTTATTATTATATGTATCTTATCTCCAGCTAATTTTTTATCTCTATTGTAAATATGTAGCACACTTTATAATAGTTTTACACGAGAATCCTTTTCCAGATTGGAGACTATATGAACTCAAATGTTTAACTTCTCATGAATTTATGGCCATAAAGAAGGCCAAATATATTTTAGTTTATGCCTTAGAACCAAATTATGTGTTTTTTATGATTATTATCACTAATAGTTTTAAATATTAATGAACTACTTATCACCTCATGTTTTTTCTTATGCATGACCAAGTATGTGATAATGTTCTAAGAGTAGCAGTCACCCTAAAAGGTCATTGTAGTTCTTTGGTATGATGAGAAACTGAAAGTTCCATGAAATTATTCTTAAATATATTTTCTATATCCATATGAAATCATTTAAGGGGCACAAATGATATAGTCTATTAGGGGCGGAAACTTATAGGACTTTGAGTCACTTTTTCAGAGTGTATTCCCATGGAAATTTCTAGTGTAGGAGATTATGAGAATGAGACCCACGAGTAGGAAATCCAAATTTATATATTTTATTGAATGTTTCTATCTGTGGATGATTATATTGCTACTTATATGTTATTATTATTATTAATGGATATTATGAATCATGTAATTTGATGTATAGATGAAAACTGTGATGACATATGTTCACGATAAAGTAGGATATGTTCTTTGCATCATGAATAATATTTCTGTAATGAATAATGTGATAAAGGATTTTTACCTTTTTTTTGTTAATACAAGTTTATATATTAATCAATTTTATGTAAATTATACAACCTATATAAATCCATATCCATGGTTTTATATGAGAAAGTTCTTTTCTAAAAAGTCATAGAAAAAGAAATCTTGTATACTGGTTTGTGAAAGCATCATGAAACCAACATGATTATAGATATCAAAATAAATGGATTATATTACACACTAGACATATGTATGAGGTTTTATGTCATTGAGACATTTACTTCTTTCTCGATGAGTGAATTGGAATTTTTATGGATGCTAACCTTGGACTTTGAACTACTTCACATAATGCCACCAAGAAAGAGGTCTTAAGGGTCACACAATATGTTTAAATAGAACTTGAGAAAAAAAATATTTAACATTTTGAACAAATATTATTTCTAAATGTGGTTTAATAATTATTTATGTTTTTCTTAATCACATATAATGTGTCAGTAGTTATTCGATAGAATATTTTGTGAGAAAAATATTTAATGAATTTTTTTTCTATTTAGTGAATATAATATTTATTATTTATTAATGAATAATTTAAGTATATTTATTTATTAAATAAATATTCATTATTAAAGGTCTGATAAATATTATGGATTAATAGAGGATTAATATTAATGGTCGGATGAAAAATAATATATATTAAATAATATTTGTATAAATAATATTTAATTAATTCACTAATTTTTTACTTTAAAAGAAATAATAAATATTATATTTATAAACATGGCATTTTTTAGGGATTAAGGAAATAATATGGGAGTATGCACAATTATAATTTTTCTAATCTAAAATCAATTTAAAACTAATTATATTATCTCTAATAGTGTGGATTCCATTGGATTTACTGTGAATAATAACATCTGAAGAATTCTATTAAAGTCCTAGAGAGATCCCTTTCTAAGAACGCAATAAATAATGGAGAGAAATCCTATCCTCCCCCACTCTTGATTATAGAGAGATAAAAGATAATTATTTTTAATGAGATTCTCAGTGGGAGAACAAACACAATGATTTAAGGATTAAGATATATTATGATACCACCTATATATTCATATGATGATGTTTGGAGGTTCATGGAGTACATGTGGATCACCATTAGAGAGAATCAACACATGATTTCTACAATGAAATGAAAATATGATGTAGATACATTTTTGGATTCATCAATAATGAAAGAATTCATCAAAAGGTAATTATCAAATTTATTGATCTTATTATAAATCATTTTGTTATGATACAACATTTTGGTTTCAAAAGCATCACATAAATTAATTTTTCATTCATTTTTTTGATCAAAACCTTTATCATTGATGTACATATCAGATTAATCATCAATTATAAAAAAAATACAAGTTGGGCATACCCCATCCATGTGTCCAAAACCTTTAAGTGGTATTAAAGGGATCACATATTTATTTATAATTATTAATAGATCATTGATTGATTTATGTATTTAACATTAGTTTCAAATTCTATTTTAATCATTCTTAAATCCAAATTGTGAGATATTCTCTTATTCCTCTTAATTATAGAAAAATAATCAAAATTGATTAATTTTATGAATGAAAACATTTAATTAACTCACTTAGAGGTTTCGAGGATTCTGGATGGATAACATTATAGTACATGCCATGTATCCTATTGGTACAAATTTACCCATGTTTAATGCACAATGAATTAATTTGGAATTAATTGAATCCACGTGCATTTATTACATAAATTGTACATTTAAATACAATTCATGCTGACCTGGCCATCCAGTTACACATTTATCGAGATAGAACGACATGTAATATTCTTAAATGACGTCTAGTCCATTAGTCAAATATGGCCCAAGTATTTTCTTACACGACCTACATGACTAGTGATTGCGTAACTCGGAGAACACATAATATATAATCTATATACACATCATGTACTACATTAATTTCCATTGCGTGCTTACATGCTAGAAACAAGGTTTGTTATATGGATAGATGGTGAGGAATATACAAGAAGTGTAGATTGATTATACACACTATGTATGTTAAAAAATATCATGACCCAGCCCATCGGGGCCTACTAGGCTAGGGAAAGGTTGATTCTCCACAACCTCAAGCCCACCAATAATAGGCTACGGGATAGAGACAAGCACTGATAATACATAAATAAAATGGGATAACTTTTTCTAATTCACTTGTATGCATTTTCCAAACCATATCCTTGAAAAGATAAATAAGAATATAAAATAAAATAATATATAGAGTGTAAACATACATGTTATAACCTCAAGGGAAATACAACTAAGTACATCATTATAAACTAAAATGAATAGGGAAAAATAAATTCCCAATAACAAATGAAGTCCAAACCTAGAAAAAAAATAAATAAATTAAAACATAGAGAGCCCAACTCTAAATATCCAATTCTTTTCCACCGTAAGTGGTCAATGCACCACAGTTTCCCTAAGATCTACTATAGTCATCACTGATCTATCTATGGTTTTCAAAAGAAATGACATGTGTGGGAAAAACCATTTTGGGGTGAGTATAAACATACAAATTAGAACACCCATAAAACCATAAAAGGAAAGATAGGGAGATACAGAAAAAGCTAATCTCAACCAACTGTAAGAGGGAAAGAAAAACCAAGATATACATATAGGCTCCTAAACAATCCCAGTAGATAGAGAAATGATATTTCCATATCACAGCCCAGATAATGTTGATGAGTATTCTTTTAGCCCCAAAACTCCACCAAAAATCCCCAACATCAAACACAACCACACCAAAATCTATATGGAGGGGCTTGTTCCTCACTATGGCACTCTACAACCAATGGAGCCAAAACTATTGAGGAGGAACTGTATGCCACTAGAGCACAAATAAGGGGGAGTTACCTTCTGTTGATTGAGTAATCTTTCCTAATGTAGGGTAGTAACATCTCTAACTCTTTAAAGTGTATAGGAAACCTATGCCCTAGTGGGACATGGGAGTTCCTACCCCAACATTTTTATGACGATCTTTCCCTTCTCAGTTTCATCATTTATTGTCACCTAATGAAGAATCATGCTCAGAACACCTCACATCATAGATAAAATTCCACAACAAAGTCTACTATAGCATTCTATGAAGAAAAATAATTCTAATAGGCTTGTCATGGGAAACCATCTGAGTCCCAAAGAAGTAGATATGATGGGTAGAAGTTTTTGAGAGAAGTACATGATGTGTATGGGGGTCCACATGTCATGTGACCCCACCTAATCAACTTGCTTGGTTCTACTATGAACATGGTTTGGGAAGTCATTTCTATATGGTGTGTATATTTGGTACACAATGTGTCTCAGCCACTCAGGGCCCTTCCGTGTGCTCCTGGTCATGCTTGTGTACTTCAGTTCATTCTCATGTACATATGGGAATGTTAATATACTCATGGAGTACATATCATGTCCGACCGCATGAGGTCTTAGGCACATGACAGATGGCACATGCCATGTCCACCTGACAATGGTAACATGACATGTGGGCCTAGCCACAAAACATGTGATCCTTAATTATCATAAAAGCCATACTACCACAACCATGGGATAACATTATGTGTGTTCTTCTAAACTAAATTAAATTTAGTTGAGGTTTCCATTGGCCAAAAAAATATAGTTTTTATTTGTCTCTAGATCCACTTCAATAACTATTATTTCAACTATTTTACAACTCAAAATATATATAATATTCCACTATTTGTTATTCCCATCCGCCAATGGAAAAAAAATCAAAACCCGATAGTCTACATGAATCCCACAACACCCGTTATGCCTCTCAAGACCTTCCACTCAATCCCATTTCCACTTCAGATCTCAAATCCACAATGTATCAGCCAAAACCCAAGATCCATCTTGATACATCGATTATTCACCAATCCACTCATCATTTTCAAAGCCACTATGAATCTTTGGTTTGATCATGATCAAAACTGTCGGACAATATTTAACTATGACCCAATAGGGAAATAGTTAAGAATGAATAGAAATGAGGGAGATGAAGAACAAAAAAAATTAAAACTATCATTTTCCAATTGTTGTTGGCCAAATATCAAAAATCAAGGATATCAAGGTTAATAATAAGTGAAAAAAGGGATTTAATTTGATAAATTACGTAAATAATTTGGTAGGGATCATGTGAAGGTTGGTAAATTATAGGAATTTAAAAAGATTAGAGATTCATGTTTTATTAATAACAATATGTTTGGAATCCAATTTTTTCCCTATATCAATTTATGAACAATTGTTGTTGAATAATTAATTCACTAGCAATGAAAATCATCTACTACATTTGATGCCTGTCAATGAAACTCAATTCGATTGTCCATCATTCACCAATATTGATCCACCAATGTATAAATTTGAATAAATTTTATAAAATCCTCCCCAGGTTATGAGGATAATGCTATAGATTTATCATAAAGAGGTATAAATAGAGTAATTTATGTCATGGGAATTTAAAATAAAATAAATAACTTATATATTAATTTTAATAAAATTCACCTGCCAATGAATTCCTCAACCAAAAATCTAGTGCCGAACAAAATTAGGTCAAGATTACGGTAAAGCCCACATTTTATATTCAAATATTGTCCTATGTTTTCCATTTGAGGTATTGAGAAGTGGTAAAAATAAAAAAAATTGTCCATGTGATGTAATATAATTGATATTTTTAATATATTAACTACAAGTCCCTCTAGGGAATAGAATCTTGAAAAAAATTAGTGTTTTAATTTAAAAAATTTCATTAATATATTTTAATGTGTTACAAGGAAAAAAGAGTCACTAAATTCTCCACTCGTTTAAGGGTTTTAACTCCAAAAATAAAAATCTAAAAAATGGTGGGGATACTTAGCCCGCACCTAGATCTCTCATTCCCAGGAGCTCTCCGGGATGCCCTCATGCTGTCATAACACATGAACATAGGGAATGTTTTTTCCTCACATGATCTTTTCCTACTGATTCTTGATCACCATCAAGTACTCAATGAATATGGATCCATCCATGACTTCCAAATTTACCTAGTCTATAACATGCATAGGATCATAAAAATATCTATTTAGATATGAAATTTGGAAGATTTCATGAACCTGATCCAACTTTGGATGTAGAGCCAAATGGTAATAGATCTTACAAAAAATCCATATGATCTCAAACGGTTTTATAAACCTTGATATAGCTTGCCTCCCCGGATGAATCTCTATAATCATCAACATGTGGATATTGTTAGGAAAAAATTGTTGTCCTGATCTAACTCAAAAGGCCTATGATGTCGATATGAATAAGATTTTTAACATCTCTGGGCTATCCTCACATGCTCTCAAATTACACGAACCTTATCTATCATCAGCTTCACCATATCTATCCCAAAATAGAAGTCTCACTAATATTGGTCCATCATAAGGGTGACCATAAAGGTCTCCTGTACATTTTCTCAAAAGGCACCATACCAATAATAGTGTGTTAGATATTATTATAAGGATACTCAATTAATGAAAAGTGATTTTCTCAGCTCCAATCAATGTTGAACACCCATTCTATCATCATATCCTCCAAAACATGGATAGTTCGCTTGATCTATCCATCCATCTGAGGGTGAAATGCTATACTCATTCTCAACTGGGTCTCAAAAGAATCCTGAAATACTCTCCATAACTTTGATATGAACCACACATCACATTTGTAGAAAATCATCGAGGGTACCCCATGGAGTCATATGATCTCTTATATGTAAAACGTCCAGAAACTCTCCACCAAAATCTTCTCTATGATAGAAAGAAATTACATCAACTTGGTAACTGGGTCAACTATTATCCAAATATAATTATGGACTCTAACTATCTAGGTAATCCATATCATAAAGTCCATAAATATTCCATCCTATTTCTAATATAATATCTCAAGAGGACACATCAGAACTACCCGAACATGTTTCTCATCTTTTAATTGTTGACACGTGAGAACTTGATAGATGAACTCAATGACCCTCCTCCTCATTTCATCCCATCAAAACAATCATAAACGTTCCATTTACGTCTTATCCATTCTAGTATGTATATTTAAAGGATATTTATGAATCTCCCACACAACCTCCTCTTATATCATTACCATAATCACCATCCATCCCAGAAAAAATAATGGCATGATCCTCTTCTTTATAGAATCCATCTGGTGAATCCATTAAGGATACCTGGTTATGTGGAACCTCATAGTTGATGTTTCCCAACTGAGCCTTTATAATGACTTGAGTTGTTATGAATGAAATTTCCCTTTTGATCTAATTAAATTTATAATTTTGTAAAATAGTTATATAAAACACATGAAATTCCTTGGTTTTCTGTTTTTTAATGTAAAACACTATTATTAATGTTCACTATTGTTAATATAGACATTGAGTAGTGATTACATGATCAGTATAAATATAGGTCTTTAACAAATCAAATTCACTCAGAAAAAGGAAGTGATGGCCTCAATAAATAGAATCATGCCCTATGAAGTCTATTTAATAGAGATTCAGAGGGAGACACCATCTCTGGAATCTACCCTTGACCAATACTATGATGAGATCAAGTGACTTAAGCATGATTGAAACCGTTTACGAGAGAAGTTGAAGCTCATCAAGATCACGACCCAAACCATGTTCACCGAATGCCCCCATGATAATATAAACATTACACACCTTACTATTAGGGTGTAAAATGGTTTAATAAAGGTATATGTATCAAGAAATTAATTATGTGAATATGAATATCATATAATAATGTGTATATATATATATTAATTATTTATTTTAAATGTTTTTTTCTTTTGATTCAATTAAACAGAAATTATATTTTTGGGTAATAATCAAATTCAATTAATGGGTTTATTTTTATGAATTAATGGTTTTTTGAAATAAATAGAATTTTTATAAAATATTATTATTAATTATGTATTATTAATTATAAATGGTCATGTAATTTTTATGAAGTTAAATGTACTTTTTATAAGGGTTAAAAAACGGTAATGTTCAATATAAAAAATTTTATAATAAATGAAAAATATTATTTTAAAAGTAAAAATGCACATATTTAGAAAAATATTTAGATAATATTATTATTATTTTTGGAATCAGAATGCTGAAATTATCCAATGGTTAGTTTTTCATATTTTTTTTGAGACATTCGGTTTTTCAGCGAAAAATTAAATACCGTATAAATATAATGTGTGTTTTATGACATCATAATGACCACAAAATGAAATAATAAAAAATATAATGGGTATTATAGGAACAATATATGTGTTACAATTATTATAATTTGATTTTAAGGTAATTTTATTATTTTTTATAATTCCCTTATGAATCCTAAAAAATGTATAATATATTTTTTGATTTTAAATTCATTTATTTAATAATGCGACTCACCTCCACATAATAAAGGATAATCATTTAATATATTTGGCCATTTTCCTAATAAAATAATGAAAAAATATCCTCTTTGAAAAAAACCATTGGCAAAAACCATGTCAACATTTGTGGTTTTGAATATTTAATTATATAGATTCCAAAACCTATGTTTGTGAAATATTAAAGAATTCTTCTCCTATTTCCTATATAAAACCGAAAAATTTCCTAATTTAATTCAATAAAAATCCTTTTATAACAAACTTAACCTATTCCCCATTCTCTATAATCATCCCATGATTCCCCAATCCCTCAATAATCCCCTCTGCAAGCTTTTGCAGTCATACACTGATGTAAGAGTTCCTTCCATTATCTTTTTTATTTAAGTTTACTTATATTATTAAACCCTTTAATTTTTAATAAAAAATGATGTGTATGTTTTCAAAAATACTAAAATACTTAAATTATTATGTTTTAATGATTAGATACCCCTTTCTCTCTCATTAATCACTCCCATGTACACCTGTTACCTTGCTGAAATTTTCGTAAGAGTTATTCCATTTTTCCTCTTTCTTCAAGTTTCTTTATTATGTTATGACCTATATTTCCTAATTAGTTATGTTGTTACATGTATTTATATTAAAATATTATTGTAAATTTCATTTATATATGATTATACACCCTTATCTCTCTCATCAACCCTTTCTATGAATTTTTATGTCACGTCGTTTGGCTGCCGAAGTTGCACCACGATTTTTCATTCCAAAACAAGTGTGTAATGAATACCGTACCAATTAAATATTAAGGGTGTTAAATTTTATGAATATATTACTTTTTATTGAAGAATTAAATGTATTTATTCCACATTAATTTATTATGGAATAAATTATAATGATGAATGAATCAATGTATTATGATTTATGTGGAAAACTTAAGCTTGAGAATGAAATGTATGAGACAGGTGTGCCTTGAATTATATAGCACTCTAATGAATTGGGTAATGTTTAGTATCATGATACATCATGTGTGATATGGGTTTACCTGATTCTTTTATGTAACTTTTTCCACTATGATGTCTTTTCGGTTTATATTTGACTTATGATTCTGTGTTTTAATTTGTTGCCACATTTCCATGTTATGAGTATAATGCTATATCATGATTTATGATTCCTGTTCCTTTATTAATCATTTATATTACTTTGCGTGACATGTATAATTATCTTCATGTTATTCCATGTTTACTCCCTTAATGGGCTTTATATCTCACCCCTTTCTTATGTATTTTCTTCAGGATATTCTATGCAGTTTTAAGCTCGATAATTTTAAAGAAGTTTTCAATAAAGACATATTTTTAATGTTTAAAGTTGTAATGCAATGTAACTAATTCCCAAAGACAATAGTATTAAAAATATTTTCGTTTTTATATTGTGTAATTTTATGTAAATAAATAATGTATGAATTTAATAAAAATAATAGGGTCTCTATAGTTGGCATCAAAGGAATTTTTAGTCATTTTTTGGATTAGGATTAGAAAACTCCAGTGAATGCCTTAGGGATAGGACTAAGTATAATAAAAACATACCTAAATTTTGGTGAGTATAGAGTAAGTGGTTTATCAAGAAAATACATCCCTATCGGGATAAGAACTAGTGAATGTGGATCTGGGAGAAATGTTTATGGGGGTAAAACCCAAAAATACCGCTTTGAGCTAGACTCAAATAAGAACTGCTACACGAAAATAGGCCTTTCTGCACTCTTGGTTTGAAAATCCCACCGGATATACTTTGGTAAATTAATAAGATTATTACTAACCATTATTATGGAAATAAAAAAACCCCATAAGAATATATGTTAGGAAATAGATCATGGATAACTCAGTTTGAAGCCTATAAATTGATAAGTTATGGAAATAAATTTTATTTATAAGTTATCCCTTTAATTTCATTGGATAAACCCTTTATGCGATTAATAGTTTAAAATAAATAACCATAATTTTTCTTTTATTCTAGAAAATTTATGACAATAGAATGAATCATGCTAACAACAAATGCGAAGATCAATGTAATTACTGCACTAATGAGATACCCAATCCAATGGGAGCAAGAATTGCATACTTTGTCATGGTACTCTCTCAGATATCTCAAGTTTTGAATAGAAACATGGATCAAGAGGAAAACCTCACCCTATAAGAAAGAACAAGTCAAAATTGAGATATTCATGAGACAAAGGCATCATACTTTCAATGGATCATCTGATCTTTCAATTGCCGAATAATGGATCTACTCTATTAAAAAGATATTATCCATTATTAAATGCTATGAAAAATAGAAGGTTAGTTTTTGTTGGTTATCATATAGAGGTTGAAGCTGATCAATTGTGGACATTGATAAAAAATATTAAGCCTAAGGAAGAGATCAAGGTGATGTGATAGAAGGATTTCCATAAAATAGTTTTTGATAAATATTTTACTTGTATAATCCAAAATAAGATTGAAATGGATTTACTTTCCCTCAAGAAAAAAGATGATGAATCCATTAGAGTGTATGAGGAAAACATCACAAGGATTGCATAATATACCATCATATTTGTCATTAACTGTGAATGTAAGGATAAACGCTTCTTTTATGGGCCAAAATATTGACTATAGAAAGATCGGGCGATCTATGACATTGATAGCTATGAAGAAATTTTCTGATGTTCCCTAAAAGGTGAAATAGAGATTGATGAATCTCAGCGGTATCACAAGGATAAGAAGTTATAGGTTGAGTCAAACATAGGTGGATTTATAGAGAAATATAACAGTGCCAATAAATTTCAACTTCCCACTTTCTAAATGTGTGGAAAGAAGCACCCTGAAAGATGCCTCAATGGGAAAAGGAAATGCTTTATGTGTGGGAAGGACACCTTTCCAGTGATTGTTGGTAAGAGAAACACGTTACTATGAAGGAGGAATAGATTGATACGATAAACCATCAACGCATTTTTCATTGCTACAAATATAAAGAACCATGGAATTTTGGAATCCATTTTACTAAGATAAGGGTTTTCAGAGGAAACAAACAAACTTCAAGGTATAAAGGGAGAGATTTTTCTATCACAAATACCAAATTGAATACCAATAATATAGTGGGGATATGTAGGCTAGTTATTCATTTTGGAATAGTAAATGTACTTTTTGATTCTGGTTCCACTCATTCCTTCATATCATGAAATTTTAGTAGAATTATTTAATCACCAACATAATGCTTGGAAGTAGAGTTATCTGTGAAATTGGAAATTGGGGAAATTATTGTATCCCAAGTATGTAAATCCTCCTCTATCACAATTTTTTGGCTGAACATCCCATCTAATCATGCCCAACACCCTTTGATGGAATTTGATACAATTATAGACATGGATTGGATTTACCTACATATATCCAATGTAACACCCCACAGTTTCATAGTACATTATTTCTTCAAAGTATTCCAATAACATGAACTACACACAACACCGAGTTCTAGCGCACCACGACTTACCAAACTAGCCGTAAAAAAGTGGTTATGAATCGTATTAAATGAATTTTGAACTTTATATAATCCTTATAATTTTAGAATCCATATTATGAGTTTTTTATACATAACTTAAGAACAAATTCATTTTTTCAGATTAAAGAAGTATTTTTAAAAAAATGCAATTTTACCACCTTTTAAGGGAAAAACGTTTTTATATCCAATATTTGAATCTTTTATATATTCAATTTTACAAAATATACATTTTCTTCAGATTTGGGACATAATAGTTTAGTTTTAATAATTTTTTGGCGTTTTTTTTGATAATATTCATATTTGGGTGAATAGTGAACAATACTATATTTTAACTGAAAACAACTTTTTTAATCAAAATAATTTATAGTGTCAAATTATAAATTTTAATGGGTTTTAAGTATAAATAGATTATTTTTTATCATTTAATCCAATTCTGGTCATTTTAAGTAATTTCACTTTGAAATTGGACATAATAAAGTGTCAATCTTTTGATAGCTATTATTTCATAAAAAAAACTTTTTGGTTTTGACAATGAGAAATAAATTTAAATTAATAAATTCAATTTATATGTTTTGAATTGGGTAAAATAGACTTCATTTTTGAATTCTGAATATCAAAATTAGCTTAGGGTAAATTTTTGTTATGTTTCTAAAAGCCTTCAAATTTTGATAAACAATGAAAAATACAGCATTAAGGGTTAAAACTGACTTTTCAATTATATAATTATTTATTTAATTTAAATTTATTTTAGGTAAAAATAGATACATAATACCTATATATGTTCAATGTAATTCATTGGAGTCAGTTTATAATAAATTTAGATATATACAAATTTTATTGAACTTTTTACCTTCTTTTTCCCACCTCCTAGGAGCATTTGCAAATTTTCATAAAACATAATTTTACCTCTTCTGTGAGTTTAATTTCAAAAATACAAGTGACACAGTTGATATTAGTAAGTAAAATTTGGTTCGATGAGATGAAAATATTTTTTGGTGAATAGTAACTTTTGACTTTTATTTACCATGGTTAAAAGTAAATAGGATAATTAATGGTAAAAATGATATTGTTATTACCATAACACATGTAATAATTATATTATATAATTTTAATTAGACCAAAAGAAACCTTAGTAATAAAATATGATCCTTTAGGTCCACTTGGATTAGATTTGGACATTTATTACTATTTAATTCAAAGTGGAGTTAAAAGTGTTAAATTCAACGTTTAATAACTAAACCATTTTTAATATAAGGTTTCACATAAGATAAATTAAAGTATAAAAATTATTTATAAATATAAAAATATTTCCTACATAATGGTATTTTATTTATAATTTTTGGACATTAAATAAATAAATTTATTAATGACACAATGATGATGGAGTAATTGCCTTTTTAATGAAATATTAAAATAATTGATATTATAAATACCCATATAAATGTAATTTGTGACTTTTTATGAATTAATCTAATTTTATAAGTTAATATGGATTATTAGGGTAAATTAAATGAATTATTTTCGAAGTAATAATGCTGTTATAAATTTAGAAAAAACAAAATACCAAATAGTGTCAAAATTGACATAAAAGAGTTTTTAAAACAAATATTATATTATTAATTTGTATTCTATTCATAAAAATATAAGGTTCTTCCAAAGGTCATAAATAATATTATATATGTCATTAATGAACCACTTGGGGTTCTATTGGATGTTTATAGTAAGTTTATTAACCATATAATATAAAAATACAAAGAGACATGGTAAATGTAAAACTATTTAACTAAGAGTTAAATCTAAATGATAATGTTAATATAGTGACCCAAACCTATCTAAAACTTATTTTTTGAGTGGTTTTCGACCCATACCCACATTATCCTTTAAATAATTCATTTTTGAGCCATTATAAACCGAAAATTAATTTATTATAAAATATTATTTTATGTTTTCCCTAAGGTGCCTTTCACCCCTCTTATAAAAGGGCACTTCCCCTTCTCTAAAATTCACACCTCCAAAGCCATTTTTCTCTACGAACCCATGCCCATATATCCTCTTTAATATCATATTTTCATCCTAGAGGCCTTACGTTTGTTATAAATCCAACCTAAGGAGCCCTTTTGATCAAATCAAAAAGAAAAAACCCAAAGAAGAGGTAATGATTTCACCACCCTCTTTCAAGTTCCATTCTTCTTCCACTTCCTCTTTATTTTTTGTTTCCATTATAAAATAATAACTCCAGTATCTTATATATACTATGATTTTAATATAAATATTATACAACCATATTCATTTTTCTATCCATCCTTTGAATGACATGTCACTATACGTGTGTACGTACGACTTACCGTCTCCACGTCGTGGTGTAATTGTCATTCAATACATTATTATTTGGATGTGTACAATAATGATGTGTAATTGATGTGAATAATAAATATAACATGATAATTATTTAGTCTATATTATATACCATCAAAGTATATATTTTTCTAATATCAAAATAATGATATTTTTGCTCGTGCGTACGTACGGATTACCGTCTCCAGGAACGCGATGCGATTTATTTCCCATCGTATCAATTAAATACTAATATTCATTAGATGATTAAAAATGATGTTTAAATACATAATATAATTCTGAATATGAATAATATACATCCTATTCAAAACAAATATGACTTATGTAACAAAGAATATAATGGAATATGAATCAATTAACACCCGAAACGACGATAATACTAAGATATTATTAACAAAGCAATGTTAAAAGATCTTATATGATAACATATTATTGTATATGATTCTTGTATAATTTAATAATAATTATTTAACCATTATACAGGAGGTTACCCTACCCTCGACCAAGGAAAATTATAGGGTAAGGGTTAATTCTACAACCTCTTCATTATTCAAGGTTGTTTATATGTAATTATCTACTGGGACCTATTTATCATCCACATTAGTGTTTTCCTAAAAATCTATTCCAAAACATTTTTACTACTTATTAGACTATTAGTTAAAGTCATTTATACCCTTATTTGACCTTATATTTTTTTAAAGGAATCTTTCTGTCATTTTCCAAACAAGTTACTTTATGACCTTTTCGACAATATTAAGGTAAGAATGTTTTCTAACTTATACAGTGGGTGTGGCTATTTTCTACTGTTATAACATCGTCAAAGATTCCCTTAAAAGCTTATAATAATATTTTCAAAATAAATGTATTCTTTATAATTATGTGACTCTTAAATGATTTCAAAATAGAAAGTTATATTTCTTTAAAAAAGGTTTTGATTTCATCTATATCAACATCCTTTGATGGATTTTAAGATTGTTTGAAGTTAATTTATTATGATACAAAACTTCCATATTGTATTGAAGGGTTTGTGATATGTTTGACTATGGATGTGTTATTTTATACCATTCATGGTTTATGGATAAATTATTGACATTTCGTATGCTACTTTTAATATAAATGTTTTATGTTGTGTTTAAACCTTTTAATATGAGGTATGCATTGGACTTAGTAAGTGACGGGTGGAGCCCCATATAGCTACTCGACACATCGGTAGGTCTCATGAGACAAATTAGTGTCTTGGAACAAGGCCTTGACAAAATCTTATTTGTAGTCTAGGCATAAGTCCTTGACTATGTGGTTACGAAAGTCTGGAATTATGGATTCCGTCATTATGAAAGTGGCTATTGATATTGCATGTGATTATTCGACTAGTAAAACATACATGTGAATAAGTAAATGGAATTATTTGATTTTATCTATTCCATATTATGTTGACGTTCATGTTTAAAAGGATTTTGTTTTAGTCTTATAAATTTACTTAAATGTTTATTCGTATTTTTAAATGTTTCTGCTATATTGTTATCCTTACTGAGAATCCGAGTTCACCCATTTCTATGTTTTATTTTTCCCAGGATGTGAAGACGTATATTATGAATGACTTGCAGGGATAGTCTATGGGATCTCAGTGTTGTCTATGGAAACAATGTTGTTGTAGTTTTCCATTTTACGATGTAATGTGAACCTTATGAATATATCTATTACTTCTAAGGCTACTAAACTAATTGGTCTTTCGAGACTTGATATTTTGTGATCATGCCAACTATACATAATAATGCACCAACTCTGGGATTCTTGGGTTGGGGTGCTACAGTTGGAATCAGAAGAAGTTTAGAACAAACCTTGAAATCTAGATTTAGATAAACTCTGAATAGAGCACATTAAACTAAGATAGACTTTGAGGATTAGTATAGAATAACTTCCTAGAATTCTGGTAATGTAGAGATTTTGTGTATTTTGATAGAAATACATCCCTATCTGAATACGAGTAGGTAGAGGCAGCTTTGGCACAGATGTACCTAGGGGTAAAACCTGAAAACACTGATTTGAGATACACTCGAATGGGAACTGGTGCACAACAACGGGCCTTGCTGCACTGTTGGTTATGACACTCCCGAGGAATATGCTTAGAAAAATTCAAATTTTCTTTATAAACCATTAGAAAGGGTTTATGGCTATATTCTTTCTCAAAGAAAACATTTGTATGATTATCTATTATATTCATAAACTGTTCAATTTATGTTAACTATTTTTTAAGTTTAGAATTATGAATTGTGATTCATAAACGAACCTAACGTATGCCATTGTTTAAAAATGGCACCTTGTAGATGGAATGAGAACTCCAACAATACGTATGATCCAAAGAGTAATAAGGATCATATCTTTCATAGTATTAATCTAACATTTAGAAGGGAAATAGTATCCCATGTATTCTCAACATATGAATAAATATTATTTTCTGTTAATAAGAGTAAATAATTCTCTAAGTCCTATGGCTTTGAAGGGAAGCCAGAGAAGAAAAGGATTTTAGAGAGAAAGACGCATAAAGGGAAGAAGGAAAAGAAGGAATTTCCTATATGTGATAATTGTGTAAAGAATAAACATGGTAAATTCTTGAATGTAATGAGAGTTTGTTATGAGTGTGGAGGAAAATGACACCAATTACGTGATTTCAAGGATAAGAAAAAGGTTTCATGTGTATAATGCTTCATCTGCAAGGAGTTTGGTCACTACATGAATCAATGTCCAAATCATCCGAGTATACCCCAAATTATTCTATTGGATAATAATCATGTTATGATACTACCACATATGGAGAGGAATGACTATTGTTCTTATGTTTTTGTTAAAATATTATGTTATTTCAGTGTTGTATCGATGATATACCAGTTATATGAATTATGGAAATAAATAAGGATTGTTCTACAATACTATTTCATTGATGATTTGAGATTATGTGGTTTTATGAAGAGTGACTCAATAAAAAGTTAAACTTTTTTGGAAAATACATGTTTGGAGTAAAGATAATCCTTAATATGGTTATGATACTAAGGTATTAATTTTGGAATAAGATATGGTTGATTTGGATAAATTATATTGGATATTCTTGACTATCTTGGAACTGATTAATGATTTGTTTATTCCATTATTGTTGGAATATTCAAATTTTTTGGATATAAGGAATATATCCAGTATTATATAAATGATAAGGAAGCATTAATGTAATAAATAAGGTTTTATGGAAATTTAGGGTGTTACCATGTTTTAAAATAATACATGATGAAGGTGTTCACATGTTATTACATAGAAAAAAGGATCTTCATTGTGTTTAAATTCCTTATAAATTTTCAACTGTGAGTTTGAATAGAAGTATTTTGGATAAGTTTAATGGTTGGAATGGATTAAGTTTGAAATTGGATATTATTGTTAAGGTTATTTTTGGATTGTTATAAAAATGACAACACACAGACCGTGTGACAATCTGTCGTGTCAGACAAAGCTATGAGAATTGAACCCACAACCATAGTGCAATTGGGATTTATCGCCTACCACTGGACTACAAGAAGTACCTAGATTGTATAATCTAGTTTTTAAACGGTATTATAGGTGAATTATAAATTCATTATTTTTGTAACCCTATATGATTAGAATAAATATAATATTGTTTTGAAATATTTTGGAGTGAAAGATGAGTTTGTAGTAGGAATTAGTTGAAGGATGAAACTCTACTTATCAAGTATATATATATATATATATATATATATATAAATTTTTACCTCTTATTCTATGGGTAAATTAATTCCTAAACTTTAGGGAAGGGATCTTAAAACCAAAAATTTGTTATTCTAATACCTTATGTTTTGTTGATCTGATGGTATTTCAAATCATCATAGATTGATGGATTTGAGGCCCTCAATTTTATACTTGTTTGTGATTGATGACCTCAATCACTCGCTATAAATATTTAAAATTTTCCTCCAATTCTGTGCCTCTAATTTCCACCAATGTTCTTCTAATCGAGATCATAATTTGGTGGTGACCCTTTCATTTCTCTTTTCCTCTTATTAAGGCTAAATTTTATTAACCTAATTTCCGATGTGGGTTTTCCCACAAAGGTATTTTCAATTTTCAACATTTTATTTTAATTTTTTTCTTCAAATTGTGAGGATGAGATTTATTGAAGGATGGGAGAATGTAACATCCCAATATTTCATCGTACGTTATTTTTTCAAAGTAATCCAATAACTTGCACTACACGCAACACCGAGTTCTAGCGCACCACAACTTACCAAACTGGCCGTTCAAAAGTGGTTATGAATTGTATTAAATCAATTTTGAACTTTATATAATCCTTATAATTTTAGAATCCATATTATTAGTTTCTTAGATATTATGTAAGAACTGATTCATTTTTTTTCCAGATAAATGAAGTATTTTTCAAAAAATGAACTTTTAATGCCTTTTAATGGAGAATCCTTTTTAAATCCAATAATTGAAACATTTATATATTAAATTTGAAAAAATAAACGTTTTCTTTAGAATCAAGAAATAATAGTTTAGTTTCAATAAATTTTTAGTGTTTTTCGGATAACATTCATATTTGGGTGAATAGTGAAAAATACTATATTTTAACTAAAAACAAATTTTTTAATCAAGATAATTTATAGTGCTAAATTATACATTTTAATTGTTTGGAAGTATAAAAAGATTAGATTTTTACCATTTAATCTAATGCTGGTCATTGTAACTAATTTCACTTTGAAATTGGACATAAACAAATGTCAATCTTTTGATAGCTATTATTTCTTAAAAATACACTTTTTAGTTTTGAAAACTGGATTTAATTTTAAATTAATAAATGAAATTTCTATGTTTTCAATTTGTTAAAATAGACTTCATTTTTTAATTAATAATATAAAAATTATCTTAGGGTGAATTTTTGGAATGTTTTTAAAAACTGTCAACTTTTGATGAATAGTGAAAAATATCGCATTATTAGTTAAAACCGAATTTTCATTTAAATAATTAATTATTTCATTTAAATTTATTTTAAGGAAAAATATATAATAATACCTATATAAGTTCAATTTTATTCATTGGAGTCAGTTTATAATAACATTAAATATATAAAAATTTATTGAACATTTTACCGTCTTTTACCCACCTCCTAGGAGCTTTTGCAAATTTACATAAAACATAATTTTATCACTTCTGTGAGTTTAATTTAAAAAATTTTAGAGACATTGTTGATATCAGTAAGTAAAATGTGGTTCCATGAGATGAAAATAATTTTTGGTGAATTTTAACTTTTGACTTTTATTTACTACAATTAAAAGTAAATAGGGTAATTAAAGTTAAAAATGATATTATTATTACCCTAACACATGCCCTAATTCTATTAGATAAGTGTAATTGGACCCAAAAAACCCTTAGGAAAAAAATATGATCCTTTAGGTCCACATGTATTAGATTCAGACATTTATTATTATTTATATTAAAGAAGAGTTAAAAGTGTTAAATTCAACGTTTAATAACTAAACCATTTTTAATATTGGGCTAAACATATGATAAATTCAACCATAAATATTCATTAGAACGATAATAAGATATCATACATAATGGTATTTTTTTATAATTTTTAGGCATTGAATAATTTAATTTATTTATGATACAATCAGGATGTAGTAATTACCATATTAATAAAATATTAAAATAATTGATATTATAAATACAAAAATAAATGTAATTTTTGACTTTTTATAAATTAAAATAATTTTCAAGGTTAATATGACTTATTATGGTTTATTAAATTATTTTTTTCGAAGTAATAATGCTATTATGAATTTATAAAAAACAAAATACCAAATAGTGTCAAAATTGACATAAAAGAGTTTTTAAACAAAATATTATATTATTAATTGGTATTATATACCTAAAAATCAAAGGTTTGGATAAAGGGATTAAATAATATTATATATTTAATTAATGAACCACTTGGGGTTTTATTGGAAGTTTATAGTATGTTTATTAACCATATAATATAAAAATACAAAGAGACATGGTAAATGTCATACTATTTAGCTAAGAGTTAAATCTAAAAGATAAGGTTAATATAGTGACCCAAACCTTCCTGAAACCTATCGGTTGAGTGGTTTTCGACCCATACCCATCTTATCCTTTAAATAATTCATTTTGGAGCCATTATAAACCGAAAATGAATTTATTATAATATAATAGTTTATGTTTTTCCTAAGTTGTCCCTCCCCCTCTTAAAAAAGGGAACTTACCCTTATCTCAAATTCAAACCTCAAAGCCATTTGTATCAGCCAAATTCTAACAAAATATCCTCCAAAATATCATATATTCATCATATAGGCATTAATTTGCTCATAAATCCCACCTATGGAGCCCTTTTGATCAAATCAAAAGGAAGAACCTAAAGAAGAGGTAATGATTTCACCACACTCTTTCAAGTTCCTTCCTTCTTCCACATCCCCTTTCTTTGTTGTTTACATTATAAAATTATAACTCCAGTATATTATATATAAAATTATTTTATTATAAATATGGTACTACCATATTCATTATTCTATCCATCCTTTTAATGACATGTCACCATACATGCGTACGTACGGCTTACCGTCTCCACGTCACAGTGTAATTGTTATTCCATACATTATTATTTGGATGTGTATAATAATGATGTGTAATTGATGTAAATAATAAATATAAAATGATAATGATTTGGTATATATGAAATACCATCTAATTATATATTATTTTAATATTAAATGAATGATATTGTTGCTCGTGCGTACGTACGGATTACCATCTTCACGAACACGATGAGATTCATTCCCCATCATATCCATTCAAGAATAATTTTCATTAGATGATTAAAAATAATTTCTAAAGGATTAATATAATTCTGAATATGGATAAGATACATCCTATCTATATAAAACATTACTTATGTAACAACTAATATAAATGAAAATGAACCAGTTAACACCCGAAATGATGATAATACTAAGATATTATTTACAAAGAAATGTTAAAAGATCATATATGATATCATATTAATGTATATGATTCTAGTATAATTTAATAAAAATTGTTTCAGCATTATATAGAAGGTTAATCTACCCTTGACCATGGAAAAGTACAAGGTAACAGTTAATTCTACAACCTCTTCATTATTCAAGGTTGTTTATATGTAATTATCTACTAGGACCTCTTTATCATCCACATCCCTGTTTTCCAAAAAATGAATTCCAATTTTTTTTAATACTTATTAGACTATATGTTAAAGTCATTTATACCATTATTTGACCTTATATGTTTTGAAATTAATATTTCTGTTATTTTCCAAACAAGGTACTTTATGACCTTTTCGACAAAATTAAGGTAAGAATGTTTCATTAACTTATACGGTGGGTGAAACTATTTTCTACCATTATAACATCGTCGAAGCTTTCCTTACAAGATTATAAGAATATTTTCAAAATAAATGTCTTCTTTATAATTCTGTCACTCTTAAATTATTTCAAAATAGAAAGAGATATTTCTCTAAAAAACGTTTTTATTTCAACTATGTCAACATCCTTTGATGGATTTTAAGATTGTTTGATGTTAATTTATTATGATACAAAAATTCCATATTGTATTGAATGGTATGTGATATGTTTGATTGTGGATGTGTTAATTTATTCCATTAATGGTTTATGGATAAATTATTGGCATTTCGTATGCTAGTTTTAATAAAAATGTTTATGTTTTTTTAAACCTTTTCATATGAGGAATGCATTGGACATAGTAACTGATGGGTGGAGCCCACTATAGCTCGTCAATGCATCAGTAGGTCTCATGAGACAAACTAGTGTCTAGGAACAAGGCTTTGACAAAATATTATTTTTAGTCTTGGCACAAGGCCTTTACTATGAGGTTATGAATGTATGGCATTATGCATTCCATCATTATGAAAGTGTCTATTGATATTTCTGGTGATTATTCGACTAGAGGAATATCCATGTGAATAATTAAATGGAATTATTTGATTTTATATGTTATATATTATTCTAAATTAATTGTTTAAAAGGCTTTTGTTTTAATCTTATACACTGCATTAAAAGTTTATGCTTATTTATGAAAGTTTCCGCTCTATTTTTATCCTTACTGAGCATCCGAGCTCACCTCTTTCTATGTTTAATTTTTCCCAGGATGTGAAGAAGTATATTACAACTGACCTGTAGGGATAGTCTATCAGATCTCAGTGTTTTCTATGGAAATGGTTTTTTGTTGTTTTCCATTTTATGATGTAATGTAAACCTTATGAATATATTTAGTACTTCCATGTCTATTAAACTAATCAGTCTTTCCAGACTTGTTCTTTTGTGATAATGCCAATGATACGCAATAATGCACCAACTATGGGATTCTGGGGTTGGGGCGTTACATCCAGAATAAAATTCCATGAGATATAAAGCACTTTCCATTTTAAAAATCTTCCACTAATTCTATACAAATTAAAGGATACAGTTGAATCTTTTCTAACACCATCATCTCAAAAATGGATATTATACCCCTATGAGAAAGCATATCTAACAAAAGTTATTGAGGATAAGGAAATAACCACCCATAATGACATAATAATTGTGAGGGAATATGGTGATGTGTTTCCCATGGACTGTCATTGTCTTCCTCCTAGAAGAGATGTTGAATATTCAATTAAAATTAATTATAGGGTGTTGCCATTATCCAAGAATCCATATAGAATAGATTTTATTTGAATATGAGGAGATGAAGAAACAACTACAGGGGAATCTGGATAATAGTTTCACACACCCAATTGCTTCACCTTAGGGTGAACTAGTCCTCTTCGTTAAGAAGAAGGATGGGTCAATGTGCCTTTGCATTGATTATCGTGAGCTTAAGAAGATTATGATAAAAAACAAGTTTCATGTACAACAAATTGATGAATTTTTCAAATAGCTACATGGATCATAATACTTTTCCAAGGAGGATCTACAACTGAGATATTATGAAGTTAGGGTGAAGAAGGAAGATATCCCAAATACTGCTTTTCGTATAAGGTATGGGAACTATGAATTCATAGTAACAATTTTCAGACTCCCTAATGCTCTAGAAATATCCATGAACTTGATGAATAGTGTCTTTAGAGATTACCTCAACAAATTTGTGGTAGTTCTTATTGATGATATTCAAATATACTTCCAATGTAAGAAGGATCATGAGTAATATTTAAGTACTATGCTAAAGACTTTGCGAAAGGAAAAGATTCATGCCAAGTAAAAAAATGTGAGTTCTGGTTTGAGGAAGTATCGTTATTTGGGCATATCATTACAAGAAATGGGATATCCATGGACTCTTCAAAGTATGATGCAATTGAAGGATGGTTGAGGCAAAAATCTATGACAGATATTTGTATTTTCTTTAGATTATTTGAGAATTATCATCGATTTGTGAGAAATTTCTCATGATTGTCAATCCATCAAACCAAGATAACTCATAAGGGAGTTAAATTTTCTTGGAATGATGAATTTGAAGAGAGATTCAAAGAGTTGAAAATGAGGCTTCTCACTATGCATGTGCTAAATCTACCAACAGGTGGATATATTTTCATGCTATTTATTGATTCTTTGAAGAAGGGCATGGGATATGTGTTGGTGAAAAATGAAAGTCATTTCCTATGCTTCAAGGTAGTTGAATGTTCATGAGTAGAACTATCCAACACATCATCTGGAGTTGGTTGCAGAGATCTTTGCATTGAAAATTTGGTGAAATTACCTCTATTGATAAAAGTGTGAAATATATATAGATCAAAAAGTCCATAAGTATTTATTCACACTGAAAGAGTAGAATATTTTATAACAAATACAATTTGAGCTGATCAAAGACTATGACTATTCAATTAACTACTATTGGGGGAAAGTGGATAAAGTAAAAGATTCTCTAGTTAGAAAGGATGCAATGAAACTTTCATTAATGGGGATTGAGAAGGATCTCATCTTCTTATACTTAAGGAGGTTATACATGGGAACCATAATATAAGGAACATCATTAATACTTTCACAAGAGATCACTCAACCATCACTTTTGTAGATGTTAAAGGATGATCAATGAGATGATGCAGAAATTCAGAAGAAAGTTGAAACTATTAGAAAAGGTAAATCCTTGGAGTTCAATGTTAATGAAGATGGTTTTGTATGATTTTCGTCAAGAGTATGTGTACCATGAAATCCAGAGCTAAAGGAGTTGTTGGATGGTACACATAGCTCAACCTTCTCTATCCATCCTCGAAGCACACAGAAATATTGAGATCTCTAAGAACACTATTGGTGGGACAATATGAAGAAGTAGATCACAGAATATTCATCAACATGTCTCATATCTCATCAAGTGCAGGTGGAAAGGAAAAAATCTAAGGGGATTATGCAAACATTACCGATACCTATATAGAAATTAGAAAATATAACCATGGGGTTTTTCCCTAGGATTCCTAAGACATCAAGAGAAAAAAAATACTATATGGGTTATGGTAGATCATCTTATAAATACTAAACAATTCATTGGGATTAAAGACAATTTATCATTAGATCAACTTGCAAGGATATACATTAGATAAGTGTTTAGGATTCATGGTGTACCACTATCGATTATATCTGATCGAGATCCAAGATTCACTTCTATTTTCTATAAGATTCTCCAACATGATCTGAGTACTTAGTTAAACATCAGAAAGACCTATCACTCTAAAACTAATGGCCAATCTAAGTGGACTATCTTGACAGTTGAGTAAATGTTGAGAGAGTTATAAATGGACTTTAAAGGAGGATGGGATCAACATCTTTCTGTGGTTGAGTTCTATTACAAAAACAATTTCCACTCAAGAATCCAAATGTATCCCTATGAAACCCTTTATGGGATGAGGTTATAACATCTGCACCTTGGGATGATGTAGAGGAATGAAAATTTCTAGGTCTGAAAATAGATGTGGAAATGTTGGAGAAGGTTAAGACCATTCAACAGCACAACCAGGATGCTTATAGTCAATAGAAAATCTATGCTGAAAATCATTGATGACAGCTAGAGGTTGATGCTGGAGACATGATATTACTCCACATACCTCCATGGAAGTGATGAGATTTGGGAAAAAGGGAAAGCATAGTCCAAGATACATAGGCCCCTTTGGGATCATTGATCGCATCAGAATGGTGGACTACTGATTAGAACTCCCACATAACCTATCTCAAGTACATGATGTATTCTATGTATCCCTACTGAGAAAGTATATACCAGACCCCTCACATGTACTGAATTCAAAGGTGGTACCATTGGATAATGACCTCTAGTATGAGGAAAATCCAGTGAAGATCTTAGATTATAGAGACAAAGTTCTATGGAATAAGACAATGCACCTGATCAATGTGTTGTGGGGAAACAACATGTTTGAAGAAGCAACATGGGAACCAAAGGAGATATGAAATAGAGTTACCCTCATCTGTTTTAATGTGGGAAATAAAAATTTCAATGGTGAAATTTCTTAAGGGGGGAAGATTGTGACGACCCAAACTGTTATAAATGAAATTTCCATTCAAATTTAATTAAAAGTATTATTTTGAAAATAGTTAAATAAAACACATGAACTTAAATGATTTTAATGTTTTGAATGAAAAATACCATTAAGAATATTGAAAAATTTTAATATAGTCATTGAGCAGTGATCACATGATTAGTATAAATATATGGTGTTAACAAATCCAACAGACTCAAACAAAGGAAGTGAAGGCCTCAACAAGTATAATCGTGACCTATGATGTCCATTTATCAGAGATTCCAAGGGAGATAGAATCTATGGTCTTTGACCATGACCAATCCCATAATGATATCCAATGACTTAAGCATGAGTGAATCCTTTTACGATAGAAGTTGATGCTCATCAAGATCACGACACAAACCATGTTCGCCGAACGACCCCAAGATAATCTCCTCATCACACACCTTACTCTTCGAGTGTTTGCCGGTGTATTAATGGGAGATATATAAATACCCTAAATATTTGAATATATATATATATATATATTATAATAATGTATATATTTTCATTATAATTATTTCTATTAAATGATTTTGGTTTTGATTCTATTAAATAAAAAATGTATTTTTAGGTAATAGTAAAATTAAATTAAGGGGTTTATTTTATTGAATTAATGGATTTTTGAAATAAATAGTATTTTAATAAAATATTATTATAATGTAAGGATTATTAATTATAAATGGTCATGTAATTTTTATAAAGTGGAATTTACTTTTTATAACGGTTCAAAAAGCTGTTATTATCAAAAACCAAGCATTTTTCAAGAAATATCAAATTTTATTTTAATAGGGAAAATATAATTATTTATAAAATTTTTTAGATAACATGAATAATATTTTTGGAATAAAAAAATCTAAATTATCTAGTGGTGAATTTTTCTTATTTTTCTGAGACAGTGAAATTTTCACCTAAAAATTAAATACCCTATAAATATATTGTGTGATTTATGACATTATAATTACCAACAAATGATGTAATAAATACTATAATGGGTATTATTGGACAAATATATGTTTTCCCATTAAAATAATTTGATCTTTAGATAATTTTATTATTTTTATAATTCCCTTATGAATCCAACAAAATGTATAATATATTTTTTGATTTTAAATTCATGTTGTTAACAATGTGAATCACCTCCAAATAAGAAAGGATAATATTTTAAAATCTTCCACACATTTCCAAATAAAACAATTAAAACTCACCCTCTTGGGAAAAGACTATGTTCTAAACTCATGGGATGGTTTGTGGTTTTGAATATTTAATTACATAGATTCCAAAACCTATGTTTGTGAAATATTATAGATTTCCCCTTTCATTTCCCACATAACCCAGCCAATATACCACTTCTCTTCACTAAAAATACTTTAAACACGTCCATACTCAGTAATAATCTCTATATAATCATCCCATGTCTCCCCAAGAACTCAATAATCCCCTCTTCAAGCTTTTGAAGTCACACACTCAAGTAAGGGTTCTTTTCCCTTTTTTTATCCAAGTTTCCTTATATTGTTATGCCCATTTATTTTCATTTAAAAATAATGAGGTATGTTTTATAACCTCCCCTATACTTCTATTATTATGTTTTTATGTTGATATAACCCTTTCTCTCTCATTAATACCTCCCATGTACTCCTCTTACCATGCCAAAATTTTCATAAGAGTTATTCCATTTTTTCTTATTTCTTAAAGTTTCTTTATTATGTTATGCCTCCTATTTCTAAATTCCTTGTGTTGGTACATGTATTTATATGAAAATATTACTATAAATTTCATGTATATAGTTTTATAGACCACTTAATATATCATCAACCCTTTCTATGAATTTTTATAGAACGTTGTTAGGAAGCCAAAATTGCACTGTAAATTTCCATTTGAAAACAAGTGTGTTGTGAATACCGTACCCATTACTTATCAAGGGTGTTCAATTTTATGAACATGTTTATTTTTATTTTGGACTTACATGTATTTATTCCATATTACTTGATCATGTAATAAATTATAATGATTAATGAATCCATGTTTTAGGATTTTTGTGCCACACTTAAGCATGAGAATGAAATGAATGAGACAGGTGTGCCCGAAATTATGTAACACTCCAATGAAGTGGGTAATGTTTTCATATCATGATATGTCATGTTGGGATAGGGGTTTACCTGATTCAATTATGGGAATTTCTATACAATGATTTCCTTTTGATTTATCCTTGAGTTATGATTCAATGTTTTAAGTTGTTTCCACATTTCCATGTTATGAGTATCATGCTATATCATGATTTATGATTCATGTTCCTTTATGCCTCATTCATATCCCTTGACTAACATATATTATTATCTTCATGTTATTCCATGTTTTCTCTCTTATTAGTCTTTATAGCTTTCCCCTTTCTTATGTATTTTCCTAAGGATATCCCATGCAATTTTAATCTCGAGCATGTTAAATATGTTTTTAGTAAAGATATTGTTTTTTCACATTTGAAGTTGTAATGGAATGCACCTAATTCCCAAAGATACTAGTCTTCTCAACATATAGGATTTTTTATTTGTAATTTTATGTAATTAAATAATGTATTAATGAAATAAAAGAACAAGGTTGTTGTATCCTTCCTCACACACTAGAGGATCATATGATTCAACACCCTAATCTAATGAAAATATGTCCCCCTCTCTTCTACCAAGGTTAGCTACAAAGAAGAATATTGCTCAGATGCCTCCTTCACCAAGTGAGAATGGGAATTCATACTAATTATATCTACCAATATGTTTCCTTTCATAGGAGTATAAAATATATATAATTTATAGTCCTACAAGAACTCTAACTAGTTCCTCTATTTTCAGGTTAAGATATTTCAAAGTGAAGATTCAACTGAGACTTTGGTGGTCTGAGTAAACAACAAAACTCTCACCAATAAGATAATGCCTCCACATATTTAGAGATAATACTAACACTTCCAAATATATTTAGAGTCATCTAGTTCTTCTTATGGGGTCTTAATTTGCTTAACCTATATACTATCACTACCTACCTCTTCATCAATATGAAAATCAACCCCAATCTAGATGCATTGAAAAAACTTATGCTCTTAACACCCTCCTCCAATAGTCTCAACAAAAGAGAATTGTTTATCCCCAGCCTTGACTCATAAAGGCTCTCTACTACTACCCATTCCTATTAAACAACAACCCTTTTTTACTTTAGGGTGGTTGACGTGGCTTCAATACAAGAAAGGTTTTCTATAAAACTCTTAAAGTACCATGAAATGTTTGGAAATCTCCCTTCCCCAACTACAATCTTAGGTGGATCTCAATAAAGAACCACATTAATCTCAACAAGTCCATAGCTAAACCATGTCATGAAATGAAATTACCAAGATAGTTAACCTCACAGATCAAAAACTAGAACTTCAAAATCTTACCATAATGATGGTGCTCCTGGAGTAAGTGTAAGACCAAGATGATGTGCTATGTGTGATACTACTTTTACATAGAGTAAATGAGTATTTCATTAATTAATAAAACCAAAAATCAGTCCATTTATAGATGGAATATAATATTCATAAAAGCCATAAAAATAGTGGGAGAATCTGTCACATTGAAATGAATCACCAGAAACTCATAGTGTTTATAGAGGCATTAGAATACTATCTTCAGAATATCAGCCTCACAAACCCTCATCTGGTAGAAGGTGGACGTGAGGTCAAACTTCAAGAACCAACCTATGCCTCTCAATTGGTTGAATAGGTCTTCAATAATGGATAAGGGGAACTTGTTCTTAATCGTTACCTAGTTTAGGTGATGATAATCAATATAAATCCTCAAGCTCCCATCTTCCACTTTCATAAACAATTTTGGAACTACCTAGGAGACAAACTGGGTCTGTTGAAACCCTTCTCTTGAAGGTCCCCAACTACACACTCAGCTCTTGTATCTTATTAGAGACCATCTGTCATTCCAAGGAAGATATTGGTGTGATCCTAAGGTGCAAGTCAAAGAATAAGTCTACATTCTGTTGGAACTATGGCTATTCTATTCATGAATTGGATTATGGTTTGTGTTTATTGTCAATACTCAGTGGATGTTCAGAATGTGTGCCAATAAAGTGATCATACAGTTTAAGAAGACAACAATATTGAAGGTTGAGCCGTTTCCTAGTTTTTTCCAAAATTTTGGGACTCAAAATTGGAAAATGAAGACATGGATTGTTGGTAAAAGGAGGTGTGTGCAAAGATGAAGTAGTGCATAAAAAAGGTGGGATGTGCGCAAAGTATTTGAGTTGTACATGAAAAACAGCAAGGTGCGTGAAATAGTGGAGAACGGTTTTTTGCGCAAATAGTGTTTCAGAATCAAAACGTCGAAAAATGGAAAAGGGATGGGCTGTGTGAAAAATATGGAGTTGTGCGTGAAAAACAATACCTGCATGAAATATTACGTGCCAAATGTGAGGTTTTTCATGCCACAGGGGGTTTTGCGCGTAGGGGTCCAAAACGCCTATAAATAAGAGGTGAACCCCCTCCTTCCATATGGTTGAAGACTTATAGAAGATCTGAGGTATGATGCTGCAAAAGGTTTGCGTAAAGGGAGTTGTGTGAAAAATTGAGGATTATACGAATGATTCTAGCTCATACGGAAAAATTTAGAGTTGCGCAAAATATTTTGGCTTGCACAAAAAATTCCAAGTTGCGTGAAATATTCCAGCTTGCACAAAGAATTCCAAGTTGCGTGAAATATTCCGGAATGCATGAAAAATTACATGTTGCATGAAATATTCTGGCTTGCATGAAAAATTCCAAGTTGCGCGAAAATTTACGGCTTGTGCAAAAAAGATGAAGTTGTGCGAAAAACTTGAGGTTTCGCGTAAAACGTGGTGTTGCGTAAAATTGTCAGTGAACCCTATTTGTGAGTTTTTGATTATCTGGTTCAGTGGTTCAGTGCATTCAAGTGCATGATTACAGGTCTTCTATGCAAGTAGAGTCTCATTCTAAGCAGAGGCAAAGAGTTCAATGTAAATCTATTGAAGAGACCCACACGTCTATAAACTGACTGGGACTTCACCAAAAGTAGTGAGCTAGGGGAAGTCAACGGGAGTGACATGAGGGATACAACGAGCTATCTCTAAACATTTGTAAAGGCAGTGTGCCTCGGACAAAGTGACTGTACCTGATCATTGTAATCCACATCTAGTAATGTTTAGTAGAATTAGGTACGACTAACAAATTGTCGGTGTATGCTCCTTAGACGTATCCCATTACGGTGAACCAAGTAAAAGTGTTATGTCAACTTCCTACTTTCATTTTTTTTACTGGTTTAACAAGTTCCTACCAATGTGGGAACAAGATCCACAACATTAAAATAAAAAATTTAACACCTTGATTCACCGCTCCCCTCTCAGGGTGTTCCTGGTTCCTTCACATTCCACCTTATAGGTAGTCCTAGAACATATGTGGGGATGTTATCTAAAAATTACTTATCTACTAAATGAATCCAGATTCCTAAAGAGAGTACTATTGCTAGAACCAAACTCTCTTACTCATGGGTGATGGGTTACAACTTCCTTCATACATTCCTCACTAACTCTGCCCTAAGATATCTCTCAACCAAAAAAGAGAATATTGTCCCATCTATTCAGAGGAATCTATTTTTCCTATGATGAAACTCAATTTGGTTCTGGACCATTTAAAACCAATCCATACCCAAGATTATTTTAAAATGCATCATCAGGATGTCCAAGAGTCCCCATATGAAACTCTCCACTATGTGGTAGCTTGTACTGATGATATATATGTGATAAAGAAGAATCCTTCCCTGTAGGTACCCCTAGCCACAAATTCTCAATTAAAGTATCAACTGAACGATCCATATATTTCACCAAGAATAAATAGATGAAGTATTGAATCACACATGTGTTTAATAGTACTGATCCATGATTTGAAGAAATATATATCATACCTCATATCAGCTCATGTGCAGCTCGATCATAACCCTCCATGGAATAAAACTTCCCATGACCCGGAAAACCAGATTCAAAAGCCTAAAGTGGGCCACCAAGTGGTGGTGGAGGTATCTCATAGTGTCTTCCTCCACCAATTGATCCACCCCCTGATGAAGATCCTGCTCCTCTACTAGAGCCAACTCCCCAAGGGCCGCCTTGACCACATTTTGAAGATCGTTGATCACGACATTGCCTCTACCATAGGGGTATATCCATTGTCTCTCTATCCTTATTATCATGATAGGTTGGGAAATAATGAGACAAGTGACCTAAACCACCACAAGAATAACATTGTCCCTCTTTGAGTAGGCTAGATCCTCTATGAAATCCTTAAGACTCATACCCTCATTTTGGAGGCTAGGAATGAGTATTCATCCTATTCTAAGACCACTATATCTGATTCTCATTAGATGTTACCGATGAATTAGCCACATGGTGTCCACTTATTTCCCTAACATCCTAGCTCCCCTCTTTTAGGAAGATATTATTCACTAGATCCCACTCTTTCACTCCAGTAAAGGTCAGTAGACATAATGATACTACACTATCTGGTATTTATATACGGAGATCCTTCTTGAAACTCTTTTCCTAGAATAATCCCCCTCCCACCATATTAAGGGTGAATCTATTGAGTTTAGTGAACCTCATAGCATACTCAATCACTTTCAAACAACCCTGCTTCATCATAAAAGGATCTTATATCCATATTGAGAACAAGGAAAAGAGGTAATACTCCTCATGAAATAGCATTAGGATGTTGAACTACGAGAGTACAACCTCATCATGGGTTTTCATCACAAGACACCACCAATTCCATACTAATCCATGGAAAGGACTTGATTCCAGTGCAACCATATGATCAGTTGGGGTTTGAACTATCCTGAAGACTCAAAATAGTGACTCAAGACAATCCTACACTACTTAGGGATTTAAAACATCATGAAACCATATTATTCTCTCATGTTAGAACTCATAGATTATGTTAATAATGAATGAGTCCCTATCCATCTCTTCTGGTATTAACAACTACACAAAAGGTGTGGTGTTTTCCACTACCCTATTAGAGGAAAAAACACCTAAGATATCCCAAGAATTGATGCACCATCACTCATCAGACCATCCTCACAATCCTAAATTGGCAACCTATCCGGCTATCATCATGTAGGAACCCTAAAAGTGTTCTAGACGTACCAAATTTATATGATCAGATATATATGGAGAGTTTAATCAATACGGAAAGTAAATGGACTCAAATCCTATATGATGAATATACCATTTTTCACTACAACTAATATCTTTGTATGCCAAGTAGACAAGCATGTAGTTAGAGTCCTAATGTATAGATACATCTGCCTTTGCACCACAACTGGGTTCCAGGGACTAAAATCTTTTTTGAAAAAACATTGAAAATGATTCCCTATGTCCCAACCAATCCTCATATGAAGAAGACTCAGAACACCATTGTAAGGAATGAATTTCTATTATACCACTCTGTCATAACCTAAACCACAAGGGCCTACCTAATCAGTGGAAGGCAGAGCCATCATATACTCAAGCCCACCACCATAGAAAAAAATAGTATAATACAAATATAAAGGAAAAAAAATAAATTCCAAACCATAAATGAAGTCACAATTTGAAAAAAATGGAATAAATAAAAAATGGGAGAGCCCTAATCCTAATCTCCAAGTCCTGAACACCATACATTATCAATGCACCCAGGTATCCTTAAGATCTACTAAAGTCACTACCGATCTATCCATAATTTAAATATGACAAGACACATATGGGAAAGTCCCATAAAGAGGTAATTATATACATACCTAGTAAAATTCCACTCAAATTGTAAATGGGGAAATAGATAGATACAAGAAAAGTTCAGCTCATCCCAATGAAAGAGGGAAATGAAACCCAATATATATATATATATATATATATATATATATGCTAATAAATAAAACCCTGTAGAGAGAAAAAGGGGATATCTATCTCATATCCCAACCAATGCTATTGAGTCAAACCTTAGATAAAAAATCTCATAATCTATGACCAACATAAAACAAAAACCTCAAGAGAATCTATGTGGAGGGACTCACACCTCTCTACTACGTTCCACAGCCGATGGAACCACATCGTCCATAGAGGATCCTAATACCAAAAATGATCGGAGATGTGGGAGTACAACATCATATATATAGTACATTAAACTAGTTAATTATATTACCATCTCTATATGTATAAAGAGTAGTGGGTACTTACACTTTTGTGTGACAAGGTATGTTACAACCCAAACATATCTCTAATGATGTTTCCATAATCACTGTCATCATCAAGCATCAAATAGAGAATATTCTTGTTTGGAACAACATATACCATATCTTGAATACAAAAAAATGTCCACCATCAAATTTTACATTAAAAAACACTCAGGATAGGCTAATCACAGGTCAAAATATGAGGCCCAAAGAAAAATATATGATAGGTATAAGTTTTTTTGATAAGTACATGATGTCTATGAGGGTCCATACAACATGTGAAGCCACCACATAACCCATTAAGTTTTTGGTATAGGCATGTCTTAGGAATCTATGTCATAATACACAACTTGTACAAGTGGTACACAACATGTCTCAACCGCTCAGGGCCTGCCCGTGTGCTCCTATCCATGGACATGTACTTCAAGTCCATCTCATGCACATGAAAATGTACATGGATATGATCAAGTATCGAGTATGACCATGAACCTATGGGAATTATAATTTACTCTAGGAGTACATGGTGCTTCCTATTACATAGTGTATTGGGAATGTGATGGCTATCGCATGTCTTGTCCACCTAAGGAGGGTCACATAGTGTGTGATCCTTTACTCATCCCGAAACCCTAGCACCATGACCAGAGGATTACATGAAATGTGTTCTTCGGAACTACATTCCATGTAAATTGGGTTTTTTAGGCGGAATGTTATTTTTTTCCATTACCTCTAGATTCACTTATAATACCACAATTTCTACCATTTGACCACATAAGATCAGTGGAAAATTCCTCTGGACATCAATTCTCAACCTTTGATGGACAAAAATAGAAATATAAAAATCATCACAAAGCCCACAACACCACTCGCCGCACATACTATCACTTTTTTCCTAATCACATTCCCACTTTGGATCATTGATCCACAAAGCATTTCCCACATCTCGTGATCTATCCCAATCAATTCCTGGTTCATCAATCTGTTCTTCATTTGGTAATCTGATATGAATCTAGGGGTTCTATCACACTCAAACCTACCCTGGAATGTCGAATTGTATCCGCATAGGCCAACATTGAAGAATGATAAGAAAATAGGGGGATAAAATACATAAAAAAGTGAAACTACCATTATACAAGCATTTCTACCAAATGATCATAAATTGAAGACATCAATGTTTATAATAAGTGCAACAAGGGATTTAATCAGATAAATTAAATCAATATTTTTTAGGGATCATTTGAGTTAGAAAATTTTATAAATCTAATCATATTAGATATTTAATCATTATTAATAAAAAAATGGTTGAATCCAACCAAATATTTTTCTTACCTTAATTTAGTATTGATCATTGGGGAAGAATACATTATCCAACAATGAGGATGATATGCTATATTCACTACCTCTCATTCTAACTCAATCTGATTTCCGGTGATTCTCTGATCTTACTAAACCAATGAAGAACACTAAAGATCTCGTATAAAATCATTCATTGGTTTTGTGGATATCCCTAGTGATTATTCATAATGAGGTATAAATATATGATTTTAGGTCAGAGGAATTTATAATAAAATAAACCAATAAATATATTATTTTAATTAAATGTACCCTCCAATGATTTCCTCAACCGAACATCCAATGTTGACCAACCGTAGGTAATACCTAGGATAAACCCCACATTATGGATTCAACCAATGTCTCAGATTTTATATCTAAGGTCTTGAATAATAGGAAAAAATAATAAACATGCATGATATAATATAATTCTTATTTGTAATATATCAATTCTAAGTCTCTAAGGGGGCCAAATATTTCATTAACCCTGTATCCAAAAATATTCCTAAACATATTCCAATGTTCTACAAGTCAAAAAGGAGCTGCTACACCAAATTACATAGAATTAATAATTAAATTATTAAACTATTTAAACATTATCATCATGTGTTCTGTGTGTCATTTTTACCAATATTTAGATTCTATGTGATGAGTTATATATATGTATATTAATTGTCTAATAAATTTATACATAATTTTTAGAACTGCATATCATGTATAAGTTATAATACAGTCATTACTCTACATGCATCGAAACATTACACACTGTATAAATAAAACGTGTTCGGTGTGTCATTTATTTGACTACGTACATGCCATGAAATTACATGATAATTAATGTATTCGACATACCACGTGATTAAATATTATATGAATATAATACACATCTGGTTGTTTGGAAGGTTACTCACTGTGTTTCCTATGATGTTTATTTTTTACATATAAATTTTTAAATAAATAAATTTAATTTGTTTAAAATTATAATGGATGAGATCCCACGAAACATTAGATGATAATTAAGAAAAATAAATTGATTAACTAAAGAAGATAAATAATTGATTCAAATGAGATTTATCATAAAAAATACTGATTGTAATTTAATTGTAATTATATTAAATGCATAATTATTTAGATGTATGTCGATGATCACAAGAATAGACCATACCTTTGAATGTGATTGGTTTCCTTTAAACTTATTATTAAATTAAATTTATGGCATGAACATCATACATCCTCTCATTAGGTAAGGGACTATACGCCCATGTTTTCTTTTTATGAAAACCCCTTAATCAATCCTTTATTTCCCCTCATCTATGTGTTGGTAAATTCTTATGTAATGGATGGATCTACCAAGTGATTCGAGTAAATTCAATTTTAGAGACGAGGTTAAACCAATCTATACATAGGTGGAATGGTGGAAATATTCAACATGAACCAAGTCACGAGTCAAGGTGTTTTTACCATAGGATGATGATTAATTAATCATCTTCTAGATAAACTAAGCATTAGTAAAATATTATTATTGTAACACTATATTGTTTTATTTTTATTGATATTAATTGTTAATTTCATTATGGATTTTTTTTCAGAACACGTGAATTAATGAATTAAAAAGTGTGCATGATAGAACTAAAATAAATTAGATTACATGTAAACCTTATCTAAGACATGGTTAATCACTTATGTAAATCCACTTAATATTAACCAGCATGTAATAAAGTTAAAATGGGAAATTTTCACATGAAAATAAAAATACCTCAATTATAAATATTAAATAGGTATATACGTCAAATAATTAAGATAAAATTAAACCAAATTCAAAAGTGTTTTACTGACCCATGTTGGTGTGATATCAATTATTGAGGAATTCTAACTTGATGTTTTGGGTCGACTTAAATTAGTTCACATAACATTTTGACTACCCAAATAGGACTTGGTTTCACTAAGAGGAAAATTTTGGGGAAATAAAATTTATGGATTTTAGGATTGGGGATTTCACTCAATAGATCAAGGAACTTTGAGTTATTTCAGTTTACAATTTTATGTAAACCTAAAAACCTACAAATAACTTTATAAAACCATGTTTGGGTTATGATAAGGGGAATATGTTTCTTTTACAATATAATATACAAGAAATGGGATATTTTGAAACCTATGGAAAGGGGTATTAAATTTTGATAAAATAGTGAGAGATTAATAAATATAATATTTATTACCATATTTTATTAGATGAATTACTAAAATTATTCTCTTCTTAATTTAAGAAATAGAAATAAACATGACCTCAAAAATATCATTGTGATCCATACTTGAGACGGATAACCTTCTCATTGGTACTAATTTCTATGAATGAAAAAAGGCACTTACACATTATCCTATAACAAGAATGGAAATTAAACATGATAGATACCCCTATTATTGAAGAGCATGACCAAAATCCTGGTGAGGAAGAGTTTTCTATTTATGAAAAAACATTTATATGTTGCTATAGATGTCCAATGTTCCATGCTATCATCCATGAACAATGATATTCTAAAGAAACATTAGAAAATTTGTACGTATTGCATAATTTATCATAATCATGATCTCTATTAAGGTAAGGTGATATAAGCGAGATTCCATATTTCAATTCAATATTTACATGTATGCTTGGAATGTCAATGTTAGTTGGGACACATTTAGTCAAGATTATTGGATACATAAAATAGTTAGACATCATGGGAATTAAATTCCCCAACGTGTTTCACACAGATCTTGTCCTTTCCTCACTACCCAAGTACTTCTCTCGTTTTACTGTTAATTACAACTTAAAAATAAGAATAAGAATCTTTAAGTACTTATTACTCTCATTTTATTTGTTGAAAATGATATAAGGCATTAAAAACCAAAAATAATTATGTTAAATAAGAAAAGGATTCATGAGGAAAAGGAAGCCAAGACTCAAAAAAAATTATAAAGCCCTTGGGCACTTCCCTTCTAAGAAGAGGAAAATCCAATGTTAGGAAAATGAAAAGGAAGTAGTATTTTTTTAATGTGGTAATAAAGCAAATTTGATAAGGAACATCACCTAGAAGAAAGTAGAAGTTAATGGTGCCTTTGTTATCAGGTGTAATATTTTGGGTATTAGATATTTCTTATAGTGCTCATATATGTATCAATATATAAGAACTAAGTATAATATGAAATATTTGTCTAGGAGTGGTGGGTATGTGGGATTCAAATGGTTTGAGGAAGGATGTTATAGTCATAAAAGACAACCACTTTCCATAGACAACAAGAATTATCTTTTTTTTAATGATTGTTATTATATACTAACTATTACCAAAAACCTAATTTCTCTATAGATTTACATGGTTTTATTTTCATTTTTGGAAATAAAAGATATATCTTTTATAAATACAAAATATTGTCTGGTATGACACATTTAAATAATGGTATGTGTATTAAATTATGAAAACCTTGTATTGGAAACTGACAACGAATTATATTCTAATGACTCACATGACACTCAAATATGGAATCATCATCTTAGTTATGTAAATGAGAATAATTTGAAAAAAAACTATACTAATAAGGATATATAGACTCTTTTGAGCTAAAACCACTTGATATATGTCATGAATTTTTATAAGGATAAATGAACAAAACACCATTCTATTGACAAAGTAAAAGCGACAAAAATCTTCTTAGATTGGTACACACTGATGTATGCGGACCATTTCCAATAGAAAATAAAGATGTTTATTACTAATTCATAAAATTTAGAAATGAATTGATTTGTTATGCCAATGTCTACTTCATGATTTATAAGCACATGTCCTTTTATAAGTTCAATGAATTAAATAATGTAGTAGAGAATCATATTGGAAAGAAGATAAATAAGTTTCGATATGATCGATGTGGTGATTATCTTAACCAATAGTTTATTGAATTTCTACAGTAGTTTTGGATTATTTCTCAACTAACTCCACCATACACAGCATGGTGGAATGATGTTTGTTAAAGGATTATATGTGTTGGTTGGATTATAGTACTAAATAGGTGGTGAATTTATTATCTATTCAAAATTTCTATTAAAAAGTTTTATTAAAAAGGTTCCCCAATAAAAATAAATACAGCACTATTAATCAAGGTAATACGGTTCTAAAAGTTTTACTGTTCCAATACCCTTTCTGAAGATTGATTAATTGTTAGTAATAACAATGTGAGTTATTGATACTATTTTTGAAGATATTCTAATAATACAAGACAATTATAACTTCTATCCAAGATTAACTATCAAAGTAAAATCTAGTGTTTTCTGAAATATATAGTAAATCAAAGAAAAAATAAATTAAAAGACACATCAGATAAAACAAGTGGTTCAGTCTCCAGCTAAGACCTAATCCACTCAACTTGGTGATTACCTTCCACTAAGTAGATTATATTAATAAACTTGATCCACACCCTAGATCATGGTAATCAATAGTGCACAAGACTATCTAGGTCACATGACCTCTTCCACAGTTCTTCATGGGTATAAACTACCAGGCCACAGAAGGCCCTATTCTATACATATCCATGGGAGTAAACAACTGTAAAAAGATATGAGAGGAAGGATATCTTGTATCCAACAATTTTGTATAGGAGACAGTGTGGGTTTTAATACTAACACAAACATACAGCTCAAAATCTAAAAATAGTACACAATAAGGAAAAGAAGATGAGAAAAGGTTAGAGGTGCCCTGAGTGTTATTCTATAAAGATCTAGACATGTAGGATGAAGCAGATTCAATTATCGATTCCTCTTGTGAGAAATAGAGTATCGCAAGTCTGGTGCTTTGGTTTCTAGTTAGATCTAGCTCATGTTATTAATGGAGTTGGTACTGCAAAGTTGATTTTGATTATGATCTATAGTAGTCCAGCCTTTTTATTGAGAGTGCTTTGTGTGTTATTCAGTTGTATCTTGTTGCATGTATCAGTTCGCTCTTCTAAAAAAATTCCTGCATGTATGTTTCTCTACTTTTCTGTAAGTGTATGTTGCAACCCATCTTATCATCCTTTTTAATTGTGAGTGCACACATTTGAGATGATAGGATGCATGCATTTTTTACCTCGTACCTCGTACTATCAGGTGAAATGTCTACAAAGAAATATTAATTATGTTTGTGCCTTCTAATGACTCAAATATGATCGTTATTAATTAAATTGAAAATGATAAAACAGATTAAAGAATGGTGTCACAATCTATCTAGAAATTGTGTCACTTGGAAATGGTCTCTCCACGAAACAATGTATTCTTCTTTGATTTTGAGCAGTGAGACAGTCATGATTTCATATTTGTGTTAATATTAGGAACCAGTAGCACAAATGTAGTATTAGAATCACATTGTTTGGTGCTTTTACAAACTTTGAATGGTGTCTTAGTGATGGTAGAATGGAACTAGTGTCACAGAATTCATGAGATCTGAAACTGGTCATAGCGTCTGGGTTATGGTGTCTGGGTCACGGTTTCTAGGTCACAGTGTCTGGGTCATAGTGTCTGGGTCATGATTTCTCATACTTAGCCAAATATTTGTATAAATACTTAAGAAGTAATGTTCAAAGAATGAATTATACTAAATTATTCATATAAAAAATCATTATAGATCAAAGTTAAACATATATTACAATAATCAAACATGGTTTAGGACTAACATGATCTAGTGGAAGTTTATTTAAATCATAAAGAAACCAACCATCTCTACAAATTATTTTAGAAAGATTAAATAGGATTAATAAGATTTACAGGATGTACAATATTTGTGATCATTAAAACATTATTAAAACATGAGGACTCCAACAATTTATCCCTTTATGATGATCAAAAATCATGTGAATGAGATATTTTTTTGTATTTGTTCATAGTGTTCTTTTCTCCATTTTTTGATATTATCAAAATGAGTACAATATGAAATAAGGAAAAAATGAAGATAAATAAAATAATAGACAACAACATTTCACATTGAATTAGAAAAAAAGATGTGTCATTACAAATAGTAGTAAAAAGTAAAAAATATCCTTATCAAAATACAATTTTCACTTTTCTTCATAACTAGTTGTCTTCGCTTTGACCTTGACAGCAATATCAGAAGAATCCACAATAGTAGAAGAAGAATTTGAAGAAGGGAGTGAGACAATGGTAAGAGAAGTAAGAGGGATTCCTTTAAAAATAAAAGGTGCCAATGTAGGTTTAGTTGAATACTAAGGCACGTGTTAGTCCAGGATAACAGGTCTGATCTGACTCAGAGCCTGTGAGATAGACATTGAGGTAGAGGAAAAGGCATTGGTTAAAAAAAGAGGTAAACTGGACTACAAGGGTGCAGCTATAGGAGTCACAATAGAATTTATTTTCACATGAAGATAAGTCTTCAACAACTAAATGAAGTCAATAATAATCTCACACCCATACTGTATTACCTTCTCAAAATCATCTTTTTTCTCCACGAAAATGTCCAATATAGGAGTGAAATCTTTCAAATTTTGAACTTGAGTCTTGAATGCTTGAGTGACAGGCGGGATTTTTAAATTCTCTACAAGATAATTGAAATTATTGGTCATATCATGCTTAGAGAAAACCCTATTAAATTAGAAATCCACATTCATAGTAATTTCGTCCTAATCATTATTTGCAATATTTGAATGAATCCTCACCAAATCAAGTACTCTGTCACTATTCTTGACAACAGTAGATAGAATCTCCTTTTCAAAAACACTAAACACTAAATGAAGTTCTTACTTAACCACAGTTCTAAGAAGATCAATGTCAACAGATTGAGATGACTGTCCAGAGGAACTGGAGGATGTATCCACTGAAGTGAGGGACATTAGTTGATTTAGAAATTTCTTTATATATCCCTTATAATCATCAGTATGTTTTTTGAGACCAGTAACATGATCACGCATCTCTTAGACTATTTTTCTGTTTCTATCATCCACTTTTTCAGCTAATGAAGTCAAGTTTGGTTGAATTAGAGTGAAAAAGTGTTGTGGAATATGACCACTAACATCCTCAATAGGATGAGAAACATGAGCTTATCCTGATTGTAAGAATTTTTCATGTCTTCAACCATATCACTAATAAACATTACCTCATCACTTAGCAGTTTGTTCTCAATTATGACTTCTTTAATTCCATGAAGCATTTTTGGATGAATCGTCCATATGATGTTCTCTAACAGCAAGGAAGCATCTGTTTCACTTAGGTTTCTTACAAGGGCCGATAGGGTGTTCATGATCTTATCAACTCCATCCAATAAAGTAGCTCTAAAGGCTTTCAAATCACCGTGACTCACAAAATTAGGAGGTTCTTGTGAAGGTTCAAGAACAACATCTGAGACTGGCTCAGGTTCCTTTGTAGACATTACTTCTAGAATAGAAAAAAGCTTTAATTGAAACATATTAGATAAGTATATGCCTTTAACCATGTTTTTCTAGGTATCACTCACATTAGAATAGCTAGGGAACTTATACCGGGTATCCACAGTTCTTTGATCAACTGGATTAGTAATTTCAACACTTTCTAGACTAGGGTTCGGCTCCCCCTCAACAAGGGAATCTCTCACAGGACTAAGAGATTCAATTCCTCCATCTCATTCTAAAAGATCATCTCCAATGCTCTATCCCATTTATTTTCTAGCCATCTAGAAGTCTTGTTCCATTATTTTCTCAGAATAAAGGATAATTATTGGATTACCTTGTTCTTCCAAATTATCTTCAAACACATCTTCTTCCTCAAGAGAAATTCCTTCTTCTAGATTCTCCTCAGGAACAAAATTTTCCCTTTTATTAATATTATATATTCTTCTTGAAGTAGGTTCTTCTTCCAAATCAATACTTCTTTCAGTAATAGGTGCCTCATTATCAACTATTTATTGTGGGACAGGTTCACTGTCTTCCTTGTCCAAGACAGTTTATTCTAGAGGTACAATAGCTTCCTCTTATTCCTCTTCAATAGGATAGTTAACAATTTCATCTATTTCCAAACTAAGATCATATTTGTTCTTAGGTTTTGATGGATTCTCAATCGGATTAAACTTTTCATATACCCTTTCATTATCCTCCACTCAAGCCTTTTTCCACATATTCTAACTAATTTTCATTCTTTTGACTGTACCCTTTGAGATATATAATTCACTGTCCTTGATGACTTATTCATTCGATCCAACCATTCCTTTAGCATATAGAATATCCGAGATTAACGTTTAGTAGAAAAAGGAGGTAGACTTTGAGGTTTTCTTAGTCAACCCACACATATAAAGTATAACATACTTGCATAGGTTAATATTGTGTCCATTCCTCATATAATGTATCACAAATACATCCTGGTATTTTAGGGTAGAAAAATATCATTTTCTTCGACTAATCAGATTTTGAATAAACTTACACAGCAATCTGGTTTCAACATCTAATTCAGAAGCAATGTATCTTCTTTTCTTTTTTGTTTCCAGGCATGCTTCCCAAGGACAATTCCAGAACAAAAATATCACTAGAGGGAGGAGGATCTATCTGGTAGTCCTAAAAATTTAGTTCATGAGGTATCTCTAGATAGGCAGGCTATAAACTCAAGGAAAAGTTGCATCTTTATCCATTAATCTAGATTCTCACAACAAATCCATCATCTGTATCAAATTAGAACTGGACAAATTGATAGAACTGAGAAATAAGCTTTGGATAAATCAACCTTGTCTCCTTTGTGAACCAATCCATCCATCCCTGATCTTTCAGTACATTCATCACTAAATATTCAATTGACAGCAACTATTTAGGGCAAATTTCTTTTTCTGGTAGCACTATTCTATCAATGAGGTTTGGGTTTAGTGGTCCTTTGGGTTCTACCTTTGATGATCTTTTCATTTTTTTCATAGATCTAAGCTTATCAGTAATTAAAAAAAATGGGTGATTCATTTCGTGCATTCAATAAGGGGTTCAAGAGAGAGAGATATATGAAGGAGGTCTTACGGTTTGAGAGAGAAGGGTTTGAGTTTTGAGAAAAAAGAGATCAAGTTAAGAAAGTAGTGAAACCTATTTCATTTTTATCATTTAGGGATATCAAGAGTCACAAATTCAAAAGTGCGGGATAAAGCTTGTAAAACAATCCACACAACAATACAGGTAATAAAATAATAATAAAAAGAAAAAGTGTCATTACGGTGAGACCGGAACAGGTTGTCACGTTGAGACCAGAACATGTTCTCACTGTGAGACCAGAACAGGTTCTCATGGTGTCATATTTATGGTGTGTCTCCAAATGGTGCAACTATACGATTTGAGATAGTGATTGTAAGATAGTAACCAAGAGACAGTAACTGTGAGGCTTTAAATATGATACAACAACTTCAAGACAATAAATTATAGAATTGTGAGAGTGAGATAGTAATCTTAAGATCGTGACTTGTGAAACCGTAAATTGTGAAACAATAAGTTGTGAAAAAGTACACTTTCTACTTAAGATTTATCATTCCTAATTCATGTATGATGTAATGTATCCTTTAAAAATTTAATGGTTTGGTGAATATATCATCAAGTTAATATTCAGTTCTAATGATTTCCAAAGTGATATCACCTTTTTTGATAATGGTCTCTCAAAAATTGATGTCCTACATCAATATGTTTGGTCCTAGAGTGTGAAACATAATTTTTTGAGATCTTAATAGTACTTGTATTGTCACAATTTATAGGTATATGCCTGAATTGACATCCATAATCTAGTAATTCTTGTTTCATACATAAGATTTGTGCCCAAAAACTACATGAAGTTATGTATTCATCTTCGAAAGTAGAGAATGCCACATAGTTTTGTTTCTTACTACACCATGATACTAGAGACTTTCCTAAAAAGTGACATGTTCCAAAGGTTTTTTTTCCTACCTAGCTTACAACCAATGAAATCAGCATCATAATAGCTAACTAACTCAAATGATTGTCCTCTAGGATAGAACAGACCTAGATTGGGTGAATGCTGGAGGTATTTGAAAATCCTTTTAATAGAATTTAAATGATATTCATTAGGGTTTTCTTGAAAATGAGAACAAATACATACACTAAACACAATGTCAGGTCAGCTAGCTGCTAAGTAGTGTATGCATCCAATCATTCATCTCTAAGTGGTCTGATCGACATATTATCCATCTTCATCAAGATCCAACTTACAAGTAGTACTCATTAGAGTAGCACTACTTGTAGTGCTATCCAAACAAAAAATTTTAGAAGATATTTAGTTTATATTCGTTGATTTAAAATAATAACATATTTATTTTGAAATAATTAAAGTCAAAGAAAAAAATTTAGTTCTCCCATTAAACTCATTTCAAATTCATTATACATCATTTTAGAAAATTCAATACATAAATAATTTTTGGATGATCCTAAAATAATATCATCTACATAAATTTGAACAACTAAAACATCATTGGAAATTAGTTTTATAAAAAGTGTAGGATTATCTATGCCTTATGTAAAAATTTGTAAATTAGAAAAGTACTTAATATTTCATACCAAGCTCTTGGAAATTGTTCCAAACCATACAAAGCTTTTGATAATTTTAAAAAATGATTTATAAAGAGAGGATTTTTGAAACTTGGAGGTTGTTCAACATAAACTTCCTCAACTATATAAGAATTTAAGAATTCACTCTTGACATCCAATTGATATAGTTGGTAATTCCAATGGGAAGCATAAGCAAGCATTATTCTGATGGATTCAAGTCTAGAAATAGGCGAAAAGGTCTCCTCATAGCCAATTCCTTCTTCGTGACTATATCCTTTTGCAACCAATCTAGCCTTGTTTCTAACTATATTACCAGTTTCAACTAATTTATTTCTAAACACCTACTTAGTAATTTTGGTAAATATGTCTTTGGGTCAGTCAAAAAGTTTCCAAAAATTGTTCTTTTCAAACTTATTTAGTTCTTCTTGCATAGCCAGCAGCCAAATACATCATTGATAGAATAATTAATGTTTCTAGGTTTAGGTTGTGACAAGAAAACTTGATGTTCAACCTGATTTCTAAGAGAATCTCTAGTTTTATTTCCATTATAAAAATCTCCTATAACACCATCTAAAGGATAGTTATTAAGGGTTCTAACATCTCTAGAAAAATAGGGACTAGTGATTTTAAGTTCTTTACCAGGTTCAAGTTCACTTTGACTTGAATATAGAGAATTTCCAAAACAAGATGTTTTCACATATTCCTTTTAAGATGATTAGAGGATTTAGAATTAATGTCCAGATTTGAAATATCATCCTCTAGGTTCTCTAGAGAGGTCTTGGGATCAAGTCGATATGTCTCATCAAACTTGACATGGAATGATTCTTCCATGCATTTAGTTATTTTGTTAAATACTCTATATGGTTTGTAAGATATTGAATATCCTAGTTAAATCCTTCATCACTCTTGAATATAAACTTGTCAAGATTGTACTTTTTATTAAGGATATTGACTTTGAAACAAATAACATTAAAGTAGATTACTTTGGGTTTTCTATTATACCATAACTCATATGGAGTTCTTTTAATAATACATCTAATCAACACTCTATTAATAATATATCATGTTGTATTTACAACTTCAGCCCAGAAATAAATGGGTAAGTCGTATTCACTAATCATGGTTCTAGAAATTTCTTGCAAGGTCTTATTTCTTCTTTTTACAACTCTATTTTTTTGAGGTGTTCTAGGGGAAGATAAATTGTGATTATAGCCATTTTTTGAGAAAAATGATTCAATCTATTGATTTTTAAACTCACATCCATTATCACTTCATAAGGATTTAATACTAAGTCCACTAATGTTTTCTAGAGTTTTATAATAGTAGGTGATATGAGAGAAGGATTCACTTTTTTGAGACAAAAATAAATTCAATGTATATTTAGAAAAGTCATCAACAAGAACATAAAAATAGTGATTCCCATTTAAACTAGAAAATATAGATGGTCCTAAAAAATCCATGTGAACCAGCTTGAGAGGTTGAGAAGTTGAAACTTCTTTATTTGGTTTGAAGTAAATTTTTTGTTGCCTCCCCTTTTAACAAGGATTACACACTTCATCATATGTAAACACATGTTTGGGTAGGTCATTGAATACAATTTCCTAGTTAGCTTTCTAAGGGAGTAAATATTATTCTGTCCTAGTCTCCTATGACAATGCCATGATTATTGTTGAAATACACTTAAACATAATGGATTTTGAGAAACTAAAGAATCTAATTTAATAGATTATACATTTTCATTTCTCAATGCAGAATGAAAATTCATTTTTAGAATTAAAAAATTACAAGCATCATTTTCAAATTTAACATGAAATCCATCATCACATAATTATGAAATTCTAAGCTTGTTATGTTTCAGTCCTTCAAAAAAATGTACTTTGGAAATTAAAACTGAGTTATATTTACCAATTTGGCCAAGGCTATTGATTTTTCCTTTCACAATTTCACCAAATGTGACATGTCCACCATCAATTTTTATTTTGTTCTTGAAGTATGAATAATCTCCTGTGATGTGTCTTGAACACCAACTTTCCAAGTACCATAATCTTTTACAGGAGATCTTTAAACAATTTTTCTATACAATAGTCAAATAAAAACAGAAATTGGTACCCATAATTGTTTGGATCTAGTAATATTAGTGACTAATGCTTTAGGAATTCACATCTGCCTCAAAAGATTCCTATAAGAATTATATAAAGTGCTTGAAAAATAAACTCTATTTCATCCAGAAAATATTGAAACAGTAGAGAGTGTATCATAATTTGAACAAGAATAATGTTTTCCAGAACAAGGAGTAAATAAGTATGTTCTAGATTTAAAAACAAAATTGGATCTTCCAAAATTTCATTTACCAAGTTGATAGCCAATACCAGAAGTGTATTTATTAGAAATATTTTTACCTAGAATTTGTACCCTGGTATCATTACTATTCATAAAACATTCTAGGTCCTTTTTCAATTTCTCATTAGATAAATTTATTTCATTTTTTTGCGTAATTGAACATTTTTCTCTCTTTCTATAGTAAGTTCAAATTTAACAGCTGAGGTAAGAGAATAATATTTATTCAAAGAATTGTATTTATCATTTAGTTCATTACATGTCTCTTCAAGAATATTTCTATACTCAAAAAATTCTTCATTAGACATATTTTCAGAATCACTTTTATATCCTGAATAATAGGAATTGTGTACATGATATTCTAATGTTACCTCTGATTTGTTTTTCATGAAACACATATTAGCTTTGTTAGCCTATTCATCATGTGAAGATTTTGAGTCAGTTGAAAAATCCTTAGCAGCACTACAAGTTTCTTTCATATCCTTTTTATACTTTGTATATTTGAAATTATATTTTTTTATACTTGATCTTGGGAAAATCCGCCATTAGATGTCTCTTTCTCTTACATTCATAGAATACTATCTCATCAGACTTGTCAATTTTTCGCCAATATTTCTTCCATCTCCCCTTTTGATCATATCTTCCTTTAAAGTTAGGATTTTTAAAAAATTCTTCTTCTTGTAAAAATTCTTAATCCTCTGGATAATTGAGCCCTCTCTTCATCACTATCAGGTGATTATTGTTCACCGCTGAAACTTATTATAGTGATTTTCAGTTTCTCCTTTACTTTGTGCTGAGAGGTGGTTGTCTTGAATGCCATAGATTTTCTATTGGGTTCATCATCCTCTTAATTTTTGACTTCCAACTCCTCTTCATACATCATTAGTTTCCCAATGAGTTCTTTGACAGGTAATTTTTTGATGTCACATGACTCTCTAATAGAGATAGAGGTTCCTCTCTATCTATCAGGTAGGCATATTAGAATCCTCATGATTTGTTCTTTATAAGTGACTTCTCTTCCAATAAAAATCATTGTGTTGAATATTGTGTTAAACCTAATATACATGTCAGATATAGGGTCATAAGACTTAATTTTAAAGATATCATATGTAATAGTATAAATATTGATTCTCATTTCATTCACAATAGAAGTTCCTTCAAGTGAACATACAAATTATCCCAAATTTCATGTGTAGTTTTACATGTATAAATACATTAAAATTCCTCATATCCTAAAGAACAATATAAATCATTAATGGATTCGAAATTGTTATTATAGGAAGTCTTAGTTGGGTAATCCAATGTAATTCTATTAGTAGTTGGAATTTTATTCTCACCTATTATTTAAGAACAAATTTCAAAGCCCTTACTTTCTAAATGCATTTTCATTTTAATTTTCCATTGGGCATAATTTTTTCCATTTAAGAATGGTGATCGGTTTGTTGCAGTACCTTGCAGTCTATTTTCTATAATAAGGAAATACTTTTAAAGAGATAGAAATTTAGAATTAATAGAAATTTACATATCTTTAATGTACAACTAAATTCATAGTTGAATAGATTTAAATACAGAGTCTTAATTGGAATAAAATCTCTTCTGATTCCAAATGTTGGTTGGATTTGAGTACAAAATATGGGGGTGAATTGAGTATCTATTCAAATTTTCTGTTAAAAAAATTTCTTATAAAGGTATCCCAATAAAAATAAATAAAGTCTAGTTAACCAAGGTAATACAGTTATAAAAGTTAGACTGTTCAAAAACCCCCTTAAAAGATTGATTAATTATTAGTAATATCAATTTGAGTTACTAATACTACTTTTGATGCTATTATAATAAGAAAAAATAATTATAACTTCTATCCTTGATTAACTATCAAAGTAAAATCTCATGTTTTATGAAATATATAGTAAAATAGAGAAAAATTAAATTAAAAGACACAATGGATAAAACAAGTGGTTTAGTCTCTAGACGAGACATAGTCCACTCCAATTGGTGATCACCTACCACCATGCAGCATATATTAATAAACTTGATCCACACCCTGGACCAGGTTAAAAAAAGTGCACAGGACTATCCAAGTCATATGACCTCTACCATAGTTCTTCGTGGGTATAAACTACCAGGCCACACAAGGACCTATTCCACACTTATCCATGGGGGTAAACAAATCTTAAAATATATTAGAGAAATAATATCTTGTATCCTTCAATTTAGTGTAGGAGATAGTGTGTGTTTTAATACAAACACACACACACTACTCGAAAGCTAAAAATAGTACACAATAGAGAAAAAATGATGAGATAAGGTTAGAAGTGCTCTATGTGTTATTCTATGTTGCTATGGAATTGTAGGATGAAGTAGATGCGAGTATTGAGTCCTCTTTTGAGAAACAAAGTATCACAAGTCTAATGCTCTTGTTTCTAGTTAGATCTAGCTCATGTTCTTCATGGATTTTGTACAACGAAGATGATTTTGATTATGATCTATAGTAGTCCATCTTTTGGATCAAGAGTGCTTCATGTGTTCTTTAGTTGTATTTTGTTGCATGTATCTGTTCACTCTTCTAGAAAAAATTTCACAAATATGTTGTTCTAATTCTCTTTAAGTGTATGTTGACACCTGACTTATCTCCCTTTTTAACTGCGAGTTCACACATTGGATCCGACATAATGCATATATTCTATACCTTGTACCTCTTACTATCAGGTGACATGTCTACAAATATACATTAATTATGTCAGTGCCTTTAAATGACTCAAATATCACCATTATAAATAAATTTGAAAATAACAAAATAGATTAAAGAACATTGCCATAGTCTTTCTAGAAACAATGTCACTTGGAAACTATGTCACCACGAAATGATGTCTTCGCCATTGCCTTTGAGCAGTGAGATAGTCAATATTGCATAGTTATGTTAAGACCAGGAACCGATAGCATAGATGCAATGTTAGAATCACAGTGTCTGGTGATTTTACAAACTACCAATTGTGTCTTAGTGCTGGTATCATGGAACCGGTGTCACAAGATTCATGAGATCTAAAACGGTTCACGATGTTTGGGTTATGGTGTTTGGGTCACGGTGTCTGGGTCATGGTATCTGGGTCACGGTGTCTGGGTCACGATGTCTTGGTCACGATGTCTTGGTCACGGTATCTGGGTCACAGTGTCTGGGTCACGGTGTCTGGGTCATAGTGTCTGGGTCATGGTGTCTGGGTCACGGTGTTTGGGTCACGGTGTCTGGGTCATGGTTTCTCAGACTTAGCAAAAAATCGGTATACATACTTAAGTAGTAATGTTCACATAATGAATTGTACTTAATCATTAATATAATAAATCATTATAGAACAAAGATAACCATAGGTTACAATAATCAATCACAGTTTAGTATTAACAGGATCTAGTTGAAGATTATTTAAATTATAAAGAAACAAACCATCTACACACATGATTTGAGACAGATTAAATAGGATTAAAAAGATTTAAAATATTTACATGATTTGTTATTATTAAAACATGATTAAAACATGATAATTCCAAAAATATGTACAATGATAAACTTGGTATGATCGATAATGAGTCATGTAGACCGTCCATTATCTTTTTTGCGATATGAATTACAAATTGTTAGGTACACACTAAACCAAGTACCTACTAAATTGGAAAACTAATTTCCCGTTGAGTTATGGATTGAAAAGAAATCCATTTTGTCACATTCATGTGTATTGGGCTGGGAAGGATTTGTTAAGCCCATATCAGGAAAAATACTAACACCTAGAAACACAAAGTGTATCATTATAGGGTATCTTAAAGAAGCAAGGATAAAATATATGTAAATCCCCTTAGATAAGAAAGTGTCTATCATCAGAGAAGACATCTTTATTGAGAGGTAGAACATCCTCGAGATGGATTATGGGAGAAAGATTACCTCTGATGAATTTGATGCTCAAGATACACCATATTTTGTACATGAAATGGTTATATAGGTATTCAGGGAAGAAGTTATTCTTAAAGAACAAGTACTATATATGATCACTAGAGAGGTAAGTGAACCAGATAGATATGGATTTATAGTAATTGAAGATGGTGACTTATTATTGGTTGAAAATAATAAACATCTATCTTATAATGATGATGTAGGGAGATCCGAAGTGTAAGATGGAAATAATCCATGCATTCTAAAATGGATTCCATGCATCAAAACCACGTTTGGGTATTGGTCGATCCTCCAATTGATGTAAATTTTTTTAGGTGAAAATCGGTATACAATTGAAATCTGGACATGGAAGGTAAATTAAATACCCATAAAGCAATAAATGTGGATAAAGGGTTTAAATAACGTTAGGGAATTAACTATGATGAAATATTTTCTATAGTTTCATGTTTAAATCATTCAAAACTATACTTGCTATAGTATCTTACCATGGATTTGAAATTTGGTTGATGGACATAAAAATATATTTTGTTAATGGGAACCTTCAAGAAGATTTCAATGTGACAAAAACAGAAGATTTTGTGACTCTATAAGTTTCCAAAATGTTTTAAAAGTTATATTGATCCATATATGGATTGAATAAAGCATCAAGGTCAGGGAAAATTCAGATTGATGAAGCTATAAAATAATTTGATTTCATTAAGAAAGAATGCGAGACATGTGTTTAAAAGTGGTTTAGTGGGATTGAGGTCATTATTTTAATATTATATGTTGATGGCATATTACTTATTAAAAATGACATACCGGTCTTACAATCTACTAAGCATGAGTTAAATAAATGCTTCTCTATGAAGGAATTAAGTGAAGTTCCCTACATTATAGGGATCAAGATAATTTGTGATATAACGAAGATGATTATTGGACAAAGTCAAGGTGCACACAATGGCCATACACTAAATTTATTTATTATGGGATAATCCATGAGGGGATTTGTTACAATGTCACATGGTATACATCTTTCAAAGAAAATGTTTCCTTAGACACAATAACAAAAATGGGGAATGAGTAAGATACCATATGCTTCAGTGATAGGATCAACCATGTATACCATGTGATGCACTATAATTTATGTTGCCTATGCATTGAGAATGGTAGGAAAATATCAAGATGATCTAGGTGATCAATATTGGTTTGTTATTAAGGATATACATAAGTATCTAAGAATAAATAATGATATTATCCTAGTGTATGGTGGAGAATAGAATATAGTCATCAAGGGTTATAAAAATCATAGTTTTCAAATAGAATAGAATGATATGTAGACATACATAAGATATTTCTCAAGTCTCAATGGAGGAGCTATGGTAGGGAAGATTTCAATGCAACCATTTTTTTTATTCTATACTAGATTATAAGTATATATTAGATTCTAATGAAACTAAAGAATCCATTTCGATATAAAATTATATTGAGGAGCATGATGTGGTAACTATATGTAAAGAACCAATCACATTATACTATTATAATACTGCACTAGTGGCTTCAGGAAAAGAGCCAAGTTCACACCAATAGAAAAAGAACATACTTTGGATGTATCATATCTTGAGGGTTTTTTCTCAGAGGATTAAAAATGAGTAAGAATATTTTTTCATAAAATAAAACATGATATACCCCTTTAATAAATAATTATCTCAATAGAATCATTAGTATTATGTGATAGTTAGTAGAAAAAATGTTTTTAACAATGGGATCAACTGCAAGTGAGAGTCTGATGGAGTTGGTTCCCTATAGCTATCATCAGTGAAATTTAGGATTTCTTGTATTCATAGTGTTGAATATTAATAAAATATTTACCAAATTATTATTATTCTTATTAATAACATAGTATATAATAATGTACTAAGAGTATGTGTCCCAATGAAAGGTAATAGTAGTTCCCTACTATATAGAGAACCCATAAGTGCGATGATATAATTCATAAATATAGTTTCTATATCTAGTTGAATTAATTTTAGGGTCATAAATGATATAGTATAACATGGGTAAAGACTCATAGGACTCCATGGCACCTTATCAAGGTGAATTCCCTTAGTAGTTTCCATTATACGACATTATGAGAATTATACTCTCTAGGAGAAAACCCACATTTCTATGTGTCATTAGATGTTATTTTTGACAACATGTGTACTAATCCTAATAATTTAAAAATATTATAAATAGATATTATGATTCATGTACTTTTATATATGTGTGAAATACATGATGAAATATGTGCGCGGCGAAGTAAAATATGTTGGGTGTGTCACTGGTAATATTTCATTAATGAATAATGTAATAAAGAATTTTTTATTTTTATTATTTAATTTAAGTTTAATATCATGCACTTTATGGATATGATACGGCATAAATAAATCCATGGACATGGTGTTCTGTGGGTAAGTTAAATTTCAGAAATTCAAAGAAAGATATATCTAGAATATATGTTGATGGCACAAACATGAAACCTGCTTGATTAGAGATATTGAGATAAAGGGATTAAAATACATAGGAAGAATCTATAAGGTTTTCTATGTCATTATGACATTAATTTATTTCTTTATGGATTCTTTGGAATGTTTCTAGATGCTAATTTGGACTTTGTGCTACTTTACCTAATGCCACTATGAAAGAGTCATAGAGGGTCACACACTAAGTGTGTCTAGAACTGTAGTCAAATAATAATATTATTTAACATTTTGACTAAATATTAGTCCCAAAGATGGTTTAATAATTATTTATAATTTCTTGATCATATATATTACATCACTAGTTATTCAGGAGAAAACTTTGTAATAAAAATATTTAATATATATTTATTTTCTTTATAGTGAATATAATATTTATTTATTTATTGGAAAAAATGTAGTGATATTTATTTATTAAATAAATAGTAATTATTCTAGGATCAGTAAACATGGTTGAGGAATGTAAGACCAATTTTAATGGTCTAGTGATAAATAGAATATATCAAATATAATTTCAATATATAATATTTAATTAATTTTATAGGTTTTCACATGTCAAGAAACAATAATAATAATATTATTATAGACATGGTGTTCTGTAGGGATTAAGGAAATAATAAGGGCACATGTGAAATTATTGTATTTTAACCTTAGAACTATTTAAACCCAATAATATTATTTCTAATGGTAAGTTTTCTATTTTTTTTGTTGTGCACAATAACAGTTGAAGAATTATCACCATGAACTATAGAGATCCCTCTATAAGAATACTCTCAATAATAGAGAAAAATAATCGTAAACCACCACTCCTAATTCAAGAGAGATTAAATAGAATCCTTCTTGAAGCGATTATTGTGGTTATCAAAGAGGAATGATGCAATCATTAAGATATACCATGATAACACTTAAATATTCCTACAAAAATGTTCATAGGTTCAAGGAGCATGTGTGGATCACCTATAAAGGTAATATACACTAGATTCGTACATCACAATGGCCATACAATATAGATAAATTGTTAGATTCATAAACAGATAAAGATTTAATTGTAAGTGAATTTTTTAACTTCTTAAATTAATTATAAATAAATATGTGATAATCTTGCGTTTTGGTTCTAGAGTTATCACATAAATTAATCTATGATTAAATTATATTTATCATGTAATTTATCATTGACATGAATCTCATATTAACCTTCGATAATGAAAAATATCAAAATCGGGCGTAACCCACTTGGCTCTTACACTACACTCAAACGCTTTAGAATATAGGGATTAAACAGTTAAATAAAATATTACTCGAAATGATTTATATATATTCTTGAATATTAAACTCATTTGGGCTTCCCATTTATGATATAACATCCCATCATCAAAATTCATTCTATCTGGGAACAAATTACAAGCCCCTACTTAAATTCTTCTTTTGGGGTTCATAATGTTGGATTCAAATTTGGGTCTAGTTTAATTAAATGAATAACACACTATTATAAATCCTATAAAAAGTAATTTCACAATTTTTATTAGTTTATATGTGTTTATGGATGAAATAACAATCTAATATAAAAATAACTAAATTCCAAAATCAGTCCATTTTCACATTTATGTTAAAATTTTTAATAAAACCTAAAAGTATGACAATTACCCTTAAAATATGAAATTTTGGGGATTAAAACATTAAATTGAATAATAATATATATAAAATTATGATCTTCATGAACCCCTCAAACATAAACATTACACTCATGGAAAATCATCAAATATCTAAATCAAAATCCCTATCAAAATAGAAAGTGAGAAAATTTTAAATATCTTTTGTAAAATAGAATTTAATCATTTATTATATATACAAAAAAATACCTAAATTTTTATATCCCACATTTAAATTCATTAAACCTTAAATATCCTTCCATTACTTAATCATAACTACCTCACATTGATATTCATGTCACTCTTCACTCACGAGAAATTAAATATTTAGTGATACTCATCAAGGGAATGTAAATTTTTCCCCATAGTCTTGTGAAACGTTTAATCCCTTCACACTCTGAGACATAAAAATGTTATTAATCATGAATTCTTTTTCAAGGTCAATTTTATGTCTATGGATTGGTGGTTAAAATATTTAAAAATTAAAGGCTCGAAATATGATGTTTAAATCTTTAAAATCAATTTATGAATATCTAAGTAAAAAATGATAAATATAGCTCAATAGATTGTTCTAATTAATATAAACCATACACCCTTTAACATAGGACTTGTTTAAAAAATCAAATACAATGAATGATTTAACCCCAATTATATATATATATATATATATCATTTTTCCATGGAGTATGAGATGAAAATAAAATAAACTGAAATATGGAAAATAAAGACCTCAATATTTGAGTGGTAAATGATTCATAAATGTAATCATAATTAATAATTAAATCCCACTTCCATTTTTCATTTTTAATTTTGTTTCTATTTTTTTATAGAATCATATGATAGTAATGAAGAATAATGAATAAAATTTACTCATGACCATTATTCAAAATCAAATATTAAGGACACACATCTCAGATGCCTAACAAAGAGTTGTATCCAAATAAAAACACATGAGTACGCCTCCCCCACACCCAAACATGAAATATCCATGCCAAAATATTAATACTGAAGGTAGTTAAAAAATAATCCACTTGTAATGTGGCTTAAAATTATAATAAAACCCACATATTATAAGGAATAAATGAGGTTAAATGAGAATATGGGTATTAAGTTAAAATATTTAAAGCTAAATAAATGCCTAAATCACATCAAAAACATTTTATGAACTCAAATTCATTAAAAGAGAATAATCAAAATTTCTTATTTACACATAATATCTAATTTTCTTTCAATAATGTGTGTGTATTAAAGAGAATATGTCAAAATTTGTCAAAATACCACCCATAATGGGAAAAATAATTTGATTCAACATTTCATGCGATTGGATTTTAGATTGTGTCTAAAGTCATAAAAATGAATGAAAATAAAAATCCAATAAAAAAAATTCGACATCAATAAAAATTTAATACCCAGTTTATACAAAATCATAAAAAAACAACTCAAAAAAATTCAAGTGAGGAAAATTAAATTTTGTATTAATTTAATCTCAATGTTCTTAAAAATAAAAATAATATGTAATAGAGAAAAAGAATCTTAAGAAGGTCTGAACACTCCTACAATTAATATTTAACTACCCCTAAATTAATCTCAACATAGAAATAAGATAAGGATAGAAAATATAATGAGATGGAAAGATAAAACCTGAATTTATTTTCAAATGTAAGCCTTGATTTAAGATCCTAGATGATACCAATTAAACCAAGAAACCAAAATATAACAAAAAATATTAAAAAAATTAAAAATAAAGAGAAATGAAAAAGTAGAGGGACATTACTTGGTTTGACCCCCCAAGTGGGTACTGGCTATTAAATGCCTCTTGTTGGTAGTTCCAGTGGCCACCCAAATTCAAATGGTATATTTTTATTACATGATTTGAAACAACACATTTTTACCTAAAAAAGTACAGTCCATTACACAAGATTTATTGGAGTCTATGGGTAGAGTAAAAAAATTTCACCCCCTTAGAAATGTATTATAACATGCAAGGTGGGGGAAAGAGAAAGAATGAGTCCTCTTTGTTTACTTCCAAATGTTTTGTGTACTCTAAAACATCAAAAAACATGGAATGATTATGTAATTTTATTTTAGATAATTCAATAAATGGGAGGTTAGAATGTATTTAACTTGAATATGATTAAAACCTGAACAATCAAAAAATAAATCTTCCCATTCAATTAGGTTATCATGAAATGTGATTTCTTATAGTAGATCTACTAGTAACTTAATCTCAGTTGTTGTAATATATATATCATAACCATCCTCTACAAATATCCATATATTAGCCAAATCTGAAAAATTTATGTATTGGAAGGTAATAATCGATTCATTTTCAATAAAATCAGAATAAAATGAGTTCAAGAAAATATTATCTTCCAGATTAGTCTTGACTTTTAATTATCCTTATTTTCTCAATTCCTCTTGGAGTAAGTTTGTTGTGCATGGATATGAGGCCTCGGCCTTAAACATTACATAACCATGAATTAAATGAGTAATTCACATATAGGAGTTTTTCAGGTTTAGTGTTTTAGAGAATTAGGTCATAACTATTACATCTCAAAAGATTACACAGTAGACACTTATACTAAGATTCCATAAAATAAAAAAGCACTTTAAAAGAAACGTGTCTAGTTGCATGTTTTAGATAGAATGGCTTTCCTTGATCCCATCCATGACCCTATTCATCTTTAAGCCCTATGGAAAACATTTCAAAAAATTGGGATGAGCAAAAAAATCCCAGTAATGGATACACAACGAAGTAAATTTATTAGTTTTTCAAAATGATAAGTAAACCATGAGTAATTTAACAAAGTAATACATTTCACCTTTATGAAGTAGTATAAACTCTTAAATGATTAAAAGATCATTTCTTACCCTTTTGTATACAAACGATTACCATAAAACCCATATAAATAACATATAAAGGTAACTTGGGACATAAACATAATTAAATGGAATAACCATACGATCGACTTCCACACATATCACTTAATGGAATAGCCTTATTGCCGACTTCCATACCCAATGAATTGGAGGTTATAATGTAGCCACCCATCCTTGTATTCATGGCACCACCCATCATATGGTTTATCACATATCCACCCGTCAAATGTCCAAGTACCATTATAAAATCATAAGACATAAAACAAATATAATGGAAAGAAAACATTTCCACACTTTGATCAAAATATAACACTTAAATATATCGAAAAAACAAATAAATTATAAAAACCATTTTCAATACCAAAATAAAATAAAAGAAAAACATGGTATTTATTTTTCATTAAAAATGTTATGGCTTGTAGAGGAAGTCGAAGCTCAAATAATGGTCACGGCGGCAGAGAAGTCATTGTCACCTCATACGTATGACAAAAACATTCCCTTTTGTCATTTAGTAAAATTCTTAGTATAAAAGGATTACTTTTGAATAAACTTAAAAGCCAAAGGGGTTTATACACCGTATAAAAGAAAGTTGTGTATAAAACAAAAAAAATATGCCTCAATGAAATGAGATTGAGACGAAGTCCCATACAAAGACGGTATCCTTGGATTAAGGATAAATCAATTACATAATTATGTGTGACAAACGAATACACCAAATATAAGTGGATATTATGTGTAAAACAATCAGAGGTTATTCACAAATATTCATAGAATGACATATTCAAGGAGTACAAGTTTATCCCAGAGAATCAAAATTGGGTTAAGAAGTTCCCTTGCAAAAATTTGACAGCCTAACGACGTCACTTCAAAAATCATAAAAATAGTCGATAATAGGGAGAATGGTATCTCATAACTTGAACATAAAATATACATCAATAAGGATATATAAGAACATATCCCAACATAACAATATGTAAATTAAAAGACCCAACAAAAGGAAGTCTTTTTAAAAAGGGTAGGGTGAAAGGTTCCCTTACCGACTTGGGTATCTTACGAAACATACACCCTATGAAAGCAGGACAATACAACATTGATTTAAATTCTCATAAACAAAATTATATTACACAAAGAGTAGAATAATGTGTAGTACATACACCACTTAAATGGATTTATGAGATCAAATAGGGTATCTCATAATATGAACATAAAAATTAAAGTATGAGGAATATAAAAGAACCTCACTAAACAGAATAAATATGATCTTAAAAGAAATGACATAAAAGTGAGTACTTAAATAGAAAGAGAGAGGTAGGATCCCTTAAGAAAATTTGGTAGAGTAACGGTGCCACTCAAAACTTCAAAAATGGATTGATGAGAAAAAATAGGGTCTATCATAATATGAACATAAAAATCATAGTAAGTGTTATATAAAATAACATATCAATCATAAAAAATATGAGCTTAAAAGGAATGACATAAAAGAGTGTTCTTAAAAAGAAAGAGAGGGGTAGGATCCCTTACGAAAATTCGGCAGCCTAACAGCGCCACTCAAAACATCCAAAATAGATTAATGAGTGAAAATAGGGTCTATAATCATATGAAAATAAAAATTAGAGTAAGAGTAATATAAAAGAACATCCCAATCATAAGAAATATGAGCTTAAAAGGAATGACATAAAAGAGTGTTCTTAAAAAGAAAGAGAGGGGTAGGATCCCTTACCTCAAGTCCGACTTGTCATGTTCGTTTATTTATATTCCTGAATATTAAATTTTGGACAATTTATAATTTCATGAGGTCCTCTTTTATAGATTATTATTCAGTTCATATCACATATTATAATTTTATAATAATTTTTTTAATAATGTTAGTTCATATCAGACGTTTTTGCCGGTTTGGTACATGAGTAAAAAAATAAACTTGTTTGAAAATGATTGGCCATGTAGTTATAAGTAAATCATCTCCAGAATAGTATTAATGATTTAGATATCATATATATCCAATACATATTCATTTTTTACTACTCCATAACATTTGGAGACAAAAAGAAATTAAATGCACTGCTCATGGAGACAATAGGCCCTACGTACGCATGAACGCTACTTTCATTTCTTTGTCATATTAATGGAATTAAAAATATTTGAGAGATACATATATTATAATTCTAGTATAATATATATGTTAAATAGGTCACATATGTTCATTAATTTAATTCTTTATGCATTCCACGTATTGCATGAACGATTCACATCACTTGGGGGGCGGTAGTCCACACTTCCTCGTATGAAATTATCGCTTTTGTACAACATGAAAAGCATAAATGCATGTTTTAAATATAAAATTCACAAGCATATAGAAAAAATAAATACCATATACATCATATATAACATATAGTGACATCATAATGGCCACCATGAATGGATTTAAGAGAAGATTGAACAATCATCGCTTCGTGAGGCAGAAATTCACCATCCACAGAAATTGTATGTTCTTTAACCATTAGACGAAGGTGTGGGTAAGTGTAGTTAGAATAATTCACATAAAAACATCATATTATATTTAATATACTGGTGTTGTTACAAAATAAAGGAATAAAAAGATTTTAGAGGGTTGGAGAAGCAAAATAAAACAAAAGAACACAAGGGAAGACATTACCTTTAAATCGGGTAACACTTTTTGATTTGAGCTCAAAAGCTTCCTTGGAATGGATTCTGCTCAAAGGTGAGGCAAAAATGATGAATAGAGGTATGTGGAGAGATTAAATGGTCAGGGTTTGGCCTAACTAAAGTCTTGAGAGGTGTGGGTAAGGTGGTAGAGGTGGGTGCCTTTTATAAGAGGAGAGGAGGGGCACTCTTGGAAAGTTATAAAATGTTACTTTATTTTCAAATGCGTTTAAAATTTTAATGGTCCCAAATTGATGTATTTCGAGGATAAGGTGATAATAGTTTGAAATAAACCAAAAGAATTGGGTTTTGACGTGTGTAGGTCTTTGATTTTACATTATCTTTTCATTTTATTTAAATCGTTAAATAATGAGGTAATCGCTGCATCATCATTATGTCATAAATAAATTAATTTATTTAAGGTCTAAAAATTATAAATAAAATTCATGATGTAGGTAATCATTTTATATTTATAATTAATATTTATAGTAAAATATACGACTTGTATAACCCCATATAAAAATTGTTTTAGTAAAACAACTCATGTTTGTGACATTTTTATTTTAACTCTAAATAAAAAGTTATTAATGTCATTTTCCTACCAAAGTGGATACATGGGGTCCCAAAGTTGAACCATGGATTGTCTTGGTCGGCCGTGACACATTAAATAAGGGTAGGACATGTGTCAAAGTCATTTTATATTATTAAAACATTATTTTTACCTTAACTTACACTAATTACCTTTAATCGCGATTAATAAAACTTAAAAGTTACTATTCACCAAAAATTATTTTAATCTCATTGAACCAAATTTGACTTCCTAATGAAAACCATGTATGTCAGATTTTTGAAAATCAAATCACTGATGTGGTGAAGTTTCATTTAAACAAAAAATCAGTTTCTTTAACTACCACTTAGTGGTTTCACTATTCATAAAAAATTGATGTTTTTCAGAAAAATACCAAAAATTCACCCTATGCTATATTTGATATTCTGAATTCAAAAATGATGTATATTTTAAAAAATTAAAAACATATAACTTTCATTAATTAATTTAATAATTAATTCATGCTGTCAAAATAAATAGCGTGTTTTTAAGAAACAATATCTATTAAAACACTAACACTAGTTTAAGTCCAATTTCAATGTGAAATTAAATCCTATGACCACTATTGGATTAAATTGTAAAAATATATTCAAATTTCTCTTTTAAACCAATTCAAAAGATAATCTATTAATATAAATAAATTATATTAAAAAGTGGTTTTGAATTAAAATACAACATTTTTCACTATTCATTAAAAATGAACTTTATCGGAAAAATACCAAAAATTTACACAATGTAAATTTTGATGTCCCGATTCTAAAGAAGAATTTTATTTTGTCAAATATAACACATAAAATTTTCAAAAAGTTGATTTAAAAGAAGTTCCCCATCAAAAGGCGGTTAATCAACCTTTTAGAGAATATAAGAATGTTTACGGTTAAAATTGGATTCATTTGCATTTTTAATCCTCTATCATTTATTGTAAAAAGTAAAAATATTTGAAAAAGATATATAATCATTTTTTAGTTAGTTCTGTTCATTCCTGTCATTACAACGACTAGGTGTTAACTACCATTTAAAATATATTTTTTTTATTATTAGAGTGCAACGTAAGATTTCAAAGGAACTCGTTGTTGCGTATTGGGTAAGCCATCGAGCATAGCATTACCTTTAAATTAATACTAACTTTTTATTCAAAATATATAAAAATTTCATATTATTTATTTACCTGGGGTGTTACAATAGAGGTAGGTAATCAATCAACTCAAATTTCACTTCATATTATACCTCATTGATAGTTTATTCTTCAAAATCTATAGATAGGTAAAAAGGTAATTATTTTCCATTGAAAAATATGGGATAATAACATAAATTTTTAGCTTCTGCAAAATCCTCACAATACACATCCAATTTATCTTGATCTTTCACATGAGCATCAGTTGGAAAATATTCATTTTTAACCTCCTCTAGTAAGGATATAGAATTTTTTTTATAATATTTTCTTTATATTCTCTTTCTCACATGGTTATATAATTTTAATTTTTTAAAAAACAAGCAGTAAGGAACCATTTTCTTGAGCCTTTTTTGTGTTTCCAATTTATTCATGGAAGAGGAAACAATTTCCATTTGATTCATCAAATCTTCAATAATTCTGGAATTATATTGTAATTTATTCTTCCATGATTATTAACTTTAAGACTCAATAAAATATTAAATTAATATTCCCATTATAGTAACAATCACTACAATACTCCATTTTTACCGATGAAGTTCAAGAAAACTGATATCTAATGAAGTTATATCTTTTAAAATTTGAGATTTATGATTTTTTTATTTTTTATTTAAATTTTTCTTATTCAAGTGGTTGAACTCCTCAAGAATTGGTCCAAATTGATGAGAGGTATTTTACCTGAATCTGTCACAAACAAATTCACATCTTCCTAAGGATGTAGTATAGTATGCACCATATTGTTTATCTCACATGGAGGCCACTCACACACATAGATTTTATTTTGTCACTATTTATATAATAACAAATATAATAATAAATAATATAATAATATAATAATGGGGTTAGGGGTTTGAAAAATTAGTGATATAAATAAATAAATAAATATAATATAAAAATATCAAAAAATATTAACAAAAAAAACACACAAAAATGTTAGTGAGAATATAGTTTCGTTATAGGAGTTCGAAAAAATTCTATCATTGTTCTTAAAAAATTTAATCTCATTATCTTATTTGATATATAGATAAATAATATAACTCTAAACCTTCCCATTTCAATTTTAAGTACCCCACAAAAACCCTCTGAATATGGGGTAATCTTTCTCAGATCATCACCACAATGCTATACTAAACATTTTCATGAAACATTATGATAACAGCAGGGGGAATAAATTGGAACATGAAGAAGAACATACAAACATATAGATTATGGTGACACCTTAACCAAAAATTATTTATCTATAACTAAAGTTATCATAATAGAATAATGAGAAACATTAAAGAACAATGAACTCAAAACATCACCCCTGCTAAAAAAATAAAGAGGGTCAGTTCTTTATTTCCACAGAGATTAAAATGAGAATGATGGGTGAAAATTAAATATAAAATAAAATATAATAAAATAATATGAAATAAAATATATTAAACTTGTAAAATAATATTATAATAGCATAAAACCTAATTCTACTCAAAATGGTTAAACAAAATATCCACCCATTAACATAGAAGTGGGTGTGTACATTTGTAGGAATAATTTTGTCCATATTTCCTACCAAAAAAATCCTCTAAATGTAGTCTTATTTTTGGGAAAAATAATGGAATAATATCATAATATTTTATTTAATTAATTTTTTATTATATGACTCCCCTATTCACATAAAATATCAGAGATCTATTGGATATGTTTAGCATAGATTATGGAAGTTTTACTTGAGAAAACGTTTCTAGACTGAAGACTGTCCAAATTCTAATGTTTCAACATCCTAAAACATTATGACATGAAATGGGCGGAGTATAGAGATGAAACAATTAAATAAAACATTCTTTAGGATTTGTTTATCAATAAGTGAATTTTAAGATCATTTGGGCTTCCTATTTGTGATATATTGTGCCATCTTAAAATTTTGTTCAATATGGGAACAAATTTTATGGCCTTACTTACAAGATCCTTTTGGACTTCAAAATTTTCAATTCAACTTTGGTTCAAGTTGAATAAAATTTATTCCATAACATTTTTAAGTATAAATAAAATTATTTTAACAATTTTTATTAGTATAAAATAATTTATGTCCAAAATACCTATTTGATATAAAAATATTTAAATTTCTAAACCAGGCCATTGTCACATTTAAGAACAAATTATTAAGAAAACATAAAATTTTTAAATTTTTCCTTTGGATTAATTTTTTTATAGAATAATATATGTGAAATTAGGATCTTCAAAAACTTTATTATTTGAGTTCTAAGGGTGGTTTGATATTTTATTGGGAAGTTGGGTGAGTTTTGGTGTAGGGAAACTTTTTAGGATATTATGATTGTATTATTGGTGTTAGAATTATGGCTCAAAGTAGCTATTAGTAATTGGTTATTGTTTTATTTTGATTTTTTTAGATTTTATAATCCTAATTTTCATGTTAGAGTTTTACCTTAATTAACTTCATCATTTAGTGAAGTGAAGTAGAGAAATAATTAATGTTAGATAAATATTAATATGACATATAAAGTAATATTTAGTGGAGATGTATTTCATGATTAATATTATTATAAATTATTAATTTGATAGTTATTTAATAATTATTTAATATTATTTTGTGTTGTAATATTATATATAATTTTATTTCATGTGATTATTTGATTGATTGATTTATTTCATGATTTTTGTTTATATGTTTCCTTATTTGTGTTTGTTTGATTCAATACATGTCGCATGAAATGGATTTTAGTTATATATATAACTGCATGATGTGTAATGGATTGAGGCATAATGAACTTATACATGGGGTGTGAAGACTCAAAGTATTCACATGTATATTATTTTCTTGGATGTAATGGCACATGATTATAAAATTCACTTATATACATACACATGTTATGATGGATTGGTGTCTAGTGTATGCATATATATGTGTGTGAGATGTAATGGATCAAGGGAATGAAACATGAATCTTTCTATGGTATGTAATTTATTATAGTTATAACATGTTCTCATTCCCCTTGGGATATAATTTATTAGGGTTATGCCATGTTTTTTACCATGATGGGTTTGGGATATAGAATTTATTATTGATGTGATGATATGGTGATATGGTGGATGTAATACGACCATTATTTGAATGATTTTGTGATGATTGTCCCTATTTGATAGTTGGAATTTCCTCTTTTAACTTATTATAATGATGATTTAGATGATTAGGTGATGGTATGATGGTTGTGGCTGTGGGAAATTTGATTATAATGGTGAATTTGATGACGAGTTGTGGTCATGATATGTAATTTATATTATTAATATGATGAATGTAATATATTTTCAAGAACATATTCTTACTCTTTTTTTATTATGGAAAATTATTACCTTCTTTATTTAATTATATATGAGAATGTTTTTAAAATAATACTTTTATTGTTTGATTCAATTAAAATAAGAAATTACCTAAGATATTGATAATATAATTACATCAAACTTTTATTATTAGATTATTTAAATTATTTATTATTTATTTGTATTGCTTGGTTGAGTTCAATCATGTCTGTATCAACACATTTATTTCCCATGGATATATAAATTCTTAAAAATATCATCTTACTGAGCACTCCCAAGTGATCCCCATCTACAGTTTTTGATCTATTTAGTAGGAAATACTGATGGGTAATGTACATACCAATTTTGGGTAGCTGAAGTGGATTCTAGTATGTATTAATGCATTTTTTGTTGAATTACACATGATTCATGTAGTGTTAGTTTGGTAATAATAATTGTTAAATATTTAGTTTATTTATTAGAATATTATTATTTGTGTTTTTTTAATTTTCTAAAAATTTATGAGGGGAATTCCTCCCATTCAAGTAATGGATATCTATGGTTCTATTTTCTTGTAACAACCCAAAATTTTATTAATAAAATTCCTAATGTGGTTGAATTAAATTAATTATTATGTATTATGGTTATATAAAACACATGAAGTTATTTGGTTTTTTATATCCTATCAGATTTAATAAACTGTTAAGCATCATAACCATTGATAACATAACTGTTAAACATTGATCATATTATTAGTATAAATATAGGTTTTTTAAAAATCATATTGATGTAGACAATCTATGTGATGACCTCGACTAGGAGGATCATGCTCTATAAATCCCATTTATTTTTGATTTTTAGGGTCACCGAAGCACTGAGATTTTCCCTTTACCAATCTGAAGGTGAGAAATAGTAACTAATGTATGATCAAAACCATTTATTATATAATTTCAAGTACATTGAAATCGAGACCCAAACCATGTATGCCGAACCACCACATGAAAATATTACAATTATGCACCTTACCCTTGAGGTGTTTTCTAGTGCAATAAATGGATATGTTTAAAGACCTTAATAATATTAATCTATATATTGTGTTCTCAATACAATAATGGTTATATTTACTTATTATTATTGTTACTTTATAAATGATTTTTATTTTGATTTGATATAAACAATTATATTTTGGGTAATAAACAATTTTAATTAAGACATTCCTTTTTATAAAATAACAAATATTCAAAATAAATTCTATTTTAATAAAATAATATTACTAAATAATATTTACTATTAATAGTAGGTAATATAATTTTACTAAGACACAAATATTATTCTATATGGGTTTGAAAACTATTATTCTATAAAACCCAACATTTCTCAGTAAATATTGACTCTTATTTTTAAATTGAAAATTAAAATATTTATAAAATAATTTGGATAAAGTAAATATTATTATTGGAATAATAATATCAAAATTATCCAATAGTTACTTTTTCAAAATTTTATGAGCCGGTAATTTGTTAAGGTTAAAATTAAATATGATATAAATATATTGTGTGTATTATAAATTCAGAATGACTAAAAAGTGATGTAATAAATGCTATTAATGGTATAAAAGACTAAATATATGTTTAATATTTAAAATAACTATATTTTTAGGTTATTTTTTTAATTTTATAAATCCTTTATGAAATCTCTAAAACATATATTATATTTTAATATTTTAAAACCATTTCTTTATGAAGATGACTCACTAACAAATAACCAAGGGTAATATTTTAATGAGTTTATAAATTTTATATATAAAATAATTAAAAAAACTTCCCAATGGAAGAACCCATTGGAAAAAACCATGGTAAGGTTTGTGGTTTTGATTACTTTATTATATAGAGTCCAAAACCTATGTTTGGGAAATAATAAATAACTCCCCTATCTTTTCCTATATAAACCCACTCAATATCCCATTCCTCTTCACTAAAAAGCCTTGGATAATGTTATTACTCTTACCTAACCTCTATATACTCCTATAATAGTGCCCAAAATATCTCAAGAAGCTCCTACTAAGGTTTTGGAATCACCCTCTCACGGTAAGGGACCATTTGTTCTCATCTATATTCAAGAATATTATTTAATTTAAGCCTTTTATTTATAATTTATTATGTTGGAATATGATTTTACATATAAATATTACTTTATATTTTATTTATAAGTTATTATAGTCCCCTTTATTTACACTTTAACCATTTTATGAATCTTTATGTACTATCGTTGTGATGCGAAAATTTCACTGTGATTTTCCCATACCAAACCTTTTATTTTTTCAATATGATCATTATTTCCACTGAATGGTATTCAACTAGACATACCTATACATATTTTATATATCATACCTTTCTTATGTATTTCCCCAAGTTTTCCCATGAATGTGTAGTGGAATATTATGAGAATGTTAAGGATGTTTTCATTAATGGTATTGTACCACATTTTTTAATATGTTATGTAATATACCTAATAACCCCAAAAAACTAGACCTCTCGATCTTATGGGTTGTTTTGTGTGTACATTTTTGTAATAAATCATTAATTAATGTATAATAAATACAAGGGTTTTCATAGTTAATATCAATGAAATTTATAGTTATTTTTGTGGATTAGGATTAGAAAACTCTAGTGAAAGTCTTAAGGATAATACTAAATATAAGAAAACATCACTAAATTTTGATAAAGTATATAGTTAATTTTTCCCGAGAAAATACATCCCAATCAAGATACTAAAAGTGGGTGTGGTTATAATAGACTTACCTAGGGTTAACACCCCAAAGTAATGTATTAAGCTAAACTCGATTGGTTGCTAGTGATTAACAATGGACCTTGATATAATCCTAATTGGACATTACCAAGGTATATCATTAGATAAATTATAATCACATTATAAACTATTATTAATGGAAAAAAATTACCATAAGATTTTATATTAGGTAATATACCATGGATAACATATATTGAAGCCAAGAAATTAATATATTGATGAAATAAATTTCATTTATAAGTTATCCCTTTAATTTTTTTAGATTCCCTTTTGCGTGTTTAATAGTTTAAAATTAATCATCCCTAATATTTACTTTATTCTAGTAAATGTATGGGAATAGGTGGAACCTAGTATAAATACAATGTGAAGGGAAATGTGATGACTACCAAAATGAGATGCCCAACTTGATAGGAGAAGGAATCATGAGCTTTGTGATAATACTATCTCTATTGACTCGTGTTCTAAACAGAAACATGGATCATGATGAATTCCCAAACCCCACTAAGAAATAAAAATCTTAAATTCATCCTTTTATGAAAAATGCATTCGACATTCAATGGATCATATGATCCCTTAATCATGGAATATTGTATCAACTCCATTGAGAAGATCCTATCCATTATTCAATGTTTTAAACAAGAAAAGTTTATAATGTCTATTTTATATAAGGAGGGAGAAGATAATCAAATGTGTACATTGATCAATAATATTAATATTGGGGAAGATATTGAGGTTTTGGGGTGAAAGTAATTATAGGAAATGTTTTTTGATAAATAATTTCCTCACACTCTCTAAATTAAAATAGAAAGGGGTTCCCTTTACCTCAAGAAAAAAGATGATGATTCCATTAGAATGTATGTGTAAGTCTTCCCAAGTCATTGGTGATACCTATCCAACTTTTTCGTTACCCCCAAATGCAAATTTGAAAACATCATTAGTGGGATAGAATATAGTATATGAAAATCCATGGAAATCTGAGACCTTTATATCTATGAGAAATTTTTTTGATGTTCCCTCAAAGTGAAAATAGTGATTAGTGAAATTCAAGGGTATCATAGGGATAGGAATAGGAAATAAGAGTTTAATTATAGAGGTGTGATGGAGAAATCTAACAGAGTTAATAAATTTCAGCATCCCACTTATCAAATGTGTGGAAATAATCACCCTAGAAATTTCTTGAAGTAGAGAAAGAAATTATTTAGGTGTGAGAAGTAGCGGCACCAAGCTAGTGATTATTGATGGGAGAAACCCGCTAATGCAGTGGAAGTGAAGAATGCTCTAGTCAACCCTCATCCTTTTTGGGTGTTTTAACTAAAAGGAACAAGGTCACATTGAAAAAAAAATTACACCAATACAATGTTTGTCAGAGAAAATAAATGCTATGAACCTCCAAGGTAGAAAGGGTGAGAATATTCCCTCATAACCACTTAGGTGGATCCTACTAATGAAGTGGTGATAGATATTCTAATTATTCATTCAGGAATACCGAATTTACTTTTTGATTCTCATTGTGAACATTAATTTATATCACACAAGTTTAGTAGAACTGTTAAAACCCCACCACAAATTAAAGAAGTATATATTTTGTTAAAATTGACAAATAGGAAAAATTTTGCATCACAAGTATATAAGTACTCCCATATAAATATTTATGTTTTGAACTTCCCAATAAACCTTATGATAGTCCATTTTCTAGAATTTGATGAAAATCTGGGTATGGATTGGATTTCCTAATATAGACAACATAAATTACTACAAGAATAAAATCACTCTTCATGTCACGAATCTTTCTCTGATTCTGTACAAGTGAAAGAAAGAGGATGAATATTATTTTTTACCAATATCCCAAGAATTGATATTATTTATCTATGGGTAAGTGTATCTAGCTCAAATGTTTTATTCAAAGGAAAAAATCACCCTTGAATAAATTCCCATTGTGAGGGAATACACTAATGTGTTTATTAAATAATTTCATGGTCTTCCTTCTAGATAAGAGGTTGAATTTTTAATCAAGATTATACTTGAGGCTCTTCCAATATCTAACAATATATATTGAATGAATGATTTGGATCATGAAAAAAATGAAGAACCAACTACAATAGAATCTTGATAATTGGTTTGTATGCCTATGTTCTTCACCATGTGGTTCACCAGTCCACATCATTAAGAAGAATGATGGGTAAATACACCTTTTAATTGATTATCATAAGCCGAATAAGATCTCAATAAAGAACACATATCATATAAAACATATAGATGAATTTCTCCATCATTTATGTGGATCTGATTAATTTTCTAAAGTGGATCCTCAGTTGGGGTATTTTCATGTAATGATGAAGAAGTAGGATAGCCCCAAGACTATTTTATGTACACAGAACAAGCACTATGAGTTCATAGTAATGCCATTCAGACTCACCAATTCTCTAGAAATATTCATAGATTTGATTAATAGAGTCTTTATATATTACATAAAAATTTTGTTAGTATTTATAGATGATATTATAATATACTCCAAAAAAAAGGAGTAACATGAGGAGAATATGAGAATTATGATAAAGACATTACAAAAGGATATTCTTTATAAAAAGTGTTGCTAATGTGGGTTCTGGTTGAAGTAGGACTCATTCCTAGAGAATGTTGTCACCAAAAAAGTGATATATATTGACACTCCAAAAAGATATGCAACTGAAGGATGAACAAGTCCAATGACAATGAAGGAAATCCATAGTTTCATTATATTATATGGGTATAATCATTGATTTGTGAGGAATTTATCACAATTGTAAAACCCTCTAACCAAGAAAACTTTGGAGGGAGTCATATTTTTTTTAAATTATGAATGTGAAGTGAGATTCAAGGAATTGAAAAAGAGGCTCATCACTTCAACTTTACTTACTTTACCCATAATTGATGAACATGTCTTGGTATACATCAATGCTTCAAAGAAGGGCTTGGGCTATATGCTAATATAGAATGAAAAATTGAAGCCTATGCCTTGTTTAATTTGAATGTTCATGTACAGAACTACCCAATACATTATTTTTATTTAGATTTAGTAATATTCTAATTTAAATTTGGTGAAACTATCTCTTTGTGGTGAATTATGAAATATATATAGATCATAAGATCCTCAAGTATATATTCAAATACAACGAGATGAAAATGCACTAAGTAATATTTTTAGAACTAATTAAGGATTTTAAATACTTAATGCACTACCATACTAGGAATGAAAATAAAGTTTTAGACACTCTAAGAATAAATAATCTAGAAAATTTATCATTTATGAGAATTGGGAAATATTCTATCTTCTTAGACAGGAAAAGGATGGACATGAGAATCATAAACAAAGGAAAATAATCAATCATTTCACAAATTATTTCTCAACCATCCTTTATAGAGAATATAAAGGATGCTTAAAGAGATAATGCGGAAATTCATAAGAATATGGAATCTATAGAAAAGGGAAATCCATATACTTCCAAATTAATAAATAGTTTGTAATATTTGGGTCATGAATATGTATAACATAAAATAATGTGTTAAGTAAGGAGCTATTGGATTATTAACATAGCTAGAACTTCTCCATCCATTTAGGGAGAAAAAATATGTATCATGTTCTCTAATAGCAATATTAGTGGGAGAATATGATGAAGAAGATCACATAATATACATCAAGGCATCTTGTATTTCATCATGTGAATGTTGAAAGGTAAGAATACAAGAGGATGATGCAACTGTTACCCATACCAACATGGAAATGGGAAAATAAAACCATGTATTTTTTAAATATTCTTTAAAATAAATCAATAGGAAATAATTAAATATGGGTCTTTTGGGATCTTCTTACAAATATTTCCCCCTTAATTTCAAGTTGAGAGGAATTATCACTCAATCACGTTACAAGTATAAACATTAGATAAGTGGTGAGGATGTATGCAACACCACAATAAATTTTATCTAATAGAGACTGAATATTTATATCCATCTTCGTTAAGATTATACCAAATTCTCAAAATATTGAGTTGAACTTAAACTTGTCTTTTCACCATCAAACTAGTGGCCAATCTGATTAGACTATTTAGACACTTGAAGAAATGTTTGGAGCATCTTCAATTAATATAAAAGGTGTATAGGCTAAATTTTTTTCTCTAGATGAGTTCTCATAAAATAATAGTTTCCACTCAATCATCAAAATGGATGCCTATAAATACATTTAATGGAAGAGGTTAGGAACACATTCATGCTCATATGTATTTGGTTAGTGAAAACTAATGGGTCCTAAAAGGGTTAAGGAAATGGAGGAAAATGTAAATACTATTCACCAGTACATTAGAGATTCTCATATTCAAAAGAATATCTATGATGAAAATGTTCGATGAGATCTAGATTTTGTGGTTTGTGATAAGGTATTCCTCTATATATCTCCATGAAAGAAATTCATGAGATTCTTGATAAAGGGAAATATTAGTCCAAGATTCATCGGTCCCTTTGATATCCTTGATCACATTAGAGCGGTGGCCTATCAACTATCACTCTGAACAAACCTATCTAATGTACAAGATGTGTTTCATATATCCATCTTGATGATGTATATTATAGACAACATAGATGTTCTAAATCCAAATTTGGTACCATTGGAGACTAATATTTCATATGAAGAGAATACAGTGAAGATCTTAGATCATAAAGACAATGTCATACGAAACAATACAATGCACTTAGCCACTATGATATGAAGAATCCACATGTTTGAATAAGATATTTGGGAACTAGGGGAGGTGATGAAACAAACTTACCATCAAATATTTTAGTGTGTTAAATTAAAGTTTCTAGGGGGAAATTCTTGAAGGGGGGATATTTTAACTACCAAAAATATTATAAACAAATTTCCCTTTATGGTTTATTTAGATCCCCTAACATGCATTATAGTTTTTTAAAACACACACAATTATTTGGTTTTATTATATCCTATCAAATTAGAAGAGTATTAAACATAAAAAATGTTTATAATATAACCTTTGAACAGTGATAAAATGTTTAGTATAAATATAGGATTTTGAAAAAATAAAATTGACAAAGACAAAGGAAGTGATGACCTTCACCAGTAGGATCAAGGCCTATGAATTCAAATTATTGGATATTATGAGGGAAATAGAATCAATATAATTTTACCTTGAACAATCCCAAGTCAATATCCAATAACTGAGGCATATGAATAACAGTTTATGGGAGAAGTTCAAGTTTATCAAGATCATGACCCATAACATGTACGCTGAACCACCCCACAAAAATATCACCATTATGCACAATACTGATAGGGAATTTACTACTGTATAAAATATATATGTTACAATAACCTAATAATAATAGTATTTTTTTTGTATTTTCAATATAATAATGGTTATATTTACTTATTATTATTATTATTTTTTTAATGTTTTTGATTTTAAATTTATAAAGCACAAATTGTATTTTAGGTAATAAGTAATTTCAATTAATATATTAATTATAATGAATTAATGATTTTTTTAAATAAATTATATTTCAAAAAAATATATTTATTAAATAATATCTATTGATTATATTATATAATCTAATTTTGCGAAGTCAAAAATAATTTTTATAAGGGTTAAAAAACTATTATTGTCAAAAAACCTTGCATTTCTAAATAATTATGGATAATTATTTAAAAACATGAAAATTAAAATATTTAGAAAATAATTTGGGTAAATTGATATTATTTATGGAATCTAAATTTTGAAATTATACAATGGTTAATTTTTTTTTGAGACATTGTAATTTTCATTTAAAAATTAAATATGGTATAAATATACGGTGTGCATTATGACATCATAATAACCCAAAAGTGATGTAAGAAATGCTATTAAGGATATCCCAGACCAAATATATGTTTTCAATTTAATATAATGTTATTTTTAGGTTATTTTATAAATTTTTTAAATCTTGACTTAATCCTCTAATACTTATATAGTATTTAACAGTTTTAGAATCATTTGTTTGGGAACATGACTGATTTCCAAATCACCAAGTGTAATATTTTAATTATTTTATCCCTTTGACTCAAAAAATAATTAAGAAATCTTTTATTTTGTAGAAACCATTAGAAAAAACCATGGTATGGTCTCTAGTTTTTATTACAATGTTATATAGAGTCTAAAACCTATGTTTGGGAAAAAATAAAGAAATCTCCTCTATTTTCCTATGTAAACCCACCCAATCTCACATTGATATTATCTAAAAAACTTTTTATCACATCATCAATCTACCCCACCCTCTAGATATTCCTCCCAAGGTTCCCCCAATCTCTCAGGAAGCTCCTCCCAAGCTTTTTGAATCACCTTATAAAGGTAAGGGATCCTTTCATTATCTGCTTTATTCAAGCATGTTATTCATTTTATACCTTTTATTTACAATTCATAATGTTGGGATATGTTTTCCTATATCTATATTATTTCTCATTTTATTATTAACTTATGAGTTACCCCTTTATCTCTAATTAAACTATTTTATGAATCTTTAAGTACTGCTGTTATGTTGTCGAAATTTCCCTTCTATTTTTCTTTGAAAAACATTTTGTATTGTTAATACCATTGATATTTTCACTCAATGGAATTAACCTATACATAACTATACTTATTTTATTTTTTAATTTAATGTATTTATGAAAAAATCATTGATCTTGGAAATAAATGTGGTGAAAAATTATTCTATATTGAATTATCTATGTGGCACACTTATGCATGTACATGATATGAAAGTGACATGAATAGTTGGAATTATATAGTGATCTAATGAATTGGGTAATATTTTTGTCTCATGAGACACCATGCAAGGTATTATTGAGTAAACCTACACCATCATAAAAAATTTTCCACTATGTCATGATGTCTTTTCATTTATCGTTGACTGATGTTTATGATATCATGTTTAAAGTTGTTTGCACTTTCCTATGTTGCCATTATGTTATAATGACATGTAATACCTCTTTGTTTTTTATCATTCTCACCATTTTTATGTTCCATTGAATTACCTATTGTCTAAAAAGTAATACTTTATTCATGTTATTCCATTTTTATTCCCTTACATAACTTTACAGCTCACCCATTTCTTATGTATGTTTCCAGGTTATCCCACATAGTTTTACGTTTGATGGAATATTATGATCATGTTAAGGATGTTTTCAATAATGGTGATGTACGAATTGTTTTAATTTTTTATGTAATTTACCTACTTACCCAAATACACTCGAGTTATCAATATTATGGGTTTTTTTATTTGTAAGTTTATGTAATAAATCGTGAATTAATGTGTAATAAAGATAAGGGTTGTCATATTTCCATCCAGTGGCCCATTGGAGGTGGGATTTGGGGGAACACTTATTTTCACTATTAACCCAGGTGGGGTTCTAGTATCGGCAGGTCATAAAAAAGTAGTATCATCGATTTTGGTTTAGATATATGATAATTTTTGGAGTAAGTATCATGTGAGGCATTCATGAGTTTAGTAGGTAAATCACTTTATTTGACTTAACCCGCGAGGAAGAGGGGGGATTGAAAAGAACACATATATTTAATGCCCCTTGTGATTGATTCTAAAAGTCTTATAATAAAGGAATATAGCTAGGATCAAGGTATCATTTCCCTTTATGATTTCATCTATGGACCATGAAATCCAACTAACCATGAAAACCTACTAATAATGTTAAGGTGATGAATTCTATGATTATAGGCTGAAATTTTTTAGAATGATGCATACACCATAGTCGTAGGATTCAATTATCTTAAAATTCTAAATTTCATTTATGATTTAAGTGTTTATATATGTTAGCATAAATATTGATATAATGTAGTATTTTATAATAATGTTAAAATTATTTTTAATTAAATAAGTAATGCAAGATAATATTTTCACTCCAAAAGTTCAATACATGATATGATTTTTTATTTTATTGATATGACATATTTTTATTAAAATATAAAGATTAAGAGAATGATAATTACAAAACCTATAATAGGATGTTAGTAACTAAAGGTGCTATTTTAAAGTAGTACACTATTATGTTTTAAGTAATAATGATTCATGTTTAAAATATTATTATTACTATTTTATGAAATCCTTCATGTTTAATAATGCCTTATTTTGAACTATCAATTAAGTTATAATGAAATTGGAATGAAATGTTTTTAGCAGTATGTTTTAGATTGAAATTTTTCTTAATATTAAATTATATTTATGTATTATGTTGTACTCATAGTCATTAAAAATTTTGAAATTAAATTTAATTTATAAGTTTGAGTTCATTTTCTTACAAAGTATGCTTGAGTTAAAACAATCACTTAGAAAATGTGATTTAATGAATGTTGTGAAGCATTCCTATTACATATTATTCATATCATGAATTAATTATTCATAATTTATATTGAGAAGTTCTTTGATATATGTGAATTGATTATTATAGACATCATGTCTAAAATTTAAAACTTCCATAAACAAATTGACATGTGATCATGATTATTACATGACATATTAAATTTTGTAATTCCATGATGAGCATGATTTAATTTTTCTGCATGTTTTATATTTCCACTAATTTATTAATTATAATGTATGGAAATATGTTAATAAATAAATTAGTATGGTGAAATTATTATGATGTAATGATTTTATAATTTTGGAAGAATGGATATGAATATTAAAAGGGAAATTTCAATGAAATATTATTTATAATGATTATTGAATGTCATAAATTGATTTATTATCATGGTGATTAAGTGTTTGAAATGCTTATTAATGACTTGAATTTATTAATATCGGTATAAATTATGATTTAACCTTTTAAAATATATATTTATTAAATAAAACATTTTGGAAATGATGATGGTATTATTGATAGGATTTAATATGATATTTTATAAAGGATATGGTTAATAATTGAACAATATGATTGGATTAGGATGAAAGTGGTAGTTAGGTACTAGTGACTTATATCCTAGTTTCTATTTGTCACAAAACAATCTGGTATTCCCTTAACTTGGGTACCTGATCTTGTTCATGGTATGGTTTGAAGGGTTCTTTTAATTCCTAAAGGATAGAAAATAATTCCTAGGAATAAAGAAACATAACTTGGGAATGGGTTTCCCAATAAATCAATCTATTATGACCTAAACCAAAACTCAACATAACCTTGCCAAAATTATGTGAGTCTTGCATCCAAATAAGTGAAAAAAGATAAGAACTCCTCAACCAAACAAAACCATAAATGAAATATAAAAAGAAACCATAACAACCAATATAAAAAATGATTATCCAAACATAACCAAATGTAAAGAATATATATACATGTAAAAATGAATGGGATGTGAAAAAAAACTATAAATTATAAAAATAATTCTATATTAATCCCAAAATGAAAAAATTGAAATATAATAAAAACACTGCTACCCATCTCTGTCTAACAAGTATGCTAACTCCCCACCATGAAATCAAATCTAACACATGATCTGATATCATGAGTACTTATTTCCCCTAAGATAAAATTTTTATTTACATAAATATATAGAATAAATCCTACATACACTCATTGGGTGTATTTAATGCGTGATCATAACTAACCCAATAAGATTCCACCAAGTTTTTTGTGAGTAACAATTGTCAGATAATTCCAATCATGATAGATTTAATGTGAACCATAATAGAATTATCTTTTAATTTTTTTAAATAATGTTACTTACAAATGTTCTTTATATAATTATAATTAAAAGAGATAAATTAATGCAAATGGACATTCTAATTCATGCACCATGGGAAATCCCTAAGATAGCTAAGGTCATAGTAACCTTGGGATCCTCAAACCATCTCATGAGTAAAAAATAGTATCTAATACATACATGAGATTCTAATTGGGGAATATTTTTATAATAGCAGCATGGTGGTATCAATCTAATGACCCCACATCCATGTAATAAGAGTTTAGTTAGTTTGGTACAAAACCATTCCAATTAAGCTATGTCATGTCCAATAATAGTTTTCATAGTCTACCCCTAAGAACCTAGTTTACAATAATATATCCCCTTTTAAGAGTGATAATTCATCACTAAAACCATTTCATATTTATATTTCAAATTAAAAAATAAACTTCATCAAACCCATAAAACTAATCCCAAATTTACTCATATAAAATTTCTTTTCAAAACATTTTATTTTTCAAAATTAGGGGATTGAATTTTGAAACAATTATTTAACACATATAAGTTCTCAAGAATCTTATAGAATGATTAAACAATTTAAAACATCCCTTTGAAACTAAAGAAAGAATAAATGGTTCATCAAATAAGGGAAGATCACGAAAGCACCTACCATAATAAGGTGAAATCATTTTCCAATGATTTTAATCTAACAATATATGTAGTGAATTTCCAAATGATGTAATAAAAACCCTTTCATAAAAACCCCATCATTTAGAAATCATGAACTGTGAACCCTAGGCCACTATAATTTTAGGGAGGAAAATAAATCCTGAATGAGGAAATAATAGAACCATGAAATATGGGAGAACCAACTTATTATGAAATTTCATAAAGAACCTAATCCAAAAATTCACTTGAAATCAATACATAATGGAGGAGAATGGAGAGCCTGATGCATGACGGGGCTTCAAATTTGAGTGGGTGAACAAAAGATGGGGGAAAGTGTTAAAAATAGTGGAGTTTAAATAACAAAATTAACTTTTTAATGATCTTTGGTAGGCCACATGGTATAGAAAATAGTGCTCCAACCATTCAAAATGCATTGTACTCACCTGGGCGAGCCACATGGTTTGGTTGTATTATTTATAAGACCATACACCAACCATGTAAATATCACTATTAGGTTCTACAAACCTCTACATGGATAAGTTTCATGGGTTTCACTAACCATACATTAAATGTGAAACATGCTTAGACTTTCGAATATTTTTTTAAAATCCCAAAAAACTAGATAAATATGGAGAATAAAAAAATTAATTAATAAGAAATAAATACAATAAAATTAAATCATTGTTATTGAGATTATTATAATAATATAACATTATACCCATATAAAGTCATCTTAATGGTGAGTAATAAATTAAGAGGCGAGAACATTGATTCCTAAAAAAATATTTATTCTCCCTAGTTTCATGGGAATCACCTCAATGCTACCATATAACTCGGACCAATAGAATAGATTTCTAATGTGGCACCTTATCATATTATTCAATTATCGAAACTAGTTTATCAGTCATTGAGACATCTAGATCCATCTTTAAATCTTCTGATTTAATCACATGAGATGGATTGATATGAAATCCCTTTAACTAGGATATGGGGAAGACATTATGAATATATGTAAAATGTATCATTAATACCAAATGGTATGAAACATTTTATATCCCATCAGTGATCTAAATGGGTCCTTTAAACCTTGGCGTAATTTTCCCCTACCTCCTAATCCACAAATGACCCAATCAACGAGACAATTTATGAAATTCATAATCACAAATTTAAAAATCCAAGGGATAACATCATTGATCTTTTTAAAACTTTTAAAAACTATGATCTATCACCAATAATTGTAAAATAACCTAAATATTACCTATAATATCTTAGATGATACTAAGACCTACCAAGGAAGACTCTCTCACCATAGTACAGTATGGGGATGTTAATATGGTCAACTTTATAATGCCTCAAAGGGATCCATCTAGATATAATACTAGAAACTATAATTTTTGGAGAACCCAAATGGTTCTAGACGGTTCTATTACAATTATAAGAAGTGTATGATGCAATCACATATATCCACTAAAATATTGATTTCCATGTCTATCTAACTATTTGTCTTTAGGTGGTTGGATACATTCAACTTTACCTATGATCCCATCACCTCTTGAAGGAATTTCCAAAACTGAGAAGTTAAATAAGTGCCTCTATCAGAAATAATGGTTGATGTAACCTCATGTTTCATTAAGATTTCTTACACACATTAGTGGTTCTTTTGATCAGAATAATGTTATAAATTTTTTTTAGAAGATTAATACGTTTCAAAATGGAATACATCCCCAAGGGGAATGAGGTAGCCCAGTGCTAAAATGTATTGATATATGATCCCACTTCTAGGTGGGTACCATAATAGGATGTAGTAAACTAGAGAGCATGTGAGATTCACCTTTAACCTACATATAGGTATAAGATCAAGACACAGAGTCAACCATGTCAAGTCTCTCACTTCTCCCCCAAAAGTATTGATTTTTGTCATAGTACATATTAGTGGTACATGGATGAATGGACCACTTAAAACTATGTAAATACTGTATCAATGACTTCTTCACAGATGAAGGAATTATATATCAGTTTTGTAAGTAGATAATACACTTGAGAGATAGATATCCCTTGCTAGTGGTCTCCCCTACATTTAAAATCTTCCCATCATGCTATAATTTGTAATCTTCTAGTATTTTATAATAAATAATCCTCATAAGAGAATATGTGAACTAAATTCTATAAAGAAATTGACTATTCATCTCATTTTTCACTTCCTAATACATCTATGAAAATATAACCACCATGTTAAATTTAGCACTGGGCTCTATCAACACATGTGAAGGAAATTTCATGTTTATGGAATTAAAAACTATATCCCCCTTTCTAGGTCTATAGGCAATGTCCAAATATAATGAAAAGAGGTATTTAAACACCCACATATGACTAAGACTCAATACTTTTTTAGAGTGAAATCACCTAAAACCATTATAATTAGAGTAAAATATGAATCTATCACAAATGATATAATGTCAATAACAATTATGAACTTTCACAACTACATTAAGGTTTAATTTATGGGTTGAGTAATAATTCTCATATGGTTATAGTTGTAAAGAACCATATTCCACCTTGTGATCACCCTAGATAAGAATACATTCAAAATCCATACCTAATGTATCATATTAGAATACATAGACCTGAAATACATTTTGTATAATCAGAATATGAGATGATTTCTACATCCAATTCATCTCATCCAAAAATTCCTAACACATAGGGTTCTATATGAATTTTATCCCTTCTTCAAGTGAGAGTATATAGTTGAGATTAAATCCTTGAGAGATACATTAAAATTTTGAATAATAACCCATGATAACTAAGAATATTTATTCCTATAAGACATTATTTGGATCTTCCCAAGACATATAAGCTCTCACCATTTTAGGATCAACTAAAGTGAATTATTCTAATATGATGTTCCCCAATAACATAACTTCTTGGATCCAAAATCTATACTTTGATGATTTATCATAATGGAGATAATCACAGAGATTTCACAAAATGATTCTCAAATGATGATCATGATCTTCTTTTATTATGAGATATAAAAAATTGTAACAAAACAAATCACCACTAATGTGTCTGGGAATCGATTAAATATTCATTTTTTTAGTTCCATAAAGGATTTTGGAACATTAAATAAACCAATGAACATTAATAGATATAAAAAATGACCATACCTACTCCTAAAAGTTTCTTGGGAATATAAAAATGCCCGAAATTTAGTTGATTATATCCCCAACATAGGAAAATCTTTAAGAACCACATTTCCTCTTAAACTGATCAAATATGTTATTGGTGTGTAAAAATGGAAACTTATTCTTAATGGTTACTCAGTTAAACTTTCTATAATCAATTAACAATAAGATAATATCATTTAATTTCATAGTAAATAACACCAGGGTATCCCATGGAGAAAAATTAGAATGAATAAATCCTTTATATTATAAGTCACCTGACCAAATCTTTAATTATTTAAATTATATGGGTTCTATATGATAAAAAGGAAATGAGTGTTTCCAATTCAAAAGTGGAAGATTGATCAAGAACTATACTTCCTTATCTAAGGGTAAACATGTGATGTTATTTAGAAACACATCTAGAAACTTCCTTACCATTAGAGGGAGATCATTCCCAAATATAACATCAATAGGCTCAACTAGAAAAGGTGATATTAAATGATGACCTCCAGAAGAGGATGCTCTTCTCAATTAGCCCATGATTCCTACACTCCTTGAAATACATAATAGCTCCCATTTTGTTAAGTGGAGGCTACTTCTATTTGTTTAAATTTAAAATTTTTTTATTTATTGATTTTATTCCCATAATTAAGTTTCATTTATTTAGATTTCAATGGGATCATGCATTCACCTTGATTTGGGGGGGGGGGGAATTAGGGGTGAACAATTTTCTAATTGTGCTAAAAACTCTTTATTACTTTAATTAGATTGAAAATATGTTATCAGTTAAGATGTATGTATATATATAAAATGTCCCTCTCCAATTTTTCATTATTCTATACAGATGATGTAATATAAATATATCATAGTATTTTTTACAAGGTTTAATCTTAATGTGAGAGCCTACTATTTTTTTGTTGACTACCATTGAGTGATGAGTCATCTACTATAATATCCATCACATTTTACAATTAATGTGAAAAATAATCATCCTTCACCCTAATACCTCACTATATAATGCGAGTAAAGGTTATTTATACTAAATTTGTATAGTCTTCAACATCAGAGTTGGAATGGTGTTGTGTATAATAGAACCACTAGTATTCAAGGATTATCCTAAAACATCCTTATGGATATTTCTTCAACTTTCAAATAAAATTATATAATACACAACATACACATTAACCCTATCTATTCGTTTGAAAGATAGTTCTTCCAGACCTCTCATTTCCTTGATCATTAATGTATAAAACTTCTATAGGTTAGAACTTGATGTTAGTCTGGTATTCCTCTTGATAGTCTTGTGTATCTGGATAACTCACTTAGTACTTTGAAACTTCTGTTTTTTGGTCTTCTAAACTCTTCTAACCTTCTGAGCTTCTGATGGATGTTCATGTTTTGATGTTTTCTATCTATTTTCTTCATGATTATATCAATAGCTCTATCAAAACTTCTTATTCTTCATACCTCACCCAAGTGATGTTCCCTCCTTATACTTCCAAGATTCCAATAATAAAAGTGAGAATTTTTGGGATTTAATTTGAAATTATCACCTAATCAACTCTAGAATTTTCTGCCTTGAATATCATCTATTGATATTGGGATTTAAATTCATTAGATTTTCTAAAAAATGTGGCATTAATGATATTATAATTCTACTCATATCTCATCTTTAATCATGAAATCTACTTCCTTGGATATTGAAATTTGAATGTCTAGATCAACATCAACAGAATTTTTAACTTTATAACAATGTAATTTTATTATGGAATCTTTTGATAAATTTTATTTGGATGTAATCAATATGCTCCTTACAAATCTGTGTTTTTATAAAATCAATATTTATAAGAATTTAGTACTTAAAATATTCTCCAACATAATTCATGTGCATCTGGTGGTCTCCATCTAATTCACTTACATTTATATCAAACTTGACATGAAACTCATTTTTCTGATTGAATATGCTCTACATGCTTTCAATTGAACTGGCATCTAGTTTAATGTCTCATATTTTCAATGTATTGGTTTTTGGATATTATATGGCTTATTTTTCAGACCAAGTACTGAGACCGAATACAATTCCAAGGCCTTGTATTCCCAAAATAAATGTTTTAAATATATTGAATATATTAAATAGAACGCACACTCATTTATACTAAAAAAGTGTAATAATGTCTATATGGGGGCTCAAATCAGAAATATAAGGGCCCTGTTGAGTTCAGAATGTGAGGTCTACCTTAAGAGAGAAATAATGTTGTTCGGCATGGTGTATATATATAAAATTAATCATGGGTGTAATATAAATAAAATAATTAAGTAAAATTATGTTATTAATATATTTAATTAGATACATAATACTTATTTTAAATGCACACTTATGAATTTTTAGGGTCTTCCACAAAACAATGAAAATTATTTGAGGCTCTTTGGAGAAAGTGGAATGATATTTTGTTGATGGATGATGAAAAGATCAAGAATCTATGTCATGAATGAGATAGAACCAATGGATCTCACCAACAACTATGAAGCTATATCATTATACCATAGTGATTGATCCGAATTGAGATAGGATGTTTGTTTCAATTGGATTGTTTCATTGTGATTAATTTCTATGATTAATGTGAATCAATCAATTGAAAATATTGATATGTGGTTCGGTCATCATATGAAATGGGTTATTTGTGGGGTTATTTTAAGAGAATTATATTTTTGATTGTTTATTATTCATTATTATTCTCAATAAAATTATTCAATGTCAACATAAAAAACAACCATGGATCATTCCTCTTACTTTTTATTATTACATTCTCCCTTGATTCTTTATTCATTGTAGATTTTATTCTTCTGGCCCATGGTTCGACATATCCATATGAATTGATCTTTGCACACCCATTTCATAGCGCAATGATACAGAATTGTTGATTTGGGAACGACATGACCTAAAGGTGGTTCAACATTGGGAGTGACAATAGATCAGATGGTTTTGGATATCTAATTTCATATTATTTGGTGTGTAATGGAGAATGCTAAAAAAGTACTATTTTTAATGAATCAATGGTACGAATCTTATTATTTGGATATGGAAAGGATTGTTTGTCCTTGAATCACAATTTTATGGATAGGCGGTAACTGAATAAAAGGTTGGTTGAATAGATGACAACAAAAATTCTAGATAAAGTTTTATAGAAAATTTTATCACTACATGACATGTAATGTGGTGCCACAAACATTGTGAGACCCCTTATGTGGTGAACATGGTTTCTGGGAATAGTTAAGTATCAAACGATAAGTGACTCTGTCTCACAGCATGCAACCTCTTCCCAGAGACTCAGTATCTACCTCAGAGGTTACATAGACATGGGAATTGCTACATGGTTTGTAAGATGTTGTGTACTCCCTTACATGGACATGGACTAAGCCATGTACTAGAACATGAGTACTATACAGGGTTATCCAACATACAATGTTTTTTTACATGGAAAAATATGTGGCTTGAGACATGGTCAATTTACATGGGGAGGACATGGGGTCAACATACACGATGTGTAACCATTATACATGCCATGAACTTTCTATGACATGGATTAGATATATTGTCCATTATATCTTAGAAAAGTATTGTTATGGTGATTTTACCTTATCCTTTTCCCTGAGGGTTAGTATAGACTCTTCTCCTACACATAGATCACCAATCCCTTCTATAGAATTTCTTGGAGTGAGTAGTTAGAATCCCACTATGAGGCCCAGAGCGAGATCCACTATTCTTCTTCATTTCCTTGGTGGAGTTCTTGGTATTATCATGACCAAAACTATGTGAGCACTTATCCTATACATAACGGGTTAATCCATATTGAGTTGTTGGTCTCAAACCATGGACTTGGGTGTGATCATCATTTGTGTATCATATCTCTTCAGACCTTTAGCGTGTACCTCTAATGTAAAGACCCAATGAACAATACCACTCAGATGGATGTCATCAGTGCTATCAAAATCCGGAGTGTGTTCTCCTAGACAAAGTCTTTGTGGAACCATCGAGCTAGAATCCTTGGATGTCATAATATGGTTTTGAATTACCTTTAGACTCTATGTCATTGATGAGTGTATCTGCAAATTATTATTATATGTATTATAGACAAAAACCTATGTTGATCAAACTGTATTTTTCTTTTTTGTATGATTAATTGTTTTGGGGTGTCCTACTGGGTATTATTATACTCACCCCTATATGATCTTTTCATGCATATGTCATGTCTTGTGTAGATAATCAACCTTTTTAGAGTCCTTGATGGACTAGGACCAGATTTTTCCAAGAAAGACTGGATAGACTGAGGTGCTTTCCTATGGTACCTACACAAAATTACCTTTACATTCATGTTGGACGTGTTTTCAGAATTTTTTGGTGGGAATTTATTTTTCTTTATTTACATTCCTTTAATTCCTGCCTTATTCTATATTAGTGATTTAGATGTATGCATGCATGTTTGTTTAGTTGTTTTTACATTTCAGTATTGTATCGGATTAGAGATGTTTTCATGTGTACAAGTACTAAGGTTACGGCCTCCCATGTTAGTTATATTCCTACTTAGTGCTAGTTTCCAACCCCTGACCTAGTAGAGTTGTAACATCCCCAAATTAGAATCCACTAAACTAGTTCCCTGTACCGGGTTACAAAATGACCTCAACCATGCCTCCCCATACGCCACAGGTGTCGACTAGTAGTGAGGTTCTAAGAGTGACATGGTGAGAATATGCCCCCTTTATCATAGTAAACCATAGAAGAAAATATATAAAATAGAAGAAAAAATAAACAATCTAGTTAGAATGCATAAATAACCATCACCTGAACTGGGAACAACCCCAACCCAAAGTAAATATGTCATGTCATGCTACAACACAAAGTGGAAAAAACCGAAACTAAAAAATAAACAGCAAAATTTTCAAAACGTTCATGAATCCATGTCTGGAACTTCATATACAAAAATCTAAAATCTGACTCAACTCCCAAGCAGTAGACCTTTTTCATTTTCCTAACATGCAATAATGAAATTTTATTGGGTACCCAGCGATGACCCGATTAGGGTGTGAGTACAACTCAATAGTCCACCACCAATGGTGTCTTAAAAATATACATCCTTAACATATAGTTCATGTAAGTGATATATAATTAAATGTAAATAAAAGGTAATATTGGTAACCATTAGTAATAAATTTTTCTCCCAAGTTATTCAATCATCAAATCCAGATTCTATACTTATTACATATAAGTGATTAATTCACTTTTTTCATGTGTCTAATGGATTAGGCATGTTCATAAATCATAAGGAATATAGAAATAAATCAATTTATATCCCACTAGGTTAACACATCACAACAACAACATTATCATCACCTCAAAGCCTCATTTTGGGTAGAATGCAACCATTAGGTTAATAGAACTCAGTTTCCTTCCCTAACTCGTGCATTGAGGGTGGAGTTTAGAGACACATTCCAACTCAACCCATGGGTGTAGATCCTCCTGTATATACTCCACTTTACAAAGCCATGTGAACATTCGTATTTGTTCTTTCACCACACGTAACCACATTAAAACCATGAATAATCAATATCATAGTAAAATCAAAACAATACAAACTAGAATGAAAATCCATAGTATGCTGTAATCAATTAACACATTTATCCTTTATATCACATAACCATTTACCCAAATTCCCATTTCCTATGCCTAACTCACTAATCATATTCATGTAGGAACATGGTTCATTAACACATTCCCTTTGACCCCATTTACCAATTTTCATTCTAAACCAAAAACCCCCTTATCCATAATCCACAACTAAAAAAATGTACCCATAATCCTTTTTATCATTATATTAATCAATTAACACATTTATCAAGGAATTTATTTAATCACAAGCCAATTTCACACTTTTTAATTCTATTAACCATGATCGAGATGGTCGACACACCCCATGTGTGGCCCTATATTTGTCAAGTCATCCTCCAGGAATCCTAAGGGGATCATGAGGTGGTTCAATTGGTTGTTTAGAATCTAATTATATCAAATAATACAAATTACACTAATAAAACATCAAGTAAAGAACAAGAACATAACCCCACATTCACAAATCTATGTAAAAACTAAGGGATATAACTTGTAGAACACCTACGTCAAATCATTTGATGAGAACACTCCTAATGGAAACTTTAGATCACAATTGAATAACCCCTTAAAGTAACATTATAGATATCACCAAAAAATAATGTTTTTATTGATTCATATGGAAGTAAGAGGAGGATGGAAACCCTAAAGGAAAAACGAGAAGCAATAGAGGTATTAGACTTACTCAGACCTTTGATCTGTAACCGAAGACACTACAAATGACCTAGGATTTAAGAAGAATCACCCTTGGGATGGATAGGCCATCCAAGATCACATCTATGGTTACATGATGAAGATAGGATAAAAATATCGAGTTATAATTAAAAATATTGAGTTGGAAATTTTGTAATCTTTTCCAACTTTATCGGGACACATGGTATACCCACAAAGTTTTCCGAACAGTGAAAAAACCACGATAAAGACATTTTACAAGGAATATGTGTCACATGGTTACCTAGACATGACACATGGTTTGATAGACTATATACCTACTTTTTATTAAGCCTCAATCCAAGGCGAAACAGTTAACTAGGGATTCAAAATGGTTTGCAAAATGGTGCGCCAACCATGTAACTTTTATAGATTGGCCACATTATTCCCTTTCTTATATCTCCAATATTTGGAACAACCCCAAGACCCATCATACTCCCCTAAGCCATTTCATTTACAAAAAATGATGGATTGAAACGAATCTATTTATAGGGACCTAAGTACATGATGTTTGGAATCTTATAAGAGGTTGGATTAGGGTGTCATGGTAGGGACCCCTTTAGAATGGGTTGTAACATAGTGGTATCAAATACAGTCTGTTCAACCTTAGGACTAAAGTATGTGATATTGGTTTGGGGAAACAATGTTATATGTTTGATGTTTGTATTTCAGGTCCAAGACTCTAGTGTTGGTACAGATGCCAACGTATCCATACACCAGGACTCTATTCACATTATTTTTGACTTAGTGTATGAGATCATTGGATGTAGTGAAATCAATAGTACACACATTATATTTGAGTGGGTTGTGGGTTCCATGTCCTTATTGAGTCATCTCTCTATATATACTCATTGAATAAGGTACATCTTGTTTATTTCAGGATTCCATTGAGATGTAAGTTATCTATGACTCAATATAATGATCACAATGATGATCCCATCAGTGATGATACATCGATATAAGGAATAGTTCATGAGATTTTAAATTTGAGTGTTATACCAGCTATACGACCACCTTTAGAGAAGCATGTGGTACCCACAAAACAAATGGGTGAGGTGAATAGGCTGAGCATAGTTCACATGTTTCAGTGATAGAGACCCCTTAGTTTTCAAGGAGAGCCCGGACCATAGGATTTTAAGGACCAGATTGAGTTAGTTACCCAATTTTTCAATATGGTTAGGAAAACAGTGGGTTAGTTGGTGGTTCTAGTAGTGATCCTTCTTCACGAATTAGTAGGAGGGTGGCGGGGTTTAGTGACCTAGTTTTATAATGACGAAACTCATGCATGGTTAGAGTTTGAGATCCATTTTGGAGGGGATATCTCAATAGCATTGCTGGGATATGTACGTATCCAAGATCATCTTCATCTCCATTAGGGAGCATGATAGTATAGGAGTATTCATCATGTTTTAACAACCTCTCCAAGTACTCAATGGATATGGTTCACAACTAGTCATTCAAGGATATGACCTTTGAGTAAAGTATTTATAGAGACATCTTGGACAGTTTCATACCTTTATGAATTCTTACATATGACGGGGTTCTAGAATAAACTTTGGCTGTTGGGAGTTTCTTGGATGAGCATATGCAGCATGAGGTTTTTGGTAGTAGTAATATAGGAGTAGAGGACATATAATCAGGGAGCCAACCTGAGTCTTAGGGACCTAAACACACAAGAAATTTTAGGAGGAGGTCATGGTATATAGGAACTATGGTTTATAGCTCATATGGTGGGTCCATGAATCCCATAGAGAGGTTGTTCTACTCATGTGATGGTAGGTGAAATCTTACATGAGATTGTCCAACCTGTCGTATAGCTGATAGAGAGAGCATTAATGGGCCATTGAGGAAGAGGTACTGATAGGTTCATAATTTTTTGTAATGTAGTTCACATGGAAGAGAAGCTGGGAGAGAAGAAGGAGGTTGTCGAAGCTCTGAATTCTTACCACAACCACCCCTAGGTGGTCCATTCTAGGCTCAGGGTGCTAGAGGACAGGGGAATGGATAATTGCTAGTGGTAGAGGCTTTTGACACAATGGTTCTAGGAATGATTCGAGGTATGATATGTGTCTTTTATACCATAGTTTTAGTACTAATAGACAAAGGTTCAAGTTATTACATTTATTCCACATATCTTGTTTAATACTTAGAGATTCATGATGATCCTTTGGATCAACCCTTTCACTTGGAGACTTCTATTGGAGAAGATTCAATGATCACACACTTATGCTGGTAGTGTGACCTGACTCTTGGAGGTGAGAGTTTTTATTGGGATCTCATTGTAGCAATAATGTGGCCTTATGACATCATGTTAGGTATAGGTTTTCTACCCATAGTTCATTCCCAGATGACTATATTTGGAAAGGAATGTGGTGTGACCATAGTAATGGAACTAGGTTTTCCTTTTTTAGTGAAATAGAAATCCAAGAAATATAAGATAGACTCATGAAGAACACAAGCTTGAATCAAGTGACCATGAAGAATATGTATCCAATACTAAGGATCAATGACATCCTTTGATCAGTTGAGAAGGGGGAATGGTTCTAAAATGATGAACATAGGTCAGGATATCACTAGTAGTGAGTATGGGATGGGAATATACCAAAAAAGGAATTCAGATGTTTCTATAGTCACTCCGAGTTCTTATTGATGCCCTTTTGCATGAAAAATTCCCAAAAAATGTTCATGGGAGTCATGAATTGCTTATTTCAGCCTTTCATCGATAAGCTCATGGCATTCTTCATCAACAATATCCTTGTGTACTCATTATATTAGGAGGTTAATGTGAGACACTGGTTTGTGGTTTTGGATGTACTCTCAAAGCAATACCATTATAGGAAGCTCTCAACGTCCCAGTTCTAGATTCAAGTGGTCCAATTTCTAGGACACATTACCTCTATAGATTGTGCAGAAATGGATCAGGACACGGTTGAGGTAGTATTATCTTGGTATCCACCTAAGATCATGATGGAGGTGCAGAGAATTATTTGGTTAAAAGGATATTATCAGAGATTCATACCTGATTTATGTAGGATATCATAACCGCCAAAATATTTGACCCGAAAGGGGTATCCTTTCATGTGAAGAAAAAAGTGTCAATTGTATTTTTAGTAGTAAAGGCATGGTTTGATGATTTATCTAATCTTAATATTATCGAAGGAGGGTGTATAGTATACAATGTTCTACGATGCATCAAGAACCATATTTTTTCTTCTTCTAATGTAGAGGCATGTGCTGATTGGATATGGTTCATGTCATTTGAGACCAAATAAGTAGAACTATTTGACCCATGATTTGGAGTTTGTTGTGGTATTATTCTCAATAAAGATGTGGTGAAGCTACTTGATAGGTGAGTGGTTCATCTTATACTCAGATCATAAGTGTTTTGAGTATATATTTTCTAATAAGGATCCCATCTTTATATAGTGGCAATGGCTAGAGTTCCTCTAGGATTATGAATTTAAAATTTTATATACTCCTCGGAAGGGGAATATAGTAGAATATTCTCTCAATAGTAGATATTTCTTGTAGTAGATGAGGGAGTCATCAGAGCAATTATCCTCTTTGTAGTTATCCTTTGTAGATGGAGATGGAGCATCTTACCTCCAACTAGTGGTTGTCACCTTCCAATATTGAAGAAAGTGAGGGAGGAACAGCTTGGGGATTTTGACTGTGAGACAATACATACTCCGATATGAACTGGACATGATCTTGATGGATTTTCTAATGGTGGGGAGAAAGTTGACCATTTTAGAGGACACAGGATGATACTAGTGACATTGCGAGAGGAGCTTCTAAGAGAGTTTCATAAATCAAATTTGGCAGTACATACTGGTGTTCCAAATATAATATAAGACTTACAAATTTAATTTTGGTGTCAGGAGAAGATTATTGGAGTTGAAGTGTTTGTCTCTCGATGCCTTAATTATCCGAAAGTTAAGCCTGAGATCCATGTTCCAGCATGTTTAGCTCAACCCCTTCATGTACCTAAATGGAAGTCGGATTTGATATCCATGGAATTTTCCATGGGATTACCATGTATGTCTAGGAGACACAATTACAACTGAGTTATCTTATGCTAAATCACTAAGTCATAGCACTATTGAGCCATATGGGAGAAAATATCTTTAGAGAGATTAGAATGACTCTACGTGCGAGAGAGTTTCTGACTCCATGGAGTTACATTGAAGATTATTTTCTGACCATGATGCTTGATTCATGTACCAGTTGTGTAATGGACTACATGAGGATTTTGGGACTCAGTTCTTCTTGATCACATCATTCCATGCCAAACTGACATCTAGATCAAGAAGACCATTCATGTTATGCATGACATGCTGCAAGATTTCATGATCGACTTTGAATGTTGTTGGGAGGGTCACCTACTACTAGTGGAGATTTCATAAATAAACATCTACCATTCCATGATCGATATGGAATCATTATATGTTTTTTGTAGTGACCCAATAGGTTTCCAAATTACTAGAATAACTTAGGAGATTCAAAACTCATGGGACCAAAGTTGGTGTGAGAAACTATCAAAAAGGTGAAGATCATGGAGAAACAGATGAAGACTACATAGAGCTATCATATGTCTTATGATAATAGACTAAATAGGCCTTTTGGAGTTAGAGGAAGGAGGCAATGTGTTCTTATGATGTTCACCTCAACATGTATTATGGAGATTTAGATGGGTTGAATGATATCTTTGAGATTCATTAGCCCTTTCTAGGTACTATGTAGAGTTGGTGAGGTGGCATACCACATAGCTCTACCATCACAGTCAGATCAGGTACATGATGTCTTCCATGTGTTGCAGTTAAGGATGTATGTGTATGAACCATCACACATTATCGACTGGGGTGAGCTGAACATTGGGGATGAAGCTACCATTACTGAGTACTTATTAGAGATTGATGATTGGTATGAGAGGATCATACATTGTAGAGTGATTCCTTTAGTGCGTGTCTAGTGGTAGCATGGTAATCTCCATGAGATAACATGGGAGAGGGAGGCTCATATTCATGATCAATACCCACATATCACTTTATAGACCTTGTTTTGGATTTTTGTGACGTAAATCTCCATGATGGGGAGGATTTAATGACTCATATTTTTTGATTTATTATTTTTTGGATTCTATATGGATTATTTTTAGGACTAGAAATAGAGATGGCATGTGATTTGAGGCTTTTTATGATCGAAATAAATTATTTAAATATATTAAGTATATTAAATATAAGACACATAGTTTTCTTAAAAATTGAAATAAAATATAAACAGTGGCCCGTATCAATAATATGAGGTCAATGTTGAGTTTAGAATGTGAGTTTTACCCTAGGAACGAAATAATGATGGTTGGTGTGGGGATTCTATAGAAATGTTTTCGTGGATGAAAATAAAAAAATAATTAAGTAAGAATACTATACCTTCACCGTGTACTTCTAATGGTGAGACCTAATGAGGATTACCTCTTAGACAGATTTCATCGGTGCAATCATACTTAGGAGTGTGTTCTCAAAACCAAGTACTTTTTATAATCCTTATGAAAGAATCCTAGGATTGAATAAAACAATTGTGAATTACCTTTAGACTATTTGTCTTTGTTGAGTATATATGGATATTATTATTATATGTATTGTAGACATATACTGGTTTAGAGATGACTTTAATTTTTGTTTTTTTATTCTTTTAAATTTCAGGGTGTCCTATAATGTATTTTTATACTCACCACTACAAGGTTAATGCCCATATTTGTTGGGTCTTGTATAAAACATACTTTTTGATAGAGTCCTTGATGGACTAGGACTAGACGGTGCATTGCAAGACCAAAAAGACTATGGTGTGTTCCTACGGTACCTAGAAAATATTCCCTTTACTTTTTGGTTGGACTTGTTTTTAGTATTTTCTGATGGGATTGTATTTGGCCATATTTACATTCCTTTACTCTCTATTGTACTATGGTTTTGGGATTTAGATGTATGCATGCATATTTTTTCATTTGTTTTTACAGTTCATTATTTTATTGGCTTGGAGATGCATGTGTGTGTTGGTACTTAGGCTAAATCCCCTCATGTTAGTGATATGCCTACTCAGTTCAAATTTCCAGACCCTAGCCTATTTGAGGTGGGATTGGGGATTAGCGGTATAGTCCCCTTCGAGATTGTTCATGACATCGAACTTATGATGTTCTAACATTTTTCTTTTCAAGAATCAAGCTAACTTACATCTTAATCATATTCTTCTAAATAGATCAACTATAGATTATCATTATGAACTATTCTAGCTTTATCCTTTAAGTCCTCATCCTTGATATTATTCTTGCAAATATTCTTCATATATTATTTACTCAGGATTGATCTTTTGATAATCCTAATCTAATTAATCTTGATATGAACTACATAATTATTCTAGTTATTTGTTTTCTCTTCTTCTAACACTCCATCTTTACATAACTTCAAAAATACATGATGTTTTCATGCATCCTTAACTACCAAAAAGAAGAAATTTATCAAATACTTTTTTATATTTTTAAAATCTACATAAATTGGATTACTCTTCATATTTTTCTGAAGTGATGTTATTTTGATGAATGTACAAAATAACATCAATGGACTTAGTTCTTCTAAAACCTTTATAAGTTCAACTATATCATCTTGTGATTATATATAATTTAGACTTTATTCTTTATAAAACACCATGACTATCTTTTTAAGAACTCATAATACCCCTTTCGAAATATCCTTCAAAACATTAAAAAAATTTAGTAGTATGGGTTTCACTACTTTCACTAAAATATAATATTCAAGATATCATTTAACAAATTTTGTTCATTGTATATTCTTGTGGGGATATACTTCACACCTTTTTTATATTTATAGAACCAAATAACTTCATAAGTTTAGGGTCACTTTATAGTCATCTATAATAAATCATAGAATTGTTTTCAATTCTTAGTGTGGGTCTTTCTTTCAATCATCCTAGTTTATCCATCTTTAACTCAGATCATAAATATATTATTTAATGTATTAAATCTCCCTACATTCTCAAAATTACTTATTCAAATACAAATGATGTTGTCAATGCTTCTTTATCCTTTATTACTTGTCATAAATATACTGAGGTTCACCTTAATCAATCAATTGATTTGAATGGATTCTTTTTTATATAAAACTTTCAAGGTATTTCTATTTTATCCATCAATAGCACATAATTATACTTTTATTTATTACATGATGATACATGAGAACCTACTAACATTGAATTAATGGATTTTATATTCTAGAAGTAGATTTTTCTTCTATGGTGTTCCAACTTCTAATGGTTCATCTATCCAGAATATGAATTTCAAGTGAAATTTCTTCTAAAACATATATTGGAAACCTCGTTTCCTTCAACACACTCATTATGTATAACATAAACTATTTAAAACTAATAAAATACATGATCACCATCATCACTATCAAATGGGAACTTCAATCCCCCACTTTGAATTTTTTTAAACCCATTCAAAATACTAAATTATGTAATATTTGTCCACTATTTTGAATATAAATTAAAATTATCTTTTATCAAAGTATTTTAAGATCATTTAGTAGGTGAAAAATTTTGTCTCCCCATTAATGATCTAAATTTGAATCCCCCAGTAGTGAAATATTATGGAGATGGGTGAGCATTATTCACAAAATTTATTCTCCTAAAAATTTCTTCCATTGGACTAAATATAAAACATGATTTTTTTAGAGAAGTATAAAATCATATTTCTTAAATAAATAAGTCAAAAAATAACCAAATATAAGTCTATGTGATCCATGATTGATTTGAATAATAAGATTGATTAACTCAAACATTAAAGTTATCCATTAAATTTTCCAAGTGATGCTAACTTTTATAAAATCTTCTTTTAGGGGTAGGTTTATCATATTTATTTTCAATTTATTTTCATGATACCATATCAATAAATATATCAAAAAAAGTATGAAAAGAGTGTTTCTCTCTATATGTAAGATATTTATTATTTTATCATCAACAAATCAATTTTTACCTTTTTATTTAAACATCAGTTTTCATATGTGGATAAGAGAGTATAGACATTGTACCTTACAGATAAAAGAATATTTATTTTTAAGATTTTTAGTATTTATAAATTCGTCAAAATAATGATCTTGTGACTCATAGAACCATAATCATAAATACAATAGATTTTTTCGCATCCAGTGTTGGAGCACTTTCGTTGTCCAAAATATTATTTTCCACTCAGACTTATAAATATTCTGAAACCACCAACATCAGCTTCACTTCAGGGATCCATATGAATTACATCAAATTCAATTACCTTTTAAATATTGGTTTCATAAAACATACAAGGTAATTAGCTAGTGTTTTCTTGGATAATCAGATACAGAGATACAGTTGAGAAAGTATTCTTAAAATAGAAATTCCATTTGATATAGATCACTTTTTAATCATACATTCACTATTGGTCTTATAAGCATTGATCTTCATATTCTACATGGATTTATACACCTTTAATTTATTATTTATATTGTGTGTAAATTTTTTTTTAACTTTACACATAAAAGAACAAACATTATTCTTTTATTCTTCTTTCAACATCTTTTTTCCTCCAATAGTTCTGGCCTTATGATCATACCATCCTTCATAACATGTTATTCTTTCCTCTTACACAAAAAATTTTATTTCACATAAACATTTTTATGTTATGAATATTATATGTGAATCTCTAGACCTGTAATTCTAGGTTCAATCCATAAAAATTCTATGTATTTATTTATTAAAGAAAAAAAGAAAAATACACAGTTCATTTTACATAGCAGAAAATTTTCCAGTCTATGTTTTAGAGAATTCAACATATCCATTACAAATTGAAAAAGATATACACAAATAAAATAAATCAACTAAAATGATTTGGGTGATTTAGCCCTATAATGTAAGTGAACACCTTGAAAAAATTCTATTGAACCTATGAAAAATAAATTTAAAACATAGGGAGATAATTAATTTTCTTAGTAAGGTGTTTTATAAAAGGCTTTTAAAAAATACATCGGTAAAAGACCTTTATATTATAATAAATTGAAACTAAATATAATTTGAAAATAATTTAAAAATAATCCAATGTTTTTTTGGGAAAACAATAATAATTCTTTTGAAAACAAAACCATGATGCCACTCGAAACATTAATGGCTGTTTGGGACTTCCCACTTTCTTGAGGGATGATCTTACTCCCCACTCCCTATCATGTTAATAATGTCCAAGTGCCAAATTTTATAAAAACATTTTGAGCTTTCCTAATGTATATAAACATATTTCATTACAGTTTTTTTCTTTAGAAACATAATCAGGCATCAAATACCCCTACACATTTCTATTTATGTATAAATATATATATATATATAAATATTAAATTTCATTGGAAATCACTTGGGAATCTTGATACAACCAAAATGAATATCATTTTTATTTTTCATGGACTATTAATAATAGTGAACATTCATGTATTCAAATATTAATTTAACAATTCATGAAATATATTTTATATAAAGTGATAACTTTTATCATTTAAAACATAATATTGAATAACAAATACTAAAGACACACTGATTTAATTGATTTTATTCATACAAAAATGAAATAAATGTATATACCATTCACATAAAATAATATCAATTGTAAATTTTAATTCAAAAAATATAATAGATATTTTATATTATTTTCTAAGAATCATGATGGGAATAATTATATTACACACACAAAATTATATTAAGAAATATTTTTAAATAAAACATGTCATTTCTTCATAATTTGAATACCATAAAATTAAGTAAGATCCTAAAATGAATTTAGAGTGAATTATCATGAATATAAAATATTAATTTTTTCAATTCATGAAATGATAATTAATTGTATATAAATAAATATAAACCCACACACATGTATGGCTGTCGTGAATAATCAATAAATAATGCTATAAATATGATAATGAATGACATTTATGTAAAATGATAAATAGAAATGATATGGTTCCATTTCATGATAATAATACATAAAATACAAGATCATGCAAATATTAAGTTTTTTATATAATAAAATGTAATCATAATTTGAAATTATAATAATTAAATATATGTTTAAAACATCTGAACTCTCTCATGAAATTTAGCAGTCTTAAAAATAAATTTACTTCAAAATTAAATATAAAATATGTATAAATATATTCATATATTATTATAACATAAAATATTGAAAATAATATATATACATATGTTTATACACCCTTAATTAATTTTATTAAAACAAAATTTCATTATAAAATTTTAAAATAAACTCCTTATTAGGGAACTTTCGAAACAAATTTTTGGAAACCATAATTATATATATAATATATTTTGAAATGATGTTGTTTCCCTTAAATGTAAACTTGAATAAAAAAAATAAAATATAAATAAGTAATTAATCCCTTACTGAGGCTTTTCTAGTAACATAATTATAATTCTATAGAATTAAATTTATAAACTATGAAAATAAAACCCTTACTTATTTTGTAGAAAAATCAGAAACCAACATTTGAAGTGCTTCAGACACAATCACACTTTCAAAATCTAAGTGGTATTATTTATTGAACACCCAAATAAAAGTCCATATATAATGATAATTATACTACACACATAAATATAAAATATATATTTGTCCATTTTGTGAATGATGCACAAATGAGGACTGCAGAGAGAGCTCAATCAAGTTAGATATTTTTATTTATGCTTACACAACACACAGACATTTTCTTTATATATTACACACAAACACACACACATATTCTTAAATATAGGTTAAAGGACATCAAAATTGGGCACCCCCATTTTGGGCTTCACCAAATCAAAACAAGAGTCTTCCACTTTTTTATTCATCTTTCTGTTTTCTTCATGAGTCACCACCCACAATTTTTTCTCTTTTTGTGTGTATCATCCCTCTAATTTAAATATAATAATATCTTAATTTTTTCTCTTTTTCATTATATAACACATCGATTTTCTTGTTATATAATAATATCCTTTTTTTCTTTTAATTAATTTTTAGCGTTTCTTTCTAAAAAATCTTATCAAATTTTATATTTTTAAAACATCTTAACGTTTTTAAAAAATACCACATTTTTCATTTTTTTAAAAAATTATTTCGTTTTTAACATATATATATATATAATTAATTTACTATATTGATATAATTATATATATTTCTAATTTGAGAATTTTTTAAAACAAAAATCATAAGGTAATTTCAAATATTTATTTCAAAAATAATAATAAATAATTTTCTTACAAAAACATGTTTCACATTAATAAATATTATTATGATTATTATTATTATTATCATCACTAACTTTTATTTAATAAAATTAATATATCAAAATTGAAAAATTTAAAATGATAAATTATTCTTTTCTTTATATAAAAATTCATTAAATTAATTAAGTAAATAATTAATTTAATATTCTATGGAAATAAATATATTAAAACATATCTACTTGTAAAATTTACAAAAATAAAATCAATTATTTAGTAAAACCAATTTAACAAAAAGTAATTAAATTTCATGCTAATATTATTTCTAATATTAATATTTTAGAATGCAATAAAAAGTTAATCAAATTATCTTCTTATACCTATAATTTTAAATAAAAGGTAATTTATAAACATAATATACGTTATATAAGAAATTTTTTTTCTATAAAAATATTAATATATCCATAAAATTTAATATTAAAACATAATTTTAAGTTAAAAAATTGGATTATTTTAAAAATAAATTTATATAAGGAATATATTAGATTATTTTCATTTAAGATATAAAATTCCTATCTCTTAAAACAAAGAAATATTTTATAATTGAGATAAAAACATATTTTTATAACACAAAATGTATTATTTTCATAAAATATTTTATTAAAAATCATTATTTTTTATTAAAAACAATATAAATATTTAATTAAAATAAAAATTCTATTTGGATTCCTCAAAAAATTACATTCTTTCCTCCATAAAACAATTTCTCCTTCGCAATTCATTCAACGATCTCTAGAAAATTCATAATTATCATCTTTATAATTATAAAAACTAGAACTGCTAAACATTAATAATCTAATGACAACAAATAATCTCCAAAGTTTTCTAGAGAATCGCTCTGATACCTAATGTGAATCCCTGAACTCATGCTTCCAGATTCATCCAATAATAATGCTATGTATTTTTTTTTTATAAAATTCAAAATAAAAATACAGAGATCATTTTACATTACAATAGTTTTTCCAGTCTAGGTTTTTGACAATTACACATATACATTATAAATTAACAAAGTGGTATTAAAATAAATTAAAATAACATAAACACTTAGGGTTCACTAACTCCATAAGCGAAGAATATACCTTTGTAAAATTATATTGAAACCAGTGAAAAATAATTTTAAATCATAGGGTTGTCATTAATTTTCCCACTAAGTGATTTTATAAAAGGCCAATAAAAAATACATTTATATTATAATACATTGAAAATAATTATACATTGATTTTTTTTTAAAATGTTGTGGTTGTTTCTGCAAAATATTGAGTAATATTTTGAAAACAAAACCATGATGCCACTCAAAACATTGAATTTTGTCTGGGACTACCCACATTCTTGAGGGATGGGTTTACTCCCCCCTTCTAATCAGGTTTACAATGTCCAAGTTCCAATTTTTTATAAAAACATATTGATCTTTCATTATGTATATATGCATCATTAACTGGATTTTTTACTATAGAAACATAATCATTCATTAAATAAAAATACACACTTTTATTTATTTATAATTAAATAAATATATAAATGTGAACTTTCATTGAAAATCGCTTATGAGTCTGGATACAACAAAAACTCATGTTATTTTTCCTTTGCATGAACAATTAATAATAATGAACATCCATGTATTCAAAAATCCATTCAATAATTTAAGAAATAAATTTTATATAAAATGATAACATTTATTATTTAGAAATAAATCATAAATAAAAATATTAAATACAGATTGGCTTAATTGATTTTTTCCACACAGAAATGGAATAAGTGTATAAACACTTTAAATAAAACAATAGAAACTCTAAATCACAATTCACATAAAATTATATATATATATATATATATATATATATATATATTCTTAGAATAATGATGGAAATAGTTATATAATACACATAAAATTATAATATTTAATATCTTAATAAAATTCATTTTTGTATAATTTTAAAATTATCAAATTAAGAACAAAAAATAACTAATTATATATAAACACACAAACTCACACATGTATTTAGTGTCATGAATAATAAATAAATATACCCATAAATATGATCCTGAATGACATGAATGTATAATGATAACTTAAAATGATATTGTTCCATTTCAGGAGAATAAAACATAAAATTAAAGTTCTTAAAAATATTATGTTTTGTAAATAATACCATGTAATCATAATTTGAAATTATAATAATAAAATAAATGTTTAAAACATAATAACTCTCTCTTGAAATTTAGATGTCTCAAAAATTAATTAACTTGAAAATTAAATATAACATATGTATACATATGTTTTGATATTATTATTACTTATAGTCCTAAAAATAAAATATATACTTATCTTTATACACACTTAAATAATTATATTAAACATAATTACACTATAAATTTTGAAAATGATTTCCTTATTAAGGTACTTTAAAAACAAAATTTTAAAAAACATATATTAATATATATTAATTTTGAAAATAATAATATTTCACTAAAAAATAAACTAAAACCCAAAAAACAAAGTATCAATAAGTAATTAATCCCATAATCATAGTTTTGGGATAATATAATTATAATTATGAAAAATTAAATTTATAAAATTTGAAAATAAAACCCTTACTTATTTTGCAGAAAAATTAGAATACCATCTTCTACAGTGTTTCAGACACTATCGTACTCCCAAAATATAAGTGTCATTATTTTCTGAACACCAAAATAAAGGTCTTTATATAATTCTTATTATACTACACACATAATTATAAAATATATATTTTTCCATTCTGTGAACAGTGCACAAATGAGGTCTGTAGAGAATGCTCAAGGAGGTATGATATTATTATTTACTCTTACACAAAAAACACATATTTTATTTATATTATATTATATATATACCTATATATAGGTGAAAGGAATTCAAAAAAGAGTATTCCCTTTTTTAATTCAAAAAAAACTTGATTCTTCAACTTTTTTTCATTTTTTATTCATGAGTCACCACCTGCAATGTTTTCTCACTTTTTTGTTTTCTGTGTCACACCTCTAATTCAAATATTCAAATATTTTTTTTTTCTCTTTTTTCATCATTTTTCTCATAAATCCTCTTATTATATATTAATATCCTTTTTCTTCTTTTTTAGTTTTTTTATAAAAAACTACATCATGTTTCTTTTAAACAACATGTTACCATTTTTTTAAAACATACCACATTTTCATTTTTCTTAAACATTATAGTTTTTTAACACACACACATATATATAATAATTATTTATTGATATTAATATAATTATATATATTTATAATTTGAAAATTTTATAAAATAAAAAAACAATGTAATTTAATATATTAATAATAATAATAGTAATAATAATAATAATATTATTATTATACTTTGGAAAATATATTTTTCCATTAATTATTATTATTATCATTAGCTTAAATTTCATAAAATTAATTTAGGCAAATTTAAACCTTAACAATTATAAATCATTATTTCATTTAAAAAAATTACTATAATTTATTTAAAAAAACAAAAAAAAATAAAAATGTATGAAAATGAATTATATTAAAACATATCATGTAATAAAATTAACTATATGAAATAAATTTGTAATGCTAAGATCCTACGCTTCCAGAATCAGTGATTAAAAAATGGTGTTTACTTTTTTTATAAAGGATAACATAAAAATACAGAAATTTTTAAATAATAGAGGACCTTTTCTGGTCTAGGTCTTGAAGGATCAGACAACATCTTGCATTTATCAGATTTGAAACAAAATTGAAACATATGTCTACTATACTTCCATGCACAATAACTCCTTAAATGATGACATATGAATTTGAACTCGAACGATACCTATGAAAAACATTAGAAAAATTAGGATGAGCATTCAATATCCTAGTAAGGAGTTTTAAAATTGTTGAAATACCTTTTTGGAGATATTTCAATGAAAATACATTTTAGAAGTTTTTTTTTGAAATAATAGCTAAAAAATAATTTTCAGAATATCTTTTGAAAACGAAAATTGGAATTAATTATTCTTTAAAATACTATAGTACTTTTGAAATTATTTATGTACAAAAATCAATTTTAATATAATACATTTTTTTTTAGAAAAAAAAATTGGAATCTTTTGAAATCAAAAACATAGTGGCTAATTGAAATGTTTAAGGCTATCTTGGAACTACCAAATTTCTGAGAAATGTATTCACTCCCCAATTACCTACCATATTTACAACATTCAAGTGCTGGATTTCCTAAAAACATTTTTATATTTATTTACATATATATACTTTCACTGGTGTTTTTTATTTTGATATCATATCACTACATTAAAATACACATTCACTTTTTTATTTATATATAGGCATGTATATAAAATAATATATGAACTTTCCTTGAATATAACTTTTGAGCTTTTTTACAACCAAAACTCATGCCACTAATCCTTTGCATAAACATCCATGTACCCAGACATTCATGAAGTGTTATAACTTCAAACATTTTAAAAACTCAATATTGAATAAAAGAATTCAAATAAATATTTGCATAGTTGATTTTATTCAAGAAATGATGAAATGAGTTTATAAAATAATAACAATAGATAACATATAATTTTGTCTTCTAAAAAATAATAAAAAGCAACACATAATTAAGTGTCACACATAAAATTATCAAAGTAACATTTTTTTATTCATCATTTCATGGATATATTTATATATGTACATAAATTTTGAAGATATTAACTTCATGTATATATATATACACACATAATTAGAAGACGATCATGAATATTGAGTAAATAATTTTTGATATATGTTTGAATAATATGTACACATGTATCGTACAACCATGTAAGATACATACATGATTTAATTGAAGTGTGAAAAAATATTACTTCAATATATATATATATATATCAATAATAATCAAAAAAATTAAATATAAAACTAAACCACAATTTACATACACCCATATCCAATTAACGAATTAAAAATATAGACTTGGAATTCATACAACTATAAAACACACAATTGAAATATTTAAATAATTAGAGAACCTTAAAGAAAAAATTCTTAATGTTTAGAAATAATACCCATACATATATTTTCAGAAAGGTAAGGATTTGAAAATTAGAATTAAATTATTTATAACTAAATAAAACCCCTTACAATAGAATGAATTTAAAAATTGTTTTAATAAAAACATAATTCTTTACATGAAAATAAATTTAGAATTTGATTGACAAAAAAAATATTTAAAATATGAACACTAAAGTATTATCCTCATTTTATGATAATAAAACATTTCAAAAAAATAAATATATCGATATTATATTTTCAATTTGAAAAATTATAAATCATAATTTGAAAATTAAATGAATAATAGTATATCCCTTACTAGTTTTATTTGATGATGTAATTTTTTCTTCTTTACTTTCATTGAAGAATGCATTGAAACATTATCTCCCTATAACTCAAACATGATGTATATCTTATCCTCATAATTGGAAAATAAAAAGAAATGAGAACAAGACATCATCCCTCTACCTCACCAGACTTGATTATACAAAGAAAAAAAAAGAATAGGAAGAAAATACCATAACAGTGATGCTTATTTCATATAGTTAAGACTCTCATTTTAATGGAAAGCGTCACTATAAAACTATTATTGAGGCAGCAAAATAAATAATAGATATGATTCTGTTAAAATTAGGCACCTACTGATAATTTAATCAGCTACGACATTTGGTGCAGTATTAATTTGACCCTTTTAAACTATCAAGTTATTAAATACTATTTTTTGGTTAGGATATTTAAGATAAAGATAAAAATCAACAAGCTTATTTGTTAATAAATGAATAGAAGAAATTTTTGAATATAAATACAAAATCTTTAACATTAACAATTGGATGAAATAAAAATTCAAGATAACAATAAAAGGATGTTGGTAGGAATAAGTGGGAAATTAACAACTAGATTTTTCAGAAGATTTGGACACTAAATGTAATGTATGAAACCTTCTTATAGATATGAAAGATTTAAACTAGGAGGTGTTCTACAAGATCCATCAAATTTGAAAATGGTTCTCAAACCCCTTTGGAATTCTTTAGAAATCGAACCTCCTTTGGGATCGATTCTAACTCAGATCTAGCTCTGTACACCTCACTCAGATTCAATTTGCTTAGCCTCACCTCATACTGAAGAAAAATGAGTGCCTAACTCACTAGCATCATCCTCGACACATGAAGGATAATCCCTTTCCCTCTTCACAAAACCTTTTAACTTGATTTCATCTGCTCGACTTGAGTTCCTGGTGGAGAAACCCTCGGTCTGATGCACCCCACTATTATGGATTCCCATTTTTTCTTTCATTTATTTTTATTTTTTTTCAAAATCGATGATCATTTTGATTTAATTTTTTTAAATAATATATTTTTTTAAATAATGATAATATGTAACACCCCAAGCTTCCATGATATGCTTCTCTTTCAATAATACAGTAGCGTGTGTTGCACGCAAGTTCGAGATTCTAACACACCGCGACCAATCAAAATAGCCATTATGAATATTAATACCCACTTTTTGAAATTATATATATTTTATATTTCAAAATGGACCTCATTCTTGGATTCAAAATATCGAAATTAGCCTATGTTGAATTTTTGGGATTTTTCTGAGAACTTCCAATTTTTTATGAATTGTGAAAAATACTTAAAAACAACTTTTTTAATCAAAATAATTTATAGTGATAAATTATACTATTGAATGATTTTAAAGTATAAATAGAATATATTTTTACCATTTTATCCAATGGTGTTCATTATAATTAATTTCACTTTGAAATTGGACATAAACTATTGTCAATATTGTGATATATATTGTTTCTTAAAAACACACTATTTGTTGTGACATAAGGAATTAATTATTAAATTTATTAATTCAACTTATATGTTTGGAATTTTTTAAACTAGACATCATTTTTTAATTTGTAATATCAATTATAGCTTAAGGTGAAATTTTGGCATTGTTCTGAAAAACTTCAATTTTTGGTGAATAGTGAAACCACTAAGTGGTAGTTAAAAAAATGATTTTTCATTTAAATGAAACATAACCACTCCTTTATTTGATTTTCAAAAATCCTACATACATTGTTGTCATTAGGAAGTAAAATGTGGTTCAATGTGATTAAAATAATTTTTTGGTGAATAGAAAATTTTATGTTTAATTAATCGCGATTAAAGTTAATTAGTGAAAGTTTATGTAAAAATGATATTATAAAAATAATAAAATACCTTTAAACTTGTCTTACCCCTATTTTATGATTCATGGACGACTTATACAATCCATGGGTCAACATGGGGACTCCATGGAGCCACTTTGGTAGGAAAATGACATTAAAAACTTTCTATTTAATGTTAAAATAAAAATGTCACAAACATGAGTTGTTTTACTAAAATAATTTTTCAATGGGATTATACAAGTCATATTTTTTACTATAAATATTCATTAGAAATATAAAATGATTTCCTACATCATGATAGTTTTTTTATAATTTTTAGACATTAAATAAATTAAATTATTTATGACACCATGATGATGCAGCGATTACCTCATTAATAAACTATTTAAATAAAATGAAAAGATAATGTAGAATTTAAGACTTACACTTGTCAAAAACCTATTGGATGAGTATATTTCGACCCATTATCACCTTATCCTCAAAATATATAAGTGTGGGGCATTTATATTCCGAAACGCATTATATAATAAAGTGACATTTAATGACTTTCCAAGAGTGCCCCTCCTCTCCTCTTATAAAAGGCCCCCACCACTACCACTTTATTCACAATTTCAAGACATTTGGCTTCGCCAAACTCTACCCAAATACTATCCCAACATTCCTCTGTTACTCCTAGAATCCTCACTTTGGTCAGAAGTCTTCCCAAGGAAGCCTTTGGCTCAAATCAAAAAGAGTTACCCGATTTTAAGGTAATGTCTTCTCTAATGTTGTTTTGTTTTATTTTGCTTCTCCAACCCCCTAAAATCATTTTATTATTTTCTTTTGTAAAAAATCCAGTATATAAAATATACTAGGATTTTTTTTATGAGATGTATTTGATTTACACTTACACACACCTTCATCTAATGGTTAAAGAACATATTGTTTCTGTGGGTGGCGAAATAATGCCTCACGAAACGATGATTGTTCAATATTCTTTTAACACCTCTAATGGTGGCTATTTTGATGACACTATTTTCATATATGATATATATATAATTTTTATGTTTCCCTTATGCTTCTGTATTTCTCATTTATGGCATTCCTTTATGATTTCCATTATGGGTAAGCACGATAATTTCATTTTAGGATTTGCGGACTACCGCCCCCTCAAAGTGATTAGAATCGTTAATTCCATAGGTGGGATGTATATAGTATGGAGTAAATGATATTATATATGATATTAAACTGGAATTATAATTTAACTTTATTTAATTGTGACTTCATTCCATTAAATATGAAATAGAAATGAAAGCAGTGTTCTTGCGTATGTATGGCTTACCGTCTCCATGAACAGTGCATTTCATTTCTTACCTCTAAATGTTATGTAATATTATAAATTAATGTATACACGAGATATATATGATTTATAAGATATATAAATTATGAATATAATTATGGATATAATGGATATTTTACCACATGAACAACTTGTAATTTAAGAAGTTTATTTTTGGCTCAACTACCGAAGATCGACAAAACGACCGTTATTAACTTAAATAATTACATAATGTTCATAACATGGTAATAAGTGATATAAAAGGAATAATGAACTTGGAAAAGGTTCTTAAGCAACTATAGATTAACTGTAGTTTATCATTCAGGGGGTTAAGGAATGGTCGAGTCAATTCGGACACGAGGTAAGGGAATTTCTTACCCCAATTTCCATTCTTTGGTTTAATCTCCTACTTTCAAATTATGTCATGATATTATTTTGTCCTATCCTATATTTGTACATTATTTATGTGTAATTATAGTAAATACACATAATAGATCTATTTTACTTTAAAAATGATCTTTGTAAGGACGTTTTCTAAATCTTCTTTCATTGAGGCATATTTGGTTTTATACCCAACTTTCATTTATACGGTATATAAACCACTTTGACATTTACTTTTATTCAAAAGAAATCTTTTTATACGAAGTGTTTTTACTAAACGACAAAAGGAATGTTTTTTTCTTACGTATGTGGCGATAATGAATTCTCCACCGCCTTGACTATTATTTGAGTTTCGGCTTCCTCTAGAAGCCATAACATTTTTTAAAAGAAAAATAAATACCATGTTTTACTTTTCTTTTATTTTGGTATTGAAAATGGTTTTGATAAAGTTTTTATTATATCAATGTGTTGTGTTGATATCTTGTGATTGAAGTGTGGAAATCTTATGTTTCCATTATTCACGTTTTATGTGATACAATTATGTTATCGTTTATGATATGTTTAAACCTGTTTATATGAGGAATGCATTCGACTTAATAAGTGACAGGTGGATCCCGCTATAGTTCCTCGATGCATCAGAAGGCTCATGAGACAAAATATTGTCTTGGAATGAGGCCTTGACAAAATATTATTTGTAGTCTTGGCACGAGGCCTTGGCTACGTGGTTATGATAGTCTGGCATTATGCATTCCATCATTATTAAAGTGGTTATTGATATTGCATGTGATTATTCGACAAGTAGAATATCCATGTGAGTAAGTAAATGTTATTATTTAATTTAGTTTTTTCATATTATGATGAAGTTCAAGTTTAAAAAGGCTTTTGTTTTAGTTATACATTGCCTTAAATGTTAATGTTTATTTATGAAAGATTTCACAATATTGTTGTCCTTACTGATCATCTGAGCTCACCCCTATCAATGTTTTAATATTTTCCAGGATGTGAAGAAGTATTTTATGAATGACCTACAGGGATAGTCATAAAGGGATATTAGTGTAGACTATGAATACCATGCTATTGTAGTTTTTTTACATTATGATGTAATGAAATACTTATGAATGTATCTAGTGTTTCCAAGGCTACTAAACTAATCGGTCTTTCAAGACTTGATCTTTTGTGATCATGCCAATGTTACACAATAATGCACTGACTCTGGGTAACTAGGGTCGGGGCACTACAGTTGGTATCAAAGGCAGTTTAGTACTAACCTTGGAAGCTAGATTTAGATAAACTCTGATTAGAGCACATAGCCCAAAGATAGACTTTGAGGATTAGTATAGAAGAATATCCTAGAATTTTGGTATTATAGATATTTTGTGAGTTTTATGAGAAATACATCCCTGTCTAGATACGAGCAAGTAGAGGCGGCTCTGGCATTGATGTACCTAGGGGTAAAACCTGAAAACACCACTTTGAGCTAGACTCGAATGGGAACTGGTGCATGATAATGGGCCTTGCTACACTCTTGGTTATGACACTCCTGGGGGATAATCTTAGGATAATTCTAATTTCTATTACAAACCATTATGAAGGGTTTATGAGTATATACTTCCCCAAAGAATTTTTTTTATGATTAAAGTTCAATTTATGTTAAGTGTTTTACAAGTATAGAATTACGTATTTTAATTCATAAACTAATCTAGTTTATGCCATTGTTTAGAAATGGTGCCTAGTAGGAGGAATGGAAACCGTATAAATACATGCACTTTGTGTAGGTATTTCCCTCCTGCTCAAGATAATTAATGTGGACCTGGAGATACAACTGGTGCTGATCAACTTATTACCATACTGGGACAACTCACTCAGGTTATGAATAATAACCTTACTTATATGGAGCACCCTGATCCGCAACGTGGAGGATCAATGTTAGACCGCTTCATGAGGAAAAAAATGCCAACATTTAATGGGGGTAAAAATCCATTAGTATCTAAGCAATGGATAAACCCCTTAGAGAAAATATTCCATGCCTTGGGGAGTAGCGAAAGGGAGAATGTTGTCATGGCAGTCTGCCGCCTCACTGGAGATGCCGATCAATGGTGGTTGCTGATTCAAAACACAAAGGAAGATGAAGAAGTATCAATTATGGAATGGAGGGGTTTTAAGGGAATTTTCTTAGAAAAATACTTACAACATGACCATCGATCAGATATGGAAAGGCAATTTCTGAGTCTGAGACAAAAGGAGGATGAGAATGTAGCAAAGTATGAAGCTAAATTTACAAGGTTAGCGAGGCATGCATCGGATTATATATGTAACCAATTAGTAATATTGATCGTTTCTTTGATGGGTTAAAAGCATTTATCCATTGAGCTTTACTCTCACAATCTTTCTCAACATACAATGATATATTCTCGTGTGCTATCAAGATAGAAACAAAATTCTTTAAGTCTTATGACAACAAAGTAAAGCAAGAGAAGAAGAGAATGGTGGAATAAGAGACAGAGAAAGGGAAAAAGGGAAAGAAGGATTTTCCATTATGTGATAATTGTGGGAAGAATCACCCCGGTACATGCCTAAATGGAATGAGCTTTTTTTATAAATGTTGAGAAAAGGGTCACCAGGATCGTGATTGCATGGGAAAGAAAGAGGCTACCAATGTTGAATGCTACAATTGTAGGGAAATGGGTAATTATGTAAATGAATGTCCAAAGCATCAGGGAAACTTACCCTAGAAAAGTCCAAGGGATCAAGGCCAATCTTATGATGTTACTACAGTTGAAGTGGAATAATTAATGTGTTGGTGCTTTTGGACTAAAGGATTACATTCTGGTTATAAGAATAATGTGATATATATAAGGATTGCACTGTAGTACTTGTTGTTTTCATTAAGGTTTTAATATGATGAAGGTAATCATATTTTTAGTATGTGACAATAAGAGAAACTTTACTTTATTTGGGGAATCTGATGTTACAATTGATTTTGAAATTTAGAGACCTTATAGAGAAAGTCTGGACAGAATTATTTTGGATAACTATAAAGGTTGGAATGGATTAAGTTGAACTTTGGATGGTATTGTTTAAGGTTAAAACATTTCTGAAGATTATTTTTGTAATATTATAATACTATAGTTTTAGGAAAAGGACAACCTACAGGTTGGGGGTTAGCATGTCGCGTCGGACAAAGCTACAGGAATCAAACCCACAACCATAGTGCGGCAGACCTTTATTATATACCACTAGCCTACAGGATGTCCCTGGTTATTACAAAACAGTTTTCCTAATCAAAATGGTAAGTGTTAATATTTAGAACCATGTACGAATAGGATAAATATAATATTTTTTAATTCTAATATCTTTTTAATTGAAGGATTGGTTTGTGGTAAACATTTATTAAAGAATGAAAGTCTACATGACAAGCATGTATATTTCCATACATTCTTATTAAATCCCCTAAATAAATTCCACAAATTTATGAAGGGTAACTTAAAACAAAAATGTTGTCGGTTAACTTTTCCTACTGGGGAATCAATGATCATTTAACCAATCAGATGTTTTTGATTTTCTTGTAGTTAAAATTTCTCCTAATCTTGTTTTCTATAACTCTCCATCAGACCTTGATGGTTTGTTTCTCCTCTATATCCATATTTTCATAGAATCCTAGTATGGGCTATCTTGGGTGACCTTTGTACTTCTCTCTCTTTCTTTTAAAGTTATATTTCTATTAACCCTATTTCCAATGTGGGTTTTCCACAAAGGTATTTTCTATTTTCAACCTTTTGTTTTAAAAGGAAAATTTTAAATTGTGAGGACAAAATTTATTGAAGGAGGTGAGAATGTAACACCCCAAGCATCCATGATACGCTTCTCTTTTAATAATACAATAGCGTGTGTTGCACGCAAGTTCGAGATTCTAACACACCGCGGCCATTAAAAATATCCATTATGAATAGTAATACCCACTTTTTGAAATTATATATATTTTATATTTCAAAATGGACCTCATTTTTTGATTTGAAATAGAAAAATTAGCCTATGTTGAATTTTTGGAATTTTTCTGAGAACTTCCAATTTTTTATGAATAGTGAAAAATACTTAAAAACAAATATTTTAATAAAAATAATTCTTTGTGAGAAATTATACTATTTAGTGGTTTTATATTATAAATAGAATGTACTTATACCAGTTTATAGAATGGTGTACATTATAATTAATTTTACATTGAAATTGGACATAAACTATTGTCAGTCTTTTGATATATATTGTTTCTTAAAAACATGCTATTTTTTGTGACAGTGAGAATTAATTATAAAATTAATTAATGAAACTTATATTTTTTTATTTTTTTAAAATAGAAATCATTTTTGAATTCAGAATATCAATTATATCTTAGGGTGAAATTTAGGCATTGTTCAGAAAAACTTCAATTTTTTATGAATAGTGAAACCACTAAGTGGTAGTTAAAAAACTGATTTATAATTTAAATGAAACATTACCACTTATTTGACTTGATTTTTAAAAATCCAACAGACATGGTTGTCATTAGGAAGTAAAATTTGGTTCAATGTGATTAAAATAATTTTTTGGTGAATAGTAACTTTTAAGTTTAATTAATCGCGACTAAAGGTAATTAGTGAAATTTAAAGTAAAAATGATATTATAAAAATATGAAAATACCTTTACACTTATCCTACCCCTATTTTATGAGTCACGAAAGACCAAGAAAATCCATGGGTCAACTTGGGGACCCTATGAATCCACTTTTGTAGGAAAATGACATTAAAACTTTTTATTTAATGTTAAAATAAAAATGTCTCAAACATGAGTTGTTTTACTAAAAAAAATTTAAATGGGGTTATACAAGTCATATTTTTTACTATAAATATTAATTATAAATCTAAAACGATTTCCTACATCATAATAGTTTTTTTATAATTTTTAGACATTAAATAAATTAAATTATTTATGACACCATAGTGATGCAGCGATTACCTCATTAATTAACAATTTAAATAAAATGAAAAGATAATGTAAAATATAAGAATTAAACTTGTCAAGAACCGATAGGATGAGTATATTTAGAACCTTTATCACCTTATCCTCGAAATATATAAGTGTGGGACCTTTAGAATCTGAAACTCATTATATAATAAAGTGACATTTCATGACTTTCCAAGAGTGCCCCTCCTCTACCCTTATAAAAGGCCCCCACCACTACAACCTTATTCACAATTTAAAGCCATTTGGATCATCCAAAATCTGCCCAAATACTCTCTAAACTTCCCTATCTTACTCCGAGAAGCCTAACTTTTGTCAGAAGTCTTCCCAAGGAATCCTTTGTCTCAAATCAAAAAGAGTTACCCGATTTTAAGTTAATGTCTTCTATAATGTTATTTTGTTTTATTTTGCTTCTCAAACCCCCTAAACTCTTTTTATTATTTTATTTTATAACAACACTAGTATCATAAATATACTAGGATGTTTTTATGAGAAAGATTTTATTTACACTTACGAACACCTTTGTTTAATGGTTAAAGAACATATTGTTTCTGTGGGTGGTGAAATACTGCCTCACGAAATGATTATTGTTCAATATTATTTTAACAACTCTAATGGTGGCCATTTTTATGACACAATTTTCATATATGATATATATATATTATATTTATGTTTTCCATATGCTTCTGTATTTCTCATTTATGGCATACCTTTATGATTTCCATTATGGGTAAACGCGATAATTTCATTTTAGGAAGTGCGGACTACCGCCCCCTCAAAGTGATTTGAATCGATAATGCCATATGTGGGATGTATAAATTATGGAGTAAATGATATTATATATGATATTATACTGAAATTATAATATACCTTTTATACTTTTGTGACTTCATTCCATTAAATATGAAATAGAAATGAAAGCAGCGTTCTTGTGTACGTACGACTTACTGTCTCCATGAACAGTGCATTTCATTTCTTACACCTAAATGTTATGTAATATTATAAATGAATGTATATAGTGGATATATATGATTTATATGATATATAAATCGTGAATATAATTATGGATATAATGGATATTTTACCACATGAACAACTTGTAATTTTAAGAAGTTTATTTTTGACTCAAGTACCAAAGATTGACAAAACGACCATTATTAACATAAATAATTACATAATGTTCATAACAGGGTAATAAGTGATATAAAAGGAATAAAAAACTTGAAAAAGTTTCTTAAGAAACTATAAATTAACTCTAGTTTATTATTCCGGAGGTTAAAGAACGGTCGAGTCAAGTCGGACATGAGGTAAGGGAATTTCTTAACCCAATTTCGATTCTTTGGGTTAATCTCCTACTTTCAAATTATGTCATGATATTATTATGTACTATCCTATATTTGTACTTTATTTATGTGTAATTATATTAAATACACATAATAGATCTATTTTATTTTAAAATTGATCTTTGTAAGGACTTTGTCTCAATCTCCTTTCATTGAGGCATATTTGGTTTTATACACAACTTTCATTTATACGGTATATACACCCCTTTGACTTTTACTTTTATTTAAAATGAATCTTTTTATACGAAGAGTTTTTACTAAATGACAAAAGGAATGTTTTTTTATTACATATGTGGCGACAATGACATCTCCACCACCATGACTATTATTTGAGTTTCAGCTTCCTCTATAATCCATAACATTTTTTAAAAGAAAAATAAATACAATGTTTTACTTTTCTTTTATTTTGGTATTGAAAATAGTTTTGATAAAGATTTTATTATATCAATGTGTTGTATTGATATCTTGTGATTGAAGTGTGGAAATTTTATGTTTCCTTTATGCACGTTTTATGTGATACAATTATGTTATGGTTTATGATATGTTTAAACCTGTTCATATGAGGAATGCATTGGACTTAATAAGTGATGGGTGGAGCCCGCTATAGCTCCTCGATGCATTAGCAGGTCTCATGAGACAAACTAGTGTCTTGGCACGTGGCCTTGACAAAATGATATTTTTAGTATTGGCACGAGGCCTTGGCTACATGGTTATGATAGTCTGGCATTATGCATTCTATCATTATGAAAGTGGTTATTGATATTTCATGTGATTATTTGACTAGTAGAATATCCATGTGAGTAAGTAAATGGAATTATTTAATTTTATTTTTCCCATATTATGCTGAAGTTCAAGTTTGAAAAGGCTTTTGTTTTCGTTATACATTTCTTTAAATGATAATGTTTATTTATGAATGCTTCTGCAATATTGTTATCCTTACTGAGTATCTGAGCTCACCCCTTTCAATGTTTTAATATTATCCTGGATGTGAAGAAGTATTTTATGAATGACCTGCATGTATAGTCAGAAAGGGATATGAGTGTGGACTATGAAGACCATGTTATTGTAGTTTTTTTACTTTATGCTGTAATGAAAGACTTATGAATGTATCTAGTGTTTTCAAGGGTACTAAACTAATCTGTCTTTAGAGACATGATCTTTTGTGATCATGCCAATGTTACGCAATAATGCACTGACTCTGGGTAACTAGGGTCGGGGCGCTAGATAATATATATTTAATATTGTAATTATGAAATAATAATATTTAAAATTTTATGATAAAATTTATTTCATATAAAAAATAATATTCATATATTTTTTTAAAATTATCTTATAATTAATAATTTAGATCTATTCAATAATTTTCATAATTATCATTCTAATTTAATTTATTTTACAAGTATGGATTTTATATTTTGGTTAAATATAATTCTAATCATAATTTATAATTATAAAATAAATTCATAAATATATGTTACATTGAAAATAATAAAAAGGATCTTTTAAATAAAAGTTATTTCTTTTAATTATTATTATTAATCTTGTTATTTTTTTTATTTACATAATTTTTTAATTATATATATATATTACATTAATTTAATTCAAATCTTCATAAAAAAATATTTATAATTAAAAATATTAATTTAATGGAAATATAATTTTCATAAAAGAATGAAATAATTTAAAGTTATATTATATAATTTTAAATATTTAACTTAAAAAATCAAATTTTGGGTCGATTATAATTTAAAAAATTTAATAAAATAATTATTACTAATATATTATATTATATTATGTTACAATCCCCCCCTTAAATTAATTTCTCCCTCAAAATTCATTCGTTAGACTTGAAAAAATTCTGAATTTTCCATCTTCAGAATTAAGAAAAACTATGATTTCTAAATGGACTTAATTAACTAATAAAAATTATAATATGTAGATTTTATTTTTTATAAAAAAACAACATAAAATCTCCATAGTTGTCTGGAATCACCCTATGATACCAATTGTAATTCCTTGATTCTGCGCTTCTAAACTCGGTGCTTAAAACATGATATTTATTTTTTAATAAAAGACTACTGAAAAATACACAATGCTTTAAACAATAGAGGACCTTTTTTGTTATTGGTTTTGAATAATTAGACTGTACCTTTTATTTATCGGATTTTAACCAAAATTGAAACATATTCATGCTATTCTTCCATGTGTGTTAACTCCCAAAATGATTACATCTCAATTTGAAATTCTATAAAACCTGTGAAAAACATTTAAAATAATGGGATGAGCATTCAATTTCCTAGTATGGAGTTTTATAATCACTGAAATAACCTTTAGGAAATAGTTCATTAAAAATTACATCCATTAGTGTCTCTAAAATAAACGTTTAAAAATAATTTTCGAAATACCTTTTGACTACTTAATTGAGATTACCTATGCTTTAAAATATTATACTAATTTTGAAATTACTTTTGTACAAAAATAGATTTTAATATAATAAAGTGATTTTTAGAAAACATTAAACAATATTTTGAATACAAAAACATAGGATTTGGAACATTGAAGGTGATCTTGGGCCTACGTAGTTTCTAAGGGATGGGTTCACTTCCCAATTCCGTACCATATTTAAAACATTCAAGTTCCATATTTTATAAAAATATTTTAAGCTTGATTTACTTATAAAAAATTTAATTGGTGTTTTTTATTTTGAAAACATTTCACTTCATTAAAATTCACATTCAATTTTATATTTATATATAATAATATATATACATAAATATAGGAACATTCATTGCATATCCCTTGAGAGTTTGGTTACAACCAAAACTCATGACACTTACCCTTTTCATAAACATCCATAAACTTCATAAAATGTTACTACTTCACCCATTTTAAAAACTCAATCTTGAATAAAAAATTAAAAGAGATATTTTTTAAATTTATTTTATACTTGAAATAATGACATGAATGAATAAAATAAAAACAATTTGACACATATAATTTTGTCTTCTTGAAATTAATCAATTTTGAAAGATAATTATGTGCCACACATAAAATTATCAAAGTATAATTTCTTTATTAATCTTTTAATGGATCTATTTATATATTTATATAAAATTTTAAGACCGTAACATTAAGTGTATATATATATATACATGAAATTAGAATTTTATCTTGAATGTTGAATAATTCATTTTTTATATATGTTTCAATAATATGTACACATATATCATACACCCATGTATGATACTCACATGACTTAATAGAAGTGTGAAAAAATATTACTTCAATATATATTTATATATGTATATATGTAGAAAGCATAGACCTAAAAATTAATTATAAAACTAAAAAAAATTTGCATACACTCATATTCAATAAAGGATTTAAAAATATAGAATTTGAATTGATACAAGTATAAAACACATAATCGAAATATTTAAATACTTAGAAAACCTAGAAGAAAAAATTATTGATGTTTAGAAATAATACCCATACATATATTTTGAGAAGTATAAGAATTTGAAAATTAGAAATAAATGATTTTAACCCAAATAAAATTCTTTAATTTAAAAAATAGTTTTAATAAAAATATAACTCTTTACATGAACTTAAATTTGTACATGAATTCATAAATAAACATAAGTCTCTAAAATCTGAACACTAATGTATAAACCAACATTAATAATAATCAAATTGGTCTTAAAAATAAATAGATAGATAATCTATTTTAAATTTAATAAATTATAAATCATAATTTGAAAATACAATGAATAACAGTATATCCCTTACCATTTTTATGTAGAGATGAAATTTTATATTCTTTATCTTGTTTGCTGATTGCAATCAAACATTATCTCCCTATATCTCAATCATGGAACATATCATATCATTATAATTGGAAACATATAGAAATGAGAACGTGACTTCACACCAATGCCTTGCTAGACATGATCATACTAAGAAACAATAATGAAGTGTAAGAAAATTCCATGGCAATGATTCTTATTTCTTTTAGTTGAGAATCTCATTTTAAAGACATAGTGTCACTCTAAAAATATTATTGGGAAGACACAACAGACAATATATATGCTTAGTGTTACAGTCAGGGACCTACTGAGAATTTAATTAGCTACAATTTTTGGTGGAGTATTAATTTTAAACTTAAAAACTATAAAGTTGTTAAGTATAATTTTCTTGATAATGTTATGGTATTTAAGATATAAAAAAATCCATAAGATTCTTTGTCAAGTAATGAAAAATATAAATTTTTTGAAAAATTATACACAAAACATTAACATTAACTATTGAATGAAAAAAATTTAAGATAATCATAAATAAATACTGGTAGGTAGAAGTGGACAATTAATAACCGAATTTTGTGGAATATTTGGACACCAAAATTAAATGCATGAAACCTACTTACAGATCTACACAATTCTAACTAGGAGGTCATTAACAAGATCCATCTTATTTGGAAACGGTGCTTGAACACCTTTAGTGTTTTTTGGAAATAAAACCACATTTGGGCTTGACTCGAACTCATATCTAGATATGTACACCTCACTCGACTTCATCTTACTCGGCCTCACCTCCTTCCATAGATGAACTTGTGCCCCACTCACCAGTGTTGGCTTAGACTCACAAAGGTGAATACCTTTCCCTCTACCCAACACCTTTGAACCAGATTTCATCTATTCAGCTCGAGCTCATGACAGAGAAACCCTCAGTCTAATGCACCACACTATTATGGATTCCAATTATTCTTTCTTGATTTTGCATTTTCTTAAAAAATTGACTATAATTTTTATTTAACAGTATTTCAAATAATATATTGTTTTAAAAATTATAATTATAATATATATTTAATATTTTATTTTTGAAATAATAATTTTTCAAATTTTATAATAAAATTTATATTATATTAAAAATAATACACATACATATATTTTAGTTTAATTATCTTATAATTTGTAATTTAGATTCATTCAATAATTTTTATATTTATCATTTAATTTAATTTCTTTTATAAATAATGAACTTATATTTTATTTAAATAAAATTCTAAACATAATTTATAGTTATAAGAAAATTCTTAAATATATATATTACATTTAAAGAAATAATAAGATTATTTTATGTAAAAGAAAATTTCTTTAAATTTTTTTACTAATCTTGTTATTTGTTTACCTTTACATAAAAAAATTAATTTACAATATATATAATTTAGACTAATTTAATTCAAAAAAATTAAAAAAATATTTATAATTAAAAATATTAATTTAATGAAAATTTAATTTTCATAAATGTATGACACAATTTAAAGAAATATTATGCAATTTTAAATATTTAAATTAATAAATCAATGTTTGTTTTGATTATAATTTAATCAATTTAATAAAATAATTATTATTAATCTCTTAATTTTTAGGATGTTACAAAATTATTTATAAAATAATATTTAACAGAAAGTAAAAAATATTTCGGGCTTACATTATTTATATTATTAACATTTTAGAAAGAAATAAAAAATTAATCAAATTGTCTTCTTATACCTATAATTTTAAATAAAATGAAATTTATAAACATAATACACATTATATAAAAATAGTTTTTATTGAAAAATATTAATATATGCAAAACATTTAATATTAAAACATAATTTTTAATAATGGTTTTGGATTATATTAAAAATACGTTAATTTATTGAATATATTAGTTTATTTGCATTTAAGATATAAAAATACTATCTATTAAAATAAAAAGTAATATTTTATAATGCCAATAAAATCTTACTATGATGACACAAAATAAATTAGTTTCATAAATTTTTTTTATTAAAAATAATTCTTTTATTTTATATGAAAAATACCTAAATAAAAAAATTGTTATTTGGATTTATTGGGATGTTACATTATCTCATTTTATTTACCAAATTTTTCTGTTTAGCTAATATTGTGAGGAAATTTTAAAGAGTGTAACCATCCAGCTTATATCTTATACAAACCTTCCTATCTTCTAGTAATCTATACTTTTGAGGTAACTTCTATTGAACGTATACTTCTTCATCAAATATTTCTTCCACCATTCAAATCTCCATGTGTCTTTCTCATATTGATTGATTTCTTTCTTATGATTCCTTCTAGTTACTTGAATTTTCATGGAAAATTTTCTATTTTCTATAAAGTGTAATTTTCTTACAAATAAGTATAATCTTTTCTTGGATATGACATATTTCAAAAATTTCTTCTTAGGTGCAACCATCTTTTTAGTTTCAAATTGTTTACACCTCAAGGTGGAGTTACATTCTATCTTCCTTTAATCTTATTTTTGGTTTTATGGACTCCTTAAATTAGTGTTATCTGAGTTAAAATTGATACAATTAATCCAAAAATATTCATCAAATAACCAATTCTTTCAAAATATCCACCCAAATTTTCAACATTTTAAAATCTATTTGATGTTAATGTATATTTCTTATTCTATGTGGATTATGAGTGTTTAACTGAATTTCCTAAAAATTTCATTTTTCTACCTTCAATGTTTATATTATTTTTTTTCACGAACGTCAGAATATTATTTCAATAATAAATATCCCTGAGTTCAAACATTCCAAAACCCCAATAATGTAGGATAAACCTTGAATCCTTTTGTTATGTCAATTTTTTACTGGTGGAGTGTTCTTATGAAACTTATTTACCCCATGTACTTTTTGGGATACTTATTACTTTAATTTTTTCTTTCACAATTAATAAAGTGGTTGGTTTTTATATAAAATTATTCACCTATATTTTTTGGTACATAAATTATAACCTACACTATTAAAAGGGTAAGAATTAGTTCAATTTTTTCTATAACATAGTTTGAATTATTATTTTTTGTCTTAGCAGAAGATGATACTTATGATTTAATCATATTTTTCTTACTGCTATATTGAGACTTTCTAGAAGTAATACTCTATTTAGTAATATAAATAGTGACTCTTCTATTAGATTTATGGTAAGATTCAATTTGAGTGGATTTTAGGATTTCTAATTTTATTCCCAACTCAATAAAGTTCAAATTGAATGTGTTCTTCTAGTTTTCAAGGACCATTAATTTCTCTTCACATTCTTCTTTTACCTTCCTAAAATTTTCATCATAGTTCTTAATATATTCTTGAAAATAATTTTCATTATCTTTAATTCTTTTTTCTTTTTTCTATATCGAAGAATTCGTGGGATTTATAGTTTATTTCATTCCATGGAATACATCTGTTTTTTTAAAGTGATATATATATCATACAAACATTCATATTAAATTTTTCTTTGATTAGATTTTTTATTACAAGGTATCATTTATTATTCCTTGTCTTTCTCAAGTTTAATTAGAGTCTTACACTTATGTAAATTACAACCTAATTCCTATTCCATTCCATTGGATTTATGTTCTAACAATGTGATTTCAACCTACTTTCCCATAATATATGCATGTATATAAGTAATAACTTATACATGTAAATGTTTAATGTAAACCAGAATTTCAGAATGAAAATATTCAATATTTTAAATTGATTCATTGTCTTTATAGCTTGAACAATAATATTCTACAGTAGATTTTATTCTAAATGATTTTTAATTCACTCACATTAACATCTGATAGTGGTATATTCTCCCATTATTGATTTTTATGAGATTAACTTCAACTTATTTTGAGATTCATTCTACTTTCAGTTCATCACGGTTTTGGTCAAAACCTACATATTTTTACAACCATGTATGGATTCTATTTTCATTACCTCATGTGTGACTTACTTATCTTATTTTGGATTTTTTTTATCTTCAAGAATGTCCCACTTTATGTAAAGTAATGAAAAACACTGAGAACAAAAACATGTATATCCAAATAGAGGGAAACATCCCTTTGATATCAATTGATATTCACATGGGATCATGTAGTCACTTGGGGGGGGGGAGAATTTTTGGTGAACAATTTTTACCAATTTAGTTCATCTTAAATTATTAATTTCTTTATTTTGATTGAACCAATATCATAAATTATGTAGTATGGATATTTATAAATATTAGCTCACTATTTTTCCCTTATGTTATAAGGATAATGTAATGTAAATAGAACATTAGGATTTTTATAAGGTTCTTCCTCAATGTGGGAACCTACTCATTTATGTGTTGACTCTCATTGATTCATAAATTTTCTAATATAATATCCCTCACAAATTACATGTGTTGTAGGATAAAAACACCCTTAACCTTAATGCTTCATAATATAATGAAATTAGATGATATTTATTCTATGTTTTTATAGAATCCAACATATTGACTAGAAAGGAGTGGTTTATATTAGAACCACCTCTCTTCAAGGATTATCTTCAAGCTATTTCATTGATGGATCTTTGATCGCCAGATGAACTTCTGCAATACTCAACATACACGTTAGCCCGATTCACGCTTTCAGAAGAATAGAATTATGGAACTCTCACCTAATCACTCTTCAACTTAAATAACTTCTACATGTTATAACTTGAGGTTAATTTATATTTCCTCCTTATCTTGAATATTTGGAGAACTCAATCTATACTTAGGATCTTCATGTTCTTATATTCTCAACTCTTTGACCCTTCTGGCCTTCTGATGGAAGTTATTGGTTGGCTGATTCCTATCCCTTTTATTATTTATTATATTAATAGATCTCTCAATTATTATTTATCATTATAATTCACTCATGTGTTTTACCCCTTTATATATCCAAGATTCCCATGATAAATGTGGGGAATAGATATTTTTCAATTTAAAATTCCCACCCTATTAACTCTTGAATTGACCGCCTATAATATTTTTTAAAGATGTCAGGATTTGACATCACGATAGTTCTCAACAAAAATGGATTCAATAATATTAAAATATAAATAATATTTCATCTTGATTCATGAAATTTCTTTCCATGAATATTTCACTTTTTATATCCATCTCAACATCATTATAATGTTTGACTTTACAACAATGTAATGTCCTAGAATCTTACAATAAATGTTATTCTGATGCAATCAATATTTTATATCTAGTTATTCCTTTACCCTAACTCAATATTCAATAAAATTTAGTACTTTGAACATTCTACAGAATAATTCATGTTCATTCGAACATACCACGTGTTTGTCAAAGGATGTTTTCATCACTTTAATTTGTAAGGGACTGTTTAAGAAGATAAACTATGGGCCATTATTTTTGTGGTGAAGAATCCTATCTACAAAAATTGGAATTTTATATGGGTTGAATATAATTTTGATATTGCAATTAATTCTCTCAAATCACATTCAAGGGATGTACCACATAAGGTTCTACCTCATGGGATTAGCTTTCTCAACAAAATAAGGTGACTTAATCTTGTGGTGACCCATGTTTATAGAGAGGACAACCAGGATGTCATTGTTTTGTTAAATAGATATATCATAAATATGAGTACCATGTGGTTATTTAGAATACTTTAACACGATGCAAAGTTTGTGGTGGATGACATGAGAGTAGTGGCGCACTCTCATCTTTGTAAAAACCCCTAGTAATTCCCTTATGTACTTTTACATTTATTTTTAATTTTTAGGGGTAGTATGTCTGGACCTAGTATTTTTGAGTATTGGATTAAAACTTCTTCTTCTAATTTAATCAACCCTTTAAAATATTGATTGACTTATCCTCCAGTACCTAATATTCTAACTTTATTATTATCTAGATTCAACTTAACTTCATTCATTAGTTTCCTCTTTTGATTATCCCAACTCTTGATCATCATTCTGATTGATTCAAACTTCATCATCTGATTCATCTTTCTAGATATTTTTTTCAATAAATTCCTAATTATGTATTTAATTGGGATCGATCTTCTGAAAATCCTAAGCCTAGAAATCTTTTAAGGAACCTCCTCATTATCATGGAGCATTATTATACCTTTTGATAATTCTATATTTATGTTAACTTAAAATATCTATGATTCTTTACATGAATCCTCAACATCTAGTGAGGAAGAATTTATTAAATCCTAACATTGAATTTATAAACTCAACCTAGCTTGGATCACTATTAGTCTTTAAATAAATGAATTTTATCCTAATGAATGAAGATCATAACATAAAATGACTTGGTAATTCTAAAACCTTTAGTTGTTTGAGTTTCTCATCTTATGATTATAGATACTTGTAACTTTATATTGTACCAACGCCAATATTTATCTTTGTTAAACTCATATAACTCCTTACATAATCTCATTTTGGAAATTCTTTTGGAATTTCAAATACATTAGTAGTTTGTGTTTCATAACGTTGTCTGTAGTATAATACTCTTGATATCATCCAACATATTTTTTTCAACATATCTTCTAATAGAGCCACATTTTTTAATTTTCCATATTAATCGAAGAAAATACCTTTGAAATATTAATGTAAAATATCATTCTCATAAATAAACCATAGGGATTTTTAAGTTCTTTAGTGTGGTTCATCTATTCGATTATCATAGTTTATCTGGAATTAACTCAAACCTTCAATCTATTCTTTGATGTCTCCAATCTCCCCACGAGCTAGAACTTACTTCTTCAACTCCAAATGATTTTGATAGTGCGTCTTCATTATTTAAAACTAGTCATAAATATATATTTTTTGTTTATATTAATCAATAATCTCATCTAAATATATGATTCTAGATATAAAAATTACCTTATATTTCTCATTTATGAATCAACAACACTTAACTCAAATTTTCATTATTAATTATAAAGACATGAGTTCCTCTTAATATCCAATAATAGGATTAAATCTTCTAGAATTTAAAGCTTCATCTAAATTTTTTATTACTCTAATTGTTAATCTATATGTAATATGATCTTTGACTGTATTTTCATCTATAAAATCCATAGTAAACTTATTATCCTTCAACTTACTCATTGAATTTTTCACAAACTATTGATAACAAATACAATATATCATCATCATCATCATTCAATGTGAACATCACCTTCCTTTTTAATGTTTTGGATTACTTAAAAAAATTTCCTACCACATAGTTTTCATATAGTGAAAACTATGATATAAGGTATATAGTTTATGACAAAGTTCTTTACATAGCTAGCACATGGTTTGTCCAAAAGTTCTACCAAATTGTAGGAATTACCTTTTTGTTTAATGTTAGAATTTCTTAAATAATCCTCTTATGAATTAAATAGTAAAGGGGGTCCTTTATTACATAAATAATTCAATGCACTCCAATATTGAACCTAACTATAGATACCTAATTTTGTTCCCTTTATTATTGACTGTTTTACTTTGGGTTCAAGAGATGCCCATAACGTTTCAACCCTATTTCACATCTCTTTCCTCCTATTCCTTGTTTATTATTCTTTATCATGCTCTAGTTCATCTCACTAAAATCTCAAGGTGATAAGTGATCTTATGTTTTTGATTTTGGCGGTTTAGTGTGAAAAAATTATTCCTCAAGCCCATCTAATTCTTTATTTTGGGTTTTTGTGTCATCTACTCTTGCTTGAGGTTGGTGCTTCCATGAATATTCATTTCTTTGACACACCGTGAGATTCTTGGGTATTATAAAATGGGGTTCCTTAAAATATTTCATGTATTATGAATTGTAGTGAATTATTATAAAATCATTAATGTATTTATTGGATTTTAATATAGGGTACATATAAATTTTAGTTTACAATGTTTTTTATAAAAGGGATATGCCCACCATTTTGTTGATAAAATGATTAGGAGGGATTTCACAGGATATTTGGATATTATAAATTTTGTTTTTTATTATAATATTATTTCATGTAGTTTCATTTTGTGTTTGAGGTGTGATATGGTTTTTTATCAAATTTTGATGGGTTTACTTTGAAAAAACATGTCATATTCATATGTGATCCCTTTATATGGTTTTCCTTATATCAATACACATTATTTGGATAATTGAATATTATATGAAATAATATTTTATTCAACTTTGAACTCTTATTATTTAAAATTAGATTTTCAAGGATGTTACATGAATTTGAAAAAATTGCTTTGAAAAGGTGTTATAAAATATAATGGATTTGGAAATGGGTGTCAAGGTAATTTTGAGAATATATTACTAGTTTAAAATAAAAGGATTGGTTGAAACCTTTTAAAGTTTTTTATCAAATGATTTACACCCTCAATAGAATCCCTAAATCCTTATTATATGTGTGATCTTTTAACTGTCTATAATTGTGATGTTTGTATGTATAACCTAGAGGGGTTTTTCATTATAGTATGAATGGAGGTTGTATGTGGACATGAATATGTGACATATTAATTGTGATTTATATTTGATAAATGTCACCCCACATATTATCTCTATCATTTTGGGAATCCAAGGTTTCTTAGTAAGTGATTGAGAGACATGCACTCTCTTCTCAATATAAGGATGACTAGATTACCCTTGGTATAGGATATTCCTTTGACTTGGGGGAGTTCCACCAATGAGTCTATGTTTTAGAATCCAAGACGTTATTGTCAAAGGATGTGTAGATAGGATGGGGAATGGTTCATCTCAAGAACATATAGGAAAATCTCATAGGACACTAAGGAATATATAGTGATTATCTATTCTATATTGTTTTCTATTTCCTATAATTTTATTATTACTATGCCATGTTATTATTATTTTTCTCAGTCATGAAATTTTCATATATTTATTATTATATTATCATTCTTACATAATTAAGTAATTTACTAATACTTATATTTTATTATTTTCTATGTACCTAGCTTTTGTTTCTATTTAATTTATGTATCTAAATAATTATTTTTTCTTATTTAGTAGATGCTTTTATTTATTAATTTCAGGTTATTTTTGGTGTAGTTTATTAAAAATTATTTAATAAATGGATATCTCAAATACATGTTTTAAATAGTTTATTTAAATAATTTTTTAACATTTCCTAAAGCTTGTTCTATGTTTCAAATAGTGATTTAAAAAAAATTATGAGTTATTTTTCTTAAAATAATTAAAACCTTATTTTAAAATATATAATTTAAAACTATAATTTATGGTTTTTTTTCAAAAATTAAAACATTCATACTGTTTGGTGTAATCCCAGTTGGATATTTTGTATCCTATCCTACACAAACCTTTCAGTACTTTTAGACCAAGTAGATTTTTATTAGTTCATGTTTGGGTATCGAGGAGTTCCTCAATAGACCCCATTTTTTGGGAAAAATTGGGTGTTGTATTTGAGTTTATTTTTGGTGGGCGAACATAGAGATACATAGAGATCATATATTGAGGTTTTAGTACTATTTAGAATTGTTTATGAATCATCGAATCTAACTATTCTAGTATTTTGGTTGTTGTTTCAGTTTTTTTGTATTTATCATAACTGGGATATTTATTATTCGGTGATTTTTTGGTTTTATATTTATTTTAAATTATTTATTTCATTTATCATGAACTCCTAATGTATGGATGCCTCATGAATTTTTTTGGAATAATTATTCTATATAATTAATATTATTTATTGGGTTAAATTATTACCCATTGCATATGTTTTTATTTCTTGACACTAGTTTCTATCTTTTGAAGATGAAGAATACATTTTAGGAATTCCACGGGCAAGATTGAGTACCTCATTGAGGGTTAAACAACATTGGTTCCTGAGAAAATGGCATCAACGTTCCCTTGTTATTTGGGTAGTAGTGGTTGATCCGAGTTAAGAAAATAAGAACTCAATAGGTGGGATTGACGATAGTCTACTTAACTCATTAACATTCCTATACTTCAGTTACCATGAAAATTTGGGTTATAATTATTTGTTTTTAAGGATCATATATTTATTTTTGGTATTTTTTGATTAATATTAGTTGTTTTTAAGGTTAGGTTGAATATATATGGATTGTTTGAAGGTTTTTAGGATTAAGTAGTGAAAATGAAGGAATAACTAAAGGAAAAAAGTTGTCCCATGTGATCTTGAAAACTATATTAAGCCCAAAAACATGGTTTTATTTTTTATTAAAGTGAAAAATGAAAAGTTTTCTCATTGTATGAAAAACCATGTGGCCAAACCGGGCACAATCACTTCCCCCCTTGAAAAGTTTCTCATGAATTCCAGTTCATTTATATTATCTTTAGATCTTATGTTAGTGTTATTTAAGATGAATTAAGTAGAGTATTTATGGTGAACTAATATTTTTCAAATTATTTTATATGTGGTTTAATAATGGAAACTTGGGTTTTAAATAAATTTGATGTTTTATTTTTGAAAATTTTAAAACTCATTTTTGATAAAGGGTTCTCTTTAATGAATGCCAATTTAGATCAAACAATAATGGTGGTTTAAAATTTAATAAATGTGTATTTTTAAATTATTTAAAATGAACCTTATGATTTATAATTAATAAATTATTGTAATGATGAGATTTTTTTTGTTTTAAAATTGTTTCTATATTGGATATTATGATTTTAAAAACAAACTTGATGGATTTTGAAATGGTCCAAAAATAGTTTTCGAGAATTGTTTATATTTTTTTTTTGGAAAATTATTTTTATGATTTACCCACATGAATTATTTTGTTGAATTATAATTTATTTTTGGTCGATAATTACATGAATTTTAGTGCTGATTGATATAAACATTTTTTTTGAAATGGTGATGTGATTTACCTTCTTGAGTAATTATTTTGGAAGTGATTTTTTTCTAGTTGGGTTGTTCTAAGCTTTGTATTGTTATTTGTTGAAGCATATGAATTATTTATATTTATATTATGCCTCCAAGAAATAATTTTTTAAATCATAAGTGATAATTATCCAGGACTTCATGTGTGCCTCGTCTAGTTGACAACTCTACCTAGAACTATGATAGAGTGATCGAGCCAGATTCCTCTTAGAAATTTCCTATCTTCTAAGGTGATAAAGGTCTTATATAGGTCTTATACTCTATAAATATGACTTAATGTATTTTCAAGTGCATTATAACTCCTAAATCATTAAGGAAAAATGTTATTATTAATTTTTTATGATGGACCTAAATGGGAATAGTGGAAAACTGTCATTCCATAACACCTACAGGATGGTATGACATGGGAAGTATTTAAGATCATGTTCATCCAATGGTATTTCTATAAGGATGTAAATGAGAGGAAATCTATGGAACATATGAATCATTATTAGACTAAGTAAATGATTAAAGAGAATGATAAATATTTTGATGATCTAATTTCCTTTTCTTCTGATATAGTATCCAATTATTCCATGAATACAATATGTTTGTGATGCTAATTAGTTTAGGAATTAATTTCTTGAGTTACTTTATAGATTTTATTAATTAAAATATTTTGTAACATAATATTGGTTTAAAGTGTTATTTTCTAGAGGGAAAAATAAGGTGGGGGTAAACCATATCTCTCTAGGTGCCAGTAAAGGCTGCCAATATGGTGGGAGTTAGAAGATAAAGGAAACAAAGCTTTATAATTTAGATGATTTGTAAGAGTATTATATTTCTCTTTATGATTCTTTATTAAAGAAGAGATCTCTTGTATGTTTCCATTGTGGCCATTTTGGTAATTCCATACACTCATGTCTGATGGTTTTATGATCATATCACCATTGTGGCTAGCTAATAAATATTCATAAATTCTATAATTTGAAGTATTGGAAAGAGAATAAGTCCTTCACACCTTTTAAATTATGATAGTATCTTAACTAATATGTGGAGGTATTTATCTATATTCATCTCATTCTTCTCCTTTTCGTTAGATTGTTGTTTGTTTTTATGAGTGACTTATGTTTTGGGAAATATCAAACCTTATGTCCATTTAGAAATAAACCTTTTTTTAAATTATTAATATTAATTTGATTTATTCATTCTTCTTGTGTCTTCTCAGTTAGAAATTAGGGTTTCATTTTATAGTTCTCCTTTTATGTTAATACAACTTTTTTGATCCACCATGTTAGCGTTGCTGTTAAATGGTGGGGTGGCCCGTTATGTGTCTTAGTTTTATGGAATTTCATGGAACTATCCGGTGTGATTTTTGAATTTGGGATTGATCCTTGTATGATGGTTCTATTTCAATTATATAGGATTTAGAGGTCATGTTAGCAGTATTTCCTCCTTTAAAATTTAAACTCTTTTGACATGTATTTCATCCTCCTTGAAACTCAGTGACTTTATGGTGGTAGAAAGATTTATGGTGGGGTAAAGTATTAAAACTAAATCTTTATTTTACTTTTAATATTACTTATTTATTGATTTTATTATTTTTATTGAGTTTATGGTCCTTTTTTAACTTTTCAATATTGAAGAAAATTTTTATGTCTCGTAGTTAGCACATGGTTAGTGAAAACCATATATTTATTGTGCAGTAAGTTATATATTTTTTAAAAGAGTTATTTTCATGGTTAGTTCAAGGTCTATCTAAGCATGTTTCTAACCTAAGTTACACTTCATTTCTTATCTAGTTAGGGGAGAACAGTTGGCACATGTTACGGTAAAATGTGCTTCCAAAGCATAAAACATTCCCAGTTTTAATTTTTTTTTCATTTTCTAATCTACCTTTCTATGAATTAAACAATAAAGGTGTAACACCCCAAGTAATTAAAAAATAAATTTAATTACATGAAACTTTTTTTACATTAAATATTTATAACTATACATTAATCATAATTTTTCTGCTTTTGTGATTTGAATTTTAAAAAATGATCATCTAATTTTGTGATCAGTGAGTTATTCGGAGTTTGATAGAACCAACTTGTTTTCCTGTGAATAGTAACATACACTTATGAATAGTAATTTGACCCTTATGAATAGAAAATAATAATATTATTTTATTTTCTTATGGATTTAAGATATTGAGATGTTGTTTAAATTTTCAAGGTGTTAAAAAAAGAGTTATAGATTTAAAGTTGCAATTTTCGAATAAATTGTGATTTTATTTAAAAATATTATTAATAATATTTATATAAATATTTTCAAAAAATAGAGGTTATTTTTTAATTCTACATGTAAAAAAATTGTTATGGTGAGTTTTTTCCATTTTCCAAAAATTCATGATTTTTTGATGAATAGTATAATACGATAAAATAAGATAAATACTAAATAATTGTTTTACTACATCATTGGTGATTTAAGGCTGATGTAATCTCACTTGGTTATAAATAACATGAAATTATTACTATTTGGGGTCACAGGAATCAATAAAATTCATATTCTTGAGTGAAAAAATTAATAATGATTAAAATAATGTAAAATCCCTCCTCTCCTACACTATAAATATCACCCTCATTCCCCTCTTCCTCCCACACCTCTCAAGACATGAGAATTTCCTATTTTATACCCAATACTACTACCAAGACCATTACCCATGTCAATGACCTTATTTTTTCACCAAAAGACCAAAACCAAGGTCTATAATGAGGATCTCAATGATAGGAGATCAAGAGGTAAACATCCTCTTTTGTTTTCTTTTGTTTTACTTTCATTTTCTTTTCTATTTTTATTATTTTATTTACTACCATTATCTATGAGGAATGAATGAAATGGTATCTTAAATAATATATATTTCATCATTTTTACGGAATACTCTCTATTATACTTCTTCTCCTCTCCCACTAATTCAAGAAATTAAAACACCATCAATGATGTGTGGATTTACCAACATCATGGACGATGTGATTTCAATTTCTTTTACTTCCTTCACTAATGGTCATGAACCCATTTTAAAGGTTGAAATAGATTATAATTTATGTATTATATATTATATTGTATCCCTGAATCATTTTTCACATGTTATTAATTTATAAAATAAAATGAGTTCATTAAGATTGAAGAATCGCCAAAATGACCTAAACAAATATCAATATTGTTTTAACTTATGAATCATCCTCATGTCAGAACTAAAAATGATAAATATTATAATTTTTGTTACTATAAATATGTTAATAATATTTTATTCCAATTCTGTTGTTTAAAATCAAGCTGGCAAGAATATCCATCATGAACAGATCTTAGAAATCATGTAAAGAACTCACCCAAAACAATGGAAGGAACAAAATACTAATAATTGAAGGGATAAATGATGTATATAAATTATCATATATGGTATTATAAACTTGAATTTTTTTTAATATATTAATAACACACTTTTAACAATTATACAATAGTTTTAAATGAGTTTTAAGTAAGATAAACTCGAGGTAAGGGAATTCTTAACCCAATTTCCATTCATTGGGTTAACCTTATACTTCATCATTTATAGGGTATTAAATTTTTTTGTGTGATTAAGTTTGTTTATATTATGTTTAATTATGTGTAGTTTTAGTGTATATACATATTCCATCCACTCTATTAAGTTTCACTTCAATATATGATATTTGAAAGGGGGTTTTCTTTAAAAATTCTCTTTTAAAATTACGTTATTCAAAATTCAATAGAAATATTTTTATGTAATTATTAATGGTTTAAGATTTTGTTATTGTTTTTGGATATTGTTTATGATGAACTGTGGGACCTATATTTCTCTCCAATGCATTGGGTATGTGTACGTTGGAGGTTGGTTGTATGGTTAATCCATGTTTATCTATGATGGTTACACAATTTGTAATATAGTTGTGAGGGTTACAAATTATAAGGTAGTCGAGAGGGTTATAATATTATGTAAGTAACTCCCTAAGATACATTTATGGTTCTATTAATGTTCTATATTTTTTGTGTAAATTTCATGGAAATCTCATGTTTCACAAAGTATGTCTATATGGGTACAATTATGTCTTTTTTTGAAAATTATTTCACATATTACAAGTATTCATGGACTAATGTTTTCTTTAATTATTTTTATATAACATACTAATATTTTTGTTCTCATCCCATTTTTTTAAATAATTTTCATAGGTTATAAATATCTATAAAACAAATATGGAATCTGTGTTAAATGTTATGAATATTTTTCAAAGAAAACATGTTTTATATAAAAAGTTTTATATTTTAGAAGATACAGATAATATTTCATTGGTATCTTAACTATATGAATGAGGTATGTTATGTATGTATTATATCCCAATTATCTAAAAATATCATCATAAAAATATCATAAATTTTAAAGGAAAATATTTCTTGACTAAAATTCAAGATTATGTATTGTATTAAGGTCGGGTCCTTAGAGTTGGTATTAGAGGATGATTTAGATAACTTTAGGGGTTATAATGATGTTAAGAAAATACCATAAATGATTTTTACTCTATGTTTAATTTGAAATGATATAGAATTTAAGAATTACCATGTTTCTTCAACTAGGATATATTTGTTCAGAACGGTTTTCGTAGAAGAAATAAAGAAGTAAAAGATAAGAGGCACCGACAAAACAATATCCTTCTAAATTGGAAGCCTGGAAGGTTTAGTATTGGAATCGAACTGTTTTTGATAGTAATGGATTAGCTAACCTAGGAAATAAATGGTGGTTTCATCCATGTAAGAGAACAAATAGAGGTACCACAAAGAAAAGCGACGATTGTGAAAACTTTTATGAGACAACACCCTCTGTATTTCAATAGAAATTCTAAACCAATAGCGGATGAAGGATGAATTAATTCCCTTGAAAAGATATTCCATGTCATGGTCTATTTAGATAATCAAAAGGCAAGTCCTTAAATTTATCATTTTTAAGTTGAATCTGAAAAATGGTTGTCAACGGTCAATACTATCAGGTATAGATAAGATATTGATGCCTTAGTGTGGGATGAATTTACAAGTCTTTTCCTTGAAGAATATTTTCCTAATGTGGCATGACATAGAATGGAGATGAAATTCCATAAAATGAATCAAAATTTAGAATATTCATTGGTTGTTTATGAATAAAACTTCACCCAACTAGGGAGGTATGCTGCAAATATTATTCTAGATCATGAAATAAAAATCAACCTCTTTTACTCATAATTAAAGCCATGGTATTGAAGGGCATTGGCCTCTTGTATATTAAAAAGTTATGAGAATCTTGATTGATGTAATGAGAGGGTATATATGGAAATTGTTGATGATCACATTCACCTTGAAAACAAGGAGAAAAATAGGTCAATATGGAATGAAATGGGTAAGAATCAACCAAATAAATCTGATGGTAAGAAATTCCATTTTCCTGTTTGTGAAAAGTGTGGAAAAAATCACCCTGGGGAATGTCACACAAAAATTAGGAAGTATTTTAGATGTGGTAAGTTTGGACATATGGCCCAAAATTATAATGAAAATGATCCTAAGAATAATTCTGATAGTAAAATTGTTAATTATTTTAAATGTGGATAGATTGTTCATTATGAAAATGTTTTCCCAATGAGAGATCTGAATGATGCAATGAAGACATATTTTAAGAAGAAAGGTGTAGTGAGATCATTTTCAACTAAGTCAGTAGATGTCGAGCCATCCAATTAAGTTGTATAAGGTACCTTGATTGTTTACATAGACTTTGAATTTTTTTTTGATACAAGTTATACACATTCCTTTATTTAAGAGAAATTTTTTTGTGAATTGGAAATATCACCTCAACAAATAAGACTTGAACATATTGTTAAAACACTAGGGGGAAATATTATAATAAATAGGAATTATAATAATATTTCTATTATGGTCTGTGGAAAGACATTACCTATGAATCTTGTTGTTTTTTCCTTAGTAGAGTTTGATATCATTCTGGGAATGTATTGTCTTTCTGTTTATCATGCTATGATTGACTGTAGAGCTAAATACGTTGTTTTCAAAAATATTTTTGGTTTGTATTAAAGAATGAACCCACACAATTGATAACTTATTAGGAAGCTGAGAAACTGTTGAAATATGGAATTTAATGTTATCGTTCTCATATTTTTAAAAATAATGTAACTATTTAGATTAATGATGTGCTAGTGGTAAATGAATACCATGATGTTTTTCTTGATGAGCAACCCAGTGTCATACCTAATCAATAAGTCAAATTCAAAATTAACAAAGTTCCTAATGCTAATCCAATTTCAAACCCCACTTATCGAATGGATTAAATGAACTTTTAGATATGAAAAAAATAGTTTCATGATTTTCTTGAAAAATTATTCATTCATCCAAGAACTTCACCATGGGGTGCTCTTATTTTGTTCGTTAAAAAGAAAGATGGTTCCCTGAGACTTCTCATGTATCATAGAGCCTTAAATAAAATAACTATTAAAAAGAAGTATCCTTTTCCTCACATTTATGACTTGTTTTATCAGTTCCAGAAACTCAGTACTTTTCCAAGATTGACATAAAATATGGATACCGTTAACTCAAGGTGAAGGAGGATGAAATCTCAAAAACAGCTTTTCATACTAGATATATGCATTATGAATTTGTTGTTATAACATTTGGGTTAACTAATACACCTTCTCTATTCATGGATGTTTGAATATAATATTTCATGAGTTCTCAGATAAGTTTTTGGTTATGTTTATTGATGAAATTATTGTGTTTTATAAAATTAAAGAAGAGCATGAAAAACATATAAGGTTTGTTTTTCAAACATTAATGGAAAATAAACTTTATAAAAAATTCAGAACGTTTGATTTTTGGTTGCAACATATTTCTTTTCTTTTCCACATTTTAAATAATGATTGAAAAATAATTGATAATTCCAAAACAAAAGTGGTTGATGAATGGCCAATACCTACAAATGTTATGAAGATTAATAGTTTTATTGGATTAGCATGATATTTCCAATAGTTTTTAAAAACTTTACACATTTATCTAGCTATCTAACTATGTTAACGTGAGAAGTGTTAAATTTATTTGTATATAATAATGTAATGTTTGTTTCTAAAACTCATTAAAATATTGGTGAATTCTCTAGTCTTGGCCTTATCTTCCTGAAATAGTGAGTTTTCATCTATAGTGATGCTTCATTGAAGGAAATCTGTTGTGTATTGATGCAAAATAATCAGGTAATTTCTTATTCTTCAAGACAACTAAAACATCAGGATTTAAATTACCCCACACATGATTTGGAATTGGAAGCTATGGGTTTTTATTTGAAAATTTGGAGGCATCATTTATATGGATAAAAATGTCAAATATATACTGACCATAAAAGTTTCAAGTACATATTCACTCAGAAGGAAATAAACATGAGGAAAAATGATGTCTTAAACTGATACAATATTACTAGTGCATGATCAATTGCCATCTGGGAAAAGAAAACAAATTGTTGGATGTATTGTGTTGAAAACATCATGCATAATTAACCATGTTATGTTTGGAACATGACCCCTTGATTAATGATTTGATGAATTTTGGATTATATTTTGTTGCTGCAGGAAATACCTTTGTTTTGTTTTAGGGTTCAGTGCAGTCATTGTTATCAAATAAAATTAAGCAAGCACAGAAGTAAGATTGTGAGCTACATAAAAAAGGTATAATCGGTTAAAATGGGTAAGTTTCAAAAATTTACCCTTGATAAAGATTGCGTTTTAAGATTTGGTAAAAGGTTGTGTGTGCCTTGTGATTCCAATTTGAAGAAATAATTATTTTGTAAAGCTCATAGTTCTCTATTTTCAGTTTATCATGGTAATACTAATATGTACAGAGACCATCAAGAGTATTACTGGTGGGATGGAATAAAAAGGGATATTCCTGATTTTACCATGAAATGTTTGACATGTCGACAGGTTAATGTAGAGAGGCAGTTACCAAAGGGGATGATTTAGCCTTTTCCAGTGCGAGAGTGGAAATGTAAGAATGTATACATGGACATTATGGTGGTGTTACCAAAGACTTCTCAAGGTAACAATGTGATTCTGGTTATTTTTGATCAACTGACTAAATCTATTCACTTTATTTCTATTCAATAAACAATGTCTATGGATTAGCTTTTTTAACTGTACCTCAAAGATATTTTCAAGTTACATGGAGTTCCTCTTTCCATTGTATCTAACCGGGATCTCAAGTTTACTTCTAATTTTTTAATGGGCATTCAGAAGTCATTAGACCCAAAATTAAATTTTAGTAAAACTTTTCATCCTCAATAAAATGTGAAGCTAGAAAGAACAATTCAGACTTTGGAGGATATGCTTTGAGACTGTTCAATAGACTACCAGGGATGTTGGGATCAACAACTTTCTTTAGTTGAGTTTTCTTATAATAAAAATTTTCATTTTAGTATATAAATGGCACCTTTTGAATCATTGCATGGGAATCAGTTTAAAACTCCATCTTTTTGGGATGGAGATGGGGAAAGGATGTTTATGGGACTAGAATTAGTATAGGAAGTGGATATGAATGTGAAGATGATCCAACAACACATGGGGACAACTCAGAGTAAGAAAAAAGTTATACAGACAATAGGAGGAAAAAATTTTCTTTTGAGATAGGTGATAATGTTTTTCTTAGAATCTCATCATAGAAAAGTGTTATATGTTTTGGTAAAAATAGGAATGATAATCCCATGGTTCATTGGAACTTATAAAATCATAGAGAATGTTTGAACAGTAACCTATCATGTATATTTTCCTCCGAGTTTATCTCAGGTACATAATGTTTTTCATGTTTCGATATTGAGAACATGTGTGCCAGATTCATCTCATGTTTTGAGCTGAGAAGTTGTTTAGGTGGAAGAGAACCTTTCTAATGAAGAGAACCTATTCAGATTCCTCATCGAAGAGAAAAATTATTGCAGAATAATATAATCCACAATGTAAAGGTTTTGTGGAGAAACCAATGGTTGAATAAGTAACATGGAAATATGAAAATTCTATGAGGGAAAGGTACCCTCACTTGTTTAATAAGTAAATAAAATTGCGAGGATCCAATTCTTTAGAAGGTGGGGAAAATGTAACACCACATATTATAAAAAAATTTAAATGAATGAAACTTTGTTTTATGTAGATATTTATAACTATTCTTTAAACATAAATTTTCCACTTTTATGATTTGAATTTCGAAATATTGTTATCTATGGTTTTGATCAGTAAGTTATTTGGAGTCTGATAGTACCAACTTATTTTTTGGTGAATTGAAACACACCCTTATGAATAGTAATATAAACCTTATGAATAGTAAATCATATTTTTATTTTATTTTCATAAGGATATAAGATAATGATATGTTGATTAATTTTTCATGGTGTTTAAAAATGAGTTATATATTTAAAATTATTATTTTTGAATAAATTATGATTTTTTTTTAAAATAAAATTAATAAAAATTATAATTTTTTTTCCAAAATGGAGTTTATTTTTGAATTCAACATGATGAATAATGGTTAGGGTGAATTTTTGGGATATTTATAAAATTCAGGAATTTTTTATGAATAGTGAAATACGATAAAATATGATAAATACTAAATACTTGTTTTACAGCATCATAAGTTATTCAAGGTTGACGTAAGCCCACATGGTTTAAAATCAAATGAAATTATTACTATTTGGGGTCAGGTGAATCAATACTATTCATATTCTTGAGAAAAAAATATTATAATAATGATTATAATAATGTAAAATCCATCCTCTCCTCCACTATAAATACCACCCTCATTCCCCTCATCCTCCCACATCTCTCAAAAATTTTGAATTTCCAAATTTCTAAACAATACAACTCCCAAGACACATCCCCATTCCCAAGACCTATTTGCATTACCAAAATTCCAAAACCAAGGACCATAAGGAGGATCTCAAGGAGAAGAGATGAAGAGGTAAACATCCTCTTTTGTTTTCTTTCTTTCATTTTCATTTGATTTTTTATTCTTCTTCGTTCCTCACCAACCATTATCCAAGAGGAATGAATGATCCATTATTGCACATATGTATTTCATCATGTTTATGCAAGAATCACTATTATACTTCATCTCCTCTCCCACTTATTTAAGAAATTAAAACCCTTTCTATGTTGTGTCAATTTACTGGCATCGTGGAATATGTGATTAAATTTTTTTTTACATTATTTAGACTAGTATGAAACCAATTTAATGGTTTATCTAGATTATAATTTATGTATTATGTCTTATATAAAGTTCTGGAATCATTTTTTACACATGTCACTAGTTTATAAAATAAAACGAGTTCATTATGATTGGAGAATCGCCAAAATGACCTAAAAAATACCAATAATGTTTTAACTTATGAATCATACTCATTTAAGAATTAAAAATGATAAATGGAATAATTTATGGTTCTATAAATATGTAAATACTATTCCATTACAATTTTGGAATTTCACTTTTAATCGACAAGAATATAAATCATGAACTGATCATAGAAATCATGTAAAGATCGCACCCAAAACTGTAGAAGGAAAAAAAATAATAACAATTAAAGGGAGAAATGATGTAGTGAAATGATCATATGAGGTATTATGAAAATGGATATGTGTTTTTAAGATATTAATAACACTTTTTTAACCATTATATAGGTGTTTTAAATGGGTTTGAAGTAAGAAATACATGAGGTTAGGTATTTCTTAACCCAATTTCCATTCATTGGGTTAACCTTATACTTCATTATTTATGTGGTATTAATGTTTTTTGTGTGATGAATTTTGATTATATTTTGTTATATTATGTGTATTTATATTTTATATAAATATTCCATCCAATATATTAAGTCTCACTTCAATATATTATATTTGAAATGGGATTTTCTTTTAAAATCCTCTATTAAAATTTTGTTTTACAAAATTCAAAAGAAATGTTTTTATGAAATTATTAATTATTTATGATTATTTTCATATTAATTTAAATTTTTTATTATTAAGGGTGAGACTTATATTTCCCTCCAATGCATTGGGTATGTGTAAGTTGGAGGTCGACCCTATGGTTACTCTATGTGTAACTATGATGGTTATACAATTTGTAAGGTACCCATGAGGGTTACAACTTATAAAGTAGCCGAGATGGTTACAAGATTATGTAATTAATGACCCAAGATACCTTTAGGTTTCTATTTATATTCTATATGTTTTTTTGAAAATATCATGGAAATATCATGTTTCACAAAGTATGTTTATATAGGTACATATATGTCTTTTTTTGAAAATGATTTCATATGTTACTAGTATTCATAGACTAATATTTTCTTTCCTTATTTTTATATCCCCTATTAATCCTTTTTTTTCATCCCATGTTTTTAAATTATTTTTAGAGGTTATTAGGATGTGTAATACAAATAAGGAATCCATGTTTAATGTTATAATGATTTTTCATAGAAAACATGTTTTATTTAAAATGTTTCATATTTTGGAAGATAAAGATACTTGTTTCATATCTTCTCTATATGAATGTGGAATGTTATGTATGTATTAAATCCCAATTCTATAAAACTCTAAACTTGAAAAGATTAATAATTTTAAGGCAAATTATTTTTTACTAAAATTCAATATTATGTAATATAATAAGGTAGGGTCTTTATAAAAGTTTTCCTCTCATCCTTTACTCATATCATTTACTATGGGGGAGACCTATATATGGGTCCCTACTCCTCATCCCTCTATTTTTGAATTCCTCCTTTGAGTTTAGGGTATTATCCCAATGTTTCAACCCTATTTTTGATTCCTCAAACCCACAATAATGGTTCCAATGCTAAATACAAATTCATTACATAATGGTTTTGATACCAAATGAAGAAAACCAAACATAAACATCCATAAATACAATATCAATAACCAATATTGATATATTACATATCCAATAGCTTTTAGGTCTAGTGTTTCATAGAATTAGTAAGAATATTTAATTAATAAAACAAATATATTTCATGTGAAATAGATTTTTTTCACATGAAATCAATGATTCCTTATTTTAAAATATATATTTAACATCACTAAAAAAATTCTCCAATCATGAAACCCTTATTAACATATCATAGAAAATTTCCTTCGTCATAACCCAAGTAAATGGAAATGTAATAAGGATGAGCTGAAATACTCAATAAATGAAAAAAAATCTATGAGTCATAATATTGTGAGATAACATGAAAATGAGAATAATATATATCTATAAGGAACATGGAATCATTAGTGTTTTAATGAAGGTAAAATATAAATATATATAACCCTCAGAAATAGTTCAAAAACATACCATAGCATAAAAAATAAGAGGCACAAGATAATAATCAGAATCTATAGAGCAGAATATATGAATTTTACATAAATTACATTCAAAATCCATGAAAAATGAATAGTAAGTTTCATCAAGAAAAATGGTTTTAAAAGGTGGATAATTCTTTCATGTTGAAATTTTTTAAAATGAGATTATTTTTAAACTTTTGTTACAAAAATAAAAAATAACCCATGAAAATGATTTTAAGAATATCACTTCTAAATTTTTTTCAAGACATCCAAAGGCAGTGAAAATAGATCTTAAATAATTAATGAAGTATAATTAACAACATTATAGAAACAATATAATGAATATGAACTTGCAAGAAAAATATCCATTTAAAGGATGAGAATTGTTATCAGCAATATCATATTTTTTGGAGAATGAAATCCATCAAAGAAGAGAGTTTTGATTTAAATATGTGATTTCTCTAGATAGAAATATAAAATATCATAAATTATAGAGAAATGGAATAATTAATTAAACATATAATATCACAGTCAGGGAAGGATGTTTATAACCCAATGATAAGGAAATTAAGTCAACAAAACCCATATGAAGAAAGTAAGGTATGGACTATTAATGATCATGGGAGGAAAGGAGACCATAAATTCATTATAAATGAACATAAAATAGTAGGGTGAACATTCAAGAACATGAATTTTTAATGAATTTGTTTTTTCCATATACAACTTTCAAATATTTATATTTATATTTTCAGACATATGGGATGAGATTCTGCAAAATTCCTACGACTGATGATATTAGAATTGATATTTGAAAAATATTAAATATATTAATTTCCAACACAAGTCGTCTTCCTAAAAAGTGGTATAACTCCATAATTGAGTCTTAGATTTGAAATTTGTTACCACATTTAAGTTCAAAATGCGTTCTTTACCCTAGGCATGATATAATCTTCATCGACATTAGTAATTTTCAAAAACATGTTAGTAGGTGTAAAAAATGAATGAATGAATTAATTTTATTTTCAGTGATGCAATGACCTAATATTCCTCTATTTATGATTTATTATAAACCATTCCATGGTTTATCTATATAACCATATTAATTGTTAGTGAATATTGGAGGAAGTATTAATGAACAAAAATGATAGATTGAGGATCATTCATGCTAAGATAAATCGAGGATCTCACCAATAAAAATGATACAAATTCTTATTTCATTAGTGGTCAATCCATCTAGCGGATGGATGTTTTTTATCTATATTATCCATGTTTTTTATCCTATTATTAATTTGAATAAATCAACCTACTAATTGATATGTTGATTGATTATATTATAGTTATGTAATTATTATGTTGGGAATTATGGTATTTTCATTTGTTGAATTAATTTGTATCTCTTCATTAATTATTTTAATAAAAATGAATATATATCAATAAAAACATTGGATGAAGTCCACTCCACACGTTTTCTCCTTGTGAATATATTCCCCCATTATTCATTTATTCATCACCGAAGATCATTTTAGCCAGTGGTTTGAAAAATAAATTGTGATCAATAATTTCAAACACATTTTTTGGTTTAATAGATTGATTATTGTAGCAATATTTGATGTTGATGATAGTGGATCGAGTTCATATTTTTATATATTTAGTTGTGGTTCTGGTTTGTGACGGTGTAACAAATATACAGTGAATGTCTCCCAATCGATTTTGGATGGTTAGAAATTAGATCTCCAGTGGTGATCATGTTCAGTTTGCTCAGATCCATGGATTGCAACAAGTTTCTTGGAAGAAATTATTGAAAAAGTGGTGAAGGAGAAATCCACATGTTGATTCATGGATTTTGAAAATTTTTGCACTATACGACGTGTAATGGATGAACATACACTGTGTGCGTGCCTATATGATGTGTTAGGGTTCCGCATGATGTTAAACATAACATGATGTGTATCATGTGTCACACATTATATGACACTTAACTGGAAGCTCAATATGTATTTCAGAGGAAACATGGACATAGACACAGCTATGTACATGACATGGACATAGTACATAAGCTAATCCATGTACCTGTACATGGCCTGGTATATGAACACTTCCATGAAAATGAACATGGGAATGGGTTTTGATACACGGATAGTCTCGATGCCAAAGGGACATTCTGTATATTTCCAATAGACAGTTTTTACTACTTCAAATATGACTTAGAGTCCTTTTCCCCATTAGTATGGACTAGTTTCCTTAATGGTGAATTCCCTCGATCCATCCTTGTGAGGGAATACTATAGTATTTTTCCTTGAATAAAGAATTATGATCCTCTATAATGGATTAGTTTCAGATAGAGTTATTGGAATCTATCCTAGAGTCTATGTTGAGATACTATACCATCTTTTCCTCTAAGCAGGGTTCTTATAATTAGCATGACCAACTATACACATGCATCGATCCCCTAATTAGCTGGTTAATACCGATTGTTTGAGTCGGTATTACCATATTACCCTGTGTGTGATCTCCATCTACTAGCCGAGATATTCAATCTTTCAACATGTAATTCATTATGGTGAGACCAGATGAGCATGATATATCAGGTAGACACTATGAGTACTATTAGTATCACATAGTGGTTTCTATTGAGTGAGTATGGTTATGGATTCTCGAGTAGAATCTTAGGATGGCAATGTATTTGTGACCATACCTTGAAACTTAGTGTTGACTATTAGTATATTTGGTTGTTTTTTGTATGTATCATATTATTATTGACATATCCATTGAAGAGATGATTAATCTTGATGATTTATGTTTCCGACGTCAGTGTGCCATTTTAGGTATTGTCATAATCACCCCTACATGGTTTCTACCCGCATGTGGCTTGTCTTATTCATATGTTTAACCATTCGATGGGGTTCCTAGTGGAACATGATTATAAAGAGATTATCTTTTCTCTATATTGACCATGGTTCATTCCAAGTATCAAATTTGACTATTTCCCTTCTTACTATCAGGTTGGACTACATTACAGTTTTTTGTGGGATTGTATTTCGACTGTATTTTCATCCAAGTATTTTGGTGAAAAATGATTATGTGATATATTTGTATGAATTTATTTGGTATCAGTTGTTTTTTTCATTTCATCATTGTATGGTCTTAGAGATGTGTGTGTACAGACAACTACCTTAGGCTAAGTCCTATCATGTGAGTATTATGGATACTCTGTACTAGTCGCTACCCCTAACCTGTTGGAGGTGGGATTGGGGTAGTCACACATGGATTATCATTGGCCGGGAAGGACATTATGGGTTGGTTCATGATAGGTTTGTATTAGTGGAGTGTTCTATCTTAGTAATAGATTTTTTAGTTTTTTCAAGATATGATATTAGTTTGGATTTTATGGAAAGAGTGTTAAGTGTTTTGATTTTATATTTTAGTCCATGTACTTCTGTTTTGGTGTAGTAACTGACGCATCTATACACTAGAACTATGATTTACCCACCATTCGACTTAGTATATGTGGACATTGGTTACAAGAAAAAATTTCAAAATGCATATCGAGTAATGGGTTGTGTTTTCATGTCCTTCTTGTGTCAGCTCCCCTGATATACTCATTGATGATGGTACATCTAATCTATTTCAAGATGCCTCTATGATGATGTTCATCTAGGATCCAATTGTAGGATAATTTGGATGATCCGCTCAGCGATGAGGCTTTTATTTATGAAACTTTTTAGGAGGTAGTTCCTTCGGGTGGTTTTCAAGTCAATCCTCCACCCATAGTGAAAGAAAATAGTACCTATTTTACTATAGGATGAGGTGTACAGACTGAGCATTCATCATGAATTTTAGTGTCAGTGACCCCTAAAGTTCAAGGGAAATATAGACCAACCAATAGTTGAGGATTTGTTTGAGGAAGATTTATGATTTTTCATCTCATTTGGACACCTACATACCAGATGGTGGTATTGGTTATGAGCCTTCTTCATGGTTACATCAGGTGTTGGTGGATTTTGGTGGTTATATCATATGATGATGAGAATATTTCTTGGAAATGTTTAATAATTTATTCAGGCATGATTACTCTCCTTATGTAATGTGATAAATATGCATCCATGTGATTATATACCTACATCAAGGAAACATGATTGTTGTTGAGTATTCTTATAAGTTTACAAAACTCTCACTATACTCTATGGATATGGTTCAAGATCCCTTATTTCAGGTGAGGACCTTTGAACGAGGTATATACTAAGACATTGGGGCTAGTGTGATACCTTTATGAATTCATACTTATGATGGAGTGTTAGAGTGTTCTTTTTTTATAGAGGGATTTTAGACTGAGCAGACACTGGTAGTGGGTTATAGTAGTAGGCACATAATAGATGAGACTTTGACAGTAGTTAATCGAAGAAAGGCATAGGGATATGGAAGTTTGAGATGTTTCAGGAGGGAATATTAGGACCAAGGATATGTGGTTCATGGCTCTTAGGATGGATCAAGTCAATCTAGGGAGAGGTTGTATAACTCTTTCGATGGAAGGGGATATCTCACAAGGGATTTTATAACCCACCGTATAGCTGATAGAGAAATAGTGGATTTTTTCCTATATAGAGGATGCGGTAGGAGAATGCAGTACCACAATATGGTGGATGTTGAAGATGATAATGGATATTAGCAAGATGTGGAAGATGGTTTCACATGTTTCCATCCCTACCCCTAGGTTTAACCTAACAGGCTCAGGGAGATTGTAGATGGGTGCGAGGAATGATATAAGCGGTAAAGGGCTATGATCCACAAGCCCTGTGGATGATTATAGGTTTGATATATGTCTTCAATACCTTAAATAAAATTTTATAGATAGTATAATGTGCCACTATTCTCTTACTACATCTCTAGTTTGAGAACTAATGTTTTTAGTTAGTTCCATGGCTCGATCCTTATGCTTAGAGACTCCTCTTGGAGATGACTCAGCTACCACTAACTTTTTTTAATTGTATGATTTGATGCATCAATGTGATCTATTTATGTAAATGATGAGGCCTTACAACATCATCGTAGGAATGGAATGTCTATACAATGTTCATATATATATTGACTATTTTAGGTGGATTATGTGGTGTGTTTATGTTTATGGAACTTGGTTTTCCTCTATAGGTGAGAAGAAGATCCAGGATGAGTAGGATGAACTCATATGTAGGAGGGTGCATCTAATTAATAACTAGCCGTCTTCAATGGATCTTGGATTAGTGGATGATATGGGAAATTTGTTTCTTACTTTGGTGGATGAGTATGAGAACATATTTCTTGATGACATTCCATTATTTCCTCTACAGGGATAGATGAACTTGTGGATTAACATACACCTACGGATGGCCCTGATATAAATGATTTCATGTTGAATAGATATCGAAGAGATTCATGAAATGATGGTGAATTTGGAGGATTTCAACAAGAAGGGCTTCATTAGACCTAGTGCTTCACCCTAGGAAGGCACAATTGTTTTTCTAATAAGGTGTAAGTGATATTGAGGTTATGCATGGATTATCGGTGGTTGAATAAAGTGACCATGATGAAAAAATATCCACTACTAATGATTGAATACTTTTTCAATCAGTTGAGAGTGGCACGTCGGTTCTCAAAGAATGACCTCAGATCAGGCTATCACTAGCTATGAGTATGGGTTGAGGATATACCAAGGATAGATTTCAAATTTTTTTATGGTCATTATGATTACTTGGTTATTCTCTTTAGCATAATGAAAACCCTATCAGTGTTCATGGAACTTATAAACAAAATATTCCAACCCTTCTAAAACATGTTTTTGGTGGTCTTCATCGATGATATCCTAGTGTACTCAGTGTCTGAAGAGGATAAAATGATATACTTTAGGATGGTTATAGAAAGACTCTAACACAACAAACATTATGGAATGCTCTTGAAGTTTTTGTTATGGATTTAAGAGGTTCAATTTCTATGAAATATTATCTATGCTGATGGTGTATCCATGGACCTAGCAATAGTCAAGGAAGTGTTAGATTGGGATCTATCCAAGAGTGTGATGAAGGTGCTAAGATTATTTGGGTTATAAGGTAACTAAAAGAGATTTGTGCCTGATTTCTCTAGTATATAAGTACATCTAATTTCTTTGACCCTAATATAATATAGATTCTTGTAGAAAGAAAGGTTACATCATGATTTTTTGGATTCAAGGAAGAGGTTGACAAGCATCCCCATCTTGAGATTTTAAGAGGAGGATGTTGGATACGTAGTGTTCTGTGAAGCTTTAGGGATCTGACTTGGTTGTGTGTTAATGAAATTGTACATTGTGATTTATTATGGGTATCCATAATTAAGACCACACAATAGGAACATTGTGACCCATGATCTTTAGTTGGCACCAGTATAATTCTCCCTAAAGTTTTAGGGACACTACAATATGGGTGAGCGTTTTATCATATACTTTGACCATAATTGTATCACGTATATATTCTCTTAGAAGGATCTTAACCTCATATATAGGCGATTGATAGAGTTCCTCCAGAACTATGATTTTGAGACAGTTTATACTGTTCTGAAGGGGAATGTGGTGGAATATTCTCTCATCACGCTGTATTTTTTTTCATATTTTGGCCAAGTAATTTATGTAGTTAGCCTCATTGATGGTTTCCTTAGTGGATAAGGATGATTCTTCTTATATTTAGATTATTTTGTTTCCCCACATATTTTACAACATGTTAGGGAATATCAACATGGAGATACCAACTACAAGACATCATATACTCTGATATCCACTGAACATGCTCCTAATGGATTTTTATGGTGTGGATCATGTTATCCTATTTAGAGGATAGACGATGGAACTAGTGACATTGTGAGAGGAGGTGGTGAGGTATATTCATAAAACCTCTTTGGTGGTACATCCGTTTTTGGAAATGATGTACCAGGACCTCTAACATCAATTTTGGTGCCTAGGGATGAATATGGTCAATGAAAACTTTGTCTCTCAATGCCTTATATGTTAGAAAGTGAAGGATGATCATTAGGTTCTATCAGGTTTAGTTCAATGCCTTGATGTGATAGAGTGGATGTGGGATGTAATATCTATGGAATTAATGATATGGTTAGCACATATATATAGAGGAAACAATAAAATTTGGGTGATCATTGACCAACTAACCATGTTAGACCAGTTCCAAGATATTCGGGAGTAGAGTTCAGTAGATATCCTTGGATTCAATTACATGAAATAGAAAGTCTAGCTCCATAGATTTCCCAAAAAGGTATTTTCATATCATGATACTCACTTCAAATGATGATTACAAAGTGGATTTAAGGTTTCCTTTAGGACTTATTTGCATTTGAGAACATAGTTTAACCCCCAAACAGATGGCTAGACTGACAAGACCATTCAAGTATTAGAGGAAATGCTGTTGGATTACATGTTAGTATTTGGAAGTAGTTGGATGGATACCTACCCTTGGTGAAGTTTACGTACAATAAAAACCACCATTTCACCATTTGTATAGCATAATTTTAAAGATCATATGGTAAAACCTGAACGTCACAAATTTTTTGGATTGATCGAGGTCATTCATCACTCATAGGCCCATTGTTTGTGAGAGATATGAAAAAAAGAAATAGATAATCCATGATCATACGTGGACTATAAAAATTAATCATAAGTCCTATGAAGATCTATAATATAGGTATTTAGAGTTTTAAAAGGTAGAACATGTGTTCTTGAAGGATGAACCTCGATGTGTATTATGAAGATTTGTTCTAGGTGGAATGCTCTCTATGAGATTTATTGGACCTTTCTGGATACTATGATGAGTTTCTAAGGTGTAATATTTCTTTAATATACCTCCATAGTTATATCGGATACATGACATCTTCCACATGTCACAATTGAAGAGGTAGTTCATGACCCATCAGATGTTATCAAATAGGGTGATCTAGACAATGTTGATGGATCAACCTTCATAGAATACCTATTTGAGATCAAGGATCATTCAAAGAAGATCCTCTATATGTGATTGATTTCATTAGTGCATGTATGACACCAACATGAGAATCTTAAGGAGAAAACATGGGAGTAGGAAACAATGATATGATCATAGTACCCATATATTTTAGAGTATTCCATTTTTTCATTTCAGGAAAAAATCACTTAGTTAGGGAGAATCAAATGTATCAATTTTTTATATATAAAGCATTGAAATATATTTAGTAAGATTTTAAGAGATAGTCATTATGATAGGGAAAATTTTGATGTACGATGAGCCCAAAATTGATATTTTAAAAATAATAAATATATTAATATCACAAATGTGAAATTTTCCTAAAAATTGGAATAAATCATAAATGGAGACTTGGATAAGAAATATGAGACCGTTGTTGAGTTTATAATATGGTGCTTAACCTATGTGTGACATTATCTTTATCGGCATCAACAGTTTGTGAGAAATTTTTCATGAGAACAAATAATTAATGAATGAATGAATGAATTTTATTTATAGTGATGTAGTGACATAATATTCCTCTATTTAAGAATGATTATGACCAATTTCTAGTGTTATTTATATGACCTTAATAATTGAGAGAGATAATTGGAGGAAGGATTGGTGAATGATGATGACATATCAAGGATCATTCACACCAATAGAAATAAATGATCTCACTAAGGATAATGATATAGATTCATACTTCATCCTTGATTGATCCCTCCCAAGGTAATACATTTTTATATGGATTATCTATAATTTCTTATCTTTTAAATACATGAATCAATAAACCAATGGATTGATTTGTGTATTTATTGTATTAAGTTTATGATATTTTTATTCTTGGAAATTATGGATTTTGATTTTTTATTTGAGGTCCATTCCTTAGGTTTGTGTTTTGTGAATTTCTTCCACTGTTATTCATTTGTTCTTCGTCGATGTTCGCTTTAGTCAATGATTTGATAAATGCAAGATGATAACTCATTTTTAAACTATTTATTAGTATAACAGATTGATACCATATATCCATGTTCAAATTGATGATAGAATCGAGCTATGTTGGCGATGATAGAAAATCATGTTTAGATTTTGGGATATCCAGTTTTTGTTTTAGTTTGAATTGGTGGAATCAATCGTTGAAGAAGATTTCCTGATTGATTTGGATTATCCAAAATTAGATCTCTAGTAGTGATTGGGTTCATTTGACTAAGGTCCATGAATGGTACCAATTTTTATAGAGAAAATAGATTTAGTAGTGTTAGAGGAGGAATCCATTTTAATATCCATATAATCTAGAAATCTATATGCTACACATTGCATAACAGAACATATGCTGTGTGTGGGGCCCTGTCTGAGGTGCTATGGTTCTGCGTGAAGTTAAACATAAAAAACATCATAACATGTGTCACAAACTACGTAACAATTACTTTTTGGATTATAATGTATCTGTGAGGATACACGGACAAAGACATGACTAGGTACCAAACACATCCAGGGTATATTGGTTGAGCCGTGTACCCATACATGGCCTGGTACACAGACACAACTAGGTAGACATACACAGTTGAGAACAAACATGGGAATGGGACACAATTAAAAGTTATACCTAGATTCAAATAGAAACATCATGTACTACATGTACATGACATTCACTCATTCAAAGATAACTAGGAGACCTTGTTTCCATTATAATGGACTAGTTTCCTTAAGGGTGTGTTCCCTCATTCCATCCTTTGGAAGGAATATTATGGAATTACATCCTGAACAAAGGAATGTGATACTCTCAAATTGATTAGTTTCATATATAGTTGAATTAATCTCTCCATGAGGCTAGTATGAGAACCTCCATCATCTTTATCCCTTGGTGGGGTTCTCATAATCAGTGTGACTAACTATACATGGGCATCAATTGCCTACTCGGTTGGTTAATCTAGATTGGCTTATTAGATATTACCTCAGGAACCTAGGTGTGATCCCCATATGTGTATTGATCAATTTATAATTCTAGTGAGTATTTATTTATGGTTATTCATAGCAATCACTATATCTTGGATTGACTCCATCAGTACAATCAGACTCACAAAGTTAGTTTACTCAGGTGAGTGTGGCTACAGAATCTTAAGCAAAATCTTAGACTGGAAATGCAGTTGTGACCATGCCATGGGACTTAGTGTTAAAAATGAACATATATGGACGTTTTATTGTATGTATCAAATTATTATTGAGATATATAGTGATTAGCTGACTACTCTTGATTATTTATACTTAGTGATTTCAGGGTGTCCTACTAGATATTGTTATACTCACACATGCATGGTATTTTCCCACATATATCATGTCTTATGCAGATGACCAGACATTCAATAGGGTTATCAGTGCACCAAGGGATGAAATATGTAAGATTAGGGATATATATAATATGTTTTAATCTTGTAGTTGACAACAATACCCTATTTCTATCATATTGGAATTCTGTACAATTTTTGGAAAGCATGTATTCAGAACTTATTTTCTTCCTGGTGTTTTTAGTACTCTGATTCTGTGATCCAGATGTATGAATGTATTTTGTATTAGTTGTATTATATATTTCATTATTTTATGGGTTTGGAGACGTGTATGTACATACAAGTACCTTAGGATATGGCCTATCATGTGAGTGTTATGTTTACTCGCTGCTAGTCACCATCACCCAACCTATTGGCAATGTGTTGGGGGTATTCACACTTGGATTATCAGCATCTTGGATGAACATGGTGGGTCAAGTCATGAAAATTTGTGTCATATGAGATGAAATATGGTATTAAAAAACAATACATGTAATTCGTGGAGACTCAGAAAGGAAAACCTTACAATGAATGTAACATGTGAAGTATGAATATATCATGTAAGATATTATGTGAAATAGATTTATATAAAATTAAAAAAATTAAATATAAAATAAAACAATAAATGGTTATATTGAACATTATATTAGAATATTATAATAAATTAATTAAGGATATTACTCAATAAAAGGAAATAATGTTATGGAAATACCTTATGAGGTTGAAAATATTTGATTCAAAATTACATTAAAAGAACTTCTTAAATAGAAATTAAAATCACATGAATAAAAGGTGAGTGTGATAAAATAACTCAATGTATAATTAATACCTCATGAAAAGGCAGAATAAGTATATAAATTGATATACGTCTCTTGGAATGTAAATTTAGACAAATTATCTTTCACTTGAACATCTACTTGGTCAGAAGTTCTATAGCCTCCTAATTAATAATCCTAGACTCATTAAATATATTTTTTATAAACATATTAATATTAATAAACTTTTAAAAAAAATCTTAAATAGTTTTTTATTACATATTTATTACATATTTTTAGTTAATAATGATCATCATTTTTTAGTAGTTATAAATGCCCCATGTCTATTTCGATGTATTAGTTTCATTCATCACTCAAAATTCTTGAGTTAATTATATAAAAAATAATAAAGAAACTATAATAAAATTTACATAATGAATTAATAATTTATTTTTTCATTCTATGGATGTTTCAGGTATATTTCTCTATGATAATATCTATAATGCACTTGTTTCATTATTTTCAATGAATCGAAGGCGATATAGTAATAACGAGTTAAAAATTAATATTAAAATAAAAAAACAATAAAAATATTATCTAATTATTAATATCATATCATACCATAAATTAATGTTCTATAAATATCTATTATAAAAATTTATAGAATTGTTCATGTAGGTGGTTAAACAAACCCAAACAAGAACATTCAATAATAAATTGATGAGTTTGATTATGAAGAGATTTTATTATGATATCAAAATTATATAATTTTAATGATATTATCAAGATATTTATAAATATATTAATCATAATTGAGAATATATTAATGAATTATATAAATGATAAATAATGATAATAAGTTTTCACTTACAAAAAATAAATTGTATCTCTGCCCAAAAACCTTGTTGTGTTTGATGGAATTTTTGAAAAATATTGGGATAAAGTCTACCCAAATGGGAGATAATTATTTTGAAAGTAAATATGGTAGATTATTTGTGGTAATTATAATTTTAGGTGTGGCTTTGAGGGGTGGTAGAGAGGTCCCTTTATAAGTCAGAGGAGTGGTATTCTTGTAAATATTCATTACTTAATATAAAAAAAACATTTTCAAAGAAATTGGATCCATATTTGAAAAATAATTAAGATAATATGAGTTTATATTAATAAATATCTCTTATACAAATTTTAATATGATTTTTGTGATATTTTAGGAATTTAACTCTTAATTTATTACCATTACCACATTTTAACTTTTACTGTGGAAACTTTAACCTTAGTAAATAATTTTTATTGGTAAAAAATAAAATCATCCTTATTGATTATTTTTAAATGGGAATTAAAAAATATAAAATACATTTTATTTGATTCAATTTCTAAAAGTGATAAAAAATAATTTCATTATAATTATACATAATGAAATAAAAACAATTTTTATAAAAATGTATTTTTAAACATAAAAATGAATTTTTAGTTATTTAGGAAAAAATGATAAATAATACAAATATATATAGAATTTATTAGATTATAAAAAAATAAATAAGGTTTATTTTAATTATATTTTAATACATAATATAATTACATCGTCTGAAGATTTAATTGAATAAAAAGAATGAAAAATGAATTATTATTAGGGTGAACTACAACATAGGTTCCAAACGATCAAATAAAGGTTTCTAAATTCAATATATTAAATTTAAATGAATTATTATACTAATTAAATAAATATCTATATGGGAAAAAGGTTTCATAAATTTTTAATTTATTCTTATATCATAGTGATCTCATATAAGTTAAACTATTTATAAAAACTATTATGTTACTATTCACTTCAAAAAAAAACTTTTTAGGAAATATAAAAAATTTACACAAATATAATATTGGAATTATGAATCCAAAAATGTTCTATTTTTTTGAAATTATTATTCTAAAATTTAAGAATATAATTTTTAAATGGAAACATAAAATATAATAAAAAACATTTTTTAAAAGTGAAATTTTAAATTCTTGGTGTTCTTTTTTATATTGAAGCATTTCATTATAATAAAACATTTAAAGGAATCAATTTAATTTAATATAAAAATACAAAACATTTTAAAATATATTCTTTAAAAAATACTCCATTTTTATATTAAATGATATTAATCTAATTCTATTAAATTAAGTTATTTATCTTTCAACCATTAAATTTCATCAATTCATTTGTATTAGAACAAATCAAATCATTATTTTAAAAAATAATGATATTATATGAGGAACTAAGATTACATGTTTTTATTATAATTTTTTTAATTAATTACTATATTTTTAATTACTTGAGGATTTATTCCAGTTTCCCTTTTTTATATTAGATATTGAACTATTATACTATATTAATGATTATATTTCATTGTAATAGTTTATCTAAATAAAATGTATCACAATTCGTTTTAATTTAGTGTCTCTTGTGATATAAGTTATTCAACATAGTATTTATTTAAATGAAGAAACATACTAGAATACTAAGTTGTCACATTCTTCATATCTTATATAATATGTGTCCTTGCAATATTAATTTATCTCATCGATAAAAATATATTACAGTTTCTTTAATATAGTAATGAGTGGTGATATAATTTCAAATGAGAAATCAACCTCACATTCTTAGGTAGGACTACAAAACTCATATTTTACCCACATTATAGATATATGTCTATATATTCATTTTTCATAACCATTTTTTTCAAAAAATTACCCCTTATTTGGTTATAGGAGTTTATAGAAACATACCATTGATAACTTTATTTTCAGGATCATGTAGTCAACCAAATACTAAAAATAAATTTTTTATGATAATTCTAAATAAAATCAGAGTAAATAACCACATTAATATAACAAATAAATCATAATATGCTTATCATCTTTCATATTCATTTCATCCCATGACATATTTGTATAAATATTATTTTTCAATCAATAAATATTTCAGTTTTCGTAAAGTTTCATTAAGTTTCATCCTCTTAATACCAATACCAAAACCACCAAAAATTACTTAACCCAAATTTTCATAAATCATTCTTACTATATTATAAACTTAAAATTCATAAAAACCTATGATCATAGAAATAAACTCACCATTTTATCCCAAAACTAAAAAAATAACATATCCATCAATATTACTATAATCATAAATACTTCAAAGAATATATTTATCTTTTCCCAAAATAAAATAAATCACCTTGTCACCAAAACACTTTTCAACCATCAAGTTTTTCCATACTGCTAAACTTTTATTCCCAAAATCAATCAACCAAATTTTCCAATTAGCCAAAATTTACCCAAGATAAAATAAAATATAAACCCAAAGGGTTATCCAAACCTAAATTATGTATTATTTCTAAAAACTAAATAAATATTTCTAAAATATATTAAATCACCTTAAAATACAATCGTATAAGACCGTAAAATGGTATCTATGCCTTCAATATTAGGAATAACCACAAAATAATTAATTCACTATGTTATATAAATCTTGTAAATTATCATAATATGATGACATCCTAAACTCAAAAGTTATCAAAACCCAACTCTAATACAAACTGAGACACCCTAGACCCACACTCCCAAATTTTTTTCGAAAAAACATACTCAGTAATTAAGGGGTTTGATACAAACTGATGAGACTCAAACATAAACATCCAAAAATACAAAATCAATAATAAATATTAATATCTTACACACCTACGACCATTTAAATTTTGAGTCTTAAATAATCAATAAAAACCTTTTATTAATAAAACCCACATCTTTACCATAAAGTAGACATTTTTTCCACTAATCCAATGTTTATCTATTTTATAATAAGTTCTTAAAATAACCCACAAAATTATAAAAACATAATCCCCATCTAGACATATCATATGTAATAATATTCTTCATAACATGGGGATATGTAAACATAATAATGGTGAGATAAAACACCCAGTATGGGGAAAAATTTACTGAGTTATAATAATGATAGATAACATGATCATGGGAGGAATATCTAATTAAAAATAAAATATAATTAGTATAGTTTTCTATAGTTTTATAAAGGACATATAACCCTTAAAAAAAGTTTTGACATGTACCATGGTAAAAGAAAGAGGGGGCTTGAGAATATAATTTGAAGCCTTAGTACATTACATAGGAATTAAAAAATTACATAAAAAATTGATAAAACAATATGAAGTGAACAAACAAAATTCTAGGAAATCATAACTGATACTACTTGGAGGAATCATTAATTCGATTTGGGATAAAATATTTCATAAATTATAGAGAAAATGAAACTATAATCTCTAAAAATATATTTAAATAGTAAATTAATTTCATTTTCGATAATCAATCCCTTGATGATAGGTTGTAGAATTATAATTTATTTAAATAAAAACAATTGAAATTATGTATGAATTACAAAAAATAAATTTAATTTATTAAGAATGATGATTTTTGAGATAGTGGGAGAGATAAAAAAACATAACAAAACACACCAAGCATATGATATATGGGTTCGTGTATTAATGTTTTTAATGTTTAAGAAATTAATCATACCGTTGTTATAATTATGTCTCCATCAATTCCAATAGTCATGGTAATTAATCTCTCTCTTTCTCTCTCATGAGTTCTACTTTTATAATGGTCATGTTCTTTAGTTTTTTAGAGAAACAAGTAATATACATCCATTTTGAACATAAAATTCAACCTAACCAATGGTCATAGAGATGTCCTAGTTTTAGATATTATATTATAGAAACCCCATTTAATTTGCATTAAATGGCCATGTTATGAAAATGAGAGATAAATATAGGGATAAGTTTTTTTATGAAACTGCACAACATGAATTGAAAATAAAATAATATATACACTAATATAATTTCTATTCAAATAATAGATTAGAATGAATTAAAATAACCCCTTATGATATCCATGAGACGATGAGGAAAAATAAAAGATAATAACCTAAAAGAACTATTGGAATATGACTTGTGAAAGGATCTACTAGATTTCAACACCTTTCTCATGGTTTTAATCTCTAATTATTTCCATATAATCCTTGCCAATGAATTTATAGATGAAAATTGATCCTATGTGTCTTAAATACCATAAAATATTTCATTTAATTTTTCCAATTCAACTTTAGGGGTTACCAAGTCATAATATGTGGTTCCCAGTAAAAGATTCACAAAATTCATAAGTTGGAATTTTTGCAATGGGATTTAACAACATGACGAGGGATATCATGTTGTGAAAAATTAGGGATTACCCCCTTGTTGGTTATTCATTACCTGGTTTATGGATGACTTCATGTGTTATTTTAAGGGATATTCATGGTGTGAATATTAGTGTCATGGTGTGAATGCATTCTACCCAGCACTATTTCATCTATTTTTCCTCCAACCTCTTCTCTAAGTTGTAGAATAATATTATGAACATATCACAATGAGAATTTATATTTCATGATTTTATTCTTAGTAATCCCATGCTCATTTATTTAGCTTCAATTTTCCATTTTATCCTGGACCAATATTAAAAAATAATAAAAATGATGGCATGAATAGTGAATTAATTTCCTAAATAATTATATTTTAAATTTAATATGTATGCATGAAATGTAACTATCAAATATTCCTTATATTATACTCATAATTTTAATCAGGAATGAAAATTCAACAAATAAAAAAGGACACACGATATATAATGATTTTAATTAAATGTTAACAAAATATACAGATTAAATGTGGAAATAAATGTTCATGAATGAAACAAAAAAATTTCATTGACTCCTACGTTATCAAAGAAAAAATTAAATGTTTTTTTAAATTTCATATTTTGAATATAACATTCTAGAATATCGTTTATTTATATTTTTAAATTCATTTTCAATGTTCATTACATTCAAAATTTACCTTACTTTTAATTATTTTCACTCATTTCTCAACGAACACATGTAAATGTATCTTTCCCATATCTCAAATCATCCCCTAACCATAATCATGTAATTCATTTACATTATCCACCCCACAAAGAATAAAATCACAATTAATCCTTAGATATTCACTATTAGGTTGAAATGACCCTATGGTTTTAGGGTATATGAGAAATTATATAAACAATCAAATATAAAAATGATGTTAATCTGTAAATTAAATTTCATGTAAATTAAGAAAAGTTATATGAAACATTAACCCTAAAAAATGGCATCACCCCCTTTTTCCAAAATCAAAAGAATGGTCACGAATTATTGATGTAAAATTAATGATACACCCTCTTGTATTTTTTTATTTATCCTTCAAAAAGATGGGTATGAAAAAGTTTCACATCCACAACCAAAACATAAATGATAAAAATAATTTTTCAACTAAATCATGATTCTCACCATCCAAAACACAACTATTTTTATTTTCTTTTATTTTGATTTTTAACTTTTAGTTTTTTTAAATTTTTTGAGTGTTGATATGGCAGTGTTTTCACACTATTTGCCACATATTTTTTTGTATTTTTTATTGAATTTTTAATAATAAATTATTTTTTTATTAAATAATTGTTAAATGTTGTGATTTTGTACCTTGCTATGTAAAATAATCAATTTTAGTTTAAATCATGTTTTTTAATGTGCATTATTTTCATTTTAAATAATTCTTAAGTTAAATCATTTTTTTTGAATTTGACTTTTATTTTTTATTATTTTATTTTTTTAATTTCTCATTCTAGTTAGTTTATCAATCAATTAAATTATGTGATTAATTATTTTGAATTTGTAAATAAAAAACTGTAATTTATATAATTAAATTGGTTTTTAACAATTTAATTTTATTTAATTCTTTAATTTAATTAATTAATTAATTAATTAATTGGTTAAATAATTTATGAAAGTAACTATAATTACATTATTTTGTTCCTAAATTAATTAATGTATAATATTTAATACAAAAAATTCATTATTTGAAATAATTCATAATTAATTTTATTTTTTTGACTTAACTTTGATTTATTAATTTTTATTAATTCAATTGATTAGTTTATTAATTTGTTTTTTAGTTTTAGATAAATTCTTTTAATTTCTGGTGTTGGGGTATGTTTTTCAGATATTTCAGTAGCACTCTATCATGGTGTCACCCTGTTCTTCTCCTTGATATCTCACAACAACAGTGAGCATCACTAACGGTGCCCTAGAAACCGATGCCACATCTTCCCTTATGGTGCCTCACTTGTCGTTTCACCAATCAAAACTCTTAGTGCCAACATTTCACATCGCACCTACTGCTCACGACGTCACCTTATTTTTTCCACCAGTTCCATCATGGCGCCTATCACTCACAACTTTCACACCACTACCACCGTGAGCATTTTCCAAACTCACAATTGCACCATTCTGATGCCCCTATGCTCCCTCCTCTTCTATGAAGCACCACAACATCACAAAAAATCAATCATATAACATTAATCAAATTCTCCCAACTGCAAATTGAAAATTTAATTCAACAATAGTAAACAAAACCAATCAGAAGAATCATAGAATTTCAAGAACATATCAAGTGAACAAATCAAAATCAAAACTCAATATCCAAACCTTGACCCAGATATGGCCGACCGTACCTTGAACTTCCACAATCCCGTGCCTCTATTCAATCCTCTTCCCTAGGCGGCATCTCTCTCCATGAATCCACTCATTTTGAACTGCTTTCTGTCCAAGATCCAACCGAACCGAAGACTCCTGGTCAGATACTCCTTTATCCATTTCAACCCCAAGCCCCCTGCATCGAACCTTAATGTGTCTCTTGCTCAACCATCTAAACCATCACAACTTTCCCTGCTCCCTTTCCATGTGACAACCATCCAGCCTGAATCCTTATCCCTCACCATAACTCCTCTCTAATTTATGAGCCGCCCGATCCACCCCTTTCTTCTTTCCAGAATCCCACCATTTTGTTTTTTCTTCTTCTTTTTAGTTTTTTATTTAACATATAATGTAATATATAATATATAATATATAATATATAATATATAATATATAATATATATAATATATAATATATAATATATAATATATAATATATAATATATAATATATAATATATAATATATAATATATAATATATAATATATAATATATAATATATAATATATAATATATAATATATAATATACTATATAATAACAATAATACATATATTAATAATTCTATATAATATTATAGTTATATATAATATTAATTTCTTATATCTCATAATAGTATATGTATTAATTAAATAATAACAGTTATTAAAAAATATATTTGTCATAATAATATTAAAATATAATTATATATATATATATATTTATTTATTTTTAATTATTCTCATTAATTTTAATTATACTTATAATATATAGTATTTTTATATAATTGTTTCATTTTTCCAATGACTCACATGTGTTTTTTGGTGTCCTATATAGGGAGAGGGTTGTGGCTCGACACGGGCGACCCATTATTCAGTTAGGAGAAACTGCTCAGTAACCAGGATGGAAGAAATAGTACTATAAAAGTCCCATGTGGAGAACGGTGAACACTTCGGGAGGGATTCTAGTGAGTTCCATTTTGGGTAGTAGACATGGAGCGTGGGAAGGACTAACATGACATAGGGGTGATCTAGAATTCACCACGGTCATTCATAGGGGCTGGACGACACTTCTCCATGGCATCTTCATTCTTCCTAATCATATATCCAGTGGTTTCAGCGATCCCGAGAGTCTTAACCATTTCCATTGGGAGCAGATTAGAGGCATCAGAGCAGCAGGTCAGCATTTCATATCTCGATTCCAAGGGCAGGACATTGTGCACACTCCAGAATCGAATCCACTATCAAGCAGCATGAATTAAAGATTTTGAGAGATCAAGAAGGGAGACAAATATCTTTGTTTTAGTTGGTCTTTATTTTTTTTCAACATATTTCAATATGAACATCATTGATTTTAATTCTATTTTTTCACAGATTCTAACCATTATGTCCAGCTAAACTCCTTGTGGTGGGGGATAAGCTGGCTGGTTACGATTTGACTACCCTCATTCACTCACTAAACATTTTTCTTGATCATCTCTCTCTCACTGTTTCTAGGGTGGTTTTATATTAAAAACAATAAGGTTGAGTAAAAACCTATCTTTTTTGAATCTAAATTAAAACTGAATTAATATATAGAATTCATCAACAAATGAATTATTCTCAAATGAAAGAGACACACTAAACTCAGCTAACAAGTTGTGTCCAGTGACATGTGAATTTTATAAACACTAAATGGAATGACTTTTATAGTTGAAGGAATATAAGGGATATTTCATAACAAATGAAACAGATGACAAATCGTCCAGTTACCTTAAATTAGATCGATATTTCTTAAACTTTAGTGCATGAATGTGTATAAGAAATATAGAAATCAGTAATTGGATTTTCCCCTACTCATCCATTGGATATTTTCACCACATGCTTTCTCGAGATCTTATCTGCTTCTGTGAACTCACCAATATACGTTCACATCCTCACACACTAATTTCCACTCACTCCACTTCACCAGCACCAACTATTTCTGTTTGTTTTTTCATATGGTGTTGTTTATTTTAATTTTTTGGATCCCTAAGAACAACATTAAGCCTCCCTATGGTTCTACCCTATCATGTAACTATTCTATGTAGTAATTAGGTTATAAATTTTTGTTTTTCACTCGTGCCCAACAATGCGTGCGTGTGCAAGTTTCTGGAATAAATTAAAATAAATGAATAATCACGAACATTTAAAATATCCCATTAATATATTTATAAAATTATCTATTATAATACATACATCCCTTCAACCAAGTTTTTGTCTCCCCCACAAATATTATTTTTTAATAATTATGAAAAATAAATAGTGTAGGATTAAAAAGGATAAAATAGTCCTTTAATGAATATTTTCTCTAACAAGGTTATTCATGGATTATATTGTCTTAATAAGTATTAATTCGAAGGTGGTATCTTGATAAGGGATTAATAAAAATATACCTCAAGAATATTAAAACTGAATTAGTATAATAATAGATTCCAAAGCTGCAAAGAAATTTCTAGAATAAAATAGTCCCAAGTGTTACTAAAGATATATATTCATGAAAAAAATGTAAAAAATTCGTATGAGAAAGTTTCTTGAAAATTAGGATATATATTTTGGAAAATTAGGCTTGGAGAATCACAATAAAAAAAATAATTCCTACAAAAATAAAAAATTCAAGATATCAAAAATCTGAGAAAAAATAATTTATAAAAACAACATGTCTCCCAAATCATGATTAATTGAATGAAAATACTCATGTTTTGCTTCCATTATTTATTTATAAATTTTTATATTTTAATTAATTGAAAATTAAACTCAATGGATAAAATGATTATTATCTTGGACATTGTTTGTTTCCTCCATTAGAAAATAAAACAAAATTCATGTACGGGGAATGAATTTTCAATTTAATGTTTGTTATATATATAAATATAAAAGTAGTATAAAATAGGAAAACATAGATTACCCTTTTGAATTAATTTTCTTTAGCTTGTGAATTCTATATTTTATTATTATTATTTTTTATTGTCCCTTCATTTTGGACATATCAAATTAAACAATACATAAAAGTGAAAGGTCCATTCAATAAAGATAAAAAGAACTAGATGAATTTAAACTTAAATTCCAAATAAAAAACTAAATCATCAGAAATAAATTAAAACCAATGGTCTAATAAAGAAATGAAAAACTGTGGTTTCCTTCTAGAAGCTTCTATTTTTTGTTAAGGCCATTTATAATGTATTTACCCATGTTAGCTTATTAGAATATGATACAAAGGTAACCTTCTTGGGTTAACCTAATTTTGAATTTAAAGTATATCTAGATCATCTATTTTCTCTTCATTGAAACTAGAATGAAATTCTGAGGAGGTGACTAAAATTTAGGAAAGATGAATGTTAATAAGAACAATTTAGAATCTATCTAGATTTGGTATCATTCTTCTTTTTCAATTGTTAGTTGTGTGTGTTCCACTTATACATTGACCTCTTCAAGTTTCGTAGAAAAATATTCTATTAATTATTTTTATATGAATTCTCTTTGTTCTTCTATATAACTAATATAAAATGTATCTGTTTATTCTTCTATGTCATCTTCCTTGGGATGTGCCACATGATTTTCAAGAAATTTCATTAAAAATTCACGAGTTAAGGTCGCTACTACTACTACTTCTTCTTGTTCCCCATCATTCTCTGAACCTATAGTTTTGATGATATTTTTATTGAAATAAATTTATGTTTGGAACTTACCTGAGATTTATTGACTATTATTTCAACCTCTTGACACGCCACTTCAAAATATAGTTGCAGGCCACGGAGTGTTGTTTCTTCTTTCCTTGTGTACAGTTGTAGGAATTTTCTTCTTGATTTTTCATCTTTCTAAACTCATCGACTATTTGTGTAATATCCATATGAATGATGGAAAATTTATTTAGTTTTATTCAAAATTAATTATAATCATACCATCAAAACCAAATATAAAAATTTGTAGTAAAATTAATAAATGATAAAATAAAATCATAAACTAAAATCAAGAAATCGAAATAGATTAGAAAAGGCCTTTTCAGAATTATTATATTAAATTATTAACCAATATTATCCCTAAAAATGGCACCGAAAATTTATACCACCCAAAGGATTTTTTAATTATTTCAAAGATACCAAATTTGATAATTTATAACGAACATGAAACTACAAGTACTAATTATATAATTAATTAGTATAGTATTTGAAATTATTTACGCCTATTAGATGAGGAAAAGATAGAGAATTATAATTAACTTAATAATATGTCCTAAAAATATAATTTATTAATTAGATATAAATCTAATATACTATGTGTGTGGTTTCTTGATAAATTGGTGGAGAAAAAATAAAAAAACCAAAAGTACAATGTTTCTGATATCTAGGTTCATGTATTAATATTTGTAATGTTTGATTAAATAATCATTCTATTTAACAAATTTTGTCTAAAATAATTATAATACCCATTGTAATTACTCTCTATCTCATAATTTCCCCTTTTGTAATGCTCAAAACATTCAGTTTTTTAGTGAAAGGCGTAACCTAAAACTATTTTTAAAGATATAATTCAACACACCCAATGGTCATGGAAAAGAAATAGTTCTAGAGATATCATTGCATAAATCCCACCCAATTAACATTCAATGGTCATGCCATGAAAATAAGAGTGTGAGATGTAAGATAGTTTTAATGCAACCACCCAACCAGAATTTAAAAACAAAAAAATATACACTAATACATTTATCCTTAAAATAATATCTTGGAATGAAATAAAATCACCCCCTCATGCTATCCATTAGAGGAAAATAATAAAATATAGAAAAAATCAAAAAATAATTTATAGGGTAGGATCGATGAAGGTCTCTACTTGAACATAACACTCAACCTCAGGCTCTGATCTCTAATTATTTATAATTCCTCCCTAAAATTGAATTTATAGTTGAGAATAGCCGTTTAGGGTGGCTTAAATGACCTAAAATTGTTCAATTAAATTCTCAGAGTCAAATCCATGGGTTACTAAGGCATAATTTGTGGGTCCTAATAAAATTTAAAAAAAATAAACGATGGAACTTCTATAACATGATTTCATAGCATTATAAGGGATATCACATCATGAAAAATTGGGATTGAACACCTTGATGGTTCTTTAAGAAATGGATTATGATCATTTAAATGTGGTGATTTTTGGGATATACATAACATTGATATCTGTGTCATGTCATGAATGTATGTTTCCTAGATCTATTTTCCAATTTCCCCCCCAACAATTTCTCCAAGATATGGAATCATATCCCGAATATCTTATAATGTGAATTAATATTTCATGATGTAAATATTGGTAATATTTGATTGCTTTCTTAATTTTTCTTTTTATCCAGCCACAATATAAAAAAAATAAAATTGACGGAAAGAATAATAAAATTAATTTAAAAAATTATTGTATTTTAAATTAAATATGCATGAGTTAAATATAGTTATCAATAACTTCATGAAAAATTATTACAATAATAAATCCCAAATATATGGATGTGAACATGAATTCAGGTTCACACATAAAATTATGAACATGTAAAAACAAAAAAAAGTTCTATGTAAAATGTTGTAAATGTGAAATCAATTCCACACATTGATTTTTGAACATGTAACTAGGTTCACATCTATCATCATTTTTCAAGATATATAAAACATTACCCAATTCATTAGTGTGATATATAAGACCCCAAATATCACGTAATAATAAAGAATACATATGTGTTCCACTAAAAACCAATCATACATATCATGAAGTAACACTGGTGGAAAGGAAATGGGTTTCATATAATTTCCAAATAGACTAACATAACCTTACATGAAGAGTAGATCAGTTGATAACAAAACATTAAATCTCTAATAAATATTATAAAATTATTTGGAGTATTATCATGAACATTACTCCATTATAGGTCTATTATTTAGATCTATAATGAAAAATAAAAGAGAAATAATTTTCAAAATGTTTTTATAACATGGTTATAAAAACAATCTTTTATGCTACTTCCAAAATTTATTTTTTGAGGATAAAAAAGGGGACATAAAAAGTTAAATTATAAAATAATTCCATATATTTAAACCTTTAAAATAAAGGAATAAATTGATAATAAATTTATAGTGGAAGTTCAAAATATACAAAAGTGTATTAAAAATGATTTATTTATTCTATCAAAACATTAACCATTATTTTTAAAATGGGAAATTGAAAAAAAAATAAGGGATATAAATTACATTTGAAATATATTAAATGTTTAATGGGAATGTTTATCAATAAAAATTGTTATAAAAGTGGGAATATTCTTTCATGATGTGATCATTTAAAATGAGCTTCTTTTTAAAATTTTGTAACGAAAGTTAAAAATGACATGTATAGAAAATGTCAAAAAGGTCGATTATATTTTTTTAGGAATGTAAAAGGTGGGGGAAAATGACCTTAAATAATTAAAAAATAATTGATAATAACATTCTTGAAACCATATAGATAATATGGACATGGAGAACAAATATCCCTTATTAAGAACATGAATTATTATTAATAGTATAAGTTTTTTTAGAATGAAATCTATCAAAGAAAAATATCTTTATTCAAATATGTAATTTAAATATAGAGAAATAGAAAAAAATATCTATAATAAAGAAATGGTAGCATATAATGAACCTTGAATATCATGGTCATGGAAGAAATTTTATGACCCAATAATAAAGAAATTAAGTCGGCAAAAACATTATGAACAATGTCAGTTGTAATCTATAAATACGCTTGGGAGGAAATGAGACCATAAATTAATTATATATTAAATTAAAATAGTCATTTAAACATTCATAAATTTTATGTTGATTCTAAAAAGATAAAATATGGAACTAATGGATAATACTTGAAATGAGTAGAGACTTGGAAAGCGAACCCTTACCAAGAATATAACATGTTATGTAATAAAATATCAAGGAAGAGATTATATTAAAGGAATTTAAATCCACATAAAACAAGTATAGATACAACATAAAACAAATAGAAGTAATAATTCATATTATCTTAGAATAATGTAATCAATGAATAATGTAACTCAATGAAAGGAAATTGAGTTAAGAAAGACCCTAATTGATTTTCTAATATATAATTCATAACAACATGGAATGATATCATGAAATAGTATTTTAAAAAACATTAATATATAATAATTATTAGAAAAAAATTATTTTTATAGTATATACAACATTTTAATTAAGAATAAGTGCATAATTTAAAATATCTCTTAAGGAATAGAAATTAAGACAAAGAACCCTTACTGTAAACTTTTACGTGATCAGATGTGTTTTATCCTCATGAATAATAATCAGACTCATTAACTATTTTTTTAATAATATTTTCTATATTAATTACCTTTCATATCAATATTTTATATTCATTTATTACATAGTTATTACTTATTTTATTTAATATCAAATATTTCTTATTAATAGTTTTTGCTATTTCTTTTCTATTTTAGTGTAATGGTTTCAATTATAATTATATGTTTTTGAGTTAATCATATTTAGAATATTAAAGTTACAATAATAAAAATTATACAATTATATATAAATTTCAAGTATAATTCCATGGGAGTAATTGGTTGGAATCTCCATGATGAAATACATAACACACTTGTTTTTGAAATTTTTAATGAATCAAAGACTATATATTAATAGTGAGTTAAATATTAATATTAAAATTAAAAAAATATAAATAATTATTAATATAATATAAGATCAATTATTTAGTTTCCTTTACCTTCCATGATAAAATTTTATTGCATCTTTCTTGCAGGTGGTTAATTTGACCCAAAGAGAAACATGATATAATCAATGTATGAGTATGACTATGAAGTGATTTTATTATAATATCATCATTAAGGAATCATAATTATATTATCTAGATTTTATTAATGAGAAAAATAATTTTTTATGTGTTTGATTAAAAATATAAATGAAAAATAATTATAAGAAGTTATCACTTACAAAGAAGAAATTGTATCTCTTATTAGAAACAATCTTGGTTTGGTTGGATTTTAGGAAACCCCTTAGGTCTAAAAGATACCCAATGTGGGATAGTATAATCAGTTAAGGAAATAAGGTATAATTTGGAGGGTATTTATTTTTTATGTGTGTCTTTAAAATGGTGTTAAAGGGGAAATTTATAACTGAGAACCGTGGAAATTTTTTAAATACTTATTAGATAACATAAATAGAAAAGTCATTTTCAAGGAAAGTGTACCCAAATTTGAAAAATAATGAAGGTAAGATAATGAGAGGTGTATAAATCTCTATTAAACTCATCTTAAGATCGTTTTTAATGATATTATAGATACATATACTTTGATTTAGCACCTCTAAATTATTTTACATTTGATTGTGGTGATTATATTTTACATCGGTAAAATATTTTTATAAAACAAAATATAAATTAAATTTAATATTTCCACGGATGGGTGAATAATTTAGGGGGGGGTGAATTTGTTGTTTTCTTTTAAATATTATTTAATATATATGTTAACCTATGTGACTTGTTAAGGCATTGATATACACAAGTAAATACTCATTCACATATACATATAAGAAATTAAACAATAGAGAAAGGAACACATAAATTCAATATGGTTTAGCCACAATATCTGAACTTATTCCTTACTATTTGTAATTTTTAACCAAACCATATATTTTACACAATAATTTTATTATTAATTGAATTTTTATGGGAATGGATTATCCTTTTAAAAAAATTCAATTCTACACTTCTATCCCCCAAAAACCAGTGATACTCTCTCACACTAATAAAAAATATAAATAACCCTTTATCTTTAAAAAATTACACTTTACATCTACTCATAAGTTTCTTATATTGAGATTTTTTTAACTTAAATTATTATAACATCATGTATCTAGTGCCTTAGTGTATAGACCTCCTAATATTAGTTTTTTCACATCTTATAATTTTTATGAAATTTATACTCTTCTTCAACCTACTGAATTATTTAGGATTCACAGGATTTTTTTCATAGATAAAACTCATCTATTAAGAATTTTTTATTGACCACACCTTTGTTAAGAGATCACCCCTTTATAATCGGTCTTCCTTTTGTAAAAGTATAGAATGTGTGGAATCCACTTCGAATTGCTGATGAACTTTAAGTCTTCAATCAACAACCTTTAATAAATTCTAATGATATCAGATAATAACTTCATTAAAACTCCCAAAAAACATAGTATCAACAATCTCTTAATCAATCCCAAAACATGTCTTGAATCACACGATTTAATTTCATGAATATCTCAGATATAATGACCAGACTATTATAATCACAATTGTTATGGATGGAAAATGTTTCAATGAATATATTTGGAAACTTCTATTTATTGTACATATGTATATTTGGCAGTATTATTATATTTGTTTAGCTTATCTTTAAACTATATTAATACTTAGGTAGTATCCATTACTTTTAATATATTTGATATAAATATTATTTTTTTGATTATTTGAATCCATTTCACTTACATTGTGTTTAAAATCTAGATTAAAGTATCCACCTATAAATCAATTCATCTTCAAAACATTATATAATTATATCATCATCTTGAATCACTGTTGATATTCTTTCAAAGTGATTTCCATCCAATAAAAAAATAAAAAAATATCATCTGAATTTACTTCTACATCATCCGTTCTAAAACTCCAAATTTATATTCCTTCATGATATTTTGATCATTATGACTTTAGAGAGTTGTCATAAATTTTTTTCCAGTAACCTGAACGTATTTAAGGTGACTATTTCCCATTCACCTAATTAAACCACTTAATATTGTTATTTTATATGAAATTATAATTCTATTAGTATTCATTTCTATAGAAACAAAATCATTATTCTTATATAAACTCAACAAATATCCAATGTTTGAAAATATTTTTATCATAAGTTGTTGACAAAAAATATAAAACCTTCACCAATACATGGTATCTTCAGCATCCATATTTGGATTTTTTAATTTTTTTACCACTATTCAACATGAAAGTCTTTAAAACATATAAAAACATTCTCCAATAGATATATCTTTCAACCATCCTACTGAATAAAGTATTATTTTTGAGATAATATCTTCCCTCATTGATAAGTAAAATTGTGGATATATGTTCAATGTACATCCCCTCAATTATATATAATTCATTTTATTATCCATTTATAATAACTATATCTCCCAGATTTATATAAGATTTATATGTTTCTTTTACCCCTTTAATACTAGAATAACAAATATATTTAGAAAATTCATTTATCTGTTTCAAAGGGATAGTGTAAGGATTACATGAAGATTCATCCTATAATTCTCAAACATTTCTTTTGGAAGGGCATTAGTGTATATATCAATATTTTTCTATTATATTGTATTTTATTATGGTTTTATTCCACTGTAATGCACTTTTTATTTATGGAAGTGATATTGAATATCATTATTTTTGAACTATATTGTTGTATAAAATTATTTGAAAAGAAATTATACATTTATTATCATAATAATATTCTTGTGGAGTTCCAATAATCACTTTTAAATCCTCAAATTAATCTTTTATATCAATTACTTGAGTGCAAGAATGTGTGGTAGAAATTTATTTTGACTTAGTTGTACTCAATGAAATTGATATTTTTTTCTTATAATTATAGAGAAAATACATCACCCCAAGAAAAATGTTCCACCATATGTGGACTTCTAATGATCAGAATTACCAGACCAATTTATATTTATAAATAAAAGAAAATTCAAATCACTACTTGTCTTATATAAAAGGATAAAATTCAATGTTCTTATAATATATATCAATATTATTTTGGAAGCCTAATAATGTAATTATTTTGGATCAGTATGATATATTTCACATAAATTCAAAATACATTCAACTTCCAGGTGATTTGTTGTGAATACTCAGATAAAATTATAAAAATATCTCTAATTTTCACATATTTTGGTAGAATAATTGCATAACTTTCCACCTAAAAAATAGGTGTGGTTAATTCCTTTGAACCAACCATGCTAATATTTCTCTATAAGTCCATATAATGCATCTTTTATGAAAGGAAGATGAAATGTATCCTTTAAAAAACCTACAACTTAATGGAAAAAATATCAGTCCAAGAATTTACATTTAAAAGTTCTACATCATCTATTTTGAGTATTGATTACAAACATTTTATTTATTACTAGGAAAAAATATCTAAAAAAATTTAATAACAATTAATGTCTCGGAAAAATTCTACTTCACTTATAATTATCTATTTATTTTATGTTTAGAAATGTTTAGCTTTCCTGTGTAGCTATTATGTTTTTTATCCAAATATTGAGATACCTGCTTTAACATGAATAAATCTTCCATAAGACTCCATTATATACACCTACTTCATCATAAATAAATATTTTTGGTTTCTCAATATAAACATCTTCCTCTACATCACTTTTCAATAAAGATAAATTTATATCCATTTGATATATTTTATATTATTAATCAGTTATTTCTTCCCTTTTTTGTTAGTATGATGTCCTACAACATGAGAAAACTTTTATTCAAAATAACAACCGTCCACCAGTTAATAAACCATTCAAAGTAACATATATTTATTTCTCAAAATATTCCCATTTTCATTGTGGTTATTTTGAAAATCCCATTTAGTTTTAATCACATTATTTTCCTCAATTAATGTAATAATATTACTTATATTATTCTTATCAATTTTATGTAATTAATTATTCATAGAATTTATCCATTCCTTGTGCTCATCAACATCTTCCACTAAATGAGCTTCAACATATAAAATAAGTTCAATTTTATTATATAGTATGAACTTCATCTAGTTTGAATTATATATTCAGATATTTCAATTAGGTTCTTTGCTTCATCTTTCCTTTGAATCATTAAGAATTCATAGTTATTTCTTATTATGGAATAACCTTATTCATAACTAGATATACTAGAGCATGATCATTAAATATTAGGTTTATTTCCTTATTCTAATTCATAACTTCTTCTTCTCAATTGTATTGAAACTTCCATTAAACCTCCAGAAATACCTTACCCATCTTCCACTACTTTGAATGAATTCCCAATAATTTGAACATTTCATAATTATATCATTTTTTTATTTATTTATTATATAAAATTTAACCTATTTCCATTGGGTTTATACCCTAGTAAGATAACTTCTTCAACATTTTTATTAAATTTTTCTATGTTATGAAATTTGATTTTAATTAGAAAATTGATCCAATGAACTTTGAAAAATTGCAATATTTTTTCTTTATATGAAATATTTCATTGGAAGTGGATTATATTTTTAGTCTCAATAAGAACCTATCATGAATAAGTCCTTCCATGAAAAAAACCTCCAAATATAATAAATTAGAGAGTTTTTATTTTATAGGAATAGTCATCTCTATTTTAATTAAGCATCTATTTTTCAATTTTGAAACCCCATTTTTATGGGGGTGTAAAAAGAACTATATTGATGCCAAATTTCAAAATTTTAATGATAATACTAATGATTGTTTCATGTAAAAATTTCTATTATATTTTCTTACCATCAAAATGTATTTATCAAGTTATTTATTAGGCTATATTCTGTAAAGCATGAACATATCAACAACTACAAATTTTTGTTTCATGTACATTAAAGTATTCATTTGGTAGAAATCATCAATTAATGTAATAAAGTCCATATCACCATTTGTAAATTAATGCCTTATATGTCCACAAACATTGGAATATACGGGTTCAATTGGATGGTTAGACTAAATTTCTAAACTCACATGACTTCCACTCACCATATTTTCTTTTCATAAAAATACTAGAAACTATATATCTATATATTTTAAATAAAGTTAGATCTCAAAATACCTATACCATGGAAAATTTTTCCTTTTTTAACACAAAAATAAAATTCCTCAGTTCAATAACTCATTTACATATTTTCAAATCAAATAACAGAATTCACATATATAACCGATCAGAAATAAGTTTATTTCAGTACTCAACCCTTCTATTGTAGTTTTTTTATTCTTAACAAACTAGATGGTACAAACATTATTTCATAATATTACATTATTAGCATCATTATATAATTATCTATCAATGAGAATATCATTATTAAGTTATTAAAAAAATGAAATTCTTTGTATTTGAGCTTCCAATTATCTTTAAATTCCATTCCAATTCATATAACCTTCAGGGAACTATAATTTTTAAAGGTAATATCTCCACTTCTTTATTATTTTAAAATTTTCACGATCTTAAAATCACATGTCAAATGTGATGAGTATGAAAAATCATGAATCAATGATTTCCCTTTCCATATTGATTTTAGATAAAATTCTATGAATCCTTTTCTCGATCCATATTCCATTTTCCAGACTAATTTTCATTATCAAAACATGTGATTTTCCTTAGTAAAGTGATTAAAAATGTTTCAAAAAAGTTACATGATTGGTCACATATTCCTTTGGGTTATTTAATATAATAAAATTGATCCTTTCTTAATGAATCTTTATCTTCTTCATTCAATTTTTTTCATTATTACTTTTTTTTCTGAGAATTACTTCATTTTATTTTAGGTATTTGTTTCCTTAATTCATGCCTTCTTCAAAGGGTAGATATATTGTGGAAATAGTTGTTGGATTTGTTTTGGAAGAAAACATTACCCAAATAATATATATAAGAGACAGTTTTTCAATAAATTAGATTATTCCTATGAGATGTTTCTTAATATCCACTGGTAGTAAGAACTACTGATGATTTTTATAAGGGGGAATTTATCTCATTTTTACAAACTATTATTTTACAATAAAAGTGAGAGGATTTTCATGACCCTTCTTCATCCATAACTATTAATTTAGTGATGAAGTAAATGTATTGAGAGTGTAAAGATTTTCTTTTCTATATTTGATGAACCAATACTCATATAATATTTTGAGTTAACTTTTTATGTTTCCTAGGTTGAATCACCTTTAAATTCCATTATATTGTGTGAAAAATCATTTATTCTCTTTAGTGAGTTTTCTTCCTTTAGATATCATTAATATGCATTACTTAACTCATATTATACTGTTTCTATGTTTTATTTTGTGTCATTCCAAATTTTATATTTTGAAAAAAAAAATCAAATTGAGTCTCTTTATTTTCTCAATATATACCTCTTCCTTTTAAAAGAAGTCTCTTTTTTTCAACTTTATTTTCTTCTTTCTTATTCAGTTGACTGAGTTTATTTTGGATTTATTATTCTGATCAAGTCATCCTTTTAATTATAATCTTAGCATGTATTCTATATAAGTTTATTCACCACATTCTTATTCTTTTCTTGAAGTTTCCTCACCATTAATGTATTCTAAAAAGTTCATTATCATATACTAAATTTCTTCATCTAATGATATTTCTTTTCATGTTTTTTTATTTTTTTCTTTAAAATTAATATTTATTTATTCTTTCATAAATAAATAATATTTCATTTTCCAAAATTTCTATCTTTTTTTCAATTTTTAATCCACTTATTTTTATAATTATTTTCATCCAACACATCATAATTATATCTTCCACCATTCTCTCTAGGTAAACTGACATTAATGTGAAAAATTATGCCACATTAAAATAATTTTATTTTATGTTTACACTTTTATTTTCATATTAATTTTTTTATGTTTAATGAAATAAGAAAAATTATTATTCAACTCTCACTATCTAACACATATATTTCTTTTGATTCATCAGAGAAATAATTCTTTTTGTTTGTTGAGTTTGAGTTTTTCCATGGAATTGAAATATATTTCTTCATTCTCATTCTTTTTAAATGTTCATTATTTCCTCATTTCATGTTTCATGAGGCTATTTTGAAGATAATTTAGAGATGATTCATCTCTATCCATGAAGGTAGAAATTTGGGGATCAAATAAGTTAGGGAAATTGCTCATCAATTTGTTAAAAATTATTGAGTCATCCAATGTGTCACAAAACCATAAGATGTTTCCCATGATTTTGTTGAATTTTTTTTAAAATAATAATTGATAGTTTTATTCTCATCTATAATTAAGACCTAAATAGTTCTTCTAAATATTTTATGTTTTTATTACTTTATATTATCATTTCATTCATGGATTGTCTCTATCTTTTCCCAAGTTTCCTTAGATATCTGATATTCCATCACCATAGTTTAAATTTTTTCTCATAGAGATATTAAATATATATTTTAATAATTACCATCAAATTAAAAGTTTATTTAACAGGAAATAACATAAGATCATTCATGTCTCATGGTGGATACATGATAGTATTAGTATCCACCATCTAAAGGATAAAATATATGGGACAATGTATTATTTTATTTTCACATCTATTTATTTTTTTTACATTAAAAGTTATAATTCCTCATTAATTAATAATCTTTAAACTCTCAATTTTTACAAAATTCATCTTATTAGGAACCTCACATTGATGCTTCTTGATATTCCTAAGGATGGGTAACCATTGATAAGGGGGGAAGGGGGTGAATTAGTGGTTCTTATTTACAAATTCATTTAGATTTAAATTTAACTCTTTGAATTTTTATGGTATAAATACCAACATGTAAAATCTAATTTCCACATATTTATAAGAAATAAAATAATAGAGCAAGGTAGAATTTTTTTATAATGTTCAAACTCAATAATAAAACTTACTTATTTTTCTGTATAGTTTTTTCCTTAGCCATAAATTTCACAATATAATTTTATTACCAAATAAAATGGTTTTGGAAGGGATTATCCTTTTATTAAAATATGATCCCACACATATGTCTCATAATAAATAATGATATCTTCTCCCACTAGTCACAAAGATAAATATTCCTTTTGCTTGAAAAAATACATTTATCTTCTACCCAAATGTTTCATAACTATAGTTATCTAGAACTTAAATCATCATATATTCATACCTATAATACCTTATATTATATACCTTAATATCATAGTCTCATTTTTAAACTAATAATTTCATAATATTTTTTTATCTTCTTGGTCCCAGTGAATTCTTAAATAATCACATGTTGTACTTCTTAAAACAAACTCAACTGTTATGATTTTTTTAAAAATATCATCAACCACCTATTAAAAAATATCTCACCCCATTTATAACCTGTATTACTTTTATGAAAGTGGAAAATGCATTGAATACACATTTAATTGCTCGCTAAATCCAAGTCTAAAGTCAGCAAACTTTATTTTATTTCTAGGATATCAAATTGAAACTTCAATAAAACTCCCAAAAAACCCAGAATCAAAACTCTTTGACTCTCCCCCAAAATGTGTATCCAATAACAAACATTAATTTCATGAATATCCCACTTTGAACATAAATTTTATCATCTTTATAATGGTTATGACTTAAAAAAAATTATGCATATTCATTTGGAAAACTGTAGTGAATTTACATCAAAATAATTCACTTTAACATTATCTTAATTTATCAAATTATATATATTAGTTAATCCTTCTAAAAACCTTATTAAATTGAAAATATTTGGAATAAATATTTTTATTTTAGCTGTATTAATCGATTGCATGTAAATTATATTATAAATCTAGATTAAAACATCCACCTCCTAATTAGATCATCTTAGGATATCCATATCTTTTGATAACCTCAACTTGAATCACTATTAGTCTACCAAAAAAGTTAACTTATTTCAATGAAAAAAATTGAAATATTATATGAATTTAATTTTGGATAATAATATTATAAAACTCTATATTTCCATTATTTAACAATCTTTCAGTAATTCTAACTTCAGGTCCTCTTTATGAATTGTCTTTCGATAACATGTAGGTATTTTTAATGAGAGCATTTTCAATTCAACTAACAATTGCATATTAACTTGTCCATTATGTTGAAATTAATGATACCTTAGGATTCAGTTATTTGGAAATAACATCTTCATTCATATATGAAACTCAAAAACATTCATTTATATAATGTTAGAAAATATTTCTCTCATAATATATTAAAAATAAATACCAGACCCTTACCAATTCATAGGAACTTCAGTCATACCTTTTTGATTTATTAACAAAACGTCTAATCTATTCCCCATGATCATATTTCTAAAAAAATAAATTATTTATCAGTGAGAAATATCATAACACTACACTACTAGAAAAATCAATTTGTTTATGAGAATCCCATCCCTCTATGATAAAAAAAATATTTGTTCAAAAGTTTCTTTGTACCCCCCCCCCCAATTCTTACTAATTAATTTTCCTCCCCCTTTTCATGATAAATATATATTATATATTAACCTAATATTTATATTTTTCTTCTCCACATTTGAGAACATAATAGAAATCATAGCGGGGAATCATATTCATCTTCTACTAAGTGAGTAAGGGAATCCTGACTATGATGTTTCATCCTATGTTTCTCAAAAATTTAAATAGAAAGGGCATTAGTGAACATATATGAACTTTTATATTATATTAAAATGTTATCTTATTTTATTTCATTGGTAAATAATTTTTACATGACAAAGTGATACAATTTTTTTTGATCTGGAGTGTTTTTCAAGATTCTTTACCATTCCAACTGTACTTTGATTATTACAAAACATTTTAGGGGAATTATAACATTCACTTTTAAACAAATCAATCAAACTATTATCCACATTTTCCAAATGAATGAATGTGTTGAAGAAATGTATCCATAATCAACTATTGTAATTATTATATATATTTTTTCTTACAATTATAGTGAACATATCTTCCCCCCAATAAACATATTCCTCTAGATGTGAATTTATAATCTTCAGAATAACCTACCCAATATATATATGTAAACCTTTGTGATATCAACTAACTAATTATTTTGTATAGAAGGATAAAATTTTAATTTCCCATAATATATCGACGAATTATTTTCTTATCCAAAAAATTAGATATTTTTGTATCACTCTGATACCTTTCATATAAAGTCATTGCATACATAGTTTCTAGTCAAAATATTTTGGGACAAAGTAACCTCCTAATAAACTTATTAAATTCACTCATATTTACGCTCCTTCTAGTATCATCCTTTCATATCTTCACACCTATATAAATAGGTGAGTTCACCTCCTTGTAATTATCCATGTAATTTTTTCTCAATAATTCGTCGAAATAATTCTTCTATAAAATGAAGATAAAACATTTATTTTTAACAACCAATACTATGAGGATAAATTCATCTATTATAGCAGTGAAATTTCAACATTCATCTCCAAATTTCTATTAATTATTTATAAACATTCCGTTTTTAACAAAAAAAATTAAATCATTAATATATGAAGTCACAATTAATGTTATAGAACAATCCTACTTAATATATGAGTAGATATTAATTTTCTATTTATTTATTTTTAAAATTCACATGTATCCATCGTGTTTTTAATACCAATATCAGGGATCCTTCTTTAACCCATATAAATCTTTCTTGATTTTACATACCATACAGCCATCTACATCAAGAATAAATCCTTATGGATGTACAATTGAATCATCTCCCCATATTTGACTATTTATAAAAGATTAATTTATATCAGTTTGATATATTTTACACTTATCATCAGCTAATACTATAAAAAAATCATAGGGTATCAATTATTAAAATGGGATAAAAAATTTATTAAAAATTAATACCTTACACCAAGGACTATATTTTATAAACTGTCATATATTTGTTTCTAAATGATTTTCCCTTCCTGATTTTTCTTATTTTAGAACACCTATTTAGTTCCAATCACATTCATGTCCTCAGGTCAAAAAAAAATTCTATGCATTTTTATTCTAAATTTGATCTAATCCATCACTCATAGAATTTATCATTTTTTCAACCACTTATTCTACTAACATAGGATCAACACATGAAATAAGTATAATATGATTCTCTATTATTAGATTTATTAAATTTTGAATTAGATCTTTTGGTCTTCTAATGATAAACTCTATTTCCACTGACCTTTCAATTATTTATAAAATATAACTATAACTTTCTATGGAATCAATTTCTTCATAACTAGTGATATAAGCACATATAAATTTAATGTGAGTTTTATTCCTTTATTCTTATTCATCTCTTTTCTTAGTCAATTTTATTCAATATTATGTTAATGATTGAAAAATAAATTCACATTCTTCTTTTGTTTTGAACTAATTATCAATAATTTCAACATCAAATGATTCCATTACATTGTGTATCCATTTGTTACTATTCCTGCAAGTTCTTCCATTTGATTCATACATCATAAATATTAAATCCTTATAATTTAAATCAAAATTATCTTTATTATTACTTTTAATTTTAATTTGGAATGGGACATCGAACATTTTGAAATATTTTAGTGTAGGTGTAACACCCTTATCTTTTTATGGATTATTATTTTTCAAATAAATTAAATTTATTTTATGGATTACATTACAAAAAAATAAAGATTGTGCTACAAACAATATTAGGTTATCTTGCGTTACACATGATACTAATTTTTAATAAAACCAGGATATATTATTAATATTGTTATTTAAATGCGCCTGTTATAACCAAGAAGTAAAACATAGATATATAAATAGTAATAAGTACATTATAAATATTACATATAATATTACATATAAAATATATTTATAATAAAATAAATAAATTTCAGTAAATTCTTTATATGTTTCAAAAATACTACTTTATCAAAAAAAATATGTATTTTTCTGAAAAAAAATACAATTATTTTTTGAAACATTTATTAAATGAATTTGATACTTTTATCTTCATATTTTAAATAATAATGTCAAATTATATTTGGGTGAACTTTTGGGATTTCTCAAAAAAAAATTATTTTTGATGAATTGTGAAAAATACTGAATCTTAATTGAAAACTGCATTTTTGTTTAAATTATTTATAATGTAAATTAGTTTTTTAATTTTTTTAAAGTAAAATTTGTTCAAATTTATTTCTATTAACCTAATTTAGGTAATTTTAATATTTCTCATATTAAATTTTGTTATAAAAACCTTGTAAACTTTTGACCAATTTCTCTTTGAAAACCTGCTTCCTCATTGTGTCTGTGGGATTAAAATTTAAATGGAAATTTTCAACTTATGTACATGGAATTTGGAAAAATGGATTATATATTTGTAATTATAATAATTAATATGATCTAATAGGATCAACATTTTGTTTGAAAAAAATTAATTGAAAATAGTAAAAATTATTTACCATGGTTAAAGTAAAAATGGGTTTACCAAAGGGGGTGGGTAAAAATAAAAATATAAGGATTAAAAATTTAAAAAAACTTATAAAACCCTATTTAAATCCATATATAGATCTTATTTCTTAATTTATATTGAATGATTAATTTTTTAACCTTGTGGCATAATAAAAACATGGGTATACCTTTTTATTTAAAAACAATTACAAGTGTGCAACTCTCCACACATATAGAAGGAAACCCCCTCTCATATCCACTTCACAACTTCAAACCATTTTGGTTTATCAATGAATTTTATAAATAACTTCAAAAAATCCATCCTATTAATGTAGCTCCTTATTTTGGATAGAAATATAACCTAAAAAGGCTTTTAGTGAAAACCTATGGAGGATACTAGAAGAAGAGGCAACATTCATCAACATGAATTTTTGTTTTATTTCATCCTTTGCCTACTCCAATTAATATTGTAACATGATTATATAATAAACTCTATATATTCAATAAACTGATATATTTTTATTTTAAGGTAATTACCTAGAACAAATATCCACATCCATAAAATGGTTTACAAAATCATCACTTGTGTGAATAACAGACTACCACATCACGAACCGATATCATTTCTTTTTTCCATTACCACCTCCCAATGATAGAAATAATGATGGATTTAATATTTATATATTATATTTATTATATTATCAAACATATTTAATTATTATATGATGCATACCTTTATACTCTCCATATTTTTGGAATACTATAACGTTGCTCGTGTATATGGTGGACCATCACTTCGTGAAGCGATTTGATTCATTCATTATTTACATTGAAGGTAATAAGTATCATTTTAATAAACATATGTGATATATATGACATAAGATGATTCAATAATGATAATATATCATTTAAATTTCATTTTTAGTCATAAAAGAAATTGGAAACATTCATCATGCATACATATGATATACCGTCTCCATGAATAATGTATTTCATTTTATATTACTAAATTTAACAGACAACTCTAAATAAATATATATTTAATAAATATTATATTAATATCATGGGTAAAAATTTAGAGATGATCAAATTATGATTAATTTAATTGGACAAAAAATAATAAATCAAAACATATATGAAAAACAAATCGGTTCTTACCCAAAACATAACTTTAACGTAGAATTGTTAATAAAAAGGTAATAAAATTTCTTAAGAAAATCATATATTTTATGATAAATATAATTATTTTTATTTATTATATTTATAATATAGTCATATTTATTATACCTGAGTTTTGAACATGTACAATGGAATTAAATACTTAATGTAAGGTATCTTTTCTCAATTTTTCTTATTTCAGAAGTATATTATGTTATGCACCTATATTCTTTTAGGAAATCTATATACATACCCTTTGAAATGTAATATAATGAATTTATTTACCCTCGTGTTATTTTACATTCCATTTATATGTTATTCCTTTATGGGGATTATAATTCAATGTTCCTAAAGTGGTAATGAATTTAAGTTACAGTCTAATCATTTATAATAATTGTTTATGATTTCTCTTCTGATGAGGAAATATTATCATCCATATCTCATGAAACTCATTATTTTTCTTATCCTATATTTATTCAGGGTATTTTCAAGTAATAGTTCATTTTTTCACTATTTGGTAATGAAAATAATTTAGAAAAGTTTCTTCAACATTATTAATCTTTCAATCGTAAATATGTTTTCTTCCAAACCATGTTTTATAAAAAATTTTTAAAAAAAAATATTATTATCCTATAATAATTAAGATGAATTTTTACCCAAGTTTTAATTTTTTTAATAATATATTTAAATGTATATTCATGTTTTTCTAAACAATTCCAATTTGTATTTTATAAAAAAATGTGAAAGGAATCTTTGTTTTAATGTGTATGGCATGTGAAAAACTTCCCATCATCCTGAATGTAATTTTATTTAAAGATTATTTTATTAATTTTAAATTTTTTTAAAATAAAAATATTTTCAAAATATTTTATGTTTTATAAAATTATTTCTTCATAGAGGAAAGTATATTTCTATGAAGAAATATTTTTTGAATGATTGGTCAAAGTCATTTTCCATCTATGATGACATATGTTGATGTTACATATATTATATTGGAGATATTATATAAGGATATCATTATTATTTTTACATTTATTGTATTTCATGATGTAATTATGTTTATAAAACCCATTTCTCATTAATGGGTTATACAATGATATAATTCTTAGGAAACTTGCTTCCTTTTCCATGGGTTATGCTATTATGAAATGATGAAATAATTATGAAACCTGTCACTTTTCTACAGGTTATGATATGATGAAATTTTTATGAAACTCATTTTATTTAATGGGTTATGATAATATGATGTTTTTATAATATTTTGGGAGACATAAATATGGTTTTCATTATCAGACAGTTAGGACCTATATCTCAATCCAATGCATTGGGTAAATATTAATATATCACGATATGGATATGGATTGAGTGGGGACTGAACGTAGTTCAATAAGGGAAATTTTCTTCTATGATAGTCTTTGGAGTGGACCTTGACTACTATTATATATGGGGGGTGAACCCATTCTACTATCATATCCTTGGATGTATTCCTTGACTACTATTGAAATTATTTTCTATGCTTGTGTTTATTACAAAAATGTATTTCTTATGCGAATGTTATGCTCTCATGGTTCATGTTATTTTATTCCATTATCATCTACCAATATTTATTACATGAATCAAGATTATGATATTTTATGTTTATGGTATGGTTTTTAAATTTTTGGATCATGTTATCAAACCCTTATGTTCATGTTATGCTTATGTATCTCTATTGTGTACCCTTATTAAGCATCTTATCTCACCCATTATTATGATTACTTTCCCAAGTTATTGAGAAATGTACTAAATATAATGTAACGCCCCGACCCCAGTTACCTAGAGTCGGTGTATTATTACATAAAATTGGCATGAATAGAAGGAATCATGTCTCGAAGGACCGATCGGTTTAGTAGTCTTGGAAAATAGATTACATACACAAATGTTACATTACACTTTATAACATACAAAACAACATAAATAATTCTTTATGAACGCCATTATTCCATTGGATTAACCCTGTATATAAATCACAATACACTTCTTGGAATAATGGGAAAAATAAAACATAGAAATGGGTGAGATTATATGCTCCGTAAAGATAACAATAAAGCAGTAACTTTCATAAATAAGCATAAACATTTAAGGTAATGTATAAATAACACAAAAGCCTTTTAAACTTGAAATTCCTCATAATATGGTAAAGATAAAATGAAATAATGCATTTACTTATTCACATGGATATTATACTATTAGAATAATCACATGCAATATCAATAACCATTTTCATAATGATAGAATGCATAATGCCAAACGATCATAACCACGTAGCCAAGGCCTCGTGCCAAGGCTGCAAATAAGATTTTGTCACGGCCTCGTGCCAAGACACTAGTTTGTCTCATGAGACCTACCGATGAATCGAGGAGCTATAGAGGGCTCCACCCATCAATTATTAAGTCTAATTCATTCCTCATATGAGCCGGTTTAAACATAAAATAAACATTCATATTAAAACTAGAATAAATAATGTCAATACTTTCTCTATAAACCAGGAATGGTATAAAAATAACACATCCAGGGTAAAACATATCACAAAACCTCAAATACAATATGGAAGTTTTGTATTATAATAAATCAACTTCAAATAAGCTTAAAATCCAATAAAGGATGTTGACATAGATGAAATCAAAACTATTTTATAGAAATATCTCATTTTTTGAAATCATTGAAAAGTCACACATTTATAAAGGAATTAATTTTAAAGAGATTTTTGAATAAAAGTGTCCCATACCACATTGAATCATTTGAAAACGAATATCATTTCAAAACATTAATTTCCATATAAATAAATCAGTAAAATCATTTTGAAAACATGGAAAATAATTAAAAGATTTAGAAAAATAAATCTTTAAAACATTTAAAATTCGGATCATGATAAAGAGTACTTTTCACAAATTCTTTAAATATTCATTTTGAAATCATTTAGAAGTCACAAAATTATAAAATAAAACATTTACCTTCAAAATATTTTTATAATATTGCAAGGGAAGATTCAATGAGTTTATAATGGTAGAAAATAGCTGCCCCCACCGAATAAGTTTAAAAAAGACATTCTTACATTAATTTTGTCAAAAAGGATAAAAAGTTCCTTGTTTGGAAAACGACAGAAAGATTCCTTTATAAAAATCTTATAAAAAATCAAAAAAGGGTATAAATTACATTAATCCAGATTCTGTAAAATTGTAAGAATGTTTTTAAATACATTTTTAAGAAACATGGATGTGGTTGATAAAGAGGTTCCAGTAGATAATTACGTATAAACAACCTCGGATAATGAAGAGATTGTGAAATAACCATTACCTTGTACTTTTAATTAGTCAATGTTATGTTAAACTCATGTATAACAGTTAAAACATTGTTATTAAATTATAAAATAACCATATACAAAATTATGATATCATATATGATCTTCTAATAATGCTTTGTTAATAATATGTTAGTATTATCGTCGTTTTGGGTGTTAACTTACTAGTTTTATTTTATATGTTTTTTTACATAAGCCATGTTTGTTATGTATAGGTAGTATATTATTCATATAAATGATCATATCAAGTCCTAAAACATTATTTTTAATCATCAAATGAGAATTATACTTGAATGGATATGATGGGGAATGAATCTCATCGCGTTCATGGAGATGGTAGACCATACACATGCACGAGCGATGATATCATTCTTTTGATGTTAAAATAATATATAATTGGATAGTGTATCATATATAAAGAATCAATATCATGTTATATTTATAATTTATATCAATTAGATATCATTATCATACCCATCCAAATAATAATGTTTTTTAATACCAATTACACCACGACGTGGAGATGGTAAGTCGTATGTACACACGTATGGTGACATGTCATTCAAAGGATGGATAGAATACTGAATATGGGTGTACCATATTTATAATAACATCACATTATATATATTATACTAGATTTATTATCTTATAAAGTAAATAACAAAGAAATAATAAGTTGAAGAAGAAAGAATCTTGAAAAAGGGTGGTGAAAACATTACCTCTTCTTCGGGTTCTTCCTTTTGATTTGATCAAAAGGGATCCATAGGATGGATTTTTGATCAAAATAAGGCCTCTAGGATGTAGTGAGTTAAGTTAAGAGAATAATTTTTCGGGGTTTTGCTGAGGGAAAATGCTTTTAAGGTGTGAAGAATTGGTTAGAAATGGTGTCCTTTTATAATGGGGAGGAGGGGCTCTTTAGAAAAAACTTATAGTATTATTTTATAATAAATTCATATTTGGTTTATAATGGATAAAAAGTGTATTATTAAAACTATAAGTTGGGTATGTTTCAAAATACTTTCAACCATATATTTTAGATAGGTTTGGGATATTATATTAATAATATCCTTTAGTTTTAACTATTAGTTAATAAGATTGACATTAACCATGTCACCTTGTATTTTTATATTATATAGTTAATAAACTTACTATATAAATCCAAGATATCCCCAAGTGGTTAATTAATGATACAAATATCATGATACAGGTCATTTTTCTGAATCATAAATTTTTAGGAATAAAATATCAATTAATAATATAATATTTGTTTTAAAGACTCTTTTAGGTCAATTTTGACAGTATTGGGTATTTTGTTTTTGATAAATTAATAAAAGCATTATTAATTCAAAATAAATTCATATAACCAGTCCTGATATTTCATATTAGCCTAGAAAATTAATTTAATTCATAAAAAAGTTTCAAATTACATTTATTTTGATATTTATAATATCAATTATTATATTTTTTTCATTAATTAGGTAATTACTAGATCATCATTGTGTCATTTATAAATTAAATTATTTAATGTCTAAAAATTAAAAATAAAATTACATTATGTAGTAAATATTTTTATCTTTCTAATGAATATTTATAATCGAATTTATCTTTTGTATAACCCTATATTAAAAATGTTTTAATAATTAAACATTGATTATAACTGTTTTAAATCTTCATTGAATTAAATAATAATAAATGTCTTAATCTAATACAAGTGGACCTAAATGATAATATTTTATTCCTAAGGTTGTTTTGGGTCGAGATACACTTGTTGAATAGAATTAGGACATGTTTTAGGGTAATATTAATATCATTTTTACCCATAATTACCCTATTTACTTTTAACCGTTGTAAATAAAAGTAAAAAGTTACTATTAAACAAAAATTATTTTTATCTCATTAAATCATATTTAACTCCTTGATATTAATGGTGTCTCTCTTATTTTAGAAATTCCACCCATAGAAGCGGTAAAATTAAGTTTTTTGTGAATTTGAAAATTCTCCTAAGAGGTGGGTAAAAGGCGGTGAAAAGTTCAATAAAATTTTTATATGTCTAAAATTATTATAAAGTGACTCCATTGAATTACATTGATCTTATATATTTATTATGTATTTATTTTGAACTAAAATAAATTTAAATAAAATAAATTATTATTTAAATAAAAAAGTCAGTTTTAACCAATAACTCAGTGTTTTTCACTATTCATCAAAAATTGAAGTTTTTCAGAAAAATACCAAAAATTCACCCTAGTCTAATTTCGATATTCCGAATCCAAATATGAAGTCCATTTTGAATTTTAAAATTTATAAAATTTCAAAAAGTGGGTATTACTATTCATAACGGATAGTTTGATTGGTTGTGGTGTGTGTTAGAATCTCGAAGTTGCGTACAACACACGCTACTGTATTATTCAAAGAGAATCGTACCGTGGAAGCTTGGGGTGTTACATATAATATGTCTAAGAGGGGTTCTAGTTATAAATATCATTGTGGTAGATGATTTATTGTACCTATGGACCCGTTGTTTATGTTTCCCTATTTCCAAATTCATTAACTATTACGGTCCTTAGGTGTGCATTTTTGTAATGCAATGAATAGTCTTAAAAAATGATTTCATATAAATGTATAACAATAAGAGGTCACTATAGATTTTATAAAAGAATAGGATTATTTTACATTTAGAAACCTGGATGATAAAACCGTAGTATGATCCCTTAGTACATGTATAAGGATAATTCTAAGGATAATTCAGAGCATTGGAAAATGTACAGGAATTTTGGTAAAGGAAAGAAAAAGTGGTTTCTAAGAAATTACATCATTTTATGGATACTACAAGTTGATACAGACCAGGAATATAGGTACCTAGGGGTAATAACTTTGAAAGGGTCACACCGAGCTAGACTCAAGCATCACTTAGTGTATAACAACGGGCCTTACAGCACACCTGGTTTGACTCTAACAAGGGATATGCATTGTAAATTCATAAAATATTTACAAACTATCATGAAATATTTAAATAGATGATGAATATGACAAGAATATGATAAACTAAAGGATTCATATATAAAAAATAAGGTCTCAGGATTTAAGCATTCTATTAGTGACTTATCATGATTATTTAGTTCCCCATCAAGATTACTATTTCTTGCACTAGGATTTTTAGTTTTATTTAATGATTGGAACCTAAATGAACTTTTTTAAGGTTTGCTGAAATGGATAATGAAATAATTCTCTTCATATGAATCGAAAAATTAAGGGATTTGGAATGAAAAATATCATTGCTATTTCCACAAAATTTTCTTAAGATATGAATCATGATGGACTTATAAACAGATAAAGAAGTGAAAAACATTATGTTGAGTCCTTCATAAGGTAGTGTTCTCCTTTATTCTATGGGTCTTATGATACAATAGTTTTTATTAAATGGATCATCACCATGGAAAAGATATTTTCCCTTCTCCAATGTTCGAAACATTATAAAGGCAATTTGGATGTATATTATTTGGTAGGTGAAGTGAATCAATGATGGAATCTTATTATGAATATAAGACAATATAATGAAATTTACTCTATTTATTAGAATGATTTAAATAATTTATTTCTGAATAAATTCATTCCCCATATTCGTGATATGAATATTGAGAAGTAGTTCCTTAATCTAATGAAAAATGATGGTAAATCTATTAGTATCTAGGAGGAAAATTTTACAAGCCTTTTAGGAACGCCTTTGGTATTATAATCTAACATGAATGTATGGTTGATTAAATCCATAGTGGATTAAAACCAAGTCTTTTAAGGGAGTTAATTCGAAGAAAATTTATTAGATATGAAGAGATTGTTCAATGTCTTATCATGGTGGAAGTATAGGTTGGATTGGTGTATCAATTTCTTGGTTTTGATAAGAACAAAAAAATTAAATTCCTAAGAATATCTAAAAACCATATAGAGAATAATATATCATTCCTTTATTCTAAAAATGTGGGAATAATGAAGGAGGACATTTTCTTAAGTGTAATAGTAAATATTTTAAGCGTGTAATAGATGGTCATCGATAAGTTGGTTATAGAAGAGATGATTAGAAAATAACCAATGATAAGAATAGAGAGAAAGCTACATTGAATAAACCACCCACACTCTAGTGTATCAAATGAAAGGACTATAAGAATTATTCTTACTAGTTACAAAATATTAATCTTAGTGATTTTGATCTTCATTAGTAACCTCTTAATCTAATATAAAAATGAAAATCTTCTTCGATCACTATTTATGACGAGGGGTACGATAACAATGTGGGGAAAGGTACACTTACCACCTGCTGTAGAACTCCTAATAACTTATTTGACTCTTGATATACCCATTAATTCATATATAAAGGATTTTATATGGGTATCATGATACCAAAAAAATTATTATATGCATAATTTATATTGAAAACCTATAACTGTGTGATGATTTAATCTCAGGTCTAGGATTCCTCTCCAATCGATGTTGGTGGGAATATGCTTCATGAAAATCATATCACTATTACTCTTATTGAATTAGATGCCTTATTGGTCATGGATTGGATTTATATACATAAACACCACATCAATTATTGTTCAAGGGAAGTTATATTTTATATTCCAAACCAACCTATGATCATCTATCAATCTAATAATAAGTAAAAACATTTGAATTTGATCACATCTACTGTATGGGTATTACATCCCACAAATAAGGGGTGTTGATCTCAAATGGATGTGGATGAACTTGACTTCTATGATATTCCTATTATTAATGAATACTTTTGATGTATTTATGAAATATTTTCCTATAAATCCACAAAAAATGAACTTGAGTTCTCAATAGAACTCATACCTTGTGTCATACTAATTTCAAAGACTCCCTATAGAATGGACCCAATTTATTTTTTGGAATTAAAGAAGAAACTCTTGGAAAACCTTGACAAAGGATTCATTCATCCAAGTGTGTAACATTTGGGTAAAGATATTGTTTTTCTTAAAAAGAAATATTGATCAATGTGTCTCTACATTGATTATTTAGAGATGAATAAGATCACAATCAAGAACAAGTATCTGTTTCCCCAAATTGATTACTTTTTTGATCAACTATTCCTAACTCAATACTTTTCCAAGATTTATTTTCGTTTTAGATATAATTAAATATGGTTTAGAAAGGACCATATTCCCAAGATAACTATCCATACAATGTATAGACACTATGAATATATAATTATTCAATTCAGTATTACTAATTCACTAACTATCTTTATGGATTCAGTGAATAATGTATTTAGATATTACCTTGATTAGTTTTTGATATTCTTTATAGGTGATATTCTTATCTATTCAAAGATAAAATAAGTGCATGAAGACCACTTTATAATTTTACTATTGTACCTAAAGAAGGATAATAAATATTTAAAATTTATAAATTGTAAATTCTATAAGGAAAAGGTTTTTTGGGACTTATTATCTAAAGAGTGGGTATATCGGTAGATCCATCAAAGATAAAGGCTATTGAATATTTTCCTAGGACAAAAAGAGTGGTTTTGATCTATATTTTTCTTAGTTTAGCTGGATTTTATCAATGGTTTGGGGAGAATTTCTCACAAATATATAATCCCCTAACTTAGTTAACTCATATGTAAGCGAAGTTCCTCTAAAAAAATGGATCTGAGGAAGATTTCAATGAACTAGAGAGTATATTAGTATGTGCACCTCTACTTAAATTTCCATATAGTGGTGCAGTGTATGTAATCTATGGTGATTATTCCACGAAGGGATTGCAATGTGATCTTATGAAAAATGACATGGTTATAGATTATGCCACACAAAAATTAAATATTCATGATAAAAATTACCCAACCAATAATTTGGAGATAACTATGGTAATTTTTTCAATAAAGATATGGAGGAACATTATTTATAGAGATAAGTAATATATATATACTGATCATAAAACTTAATATTATATATTCACAATGAAGGAGTTGAATATGTTCCAAAGGAGATGGTTAAATCTGATTAAATATTGTGACTTCCCAATACAGTACCACAATGGGAAAGCAAAAATGGTGGATAATGATTTGATTTAAAAGGACCATGACAGATTATCCGTGATAAGGAATAAAAAATATCCAATATTTCAAGATACATAAAGGATCAATAATAAAATCTTGAAGGAAGGGGAAAATATTTTCTTACTCAGTTGAATGTTCAACCATATATCCATGTAAAAAAGAAAGAGATGTAGAAGGAAGATGTAGAGCTGTAAAAGAAGGATAAAAATGTTCCTGAGACTAATATTTATCATGATAAAATGATATGGTCTAGAAACTATGTGTTCATTTTGATTAAACATGTTTTGAAGAAGGATTTGATAGAGGAATATCATAGATATTAATTATCTATTAATTCTTGAAGTACATAGATGTATAGATATTTGTAAGAGTATAACTAATTGTATGGAATGTAGATAGATATCATAGAGTTGGTACCTTGGTGCTTGGTATTTCATCAAGTTAAGGATAAAAGAAAAAAGTCTATGGGGATGTTATATCCATTAACCATTCCAAATTTAAAATTTGAAAACTTTACCCTAGATATTTTAGTTTGACTCCCCAAAACATCAAAATAAATAATTGTATATGTATTATAGTCTATCACCTTACAAAGTCCGTACAGTTCATTTCTATCAAGAAAATATTCTCTCTGGAGCATCATTAGAATATATATATTAAGTAATAGGTAAGGTTTCATAGAGTACCAAATTCCATTTTTTCTTATTGGGATTCAAGGTTTACCTCAAAGTTATGGAAAATTCTTGAGCAAGATATTAATATGGAGTTGAGTTTCAGCACTATGTATCATCCTTAGATATATGGTAAGTCTAAGAGAATAATTCATACCCTAGGGGATATGTTGAGATATTTTTATTTGGATTTGAAAGGTGTTTCGGATCAACACCTTCCTCTAGTTGAGTTTTTTTACAACAATATATTACACACAATAATTTAGATGGATCATTGTGAATCCCTATATTAAAAAAAGTGTAGATTTCCAATTGGATGGAATAAAGTTACAGAAAGAAATCTATTAGGACCCAAGATAGATGAATATATAGTAGAGAAGGTTTGATCCATTTAGTAACTTGTAAAATCATATCAGAGTTGGTAGATTTGTTATACTGACAATCACTAGTGTGATCTATAATTTTAAGTTGGTGATAAAGTGTTTCTGAGAATTTATCTAAGGAAGAAGGTTATGAGGTTTGAGAATAATTGGAAACTAATCCCTAGGTATATCAATCCCACTGAAATTATTGATTTTATTAGGATCATAGAAAATTTCTTAGTGCTTCCACTAAACCACTCTCAATTTGATGATTTGTTTAATTTATCTCTCTAGTGGAAGTACATTCTTGAACATTCACATGTAATTAACTCATAAGTCATACATCTATATCAAGATTTTATATTATGTGGAACAACTTGGGGAGATTATGAATCATACAGAGATATTTATATGTAAAAATACCACTCACATAGTCAATGTTTTTTGGTGAAACCACTAATTTTAAGATGTTACATGGGAACATGAGGGTATTAGGAGGTAGAAGTATCCTCATTTGTTTGTATCAAAAAGATGATTTTTGAGAGAGAGTTTCGTTTGGGGGGGGGGGGTATAATCTTACACTCTGAGTTCTTATAAATTATTATTTATTACTAAATTAAATCTATTTTATATCTTGTGTTACACGTAACACTAATTTAATCTTGCACTACATGAAAACCTTAGGTTATCTTGCATTACACATGTCACTAAGTTTTAACAAAAAAATGATATATTATTAATATATTTAATTAAATGTGATTTTTATAATATAAATGATAAACATATAAATGTGAATAGTAAAAAATAGGTTTAAAATTTTATGTATAATTATATTATATAGACAAAACATATTGATAATAAAATATATAATTTCTGAAAATGTGTTTATATGTTTTGAAAATTTTACTTTCTCATAAAAATGATTTTATGTATTTTTTTGAAAAATAATAAAATAACTTTTGAAACTTCTATAAAAATATTTTAATAAAATAAATATTATTTTATAAATTATATTTTCAAAATTATCGTCAGGTTAGTTTTTTTATTTTTATGAGAAGATTCATTTTTCGATGAACAGTGAAAAATACTAAATTTTAATTGACAATTGCATTTTTGTTTAAATTATTTATAATGTTCAGTTATATTTTAAATTAAGTTTAAATTAATATTAATTAAATTATATATATTAATTTAATTTAAGTCGTTTTAATATTTTTAATATTAATTTTTCATATAAAACCCATGTAATCTTCTGAACTTTTTTTAAAACCCCATTTTCTCACTACATCTGTGGGATTAATTTTTAAAGAATATTTTTCTACATCTATTAAATGAATTTGAAAAAATAGATTCTTATTTAGAATCATTATTATTTATATTATCTAATAAGTTAAAATAAATTTTTTACCAAAATTATTAGTAAAATAAATTAAAATTATTTATCGTTGTTAAGGTAAAAATGGGTTTAACATGGGGTGGGGTGAAAAAAAAGAGATAAGGGTAAAAAATAACCCAAAAACTTTCTCAATATAAATTATATATATATATATATATATTTCAACTATATATATTTTATTATTATTAATATTCAATTTTGTAACCATGTTTCATGATAAAAACGCGGGCACAACTTTTTCTTTTCAAAAAATTAAAACTATGCCACTCAATTCACTTATAAAAGGCCACCTACTCTCCTCTCCTCTTCACATCATGAAACTATTTTTTTTCAGAATATTAATTCCCAAATAAATTCCAAACATCCCTCACCCCATCATATATGCCTTATTTCGTACATAAATCCACCCTAGGAAAGCTTTTGGTGCAAACCTAAGGAGGAAACTTGAAGAAGTGGCAGCATTCATCAATGTGTGATTTTGTTTTATTTATTCCTCCGCATCCTTAAATTATAATTATAAAGTGATAATATAGTAATCAAAATATATTCCATATAAATTTTTTTTTATGTTAAGGTACTTACCTAAAACCATATCCACTTCTATAAAATGGGTTAGAAAATCATCATTCATGTGTACAATGTATCACTGTCTCTCAATCTAATGTCATTATTTTTTCCATTACAACCTCTCACTATTGTAAATAAAGATGTATTTATTTTTTATATATGATATTTATTATATTATTATACTTTTTAATTGTTATATCACACATATATTCATATTATTTGTATTGTGTGAATACAATAACGCCATATGTGTGTACGGAAGGCGACCGCCTCACGAAGCATTGTGATTCATTCATGATTTACATGGAAATTAAAAAGGTTGAGTTTAGTGAATAAATTTGATATATAGGTAATAAAAATTATTCTTTAATTATAATATATCATTTAAATTTATTTATATCAATATGATAAGAAAATTAAACAACGTTCATGCATATATATGACATACCATCTAAAAAAATGATGTATTTCATTTTCTATCTCTAATTATCATGTATTACGGTAAATAAATATATACTAAGTATATATGATTTTTATATCAATGTTAAAATCATTTATATGATGAAATATTTTTCAAATTAAGTGTACTAAAAATAAAAAATCAATACATATACGAAAACCAATGTTGATATTATAGAAAACATAACATTAACAAGGAATTGACAATAAATGGGTAATAAAAGTTCAAAATAAAATCATATATGATATGATATATATAAATATTTTCCATTAATATATGTATAATAAAATTATGATTATTATACAAGAGGATTGATCATGTATGATAGAAGTCGAGACTTAATATAAGAGATTTTTGTTTCAATTTTCCTTCTTTGAGATATACATAATTTTATGCACCTATATTCTTTCACTAGGTGTATATACCGCCCATTTGACTTGTAATATAATTAATTTATTTATAATTAGGATAATTTAATTATCCTTCATTTTATTCCTTCATGGGTCTTATGATTCAATTTTACTAACACCATTTATATATATCATTATATATTTTGTTCAAAATAGGCTGCACCACCCTCTTCATAGAATGAAATTCATGTATCACCACCCCCTAAACACAAGTAGGAAAAATTATATGACCATGTATGTCAAAAATATGATTAACATAAATGGCCTAGTAAATATTTATCACCCCACCATTAAAGTTGTCCCTAAATGCCTGATACTCTAGATCCTTTCCCCTTAATCCAGCTCAGAAGGGAGGAAACAACATATATAAACATGACTCTCATTAGTTATTTACTCATATAAACTGCTCTCCAAATTATAGAAAAACATACCATCATGTTACACCCAAAACTAGATTCTTGTATCATCTGATTCTGTTTCCTCTGACTCAAGGAATCAAAACCACTATTTCCTTTTTCCAGTGTATATGCTAGTTCAAAATAAAGATATTTTAGGAACTCAACCGACCTTAATTTTAAGAGATATAGATAACGCTAAGAACAAAAATATTTAAGTCTTCTATGATTAGTATAAAAAATAAAATTTATATATCTCATATAAGGCTGCCAATATTTTAAGGTGTGAACCATAATTGAAAAATCAAGATCATGCATAGGATAATTCTATTCATGAGGCTTCAAATACCATAATCTACATGTCATTACTAAATATACCTACAAAAATATTGATCATATAATAATTATATATAATTAAATATATATAATTTATCTATTTCTGGTTTGGAAAAAATTAGAATAGGTGATGTGGTCAAATGCAACTTCATCTCATAGAAGGGATGCTAGCTTGATTCAGACCCCTTAGAATTTATTTCCATCTGGACTTTGTAAGTGGAAAATTTACTTTTTGAACCTTTGGTAGTAACCCTATAAACCTAAAAAATTATGATATCAAAAACATTCTTGGTCTAATACTATGAATCAACTACCCATTACTTCTTGCAGTCCCCTAAAACACCTTCTTCTAAGATGATGTGTCCAATAAAATTTTACTTTTTGAACTAGAAATGACACTTTTATATCTTCATATATAGACTATGATCTCCCATTTTACTCATGATTGAATCAATATTTTTAGAATTATATTGTTATTTCATAATGTACAGTAATATTTCATCAATAAAGAGAACCAAAAAATGATTGAAGTATAGGAATATGATCTAGTTTATCAAGGAAATCAAAATAGAATGAGAGTATGGTAGCTCAGATGGAATCACAACCAACTAGTACAAGAAATACCTACCTATAAAGTCTATTCATGATTTATCATAAGGTTTCACCATCAAATTATTATACCCATATCATAAATCAATATTGTAGAATACATAGAAACCCCTTATCTACTCAAAAAATATAATCAATATGTGGACTATGTTACTGATTCTTAAACATCATCTTGTTTAGTAACTATTATTAAACACCCAAACACAATGTTCCATCATCCTTCTTGGAAAATAAAACTAGAGGTCCCCATGGTGATGTACTCAGATGAATGAACACTTTAGCCTACAATTTCTCTAGTTGAGTCTTAATCTCCTGAATATTCATTGGTACCATTTGATAAGGTATAATGGAAATTATCTTCACACCAATATTATTCTCAATAATAAACATGATTTACCCCTCTAGTGTCTTCACTAAAAAATCATCTAGAAACACATCCAAAAATTTATTCAAAATCACTGATAAAACACCCTAATCAATTCCTATTTCATCTATAAAATGAATCATAATCTATATTATGAGCTTACCTAGCTACTGAAAGACTCACCTTCTATGGCCTCTTTTGATATCTCATTCCCTATAATGAACATAGATTTTACCCTTTTGAGACACGAAAGTCACTCTCCTTCGATAAAAATAAATGTTAAATTAATATAAATCCAACCAGTACATACATAGTATCATGTAAAAACCTATAATGTAAAGCTTGAAAAATATGAAAAAAATACATTACTCAGAAACCTTTAGGGAACACCCTTTATATATATATATATTATCTCCAATCACACTCATAATGGTAGTTCGATAGTCATAAAAATAAATAATAACTCCACTTATAGAGCCAAACCATTCACAAATCGGTTATATATAGTATAATTTGAATCCCAAGTATAAAATTATGTAGAAAAAATCATTCATGTTATAAGAATATTACCTTAGACAGTTGATGACCCAACCTCACTACAAATGAGTACAGGATAAACTACATATATCTGAACTGTCCCTATACCATGTACTTCTATATGAGTCCCAAGTTCTGAACTACTTTTTTATATAATCAATCACATAGTAGAGTAACTCATCCCCATACTTGACTAATATGACCAGTGAAAATCCAACTTATAGACTGTTATGGGGTAGAAGATCCTCTACTGGTGATCTATATTTCCCTAAGGCCTCCATCACTATCCATATGTTGAGGGTTCTTGAAGAACTTATATATGTTCCTCATCCTTCCACACGGTCGTCACACCACTGGTGATTATGGACACTTGGCTCACTTGTGACCAGACCGACCATGCCGATATCATTCCATTTGATCACTTCCCTAAGATGATGATCCTCTCCATGGTTGATCTTCCCACCACTACCTTGGTGATATTTCTCATAATGAATCTTCTTATTATCATAGGACACACTTCTAGATCTTGTAGATGAAACCATCAATCCACCACTAGATACCTCCTTCAGTTTCCCCTTAGAAATGAGAGACGGATTCAATAACTCAGTGAACTTATTTTAATGGATAATATTCACCCGTAACTTGATCTCACATCTAAGTCCATCATAAAATCTTGTTTTCATAAATTCCCCATCCCCTATCAACACTAGTACAAAGCACTACATGTATGTTAAGAGAACAAAATAATCAATAAATGATGTAATTCCTTGATTCAGATGCATAAAATTGATTCCCTTTCTTCCCTTAAGGTCTTTAGGTAAAAGTGTTCTAATAACATCTCTTAGATGACCTTCTAAGCCACACCCACTAACTTCTCATCCTAAAACCGAATATCCCACAAGAACATTGTTCATATGTGCTAAATATAATTATTAAAATTAAACCTCGAATCAAATAGTGTGTCTAATAAATCACTAATCATATTGATAGACTAAATCTATAATTTAGCTACCGTAGGTTCACCAACTTTATAAAATGTTGAAGGTTGTAGTAGTTTGAACTCCTTAGTCTTGACAAATATACTCAACATAACCTATACTAGATCGGTATCCCTCTACAAAATACCTATGTTGGGTGAAATTATCAAGGAAATACTCTTCCTCCCTATCACCTATATGCAATTGGGTCAATGGTTCCATTATAGGAGACACATTCCCAATAATACACTCCTTCCAACCTTCTAGAAAACATTTTCATAAAGTTATAATTCTATATTTCCAAACAAATGTTTTAGGTAAGATAATATTAAATCTACTCGACTTCAGAAAATAGGGGTTTAACTATTCATAGATAAGATATTACGCATACACTATCCCAATGATCATAACTAAAACACTAACATTGTACCCAATCATCCCTATCAAGGGACACTTGCTAACTTGAGGTAAAGAAAACTCCCAAATTACAAGATTCATGTTTGAAACCATTTTAACCATGAATATTTACATATTTTTATTCAAAGTCATAACATAACATTTACTAAGTACTATCAATTTAAAAACAAAAAATGAACATAAATATTTTAACTTACCACAAGCTAATTAACATTTTTTATAGAAAAGAACCATAACATGATTTTCCAACTGTTTTTAACATGATATGTGCCACATAAATCCTTGTGGATATAAAATGACACATTCCTACACAATAATCATTCCATACTATACCATGAGTAATGGCTCATAAAATAGTGACATCATATAACAAGTGTATCACCCAAGTTGAAATAATATTTCAACTATAAAAAGTTAACATCAATAACCACAATCTAACCATAGGTACATGGTGTTCCCCCCACACATGCATTAAATACTAGGATTCGGAATCTCATTAAAATTTCCTGACACATATTAGTAATTTTTGTACCTTTTTCATATAGTAATATAATAAAAAACATCCTAATCTGATACTATCTTTTAACATCGCATCCCAAATCACTCTAAAAAATGTTGAACATGTCTTCCACATGACTTCATGCATGCTTCCTCATATGTGAAAGGAAGCCGACTAGAAGTAAGAGTATAATGAGGAATGTGAGGAGGCTATTCCATCTCTATAAGAATATAGGAACATTAAGAATAATATAAAAAAATAAGAAAAATATCCATCAATCAACCATACATCACATGAATAAAATCCAATAAACTGGGTATGTTTTCAAAAACAAATAAAATAAATATTCCATGTCATGATAATCTCTTATGTCATATAAAAATAATCATAAATACTCCATAGAAAAATGAAAATTTTTTCCCTAACTTCAAGAATAATCCCCTCATTATTAACCCATAGAATAAGTCCTTAGTCATCCATCTAACATATGGCCTTGACCCTTTTCTAGACCTAGATCCAGGAAATCTACTCAGGTACTAATAGTGTCCCAAGAAGGGTGTGAAAAAAAATAATAAGGTCACCACTTATGGTGTCTAATGAAATATCCATTCTAAAATATAGTGCATGAACATATACACAGGCAGATAATATAAAGGGGAAGTAAGGATAAATGGTTTCGTATATAAAATTTTTTAAACTAACTTCTTTGGAACTCGGGTTCCAAGTAACACCAGAGCTAACAAAACCCTGTTCAAATGATGTTTATTTTCAGAACAATATTCCATAGGGTTCACACATTTAAAACCTAAGATATAGAGAACCATGTTTTAAAATCCCAATCAATAAGGTTCAGTTCCATTTCCAACATCCTAAACCAAGATTCATAGTGCATTACATCCAACTATCCTAATAAATGATGTGGAGAATCATGTCTATCATCCTTACCCATTGGTGTGGTGCTTCATGTACAATAAATTTTAACATTCCCTCAGCAACCAATTTACATGGCCCAACATACTTGACCATTAAATATATTAAATCCACAAGGGGTTACCTTTCCATCATTCATTATTTTCTAGGGTCCATTATATTCAATACATTTTTAATCCAATTTAACTATTATACCATTTCATAATTTATTTGTATAGCTCAATGATAGATTTTTATTAAAATCATTTAAAAAATTTTGATAAAAACTTTTAACAATTTATAATTTCTTCCCTTTATCATATAATAAACTATTTTGTTCCCAAATTAATCCAAATAGACCCTTATTCTATGATAATAAGCGATGAAATAAGTCTAATCAGTTTAAAATCACATACCATTTATTATGACATTTATTTTATATTAATACCATTATCAATGCTTTGAAACACTCTATGGGTGGCCATAGTTTTGGTATTATAGTCACCAATGGACACGTTGAAATCCATGAGGGGCATACAAATTCAATTTGATGACCAATATTTTTAAAAAAAATGTAGAATAAAATGTATAGAAAATCAAAACAATTTCAAATAATATATAAAGATGAATAATAATGATACTATATGAAATATCACTTAGACTGCCTACCTTAAGTTCATAGACAAACACTCATCTAACCACGACCATTGATTGAAGATAAAATGGATGAAAACACCAAAAAAAAACTACCTAAAAAAGGGTCTTATGATAATTATATGAAGAGGAAAACCCAAGTTATGAATCATCCAAAAAATATATATTAACTGGATTATATAATTACTTAGGGCTTTGAATCATAAGAAAAAACATTTCAAATGAACTGTAATTGAAGGAGATCCTCCCTTGTGAGAGGGGTATAGTTTGGTTCACATTCTTAGTTGTTGGGAGTGAAAGGATGGGGAAAATAAATAGAGATGTATATAATTGCAGGTGGTAAAATTTTAATTTTTCTACTTTTAATGAGGAAATTTTTTTAGCAGTATGGTATGAAAAAATTTGCACAGACAAAGTAATCTCATTTGTATAAGAATAAATCATGTTTCACGGTCTCTTATGCCACCCACATGGTTTTATATAGCATATAGATGCCATGAAAAAGGAACTAGGACAATTTTTCATGGTCTCTGACCCTCATTTCATGGTTTTTAAAACTATGCTCCCCCTTAAACCATGTCACATAGTCTTGGTGCATAGTTAGCGCTAATTGTGTCCTAAACATGCTCTATGAAATATAAGATCTGTTTTCCATAATTTTTAAGTCCCAAATTCATGGAACATTCCCAAAACATTCCTTACTTACATGATGCATTACTCAATCCATTTGAAATAATTTTAACTAAAATCAAAATATAAACATACATCATCAAATGTTATAGATTATACATTGTGTGCTATATATATTGGTCAATCAAACAATGTGACATGAATCTTTATGATATAATCATTCATAAAATAATAATGATTAAATATATTTAGTAGATTAAATGTAATTATTATGAAAATACTTGAATATACAAATTGATGACCAAGGTTTCCCATTTTAGGTTTATTTGGAAAAAGGAGATCAAGGTGGGAGAGATTGTTCTCTTATACATATCATGGTTGAAGTTCATTCCATGTAGGATTATTTATCATCTTTTATTCCCATATATTATTTATCATGTTTTTATATATGGTTATATGCATATAATTAATGAATATAACAATTTGTGCTTTATTATTAATGGGAAATTTATGAATCCCATTCTTAAAAACTTCATAGATCAAGTGGTGGAGGTTGTTGCTCACCACTCTACAAGTTACTAATGAGATCACATGTCATACCATTCCTTGAAACCTTATTTTTTTGTCTATATTTTTAAAATAAACACATTATAATCATAAATTTATCTTTATTGATGGAAATAGAAAATTACGTATGGGGGATATATTCTTAAAGTTATAGTTTATAGTTTTGGTGTATTTTCATTTTGTTTTCATTTTTTGTTCTTTTTCATTTTTTTTTTTTTGGGAAAAAACAACATAAAACGAAAACTCAATATCCTAAATCATTTTACTTGATTGAGTTTCCAGTGATAAAATTATTTGGATTTTGAAAATAAAATTCAAATGAGTATTAATGTGCATTTTTTTCTAGATTTTTAATTTCAAAAACTTTTGTAGTTTTTTTATTTCTAAAATCCATTCCTATAAAGAATTTAATAATTCTAATTTCCCCTTATAGATAGATACTATAGTCTATTTTTTAGTATTATTCATAGTATTATACTGACAAAAACTTGATTTTATATTTAATTAATGATTTTTTTGTACAATAAAATTTGTTATTGTGATTTAGTTATATATTAAGAAATATATTTTTTACCTACATTAGAGACCCACACTTACTTTTTTTTCTTGGAATCCCTTAGCAGCTTTAAAATTTCTTATATATTAGCAACATTTCAAGATCATTTTTGTTATTTACCTGAAGTGGTTAATTTATTACGTGGTTATGGATTAAATATGTGTGTATAATATTGGGTTAATTTATGTGTTATTATAGGGAGGGGTAACATTTTATTAAAGTGTGGAATGAAGTTGACATTTGAGGAATACCAAAAAGTTACACATATAACGCCCTGTATTTTTATGAATTTATTTTTAGAATTATATAAATTTTCATTGATTAATTTACTTACACACAACCCCAAGTTATTTTTTCATTATACGCAACACCATGTTATGCTTGTGCTATGCACAACACTGATATAGCTTTTATCACACACAATAATGAATTTTAACAAAATCATGATATATTAAAATTTTTCTTATTTAAATGTGACAATTATAACCTAAAAATTAAACATAGTGTTATTAATATTAATAATTTTTTTAAATATTTTGTATAATGGTTTTGTATAAAAAAAGATAATTATAATAAAATACCTAATTTTCTATAATGTAATTATATGTTTCAAAAATACTACTGTATCATAAAATAATTTTTGTATTTTTGTGAATAGTAATAAAATTGATTTTTAATACTTTTAGAATTGAATTTTAAAAAATAAACATAATTTTTTGATTCAGAATGTAAAAAATATTATAGGATGAATTTCCAAGTCTTTTCTGAAAAGATTCATTTTTTGATGAATAGTGAGAAATATTTAATTTTAATGGATAATTGGCTTTTTGTCAAATTTATTTATGATGATAAATTTTATTTTTAATTATTTTTAAAGTATAATTATGTAAAATATAAATATGTTAAATCATTTTTTGTCATTGGAGTCAATTTCACATTGAAACTGGATTTAAAAACATTTTAAATTTATTTATCATTTTCACTTTAAAAACATGCCTTCTCATCACGTATACGAGATTAATATTAAATTTATTTTCACAAATTTTGTGAATGTAATTTCGAAAATTCAATTTAATATTTTAAATAATCATAATTTATCTTGTCTAATAATTTCAACTAATTTTTTTCCAAAATAAATAGTAAATGTAATAAAAATTAATTATAGTGGTTAAGGAAAAAATAGGTTTACCGAGGGAGGTTAAACTAAAATGTTAAGGATAGAAATACCATATAAAATTTTTAAAAACGATTTTTATAAATATTTAGACCATTAACCCTCTATGTACATTCAATGCTTAATTTTGGACCCTTCTGAAATGTGGAAAATGTGGGAACACTCAGTTCTTTTCATAAATATCATGTTCGTCCTCTCCCCCACAAATAAAAGGCCAACCACTCTCCTCTCTTCTTCACACATTCACACCTATTTGGTTGAATGAATACCCACCAAAATTAGTTCCCAACCTCACTCCCTAATCATAGAAGCCCTATTTTAGGAATAAATCCATCATAATAATGCTTTTAGTGTACACCTAAAGAGTATACATAAAGAAGAGACAATGTTCATCAATGAGATTTTTTGATTTACTTATTCCCCCATCCACATAAAGTCTTTTAATATAATTATTATATAATAAGATCACAATATAATAGAAAATGTGAAGTTTTTATTATAATTTCATGAACTAAACAATCTAAACTTCCATCAAATGATTTATGAAATCATCATTCATGTGTGCGGTGGACTACCACCTCGCAAACCAATAGCATTCCATTCTCCACTACCACCTCTCAAGGTTGGACTTAATGTTTTATTTTTTATTTTTATACGATATTTATGATGTTATTATGTCTTTTTAGCTATTATATCACACATACCTTCATTATTTCCATTTCATGGGAATACAATAACATTGTTCATGTGTACAGCGGACTACTACCACATGAAGAGATTTGATTCTTTCATGATATACATGAAATGTTTAACCATGCATGTAATAAAAATTTGTAATATATATAAAATAAAAATTATTTTTAAATTATAATATATATTATTTATATTTATTTCTTTCAACCAAAAAATAAAATGAAAAAAAACATTCATTTGTATGTACAACCATTCATCTCCATTAATGATGTCTTCCATTTCCTAGGACTAAATTTTATGGAGTACTATTAATACATATATATTGAAAATAAATGGTTTTTTTACCATTTTTATCATTATGGTGATGATTAAATCCTTATCAATGTTAGAGAACTAAAAATTAAAAAGCAAAATATATATAAAAAACTGGTTATTTCAAAAAACATAGCTTTAACAATGAATTATTTATAAAAGAGTAATAAATGGTAAAAATAAAATAATATATGGTTTGATATAAAGGAAATATTTTTCTTTAATATTTGAATAATAAAAATATATTTTTTATATAGTAGGTTAGAATGTGTTCAATGGGAGTAAAGATTTATGTTAAGGGATTTTTATCTCAATTTCCCTTCTTTGAGACATATGTTATGTTATTAACCTAGATTATTCCAAGAGGTATACATAAAACTCATTATAGATTTAATATTATGTATTTATTAATCATCCTGATATTTTAAGTTTTATTTTATTTTATTCCTTAATTGAGACAATTAATCAATGTTACCAAAGTGGAATATATTTCTTGTTACAATCTCATCATTTATCATGAATGTTTATGGTTATATTTCTAGTTATAACATGTCATGATCCATATCTCATGAATTCTCATTAATTTTCTTATAATATGGTTGTCCATTATATCTTCAAGCAATGGTACCATTTTTCCACTATTTAGTAATTAAAATGAATATGAAAATATTTTATGACTTTATTTATATCTTTGTTATGAAATATATTTTCTGCTAAACAATTTTTTCGGAAAAGTTTTTCAAATTATTATTATTATTATCCTATAATTTTTAAAAGAAATATTTACCCATTATTGAATTTTTATAAATTTTTCATGTATTTTTCTAAACAAATCCTTTATGTATTTTACTAAAAATTTAAAAGGAATATTTTTGTTAACACGCACCACATAAATGAAAATTCCTATAATCATGAAAATTATTTTAGTTGATAGTTAATTTATAGATTCTCAATGCTATTTTCAAATAATTTTTTTAAATTATTAATGTTTTCAAAAAGATTTTATCATTGAGGAAATGATATTTTCCTTAATAAATGTTTTAAATGATTATTCAAAATAATTTTTGATCTAAGATGACTTTTGTTGATATTCCTTATTTTTCTCAAGGATATGATCCAAAGATACCATTATTATTCTTTCTCTTAATGGTTTGTGTTTATGATGGCTTAGTGTTTATAAAACCCATTTCTGTTCCATTTTTTATACCATGATATAATTATTTTGACACCAGATTCTTTTTTCAATGTGCTATGATATGATGAAATGATGAAATGATTATGTAAATTTTCACTTTTCTATAGGTTTTGATGTAATAAAATGTTTATGAAACCCATTTCTATAGTTGGTTTCATTTTATACTACATTTCGTTTGAATTAACTTAAACTTCGAATATTAGTAGGGACCTATTTTATAAATGTTATATTTTTCGTACAAGCTCCCTCTATTAGAAATTAAAGTGTTTATATTTGGTAAGAATTATCCTCCACAAATATAATTATTTCTAATTTTACATTTATAATCCCCATATTTTATGGGAAGTATAGTTAAATATAATGATTATTAATTTCATACTTTGAAAGATAGACCTCAAAATAGTTACATGTAAATGATTTTATAGTCTTCATTTTTATCTTTTGAAAGTATGTATCAAGTGCTTTCTAATTTCCTCTTCATTAAATATTAAACATATTCACAACATCAATTTTTTTTTCATGAAAATGAAACTATTCATCCCAATGAAATCATGAATGGATGTAATAATTTATAGTTCACCATTTGTAGATATATGCCTCATTGGGCCACATATATCAGAATATATGAGTCTAAGTGGATGGATGAACTGAATTTCAATCCTCTGGTGATTTCAACGCATTATCCTTCCTTTAATTCAAACACCCAAAATTTTATTTCTCTCTCTTTTCAACAAAGGAAGTGTTGTTAATACTTCATAATTTGAAATATTATTCATATTATTTTCAACAAAGTGGCCAATTATTCTACTATATTACTCATTTACCTATTTCAAACTCAAATAAATTGACTCATATGAATCACTAATATAAAATAGGTTTCTCTTAGTTCTCACTTGTTTTAATAGATATTTTCAATTATTTATATACCAAATTTAGAATTTATTCATTCATAATATGTCTTTATTTACATCATAATATAGTTTAATGATAGTAAAAATATTATGGGAAATTCCACCTATATATAATATTATTTTTATTTAAACATCCAAATATCTATAGTTCTCATGAAAATTCCTCTAATCTTTATAAAACTAACACTTCCAAGGTAAAAATATCCTCAATTTTTTCTTCAATTTTTTTTCATATTCATAACATCACCTATCATATGTAATGAATCCATGATGTCCTTTTCTATCAAGATTTTATTGAAATATCCTTGAGCAGTGAAGTTTTATCCTTCTTCCATTTATTGATTTGTTTATCTATTGGAATATGTTATTTTCCTTAGTAAAGTATCCATACATTTTTATAAATAGTGACCAGGTTGGTCACATCTTTCATATGTTTGTTTAATGTCATATACTAGCCTTATATATACTTTCATCAAACTCTCAACTTATTTCATGACATGGATTGAAGGATGTTCATGATCCCCATAGGATGAAAAACGTATTTGAGCATCAAGGAAACAAAAAATTATAATGATTTCACACAATAAATAATTAATAAAAGCTATAGTGTATATTCAATAAAACCCTAGAATAACCCATCCATATATAATATTTCAGTTATAGAGAAAAAAAACAAATAAAAAACTATTATAAAAACTAGTAATGTAGTAAAAAATAGTGAGAACCAAAAACCTTCCTTACCCTTTGATCTATCTATCTAGTAAGGAAAAGACACCAATCTAATAGATTTAATTCACCCACAAGAAGATATAGCCACCCTCCATATATAAAAATAAGTGAAATCTTAAGTGGTTGATGTGATAAATAAAACTACAATATAACTAAACTAAAAACATATGTGCCGCCTTGTTACTATACAAGTCATAGAGCAACAAACAAGAACCATAACACCCCATGGGAGAGAATAAAAGATAAGATGAAACCTAAAACTATATAAAGTTAATGTTAATGGAGTAAGAAATAAAATCAACTGGGATTCTAAAATATAAACAACACCATATTTCTTAATAATTAATATAAATACATTTCTTGATAGTTTGAATATATATATATATATATATAAGAATAGGTTTTTTCCTTTACTTTTTTTAAAAAATTAGAAATTCAATACTTATTAAAAATAATTTCCCCATTATCGCTTTCAAAATAATTTTAAAAACATTAAATTATTTTCAAAGAATCCTTTATATTAGATTACACAAAATAAAACAAGAGTTACAATATGAAATCATAATACTGAAATCATTTTAAATATGTGTTGAAAAATAGTGGAAAGTAGAAAACATGTAAAAATAGTGTCATGAGTTCTTAGGATCATAAAGGGATAATATTAGATATATCCATAAACTCTCAAAAAGAAATTTATACAGGTTTTAGACACCAATAGAAATTTATTAACACTTAGATATACCCTAACTTGTTTGACCGAGGGGCACAATAACTAAGAAGTTAGGTCTTCAAATTCAAGGTCAATGGTTAGTGTGTAAAATAAATTAGTGTATCAGGTGTACCTACATCTCCATACTAAATACCAAGGATTCCAATTATGTATAAATTGAATTTATTTTAATAAAAGTATAATATAAATACATATCATTCACTTTTCACTAAAACATACCATTCACCATATCACCTATGAACTCCATTTTAAGGACATCTCATTTCTCACTTTCTATGATGTAAACAATAATGCAAAAACCCCTTATCAGGCACAAATCATAAATTTATTCATTTAACATGTTTCCACACTATTAAAAACCCATACAAATTCCAAAAATTCGCCTTCCTTAAGAGGGGTTTTCATTTTCATGAAAATACATTAATGTTCTAACCCTGCCTCATCAATTTAAAGAACCATTTCTCCTTAAAAAAAACTTTTTCTCACAGTATTCTAGTTCAAAGCATTCTATTAGGCTAGTTTGATTATGAAGAAGACACAAGAATTGGGGGTGAATTTTGATCCTTAAGTACCATCAATAAATTCAAAATAACGCTGTTGATATGAAATGTATCTTCTTTAGGTAAGTTGAGTAGAAAATAAATAGGAGATAATAACATAATAGTTATTACAGTGGTTCAGGGCACAAATATCTCTTGTTCCACTCCATAAACACTCTATCATCAATATTAGTAATTTTCACTAGTAATTCAATTTACTAAGGACATCCACAATGGATTACATGCAGTTGATACCATTACAATAAAGCTGTTATAAGGTATTATGTATCATTTATAGAGAACTGTAAATACACATATTAGTCTACGAAGCTGACACTACTTCAGCACCACTATTATGACTAAGTAGCTGATACTCCAATAAATCAATACAAATTAATTTGTTTGACAAAATAGCTTTTACTCACAGTTTCAGTAGAAACTAACAAATATAAGTAATCCTTAATAATTCACAATGGTAGTAAAAGAAATCTTAAATATTGAACATCATTTCCTTAAATAGATGCAGATAAAATAGTATAAAAATTTACAAACATGTATTTACAAATATTATATCTCTAAAAAAACTTTTTCAAACTTTTAGAAGAAGATTTAACAATAAGGTATAACAAAAACAATAATAATTGCAACGATTAGATAAAAACATATATGTCTCAAAAGTGTAGATCTAAAGGAAATGAAACACTATTATTTTATATTAAACCATCTTTTTCCTTTTCTATATATATCTGTACAGCTCTATATATTTTTATATGATTACCTCCTCAATATTTATATATATTATCAAATAGTTCAGGTCAAACTAGCTGGATAAATAACACATAATAAATAGAAAATATTATAATTCAAATCATTCAAAGAGAGTCATAACATTCTTTAGAAATTGGAAGGATATAATTCATTGAGTATGATCCATTGAATTAGTTGAGAAATGGATTTTAAGAGATATATACTTCGACTGAGATCTTTGTACGGAACAAGGATAATATATTTAATTAAAAACTCTGTCATTGAATATTAAAATTCAAGGTTCTTCTATATGATAAAAAACATCAAAATGTAGGTTTGATGATGTATGGTGTTAAAACATTTATGGTTAATGAACCATATATTTATTTCTTAAACATATGGTTTCTTCAAAATGTTGTTTTGATGATCCATACTTCTCCAAAAGTATATGGTACATTATCTATACATTTCCCTCTAAACGTAGGGTTTCCAAACCATAAGTTACGCTTAGAAACATAGGTTTAAATAGTGTTTAAAAAATACATTAAAAACATTTTCATAACACATAATAAAATTTTCTCCCATGTATAAAAGACTTGTGTAAGCTTCTAGAATAAGTATTCTAATGAATAATATTTTCTAGATATTCACATAATAATAACATTATTAATAAAATTATTATGGGTGTTTTGAGCATCAAAATCAAAAAGAAATTAATGAAATTCTTGATTTGATACTACTAAAAAATATCCCACATTTTATTTAGAATCCCATAAAAAACCGTAAAATATAATAAAAACAATATTTAGAAATTCTTAGAAATTTAAACAATTAAATTAATGAAACATTTCATAAGTTACTTAAAAAATTATCCTTCATAAATTTATCCCCAAAAAATTTCAAATGAAAATTTTTACCAATTCCCCCTTTAATATAAAATTTTCATATTAAATGTCCCATATAAATTTATTCTCCTTTTTGTGACATCATGAATGTGTTTTTTTCTATTTTTTAATACATGGGGTAATAAAAACTCCCGCTAAACCTATACTTCCTATAAAATGATACATTGTTACAGTAAAGGATCTATGAAACATGAAAAATATTACATAATTGATTATAATAAATGAAACCATTTAATAGAAATTAAATATTTAAATTAATTTCCTCATATAATAGTATGTAAAATGTATTCAAATAATTAAAATATTTTCATGAAAGAAATAATTTTCAACATAATTTTTTCAAAATTTATAAAAACATTAATATAATTTTTATTATTATAAGTAATGGATTAATTTACCACATATAATGATATAATAAAACGTATAGAGCATTATTACATAAAAAACATAAAAAATTATGAACCAACTTATAACACATTTTTTTATTTATAAAAAAATTTAAACAAAAAGTTATACAAAATATTAAATTCAAATAAGAAAAAGGTATTAATAAAAGTTAGTGTGTTTAAGAAGGATTAGATAGATTATCCAAACATTCTAAACTTCATAAAATTTCTCTTAAATCTCCCAGAACTTTCGATAGTTGTTTTATTCTTCTTTACACAGCTGCAGATATTTGATATAATAAAGAGGATAAAAATTTCATAACTAGAAACTCCATTACACCATTAAGAACCAGCTTACTAATAAAATAAATTTTAAGTGTCTCTATATGACATATCATTTACTCATTAAATTATTTAAAGTATTATTTTCAAATTAAACTTTATTTAACATCGTGATACTCACTTTTTAATTTATCAAAAACAATTTTTAAGGGACACTTTTTGAAGCACTTCATACGACATGCAAAACATATTTAGATCATCATACAACTTTTACTTTTATTTATTTAATGTATTATCATTAAAAAATATCTTCATAAGAATTTACAGCTTTAGTAATTCGATAATATAAAAATTACATTACATTATAACAATGATCTTACATATATTTTTCAAAATATTATTCAATGAAATCTTTAACAAACAAACCGAACTATTTCCATAAAAGATTAAGAGAATGATTATATTTAATATTCTTTTGAGAAATAATTCCCTCTTAACTTGTAGTTTATGATCACATATTTTTTATTAGAATTATTTTAATAATATATTTTTATGAATAATAATAATAGGATGAATAATACTATAGTTTTTTAAAGAGATAATGAAACATTTTTTTCTCACAAATTTTTGAGGAGTCTTTAGATTCTTGATATGAAAATATAGGATAACAACTTCATAGTTTCTCATTAAAAATATATATTTATGTAAGAAATTTTTTTTATAAGAAACCATTATATAAATATATAATATTTTCCTAAGAAACTTATAATAAAAAATTAAAAGTTTTAATTTTATTTTTGTATTTTGTAACCCTATTTTAGACATTCATTTATATAGAGTGGGGTTTAAAACATTAACTTAAATTGGAAGGATAGATTTAACAATTTTAGGATAAAATATCTTTATCCCATATTAAAATATTAATAAATATTAGAAAAACATATATATGAAAACAATATTGAAATACTTTATGGAATTAAATATTCTAGTTCTCAAGATTTTTTATAATGAACTACATCAGAGTTGATCAATCCTTTTTCGAGATAGAGATTTCCATATAATCTTTAACAACCACTTAAGTATTTAAATATGAAGTTCAATGGTGTATTCTTGAAGCACATTAAACACAATTTACTTTTAGTACTCATATGATGTTGGGTGCATTAGTGGTAGTAACTAATATTATGGGAAATAACATTTGTTTATTTTGTGTAGAGATTTTACTATTCTAGTCAAGTAAATATTTTGAACAAAAGAAATTCTTAACAACAAAAAATTAAGGGGTTATAAAGAAAAAATATACTTTATATTGTCTATTAATAACACATTAAAACCCTTTTAATATTAACAAGATTTTTGTTTTTAATCCAGAAACAAAATAAATCCTATATAATTTTGGTTTTAACTATTACGACCAAAGCCATGTTTTCCATTATAAATTATATTTTTATATAGAATATGATTCAAATATTTTTCTATTTTGATAAGAATATTATATTCTTCTTCAAAGTATCATCTTTGATCAATAATTTATTAATTTTTATTTCATACATATTAGAAGAAATTTTGGAATAATTAGAATAAAAAGCCGTTAAAAAAATTGACAAGATTTATTTATCTAATAAAGTGCCATTATAAGATATTATATGTTTTGTACACTATTTATCTGAAGTCTATAATTTATCTTATAGCATAATAAAATATGTATATAATTCATTTTAAGAAATTTTTCAGATTTAGAGTTTTTATTGTAAGAAGATTTTACCTCATCTGTTTGAGCTATAAGTTTTACAATTTGTTTTTTATACTTATCCGTAGATCTTGTAAATGTTTAATCATTTGAACTAGAAGAATCGCTTCAGGTATCCTTCATAATTATCTTTCTGTTTTCTTTTATAATAATTTTTTATCTTTAATTATAGATATTTATCCTTTGTATAACCCTTGTGTTTTCATTCACAACATCTATTTTCATTAGTCAATTTTGTCATTTAACTCTATATATTTTCAAATCTTTTAGAATGATTTAGTAACCAATTATTGAAATAAAGATGAATTTAATTAGATGATTCATCCACGGTAGTTTTGAGAGCATCTTATTCATGGTTGATATGATTATCAACTTCGGATTTCATCTCAACTTTATACATCATTAAGGTTCTAATTAGTTCTATCACTGTCAAATATTTGACAGGTGTGGATTGACCTATAGAAATAGATATTCTAATCAACGTAAAGGGTAAAAATGTAATTACCATTAATTATTGATCTAATTTCATAAATGGGTCTCCCAATGAAGCCACATTATGGACAAATTATGTCAATATCCCATTAATCTAATTGATATTTTTACCATCATTCAACATGAAAGTTTCAAATTTTCATTTTATAGTATTGTATATCAATTGTCTAATATTTTCAGTTCATTCACATGTAATAGAAATAGTCTATTACATCTCATATGCAATGTAACATTGAGAAAATTGATTAAACTAATCAGTTCATAAACCATAAAGAATAGTATTTATTACTTTTGAATTAAGATCATATTCCTTTTCTTGATAATCATACCATTTCTCTAGAACATCTAGATGAATTATATAAGTATTTAAACCATTCAAATAAAATATTATTCCAATGTTTTCAAAATAAATAATCATTTTACCCTTACAACCTCCATCCTTATCCCCATTAATGTAAGGAGTATAGATCATTGATATACCTTCTTTGAGATAATCCTTTTTGGATATTTATACTTGTATGAATCTTTAACTATAGATTATTAAAGCCTTTGATATATAAACATTGAATACTTCCACTGATATCACTTCTGGCTGTCAAGTAAAAAAGATTAAACCCAACCCTTTGATACTTCTTGTTGGTATAAAAATAGAAACAATATAATATTAAAGGATTTTTAGTAAAAAACACAAAAATATCTTTTCCCCTGGAACCACCTATTAGTTTGGTTTGATTATGATGATGAAAAAAGATGGGGGAGGAAATTTTGATTCATTAAAACATTAAAAATATTCAAAATAACCCCCATACTATGATTTTTATATTCTTTTGGTACGTTTAGAAGTTAATAAAAAAGAGAATAATAAGACATTTTTTATAGTGGTTTGGGCCATAAGGATCCCCTAGTCCACTCAACAAAAATTCCCTCATCGAGATTTGTAATTTTAAATAAAAATTCCTTTTACTAGGGACATATAAAACTGAGTAAAAATAGTTGATACATTTTCAATACGTATTTTACAAAGCTTATAGTTTTTTTAAAAGAGAACCATAAACCCATAAATTAGTATGAGATGATAAAATTCCTTCACCAATATGACTGAGTTTGATAATATGATACTCTAATAAATAAATAGAGATTTATTTGATTGAAAAATCATGTTTTACTCACATTTGTAGTAAAAAATGACATATGTAATTGATTTTCAATAATGTATAGAAGGAGTAAAAATAATCTTTAATGTTCAATTTGATTTACTTAAACAACAACAGTGAAAAAACTAGAAATATATATAAACATGAATGTTTATAAAGTGTTTCTATATAAAATACTTTTTCAAACATGGAAAATAATATTAACAATGAGAATAATAAAATTGACTAGATCAAAACATATGTATCTCCAAATTGTATCTATAAAGGAAATAACACATTATTATTTTATAAGCACATATATTTTCCCTTTTTATGTATATATGTACACCTATATATCACTATTTAGAAGATTACCTTCTCAATATTAATTCATATTATTGAATAGATCAAAGTGAAACTCTCATCATAAAAACTACATAATAAATATAAAATATTTGAATTCAAACTTTCAAACAGGGTCATAACTTCCCTTAGAAATATAAGTGATTAATATGTTGTGTATGATCATTGGAATCAGTCACAAAATATATTCAAAGATATGTTTAATTTTGGAGTGACCATTATAGAGAACATTGATAATATATTTAATTTAAAACTCTATCATTGACAAGTCAAATGTATAATTCCTCCACATGATGAAAAATATAAAAATGTATGGTTGATTCTGCATGGTTTTTCACAAACCTAGAGTTAATGAATTATATGTTTATTCCCTAAAGTTATGGTTTATTCTAAATTTAGGGTTTATGGTACATAATTTTCCAATGGCGTAGGATACATGATCTATATGTTTCATTCCAAATGTAGGGTTTTAAGACCATATACATTAAGATTGCAAACGTAGGGTATGAACAATGTTTTTGGTATACATTTAAAACATGTTCAAAACACTTAATCAAATATTCTCTTAGGGATTAATGACTTCTCTAAGATTCACAAACAAATATTCTAATGATTATTATTTCCCTAAAATTCACTTGATTAAAATATTATTAGTAAATTAATTGTCCTGTATTTATGAGCATCAAAATCAAAAATAAATTAAAGAAATTGCTGACTAAACATTGTTCCACAAACCTTTAACATTTATACACATATTCAGATTGATATTTATATATATAAAGAACCATTATACTAATGTATATATTCCCATTGGTATTAAATAATATGTACAAATAAGGCATTTATATATTTATTTGTGAATAATTATTTTTTAATAATTTAAGGAAATCAAAATCCCTAGAAATATCTTTAGAAATCCAAATATGTCATCAAAATATTATAGAAAACTGATAAAACAACTAAAAAACATTTGGGAATTACCAATTCACATGTTTTGAAATTATCTGTACCACATTTAAGAATTTAGAATGTTCAACATTTTTCAATGATCTTGAAAATATACTTTAACAATGAAAGCATATTCTAAAGTTTATAGAAAAATATGTAAAATATAATAACATGCAACAACAAGTGCCATAACCAATTTAAATATTATACTTACTTCATAACATAATATAAACACCCAATAAAACCACCAGGAAATTATTTTTGTAGAATTAATGTCTCATGCATAGGGTCACTTACCTCAAATCAAATAACTCACAACCTTTGAAAACGATCATCCCAATCCACAACAACGGGACATGAGAAGACTTAAAGATATATTAAAAACCAAAAACAACAAAAAATTTCATTAAAATTGATATAAAGAGTAATAAAAAAATGTTATCTTAAATGGAGTAAGATCCATAACTGTTGATAAACATAGTAAGAATCAGTTTGAAATCACACCACAAGGGCCTTATGAACCAAAAACCAGCCAATAAGAAGCCCAATAATCCATTAGGTTTTGACCATGATTTGTGAATTGTGAAATAGAAGAGGAAACATAAGAAGAAAAAAGAAACAAAGGAGAAAATAAGAGGAGAAGTCATTACTCGTGAAGATCACAACAAGAATTGGCGGAGAAATCGAAGGATGGATAGATCAGGAGGAATGAGGCTCCACAAATGAGGTAACCCATCATGGTAATTTCTTAAAAATGGTAGGTGTGGTTGGTCTTGGTAGATTTAGAGGAAAAAATAGGGGTAAAAAGAATAAAAAAGCATTTTTAAGGGTCTGGACACTGCACACGGTTTAGCCTCACCGCGGGCCAAACTATATTCTAACCATGCACCACACAAAGAAAGTCCTTGATCACCTTGATCATTCAGGGTGCATAGTTACGGAAACCATGCATCAACTATGTTGTAGACTATGTGAAGATGACAGAAACCCTTTCATGGTTTTTTCACAGTTTCTACTAACCGTGTGCTAACCGCGTTTCTAAGATTAAAATGCCAAAAAAACTAAAATCTAATAATGTTCCACCCAAAAATCTATTTTGAGATTATATATAATTAAATAGTAATAAATTTTCAATAAATTAAGTTTTCTATAACACTTATAGTTTTTATGAAATATTTCTTTGAATTAATTAATTGTTGATGATATTTTTCATTTTTCAGAACACCGAATATAGCTTCTAAAATACGAAATCACTATGTTGATATTGTATTATATGAATAAAAGTTAAGAAACTTCTTCATGAATCACTTAAATTAAAATTTTTTATATTAAACAGTATTTTTGACTTGTGTTACCCAAAATGCTAATTTAATTTGATAGCATGCATTACATCCAAGGATGATTTTTACCGAACTAAAATATACTATTAATATTGTTATTAAAATATTATAATATTTATAATAAATATGTTGGATTGGATGTTAAAAATATTATTAAATAAATTTAAAAATATTATTTACATGTGTATATAATATTTTTTTGTTGGTTATCGATTAGTATGAAATGAATGTAAGAACTATTAGAAAAAAATTAAATTTTTTTTCTGAGAAAATTATTTTTCTATGTACAAAAAATATTTTATCTAAATAAATTAATAAAACCAATGTTAATAATTTTTTTCAATAAAATTATTATATTTTATATTCTATAATTTTTTTACACTCATCCAATTGGTTTTATAGGTAAAAAATCAGAATAAATCATATTTTATTAATAAAAAGTTATATTTTTTTAAAATTTCATTTTACAGTAATTTAATGGAGAAGCCATTTTAAATATTATTTTTGAAAATTTTATATTATTTATTTGATAAAATAAACTTAATTTCTGAAATCGGTATATGAAAATTTACTCTCGGTGAACTTTTTCGTATTTTTAATAAAAGTTTCATTTTTTAATGAATTGTGAAAAATACTAAATTTTAATTGAAAACTACATTTTCATCTATTTTATTTATATAGATAAATTAAAAATTGAATTTTTTTTTATTTTATATTTAGATCAACTATACATCAATTAATTAAATTTTATTTATTTGAACTAATTTCACATTTAAATTGGATATAAAAATATTTCAATCTTTTGAACTATTTCACTTTAAAAATCAGTAGTCTCATCCCGTTTGTGGTATTAAATTAAATAAATTTATTAAAATAATATTATTATCATTTTAAAAAATGAATTCCATTTTTGAAATCATAATAATTTATAAATTCTATTATGGTCAACTTAGTTTTTGACTAAAATCATTATTGAATGTAGTTAAAATTAATTACAGTTGTAAAGGAAAGAAAAGATTAATTAATGACTAAACATAGAAAATAATGTGTAAAAATGACCCTAAACTGGTATAATATTTTTTTTCATAAATCATTTTTACCAATACACCTTTATGAATCTATTATGGTCAATTTTGAAACCTTGGGGACAAGTAAAATGTGGATAGCACTCATATATTTTCCAGAATACCCAATGTTTCCTTTTCCCCACTTATTAATGGCCCCATATCTTCACACCTATCAAGTCATTTGGCTCATAAAAACCGGAGTAAATCTCCTCCAAAACCCCCTACATTCATCATATAATCATCCCATTTGTTAAAAATCCAATCTAGGAACCCCTTTGGTGAAAACCCAATGGAGTTACCCAAAGAAGAGGTTACACACTTCAACAAGAAAATAATTTTTATTTTATTCACCCCATAAAATATTCTTATTCTATTATTACATAATAATATTTTTATAAAAATATATTCATAAGTTTCTATTTGTAATGTTTTGACTACACTCACATAAACCAAAAGCCTAATACCAGAACTTCAAAACCTAAAAGCTGACCCTTGAACCTGGAAACCTATTACCTATACCATACTATCCAAATAATAAACCATAAACCTTTAAATGGGATGCACAATCATCATTCATGTGTTTAGTGAACTTCCACCTCATTAATTGATGTCAACCATTCTTCCATTTCTACCATTAAAGGTTGGTAATAATGATGGAAGTAATTTTTTTATATGATATATATGATATTTAAGATTTATTTATTCTTATTAAATCATTATATAACACATAGCTTCATTATTTCCATTTTGTGTGAATACGATAACTTTATTTGGGGACGTGTAGACAATTACTTTCTCAAAACGATGTGATTCATTAAAATTTACATAGAATATATTGAGGACGCGTTCAGTGAAAATATATGATATATATGAAAGAATAATTATAATTTAATGAATTTATACATATTTATATATATGTGTGTGTGTATTTAATTTGATTTCATTCTTTCAATTCACTATGAAAATGGAAACAACGTTCATTCGTACGTACGGCCTACCATCTCCAAGAACTGTATATACAATTTCCAATTTATATATTTTATATATTAATATAAATACATATATAATTAATATATGTTATATTTATCTCAGTTTTTACATTCATAAAATAAGTAAATTATAATCTAAATAAGAGGATCATGACTAAAAAGTCAAAACATGTACAAAAAACGAAGTAGTTATTACCTTAAACACAACCTTAACATGGATTTGTTAATAAATGGATAATTTAAGGTCATAATAAATAAATATATGGTATGATATATAAGGATATGGTTCTATGTTACATTTATACTAAACTATCATTATTAAACATGAGGTTTGAGTGGGTATGAAGAAAGTCCAGACTTAATGTAATAGAATTTCATATCAATTTCTTATATTCATGATATACATCACATATTCACCACATATTTATTATATATTGTTGATATACTTCCCTATGACATGTTATATCATTAATTACATTTATTTTATGATATTAAATGTTTAAATTGATGTTATTATTTCATCGGTATCACGAATATAACGTTACTAAAGTAGTAAGGATTTTCTCATCTCGCTTTTATTTCTGTAAGATATGTGATATATTCAATACATATTATTATTGTGTGGTGTGTATATTTATTTATGACTGGTTGTATCATGAATTAAATTTATTTCATTATATTAAAATTTTCAATTAATTTTATTCTTTCATAGATCTCATGATTCAAATGTTTCTAAATTTGTAAGGGGATTTATAATCTAACTTTTAATTATACAAGAATTATGTCTTACTCACCACTAATTTATTTTTTGTGATATAGATAATGACCATTATTTTATTATATGATTATGTTAATTAAATTTATGAATATTTATATGCCCACTTTATATTCTTTCTTTCATGGGGTTTACAGTTCAAATTTTTTTCAAATCGATAAAGTAATTTTGTCTCAATTTGACTTCATTGAGACACATGTTATATTATAAACATATATTAACTTAAGAGTTTTATAGACATAAATTTGTAATTTCTTATCATGAATCTCATTATTTTCATTATATCGTAATCTTTATGTAATTTTATTTGTTTATGGGTATCAGATTTCAATGTTACCAAAGCAGTAAGAATTCAATTCTACAATTTCATCATTATCAAAAATTGTTTATGATTATTCTTCAATTATTGAAATATTATGATCCATATCCCAATAGTTATCATTATTTTTCATATCATAAGGATTTTTATGATATCTCTATGTGTTGGTACCATTTTCTACACTTTATTACTTAATATAATTAATATTTTTTAAAAATAAAATTTGACTTCATTTCTCTCTTTAGACAAAAATAAGTTTCTTTTTGAAACCATGTTTTCTAAAAATGTATTTAAATTTGTTTTAAATGATATTTTAGGAACATTTTCTTATAAAATTAAATTCATTGTTTTCAAATATTTTTTTATAATTTTTTAAATATATTTTCAATGAAATGTTTTTCAAAACAATTTCAAGATTCCGTCATATGTTTTCATGGAAATTGGTTTTCAAAATGTTTTCAAGATCCCCTTATAAGTTTCCAAGGAAAATGGTTATCAATTTTTTTTCATGAATACTTTATAAGTATTCATAGAAAATGGTTTTAAAAATGTTTTCATGTTTTCCTTATATGTTTTCAAGTGAAATGGTTTTCAAAATGTTTTTACACTTTTTTATATGTTTTAAAGGGAATGGGTATCACATTATTTTCATGATTACTTTATATGTTTTAATGTTAATTTTTAAAGAAAATGTTTTTAAAAGTGTTTTATATTTCAAAAATAAATTTTGAATAAGAAAGGATATTTTCCTTAATAACTTTTTCATGATATTCAAAATTACGCCCCATCCAAGGAATCATCTATTGGTGTTACTCATTCCATTATAGGGATATGATCCAAGGGTTACATTCATATTAATTATATGAATAATTTCTATTTTTATGTCATTATGGTTATAAAACCCATTTATATTTCATGATTTAAATAATTTTGAAACCCATTTATCTTCCACAGGTTATATACTTTTAGAACTCGATTCTCTTCAAGGGTTATGATTTTCTGTATTTATTATGAAACTTATATCTTTTCTATAGGTTATGATATAATGGAGGGATTATGATATCCATTTCATTAAATGGATTTTAAAATTATTTGAATGAAACCCATCTATTCTTTTGGGTCATGACATCAAGACTATTTACAGTATTATGGAACATATATGTGTGATTTTATTTTGGACATGAGAAAATTAAATCTCCATAGAATGAATTGTGTTATGATTTATATCTCATGAGATAATTATGGGAAGCATGTTGATGTTCCTGATAGACAATGGGAAATAGGTGTGTCTTAATCCAAAATGGGAAAAATCTATGTCTTGATCCTCTATGAAAAGATGGGGAAACCTAATACACTATAGGAAGAAGTGGAAACCTGATCCAATATGGGGAGATGGGAAAACCTGATTTACTACGGGAAGAAGGTGTAACTTGATCCAATATATGGAAACAACTGTGAATGGGGATGGCGGTGTGTCCCTCCCATTATGTGTATTTCCCATGAAGTTCCCTGATATGTTTTGAAAATGTTCCTTGACTTATAAAGAATGTATCTATATGATTATGTTTTTTCCATAAGTCTATGTCTTATGCCAATTTTATTCTCCCATGACTCATTATATATGATTTACTTATGATTCATGTATTATGAACTATTAATCGTTAGTTTTTGACTCATGATTATGATATTTTATATGTTGGGTATGAACTTAATTTTTTTTATTGTATTTTGATACAATTGCATCCATGTTATTCTTACATATCACCTTTATTTTCCCTTACTAAGAATTTTAGCTAACCCTTTATTATGTTTCCTTTCCCTAGATTAGGAAGAATGGTTTTATGTAGGAGTACTAAATAGGAATATCTTTTTGGAAAACATTGAATATATTTCACCAAGATTAGAATATTTTGATCAAAGTTTCCAGAGACACTAAACTGTTATCGTCATTAAGAACATATTTTGTAATGCGATGAAAATTAATATAAAATGATGCAATATCCATGCATTTTTAGCCTAGGTCGCTATCGTTGGTACCACGTGAAAGGTTTAGTAATCCTTTGGAATCTAGGATAGGAAAACATTAGTGATATCATAGGGATATTTATAGGGATATGTCTAGGGATTTCTCCAAGTATATGTCTAAGGATGAGTTAATGTTTAAGAAAATGTCTTCAAATTTTGGTAAAGGATTAAATGAGTGGTTTCCTATTAATAGATCACTCTCTAGATTATACAAGTGGATATGTCTGTAGTATATATGTAAATAGGGGTAAAAACCCCTAAAACACCATAATGAGATAGACTCAATCGGGAACCGGTTTACAAGAATGGTCATTGTTGCAAACCTGGTTTGACGCTCATATGGGATATGATTTGTAAAAGAAGGATACAAAGAATGAAACTAAAAAGGGAAAATAAAACTTGAATTAATGTAATGGATGGAAATAATGGACTCCCCAAGGTATTATCAACAATTGAATGTTTTATGTGTGAAAAGTATGGGCATTATCAAAATTAATTCTTTAAAGGGAAAAAATCATTATATTAAAGAACAAGGTGGTATGAGTAATGAATTTATTATTTATGATTAATATATTATAAACAACATTGGAAAGATATGTGTTTTTCTAATAGTACTATTGATCAATATGATTAAATTCATTTTTTTGAATGTGAAGACATGATTTATATTTTATATTTTATGGATGTGGTATTAAAGAATAATATTATGAATCCTTGTTAATATCTTATGGATGAAGTGGAGTAATTGAAGTTTTTATGTATTTGGATTCAAGAGTTATGTTATAAAAATTGTTTAATATATAAGAATTTTTCACTTTATGTTTTTCACTAAGGATTTACAAGAATAATTTTAATTGTTTTGATGGTATAGAAAAGTGATTTAATAGTGAGGTAGTATTCATGGGAAACACAAGACTAAAGGAAATATAAAACTTAATATGTTTCTGATGTTGATGATGTTTGGATAAAGACATATTGGATATGAATAAGTAAATTTTATGGTACTACTTACCTCAGAATCGATAAAGGATTTTATGAAAAAAACAGTTTTATACTATTGTTGATAATTTTTATCAAAATTTTGGATTGAAGGAATATATCCAATCGCCATTGGAATAAGAAATCATGTATGTTTTCAATAATTATTTTATGGAAATTTTTGTTATTACTATGTTTCAAGAGAATACATGATGAAGTTAATTTTGGAAGATGACAATCCAGATCTACTTTAACATATACTATGGATAAATTTTATGCTTCTTTTGAGAAATTTTGTGACCTTATTTCAAATGTTTTGGATTATCATCTTTCTTAAGGGTTATAATTTTAGAAAATTATGAAATGGTTTATATTAAACATTAGATGAGGTTTCTGATATTAATGTATTACATTGCTAATCATTTTCGAGCGATGTAAACTAAAGACTGAGAAAATTAACAATAATTCTATTTATGGATCTCATGACCAATTAGTTATTTAGGAAAGAAAAATTAACCATCATTCCATGGAGTAAAAGTTGAAGTGGGAATTGATCAAGGGACAAACAAAGGGTGAGAATGTAATGAATCAAGTAAGTATATCTTGTCATGAAAATTAATCAACTTTAGTAAAAGGGTCTTGAAATAACATTTTGTCCTATAATAATTTATTTTTATGGTATCAATGACCTCTTTCATGGTTCTTCAATTTATGGTTTTGTGATTGTTAACTTTCTCTGGGTCATCCAATTTCTTATGAGAAGTGATCTTTATCAATCAATATGATTATTTATGCATTTATTACATGTCTATGTTTTTATATCCCACATATGTTCTTCTATATATAATCCTATTTAGGATTTAGTTTGGGTAACTATTATGGTTATAACATTCCCTTTCAAAGGAAGATTTTATTATTCATTTTTACGATGTAGGTTTCTATGAAAGGAAATTTCAAATATTAGACATTTGATAACCCAGATGAATTTTGATGGTGAAAATTATTTTAAGGTGGTAGAATGTAACACCTTGAGATTTTGTGAAATATATTTTTTTGAATTAATTTAATCTTTCTGATATTTTTCATTTCACAAAAAATTGAATATAGATTTCATTTTATGAAATCAATATTCTTGGTTTGAATTATACATTTAAAAAAATTAATATTATATAGAATGAAAAACATAGATTATATTTGGTACAAATAACACTATTTTTGGCTTGTTTTACACAAAATTATTATTTCCTTTGATATCTTACATTATATGCAAGGCCATGTTTCACTAAACTAATATATACAATTAATATTATTGTTGAAATATTATTATAGTTAATACTTTAATGTGTGAATTGAAGTTATAAATTAGTTTTACTAAAGTAGAAAAATATTATTTACACATGTATATAAAATTGGTCATTTGTTAATCATTTAGTTTGAAATGAATATAAGAACTATTTGAAAATAAAGAAATACCTTTCATAAGAGAACTATTTTTCTATATAAAAACAATATTTCATCTTAATAAATTTAAAAAAACACTATTAATGAATGTTTTTTAAAAAAATTATATATTATATATTCAATCAATTTTTCTTAACACTCGTCCAATGCATTATATAGGAATATTATAAGAATAAATCCAATTTTATGAATAAAAAATGTATTTTTTAAAAGGTGATTTTATAGACTTTTAATAGAGAACGCATTTTAAATCTAATTTTTAAAATTTTTAAAATTTTTATTTGAAATAATAAACTATATTTTTGAAAAAAATGATATCAAAATTTACTTTGGGTGAATTTTTGGTATTTTTTATATAAGTTTCATTTTTTATAATAGTGAAAAATCATTGATTTTTAATTGAAACCGCTTTTTCATATAAATTTTTTAATGATATATTATTTATTAAATTTATATTAAAGTATTATTATATCAATGATATATCAATAAATAAAATTTATTCTATTGGAAACAATTTCATATTGAAATTTTATGTCACTAAATTTCAATCTTTTAGACTTTTTTATTTAAAAACCTGTCATTTCATCCTGTTTGTAGGGTTAATTTTAAATGATTTTCTTCCAATTATGTGATTAAAATTTTAAAAAATGGATTATATATTTTTAATATTTAAAATTTACAATTTCTATTAAGGTAAAATTAGTTTTTGAAGAAAATTAATAGTGAAAGTAATTAAAATTAATTATTGTGATTAAGGAAAACGAGGTTAATTAATGGCTAAAATTGGAAATTAATGTGATACAATGAACTTAAACATATATAAAAATCATTATATGGAAATATTTATACCATTAAACCACTAATATTATATAATGGTCTATTTTTAACCATTTTGGTGCCTGTAAATAGTTGTGAGCGCTCAAATCTTTTAAAGAATACTCAATGTTTCCTTTTCCCCATTTATAAAATAGATCATATCCTCCCATATCTTCACACCTATAAATCTATATGGATAGGAAAAAACCTACCCAAATATCCTCAAAACCAACCTACCTTATTCATATACTTATACCTTTTGGAATAAATCCAACCACGAAATCCATTTGGTAAAAACCAAATGGAGTTACCCAAATAAGTGGTAATATCCTTTAACAAGCACATTGTTTTTATTTATTTCTCCACACCATAAAATATAATTATTAAATTATTAAATAATTAAATTAGTTTAATAAATAAAATGACATTTTATTTTTTTTTATTTTTCTACCTGCACTAACATACACTTCAATCAAATGGTATACACACTCATCGTTCGTGTGTATGGTGGACTTGAGCCTCACGAACCGATGTCGATCGTTCTTCTTCTGATACTTTAAAAGGTTTATAATAATGTTGTAATTTATATTTTTACATGATATTTATGATATTTATGATTTATTTATTCTTATTAAATTATTATGAAACACTTAACATTATGGTTTTCTTTTTTTGTAAATATGATAACTTCGTTTTTCGACGTCCAGACTACTGCCTTCTCAAAACATTGTGATTTATTCACACTTTCCATTGAACGTATTAAGGATAATTTTAGTGAAATTATATGATATATATTACATAATAATAATATTGGAAATATATTATATATATTTATAAATATATATAATTTACTTTTATTATTTCAATATTCTATGAAAATGGAAACAATGTTCATGCGTACGTACAATCTACTGTCTCCATGAACGGTGTATTTAATTTTATATTCATATATATTATATATTATTATAAATACATTTATACAGAATTTAAATGATATTTATATCATTTTTACATTATGGAAATAAGTAAATCATGATCTAAGTAAGTGGATAAATAATAACAAGTCAAAACATGTAAGAAAAACAAATCGGATATTACCCAAAACATAACAGTAACATGAAATTGTTAATAAACGGGTAATATAAAGTCATAATAAAAATAATATATAGAATTATATATAAAAATATGGTTCTTTTTTATATGTATAATAATATTATATTTATTATATATGAAGTTTTAACGTGCATGAATAATGTCCAGACTCATGGTAAGGGAATTTCATCTCACTTTCTTATATTTATGAGATACATTCTAAATTCACCACCCATTTCTTGTACAGAGTGTATGTACTATCATAATAAATTTTATATCATTAATGAAATTTATTTCATGAAATAAAATGTTTTAATTGATGTTATTATTTAATGGGGATCATGATTCTAAAGTTACTCAAGTAGTAAGTATTTTCTCATCTCACTTTTATTTATGTGAGATACATGCGATATGCACCACTTATTATTATTGTGTGGTGTGTATAATGACATATAACTTGTAGTATCATGAATATAAATAATTTAATGATATTAAAAGTTTAATATAATATAAATATTTCATTGTTCTTACAATTCATATGTTACTCAAGTATTAAGGGGATTTCTAGTCTCACTTTTACTTTTATGAGACTTATACCTTAATCACCAATCCTTTAATTTACTTGGTGTCTATTATAAAGATAAATTTATTGTATTATTATTATCCTATAATTTATGGGTATTTACTTATCCAGTTTATAATCTATCTTTCATGGTTTTTATGTTTCAAAATTTACCAAATCAAAAAAATAATTTGTCTCAATTTTCTTTCTTTGAGACACAAGTTGTGTTACGAACGTGTATTCATTTATGTAGTGTATATACTTACCTTTGAAATGATATTTAGGGAATATTATTATATTAATTATATGTTAATATTTATGTACTATAATTATTTCATGGGTACTAGGAATCAAAGTTAACAATGTGGTAAGAGTTTACTACTACAATCTTATCATTATCAGTATTGTTTAAGATTAGGCTTTTATTAATGAAATATCATGATATATATCTTAGGAATTCTAATTATTTTATTATTATATAATTTATCATGATATATTCATGTATTGGTACCATTTATACACTCTTTGGTACATAATATAATTAAGAAAATGTTTCTAAGATAATTTAAATTCATTTGTCTCTTCAGATAGATATTTATTTTCTTCTAAAACCATGTTTTCAAAAATTATTTTCAAAAATATTTATAAATTATAATTTATTATTATTTTCAATGAAAAATCTTTTCAATGTTTCAAAATATTCCTTAATAAGTTTTTAAAGAAAATTTCAATGAAATATTTTTCAAAATATTTTTAATATTCTTTTATATATTTTCAAGGAAAATGGTTTTAAAAATGTTTTCAATTTTCATTTATAAATTTTAATGAAAAATTGTTTTCAAATTTTTTTCAATATTCCTTTATAATTTTTAATGGAATGTATTTTTCAAAAATAATTCAAAATTCTTATATAATGTTTCAATATTTTTTTTTCAATATGTTTTGATGATTCATTTATAAATTTTTAGGGAAAATTTAATATAATGTTAGTTTCAAAAGATTTAATGTATCAGAAATCCTTATTCAAAGAAGAAATTATATTATTCTCAAGATGTTTTTTAATATAGTAAAAATTATTTACCTTAAAAGAGGACATCTATTGGTGTTACTCATTACTTTTGGGAGATATGATCCAAGAGGTCCATTCATATTACTTATATGAATCATTAATGTTTTGATGGAATGATTGTTATGAAACCGATTTCACTTTCATGGTTTATCTATTTTTGAAACCAATTTCTCTTCCATGGGTTATATGATTTTTTAATCCCTATTATTTAAAAGTTTTATACTTTTATGAAATTGTTATGAAACCTGTAACTTATCCAAAGGTTATGATATGATATCATATTTACAATACTCATTTTATTTAATGGGTTATGATATGATGTATATGAAACCCACATATTTTTATGGGTCATGGTATGATGATTGTTTACGATATTGTGTCACACATATATATGATTATATTATGTGATAGGTGGGCCCTCTATCTTCATCCAATTAATTGTGTAAATATTTATATATCATGAGATAATGTTGGGAAGAAAATAAAAGGGTTTGGTTCATAATGAGAAATAGGTGTCTCATAATCCAAAATTGGAAATAGGTGTGTCATGATCCACTATGGGAAGATGGAGAAACCCAATCCACTATGGGAAGAAGGGGAAAGTTAATCCACTATAAGAATATGGGGAAACCCAATCCACTATGAAAAGTGGGGGAAACTAGATTCACTATAGGGAAAATGGGAAACCTAATCCAGTATGGGAAGAAGGTGTATCCTGATCCATTATAATGAATGGAATTTGATTGGTGATGGTGGTGTGTCTCACCTAGTAGGTTTAGTCCCCATGAAGTGCCTTGCTAAGTTATAGAAATGATCCTTGAATTATAGGGAATATTTTAATATTCCAATGTGTATTCCATAAATCTATGTCTTATGCCAATTTTATTCCCTCTAGACTAATGCTCTTTGATTTCCCTATGATTCATGTCTTATGAACATATAATCTTTATCCCATGACACAAGATTATGATCTTTAATTTGTAGGTTATGAACTTCACATATTTTTCTCATGTTATGATACCCTTATGTCCATGTTATAATTACATATATTCTTTATTTACACCCACTGGGCATATAAGCTCACCATTTCTTATGTTTCCCTTACCTAGTTTATAAATAAAGGTTTTAAGTAGGAGTACTAAATGGGAAGATATTTTTGGAAAACATTGAATATATTTCCCCAAGATTAAATGATTTCTTCCATGTTTCTAAAGACACTAAACTATTACATTCCTCATCCATGTATTTTTGTAATATTATGAATATTCATATAAAATAATGTAATATCCATGTATTTTAATCACAAGTTTCTAGATTTGAAATGTGAATATTCTACCCACCATAACGCTTTCTTCACCCATAAAGAAAATTTCATGAAAAAGTTGAATCAAATGGGATGAGGTCCAACTCCCATAATAAAAATATGATCCAAAAACATAATTATATATTGAAATTGCATCCATTTATTAGAGACATAATCAGTAATATATAAATGTGACATAACTCAATTCCCCAATTCCCTTTACTCAAAAAAAAAATATGAAGGACTCCAAACATGAAGGGTACTCCCAATAAAGTAAAACAATGATTCCAAAAGATGAAACTTCAACACCAAAGGAACAATTCAATAAAAATGGGAAAAAATAATGGGTTCCCATCCACAAGACGTGGCTAAAAAACCACAAAAAATAATGACAAGATCAAATGGATAGTGATTTCACAAAAAGGATCACTTCCCTATAGGTTTTCTCTTAGAGGTCTCTCCATCATATAATATTCCCACATAGACACTAAACCACCAAGGAATCCAACAATCCCAAGGATAATTATGATCTATATTAATAAAAATAATATTAAAACTCAATAAAAAATAAGAACACACGAAATATACCCAAATAAAATGATGATTAACATAGAACACTACAAAAAATACACAAGTGTCACAATAAATCACTATATCTAAAAACTAGAGACAACCCAGTTTCTAAAATAAGAAAAAAATGATAATGAACATTATGAAAAATCATAAAACAACTTGAATTACCAAAAATGAGATGTGTTCGAGTAAGATCAATTAATGTTATCTTTAAAATAGAGGTGTAATAAGAGGTAACGTAGTGAATCATATCAAAAATACCAATACTATGATGGATCCATCGAAACTGTCAATACACCAGCTAGGGTACAACCAATACAGGGGGTAACACTCATCCAACATATTGATGTGAAGTACTCTCCACCCCTTTTATAAAAACCATTCTAGAATTATAAAACTAAAAAAATATACAAAATAGTCCAAAGTACCACATGATAAATTTAAAACATGAAAATAGCCTAATTTCCTTTATAAATCAGTTAAAAATTATATTCCATAGATCAAAACTATAAAAATTAGTCTTAAAAAACATATTAAAGCACAAAAACTCATTACAGTAAATAAATAAAAAATTTGATAATGCCAAATATTTTCTAATTATTATGACATGATATTGGCTCAAAATCCCCACATTGAAATCAGTTTAAAAATTCAACAAATCCTTAATCAAAGCTTCTATCAAAACCAAAATATTACTATCAATACAAAATATTTTAGAAAACCTATTATACTCTTAAACCTTATCTACATTTTAAAATACCCATATAAATTCACAAATATTATTCAAAACAATAATAAGACTCCACTTTGTAAATTTTAAATCAAATTGCACCCATTAAAATTAAATTAGACATTTATTTAAGAAAACTATTAGTTTCAAATTCCAAAAAACCAAATTTATCATTTCAATCAATTTATGATAAATCTTTTATTTCATTTAAAACCAAAACATAACTATTTAAAAATAAATAATTTAATAATTAATAATCACACTTTTCCAAAATAATGAAACATATCATAATCATAAAAATATCAAACAAAATAATTCCATCACATAATTTCAAGAGGGGATTACTTCCAATATGTTCCTTGGCCGCAAGTCTTGGTGAATTATGTACAAAATCCACTACTGGAACTAGTAGTTATCATGAACCATGTCCTTAGGCATAACATGTCTTTATAGACATTATATTTTCACAAGGAATAACCAGTTCACACCTCTTTGACATCCCCAAAATCACCAATTGATTAAACAACTCAAAAAACAAACGACTCAAAGACTGAATTCCCATGGAAACATAGGTATCCAAACACGAAAGAGATATCTAAACACTTCTCTCATATACCTCCCAATTCCCAAAAATCCTATATCAATATAAAATTAAATACCAAATAATAAAGAGCATTCCAAAACCCCTGAAATATAAATAACCTAGGCACTAGTACCATTTTTTCATTAACCAACCCTATCAATCCCAAAATTGGACTCACAGCTCAGTTAATGATAAGGCCCAAAGGGATTTCCTAATCCCCACGGGCCAACACAAGTGTCAAGGTATCAAGGATATATCAGTTGGGGACGATTTATTCCAATTAATAATTTATAAAAGTAGCAGTGTAAATTAAATAAGATTATGGAATGAACCATCCATACATTGAATATCCACACTAAATATTGAAATAAATAGAAACCAAATATAGAATCTAGTAAAGCAGTAAATAGAAGCGAGCCCCAAAAACCTCCCTCACCCTTTAATCTCCTTCTCTTCCAAGAAAAATATGCCCTTATAATGGATTTTCTCCTCCCACTAGTATTATAACTACCCTACATCCATAGAAAATAGTAATATCATATGTAGTCAATGTAATAAATGAAAATTAAATTTAAATTACAAACATACCTTTCTCTATACGACTAAACAAGACACTATCCAAAAAATAAGATCCACGAAGCCCCATTAGAGAGAATAAAAGATAAGATGAAACCTTCAAATTAAAAATATAGAGATATAGGAATGATTAATAATCATAATAGGGATTCCAAAAGAGATAACCCTCCCTTTGACTTACCTATAAACATAAATCCATTTCATTCTAGTTTATAAAAATCTATATATAAACATATGGTTTCCCATTACTTTCTTAAAAAAGTATAAATTCAACACTTATTAAAAATCATTTCCATTTTCTCACATTACAAATTGTTTCCAAAGTATGACTAAATTTCCAAATTACACTTTATAAGAAATAACCAGTTTTACAATAAGAGTCTCAGTAAGAAAGCGTAATTGTGAAACCATTTTATAGAAGTACTTCAAAATAGAGGAAAGTGTCATAAATGAAAATGGGTATTACGGGATCTTAAGATATGGATTATATAACCTAATACAGAGCCATAAACAATCACATAATAATTTTTATAGGTGTTTGATACTAATAACACAACCGTAACACTCAATTACACCTTCACTAGTTTGACTAGGGGGAAAAGCCAAAAGTATTCAGGTTATCTAACTCAGGGCCACTAGTTAGTGTGAAATCTAAACTAGTGTAATATGTGTACCTAAAGATCCTACCTAACTACAAAGGAATCTCATGATGTATAAATGGAAGAGAGTTTTATCAAACTATTATATACATATATCTCATTCCCTTTACACAAAAACATGCCATTTACCATCTCAACTTTGAACTCCCTTTTATGAAAAACCACATTCCCCATTTTTAGGATAAAAAATCAATTCACAAGACCCTTAACAAGATTACATAATAATGTCATTCACATCACATGTTTTCCCTCTATTAAACACCCATCATAATTCCATGACCAAAGGGCCTACCTTAAGATGAGATTTCATCTTCCAGAAAAAATCCTCAATGTTCCACCCAAGCCTCTTAAATTTAATGAACCATTACTCATTTGAGAAAAAAATATTTCCCAAATATATCAAATTTCAAAACCACCTATTATAGTTAATCAACTATTTACCTTGATATATATATATAAACAGCCGTTATCCCAATGTAATTTTTAGCATCATCATACTAGAATATGTAAAAAGAGGGAGTCTATATATTTAGTGATATTTTTATATGTGTATAATCCATCTTTAACAATTTAAGGAACATAACATCCCTCAACCAAACTATATGAAGCAAAAATATTCTATCAAGAATTTATAGAAAAAATTTCAAAATACCTAAAAAAAATCAGGCATTTCCAATTCAAATATTAGAAATTATTTTGATCATATTTTAACATTTAAAATAATTACAATTTTGGAATAATCTTGAAAACATACTTTAATATATAAAAACCAATCCAATGTTTAGATAAAACCATGGAAAAAAATTAAAACACAATACCAAGCATCATATCCATTTTTAATATTATTAATTATTCATAATATATTAAAAAACGAATAAAACCACTAAAAAATTATAGTTTCAAAATTAAAGGACTATACATAGGGTAACATAACTCAAATTAAATAGCCCACTACCTTTGATGAAAATGACCTCGATCCAACACAAAAGAACCCAATAATTCTTATCAAGACTAAAGAAACCAAAAAACAACAAAAAAACACATTAAAATTGAGCCAAAATGAAGAAAAACCAAGACTTACCTTAAATAGTGTGGAATTTATCTTCTTTGATGAATGTTATAAGAATTAGTATATAATGACAGCACTAGAGAAAAAGGTATCAATAACCAACCAAACAATCCCCAAAATTCATTAGGGTTTTTACATGATTTATCAATGGTGGTGGAGATAAGGATACACATGAATAAAGATGAAATATAGGAGAGCAGAAAAGGAGAAACCCTTACTGGGGAAGTTCACAACAATAACCATAGGGTAGATCAATGATAAAATAGAGTAGGTGGAGGGAGGTTGTGTGTGTGAGTGACCCCCTCATGGTAATGTTATGAAAATGGGAGTGGGACATGGTTTATTTAGGGATAAAAACAGAGGGGTAAAAAAGTAAAAATCCATTTTAAGGGTTTGAAAATTTTTCACAGTTTGGATGAATGTTTGGATAAATTATATGCCAACTATGTACCCAACACTAGAAGTCATAAACCCCCTTACAATTTTAGTGTTAATGGTTAGTAAATCCATGCTCTATCTTTGTGGTTATATTTCTGAATATGATAGAAAACAAAGCATATTTTCTGCACATTTTTAACTAACTATGCATCAACTATGAACCTAAGATGAATTACCCAAAAAAATAAAAATCTAAACCAATTTTCTAACGACTCATACTTTACATACATTTTTAGTACTTCAAAATTGAAGTACACTTATTTCAACATATAACAAAACCATGAATGGACCGTATAGGTATAGTGTCTTTAGAAACTGGGAAACATAAACAACTGGTTCATAAAGCGTCTACACTATCTCCCATTTATTTCATCATATCAATAGTCCCTTTTGGCATATCTTACTTAAAAACTGTCATCCTGACATGGGGAAAGAAAACATACAAATGGTTGAGCTCAAATGCTCAGTAAGGGTAAACAAAAGAAATATCAATCACATCATATTCATAAAAACATAACATTTTGGAAATCTTAACCTGCAAAAGAGATCATAATTTCATAACATGGGATAAATCATGGTAGTGAAATTTAATCACAATAATCCTAACTCAAAACATGAAGCTTTTTGGCATACACACATAATCATAGATAATCATTTCTTAGTAGTCAAGACTCACTGCCAAGTCCATCTTAGTGGACAATGTCCATTTCTGAACTGAGTTCACTCCTCGTTTCAGTCCTGTTTCACTGAACCGGTTTAACCTGCTATTCCATAAATGTCTATCTCATGAGATATAAAATTTTTAACCAATGAATTGGAGGGATATATACGTCCCACCCATCTCATAATGATACTATTCTTATGTGTGCCACAAAATCATAAACCATACAGCATAGCATAACCCATGTAATAAAAATGGGATTCTTAAACATCGTGACTTAATAAAACAATTCATATAAGATAAAGGAATTCATAAAAATATTTCCATCACAACATAATCAAATCAATGTGATAATAGGGATAAAAACAGAGCCCTTTATCATCTTATATGGAAAATAGTTTTGATAAAACACTTGAACTCCGTTCTTGAGGAAAGTAACCTTTCTACTTCAAAAATAATTTTCCTTTATTAACATGTCATACAATTCTAAACAAAAAGATGTTGATTAATAATAAACATAAAAATATGTAATGAAAGATTCTTGGAAATAATGTCTTAAAAATCCATTCTTGTCGTATAAGTTAAAAAAACATTCTTCTCATACTTTTTTCAGAGAAGTCAAAAAGTACCTCGTATGAAAATCGACAAAAGATTCATCTTATATCTTTTACTAAAAACTAACTGAAGGGTAAAATTGGATTTAAAAAATTGTATAAGGATATAAATATTAAATATTGAGGAAAAATGGATGTGGATGATAAATATTCCCCAGTAAATTCTGAATTATAAAGAATCTCAGATAAAAATGAGATTGTAAGATTTTCCCTTACCTTAGGTCCGGCTAGCTTTGTAAGTGTCTGAACCTCCTGTATAATTATTTAAATAAATTTATTGACTTATTATAAAATCATACTTATTGTTATGATATTATATATGGTCATACTCTTAGCCTCTTATTAGTAATATTTCATTACAACTTGTTATTCGGGTGTTTATAACTTTTTGTTCTTATGCGTGTTTTGTCAAATAAATTATTATTATTCTCTTTAGGTTATAGATACATCATTTACAGAATTCTATTAATCTACTATATATCATATCTATTTATTAAATTCATTTATATAATCATTATGCAATGAAGATCATGTAGAACGAATCACATGACATCGTGGAGACGGTATTCCGTACGTACGCACGAGCGATGATATCGTTCCCATGATCGTGGAATTGTATTGCAGATTATGTATACTATTTCAGAATCAATAAGACCTGAAAATAATCCTATATAGTTATTTATTCACACCATTATACCCATCCAAATAAGGTGGTGATAGAAAAAAGATTACACCACGACGTAGAGACGGTGTTCCGTACGTACGCACGCGCGGTGATTTTGTTTTCTGTAGGACGGATAGATGGTTAAATAGAGTTTTTTAATACTTATAAAAATATATCAGCATATGAGTGACACAGATGATATTAATTAATAATGAAACAATTAAATAGGAAGAAGTTGAAGAAGAAAGAAGATGGAAAGGATCGGTAATGGATATTACCTCTTCTTTGACGCGCCTCTTCTTAACCTCCTCTTAGGACCCTAGGGTTAGTCTTTGAAGAAGACCAGGACCTCTAGGATGATTCTATAAAAGTGGTTAAGTGAACTAGGCAGGGATTGGCCGAGCTTGAAGGTTCAAATTGGTGTGAGGAAGAGTGGGAGGAGGTTCCCTTTTATAAGGGAGGAGAGGGGCACCTTTGGAAAAACTAAAAATATTATTTTATTATAAAGTCATATTCGGTTTTAAATAACTCCTAATTGATTTATTTCTAAGATAAGGTGGGGATGGGTCGAAATAACTTCATCCAATAGAATTTGGACAAAATTATGTTACTATTTTAACCTTATCATTTAGATTTAACTTTAAGTTAAATAATTTTACTTTTACCATGTCTTCTTGTTTGCTTACACTATAAGGTTAATAAACATACTATAACAAGTCAAACGAACCCCAAGTTGTTTTTATTAAAATATATGACCTTACCTAAGTCATTTGGCCGAAACCTAGATTTTTAGGAAAAAAATATCAATTAATAATATAATATCTGTTTTAAAAACTATTTTATGTAAATTTTGACACTATTTGGTAATTGATTGTTGTGAAAATCATAAAAGCTTTCTTAGTTCAAACAAAGTAAATTAAATCAATAATAACATGTCATATTAACCCATAAAATTAGTTTAATTCATAAAAAGTCTCATATTACATTTATTTGGGTATTTATAACATCAATTATGTCAATATTTCATTAATAAAATAATTACTGCATCATCATTGTGTCATAAATAAATTAAATAATTTATTGTCTAAAAATTACAAATAAAATACCATTATGTAAGAAATATTTTTATCTTTCTAATTAATATTTATAGTCGAATTTATCTTATGTATAACCCTATATTAAAAATGATTTAATTATTAAACATTGATTTTAATTATTTTAACCCTTCTTTAAATAAATTAATATTAAATGTCCTAATCCAATCCACGTGGGCCTAAATGGTCATATTTTATTCCTAAGGTTGTTTTTGGTAGAATTAAAATTATCTAATAGAATTAGGACATGTGTTAGTGTAATAATAATATCATTTTTACCCTTAATTTCCCTATTTACTTATAATTGTGGTAAATAAAAGTAAAAAGTTACTATTCACCAAAAATTATTTTCATCTCATTGAACCACATGTTACTTACTGACATCAACTGTGTATCTTGGATTTTTGAAATTCCACTCAAAGAAGGGCTAAAATTATATTTTATGTAAATTCACAAATTCTCCTAGGAGGTGGGAAAAAGACAGTGAAAAGTTCAATAAAATTGTATATATCTAAAATTATTATAAAATTACTCCAATGAATTACAATGAAAATATATAGGTTTTATGTATAAATTTTGACCTAAAATAAATTAAAATAAAAAAATAATTATTTAAATAAAAAGTCGGTTTTTAAATAGTAACCCAGTGTTTTCACTATTCATCAGAAATTGAAAGTTTTCAAAACAATACCAAAATTTCACCCTAGGCTTATTTTGATATTATGAATCAAAAAATGTAGTCCATTTTGAAAAATAAAATTTACAAAATTTCAAAAAGTGGTTATTACTATTCATAACGGCTAGTTTGAATAATATTTTAATAGCATATCGTTGTTTAGTGAAACTCGGTATTGCGTATGACGGAAGCTATCGAGGAAGATCGTGATTACGTGTAAATCAAGCCAAGCAAGTGTTGTGTGTAGTGAAAGATTCTTTTTATGATTAATATAACATAAAAACAAAATATTTCTCATAAAATTCTCAGGTGTTACATTCTACCGCCTTAAAATGAATTTCGCCATCGAAATTCGTTACTTTGTAACAAACAGATGAGGATACCTCTCCCTCATAATATCCTCAAGATCCCATGTAGCCTCCTCTAATTGGTGGTTCCTCCATAAAACTTTTACCAAGTGAGTGGTCTTGTTCTGTAGGACTTTTTCACTACGATTGAGAATCTCTATCGGCTGTTCTTCATAAGAAAGATCTTGTTCCAGCGGTACAACTTCTGAGGTGAGTACATGTGAAGGATCAGGTATGTACTTTATCAGTAGAGATACATGGAACACATCATGAACTTGAGAGAGATTCTGTGGAAGCACCAATCGGTAAGCACCTTCCCAACACAATCTAGTTTTTTGAAAGGACCAATATACCTAGGGCTTAGCTTTCCCTTATTTCCAAATCTCATTACTCTCTTCCAAGGAGATATTCATAAGAGCACTTTATCACCCACTTCAAACTCTAAGTCTTTTCTTTGGTTGTTGGCATATCATTTTTGTCGACTCTGATCTTCTCTAATGTTTTGTTGAATAGATCGGACCATTTCTACCATCTCATCAACAAGATCAGGCCCTAATAGCTTTCTTTCCCTAACTTTATCCCAGAAAGATGGAGCCCTGCATTTCTTTCCATATAGAGCTTCATAAGGAGCCATCTGAATACTGGAGTGAAAGATATTATTATAAGAAAATTCCACCAAAGGTTGGTGTTGATCCCAACCTCCTTTGAAATCCATAGAGCAAGTTCTCAACATATCATATAGAGTTTGAATTGTCCTCTTAGACTAACCGTTCGTCTGAGCATGCTAAGTAGTGCTGAAACTAAAATATGTATCTAGAGTATGATGAAGACTTCGCCAGAACTTTGAGGTAACCCTCAGATCCTGATCAGATATAATAGAAAGTGGTACTCCATTCAATCTTACAACTTCCTTTACATATATCCTGGCAAGATGATCCAGAGAGAAATCCTCTCTAATAGCAATTAAGAGTGCAGACTTTGTAAAACGATCAACTATGACCCATATAGTATTATTGAATTTGGATGTTTTAGGATGTCTTGTGACAAAGTCCATAGTGATGTTTTCCCATTTCCATTCAGGTAAGGGTAATGGTTGTAACATCCCCTTAGACATCTGTCTCTCAGCATTAACTTGCTGGAAAACCAAGCATCGAGAGACATATTCAGCAACATCTCTTTTCATTCCATCCCACCAGAAGTACACTTTCAGGTCCCTAAACATCTTCGTGCTTCCAGGATGAATTGAGAATGAAGAACTTTGAGCCTCATACAACAACTCTTTCTTTAGTTCTGGGATGGGAGGAACACAAACCCGATTCCTGTACTTTATTATCCCATCACAATCAAGGTTGAATTCAGGAACATTTATCACCTTCTTTTGTAACTCTACATCTTCATTATGTGCCTCTTTAATCCTCACATGTATATATTGTTGAACATTCATTTGATAAAGATAAGAATTTTCCCCTTTCATTATAATTCCAAGATCCAACCTTTCTAAATCCATAAATATTGGATCGTTTGTGATCCTCATCATGGATAATCTAGCATGGTCTTGTCGACTTAATGCATCTGCCACCTTGTTTGCTTTCCTAGGGTGGTAATGAATTTAGCAGTCGTAATCCTTAATCAGCTCCAACCATCTTCTTTGGTGCATATTAAACTCCTTTTGTGTGAAAATATACTTTTAACTTTTATGATCAGTATAAATTTCACACCTTTCTTCATAAAGATAATGCCTCCAATTGTTTAATGCAATGATTACCGTAGCTAACTCCAAATCATGAGTTGGGTAATTTTGCTCATTTATTTTCAACTGTCGTGAGGCATAAGCTATCACTATATCATTTTTCATGATAACACACCCCAATCCTTTCTTTTATGCATCACTATAGATCACAAAACATTCTCCACTACAAGGTAGTGTGAGTACAGGTGCACTAGATAACCTTCTTTCCAAATCCTTGATATTCTCTTCACATTCCTCTGACCAAACAAACTTAACTCTTTTCCAAGTCAACTTGATGAGTGGATTAGATAATCGCGAAAAATCTTTCACAAAACGTCGATAATATCCAGCCAAACCAAGAAAACCTTGGATCCTAGTTACAGTTGTTGGTCTCGACCATCTTTCAATAACCACTGTTTTTGTTGGATACACAGATATCCCCTATTTTGAGATTATGTGATCCAAAAATGAAACTTTTAGAATCCAAAATTCACACTTGGTAAATTTGGCATAAATCTTCTCCTTTCTAAGGGTCTTCAATATAATTCTCAAGTGATCTTCATGTTCTTCCTTGCTCTTTTAATAAACAAGAATATCGTCTATAAAGACTACCACAAACTGATCAAGATAGTCTCTAAAGACTCTATTCATCAGATCCATGGAGATAACAGGGGCATTAGTAAGACCAAATGGCATCACTATAAATTCATAGTGTCCATACCTTGTACGGAAATCCGAATTTTGTATATCCCCCCTTTTGACCCTTAATTGATGATACACATAACGATGATCAATCTTGGAAAAGTATTGATCTCCGCGTAGTTGGTCAAATAAGTCATCAATGCGTGGGAGAGGATATTTTTTATTGATAGTGATCTTGTTAAGTTCTCGATAATCAATGCAGAGTCTCATTGATCCATCTTTCTTCTTAACAAATAGAACAGGTTCTCCCCAAGGTGACGCACTAGGGAATATGAATCCTTTATCAAGATTCTCTTGGAGTTTCTTCTTCAATTTTTGCAACTCAATTGGGGCCATTTTATAAGGTGTCTTCGAAACAGGCAAAGCACCCGGTAGGAGTTCTATTGAAAACTCAACTTCAAGATTTGGTAGAAGACCTGGAAATTCTTCTAGAAAGACATCATTGATCTCTCGTACAATGGGCATATTATTAATCGTTAGCTTCTCTCCAACCATTTGAGATAAATAACCTTCATTTAGTGGAATCAAGACCCATATGATGGAAGAAATTTCCACTCGAAGGTTATGTTCATCCTTGCATCGATAAACGATCATAGATTGATCTGGAATATGAAAAGTGACTTTCCTTCATTTGCAATTGATATGAGCTCCATATAGAGAAATCCAATCCATGCCAAGAATCACATCAAATTCCACTATAGTAAGGAGCACAAGATTTTCAGGAAAAAATTTACCACAAACATCAATCGGAGAACAATTATAAACTTTTGATGAGACTGTTGTGCCATTAGGGGTTGTCACAACTAACTCAACATCTAATTGTTGAGGTAATACAGTGATACCCTTAGAAAAGTTTTCAGAAATAATAGAGTGGGTGGATCCAGAATCAAATAAAACATTTTCTACTTTAGAGTGGATGGTAAGTGTACCTTTCACCACATCGTTATCGTACTCCACATCGCTGATAGTAATTGCATGTGACTTTCCTTTGTCTTTGGCCTTAATAGTTTGTTGATTTCGATCATCATCATCAACCCTTGGATTAGGGCATTTATTTTCATAATTCCCCATTTCCTTGCACTTGTAACATTGAAGTGTAGGAGGTGTACTCTGTGTAGCCTTTTCTTTGTTCACATCACTAGAAATCTTCTTCCCATCATTGCGGCATTCAAATGCCCGATGACCTTCCTTTCCACATTTGAAGCATTTACTTGTCCTTTTAAGACTACTCCCTCCATGTTTCTTTCCACACTTTGAGCATAAGGGAAAACTCATCTTCTTTTCAGTGTGCTCTTTAGATTTTCCTTTGAATTCCATTTTCCTCTTCTTATCAAACACATATGACTGATGGGTTACTCCAATATCCATGTCAACTTTGAGAGCACATTGATCGATTTCCTCGTACCTATTGAAGTCCATTATGGCTAACGCCCTTCAAAGACTTGGTTTTAGGCCACTAAAGAATCGATCGATCTTACTCTCGGGTTGGATAATAATACCAGAAGCGTACCTTGAAAGTCTTGTAGAATTTTCCTCATAGGTACCAACAGATTCATCATCCTTTTGCTTTAGTTCAAGAAACGCCTTCTACATCATTGTTCGAAGAATACGAGGGAAGCACTTATTGAAAAATAAGTTCTTGAACTCATCCCATTCCATGGATTCAATTTCATCCCTTTGCCTCATATTCTTGATAATATTCCACCATTGATTAGGATATCCTTCCAAACGATACACTTCTAAGATGAATATATCATGTTCAGAACATTGAAGAACTGAAAATATCATTTCAGTAGTACTGATCCATTTTCAGCAACTAATGGATCAATAGACCTGCTGAATGAAGGTGGACACTATCACATGAAGGATTCAACAGAATGTTGCTCCTTCCTTTGCTCATTTGAATGTCCTGCATGATTCATAGCTTGAGAAAGTTGTGTGAGCATGGCTACAATATTTTTCATTCCATCTCCCATAAAATTTGGTTGCTCAGGGGGACAATCATTACATTGCCCGTCGCATTCCGTATTAACACGGTTCCTTCGTGTTCCAGCCATTGACTAAAACTGAGAAGAATAGTGTGAGCAACACTAATTATAATAGGAAAACTACACAATCAAGAATAAAATTTCACACTTAAGGTCTTATCATAGGTTGTTCATGGCCATTTTTAAAACACTTAGATTGTGTTCTTTGCTTAGACATATCCTTAGGTTTCTTACTATGGTTTTCACGTCCTAGTTTCCAAAGGTTGACTATACCTTTCCACCGATACCAACTCTTACGACCCATACATTACATACATTGTTAGTACATAAAAATTGAAGTACACTTATTACAATATATAACAAAACCATGAAAGGACCGTATAGGTATAGTGTCTTTAGAAATTGGGAAACATAAACAACTGGTTCATAAAGCATCTACACTGTCTCCCATTTATTTCATCATATCTATAGTCCCTTTTGGCATATCTTACTTAATAACCTTTATCCTGACCTGGGGAAAGAAAACATACAAAAGGGTGAGCTCAAATGCTCAGTAAGGGTAAAAAAATGAAATATCAATCACATCATATTCATAAGAACATAAAATTTTGGAAATCATAACCTGTAAAAGAGATTATAATTTCATAACATGGGATAAATCATGGTAGTTAAATGTAATCACAATAATCATAACTTAAAACATGAAGCTTTGTGGAATACACACATAATCATATAGAATCATTTCTTAGTAGTTAAGACTCATTTCAAAGACTATCTTAGTGGACAATGTCCATTTCTGAACCGAGTTCACTCCTCGTTTCAGTATTGTTTCACTGTACCGGTTTAACCTGCCGTTCCAGCCATGTATATCTCATGAGATATAAAATCTTTACCCAATGCATTGGAGGGAGATATAGTTCCCACCTATCTCATAATGATACCATTCTTATGTGTTCCACAAAATAAAAAACCACACATCATAGCATAACCCATGTAATAAAAATGGGATTCTTAAACATCGTGACTTCATAAAACAATTCATATAAGATAAAGGAATTCATAAAAATAATTCCATAACAACATAATCAAATCAACATAATAATAGGGACAAAAACAGAGCCCTTTATTATCATAGATGGAAAATAATTTTGATAAAACACTTGAACTCCATTCTTGAGGAAAATATCCATTCTACTTAAAAAACAATTTTCCTTTCTTAACATGTCATACAATTCTAAACTAACAGAATTTGATTAAAAATAAACATAAAAACTTGTAATTAAAACTTCATGGAAATAATGTTATAAAAATACATTCATGCCGTATAAATTTAAAAAACATTCTTCTCATACTTTTGTTGGAAAATTCAAAAAGTACATCGTACGAAAAACGACAAAAGATTCCTTTCATATATTTTACTAAAAACTCACCGAAGGGTAAAATTGGATTTAAAAAATTTTAGAAGGATATAAATATTACATATTGAGGAAACATGTATGTGGATAATAAATATTCCCCAGTAAATTATGAAGTATAAACAATCTCAGATAAAAAAATGAGATTGCGAGATTTTCCCTTACCTTAGGTATGACTTGCTTTGTAAGTGTCCGAACCACCTGTATAATGATTTAAATAAAGTTATTGACTTATTCAAGAATCATAATTATTTTTATGAAATCATATATGGTCATGCTTTTAGCTTCTTATTAGTAATATTTCATTACTACTTGTTATTCGGATATTTAAAACTTTTTGTTCTTATGCGTGTTTTGTCGAATAAATTCTTATTCCTCTCTTTAGGTTATAGATACATCATTTCCAGAATGGTATTAATGTAATATATATCATATTTATTCATTAAATTCATTTATATAATCTTTATGAAATGAATATCATGTAGAATGAATCGCATCACATCGTGGAGACGGTATTCCGTACGTACGCACGAGCGATGATATCATTCCCATGATTGTGGAATTGTATTGGAGTATATGTATACTATTTCAGAATCAATAAAACTTTACAATAATCATATATAGTTATTTATTTTCACCATTATACCCATCCAAGTAAGGTGGTGTTGGAAAATAGATTACACCACGACGTGGAGACGGTATTCCGTACGTACGCAGGCGCGGTGATTTCGTTTTTCTTAGGATGGATAGATGGTTAAATAGAGTTGTTTCATACTTATAATAACGTATCAGTATATGAGTGATATTGAAGTAATTAATTCATAATGAAACAACTAATGAAGAAGAATTTGAAGAAGAAAGAAGTTCGAAAGGATCGGTAATGGATATTACCTCTTCTTTGATGCGCCTCTTCTTAACCTCCTCTTAGTACACTAGGGTTGGTCTTTTAAGAAGACCAGGACCTCTAGGATGATTCTAGGGAAGTGAGGAAGTGAAATGGTCTGGTATTGGCCGATCCTGAATGCTCAAATTGGTGTGAGGAAGAGAGGGAGGAGGTGAAATTTTATAAGGGTGGAGAGGGGCACCCTTGGAAAAACTAAAAATATTATTTTATTATAAAGTCATGTTCGGTTTTAAATAGCTATAAATTTATTTTTTTCGAATCTAAGGTGGGTATGGGTCTAAATACCTTCATCCAAGAGAATTTGGAAAAGTTTAGGTTAATATATTAACCTTATCATTTAGATTTAACTTTAAGTTAAATAATTTTACTCTTACCTTGTCTTCTTGTTTTCTTACACTATAAGGTTAATAAACTTACTATAACAAGTCTAACGAACCCCAAGTTGTTTATTATTAAAATATATAACCTTATATAAGTCATTTGACCGAATATTATATTTTTAGGAATAAAATATCAATTAATAATATAATATTTGTTTTAAAAATTATTTTATGTCAATTTTGACACTATTTGGTAATTGATTTTTGTGAAAATCATAAAAGAATGATTTGTTCGAACCAAGTCACATAAATCAATAATAACATGTAATATTAACCCATAAAAGTATTGGAATTCGTAAAAAGACTCAAATTTCATTTATTTGTGTATTTATAACATCAATTATGTCAATATTTTATTAATAAGATAATTACTGCATCATCATCGTGTCATAAATAAATTAAATTATTTATTGTCAAAAAATTACAAATAAAATACCATTATGTAGGAAATATTTTTATATTTCTAATGAATATTTATAGTAGAATTTATCTTATGTATAACTCTATATTAAAAATTATTTACTTATTAAACTTTGATTTTAACTGTTTTAACCCTTCTTTAAATAAATTAATATTAAATGTCCTAATATAATCCAATTGGGCCTAAATGGTCATATTTTATTCCTAAGATTGTTTTTGGTGAAATTAAACTTATCCAATAGAATTAGTTCATGTGTTAAGGTATTATTAATATCATTTTTACCCTTAATTACCCTATTTACTTTTAATCATGGTAAATAAAAGTAAAAAGTTACTATTAACCAAAAAATATTTTCATCTCATTGAACCACATTTTACTTAATGAAATCAACCGTGTCTCTCAGATTTTTGAAATCCCACTCACAGAATCGGTAAAATTATGTATTATGTAAATTCGCAAATTCTCCTAGGAGGTGGGTAAAAGACGGTGAAAAGTTCAATAAAATTTTATATATCTAAAATTATTATAAAATTACTCCAATGAATTACATTAAACTTATATAGGTTTTATGTATCAATTTTGACATAAAATAATTTTAAATAAAATAAATAAATATTTAAATAAAAATTTGGGTTTTAAATAGTAACTCAGTGTTTTAACTATTCATCAAAAATTGAATGTTTTCAGAAAAATACCAAAATTTCACCCTAGGATAATTTCGATATTCCGAATCCAAAAATGAAGTCCATTTTGAAAAATAAAATTTAAAAAATTTCAAAAAGTGTTTATTACTATTCATAATGGCTAGTTTAAATAATATTTTAATAGCATATTGTTGTTTAGTGAAACTCAGTATTACGTAAGACACAAGCTATCGAGGAGGATCTTGATTGCGTGTAAAGCAAGCCAAGCAAGTGTTGTGTGTAGTGAATGATTCCTTTGATGATTTATATAACATAAAAAGAAAATATTTCTCATAAAATTCTCGGGTGTTACAAGTTTGGCCTAAAACTAAAGAATGAGATGAAATATAATTAGATAATAGAAAAAAATAAAAAACAATTAACTTTATTGTGTATCATTTAATATCATCAATCCCATTATGGCGTGGTGAATCTTTATCACCCACCTTTAATTTTTGGGTTATTCCTTTATCATCAATGAATTACTAGATTTCATTCTAAAGATGCTCCCCCTCAATTCATTCATTATTTAAGAGAGATACACATTGAGATAAAATTTATAGGCTTTATGTCCTATAAAAACACAATATTAACTGTATCTATCAAATATAGGATTTTTCATAATATGAATTTTTTCTTTGAATGAATTTCTAGGATCCATGGGTCGTAAAAAATTTTGATGAATTTATCTAGGGAGATGTTATCTTCTAGTTGAAACACTTTTCATTGATTATAGAAGTGGAAGGATTTTCACAATCCTTCTTCATACATAAATGTCCATTTACTAATGAAGTACATGTATTTATAGTTTTAACACTTTTATGTTCTATCTTTGATGAAATTGTTCTCACCTCAACATTTGAGTTAACTTTCTCTATTTTTTGGGTTAAATAACCTTTAAATTCTATTACATAATGTGAATAGTAATTATTTTTATTTATCATGTTTTATGAATTAATAAATATTTACTTTTTCTTACTCACCGCATATTAAATTTTCTCTAACTTTAATTTTGTGTCTTTCTAAATTTTATCTTAATCTGCAACATTTAACTTGAGGTTATTTATTTTCTCAATTCCTGACTATTCATTTTCATGGAATTCTAATTTTATTTACACATTATTTTCTTATTTATTTTGTACCTATCAAATTTGTTTTTTGAGATTATTATTTTAATTAACTAAATATTCTAATTTTAATATTATAATGTGTTCCATATATGTTTTATTCCAAACTTATTATTCTTTTGTTGATATTTCCTCACCCTTAAAATGATCCTTAATGTTCAATATCATTAATATAATTTGATCATGTGATGTGTTTTCCCTAATAAGTATTTTTCTTCATTTATTAGTAAGCTCCTTTTATTATTATAGAAATAATTAACTTTTCTTTCACATGAAATTTTATCTCTTTTTTCATTTTTACTCCAATTCTTCTTTTGGGAATTTTTATCTAACTATTCATCTTTACATTAGATTCCCTTCCTTTTAGGGTACATCACAACAATATTCCCAATTTACCAAAATTAAAATAATTTCACTAGATTTTTCTCATTTTATTTTCCCTTTATATTTATGAAAATATATGAAATTAATAAATTATTCTCTAGTTCTCACCATCCAACCCATCTTCATCTTCAGATTCATCAAAAAAATATTCTTTTGGTAATTTGAGATTGAGTTTTTCTATGGATTTAAAATCCACTTCATCCATTACAAAAATTTTTAATTCTAGATATTTACTCATTTCATATTCCATGAGGATATTTTGATATTCACAGAGTGATAAATCATATTTATCCTCCGAGGAATAAATTTCTGGATCAGATATATCTAGGAAATTTTTAATCAATTTTTCACAATTGTTAATTCGGCCAAGGTTTCATAAAACCCTTTACTGTTATTCATGATTTAGTTGAATCTTATGAAATAATTATTGATATTTTCATCATTTTAAATGTTTATGTAATCAAATTTACTTCTATAAATTTCATCTTTTTTCTTTTACATTGACATTTCCTTTAAAGATACTCTGCAACTTAACCTAAGTTTCCTTAGTTGATTGAAGACCTATAATCTAAGTGTAAAATTTATATAATAGTGGCATAAGAATTTAATTCTATGATTTAATTCCAAATTCCATGTTCATTAGATGTAAATTAAATTTAAATTCACTTTTCTTCACTAAATGAAACATTAGAGGGAATCTCACTCTAATACAACTTGAGACTTCAAAGGATGTGTGAACCACTGGGGTGATAAGTGGTTACGTTTTAAAAATTCCTTTTTATTAAAGTTCACTTATGTGAATTTTTAAGGCCTTGATCCAAAAAATAAAAAACTCATTCTCACATTCATGTAAGAAATTAAAAAAAATATCAAGATATACAAATTTATTAAAATGTTTGGCCTCATTCTGAGAACCTAATTTTTACTATGTTTGGTTTCTTCATCAAGAAATAGTATTTACACTATAATTTTATTATTACTTACAATAATTTAAGAAGGGAATATTATTTTTCATAAATACGAATCTCACACTTATGTATCCCAAAAAACAACGATATTATCTCCCACTACTCATAAATATTAATCTTCCTTATGCCTTCAAAACATTCAGTTATTTTCTCCTCACAAGTCTTACAAATTGATCTTTTAAAAAATTTAATCACCAGGGGTTTAGGTGTTTGGTTCCTCACTATGTCGACCATCAAATTTTAGTAATATTTTCATGCCTCAATTCCTTTCTAGAATTTATACTCTTCTTTGACACAATTAATTATTTTGAACTGTCAGGTTGTTCTTATTTAAACAATATCAAATCTCAATAATTTTTAACAATTATATCGACCAACCCTTTAAAAATATCTCACTCCCTTTATAATAATTATTCCACTTATAGATTTGGGGAATTCCTAAACTACACTTTGAATTCCACCAAAAATCCGTGTATTTATTCAATTGAGTTTAATTTATTTCGAAGAAATATAATTGTGAATTCATCAAAACAATCACAAAATTCATCATAAACAATCTTTAACACATACAAAAAACTTGTATTGGATCATGGAATTTCATTTCATAAATATAACATTTTGAATTTATATCTCAAACTCATCATAATGGTTTTAATTCACAATGATTTTGTAAAGTTATTACCAAACATCTAGTGAATGTACTTCCATAGAATTCACTCTAACCCTCTCCAAGTCAGCCTCTACTTTAGCTAAATTCATCTATCTTTAACCTCCATTACATTGAAAAACACTGATGAAAATATTCTACGTATAGTGGTCTAATTCAATTACACCTCCACTATATCTGAACTCAGACTTAAATCATCCACCACTCGATCAGATCATCCTTTGATTTTAATATCTTCTAATTAACTTAGATTTAATCACTATCAATATTACACCATGGTTATATTATGAATGAAATAAAACATCATCTAAATTTACTTATAAAATATCCTTTAGTAAATATCTAGTTTTCCTTTCTTTTATGATCTTCCAATCTCTGAGACATTAGGTCCTCTACCTGAATTATCTTATAGTATCCCTAAGGTATTTTTAAGAAATTATTTTTAACAAACCAAATCACCGATCATGTTAATTTTTGTCAAATTATAGATGCCTTAGCATTAAGTACTTCAGAAATAGAGGCTTCATTCTCACCTAAACCTCAAAATATTCCTTCATCCAAAGTTGTCAAATATTTTTTTATAAGTTTTTTACCACAAATAAAACACCTTCAAAAATCAGCAGGATCATATATGTAATTCATTAATTTGGAAATTATGATTTCAAATATGAAATAAATTTTATTTGATACAACCTATAAAAGTGATAAAAATAAATTTCAATATAAGTACACATAACTCAATAATTTAAAAAGTATTTGTATTTTTAAGCACAAAAATAAATTTATACTTATTAAGGAAAACAATTATGAATAGTATTGATATCTATTTCATTCATTGGTTTTTTATTTAAAAAATAGATTTATTTCACTTTTATACCAAACCAAAACCTAACAAAATATTTTAAATAATTATGTAAAGGGAAAAAGACCAAAAATATTTTTTTATTAGGCTAAAATATAACTTAGTTTCCAAAATGTCAAAAATAGATTTCCAAGTAAAAAATAATAATTTTAAATGAACTGTTTTACTCCCTATGTAGATAACTATTTAATAAATAGGTTTTATAAATTTTTTTGGGATTCATATATTATGATTATGTCATAAAATTTATGGTATTTGAAAAAAATGAACTTTTTACTATTAATTAAAAATAGACTATTTTAGAAAAATAGCAAAAGAAATCACCTAAATTTATTTACCCTATTAATAAAAAAATATATGAATTTATGAAAATTAAATTTTTGAATTTAATTATTTATATTTAAAATTAAAAGATAATTCATAATGACATTTTATATTTTTTTTAAAAAATGGATTTTTAAATATCATGTCTTCTTAATATTTTATAATACTAATTACTAATTAATTGATTTCATACTTATTTCTACATTGAAATTTTTTATTAGGGTAATACTTCAAAAGTAATCAATTTAATTTAAGATTAAAATACTAAACACTAAAAAAATAGTTGTTTAAAAAATACCTTCCTTTAATATTAAATGATTTTAATTAAATTCCATTAAAATTAATTAGTTATCTTTTTAAAAAATGAATTTCATCAATTTACCGGTATTAAAATTCAAACAATCATTCCTTAAAAACAATAATGAAATTTTTTATGATGTTTATAATACATGTTTTTAAAACAAATAATTTTAATTAATTAATATCTTTCTGTTTACATAAAGACTTATTCCACTTGTAATTTTATTAACAAATTTTATCTCATATTAATAAAATGTATAATTGAATATCTAGAATTGTAATATTTTATATGAATAAAATGCATAAGGGTTCATTTTCTTTCATTGTTGTGTGTGATAAAATCTATTCTACATAATATAAATTTAACGTAAAATACATATTAAATATCATGATGTTACACTATTTCACCGCTCCTTCTTCATCTTCCTTGTTTACAGTTATTTCTCTTTCTTTTTTTCATCTCAACAAAACCCTTTGGTAAGGGGTGATATTATGTTCATTAATTTATGTGGTTTAGTGTGTTTGTATTATTCCATAGGTCATCCTTCTATATTTGAGGATTTCATGACTTTCACACCTACTTGAGGTAGGTGTTTCCATTTTATTTCTTTAGTTGACACCCCATGAGATTCTTGGGTTTTAAAAAATTATTTTCCTTAATATTATAAATGTCTTCTGATTTTTGGTGATTTTTTATATAATGTTTAAAGGTTTGATAATATTTTCAAAGAGGTTACCAAGTTTTTTTAGTTTATATAGTTTTATAAAAATGAAAAATGTACAATCTATGTTTGATCAAATTCTTAAGAGGTATTTATTAGAGAATTTGAATATTAAAATGGATGTTTTAAATTCATTTATTATTTATTGTGACTACATTGTGAGTTTTATTTAGGATTTTATTGGGATTTTTTGGTTTATGAATTTTTAATGGATTTACTTTCGAAATACATATCATATTTATATATGAGTTTGGTTTATGATCGTCCTTATGTTGATCCATGTAATTTGGTTAAGTGATTAATATATAAAATATGATTTATTCTACTTTTACCTCTCATGATTTCAATGTGTATTTTCAAGGATGGAACAAGATTTTGATAAAATGAATTTAAAAAGGGTTTTTTAAAATAAAATTTATTTTGAACTATTTTTAGGTATTTATTAAAATATATTTCTATTTTTATAAGGAAGTTTATGGTTATAAACATATAAATTGTTTTCTCGAAGGATGTACAAAATCAATGGAATCCCTAGATCCAAATTTTATGTGTGAGGTTGTATGTTTATCTAATTACGATATTATTAAATCTAACCCTAAGGAGATTCACATTTGATGGTGTATGGAGGTGGAATATTGACATGAATTTGTAGTATATTAATTTTGATATGATTAATAATTCCCCACGGTATATCTCAATGATCATGGGTATCCTAGGAACCTTAGTCAGGGATTGAGAGATGATCACTATCTTGTCATGATGTGACTAACTAGGAACCCCTTGGTATATTATATGTGTTGTCCGTGAGGAAGTGTCATCGATGAGGCTTGGTCAGAGAATCTTAGGGGGTTATTATCTAGTGATTCATTAATAGTTAGAAAAATGGTTCCACCTAAGTACTTTTAAGATCATTTGATTGTAGTTTAGGAATCACCCATGATTATCTATCATATATAGTTTTGTAGTAATTTTTTAATTATTGTTACAATTATTTTATTCATTTCTATCACAGATGATATGTTGTTATAGTTTCACTTTATATTATTACATTTCTATTATTATAATATTTACTGATTTTTTATTTATGTTATGGTTGTCTTAGTACCACACTTGTTTTTCGGATTATTTTATGCATATTACTGATTATATTTTTTATTTAGTTAAAGTTTTTATTTTCCAATATCAAGTTCTTTTTTATTATAGTTTTTTTAAAAGGACATTGGAAAGGTAAATATAAAAGAATGGTTATAAATAGTTAATTTAAATAATGTTTTTATAATTTTTCTAAATCATGTTTTGGGTTTTAATAGAGAATTTAGGAAAGGATTATGAGTTTTTGTCTAAAAAATAACGAAAAACCTATCTTAAAATATGGATTTTCAAAATAAAGATTATGGTTTATTTTGAAAAATGAAATGAATATGCCCTTTGTAAAATTATACTGGGATGTTTATGCTCACACCCTAAATACTCCACTCAATGTCTGTAGTCCAATTAGATTTTATTAGGTTTAGGTTCCTATATCTTGGAGTGCCTATGTAGATTCTATTAAATAGGCTGCATTAGGAGCAGTTTTTTAGGTGGTGGTTGGTGGGTAACATTGGGGTCACATGGATATGGGGTTTAGTGTTTTAGTTTCATTTTGGACTATATATAAATTTACTAATCCATATATTCCTATATTTTTTTGCATGTTTCAATTTTCCTATATTTATCTTGAGTTGTATATTTATTTTGCGGTACCTCATTTGGTTTGAAAATTATTTAAAATCATTCATTTCATTTTGTATTAAAATAGAATGTATGGATTCACCATTCAAGATTTCTAAAATAATTCCACAGTATGATTATTATTATTTATGGAGTGGAAACATTACCATTGTGAATATATTGATTCCCTAACTCAAGGTTCCATTCAATATCGATTGGGAATGCCATGCATGCCATTCTATAGGTGATATTGGGTTCTTTTTTGTGGGGTGACCCATGTCGGTTTATTTTATTTAACCTATGATGATATAAAGAAATCTAAGAATTTCAGGTTTTCATATAATCCATACATATAATATCATCAAAGAGGTATATTTTTATAATAAGAAAATTGCTTAGTAGTTCCACCTTTGATATTGAGATAATACAAAAAGGAAAATGAAATAATGGACCCCTATTATTACTATGTTTAATGAATATATTTATAACATAAGACATAAGATCTAATAGAATATTTAATAAATTAATGATGTTGGAATATATGAATGAATTAGTGGAACCTGCTTTAAATAAATTAGTCTCTATAGATGAGGAAATAAGAAGAATTCCTCTCTATATCCTTGATCCTACATAATGTTCCACCAAATCCTACTCCATATCATGAAACTATCTAGCCTTTATATGGGAATTAATCTAACCATTATCCCAGTGTGATGATACATATCGTTATGGGTTATAAAATTTATAGTAAAATTTAAATCTTTTTCCTATAGAGGATCTTTTTTCTTAATGTGGATTAAAATTAAAATTTTGAGAGTTAAAAAAACCATTTTTGGAAGTGTTTTGGGTGTGGTTTGAGGACCATAAGTTAGCACGGGTTCTTGGGAAAAGATTTGTAGATCTGAGTGTGTGTTTTAGTTTTTATGATATTTTCAATCTAATTCATGGATTGGTGTGTCTGAATTAGTGAAAACTATACTACCCTATGAGACTAAGGATGTCTTAATTTTTTCTATTCTTTTATGGTTTAGTTATAACAAATTTTGCAAAGTTGATGTAAAATCCTGAAAATTCCAATGAAAATTATGCATGGTGAGTGGATTTGAGGAATAACGTGTATGACTTACAAATAGTTATGGAAAAACAATGTGCGATGTTACAGAGGGGTTTTAGTTCTATTATTCATGATTGGTCCATGTTTATAAAATTGCATAACCAAACCAAATGAGGGGTGATTACTTAGGAAGTTCCTACTACATAATCAGAACATGGTTTGGAAAACCATTCATCCAAATAGTGAATCTCACTTGGTTGGTTTAAAATGTGTTAATATACTCATTTTCCCTCTCGATCTTATGTATTTTACCTCCCCTTTTCATTACTTGTTCTCATATAGACTAGGAAGGTCTCCTCCCCCTTTTGTACTTCCCCTTATGATATTGGGATGTTTCTTGGGATGTTCATGGAAATTTTTCTTTTTTTATTGAATGACTTATTATTCCTACCCTCCCAATTTTGTCCTTAATTATTATCAGATTCCAATTTTAATTTTCTCTTCTTACGGTCTCGATTTTCATTTCACCCCAGCTTGGTGGTATCGAATGAGGATGGTGGATCAATGAAGTGGCATGTTGAGAGAGTGTCTTGATATGGTATTTATACACTATTTATTATCTCTTTGGTAGAGGTATTATGCTGGATGGATTTTCATGAATTTTTAATTAAATTTATAAGAAATTCGATGTAATTAGGCATCAAATTTATGGAACATTTCTCTAGTTGGTGTTAAAAGTGCATGAAAAGCCTTCAATAGATGGTTGGATCTAGTTAATAAGAGAGGATGAGAATCATTGAGTTTTCAATATCTATGAATATTTTAATTTAATTTATTTATTTATTTTATATTTAATTAATTAATTTAATTACATTTTATGGTGTGATTATGGTGCTTTAGTTGTTGCCAGATCATAAGTTCTGTCCTGAATCTTTAGTGGTTACAACTTGACATAAGATATATGCTTTTTATAGTTTCATTTCTATTATTTATAACTATTTACATGTTTTTAAATGATTATTGGCCTTTTGAGAGCCCCTTTATGGATTTCGTGTTCATTTTTTGGGAATGTTTTTTGGTTTTGGTTGCCTCTTAGAGGGGTTTTGTTTGGAAACACCCTTTTTCACAGCCTGTATTTTGAGAACACAACTAGTTTGTGTGGTTGAAATTAATAGAGGTGTTGAAAGAGAGTATCTTGGATTCCCTCATTAAATTTTAACCATTAGAGGGATTGGTCATAGTCCACTTCAAGAGTTTCCGCTTAAGTGGGATATGATGGCGAGTCTTGCGGGTTCTTAGGGGCCACATAGTGGCTATTTAAGTTGATTGATGGTGGATATGAGGTTTTACTAAATGTTTTGGTTATATAATCCTCTAAGTGAGGATTCTGAGATTGATAGTTCTCCTAGATTGGGGTGGAATGAGTTTTTCCTCTTGATTACTACTGAGGGAGACACAGTTATGACCCAAGTGAGTGTCGAAAGACCTTTTGGATTACTTGAAATGGGAGGCGATAAGGGGATTCATTGATGTTATTATAAATATTCCCAAAAGGTGGGATCAATTAGTATATATGAGGAGATCCTGGATGGTCCTTGCATGTTAGTACTATTTTATTGAGGTTAGACCAGTTGATGATAGATTCTGTGTTTGAGGATCTGATCGATTAGAGACATCGAGATGGGTTGACTCCATAGGATGGTGGGTATGACTTGGTTCCAATGATTAGATGTTGATAAAAATCTTTGAGAATCTTACTAATACCCCTCATGGGTGTGGTAATTCTTTTGGATTTTCTTTTGGTCATGCTATTGATCAAGGATCAATGGTTAACCATTAAGGGAAACTTGGAGTTTTTTCTCATGTTAGGCTAGTCCCATTATTTATATGCAATATAAGGGCCCATAGTTAGGATTTTTAATATCATTATATATTCTATCATGGGATAGATAGTGTTTTTGGTATGTGTTTGGTTCCAATAATCCAATTTAGAATGTTCTTGCAACAGTTGTGGCTAGTGTTTTCATATTAATGTGATCTGAGGGAGGGACTATGATATCACTTTATTTTATTGACCCTAAGTGAGGGTCTTTGTTATTTTAACATTGGAAACATTAGGTGACATGCTATAACCTATATTATTGGTGTTTTGAGATTACAGTGACTATTTTAATGTTTTTGGGACAATTGGAGTTTCAATAATTACTGATCAAGATACGTCTAATGCTAATGATTCAATTTTTTGGATGCTAGGTTTAAGAGTTGATCAACAAATGATTTAATGGAATTTGGTGAAGATGTTTGATGTAGTTCTTCCTAATAATATTTTTTTGGGAGGATACCTTTGGAATTTTATTGGATTGTTATTTTTCCATGATATATTATCTGGTACTCTCATTTATTTTCTAGAAGTGGTTAAACAGACATAGAGATATAATGAATGATCTGGAGGAGTACAACCCTTCCCTAGGACAGTGGATACTTACCCACCTAGAGGTTGGGTGTTCATTACTTAGAACATATTTATAGACTCAATTTGTGGGCTATACCTTTCAATGACATTATATTCTATATATTTGGTTTGTTATATAAGACTATTGTAGTTTTTATAAGTACTCATAATGTAAATAGAGTTCCTATAACCAATTTAGATTATTCCAGTAGAGTCTTAGATCATGTAAGAGTTTCTTTCCATCATTTTGAATACATATGGTTACAACCTAGGTTCTATAACTCATGCCTATTGTGATGTTATATGTATTGAATCTCATATTTAGATCAAGCAGACGCACCTGATGTTATGTGGATGGGTGAGACACATGCTATAAATCCTCTAGCACGGGCCTGGGGTGGGGGTGTATTTACCATAGGTGTCACCTTAGATCCTAGGGAATGTTTATTATATATTTGTTTTTCAATTTAGACCTTTCTTGATTACTTTATTATATAATTTGTTTTTATTCAACTAAATTGGTCATAAAACATGTTATATTCACTTTTTAGGACATCAGATCAGAGGTTTTCTATTGGGGTGACCTATTAATATTTATTTCTCACACCTTATACATTCACCCCAATGTGTGTGCATATACATAGATAAAATTTTATACAAATAAAAAGTTTCTATGTTGTTATGGATTATGCCTAGTGTTTTCTGATTAAACGACACTACTTGTGTGGATATTGATGATTAGGATGGAGTGGCTCAATAGATAGAGATTGGATATGAGGTCTATGTCAATGTTTGTAGTAGAGACTTTATATTTTGAATTATTTATTTACTAAAAAATTATAAGATCAGCTCAATGTGTGATTAGTTGTATATTCCAGCATGAATTTGAGTTTGTATGTTAGTTTTCATATTTCATTTGATATAGTATATGACTGGTATATAAATACATTTTACTTCAATGCTTATCTTTTAGTTTTATTTCAGTTATATTTACTTTTATTTCACTCTGTACATGAGTATGTTCTCTCTACTATATCATTTTAGATACTCTACACTATTCATCATACTCTACCATATGAGGAGACTTTCTTAAGCCCCTGTAGAAATCTGAATAAGGTGAAATGTCTAGTCGAAACGAGATAGTTCATTACAAAATTGTATCAGTGTTTTTTTATTTTATTTTTGAATTGGGGAGTTGGTAGATATTTGGTTTAGGGATGTTTCTGAGCCAATGATGGAATTTAGACTACTGAGTCAGAGCACCATTTTTTGATTAAAAGTCTACATTACCAAGGTGATGGGATATCTATACTTGTATTATGATTTTTATGGTATTATAATTTCAAATTTTATGATTCTCTTGTGTCTATGGATTTAGGGATTTATGGGTTTTGGCTATTGTCCCATGGAAAAAAGGCTGATGTATATCCATATATCACAAAATGAAGTGTTCACATTATATATGTTGGTTTTTGTGTTATTTTAATTAAAATGGAGGTTTTTTTTATTTAATGTTTCTAAAAAGATCAATATGTAAATGACCCATATAACTCGTTGGCAGAATTCAACTCACCTAAACCATGAGTATTTTTCTTCTGATGATAGGCCATGTGAATCATTCAGTGATGTTTTCAATAGTGATGGAAATATTATCCCATTATCTAGGGATGTATGGATACCCAAGTGGGCCAATGAAAAAATTTAAGGCATTGGTTGTGGCTCGATGAAGGAAAGGATGACTGAGAGATTTTTGGATCGGGCTTGAGATTCCATGGTTTTGAGGTTGAGTAATGGGAGTTCTCATGGTTTCAAATTTAAATCAGAGGGATGGATCAGTAAGATTTCTAGACCTTCTAATTTATGTTTGGGATTGGAGTGTCTCTATGGGATCATGGTTAAGCACTCATGGTTGGAATTATTACTAGGTGGTGGGTATTCATTTGGTTAGCCTTGTCTTGGGGGTGATGTTCCTTGATTTTGGATGAGGTGTGCAAAGGGTGTGATGGTTTTCAAAATCTAACATACATTATTATCATGGTCAATTATTTTGTCATTTTGTCCTAGTTTTGGTAATATGTCTCTCATGTGAGAGTGATTTCAGTTTTGTTATTGGGTTACATGATAATGTGAAATCATTATTTTTGGGTGATTCTATGTAGTTTGTGCATGGGTGGGACATACATATTGGTTTTTTATTTGTCATCTGAGATTTTTTGGGTCTCAAAAATTCCAAGAAGCATTGTTTTATTGGTTCTATATAGTTTAAAAATTTAAGAAAATATTAATATAAGCTCTATTTAAGTGATCCCACAATATTCGATTAGATGATGTTGTTTCTGTTGAGCTTGGAATGGGATATGGATTCCATTTTTCATATTGTTGCTTAGGTGATAATTGACATTCCACATCCAATAATCTTATTCGGTGGTGGATGGGTCATGGGTTGTAAATCATGGTGTTATATTATGAGTTTATAATAAGGGTACTTCAATGGTTGGGAGAATCCTCCCGGTCTAGGGTTATTTTTTTAGATTTAGAGTAGTGGATTGTGGATGGATCCAAATGGTCTTGATTATAAGGTAAATAACAAAATAGAATTCAGGTTGTAGTTTTTAATGTAAATCAGGTTTTTTACTAGGATCAAGATGGTTTTAGAATAGTCCTTGTTTTTAAAAAGGGTCGGTGGTGCCATAATAACTAAGGCTTGATATTCTAGATGGTGTCATATTAAAGGAGTATGACAAGTGTTTTTTCAAAACATTGGATGCAAAAGGCTGAAAAAATTATTATGCATGTCATTTGAGATGTGGTCCCAGTTGTTTTAGTATTGAATTGGGGATTCTTGGAGAGGGTCAATGTTTCTTGACATGGTAGTTAGTTCTATATATAGAAATTATGTTTTTATTTAGAGTCAAAACACAACCAATTTTTAGTGAGATGGTGTCTGAGGTAGGTGGGGTTTATAGGCTTTCTATCCACCATGGATTCTCAAGTGTGAAAAACATTTATGGTGGTGAGTTTTTAATGATCCATTTGATTATGAGTTATAAAATTTGGAGAAAAATATGAATATTATGCTTGTTGAGGTTTAGTTTAGTGAATTCATATTCAGGTTTCAATTTTGGTGTTATAGGGTCTTTTAGAAAGTGTTACAAGTGCGGTTTGAGGCCTGAAATGTAGCTCAGGTTCTTAGCCAAATCCTAGGAGCTTCAAGTGTGTGTCGAAATTATGGGGATATTTTTGACCTACTGCATGGTTTTGTGTGAATAGAATAGTGAAAGCAGTGCATCCCTCTAAGTCCCATATAATTTTTAGTTCATTGTTTCTTGTATGGATTGGTTAACATGGATTTAGCATTGTTAAGTTCAAACAATAAAAATTATAATGCAAACCATGTAGGGTGAGTGGATTAAATGTCCAAGGGGCAGGAATTTCTCACGATTTTAGAATAACCATGACAGGGGATGCGTAGAGTTTCTAATGTTGTTTTATACAGTTTGGGAACAATTATTAAAACATATGGTTACACAATGTGAGGGTTTTTTCCTTGGGTAGTGGCTACCTCATGATTAGTTCACATCTTCGAAAACCATGTGGCCAAACCATATGGCTTTTATAGTTGGTTTAAAAAGTGTGAAAAAACTCTTTTACCATGCTAGGATTAATTCGTCACACATCCCCTCTTCCTCCCTTATGTTTAAATTGACTTATAGGATCTCCTACCAATTTTATCCATCTCCCCCATGACATTGGAATGATCGTGGGGCATTTTACTTGGTGTTTGAGGTATAATTATTTTCTCCTCATTTTTTATCCTTCATACTTCTCCTTTTCAAATTTTTATTATTTTCACTTTTTGTTTTTCTTCCTATTACACCTAATCATTGTGGAATTAGACAATAATGGAGAATCTTGAGTGTGGAATAGAAAACGAGTGTCTTGAGATATGGTCCACAAATTATTTCCCATCATTTCAGTGGAGGTATTATAACTGATTCCTTTTTCTTGATTTTTCAATTACATTGATGGAATATTATATATAATTATGAACTATGTGATATGGATATTTCACTTCTTGGTTTTATAGGTGCATCATGGGCCTTCCACAGATATTTAGTCATTATTCAAATGAGTGGATGTTCATTAATGAATTTTCAATCTCTATGCTTCTTTTAATTTAATTATTTCATTAATTGATTATTGTTTTTATTAATTGAATTTCATTTTACAGTGTGAGTTAGGTTCTTCTATTATTAGTGGAGTGCAGGTTTGAGCCTAAAGCTTTAGTTGTTAATCCTTATGGTAGGATGGGATTTTCTTAGGCACTATTTCCCTTCTCTATAATCATTTAATTTTTTTAAATGGTTTTTTTAATATTGAGATCCCCTTGAAAGCTATTGTCTTTGGTTTTCAGGAAAGGTGTGGGTTTTTGGGTTCCATATGGATGGGTTTTGTTTAGAACCCACCTATTTCATATCTTGTATTTCATGAAGACACACAATGAATGTGGTGATGATATATAGATATTTTGAACGGGAGGAGCTTGGATTCCATCCTCGTCTTTAACTATGATAGGGATTGGTTATAGTCACTTCTGAATGTCTCTTTCTGAGTGGGACGTGATGGTGAGTATTGTAGATTATTTAGGGCCATGTAGTGGTTATTTTGGTTTACTAAGGGTGTAAAAGACATTTCCCTTGAGATTTTGGATATAAAATCTTATATGTGAGAGTTTAGGCTTAATGGTTTTATTAGATTAGGGTTTAAAGATGTATGACTTGAGAGATCTATAATGACCCAACCATAGTTATCCAGATTTGGTGCATTATTACATAACATTTGCATGATCACAAGGAAGTCATGTCTCAAAAGACAAACCAGTTTAGTATTATTGGAAACAAGATTCATACATAAGTTCAACTTTATAACTTGAAAAGAAATACAACACAAATTTATTTCATTAGAAACATCCAAACCTTCTAGATTATGCCTCCAATTCACTCATAAATAACTTCTTCATATCCTGGGAAAATGAAATATAAGAAAAGGGTGAGCTTTAACACTCAGTAAGGGTACAAAATATAGTGGAAGAAAACATAAATATTAATCACAGTGAATAATTGAAACCACAAACCATTACCAAATATAAACAGGAATACATTATGGCAGGAATATGATCATAGTAAATAATTCCATAATAAAACATAATCATGGGTATTCTACTAGTTGAATGACTACATCAACCAATAGTATTATTTTCATAATGAGGGAACGTATAATGATGGACATTCTGAAACATTTTCTCAAGGCCTCGGCCAAGATGTCTAAAAATGACCAAGGCCTTGGCCAAAACCATATATCAAATTGGGAAATGCCTCAGCCAATTCCACATCTAGTTGTATCATGAGACCTACTGATGCATCGTGGAGCTAAATCATGCTCCACCTATCACTTAATAAGTCTAATACATTCCTCATATGAAAATGTAGAAATATAACAGAAACATTCTTATTAAATATAGCATAATAAATGTCAATACTTTAACCACAAACAATGAATGGTATAGAAATAGCACATCCATAGTAAAAAATATCTGAAAACCGTCAATAAAATATCAATGTTTTGTACCATAATAAATTATCTTTAAATAAACATAAAATCCATCAAAAGATGTTTACATAGATGAAATCAAAATATTTTTAGAGAAATATATCAATCTATTTTCAAATCATTTAAGAGTAAAATAATTATAAAGAAAACATTTATTTTTAAAATATTCATATAAGATTGTAAGGGAAGCTTCTACGATGTTATAACGGTGGAAAATTTCTACCCTCATCGTATAAGTTAAAAAAACATTCTTACCTTAATTTTGTAGAAAAGGTCATAAAGTACCTTGTTTGGAAAATAATGTAAAGATTCCTTTCTAAACATATAAGTTCAAATAAGGGTATAAATGAATTTACCCCATTGTCTAGAAAATATTAAAAATGTTTTGAAATACATTTTTATGAAACATTGATGTGGGTAATAAACAGGTCCGAGTAGACACTTACGTAAAAACAACCTCAGATAATAAAGAGATTGTATAATTAACCCTTACCTTGTAATTTTCCTTGGTCAAAGGTAGTTTAACCTCATGTATAATAGAGAAATAATTGTTATTAAATTATAAAATAATCCTATACATTAATATGGTATCATATATGATCTTTTAAAATTGATTTGTTAATAATATCTTAGTATTATCATCGTTTTGGGTGTTAACTAATTCATTTTCCTTTATATGATTTGTTACATATGTAATATTTGTTATGGATAGGATGTATCTTATTTATATTCATAATGATATTATGTCTTTAAACATTAATTTTAATCATCAAATGAAAATTAGTCTTGAATGGATACAATGGGGAATGAATCTCATCGTGTTTGTTGAGATGGTAATCAGTACATACGCACGAGCAATAATATCATACTTTTGATATTAAAATAATATATAGTTGGATGGTATATCATATATACAGAATATTTATCATGTTATATTTATTATTTAAATCAATTATACATCATTATTATACCCATCCAAATAATAAGGTATTGAATAAGAATTACACCACGATGCGGAGACGGTAAGCCATACTTACACACGTATGGTGACATGTCATTTAAAGGATGAATAGAATAATGAATATTATTTTGAAATATTTATAATAACATCACAGTATATATTAGATAATGGGGTTATTATTTTATAATGGAAACAAAAAAATAAAGAGGAAGTGGAAGAAGAAAGGAACTCGAAAGAGGTGATGAAATATTTACCTCTTCTTCAGGTTTTTCTTTTTTGATTTGGTCAAAAGGGCTCCTTATGTTGTATTTATGACTAATGTAAGGACCTTATGATGAAGGGAGGAAATTTGAGAGGGTATTTGGGCAGATTTTGGAAGATCCAAAAGGCTTTGACGGTGTGAATTAGAGACAAGGGGGTGCCGTTTTATAAGAGGGGTGAGGGGCACCGTAGGAAAAGATAGAAATATTATTTTTTAATAAAAACATTTTCTATTAATATGGCCCCATAATAAATTATTTAAAGGATAATGTAGGTATGGGTAGAAAACATCTCAACCAATAAGTTTTATACAGGTTTGGGTCACTATATTAACCTTATTTTTTTAGATTTAACTCTTAGTTAAATAGTTTGACATTTACCATGTCTCTTTGTATTTTAATACTATATTGTTAATAAACTTACTATATACTTCCTAGAGAACCCCAAGGTGTCCATTAATGATACATCTATCATTATATAATTATTTTGGCTGATCATTATATTTTTATGAATAGAATATTAATTAATAAGAAGAAAATTTATTTTAAGAACTCTTTTATGTCAATTTTGACACTATTTGGTATTTTTTTTCTATATTCATAATAGAATTATTACAGTGAAATAATTTCATTTAATAAATCATAACATGTCAAATTAATATAGAAAATATGTGGATGGTATAAAATTTGCAAATTATAAATATTTTTAACATCTGTAATACCATTTATTTGATTCTTTCATTAAGAAAGAAAATACTGCATCATCAATGTGTCAAAAATAAATATAAATATTTTATGTCTAAAAAATATAAATAAAATATACTGAGGTAGGAAATATTTTTAAATTTATAAGGAATATTTATAGTCGAATAGATCAATTATATAACCTCATATAAAAATTGTTTTACTAAAAGATATTTTCTTTTGTTATTTTTGTCTCTACTTTAAATTATTTAATATATAATGTCATTATCACATCCAAGTGGCTCCATGGGGTCCCAAAATCTACCCAAAGAAGACCATGGTCTGACATGTATCATCTAATCGGGTTAGGACACATGTTAGGGTAATTTAATATTATTTTTATATTATTTCTTAACCTTATTTACAAGATTACCCCTTTAACCACGAAAAATAAAATATTTAATTATGTAAATATTTCAAATGTATAAAAATAAAAGTTACCTATCTAAAAAATTTGGACATAATGATTCCAAATATTTAATAAATTTTTCTAAATTCAAAACACATAAGTTGCAGAAATTAATTTAAAATTAATTCCCCTTGTCCAAACAAAAATCGTGTTTTTAAGAAATAACAACTATCAAAAGATTGACACTTTCTTATGTCCATTTTTAATGTGAAATTATGTCCAATAACAAACTTTGGATTAAATGGTAGAAATATAATCTAATTATACTTAAAAACCACTAAATAGTATAATTTATCACTATAAAGTATTTTGATTAAAAAAGTGGGTTTTAATTAAAATTTAGTATTTTTCACTACTCATCAAAAAGTGAATGTTTTCAAAAAAATACCAAAAATCAACCCTAAGAGAATTTCGATATTATGAACCCAAAAATGAAGTCCATTTTTAATGATAAAATTGATAAAATTTTAAAAAGTGGGTATTACTATTCATAATGGATAGTTTGATTGGTTGCGATGTGTTGGAATCTCGATGTTGCGTAGAATGCAAGCTATAGCATTATTTAAAGGGAAACGTACCAAAAAACCTTAGAGTGTAAAATTATCCCTTCCTTCAAATAATTTTGTCTTCAAAATTTCTAGAATATTACTGCATAAAAAGGCTTGGGTGGTTCTTCATCATTAGTTCCTCAGGTTCCCACATTGCCTCTTCCATTTTATGGTTACTCCATATAAATTTTACCAGACGAGTCATCCAACTTCTCAGAACTTGTTCTCTTGTATCACGAACCTTGAAAATATAATAACAATAAGACAGATCGGGTTCCATCTCTAATTCCTTATAGCTGAGTACATGCATTGCGTTAGGCATGTATTTTATCAACAGTGATACGTGGAACACATCGTGAACTCGGGAGAGACTTGGCGGCATTACAAACCGATAAGCTAAAGCCCCAATTCATTCTACAATTTCGAAAGGTCCAATGTACCTGGGGCTTAATTTGTACTTTTTATCGAAACATATAACACCCTTCCATGGAGATAACTTCAATAAAACAAAGTACCCTACCTTAAATTCCAAATCCTTACTTCAGTTATCAGCATAGCTCTTCTGCCTACTTTGATCTATTTTGATGTGGGTTTGGATTACCTTCACCTCTTCTATCATTTCCTCCACAGGTTCTGGTCCTACAAGTTTTCTTTCACCAACATCATCCCGTCAGTTTGGTGTGCAACATCTCTTTCTGTATAATGCTTCATATGGTGCCATCGGAATACTTGAATGAAAGATATTATTATTGGAAAATTCTACCATAGGTAAATATTGATCCTACATACCTTGAATGTCAAGTGAGCATGATATCAACATGTCTTCTAACATTTTAAAAGTCAGTTCTGATTGTTCATCAGTTTGGGGGTGGTAGGCAGTGCTCAAATGAATTTTCATATCAAGGTATTTCTAAATACTTTTCTAGAATCTTGATGTAAAATGTGGATCACGATGAGAAACAATCGATAGGGGTACACCAGGAAGTCTCACAACATCATTAATATATAGTCATGTGAGACATTCAAGTGGTAAATCTTCTCTTATAGAATAAAAATGTGATTACTTGGTTAGATGATCAACAATGACCCATATTGGATCCTTCCTTCTAGGAGTATTTGGTAGTCCCCTAACAAAGTCCATCATAATATTATCCCATTTCCACTCAGGTATGGGAATAGGTTCCATAACTCCTACAGGCTATTTCCTTCCAGCTTTCACTTTTTGAAAAACCATACATGTTGACATAAAATCAGCAGTCTCCCTCTTCATGTTTTCCCACCAAAAATGTTTTTTCACATCCCTATAAATCATGGTGCTACTAGGGTGTATAGAGAAATTGGAACTATGAGCATCATCCAAGAATTTCCTTTTTAGATCAGGTATATCTGGAACACAAAGTCTGTTCCCAAATTTCAAAATTCCATCTTCATACACAAACTCACTCAATCTCCCATCTTTCACAGCTTTAATCTTCTTTTTAAACTCCTCATCATCAGCTTGATAACTTTTTATCCTTTCTAATGAAGATGGTTTGGAAACCATTTGAAAAAGTATTGATGATCCACCTTCCATGGTTATTCCCATATCCATCTTTACTAGATCCATGATAATGAGATCCCTTTCAAATATCATCTTGTTCAAAACTCCTTGATCCTTTCGACTCAAAGCATTTACCACCTTATTTTCCTTCCCCGGGTGGTATTATGTCGTGCAATAAAAATCCTTGAGTATTTCAAGCCATCGTATTTGCCTCATGATGTGTTCTCTCTATGAGAAAATATACTTCAAACTCTTGTGATCAGTATATATGTCACATTTTTTACTATAGAGATAATGTATCCATATATTTAAAGTAACGATTATAGATTCTAGTTCAAGATAATGAGTATGATAGGTTTGATCATGAATTTTTAGCTGTCATGATGCGTAGGCAATAACCCTATCATTCTTCATTATGACACAACCAAGTCCTTTCTTTGATGCATCACTATAAATAACAAACCCATCATTCCCTGATGGTAGAGTCAATATAGGATCATTCATTAATATTCTCTTCAGTTCATCAAAACAATATTCACACTCTTTTATATAAACAAATTTAACCCCTTTACATATGAGCTTGGTTAATTTTTTAGCCAGTCCAGAAAAATTCTGTACTAAATGCCGATAATAACCTGTTAACCCAATAAAACTACGTACCTCAGTTATACTCGTCGATGCTAGCCATTCATGGATCGCCCTTATCTTAGAAGTACCAGTAGATATTTTATACTTGGAGACAATATGGCCAGGAAATGAAATATCCTAAATCTAGAATTCACACTTTCTAAACTTTTCATATAATTGATTTATTCTAAGAGTCTTTTGGATAATGCACAAGTGATTTTCATGATCTTCATAGCTTTGGAGTATAACAATATATCATCAACAAATACCACTACAAAGTCATCAATATATTCCTTGAAAACTCTATTCATAAGATCCATGAATACATAGGGTGCATTAGTCAATCCAAAAGGTAGTACTGTAAACTCATAATGCCCGTACCTGGTTCGAAATGCTGTTTTTGGAATGTCTTCCATCTTTACACACAACTGATGATATCCAGATCGAAGGTCAATCTTTGAAAAGTATTGACCTCTATGAAGTTGGTTGAATAAATCATCAATGTTAGGTAGAGGATACTTTTTCTTTGTTGTTATAGAATTTATCTCTCTGTAGTTAATGAACAACCACATAGATCCATCTTTATTTTTAACAAAAAGGATAGGGGCTCCCCAGAGAGAAAGACTAGGGTGAATAAATCCCTTATTACTCAATTCTTCTAGTTTTTTCTTTAGTTCCACTAACTCCACATTGTCCATTCTAAAAGGGGTCTTCGATATGGGCCTTAAACCAAGAATTAGATCAATGGAAAACTGAATTTCTTATTCTGGAGGATGTCTAGGTAAATCCTACAGAAATACATCAAAATAGTCCTACACAATAGGTACATACTCTATTTGAACATTCTTTTCCTCACCCAAATTTATTTCATTCTATTCCTCCCCAATAATTGAATTTTGTTGAGCTACTGGGGGTGGATCTAGATAAGAATTAGGTGGTGATGATTCTGCTCTAAAGATAATGTGTTCTTTATCATCGTTATCAAAAATACTAACCTCCTTATTCTTACAATAAATTTTTGCATCATGGTTCTAAAGCCAATCCATATCGAGTATTATATCAAATTCAATCATGTGTATGTTTATGAGATTAGTAGATAAAGAACATTTATATGCCGTAATGGGAACTGATTCACAAAACATTGTAGCAATAATACTTCCCTTAAGAGTTTTGACTGAAAACTCCATTATTAAGTCAAATTGGAAATATCTAATTTTCTTAGCAAACTGGGAAGATATGAAACAATGCGATGATCTAAAATCAAATAAGGAATTGTATAAACTTGAGGAAACCATTAAATTACCTGCCACCACGTCTTTTGTGGCTTCACCCTCAATAGTAGTGATCACATAATCTTGGACTTGATCCCCTGGCCTTTTCTGAGGTATGTTTCCCTGATTCTTAGGACATTCATTTTCATAATGTCCCATATCCCTTTAATTGTAGCATTGAACATTGGTACCATCTTTCCTTCCCTTACAGTCACCAACAAGATGGACTTTCTTTCCACATTTGAAGCATACTCTTTTTCCTTTTAGACTGGCACCAGGGTGATTCCTTCCATAATTATCATAGGGTGGAAATTCAATTCTTTCCATATTCCCTATTTCCTTATTTCCATTCCCAGAGTGTTCATCTGATCTATTCTTCTCTTTCTTTTCTTTAAAGTCATAAGACTTAGAGAATTCATTTTTTGTCTTGATATCACATGAGACAGTATCTTCGTATGATGAGAAGGATTGTGATACTAATGCTCGATAGAGAAATGGTTTTAACCCATCAAATAAAATATGAATGTTAATTCTTGGGTTACATATATAATCTGCAGCATGCCTCGCTAACATTGTAAAATTAGCTTCATAATTTGTGACATTCTCATCCACCTATTTCCTCAAACTCAGAAATTGTCTTTCCATATCCACTCGATGGTCATGAGGAAATTATTTTTACAAGAAAATTTCATTAAACTACCTTCATTCCATATTTGGTACTTCATCATATTCCTTTGTGTTTTGAATCAATGCCACCATTGATCAGCATCTCTGGTTAGGCGGTAAACTGCCATGACAACTTTTTCCCTTTTGATACTCCCCGAGGTGTGGAATATTTTCTTTAAACAATTTATCCATTGCTCAGCTACTAATATATTTTTACCCCTATTGAATTTTAGTGGTTGTTGCCTCATGAAGTGGTATAACATTAATCCTCTATGTTGTGGATCAGGGTGCTTCATACGGGTAAGGTTATTATTCATAACCTATGTGAGTTGTCTCAGTATGGTGATAAGCTGATCACCACCAGTTGTATCACCAGCTCCACTATAATTATATTGAGCAGGAGGGAAATCCCTACATGAATTTCATGCATTGATACAACTTCCATTCTTTCCACTAGGTTCCATTTCTAAAAAATGCCATACACTAGATTAGTTTATGAATTACAATACATAAATCCAAACTTGTAAAACACTTAACATAAATAAAACAATTTATGGATATAATTAATAATCATAAAAATGTTTTCTTTGAGGAAGTACATAATCATAAACCCTTCATAATGGTTTATAAGGAAAATGGTAATTATCCTAAGCATATCCCCCAGGAGTTTTGTAACCAAGAGTACATCAAGGACCATTGTCGTGCACCAATTCCAATTTGAGTCTAGCTCAAAGCGGTGTTTTCAGGTTTTACCCCTAGGTACATCTGTGTCAGATCATTCTCTACCTGCTCATATCCAGACATGGATGTATTTCTCGGAAAACTAACAAAATATGTACATTACCAAAATTCTAGGACGTTATTCTATATTATTCCTCAAAGTCTATATTAGGGTAATGTGCTCTAATCAGAGTTTATCTAAATCTAGTTTCCAAGGTTTGTACTAATATTTATCTGATACCAACTCTAATGCCCCAAACCCAGTTACCCAGAGTTGGTGCATTATTACATAACATTGTCACGATCATAAGGAAATCATGTCTCTGAAGAGTGATCATTTTAATATTATTGGAAAGAGGATTTATGCATAAGTCCAACATTACAAATTGAAATGAAATACAACAAGAATTTATTCCATTAGAAACATCCAAGCCTCTTAGATTAATCCTGCAAGTCACTCATAACTAAATTCTTCATATCTTGGGAAAATGAAACATAAGAAAGGGGTGAGCTCAAATGCTCAGTAAGGGTAAGCAATATAGTGAAAGATAAAATAAATATTAATCATGGTCAATAATTGAAACCACATGCCTTTACCAAGATTAAAAATGAATAAATTTATGGTAGGAATATGAGCTAAGTAAATAATTCCATAATAAAACATAATTATGGGTATTCTACTAGTCGAATGACCACATGAACCATCAATAGTGTTTTTCAAAATGAGGGAATGTATAATGCTGGACCCTCTGAAACATTTTGTCAATACCTTGACCAAGACGTTTAAAAATGATTAAGGCCTCGGCAAAAACCATATAACAAATTAGGAAAGGCCTCGGCCAATTCCATGTCAAGTTGTCTCATGAGACCTACCGATGCATCGAGGATCTATAGCGGGCTCCACCCGTCACTTGCTAAGTCCAATATATTCCTCATGTGAAAAGGTTGAAATATAACATTAACATTTGTATTAAAACTATCATAGAAATGTCAATAATTTAACTACAATCCATGAATTGTATAGAAATAGCACATCCACAGTCAAACATATCAAAAAAACATCAATAAAATATGAAAGTATTGTATCTAAATAATCCAACATTAAATAAACTTAAAATCCATCAAAATATGTTGACATAGATGAAATCAAAACCATTTTTTAGAGAAATACCACTTTCTATTTTGAAATCATTTAAGAGTCACATAATTATAATGAAAAAATTTATTTTGAAAATATTCTTATAATATTGAAAGTGATGCTTTAACGGTGTTATAATTCTGGAAAATAGCCTCACCCTATGTATATGTAAAAAAACATTCTTACCTTAATTTTGTCAAAAAGGTCATAAAGTACCTTATTTGGAAAACGACAGACAGATTCCTTTAAAAACATATAATGTCAAATAAGGGTATAAATAGATTTACCCCATTGTCTAGTAAATAGTAAATTTTTTTGAAATATATTTTTAAGAAACACGGATGTGGATGATAAAGACGTCACAGTAGACACTTACGTAAAAACAACCTCGGATAATAAAGAGATTGTAGAATTAACACTTACCTTGTACTTTTACTTGGTCAAGGGAACGTAATCTCCTATAAAATGGTGAAATAATTGTTTTTAAATTATAAAAGAATCATATACATTAATATGATATCATATATGATCGTTTAACATTGCTTTGTTAATAATATCTTAGTATTATCGTCATTTCAGGTGTTAAGTGATTCATTTTCCTTTATATGATTCATTACGTAAGTAATGTTTGTTATGGATAAGATGTATCTTATTCATATTCAGAATTATATTATGTATTTAAACATTTTTTTAATCATCAAATGAAAATCAGTCTTGAATGGATATGATGGGGGAATGAATCTCATCATGTTCGTGGAGACGGTAATTCGTATGTATGCACGAGTGAAAATATCATTCTTTTCATATGAAAATAATATATAATTGGATGGTATATAATATATACAGAATCATTATCATGTTATATTTATTAGTTTCATCTATTACACATCATTATTATACCCATCCAAAAAATAATGTATTGAGTAAGAGTAACACCATGACGTGGAGACGGTAAGTCGTGCGTATGCACGTATGGTGAAATGTAATTCAAAGGATGGATAGAATAATGAATATGGTTGTACCATATTTATAATAACATCAAAGTGTATATAGGATTCTGGAGTTATTATTTTATAATGGAAGCAACAAAGAAAGAGGAAGTGGAAGAAGAAACGAACCAGAAAGAGGTGATGAAATATTTACCTCTTCTTCAGGTTCTTCCTATTGATTTGATCAAAAGGGATCCGTAGGTGCATTTATGACTAAAGTAAGGCCTCTAGGATGAAGGGAGGAAATTTGAGGTGGTTTTTGGGTAGAGTTTGTAAAATACAAAAGGATTTGAAGGAGTGAATTAGAGAGAAGGGGGGGTGCCCTTTTATAAGAGGGGTGAGGGGCACCTTTGGAAAAGCTAGTAATATTATTTTATAATAAAATCATTTTCGATTTATAATGGCTCAAAAATATATTATTTAAAGTCTAAGGTGGTTATGGGTTGAAAAAATCTCAACCAATAGGTTTTAGATATGTTTTTGTTAATGTATTAACCTTATCTTTTAGATTTAACTCTTAGTTAAATAGTTTGACATTCACCATATCTCTTTGTATTTTTATATTATATGGTTAATAAACATACTATATACATCCAAGAGAACCCCAAGTGGTTAATTAATGACAAAATTATCATTACTTAACTCTTTTGGCTGATCCGTATATTTTTATAAATATAATATCGATTAATAATATAATATTTGTTTTAAAATAGCTTTTATGTCAATTTTTACACTATTTCGTATTTTGTTTTTTTATAAATTCATAACATCATTATTATTTCAAAATAAATTCATTTAATAAATCCTAACATGTCAAATTAACCTTGAAAATTCTTTTTATCACATCAAAACATTCAAATTATATTTATTTTAACATCTATAATAACATTTATTTGATTCTTTCATTAATAAGGAAAATATTGCATCATCATTGTGTCATAAATAAATATATTAATATTATTTATAAAAATTATAAATAAAATATCATGAGGTAGGAAATGTTTTTATCTTTATAATTACTATTTATAGTCAAATATATCAATTATATAACTTCATATAAAAATTGTTTTACTAAACGATATTTGCTTTTATTATTTTTGACTATACTTTAAATTATTTAATATATAATGTCATTATCACTTCCAAGTGGATCAATGGATTCCCAAAATATACCCAAGGATACCCATGGTCGAACATGTATCAGATAATACGGTTATGACATGTGTTCGGGTAATTTAATATTATTATAATATTATATTTTAACCTTATTTACTGGATTTACCACTTTAACCACGGTAAATAAAATATTTACTGAATTAAATATTCCTAATGTCTAAAAATAAAAGTCACATATTTAAACAATTTGGACCTTATGATTCCAAATATAGAATCCATTTTTCTAAATTCAAAACACACAAGTGTCAGAAATTAATTTAAAATTAATTCACATTGTCAAAAGAAAAAGCGTGTTAAAAAAATAATAACTATCAAAAGATTGACACTTGCTTACGTTCAGTTCAAATGTGAAATTACATCCAATGACCAACATTGGATTAAATGGTAAGAATATAATCTAATTATACTTAAAAAAACTCAATATTATAATTTATCGCTATAAATTATTTTGATTTAAAAATCTATTTTTAATTTAAATTTAGCATTTTTCAGTATTCATCAAAAACTGATTGTTTTCAGAAAAATACCAAAAATTTACCCTAAGATAATTTTGATATTCAGAACCCAAAAATGAAGTCAATTTTAGAATATAAAATTGATAAAATTTTAAAAATAGGATATTACTATTCATAACGTCTAGTTTGATTGGTTGTGATGTGCGAGAATCTCGAAGTTACATAAAACTCAAGCTATTGAATTATTCAAAGGGAAACGTACTGCGGAATCCTGGGGTGTTACAAGATCTCCTAAGGATGATGTAGTTGTTTCCTAGGTGAGGTTCATGGTATTTCAATATGACATGGGATAGGAGGTTCTAAGGGTCTTAGTTGTGGTTATTCAGATGATTATCGGAAGGTAAGATTGATTATTATCATCTCATGAGAACATGGATATTCATTGGATTTTGAGTTTGTTTTCTCAAGGTTATAGTAGTTGAGGATATATCATGTGCCTAGGTATATGACTAGTAGGAGCCTTCAGACTGGCTATGCATAATGGGATAGTGAGTACATCCAAATTATGGGGAAAAGTTAATTCGCTTCAATGAAAAAAAAATGTATTTGGTACATTAATAAAAAAGAGTAAATATATATTAAATTTTTCTACAAAAAAAGATTCACAATAAAATGTTTTATATTCAAAAATTTATAATTAGAAATGAATAAATTAAAATTTAAATATAAACTATGTATACACTTATATATACAACACCACATTGATGAAGTTTCAAAAAGGATAAGAAAAAAATTTTGAAAAAAATAAAAAAATAAAATATTTATATAAAAAATAATTAAAATTTTAACTAATTAAATATATTTATACAACACATAAATTTGTTAAGATATTATTATAAAAGATAAATAAATAATTAAAATTATATTTCTCATGGTTTATTTAAATAAATTCATTGAATTTATCTATCACATTTACAGTGGGATTATGTAGGATTTTATGGAACCATTATTTTAAATCAATTGATTTCAGGGGTATGATTTCTATTAAAAATAAATGTATTTCTGTTCATGTAATACCCCGACCCTAGATACCCAAAGTCGGTGCATTATTACATAACATTGGAATGATCACAAAGGATCAAGTCTCGAAAGACTGATTAGTTTAGTAGGCTTGGAAACACTAGATATATTCATAAGTCTTACATTACATCATAAGGTAAAAAAACTACAACAACATCTTGTATTCATATCGCCTCATACTATCCCTGCAGGTCATTCAAAAATTACTTCTTCACAATCCTAGGAAAAATAGAAAATTGAAAGGGGCGAGCTCAGATGCTCAGTAAGGATAACAATATAGCAGAAGCTGTCATAGTTAAGCATAAACACTTAAAGCAATTTATAACTAAAACTAAAGCCTTTTAAACTTGAACATCAGCATAATATGGAAATGATAAAATGAAATAATTCCATTTAATTATTCACATGGATATTCTACTAGTCGAAAAATCACATGCAATATCAATAACCACTTTCATAATGATGGAATGCATAATGCCAGACTATCAAAACCACATAGCCAAGGCCTTGTGCCAAGAATATAAATAAGCTTTTTTCCAAGGCCTTGTTCCAAGACACATGTTTGTCTCATGAGACCTACTGATGCATCTATGAGCTATAGTGGGCTCCACCCATCACTTACTAAGTCCAATGCATTCCTCATATGAAAATTTTGAAACATAACATAAACATTCGTATTAAAACTAGCATACAAAATGTCAATACTTATCAACAAACCATGAATGGTATAAGAATAGCACATCCAAAGTCAAACATAACTCATTCGATACAATATGGAAGATTTTATTGTATCATATTAACCTCAATCTATAATAATGATGGATATTGACATGACAATAATCATCAAAACTATTTGAGGGAAATAACCCCCTTTTTCTTGAAATCATTTAAAAGTGACACTATTTATCAAGAAGCCATTTAAAAATAGATTTTTGAATCAAAGTGTCCCATACTGCTTTGAAACATTTAAAAGGAGTTTTAATTTTAAAACATTAATGTCCATATAAATAAATCCTTAAAACCAATTTTTAAAACATGGACATTAATGAGCATGATTTAGAAGAATAAGTATTTAAAAAATTTAAAAATGGTATTTTAGTTAGAGTTTCTAACCAAAAGAGAGACACTTGAATAATAATAATTGAGGTAATCAAAACATTTTAATATCATGCGAGTTAATGGATTCATGATATACTTTGTCAATGTACATTATATACACCACATAAAAGAGAATTGGTGTATAACAACAAAGAAGTCTCAATGGAATGTAAATCGAGATGAAATCTCTCATAAAGGCCGTATCCTTAGGTTAAGGATAAATCAAGAAATAATTATGTGTGAAAAATATGAATACACTAAATATGACTGCATATTCGGTGTTAAACAATCAAAGGACATTCACACATATTCTTGTAAAAACAACATCAATGAATTGGATGTTTATCGCAACAAGTCGAGATTGAGTAAAAATTACTTTTATCAAGTTCATACTGATGACTTAAGAATTTATCAATGGAGTGATAATGTGTATAAAAAGTATATCCACATAAAGGGGAGTGGAAATTATGACATAATAAAATTAATAGTGCTTCCACACATAATCTTGGAGTAAAATAATCAATGAAGTATGTGTAAAGCCGAATGAGTGGAAATTGAAATTTTAAATTACCTTATCAATTAGGTATCTTATGAAACATACACCCATGAAATAAGGATCATACAATGATGATTTAAATGCCCATAAATTAAATTATAATACTAAATTAATACAATTATGGGTAGTACATATACACCACATGCAATAAATAAGTAGTGAACAATGGAATTCTCACAAAATTAAGAGTGAGATAGGAAACACCTTACTTTGTACTTTCTCCTTGGTCGATGGTAGGTTAAACTCATGTATAATGGTGAAATAATTGTTATTTAATTACATAGGAATTTTTTTCATTAATATGATATCATATATGATCTTTTAACATTTATTTTTTAAAAATATCTTAGTATTATTGTCGTTTCGGGTGTTAACGGATTCATTTTACTTTATACTATTTGTTATGCGAACTGTATTTATTATGGATGGGATGTATCTTATCCATGTCCAGAAAGATATCATGTCTTTAAAAATTATATTTAATCATCAAATGATAATTATACTTGAATGGATACGATGGAGAATGAATTTCATCACGTTCATGTAGACGGTAGTCCGTACGTACGCACGAGCGACAATATCACTCTTTTGATATTAAAATAATATATAATTGGATGGTATATAATATATAAAAAATCATTATCATGTTATATTTATTATTTACTGAATTAAACATCATTATTATACCCATCCAAATAATAAGTTATTGAATAACTATTATGCCACGACGTGGAGACGGTAAGCCGAACGTACGCACGTATGTTGACATGTCATTCAAAGGATGGATAGAATACTGAATATGATTTTACTATATATATAATAACATCCCAGTATATAGAAGATACTGGATTTATTATTTTAGAATGATAAAAACAAACAAAGAAGAAGTGGAAGAAGAAAGGAACTTGAAAGGTGGTGGTGAAAACATTACCTCTTCTTCGGGTTCTTCCTTTTGATTTGATCAAAAGAACTCCTTAGGTTGGCTTTATGACTAAGTTAAGGCCTCTACGATGAAGTGAGGGAAGTTGAGAGAGTATTTGGGTAGGGGATGATTGATCCAAAAGGCTTTGAATGTGTGATGTAATGAGAAGGAGCAGTGCTCTTTTATAGGTGGGGTGAGGGGCACCTCTGGAAAATCTAGAAATATTATTTTATAATAAATTCATATTTAGTTTCTAATTGCTAAAAAGTGTATTATTTAACTTTTAAGGTGGTTATGGGTCGAAAAACACTCATCCAATAGAATTTATACAGGTTTGGGTCATTATATTAACCTTATCATTTAGTTTTAACTCTTAGTTAATTAGTTTGACACTTACCATAACACTTCGTATTTTTATATTATATAGTTAATAAACTTACTATATACATCCAAGAGACCCCAAAGTGGTCCATTAATGATACACCTATAATGATATAAGTCTTTTTGAAGAATGTCATATTTTTTAAAATTTAATATCAATTAATAATATAATATTTGTTTTAAAAACCCTTTTATGTCAATTTTGAGACTATTCAATAATTGATTTTTGTAAAAAACATAAAAGAATAATTACTTTTAAAGAAGTTATTAAATCACTACTAACATTTCCTATTATCTTAGAAAATTATTTTAATTCATAAAAAGTCTCAAATTATATTTATTTGGGTATTTATAATATCAATTATTTCTATTTTTCACTATTATGGTAATTACTGCATCATCATTTTTTCATAAATACATTAAATTATTTAATGTATAAATATTATAAATAAACTATAATTATGTAGGAAATCATTTTATCTTTCTAATGAATATTTATAGTCTAAAATCCAACATATATTACCTTATTTAAAAATTGTATTTCTAAAAGATATATGCTTATGTCATTTTGGTATTCATTTTATCTTAATTAAAATAAAGTGTCCCTATCACTTACAAGTGGCTCCATGGGGTCCTAAAATCGACCCAAAGATTCCCATGGTCGGACATGTATCATCCAATAAGGTTAGGACATGTTTTAGGGAAATCCTGATTCCAAATATGGAATCCATTTTTCCAAATTCAATACACATAAGTGGCAGAAATTAATTTAAAATTAATTATCGTTGTTAAAACAAAAATAATGTTTTTTAAGAAATAATAACTATCAAAATATTGACAGTTGTTTATGTTCGGTTTAAATGTGAAATTATGTTCAATGACCCACATTTTTTTACATGGTAAAAATATATTCTAAATAAAATTTAAAACCACTAAAAATCATAATTTATCACTATTAATTATTTCGATTAAAAAAGTTGTTTTTAATTAAAATTTAGTAATTTTCACTATTCATCAAAATATAAAAGTTATCAGAAAAGTACCAAAATTTCACACTAGGATAATTTCGTTCTTACAAATCCAAAAATAAAGTATATTTTACATAATTCAAAACATAAATGTTTCATTAATTAATTTAAAATTGATTCCCTCTTTCGAAACCAAAAGGCATATTTTTATGAAATAATAACTATCAATAGTTTGACACTTGTTTATGTCCAATTTCACGGTGAAATTACTTAAAATGACCATCATTTCATTAAATAGTAAAAATATAATTTATTTATACTTCCAAACCATTAAAATTTATAATTTAATAATATAATTTATTTTGATTAAAAAAGTCATTTTCAGTTAAAATATATTATTTTTCACTATTCACACAAATATGAAAGTTATCAGAAAAACACCAAAACATTATTGAAAATAAATTCTTAAGTCCCTATTTGAAAGAAGAAGTTAATTTTGTCAAATTGAATATATATAAGTTTCAAATATTGGATTTAAAAATGCTTCACCATTAAAAGGCTGTAAAATTTCATTTTTTGAAAAATACTTCTTTTATCTGAAAAAAATGAATTTGTTCATCAATAATATCTTAAGAACTCATAATATGGATTAAAATGATAAGGATAATATAAAATTTAAAATTCAGTTAATAATATTCGTAACCTCTTTTGAACGGATCGTTTGGTAAGTCGTGGTGCGCTTGAAATCAGTTTTGCGTACAATACATGCTATTGTATTATTCAAAGAGAAATGTACCATAGAAGCCTGGGGTGTTACATTCACCCCTCCTTCAATAAATTGCATCCTCGCAATTTTAAAAATTGGGCCTGAGAATATAATGGAATGTCCTACATCAGAAAAAGAGTCAATAAAACTATCACTTTAATAGAAATAAAGAGAGGTATAAAGGTCACCCAAGATAACCCATACTAGGATTACAGGTAGGAAAACATGGATATGGATAATAAACTAAGTGTCCAGTTCTGATAGAGAGGGATAGAATACATGATCAGGATAAAGTTAACAATAAGATAACAACAAACTTGTGTTGGGACAAACGATCTTTAGTCTCCCAGTAGGAAAAGTAAACAGACAACATTTTTTGGTTTTTAGTTACATTACATAAGGACGAGAAATTAATTTATGATATTGACTAAGAACATAAAGTGATATAATTACTTTTTAATTATAGTTTCATTCATTAATAACTTTTTACCACTAACTCATTCTTTTTGAACAATGAGTATTCTAGAAGACTTTGTCACAATAAAAGAGCTAGAATAAAATTCTATAGAAATACATGATCCATGTAGGATAAACTATATATTTACCTTGTATTTAGAGATTAATCAAAACCAAAATGGTGAGTATAATATCTGATGATCCCCCAAAAGGATATTCCTTGAGGGAATTTTACACTAATATTAATTTCTAAAATTAAACCAACAATACCCCAAAGTCAAATAAATACCATTAAATAATAAATTGTGCTTAAATCCATCAATATAATCCAAACTAATATTGAAACCCAAAACATAAATGAATTTGATTATGTAGTCTCCCAGGTTAAATGGTATCTCCAAATGACATCAAATACTTTTAAAGTAACATAATTAAAAGTAATTAACCTAAACATATATTCTATATTATAGGTTAATCATTTTAATAAATATCCCAAATCACTATAAATCCAAAATAAAAATGTAGATAAAAATCCACCGTTACTCCAAAAATGAAACCCCATAGTATTCTATTTTCCTTAGGAATATATTGTTCCCAAAAAAGCGAACATCTTCCAAAATAACATTTATCACTTAATCGCCAAATCATTTTCCTATACGAAGGGTATTCATTTGATAAGACATAAGAACCCAAATCAACTTATTATTGACCAATAAAATCATTTAACTAAAAATAATTAGTCACACTATCCAGGGACTTCACGTATTCAAGTGGTAGGCGATAAATCCAAATCGCACTTTGGTTATGGGTTCAATTCCCATAGATTTGTCCGACGCGACAGGTTTTCACACGGTCTGCGTGTTGTTCGTTTCAAAAACTATGTTTTATGACATTACCAAAATGATATAAATTCCTCAAAATAACCATAACATAATTTAACCACAAATCTTTTCTCATGCCTTGCATTTTCATCCCAAATTATAATAACTTATAATTGCCTCAATCCCAATGATCATATAAAACCAAATGGTTATTTATAACTATATCCAAAAGAGAAAAGATAATTCTTCCTCAAATATCATTCTCACATAGAAAACTGCAGGGTTAAAAATACAAGAGAAAATTATTCCAAAGTAAACCCATCAACAAGAAGCACTAATTATTTTTAAACATTTCTCCAACCATTTATTTCCACATAGCTTCTTATTTGAACAATAAAATATCCTATAAAATAGGGCATTCGCTCAGGTAATGGACAGGTCCCCTACATTTACAGAAAATGACTGTAAATGGATTCTTGAGACCATTTTTGTCTCCTTCCATTGTACTCTTCATTTTTATTTGGAAATTATTCATTTTATGTCCTTTTTCCCACACGTAAAGCATTTATTGGTCCCACTAAGACACTTTCCCGGGTGTCTCCTACCACATTTCTTGCATGATGGAAATTGAGGGTTCTTTTCTCCATGGTCTCCATTTCTGGATCTCTTATCATTCATCACCTTTCTCTTTTTTGTTGACTCCGGAAGTTGGTTAATATATACGTTGTTGATCATATTTTTGGAAAACTGATTTAGCATAAAGACAATATCTTTTACGCCTATAAACATTCCATTTTGTTGCTCATTGCCACCATCGTTCCCACCTTGTACATTATTTTGAAAGTCACTATGACTTCCTTGGAATCCATCCATTGACTAAAACCAGAAAGAATTATGTGAGTAACAGTAGTCATAAAATAATTTAGAGATTAACATGTCACCTTATTCTCAATTTGAAACATATTAGGATTAACCAAGGTCATTTACTCTCATCTTATATATATAATACTTCAAATTGGTTTGTAAAGAAAATGTAAATTATCCTATGCATATCCCCCAGGAGTGTCGTAACCAAGAGTGCAGCAAGGCCCATTGTCGTGCACCAGTTCTCGTTCGAGTCTAGCTCAAAGCGGTGTTTTCAGGTTTTACACTTAGGTACATCTGTGCCAGAGTCGCCTCTACCTGCTCGTATCCAGACAGGGTTGTACTGCTCGGAAAACTCACAAAATATCTACAATACCAAAATTCTAGGACGTTATTCTATACTAATCCTCAAAGTTCATATTAGGTCTACGTGCTCTAATCAGTGTTTATCTAAATCTAACTTTCAAGTTTTATACTAAACTTCCTCTGATACCAACTGTAACGCCCAGACCCTAGATACCCAGAGTCGGTGCATTATTAAATGACATTAGAAATATCATAAAGGATCAAGTCTCGAATGACCGATTAGTTTAGTAGTCTTGGAAACACTAGATATATTCATAAGTCTTAGATTAAATCATAAGGTAAAAAAACTACAACAACATCTTGTCTTCATATCCCCTCATACTTCCCTGCAGTTCATTCATAAATTACCTCTTCAAAATAATGGGGAAAATAAAACATTGAAAGGGGTGAGCTCAGATGCTCAGTAAGGATAACAATATAGCATAAGCTTTCATAGTTAAGCATAAACACTTAAAGCAATTTATAACTAAAACCAAAGCCTTTTAAACTTGAACTTCAGTATAATATGGCAATGATAAAATTAAATAATTCCATTTACTTATTCACATGGATATTCTACTAGTCGAACAATCACATACAATATCAATAACCACTTTCATAATGATGGAATGCATAATGCCAGACTATCATAACCACATAGCCAAGGCCTCGTGCCAAGACTACAAATAATATTTTTGCTAAGTCCTTGTGCCAAGACACTATTTTATCTCATGAGAACTATTGATGCATCGAGGAGCTATAGCGGGCTCCACCCGTCACTTATTAAGTCCAATGCATTCCTCATATGAAAAGTTTGAAACATAACATTAACGTTCGTATTAAAACTAGTATACAAAATATCAATACTTATCAACAAACCATGAATGATATAAAAATAGCACATCCACAGTCTAACATAACTCATTCGATACAATATGGAAGATTATATTGTATCATATTAACCTCAATCGAGAATAATGAAGGCTATTGACATAGATGAAAATAATCATCAAAACTATTTGAGAGAAATATCACGCTTTTTCTTGAAATCATTTAAAAGTCACACTATTTGTCAAGAATCCATTTAAAAATAGATTTTTGAATCAATGTGTCCCATACCACTTTGAAACATTTAAAAGGAGTTTTAATTTTAAAAATTTAATGTCCATATAAATAAATCCATAAAACCATTTTTAAAACATGGACATTAATGAGCAAGATTTAGAAGAATTAGTCTTTAAAACATTTAAAAATGGTATTTTAGTTAGAGTTTCTAACCAAAAGAGAGACACTTGAATAATAATAATTGAGGTAATAAAAACATTGTAATATCATGAGAGTTAATGGATTCATGATATAATATGTCATGGTACATTATATACACCACATAAAAGTGAATTTGTGTATAACAACAAAGAAGTCTCAATGGAATGTAAATCGAGATGAAATCTCTCATAAAGGATGTATCCTTAAGTTAAAGATAAATCATGAAATAATTATCTGTGAAAAATATAGATACACTAAATATGATTGGATATTCAGTGTTAAACAATCAAAGGACATTCACACATATTCTTGTAAAAACACCTCCAATGATTTGGATGTTCATCTCAACAAATCGTGATTGAGTAGAAATTACTCTTATCAAGTTCATACTGATGACTTGAGAATTTATAAATGGAGTGATTATGTTTATAAAAAGAATATCCATAGAAAGGGGGGTGGAAATTATGACATAATCAAATTAATAGTGATTCCACTCATAATCTTGGAGTAAAATAATCAATGAAGTATGCGTAAAGCCGATTGATTAGAAATTGAAATTTCAAATTCCCTTATCGATTAGGTAACTTATGAAACAAACACCCATGAAAGAAGGATCATACAATGATGATGAAAATACACATAAATTAAAGTATAATACAAAATTAATACAATTATGGGTAGTACATATACACCATATGCAATAAATAAGTGGTGAACAAAGGAATTCTCACGAAATTAAGAGTGAGATAAGAAACCCCTTACTTTGTACATTCTCCTTGGTCGATGGTAGGTTAACCTCATTTATAATGGTGAAATAATTGTTCTTTTACTACACAATAATTATTTACATTAATATGATATCATATAGGATGTTTTAACATTGATTTTTTAATAATATCTTAGTATTATTGTCGTTTCAGGTGTTAACGGATTCATTTTACTTTATACTATTTGTTATGTGAGCCATATTTTTTATGGATGGGATGAATATTATTCATATACAGAGTGATATCATGTCTCTAAAAATTATATTTAATCATCAAATTATAATTATACTTGAATGGATACGATGGAGAATGAATTTCATCACGTTCATGGAGACAGTAGTCTGTACGTACGCACGAGCGACAATATCACTCTTTTGATATTAAATTAATATATAATTGGATGGTATATCATATATACAAAATCATAATCATGTTTTTTTATTATTTACATGAATTAATCATCATTATTATACCCATACAAATAATAAGTTATTGAATAACTATTACACCACGACGTGGAGACGGTAAGCCGTACGTACGCACGTATGGTGACATGTCATTCAAAGGATCGATAGAATACTGAATATGGTTTTAATATATTTATAATAAAATCAAAGTATATAGAAGATAATGGATTTATTATTTTAGAATGAAAATAACAAAGAATGAAGAAGTGGAAGAAGAAATGAACTTGAAAGGGGGTGGTGAAAACATTACCTCTTCTTCGGGTTCTTCCTTTTGATTTGATCAAAAGAACTCCTTAGGTTGGATTTCTGACTAAGTTAAGGCCTCTGGGATGAAGTTAGGTAAGTTGAAAGAGTATTTGGGTAGGGGTTGGCCGAACCAAAAGGCTTTGAATGTGTTATTTAAAGATAAGGAGAAGTTCCCTTTTATAGGAGGGGTGAGAGGCACCTTTGGAAAATCTAGAAATATTATTTTATAATAAATTCATATTCGGTTTCTAATATCTAAAAAGTGTATTATTTAAATTTCAATGTAGTTATGGGTATAAATCCACTCAAACAATAGAATTTAGACAGGATTGGTTCATTATATTAACCTTATATTTTAGTTTTAACTCTTATTTAATTAGTTTGACACTTACCATAACACTTTGTATTTTTATATTATATAGTTAATAATCTTACTATATACATCTAAGAGACCCCCAATTGGTCCATTAATGATACAAAAATCATGATATAAGTCTCTTGTAGGAATGTTATATTTTTAGGAATTTAATATCAATTAATAATATAATATTTGTTTTAAAAACTCTTTTACGTCAATTTTGACACTATTCAATAATTGTTTTTTGTAAAAATCATAACAAAATGATTACTTCAAAACAGTTAATTAAAATAATACTATCATGTCATATTATCCAATAAAATTATTTTAATTCATAAAAAGTCTAAAATTATATTTATTTGGGTATTTATAATATCAATTATTTTAATTTTTCACTTTTATTTTAATTACTACATCATCATTGTGTCCTAATTAAATTAATATATTTAATGTCTAAAAATTATAAAAAAAATATAATTATGTAGGAAATATTTTTATATTTATAATAAATATTTATAGTCTAAAATCCAACATATATAACCCTAGGTAAAAATTCTTTTTCTAAAAGATATATGCTTATGTCATTTTTGTATTCATTTTAACTTATTTAAAATAAAGTGTCCCTATCACATACAAGTGGCTCCATGGGGTCCCAAAATCCACCCAAAGATTCCCATGGTCGGAAATGTATCCACCAATAAGTTTATGATATGTTTTGGGGTAATTTGTTATTATTATAATATTATTGTGTAACTCTTATCTACCGGTTTTACCCTATAACAATGGTAAATAAAATATTTACCGAAGTAATTATTCAAATGTCTAAAAATAAAAGTTACCTATTGACACAAATTGGACATCCTGATTCCAAATATGGAATTCATTTTTCCAAATTCAATACATAGAAGTGGAAGAAATTAATTTAAAATTAATTCCCATTCTTAAAACAAAAGGCGTGTTTTTAAGAAATAATAACTATCAAAAGATTGATAGTTGTTTATGTTCGGTTTAAATGTGAAATTATGTTCAATGACCCACACTGTATTACATGGTAAAAAAATATTCTAAATATAATTTAAAACCACTCAAAATCATAATTTATCACTATTAATTATTTATATTAAAAAAGTTGTTTTTAATTAAAATTTAGTAATTTTCACTCTTCATCAAAATATAAAAGTTATCCGACAAGTACCAAAATTTCACCCTAGTCTAATTTCGTTACTCTAAATCCAAAAATGAAGTATATTTTACCAAATTCAAAACATAAATGTTTCATTTATTAATTTAAAATTGATTCCCGCTTTCGAAACCAAAAGGCATATTTTTAAGAAATAATAACTATCAAAAGTTTGACACTTGTTTATGTCAACTTTCAAGGTGAAATTACATAAAGTTACCATCATTGCATTAAATAGTAAAAATATAATCAATTTATACTTCCAAATAATTAAAATATTTAATTTAAAAATATAAATTATTTTGATTAAAAAAGTCATTTTCAGTTAAAATATAGTATTTTTCACTATTCACACAAATATGAAAGTTATCAGAAAAACACAAAAACATTATTAAAAATAAATTCTTATGTCCCGATTCTAAAGAAGAAGTTAATTTTGTCAAATTTAATATATATAAGTTTCAAATATTGGATTTAAAAAGGCTTCACCATTAAAAGGCGTTTAAATTTCATTTTTTGAAAAATACTTCTTTTATCTAAAAAAAGAATTTGTTCATCAATCATGTCGTAGAAACTCATAATATGGATTAAAATTATAATGATACTATAAAATTTAAAATTCAGTTAATAATATTCATAACCTCTTTTGAACGGCTAGTTTGGTAAGATGTGGTGCACTTGAAATTAGTGTTGCGTACAACACAAACTATTGTATTATTCAAAGAGAAGTGTACCATAGAAGCCTGGGGTGTTACAGATCACATTTATTTATGCCTAAAAAATATATCCTTACATAACATTAAGAATTTATTCCTTCCCTGTTGGTGAATTGATTGTGTGGAAGGAACAATGTAATTCATAAAACATGTGTGGTGAATGACGAAATAAGGTAAGAAAAAAACAAGAAATTATGGTTATTGGTTTTAATCCTTATTTTATCTCTAAAATTTATGATGCTTGATATGATATGGAACTATCCAATCTACCCTTATTGATCTAGAACCATTGATTTCTATCCCTTTAAAAATAATTATAAAATTATTGTCAACTTTATTTTTATTGCCAACCCATTTGAATGAATAACTGAAATTACCGTCATTCATCTTTGTTGACACTCTCCCATGGAATTATAAGATCTATAATTCTTATATCTCTTAAATCATTGGAATCCCACTTATTCTAGATAGGTATCTAGATGATGTAAATTATTAATCTCTCCCCATGAGAGGTTGTGATAGTTTGGAATAATGGGATGAGTTGTTCTTTATTTTATACATTTTACTATCATACCCATCTCTTAGTACCTTATTTGATTTGGGGGAATGGATTATTATATGTTTCATATTATATTTAGTTTCTAAATTATTAGTTTTCTTATTTTAATTTCATAGTCCTTGTATGCCTTGTTTTGTTACTTATTTTGAAATGTAATATCATTTGTAATGTTTTTATGATTATTAAGGAATATTTTCATAATTGCACACTATTATGTGATCTCACATTATAATGGGATATAATCTAAAAATTGAGTTTTGAGAGGAAATATAAAATGAAAAGGAAATAAGGAAAATTATATATGGATTTATTTTAAGATTCTATTATTAAATATGCAGTGAATATATACGGTTATATTTAATTGATATTACTATAATGGATTATTTGTGCATTTTTTATGGTGTTGTGTTATACATGCATCATATGTGTTAGTAAAATGTAATAATAAGTTATAAACAAAATTTAAACCCATAATTATTGTTAATCTAAGAGAGTTTATCACCCTAATGAGTATAAATAGTTAATCTGGAGTCTAATATTTCTAATGAGAATAAGGTTTATAGTGAGGTAATTAAAAATAATATGGATTATAAATAGAATATTTAATTTATTGGTATTATGATATTATTAAGGACATATTCTCATGATATATTTTTAAGCTAATATTTATTAATTGAGTAATAAGGCTTGTTGATTATTTTATAGGGAAGTTGGGTGAGTTTTTTTGGAAATTAATGGAAAATAATGGTTATATTCCTCTTGGGATTGTGGTGATGGGTATCTATTAGTAGTTGGTTAGTGTTTTATTTAGAATATCATGTGAGGGGTTATAAGCTTAAGTTTAATCCTAGAGGATTAAATTAATTAAATAGATAATTAATTGATTTATTTTAAATAAATAATTTATGGTATGAAAATATTAATATGTACATTATAGAAATATTTAGTAGAGATGTCTTTCATGATGAATATAATTATAAATTTTTAATTTGTAAATTATTTCATTATTATTAATTATTATTGTGTGTTTCTATGTTTCATATAATTTTATGGTATGTTCTTTCTTACTTCAATGATTTTATATTTATCTGTTGACTTGTATGCGTTCATTTGATACTATACATAGAGGGAATTTTTAATTTTTGTTATGTGTGTACTAGCATGGTTTGTAATGGATCAATACGTAGAGAAACTATACATGGTCTATGATAGATCTCATTATTTTCATTTGTAGTATATTATGGAATCTAATTGTTCATGATTTTTAAATGAACTTATATACCTTCATGAGATGTAATGACTTAATGTGATGTGTATGTATGTATGTATATATATAATGGATTTAATGGCTCATGTTAATGAAATTTCCATATTTTTTATGAGTTGTAATGGATTATGGTTATAACATGTACAAATTACCTTTGAGCTATAATGGCTTATGTTTTAGTCATGTTTGTGGCTTTGATCTATTGAGGTTATAGTATGGGCTATTTAGGTGATTATATGGTGATATAGTGGATGAAATATGGTCATTATGGGGATGATGTTGGGATGTTTGGATTAATATGAGAGTTTTTGTTCAATTTTTTATATCTTGTTATGATGATTGTGATGATGATGCAGCGGTATGATCATTGTGGCTCTATGCAATGTGATTATAATGGTGAAGTGAATGATTAGTTTTGGTTGTGATATGACATGTATATTGTTAATAGGATAAATTATATTTTTTTGGTGGACATTATGGTTACTCTTGTTGTTTCAAAAAGATTTTATCATCATCATTTATTAATATATGAGAATATTATTTGAATAAAACCCTTTTCAGGAGGTGTAGTTAAATGTGGAAATAACATGAGAAATTGAAAAAAAATTGCTTCATAGTTTTTTATCAGCTTATTACTAGTTATTAATCTATATTTTTATTTCTTAGTTGATTTCACTCATGTCTATATAAACATATTTATTTCACATGGATATTAATTTGGTTAGAGATATGATCCTTTTGAGTACTCCCAAATGCTCACCCTCTATTTTTTGTTGAGTTGTTTATGGGATAGATTGTGGGTAATAGAGATGTTTATGTTTTGGTACCTAGATTAAATTCTAATAATTATTCATAAATTTTCTATTATTGTGTTGCACCTATTTCATATTGATATTGTTTGTGAATTGTGAATATTAAATCTTCAATAAATTTTCTATCTGATGATGATGATAATATATTGTTTTTATTATAAAAATTTTATAGTAAAGTCAATCAGTAATTTTAAGTAAACGAATATTTCTATATAGGTTATAAAAGAGATCCACCAAAATAATTTTTCTAGAATCATGAACCATTTGATGGAGGAAATCCCTAGATATATGATCTACTTTTGGAAGATATTTGAATGTAATGTAAGCACAAAAGAAAGACCATTTGATGTAAATTTAAAAAAACTAGGATGATTGAATGAAAAAAGCACACAGAAGAATTGATGATGTTTTTATGATTTATTCCTATGGAATATAATGTGAACTTCACCTTAGGCTATGATTTTCAGCCATAAATATGCAAAATTCATGAAGTGGAACACCATAGAAAGGAGGATTAAAAAGGATAATATGAAATAATAAATATAATATGTTATTCCATATAGAATAAATAAAATGAAAGGATGAGTTTAATAGATATTAGGTCTAATTATAGAAGATATATTAGAGTGACGTAATCCCAAATATAAAACTATCATAAGTAATGTTGAAGATACCATAATGATTAGATAGAAAAAGTATACTGTAAAATTAATGAAGTTATTATTATTCATTCTCAAGGAATATAACATGATATTCACCTTATGTTAATTTTTTTCCATAAATATGGAAAATGAATGAATTACTGAATAACCATTAGGAGACACAAAAAGAAGAATATACATACTTCACTGGGAGAATTTGTAGCTATAGAAAGTATAAAGTTAGATGTTTCTTTATTTGTCCTCAATTTTTCTAGTATTATGATTACTAAAATGTTATAATGTTTTAAACATAAGTTTGTGGGAAAATATGTTGCATAGAGTTCAATATATGAAGTCTGTTTAAGTTTCAATGTTATAAAGTTCGAGTTGTGGCTATACAAAGATCAAGATATAATGCAGTGGAGATAAAACTAAGGATTAGACATAAAAGTATGCAGTTATGGGAATGAGTACATCGGACACAGAATGATTAGACATGGTTTTTTCATCTCAAATGGAGGAGGAGTTTATCAATCTATCAAATAGATAATTATTAAGCATAATGAATAGTGAGAGAAGATCATATAGACATCATAAATTTCTATTTGAAAAATAAATCCATTTCTATCAGATGAACTTTTATAGATGTTTGACCAGACAAACATCAGAGAGATCATCAGAAAAACCAATATCATATAGAGAATTATGATTTCATTCGATAGAGAAATTCAATTTCATTAAATAGAGAAATTAAATATCCATCAAATAGAGATAATATATAATATTTGTAGCACCTATAGTTTTAGTTATTTGGCCTTTATATGCATTTTTATGTGTTTAAAGTGCATGAGATGAGTTAGTAAAAGGTTTAGATATTTGTTATTGGTTTTGAATAAGTTTGGAGGCATTTTTAAAGGTTCATAATTTGACCACATTTAAGGGAAACCATGCAGATTATGCAAGAAACCATGTAGGGGGAGACAGTAGACTTTACATGGCCTACGCATGGTTTTCCAAACCATGTGTGGCAAAGGTGCAGACCCCTCCTCTCGAGACAATGGTGTGTGCACGGTTAGCGCACGGTTTTCCAAATCATGCAAACTAACTATGCAGCCACTTAAATGTAGGGTTTTTAAATTTTGGATCCCTCTGGCTTGAACTATTTCACTCCACACTCTCCCACTCGTGCTTCACTCGTGATTTTCGGTTCTCAAGGTTTGTTGGGGCTCTCCCACACATTTTTGAAGCGAAGTGTAGGGGTTTCAAGGTGGTTTCAAGGTGGTTTCTCATGAGTAATTATCTCATCTTGGATTCTTTGGGTTCTCTCTAGATATACATCTCCCTTTTTATTGGTTTTACATATCTACATTTTTTTCATGTATATCTATGTTTTTGGTTTCCTTGGGTGTTGATTTTAAGGCTTGTGTATGTTAGGGAAGGGGATCTAGAATGGTTTCAGGGTTTCGTTCTTTGAATTTGGCGTCTGGTTGCTTGTGGGATGAATTTACTGGAACCCTAAAGGTTGGTGGATTCTCTCTTGACTCCACTTCACAAGAACTTTAATATTGGTTAAAATTAATTTTTTTTCTTAAAATTAATTGTGTTTTTTATGTTTGAAATTGGTTGGAAATCCTTTTGGTGATGTTTTGGGGATTTTTGCGGGAAAATGGGTGATGTGGTGAAATTCTCTTGTTGTGAATTTTAAAATATATATTTTAAAATGGGTTTCTGAGATTGATTTGTGAAAATGGTTGATGAAAAATAGTTTTCAACAATGAATTTGTTTTATTGAAATGTTTTTGGGAATTCAAAATGATTAAAGGGTTTTTTCAATAAATGGGTGATTTTTTTAAGTGAATTGGCTTTTGTTGGAATTGGTTGTGTGCTTATTGTGCAGCCTTGGATGCTTTGTTCTAGTTGGTTGATTGAGATTTATGGTTTGAGATGGTTATGTTGAAGTGGGTGGGATGTATCACTCTAAAAGGTGATTTATAGTGGTCGGAAGAACCACAATTTGGGAAGTGGGTGGGAAGTCTCACTATAAAATGTGATGGATAGTGGTTGGAAGAACCACCATTATTGGTAGTAGTCGAGAAGTACTGCTAGTTGAGAATGTGGTGAACTGGAAGGGCAGAAGCCCCACCGTAATGGTTGATTTTTTTTATGTGTTTCACCAATGACTCACTAAGGTCCTCGCTGCTAGTCAGAAGCCTCTAGAATTTAGGGAAACATGCTTAAAGTCATGTGGCGAACTAGGTACGGGGCACTAGTTGAGTGGCTCCGAATTCGGGTCGTTACAACAATGGTGTTTTAAACAAAATTTGTATTAAGAGGGATCATGTATTTATGGGTCTAGTAAATATGGATATGGGAACTATCAACATAGTCGAAATATCATTACTTCTTTAATTAGTTTCCTAACCATATTTATTAAAAATAATAAAAACTTGTTAGTCTAATTATGATTATATTTAGAAGAAAATTAGAGGCGTGAATTATGGGAAGTTAGCTAACATCGCGTTTGAGGATTGAATTCTAATATTTGGGAAGAGGCTTATATACCTGAGCTAAACATGGAGTTATTGTATGATTCCAATAGCATGAAGTCCTCAAAACACCATGGTATCACTAAAATGTATAGAGATTTTAAGGAACATTTCTAGTGGGACAACATGAAGCAGGAAATTGATGATTATGTATCAAGATATTTAGTCTATAAACATGTGAAGGTCGAACAACAACATCTTAGAGGAGCCACACAAACTCTTCCTATTTGTATATGGAAATGGGATGAAATCACCAAGTTTTTTGATAATATATTACCCAAAACTCTAAGCAATAATGATGAAATATGGGTTATTGTTGATTGACTTAATAAATCACCACATTTTTATGCTATAAATGGGTATTTTTTACAATATCACCATCCACGACTCTATATAAATGAAGTTGTGAGACTACATGGATTAACTCTCCCAATTGTGTCTTAATGTGATTCAAAATTAACATCAAAATTATGAAAAAGTTTTCATATAGATTTGGATACTGATCTTTTATTGAGTACTACTTATCACCCTAAAACTGACGGGAAATCAGAAAGGATGATCCAAACATTGGAAAACATGTTGAGATCATGTTCACATGACTATCAAGGTATGTGGGATCATTATTTACCTTTGGTGGAGGTTTCCTAAACAAATTTTTCCATTCTATTATTAAAATGGCACGATATGAAGCATTTTATGGAAATATATTTTGTACACCAACATATTTGGATGAAGTTTGTGAAATGAAACTTGTGGGTCAAGATATTTTGGAGGAACCAACAAAAAAGTTAAAGACTATTCAAACCCATATCAAAGCATCTAAAAGTGGGAAAAAGATCTATGTTGATAATCAAAGGAAGGATTTGTAATTTCAAGAGGGGGATCATGTTTCCTTACAATTATCTCCATGGAAGAGAGTTATTAGTTTTAGAAGGGAAGGGAAATTGTGCCCAAGGAACATTGTACCTTTTTAAATTCAGGAGAGAATCAGAGTTGTGGATAATTGATTGAAAATGTATTATATCCTTTCTAAGGTATATGATGTGTTCTATGTCTCATTATCGATAAATTACATTCGAAAACCAATGCATTTTCTCACTTCTGAAGGTAAAGAATTAGAATGTTACTTGTCTTACTTTGAAGAGATTATCCGGATTATGGATACTAAAGAACAGGTGTTGAGGAAATAGATGACTCATCTTCTAAATTTACATTGGAAAAATTATAAAATTTAAGAGGTGATGTGGGATCTTCAGGAACTTATGATAATGAACTACATAAGTCCTTTTTTGAGGTATCATTACAGTAATTTCAGAGATGAAATTTTTGTAAGGGGGAAGAATGTTGAACCCCAATAATTTAAAATCAAATTGTGTATTGAATGCATGAAACACTGGGGAACTATGAAATAACACTTTTTTATAACCTATCCCATAAACATAATCTTTCTCCCTCTTGGTATTAAATTCCCAAAAACGGATATACACAGTTGTGATCAGTAAGATATATAGATTCTGATATGATCAATTTACTATCTTGGAAAATAGTAACATAATAATTATTAATAGTAATGTAGCATTATAAATATTATGATGGCCCTTCTTAAGATTAACCTCACCCATATAAGTAGAAATAAAATTTAGTCATCTTATAAATGAGAGTGAATATTTTAAAAAGTAATAATTAAGTATTGATATTTTTATGAGTAATTAACATTTGTTTATAATTTAAAACTAAATAAACTATTTAAATTTTTTTTACCTAAAATGTATTCATAAATAAATATTTTGTTTTCATATAATTTTAGTATAATTTTATGAGAGCTCAGTTAATTTGTGACAGTATTATAAAATCTATTTTAAATTTAGAATCTGTATTTTTCATGTAAATAATGATTTATTAAAAAATTAAATATCACATATATAGAAAATTATTTTGAGATAATAGAGTCCATTTTTTAATTCTACATGTCTAAAAATGGTTAGTGTGAAGTTTTGGGATTTTTCTAAAATACATGAATTTGTTGTGAATAGTAAAATACAGTAATTTATGGTATAAATACATTTTATGATAAATAATCTATTCCTTGCATCATGGATGATGTAATAACAATTATTTATAACATATATTCACATATTACTATTTTTTTTCTCAAGAAATTAAACTATTTTTTGTCCTGATCAAAATAATAATATAATGAATAAGATATTCAAAAATCACTCCTCTCCTCCACTCTAAAAGCCACTGTCACTCCCTCTTCTCTTCACTCCTCTAAGTCATTAAGCTTCTCAAATTACTACTCAAATAGTTTTCCCTAGTCCCTCCCCACATCTAGTAGCCCTTGGTCTTACCATAAGATCAAAACCCTTTCCCTTAGGGAGGTTATTAATGAGGTTATTTCAAGAGGTAAACCCCTTCCATTCTCATTTGATTTCATTTCCATTTATCTTCTTTTCTTATTCCTTCATAACTTATCCTATCCAATTGATAATTCTAACTCCAATATCATCTATATACTAGAATTATATCGTGTTTATGTAATAACCATTTTCAATATCTTTACTCTCCCTCTTCTATTTTTTAAATGAAATCATCACATGGGAGATGCAAATTTACAACCTTTGTGGACGACTATGGTTCATTCTTAAAATTATTCATAAAATATGTTCATGAATCCATTTTAATGGTTGATACAGATTGAAAAATATATTATATAACCTTTTCCATGTTATGAAACTAACGTATTTACATAATACAAAATGATAAAACAAAATGAGTTTGTTATGATCAATAATCACCCTAATAATCTAAATGGTTATCACTAAATGTATTATCTAATGATTAATAAACATAATATGTGACCAAATTATATATATAACCATTTGAAAAATATTATTATCATGAACAAAATTCTATTCCAATTCTAGAGAATTATACCAATTTTAAATGAACTCCATTATTTATAATCAAGCGAACCGATCATGAAATCAAGGAAACAAATGCTCTCGAATGACGTAAATCAATCATATAACTTAACAATAAGGCCAAAAATGAACTTAATGAAATTATAATAAATCAAATACATTTATATAATGTTGCTAATTATTTAATTTATTTATTTAATTTTATTTTCCAAGAAGTTACGTGCAAGTGCAGGACATATTCAAACATAAGGAAAGGGTTTTCTACCCTAACCTCCATTTTCTTTCAGGTTACTCTTATTATCTAATTACCTCAATAAAATTATTAACTATTCTTATATACACCTCATCAATTCCATTTTATTTTCTATATATGTGCACCAATCATAATTCTTCTTCATTTTATGGAGAGTTATATGTTTTAGAAGGATCTTTCAAAAAAAATTCTCAATTGAAAGGAACTTCTCAAATTCATACCTACTTAAAAATGAACTCTATATTATTTTTTCATCCACAATTATTTTTATAAAAAAGTTATTTTTATTATAAAATATTAAATTAATTCACTTCTAGTTTTATGAAAATATTTTTTCAAAATAACTCTTCTTTTCAATGTAAAAGAGTATTTATCTGAAGAATTACTCAATGATTTTATACAAGCATTTTCATCTATTTCAAAACTCTTGTTGATTATTATGTTTAATTTGGAATGAAATTTTATGATATCATATACCATATTTTATTTAAATATTTATTATTATTTTGATTGTGGATGTTCTATCTTGATACAATTCACCATATTGCCCAGAATGGTTATTATTCATATTTAATGAATGGGTAAAGTTATTTATATTTCATAAGTTAGATTCAATATTAATTTATATGTTTTTTATGTTTATGTTTATACCATACATACTATAAAATAATTGGACTTATTATGGGATGTGTGGGTCCCTCTATATCCCCCCGATTTATCGGTAGGTCTCATGAGAAAAACTAGTTTGGGGTTTTATCTGTTTATGTCTTATCTTGTAACAAGGCCTTGACAGTATGGTTTTGAAGTCTAGAATTATGAATTCCATCATTATGAGATTAGTGTTTGATATTCCATGTGATTATTCATCTAGAAGAACATCAATGGTTATATTTTATTATGGAATTATTTTTTCATCTTTTATTCCTTCCATATTATGCTCAAGTATATTTTTTTAAAGGAATGCTTTTTTAGTTGTTCACATTGTCCAATGTTTATGTTTATAATAACTTTTATATATTAATTAACCTTGCTGAGCATATGATCTCACCCAATTATTATGTTTTTTACCTAGTTATGAAGATGAATATTTTGAATAAGCTTTCTAGGATGAAGTTTATTTCATTTTATATTTTATCATGTTATATTTAATTTTCCCAATGTATTTTGGGTATCATGAATGTAATCCGGTCTTTGAAGATAACTAAACTGATAGACTCTTTTGGGATTTTATTCCTTGTAATAATTCCAATTTAGTAAAATAATTCACCAGCTCTATGATTTTGAGGTTGGTGTGTTACAATTGGTATCAATGTAATTTTAGTAGAAAACATGGAAACTAGATATAGAAGATGTAGATTTGGGAACAAATCCCATAGGTATACTTTGAGGATAAGAATACAAGAACATCATATAGTTTTGGTAAGGAAGATATTATGTATATATTCATAGAAAATACATCCTTATCTGTATAATACAAGTGGACATGTTTCTGACACCGATTTACCTAGGAGTAACAACTCTGACAAGGTGTTTTGTCCTTCACCTAGGGTAACCTAGTACATACAATGGGACTTACTACACACCTCATTTGACACTCCTTGGGGATATTATTATGATAATTCACATCTTCTTTATAAGCCATTATAAATGATTTAAAAGTAAATTTTTCATCAAGGAAACCATGTTTATGATTATGGGATTAGTTATGAATAGGATTTCATTTTATATTAAGTATTCTGCTAGTTTAGATTATGAAATATTATTCATAACCAAATATGGTGTATGCCGTAACTTATAAATGGCACATAGTGGAAGGATTAGAAACACCATGAATGCATGTATCCCATATAGGTATTTCCACCGTATGCAAGATTGTGATGTTGGTTCTGGAGCTGTGACTGGTGTTGAGTAGCTTATAACTATATTGGGATAGCTTAATCAGTTTATGAACAATAACCTTACCTATATGGAGAACCATAAACCAAAATTTTGAGGAGAAATGATAGACCTATTTATGTGACAATATCTTCTATAATTTAATAGGACTACAATCTCATTCGTAGCAGAGCAATTGATAAGTTCATTAGAGAAGATATATCTTTCATTAAAATTAATGAAAGGGAGAAGGCTACCATGGTAGTTTATTATTTATCAGGAGATATTCATCTGTGGTGGTCACAAATGAAAAACACAAAGGAGGAGGAAGATATTGAAAATATCAAATGGAGATATTTTAAGGAATTATTATTAGATAAATACCTTCCTTATGAAAAATGAGAGGATATAGAAAGGCAATTTATAAATCTGAGGCAAAAAAGGACAAGGCTGTTGAAAAGTGTGAAGATAACTTCACAAGGTTGTCAAGTCATTCCACATACTACATATGTAATCCAAAAAAATATTTATGAATTCATAGATGGTTTAAAACCATTCCACTGAAGGGCACTTGTAACACCCTGAGATTTTATGAGATTTATTCTTTTTAATTTCATTCATATCTTTTGTTGTAAACTACTCCAAGATTATCTTGCGCTATACGCAAGACCATATTATCTTGTGTTATACACAACACTATTCTTGGATCGTGTTACACACAATTTCAAGTCTGTTTGATAGTAGTTATTCTACGCAGCATTGAGTGTATATATATATTCAATGAATAAGTGAAATATGGCTGGATTCTGTTATACACAACAACAATGGAGTCTTTCACTAAACAAAACCCTTACTTGGCTTAAATTTCATGCAATTGCAACCTTCCATGATAGTGTGTGTGGTACGCAATACCAAGTTTCACTAAACAAAGATATGGTATTAAAATATTATATAAAATAGCTGTTATGAAGAGTAATACCCACTTTTTTGAACTTTATAAATTTTATCTTTCAAAATGAACCTCATTTTTGGATTCGGAATATCTAAATTAGCCTTGGGTGAATTTATTGTATTTTTTTGAAAACATTCAATTTTTGATGAATAGTGAAAACACTAGGTTACTATGTAAAAAAGGACTTTTTATCTAAATAATTATTTATTTTATTTAAATTTATTTTAGGTAAAAATTGATACATAATATCTATATAAGTTCAATGTAATTCATTGGAATCATTTTTAATAATTTTAGATATATAAATTTTTTTTGAACTTTTCACCGTCTTTTACCCACCTCCTAGGAGAATTTGGAAATTCACATAAAACTTAATTTAACCAATTCTATGAGTGTAATTATGAAAACCCAAGAGACATGGTTAATATCAAGGACTAAAATGTGGTTCAATGAGGTGAAAATAATTTTTGGTGAATAGAAACTTTTTACTTTTATTTACCACGGTTAAAAGTAAATAGGGTAATTAAGGGTAAATGTTATTATTATTACCCTAAAACATTTCATAATTCTATTGGATAATCTTAATTAGACCAAAAACAACCTTAGGAATAAAATATGACCATTTAGGTCCACTTTTATTAGATGAGGACATTTATTATTAATTTATTTAAATAAGGGTTAAAATAGGTAAAATCAAAGTTTAATAACTAAATCATTTCTAATATATGGTTATACATAAGATAAATAAGACTATAAATATTAATTATAAAGCTAAAAATATTTCCTACATAATGGTAATTTATTTATAATTTTTAGAAATTAAATAACTTAATTTATTTATGACACTATAATGATGCAGTAATTATTTTATTAATGAAATATTAACATAATTGATGTTATAAATACCCAAATAAATGTAATTTGAGACTTTTTATGAATTACACTAATTTAATAGGTTAATATGACATGTTAGTATTGATTTAATTTAATTTTTTTCAAACCAATCACACTGTTATGATTTTCACAAAAATCAATTACCAAATAGTGCCAAATTGACATAAAATAGTTTTTAAAACAAATATTATATTATTAATTGTTATTATATTTCTATAAATCTATGGTTTGGCCAAGTTAAATATATCATGATATTTTTATCATTAATGGACCACTTGGGGGTCTCTTGGATGTATATAGTTTGGTTATTAACTATATAATACAAAAACAAAGTGACATGGTAAATGTCAATCTAATTAAATAAGAGTTAAAACTAAATGATAAGGTTAATATAATAACCCAAACCTGTCTAAAATCAATTTTTGAGAGGATTTTGACCCATACCCAATTTATCTTTGAAATAATTCATTTTGAAGCTATTATAAACCGAATATGACTTTATTATAAAATAATATTTTGAGTTTTTCCAAAGGTGCCCCTCTCCTACCTTATAAAAAGGGCACCCCTTCCCCTTCTCTTCACACCCTTTTGAGCCTTGAAGCTCGGCCAACCCCTGCCCATTTCTCTTCTCCACTTCCCTAGAAACATTCTGTAGTTTTTGGTATTCTCAAAAGAAAAACTCTACTTCCTTAAGAGGATGCTTAAAGGAGGTGCGTCGAAGAAGATGTAATCTCTTTTTCCGATTTTCTCAAGTTTCTTTCTTCTTCTAATTATTATTCTTTAGTTGTCTCATTATAAAGTAATAACATAATTATTACTTATATACTTATATGTTATTATAAATATGAAGCATCCCTATTTCACCTTCTTATCCACCCTACGGAAATTGAAATGACCGCGCGTGCGTACGTACGGAATACCATTTCCACGACATGGTGTAATATGTTTTCAACCGCCACCTTACTTGGATGGGTATAATGGTGTAAATAAATAACTGTATATGACTATTTTAAAGTGATATTGATTCTAAAATATTGTACATATACTTAAATATAATTCCATGATCATGGGAATGATATCATCGCTCGTGCGTACGTACTGACTACCGTCTCCACGACGTGATGAGATTCATTCTCCATGTTAACCATTAATAAATGATTATAAAGTATATAAAATGAATAATAATGAAATTTATGACATAATTATGATACTAGATTTAGGTATATATATATTTATGTCATCGACTTATTTCTATTTAATTCAATATAGAAACGAAAATAGCATTCAAGGATACATTCGGCCTACCGTCTCCATGAACGGTGTATTTCATTCCATTTATAGATCTATCTTATATATGTATATGTTGAATATATATTATACATAAATCATGTTTTACATTCTGTAATTATGTAAATCAGGATATAAGTAATAATATCTAGACCGACAAGTCAAAACTCCTATGATAAATGAAACGATTTTACCCAAAACAGTGCTTTAACATGAAATTTACAAAAGAACGGTTAATATAAAGTCATAAGTGAACCATATATGATATCATAACAATGAGTATGATTATGTAATAAGTAAATGAAATTATTTAAATCATTATACAGGAGGTTCGGAAACATACGAAGCATATCGGACAAAAGGTAAGGGATAACCTTTCCAATCTCGTTCGTATCCGAGATTGTTTATTCGTAAGTATTTACTTGGGTTACTATTATCATCCATGTCCATGTTTTACAAATTTTTTTTATATATTTATAAATTCCTTTTTACCCATTTTTAAATTTTACCATGTGTTATGGAAGGAATATTTATTTTGTTTACCATACAATGAACTTTTTGACTTTTCTGACAAAAGTACGAGGAGAATGTTTTTTTAACATATACGACATGAATGGATTTTTACGAATTCATATAACCTAATTTTCAAGAAGCATCCTCTAAATGTTTTAATGGTTATTTTCAATAAAATCTTTTTCTTTTAAAATTATCGGGCATATTGTGAAAATAAAATGATTTTTAAGAAGAAAGGATATTTTCCTCAATAATTCTTTTCAAGTGTTTTATCAAAACCATTTTCCATATAAGATGACATTATTTCATATGTGTATGTTTCAAGTATAATATCTTTATGATTTACATGGTATCACTTTTCATATGATGAAATGATAGCCATTTGTTTTATATGGATTATGTTATAATGGGATGATGTTTCTAAAACCCATTTTATACATTGGGTAATGATGAATGATTTATGTTCATGTTGTGGTACAAGTAAAAATGATTTAATTATGAGAGGGGCGAGCCCTATATCTCCCTCCAATGCATTGGGTAAAGATTTCTATCTCATGAGATAGACATGGATGGAATGGTGAGTTAATCTGGTTCAGTGATACAGGACTAGAACGAGGAGTGAACTCGATTCAGAAAGGGACTTTGTCCACTAAGATGGTCTTGGTAGCAATGCCTTGGCTCTTATGGAAATCATAACAAGTGATGAATTGTTTCCACAATTACATGATTTATTCCCATGCTATTTTGTCAAGATTGATGATCCATTATGATACATGCCTTACGTACTTCCAAGATTTATGTCTTTGCTCAAGATTTTGATGTTTAAACATTATGTTCTTGTTTTTAAGATCAAATGCATATGGTTTGTTTTGTCATCTCCATGATTACCCTTACTGAGAATTTTATCTCACCATTTATATGTTTTATTTTCCCCATGATTTCATGAAAGGTTTTCGGTAAGAAAAAAAAGGAGAAGATCTTTATGGGAGATGTTGAAGATCTTTCAACATGATTAGAATATTACGTTCTGAGTTTCCAAAGACACTAAACTATTACAGTCCTTTAGTGTCTATTTTTGATATGTATTATGTATTCTCCAAAAGTAATGAAATGCCTATGTATGTCAAGCTTTGGGACTCTACAGTTGGTATCAGAGGAAATGATTTGTTAACATTTGGAAACTAGGATGCGAAAACTTTATTGATATCCCTAGAAATATTTCTAACGTATGTCTAGGGATGACCGTGAGGTTAAGTACACATATAGATCAGAGTCCTAGAATTATGTTGATGATCATGAATAACCTAGGGTGAACCTAAGGTTTCATGGATTAAAGAATTTTTGATAATTTAGACATCCCATAAGTGACTTTATATGATTATGTGGTTCCTCGTTATTTTAACTGTTTCTTACACTATGGTTTCACATCTTAGTTAATGGAGGGAAAGAGAAGGAATTCAGTTAACATTGATTCCAATGGACAAATTGGTGACTATGATCAATGAAATTACGTAACTCCTGGAGAGGAAGATATTGTGATTATGCAGAATCAGTCATCTCGATATATGATTAACAAGGTGATCTTTAGTTGTATTCCTAAGTCATAAAACAAGAGGAAGATGGAATTTTATACATGCTCTATACTGAGGAGCATAGATAATGGAAGATTTAGATTTCTAAAGAAGGGAATAAGAACCTTTAAGAATAACTAAAATGTCAGGACCCGTCCTCAGGGCCCGTGCCGTGACTACCCCAAGCCCGCCTTCCATAGGCCAGTGGTTGGCGACTAGCACCAAGGCGTAAATCCTGGTAAAAGGGAAGGCATTGCCTTTGTAAAGTAAACAAGAACCACAGAGTAAGCAAGCGGAAATGTAAACACTAAGTAAAAACAGAGTACAACTGAAAGTGTGGAAAAGTAAATGGGCCAGTATACAAACCAAAACTGAAAGTAAAGTACACCTCGAAAGGGAAAATAGCAACTGTAAAGTAAAAGCTGCCACACCGAGCTGTCCACTGGAAATCCCACCTGAATGGTGGGTACAGATAGCTTCACTGCTCCTGAGGTCCCGCCGTCCGTTCCGAGTACGTCCCGCCCAGTGGTCCACCTCCACGTACCGTCCTGCTCTACAAGCCTCAACCACGATCAACACTGTCTGTCGTCTGCAACCAACACAACGTAGTGCGGGCATAGCCCGTGCAGGGGTGAGTATAAGCTACTCAGTAGGGACCCCGAGACCCCTGAAGGTCTCCAAAAATCCACACAAGATAAACCACAAAGGAAAGATACAATCACGAAGTAACAACCGACACTTCTTAGGTATATGCCTATACATATACCTAAGTCATCAATTCCAATACGCTCCAACCTTCGAGCCCAAGAACAACTCAGTTCACACAGGAAAGTATACGTATTCCACACTGGAAAGCAAACGAAATCCACACATGATAGCACAACAAAATACACATAGGAAAGTAACAGGATTTAGCTCACACAGGTATACTTCTTCGATAGACAATAGAGATGATCACTGATCCATCTAAGTCGTCAGACCAACAAAGGATCGATAGGTACTAACCCCCGCAAAGACCCACACAGGATCAGACCCACACATGATCTGTAGACGCTGGTTCACACAGGACCGTTGAGTGCATACCCACACAGGATCAGACCCACACAGGATCGGTAGCACTGATCCACACAGGATCGCTGAGTGCTGTAGTCGTCGTCGTCGAATCCACTGAGGATCTCTGTACAGTCGTCGTCACAGTCACAGTAGCAGTCGCAGCCAGCTTTAGGGTTCCCGCACACAGCAAGCTCGTTCGGGAGGGTCCGCTCCATGAGCCGAGAGGATGATACATAAACTGTCACAAAGTCCAGTGTTGATGTATCCAAAAGTTCCGTATCGTTAACAGGAACTCAACGCAACAGACGGCCCGTCAATCGGACGCCCGGTCTGAGAGTTATTGGCTTTTTCGTCCCAGGGGCCTGGTTGGTTTTTAAGAGAAAACCAACCCGACCATACTCCACCTGCATCCAAACCATGGGCGGAGTATGCCAAAAGATCCGTCTCACTAAGAGGAACTCATCAAAGCTGACGGCACATCAATCGGACGTCCGTAGCTCAAGAAATGAGCGTTTCCGCTCCGAGGGCCCGGTTGGTTTCGTGTACGAACCAACCTGGCTGAACTCAAAGTAATCCGAAACCTTGAGTGTGATATACCGAAACGACCATACCGATCCAAGGATCACATCTCCACTGACGGCGCATCTTTTGGATGTCCGTAGCCCGAGTTATGGGCATTTGAATCCAAACCGCTCGGTAACGGGTGTTTCGGGCCCGGGCAGTCCCGGCCCGAGAGCCCCCGGTAGGCCCAAACCAGGGCGACCCGCCCCGGACAGGGTCGGCCCGGCCAGGCACACTTCCAGCTCGGCCGAAGGCCAAGCTGATTGAAAAACGGGGGGGCCGCCTGCCCCCCTTTGTGAAACCGGCCCCTCTCATTATGGGGGGCCATTTATTTGCTGGCCAGGTGATTAATTCCCCCCAGTTTGCCTCCCTTCTAGCCGGCCCGACCTGGCCGGCCGGTTCTTCCTCAACGGGACCGGCAAAGGCCGGTCCCCCTTCCGGCTTCCGACACCGGAGGCTCGGCTGGCCGCCAGTCTTCTCGTTCCACTGCGGCCCGGAACTGACCGCGGCCTTCGTCGTCTGGCCCGGTGCGACGGCACCGCGCCCCTCCGCCTCGGCCCCGCTCCAGCCGCGGCGCCTTTGGTTTCCTTCTACACGGCACGACGGCGCAGCGTAATAATTGTCGTGTGATTACCGCGTGGTGCGACGACACCACGCCATCTCGTTCCATCTGCAAGAAACAATCAAGAACAAAGGAGGGGGGGTTCGACCGTGTTTGTGCGGTCTGACCACCCTCTCGTTAACGATAACATTTAATCGTTTATCCTCGATGTTCTTCATGCTAGAACCAAGAAAATAATTAATTAGATAAAACAACAAAAAACCCCTACCTCAGGTTCAATTGCAGAGCACGTCAACAAACCACGGAAGACAAGCGTCGCGGTGGTCGCGCGTCGCGGAAACCAAACGTCGTTTCCGTTGACGTCGAGGTGCGTCTGAAGAGGTCCGTCGCTGGAGAAGCTTCGTAAGCTGACAGAGAAAGTCCGAGGAGGAAACGGTGTCTCCTTTCGTTGACACAGGAAGAAGATCGAAGATGTGGCGTCGTCAATCTTCAGAAACACACAGGCTACGAAGAAGTGAAGCGGCGTTCTTCGTCGGAGCTTAAGTGTTCTTCGTGTTCTTCGTCAAGGTTGAAGAAGATGGAGAGAACATCCCAAATCCTCTCAAGGTGGAAAAGGATACCAACCTAAATAAAATAATCTTAAATCTTATTTTATTTACACAATTAAACAACTTGAATTTCAAATGTTTGAAATTAAACAACTCAACTCATTTAATTAAACAAGTTGTCAAGATTAATTAAAAAGGAGTTATAGGGAGTTTAAAGGGAAGATGAAGTGTTTGGGTTCGTGTGGGCCCCACCAAACTTAGTCCTCTCAAGGGAGGTTAAGTGGATGTGGTTCCCACCCTTAACTCCCTTTGGGAGGTTATAACCAACTTGGATAAAAATAAAATGTGTTTCCACATTTTATTTAACGTCATTTTAAATTCCGAAAAACTAACTCTCAACCCGCATAAAACGCAACCTCGGAAAAGATCTCCTTAAGAAAATATTGGCTCTGCGAGTTCATCTGTCCCCTCAGAATTTGATTTCGGGAACGGTTCAAAAGTTAGAAATTCCCGCTCTTTCATTCACTGAACGTACCCGAGCCAAACTTCAGAAATTGATTCCGGGCACTCCAGGCCTCGGAATCTGGTGCCGTCAAAAACCACGCTCTTGTAAAATTCTAAAAAAAATTAAGAAAAAATTTCCATTGATTTTTATGGGTCTTTACATTACTCCCACCTCTGGGATTTACGTCCCTGTAAAGATACATCAAAACTAGGGAAACAAAAGAGGGTACTGAGCACCCATCTGAGCCTCCCACTACCAAGTGATCTCCTAGAGATTCTCGTGCTGCCATCTGATGCGCACTAGAGAAATCGACCGTCCACGTAGGACCCGCTCCTGTCGATCCTCGATCTCCACTAGGACCTCCGTAAATGACGCCCCATCGTCAACGTCAAGCTCCCCATGGTCAATGATGTGCGTCGGGTCGTGCACGTATCTCCTCAGCTGAGATATGTGGAAGACGTCGTGCACCCGGTGCAACTGAGGTGGTAGAGCCATGCGATAAGCCACCTCGCCAATCTTGCTGAGGACCTGGAAGGGTCCGATGAAGCGCGGAGATAACTTGCCACCCTGGAAAAATATCCGTATACCACGTCGAGGTGAGACACGCAAGAAGACGTGGTCACCATCCTCAAACTCTAGTGGCCTCCACCTTCTATCAGCGTATGACTTCTGCCGGCTCTGAGTTACCCTCATCTGCTCCTGGATGACCTAGACCTTCTCTGTCGTGGCCTGGACTATCTCCGGTCCCATAAGTGCTGACTCCCCAAGGTCTGTCTAGCACAAAGGAGATCTTCAAGGTCGGTCGTACAACGCCTCGTACGGTGCCATCCCGATGGTGGAGTGGTAGCTGTTGATGTACGCAAACTCCACCAAGGGTATGTGGTCCTCCCAGTTACGACCAAAGTTGAGGACACATGCACGGAGCATGTCCTCAAGAGTCTGAATGGTCCTCTCCGTCTGACCATCCGTCTGAGGGTGAATGGCTGTGCTCAGACGTAGCAGCATCCCGAACGCCTCCTACAATCCCTTTCAAATCCGGGAAGTAAAGCGAGCATCTCGATCGGAGACGATAGATAATGGAACACCATGAAGCCGTACAATCTATTGAACGTAGAGACATCCCAAGATCTCCACTGAGCCCTTCTCTCTGATATGTAAAAATTGTGCAGACTTGGTGAGTCGGTCGACAATCCCCCAGATGGAGTCGTGACCTCTGGAAGTGCATGGAAGTCCAGTCACAAAGTCCATAGATATCCCGTCCCACTTCCACTCTGGGACCTCCAAGGGCTGTACCAAGCCTGCTGGTACCTGGTGCTCAGCCTTTACCTACTGGCAGGTGATTCATCGAGAAACGAACTCTGCTACAGCCTTCTTCATGCCTGGCCACCAGTGCTGTTGTCTGAGATCCTGGTACATCTTCGCCACACCGGGATATACCGCCAATGGATAAGTGTGAAACTCTCTCAGCACCTCCTCCTGTAAAGCGACTGGTACCATGGTATGTCCTCTGAAAAGGATGTCGTGCTCTGCTCCAAAGGAGAAACCATCAGGTGCCTGTCCTGAGGATATCTATGCACGCCACGTCTCACAGTCAGTGTCTCCTCGTTGTGCCTCTCTGAACCGCTGTAGAAGTGGAGGAGTGACTATGAGAGACTGAAGGAAGGCTTCTTTATCTCTATCCACGAAGGATATCTACAAAGAGGCTAACTGATCTGTCGCCTCCTCATGTAGCTGTATGCCCGTCCTCCTTCTGAGAGCATCGGACACTACGTTCCCCTTCCTAGGAGTATAGACCTTCTCAAAGTCATAGTCCTGGAGGAACTCGAGCCATCGCCGCTGTCTCAGGTTCAGGTCCTTCTGAGAGAAGATGTACTTGAGACTCTAGTGGTCATAAAAGACTGTAAAGTGCTCGCCCATCAGATAGTGCCGCCATGTCTTCAGAGCGAAGACCACTGCTGCTAACTGCAGGTCATGGGTAGCGTATTTCTGCTCATGCAGCCTCAACTGACATGATCCATAGGCAATCACTACCCGCTCCTGCATCAGGACACATCTGAGTCTGGTCCCTGATGCATCGCAGTAAACTACGTACCTTACTCCCTCTTCAGGCAACCTCAAGATAGGTGCGCTGGTCAATCTCTGTCTCAGCTCCTGGAAGCTCTACTGACATCTGTCTGACCACAAGAAGGGTTTCCCCTTCTTCATCAAAGATGAGAGTGGTGCCACAACCCTAGAGAAGTCTGGCACGAATCTCCGATAGTATCCGGCTAGTCCCAAGAAACACCGAACCTTCATCACACTTCTGGGTGGATCCCAAGCTAACACTGCCTCGATCGTCGCAGGATCCACTGCAACTCCCACCTCAAAGATGATGTTTCCCAAGAAGTGGACCTCATGTATCCAGAACTAGCACTTCGAGAGCATACAATAAATCTGGTGCTCTCGGAGTGTGTCTAGTACAACCCAGAAGTTGTAGGCATGCTCCTCCTCAGTCATCGAGTAAATCAGAATGTCGTCAATGAATACCATGACAAATCAATCGAGGTATGGCTAAAAGATCCTGTTCATGAGGGCCATGAACACTGCTGGATCATTGGTTACGCCAAATGGCATAACCAAGAACTCATAGTGGCCATACCAACATCTGAAGTTCATCTTATGCACGTCCTCGTCTCTAACTCTGAGCTGATGATAGCCTGACCTGAGGTCTATCTTCGACAACCACCATGCTCCCTTGAGCTGATCAAATAGGTCATCAATCCTCGGTAAAGGATACTTGTTCCTCACTGTCACCTGGATCAGGCGACGATATTCAACACAGAGTCACAATCTCCCTTCCGCCTTCTTGGCGAACAAAATCGGGGAAGCCCAGGGTGAAACACTGGGTCGGATGAACCCCTTGCCCTGCAAGTCCTCCAACTGTACCCATAGCTCCCGAAGCTCAGTGGGGGCCATCTGATACACTGGGGTCGATATCGGGGCTGTCCCAGGGTAAAATAATATATAAAGTCTACCTCTCTGCGAGGAGGTATCCCTAGAACGTCGTCGGGGAAAACGTATGCAAACTGATCCACCACTACAGGAAAACCAGGACTCCGCATGTTATCTACTCCTAGGATGAGGCTAGCCAACTGATGAGTGATGGGATGTCTTCTCCTCCGCAGAAGTCCATCCTGTGCTGCTAAGGCTCCCTTATCCCCGGTGAAGGTGAACCTGCTCTGATCGGTGCGTACACATCGCACCGTGCGCCTAAAATAGCCAATCTGGGCATGAACCATAGATAAACAATCCATGCCCAAGATGACGTCGTAAGGCCTCGACGCTGATACAAGAAGATCCCAGCCGAAGCTCTCGCCTCCTAGAGTAAGCTCACACTGCCGGCACCAGTGCGTAATCGTCGATTCTGCTCCCGAAGGAGTCTCTAGCCATAATGATCGAGCCAACGGCTCTATCAGAATCTCCGAGCTCCGAACAAGGGCATCGACTATGAAAGAGTGACTCGCTCATGTGTCTATAAGTACTGCATCAAGGGTGGAATAAACACAGATAGTACTTTGAACCATCTCTGGAACTCCGTGGTCATAGGCCTCTGCTGCCTAGAGCTGTGCGTGTCTCTACCCACCAGCTCCCTGTGGTCAGGGTGGACCTCCTGGTGTTGGTGGTGGCAGAGCCTCAAAGTGTCGCCCACCACCAACTGCTCGGCTAGCTCCTCTGCCTCGTCCGCCTCCTCCCTGTGGACCGCCAAGGGTGACCCTCTGCCTCTGCCTCGGCGGTCCTTCAACCGTCTGCTGCTCCTCGGCAAGGCGGGTCGGGCAGTCACGATCCATGTTGCCCTGCCCACCGCACGAGTAGCACTGTCTGCCTCTCGAAAGACTGGCTCCGCACTGTGTGCCCCGCACTGCTGAGCCAGTGTCCTGAGGTCGTCTTCCTGAGGGTCTGGTCTGCCTGGACCCCTGAGACATCCGTCGACTGCCTGCTGCAGAAGACTGTAACGCATGCCACCCTGCGGTGGGTCTCGGCACTGGTGTAGACTCAGCAAGGAAGCTCTTGATCAAAAGGGCCCGCTCCAGTACTCCCGTCTGAGTCGGAATGCTGAGGGAGATCAGCGATGCTCTGATTTTGTGTCTCAAACCCTGCTCAATGGTCCGGGCCCAGAAGAATGGGTCCCGTACCATGTCAGTCGAGTAGCGCGAGAGATCGGTAAATCTTGCCGAGTACTGTGCGACCATCATGCTGCCCTGCCGTAGCTGAAGAAGCTCCTGAATGCGCACCGCACGGAGGGTGGCTGGGACAAACTCCGAGTGGAAGAGGCTCTCAATGTCTGTCCAAAGTAGAGATGCCTCATCGTGCACCTGGAGCATCAAGCTCCACCATCGGCACGATGCTGTGTGCAGTAGGCTCGCAGCGAGGATCACCATGAGGTATGCTGGTGTCCTCACTAGTCAAAAAACTCGTACCACTGCTTCCAGCCAGTCCTCGGCTGCGTGGGGGTCCGTCTCCCCACGAATCCTGGGCGATCACTGGCGCTGAAACTCATGCAGTGCGCTGAGGTGATGTGCATCGTCAGCGGATGGTGCTGGAAGTATCGGGGGCTCGGTGGGTAGTGCTACCGCCGGTGCCACAGCTGACAAAGGGCACTGCACCGAGCCCTCGTCACTCGGTGGGCTGTCATCACACTCGACTCTCAGAACCCTAGCTGTCTGCCGTCGTGGGGCCATCCTGAAAATGAAACAGGTGCGCCATGGTCAGAACAGTATACCTGGTGAGCTGATATAAAGTAATCATAATGAAAACTTTGAAACACACACGCAATCAATGTTTTCAGGCATTAAGTCGGAAATCAGAATTCAGGGTCCTGGTGTATGGATACGTCGGCCGCTGCACCAACACTGGACTCCCCGGACTGATAACCACACTCAATACGCTAATCATTATTGCTTCACATAGAAAAGATCATAGTTCACGGTAGAACCGAACTCCTTTGATACCAATTTGTCCCGACCCGTCATCGGGGCCCATGTCGTGACTACCCCAAGCCCGCCTTCCATAGGCCAGGGGCAGGCGACTAGAACCAAGGCGTAAATCCTGGTAAAAAGGAAGGCATTGCCTTAGTAAAGTAAACAAGCACCACAGAGTAAGAAAGCAGAAAGGTAAACACTAAGTAAAAACAGAGTACAACTGAAAGTGCGGAAAAGTAAATGGGCCAGTATACAAACCCAAACTGAAAGTAAAGTACAACTCGAAAGGGAAAACAACAACTGTAAAGTAAAAGCCGCTACACCGAGTAGTCCACTGGAAATCCCACCTGAAGGGTGGGTGCAGATAGCTTCACTGCTCCTCGGGTCCCGCCGTCCGCTCCGAGTACGTCCCACCCAGTGGTCCACCTCCTGGTACCGTCCTGCTCTGCAAGCCTCATCCACGATCAACGATGTCCGTCGTCTGCAACAAACACAACGTAGTGCGGGCATATCCCATGCAGGTGTGAGTATAAGCTACTCAGTAGGGACCCAGAGACCTCCGAAGGTCTCCCAAAATCCACAAAGGATAAACCACAATGGAAATATACAATCACAAAGTAACAACCGACACTGTTTAGGTATATGCCCATACATATACCTAAGTCATGACTTCCAATATGCTCCAACCTCCGAGCCCAAGTACAACTCAGTCCACACAGGAAAGTATACGTATTCAACACAGGAAAGAAAACAAAATCCACACAGGATAGCACAACACAATCCACACAAGAAAGCAACAGAATTCAGCTCATACAGGTATACTTCTACGGTAGATGATAGAGATGATCACTAATCCATCTAATTCGTCGGACCCACAAAGGATCGATAGGTACTAACCCCCGCAAAGACCCACACAGGATCCGACCCACACAGGATCTGTAGGCGCAGGTTCACACAGGACCGCTGAGCGCAGACCCACACAGGATCGGACCCACACAGGATCGGTAGCACTGATCCACACAGGATCGCTGAGTGCTGCAGTTGTCGTCGTCGAATCCACTGAGGATCTCTGCACAGTCGTCGTCACAGTCACAGTAGCAGTCGCAGCCAGCTCTCAGGTTCCCGCACACAGCAAGCCCGTTCGGGAGGGTCCGCTCCATGAGCCGAGAGGCTAATACATCAACAGTCACGAAGTCCAAAGTTGATGTATCCAAAAGATCCGTATCGTCAACATGAACTCAACGCAACAGACGGTGCGTCAATCGGACGCCCGGTCTGAGAGTTATTGGCTTTTTCATCCCAGGGGCCCGGTTGGTTTTTAAGGCAAAACCAACCCGACCATACACCACCTGCATCCAAACCTCGGGCGTAGTATGCCAAAAGATCCATCTCAATAAGAGGAACTCAACAAAGCTGACAGCACGTCAATCGGACGTCCGTAGCTCAAGATATGAGCGTTTCCGCTCCGTGGGCCCGGTTGGTTTCGTGTACAAGCAAACTCGACTGAACTCAAAGTAATCCAAAACCTTGAGTGCGATATACTGAAACGACAGTCTCGATCCAAGGATCGCATCGCCGATGACGGTGCGTTGTTTGAAAGTCTATATCCCGAGTTATGGGCATTTGAATCCAAACCGCTCGGTAACGGGGGTTTCGGGCCCGGGCCATCCCGGCCCAAGACCCCCCGGTAGGCCCGAACCGGGTCGACACGCCCCGGCCCGGCCCAGCGCGGCGCGGGCCGGCCTGACCCGGACCGACGCGGCCCATCCCGGTGCGGCGCGGCCCGACCCGGCCCGTCCCGGCGCGGACCGGCCTGGCCTGGCGGACCTGCCCGGCGCGCCGGTTCGGCGCAAGGCATCGCACTGGGTGCGCTTCCAGCTCGGCCGAAGGCCGAGCTGATTGAAAAATGGGGGGGGGGGGGGGCTGCCCCCCTTTATGAAACCGGCCCCACTAATTATGGGGGGCCGTTTATTTGCTGGACGGGGGATTAATTCCCCCCGGTTTGCCTCCCTTCCGGCCCGCCCGACCTGGCCGGCCGGTTCTTCCTCAACAGGACCGGCAAAGGCCGGTCCCCCTTGTTGCTTCCGACACCGGCGGCCCGGCTGGCCGCTGGTCTTCTCGTTCCGCCGCGGCCCGGAACTGGCCACGACCTTCGTCGTCCGGCGTGGTGCGACGACACCGCGCCCCTCCTCCGCGGCCCCGCTCCGGCCGCGGCGCCTTCGGTTTCCTTCGACGCGGCGCGACGACATCGCGTCCATGAAATTATTTCCACGGCACAGCATGACGGCGCCGCGCAATAGTTGTCGTGTGATTCCCGCGTGGTGCGACGGCACCACGCCATCTCCTTCCATCCGCAAGAAACAATCAAGAACAAAGGAGGGGGGGTTCGGCCGTGTTTGTGCGGTCTGACCCCCCTCTCGTTAACTATATCATTTAATCGTTTATCCTCGAAGTTCATCAAGCTAGAACCAAGAATGGAATTAATTAAAAAAAAAACAAACCCATACCTCGGTTTCAAGTGAGGAGCACGTCAACAAACCGCAGAAGACAAGCGTCACAGAGGTCGGGTGTCGCGGAAACCGAAGGTCGTTTCTGTTGACGTCGAGGTGCATCCGAAGAGGTACGTCGCTGGAGAAGCTTCGTAAGCTGTGGGAGAAAGTCCGAGGAGGAAACGACATCTCCTTTCGTTGACACAAGAAGAAGATCGAAGATGCGGCATCGTCGATCTTCGGAAACACACCAGCTACGAAGAAGAGAAGTGTCGTTCTTCGTCAGAGCTTAAGTGTTCTTCATGTTCTTCATCAAGGTTGAAGAATATGGAGAGAACTTCCCAAATCCTCTCAAGGTGGCAAAGGATACCAACCAAAATAAAATAATCATAAGGATTATTTTATTTACACAATTAAACAACTTTAATTTCAAATGTTTGAAATTAAACAACTCAACTCATTTAATTATACATGTTGTCAAGATTAATTAAATAGTAGTTATAGGGAGTTTAAAGGGAAGATGAAGTGTTAGGGTTTGTGTGGCTCCCAACACACTTAATCCTCTCAAGGGAGGTTAAGTGGATGTGGGTCCCACCCCTAACTCCTTTTGGGAGGTTATAACCAACTTCGATAAAAATAAAATGTGTTTTCACATTTTATTTAACTTAATTTTAAATTCCCAAAAACTAACTCTCAACCCGCATAAAACGCAACCTCGGAAAAGGTCTCCTTAAGCGAATATCGGCGCTGCGAGTTCATCGGTGCCCTCAGAATTTGATTCAGGGCACCAGTTCAAAAGTTATAAATTCCCACTCGTTCATTCACTGAACTTACCCGAGCCAAACTTCGGAAATTGATTCTGGGCACTCCGGGCCTCGGAATCAGGTGCCGTCAGAAACCGCACTCTTGTAAAATTCTAAAGAAAATTAAGAAAAAATTTCCCTTTATTTTTACGGGTCTTAACATAAAATAGAGGGAAAGATGTTATCTATGTGGAGAAAAGGGTCATATAGTGATAGACTATTATGGAGTCCAATGTCTTATCTGTGGAGAACATGGGCATTACCCAACTCAATTCCCTGACCAAATATTTTACTTCTAAATCGAGGAAGGACCTATTAACAACCAATAATCGAATAGGATGGATTGAAGGGCTTATGTATTGGAATTCAATAATAATGTTGTTGAGGTACTTTTATAGTATATTGAAATATCTGTATATTGGTCCATTGTGGTTTTCTATAAGAATATGGTACAGTTAACCAAGAAAAGTGATTCAAATATTTTGGAAAGCAGATGATATGCGCATAATGAAGGGATAAGGACAAAATAAATTGTTTGATAGTATTAATGATCTCATGATTGATATATGGACTAAGTGATATCATTGTTTGAGTATATCGAATTTATGGAATTTTGTTATGTGGAAAGAGTTAACTTTTGACAGCACTCATGTTTTCACTAAGGATCTATGGTAATTCATGTTTTAATATAATACATGATTAAGATATTGACATGTTTGGAATGTGACCAACAAGATATATCATATGGTATATGGGGCATAAATGATGGAATTCACGTGCTTGTTATGTGACATGTCACGTAATCATTTTCATTATACTATGGTACTGGACAGATGTATTTTAGATAATCCAAAAGAATAGAATAGATTATGTTGGACATCAGATAGTATTTTTTAAGGCTAGAACTTTTTGTTATAATAGTATGGTTTTAGAAAATGGATAACCTGCAGCACCGGCGGCTCCTGTCGCATCGGACAAGGCTGTGAGAATAAAACACACAATCGAAGTGCAACATGCCATTATCGCCTACCACTGGCCTACAGGAAGTCTCTGGTTAGTAGAAACTAGTTTTATTTTATTAAGCAGGATGATAGATGAATTATAAGTCCATTTTAGAAACATATCCGATTAATCTCACCATAGATGGACTTATGTATATAAATTTTTTCTAACCCTATGTTTGAGAAAAATGGAATGACCTATCATTCTATCGCATGATCTGCTAACACTTCATGAAAGACAAATTCAACATCATTTCATTAAGAGATGAAGTGGAAATTGTTTGAGGAACGAGCAACATTGATATTGTACCAAAATAAAGTAAGTATTTCTTTTAATTAAAAAATTATTCAACATTAGGTAAATGATCTTGAAAACCAAAAATATTGCCTAGTGCTCTCATATCTGATGAATCAGATGACACCTTAGATCATCACAATTTTATGGCTTTGTGACTGATGGATTTTTCATAGCCATGTTCTCTACCACTCTCCATCAGAACTTGATGGTTAGATTTCTCTTCCATATCCATATTTTCACCTATGATCTCCTATGTGGGAACCCAAGTGATGAGTTACTTCGGGTATCCGTTTTGCTTCTAACGTTCATTTTTAAAATTATGTTTTAGTATTCATATTTAGGATGAAAGAAACTCTCATGTAATAAACCATTTATAACCCCGATGAATTTTGAGGGCGAAATTCATTTTAAGGGGGTATAATGTAACACCCCGAGATTTTATGAGATTTATTCTTTATAATTACTTTAATATATTCTGTTTTACACAACACCAAGATTATCTTGCGCTATACGCAAGGCTTTATTAGCTTGCAGTATACATAAAACTATTCTTGGACCGTGTTACACACAATTTCAAGTTCGTTTGATAGTAGTTATTCTAGGCAACATTGAGTGTGTATATAGATATATTCAATGTATAAATGAAATATGGTTGGATTCTGTTATAAGCAACAACAAAGGAGTCTTGCACTACATGAAACCTTGACTTGGATTACATTATACGCAATCGCGACCTTCCACGATAGCGTGTGTTGTACACAATATCGAGTTTCACTAAAAAATGATATGCTATTAAAATATTATATAAACAAGCCATTATGAATAGTAATACCCAATTTTTGGATTTTTATAAAGTTTACCTTTCAAAATGGACTTCATTTTTGGATTCAAATTATCAAAATTAGCCTAGGGTGAATTTTTTGTATTTTTCTGAAAATATTCAATTTTTGATTAATAGTGAAAACACTGGGTTACTATTTAAAACCGACTTTTTATTTAAATAATTATTTATTTTATTTAAATTTATTTTAGGTCAAAATTGATACATAATACATATATATGTTAAATTTAATTCATTGTAGTCATTTTATAATAATTTTAGATATATAAATGTTTTATTGAACTTTTCACCGTCTTTTACCCACCTCCTAGGAGAATTTGGAAATTCACAAAAAACATAATTTTACCACTTCCGTGAGTGGAATTTTGAAAACTTGAGAGACACAGTTAATATCAAGGACTAAAATTTGGTTCAATAAGATGAAAATAATTTTTGGTGAATTGGAACTTTTTACATTTATTTACCACCGTTAAAAGTAAATAAGGTAACTGAGGGTAAAAATAATAATATTATTACCCTAACACATGTCTTAATTCTATTGGATAAGTGTAATTCGACCAAAAACAACTTTAGGAATAAAATATTACCATTGAGGTCCACTTGGATTAGATTAGGACATTTATTATTAATTTATTTAACGAAGGGTTAAAATAGTTAAAATCTAAGTTTAATAACTAAATCATTTGTAATATAGTGTTATACATAAGATAAATTTGACTATAAATATTCGTTAGAAATATAAAAAGATTTCCTACATAATGGTATTTTATTTATAATTTTTATACATTAAATAAGTGAATTTATTTATGAATAATAATGGTGCAGTAATTATCTTATTAAAGAAATATTAACATAATTGATGTTATAAATAACCAAATAAATGTAATTTGAGACTTTTTATGAATTCAACTAATTTTATAAGTTAATATGAAATGTTTGTATAGATTTAATTACCTTTTTTTGAACTAATCATGCTGTTATGATTTTCACAAAAATAAATTACCAAATAGTGTCAAAATTGACATAAAATAGTTTTTGAAACAAATATTATATTATTAATTGTTATTATATTCCTAAAAATCTAAGGTTATGCCAATATACTTATATCATGATAGGTGTATAATTAATGGACCACTTGGGGGTATCTTGGATTTATTATGTAAGTTTATTAACTATATAATAAAAAAATACAAAGTGACATGGTAAATGTCAATCTAATTAACTAAGAGTTAAAACTAAAAGATTAAGTTAATATAATGACCCAAACCTGTATAAAATCTATTGTTTGAGAGTATTTCGACCCATCCCCACTTTATCTTAATAATAAATCATTTTGGAGATATTATAAACCGAATATGACTTTATTATAAAAGAATATTTTGAGTTTTTCCAATGGTGCCCCTCTCATCCCTTATAAAAAGGGCACCCCTTCCCTCTTCTCGTCACACCCTTTTGAGCCTTGAAGATCGGCAAACCCCTGCCCATTTCTCTTATCCACTTCTCTAGCAACATTTTTGAGATTCTGGTCTTCTAAAAAGACCAACTCTACTTCCTTAAGAGGAATCTTAAAGGAGGTTCTTAAAAGAAGAGGTAATCTCTTCTTCCGATTTTCTCAAGTTTCATTCTTCTTATAATTATTATTCTTTAGTTCTATCATTATAAAGTAATAACATAATTAATAATTATATACTGATATGTTATTATACATAATAAAAAACCCTATTTCACCTTCTATCCATCCTATAGAAAAAGAAATCACTGTGCGTGCGTACGTATAGAATACTATCTCCACATCATGGTGTAATCTGTTTTAGACCACCACCTTACTTGGATGGGTATAATGGTGTAAATAAATAAATAAATATGATTATTATAAAGTGTTATTTATTCTGAAATATTATACATACAGTTCAATACAATTCCACGATCATGGGAATGATATCATCGCTCGTGCGTACGTACGGACTAACGTCTCCATGATACGATGAGATTAATTCTCCATGTTAACCATTCATGAATGATTATAAAGTATATATAATTAATAATAATGAAATATATGACATAATAATGATACTATATTTATGTATATATATATTTATGTAATCTACATAATTCCATTCAATTCAATAAGGAAACTAAAACATCGTTCATGCGTACGTATGACCTACCGTCTCCATGAATGGTGTATTTCATTCCATTTATCGATCTGCCATATATATTTATATGATGAATATATATTATATATAAATCATGTTTTACATTCTGGAATTATGTAAATTATGATATAAGTAATAATATAAAGAACAACAAGACGAAACTCATACTATAAATGAAACGATTTTACCCAAAACGGTGCTTTAACATGGAATTTACAAAAGAATGGGTAATATAATGTCATAAGTGAACCATATATGATATCATAAAAATGAATATTATTCTGTAATAATTCAAGGAAATTATAAAAATTATTATACAAGAGGTTTGGAATCATACGAAGCATATGAGACACAAAGTAAGGGATTACCTTTCAAATCTCATTCTTATCCAAGATTGTTTATTCATAATTATTTACTGGGGTTACTGTTATCATCCATGTCCATGTTTTATAAAAGTATTTTTATGTATGTTTATATTCCATTTTACCCATTTTTGACTTTTACCACATGTTATGGAAGGAATCTTTCTTTTTTTACGAAACAAATAACTTTTTGACTTTTCCAACAAAAGTACAAGGAGAGTGTTTTTTAACTTGTACGACATGAACATATTTTTACGATTTCATATTGCCTAATTTTTAAGAAGCATCCTCTACAAGTATTAATGGTTATTTTCAATAAAATACCTTTCTTTTAAAATTGTGTGGTATTTTGTGAAAATAAAATGATTTTTAAGAAGAATGGATATTTTCCTCAAGAATTATTTTCAAGTGTTTTATCAAAACCATTTTCCATATAAGATGACATTATTTCATATGTGTATGTTTCAAGTATATTATCTCTATGATTTAGATGGTTTCACTTTTCTTATGATGAAATGATACCCATTTGTTTTATATGTATTATGTTATGATTTGAGGATGATTATGAAACTCATTTTATACGTTGGGTAATGATGAATGATTTATGTTCATGTTGTGGAACAAGTAAGAATGATTTCATTATGAGATGTGTGGGACTTATATCTCCCTCCAATGGATTGGGTAAACATTTATATCTCATGATATAGACATGGCTGGAATGGTAAGTTAATCCGGTTCAGTGATACAGGACTGGAACGAGGAGTGAAATTGATTCAGAAAGGGGCTTTTTTCATTAAGATGGTCTTGGTAGCAATGCCAAGGCTAATATGGAAATCATAACAAGTTTTGAATTTTTTCCACAATTAAATGATTTATTCCCATGCTATTTTATAAAGATTGATGTTCCCTTATGATACATGCCTTACGTACTTCCAAGATTTACGTCTTTGCTCAAGATTTTGATGTTTAAACATTATGATCATGTTGTTAAGTTCAAATGTATATGGTTTGTTTTATTATCTCCATGATTACCCTTACTGAGAATTTGAGCTCACCCTTTATATGTTTTATTTTCCCCAGGATTTCAAGAAAGGTTTTAGGTAAGAAAACCAAAAGGGGAAGATCTTTATGGGAGATGTTTAAGATCTTTCACCATGATTAGTAGATTATGTTCCAAGTTTCCAAAGACACTAAACTATTACGGCCTTTGGTGTCTGTTTTTGTTATGTATTAAGTATTCCGTAAAAGTAATTTAATGTCTATGTACATCATGCTTTTGGGTCTCTACAGAACTAGTCTACCAAATTTTCTCATCATATGAAGATATAGTCTCATGTGCTATCATGACAGAAAAATAATTCTAAGTGGCTTATGACTTAAGGTAATACAAGAGAAGAATATGAAATTTTATCACTTTGGAAAAAGAAATAAGGAAAAGGGGAAGAAGGGATGAATTTATTTTCATTCCTATAATAATTTTTGGAAGAAACACCCCAATTCTTTCCTGAAGGGTATGGGTGTTTACATAAAGTGTGGAGGAAATGACCACCAATCCCATAATTATAGGGGAAATAAATAAGCCACCAATGTTCAAAGTTACAATTGAAATGATATGGGACATTATGAAAATTATTTTCCTAGATGTCAAGGAAAAATTCCCCAGAGAAGGCTAAGGGAGAATGGTTAGGATTATGCAATCAAAACTGCTAAGTTTGAAGTTCTAAATGATATAGTGGTAGGTAATTTAATTATTTCTTAAAAATTGTCTGATACTTTATTTGATTCTGGATAATCACATTTTTTTATATCATCTCAGTTTTTCAAAAAAATTAGGCATTTTCTAATTTGATTTAATAAAGGAGATGTCTGTTAAAACTTCTAAGGTATGTATCATAGTAACAATTATGTATCAATCAGCCCCCCTTATCAATAAAATATGTGCTTTAATTGCTAATCTTTTTATCATAACTATGCTTTAATTTGATATAATTGTTGGTAGGGATTGAATTTCAAATTATGATGTGAAAATCTATTTCAAGAATAATGTGGTTAAATTTTTTGATAATGATGTAGAATCCCTTATATTTATATAAGAATCATCATCATCTTATTAAATTCATAAATTGAAATATTTTTATTTAGTTAAATAATTAGATCAATTAATTAACAAAATCGTTTACTGTTCAACCACTTTCTCCAAACGACATATTCCATTTTTTGACTGATGAAGCTTCTGGAAACCTCATTTGAGGACGGTTTTAACAGAAATAAATCTGAAAACGTCATTTAAGGGTGTAATAAATTAATTTGCCAACAAGAAACGGATGAAACTAAAATAAAATTATGAGTTTTAATTTGGGGGTTTTCTTGAAGTAGGATGGTTCTATATCCCTTATTTAAATGAACCTTTTATTGGTTTGTAGGTGATATCTGGTCATGTGTGAAATATTCAACTTGTTCTTTACGTAATCAAGATTCATCTTCTTCCTTTTGAAGACTTGATGCACGACCTCATCTTGTGTGTGTTTTCCTTATGAACCTCAACTTAGTGCGCAAAACTAGGTTTCCCTTTTTATTTTTTTTAAATTTCTTTTATTATTCATTCTCCCCTCCCTTTACAATGATTTTTTTAAATAGTAGATATAAAAAATTGAAAAATTGGTTTTTTTTAAATGATAATTCTATTTTAAAATGATAATTTCATGGATTTTTTTAAAATAAATTATCAATATATTATTTAATAAAACAATCTTTTAACAATTATAATTTTTCTCATCTTTTTAAAATGATATCAAATATAATTATAAGGAAATAATATAGAATTATTACCTGATAATTATATATGGTATTATCATAAGTTATTTATCAGTGAATAACATGAGTTTTTTGGTTGTTTGTCTATTCTTCATTTCCACTCAAACCAGACCATACCACACATCGATTTTTTAATGTGTTGATTATCATTAAAATATGGTAGGTGGTCAGAAATCCAATCCCATAGCCTTATTTTGTTATGTACATTCAATTTTAAAAATATCATGGCGTAATTAATAATATCTTTTTCTTTTATAATCAATTAATTAACTGATTAAATTAATTAAATTGGCTGACTGTGAAATTAGACATAGAATTGGTTAGTTTAAAAAGTTATATGATAAATTAATTAAGATTATTTTGGGATAAAGGATTTGGATAATAAATTTGGGAATTAATTAATGGTCATGATTTGATTAATTAATTTGGTTGTTTTGAATATTTAGTTTCAAATTAATTTGTAGTAATTATGTGATTAATTAATTTGGATGGTTTTAATAATTAACTAATTAATTAATTAACGAATGATGGAATTGTAAAATGGACACTAATATCTATAAGTGAGTTATGGAATGGTAACATAGACATTCAAATGTGTACATGAGTTATGTAATTGTGACATGGACATTCAAATGTGTGCCTGAGTTTTGTAATGGTAACATGGACATTCAATTGTGTGCGTGAGTTATGGAATAGTAACATGGAAATTCAAATGTGTTCCTGAGTTTTGGAATGGTAATATTGACATTAAAATGTGTCCATGAGTTATGGAATTGTAACATGGACATTTAAAATGTGTATGTTATGGAATCGTAGCATGGTCACTCCAATGAGTGAAATTTATGAATTGTGTCATGCCTATCCTTTGGTGTGGTTGAATAAAGAATATTACATATTATGGCAAACTATTTAATTATAAATTGTAATTATTTCTCTTTATACAACTATATAAACTTTTTGTTGTATTTATTTGTTTTAGACACTATTGTTGGTAGCCTTCTGAGTCATACTCACACCCTATTCAGGTTGCCTAATCAGTAGCAGAACAGACTTTGCTATTGATGGATAGGTTAAGGGAAAGGGCCCAAGATTAGATTACTGATTGGTGATTGGTTGAGGGAACCAGATATGGTTCGTGACCCTCTTGGGAGTCACTAGAATCTTTTCTCCCAGTTTCATTTTTAGACACATGATACCTATACAGGCATTGCATGCTTCCTTTCAGTTGAGTATTGAATTTCCTACCTCAGTTATTCTTGTGACATTTGTACTGTTATGATTATATATGCTTATTCAATTTCTAATTTACTTCCACTGGTGATTTACACTAAATAAATAGTGTATAACCTCCTCAAAACTTCCTTACCAGACCCTCGCTGATAGTCAATAGCCTCTGGCATATGGGGAGGAAAGCATGTGGTCATGTAGTGAACTGGTTCGGGGCACCGTTGCGTGGCACCAGGGTCGGGAAGTTACAAGTGCCTTGCACAAATCTATTTCAATGAAGTTATGAGACTACATGGATCCCCTATCCCAATTGTGTATCATGGTGATCCATGCTTCCTAGGAAAATTCTGGAAATGTCATCAAATAGCATTGGATACTTAGATTCAATTGAGTAATTCTTGTCACTCTCAGACTGAAGGAAAATCTGAAATGAAGATCCAAACATTAGAAGACATGTGGAGATCATGATGACTTGACATTCGTGGTATGTGGGGTCAATATTCACCTTTGGTAGAGTTTTCCTTCAATAATAGTTTCCATTATATTATTTAAATAACACCCTATAAAGCATTGTATAGAAAGATATGTTGTACACCAACATATTTGAATGAAGTTGGTGAAATGAAGATAATTGCTAGAGCGTGTAGAGGAAACAATGATAAACATAATGACTATTCAAACCCATATCAATGTAGCTCAATGTAGGAAAAATATATTTACTTATAATTTAAAATAAGGATTTGAAATTTCAAGAGAGAGATCACATTTTCTTGAAAGTATCTCCATGAAAGTGTGTTATAATATTTAGAAAGAAAGGGAAACTGATTCTAAGGAACATTGTCCATTTTAAAATTCTGGACAGAATTGGAGTTGTGGCTTATCATTTGGAAAATTTTCTTAGCCTTTCTAAGGTACAAAATGTGATCCATGTCTCATTATTGAGAAAGTGAATACCATACCAAACACATGTTCTCAATTCTAAAAGTATAGAATTAGAACCTAACTTATCTTACTATAACGAGACTTTAAATATTATTGACACTAAAGAATAGGTGTTGAGGAGTCGAGAAAATCATCAGGTAAAGGATCTTTGAAAAAATCATAAAATTGAAGAGGTGACGTTGGAGCATGAGTAACTTATGATTAAGAGCAACCCAAATATTTTTATGAGGTAACATTTTGGAAATTTAGAGGATGAAAATTTTATAATGGGGAAGAATGTAGTACCTAAAGAATTTTAAATAAATTATATTGAATGCATAAAATATTTATTCTCTATGAAACAATGCTTTTTTATAACCTACGCAATAATCATAATATTTCCAATTCTGTGTTTCGAATTTCAAAAATCAAACATACACAGTTGCAATCATAAAGATATTTATAGTCGGATAGGATCAACTTACATTACTTTGTGAATAGTAACTTTTCCCTTATAAATAGTAATATTACATTATTAATATTAATATGACCCTTATGAAGAGTAACCTCACCCATTTAATTAGAAGTAAAATTTAGGCACCTTATAAATTAGAGTGAATATTTTAATAATTAATAATTAAGTGTTGATATTTTTTGAATAATAATTATTTAATAAAAATTTTAAAATAATAAATTTATTTAAAATTTAATTCATTTTCATAAATTTTAATCAAAAATAAATTTTTTATTGACCTATTATTTTAGGATATTTTTATGAGACCACACTTAATTTTTAAAAGTATTATAAAAACTATCTTAAATTAAAAATATGTATTTTTCAAGTAAATAATTATTTAATTTAAAAATCAAATTTCACATATTTCCAAAATTATTTTGATAAAATTGAGTCATTTTCTTAATTCTACATGTCAAAAAATGGATGTGGTGAACTTTTGAGATTTTTCTAAAATTCATGATGTTTTTGTGAATAATAGAATACAATAATTTATGGTATAAATACATTATAAGATAAACACTATATTCTATTAATAATATCTAATTTAAGAGAACTTGGTTCAAACTCACATGCACTTATTACTATTTTTTGGTCACAAGAATCAACTCTATTACTTTTCTTGGGAAATATAATAAAATAATGAATAAGATATTCAAAGAGCACCCCTCTCCTCTACTATAAAATCCACCCCTCACTCTCTCTTCTCTTAACTCCTATAATCCGTGAGGCTTTTCAAAGATATACCCAATTACGCTTCCCTAGTACCTCCCAACTTCCAAGAGCCCTTGGTCATTCCAAAATATCAAAACCCCTTCCTTAAGGAGGTTCTCAAGGAAGTTATTTCCAGAAGTAAATCATCTTCCATTCTCATTTAATTCCATTTCAAAATATCTTATTTTATTATTCTCTACTTATCCTCTCTATCCAATGGATCATGATAACTCAAATATAATTTATATAATATAATTATATCATGTTAATTTAATAACCATTACCAAACACCTTACTCTTCTTCATTTATTTTATAATCAAATTCATTGTCCGGGAGGTGCCAATTTACAAGCTTTGTGGACGACGAAGTTTCGTTCTTCCAATTATTCTCCAAATATATTCATGATTCAATTTTAATGGTTGAGAAATATTTTAAAATTTATAATATAAAACTTTTTATGTTTTTTAATAAACACATTTACATAATTATAATCGACAAAATAGAATGAGTTCATTATGATCAATAATTGTCGTATTAATCTAAATGATCATCACTAAATGTATTATCTAATGGTTAATCCTCATAATATGTATCAAAATGATATATATATATATTCATTTAAACTTTTTATACACATTAAAAACATTCAATTATAAATCTAGAGAAATATACCAATTTAAAATGAACGTCATTACTTATAATCAAGCGAACCGATATTGAAATGAATGAAATGAACTCTCCAGAACGACAAAATTCAATCATGTAACTTATTAATAAGGCCATAAATGAACTTAGTAAAAACAATAATGACGAAAATAAATATAGATATGGTTATGAATTATTTAATTAATTGATTTAACTTTTATTATCTAGAAGTTAAGGTTATGTGCAGAACACCGTCAGACATATGGTAAGGGTTTTCTACCCAAACCCCCATTTTATTTTGGGTTACTCTTATTATCTAATTTACTTAATTAAATTATTAATTATTCCTAAATATTCCTCATAAATTATATTTAAATTTTCTATATATTTTTACCAATCATAATCTTTCTTTATTTATTTGGGTAGTTATATGTTTTAAAAGGACCTTTCATAAATTCTTCTCGATAAACAATCCCGTTTTAAAGGAAATTCTCAAATTCGTTCCTATTTACTAATTTACTCTACATTTTGTTTTTATCCACCATTAGTTTTCTAATATAACTCATTTTCTTATTAATAAACTACATCAATTCACTTCTGTTTTTATAGAAATATTTTTTTTCTGAAATAACTATTCTTTTTAAAGTAAAAGAGTATTTATTTTAAGAATTATTTGATGATTTTATACAAGTATTTTCATTTATTTCAACACACATATTTATTATTATGTTTAATGGGGATTATCTTTTTTATGATATCATGTACCATGTTTTATTGAAATTTTTATGATTATTTTTATTATGAATTTGATGTCTTGATACCAATCACTACATTACACTGAATCGTTAGTGTTCATATTTAATGTTGGGGAAAGTTATTTGCATTTCATAAGTTGTTTTGAATATGAATGTATATGTTTTTTTTATTTATCCTCATTCATGTGAGGAATTAGTTATAAATATTATGTGATGGGTGTTTCCCTCTTTATCCCCTCAATTCTTTGGTAGGTCTTATGAGATAAACTAATTCGGGATTTTACCTGTCTATTTATGTTCATGGAACATGGCCTTTAAAGTATGATTATGATGTCTGTAATTATTCATTAACTCATTTTTAGATTATTATTTTATATTCCATGTGATTATTAGACTTGTAGAATATCCAAGGTTGTGTATTATTATGGAATTATTTATTCATCTTTTATTCCTACCATAATATTTCCAAGTATATAATTTTAAAGGCATGTGTTTTTAGTTGTTCACCATGCTTAGTATATATGATTTTGAAAAATTATGTTGTATTACATATCCTTACTAAGAATATATCCTCACCATTTTCTTATGATTATTTTCCCCAGGTTAGGAAGAATAAAATTTTGAATAATATTTCAAGGATGACGTTTATTTCATTTTATATTATATCATGTTATATTTTATTTTCCTAATGTATTATGGGTATAATTAATGTAATATGTTCTTCAAATACTACTAAACTGATCCATATTTTGGGATTTTATTCCTTGTAATCATTCAAATGTAATAAAATAATTCACTAGCTCTCGGATTCTGAGTTCAGGGAATTACACTGATTTTTATTAAAAATTGTTTTTAGATTAATGATTTTAAAAAGATAATTTTTAAAATGGTTTTAAATGTAAAATTAGTTCAATTATATTATTATTAATCCTATTGAGTTCATTTGAATCATTTTTATATTTATTATTTATTAAAAAATCTTTTCATACTTAGGGAATCCTTTTCATTGGAAAGTTCTTCTTCATCACAATAGCTGGTTAAATATTAAATTAAATTTGACTAATTTATGAACTGAATTTAATAAAATGGATTCCATATTTTTAATAAAAATAATTAATATTACGTAATATGATTATATTAATTTTTTCATAATTAAAAGTAATAAATATTAAAAATTTCGTCACCATAGTTGAGGGTAATGCTGGTTTACTATGGGTTAAAGTAAAATGATAATGGTTAAAATGAACTAAAAATTGCAAAAATTATATTGGATTTACATTTTTTTACCTTATCCCATCTAAGGTTATGTAATTATTTATATTGGAACCATTTTGTGTGAATTAGACATTAAATTAATTGATTATTTTTAAAAAACTAAAATTATTTCCTCTCCCCCACTTATAAAAAGACACTCATGTTCTATCCTATACACACATAAAGAGAATTTTGGTTTAGCCAATCCTTTAAAAAACCCCTTCCTTACATCTCTCTATTTGAGCATGACTCTCTGGTTTTTTTATAAAACCATCATAGGGAGGCCATAGGTATTAACTGAAATATGATTTCTTAAGAAGAGGAGGTTCAAACACATATGAAGGATGTCGAACCTGAGGTAAAAGATAGTCATCTAACTGTTACTTATATGATACCCAAGATATATTAACCATTGGTTCATTTTATCTGGTTTATATAATACCCAATAATGTATTCTATGATGATACTCATGAAAATTATAAGGATATAAATACCCCCTATGTGTCACTCTTTCTTAAGGTTTTCATTTTAGAGTTACCAAAGTGTAAAGGTTCTTATATTATAATCTCATTGTTTACTGGAATTTTTTATTATCTTGTTTATGATGATGAAAAATTATGATATACCTATCAATAAACACTGGTATTTTCTTCTAATCTTGTTTTTCTTAAGAATTTAGGTTTTTGTTTTATTTTCCACTCATTATATACTTAAGAAACCAAAGTACGTTTTTAACAAAAACATAATTTTTTTTCTCTTCGATCGAAAATAATTTTTTTCTTACATATCTATATTTTCTATAAATTTTTTGAATAATTTTATTAATATTATACTATGATTTTTAGATTCATTTTTACTTATTATTTACTTTTAAAAAATGGTCTAAAAAGAATATTTTTATCATTTTTAGAATCAGTTAATTTTTTTAGAAGTGTGAAAGGAATTTTTTATTTTAGTATATATGGAATGAATTGAATTTACCACCATCATGACCACTCAATGTTTTGAATATTACATTATAAATTTTCCACGGGTTATTATATAGTGAATTGATGAAATATTTTTGAAACCCATCTTCTTTGAATTGGTTATTATGTGATAATATAATGAATGTTTTATGATCTTGATTTAAACATATATATAGATTCCCTTATGTAATGGGAGGGCCTGAATTTATATATACCTATAATGCATTGGGTAAAGTAATATATCTCATGAGATAATTATAGAAAATTAGTCAAAGTGATTGATAAATTATTGTAAATAAGTCATTGTTCTTAATCCAATATGGGAAATATGTCAATGTTATTGATTTCATATGGGAATAAAGTTGATCTAATTGATACACAATGGGAAACAATTCAATGTTCTTGATCCACTATTAGGGACTAGTTGATGTAATTAATCCTCTATGAGAAAAAATTATTGATCCCTGATCAATTATGATTTGATGGTCTCAGTAGTTTTCCATTACATATAAAATGGTTTATATACATATGGTATCTCCATACATTTATGGCATAGCCTTATGGTTCATGATTAATTTATGATGATTTCACACTCTAATGATTCATGAAATTTTAAATGATAAATATTTATTCCATTGCTCTTGTTTACTATCCATGATATATTTTGTATGAAATTTGTAAGTTATATTAAAAATATCATTCCCTAATTTGTATCATATTCTTTCATATTATATTAAATTCATATCTCCCACATTTAACCTCACTGTGCATCAGGGATTATCCATTCTTATGTTTCCTTTACAAAGGTTTTACGAAATGGTTTATAAAGGGTATATCTACAGATAGTGCTAAATGGGAATATCCTTATGAGGGATATTGAAGATCTTTCATGAAATAACAATATTATTAATCAAGTCTCTAAAGACACTAAACCTTTTAGTCCCCTGATGATTATTTGTGAAATATATTAAATATTCATATAAAAGTATTTAATATTTTTTTATGAAAATATTGTGTCACTATAGTTGGTATTAGATCCATGTTTAGTCAATTTTTGGGGATTAGTATTAAAAATATTTTATGAGAACCCTGGGGATAATTATATGTGTATGATAAAATCATAATGTTTTGGTAATGATCATAGATAACCTAGGATAAAACTAAGGTACCATAGATTGGGAAGAATGCGTCATGATTTAGAAATACTATATATGATTTTTCATGATTATTCACTCTGAGTGATGATTCTTAATGATCACACAAACCATATTACTTTTAGTATGGGATTGATGATATAATATTGAAGTTTAGGTGGTTATAATCATGAAAAAATATTGATATACCCTATTTTAGATTACTTATTTGAATTCCTATAAATCATGAAAAGTATTTTGAAATGTTAATTATTACACTAAATTATTATATGTTTAATATTCAGTGAGAACCCCTATTGGTATGATGCCTACATATCTGGTATATGATTTTTCGTTGGTTGAAGTTTGTGGGAAAGCGATTCCTGAAAATTATGTGATTTTCTCTTTATTTTAATTAGATGTTATTATAGTCATTGATTATATTTAATTATATGGATTCCATATCAATGTCTGAATAAGGGAAGCCACATTTTATATTCGATGAACCTATGATCATTTTTTTGTTGTGAACATGAATATGAACTTATAATGGAAATAGTTTCTTACTACTTTTCTGATACGGCTGGTTGGAAACACAGCATAAAATATTTTCTTATTATTAAATATTTTGTTGATCTATTTTTTGAATAAATAACCAATATAACTAAAATTCTTGAAGTTGTGTTTTGAATTAAAATAATACATTGTGTTACACATATTTCAAAGACTCCTTATTGAATATTTCTAATTGAGTTGCAGGAATTGAAGAAGAAACTGTAAGAGAATATTGATAAGGGGTTTATTAAGATAAGTGTGTCACCTTAGGGTGCAATGATTATTTTTGATATAATGAAATATGGATCAATGCGACTCTGTATTGATTATCATGAACCTAACAGTATCACTATCAATAAAAAGTATCATTTACCCCATATTAATGATTTTTTTATCAGTTATAAGGAGCTAAATACTTTTCCAAGATTGATCTTCAATTTGGGTACAATTAGTTAAGGGTTAAAAGTGAATACATACCCAAGACAACAGTCCATACACGGTATAGGAATTATTAATATATATTGATGCCAATTGATCCTAAAAATGTGCATTTAATCTTTATGGATTTAATGAATAGAGTCTTTATAGATTACCTTGATCAGTTTTTGGTAGTATTTATAGATGATATTATTATATATTAAAAGGGAAAGTAAGGTAATGATGTTCACTTGAAAATTATACTAAATAACCTAAGAAAGGATAATATATATAAAAATTTAAAAAGTGTGTATTTTGGATTTATAATGTTTCATTATTGTATCATGTAATCTCAAGATAGGGTATATATAAAGTTCCATCAAGGAAAAAAAAATTTGAATATTGAAATATAAAAACCATGGTGTCTGAGATCCATATTTTTTCTGGTTTTTTTGGTTATTATAAATTATTTATGGAGAATTTATCAAGACTATCTAATCCACACACTATGTTAACTCAAAAGGGATCTAAGATCCATTATATAGATTACTCTAATTTTTTTCATGAATCTCATTAAAAGGTTAGTAAGTGTACCTATTCCTACATTATCCTATAGTGGATTATATTATGTAATCTATAGTGATGCATTGAAAAAGGTTCTGGGATTCATTCTCATGTATAATGAAATGGTTATAGTTTATACCTCATGCTAATTAAAGGTTCGTGATAATATTTTTAAAACATTATGATTTAGAGTGAGTTTCCATAATTTTTTCATTAATGATCAAGATTAGTTATATTTATAAAGAATGATGTGATATTTATATTGTTCATTAAATCTTAAACATTTTGATCACTCAAAAAGATATGAATATTCTCTTGAAAAAATGGTTAGAACTGATTAAATATTATGACTTCTTATTACATTATCACACTAGGAAAGCGAACAAGGTGGCTAAATCACTGGGTCAAAAGGGTCTTGCTATATTATATATGATGAGGATTACAAAAGATCCTACATCTATATATTTTCAAATAATGGAATGTAAATATTGAATGAAGAGTGAAAATATTACCATTATCAAATGAGTGTTCAACTATCTGTCGATGTGAAGATTAAAGAGATAGAAATGAAGATGTAAAACTAAAAAAAAGGTGATAAATTTTTTCGATTTTAACCATGATTGTGATTTAATTATAAGGTTCATGAACCATGTATGTGTTTCTTCAATACTGGATTTTATGATGGAGTTGTAGAATGTGGATCATAGTTCATCATTCTCAATTCATCTAGGATGTACAAAGATGTATATGGATTCAAAAGAGTATTAAATGTTGGAAAACATAAATATATATAACATTGATGATGTATCACAGTTTTTATTATGTCATAATGTTACTTTTTAGAGAAACATTTAAAAGGGTATTTTAAAAACATTACACATATTTTAATGGAAATGGGAAAACATATCCATGGATTTTCCTATTGAACTCCTCAAAACATCTAAATGTCGTAATGCTATTTGGGATGTATTTGATAACATTATAAAGTAATAACACTTAATTTATATCAAATATTAACCCTATCTTTATCATATTAATATAATTTATGTTAAGAATGTATTATGGTTTTTTGTAGTATCGCATTATATTGTGTCTGTTCAAGATATGTGCTTTTCCATGATGTTTTGGACGTATTTTTAATATGCTATGGATACATAGTTGAATTTTATCACTGATTAGAATACTCATATTTATAGTCAAGCTAAAAGAAAAATTTAAACCCTATGGGATATGCTTAGGTATTTTTCTATGCATCTATAAGATGTTTGGGATAATCACCTTCCTTTAGCCGAGTTTTCTTACAACAATATCTCTCACTGGAGCACTAAGTTGTCTCTTTAGGAATCCCTATACATAAATAAATTTATAAATCAAACATAATGGGATGAATTTGGATAAATAAAGGTATGGGGACCTAATCTATCTTTGGAAATGAATGATAAAGTTAGAACAATTAAACACCACATTGGGGTGGCTTAGAATCTACAAAAAATTATGTTGATAATCATTTATGAGATTTGTAGTTCAGTGTAGAAGAGAAGGTGTTTCTAAAAATATATATATAAAATATGTTTATGGGATTTTGAATGAAATGAATTTCTATACCTAGTTATATTTGCAACTTTTAGATTCTCAATAGAGTAGGGATGGTTTCTTATTACATGGAACATCCACCAAACCACTCCCAAGTTCACAACATGTTTTATGTATCTCCCCCAATGTAGTAAATACATGATCCTTCACAAGTACTAAAATTATTGTTTTTATGAATGCATCATTATATTTTCTATAAAGAAAAAGAGTACAAATCTTGGATTGTAGAGATAAAGTGCTAGAGAACCATATTACCCACTTTGTTAAAGTTCTCTGGAGGAATCATAAATTTAAAGATGCTACATTGGAACCGGAGGATGTGATATGAAAGAGGTACAATCATTTTTTATTATCTTAGTTACATAATTTTTGGGTACAAATTAATTTTTATTTGGTCGAATTTACCACCCTGAGAGTTTACGATACATTTATTTTTAAATAAATTTTATCTATTTGATAGCATGTGATTCACGCAACTCTGAGTCTAAATGAACTACAATATAGTATACCATTATTATATGGATATTATATATAAGGTTATGAATAAGGATAAATTAATTGTGAAATATATATGGTATACACATGTGTAAAAAAATTCATCAGTTATCAATTGATTAGAAATAACAATAAAAATATTTGGAAATTAAAATAAATGTTTTTCTAAAAAACTATTTTTATGAATTAAATGTCTTTTTATATTAATGAATTATATTAATAAATATTATTAAATGATTATAATTAAATTTATATATATTATATATTTAATAAATATTTTTATCATTCATCTACTATTTATCTAGGCATGTGTAACAAATAAATCATGTTTTTTTCTTAAAAACTATATTTTTCTACAAAAAGGTTTCATCATGTTTTGAGAACTTATATTAAAATTAACCATTTTCCATTTGGAGAAAATTTACTGTAAAAAAAATTATTTTTTATATATAAAACTGTAAAAATTATCCTAGGGTAAATTTTTGATAATTTTTTGAACAGATTATTTTTTTGATGAGTAGTGGTAAATATTGTTTTTATTAAAAGAATTATTTTCATTTAATACATTTAAATAAAAATTTTTTATTTTAAAATTTTTTTGAATGTAAAATTAGTAAAATTATATTTTTATTAATAGAAATTTATTTTATAGGACTCATTTTTATGTTGATTTTTGATATAAAAAATGATTATACCTGACAAAACATTTTCTTTTTAAATTTTTTTTAATCACATTTAGAGGTTTAAGTTTAGATTAAATTATGAGACTTTTGTGAATTGAATTTGAACAAATAGATTAAATATTTAGAATAATAATTATTAATATTTGGAAATAGGGTTAAAATGATTTTTGGTCATAATGAATATTAAATAAATTAAAAAAAATGTTACCGTGGTTAAGGTTATAACAAGTTTACTGGGGGTTAAAATGACCTGAAAATGATATTTCTATTTTATATCCATAATCTTACCTTATATCATCTACGGTTTATTAATGGATCATTTTGGATCCTTTTTTTTCGAGCAATACATCAAAATATTTTATTCTTTCTAAAAATTTCAAGTGTGTCCTCTCCCCCACTTATAAAATGACACCACCCCTCTTCTCTCTTATATACACTTTATCAAACCTCTTATTCCAAAAATACCAAGCGAAATAAATTCATTTAATCTCTAACCATCACATAGATTACCTTTTTTGATCATAAAACCATCCCTGGAAGGCTTTAGGTATAAACATACAATGGTTGTTCAAAAAAGAGGAGCTTTAAACATTTATAGAGGAAGTAAGACAAAAGGTAATGGATTTTCGACTCACTATTACTTCTATGAGACACTTGAAAAATTTACCATGTGTTTATTTTATAGGGTTCATATAATTCCAATTAATTTATTATATGATTATTCTAATGATAATTATGGGGATATACACATCCACCTAGGTTTCCCTCTTTCTTGAGGTTTTTACTTCGAAATTACCAAAGTGGTAAGGGTTTTATGTTATAATTTCATTGTTTATCAAGATTGTTTAGGATCACATTTCTGATGATAAATTACTATGATCTACCACTCTAAAAAATCATGGATTTTCTTATCATATTTTTATTTCTTTAAAATAAATATTTTACTTTGATTTTCCTCACATTATGAACTCAAGATACCAAAGGAATATTTTTAAGGAAAAAATCATTTATCTATTTAGTAATAAATCCTTATTATTACATATAATTGTTTTAAAAAAAGTTTTCAATAATATATTTAATATTATAATATTATTTGTAATTTATTTTTTACCAATGATTTGGTTTTTACAAAATGCTTTAAAAATAATATTCTTATAATTTTCAGAACGTGGTACTTTTTAACTTTTACAAAATGTGTGAAAATATCTTTTTCTTTTACCCTATAATGAATGAATAAAATTTACTAGTATCGCAAAAAATAAATGGTTTGAATATTAATTTACAATATTCTTGGTTTATTTTCAAATAAAATATTTTTTCTTTATATTTTGGATAATTTTTTATTTAAATTAAGTGATTTCAAAGGGAAAAGAGTATTTTCCTTAGGAAAAATTCCTATGATTATTTGAATTAATTGTGATATATGATAAAATAATTTGATTTTAATTATGATTTACAAGTAATATGATCTAATTGTACCATCCTATTATTTCTATGATTATTTTATGATGATGCAATTTTTATCAAACCCATTTATTTTTCCTGCGTTATGCTATGAGGAATTTATAAATTGTTTATAAAACACATTTTTCAATTTCATGGGGGCTTGATGTGATGAAATTATTAATGTATTATGATCACAAGGAACACATATGTATTGTTTTAAATATGTGAAAAGTGGGAATGGAATTATATATCCCTCTAATTCATTAGAAAAAGTGCTATGTATCATTAGATAATTATGGGAAACAAGTTGATGTGCTTAATGTTTTATGGAGAAATAGTGTATGTGATTGTTCTTCTATAAGAAACAAGTCAATATGATTGATATTATTTTTTAAAGAAGTCAGTATTCTTAATACTTTATTGGAAACATGTCAATTTTCTTGATCTTCTATAAGAAACAAGTTGATATTTTTTATCAAGTATGGGAAACATGTGTTGATGCCTAAGACGTTGTGATTTTATAGTCTCAGTAGTTAACCTTGATGTATGAAATAGTTTCTATACTTATTATATTTAAACACTTTTATAACATGGCATTATTTTTCTTGATTTATATATGATGATTTATCACTCTTATAATTCCTGAATTTTGAAATGATAAATCTTTATGCCATTACACAAGTTTACGATCCATGATAGTTTGGGTATAAACTTTGTAAGTTATGTTCATGGTCTCATACCCTTATACCTATCATATTATTTCATATGATCATTGATTTATATCTCCCATGATTATACTTAATTGAAATTTAAGCATAGCCATTATTATGTTTCCTTTTAATAGGTTAAAAAGAATGTTTTATGTAGGGTATGTCTATGAGGAGTACTAAATGGGAAGATCATTATGGGAGATGACGAAGATCATTCATGAAATGAAATTATTTTATATCTAGTATGCAATGAAAATGAACCTTTATGTTCCTTAGGTGTTTATTTGTGAAATGTATAAAATATTCACCTAAAAATATTTAATATTTATGTATGGAACTATTGGGTCCCTATAGTACCATTTTATATAGATGAGTTCACTAAATTAGGAAAAAGTATCGACCATTTATTAGTTTGTTCATCTAGATTTATATGAAAATTTACCATTGAGGCATGTATATATTATATATTTTACATCATATTGGTTTTGAATTTATATTAACATTTTCAAATTTATATATTTATCTATTTTTTATATGAATACATTAAAGTTAAAGACAAAATGTATGGATAAGAACAATTATATAATTCTTTTACTTTAGATGTTATTTCTTCTAGACTTAATAGATTATCAAGATAATCATATTTGTTGTTGGATATTTATAAACATAAAATTGATGATAAAATTTGAGGGTGAGAAATGACTGTGATCATTTTTATTATATATATCATGGATCTTTTAATTAAATATTTTTTTGGGAATCGATGTGATGGAAGACTTTTCCATGTAAGTTGATTATAATATATATCATTCAATTATATAAATTTACTGAAACATTGTGCTTTTACTTTTTATTAAGTATCTTTATAAACATTGCATTTAGTATGATATAACTTCAGTACATGGATTTTTAGACCCACAATTTATTTCACCTGAAGAGATGACAATTAAGGATATAAAAAGAATATTATATATTGCTTAATTATTTCAAAATAATGAAATTTAGTGTTGGATTCTTGTAGAAATCCTAACTCCAATAACCAAAATCTGGTTTATACATTATTACATTTGAATAATAAATAATGTATTACATTGATAATAATTGATCCATTTATTTCACTTAAGGAATATGATGCATAAACGATTCCCTTACTACATTGGAAATATATAAACAATAAAAAGATACATTCTCACATCCTTGTTAATATTCATAATAACCATCTTCATATCATGGTTAATGGAAAATAAAAAAAGTTGAACTCATTTTATTAATAAGGGTTATGTAAAGTAGAATTAATAATGAGTAAATGCAACAAACAGACATGGGTTTCCTCACCTGACTCGATCTACCACATACTAGAAGGGCATTCCCAATCCCCAGGGGCTAGTGACAAGCACCCGGGCATCGAACAACAAAACTGAGGGAACAATATCTCCAAACCTGAACAACTACACAACACACACACACACACACACACACACACACACATATATATATATATATATCAAGAAGGAATAGTGAAATACTGACAAATATATGTGCCAAAATTGTAAGAAAAACAACAGAAACATAACAACTGTAACAGTAGCTAATTCCCAAAGGACAAGTATGACTATAGAGGACTCAGAACCAAATAGTTACTCTAATGATGGCATGGAAATACTCCAAAAATTTCACCAAAAACTACCCATACTAGATGAAATGAACCTTGCTATCTCACTGTGGTGACTTTCCTTTCCCTAGACTGAAAGAAAAACAATGGTTTATGCACCACCGTAGTAGTGCATAGGTTGTGAGCTAACAGGATTAGTAGTTTCCCACCTCGGTGTTCAATAAAATATCTCTATATAACAATCCTATATAATAATTTTAAAATAAATCATGGAATGATAAGCATTAAGTAGTTTTATAGAAAACATGGTAATTTTCTCTTTTTCCACAGTTCTAAACAAAAGCAGGTATAAGAGTTTCAAGAAAAGATTCCATATAATCTTTCACAAGAATAAACATGCATATCAAGGATAAATTAGAAAGATAAGTATTATAAAACACAAGCATAGGTATCCCAACACCAAGTAATACTACTGGTCTAGGTAGTAGACTACTCGCACCAAAATAATCAAGTGCATATAAACTGATCCTAGAACAACGAGCCTAAGAAGCAGAGGAATACACCCTAAGTAAACCCCTCCACTAGTGCAGATTACATTTTTTAAAATGGTTATTTTTTAGTTTTTACATTGGTATTTTGTCTATGTTATTACATAAGACGTCATAAATATTGTTTTTTACGTCAGTTATTTTAAAACCGACATAAAAAACAAAAAACTGAAGAATTTTTCACATCGGTTACTAAAAAACCAACGTGGAAAATGCTTCGGAGTCATGATGTATTACATTGGTTATTTAAAAAATGATGTTGAATATACTCTATCACGTCATTTATTATATAATTTACGTCCTAAATCATGCCTCTGAGGTATTTATCACATCGTTTATGAAAACAATCGACATGATAAAGCTGTCTGCCAAAAGTTTTTCCACGTTTAAATAATAACTGATCTGAGAACATATCTACTATGTCAGTTATTTTATAACCAACGTAAAAAATATTCCTTACCTTTATTAATTTTGTTATGAAATAACCAACATAAAACCCATTCACATGCATATGTTACATCAGTTTTCAAATAACCGACATTAAAACCAATCCTGGTGCATTTTTTACATCAGTTATAAAATAACCTACGTAAAAACTATTTTTTTAATTAAACCATTGAACCACAATTATGGCCAGAAAAATAATACCTGAAATAGAACAAAAATAGACCAAAACCCACCCATCCCACTAGACCTCCCTCCCACCCCCACCCTTGGAAACCCCCCCCCCCCCCACCCGACTAGACACCCCCCACCCCACTAGACACCCCCCACCCCTAGACTGCCCCCCCCCCTCACACTCTTAGACAGCCCCCATACCCCTAGACACCAACCCAAAACTATACCCATCTAAATGAATACCTAAAACATAACAAAAATAGACCCCCCACCAATCCACCCTACTGGACAGCCCTCCCCCACCCCCTGGATAGCCCTACCACGCCCCTGTAACCCCCCCACCCCACTAAACATCCTGCCCACAACCCTGGACACCCCCACCCTCTGGGATAGCCCCCACCCCCTGGACAGCCCTCCCATTCTCCTGGACACCCCCACCCCTATGGACACCTTGGACACCCCCCCACAACCCTGGACTACCCTCCCACACCACTAAACACCCCCAACCCACCCCACTAGACAGCCCTACCACACCCCTAGAAATCCCCCACCCCACTGAACAGCCCTCCCCAGACCCAAGGACATCCATCCCACACCCCTAACCGCCCCCACCCCCTCCCACACACACCCCTACACACACCCAGGACTTCCCCCACCCTCATGGAAAATCTGGACACCCACCACCCCTCTGGATAGCCCTCCCAGGCCCATGGAAAGCCCCCTAACCCCACTGGGTACCCCCACACCACTGGACCCCCCTCCTAGACAGCCCCCCACACCACTAGACACCCCTAGAAAGCCCCCACCCTAATGGACATCATTCCACAAACCCTTGAACTGCCATCCCACACCCCTTGACCCCCTCCCCCCCCCCCACACACCCCTGGACACACCCTAGACTTCCCCACCCCCTTAGACACCCTAAACACCCTCCCCACCCTCCTGGACAACCCTACCACACCCATAGAAATCATCATAACCCCACTGAGCACCCCCTTCCCCACCTCCCATGGACACCCCCTGGACAACCTCCCACCCTCCTGGACACCCCCACCCCACTGATAAATCCTCCCCCACCCCATGGATAGCCATCCAACAACCCCTAGACAGCCCATCCCACCCCCTGTACAGCCCTCCCATACCACTGGAAACCCTCCCCCTCCCCCCGAATAGCCTTCCGACAACCCTGGACACCCCCACCCTCCTAGATAGCACCAACCCCCTGTATAGCCCTCCCACCCTCCTGGAAACCCCCACCCCCATAGATACCCTGGGCACCCCCACACCCCTAGACACCCCTAGACTGCCCCCACACTCATGGACACCCTACACACCCCCACCCCACTGGAAAACCCTCCCACATGCCTAAAAACCCCTCACCCCACTAGAGAGCCCTCCCCATACCCCTAGACAGCCATCCCACACCCATAGACCCCCCACCACACCCAGGACTGCCCCCACCCACATGGACACCTTAAACACCCCCCCCCCTGGAGAACCCTCCCACACCCCTCAAAAGCCCCCTGACCCCACAGGGCACCCCTTCATTCCCTCGGACAGCCCTCCCACCCTCCTGGACACCCCCACCCCACGGGACAGCCCTCCCCCATCCCCTGGACAGCCCTCCCACACCCCTAGACATCCCTCCCACACCCTTGGAAAACCTCCCACACCCCCTGGACAGCCTGCCCACAACCCTGGACACCCCCACCCTCCCGGATAGCCCCTACCCCCTGGACATCCCTCCAACCCTTTGGGACACCCCCACCCCCATGGACACCTTGGACACCCTCCACACCCCTAAATATCCCTCCCACACACTTAGAAACCCCCCACACCCCTAGACACCCCTCACCCTGACGGACACCCTAGACACCCCCACACCCCCCCCTTAAATAGCCCTGCCACAGCCTTAGAAATCCCCATGAGCCCACTAGGGACCCACCCAATTTGGACACCCCTGGATAGCCCTCCAACCATCCTGGAAACCCCCACCCCACTGGACAATACTCCCCCACCCCCTGGACAGCCCTCCTACACCCCTGGAAACTCCCCCACCCCACTAAACAGACTGCCCACATCCCTGGACACCCCCAATATCCTAGACATCCCCCATCCCCTAGACAACCCTCCCACCCTCCTAGACACCCCCACACCATGGACACCCTGGACAACCCCCACTCCACTTGAAATCCCTCTTACACCCATGGAAAGTCCCCTGAACCCATTGGGAACCCCCCTGTACACCCCCTGGACAGCCCTCCCACCCTCCTAGACACCCCCCCACTAAATTGGACATCCCTCCCACACCCTTGGAAACCCCCCACCCCACTGGACACCTCCCCACACCGCTAGAACCCCCTCCCCCCAGTCCAGAATCCATACCAGAAAAAGCATCAAAACTAGACCAAAAAAAGAGGTATCACAAAATTAAACAGTCACATATATAACATTCATAACTTACAATGTCCACAAAAAAAACCTAAATCCAACCTAAATGACTACCAAATGCACAATTATAACGACAATATTCAAAAATAAATTTTACACTATAAATAAACTAAAATCTAATCAAACCTGTAAAATAATTTTACCATTCCACTTGTAAGTGCTTGACCCCATGAGCATTATAAGGTTGTGGTTCATTAAAGAGATAAAAATTAAAAGGATACTATTTAACATTTATAATGAATAAATCAAATGAAATATTATGGAAAAGTATAAAAGGAAATCTTTCAATGTCAATGTTTAAATGGAAATATTACCATGTAAAAGTTCACACGTGTTCTAGTTGTAATTATTTCATAAATAAATCTTAACATATAATATCCACATTCGACGACACCTTTTGGTTCATGAAAATTCTATTTGAATGATTATAAATTTAAAATATTATTTTTATGTAATATATCAAAAGGTACAAATTATAAATGGAAATTTACCTTTACTTCTACATATTTGATCTTGGCACTTCTTTTCTTTGTGTTTTTTTGAAAGTAGAACCATCCCCTGTATTAAAATAATACAAATAATATAAATTAATAATTCGTTAAAATATATAAAACTATTAAGAAATTGAATCACACTTTTCCAACATATTCATAAAACTTTCCCGCACATCTCCATGGACAGAGCATATCCAACAAAGTGTTTTCTCCATTGGAAAAAAACAGCTAACATTAAATAATCACTTATAAAAGATAATTTAAGATTAGTGGGTTTTTATGTTAAAATATAATTAACTCTTTTCCAGAGATATGTTTCATACCACTCACAAAAATGCATCATCCAACTCTATGTGATTATATTCTGTTCAAATCTTTCTACAATATAAATCATTATTTGTTCCTCATCCAATGAATGTGCTTCAGGGGAAATGAAATGTGGGTCCATTAATCCATATACATCTGTCCACACATTCTACTCACACATGTTATAAATATACCTAATAAAAAAAGAAATAAGTATACATTTTTAAAAAATATAATGCAGGGAAAAGGTTTTAAGACTTACATGGAATAAATTTGCACCACAATGATGCCCAAAATATCTCCAAAAACAAGATCCCTGATATCAGTTTTCACAATCCCCATAGTTATTGTACATCCAAAAACATGAGCTTCCATTGGAAACTCATAATGATCCCATAACAAATTTGAATATCTTGACAATCTGTCAATACTACTAGAATTTATATCTGATGTCTGAGCCATTTTCCTTTGTTGTTGTCTATACTGTATTTCTTTACCATTGAAGTATTCATATATAAATAAATAGAAATATATATTTGTTTTCAGATGTTAAAACAACTTTAATAAAAAAATAAAATAGAAGATATAACATACATACCTCTATGGTAATGAGTTGAAGAAGTCTGGATGGCCAAATTAAAAAATGACCAATACTATGTCCAACTATCGTCACCTCATCTGTAGGTAATGGTACTCGAGCTGATTTATCTATAATATCCTGTGTAGTGACACTATTATTCTCTACCTGTAACTGTTGATGATGAACTATATCTCTTATACAATATACCAGCCCATATGCACCTATATGATGTTGGGGATCATTAACGTACAACTTGCAATAAGTAGGAAGCTACGACAGATGAGTAGGATAATAAATGGGGTCCACAGGCTGAGGTTGGGGAGTATGAGATACTGGCAGCGGAAGAGAATAGATAATGGGGTCTGTAGAGGGAGGTTGAGGAGTGGGAGCTACAGTCTGAAATTTCCTTTGCATGTCTGCAAACATAGAATGTATCGATGATCTAATCTTTCCCTCAATCGTCACATTTATATTATGAACTTCAACCAGAAAGGATTCTATTTTTTTATAAACACCCTCAATAGAAGAAGTAGAATAATTTAGAAACACCTTTTTTTACTGATACACTCGTTGGATATCATCGTACACGACTGGGTTTTCCAGCTTTCCCAATGCTGTAGATAAAATATATTGCCTCCCAACAGCTGTAAATACGTCTTGTGAGCTCTGCTCCTCAATAGAATCCTGTATTAATTAATTGAACATTTCTATAAAGATTAATATTAAATGAAAAATATAGTTAACTTAAATAAAATAAATATCTTACAATCCACTCAGCTATGATTCTTGAATCATTTGAAAGATATTGCCCCTTTTTTCCCATCCGAGATCTCTTCCATTTTTCATGTCTAGATGGAGGGGATGGAGGGGAAACCTCTCCAGAGCTTGAAGATTCAGCTCTCAGTTTTTGTAAATTTTCCACCATCATTTGTTCTTCCAATAATGTATACCCTCCCTGAGATAAACTATGAGGGTATACATTTGTAGATTAGATCTCCTAATGAGATTTCCTTATTTTCTGTAAATTCAGAATAATAAATCATTAACAAAACATTAATAAGACCATTTGTATAAGAAAGATTATTCAAGTTTGTATTGCCCTTACAAAAAATGAATCGTTTCTTCTACTTTCAACAAACTATATCCATGTGTCTTCATCTATGAAAGGATATATATGACATGGAATGTCATGAATCATATGACCAAAAATGAAATCATATGTGAGGTTTGATTTGAAATCCTACCATCTCCTAGCAGCAATCGATAAGCATTTCTTCCTGACTCCTCCAGTGTTAGGAATATCAAATTTTATCTAATAAAGAAGAGGTAAAACAGATTATACTGGAATCATTTAAATAATAGGCACACAAAAGAAAAAGAACATACCTAAATTGTCTCCCACCATTGAGATATTATCAATTTGTCCACACTTCTCCAACCATAAAAAAAATGTTTACTTTTCTCTTATGCTGAGTTGATACAAAACTTTTAAAATCTTTTGCATTTGGACCTCTAAGAATATCATCTTCATCAAACTCAATGAGTATCCTCTAGTCCTGCGTATGAGAAAGTGATAATTTTGGTAAATGTGTGCACCCACATTTACTAACTCTTGAACTCTATGTCATTATGAGAGAACATTATAAAGATTGGAGAACATCAAGAGGAGCATGTTAATGTTCATCCACAGAGGTATGATAATTATTCTCATTTCCAGAATCATGTGGTTAATCAACTGACTGATCTGTCATTATCCTTTAAATAAAAAAACAAGAATTAGTTCATAAATATTCAAATCCAAATATTAAAATACTAATGTAAACATAAAACGGAAAAATTGAACTATGTTTTGTAATAGTAAATATGTAACACCCCAGGCTTCCACGGTACACTTCTCTTTGAATAATACAATAGCGTGTGTTGAACGCAACACTGATTTCAAGCGCACCATGACTTACCAAACTAGTCGTTCAAAAGAGGTTATGAATATTATTAACTGAAATTTAAATTATACATTATCCTTATAATTTTAATACATATTATGATTTTATAAGTCTTGATTGATGAACAAATTCATTTTTTCAGATAAAAGAAGTATTTTTAAAAAATGAAATTTTACAGCCTTTTAATGGTGAAGCCTTCTTTAAATACAATATTTGAAACTTATATATATTCAATTCGACAAAATTAACTTCTTCATTATAATTGGGACATAAGAATTTATTTTCAATAATGTTTTGTTGTTTTTCTGATAACTTTCATATTTGTGTGAATAGTGGAAAATACTATATTTTTACTAAAAATGACTTTTTTAATCAAAATAATTTATATTGATAAATTATACATTTTATTGGAATGGAAGTATAAATAGATTATATTTTTACTATTTAATGCAATTATGGTCATTTTAAGTAATTTCACCTTGAAATTGGATATAAACTACTGTCAAACTTTTGATAGTTATTATTTCATAAAAATATGCCTTTTGGTTTTGAAAGTGGGAATCAATTTTAAATTAATAAATTCAACTTTTATGTTCTGAATTTGGTAAAATAAACATCATTTTTTGATTCATAATAACAAAATTAGGCTAGGGTGAAATTTTGGTACTTTTCAGATAACTTTTATATTTTGATGAATAGTGAAAATTACTAAATTTTAATTAAAAACAACTTTTTTAATCGAAATAATTAATAGTGATAAATTATGAATTAGAGTGGTTTTAAATTATATTTATCATATATTTTCACCATGTAATACAATGTGGTTCATTGAACATAATTTCACATTTAAACCAAACATAAACAACTGTCAAACTTTTGATAGTTATTATTTTTTTTAAACATGCTTTTTGTTTTTACAATGTTATTTAATTTTAAATTAATTTCTGCCACTTCTGTGTATTGAATTTGGAAAAATGGATTCAATATTTGGAATCAGGATGTCCAAATTGTGTCAATAGGTAACTTTTATTTTTAGACATTTTGAATAATTACTTCGGTAAATATTTTATTTACCATGGTTAAAGGGTAAACCGGTAAATAAGGGTTAAAAATAATATTATTATAATATAAAATTACCCTAAAACATTTCCTAACCATATTTTTTGATACATGTCCGACCATGGGCATCATTGGGTCGATTTTGGGATCCCATGGAGCCACTTGTAAGTGATAGGGACACTTTATTTTAATTAAGTTAAAATGAAAACAAAAATGACATAAGCATATATATATTTTAGAAAAACAATTTTCAAATAGGGTTATATATGTTGTATTTTAGACTATAAATATTTATTAGAAACCTAAAACTATTTCCTACTTAATAATATTTTATTTATAATTTTTAGACATTAAATAATTTAATTTATTTATGACACAATAATGATGCAGTAATTTCCATAATAGTGAAAAATTAAAATAATTGATATTATAAATTCCCAAATAAATATAATTTGAGACTTTTTATGAATTGACATACTTTTATAGGATAATATGACATGTTATTATTGATTTAATTATATTTTTTGGAACTAATAATTGTGTTATGATTTTTACAAAAATCAAGTATTGAATATTGTCAAAATTGACATAAAAGAGTTTTTAAAACAAATATTATATTATTAATTGATATTATATTCCTAAAAATATAACATTAGGCCATGAGACTTATATCATTATAGGTGTATCATTAATAGACCACTTGGGGGTCTCTTGGATGTATAGGATGTTTATTAACTATATAATATAAAAATACAATGTGTTATGGTAAGTGTCAAACTAATTAACTAAGAGTTAAAACTAAAATATAAGGTTAATATAATGACCCAAACCTATCTAAATTATATTTTTTGAGTTTTTTTAGACCCATACCCAACTTAAAATTTAAATAATACACTTTGGAGCTATTATAAACCTAATATGAATTTATTATAAAATAATATTTCCAGCTTTTCCAAAGGTGCCCCTCACCCCTCCTATAAAAGGGCACTCCTCCTTCTCATTACATCACACATTCAAAGCCTTTTGGTTCAGCCAACCCCTGTACAAATACTCTCTCAACTTCCCTCAATTCATCCTAGAGTCCTTAAATTAGTCAGAAAGCCAACCTACGGAGTTATTTTGATCAAATCATAAAGAAGAACCCGAAGAAGAGGTAATGTTTTCACCACCCACTTTCAAGTTCCTTTCTTCTTCCAATTCTTCTTTCTTTGTTATTTTAATTCTAAAATAATAACTCCAGTAACTTCTATATACTGTGATGTTATTATAAATATATTAAAACCGTATTCAGTATTCTATCCTTCCTTTGAATGACATGTCACCATACGTGCGTACATACGGCTTACCGTCTCGACGTCGTGGTGTAATAGTTATTCAATAACTTATTATTTGGATGGGTATAATAATTATGTGTAATTCATTAAAATAATAAATATAACATGATAAATATTTTTTATATATATGATATACCATCCAATTATATATTATTTTAATATCAAAAGAGTGATATTGTCACTCGTACGTACGTACGGACTACCGTCTCCATGAACGTGATGAAATTCATTCTCCATCGTATCCATTCAAGTATAATTCTCATTTGATTATTAAATATAATTTTTATAGACATGATATAATTCTGGATATGAATAAGATACATCCAATCCATTACAAATACGGCTCCCATAACAAATAGTATAAGGTAAAACGAATCCGTTAACACCTGAAACGACAAAAATACTAAGATATTTTTAAAAAATCAATGTTAAAAGATCATATATGATATCATATTTTTATATATAATTGTTTTGAAATTAAATAAAAATTATTTCACCATTATACAGGAGGTTAACCTACCATCGACCAAGGAGAAAGTACAAAGTAAGGGGTTTCTTATCTCACTCTTAATTTCGTGAGAATTCCATTGTTCACCACTTATTTATTGCATGTGGTGTATATATACTACCCATAATTGTATTCATTTTGTATTATACATTAGTTTATGGGTATTTATATCATAATTGTATGATCCTACTTTCATGGGTGTATGTTTCATAGGTTACCTAATCGATAAGGGAATTTGAAATTTCAATTTCCACTCATTCGGCTTTACACATATTTCATTGATTATTTTACTCCAAGATTATGTGTGGAATCACTATTAATTTGATTATGTCATAATTTCCACTCCCCTTTCTGTGGATATACTTTTTATACATATAATCACTCAATTGACAAATTCTCAAGTCATCAGTATGAACTTGATAAGAGTAATTTTTACTCAATCTCTATTTGTGAGATAAACATCCAACTCATTGGTTTTGTTTCTACAAAAATATGTGTGAATGTCCTTTGATTGTATATCACTGAATATCCAATCATATTTAGTGTATTTATATTTTTCACACATAATTGTGTCTTGATTTATCCTTAACCTAAGGATACGACCTTTATGAGAGATTTCATCTCGATTTACATTCCATTGAGACTTCGTTGTTGTTATACACCAATTTACTTTTATGTGGTGTATATAACGTACATTGACATAGTATATCATGAATCCATTAACTCTCATGATATTAAAATGTTTTTATTACCTCAATTATTAGTATTAAAGTGTCTCTCATTTGGTTAGAAACTCTAACTAAAATACCATTTTTAAATGTTTTAAAGACTTATTCTTCTAAATATTGCTCATTAATGTCCGTGTTTTAAAAAATGGTTTTAAGGATTTAATTATATGGACATTAAAGTTTTAAAATTAAAACTCCATTTAAATGTTTCAAAGTGTTATGGGACACTTTGATTCAAAAATCTATTTTTAAATGGCTTCTTGACAAATAGTGTGACTTTTAAATGATTTCAAGAAAAAGGGGGATATTTCTCTCAAATAGTTTTGATGATTATTTTCATCTATGTCAATATCCTTCATTATTCTCGATTGAGGTTAATATGATACAATACAATCTTCCATATTGTATTTAATGAGTTATGTTTGACTGTGGATGTACTATTTTTATACCATTCATGGTTTGTGGATAAATATTGACATTTCGTATGCAAGTTTTAATATGAATGTTTATGTTATGTTTCAAACTTTTCATATGAGGAATGAATTGGACATAATAAGTGACGGGTGGATCCCGATATAGCTCCTCGATGCATCAGTAGGACTCATGAGACAAACTAGTGTCTTGGCACAAGGCCATGGCAGAAATCTTATTTGTAGTCTTGGCATGAGGCCTTGGCTATGTGGTTATGATAGCCTGGCATTATGCATTCCATCATTTTGAAAGTGGTTATTGATATTGAATGTGGTTGTTCGACTAGTAGAATATCCATGTGAATATGTAAATGGCATTATTTCATTTTATCATTGCCATATTATGCTGAAGTTCAAGTTTAAAAGGCTCTGGTTTTAGTTATAAATTGCTTTAAGTGTTTATGCTTACATATGAAAGCTTCTGCTATATTGTTATCCTTACGGAGCATCTGAGCTCACCCCTTTAAATTTTTTATTTTTCTTAGGATTTTGAAGAAGAAATTTATGAATGACCTACAGGGATAGTATGATGGGATATGAAGACAATATGTTGTAGTTTTTTTACCTTATGATGTAATGTAAGACTTATGAATATATCTAGTGTTTACAAGACTACAAAACTAATCGGTCTTTCAAGACATGATCCTTTGTGATCATGATAATGTTATTTAATAATTCACTGAATCTTGGTATCTAGGGTTGGGGTGTTACAGTTGGTATCAGAGGAAGTTTATTATAAACTTTGGAAGCTAGAATTAGATAAATTATGATTAGAGAACGTAGACCTAAGATGAAATTTGAGGATTAGTATAGAATAACTTCCAAGAATTTTGTCATTGTAAGGATTTTGTGTGTTTTCTGAGGAATACATCCCTGTCTGGATACGAGCAGGTAGAGGCGGATCTGGCACAGATGTACCTAGGGGTAAAACAGAAAAACAGCACTTTGAGATAGACTTGAACAGGAACTGGTGCACGGAAACGGGCCTTGCTGCACTATTGGTTTTGATACTCCTGGGTGATATTCATAGGATAATTTACGTTTTATTTACAAACCAATTTGATGTATTATAAATATAAGACGAGAGTAAATGACCATGGTTAATCCTAATATGTTACAAATTGAGAATATGGTGACATGTTAATCTCTAAATGATTTTATGACTATTGTTTCTCACACAATGCTTTCTGGTTTAAGTTAATGGATGGATTATAAGGAAGTCATAGTGACTTTGAGAATGATGTACAAGGTGGGAACGATGGTGGAAATGAGAAACAAAATGGAATGTTGAAAGGAGTAAAAGATATCGTCTTTATGCCAAGTCAGTTTTCCAAAAATATGATCAACAACATATATATTAACCAACTCCCGGACTCAACAATGAAGAGAAAGGTGATGAAAGATAAGAGCTCCAGCAATGGAGACCATAGAGAGAAGAAACCTCAATTTCCATATTGCAAGAAATGTGGTAGGAGACACCCAAGAAAGTGTCTCAGTGGGACCAAGAAATGATTTACGTGTGGGAAAAAAGGACAAAATATGAAGACTTGCCAAAGAAAAATGAAGAGTACTATGGAAGAAGACAAAAATGGTCCCAAGAATCCATTTACAATCATTTTCCGTAAATGTAGGGGACCTAGCCATTACCTGAGTGAATACCCGATTCTATAGGATATTAACTTTTTCAAAGAAGAATCTATGTGGAAATAAATGGTTGAAGGAATTTTTAAAAAGTATTAGTGCTCCTTGTTGATGGGTTTCCTTTGGAATAATTTTCTCTTGTATTTTTAACCCTGCAGTTTTCCATGTGAGAATGATATTTGATGAAGAATTATATTTTCCCTTGTGGATATAGTTATAAATAACCATTTGGTTTTATATGATCATTGGGATTGAGGCAATTATAAGTTATTATAATTTTGGATGAAAATGCAAGGTATGAGATAATATTTTTGGATACATTATGTTTTGGTTATTTTGAGGAATTTATCTCATTTTGGTAATGTCATAAAACAAAGTTTTTGAAACGGACAACACACAGACCGTGTGACAACCCGTCGCGTCGGACAAAGCTGTGGGAATCGAACCCACAACCAAAGTGAGAATGGGATTTATCTTCTACCACTGGACTACGTGAAGTCCCTGGATAGTGTGACTAATTATTTTTGTTTAAATGATTTTATTGATCAATAATAAGTTGATTTGGGTTCTTATGTATTATCAAATGAATACCCTTGGTATAAGAAAATGATTTGGTGATTAAGTGATAAATTTTATTTTGGAAGATGTTTGCTTTATTGGGAACACTATATGCCCAAGGAAAATAGAATACTATCGGGTTTCATTTGTAGAGTAATGGTGGATTTTTATCTACGTTTTTATTGTGGATTTATAGTGATTTGGGTTATTTATGGAAATGATTAACCTATAATTGAGAATATATGATGAGGTTAATTACATTTAAGTATGTGACTTTAAGATTATTTGATATCATTTGGAGATACCATTTAACATGGGAGAATACATAATCAAATTCTTCTATGTTTTGGGTTTCAATATTAGTTTGGATTATATTGATGGATTAAGGACAATTGATTATCGAATGGTATTTATTTAACTTTGGGGTATTGTTGGATTAATTTTAAAAATTAAGATTTGTGTTTATTTCCCTCAAGGAATATCCTTTTGGGGGATCATCAGATATTATACTAACCATTTTGGTTTTGATTAATCTCTAAATACAAGGTAATTATATAGTTTATCCTACATGGATCATGTATTTCTATAGAGTTTTATTCTAGCTCTCTCATTGTGACAAGGTTTTCTAGAATAATCATTGTTCAAAAAAGAATGAGTTAGTGGTAAAAAGTTATTAAAGAATGAAACTCTACATAGAAAGTAAGTATATCTCTTTATGTTCTTAGTCAATATAATAAATGAATTCCTCGTCCTTATGTAATGTAACTTAAAACCAAAAAATGTTGTTCGTTTACTTTTCCTACTGGGAGACTAAGGACCGTTTGTCCAAACACAAGTTTGTGGTTTTCTTATTGTTAAATTTATCCTGATCATGACTTCTATCCCTCTCCATCAGAACTTGACACTTAGTTTATCATCCATATCCATGTTTTGCTACCTGGAATCCTAGTATGGGTAATCTTGGGTGACCTTTATACCTCTCTTTCTTTCTTTTAAAGTGATGGTTTTATTGAATATTTTTCCAATGTGGGACATTAAATTATATTCTTAGGCCCAATTTTAAAAATTTTTAGGACACAATTTATTGATGGAGGGGTGAATGTAACACCCCAGGCTTCCATGGTACACTTCTCTTTGAATTATAAAATAGCATGTGTTGTACGCAACACTGATTTGAAGCGCACCACGACTTACCAAACCAGTCGTTCAAAAGAGGTTATGAGTATTATTAACTGAATTTTAAATTTTATATTATCCTTATAATTTTAATCCATACTATGAGTTTATAAGACATTATTGATGAACAAATTCATTTTCTTCAGATAAAAGAAGTATTTTTCAAAAAATGAAATTTTACCGCCTTTTAATGGTGAAGCCTTTTTAAATCCAATATTTGAAACTTATATATATTAAATTTGACAAAATTAACTTCTTCTTTAGAATCGGGACATAATAATTTATTTTCAATAATGTTTTGGTGTTTTTCTGATAACATTCGTATTTGTGTGAATAGTGAAAATACTATATTTTAACTGAAAATGACTTTTTTAATTGAAATAATTTATATTGTTAAATTATAAATATTAATGGTTTGGAAGTATAAATAGATTATATTTTTACTATTTAATGTAGTGATGGTAATTTTATGTAATTTTACCTTGAAGTTGGACATAAACAAGTGTCAAACTTTTGATAGTTATTATTTCTTAAAAATACGCCTTTTGGTTTCGAAAGCGGGAATAAATTTTAAATTAATAAATGCAACTTTTATGTTTTGAATTTGGTAAAATAGACTTAATTTTTGGATTTGGAATAATGAAATTAGCCTAGGGTGAAATTTTGGTTCTTTTAGGATAACTTTTATATTTTGATGAATAGTAAAATTTACTAAATTTTAATTAAAAACAACTTTTTAATAAAAATAATTAATAATGATAAATTATGAATTTGAGTGGTTTTAATATATTTAGAATATATTTTTACCATTTAATAATATGTGGGTCGTTAGACAAAATTTCAAATTTAAACCGAACATAAACAACTGTCAATCTTTTGATAGTTATTATTTCTTAAAAACACGCTTTTTGTTTTAACAACGGGAATTAATTTTAAATTAATTTATGCCACTTCTGTGTATTGAATTTGGAAAATTGGATTCCATATTTGAAATCAGGATGTCCAAATTGTGTCAATAGGTATATTTTATTTTTAGACATTTTGAATAATTACTTTGGTAAATATTTTATTTACCATGGTTAAAGGGTAACACCGGTAAATAAGGGTTAAACAATAATATTATAATAATACAAAATTACCCTAAAACATGTCCTAACATTATTGGTTGATAAATTTCCGGCCATGGGCATCTTTGGGACGATTTTGGGACCCCATGGAGCCAACTGTAAGTGATAGGGACACTTTATTTTAATTAAGATAAAATGAATACAAAAATTACAAAAATATATATCTTTTAGAAAAACAATTTTTACATAGGGTTATATATGTTGTATTTTAGACTATAAAATTTCATTAGAAAGATAAAACGATTTCCTACATAATTATAATTTATTTATAATTTTTAGACATTAAATAACTTTATTTATTTATAACACAATGATGATGCAGTAATTACCATAACAGTGAAAATTTAAAATAATTGATATTATAAATACCCAAATAAATATAATTTGAGACTTTATATGAATTAAAATAATTTTATAGGATAATATGACATGTTAGTATTTATTTAATTAACGTTTTTTGAAGTAATCATTCTGTTATGATTTTTACAAAAATCAATTATTGAATAGTGTCAAAATTGACAAAAAAGAGTTTTTAAAACAAATATTATATTATTAATTGATATTAAATTCCTAAAAATCTAACATTCGGCCAAGAGACTTATATCATGATAGTTGTATCATTAATGGACCACGTGGGGGTCTCTTGGATGTATATAGTATGTTTACTAACTATATAATATAAAAATACAAAGTGTTATGGTAAGTGTCAAACTAATTAACTAAGAGTTAAAACTAAATGATAAGGATAATATAATGAACCAAACCTGTATAAATTATATTGGTTCAGTGGTTTCGACCCATAACCACCTTAAAATTTATATAATACACTTTGGATCCATTATAAACCAAATATGAATTTATTATAAAATAATATTTGTAGCTTTTCCAAAGGTGCCCCTCACCCCTCCTATAAAAGGGCACTCCTCCTTCTCATTACATCACACATTCAAAGCCTTTTGGTTCGGACAAACCCTGGAAAAACACTCTCTCAACTTCCCTCAATTAATCCTAGAGGCGTTAAATTAGTCAGAAAGCCAACCTACGGAGTTATTTTGATCAAATCAAAAGGAAGAACCCGAAGAAGAGGTAATGTTTTCACCACCCCCTTTCATGTTCCTTTCTTCTTCCACTTCATCTTTATTTGTTATTTTCATTCTAAAATAATAACTCCAGTATCTTATATATACTGTGATGTTATTATAAATATAGTAAAACCATATTCAGTATTCTATCCATCCTTTGAATGACATGTCCCCATACGTTTGTACGTACAACTTACCGTCTCCACGTCGTGGTGTAATAGTTATTCAATAACTTATTATTTGGATGGGTATAATAATGATGTGTAATTCATTTAAATAATAAATATAACATGATAATTATTTTTTATATTTGATATACCATCAAATTATATAATATTTTCATATCAAAAGAGTGATATTGTCTCTTGTGCATACGTACGGACTACCGTCTCAATGAACGTGATGAAATTCATTCTCCATCGTATCCATTCAAGTATAATTCTCATTTTATGATTAAATATAAATTTTAGAGACATGATATCATTATGGAAATGAATAAGATGCATCCCATCCATAACAAATATGTCTCGCATAACAAATAGTATAAAGTAAAACGAATCTGTTAACACCTGAAACGACAATAATACTAAGATATTAATAAAAAATAAATTTTAAAAGATCATATATGATATCATATTAAATTAAATAATTCTTGTGTAATTAAATAACAATTATTTCACCATTATACAGGAGGTTATACTAACATAGACCAAGGAGAAAGTACAATGTATGGGGTTTCTTATCTCACTCTTAATTTTGTGAGAATTCCATTATTCACCACTTATTTATTGCATGTGGTGTATATGTACTACCAATAATTGTATTAATTTTGTATTATACATTAATTTATGGGAATTGAAATCATAATTGTATGATCCTTCTTTCATCGGTGTATGTTTCATAAGTTACCTAATCGATAAGGGAATTTGAAATTTCAATTTCCACTCATTCGGCTTTACGCATACTTCATTGATTATCTTACTCCAAGATTATGTGTTGAATCACTATTAATTTGATTATTTCATAATTTCCACTCCCCTTTCCGTGGATAGAATTTTTATACACATAATCACTCCATTAATAAATTCTCAAGTCATCAGTATGAACATGATAAGATTAATTTTCACTCAATCTCGATTTGTTGAGATAAACATCCAATTCATTTGTGTTGTTATTACAAGAATATGTGTGAATGTCCTTTGATTGTAAACAATGAATATCCAATCATATTTAGTGTATTTATATTTTTCACACATAATTATGTCTTGATTTATCCTTAACCTAAGGATACGACCTTTATGAGAGATTTCATGTCGATTTACATTCCATTGAGACTTCTTTGTTGTTATACACCAATTCACTTTTGTGTGGTGTATATAATGTACATTGACATAGTATATCATGAATCCATTAAATCTCATGATATTACAACGTTTTTATTACCTCAATTATTAGTATTCATGTTTCTCTCTTTTGGTTAGAATATCTAAATAAAATGCCATTTTTAAATGTTATAATGACTTATTCTTCTAAATATTGGTCATTAATGTCCATGTTTTAAAAAATGGTTTTATGGATTTATTTATATGGACATTAAAGTTTTAAAATTAAAACTCCTTTTAAATGATTCAAAGTGGTATGGGACATTTTGATTCAAAAATCTATTTTTAAATGGATTCATGACAAATAGTGTGACATTTAAATGATTTCAAGAAAAAGGGGGATATTTCTCTCAAATAGTTTTGATGATTATTTTCATCTATATTAATATCCTTCATTATTATTGATTGTGGTTAATATGATACAATAAAATCTTCCATATTGTATCAAATGAGTTATTTTTGACTGTGGATGTGCAATTTTTATACCATTCATGGTTTGTGGATAAGTATTTGTTGTGTCCTGGGCCCAGGATTGTTGGGCCCCCGCCAGGATTGTTGGCGCCTGTGCCCCGGTAACCAATCCCACATCGGTTGTGGAGGGAGATTGGTGGGTGCTTGAAATTCCCGTGCCTACCTTCCCCTCAGCAACGCGTTTTAAAGCCGTGAGGCCTGGGATAGCAACTGGGCCAGAGCGGACAATATTGCTGGGCCGAGGGATCCGATCCATCAATTGGTATCAGAGGGTGGTTGGTCTCGGGACCGGTGTGGGCTTGGGGGGGGGGGATGTTGTGTCATGGGCCCAGGATTGTTGGGCCCCTGCCAGGATTGTTGCCGCCTGTGCCCCGGTAACCAATCCCACATCGGTTGTGGAGGGAGATTGGTGGGTGCTTGAAATTCCCGTGCCTACCTTCCCCTCAGCAACGCGTTTTAAAGCCGTGAGGCCTGGGATAGCAACTGGGCCAGAGCAGACAATATTGCTGGGCCGAGGGATCCGATCCATCAGTATTGACATTTAGTATGCTAGTTTTAATACAAATGTTTATGTTATGTTTCAAAATATTCATATGAGGAATGCATTGGACTTAATAAGTGATGGGTGGAGCCCGCTATAGCTCCTCGATGCATCAGTAGGTCTCATGAGACAAAATAGTGTCTTGGCACAAGGACATGGAAAAAATCTTATTTGTAGTCATGGCACGAGGCCTTGGCTATGTGGCTATGATAGTCTGGAATTAAGAATTCCATCATTATGAAAGTGGTTATTGATATTGCATGTCATTGTTTGACTAATTGAATATCCATGTGAATTAGTAAATTGCATTTTTCCATTTTATCATTGCCATATTATGCTGAAGTTCAAGTTTAAAAGGCTTTGGTTTTAGTTATAAATTCCTTTAAGTGTATATGCTTAACTATAAAAGCTTCTGCTATATTGTTATCCTCACTGAGCATCTGAGCTCACCCCTTTAAATGTTTTATTTTTCCCGGGATTGTGAAGAAGTAATTTATGAATGACCTGCAGTGAATGTATGAGGGGATATGAAGACAGGATGTTGTTATATTTTTTTTTACCTTATGATTTAATGTAAGACTTATGGATATATCTAGTGTTTTCAAGACCACTAAACTAATCAGTCTTTTGAGACATGATCCTTTGTGATCATGCCAATGTTTTGTAATACTGCACCGACTCTGGGTATCTAGGGTCGAGGCATTACAAAACAAGGTTAATATGGTAAGCATGTTAAACAATGATAAAGATGGTAAATGTAGTACTCCTAGATTGAGGTATGTGACCCTTGTTTCAGTCCGTTTGTTCTTTTTGAAGTGGTTGGTTGAATTTTGGACAATTTTGGGAAAAAATTGTAATGTTGTGGAGGTTGTGTAGGGGCGCACGGTTGGCGCATGGTCTGGAAAATCCATGCGGCCAACCCAGGTAACCATGCACCCTTGATAGTGGGATCTGCATGGGTGGAACACTGTTTTTTAGACCGTGTGAGAAAGCCGTGCGAAGTCCTTGGGTGAGTTAGTGGAAACCGCACTGTTTCCAGACAATTTTTCAAATCGTGCGCGGTAAATGTGCGACCACATAAAGTTTGGGTTATTATGTTCCATGACACTCGAGATTTCCCATTTTTTCCTCATTCATCCTCCCACTCGTGGCTCGCATGGGAGTTCAAGTTTTTAGAGGTTGGGGGATCTCCTTAGCTCATTTTGGAGGCAAATCGAAGGGGGTTCTTGGTAGATCGAAGGTGATTCTTCTTGGGTAAGTCCCTCTTTTGGTTATTTGAGGTTTTGGTTAGGGTTATCCCTCTACCTATACTAGTTTATTTGATCTAAAAGCATTTCATGTAGATCTAGGGTTTTATTTCCATTATGTGTTAAAGTATGAGCTTGTTGATGTTAGGTAAGGGTTTTTGAGGTGGTTTCGAGGAGGTGTTCACCCGGTTTGGAGTGCATTTGAACGAAGGGTCGATTTCATCAAACCCTAAGAGGTAGGTGGCTTCTCTCTCAACTCCACTAGGTTGAAATATGGATTTCATTTATAATTAAATTGGTTTCATTAATTTAATTGTAAGTGTATCATGTGATTGTTTTTGGAAAATCAAATGGGTGATGATTTAGGGGTTTTTGCATGAGATTGGGGTTTTGTTGAAATGGGCTCAATTGGTTAATTTTAAATTAGATATTTTAAAATTTTAATGATTGTGAGAATGAGTATTTATTTCAATAAATATGTGATAATGAAATGTTTTTGTCATGGAAATGGTATTTTTTGGTATTAACAATAATGCATGATTGTTGTTGTGGATTGTGTGGAAATTGGTGAAATCATTGGGTGGATGATATTGTGACATAGTGGTGTGGATGAGAAAGTTACAATATAAAAAGGGGATAGATAGTTGATAGAAGGGCCACCATCATTAGAACGTGGGTGGGAAGTACATATTGAGTGGATTGGTAATGAATGAGTTGGACATGATGTGCCACCATGGTTTGTTGTGGTATTTTTTGGTAATGTTTGTTGATGGGGCTTGTGAGTGAAATATGAAAATGGTAATCGTCTTGTGGCATTGTTGAATTGGATTCCTTGTGTGGCATGGTTTATTGGGCTTCCTTGTGTGGCATGTTTTACTTATGGCATGTTAGGCTCATAAAAAACATTTAGCCTGGTTTTTCTTTATATAAAATGTTTTATATAAATGTTCTAACAGTTTTATCTTAGTGGCATGTGTAGGGAAGTTAGTTGGAGAAATTCTACTGAGTAGTTGTACTCACCCCCTGCTTTGGCACTTTGGTGTCTTTGCAGATGTCATGTACCATGACATGAGTAATGGTAAGGAATCACCCACCTTTAGTGGTGCATTGCGATGTTTTGGTAGAGCTTAGAGCTTGGAGATTTATGTGAAGATATGGTGGTGTCATGGCTCATGGTGTTTTTTTAGTTTTTGATTTGTACTCTGATGTTTTGTGGAAATGTCATGTTGAATGGTTTTGGGATTTGTGAAGGAATTTTTAGTATCACATGGTTTGGTTTAATAGTGCATGCATCTTTAGTTTTTGGTTGGTTCAGTTGGGTTATATTCTTAAAGGAAAATTATTCCCCACTTTTCCTTGGTGCCCTCAGCATTTATTGCCAACCATTAGTGCCTTGGGAACATTGCTTAAGGACAAGTAACCCTCACCGCCTTCTCAAGCCAATGAGGTGGGGGTGGGGTGTTATAGTAAACATGGTAAACATGGTAGTGTACTTTTCATTCAATAAAATCGATAAATATATAAAATTACATAAAGATAAACTATGGTTAAGAAATGTAAACTATGTTAAACATGGTAAACTACACTAAAAAAAATTAATAAAAAAAATATACTTATTTGTTTTAATACGCATTTTAACAAATGAAAAAATTACAGTATCAAACAATTATTGAAAATAATAAATATAAACAAGAAATAAACATATGTTACCTATAATATTAGCATTTTAAAAATGGATTTTTTCCCAAATTCCTTCATCATGATCGTTCTTTATGGCACAAAACACGTCTTCAATATGCTCATAATTATGTTCTATTAATCTTTCCATGGAAGTAGGTATCTCACATAAATCAGCATCTTCATCAATTTTATCCTCACCAACATATTGTTTTTTCCCATGTAGAATAACAAACCACTACATATCTGATTGATAAACTTCATATAAAATATTTTTTTCATGCGTTTACATTATAAAAGAATCAGTTGTGTCTTCCAATATATTCAGATTAACAATTGTCATTACAAATTCATTGTGTCATACACTATTGTTACCGATAAACAATTTACAGTTAAAAACAAGAACATTAATTTTAAACTAATCAACCTTCCATATTTCATCAATAACTCCTTAATATGTACTTGATACAGAAATTGGGTTTTTATCTTTAGAACTCGAAAAATTCATTGCTTCTGCAAACACCAATACACAATTATTTTAAACTACACTTCTGTTGTCATGAGCTTTCATATAAAATATATAGACATTAATTTCATAACCATACCATGTTATTAAATTTAAACATGGACCACCCACTATCCATACTAATGTCTCTGATACATCTGATCTAGAAAACAAAGTATTTTTAATCCATGACAAAAATGTATTGTTGTGCTCATTCATAATCCATATTTCCTTCTTTATTGGATGACATTGTTTCAACTCATTAATATGCAATGTGATATACAATTGTGCATCAGTTATATTATTAAAGATTTATAATTCTAACTTATTCATATGTTCAGCTGACAAATATTTGACATTCAATCCATGTATCCCCTTTCCCTCATTATTAACTCATTCATGGTGAGATGGAGGCAAACATATGTGATCCGCCATATCCATGTATCTCGTACAAAACTCCGCAAACTCCTCAGAAATATACTTTTCAATAATGGAGGCTTTAGGACCATATATATTCTTTTCATACCACATAAATATTTTCATATAACTTTCAAAAGGATCCATCCAATGAAGATCTACAGTTCCAAAAAGCTTTATTTCTCAAACTAGATGAGTCAATAAATGCACCATTATATCAAAAAAAGATGGAGGAAAATATATTTCTAATTGAAAAAGTATATAAATTGATTACTTTTCTAGAATATTCAAAGCATTAACATCAATAAACTTATTAAAAATTGAATTGAAAAAATAACACAACTTAATAATAGTCTTTTTGACACCGATGGGAAATATTCCATGCAATGAAACTGGTAGAAGTTGTTACATCATGACACGATAATATTGAGATTTCATACCTATAAACTTCAAATCCTTCAATGAGACAAAAAATTTTACATTTTAAGAATAATCTTGACGCACTTTGATATCATTTAGACAATCACAAAAGAAAATTTTATCCCTCTTGGATAATGTATGACAAGTCGGGGGAAGATATGTTCATCTTCAATTAGGAGTGGGAGCTAACTCCAAATGTATTCCAATTGATAGTAAGTCTAATCTTATGTTCAACCCATATTTTTGTATTTCCTTTAATATCTAACAATGTTCTAATCAAACTATCACATATATTCCTCTCCACATGCATGACATAGATATTATGTTTAACTTCATGATATCTCCAATATTGTAGCTCAAAAAATATTGGCAATTTCTTCCAAATATGTCTATCATTACCAGATTTCTATGTCTTTCCCATTGTCACGTCAAGGTTTTCCACCCTCTCAAAATACACAACAGGGGATAAAGGTTTTAGATAAATATCAAATTCTTGTGAGCCATTGAATTCCTTTTTTATTCCTCTATACGAGTGATCCATATGTTAAAACATTCGATGACCCATGTACATTGTTTTCCTCCCATGATGCAATTGACAATATGAAGTATGTTGTTCACAAATTGTACATTCTTTATGCCCCTTAACACTATATCTTGAAAAATTTCCATATGCTTAGAAGGCATTTATAGAGAACATAAGCACTTTATATAGTTGAAAATATTCTATTTTATAAAAATCACACACCCTAATACCATCCTCCCATAAAAGATTCAAATCATCAATCAATGGTGACAAGAAAACATCAGTATCATTTTTGGGTTACTACAGACTAAAGATCATTATACTCAACATGAAATATTTTTTATTCATACAAACTTTAAAATGGAGGTTGTAAATTACCATTAAAAGAGGCCATGAACTATATGTGCTACTGATGGTCTGATATGGATTCATTCCATCGGAGCACAACCCTAGTCCGAGATTCCTAATTTCATTTCTAAAAATAGGATACTGCTCATCAATTTTATTCCATTTTGGAAAATCTTTTGGATAATGTATTTTTCATCACATATCTTCTCATTAGAATGCCATCTTAACCTTCCTGCATTATGTGAATTAGAAAATAAATGTTTTCGAAAGATGAATTATTGGATGATACAAAAATACCATGGAAGGGATCTTTGTAATCTCTATATCAGCTTGTGATTTTTTTTTCAACTTATACCGTGACGTCCAACATTTTGGACACTAACAAAAATTAATATTCCTTCCTATATATCATACAGTCATTTGGATATGCATGTATTTTCTTGTATCCCAATCTCATCAGGTATAATATTTTCTTGCTCATATAATGTGAATCTGGAAGATCGTTATCTTTGGGATGAATTTCAATCATCAATTGTAGCAGCTCTATAAAACTTATGTCACTCCATCCATGTTTCACCTTCAGGTTAACCAGTCTTAACACCACCAAAAAAATCATAATAATCATATAATCAGGATGCAGTGGTTTTTTAGAATCACCATATAAACGTGCAACTTTCTGTTCTATCTCAATTTATTCTGCTGCAATATCGCGAATCATTTCTTAATTTCCATCGATGATAAAATCTTGCGAATCATCATCATCACTATATCTGACATTCTATCCAAGTTCACCATGAAAAATCCAAGGGCTGTAACTTGGATTAAAACCATGACAAATCAGATGATCTTTGATCTCATTACTTTTCAACTTCTTCATATTCAAACATTTCAATCATGGATAGAAAAAATTTCCACTTCTTGGAACATTTCATTTAGAAAATTCCAAAAAGGCATCAACACCATCCTCATATTCATTACTCATTCAATGTGCCACAATCCAACTTAGACTCATTATTTACCTAAAAAAAATATCAAAATTATACATCTTATTAAGATAATGCAAATATATATTTATAAGAAAAATATTTTAATTTTAATGTAATAAAATTTTGAAATAGAAAACAAATATACACGTATTTGAAAAAAAATATACATGAAAATAATTTTAAAAGAAAATATAGATAGATATAACAGTTTAAAATTCATCTTGGATCCTTTCTTTTTAAGGTACAGAAAGAATACATCCTGGTGCAACTAGATACCAAGTCCACCCTTTTCTATAAAATAAATATGAAGTATAAATATTAAAATATGTATACAATAAGTACTAAAAATTACACATATCCCAACGATTTTTAACCATTTGGATAACCCCTGAAACTGTTGGGGTACCCAAAGGCTTCACACACTGTTCTCATGATGGTCATTGTAATAGCCCTATACCAACAATTCAACAGGAACCGTTGGTATAGACTACTTCAAGTTAAAATATTCCAACAGTTTCAATGAAACTGTTGGGATATATATATATATATATATCAAGAGGGTGTCCAAGGGGGTTGGGGGATGACCAGGGTCTGTCTAAAGGGGTTGGGGCTGTCGATGGTGGTAGGGGGCTATCCAGGGTGTCCTGGGGGTGGGGGTGTCCAGGCGGTGGGGGCCTGTCCAAGGGGTGGGGTGCTGTCCATGGGGGTGGGAAGTGTCCATGGGATGGGGGAGTGGGGTCTAGGGGGTGAGGGGGCTGTCCAACCCCTACCCCATTGGAAACCACCCCCACCCCCTTGGACACACCCTGAACACCACCACCCCCTAGATAGACCCCACTCCCTAAACAACACCCCACCCCTATGAAAATCCCTCCCACCTTCTGGACAACCCTCTACCCCCTTGGATAGCCCACTCACCCCCTAGAAACCACCCCACCCCCTGGACATCCCTACCCACTTGGAAAACCCCCTCACCCCTAGAAACCACCTCCTAGATACCCCAACCCCCTTAGATAGGCGCACCCCCCTGGACACCACCCCACCCCCTTTGAGACCCCCTACCCTCTGGACAACCCCCACCCCCTAGACAGCCCCCACCCCTCTAGACATCCCCCAACCACTGGACTCCCCAACCCCTTGGACACTCCCTACCCCCTTGGACATCCCACTCACCCCCCTAGACACCACCCCACCCCCTGAACACCCCATCCCTCTGGACAGCCCCCACCCCCTAGACAGATCCCCACCCCATTAGATAGCCCCACACCACCCAGACTCTCTGCACCCCCTAGACACCCCTAACCCCTTATACTTCCCACTCACCCCCTAAAAACCACCCCCACCCCCTGGAAACCCCTACCCCCTTGGACAACCCCCTCACCCCCGGACACCCCCCTTGGACACCCCAACCCCCTTGGACAGCCCCCACACCCCCTGGACACCCCACCCCCATTAACAACCCATGGACACCCCCACACCTTTGGACTACCCACACCCCCTGGACAGCCCCCCACCCCTCCCCCTGAACACCCCGACCCCCTTGGACAACCCACTCACCCCCTGGACACCACCCCCACCCACTAGACAACCCCCACCCCACTAGAAACCCCTTGAACACCCCCCCCAAACCCCCAGAACACCCCTACCCCATTGGAAAACCCACTCACCCCCTGAACACCCCCCCTCGGACACCCCTATCCACTTGGGCAATCCCCTAACCCCCTAGACACCACCCCCTTAGACACCCCAACCCCCTTGTACAGCCCCCGCACCCCTGGACACCACCCCCACCCCCTTTGATGCCCCTTATACACCCCCATCCCACTGGATAGCCCCCCCCCCCACTTCCTGGACTGCCCCCACCCCTCTAGGCAGCCCCACCCCCTGGACACCCCCACCCCCTGGACACCCCTACACCCTTGGACAACCCACTCACCCCCTGGACTCCACCCCCCACCCCTAGACACCCCTACCCACTTGGGCAGCCCCTACACCCCCTAGACACCCCCACCACCTTTGACACCCCATGGACATACCCACCCCCTGGATAGCCCCTACCCCCTGGACAGCCCCCACCCCTCTAGACAACCCCCACCCCCTTCGATACCCCCTGTACGTTCACACACACATGATGGAACACACAAAAATCATAATGTTGCATGATATCACTTCCATGGATTCTTTTACCAGAAAATAATTTAGCACAGTATAAATGAAATCGAGGAAACTTACCAAGATAGTAAGAACAAAGATAGAGAAATAAAATCTCAAAAAATAATTTTAGCACATCATGAAAAATAAAAACTGAAACCAATCCATGTGAAGATTACTTGAGTGTTGTGAGTCGACTTGATAGATCTGGTGTCAATAAATAAAATGAATGATGTTGAAAAAATGAGGCAGTAGGTCATGACTTTGAAGAATACATTCTAGGTTTTACACATGGGAGAGACGAGTCGTAGGACTCTAGAACTAATAAAATAGAATGAATGAATACATGGTGCAATAAATAATTTAAAAAGTTTATCCTGATAGTTATTTTATAACTGACATGATAAACTATTTGTTTATGTTTTTAACATTAGTTATTTAATAACCAACGTAGTAAATAATTTATCACATCGGTTATTTTATAACCAACATGATAAATGGAACTGTATCACATCGGTTCTTTTGATTACCAACAGGATAAATTGCCAAGATTTCCTTTATCATGTCGGTTATGTTGTAACTGATATGATAAAATGGCCCGATTCAATTTTCACTGTAGTTATAAAATAACCGCCATGATAAAGCTAATCTCAGTATTTTTTATGTTGGTTATAATATAAACAATGTAAAAAATGGATTCTTATCAATTTATCACATTGTTTGTTTTAGAACAGATGTGATAAATCGATTTTTATAGCTTTTCATGTCAGTTATATAGAACCAATTTGAAAAATGCCAACCTGTTAAATGTTTTTTCCACTAGTGTGCAAAAGTCACTACCGGTCCCCTTAAACAATGGTCCTAAGAAACAGAGGAAAGACCCAAGACAAACCTCCTTAATAATCACAAAGCAATGGATGATGGACTCAATCTAAATTTCTACCTAAGTACCCAAGCTAACCAATTATCTCAATTTCACAAACCAATTAAAATGATTTTAATACCATTAAAACCCATTAAAAACCATTTCACAATACATTTATCAAAATCTAGGGGAAAACCATTTTCTTTAAAAACCCTCTTTCAATACACACAACCAATCGTACCAATTTCATAAATTAGCAACTAGGATCATTATCATAGGCTAGAGACAGAACCACCTACCTCAAGGTCCAGGTCGAACACACCCGCAATGGGATCTAAAAGCAACTAAAACCAACAAAATTGACAATGAGGGCCCTAGAATCAAACCCTCACCTCAAAGGATTGATTTAAAATATAAGACTAGGTGTTTGCGGATAGAATAATTTCCACGTACCTAAAGAACGAACATCTGTTGCACCACAACTTTCTAAGGAAATGACTTTGAGACAATATCTCAAAGTTGATCTAGAAGAAGAAGACAATGATCTACCAACTTAGATAAATGGGTCTAATAATGCAAGGTAAGGGCACCACTGCGATCAACCAAAAAGATGAACCGAAACGAACACTTACCCGGAGAGACACACTGTAGAATAAATGAGGAAACATAGATGATCAGATCGATCCAGAAGGTGATACACCTCTAAAAAAGGACTAGAAGAAGTTTAGGGTTGAGAGACATGAGGCTTGGGTGAAAAAGGATAACCAAAACTTAAAAACACGTGGCTTAAACTTGGGCATTGGTTGGGTCATGATGTGTACCCCTTGGTCACGATGTGTGTGCCTCACTGGATAATATATGAAAAAAACCCATCACCTCAAGTTGAAAACCCAATATTTATCCCCTATACAATGTGTACCTTAGGTACATGATGTTTACCAGCTCAAGACATGATCCCACAGTTCACGACGTGATCTCCCAGTCCTCGACATGCAACCAGCACCAAGTACACGTCGTGTACTTTAGGTACAAGGCATGTACCTATTCAATAGTCTATAGTAAACCAAGAAAAATCACATAAATGTATTCTTTTAAAATATGATAGAACATAGAAAAAAGAAACTTACTAGATCAAGTTAACAGGATGTTACAAACTCCCCACCATAAATTCTTTCTTCCCCTAGGAAGTCATGTGGAATAAGTAGTCCCTAGAAAAAGATGAGGCCACTGCTCCCTCATCAATGACTCTCTTTCCCAAGTCTCATAAGAATCTGATCCTTATTTATATAGTACTCTGACCAATAGAATCAACTTCCCATGCAAGACTTTTTCTTTAGAGACAAAAATATCAAATAGTTTCTCCAAAACAGAAGCATCTTGCTCTTACCCAATTTCTTTACAACTCAGAATGTAAGTGGGATCAGGGTGATACTTCATGTGATGAGATATATGGAAAAAATCCTGAATGCATGTCAACTGAATCAAAAATTCTAACCAATAAGAAACCTCTCTAAGCCATTCAGTGATCTCAAATGGTCCCACATAACTTAGGGCCAACATTACCTATTTTCCAAGACGATGACCCAACCATGGAGAAACATTCAAGAAAACTTAGTAACCAATGGAAAACTCCAAAGGATGACGCCGCTGATTTTCATATGATTTCTGTCGACTCTGGTCGGTAACCAGATATCGTCGCACCTCCTGAATCTCTGCCAACTTCTCCTGAACCATACATGGTCCAACCAAAGCTACATCTCCCACCTCCTCCCAACAAAGAGTGAATCTTTATGGGTGACCATTAAATTTTACAAGGGGATACATTCTGATCAAATACTAATAACTGTTGTTGTAAACAAACTCAACAAGTCCTAGATGTGTATTCCCAGATCCACCAAAATCCAAGACATAGAAAAGAAGCAGATCTTCTAGGATCTGAATCACATGCTCCTTCAAGAAATCTATATGTGGATGGTAAGTTGTACTCAACTTGAAATGAGTCCCTATTTCATCATTAAGACTACTCTAGAACCTTTTGGTAAACTGATGATCCTTATCTGAAACAACATAAGAAGGACTCCCATTCAACCTCACAATCTTCTACACATACAGATTAACTAGGTCTTCAAAATTAGTTGTTTTTTTATCAGAATGAAATGACTAGAGTTCATCAATAGGTCAGCAACCACCCATATATAATTTTCCCCCAAGGCATCCATATAAAACCAACAAAAAAATCCATGGACAACTTGTTCCATTTCCAAACTAGAACCGGAAAATGGTGAAGCAAACTAGAGGGTTTCAAGCACTCGATATTTATCCATTGGCAGGTGTAACAACGACACATCATAATCTGAAATGTCATGCTTTATACATAGCCACCAAAATCTTCCTCTAATGTCATAATACATCTTTTTAGAACCTGGATGAATGTCCCATGAAGATATATGACAATTAAGCTAGACTGAACTACTCATAGGTGATGGGACGAAAACTCACTTTTCGAATTGAATTATGTCATCGGGAGAAAAAGACTAACCTGGAATGGTATCCCCACTATAAAGGCTTTACTAAGTCTTCTTAAACTCATAATCCTGATGATATCCTTAAAAAATAGACTCTATGAGAGAAGATGATAACTAAGCACTAGTCAAAACCATACCTGAATCATCCTTTTGATCATCCAAGTGTTACTTAGTGAAAATCACACTAATATTCCACTCCTCCATCAATTATAGAACAGCCTGTGAAGGTACCTTCTTGTATGGAGTATCTACAACAACATTTCCATTCCCTAGGGTATAGGTGATGTCAAAGTCAAACGTTTAGAGGTATTCCACCAATCATATATATTTTATATTCATGTCTTTCTGAGAAAATATATAGATCAGACTCTTATGATCAGAGAACACTATGAACTTTTCCCCAAAGAGGTAGTGTCACTAACACTAAAGCGCATGCATCAACACAGCAAGCTATAAATCATGAGTGGGGTAACTCTTCTCATGCGATCAGAGTTGACGAAAGACATAATCTACCACATGATTATCCAACATCAGCACACATCCCAAAATAGCACTAGATGCATCAAAAAACACCATATACCCTTTACCGGGCTCAGGTAATATCATAACAAGAGCCGATGTCAAAAGTCTTTTCAGTTCATTAAAAGAAGACTAACACTTTACATCCCATGAGAATATCACCACCTTCTTGGTTAGAGTAGTAAGAGGTGATTCCAGCTTATAGAAATCATTGGTGAACCATTAGTAGTATCCATCAAGTCTATGGAAGATTTAAATCTCAAAGGCATTTTGTGGTTCCTTCCAAGAAAAAATATCTTTTACCTTCTATTGACCAACAAACAAGCCATGCATAGAAATTTTGTGCCTCAATAATTTCACTTCTCATATCTAGAAACTACACTTTGAAATATTTTCCTACAAATGGTGATTTCTCATAACTCCTAGAAACAAATTCAGATTATGCTCATGCTCATGCTCAGATTTTGAATAAACCGGAATATCATCCACAAACACTACCACAAAAGTGTTCAGATACTGATGTAATATCTAATTCATCAAATCCATAAAAACATTAGGAGAATTAATTAGATCAAGAGGAATCACCAGATATTCATAATGGCCATACCTACTCCTATGGTACGTCTTTAGTATATCAGACTCTCGGACTCTGAGCTAATGATAGCCCGACCAAAGATCAATCTTCTAGAACCACTTTTCCCTATTTAACTGATCAAAGAAATAAACCACATGAGGAAAATGGTATATGTTCTTAACAGTCATGCGGTTCAACTTTTGATAGTCCACACACAACTGAAGTGAACCATACGCTTTCTTGGAAATGAGCATAGGGGATTCCCAAGGAGAAAAAACTAGAAAGAATGAAACCATTATCTAGTTGGTCATCCAACTTAATTTTGAGCTCTTTCATCTCTGCTAGTGTCATACGATAAGAAGGCCTCTATATTGATTGTGCACCTATCACCAGGTCAATCATAAAGTCTACATCACTCTATGGATGAAGAATAATGTAGTCATCTGGGAAAATGTAAAGAATTCCTTGAATGACAACATAAACATCACCAACAGAAGAAAATTCATCAATCTCAAATGCAACAACAACCAACAAAATCTAGAGATCTAGGTGGGGAGGTCCTTAATGACCTGAACTTGGGTCCCAATCTCCCTGAAACACAAGAGAGATCCCATCTTCCATAGGAAACAGAACACACAGATGATAACAATCAACCTCAACATGATGAGAAAAAATCCAATCCATACCGAAGATGACATCAAATATATCAAGATCTTGAAGAATAAAATCCCATACAAATTTTGTATCAACTTTAGTTAACAAACAAGAAGGAAACCAAAACCCTTTCTCTTTCCTCTATCCAATAGGTGTTGCTAACTCCATTGAAATGTCATAAGTTTCATTGGACGATTAAGAATATCAACCAAACATGAAGATATAAACGAGTTGGAGGCACCACTATCAAAAAAAGTAATAGATACTCAAGATGCAATAAGAAGTGTACCTCTCACTATTTCCAGACCTGCATCAACTTCCATTGGACACTCATTTAATACATGTAAATTATTTACTTCTAAGGACTGTGGTTGGAGCCCTGTAGTCTTTGATGCTTCTTGCTGCACCATATTAGCCTTTAGAAGTGATGAACCCTGACCATAATGAGGCATATTCATTTCCAAATAGAAACACTAAAGATGACCAACACATCCACATATATTGAAATTCTTCGTAGACATAAGAAAATAACGTCTAGTGTTTCCTCCCTTTCCACATTGATAGAAAGTCATAGGCACACTACCAGCTACAAAAGATGGTGCAGACGAGGCTCACTACTGAGACACACCTCCACCACTTCTATGATGGTCCTACCACTTTCTCTTTTTCCCATATGCCTCTAAAGCAATCACATATTGGAAAATAATAGGTGGTAAAGATGACTTTTCCTTCCATATTCATCTCTTTCACCATTTCCCAATCTACAATCTATACATAGGTAGAAATCTTCTACATGAACACCTGCTATTGAATTTATAGTCAAAAACCCTGTATATAATTTTGAACCTTCATCTCATCATTCTTTACGACGTCCAGAGAAAAATGATAAAGCTCAACAAAACAGTTGGTGTATGCCAAAACCGAATTCTCTCCATACAATAATTATAATAACTCTAGATATATATCCAATATCACTAACTCTGAAAAAAACTTTTGAAAAAATAGGGTCTGGAAACCATTCTTATCTAAGCCCACATGTCTCTCTGCCTGGACCATATAGTCCCACCAAATTTCGCTAGAACCCTCGAGTCTAAACACTTCACACTTCACCCTGATATTATTAGGTTTCCCCAAACATTCAAATATTTGGTTGATCATTTCCATCCAATCCCCGACCTCTTTAAGTTTAGTTGTCCATTTAAAAGATAGTGAATTCTCATGCAAGAACTCCTGTGATTGATCTCTTTCTCTTCTAGTTCATGGATTCACTTCAACAACTGCATTCTGAACTTGTGGAAATTCCTGATCAATACCATGGACTTATCATATGATAGTCTCAATATGATTCTGATCCATAGGTAGATTTTCCTTAAGGATCATTAGGTGTAGCCTTCTGAGGAACCTGTGGAAGACATCTCATATGAATATTGTTGCACACTAAAACGTAAGAATGATTAGACATAGATAAAATATCAATTAAATCTTGAAAACCCACAAGAAAAATTGAGATTTTAAAACCAAAAACCAACACTAGAGACAAATATCCCAACAACCCATAGTAACTTTAGTCTAGTTACAACAAGAGTTGACCATGAACGTATTGCAACTTACCTCCCAGGTCTCCAAAATCCTATCTCCAATCTAAGAAATGTCCTATGAAAATGATTCTTGAGGAAAACCCACCCTTTAATACCAAATTATAATGAACCAACCCAGGATTCCCTGAAACCCAGCACCTGACCCTATCTGCCACATAACTGAACGAGGTTCCTAATCCACACCGGCTGGAGACAAGCACCCAGGCATCGAACAATGAAACTAAGGGAACAATTTATCTCAACCTGAACAACTGCCCTCCACACACACACACACACACACACACACATATATATATATTAATATGGAACAATGAAATACTAAAAAATATATGAGCCAAAAATGTAAGGAAAATAGTGTAAACATAACAACTATAACAGTAGCAAAAACCCAAAGAAAAAGTCTGACGAAAAAGGAGTCAAAAACAAAAAGATACTCTAACAATGGTCTAGAAAAACTCCATCCATCTCATCACCAACTACACATCCCAATTGACACAAAACTCACACACTCACTATTGCGCCTTTCCTTTCCCTGTACTGGAAGACAAAAAAAGTTCTACGCACCACCATAGTAGTCCGTAGGGTACGAGATAATAGGCTTAGTAGGATCCCACCTAGGTATTCCAAAACAAGTATCTATATAACAATCTTGTATGCTCATTTTAATAAAAACATGGCATGATAAGTAGTAAATCAGTTTTATAGAAAACTTAGTAAATTTCCCTTTTTCCACAGTTCTAAACAAAAGTAGGTATAATAGTTTCAAGAAATGATTCCATATAATCTTTTACAAGCATCAACATGCATATCAAGGATAAATAAAAAATCCAAGCATTATAAAATAGAAGAATAGGTATAATAACAACAAGGAATACTACTAGTCTAGGAAGCAGACTAGTCGTACCAAAATAATCAAGTACACAAAAATTGATCTAAGAATAACATGCCTAGGAAGTCGAGTAATACCCCATGAATAACCCCCCCCCCCCAATGTCACTATCAGTCCCCAAGAGCAATGGACATAGGAAATAGAGTAAATCCTAAAGACTAACCTTCTTGATAATCACAAAGCAGTGGACGATGGCCTCAATATAACCTTCCACCTATGTACCCAAGGTAACCCATGTGATCAATTTCAAAAACCAGTTTAAATACTTTGAAAACCATTAAAAACCATTCAAACCCATTTCACAATCCAATTATAAAATTTCAAGGAAAACTCATTTTCTTTTAGAATCCCCTTTCATCACACACAAAAAATCATACCAACTTCATAAATTAGCAATTTGGAACATTATCATAGGTTGGATATTGAACCACCTACCTCAAGGTCTGGGCCACACATGCCCGAAATGGGATCCAAAAGCAACTAAACCCAAAAATGGTGTCAACTAAGGCCCTAGAATAAAACCCTCTCTTCAAAGGATTGATTTAAAATATAATACAAGGTGTTTGTAGATAGAATAAAGTGTACATACCTCAATAAAGAATGTCTGTTGCACCATAACTTGCCAAGGAAAGGCCTTTGATAAAATATCTCACAATATATCTAGAAGAAGATGATAAGTATCGACCAACATAGATCAAAGGATATGATAATTCAATGCATGTGTGTTACCGCGATCAACCATAAAGAAGAACCAAAAATAACACTTATCCAGAGAGATGAAATATATAAGAAATGATGAAATGGATTTGATCGGATTGATTCGGAAGTTGAGACACCTCTCAAAAATGGCTAGGATAAGTTTATGGTCGAGATCCAATAGTTTCTAGAGAAAAAAGGACAATCAAAACAAAAAAACATGTGACTTAAACCTAGGCACGTGCTAGGTCACAACATGTACCCCTTGGTCACGATGTGTATGAATCGCTGGATAAGTTACATAAAAAACCTATCACCTCAAATTAAAAAACTGATATTTATGCCCTACACGATGTGTACCTCAGGTACACAATGTGTACCATCTCACAGATTGATCCTCCAGTTCACAATGTGATCTCCCACTCCTCAACATGCAACCATCACTGAGTACATGTCGTGTACTTTAGGTACATAGTGTGTACCTATTCAACAGTATGTAGTAAACCCAGAAAAATCAAATAAAATGATTTTTTGAAAACTAGGAGGGAATTTAGAAAAAGGAAACCAACACGGTCAAGGTAATAGGATGTTATAGTAAATAATTCATAATCAATATAAAAAGGTATATAATTGAAAACACATTCACTTTAATGAATAAAGTGAGAAAAAATGCCTCCACAGATATTATAAATGCAGTAATCTCATGGATAATAACAAATGAATTCTCAGATAAGGAAATGATTAATATTGTACATCATAATCTTAGAGATTATAAAATCATTACAAAAAACTCTTTATTCCAAGATAGTTTAATTGATGGGTAGGTAACACTAAAAACCAATTAAATAAGGCCTTCCAACTGATTTGTCTCATGTGACATGTTGATGCATCGAGAAACTATATATAAACGGGCCTAATCCATCACAGTATGTATAATTAATTCTTCATATATTTCATGATCATTTTAATTTATCAATAATATTCATTAAAAATAAATGAAATTATTAAATATAGTACACGTATTTTCAATATTTACTTATTAAAACTTTTAAAGTAAAACCCCATGTATATAAATGATATTTGGTTAAGGAAATAATAATTTCCATGAAACAAAGAATATAAATATTTAAGAGAAATTTAACTTCAAGTGATCACAAGAAATTGAATGTTTCGAGAGAATGTTAATGACCAAAAAATTTATATCAGAAAAATGATGACCATCAGATTATCATAAAATTAGATTGTGTATTAAAATCTTGTCTTCTAAAGATAAATATTAGAGTGAACAACATAAATATGATTTTAGTAAATATTTTTCTTTTTAAAACAATTGAAAACTTGAATAAGAATCTAAATAGTACAAAAAAATGGGGTGTCAGGAAAATCCATTAATGTCATATGTGTTAAAAAGGAAAAAATCATTTTGACTAATAAAAAATAAACTTGAGAATGATCATTTCATAAAAAATTATAAATATTCCTTTAAAACCTTTTAATAATTGAGGAATAAATTAATATTTCCTAAATAAATAATTTTAGTAAATAATAATTTGTTTTCTAATTTTTTTATAAAAACATAAACATAAAATAGAAATATACCTAATCAAAATAGAAATAATAGTAGGTATTATTTACCACATTTATTTTATTGATTCAAGTTCAAAAGAGAGGAAACATTATAAGGGAATATGGTAATTACTTATGTATTTATAGTATAAAAAATATATTAAGTTTATGAAGGATAAATTTAAATATCTCTTTAATGAAAATTAGAGAAATCCCAAAAAATGATATAGAAATATAAATTCTTACCAATTTGGTAACATTAAAATTGCTACCCTATGAAAGAGTAAATTTTAATTTAAAAATTAATAGTCATGAAAAAATATATATTCATATAAAATACATAAAATGGTTAGTATATACACCACATAAAAATAATTAGGTTTGCAATACTAAATATGCCTCAATGTAGTGGAAATTCTAATGAAATCCCATGAAAGATATTATCATTGAAGTAAGAATTAATAAATGAATTGATAATGTGTATAAAATATAAATAAAAATAAGATAGTGTAAATAAATTTTAAAACAACTTAGATTTAAATTTTCACATAATCATGCCATAACAAAGTCAATGGAGAAGTAGTATATCCCAATGAACTGAAATTGACTTAAGAATCCCCTTACCTCAAGTTTGAATTACCACATAAGTGATTTTAAAATCAGTTATTATTAATTTATATTTAATATAATTACATAAAAAATTATGTATGTATCTATAATATCATATATGATCCATTTATAACATTTTTCACAAATTTATTAATAATTATTTATTATTATCATTATATTTTGTGTTAAGTGCTTCATTTTTTATGTATATTTTAATATGGTAGTTTCGTTTCTTGCATATCTCTCATAGTTCCATAAATTCAAAAATTTTATTCATGATATAAATATCATATATATTCAATATATATATATATAGTCCTATAAAAAAATATAGAGATAGAACCATGAATTACACTGTTCAAGGAGACAGTTGGACATATGTACACATCGACATTTTTTCACTTTTTGAATAATGAAATGAAAGAAAAGTAAATAATATTAAATATTATAGGATAATTTTAATATCATATATATATATATATTATATTCATTTAATATATCCATATTTCCATCCATGTAAACCAAAAATGAAAAATTAATCACATCTCTTTGGGGTGGTGGTAGTTTTCACATATGCATGAGCCACATTATCATTTTCCAATAGATTGGAAGATAAGGAGGTAGGTTTGATATTAGAATTACAAAAGTATAATAATTTCATATATATCATATATATACATCAGTTTCAGATTTATAACAATCAAATTAATGTGGTGATGAAAAATGAATTACCACATTATGTGGAGATGGCAATTCGTGCATATGCAAGAGTGATATTTTTTCATTTTATATGATGCAAAAGAGTTGTGAAATAGTTATAAAATTATTATAATAAAATATAATTATTTTTATTATACTGTAATTATTATCATGTCATGGTTAAAATATATTTTGAAAAAGTATAAGAAGAAATAAACTTGAATGATACGGAAAATATGATTACATCTTCTTTGGTATGCTTCCTTTATATTCCTTCATAAGAACCCTTATAATTGTATTTTAAGAATAAATAACCTAAAATTAGTATAGAGGTATGTTCTGAAAATATTTGGTAAGGATTTGGTTAATCTATATTGTTCAAAACATTGTAAATAAAATAAAATAGGGGTTCCTTTTATTTTTGAGGAGAGGATAACTCTTGGAATTTCTTAAAAAATTAATTATATAATAAAGTCATTATATAGACAAATTATTCAAAATGTATATAGATTCCCAAATAAGGTAGGGTTTTCTTAATTTCCATCACATAATAAATGTTTTATAAGTTTAAGTGGTGTTTCAAACCCTACCTTTTAGTTTAACCCTTTTGTTAACCAATTTTACCCTCAACCACAATAATAAATTTTTACTCTTAATGGGATATAATTTTACTTATTAGGTGAAAATTGGCTCATAAATGGAAAATAGAGGAGATTTTGTAAATTATATTATATTCATTGTCCTCTTTTATGATTTTTATGATTTTTTAATCATTTAATAAAATGGGATTTTAATAAAATATTAGTAATGTCATTTAAAACACTATTAATTTAATTTGAAATTAAAGACACCAAGACAAATATTTAGTTATAAAATGATCCTTTTAAAAGTACCTAATATGATATATACATATATAAAATTATTTAAACATAATATTTATTCCATATTGTATTACATTTAATTTTTTAAAATAATTTATTTTCTTTCTCTATTAATTTAATAAATACCATATCGGTGTTGTGTAAGAAATTATGGTGATCATTCAATCACTAAAAATAAAAAAAAATTACCATGATAAAAAAATAATATATATTTCAAATTTAAATTTTTTTAAAAAATTTTTTTATCCTTATGAAAAATATTAAAGATATTAATGAAAATATATTTAAAATTTTTGTTTATTATTTTCTAAAAATAATATAAAGAGGAATATCAAAGAAAAAAGGAACCAAGTGGTCATAGTTTTGAGACTTATATAGAAATAGATTATATTAATTTATAAAATATGAGAAATTAATTTTTTTTATAAATTTTAAATCCTTATCCAAAATTTTTAACCCTATTTTACCTGTTTTACCATTACTGATGTGAAAGATATTCACCAAGGTTAATATGCATAATTAAAGAAAATAAAATGGAAATATTTTCCAAATTTTATCATCATTATTTCAAATATGGAATCCATTACTTAATATTCAATTCATATAAGTGGAATGATTTAATTTTAAATTAATCCTACGAAAACATGAAGAAAAACACTTTTCTAGAAAAATATTTTCTAATGTATACAACTTTTTATACCAAATTATAACATAAAATAAATTAAAATGAAATTAATATGATTATTAATAATTTAAACTAACACTTATAAATTTTAACCTCATTTAAAACACAATGTATCTTTATAAATTCTTTTAATAAAAAATTATTTTCAATAAAATTCAATAATTTCCTCTACTCCAAAAAATTAATATTTTTATAAAAATATAAAAAATTCACGCCAAGATATTTTTTACAAGATTATTTAAACTATTGAGTTCATTCTAGAGAGTTAAATTTTTAAATGTAGAAAAAATAATTATAATGTTCGTGCACAAAATGTAATAAAATTTATTTTTGATGAAAAATCATTTTTACTATAAAAAATGACTTCACTAAAAATTGATTTAGTGCTTTGTAAGAATTAATAAATTAATTTATATTGATTATGAACCTTATATATATATTATAATTTTTTTACTCATATTCATACATAACAATTCAACTGTAAGTTTATAACATTTAAATAATAATATTTTTTATAATATATCCCACTTCAAATAATGATTAGTGTTTCATGTTAACAAAGATATATAACATTTTAATAAATTTAAATATAAATATATATTAAATTATCAATGTTTTAAATTATACCTTCTTTGAATAAATTTTTACCTCTCAATTTTATCTCATTTATCAATGGTCCAACATTTGTTGAAAACCCACGTCAAATAGAGGGATAATAAAACTTATTTTGAGAAGGGAAATTCTGGAAACATAAATGTTAACTGAAATATAACATATTCAGGTTCCTAGATATGGAAAAAATTTGTTGCAAGTTTAAATATAGACATAAAATAGAATTCTTTCATTCAAGGACTAATAGAGAGTGATCGAGAACATAGTCATGAGAATGTTAACGACCAGAAAATTATAAATAATTGAGGGGTTAAAAGACCATCAATTCATCTAAAATAAAGGTAAAAGGATAATATTTTTATTTCATTTTACTTTTCTTAATGTTTTTGGATTTTTTTCGTGTTAGAGGATAAAAGAAATTGTAATTACTTGATTTCATTCGAGATCATTATCACAATTTCATTTTTGGTAGTGATTCCTTTAATCTTCACTTCATATATTAATCCAATAAATGAGTATTAAAAATGAATTTTTAATTTTGAAATCAAAATAATTAATATTTAACAGATCACGTGATATTTAAAAGAAATAAAATTTATTCCTCCGCTATCCATATATTTACCAAAACTAAAAGGATTAGAAATGGTTATCCAATACTGATAAATATTCATGTGTCAAATTAATGAATTAATCTCCAGAATTGAAATAAAACAAACGTTTTAACCAAGATAATATTATAAATAAAAAACCATATATCACAAATAACATCAATAACCTCAACATTATAGATAGTTTTAAACTAAATGGTTTTCCCATACCCTTCATCATATATCTCTAAATATGTAATAGATATATTTCCAAATAATCCTTTAGTTCATTTACTAATGGATATATCTATATATATATATCAACCCAATAAGACATCTCATGGAATATCGTTAATCAATATAATATCCCAAAAAATTATAAATGTTTAAATCCTAAAATATGATTCCTAAAATCAACTTAATATTTGATCACCAAATTGTTTAAATAAAATATTTCATACCAAATAGAACATAATATAGTGTAGTGATAGGAATTTATCCCTTTTTATATTTTAGTTGTTGGTTCAAGCCCTGGAGCCTTTGCATTTGTGATGTGTTTTTTCCCGACAAGTGGGTTTTCCATTTTATAAAAATATATTAATATAATTTTTATAAATTTCCCAAAAATATTATAAACAGCTTTAAAAATAACATTAATCATGAAATAATGTTTTAATAATTAAGGTTTTATATAAAACATGTTTTTTCCAAAAAATAAAATAAAATAATCATAACTAGATATTATTTTCTTAAATCAATGATCAACTTATAAAAACATGTTAAACTTATTTCCACAAAATATAAAAGCAATATTCCTCAAATAAGCTTCTCACTAAGATATATACTAATCTAAAGGGTTGTATTATTAGAAATATCTCCAAAAATATCATTTATCATGTTAAACCTTCAGTGCATAAAACTTATAATGGGGTATTTATGAGTTTAAACTTATGAACAACAGTATAATTATCAACCTAAGAAACTGTAGGTTTCTCCCATATCATTATAGACTCTAATATGATTCCATATGTTTTATTCTCCCATTTTTCAAAATGTTTGATAAATAAAATGTGAATGAACAAAATAATATTCCTCAAGAGTGTATTAATAGATGCATAATATGGGTTCATTCACCATGCACGAGAGTGATTGATAAGATATACCTGTATAACTATTATTGGGGCTAGTATCCCAAGATGAATATATATCAAAAACACATCCACTAATAGTATCCAGACATGAATATATTTATAGGAAAACCACATTATCAATAACTTATAAAACCCTTTTACATATTCTCTTATAATTAGATATATCATTAATGTTTTAATAGGGTTATTTTCCTTAATATATGTTTTCCTAAATATATTTACCAATATTTCTACTAACTTTCTCTAATACCAATTATAAAAAACCATACTCCAGTAAACTAGAGATGGTGCATACTTTATTATATTAGTATAAGATACAAGGGATCATATCATCAAGTGTCATATATTTTATAATTATTGAAGAAACTCATACATGCAGTGTTCTCAAATTAAATTGGAAATATTTAAAAAAGAATAAGAATAATATATTATCCTTGATATTATTTATAATATCCTTCTCATATCATGAGTAAAGGAAAACCAATAAAGAATAAGATCATATACTTCGTAAGGGTTACATATAGTGGAATATATCCTGAGAACACAAGACAAGGTATAATCAATATGAATTGGTTTAAAACTGGAAAATATCATGTTTAATTAATAACATGAGCATTAAATGCATTCATTGATAATATCAATGAAGTAATCTCCTTGATAATAATAACTAAATACTCAATTAATGTAACGAATAATATAGGATTCCATGATGTCAAAAATAATAATTTATTTACCATTAAGTCCTTATTAAAAGATAGTTCATGTAATGGGTAGGTATACACCAAAAACCCATTTAGTAACGTTTTCCAACTCATTTTTTTCATGAGTCCTATCGATTCATAAAGAGGATATCTATAACATGGCCCCATTCATAACTTCATTCCCAATCCATTCATAATATATTTAATGATCAATCTAATTCACAAAAAAATTACTTATCAATAAATGTCAGTATCATGCAAAGAATATGAATTATCAATATTTCGGCAATCAAAAAAATAACACTCAAATTAAGACACCATATATAGATATTACATTTAGTTTAGGAAGAAATCAAATACTTTGTACATAGAAAATGGAAATTTAAGAGAAAATTAATGTTTAATGATCAAAATAAAGTTAATGCCTTAATAGAAATTTAATGAACACAAAATTAATTAGAGATAAACGATGTCCATCAATTTATCATAAAAGTAGATTTTGTATTAAAATCATGACTTTTGGAGAACTAAATAAAATAGAAGTGAAAATTTAAAATAACATTTAATTAAATATCACATTATAAAAAACTAAAATATTATAGAATAAGAAAAATTATGTAAAATGTTTATGAAGGTGATAAAATACATTAATTCCAAATATATTTAACACAAAACATTCCTTTTGAGTTTTAAAAATGAATTAAGAAAATAACCCAATTTGAAAAACATTATAATGATTCCTTTATAACCATATAAAAATTCATGGATAATTTAAAATGTACTTAATAAATCAATTCAGTAAATAAAAATGGATTTTGTTAAAGAAGTCAGAAAAGAGTGGATATATAATAAAAATATACCTGATCAAAAGAGAAAAAAGATAAGATTTTATTTTAAACATTTATTTTTTTGATTTAAGTTCCAAAGAGAGAAAAAGCTAGAATAAAACATTTTAAATACTTAAATATCTAGAGTATTAGAAAATAGTTGTATTTCAGGAAGGACATATTATAATATTCCTCAATGAATATAATAATAATTTTTAAAAAATGAGATCCTAAAATATATTCTTACATATTTGGTGGATTTAAAATTGTAACTCCTTAAAATAATAAACATGAATTTATGGTTAAATAATAAATAATAAATATATATTTATGTTAAAATCATAAAAGGGTCATTATATACTCTAAATACAAATAAATATGTGTGTAATACTAAATATTTCTCAATAGAGTAGAAATAGAAATGAAATCACTTACAAATACAATATCATTGAAGTGAGGATTAATAAATTAAGTGATTATGTGTAACAATTGGAAGTTCACATAAAAAGTGTAAATGTATCATAAAATACATAGATATAGATTCACACATAATCATGTAATAATAAAGTCAATGTATAATTAGAATAACCCGACGAATTGAAATTGATTTATGAAATTTCTTACCTCAATCTTAACATGCCTTGTAAGTGATTCTAAACTGATGTAAAATAAATTTTGAGTTATTTTAATAATATAATATAGCCATATAAAGATATATAATATCATATATGATCCATTTATAACATATTATCTACCATTTATTGATAATTTGTATTATAATAATTTATAGGAGTTAATTGTGACACTTTTCAAGTGTTATTTGATTCAGTAGTTTCAGTACCTGTGTCTTGATCATGGCCCCATCATATCAAAAGTTTTACTCATGATATAAGTATCATATTTAATCAATATATATATATATATATATATATTCACTCATAAAAATATATATAGAAAAATTAATTACACTATTCATGGAGACAATAGGTCATATGTACGTATAAACATTGTTTTCACTTTTTGACATATATAAATAAACAAAGGTAAATAAAAAAAAATTTAGGATCACTATAATATCATTTATATCATATATATTCATTAAATTTATCCTTACTTCCATCCATTTAAAAAGCAATTGAAAAACTAATCATATCTCTTCGTGGAGTTGGTAACCCACACGTTTGCACGAGAGATACTATCATTTTCCAATAGATTGGAATATGAAAAGGTAAATATGATATTATAATTTTATAATAATAATTATTTCATAAATATAATATATATGTATTATTTCCTTGTTTCAAAATATCCACGTTATTTGGGGATGAAAAACTAATTACACTGTTATGTGGCGACGATAATCTTTACATATGCACGAGAGATGTTTTCATTTTTCATTGGATGGAAAAGAGATTTATAATAGTTTTAACCTTATAATAATAACATATAAAAATATTTATGATACTTTATTTATTATCTTAGTATGGTTACAAAAAAATTTATAGGATGTAGAAGAAGAAATAAACTTGAATTAGTCGGTAATGGCTGTTACCTCTTCTTCAGTAGACATCCATTAGATTCATTATTAAGGACACTTAGAATGGTTTTTAAGAAGAAAATAATGTAGAATTAATATTTATATAGGTTTATAATATATTTTTTTTATTTATTTGATAAATATATATGGATTAATGTGGTGTAATTAAAAAATGAGGTGTTCCCTTTTATAAATGAGGAGAGGGTCACTCTAAAAATTTCTTAAAAGGTTAAAATATATTTAAATAATTATCTAGAAAAAATTATTATAAATGGAAAGATTATAATATCATGCATTATTTTTTATAAATACCATTAACACATTAAATTATGTTGTATTTATTTGGTGTTTCAAACTATATCTTTTGGTTTAACCCCTTAGATTGTAAATTCAAACCTTTATAGTATTAGCAAACTTTTCACACGTAATGGTTTATAAGTTTACTTATAATTTGAAAATTGTCTTATAAATAAAAATGGAATGATATTTTAGATCATATATTATCATCCATATCCTCTTTAACTATTTTAATGATATTTAAATAACCTAATAAAATTTTATTCTCATAAAATATCATTAATGTCTTTTTTGACACTATTAATTAATTTGACATTAGAGACATAAAACTAGAGATTTAATTATAATATAATAATTTAACATATAATTGATATGATATATTCATCTATTAAATCCATTGAATAAAATGAATCATTGTTATTACTTTTACCATTGTAAAAATAATTTATATTAATTTTCTATTAATTGAATAAATACTCCATCAGTGTTGCATAAGAATTTAATTTAATTATTAAATCACAAAAAAGTTAAAATAAATCACCATTATAAAAAATTAATTAATATTTAAAATTAACATTTATAACTGAACATAAACCATTTTTTCCCTTATGATTAAATTTTAGATACATTGAAGTCAGGAGAGTGAAATTGTTTATATTTTTTTAAATGTAATGTAATGGTCAATATCAACGATAAATGAAAACGAGAGGCCATATTCCATATAAATGGATATAAATATATGAAATTAATTAATAAATAGGATAAATGTAATATATATATAAATATTAAAGCCTTATCCCAATGTTTTAACCCTGTTTTACCTGTTTTACCCTTACTAAGTTGAGAAATATTCACCAAGGATACTATCCATACTGAAAAAAATAAAAGGGAACCATTTAACAAATTTTGTACCCTTGATTAAAAATATTGAATCCAAATTTCCATATACAATTATTATATATGACTTAATTTTATTTAAAATTAAGTCATAAAACACGGTGAAAATTTGTTTTCCATAAAATGTTTTTTGACTTATAAAAGTTTTTATTCCAAAATTTAATATAAAATTAATTGATAGGATTTTAACTGGATTATTAATAATATAAATAAACTTATGTTACTTTTAAACCCATATAAATCAAAATTTAACTTTTTAAATTTTTTTAAATGAATATGAAGTTTTACATAAAAATCAGTATTTTTCATTATTCATAAAAAATCAATATTTTCAGAAAATTATCAAAAATTAACTCTAAGATAATTTTGACATTATGATTTTTTTAAAAAAGTTAATTTTTTAATTTTTTTAAATTTGAATAAAATTAATTATCATTTCCACACAAAAATGAAATAAAAATTATTTTTAAAGAAAATGCATTTTCTAAGTACATAATGACTTCACTAAAAATTGAGTGAGTATTTATTTAAAATTGATCAATGAATTTGTAATTATTAGGACCATTATAATTTTATTTTGTAATATAGTTACAAATATTTATACCATGTAATTCGATAGCTAGGTTATTGCATTTGAATAATAATATTTTCTATAAAATATCTCAATTTTCTTAAAGCTCTGTATTGAATGTTAAGAAAGATATAAACACATCAAATTATTTAAAAAGAAATATAAATTTTAATATTGGTATGTTACAGTGATTCCTTATCTTCAATATTATAGAACATATATTTAATAAATTGTTATATCTCTTAATTGAATACAAATCACCTTATATTTTCTATATATTAGTGTCCAATGGATGTTGTTTGTTATTTGTGCTAAAGAGAAGATGCATTACTAGTTATTCTCTATACATGGTGATGTGTGATAAAATCTTATCCATGTATTGAGAAGGTGTGTTTTATTATTTTAATACTTTTATTTTATAATTAAATTTAATTTCATTTCATATATATCATTTTTAAATAGGTAACAAGATTATTTTCAAGAAACAATAGGAAAGAGGAGCACAAAGATAAAATATGTAAAAGAAAAGGAGGATTCTCATTTATAATTACTATATTATGGTTTAAAGTACTTGAATTGTTATTTTTAATTGAAAAATTCTTTTAAAATATAATATTAATATTCAAAGATAAAAGGAATATGGATATTATGATTTAATATTTATGTTTAAAATAATTCCAACTAGGATAATTAATAAAAATTACACAATGTTAGATTATATTATAATCTTTACAAAAAATTATATTAGGATTACTTTTAAAATACATATTAAATTATTTATATTTAATTTTTAGCTTTTTGATAACCTTTTTAATAATACTGAATAATAGGTAAATCAATTACCAAGGGAATGTGTGTATTATTTCACAGGTTTGATTGGGTTTTAGTTTATTTATAATTTATATTGGAAAGTTGAAGTTTGAAATTGTAAAGTTAAAATGATTTGAATTTGGGATGTTGTTTTATAGTTGTTATGTTAATGTTTTGTCATTATCATTCTCCTATTGAAATTATGGGATATTATATTTAAATTTAATATTAAAATAATTCATTTTTCTTTTTTTTAATGATATTATCAACGTAAAAAATATAACTAAATCTTTTTTAACATGGATTATTTTATAACCGAAGTGAAAAAATTGTTTATCACATACATTATTTTTAAATAACTGACATGATAAACTATTTTAACATCAAATTATATATAAATTAAGTTAAAAACCCTTCAAATTATGAATTTTTAGACCATTTTTATTGATTATTTTTTTACAAACCATCAAGAAATATAATTGTCAACATTAGGTAACAATAACCAATGTAAAAAGCATATTTACAACATCAATTCCAATAATGTTTCAAGGTAACCAATATTAGAAACCTAAAATATCTAACATGGGAAGACATTTCACTAGTGATTTAACTTTTATACACTAAATAAATTTTTAAAGTCATCCATGTTATATCTAAAGGGAAAATAAAATGAATCATTCTGTGCAAGTTATAGTTAGAATGTACACATAGATGACAGTATCATTTTTTATAGATTGATAGGGGTATAAATATAAAATATTTAACATTTAAGAATATTTATTAGGTTATAAGTACTATATTTTTCATTAAATAACCCTTTTGAATAAGTCATTAAATTTTGTTATGAAAAAAAGAACTCAACGTTCATGGTGGTGGTAATCCACAAGTGTACATGATGGCAGATTCATTTTTCAAATTTTTTTTGAGGAATTTAGAAAATTGATTTTCCATAGGTATAATAAAATCTCAAAATATTAGTAATACTAATTTTATCATAATTTAATTGATTATATTTTGTTTTATTGTGTAAAGGAAGAAAAGATATAAGAAAGTTGGCTTGAGAACATCACCTCTCCCTTTGGATGTTTTCCCTTGGGTAAAACCTTGTGGATTATTTTATTAGTCTTTTAGAAAGTACAAGGATTCAAAGACATGGGAATAATTTATAAGAGATAATAGGGATGTTTTTTGGTAGATCTAATGTAGCGTCCTCTCTAAATTCAATGCATTAGATGTTTTATTTTTATAAAAAATCTCCATCCCCATGTTGGTTCTTATGTGATATGGGTGTTTTGGAGGACAGTTTTCAGTGAAATGGGTATTAGAACTGAAGGTTGTAAACTTGGAATTATGTTGGTTTGTGTGGATATTGGAAAACATTCCTTAGCTCACTATTCGGACCCACCATCCTGCTGATGGGGTTACAAAAAATCTATAGTTTTCTACAGACCCCACATGTAGCCAGTGGGGTATCATCAGCTTGTTGGTGTTTCTTGTAGAACCTAGGTAATTGTAATTAGCACTCTAGTTGTACAGTGTAGGAATGATATAATTTCATTTTTTTGACCCATATTTAATTACCAATTCCAACCTAGACCCCCATATTTTTAATTAGGGACATCTCCCCATTATACTTGAGCTCTCCCATTTGTCTCCCCTTTGGTTCTTCGTAGTTGCATCAACATTATGATGTTATAATGGTGAGTTTTTTTCTTGATATATACCAATTTATCCTGTTATTTGATAAATGTTCATAGATATTTTATGGATATATTGTTTCTATACTAACCTGATGATGAATTATTCCCCCCATTATATATTGGTGATAGATCCAGAATTTGATAATGTCACTTGATCAGATCAAGATCAACCATTGATTATGGTTGTCTTAAGTGCATGTGCTTAAAGAAAAGCATCTTAAACATATTATGGTTAGAAAATTAAAAATTGAATTATAATCCATTAATAGTTATTTGGTGGATTGGTGGTTCATGAGATGTGTTAATGACATCCCTTTGATGGGAGCCTCTCTCGTGAATAGTTGATGCTTTGTGTATGTTTAATTTGACTGAACTTCATAAGACATTCTTCTTATTAAATATCATATTATATATCTTTTCTTCTTATGGTTTGATAATGGATCAATGTTAATTGACTAAAACCAATGTTCTCTTCATTAATTGATGAGGAAAACACAATATGTTCTTGAGTTGACAATGAATCTATTTTATTAATGTATTCTATAACATAACAATGAACTAGTAACATTCATGGATTAAATGAGGTATTTGGTTCTATAATTAACCTTATTGTCATGAATATATCATGGGGATCTCCTATAATGTTCTTATTTGAGAATCAAAAACCTAAGACACACATGCTTAACATTTGAGGTAGTTCTTTGTGGGTGTGAAATACAATTTAGGCTTTGATCCGTTATTGAATACTGGATTACTTCATTAATGCGATTTAGATAGGAATTTCTTTACCATATAGGTCCATCTACACGATGTTTTAATTTTATGATGGATTATTCATGATACACTTTCTTGATGTATTTTTCTTGTAGATTTTTAGGGTCCCTTGAAATCCATTCTTTAGATTTGACCATTTGATTTGTTTATTGGAACTTGAGAACTATTCTTGGTATTCTGTAGTGTTCCTTTCTATGAAATATATTATTTTTGGTATTTAATAGACTATATAACATTGCATCAGGTATAAGTATATTCTGTTGTATTGATTTTAAATAGACATCCACTTGGTGAGGGAACCTGATAACATGATGATGCCTACAGACAAGGGATAATTTGATGGTTTGGGTCATATCACATATATTTATCCTAATGTACGAGAATACCATGAATTGGAATTGAGAATCCACAGACTAGAGGATTATGTGGGACAATTCCATGCATGGGTGATGTATAATCCAATTACATCAAGCATCCTAGGTGGGATTTACCGTCATTTGAAGATAATGACCACTATCTGGGTTGGTCATGCAATTTTCCAGATAACAAAACCATCATGGTGGGGTATGTGATTTTTACTTAAAGGATGAACTCTTACTAATAGGTATAGGGTACTAACCAACACTGGAACATTTGGAACATATCGTGATATGTGGTGAAATAAATTGACATCCTTACTGACACCGCACTAGAGAAGGTGGGGATTTGGGTTGTGGAGGCATGATTAGCACATTAAAACTCATCTCAAATATATATGTAAGTTTATTCAATAATTTATGGTATGTCTTGACATACACAGTAGCGCCCAGATGTTTTTTTTGTAATATTGTTTTCTAAGTAATTTTAATTCGTTGATATCTTGCATTACATGCAATAGTGAGTTTAAGTGAACTATGAGATACCTTTAGTATAAAATTACCATTTTAACATATCTTTTAGGTTATCAGGAATAAATATAACTAACTAATGAAAATGTATAGTGAAGTCATTCACTACCAATTATTTATAAAAAATATTAATCAATTATATATTTATATTTTTTAATTTCATTTAATTACTATTAGTAAATTAAATTAATGAAATACATATGTTATATTCTTAATACAATATTTTTGATATTCACCTACAAGAAATTTTTTCATAGGGTACGAATAAACACTATTTGATGTATTAAAACCTATAGTTTTCAAAAGGGTAATTTTCTGCCTTTTAATAAGGAACCCCTTTTAAATTAATATTTTTACACATTAATAATTTTTATATGAAAAATTATATATTTTATTTTTAAGAGGGATATGAAAATTTATTTGGGATAAATTTTTATTATTTTTCTAATAACATTCAAATTTTGATAAATTTTTAAAATCCAATAAATTTTAATATAAAACAATTGTTTTCATCAAAATAATTTATATGGTTAAATTATAATATTTAATGTATTTAAATTATAAATAGAATATTTCTTTTATCATTAAATATAATTTATGTCATTAACATTAATTTTAAATTGAATTCAAATATAAAAACATTTCAAACTTTTGTAGTGTTTTAACTTTTAAAACTTGTCCTCTATTTCTTACAATGGAATTAATTTTAATTAAATTACAAAAAATTATGTGTTTTTAAGTTTGGAAAATGGATTCTATATTTGGATCAGTAGGCTCAAATTATTTAAATAGCTTTGTTTTATTTTTTGGAGTTATGAATAGCATCTTCGATAATTTTTATTAATACGGTGAAATGATAAATCCGATAATTAAGGGTAATAATACTATTATAAAGTTATCCTAAAACTTTTATTAATATCATTATTTGAGTGTTTTCCTACCTAAATCATAATTAGGTAGAAATTTTGTCCTTTGGAAGCCACTTGGTTGATATTATTACATTTAATTTATTTTATTTAAGGAAATATTAAATATGTCTTACTCAGATTTTAATAAATGTATCATTTATTATATAAGGATATACAGAAGATAAATTAAATTATAAATAATTATTTCAAAACTAAAATTTTTATATTTACCATGATAATTTATTTGTAATTTTTAGGAAATAAATAATTACCTTAGAGACTTATACTTTGATTATGTAAATATTAATTAATTGATGAGAAATCAATAAAAAAAAATTAATAAAATACACACAACCATAAAAAGAGCCAAAAACTTGACCAAATCTTTTTAGATTATAATATCATAACCATAACCATCCAATAGTTGAGCTAGTGAACATTTTAATCCTTATAGAAGAGATTATTACACTTATACTATTTTTTTTAATGTGATGCTAAAGTTGTCATATTTATAATTTGATAAGTATAACATTTTAAATGTCCGGTTTTAGAGAATATAAATTCAACTAAAAATATTATTGTGAAATATTATAGATTTACCTTAATAATAGATTATTTTTTAATATTTTATCCAAAAAATAATTATATTAAATAATTACACAAAATTGATTTAGTAATTATTTTATTAATAGAGATAACAAATAAATATCAGTAAAAATATTAAAATAAATAAAATTTGGTGAAACAAATATGTTGAATTAAATTTCTAAAATGAATTTGAATTGTTATGATTATAATTAAATAGTTGGTTCAAAGTAAATTTTTTTATCTTAATATTTTTAAAAATCAATGATCGAATAGTCTCAAAATTGACACCATTGATTGTTTATCAAAAAAATGTTTTATTAAAATATTTTAAAATCATAATTCTTTTGAGCATATATAATAATTATTATAAGGTCCAAAATTTTCTACTATATTTATTTATTTTGTGATTGACATCAAATAAGTAAATATTTCACCCTTTTAATATTGAAATATTTGCTACCCTAGTTAAAAATTAAATAGAATAAATAAGTGTTAATTAAACTGATATGGTTTAAATTGATAGATAAAATTTTCTAAAATCTATTTTATGCAAAGAATACAACTCTATGTCATCTCATATTCTAAATTGGAAGATTTTTTAGGCTTTTAATGGGTTGGAATTAATTATAAATTAACATTTTTGGAGATCCCAAAAGTTCCCCTCACCTCAATTTTAAAAAGGAACCACGTCACTCACCTCTTCACTTCACTTTCATCCTTCAATATCGGATATGCACTTCCCTTATCCCTTATAAACACTCCTAGTTACATTATAGAGGTTTTGGTATTCTTCAACGATCAACACTAGTGCTCTAATAGGAGATTTAGAGGAAGCACGTCAAAGAAGAGGTAATCATCCCAACCTATTCTTTCAACCTTTCTTCTTATTCTAATTAATCTTTATGAGTTGTTTCATTATAAATCAATAATTAAAGTATCAGATATATAATGATATTTTATTATGATTATGGAACAAAAATATTTCACTTTCTAACTATCCACAAAAAACAAAATCACCACATGGGCGTACGTACGACTTACCATCTCCACGTCGTGGTGTAACATTTTTTTCACCACCACCTTAATTGGATGGGTATAGTGGTGGAAATAATAACTATATATTATTATTATAAAAATATATTTATTATTAAATATTATACACCACTCACATCAATACCCTTCATCAATTTTGGGAATCATATCGTTACTCATGCGTACGTACGACCTACCATCTTCTCGATTCGATGTGATTCATTCTACATTATCATCGATAAAGAATGATTATGTAAATGTACAAAATTAATAAATATAATTTAAATATTTTTAATATTATTTTTTAATTATATAACTATGGCCTATGAAGGGGAAACAAAACTTTTTTGACAAAACATGCATATGAAATTGATGTAGCTAATACCTGAATAACAACTAACAATGTAATGTTATTAAAAAACAAATGATAATAAGGACGTATGTGATATCATAAAAATTTATATGACTCTCAAATAAGTCAATGACTTTATTTAAATCATTATACAGGATTTTCAGATAAATAAAGTGGAAATCGGACCTAAAAGGTAAGAGATAATTTTTTAATATCATTATTATCCAAGATAGTTTGTACGTAAATATTTACTAGGGTATAATTATCATCCAGGTAAATATTTCTTAAATATGTAATATTATTTATATTATTTTGAAATGGTTTAAATTTCAATTTTACCCATTGGTTAATTTTTATTTAACGGTATGAAAGGGATCATTTGTCGTTATTGGCTATGTGGTACTTTTTTAATTTTCCTACAAAAGTGCAAGGATAATATTTTTTATCTTATAGGGAATGAATGGATTTTTAGGTCTTCATAATGCCTTATTATCATAGATCTTACTCAATATTATTTCATGTTTATTTTCAAATAAATTCTTTTCTTTTAAAATTGTGCAGCATTTTTAGAAAATAAAATATTTTTTAAGAAGAAAGGATATCTTCATCAATAATTGATTTGAAGTGTTATATAAAAATTATTTTCCATCTAAGATGTAATTATTTACTAAGGTTTTGTTTCAAGTACAATATCATTATTTTTTGAATGGTGTTATTTTGTTTTTGATGGAATGCTATTTATAGAATCCATTTGTTTTTCATGGATTATGTTATGGGGGAGTGATGTTTAAAGAAACCCATTTTATTCCTTGTCTTATGATAAATGATTTATGTTATTGTGGAACACATAATAATGATATCATTATGATATGGGTGGGACCTAAATCTCCTACTAATTTATTAGGTAAATATTTATATCTCATGATATAAACATGACTGCAATGAGAAATGATCTTAGCTCAGTAATGCAGGGCTGCAACGAGAAGTGAACTCAGTTCAGTAATGGAATTTGTCCACTATTATTGTATTGGAAATGATATTAGACTAATATGAAATGATTTTAATTACTTATGTGTATTCCGCAAAAACTTCATTTCATATGTTATGACTTTTGGGGTTATCTTCATTTATTCTTATGAACTATCTGGATTTATCTCATGGTTTGATATAATGATCTTTTATATGCTGGATAATATTTTCAAATGTTTTTTTATTATGTCTTATGATTATGATATGGTTTATATCTCCCTTTTTTACCCTTACAGAGAATCTAATACCACCCTTTCATATGTTTCTTTTCCCCAGGTCACGAAGAATGCAATCAAGTAAGGTATGTCAAAAAGGTGTCTAGTTATGACTAAATAAGTGGGAGACAATGAAGATGCCATATGAACCAGTTGTTTATTTTTCCTAGTATCTAAATAAAATATACTTATACTATCATGTAATTATATTTTTTATATTTTTTAATGAATATTATTAAACATTGAAGTAATATCAATTTATGTAAAGTATGGGCCGTTATATTTGGTATCAGAGGAAAGGTATAGTTAACCATTGTAAACTAGGATGATAAAACCTTAGTAAGAACCCAAAGGTAGAAATGATCATGAATAAAATAGTATAAAACCTATAGTTTCATAAATTGAAATTTTTTCTTGATTATGTGGTTTTGGCATTATGATTAGAGTTTCACACACTATGCTTATTAGTTTTATTCAAAAGAAGGAACCTAAAGAAACAACATTAATGATGAATTAGACGGGCAATGAAATGATTGTCCATATGAGAAAAAAATGTTATGGGAGTTAGAATGAAAATTATAGTATCTATGCTGAAAAAACATTCTCCAGATTTGAATCATGGAGGACTTCCAAACAATCAAAGGAAGGAACAACATTCTGTTGATTTCTTCATGAGGTAGTGCCCACCTTTTTCAGCCGGTCTTCTAATCCATTAGTTGCTGAAAAATAGATCAGTTCCACTAAAAAGATATTTTTAGTTCTCCAATATTTAGAAAATGAAGAAGTCATATTATTATTCTATCATTTTCATGATGAAGTTGGTCAATGGTGGAACAATGTCAAGATTACAAGACAAAGATATGTAATTAAATCCATTGAATGGGATGAGTTCAAGAACATATTTTTAAATATGTATTTTCCCCATATTCGTTGAACAAATTTGGAGTAGTTCTTTGAACATAAGGAAAAGAACGATGAATATGTTGATACCTATAAAGATAATTTTACAAAACTTGTAAGGTACTCTTCTGGAATTTTTTTCCAACCTGAGAGTAAAATTGATCGCTTCTTAAGTGGCTTAAAACTAAATCTCATAAGGGAATTATCCCTAAGGGACATTAATAGATATAAATAAATTCTTTGTTGTGCTCTCAAGGTTGATATGTATATTGGTGTAACCCATCAGTCCTATGGATTTCAAAAGAAGTGAAAAATGGAATCAAGAGAAAATCTAAATACCATACTAAAAAGAAGATGAGTTTTACCTTATTCTCAAAGGGTAAGGAAAAAGGAAATTACCATAATAGGATTAGTAAATATTTTATGTGTGGAAAATAATGTCATCAGGAAGTTGAATGCTGAAGTGATGGGAAAAAATTTCAACTTATGCGAATAAAGAAAAGGTTATACAGAATTCACCTCCTACACATCACTGTAACAAGTGCAATGAAATGGGGAATTATTTAAATCAATTCCAGAATCCAAGGGTTATTGATGATGATTAACGTCATAAAACTCATAAGTCCAATAAAAAGGCATGTCATGTGTGATCACAATCATGGATGTGGAGTAAAATAATGATGTGGTTATATGTACACTTATCATCCAATCTAAAGTAGAAAATGTTTTATTTTATTATGTATTCACCCAATCATTTATTTCTGATAAATTTTCTAAGGGTATCTTCGTAATACCTCAACAATTAGATGATGATTTAGCTATGGAAACTCATAATGGAACAATGGTCGCATTAAAAGATTTTAACAATTCTCCAGTTGAATTTTGTAGGAAAGTGATTCATATAAATATTGTGATCCTTCATATTGTGGAATCTTATGTGATTCATGGCATGGATTGGATTTATCTATATGGAGCACATATAAGTTTCTAAGGAATGAAAGTCACATTTCATATTCGAGATCAATCTATGATCATCTATCGATGAAAGGATGAGTATGACTTTCCTGTGAAACTTTCTTCCACATTATGGGTCTTTATTGCTATAAATGAAGGTTATCCATCACAAATGGCTTGGGAGATACTAAAAATTTAGAATACACCCATTTTATGGGAGTTTGATTGTGACTTTTTAGAAGAATTTTTGGGTTTTCCACCGAATCGTGAGGTAAAGTATTCAATATAACTTATATCGGGTGCTATACCTATTTTAAATACACCATAAAGATTTACCCCAATTGAGTTATAGGAATTGAATAAGTAACTCTAAGAGAATCTTGAAAAGGGTTTCATATGCTCAAGTGTGTCACCTTGTGGTGCACATATTCTATTTGTTAAAAAGAAAGATAGATCAGTGAGACTCTGCATTGATTATTGAGAACCTAAGAATATCACTATCAAGAACAAATATCTCATTCCATGTATTAATGTCTTATTTGACAAAATACATGGAGATCAATACTTTTAAATGATAGATCTTTATTAAGTATATCATCAATTAAGGGTCAATAAGGAGGATATACCAAAGATGACATTTCATACATGGTATGGATACTATGAATTTTTAGGGATGCCTTTTGGTCTTATTAATTCCATGTTTGTCTTCATGGATCCTATTAATAGAGTCTTTAGTCACTATCTTGATCTATTTGTGGTAGTCTTTATAGACAATATGTAACGAACCAAAGTATTTCAAGGGAAAATTACCTTCTTATATCTATGTCAGAAAAACACAAAATAATGAACTACTAAGTGATAAATGACCATTAAACATAATTTTGTCACTCCTATGTTTGCAATTTTAAAAATACGACATACACGGTTGTGTTCAATATAGTTTTTGGAGTCTAATGAAACAAAATTTTTTTTGGTGAATAGTAACCTACCTTTATGAATAGTAACCTACCCTTATGAATAGTAATATGACCCTTATGAATATTAAATAAGAGTAACATTACCTATGACTAATAAAATAAAATTTAGACATTATAGAAAGTGATAATTTGACCTTAGTAATCGTTTTTGGTATTTTATAAGTCATAAATAATTAATTATAACATATTAATTAATTTAAATGAATATTTATTTTCATGAAATATATTCATAAATTATTTAATCAATGTATAATAGTTTTTTGATAATTTTATAAGACCCTGCGTAATTTTTGAAAGAACTACGAAATCAGTTTTAATTTTAAAAACTATTTTTTGAAGTAAATTATGGTTTTAATTAAATATTAAATTAATTATATTTATAATATTATTTTTGAAAAATGGACTTCATTTTTGGATTCTACACATCAAAAAATGGTTGGGGTAAAATTTGGGATTTTTCTGAGATACTTGAATTTTTGAGGAATAGTAGAATACATTAATTTATCATATAAATACATTTTATTTAAAACCGAATATTCCTGACATCACAAGTGATGTAAGCACCCAAATCCTGAACTCACTTGTCTTATTTACTATTCTTAGTCATCCAAGACTCACTATTCCTTGTCTTAGGTGAAATTAATAAACTAATCAATTTTTTATTAAGGAAACCCCTCTCCCCTCCACTATAAAAGCCACCCTTCACTCCCTCTTTTCCTCCCACCTCTGAATCTCCAAGCCTTCTCTAAACACTTCCCAAACACCTTACCTACCCCATCCCCCACGTCCAAAAGCTGCTGGTCTCATCAAAATACCAATCATAGGCCATTAAGGAGGTTCTTAAGAGGAGGATTCTAAAGGTAATTTCTCTCCCTCTTCTCCTTTAATTTCCTTTCAAGATCAAGTTCCTTTCTTGATCTCTCCCTACCTATCTTCATTCAAATTGTTTTGTTACTCCCGTATTATACATATAAAGTAATCTTATGATTATAGTGGTATATTATATCACCCCACACCCTTTCCCTCTTTCTTTTATTTTATTAAATAGAACGTTGTTCATGTGGTGATAATTTATCACCTTCAAAACAACATGCTCTCTTCTTCCATTTCTACCTTAAATATGGTCATGAAACCATTTTTATGGTTGAAACATAATATTTTATATGTATTATTTTCTATTTTAAGTTCTGGAAATTACTTATGGCCATACTACTAAGTGAAAAGTTAAAATGAGTTGTTGTGTTCCAAAAACCTCTCAAATTAACCCAAACAATATTCATTTAATTCTTATCTAATGATTCGTCCTCATGGATTTAATATAACTCTTTATAAAATCATTAAAGATTCTGTTATATCATTAATTACATGTAATATCAGTTCTTTATGTTTACCCATGATCTAACCAAACATCAATTTAATAATACAAGTGGACCGCTCAAGAAAACCCTAAAAACGAACATCCCCGAACAACGTTTTTTAGACTCTATAAGTCATCCAAAGGTACATAATATGACATAATGAAACCAGAATGAACCATATTAATGTATAAAAGGTTCTATAATTTCTAATTAATTAATATATTGTCATTATACAGGACATTAATGTGGAGGAAGCATTCGAGTTCAAGGTAAGGGGAAATCTCAAACCCAATTTTCTTCCTTCTGGTTCTCCCTCTTTAACTCCATTTTTGATATGGTTATTCCTCCAAGATCATTTGTCCATCATTTACTTTACTTTAATGGGATATACATGTTTTTCAATGGATTTTATTACCATCAAAATGTTTTCCAAAAGAACTCTTCTTTCAAGATCTCACCTTTTACCTCTAATTCATGGATAATGGTTCTTGTATCAAGTATGTTGTTCCCTCATTCTTTTTTGGAATCCATAGATTTTGAATGTGTTATTATGAGATGAAACCCATTCCTTCCCATGGGTTATTTATTTACATGTTTGATATGTGTTCTATGTGGCAATCATGATAATGATAATGTTATGATGTGAAGGGTGTGCCCGGAATTATATAGCACAATATGAATGTTTAAATGTGACGGGTGCGCCCGGAATTATACAGTGCTCCAATGCATTGGGTAAAGTGATGAATCTCATGAGTAAATGTGAAATGATGTGTGAACATGATGCTATCTTTGTTCACAAGCATGTGTGGCAGTTAACCACTAAGACAGAATGTTTCATTTTTATGCATTGCCACATTTAAAGTTTATTGTTTATGCTCCTCTCATGTTCATGATCTTTTGCCTATGTCATGATTATGCTCACTCCATGATGTATTGTTCTTATCTATCCTCTTACTGGGCTTTTAGCTCACCTCTTTGATGTATATCCTCAGGTGGATACATGTACTAAGGAGAGGACAAGTGCTACTAAGAAGAAATATAAGAAGAAATTAAATAAATGTTTATAGTTGATGTTGTATTTGGTCCTAGTTTTCACAAGATGCTAAACCTCTGGATCCTCCATGTTTAATACTATTCTGTTTTTTATCATTGAAATGATGTAATAGTAATGTAATAAAAGGCCGGGTTGCTATAGTTGGTATCAGAGGCAAGGTTTAGTTAATTTGGGAATTAGGATTAGTGAACCCTAAAGAAAACCTCTAGCATGAGACTATGTACAAATATTCACACAAGGATATTTACCTAGGGATCCCATATGTTATGTTTTTGGTATAATTGTTTAAATGAATAAGTGATTCATGACTTGTTTACTTATGTTTTGTTTTAACCTTTTCTATTTAAGAAAATGGTGGGAACCAGGAGAAATCATGCCAAAAACTCTTGCGAGGGCCAATGCAACGATTGCCCGAACGACATCACCAATGATTTTGGAGGTGGAGTTCAAATCTTCATGGCGATGCTTACGCAATTATCTCAGGTTCGGAATAATATCCATAATAATGGGGAACGTCCTCCTTCAATAAATAGGGAGAAACTTGCTATTGAATGTTTTATGCGGCAATGACCACCGATGTTTTGTGGATCTTCTGATCCACTAGTTGCAGAATAGTGGGTCAACTCCATGGAGAAGATATTTTCTGTTCTTCACTGTTCCAAGATGGAGAAGGTGAATCTAGCTATTTATCATCTAGATAGTGAAGCTGATCAATGGTGGGAATTGATTAAGAACACCAAGCCAATGGAGTAAATTGAAGAGATGGAATGGGAAGACTTTAAGATAATGTTTCTTAATAAGTACTTCCCAAGAACACTTCACACGAATATAGAGAGAGAATTCATAGAGCTCAAGAAAAAAAAGGAGAATCTATCACAACCTATTAAGCAAATTGCACAAGGCTCCCAAGGTATGCTTCAGGTTTTGTTATCAACAATGATATCAAAATTGATAGATTCTCTAGTGGATTAAAACCAAATCATCGAAAGGCTCTTGAAATTAGAGACTTTGGAAGTTATGAAGAAGTTGTTTAGTGTGCTCTCAAAGTGGAGATGGAGTTTGGAGAATGGTCACATGGCTATGGTGATAAGAAGAGAAAGATGGAGTTTCAACCCAGTGGATCTAATGACAATGGTGGGAAGAAAACACAATGACCCACATGCAAAAAATGTGGGAAGTTGCACAATGGGAACTGCCTCAACAGGACGAGGAAATGCTTCAAGTGTGGGAAAAGAAACCTTTCTCATGAGTGTCGTAAAGACATGAAAAGGAAGGATAATGTAGCCGATGAAAGGAGAGAACCACTCGTGGTTCAAAGCTACAACTGTAGGGAGCTAAGACACTATTCAAACCAGTGCACTAAACCTCGAGCTCTCGAGGGTAATCAACGCCACCACCCACAAAAGCCAAAGGAATAAGGGAAGGCTTATGCCATCAGTAGCGCGGAGGTGGAACCTGATAATGAATTCGTACAAGGAACACTTCCTATTCACTCAATAATGGAAAAAGTCTTATTTGATTTTGGTTCTACGCATTCCTTTATATCTTGCAAGATTTCTAGAACTATAGAATCGAAGCCCCGAAACCATGAAGTAGAGATATCTGTAAAATCACCAAGTGGTGCAATCATTGTAACCTAAGTGTTTGAATCTTCTCCTGTTAATGTATGTGGAATGATTCTTCTAGAAAATCTCGTAATACTTCCCTTGGTGGAATTCAATGCTATAATGGGAATGGATTGGCTCTTGTTATATAGAGAACATATCAACTGTCTGGAATAGGAAATATATTTTCATATTCCAAACCATCCCATGCTCCTCTACAAATTCTAGGAAGATCATGAATCTCCTTTGAGAAATCCTTCAATGGTTTGGGTGTTGATTCCCTATGAAGAAGCATACCTCTCCCAAATAAATGAGTCGATGGAAAGTTCCAACCTTGAGAAAATTCCCATCATAAGGGAATATGACGATGTATTTACCGAAGAGTTACCCAGAATTCCATCGGATCGTGAGGTAGAGTTCTCAAGTGAACTCATACCAGGAGATACTCCTATCTCAAAGTGCCCATATAGGATGGCTCCTATCGAACTGGAGGAGTTAAAGAAGCATCTGTAAGAGCATCTAGACAAAGGGTTCATACGCCCTAGTGCATCACCTTGGGGTGCACGAGTGCTCTTTGTGAAGAAGAAGGATGGTACCATGTGGCTGTGTATCGATTATCGGGAACTAAACAAGATCACCATAAAGAACAAGTATCCTCTCCCAAGGATTTAAGACTTGTTCGACTGATTAAGAGGAGCTCAATACTTCTCAAAGGTGGATCTTCATTCCGGATATCATCAAGTAATGGTGAGGAAGGAAGATATTCAGAAGACTGCCTTCCGTACAAGGTATGGGCACTATGAGTTTTTGGTGATGCCCTTTGGACTTACTAATACCCCTGAAATCATCATGGATTTGATGAATAGAGTCTTTAGACATTGCCTTGACAAATTTTTGGTAGTGTTTATTGAAGATATTCTCATCTACTCCAAGAGCAAGGAGGAACATGAAGAACATCTAAGACTTGTGTTGGAGACATTGAGAAAAAAGAAGTTGTACGCCAAGTTTAGCAAGTGTGACTTTTGGATGAATCAAGTCACATTCATGGGACATGTGATCACAAGCGAGGGAATTTCGGTGGACCCTTCAAAGACAAAGGCGATTGAGGAATGGCCCAGGCCCTCTAGTGTCACAAAAATCCGTGGTTTTCTTGGATTAGCTGGGTACTATCGACATTTTGTGAGAAACTTATCATGATTTCCAAGCCCGCTAACTATGTTAACAAGGAAAGGGGTAAAGTATTTGTGGACAGATGAATGTGGGGGAAGCTTCAAGGAGCTAAAGAGAAGGATGATCAATGCACCTGTACTCACACTACCGAAAAGTGGAGAATGTTTTTTGATATACAGCGATCCTTCAACGAAAGTCTTGGGTTGTGTACTCATGCAAAATGATAATGTGATAGCCTACACCTCACAATAGTTGAAGATCCATGAGCAGAACTACCCGACGCATGATCTAAAGCTGGCAGCCGTGATTTTTGCCTTGAAAATCTTGTGGCACTACCTTTATAGTGAGAAGTGTGACATATACACCGACCACAAGAGCCTAAAGTATATATTCAAACAAAAGGAGCTCAAAATGTGTCAAAGGAGATTTTTAGAGCTAATCAAGGATTACGATTGCTCTATTCACTATCATCCTGGAAAGGCGAACAAGGTAGCTGATGCTCTAAGCAGGAAAGAACCTGCTACTCTATCCATGTTGAGGATTGAGAAAGACCCTATCTTCTTGGATATGCAAAGGATGGATTTGTGAATCGTAAGGGCAGGGGATACATCCTACCTTTCCCAAATGATTCCACAACCATCCATCCAATAGAAGATTAAGGATGCACAAAGAGATGATGTGGAGATACAAAATAGGGTGAATGCATTAATGAAAGGGAAGCTGCAAGAGTTCCATATCGATGATGATGGTGTGATTCGGTTTGGAATGCGGCTTTGTGTGACTTCATCACCTGGAATAAAGAAGGATCTATTGGATAATTCACATAGCTCAACATTCTCTATTCATCCTAGAAGTACCAAGATGTATCATGATCTCTGAGAACACTTCTGGTGGGATAACATGAAGAAGGAGATTGCGGAATATATATCAAGGTGCTTGGTATGTCAGCAAGTAAAAGCTGAGCGGAAAAAGTCCAAAGGTATAATGCAGTCATTGCCTATAACCATGTGGAAATGGGAAAATGTTACTATGGACTTTGTCATGGGTCTCCCAAAAACATAAAGAAAAAATAATACGATATGGGTCGTGGTTGACCGACTCACCAAGACTGCCCATTTTATCGCTATTCGTTAAGACCTCTCACTTGAAAAACATTCAAGGATATATGTGAAGGAATTAGTGATATTGCACGATGTTCGAATCTTGATTGTCTCTGACCGTGATCCAAGGTTCACTTCTACGTTCTGGGGGATCCTTCAACATGCTTTGAGTACTGAATTAAATTTCAGTACGGCCTATCACCCCTAAACTGATGGCCAGTCTGAAAGGACTATTCAGACACTTGAAGATATGCTAAGAACCTCCTCTCTTGAATTCAATGGTGTTTGGGATCAGCACCTCCCATTGGTTGAGTTCTCATACAAAAATAGCCTCCACTCGAGTATTCAGATGGCTCCGTATGAAGCTATTTATGGGAAGCGATGTAGAACTCCAACCTATTGGGATGATGTTGGAGAATGAAAGCTACATAGACCCGATCTTGTGAAGGAGATGACCGAGAAGGTTCAAGTCATCCAGAAACACATCAAAGCTGATCAAAGTCAGCAAAAGAGCTATGCTGACAATCGTCGAAGGGACTTGGAGTTCGATGTTGGAGATAAATTCTTCCTTCGAATATCTCCATGGAAGAGAGTCATGCGATTTGGGAAGAAAGGGAAGCTAAGCCCATGGTACATTGGCCCCATTGAGATCCTTGATCGTATATGAGCCGTGGCCTATCGTCTGGAACTTCCACCGAATATGGCTCAAGTTCATGATGTTTTTCACGTATCACTACTGAGGAAGTACATACCAGACCCCTCACATGTACTAAACTCAGAGGTGGTACACTTTGAAGATGACCTCTCCTATGATGAGCAGCTGGTAAAAAATTTGGACCGAAGTGATAAGGTTTTACGCAACAAGACAACCCGCCTTGTCAAAGTGTTGTGGAGAAACCATAAGTTTGAGGAAGCAACTTGGGAACCAGAAGAGGCAATGAAGGAGAAGTACCCACACCTGTTTGTGTAAAGTAAAATTTCAGGGGCGAAATTTCTTAAGGGGGGAAGAATGTAATGACCGAAAGTATTTCAATGGAAAATTCCCTTCTTATATCTATGTCATAAAAACACATAATAATGAACTACTAAGTGATAAATGACCATTAAACATAATTTTTTCACCCCTATGTTTGGAATTTTAAAAATCCGACATACACGGTTGTGTTCAATATAGTTTTTGGAGTCTAATGAAACAAAAATATTTTTTGGTGAATAGTATCCTACCCTTATGAATAGTAACCAACCATTATGAATAGTAATATGACCCTTATGAATAGTAAATAAGAGTAACATTACCTATGAATAATAAAATAAAATTTAGACATCATAGAAAGTGATAATTTGACCTTAGTAAACGTTTTTGGTATTTTATAAGTCATAAATAATAAATTATAATTTATTAATTAATTTAAATTAATATTTATTTTCATGAAATATATTCATAAATTATTGAATAAATTTCTAATAGTTTTTAGATAATTTTATAAGACCCTGCGTAATTTTTGAAAGAACTACAAAATCAGATTTAATTTTAAAAATTGTTTTTTACGTAAATAATGATTTTAATTAAATATTAAATAAAAAATATATAAAAAATTATTATTGAAAAATGGACTTCATTTTTTGATTCTATATGTCCAAAAATTGTTGGGGTAAAATTTTGGTATTTTTTTGAGATACTTGAATTTTTTATGAATAGTAGAATACATTAATTTATCATATAAACACATTTATATTAAATCCCACTATTCCTGACATCACAAGTGATGTAAGAACCCAAATCACGAACTCACATATCTTATTTACAATTCTTAGTCATCCAAGACTCAATATTCCTTGTCTTATGTGAAATTAATAAACTAATCAATTTTATATTAAGGAAACCCGTCTCCCCTCCACTATAAAATACACCCTTCACTAGCCCCTCCCCTACATCCAAAATCTGCTGGTCTCATCAAAAGACCAATCATAGGCCTTTAAGGAGGTTCTTAAGAGGAGGATTCTAAAGGCAATTTCTCTCCCTCTTCTACTTTAATTTCCTTTCAAGTTCAAGTTCCTTTCTTGATCTATCCCTATCTATCATCATTAAAATTGTTTTTTAACTCAAGTATTATACATATACTGTAATCTTATGATTCTATTCGTATATTATATCACCCCAAACCCATTCCCTCTTCTTTTTATTTTATTAAAGAGAACGTTGTTCATGTGGTGATAACTTATCACATTCAAAAACAACATGCTCTCTTCTTCCATTTCTACCTTAAACTGGTCTTGAAACCATTTTATGGTTGAACCAGAATATTTTATATGTATGATGTTCTATTTTAAGATCTGGAAATAACTTATTGCCATACTACTAAGTGAAAAGTTAAAATGAGTTCGTTGTGATCCAAAAACCGCTCAAATTAACCCAAACAATATTCATGCAATTCTTATCTAATGATTCGTCCACATGGATCTAATATAACTATTTATAAAATCATTAATGATTCTGTAATATCATTAATTACATGTAATATCAGTTCCGGATGTTTACCCATGATCTAACAAAACATCAATTTAAGAATACAAGTGGACCACTCATGAAAACCATAAAAAAGAACATCCCCGAACAACGTTTTTTAAACACTATAAGTCATCCAAAGGTACATAATATGACATAATGAAACCAGAATGAACCCTATTAATGTCTAAAAGATTCTAGAATTTCTAATTAATGAATATAATGTCATTATACATGACATTAAATAGAAGGATGCATTCAGGTATAAGGTAAGGGGAAATCCCAAACCCAATTTTATTCCTTTGGGTTCTCCCTCTTTCACTCCATTTTTGATATGGTTACTCCTCAAAGATCATTTGTTCATAATTTACTTTACATTAATGTGATATACATGTTTGTCACTAGATTTTATGTCCATCAAAATGTTTTCCAAATGAACTCTTCTTTCAAGATCACACCTTTTACCTCTCATTCAAGGATAATGGTTCTTGTATCAAGTATGTTGGTCCCTCTTTCATTTGGGAACCCAAATCATATGAATGTGTTATTATGAGATGAAACTCATTCCTTTACATGGGTTATTTATGTACATGTTTGATATTTGTTCTATTTGGAAATCATGATAATGATAATCTTATGATGTAACAGGTGCGCCTGGAATTATATAGCGCAATATGAATGTTTAAATGTGACAGGTGCGCCTGGAATTATACAGCACTCCAATGCATTGGGTAAAGTGATGAATCTCATGAGTAAATGTGAAATTATGTGGGAACATGATGCTATATTTGTTCACAAGTATGTGTGGTAGTTAACCACTAAGACATGATGTTTTATTTGTATGCATTGCCACATTTCAAGTTTTTTGTTTATGCTCCTCTCATGTTCACGATCTTTTGCCTATGTCATGATTATGCTCACCCCATGATTTCTTGTTCTTATCCCTCCTCTTACTAAGCTTTTATCTCACCCCTTTGATGTATATCCTCAGGTGGCTACATGTACTAAGGAGAGGACAAGTGCTACTAAGAAGCTATAGAAGAAGAAATTAAATAAATGTTTATGGTTGATGTTGTATTTGGTCCTAGTTTTTCCAAGAAACTAAACCTCTGGATCCTCCATGTGTAATACTATTATTTTGTTTAATTTTGAAATTATGTAGTAGTAATGTAATAAAAGGGTGGGTTGCTACACAATATTCTTGTCTATTCTACCAGAAAGGAATAACATGAATATCACTTGTGAATTATACTAATGACCCTTAGAAAGGAGAAGCCTTATGAAAAATTTACCAGGTGTGTATTTTGGGTTCAGATAGTTTGATTTTGGGTACCCATAATCTCAAAAGAGGGGATATTTTGGATCCAGAAAAAAAGAGAAGTTATTGAAAGTTAGCCAAGACCAACAACATGTAACTGAGATCTAAATTTATCTTGGTTTGAATGGTTATTATCGACGTTTTGTGAATGATTTTTCACGATGATCTAATACACTCACCATGTTGACTCAGAGAGGAATTATGTTCGTGCAGACAGAGGAATGTGAAGAGAATTTCAAAGATCTCAATATAAGGTTATCCAGTCCACCTATTATCACCCTATCTTATTGAGGATACATGTTTGTGATCGATAGTGATGCATCCAAAAATGGATTGGGATATGTTCTAATTAAAAATGATATGGGGATAGCTTATGCCTCACAATAATTGAAAATCCATGAGAAAAATTACCCAACTCATGATTTGGAGTTATCTTCAGTAATATCAGAATTAAAGATATGGATACATTATCTTTATGGTGAAAGGTGTCATATTTATACAAATCATAAAAGTTTAAAGTTTATTTTCACACAAAAAGTGATGAATATATGCCAAAAAAGATGGTCAGATTTGATTAAATATTACGGAAAATCAATACACTACCACCCTGGGAAAGAGAATAGGGTGGAAGATACATTGAGTCGAAAGGACCATGCTAGCCTATCCATGATTATTAAAATAAATGATCTAATATTTATTAATTTTCAAAGTATGGATCTGAAATTTTTAAAGGAAGGGGATAAATCTTATCTTTCTCAAGTGAATGTCCAACCATCTATACAAGTGATGATTATGGAGGTGTAGAAGGAAAATTTACAGTGCCAAAGGAAGGTGAGAAATGTTCCTGAATTTAACCTTGATTGTGATTGAATTATATGGTTTAGTAATTGGGTTTTTATTCCTACCATACCAGAATTAAAGAAGGATCTATTGGATAAGGCTCATAGTTTATCATTATCTATTCACCCTGGAAGAAAAAATATGTATAGGGACCTAAATGGGTATTTATAGTGGGATGGTATTAAAAGAGTTGTTTCCAAATATGTCACTCTGTGCTTGTTTTTTCATAATGTTAAGGCTGATAGGCAGATGTCTAAAGGGATATTACAACCTTTACCCATACCAGAATTGAAATGTGAAAATATCACTATGGACTTTGTCATCAGACATCCCAAAGTATCTAAATTCAATAATTCTATATGGGTTATAGATGATCTCCTTATGAAGTTGGTACACTTTATTTCTATTAGATAGAATTTATATCTTGATCAGCTTTCTTGGATATATGTAAAATAAGTGGTATGATTTCATGGAGTACAACATTCCATTATATCTAAATGTGATCCGAGTTTTGCCTAAATGTTCTGGAAAATACTTCAGTAGGCTCTGGATACAGAGATAATTTTCATAACTTCTTATCATCCTCAGACATACAATCATCTTTAGAGGAAAATCCAAACTTTAGAAGACATGTTGACAGATTTCTATATGGGTTTCAAAGTTTGTTGGGTTCAAAACCCAGCTTTGGTTAAATTTTCATACAAAAATAACATTCACTAAAGTATTCATATGGATCCTTATGAATCCCTCTATGAAAAGAAGTGTAGATCTCCATATTGATTTGATGAAGTTGTGGAAAGTAAGCTCTTAGGACCTGATATTATTGATGAAATGGAAAAAAAGGTTAAATCTATTCAACAACACATAAGAGTACCTCAGAGTAAAAAACAAAGTTATGATGACAATCGAAGAAAATACATAGAGTCTGAAGTGGGTGAAAAGGTGTATATATGAATATCTCCCTATAATAGAGTAATAATATTTATAAATTAGGGTAAGCTGAGCCCTTGGTATATCGGTCCTTTTTAAATTATAGATCATTTTGAGAAGGTAGGTTATTAATTGGAACATCCACTGAATCTCTCTAAAGTACATGATGTGTTCCACATATCTCTCCTATGAAAGTACATACCTGATCCTTAACAAGTACTAAACTCATAAGTCATACCATTTGATAAAAATCATTCTTATGAAGAACAAAAAATAGAGATTCTGGATGGTAGTGAAAAAGCTTTTCGAAATAAGACCACTCACTTAGTAAACATTTTCTAGCAGAACCACCAATTTGAAGAAACTATATAGTAACATAAGGATATTATGAGGGATAGATATTCTCATCATTTGTAATCCAAGTGATGAATTTCTAGGGATAAATTCCTTTAAGGGGGTATAATGTAACACCTGGATGCTTTTATGAAATATTTTCTCTAAATAATTTTAATTCTTTGGTAGCTTTCATTTCATGAAATCATGAGTTTAAACGAACAATGAGAAACACTTAGTATAAAATGAACATTTTACCCTATCCAGTAGGTTAGTAGGAATAAATATAACTAACTTATGAAAATGTATGGTGAAGTCATTCACTAAAAATTATTTATAAAAAATATAAATAAAATATAAAATTTTTATTTTTTATAATTGAGTGAATTGCTATTAGTAAATGAAATTAATTAAAAATAATAGTTATATACTTAATAAAATATGTTTTATATTCATCAAATAGATATTTTTGTCTTAGGGTATGAATAAACCCTATTTTATGTATAAAAACCTATATTTCAAAAAGGGTAATTTTCCATCATTTAATTGAAAACCCTTTTTAAATTATGATTTTGACACATTAGTATTTTTTATATGGATACATAAAAATTTTATTTTGAAAGGTGATATAAAATTTTTCTATAGATTAATTTTTAATATTTTTCTAATAACATTCAAATTTTGATGAATTATAAAAATACTCTAAATTTTAATCGAAAACAACATTTTCATTGAAATAATTTATATGGTAAGATTATAATATTTACTGGTTTGGAAGTAAAAATAGAATCTTTTTTATCATTAAATATAATTTATGTCATTAGTATTAACTTTGCATTGAATTCACATGTAAAAACATTTTAATATTTAATAATGTTTTATCTTTTACAACCCGGTCTCTTTTCCGACAAAGGGATTAATTTTAAATTATGTTCAGAAACTTATGTGTTTTGAAATTTGAAAAATTTATTCCAAATTTCGAATCAGTATGTCCAAATTAGGTAAATATCTTTATCTTATTTTTTGTCATTATGAATAGTAATTTCGATAATTTTTATTAATACTGTAAAATGGTAAATAGAGTAATTAAGGGTAAGAATACTATTATAAAGTTACCCTAAAACTTGTATTAATATCATTGGATGGGTTTTTTTTGACCTAAACCATCATGGGGTTGAAATGGTGTCCTTTTGAAGCCACTTTGATGAGATTATGACATTTAATTTATTTTATTTAAAGAAAAATTAAATATGTTCTACTGAAAGTTTAATAACTATATAATTTTTTATATAAGGTTATAAAGAAGTTAAACTCAATTATAAATACAATTTTTAATGATAACCTATTTTTATTTATCATGATAATTTATATTTAATTTTTTTCAAATAAATAATAACCTTAAAGAATTGTACTTTGATGATGTAAAAATTAATTAATTGATGAGAAATAAATAAAACAATTTTTATTAAAATAGTAATTACCATGAAAAGACCCAAAAACATGATCAAATATTACTGTGTGAGTATATATAGAAAATAACCATCCAATTTCCTAGTAAGTGAACATTTGAAACCATATTGAAGAGATTTTGACTATTATATAATTTTATTTAAAGTTATGTTAGAGTTGTCACACTCATAATTTAATAATTATAAAATCTTAAATGTTGGATTTTATAGAAGATAAATTTGACTAAAAGTCATATTTTGATATCTAATAGATATTTCTTCATCATATTATTCTATTTTTAATTATATTTAATAAAAAAGTATATTTAATAATTATAAAAAATTGATGTAGTAATTATTTTATTATTAGAGATAAACAATAAATGCTATTAAAAATAATAAAAAATATAATTGGGGAAAATTAATATTTATAATGAATTTTATAAATGACCTTAACGTATTAGATAAAAAATAAAATATTTGGTTTGAATTTGAAGAGTTATCATAATATTTTTAAAAATCTATGAATCAAATAGTGTCAAAATTGATACCATTGATAGTTTATCAAAATAATGTTTTATTAATTTTTTTAAAAACTATAAGAAATTTGTAAAAAATGTATAATAATTATGATATGGTCTAAAATATCCTAAGGTATTTATTTATGGTCTAATTGACATCAAATAAGTAAATATTTTACCCCTTTAATATTGAAATATTTATTACCATAGTTAAAAATTAAATAGAATATCCAAGTGTTAATTAAAATGATAAGGTTAGAATTGAAAGATAAACTTGTGTAAAATATACTGGCTAATGATATTGACACCCTTTATCATCTCATCTTTGATATTGGGTGATTTTTGAGGTTTTTTATGGGTTATGATTTTATTATAAATTATTAATTTTGGGGATCCCAAAAGTGCCCCTCACCACTATTAAAAAGGGTACCTCCTACCTCGCCTTTTCACTTAAATTTGATCCGTCAAGTTAGACCATAACCTACCATAATCCATTATCAACATAACTATTCACATTCTAGAGGTTATGGTATGCTTGAATGACCAACTCTAGTTTACTAAGAAGAGATTTAGAGGATGCACATCGAAGAAGAGTTAATCTCCAATATGGATTCTTTGAAAATTCTATCTTCTTCTACTTAATATTCATGAATTGATTCATTATAAAGTAATAAATACAATACCACTTATATAATGATATGTTTTTATGATTATGTAACCACAATATTCCACTTTATATCCATCCTATGAAAAATGAAATCACCACGCGTGCGTACGTACAACTTACTGTCTCCATGCCATTGGGTAATCCATTTTTCACCACCACCTTACATGAATGGGTATAAATATGTAAATAATAAATATTTATGATTATTATAACATGATATTGATTTTGAAATTTTATACACCATTCATTTCTGTAGAGACCCGAATCTTGACTTACATTAACATTACATTACTTTTGCGGAATACTTTGTACATAACAAAAACACACACACAAGGACCGTAATAGTTTAGTGTCTTTGGAAACTCGGAACATAATCTTCTAATCGTGGTGGAAGATCTTCAACATCTCCCATAAAGATCTTCCTTTTTATACCTAAAACCTTTCATTATATCCTGGGGAAAAGAAAACATAAAAGGGTGAGCTCAAATGCTCAGTAAGGGTAAACAAAATAAATATCAATCATATCGTATACACAAGCACATAACTTTTGGAAATCTTAACCTGCCAAAAGAGAGAATAATTTCGTAACATGGGATAAATCATGGCAGTGAAATGTAATCACAATAATCATAACATAAAACATTTAACTTTGTGTCATACACACATAATCATAGAGAATCATTTCTTGTTAGTCAAGACTCATTGCCAAGACTATCTTAGTGGACAAAGTCCCTTTCTGAATCGAGTAACCCTCGTTCCAGTCCTGTTTCACTGAACCGGTATAACCTACCGTTCCAGCCATGTCTATCTCATGAGATATAAAATCTTTACCCAATGCATTGGAGGTAGATATAGGTCCCAACCATCTCATAATGATACCATTCTTATGTGTGCCACAAAATCATAAATCATACATCATTGCATAACCCATGTAATACAAATGGGAATCTTTAAACAACATGACATCATAAAACAATTCATACAAGATAAAGGAATTCATAAACATAATTCAATCACAACATGATCAAATCAATGTAATAATAGGGATAAAAATAGAACCCTTTATTTTCTTAGATTGAAAATAATTTTGATAAAACACTTGAACTTCATTCATGAGGAAAATATCCTTTCTTCTTCAAAAACATTTTTCCTTTCATAACATGTCATACGACTTTAAAATAAAAGAATTTGATTAAAAATAAACTTTAAAACATGTAAAGGAATCTTCTTAGAAATATTGTTTTAAAAATCCATTCATGTCGTATAAGTTAAAAAAACATTCTTCGTACTTTTGTCGGAAAAGTCAAAAAGTACCTCGTACGAAAAGACAACAAAAGATTCCTTTCTTATTCTTTAATAAAAACTTACCGAAGGGTAAAATTGGATTTAAACTATTTTAATTGGATGAAAAAAATATTACATATTGAGAGAACATGGATGTGGATGATAAAATACACCCCAATAAATACTTACGAATAAACAATCTCGGATAAAAATGAGATTGTGATATTTCCCTTACCTTAGGTATGACTTGCTTTGTAAGTGTCCAAACCTCCTGTATAATGATTTAAATCATGTTATTGACTTATTACAGAATCATATTCATTGTTATGATATCATATATGGTTCACTTATGACATTATATTACCCGTTCTTTTGTAAATTCCATGTTAAAGAAGCGTTTTGGGTAAAATCGTTTCATTTATCGTAGGTGTTTTGACTTGTTGTTCTTGACATCATTATTACATATATCATGATTTACATACTTCCAGAATATAAAATATGATTTATATATCATATATATTCAGTATATATATATATATATATAATAGGTATATAAATAAAATTAAAAACACCATTCATGGAGACGGTAGTCCGTACGTACGCATGAACGCTGTTTTCCTTTCCTTATTGTCTTGAAATGGATGTAAGTAGATGAAATACATATGTATATATATACATAAATCCAGTAGCTTTATAATGTCATATATTTCATTATTATTTCTTATATATACTTTATAATCATTCTTAAATGGTTAACATGGAGAATGAATCTCATCGCGTCGTGGAGACGGTTGTCCGTACGTACGCATGAGCGATGATATCATTTCCATAAATATTGAACTGAATTGGAGTGGATTATACAATATATCAGAATCAATATGATGTTGTAATAACTATTTATAGTTATTCTTTACACCATTATACCCATCCATGTAAGGTGGTGGTGGAAAATAGATTACACCTCCGCGTGGAGACGGTATTCCGTAAGTACGCACGCGCGATGATTTCTTTTTCCGTAGGATGGATAGATGGTGAAATAGGGTTGTTTCATACTTATAATAACACATCGGTATATGAGTGATACTGATGTTATTACTTCATAATGAAACAATCTAAGAAGAAGAAGTGGAAGAAGAAATAAAGATGAACGAATTGGTAACGGTAATTACCTCTTCTTTGAAGTGCCTCCTTGAGACCTCCTATTAGGGCACTAAAATTGGTCTTTGAGGAAGACCAGAACCTCTAGGATGTTGCTAGGGAAGTGGAGAAGAGATTTTGGCAGGGGTTGGACGAGCTTGAGTTCTCAAATTGGTGTGAGGAGGAGGGGGAGGAGGTGTCCTTTTATAGGGGAGGAGAGGGGCACCTTAGGAATATCTCAAAATATTATTTTATATTAAAGTCAAAATCGGTTTATAATGGTTCCAAAGGGTCTTATTTCGAATATAAGGTGGGGAAGGGTCGAAATCCTATCAACCAATAATATTTAGACTAGTTTAGGGTATTATTTTATCCTTATCAATTAGATTTAACTCTAAGTTAAATAATTTAACTTTTACCGTGTCTTTTTGTTTTCTTACATTATATGGTTAATACACTTACTATAACATGCCAAACGAACCCCAAATTGTTTATTATTAATATATATATCTTTATGTATGTCCTTTGGCCGAACCTTAGATTTTTAGGAATAAAGTAACAATTAGTAATATAATATTTTATTTATAAACTATTTTGTGTCAATTTTGACACTATTTGATATATGATTTTTGTGAAAGTCATAACAGAATTATATGTTCGAACCAAGTTGATTACATCAACAATAATATATCATATTAACCTAGAAAATTAGTGGAATTCCTAAAAAGTCTCAAATTACATTTATTTTGGTGTTTATAACATCAATTATGTCAATATTTCATTAATAATATAATTACTGCATCATCTTTGTGTCATAAATAAATTAAATTATTTGATGTCTAAAAATTACAAATAAAATACCATCATGTAGGAAATATTTTTAGCTTTCTAATGAATATTTAAAATCGAATTTATCTTATGTATAACCCCATATTAAAAATGATTTACTTATTAAACTTTGATTTTAACTATTTTAACCCTTCTTTAAATAAATTAATAATAAATGTCCTAATCTAATCCATGTGGGCCTAAATGGTCATATTTTAATCCTAAGTTTGTTTTTGGTCGAATTACACTTGTCCAATAGAATTAGGACATGTGTTAGGGTAATATTAATATCATTTTTACCCTTAGTTACCCTATTTACTATTAACCGCGGTAAAAAAAGTAAAAAGTTACTATTTACCAAAAAATTATTTTTATCTCATTGAACTACATTTTACTTACTGATATCAACCGTGTCTGTCAGAGTTTTGAAATTCCATTCACAGAAGCGGTAAAATTAAGTTTTATGCAAAAATTCAGTTTTTAACCTACCACTTAGTGGTTTCACTATTCATCAAAAATTGATGTTTTTCAGAACAATGCCAAAATTTCATCCTCGGCTATATTTCATATTCCGAATTCAAAAATGAAGTCTATTTTAGCAAATTCATATCATAGAAGTTGCATTAATTATTTTTATAATTAAATCCTGCTGTTAAAACAAAGAGCGTGTTTTTAAGAAACAATATCTATCAAAAGATTGACACTTGTTTATGTCTGGTTTAAATGTGAAATTACATCCAATGACCAACATTGTATTAAATTGTAAAAATATATTCTAAATATACTTTAAAACCACTCAAATTAATAATTTATCACTATTAATTATTTCGATTGAAAAAGTTGTTTTTAACTAAAATTTAGTAATTTTCACTATTCATCAGAATATGAAAGTTATCCGAAAAGTACCTAAATTTCACCTTAGGCTAAATTCGATACTACGAATCCAAAAATGAAGTCCATTTTGAGAGATAAAATTTCTAAAATTTTAAAAGGTGGTTATTACTATTCATAACGGCTAGTTTTAATAATATTTTAATAGCATATCGTTGTTTAGTGAAACTCAGTATTGCGTACTACACACGCTATCAAGGAAGGTTGCGATTGCGTGTAATGCAAGGGAAGTCAAGGATGCGTGTTGTGCAAGCTCCTTTTGGTGTAGCGTACAACACAAGACATTAATAAAATTAAAAAGAATAGTTTTCATAAAATCTCGGGCTGTTACATTCTACCCCACTTAAAATGAATTTCGCCCTCGAAATTCGTCGAGGTTATAAATAGTTTACTATTCGAAAGTTTCTTTAATAGAAACCCACATCGTAAAAAGGAATACCAAAACTTGTCTTTAAAAACTAAAGTATGAAATGTAATGATTACCCAAATAAACTAATCACTTGGTTTCCACATAGGTGAAAATATGGATATGGAAGAGAAATCTAACCATCATGTTCTGATAGAGAGTGGTAGAGAACATGGCTATGGAAAATCCAGTAATCACAAATCCATAGATTTGTGATGATATAAGGTACCATATGATTCATCAGGTATAAGATCACTAGGACAACATTTTTGGTTTTCAAGATCATTTCCCTAAAGTTGAAAATTTGAATTAGAATAAATACTTACTTTATTTTGGTACAATCTCACTGTTGTTCGTGCCTTGAACAATTTCCACTTCATCTCTTAAATAAATGAAGTTGAATTTGTTATTCGTGAAGTGTTAGCAGATCATGTGATAGAATGACGGGTCATTCCATCTGTCTCAAACAAAAGGTTAGCAAAAATTATATACATAAGTCGATCTATAGTGAGATTAATCATATATGGTTCCTAAAATGGACTTATACTTCATATATCATACTGATTAATATAATAAAACTAGTTTCTACTAAACAAGGACTTCCTGTAGGCCAGTGGTAGGCGATAAAGGCCAGTCGCACTTCGGTTGTGGATTCGATTCCCACAGCCTTGTCCGAAGCGATGGGCTGTCGCCCGTCCTGCAGGTTGTCCTTTTTCTAAGACTACATTACTATAACATCCCATCAATAATATCGAAAAAAAACTTCTACCCTTAAACAATATTCACTTATGTCCAACATAATCTATTTCAATCTTTAGGATTATCCATAATGCTGCATTCCACTCTCATAACATAGTGAAGATGATTACCAAAGATTTAATACCATCGTTGATCCCCATATATCATAAGATATGTTTTGTTGGTCACATTCCATACATTCAAAGGCCTTAATCATGTATTCTCTTGAATACCCTTTGAACCTTATTGAAAACATGAGTGCTGTTAAAAGTTAACACTTTCCACATACCAAAATCCTCAAAATTATTTATACTCAAACCATGATATCACTTAGTCCTTATATCAATCATGAGCTCATGAATACTGTCAAACATTTCATTTTCTCCTTATCCCTTCATTATGCGCATATCATCTTCATTCCAAAAATATCTGAATAACCTTTCATGGATACTGGTAGCACACTTTCAAAACTCAAGGAAAGACAACAATGTAACAATCCTTAGATGTCTCTTTATTCCATAGTACCATGAGATTACTTATGCAACATTACACATGATAAACATGTCATCATTCTACTACATTCTTAAACCATTGACCGGGCTTCAACAATTCTTTCATCTCACATATCATTTGTAGTCTCTTCATCATCAACATAAATACTACCCATTAGACCATACTGATTCTCTTCATGAGACTTTCCCTTAGGGCATTGGTTTGCATAATGCCCGTACATTCCACATTTAAAACATTTAACCATTGTTGATGTCGTAGCAATACCATTATCCTCATCCATGGTGTTAACTAAACCTGTTACTTTGCACTTACTTGCTTTGTGTCCTTCTTTTCCACACCCAAAGCATCTTCCAGTTCCTTTGAATCATTCTCCTTGATGCCTCTTCCCACATGATTTACATAGGGGAAATTGACCTTTCTTTCCTCTATGATCATCATGAAACTCCATCTTTCTCTTATTAGTCGAGTCAGGAAACTTACCAAATTTTACTTTATTGATCATATTATGAGATTGCTGATTCGGCATAATAATGATGTTTGGACTTCCAAATCCAATTTCATTTGGTTTCTCGTGAAAAATATCATTCCATTGTCCATCATATCCTCCATTATCGTGAATCACCTTGTTTCCTGCCATTTTCTAAAACCCAAAAAGAATAGTGTGAGCGGCAAAAATCATAATAAAGGGGGAGTAACTTCAATATCTAACATATTTGGTTTAATATAATATCGTTACCATAGTTCTAGGACTGTATCTTATACGTATACATATCCTTAGGGACATCCCTAGACATACCTTAGAAATATCTCTAGGGATCTCACTAACGTTTTCGCATCCTAGTTTCCAAAGGTTGACTAAACCATACCTCTGATACCAACTGTAGAGACCCGTATCTTGACTTACATTAACATTACATTACTTTTGCGGAATACTTAGTACATAACAAAAACACACACACAAGGACCGTAATAGTTTAGTGTCTTTGGAAACTCGGAACGTAATATTCTAATCGTGGTGGAAGATCTTCAACATCTCCCATAAATATCTTCCTTTTTATACCTAAAACCTTTCATTATATCCTGGGGAAAAGAAAACATAAAAGGGTGAGCTCAAATGCTTAGTAAGGGTAATCAAAATAAATATCAATCACATCGTATACACAAGCACCTAACTTTTGGAAATCTTAACCTGCCAAAAGAGAGCATAATTTCGTAACATGGGATAAATCATGGCAGTGAAATGTAATCACAATAATCATAACATAAAACATTTAACTTTGTGGCATACACACATAATCATAGAGAATCATTTCTTGTTAGTCAAGACTCATTGCCAAGACTATCTTAGTGGACAAAGTCCCTTTCTGAATCGAATAACCCTCGTTCCAGTCTTGTTTCACTGAACCGGTATAACCTACCATTCCAGCCATGTCAATCTCATGAGATATAAAATCTTTACCCAATGCATTGGAGGGAGATATAGGTCCCACCCATCTCATAATGATACCATTCTTATGTGTGCCACAAAATCATAAATCATACATCATTGCATAACCCATGTAATACAAATGGGAATCTTTAAACATCATGACATCATAAAACAATTCATACAAGATAAAGGAATTCATAAAAATTATTCAATCACAACATGATCAAATCAATGTAATAATAGGGATAAAAACAGAACCCTTTATTTTCTTAGATGGAAAATAATTTTGATAAAACACTTGAACTTCATTCTTTAGGAAAATATCCTTTCTTCTTCAAAAACATTTTTCCTTTCATAACATGTCATACGACTTTAAAATAAAAGAAGTTTATTAAAAATAAACTTTAAAACTTGTAAAGGAATCTTCTTAGAAATAATGTTTTAAAAATCCATTCATGTCGTATACGTTAAAAAAACATTCTTCGTACTTTTGTCGGAAAAGTCAAAAAGTATCTCGTACGAAAAGACAACAAAAGATTCCTTTCTTATTCTTTAATAAAAACTTACCGAAGGATAAAATTGGATTTAAACTATTTTAAGTGGATGAAAACAATATTACATATTGAGAGAACATGGATGTGGATGATAAAATACACCCCAGTAAATACTTACGAATAAACAATCTCGGATAAAAATGAGATTGTGATATTTCCCTTACCTTAGGTATGACTTGCTTTGTAAGTGTCCCAACCTCCTGTATAATGATTTAAATCATGTTATTGACTTATTCCAGAATCATATTCATTGTTATGATATTATATATGGTTCACTTATGACATTATATTACCCGTTCTTTTGTAAATTCCATGTTAAAGAAGCGTTTTGGGTAAAATCGTTTCATTTATCGTAGGTGTTTTGACTTGTTGTTCTTGACATCATTATTACATATATCATGATTTACTTACTTCCAGAATATAAAATATGATTTATATATCATATATATTCAGTATATATATATATATATATAATAGGTAGATAAATAAAATAAAAAACACCGTTCATGGAGACGGTAGTCCGTACGTACGCATGAACGCTGTTTTCCTTTCCTTATTTTCATGAAATGGAAGTAAGTAGATGACATACATATGTATATATATATATAAATCCAGTAGCTTTATAATGTCATATATTTCATTATTATTTCATATATATACTTTATAATCATTCTTAAATGGTTAACATGGAGAATGAATCTCATAGCGTCGTGGAGACGGTAGTCCGTACGTACGCACGAGCGATGATATCATTTCCATAAATATTGAACTGAATTGGAGTGGATTATACAATATATCAGAATCAATATGATGTTGTAATAACTATGTATAGTTAATCTTTACACCATTATACCCATCCATATAAGGTGGTGGTGGAAAATAGATTACACCTCGGCGTGGAGACGGTATTCCGTACGTACGCACGCGCGGTGATTTCTTTTTCCGTAGGATGGATAGATGGTGAAATAGGGTTGTTTCATACTTATAATAACATATCGGTATATGATTGATACTGATGTTATTACTTCATAATGAAACAATCTAATTAGAATAAGTGGAAGAAGAAATAAAGATGAACGAATTGGTAACGGTAATTACCTCTTCTTTGAAGTGCCTCCTTGAGACCTCCTCTTAGGGCACTAAAATTGGTCTTTGAGGAAGACCAGAACCTCTAGGATGTTTCTAGGGAAGTGGAGAAGATATTTTGGCAGGGGTTGGCAGAGCTTGAGTGCTCAAATTGGTGTGAGGAGGAGGGGGAGGAGGTGTCCTTTTATAGGGGAGGAGAGGGGCACCTTAGGAATATCTCAAAATATTATTTTATATTAAAGTCAAAATCGGTTTATAATGGTTCCAAAGGGTCTTATTTCGAAGATAAGGTGGGGAAGGGTCGAAATCCTATCATCAAATAATATTTAGACAAGTTTAGGGTATTATGTTATCCTTATCAATTAGATTTAACTCTAAGTTAAATAATTTAACTTTTACCGTGTCTTTTTGTTTTCTTACATTATATGGTTAATACACTTACTATAACATGCCAAACGAACCCCAAATTGTTTATTATTAATATATATATCCTTATATAAGTCCTTTGGCCGAACCTTAGATTTTTAGGAATAAATTAACAATTAGTAATATAATATTTGATTTAAAAAATATTTTGTGTCAATTTTGACACTATTTGATATATGATTTTTGTGAAAGTCATAACAGAATTATATGTTCGAACCAAGTTGATTAAATCAACAATCATATATCATATTAACCTAGAAAATTAGTGTAATTCATAAAAAGTCTCAAATTACATTTATTTTGGTGTTTATAACATCAATTATGTCAATATTTCATTAATAAGATAATTACTGCATCATCATTGTGTCATAAATAAATTAAATTATTTGATGTCTAAAAATTACAAATAAAATACCATCATGTAGGAAATATTTTTAGCTTTCTAATGAATATTTACAATCGAATTTATCTTATGTATAACCCCATATTAAAAATGATTTACTTATTAAACTTTGATTTTAACTATTTTAACCCTTCTTTAAATAAATTAATAATAAATGTCCTAATCTATACCAAAGTGGGCCTCAATGGTCATATTTTATTCCTAAGTTTGTTTTTGGTCGAATTACACTTGTCTAATAGAATTAAGACATGTGTTAGGGTAATATTAATATCATTTTACCCTTAGTTACCCTATTTACTATTAACCGCGGTAAAAAAAGTAAAAAGTTACTATTCAACAAAAAAATATTTTTATCTCATTGAACAAAATTTTACATACTGATATCAACCGTGTCTGTCGGATTTTTGAAATTCCATTCACAGAAGCGGTAAAATTAAGTTTTATGCAAAAATTCAGTTTTTAACCTACCACTTAGTGGTTTCACTATTCATCAAAAATTGATGTTTTTTAGAACAATGCCAAAATTTCATCCTAAGCTATATTTCATATTCCTAATTCAAAAATGAAGTCTATTTTACCAAATTAATATCATAGAAGTTGCATTAATTAATTTTATAATTAAATCCTGCTGTTAAAACAAAGAGCGTGTTTTTAAGAAACAATATCTATCAAAAGATTGACACTTGTTTATGTCTGGTTTAAATGTGAAATTACATCCAATGACCAACATTGTATTAAATTGAAAAAATATATTCTAAATATACTTTAAAACCACTCAAATTAATAATTTATCACTATTAATTATTTCGATTGAAAAAGTTGTTTTTAACTAAAATTTAGTAATTTTCACTATTCATCAGAATATGAAAGTTATCCGAAAAGTACCAAAATTTCACCTTAGGCTAAATTCGATACTAAGAATCCAAAAATGAAGTCCATTTTGAGAGATAAAATTTCTAAAATTTTAAAAGGTGGTTATTACTATTCATAATGGCTAGTTTTAATAATATTTTAATAGCATATCGTTGTTTAGTGAAACTCAGTATTGCGTACTACACACGCTATCAAGGAAGGTTGCGATTGTGTGTAATGCAAGGCAAGTCAAGGATGCGTGTTGTGCAAGCTCCTTTTGGTGTAGCGTACAACACAAGACATTAATAAAATTAAAAAGAATAGTTTTCATAAAATCTCGGGCTGTTACAATTTCAATACCATTCACTAATTATGGAAATGATTTCGTCGTTCGTGCGTACGTACAGCCTACCGTCTATATGATGTGGTGTGAATCATTCTACATGATATTCATTAAAGAATGATTATGTAAATTCATATAATGAATAAATATGATATATATAATTTTATTATAATTTCTTAATGATATAAATATGTCCTATGAATATTAATAAGAACTTATTTGACAAAACATGCATAAGAATATGAAGCGGTTAATACACGAATAACAAGTAATAATGATATTTTATTTACAAATGAATGATAATATGATCATATATGATACTATTAAAATTACTACGATTCTAAATTAAGTAAATAAAATTAGTTAAATCAATATATAGAAGGTTCAGATACATTTAATGTAAATCAGACAAAAAAGGTAAGGGATAATTTCACAATCTCATTATTATTCGAGATTGTTTTTAAGTAAGTATTTACTGGGGTATATTTACCATTCAGGTACATGTTTTGTAAATATGTAATATTATTTTTAATATTATACAATTTTTTAAAATTAATTTTTACCCATTGTTTAATTTTTAATAAATTATATGAAAGGAATATTTTTTTTCTATTCGATACAACTTACTTTTTGACTTTTCCAAAAAAAAGTAAGAGCAAAATTTTTTTTAACTAATATGGTAGGAAACGATTTTTACAGATTCATAAAGACATATTTCCATGAATTTTCATCTACATGATTTCATGTTCATTTTAAAATAAATTCTTCTCTTTTAAATTTTTTTGGAATTTTGATAGAAGAATACGTTTTTGAAGAAGAAAGGATATATTACTCAAGAATTTATTTCAATTTTTTTATCAAATTTATTTTTCATCTAAGAAGGAATGCTTTTATAAGGTTATGTTTCATGTATAATATCATTATTTTTCCTATGGTTTTATTGTGTTTATTATGAAATTTTATTTATGAAATCCATTTGTTTTACATGGATTATATTATGGTGGAATTATGCTTAAAAAACTAATTTTATTACTTGGGTTATGATGAATGATTTATATTATTTTGGTACACATAAGAATGATTTCATTATGGGATGGGTGGGACCTATATCTATTTATAATTCATTGGGTGATGATTTATATCTCATGATATAGACATGGATGGAATAGGAAACGATTTTGGTTTAGTAATAAAGGGATGAAATGAGAAGTTAACTTAGTCCAGTAATGGACATTTCCCACTATGATGGTCTTGGAAAAGAGATTTGAATAACATGAAAGGATTTTTTATGAGTATGTATATACCACAAATCATCATGCCTTATGTAATGAATTTTTGTATTATGTTCATTGATACTTATAAACTTCCATGATTTATCCCATGGTATGATATCACGATCTTTCATATGTAGGATAATATTATCAAATGTTATGTTCTTATGTCTTATAACAATGATATGATTGATATATCTCTTGTTTACCCTTACCAAGAGTCTGAGCTCACCCTTTCATATGATTCCTTTCCCCCCGTCATGCAAAAGGGTATTAAGTATGATATGTCAAAAAGGGGTCCCGTTATGATGAAATCAGTGGGATACATTGAAGATTTCTTATAAACAAGTTATTTAGGTTTCCTAATTTCTAAAGACACTATACCTATACAATCCTATCAGGGTTTTTTTATATTTTATAAAAAATATTCTTTAACATTGAATTAATATAAATGTATGTAATGTATGTTCCATTATATACAATATTATATTTAATGTGTACTTATGTTTGGGATGCATTGGCGGTCTGTTACTGGGTTTATTAGTCAAACCTTGCATGAATATCTTGATACATGTGTAGATTTCAGGACCAGGGATCTAGTGAAGGGAAAAGGACCTATGGAAAGGATTTGAGGATATTGATTCTAGGATTCATATGTGATACGTGAACATAATCTAAACTATTTTCTCTATATTTATTTTATCCCATTTTTGATTTCTTAGGTTGAATTCCCACAATAGGGGTCCTTGGAATATTTTTTCTGTTTGGCAGGATATTCCTACTATTACATTTTTTATAAAACTATTTATTCATATTCATTATTATATTTTATTACTTTTTCATTGTATTTATTTATAATGATTGTTTAGTATCACAACTTATAGAACTATGACAATCACTTCTAGTCGAAAACTCATGTGTGTGGGGAGGTGCACATGAGGCCTTTTGGCTCCCTAGATCAGACCTGATGGTTCAAGTTAGGTTGTTACAAAAAGGTAATAGTGTCCCATTTTGTTTTCTTCTTTTTAGATAACTTAAGACATGGTATAAAGGCTGTAGGATATGTGGGAATCAGGTAGGGTATTTTCCATGTGCTTTTCCAGCTTTTATATGAGATACTTTAGAGTTACCATTGACAGTTTTTTGTTATAATTTTATGGGAATTGGGGTACGTTCATCCACTATAAGTATACACATAGGAAAAAATTACACACATATATATATATATATATTGTTTAATTTATACTCATTATTTAATTTAATACCATGAACTTTGATATCTTTTTAGGATATGCTTACATTCATTGATTGAGTGATATATAGGTATTCCATGTTGATTTGATAAATCTATGCCAGAATTAGTTAGTTGGACCTGTGAACGCTGGTATGTTTTGTATATATGTGACTATAACTAACATTATGGGATGGAGGTCCTTGGTTAGTGATAGGAGGTATGTACCATGGGTTATAGGTAGCCTCATTGGATAACCTTTGTGTGTTTTGGTATACGGGTTTTATTTCTTCTTGATCTAATTGATTCATATGTTTTAAATGTACTATTGTAATTTCAAAAATGTGAATATAGTGAATTTTTAAAGGAACTACAACTATGGTAGTCTAGGATTCTCTCATTAGGGTGGAATAACCTATTCCACCACCACTGGTGCAAGAGGATGTTCCCTATAATGTTCTTGTACTTACATCAGTGTTTCATGATACACCACCACTTAAATTTTTAATCTTTCAGATTATTCTACTTTAAGATGGAAACATTCATAGTACCATTAAAAATAATGATAAAAACTTGCATATTTAGTATCCACTATAATTTTAAGGTATTAGTGGCCCAAATGGTTGGATATTATCGATAGAATTTTCTATCTGGTGGTCTAGACTATTGAGGATTAGTGAGTTATTCGGGGGATCTTCATGTTCCAAGGACCATTCAGTATGTGGAGGGATATCAGGAATCAATTTTGAAGATAAGGGGTTCTCACTTGTTCCATCATAAAGGATTTGTTTCATAATAATTTTTTTAAAAAAAATATGTATATGGACGGTCCCCAGGTGTTCCTGGAGTTACAAAATGGATTTATGTCTTTCTCTATATATTCTTCTTGATTCAAAGAGTTTGTTTTATCCTCTTTTTTCTAGAAATATGACATATAAGTCTAGGATTGTTTGTGGTAGGGATTATTATAGAGATAGATTCTATGTAAGGGAATTTTACCTAACAACATACACATCGGTGCTTCAATGGCATGAGATTTTTAGAAGGGACTATAAGAGTAAATGGTAGAAATATTTCTTATAGTTTAAATGAGATTTGTTAATGAGATTCCTCTCACTAATAAAGCATCTTTTGGTATTAGGAATAAGATTGATGATTAGAAGAAGCATGGTATTAGTTAGAAGGGGTGGATAAAACATTCATCATTTTCCTCTATGGGAGATGATTCTATTAGTTGCTTCAATTATAGTCAAAGGGGGAATTAATAAAATACTTGTAGGAATCCATTTTTGGAGAGTCGTAATTGTGGATGGGATGTTCATAATTGATGTTTTTACTTGATGTATTTTTATAGGAGTGTTGGAATATTTGGGTAAGATATATGTAACAGACCTTAGAAGAGGATACATAATTCCTAGACATATATGAATCGGGGGAAAGGAAATGAAGTTGAGGTTGGCTGAGTGTATGTTGTGCATCAAACTCCAATAGATAGTGGAGAGAGACCATGTATTGTTCAAAGTATGTTATTTTATCAATTATATGATATCTACTACTTTTTTTATAAAGTTACTTCTTGTTCCTCTGTATTTCCAAAACATGTTCCAAGACATTATTTACCAATGAAGTTATTTTCTTAGTTTATTTACCACAATACACCATTGTTCATGATATTGAACCATATTTAGTGATGAAAAGAGTAACCTGTAGTCATTTTTGGTAATGGAAATATGAGATAATTCATGATTCTATAGATGAAAAGCTTCAATGTAATTCTTTTTAAAGATTTAATTACTAGTTTTTAAGCCAAAATTTATTTCTATTGGAGATGTGTATTGTTTACATCACCCCAAAAATTGATTTCTTTGATGACCAGTGAGTGGGAGTTGGAAGTAGGTATATTAGGTCCAGACATGATCCAACATGGGATGATCATGACACAAATTGTAGGATTGGATATTTCATAAGATTTGTGGTTTCCCTTTAATATTTTACTCAAGTTGTAAATCACTATCAAGATGTCATAAAACCCCACTATAATTTACCAAATATAGGATTTTATATTGAGATAGATCTCATTCAAGGTATGAAATTCATTTCGATAACCCCTTATCATATGGTTCTAGAAAATTTTAAGGATATCCTGGTTTGTTTTATTGACAACAAAAAGAAGATATTTATCAAGCTGATTACATCACCATGGGGTGAAACTACTTTATAAACAAGAAGGTAGATGATAGTATTTAACACTACTTCAATTAATGGATGCGGAAGTAAATGATAGTAAAGAATAGATATCATTTACTCATGATTACTAGATTATTTTATCAATTATTGTGAGCATGATGGTTCTCTATGGTTGATATCCAATCGGGTTATCCCCAGTTCTGGGTTAGAGAGGAGGAAATCTCAAATACAATTTTTTAGAGTCGTTGTGGGATATATGAGTACATAGTGATTCCACTTGGAAGGATGCATGCACTCTAAGTGACCATCTCTCTCATGAATAGGATATTCCACCCATATCTTGACTTGTTCATCATAGGGTTCATGATGGATTTAGGTATAGTGAAAGCATGCAAAGGTGGGAGATATATTAAAATTTATTTTAATAATATTTGTTTAAAACCAAGAGTGAGGATCTTTCACATCAAATTTATAAATAATTTAAAAAATATCTAATGAAATAAATATATGGGATTAAAATTTTTTATCTCTAGTGAATGTTGATCATATGAAAAGACCCTTTCAGATAATATTTGTTATGCTATGAGGATCCAAGGATATAATCCATCTAGAGATTATCCACATGTTCTACTATTATCTCTAAGCAGCACCACTCGATCTCCAGTGGCTAGCATGGTGAGTCGAATGTCTTGTGTAGTTTATTCTTGATCATTCATTCTTCGGTCTTGAATAAATATATATTTCACTTCTCGTTCTTTAGAAGGAGAGAGAATTAAGAGTTTAGAGAGAATTCATTGTGTGCAATAATTCCCTAGTCTCATTTTTTGGATAACCTACATAATATAAATAACTTCTTATTTATAGTGTTGGGATTTAAGTTAAAATATTATTCAATTGCATACCGTACATTAATTAAAATTAATTACCTTTAATAAATCTCATGATGTATAATAATAATAGTTATATTATTATTTTCTTTGGCACATACAAAATAGCGTAATAATAAATATTATGTAATAGTCTTATTAATTAAAATTTATCAACATGATTTTTCTTGGTCCACTCGAAATCCTCTAGAATTTATTGAATATATGAATAAATATTTTATTCACAAGAAAGAGAATGAATATTTATTAAAATATTCAATAAATAAAATAAATATTTTATTCACAATCTAAGAATAAATATTTATTTAAGATATGCAATTAATATAACTTGTATAAAACTATTATTCAATCTTGAGAATAATATTTATTCCATTAATTAAACTAAATTGAATTTAATCGAGATTAATATAAATACTTAGTGTGTGACCTTCTAGGATTCATTCTCATTAGCATTAGGTAGGGTTTCCTAAAGTACAAGATTAATGTCTAGTAGTGGATAAAGGATCCTAGGACAAATAAATTTATGTCATACTCACTGTGTAATATAATCCCTTTGTCACAACATCTCATCAAGAAGGATTCACATCTCTGTCACCAACCTATATGCTCGATATTTCTTTCTTTGACTATCTGAAATAATAACAGCATTACACCATGGCTATATAATTTAATTCCACAACTCTATTCCAATAAAGGTCGAGACATCAGATTTCGTAAAGGTGGAAGGGACAAATACTACCTCAGCTTATTCATTAATGACATATCACTCACAATTCGTCCAATATATCCAACTTCACCATGAGATATTATCATCATGGTTTATAAAAAACATCTAATTATGCATGTCGTAACATGAATTAATAATAATCATAATTTCTAAGGACCATCAAACATGCTCATAGATAGGAAGATATAATGACACCAAATCACGAATAATTCCTACTCAAAGGTCTATTCTCATAATATCCCATCTTTAATTTTACCAAATGTGAATTTCATGAGAAGAAGCATCATCTTCTTATAAGTACTCATACATGACAATCTATGAACTATGCGTCCCAATATAGTATGTTATCCAACCACAGAACATTATTTGAGAATATCCTCATAACACATCAAGGTTCTCATCATGGTGAGGAACCGCTATGAACTTATCAATTGGACATATAATCTAGGAAATTATTAAAATATATTCATATATAATAAATAAATACATAATAAGAAGTTTTATTAATATTCAATACATCAAATATTCATGAAATCAATTACAAAATTTTTTTCCTTGGAGACAAACTTTGAAAAATTCACACTTGGAATAGATCCAACTTCCTAAAACCATAAGCCCGTTAGACCTCACATGATAGTCATGTTTCTACTGAGTTAAGGATTCAGTAAATGGTTCAGCCACATTGTCTTATGTGGAAATATGACTTAGAAAAACTCCAGCTCTCTGAGAAAAATTATTCAAGAGATGATACTTCCAAATTATGTGCATCATCCACTGATGTGACCATGGATCTTTTGAAAGAGCCACCACTATAGTATTATCACAATAGAGTGTTATAGGATCTTTATTACTGGGTAACACATTATGTTTTTGGACAAATTTTCACATCCATAATGCTTCTTTAGCTATTTATAAGCTAAAATATACATGAAATCTTCTATAGAATAATCAACCATAGCCTAATTTGATATTTTACAGCTCACAAAACATCCATTAAATGTTAATATGTATCCAGTTTGTGACTTCATGTCATCTTTATCAGTTTGGAAACTAGAATCTACATATCCTATGATGACTAGTTTCTTATCTCATCCATAAAAAAGGAACATATCATTAGTAAACCTTAGATACATAAGGATAGTCTTGGTTTCCATCCAATGGTGGTCACCTGGATCCTCTTGATAACTTTTTACCACTCATAATGCATAGGTGACATCTAACCTAATATATATCATAACATACATGACGAACCCAATCGATGATTCATATGGAATCCTTGAAATTCTATTTCTTTCTTCATGTGTCTGAGAACACATTTTTCCTATAAAGATGAATTCCATGTTCTTCTAAAAACAATCCCCTCTTGTATTATTCCATACTGAATTTTTTTACTATCTTGTTAATGTATGTAATTTGGATTAGGCTGAGAAATTTCATGAATCTATCATGATAGATTTTGATGCCAAGAATATATGATTCCACGACCATTTTCATCATAGATAATCCTTTATTCAAACATTTCTTAACATACTATAAGAGTAGTATTTTTTTCTAATGAAATTTCATCATCAACATATACTATTAAGAAAATGACAACACTCTCACTAAACTGTCTATAGACACACAACTCACATTCATTATTTATGAAAGCAAATTTTGTTATCACATCATAAAAATTAATGTTCTATGACCTGGATGCTTTCTTTAATCCATAAATAGATCTTTTTAAATTTAATCCCTTATTTTTATCCTTTAGAGTCACAAACAGTTTGGGTTGTGTAATATAGAAATCTTCATAAAGGTTCCCAATAAGAAAGTATATTTTATCATCTATTTTCCAAATCTCATAATCATGGAAAACCATAATGGAATGTATAATTATGATGTATTTTTTCATTACAACTAGTGAAATGGTTTCATCGATGTAAATGGATTAACACTATTTAACCCCTTTTGCTACCAGATGCCTATTACTGGTACTGAATTTTCCTAGTTCAATTTATTCCTAAATACCCATTTACAAACAATGGGATTTACATACACTAGAGTGTCTACCAAAATCCATACTTGGTATAGATACATGTAATCTATTTCAAAATTCATGGATTCTTTCCACTTGGTAACACCTTTTCCATTTACTACATCCTTTTAGGTTAAAGGATCATTATTATCAACTAATAATGAGTCACCATCCTCAGTGACTATAAAACCATATTGTTCTGGTTCTCTAACCTCTATGGTACGCCAATGCAATAATTGTGTATCTGAAACAATTTCTTCTTCCATAGAGTTTTGTGGAATTTGTTTCTATAAATACTCTTTTATATCTTGAGCTTGGACTTCTTGGAAGTATATCTCACTCTAACTACCACATTTATAGAAAAGATCCTCCATAGGAAATGTCAGACATCTATCCACCACATCCTTTTTGTCTGATGTATTTTATAGTTAGTATATCATTTTTTCTTTGGGATATAATTACAAGATACACTTTATTCCTCAAAGTGCAATATTGTAACCTAAATAGGCCTCATCAAATGCTACATAAACCCACACATGTAATTAATACAAGACTTTTTTTTCATTCAATAATTGGTATGGTATACCATCTATATCATTATTTGAAACTCAGTTTAGTAAGTATGCTACTTTTGTAATGTGTATCCCCAAAAGGATAATAGAAGACTTGCATGACTCATCATTGATCTCACCATGTCCAACAATATACTGTTCCATCACTCACATACGCTATTCCACTGAGGCATATAAGGAGGATTCAGTTGAAAAAAAATCCCAAACTCCCATATATAATCAATGAAGTCTTGATTAAGATATTCTACCCCATGATATGAGTGACGTTTCTTAATGTTATTACCAAGTTGGTTCTCAACTTAATTCTTGTATTCCATGAATTTTTCAAAAGAATCCGACTTATACTTAATTAAGTAGATATATCTATATCTACTAAAATCCTTAGTAAAATATATGAAATGTTACTACCAACCCCTTTATTAAATAACAAATTTTCCACACACATTACTATGAACTAATTTAAGAAGCACTTTAGACCTTTCACCTTTCCCACTAAATGGGGATTTGGCTAATTTTTTTATAAACATGCATGAATTATACTGAGTGGTTTTAGTTCAAAAGAATCCATATATCCATCTTGACGTAATTTATTAAATGGATTTTCATTTACATGACCTAGATGGTGATTCCAAAGTTGGTTGTGGTATGATTCTGGTGAAGTAATTTTATTATTGATTTTTCTTATTCAGTTCATGTAATCCAACACATATAGATCATTATTTAAATGTGTCTTGCCATAAAAATGATATGTTAAAAAAATTATCATTATTCAAAAAATTTGATGATAAATCCATACATATAAATTTTGGATACTTAAATAATGTCTTTGGTAATTCTAGTCACATAGTAACAACCCTTTAGAACCAATATCATTTCAGTTGGCAATGTGAGGAGGTAGTCCCTGATAGCTACAACAACAAGTGTAACTTTTTTGGATTCTATAAGATATAACTCTACTCAATTAATCTATTCGAATCAGTTTGGTTCCTATATTTGAATAAAAATGTGAGAAAAAAAAGATATATCTAATAATAAATTTATAGAAATAGATAAATTTCACTTGATAAAAAATGCACCTGAATATTATCATTGCTTCTTTAAATGGGTTCAATTTTTATTCCAGTGGCCCATATTGCCACATGTGAATTAGATAGCATCATGTTCCCTTGATTTCCCTCAGATATTCCGTTTCATGGAAGGGTGGGAAGAATGTTTCGGATTAAATATCTTCACATTCCCTTTCCATTTATTTACTACAAGTATAGAAGGTTTTTCAGGATTCATATCCTTATCTACATGGAGAAGATAGGTAAAAAGATCTAATAGAGAATTCTCAATGATGTTTATATTAAATTTCAAAATAAATCTAGAGAAGCTCTAAGGGAGTGATGCTAGAATGAGGTTAGTGCCCAGTTCATCAGGGAGTTTAAACCCTAGAACCACTAGCCTCTCAATGTTTCTAGTGATCCTGACTACATGAGGCCTAACTAGGGCACCCTCTCAAACATTTATTTGAAAGAGTTCCTTTGAAATTTCAAATTGTTCCTGTCTATATCTATCCTGGTAAATACCATGGAGATGATCAAGCATGTTGTATGAATCCATGTTTTATTGAGATTAATTAGTTCACTAGATATTGATGAAAGAATAAAAAATTGAACATTTAATGCATCATTCAAATGTTTTTCATAGAAAAAGAACTCTTCATTACTCACCTCTTTAGTAGGAAAATCAATTATTAAAGATTCCAGCACATAATATTTCTTTTCATGGAATAGCACAATCCAATGGCATTTGAACCAATCATTAAAGTAACTTCTAGTTACCAGTTCATGTTTCTCCAATATAGATAATAGGGATTGTTTGGATGATGAACTTATCACTTTATTCTACAATTAAAAATATAATATTATTAACACTTTGCTTGATTACAAAATAAGTGATATATAATAAATTATGTGTTTTTATTTATTTATTAAATGTCACACTATTTTATATTTTCTCAATATCCCTCACCACAGAACATGAAATGTCTAGTTTCATTAACATTCTAGTGTAAAGGATCCAAAACAATTTTATTAATTATCCATAAATTAGCCATGAAAACGATAATAAAGTAATTAGGTAGATGGTCTTAGCAACTATGGATATGAAGCTTCATGATTTATTGAGGGGATTCTACTAACTTAAAATCCTTACATTTATTTTCTCAAAACATGCCTCCAAATTTTTATTTGATAGACTTTTTCCATTAAAATTGATATAATTCTTGTTAAGTAAACCCAAAACTATGATGACAACTTCCTAATGAAAGTAACTGTCCAAACATTAGCAATGTACTAAACCTAGTTTTTTGATTTCATTCCCAATCAAGTAATTAATTAATTAATCTTACATAATATTTAATTGAGATATTTTAATTTATTATGAATAAATTTTGTCTTGTTTTATCCTTTACATATCTTGTAAATATTAAGTGCATGTTACTTAATTAATTAACCATGAGGGATAAAAAATTTACACAGAAATGATTTATTTAATTTATGTCTTTTAATATTTATTTATTCATTTTTTTTATCATGGTCATGCATCCATAAAATAAATAATTCTGTAAACATAAATAAATAATTAATTAAATGACCCATTCATGATATTTATCTAATAGTTGTTTTAATGAGAATAAATTAAACCAACATTTATCATAAGATAAATAACTTATATTTCAAGTCATGGAATGAGATAAAACATTCTTCCTGTCCACCTATGTATCACCTAGGTAGGCATCATTATGGTTCTATCTTGAACTACCTCCAAGAACCATGGGTTTCTCTATTAATTACAAATATTTATTACCTACACACAGTTGAGGGGAACCCATGGATTGCTTAAAGGGGGTTACAAAAATATATTTGGACATATAGATCTTACATAATAATGGATGGAGGGATGACTCATAGGATATCATTTTATTTAATATTAAATAATTTCAAACTCATGCAATAAATTAAATTAAATCATCCAACACATATATAGGTCTTGGTCAAGAAAATGAAAATTCATACATGCAATGAATAGGAAAAAGTAAGTGAGTAGGATTTATTTAATTTTTCATTCTTTTATTATTTAAGATAAACATGCTTGCGTTAATTAATTAATTAATTAATTAATTAATTAATTAATTAATTAATTCCCTTTCAAATTAAGGATAATCTATTATTATTTAGAGATACCCATCATTAATGGAATTCATGAAATATAAAAAGTAAAACCAATGATGACATAATAATTATAATAAATTAATTAAGCATTTATAATTATTTGAAACCATTACGAAATTTTCAAACATGCAACAGTGTGCCAATAAATACAATACATTTATAATGATTCAATTTCAAATTTAATGTAATTTTATTTTTTCCAATAAGGGGATACTACATGGAGTTTCCATGAAGCTACATGCAATTTACCTCGATTTCCATATATCCAAGTCACACACCTGGGGATTTGATGTGTTGACTCAACTGAACTACATTGTGTTTACATTCTAGTTACACAACATGTGTTCTCTTTTTGTGTTCCACGTTAGCCTGTACATTACAATATTTGAATTAAAAGCATCACATGTAAATAATTTCTCAATGCATCTTAAAACAATGTGCATGGGTATATAAAGTTTCCTCCAACTGCATGTTGTGTAACACAGTGTTATTAGAGAATGATTTGACACTCTCAATGGAATCTGAAATTATTCATCATTTGTTCTTAACCCTTTATGAAAATGAAAAATTGGACGAACATGATTAATATGTCAATAAAATGTTAATTCAATTCAGATTAAATAAAAAATATCATGAAATTAATATTTAACCACAATTTCACATAGATAAAAAATAAAATAAATAATTATAAATTTAAATGTTACCCCTATGTTACAACTTGATGGTTTTGAGTGTAGCAGAAGCATGTGGAGGTGGGAGATATATTAAAATTTATTTTCATAATCATTTCTTAAAACCAAGAGAGAGGATCTTGCATGTAAAAATAATAATTAAGATATTTTATATATAAAGAAATAAATAACTGGGCATCGGAATATTCTTCACTGGTGAATGTTTATCTTCCTAAAATACCCCTTTGGATTACATTAGTTATAGTATGAGGATCCAAGGATATAATCCCTATAGAGATGATCCACTTGTGCTTCTGTGATCTCTGATCAATACCACACAATATTCGAGTGATAGCATGTTGAGTCAAATGTATTTAATTATTCGTTCATGATCACTTGTTCTTTAGGCTTGAATAAATCTCTCTTAAACTTCTCATTCTTGAGAAAGAGAGGGAAGAAGGAGTTGAGATAGAATTCATTGTGAATAATAATTCTCTATTCTCAATTTTTTGGATACCCTACATAATAGTCATATATGCCTACTTAGAGAGTTGGGATTTAAGTTAAAATATTATTTAATTGTATAATGAACATTAAATAACATATATTACCTTTAATAAATCCTATGAAACAAAATAATAATTATATAATTATTATTTTTTCATGTGTTCCAACTTCCACAATAACAAAGATTATGTAACGAGCTTGTTAATTAATATTTTTCACTAAATTCGATCTTCATCTGTTTGAACTCATCTAGCATTTATTGATTAATTGAATAAATATTTTATTCATAAGTAAATATATTATTCACAAACTTGAAAGTAAATATTTTAATAAATATTAAATGAATAAAATAAAAATTTTATTCTCAAGCCAATGAATATATATTTTTTAATATATGTGATCAATATATATTGAATAAAATTATTCCCCAAACATGATAATAATATTTCTTACATTAATTAAACTTAAATAGAATTTAATCATGATCAACAGAAACACTTATTGTGTGATCCTATTGTATTATTTCTCCTCATCATTGGATGGGATTTCCTAAAGTCCAATATTACATTCTCATAATGAACCAAATCCCCAAAGAGAAAGTGAAAAATTTCACAACATCAATAACCACATGAGGATTCTTACTATGTAATATAATATCGTTTTCACAATATCTCATCAAGAAGGTTGTGCATCTATGTCACCAACCTATATGGTGGAAATTTCAAACTTTGACTATCTGAAATAGAAACGTTGTTACACCATGGAAATGGAATTAATGTGATAGTTCTATTTCAATCAATGGGATGAGATATCATCTTCCATAAATAAGGATGAGATAGATCCTTCCTCGACTTATCCATTAATAACATGTCACTCATGATTCACCCAATGTATCCCAATTTTCCGTAAACTATTATCATCATTGTTTACAAAATACATCTATGTATGAATGTTATAACATGCATTAATAATAATCTTAATGTCTAATGACAATCACACATGCCCGTAGATGAAAATATCTGATGACACCAAAACATGAAGAATTCTTACAGGAGGGTCTTTTATTATAATCTATAATCGTAGAGATCATCAAGGTCAAAATTCATGAGAAGAAGCCTCGTTTTCATATGAGCATTGACACCGGACAGATTAGGTACTATGTGTCCCATGATAGAACATTATCGAACTATAGAACATTATTTGAGAATATCATCATATCACATCAAGGTTCTCATCATTGTGCTGCTACAACCTTATCAATGTGACATATACTCTATGATATTATTAAATTAGAGTCATAAATAACAGCAAAAAATATATAATAATATGTTTTATTAATAATCAATACATCAAATATTCATTCAATAAAAGTAAAAATAGTTGGTCCTAGGAAATCAACTCCAACAGTTCATTGATGATATCCTCATTTACCCTCTATCCCAAGAGAATAATTCCAAAAAAAATTTGATAGTCCGGAGAAAAATTGAGCGGATTATTTATATTCCAATCTATCTAAGTATCAATTTTGGATTTAGAAGCTGAAATTCATGGGTCTTGTGGTTTCTAAGATAATTTATCAAGGGACCAAGAGAAAGTAGAAGCAGTGATGTCCTAGACACATCCCTATAATGTTTTTAGATAAAGATATTTCTAGGTTTAGTGGGATATTATTTATGTTTTATCTCGGTATTCTCTAGTTTATCAACACTCATGACCACACTAATGAAAAAATGGGTTGAGTTTTAGTTTTTAGACCTATATAAGGGGGATTTTGTTTCATTTATGAGGAGGCCAAATAAAACTCTAATATTTATTCTTTATATGTATGGGATTTGATATGTCACATATTGTAATACATCATGAGTTTATTTGGGAGTAGTGTTAATGAATAAGAATCAAGTACTAGCTTACAGTTCATGTCTGTTGTAACCCCATGTGATGAACTATCATACCAATGAATTGGATCTAGAAGTTGTGCCCCATGATATGAAGTACTAGTGACACTATTTAGTGAAATGTTTTATATCTATAGAGACCACAATAGCTTCCATTATATATTCACATATCAGGACCTCAATTGAGATGGACTATGATCCATATAAAGGTAACATTATTATAGATTCACTTATTAATAATATGTAGGTGACCTAGGGACTTGGTGAATGGTCTTATGAAGAACATTGGATCCTGATGTGATTTTTGGTCAATTAAAGGATGAATGATTTATAGGAACAAGGATTGATGACATTTTCCCGATTTTTAATCACATCTTTTTTAGTATGGAAATCAAAATCTAGTCAAGAATCTAACCTCGAGTGTGTTTTGATGTAGGAACATGTAGTATCTTGTGACCTGATACTTGGGTGGTAATTAGATGATGATTATTTGATCCTATAACATGAGAGAGTTTTTTTCCTTTCTTCCTTCATGGAAGATATAATAATAGACTTATATAACTATAAGTGGGCGGTGAAACATTGGGATAAAAAGATGCACCATGACTCTTGGAATTTGTTCTAGTGGCCATGGATGAAGACGGATATTCAAAGATTTGTTTCCATATGTGTTACCTCCTATATGATAGAGGATGTATCCCAGTGGTTTGATCCACCCACATCCTATTCCCATATAGAAGTGGTAGGATGTTATTATGGACATTGTGATGTGGTTACCCATGCCCCTGAATATTTTTTATGATATTTGGGTGATTTTTGATTGGATAATTAATGTTGATCATTCTTATTGATCAATCAGAGTCACTCAATTGATGATCTAGGAAAGATGTATATCTGTGATGTAGTTTTCTTGAAAAGAGTTCCCATGAGAATCGAATCTTAAATAGAAGAATGTTTTATATTATGGTTTTAGTATATATTATAGATGCCCTTAAGGACTCATCAAATATTAAGCACAATGCTACATCTCTAAAGAGATTAGTAGTCAATGAAGTTGATTTAGATATTAGATGATATTCTATAGGCCTAAATTATCAATTTCATTGGAGAACATGATAATAACCTATCCTTGGTTGAGTTTTCATACAGTAATAATTATTTTTATTTGATTCAGATGACACCTGTGAGGGTTTTTATAGCAGTCCATGTCACACATCACTTGGTTAGTGTGAGGCTGGTAAAACAGAAATTGTGGGTCCTAGTGTGGTAAAACAAACCTCAAAGTGAGTCCAACTGATTTGAAAGGAATTGAACACATATCATATTAATAATAAGTCTTATTCCTAAAATAGAAGTAGACCTTTGATGTTTTTTTATGTGACCATGTTTTTTTGAGAGTGATTCTTCAGTTAGGCGACTAACATTTGGGAAACAAGGGAATCTTGCAGCATGTTTTGTTAGAACCTTTGAGATCACTGAGTATGTTAGAATAGTCTCATTTCATCTAGATATCCCTTATTTATACCAAGGTATTAATGATGTGTCTCATGTGTCTCAATTTCAAAGATATATTTTTAATCCTATGCATGTCATTAGTCATGAGGATGTTGAGTTGAAGCATGGTGCATGATATGTTGACCACCACCCGGTGAGGATTTGTGATCGGACTAAGAAATTATTATGAGGTAATACCATACCAATTTTCTAGATTATATGGAATCAAGGATGAATTTAAGTAGAAATATTAAAGAATTAGGTATTTGTTCTACCTCAATGGGATGATTTTTTTATCAGAACCATTGAAGGTACTTCTTGTGGATATGAATTCATTAGAGGGGAGAATAGTAGAATCCTCAATAAATTTGATGTATGGTATTTTATATGTTCATAAAAATTATCTTATGCCCTATTGGTTATTATATTATATGGGTGTTGAGGAGGTTGGTATTTAGTAAATAGGTTCTAGGATCTAAAGGTTTGAACATTATTTTAAGGTTGGTTTGTGTAGTGGCTAGAATGTTTCCACTACCTCACTGGTGGAATCCACAAGACAAACGATGAGGCTATATGAGGTTTTTAGTTTTTATAGACCCCGTACAATTTATATCTATTGGATCTGGTGGAACCTAGGTGGTTTTTCCCAAAACAGTTGTTGGTCGGGGCCATACATTAGCTAGCTGTTATAACATTAATGAGAGCGTATTAATTACACCGTGATGAATTTTATATCACAAAGTTTTAACAATTTGTAATATTCAATTTGGTAAGAAAGACCCCATTTTTAATCAGAGACACCTACCCCTGATCTTTGATCTTTCCCATTCATATTCTCTTGGTTATTGATGGTTGGATCAACGTTATGATGCTAAAAAATCAGTTTTCTCTAGATCTACACAAATTTTCTCTTCCTATTTTAAAAAATCTGTGTGGATATATGATTGATATATGGTTTCTATGCATATGTGATGATGGATTATTCCCTACATTATATATTTCAAAAAATATAGTGTTTTATAGTTTATCTTGACCAGATCAATATTTTGAAATGATTAAAGAGGTATTATGGGTGCATGTTTATGGACTATATTCTTAAAAACTTCTTCATAGAATAGTGATAATAGAAATATAATCCATTAATAATAGTTTTGTAGATTAATGGTGGATTCTGCATGTCAATGATATCCATTTTAACAGATATTTCCTCATAAACTATGGATGTTTCTATGTATGTTTCCTTAGATCAATCATCTCGACACTCTCATCTTCTTGAATATAATCATGGATCTCATTTCCAATTATTGTATTCTTATATATCGATGTTCATTGACTATACCTAAATTCATATTCTATAATTTAAGAGTAAATCACAATCTGTTCTTAAATAGATAATGGTTCCAGTGTATTGACATATTCTTCTTGGATATATCTTAAAACGAGTTCTTCTCATTCACTTCACAAGGTATGTTGTTCTAATATTACCCTTATTAGCTTGAAAGTATCATGAGTATCTTCTTTAAACTGATTAGTTAATTAAATAGATCCCGTGATAGATATTCTTGACATTTGAGCTAGTTCTTTAGGGCTATGCAATAAATTTTTGGCTTTAATCCTTTGGAAAATATTGAAGTAATTCATCAATGAGATTTATGTAGGATTTTTCTTCCATATAGGTCCTTGTCTATGATACATCCCTAATATTATTGTTTATTCTTGATTACCTTTATCGATGTATGTTTATTTTTGGTGTGTGAGTGGCCCTTGAGTAACATGTTTGATATTTCACTATATGATTTGTTTGAATAGTCTTGAGAAATATTCTTGATATACCTTACTATTTCTCGCTGTGATACATATTTTTTGTTTTATTTCATAGCCTATGGAACCTTGGTTTATCTACAAAGATGATCAGGTTTCTATGTTTTGGAAAATTATCCCCTTGGAGGGGGAGCGTGATGACATGATGATGACTATAGAATATGGATCATTTGACTGTAGGTTCAGACCACAAACATGTATCCAGACCTGGGAGTAGACCATGCATGAGAACTATGAATCCCTAAGATATATGTTCAATGTGGACAATTATAAGGCCCCAGCCTTAACCCTTACTTAATATTGAATTAAATGAGTAATTCACATTGAGGATCTTTTCAGGTTTAGAGTTTTAGAGAATTAGGACATAACTATTACATCTCAAAAGATTGCAAAGTAGTCGCTTCTACTAAATTTCCATAAAATAAAAACTTTTAAAAAGAAACATGTATAGTTCCATGTTTTAGGTAGCATGACTTTCCCTTGATCCCATCCATGACCCTATTCCACGCTAAGTCCAGTGAAAAAAATTTCAAGAACTTGGGATGAGTATAAGAAACTCAGCAAGGGATACACAAAGAATGAAAACTGTTAGTTTTTCAAAACAACAAGTAAACCATGAATACATTATCAATGTAATACTTTTCACCTTCATGAAGTAGTAAAAACTCTTAACTGAAAAAAAAGTATCATTACTTACCTTTTTGTAACCAAAGGATTACCATAAAACCCATATAAAGAACACATAACATATATAAAGGTAACTTGGGACATAAACATACTTAAGTGGAATAACCATACGGTCGACTTCCACACATATCACATAATGGAATAGCCATACGGCCAATTTCCATACATACTTAATGGAATAGCCATACAGCCGACATCCATACCCAATGCATTGGAGGTTATAACGTAACCACCCGTCCTGGTATTCACGGCACCACCCGTCATATGGTTTATCACGTAACCACCCGTCATATGGTTTATCACGTAACCACCCGTCAAATGTCCAAGTACCAATATAAAATCATAAAACAAAAAACCAATATAATGGAATGATAACATTTCCACATTTCAATCACAATATATCATAATAGAATCCTTTATCAAAACCATTTTCAATACCAAAATACATAAAGGAGTATATGGTATTTATTTCATTTTAAAAACATAACGGCTTGCTGAGGAAGCCAAAGAGAAAATAATACTCGCGGCGGCAGAAAAAGTTTTTGTCACCGCGTACGTTAAAAAACATTACTTATTGTCATTTAGTAAAACACTTCGTAGAAAAAGATTCATTTTGTATAAAAGTAAATGTAAAAGGGGTTTATACACCGTATAAATGAAAGTTGTGTATAAAACGAAATATGCCTCAATGAAAGGAGATTGAGACGAAATCCCTTACAAAGACGATATCATTGGTTTAAGGATAAATCAATTGCATAATTATGTGTGACAAATGAATACAACAAATATAAGTGGATATTAAGTGTAAAAAAATCAGAGGTTATTCACACATATTCATAGAACGACATATTCAAGGAGTACAAGTTTATCCCAAAGAATCAAATTTGGGCTAAGAAGTTCCCTTGCAAAAATTTGACAGCCTAACGGCGTCACATCAAAAATTCAGAAAATGAGTTGATTAGAGATAAAAAGGGAATCTCATCACTTGGACATAAAATTTACATCAATCATGATATAGAAGAACATATCCAAACATAATAGTATGTGAATTAAAAGACATAACAAATGAAGTCTTTTAAAAAGAGGAGGGTGAAAGGTTCCCTTACCGACTTGGGTAACTTTCGAAAAGTAAACCCCATCGCAGAAGTGTCATACAATGAATATGTAAATACCCATAAATGGAATTATATTACAAAAGGAGTGTAATAGTGTCCAGTACATAAACCACTCAATGGAAATTGTGGGAAATGTAGCATAAATCTCATGGGAATAAAAGTGAGATGAAAAATCTCTTACGAAAACTCGACAGCCTAACAGTGCGACTTAAAACTTCCAAAATGGATTGATGAGAGGAAATACAGACTCTCATCACGTCAACATAATGTTTACAGAAAGAGGAATATAAAATAACATCCCCCAACATAACAAATAGGAGCCTAAATGAAGTGACATAAAGGAGAGTGCTTTAAAAGAAAGAGAGCGGATAGATCTCTTACGAAAATTCGGCAGCATATCAGTGCCACTTAAAACGTCCAAAATGGATTGATGAGAGAAAATAGGGTCTCTAATCACATGAACATAAAAATTAAAGTAAATTTAATATAAAAGATCATCCCAATAACATGAAAGATGAGCTTTAAAAGGAATGACATAACAGTGTGTACTTAAAAAGAAAGAGAGGAGTAGGATCCCTTACCTCGGGTCTAACTTGACTCGATCGTTCTTTAACGTCCTGAATAATAGACATGAGTTAATTTATATTTGCTTAAGAACCTTTTTCAAGTTCATCATTCCTTTTATATAAATTATTTCCATGTTATAAACATTATTAAATCATTTAAGTTAATAATGTTTGTTTTGTCGATATTTGGTTCTTAAGTCGAAAGTGGACTTCTTATAATTACATGTTGTTCGTGTGGTCAAATGTTCTTTATATCCAGAATTACATTCCTGATTTGGATATCATATATATCATATATATCCAACATATAAATGTATTTATAATATTACATAGTCATTTAGAGGTACGAAATGAAATGCACCGTTCATGGAGACGGTAAGCCGTATGTACGCATGAACGCTACTTTCATTTCTTTGTCATATTAATGGAATTAAAACTGAATGAGAGGTATGTATATTTTAATTACAGAATTATATTCATCATTTAGATGTATCATTCATCATATATATCAATTATATACATGTACTTATAATAGTACATTACATTTGGGGATAAGAAATGAAATGCACAGTTCATGGAGATGGTAAGCCGTACGTACGCATGAATGCTACTTTCATTTCTATCTAATACTTTAATGGAAAGAAATAATAATGATATAGAGGTATATAATAATTCCAGTATAACATCATATATAATAACATTAAATTCATCCTTTATACAGCCCACATATGTCATTAACGAATCACATCACTTTGAGGGGGCGGTAGTCAGCACTTTCTAAAATGAAGATATCGCGTATACCCATAATGGAAGCCATAAAGGTAAGACACAAATGAAAAAATACAGAAGAATAAGTAAAACATAAACATATTATATATCATATATAAAAATAGTGACATCATAATGTCCACCTTTGAAGGTGTTAAATGAGTATTGAACAATCATCGTTCCGGGAGGCAGAATTTCGCCATCCACGGAAACCGTATGTTCTTTAACCATTTGATGTAGTTGTGTGAGAGTGTAGCTCGAAAAAATCTTATAAAAACATCCTAGTATATTGAATATACTGGTTTTGTTACAAAAGAAGTAAATAAAAAGAGTTTATGGGGTTGGAGAAGCAAAATAAAACAAATGAACATGAGAGAATGAATTACCTTTAAAAGTGTAACTCCTTTTGATTTGAGCCTAATGGCTTCCTTTGAAAGGATTCTGCCCAAAGGGAATTCTTCTAGGATGAGGAGAGGGATGTAGAGAGAGTAAATGGGCAGGGTTTGGCCGATCCAAAGGCTTGAGGAGTGTGTGAAATGAGGTAGAGGTGGGGGCCTTTTATAAGAGGAGAGGAGGGGCACTTTTGGAGTGTAAGAAATATTACTTTATTTGAAAATGTGTTTCGGTTTTAAAAGGTCCCACATTGATGTAATTCGTGGATAAGGTAATAATGGTTCGAAATACACCCATACAATAAGTTTTTGACATGTGTAATTCATAGATTTTAAATTATCTTTCCATTTTATTTAAATCGTCAAATAATGATGTCATCGCTGCATCGTTATTATGTCATAAATAATTTAATTTATTTAATGTCTAAAAATTATAAAAAAAATAATATGATGTAGGAAAGCTTTTTAGCATTACATTACTATTTATAATTACAAATCTGACTTGTATAACCCCTTTTAAAAATTGGTTTAGTAAAACATATCATGTTTGTGCCATTTTTTACATTAACATTAAATAGAAGGTATTTATGTCATTTTCCAACCAAAGTGGCTCCATGGGGTCCCCAAGTTGACCCATGTCTTGTCATGGTCGGGCATGACACATCCAATAAGGGTATGACATGTTTCTAGGTCATCTCATATTATTAAAATATTTTTTTTACCTTAAACTACACTAATTACCAGTAATGGCGATTAAAAACTTAATAAGTTACTATTCACCGAAAAATTATTTTTATCCCATTGAACCACATTTTACTACTTAATGAAAACCATGTATGTCGGATTTTTGAAATTCAAAACACAAAGATGGCAAAATTTCATTTAAACGGAAAAATCAGTTTTTATAAGTTCCACTTAGTGGTGTCACTATTCATCAAAAATTGATGATTTTCAAAAAAATCCCAAAAATTCACCCTGAGCTATATTTGATATTCCAAATTCAAAAATGAAGTCAATTTTACAAAATTCAAAACATATAAGTGACCTTAATTAATTTAATAATTAATTCCCGCTGTCAGAGCAAATAGTGTGTTTTTATGAAACAATAAGTATCAAAAGATTGACACTGGTTTAAGTCTGATTTCAAAGTGAAATTAATTCCAACGACCACAATTGGATTTAATGGTAAAAATATATTCTAATTTCACTTTAAAACCAATTCAAAAGATAATCTAATCATATAAATAAATTAGATTAAAAGAGGTTTTTAATTAAAATACAACATTTTACACTATTCATTAAAAAAATGAACTTTATCGGAAAGATAACAAAAATTTACAGAAAGTAAATTATGATGTCCCGATTCTTAATAAGAGTTTTATTTGGTCCAAAAGAATGTTTAAGAGTGAACAAAACTATATTTAATGGTGGTTCAACATCAAAAGGTGATAAGTGAACCTTTAGTGAAAACTAGGGCATATACGCCTAAAATTGAATTCTTTCTGTATTTTAAGTCTCTATCCTTTAATGGATAAATGTAAAAACATTTTAAAACATATATAATCATATTTTAGTTATTTATATCTATTCCCTCCATTACAACGACTACATGTTAACTACCATTTAAAATAATATTATTTTATTATTAGAGTGCAACGTAAGATTCCCAAGAAACTCATTGTTGCTTGTTGAGTACGCCATCGAGCATAACGTCCCCTTTAAAGACATATCAATATTTTATTCACAAATATGGATAAATATGAAAATGTGATATTATTTATTTACCCGGGGTGTTACAAGAATACCTTGTATTGGTGATTTATTGTCCAAATAAATCAAACATTTTAGGTGGGAATTATCATCATCTAAGAATAACAACCACCATCGGCTTGGCACATGTGGTGTTATTGATTATGTCCACCATTAGGGTGGGTTGTGAGGGGTTTCCTTAATGGTGTAACATATTCAGACAAACATATGCTACCAACTATCATTGCAACTTATGGCATGTTTCTAGATGTGTTGTGATAGAAATTGACATCCCTACCAACATCATTCTCAAGTAGGTGTGGTCAGGGTTTATGTAATCTTGGTTAGTGTATGATGACTTAATGCATGTGTGGATGTATTTTTATTTAATTATTTACTTTATTCTGTGACAAAACAGTTATATATCATGTGCGATAATGTTATGGACACATTTGCATTGTCATAATGGGTTTATTACTCACTCCTTGCATTAGTATCTTGATGTTCAAGGAGAATTTATTACTAAGGATCTCGTGAAGGGAATAGGCCCCATGATATGGAGTTTAGGATATTGAGGCTTGTAGTTGGAGGCGATTCTTGGAAATACTCTAGACTATTGTTGTTTCTTTCACTTTATTATATCCTTGATTACTTGGCTTTACTAACCACATTTCAGGATACTTGGTTTACTGTTTCTATATCAATTGAGATACATATTATTCAATTTGTTATAACACTATTTATATTTTCCACCACATTATTCCATTTAATTATTATTTCTGTTCTTTGTTAATTATAAGGGTATAGTGTCCTCACTAATGGCTTCAGACCCTAACTGCTAGTTGGTGATCTCTTATGTACGAGGAGGCATGCATGAGGCCTTAGGACTCTTTGGCTCGGACCTGAAGGTTTGGGTTGGGGTGTTATATCCAATGATTGGGAAAAAATAGATAAATGTTGTGAAGTGATATCCCTTTATAAGTTAATAAAATGACACTATTATAAATACCAATTTCTTTTTCATCGATAGAATGATACAATTCAATGGTCAATGACTCCAAAAGTGGAAAATAGATAGGTTTGTGGTTATATAATTTCAAGGATGCCTCTACCACTAATTTTCACACTTTCTTTAAAAAAATTTCAAGTCTTTTATGACTATATCTTGGCATTTTAACAATTTGGTTTTTTTACTTTTGTTACGAGTTTTCAACCTAGTAATTTTTATTTTATTAAAAATATTAGGTAAAACTTCTAACAAAAATTTATCATTATAAACCTATGCTCTAAATAATGTTAATAAATTTAAAATTAAGATAAAATTAATTTATAACTTAAAAAAATTAATATATAGAAAAACTACTTTTTTTAGAAAAAAATATCATTAATTAATCTTCATATTATATAAAATTATTTCTTAATTAAATGAGTGATATTTTATTTTTATATATTTGTAAATATCATTTCGAAATCATTATATAAAATAGATCAATTTAATTAAATAAATAAAAATAAAACAACATTAATAAAATAATTCATTAAAAATAACCCTTTTATAATTATCATGGTCATTAAATTTAATAATAGTAATAATAATTTCATACATAAAAATAAAATTAAACATAAAACCTAATATGAACATATTGATCAAAAACATGAAATTAATTTTTATAGATTGAATTTCTACAAGTGATGAAAACTAATTAATAATATATGTGGATAAAAATAGTTTTTAGATTAAAATATTATTTATGATTCTAAAACATTAAACAAAGGTTTCATAAATTTAAAATATTATTTTTGTAAAACATTATCTCTAATTATAAAATGTAATATTTTCATTATAAAGAAACTATAGAATAATGTACAAAACATTATTCAAGAATGAGATTAAAAACTAATTTTTAAAATTTCTAATTTAAATTTTATGAAATGTATTTTATTTTTGAATTCATTATTCCATATTTATCTTAGTGTGAATTTTTGAGATTTTTTAGAAATAGTTGATTGTAGGGGTGAATGGTGAATAATATCTATTTTAAAATTAATATTACATTTATGTCTTTTTAGGATATAAGAATGAATTATACGATTATGAATCATTTTTTATAAAGAAAATATATATTTTAAAAAAAATATAATTCCTTTAAAAACATTATGTTGCACATATACCTCTATGTTTAACATTTTGGAAATATAAGTAATGTTTTTAAGCATTTTGAAACTATATTTTCTTCTTATCTTTTAATTATGTATTTGTGATGATAATTTTATTTTTGGATTGATTTTAAAGTAAAATAAGTCAAATTTGATTTAGAAAAATATAATTAATTCAATGGTAATAAAAATTATAGATAATTTTGGTATGAAATTTATTTTATTCTCAAAACCAAAATTTTTCTAAAATGCTTTTTTGTTGATTTTTTGAGGTTATATTAATTTTAATTTGTTGTATTTATAAGAATTTGATCTTATAAAACATATTTAATATTTATAATATTAATAATTAATATTTGGTAATTATTTTAAATTAATTTTCCATCATAAAGAATAATAACTATGGTAAAAACTTATCACTATGGAAATGGTTAAAAACGATTAACAAGGGGGTTAAACAAAAGTGATAAAGGTTAAAATATCATAAAAACTTCTCCAAATAAAAATATTTTCATGTATTTAAATCCTATATAATCTCATGTTCTAAATCAGTCCCCTCTAGAGTTACTTTTCATCAGGGTGACTTTATTATATTTTATGGTTCTTAATATTTACAAGTTTTTGACCCACTTCACTCATAAAATAGAACATGCACTCCTATATTTTATATACTTATTTAGGTACTTATCATGAACATGTACTATCAATATATATCCACAAATTTACTTTTCTATACCTGTGGTTTCTATAATTCTAAAAACAACACTTTAAACGGATTAATGTTTATGCCAAAGGAGCTTACCCAAATAAGATGTATATGTTTATACAAAAAATTTTCAAGTTCATTTCATTTCAAACCGCATATAAATATTTAATAACCATATTAAAATAATTAAATAATTATATTTATGATACTTATATATTTATATGTTATGTTATATCGATTTTATATCCCATTTCCATCAAATATAAAAAGAAAACATAGCTTGTGCGTGAGGATGGACTATCGTTTGTACATAGCAGTGTAATTTTTTTTATGATTTTCATTTTATTTGGATGGTTATAAATATGGAACTAATGATTATATATGATATTTATGAAATAATTAAGACTATATAAATATAATATATCAGCTACCATATTACACTTCTTCCCTTTGTAAAATGATAACATCACTCATGTGTACGTCTGGACTACCACCTCCACGAAGTAATGTGAACAATTTTTCTATTACCAAATTGCACAAATTATTATAAAATTATATATAATGAAGATAAATTATACTAATGAACTTAATAAAATTATTGATATAATTTAACCATTTCATAACATATTTATCCATTGCCAATACACATATTAATTTTTTTGAAATTGATCGAACAATATTAAGTGGTTAACATAATCAAGAACTATTCATTTAATAGAGTCCAAATGAATTTAAAAGGACATTAAAATAGAATATAGATAAAAAAGGTTTCTAAATAGTGTATTTAATAATTTTAATTTTATTATTCAAGTGAACATAATGTGTACAACCAAGAAAGAATCCATGGTGTGGGTTTTCTGAATAAAATTTAACTCTAATGTGAAATATTTTACATCATGCACATAATTTATTATATATGGTGTATATATTAACCCTTTGAAATATAATAGAAAAAATTACTCTTTATTCCTGGTGTTTAAATTTTGAATTCATGTTTTTTATTTTAAGGAGTTTTTATTCAAAAGTAATTAATGTTCTAAATGTTATCATACAATCTCATTCTTATTCCAGATTGTACATGACAAAATTAATTTTGGAGAAATTATATGCTCTTTAATTTTTCAAACCACAATAATTTTCTTCTCGTATTTGTATTTTAATGGATCCAATTTGTTTATCCAAAATATTCCTCTATTTGGTACCTAAATACCTAAATACTGTTTTTTTGAGAAAAATCTACCATATTTTCCTTTTTTAGTTGGGAATAATTTTTATTCCATATCTATATCATTAAAATTATTTTATAGATGTTATTATCAACTATTATATGATATGAAAAGTTATTTTTATAATACATTATAGTTTATCTAATTTTTTTGAAGGGAATATTTTAAATGTTTTCTAAACAAGCCATTTTTTGACTTTAAAAAAAGTGTGAAAGGAATGTTCTTTTTAACATATATCTTGTGATCGTCTTTTCCACCCTCCAAGACCATTATTATTGATTTATCTTCAAGTGAATGTTAATAATTTGTTTTCAAGAAAAATATGTTTATATTATTTTGTGACATTTTAGTTTTTATATTTATAATATGTTGTTATTTTTTAAAATTTAGAAAACAATTTTCAAAATAAGTTTTAACTATATTTATTACTTATATGATACACAATATTTAAAGAAAGTTTTTTTAATGTTTTTCATTTATTTTACTCTATGGTTCTCAAAATAATTTACTTTAAAACATGATTTCTAATGAATTTATGGTATTCTATAATCCTTTACTAATTTTTGGATTATAAATTATTTTGATATAATCCAATTTCTTGTAATAATGATACCAATCACTGTCTAATAATCATGGGAAATTATGTTTCTCCTTAATTTCAATATTTTTAGTAAAAAGGATATATTTAGTATCATTTCTACTACTTTGATATTATCTAAACTGTATACCATTTTAATATTATTTTATATTTAAAGGAGGCAGGTTAATATTTTTTTCCATTTCCTAAGGAAATATTGATGTTTTATATTCTTGGTTCAATATATATACTTTTTAAATGATAATGAATATTTATTATGTATTATATTTTTGGTTCAATATAATATGAATACATTGGGAATATGTAAGTAATGTTTGGAGCCTGATTATTAATGGATCTTCAATGCATCTATAGTTCTCATGATTTTATAAATCGATTTAGTCAGTTGGATGTTTGGTGTATACCTATCAATTTATAGAAATGTCCTAGAACAAGGACTTGATGATGAGGTTCATGATGTATTAGCGTAATAATTTTATATAAATATCTCGATGCTCAATATTTACTCATTTACTTTATTATATTTTATTTATTATTTTCTATGTGATTATTACATTGATATTTTCAATGGATACAATTTTACTCTCACATTATTGATTAAATATCATATTTATTGATTATCCACTATGATATATTTTTAATTCCTTATCTATTAATGATAGATTTTATATTACTATTTACCTTATAAAGAATTTTAGGTCACCCTTTTTTAGGCTTTACTTTATTAATTATATGATGAAAGAATTTTTGAATGATATATAATGATGTAATAATTTTTTTAATTTTATGTTTTATTTCAAAAAAATATGGAAATCATTTATTAATCATTTATATCAATAATGTTTAACTGATTGGTCCTTTATATTGTTATCCCTTGTATCTTTTATCAATGTAATAAAGTAAACTTTTACTCGGGGTTATTATAAATGAGGTTATTATAGATTATAACCAAGGAAGCTTAGTAGGTTCCTTGGGAACTATGTTTTAGAGTAACATAGAAACCATATGTATTTTTATAATCCCTTAATATATTTGAGAACTTTTTGGGTTTTTAATACATGGATTAATATTAGTGATGTTATGAGTAAATTATGCATGTTCCATTTTTTAGATATGAAACAAAATGGAAGTAAGGGAAATCATGTCAAAAACCCATAGTTATTGTAGGGATTTATGTTATGGGTATTCCAATACAATGAGTGTTGGAAATTAGAAGATCATGCCATATTGGGACAACTGACCCAGGTTGTGAAAAATATCCTTTCCCATATAGAGAAAATTTTTGTTCCATAACTATAATCACCTTTTTTGGATCACATTATGAGATAGAAGCCTCCAGAATTTATTGGAACTACCAATCCATTGGTAAATGAGAATTTGATAAAGTTCATTGAAATAATATTCTAGGATTTTGAATTTAATGACAGGTAAAATGTTATAAGGGTAATATATTTTTAAAAGGGGTATGATGATCAATGTTGATAATTGATCAATAATACTAAATAAGATGAGGAAATATAATGTATGTAATGAATAACTTTTAAAGTTGTATTCTTTGAGAAATAGGTTCCTCAAGAGAAATGAACTAAAATGGAGAGGAAGTTACTCAACCTAAAGAATAAGAAGGAGGAAAATATTTTTGAATATGAGGCTAGATTCACTAGTATAATAAGAAAAATAATATACTATATACGTAATCTAGAAATAATAAAGAACCATTTGTTCTGGTATTATAAAGAACCTATAAAAGAAACTGTTCTCTCAAACATTTTTATCATATGATGATTTTTTATCATATACCATCAAGATAGAGAAATAATTTTCAAGGTCATATATATTCAAGGTAATTTAAGACCAGAATAGGTTATATGAACACAAATTAAAAAATTAATGTGTCAAAGAAGAAGAATGGAAAGATTTGAGTTCCATAATGTGATAATCATGGATTGACAGATCATGGTAATCACTTAAAGGGAATAGGAGTCTATTACAACTACGAATATAAAGTCCATATGACTCATAAATTCAATAGAAATAAATAAAAACATTCATTAAATGATTAAAAAATATAGAGAAGTGGACTATTTCAAAAAAAATAACCCACGAATCAAGGGAACCTACTGGAGTAGAGTCTAATGGGTGAAGTCTATGCTTATGTGATTTCTACTACTGAAGATGAAGTTTCCAAAGATATAGTGATAGTTGATTGATCCTAAAATTAAAGTTAGATATTGATATAATTTTTATAAACCTTAAATATAATTTATATCATCTATGTTTACCAAGAACATTAAATCATTCTCTAAAAACTTAATAATGGAGTTTTTACTCAAGAATACTAGTGGGAATCTTATTTCGTCAAGGATATGTCTGTCAATCCCCATTTTAATTCATATACATGCATTGTTTAGAAAATTGGTATTTATTCCCATTCATGACATTGATATAATCCTTTTTTTCATTGTATTTCAAAGTATAATGTGAAAATTTGTTTCTAAGAGAAGGAGATTATGATTTACAAAGGAGATTTGAAATCCATTTTCATTAGAGTGGATTATAAAAATCATGTCAAGATCACTGATCATATCTCTCTATAATGCAATTTTTGGGAGAATAATTGCATTCAAAACCTATGGATTGTATATTTAACAGTGTAATAGAAGATCTAAATATTTTTCATGTATAAATTGATGTATTTCTTTAAGAGTTATGTCGAAATTCAACTGAGCATGGAGTTGGGTTTTCCATTGAACTCACTACTAGTTAAAAAAACTATATCTAAGACTCCCTATAGAATAGACACAAATGAATTATTAGTACTAAAAAAAGATACAATAATTATTTAAAAAGGGATTCATTTACCCTAGTGTTTCAACTTGTGTATCCCATGATCTTTTTATTAAGAATAAGGATTTTTATTTGAGGTTCTACATTGATTATAGGGAAATTATTTAAATTAAAATAAATAACAAGTATCATCTCCCTCATATTTATGACATGCTTGATCAAATTTAAGGATATTAATATTTTTCATATATTGAACCTATATTTGGGTATCATAAATTGGCTGTAAGAAAATGAGATATTCTAAGGATAACATTTCACACAAGGTATGGACATTACGATTTTACAACCATTCTATTTGTATTGCCTAATTAATCCTCCATTTTTATAGATTCAATGAATAAAGAATTCGAATATTATATTGACAATTTAATTAGGGTATTTATTTATGAAATATAGGTATACTAAAAAATATATGAATATAATAAAAACCATTTGATAATCATTGTTAAGACACTCAAATGAATTGAGTTATATGGAAAATTTTGAAAGGTTGAATTAGGGATGGATGAATTTTCTTTTATAGTCATATTTTATCTCAAGATTGAATATAAATTGATTCTTTAAAGGAAAAAAGTAGTTAGGGAGTGTATTATACTGATAAAAATATATATGTTATGTAATTTCCTTGGATTGGTAAGTTACTATCAGTGATTTTTTAAAAAATTTGAATGATTATCAAACCCATTAACCCTGTTGACACACAAAGTGTTTATATTTATATGGTTAGAATAATATGAAGAATGGTTTGAAGAACTAAACAGGATATTGGTCAATTAACCACTACTAAAATTACTGCAGCAAATGGATAGTTTTGTGATATATGGTCAATTAGAAAATAAAGGACTCAATTGTATAGTTATACAGAATGAAAATGTTGTTTCTTATGCATTGAGATAGTTAAATATCCATGAGTAGAATAATAAAACTCAGAATATTTAGTTTTTATCTGTAATATTTTCCTTGAATATATGGATTTATTATCTCTATAGTGGTATATGTGAGATATATATGGATCAAAAAAGTGTACAATAAATATTTTTACAATAATATATCAAAATGAGACTGAGGATATGGCTCGACTTACTCAAGGATTAAAATTACTCAATAAACTACCTCCATAGGAAGGTAAAAAAGGTGTATTTTGCATTGATTTAGAAGGTTAATGGAGTTATCCCAAAAATAAAGATTGAAAAATATCATATATTCCTTGATTTAGTAAATTAGGATTTGAAAATCATTAGGGAATGGGAAGCATCACTTTTTTTATAAATGATTTCAAAACCATCTTTATTATAGAAGATAAGAAGTCCCAACTTCATGGTAATTGTTTACAAAATAATGTTAATGCCATGAATGATGTGAATTTTGAAGACATTTTTTATGGAAATATTTTTTTAAAATATAAAAATAGGCTATTTGTTTCATTAATACTAATATAAATATCTAATTACTTGATGAATCACATAGATAAAATTTCTCCATACACCCTAGTAACACAAGGATGCAAAAGGATTTAAGAGAACATTTTTTGTGGGATATTATGATGTGAGTAATTGATGAATATATATTAAGATTATTTGTTTCTAAATAGGTAACAGTTGAGATATATTATCAAATAAGAGTCATGAGAAATATTCTTATTCATGTGTGGCGGTGGGATGATATTACTATGGAATTTTTCAATTTATTTTATGAAAATCCTAAAATAAATGATGAAATATGTGTTATTTTTTATTTACTCCCCAAGTATATATATATTCCTAGTTATAAGGGGAATATACCTCTTACATTCCTTACATGAATATATATCAATATATTTGTGATACTTAATGGTACACCTATTTCGAATGTATCTAATCATAACCCACAGTTTACATTGAAATTATGGAAAAGTCTTTAGAAGTCTCCCAACACATAGCTACATTTGAATACTACATATCACTCTTAGATATATGGATAGTTTTAAAATACTATTAAAACATTATAATATATTCTAGGTCTATACTCACTTGACTTTCAAGGTACGTGGGATCAATATTTTCCATTACTAGAATATTCATATAATATTAACATAAATTAATACATTTAAATAGAACCATAAAGAATGTGTTATTGGAAAATATGTTGTACACCGTGTTTATTTAGCATGTTGGTTAATGGAAGATTTTAGGCCTTGAACTTGTTCAGGGGATAACGATGAAACTATTCACTATTCAAAGACATATCAAGGAACGTCAATGCAGGAAAATGAATTATGTTGATAACCAAAGGATGGATCTGGAATTTTAAGTAGGGGGTTTTTTTTTTTGATGTTATCTCCATTGAAGGGTTTTATAAGTTTTATCAAGTCGAAAACTAATTCCAAAGTACATTGAGCCTTTTGAAAATTTTGGAAGAATTGGTGTTGTGGCTTACAGTTTGTAAATACCACCCACCCTCTCTAGAGGGAATAGTGCTTGTCATATCTAATTATTTAAGAAGTATATGACATACTTATTTCATGTACTGAAATATTATTAAATAGATATAAATCAAGATCTATATTATTTTGAAGATCTTTTTCAAATTATTGACACTAGAGAACAAGTGTTGCAGAATTGAATGAATTGAATGATAAAGGTACTATTGAAAAGTCATAAGATAAAAGAGGAAATGTGGGAACCTAAGAAATTTATGATGAATAACTAACCACATTTTTTATGTAGTGAAATTTTAGAAATTTTTAGAATGAAATTTATAAATGAGGAAGAATGTAACACCATAGGTTCAATTATAGTAGGTAGGATTTTTCATTCTAAAGTAACTATAGAAAAATGCATAGTACTTTATTGAAGAATGTTATTGAAACATAGTTTAAAAAATTTTATAATTTTAATTTGATGAAATTAATTTCATTTTTTATTAAAAAAAATCAAAATTTCACTTAAGGTAACTTTTTGATATCTTTCAAAAATAGCTGATTTTGGGTGAATAGTGGAAAATACTGATTTTACAATTAATGAAACTTTTAGGACATTATTAAGATATAAGAATAAATTTAATTTTTATGAAATATTTTTTATAGAAAAATATATTTATTTAAAAAGTAATATAATTCATTTAAAATTGTAATTTTTATCTTATAAATCCTTTTTTACATTTTTAAATTATGAGTAATGTTTTATTCAAATAATATTTTTCTGATTCTTTTCTTTTAATCACGAACTCACTAGGATCATTTCAATTTTAGTTTTATTTTAAATTCAAATAAGCCTAATTTTATTTTAGGAAAAATGAATTCCATATGAACCAAAATTAAACAATATTTTGGTATAAAATCATTTTTATTTTTAAAATGGAAAGTTTTCTAACAATGGTTTTCATTGTATCAAGTAAGCGTATAATAAAATTAATATATAACGATTATAGGAATTTAATAATGTAAAATGGAATAAATATATGGAATAAACACACATAATATCATGTAACGGGGTCATCATAATTTTTTTATAATGAATAATAAACGTGGTTAGACATTATCACTATGGCAAGGGTCAAGAAGGATTAACAAGGGGTTAAACTAAAGAGATAAGGCATAAATTAACCTAAAACTTTTTTAAATACTATTTTTTGAATATATTCATATTTTATATCATCACATATTATAAATTTATACCATATTGATATACTTTCCAAGTAGAACGACATTATTATATTTTAATTTTCTTAATATTTTCAATTTTTCCACACACCTCACTTATAAAAGGGCCCCCCTTATCCTCTATTATACACACTTCAGGAAACAATTATCTCAAAATCTATATTCCCAAATACATTAAAATTTTTATTTTTCTTGATCTATAAGATATATTATTCTAAAAATACCACTTCATGAAGGCTTATGTTATAATACAAAAGTGGTCACCAAAATAAGAGGTAGATGTTCTTACTGATTTTTTTCTTGTCACATTCTTATTAAGGGTCCTAAAAATATTAAATAACCACATTAAAAAAATTATTTTAATATAATTACATTAATAATATGTTTTGTTTTATTTTATATCCATCTCATATATGTTTTCTATCCGATGGAAAATAAAAACATCACTCGTGTGTACGTATAGACTACCGTCTCCATATAGTTGTGGAATTTTTTTTCATCACTATTCCAATACAATGGTTATAAAGATGGAATTTTATAATATTTAAAATATTTATAACAATATTATTATTTTTTTGAAATTTAATATACCAACTACCATATCACCTTTCCATCTATTGGAAAATTATAACTTCTATTGTGGGTACATGTGGATTACCATCTCCATGGAGTGATGTGATTTTTTATATTAAAAAATTTCATGTGTAGTTATAAAATTACATATTATGAATAAAAATAATATTCAGGAAATTATTAAAATTCTATAGATAACTTATCCACATCATTATACGTTTAACCATGATCAATATACAAAAGTAAATTTGCATAAATTGACCAACCAACCTTAAGTGTCCAACATAAGAATGAAAAATTAAATAAATGGATTCAAAATGATTATAAATAGAACATATAAAATGAATTATATATAAAAATGGTTCTTAATATAGTAACTAAAAATTTAAATTTATTCTTCAGGAGGATATAACACATCTGACTAAGAAAGAATCCAAGGTAATGGTTTTCCATCTTGATTCCACTCTAATGTGACATATTTTATATGATGCTCCTAATTTATTTTATATGGTTGAAATACATTAATTTTAACTATTATATAATTAATTACTATTTATTTAATGTTATAATTAATTTCTTCTCATTTAATGGGTTTTTTTCAAAATTTATTAAATTCATAATGGTTTATTTTATATGCTCACGCTTTTTCAAAAATTGTTCATGTTTAAAGTAATTTTTGAATAAATATATCCTATTTATCTTCTTAAAACAGAATTATTTTATTACAATATAGTAATTTTATGGGTTTCAATAATTTTCTTCCATTTTTTCTATTTGGTACAAAAAGATTGAAAAAAGTATAAAAAACAGACCTTATTTTTCTTTTTTAGCGAGGAATCATTCTATACCATATCCATATTCTTTAAATTGTTTATGTAAGTTTGTAGATACAATTAAATTATATTTAATGATCATTTTATACTAGCTTTATCTTTGTATAAGAATATTTAAAAGGAAAATTTTAAAGTTTTTCCAAATAAGTATTTCTTGACTTTTTACAAAAGTGTAAAGAAAATGTTATTTTTAAAATATAATGGGAAAAAAATTTCCCACCACTATAACTATCATTATATATTTATATTTCTATATAGGTTTCCATATTTTTTCAATAAAAATTGATTTTATATTATTCTTTGACATTTTTTATTAAAATAAAATTGAATTTTTTTCTAAAAGGTTGAAAATAATTTTCAAAATTATTTATAACAATGTTTTTTCAATAAAGTCACAAAAGATTCAAGGAATGTTATTTTTAATGTTTCACTTCTATTGAAATATATAATTATAAAAATAATATACTTTACATTAAAACCCTTGTTTATAATTAATTGATGGTGTCTACCATCCTTTGTTGATATATGGTTATACATTATTTTGAGATTATTTAATTTACATGATCATGGTCTATATCACTCTCCATTATAAAATGGAAATTATTTTTCTCATCAAGTCCATATTTTTAGTCTCCAAGATATATCCAGTTAAATTTTAACTATTTAGATATTATTGTGACCACAAACCAATTTAATATATGGTGTTAATTGAAGGAAGATTATTCCGATAACTATTTCATTTACTTGAGAAAATCTAAGGTTCCATATCCTTGATTCAATACTGATATTTATTAATTGATAAGGCATTTTAACTATGTATAATATTATTTATTCAATATATGAGTAATGCACTGTAAATATATATGTTATGTTTGGGGATTTATTATTTTTATCCCCAAGATATATCAACAGGTATCATGAGGAAAACATTTGGAAAAATCAGTTGGGTATTTGGTGTATAACTACCCATTTATTGAAAAAAATTAGCATAAGGTGTTTATAGTATGTTTAATGATGTATTGGAATGAGGCTATGAGGACAATATAGTAATTCCCAATATTATTCATATCCTTTAAATTTTAGTTCTTGTTATCCATGTGATTTCTATGTTGATATTTTAAAGGGATAGATTTTAAAGCACATGTTATTTATTAAATGGAATTTTTATTTATTAGCTAATTTGAGATATTTATAATGATAATATATTCATGAATGATTATGTTGTATAATTTCTATCACTGATAATTTGAGTTCACACTTTATTATATTTTCCATTACCTAAGATATGAATAAAGAATCATTGAATGACAAATAAGTATGGAATAAATTTTTTTATTCCATGTTTTATTTTTATAATAAAATAAATAAATAATATATGAATATACTCTCCCAAGATTACTAATCTTGCCAGTATTTCATGTTATGATCCCTTATATATTGTAACAATGTAATAATGTAAACACAAACTCTGAGTTATTAGAGTTGTGGTTATTATAAATTATTAATTATTTATTATACTTTATAAATATATATTTATATAAAAAATGATTCATATAATTTAAATTAATTCTTGTATTTTGATAATTTCCTAAAAGTTATGGTATTAGAAAAATCACCAATTTCAATATTCACTTAAAAATAAAATACATTAAAAATATATAAAAAAATTAACATTATGTTAATTTTGAAATGATGAATTAAAAAATTAAGTTAATTTTAAAAAATATATAATTATAAAATTTATAAATATATCTCTTAAATTAAGATAAAATCTATAAAGAAAACCTACTTTTATTAAAAAAAATATCATTTTAAGATTTTATGTGCTCTCTATCTTATTTTTTATGAATTTATAATTTATTATGATTTTTTTTATACTAGAGGTTTTATTATTATTATATTTCTTAATAATAATCATCTAATATATTAATGATTTTTTTAGTTCAACATTTCTTGTGGAATAAGTTATTTAGTAATATATTCTAAAATATTGGGGTGTTACATCCGCCCATACACAAAATGTGTCTTCACAATTTTAATTATGATTCACTAATGACAAATTAATAACCTATGATATAATTTATAAATTAATTATCAACACTAATAACATATTATATATATCTTTTCCACTTAGAATAGTTCAATAATAATATTGAGAGTAGGATATAGGCCCCATAATTCACATAATGCATATCAAATTTATGTGTACCACAAGATTGTAAAAAAACAATCATATAATAACCTATTAAATGAATTGGGTCTTATAAAAATTTCATCATTTCATAACTTTTGGAAAATTTACATGTTTCAGAGTCATTTCATTGTGGCATAACCCATGGAATAAAAGAGGCTTTCATAAGAATTTAATCACTGTATAACATATGGAAGAGAAATAGGTTTCATAAACATCATTCCATAAGAACATTAACCATTCATAGAAACAATACTAATTTAATACTTGTATTATATCCCTAGTAAGTCATAGGAAACATCAATAGATGTTATCTTACATGGAAATGAATTTTTGAAGATCATTCAAAGCATTCATTAACGAAAATATCTATTCTTCTTTTAAAAATTATTTTTAAGACATAAAACATTTTTAAAACAATTTAATTTTAAAATAAACATGAAAATGTATAAATGAATAAATTATTTTACATGAAGTAATGAAATCATGTTTATGTCGCACACATTAAAATGAATATTCCCTTCATATTTTTAGTAAAATCCAAACATGAATTGTTTTTGGAAAACAATATGAAGATTCCTTTAGAAACCATTTCGTAAATTTTTTAGCAATGTTAATAATGTATTTAAAAATTCATATGAGGGTAAAAAAATATATTTATGATACAATCCACAGTTTTGAAAGAATACAGATTTTTGGCCCGGAAAATAAATAAAGTTATATTTTTTTAATATAATTTTCATAATTATTTTAACTACCAAACAGTGAAAAAATGGTACCATTCATTTAAGATATCATGAATATCTAGAGGATAATAAAATTTATGTGAATTATATATTTCTGTATCATAATATTTTATCATAAAAAACATAATTATAAACAATCCTGATAAACAATGACGTTGTGACTTAAATTATTACCAATTCAGTAACTTTGAATCATAATACATGAGATAAAATAGTATAAAAAAGATTATAATATCATGTGTATAAAAAAAATTAATGATATTTCAGGTAAAAGTGTAAATATATACACCTTTTTAATGAATATATGTGCATAACATAGCGTTTCATATCGAAGAAGGAAAATTGAGACAAAAATACCTTTCCTTATGTCTTAACTTACATCTTAACGATTGAAACATTTTGTATAATAAATATAATTTTATTATAAAAATTTTTCATAAAAACATAGACACACAAATATATATCATACTATTTATTATTTTCTTATGACCTTTTGTTAATAGTTTATTAACAATTCCAGGTTAAAGTTGTATTTTGGTTAATAACTAATTTGTTTTTTGTTTATGTTTTGATTTGTTATTCTTGGTCCTTTTACTAGGACCATGATTAAATAATCAATAGAATGATAAACATGACGAAAAAATAAATATATTTATTATATCTATATTTATAGTAATCAATAATATTGAGTGATAGGAATTTATATATATCTTTTATTGAGATGGTAGGTTGTATGTACACATGAACACTAATTCCATTTTCTTATCCTATTAAAAAAAAGAAAAGTTATATATATATATATTATGATTCAAGTATAATTACTATTTCATATATATCACATATTTTTATTAAATCCATCCTTAATGAAATCTATGTAAAGCATGAATGAATCACATCGCTTCACGAGGCGGGTGTACGCCATACAAACGAACGATGTTATCGTATTCCCATAAAATGGAATTTATGAAGGCTTGAGTGATATAATAATTAAATATGCATAATAACATCATAAATTTCATACATAAACTATAAATACTTCATTAATCTCATTTTTGAGATGATTTAATGAAAAAATGGACGACAACAGTTCGTGAAGCAGTAATCCACCATACACAGAAACAATGATTTCATGACCCATTTAGTGGAATTTTGTGAGGTTGTAGACTATACACTTAATATAAAAAAAATCTATGTTTACAGAATATATTTATTCTATTATATAATCAGGTTATGATAATAATTTAATGGGGTGGAGTAATAAATAAAAATTGTTGATGAGTGTTACGTCTTCTTTGGGTATCCTCCTTAGGTTTGCACTAAGGCCTTGATTGGTTTGATCTATGTCCAAAATAAGGATTATTGGGTGAGGTGGGGGGTTTTAAATTTTTTTGAGTAAAAAATGGCTAAAACAAATGGCTTGATAGGTGTGAAAATGATAGAATATGGGGTGACCACTTATTACTGAGGTGAGTTGAAAACTTGTATATTTCTTAAAATAATTATGTGATCCCATGTTTCACCTTAAAAAATGGTTAAAAATGGATCTAATTAAGACATTAGACATTATAAGGTCTAAATATGTGATTAAAATACTTTTTACAAGTTTATATGTAAATTTGACCTCGGTAAACCCATTTTACCATAACTATGATAAATAATTCTTACGGTGTTAACTCTACATATTGTTAAACAAATAAAGTAAAAATTATTATAAATTAAAAATTATTATTATTTAAAATGTAGAATAAAATGTTTCAAATTCAATTTACCTAAGTTTAAAATTTTAATTTAATATTAATCATACAAATGTGATGAGAAAGCGGGTTTTTAAAGTGAAAATGATCATCCTTTTATGAATTTATCATATCGAATTTTAAGGTGAAATTGATAACAATGACTTGAATTGGATTAATTTATTTATAAATGAACTAATTCTACTTTAAAACAAATTTAAAACAAAATATAATTTTATAATTAAATTAATCAAAAATATAGTTTCAATTAAAATTTAGTATTTTTCCCTATTCATAAAAAAATGAATCTTTTTAGAAAAATCTAAAAAATTGAACCTAATATAATTTTTAAATAATGAATTAAAAAATTTATTTTATTTTATAATATTCATTTTTTATAATTTTCAAAAATTAATTTTATTATTATTCACAAAAAAGGAATAAAAACATTATTTTGAGAAAAATAGTATCTTTAAAACATAAAAAACAATACTGAAAATTATTTAGTTTATTATCAATATGTATTATTTATATAAAAACATCATTATTAATATTCAAAAGTTGTATTTAATATTAATCTCATTATATATAATGTATATGTTATAATGGTCAGGTTTAAATAATATTAATAATATATCATGATTTTGTAAAAACTCAGTGTTGCATGTAATGCTAGTTAAGACATTGTTTCATATAAAGAAATTTTAGCTTGGTGTAGTGTATAATGCAATCCATAAATTAGATTAAATTTAAAAGGGGACAAATATATTCATAAAACAGGTGGTGTTACATTCTACACCTTTAAAAATGAATCTCGCACTTGAAAAAAGTCACTATGGCACAAACAAATGAGGACACTTATGCCTCATCATATCCTCAAGTTCCTATATATCATCCTAAAAATAGTTGTCTCATAATAATTATTTGACCATGTGAGTGGCCTTGTTTCTTTGAAATTTCCACGTATGATCTAGAATCTTCGCTCATTGTTCCTCATTATAATGACATTACTCTAATGGTATGACCCATATGTTTAGTAACTGTCTCTGATGCTTTCTCCTGGGCGTGACCTCATCATTTACTGGACAGATGGGCTGAATTTTACCCCACATGCCTTCTTTCAAAATATGGGCTTCATTCATCACCTTCTCAGCGATGTCTGCTCCTTTGATCGAAATGCGATAATGGGGTGTCGGTTCCTCCTTCCATTGATTCCTCTTCATTTTTTATCGCCTAATTTGGGTCTCCCTTATAGTGTTGAGTCATAGTTTATGAGACTAATTCTGGTTTCCATCTATTTGTTGACACCTGTTAATTAATTCACCTCTTTCAGGACATTCCAAGGGGACTAGTCAGGGTAGAAACCTTCGGTTAGGAGTGTAGTCACATTGGGCATTAGTGGCATGTGTGGATGCTAGAACAATAGAGAACTTGTATTCTTCCTAATAAGAGAGATTCTCAGGGGAATTGAAATTTATGAATCCTATGGTGATCAAAATTTATCTTATTCCTGAGGAATGACTTTCAAGGATTTCGTCAAGCAACCCATTTTTAACACGGGGTAAGCCACATGTTTAACGTTCTATGGGGACAAATCAGAGAGATGGATTATACCATAGGAACATATTGGAGAGGTAAAAACCATTTGGGGTGTGCCTAGAAGGTTTACTATGTTGATGGATCAAAATTCCTAATGAGGGTAGACCCAAGGTGGTGTGTCTCATAAAGAGAATATTTCTCACCATGAAGGCTGATCTAGAATCCACTGAGGGTGGATCAAAGAGATGAAACCCAGGTAGGGGGACACCAAGGTTTACCATTGGTTGGGATTAAACCTCATAGAGGATTCCTGTGTACATTGTACACAATACAGGGATCAAAAGACATGTAGTTAGAAGGGGTGGTGTGGGGATTATGCACTAAGATAACCCATCACTAATGGATTTATATTGGTTGGATGGTGTGGATTTTATGGGGCTTATTCACGGAGACAACCACAGTACTTTTAAGAGTAGTAATGATGTGGATGAGGCTTATGCACTAAGACAACCAAAATGGATGGAATGATCTCATTGGGATGTGGTAGACCAAGTAAGAATCATGATGGATATAGAGGAAGTGTTGAAATAGAATGGATAGAATGGACAGAACATAGAGGGTGATGGGATTAAACCTTGTGAAGACTTCTTATGTATCCTAGTGGCTTGAAATAAAAGTCCATGCAGTTTATAATGAGGTGATGTGACACCTAAGGAGGTATCTCTTGAGAATGGAGGACATGGATAAGGACTTTATTGAATTATAACCTCTAGGTTGGGTCATGATCCTCCAAAGACATGGAGACTCTATGGAAAGACCATGATGAGAATTGATGGTTTTCATGAACATCATGGCGGCATCCAACATATCCTAGTGGCTAGAAATAAAATTTCACATAGTTTTTTATGGTGTTTTGGGGATTATTCACTGTGACAATCAAAATGGATTGAGGTGGAAGAAGTGATATCACTAAGATAAGGGTGAGTTAATGGATTAAATGGTGGTGAATGGATCATAACACCCAACAGAGGTAGATTTTGGGGATGTGTCAAGTTTACCATTGGTTTGGATTTAAAATCATAGAGGCTTCCAACGTACCCTTTTTAGAATATAGGGATCAAAACCTATGAAGTTCAGATATGAGGGGCATGAGGCATACTCTTAGAGGTATTCCCAAATGTGCCTTGGTATCTTTTAATATCTAATCCCACATGAGTCAGGCTCAGTGTAAGAAAAAATAGAAAGCAGTATACCTGATGGTTGGGTCACGAGAGGTGCGTCTATGAGGGATGGTGTGGGGATTATGCACTTGATATTCTTGAAGCATGACACCCCATATGCATTTCATGGGTTGAGACTACTATTTAACTTCATGTAATAAGGATGATGGTTCTTGGATTTATAATTTCCTATAGCTCAGATGGAGAAGGCTCACTCCTTATCCCCTTAGACATACAAGGTTGTAAGTTGTACACTATTGAGCAGTGAACAACCAAAACAATGCCCAGTGGTAGGTGGTGGAGGTGTGGTCAGTCATGGGGTCCATGTCATCATAGTTGTTCTAAGAAGTAAAATCCATTAGTTTACCTATTACAAAAAGAAATAGGTAGGGAAGATCAATATGGAACAACACATGAGGGACCATGATATCACTATACATAAGATTGGAGGGCCGCACAGAAGAGGGCGTTGTGAAGAAAGGGGCTTCACTGACAGGGGATTCATGAACCTCTAATGCTTTGCAAAGAATTGAGGATGTGAAAAATAATTATATTCATGAAGTATAGGACCCTTTCCTTAGCATGGAGCCCCAACACAATAGAAGAGTTATTTTTGAATGCTTAATGCTCTCTTAAATCTCATGTAACCCAAAGGGTATCTTTCTTTTGAGAATGGGTGTAGGACTTTTTGAAAGGAATTCCTAATATATGTAGGGGAAAATAAGAACAAGGGTATCAGAGTATCGTGACGCTCTAGTACATTGGTTGATCTATTTTTGGTCTAGGTTTGAGGTGTTTATGTGCTTTGTAAAATGGGATCTTGGATGTTGAAGGGTTAGAGTAACTGTCCCTTTGAGGGGGTGGCGAGACACTAATTTATAGGAAATTTGGATCATGATTCCTAGTGGTGTGCTATAAAGGAAAAAAGGGTCTTCACAAATGGGATTTTAGCTATCCGAGTCATGGAGTCATCCTTCATTTTTATTGGTGCAGTCGTGGAGGTTTTTATACTCATGGGAGTTCCATCATTTATCTTGGCGCAGTCACAGAGTGTGCCAAAATCATGAGAGTTCCATCAGTGCCCCACACATTCACGATGTGGAGGGACTTCACATGGGAGCATTGTATGGCATACCACATTGATGATATTTGGGCATGTTAAACTTGAATTTCATCCCAAATGGTTGTGACTGTACTCAAAGTATCTTAGAGAAAAAATTTCGGCACCAAAAAATCCCACTCTCCCCCTTATAAGGGTAGTTGACAGGAAAAGGAGTGTCATATTTTGAGGGTAAATCTCTAATAAACATTTCCAGTTGTGAACATGGATTACGATGATAGGATGCAGAGAGCACATATATGAGGTCACTGCGAAGCTCATGGGGTGCATGTGTTTCCACAAAGCTCGATTAGCCATCGCATATAAGTAAGTCAATAGGGGCCCATTATTCATAATGGATCTCTATGAATAACTATTCTTGGGATATCTTTTCATGAATCCATCCTCCCTATGAATGAATCATCTTGAATTGGGTATCATGGTGAATTTCTTCATGTAGAATTATTTATAGAAACAAGGCTTCACAATTCGCTACTACTTCAAAATGTCAGTAGAACCTGAGGTTGATTCATGTCCCATAGCTTTACAAATGAACTTTGTGAGTGATCTTTAGGAATAGGTCAAGAAAATCAACTCATCCCTAGATAGGATAGATTCCCTGTAATCTAATTGGGAGTTCCTTGTAGATACTTCCTAATGAGGAGAAATGGAGAACAATATTATGATTGGATAGTATATTTGGATCCATTTGGACCATGAATGCATACTTGAGTTTCACTCAAAAGCTCAGAAGGACTATCCTATGTTCAAGAGGATAAATTTGTATGTATTTGGTTTGAGGAATGATGTCTTAATCCTAAAGGAATGATGTCTTGAACTGGATTAATAGTTTAGAGGTGCACAAGGGAAATATCCGTGGTATATGGTTTCTGATGAAAAAATCACGAATGACCACATGACCATCACAACTGACTACCCCTAAAACACCTCAACATCATTGTTATAAAACTATTATAGGAAGAAGCGTATCCTCCAAAATATAAGAAAATGATTATGTCTGGTCTTGGGAATCCAGAGAAAGGGTGGAATGATGATTGGGATTTTCACCAGGGTGACAACTTTATAGAAGAATAGGCATGTGCCTACTGGGCATGCACGTCCTATGTACAGTTCAGAATGGTGTTGAGGAATGTGTTTATATATAAAGAAACATGAACTTCCTGATTCTATGTCTACCAACCATGGGACATCATACCTAAGTTTCTTAGCTTATGGTCATTGTACACCAACACATCTCATGTTCACCACGGAGAGATTGGAATCAACCTCTAGGATCTCTATAATTTTTCTGGAATCCTGATTCAGGGGACATGTATGATGAGTTTATCCCTATGGATAATTCTTTGGAATATGAAGAGAAGACACCATGTCTAGATAACATGCTACTAGATCTGGTGTCGATCATGAATAATAACAAGTAGATGAAAAGGGATATCCAATTAAATCATTGGTTTGACTAATTCTTAAATTTTCTTGCAGAAGATCTGGACGAGGGTGAGGAGTGACCCAAGAAAATCCAACAAGGCCTCATACATGTTGAGAGTCCACTAGAGATGAAATTATGGCTATTATTGGATGAATTTAGATGAGATCTAGTGGTAGTTGTGTGGGTATATCATCCCGGATGAGCAACGACCGATAGTCATGATGGACATATTTATTGTTTCACTCATCCACAGGTTGATGCTTCTAGTAAGATATGTGAATATGGGGGCACTAAAATGAATAATTATTATGGTGGTGATGCTAGTAACTAGACATCGCAACAACCTAGGTATCTTGGTGTTATAAAGCTCTATAAGGTGGTCTGATATATCAGTGAGGGGAAGAATCTGCTTTATGTGTGTGGGCCAATTCACTATTGGTAAAACTGGGTAGTGAAACACATGGGAGTCTATGAGTATGTCAATATCATCTCCCCTCTTGACATAAACTTTCGACCAATGATTTTGAATATCATGCAGAGTTTTCCAATCAAGTTAGGCACAAATGTGATACTGAACAATATTGGAAATCTTATCAATTCATCATTCACTCATTCCCTATTCTAATAGGGGTAATAAATTTTTATGTAATAATAAATTTATATAGGTAATCATATCTCCTATCCTTTCTTGGTGGAGTTCTAGTGGCGTCTGTGGACTATGAGCTGATATGTAAACTATACACCCCACACTAATTTTTGTGGTAGTTTAGTTGTCTATAGATGTTGACCCCAATGGTGTACAAGGGAGTAAATTTTGATTATCACTCATTCATGATGAATTATCTTTGTCTCATGTTGACATAGGAATATATAATGTTTTTTAATGATCTGCTTTCATCCACTTCTACATTCGTACTAGTCCATATGTATGCATAGAGCTGAGAAGCTACCCATTTGAGGGAAATGAATAAGTAGTGAACAATGTGGGTCAATGAAGGAGATTCTACTCTACCTCATGTTTGGGGGAAAACATTTTTTAAAGGTAAACATGGGTGCATGGATGATGCACATCATGGTGACAAAGCAGCAGTAGCAAGTTTGATAGTCTAAGAATCTGCACCAATTGGAGACGAAAGAAGAGGAGCAGTAGTAACAGATCTAGTGCTATTAGCTGAGAAAGCCTTGGGGGAAGGGGATACATCAAGGGGGTTATGAAGGTTACCTATTCAATCTCATAGGAAACAATTTCACCTTATGGAGACTCCTCATTATGTCGTCTACCCTGAGGCTCAGAAAACATAGTATACCTGCAGACATTTCCTCAACAATGGAAACCCATTATACAATATGAACAGGTATGGGATGAATAGAGAAGGGATCACCTTTTATAAGGGGGGATTAATTGAATCCTAGGAAAAGGGGGAGCAATTCAAGGTGGAATTAGAGGACCCGGTTCATTCCCTTGGAACTGTTCATCCAATGAAAAATCAAGTGTGGGTGCTACAAGACATGACATGTCACTCGGTTATGTCTGCAACATAGCTGGTAGAATGATTCCCTTTCACCAATGTATTAGGTGGATTATGGGGGAAAGAATCCAAAATAATTAATCCAAAAGGAGGATGTCAGGGACATAGCATTGATGGAAGCCTCTCTGGAGGAAGGGGAGACAGTATTCACAGAGAACACTGCCTTGGTGGGATTTGTTGAAGCTCTTGAAGAAATGTTTAGCTCATTTAATAGTGATATCACCCTTCCCATTATTTTACAAGATTCCTAAACTGGAATCTTTTCTATATAGGATAATATTTCAAAAGATACTCCCTCTCATGGGGATGAAGATGACACCAATGGAGAGAAGAAAATCACGAGGTTTGTGCCTGAAGGAGAAGAAGCTGGTAGGACAATTAGAGATAAAGAGGATGGATATCCCATCCAAGAGTCCCTCGGGCCCTCTGTTGTATACAAGAGACCAAATCATTGTATCCCAATGATGAAAACCCAAGAACATGAGCAACCATCAGTTTAATTATGTATGTTTACTACCTCACCAAGTCATAATTTTTGCTTACTCGACCAGACTGTCTGATATGATCCTTTTTTGAATAGTTATAAGAATGGAGGGTGATATTATTGTAAGAATGGTTGGAAGAACTAAGGATCCTTTTCTAATAGGAGTTCATGTCCAAGTGGGTTCTGGTGTCTGAGCTAACCAGGGTATAGATTCTGGTAAACAATCAATCACGATTGCAGGTGGCATCACTGGTGGGGTGGAACCCAGGGTTGGAAGGGATAACTATATCAAGGGGGTATCAAGTGATGATTATCATCCTCATGATATGAAGCTTAACCCATCTAACATGATGATATTGGAGGATCATGTGAATGAATTCATGGTCGCATTTCCAGATTATGAACCTGCTAATCCAAAGGAGATGGATGAGTCTGATTCTGATTCTATCAAGGAAAGCTGGGCTACAAGATGTTGGGGTAGGAATTTGAATAAGATTTTATTAAAAAATAATCCATAACCATAGTGGATAATACAAATGGGATGAATATTCCACTAGTTTTGCGATCTATATGCTAAAGGTGTAGACGTACGAGGTCTGCACATGTTGATTCGGGACTACCTTTTAGAGAAAATAATGGAATGCAGTCACCATATGGATGTCACTTGGCATCAATATAAGTGAATCATCATTTAGAATCTTTATAAGTCTAAGTAATAGATTCAAAATCCTTATGAGAAGCAGAATGAATGTTCTTCCTTTGATACCATCCAACGAAAACTGGTTTCATGATTGAGGGTCCATCTAATGGAAGCTTAAGAGCAACTGAGGAAGGTATCTCATCAAATGGATAATATTTGGGATGATCAGGACTAGGTGGTAACCATGGATGATGAGATCCATCTAGAAAAACATGTAGAGGAATGTGATCTCAATAGGTGAAATAGGATTCCATAGTCTACATGCCAGAAGGTGGTGGAGTTGAAGTGCTCCATTGAAGAAGATAATCCATAAAGGATGTATTTATTCAAAACTCATGATACATACTTATTATTTTTTCTTTTAATTTCATGCATAGACACATTATTTCTTATTTAAATTATCACGCATTTACGTATCATTGAAACAACCAATGATCAATCCCTAAGATCACATGGGTCATGCCCGATGTGTGAAATAAGGGATGATGACATAATCGTTCACGTTGTATGAGAGTTTTGGATAGTTATTGAATACCTAGGGTCTAATATTATTGACTGAACACACTAAGTGTTTGGTTTGTGGGAAACTCGGACTGTAGAAGGAGGCTCTCAGGACGACCAGTTTTCTTTTCCCAATGTGTGCTACTGCACGATCAGGATAACTCTAGGGGAATTTGAGTCGATCAAGACAAAGGGAAATGATAAGAGTTAATCATAATGAACAAAATTAAGAACACAAGGAAGATGAAATACTAGTATGAAATAACTACTAATCATGTTGAAAACATTGTATTTACAGCACTATCCTATAATGGAGAAAAAAAATTAGTGTCAACTGCTAACCATTTTCGAAACACAAGATCTATATCAAACTTTCACCAGATTAATTAAAAAATGTTGTCTGAGGAAGTTATGTCAGTTGAAGAAACATAGGACCAGGCCATTAGGGGGTCCATTTTGATGTAAAATAGGATGAAGATCTAAATAGAGGGGTACAAAAAGATTAGTAATTGAGTGAGGTAATTTTTGAAAGGATTCCAACACTCTTGATGTTACACCGCCTTGACTTAGAGAACATTGATGTAAGAACATTGGTGAAACAAAATATCCAACCTATCTTCTAGGAATGCATATTCTCAGTTGTCGAGGGAAAACTGAATATGTATTCAATTCTGTAAATGAACAGTATTGAGGCATAAGATCTGTCAAAAAAATATGCTGATAATTTGAAGTTTCACCTCATATAGGGAAGGATGATGAAAACACCATTTAATTTCGTACATAGAAGATGACACATGAACAATGTAACTTCATGTGCTCATAATGTATCTCATATTTTAACATCATACGATTGGGTTGTTGAACATAGTTCTAGGGCACACTATCGGGACCCTATAAAAATATATTAATGTCATGTTGTAGGGAATATGGAGATGTCTATTCATAAAATATTTGTGTCGAATAGAGGGAAAATAAACCTTACATAAATTATTCAAAGGAGTCTTGTACACCACAAAATTATTAAGGAACAGGTGGGAAGGAATCACATATGATGTGGAAAGAGGAAAATATCATATTGAGGCTATTAGTTTAAGGTTGAAAATTTTGGACCGTAACTGAGGAATAAGGGAAAAAAAGGTTGATGAACCTATGGTTGGGACCGAGAAAAAATGTATGGCCACTTCAGAGTTTCCCATAATGATGTGAATCAAGTCATTATAGTTCTTGAATTCCATTAAACTTAACTTCATACGGTTAGGATGATAATAGATTTCAAAATATGAAATAATGTAGTGGTGGGACCTAAGATCAATGACTCGGGAACCACTATGTATCTCATAAGGATTGGAATCAAGCAACGCAAAGTTAAGAAAGATAAATTTCCCAATGTAGGTCTAAACCATAGAAAGAGAGAGGGGAAATTAGATATTTCTTATTTGTGCATCAATTTTTTATGAGAGGTTGGACCAAGATTGAGAGTCAGAATGGTTCTATAAGAATCAATCTATATATTTGTCTTGAAAGGTGGAATGGTTGAGGAATATCCCCATGGATTAAGTCATCTTAAGAAAGAACACCACAATTATGTGCCATTTTTCTTCATGTGGATAGGACAACGATGTTGTAGCTTAAGATCTTTTATAGGACCGTTCTGTGCATTTTAACCTCATTTGGTAACTGTAACGCCCCGACCCCAAAATCTTAGTGTCGGTGCATTACTTATTACATTGGAATGATTAAGATGAATGAAATCCTGAAGGAACTATCAGATTAGTTTTCAAGAAGAAACTAGATATATAGATGTAACTCCAATTACATTGGGAAAGGTAACTAAATTAATATATAACAAAAACTAATAAACTACATCCACAGAAACTTAATAAATGGTCTCCTATTCATAACCTATTGAAGGTAAAAAATGAAAGGAGTAATCTAAAATGCAAGGGAAGGGTTATAAGTAGAAGAATAATGAATCAACAGTAACTGAATCATAAAAAAATATGGAATGGTGAATAAATGAAAAACACACACCATTAATAAACCAAGAATGAATCTGCATCCATAGATTTTATCATAGTGAAAACCTCATGGATAGTAATAAATAAAAATGAATCAAAATAATTCTTATAAGTTAGATGTCATGTATCTGCCACATGATACCACTATACTATCAAAATGGTATAATTCTGTGCATAGAAACATGGCTGGTTTTTTTTAAAAACAAACTTCAATAGTTTATCACCAACTGATTTGTCTTATGATACCTGTTGATGCATTGATGAGTTATAGTGGGACTCACCCATCACTGAATGTATAAATAATTTTTTATACATAGATTTAATAAAATTAAAATATTCCCTCTCAATATCTGTATAGAGTAGAGTATACATATTCATCAATATTTCCATAGTTTAAAAAACATTCCAAATAAACACCATATATAAAAGGGTTTACGGCTTAAGAAAATAATCATATCCATGAAACCAGAATATGGATATATAATTTATTTAAATTTTCAAATGAAAAATTATCTCAAATGGGTAGTGGATACATCACATAAGAACGATTATATGCACAATACCATGTATGTCTCAATGAAATAGAAATTGAGTCAAAGTCACTTACCACATTGTAATCAATTGAGTCGTATGACCAAAAATTAATAACCACCATAAAAATAATATATTACCATAAATATAAATTGAATCATGATAATATATAGCAAATGGAAGTACCTAATACACCACATGCCAGAAATAAGTGGTGAACAATGAAAATCTCACATAATTAAAAGTGAGATAAGAAACCACTTACAAAAATTTCATCATGGTAACAGGTGTACTTGTGAGGGATTAAAGAGAGTTAATTGGGTATCCCATCATTTATATATCATAATTTATATATATGGTATGTGAAAAAATACACCACATCATTATTAATTAAAAATATAAGGACCTAGCATAGGGGGAATTCTTGAACAAAAGTTAGAGAGAGGACACTTACCTTATGTCTGAAGGTGTTATTGATTGATCTTAATTACCTGAATAATAAAATTTAGCATCATTAATTAATAATTACAAAACCTCATAATCATTTAATTGATATATCATAACCTTATTAGGTTCATTAATGCCATTTTTGATGGGTTTAAGAGATTCAATTTTATTGTTTTGGAAGCATTTTCTTCCTTGGTTTTCAGGACCGGTTTACTTGTATTCATGAATGGAAGTTAATTTGAAATGTGGATAAACATACAGAATTTAAAATATATATAATTAGTGCCATTATAAATGATATTATAATTATTTTGGGTTATATACCATTAGGATGACTCATTAGTTAAAAGTTATTGATAAGCAGTTGGATTAACATGGTGGTTTTCTACATAATGAACTTGTTTTGTATTATTATTTTGATTATGAGTATGTAATGATTCTAGGTTATTGAATAAGTTAAAATAAATATATTATGATATGACTAGACCATTAAAAATGTTTTCTGACCAGTCTTGAAGATAATAGTACAAATTGAAAACTCATCTTTCTTGAATGTGATAAATTAACACAACTCATACGATATTTTCATTTTTGTTGTAGGAGGTTGGGAAAAAGAGGGATGATGATGAAATATTCAATTAGCATAATAAAATTAAATTACATGTAAGTTAATATAATTATCATATCATTTTGATGTGTGTAGGTGGGGATAGAGCAACAAAATAATGGAACATGTAAAATAATTTGAAAGAAAAGAGAAGAGATGTTCACCGCTTGAGTACCCTTCCTTGAGAATCTCCTTAAGGACTTTGTTTTTAGACTTTCAATGGGAGTAGGTATTTGAAGTGGGAGATGATATTATGGAGATATTTTATCATATTTTAGGTAACACTTGAATCTTAAATGGTGTGGGTGGAATATGGGGTGAGGGGTGGTTTATATAATGGATGGAAGGAGGGATTTTACATTATTTTACTCATTACTTTAATTTTTTTCCTCATGACTATGAATAGTATTGATTAATTTAATACAGAATAGTAATAATGGCATGTGATTTAAATCCAAGTGGCCTTACAACATCCTTTAATCACCTATGATGTAATAAATCAATTATTTAGCATTTATTATAATTTATCCTTTTTTACTATTCATAAAAAATTCATGCATTTAAGAAAAATCACAAAAATTTACCCTAACCATTTATCAATACATAGAATCAAAAAATGAACTCCATTTTTTAAAAATAATTTTATAAATATGAAAATTTAATTTTTAATTAGAATTATTATTTTATCAAAAAATACCAACACTTAAAATATCCATCTTCATTTTTAAGGTGCCTAAATTTTATTTACACACTGATGAGTAAGGTTACCATTCATAAGGTTTGTATTAATATTCATAAGGGTAGGTTACTACTCATAAGGGTGTGTTACTATTCATAAGGGTAAGTTACTATTCACCAAAATTTAACATGATTCTATCAGACTCCAAATATCACTCTAATCACAAATGTGTATGTCCTTTTTTCAAAATTCATAACAAAAAAGTAAAAAATTTAAGTTTAATTTCATGGATATGACTATATCCTAAATAACCAAGTGTTGTTTCCAGGAAACTCAGTTCTTAATGAAATATAGGCTATGAATAGAACGAATTAAAGAAAAACAAACCATAAAATGTTTTTTGTGTTATATTATTCCCACCTTAGGAAATTTCATCCTCAAAATTTTTCATGTATATAGCCTTCAAAAATATTAGGGTGGTTATTCTTCATAACATCCTTAGGATCCCACATTGCTTCCACCATATTAAGGTTTCTCCAAAGAACCATTACGAGACGAGTTCTCTGATTTCTCAATACCTTCTCTCTTGTGTCAATAATCTCAATAGCCTCTTCCCAGTATGACAAATCATGTTCTTGTTCTATTTCTTCATATGTGAGTACATGCATTGGATCTAGAATGTATTTATTGAACAATGACATGTGGAACACATTATAAAATTTGGATATAGTAGGTGACATTACTAAATGGTATGCTACAACTCTGTTCCTTTCCAGAATTACAAATGGTCTGATGTACCTGGGTCTCAGTTTCCCTTTTTTACCAATAGACTGGGTGACATTACTAAACGGTAAGCTACAACTCTGATCCTTTCCTGAATTTCAAATTGTCCGGCATACCTGGGGCTCAGATTCCCTTTCATACCAAATAGTAAGACACCCTTCCATAGAGATACTTTTAGAAATACATGATCTCCTACTTGAAATTCCAAATCATTTCTCTTCTTGTCAGTATAACTCTTTTTCCTACATTGGTCTGATTTAATATGGGCCTGAATTTTCTATACCTTTGCAGTTTTCTCTTTGATAATTTATATTCTCAAAAGCTTCCTCTCACCAACTTCATCCCAACTTGTTGGATTTCAACACCTCTTACCATATAATGCTTCATATGATGCCATTTAAATGCTAAAATGGAAGCTATTATTAGAGGAAAATTCCACTAAAGGAACGTATTGATCCCACATACCTTGAAAGTTAAGAGAGAATGACCTCAACATATCTTCCATTGATTTAATATTTCTTTCAGACTATCTATTGGTTTGGGGGTGATAAGAAGTACTCAAATGAAGCTCAGTATCTAAAGATGTCTGGAGACATTTCCAAAATTTTTATGTATACTAGAGATCTTGTTTGGACACAATCGATAGAGGTAAACCTTGATGTATTATAAATTCATTAATATAAAGTCTTGTAAGGAAATCATGTGGTAAATCCTCTCTTATAGCAAGGAAATGTGCTACTTTTGTGATACGATCAACAATTACCTATATTACATCATTCATTGTAGGTGTCCTCAGTAGTCCTGTGAAAAAATCCATCGTAATGTCATTACACTTCAACATAGTAATAGTTAGATGTTTTATCACCCCTCTAGGATGTTGTCTCTCTACATCAATATGTTGCCACACTAGAAACCTTGACACACAGTCATATATTTCTCACTTCATATTATCGCACCAAAAAATTCCTTCAGATCTCTATACATCGTTGTGATACAAGGGTTTATAGAGAAATCTATGATATCAGAATCATCTAATAGTTCCCTTTTTAGCTCAGGTAATGATGAAACACATATCCTTTTCCCAAATTTCATAACTCTATCTTCATACACAAAGTCTTCCAATCTCCCATCGCTAACAGCATTAATTTTCTTATGTAGATTCTCATCATCAGATTGGGAGCTTTTTATCTTCTTTAGTAATTATTATTTAGCAATCACTTTAAAGAGGAAAGATGTTTCACCTTCCATAACAATTTACATATCCATATTTAATAGATCTATTAATATAGGATCTCTCTCAATCCTCATTTGGGTCATGAGTCCAGGATCCTTTTTACATAATGCATCTTCCACCTTATATACCTTTCCTGGGTGGTATTGTATTCAAAAATCATAATCTTTGAGTTACTCGAGAAATCTTCTTTGCCTACTGTTGAGATATTTTTGTGTGAAAATGTATTTTAAACTCTTGTGATCCATATATATCTCACATATTTCACTGTAGAGATGATGTCTTCATATATTCAGAGAAAATATTATAATTTATAACTCAAGATCATGAGTTGGGTAATTTTTATCATGAGTCTTCAACATCCTTGTTACATAAGAAATAACATTATCAAGTTTCATAAGGACACAACCCAATCCATTCTTTGATGCATCACGATATATCAAAAATCCATCATTTCCTGATAGAAGAGTCAATATTGGAGGATTGACCAATCTTATTTTCAAATATTCAAAGAATTATATTCATTATTTCATCTATCAAACTTAACCCCTTTACATGTGATCTTGGTTAGAGGGTTAGCCAATCGAGCAAAATTTTGAAGGAAATGCCTATAATAACCTATTAATCTAATAAAACTATGTACCTTAGTTATGTTCATTGGCATGGGCCATTATTGAATATACTTTGCCTTCACAGGATCAGCTTGGATTCCATACATAGAGACAATTTGGCCAATAAAAGAAACTTATTGAATCCAAAATTCACAATTGCTAAACATCCCATATAATTCATTTCTTTGATGAGTTTCTAGTATAATCCTCAAGTAATTTTCATGGTTTTCATAAATTTTGGAGTATACCAGTATATCATCGACAAATACCGCAACAAATTTATCAAGATATTCTTTGAAAACACTATTCATTAAATCCATGAAAATAGAGGGTACATTAGTTTGTCCAAAAGACATTACTGTAAACTCACAATGCCCATTCCAAAATTGAAATGCTATCTTTGGAATATCTTTCTTCCTCACACATAGCTGGTGATATCCATATCAAAGGTCAATCTTTGAAAAGTATTGTTCTCTATTAATTTGATAAAATAAATCATCAATTTTTTTCATAGGATACTTATTATCTATATTAATAGCATTGATTTCCCAGTAATCAATGCACAGCATCAGGGAACTATATTTCTTCTTGAAAAAGAGGACAAGGTTTCCCCATGGAGAAATAATAGGTCGAATAAATCTGTTGTCAATTAATTCCTCTAGTTGTTTATTTAGCTCCACTAATTCTACAGTGGCCATTATATAGGGATTCTTTGATATAGTTCTGTCACCAAGAATAAAATAGATAGAGAACTCAACTTCCCATGCTGGAGGATGTGCAGGTAAATCCTCTTGAAATATTTCAATGTATTCTTTCATTATATGTACATATTCAATTTGAATATTTATTTCCATACCCATAGTTATTTTGTTCTATTCCTATCCATGAATTGAATTCAATAGATCTACTGGGGGTGGATCTAAATAAGAATCAGATGGTGAGGTTTCTACTCTAAAAATATGGGATTAAACACAATTTTCAAATATTGTATCTTCCATATTCTTGTAATAGATATTCACATCATAATTTTTTAGCCAAATAATACTGAGAATTATATCAATGTTAGTCATTGGTATGATGATATGGTTTGAAAAAAAGCATGTTTATGTGTCTTGAGGGGGACTCATCTACATGCATTTGTTTTAATGATACATTCCCATGGAGTTTTCACTCACAACTCCTTTATTAAATCAAATTGGAAATGTCTAATTTTCTTACAAAACTGGGAAGATATAAATGAATTCGATGATTCCTAATCAAATAATGTATTGGGTACATTTGAGGAAGTATTTAAATTACCTGCCACCGCATCATTAGGAACTTCAACCTACGCAGTTATTATCACATAAGATTTCCCTTGATCTATTGGCCTTTTCTGATGCAGGTTTCCTTGGCACTTAGGACACTCATTTTCATAGTGCCATATCTCTCTAAAATTGTATCATTGAAAATAATTGACTTATTTATTCCCCATGTAGTCATTAGATCGATGAACCTTTTCTCCACACTTATAGCAGACTCTCATGCCTTTCAACCATTTCCTAGGATGATTGTTTCCATAGTTCTCACATAATGAGAATTTCTTCATTCCCTTGTTCTTATTTGGGGCTTTACCTTTTCCAGGGTTATTATATTACTTCTTTTTATCTTGGTTTCCCATGAAAAAAATGATCTAGAAAACTCTCTCTCTATTTTGATGGAACTTAATAAAATTTCATCATATGAGGAAATTTTTTGATATGTTGGTTCTCTTCGAATACTTCTCTGAAGACCTTCAAATAAATGATTAATATTTTCTTCTGAGTCACATACATAATCGATGGAATACCTAGATAGTATTTTGAAGGTTGCCTCAAACTTCTACAACACTGTCTTGTTCCCTTTTCTTTAAGCCAAGAAATTTCCTCTTTTTTTTGGTTTGAATCTAACAAGGGGAAATTTTGTCAATGAATATTTCCTTAAATGTCCCATATTCAATATCTTCTATTTCTTCTTCCTCTATGGTATTCTGGGTCAAGGACTATCATTGATCAGGGTCACCCTTGAGACAATATACTTCCAGCACTACCTTTTCATTTTCATTGCATCTTAATGCCATGAATATCTTTTAAAGGGACTTGATCCACTACTAAGCTATCACAATATTAGTAGTCCCACTAAAATATGGGGGCTTCTATTGCATGAAACAATCCAACACGGGTGTAGAATAGTTATTCCTCACATCCTGAGTAAATCTTCCCAATATGGTCATGATATGATTCGATCCAACATTGATTGTGTTGGCTTGGTCATTGGGGAAAACCTTATATTGTACATGAGTATTTATTCCCCTTATTCCATTATGTACCATTTCTAAATAATGGTATGCACTAGACTATGTTATCAATCATAATTTATAATCTCAACATAATATAAATCAAAATTATATGCATAGCTAATCTCATAAAAAATGTTTCTATGAGGAAAATTTTACATTAAAATACTTTATAATGTCTTGTAATGAAAATTTGAATTATCCTAAGTATATCACCCAGGAGTGTCAAAAAAAGAGTGCAGAATGGCCCATTGCGTGTACCAGGATACCCAGGGTCAAGCCCGACATTCCTTGTCAGATTTTTTACCCGTAGGTACATATGTGCTGGAGCCACCTCTGCCTATTTTTACACATGAAGAGATGTATTTTCTAGAAAGATATACATAACATATTCCTTACCAAAATTCCTGGATGTTATTTTATGTTTTTCCTCAAATACTACCTTAGGGAATTGTTTCCTAATCTACATTTTCTAATCTAGTTTCCATGTTTACTACTAAAATTTATTTAATACCAACTGTAATTCCCCGACACCAAATTCCTAGAGCTGGTGCATTACTTATTACATTATCATGACTAAGAGTAATGAAATCCCGAAGTAATGATCATTTTAATAGTCTTGAATAAACTAGATATATTAATGTAACTCAAATTACATTGGGAAAGGTAACAAAAACAATACATAACAAAAACTAATAAACTACATCCATGGAATCTCAATAAATGGTATCCTCTATAAAAATTATTAAAGGTAAAAAAATGAAAGGGGTGAGCTCAAATTCTCAGTAAGGGTTATAAGTATTGTAAGAATGAATCAATAATAACTAATCAAAAACAAAAATGGAATAGTGAGTAAATGAAAAACACACGCCATTAATAAACTGAGAATGAACCTACATAAAAATATTTTATCACAGTGAAATCCTCATGGATAGTAATAACTAAAAATGAATAAACATAATTCTTATTAATTGGATGTCATGTATCTGGCACATGATACCAATATACTGTTGAAATTTTTTATGTCTGTGGCTGTAAAATCATCTGGTTTTTTTGAAACAAACTCGAAGGGTTTATCGCCAACTGATTTGTATCATGAGACATGTTGATGCATAAAGGGGATATAGTGGGCCCCACCCATCACTACATGTAAAAAATAATTCTTTATAATTATATTTAATACAATTAAAATATGCGCTCTCAATATCTATATAGGGTAGAGGATACAGATCCATCAATATTTCCATAGTTAATACAACATTCCAAATAAACACCGTATGTAAAATGGTATACAACTTAAGACAATAATCATATACATGAAACCAGAATATAGATATATAATATATTTAAAATTTAAAAAAATTATCCCAAATGGGCATTGGATACACCACATAAGGAATATTAGGTGCACAATACCAAAAAAGTCTCAATGAAATGAAAATTGAGACAAAGTCACTTACAATGTTGTAATCAATTATGTCATTTGACAAAAAAATAATAACAACCAAATTAATCACACAATACCATGAATATAAGAAGAATCGTGATAATATATATCAAATGTATGTACACAATACACCACATGCAAGAAATAAGTGGCGAACAATGAAAATATCACAGAATTAAAACTAAGATAAGAAACCCCTTACAAACATTTCATCTTGGTAACGGGTGTTCTTGTGAGGGATTAAAGAGGGGTAAAAGGGTACAACACCATTTATATATCATAATTTCTATATGAGGGAGGTTATAAATCATATCTCATCATTAATAATTAAAAATAGGACTCAACATAGGGGGAATTCTTGAACAAAAGTGAGAGAGATGATCCCTTACCGTTTGCCCAAAGGTGTTCTTGATTGATCTTAACTACTTGAATAATAAAATTTAGCTTCATTAATTAATAATTAAATAAAATAATAAACATTTAATTTATATATCATAAACTTATTTTTTTCATTCATGCTCTTTTTTATGGGTTTAAGATATTCATTTTTATTTTTCTGGAATCATTTTCTTCCTTGGTTTTCATGACTGATTTACTTGTATTCATGAATTGATGTTCATTTGAAATGTCGTTAAACATAAGAAATTGAAAATATAAATTATTAGTGAAATTATTAATGAAATTATAATGATTTTTGGGTTATATACCTTGAGGATGAATCATTGGTTAAAAGTTATTGATATGCACTTGGATTAACTTGGTGGTTTTGTGCATAATGAATTTCTTTTGTATTATTAATTTTTATTATGAGTTTTTAAGGATTCCAGAATAGTTAATAATGTAAAATAAATATATTATGATCTGTTTCAACCATGAAATATGTTTCATTACTAGTATTTAAGATAGTAGTATAAATTGAAAACCTGTTATTCTTGAATGTGCTAAATTAACACATCTTAGAAGGTATATTCATTTCTAGTGTAGGGGTGGGGAAAAAGAGAGACGATGATGAAACATTCAATTATAATGATAAAATTTCAGTCCATGTATTTTAATGGAATTATCTTAGAATATGGATGTGGTGAGTTGAGTATATAACAACAAAATAATGGAACCTGAAAAATAATTTGAAATAAAAGAGAAGAGGTGTTCACCTCTCGAGTACCCCTTGTTGAGAATCATTTTAAGGCCTTTGTTCTTGTCCTTTTGGTGAAACAAGAAGGTCTTGGACGTGGGAGAGGAGAATAGGGAGATATCTGAGTAGAATTTAGTCAAGGATTGAAGCTTGATTGGTGTTGGAGGAAGAGGGGGTGAGGGGTGGTTTAGATAGTGGGGAAGGAGGAATTTTACATTATTTTAATCATTATTTTAATATTTTTGCACAAGACTTTGAATAGTATTGATTCATGTGATCCAAAATAGTAATGATGACATTTTAGTTATAATAAAGTGTCCTTACATCATCCTTACATCACCTATGATTCAATAAATCATGTATTTAGAATTTATCATAATTTATCATATTTTACTATTCATCAAAAATTCAAAAACTTCAGAAAAATACAAAAAAAAATATCCCTACACATTTTTTGACATGTAGAATCTAAAAATGAACTCCATTATTCATAAATAATTTTATAATTTTGATAAATTTAATTTTTAATTACAATCATTATTTAATTTAAAAATACCAACTCTTAAAATATTCATCGGCATTTTGAAGGGCCAAAATTTTATTTATGCACTCATGAGTAAGATTACCAATCATAAGATTCATATTACTATTCATAAGGGTAGGTTACCATCCATAATGGTATGTTACTATTCATAAGGGTAATTCGCTATTCATCAAAAATTAACTTGATTCTATCAGAGTCCAAATATCTCCTTGATCACAACTTTGTATGTCCATTGTTCAAAATTCAAAACACAGAAGAGGAAAATTCATGTTTAATTGCTAGGTTATGACTATATCCTAAATAAAAAAGTGTTGTTTCAAAGAAACTCGGTGCTTTATGAAATATAGTCTATGAATAGAATGTATTTTAGAAAAACATACCATAAAAAGTGTAGGGTGTTATATTATTCCCACCTTTGGAAGTTTCTTCTTATAAATTTTCATTTATATAGCCTTATAAAAATATGTGGGTGGTTCTTCTTCATAACAACTTCTGGTTCCCACGTTGCTTCCTTAATATTATTGTTTCGACAAAAAACATTTACTCCATGAGTTTTCTAATTTCTCAATACCTTCTTCCTTGTGTCAAGATTCCCGATAGGCTCTTCACAATATGAAAAAAATAGGTTTCAGTTCTATTTATTTATAGGTGATTACATGCATTGGTTCTAGAATATATTTCTTTAACAAAGACACATGAAACACATTATGAACTTTGGAAAGACTAGGTGTCATTCCTAAATATAAAGTTACAGCTTCAATTATTTCCATAATTTCAAACGATCTGATGCACCTAGGGCTCAGTTTCCCTTTCTTACCAAACCATTAGACACCATTACAGGGAAATAATTTTATAAAGACATGGTCACCTAATTAAAATTCTAAATATTTTATCCAGTTGTCAACATATATCTTTTTCCAACTTTGGTCTACTTTAATATGGGCCTGGATTTTCTTTACCTTTGCAGCTGTCTCTTTGATAAGTTATGAGCCTAAAATCTTCCTCTCGCCAACTTCATCCCAACAAGTTGGAGTTCGAAACCTCTTACTATATAGGGCTTCATATGGCACCAATTTTATGACATAAAGGAAGCTATTATTGTAGGGAAATTCCACCAATGGAAATTATTGAACCCACATACCTTGAAAGTCTAGAGAGCATGATCACAACATATCTTCCAGTGTTTGAGTAGTCCTTTTAGACTATCTGTCAGGGGTGATAAGCAGTACTCATATGAAACTCAGTATCCAAATCCTTCTGGAGACGTTTCTAGAATTATGATGTAAATCGGGGATCCCGATCATACATAATCGATAGAGGTGCACGATGATGTATTTTAACTTCATTAATATAAAGTCTTTCAAGGCTCTCAAGTGGTAAATCCACTATTATAGTAAGGAAATGTGTTTCTTTTGTGAGATGATCAACAATTACACATATTGCATCATTCCATAAAGGTGTCATCAGTAGTCCAGTGAAAAAATCCATCATAATTTCATCCCACTTACACATAGGAATAGGTATAGGTTGCATCACCCCTCTAGTATGTTGTCTCTCTACGTTAACTTATTGAAAAACTAGACACCTTGACAGATAGTCAAAAATTTCCCACTTCATATTATCCCACCAAAAAATGTACCTTCAGATCACAAAACATATTGTGCTACCATAGTGTATATAGAAATTTGAGCTATAAGAAACATCTAACAGTTCCATTTTAATCTTATGTAATTATGGAATGCATGACCTCTTCGAAAATTTCAGAACTCCTTCCTCATACACAAAGTCCTCGAATATCCCATATCTTTAACAACATTAATTTTCTTGTTTATATTCTCATCATCATATTGAGAGCTTTTTATCTTATCTATAAATGGTGTTTTAGCAATCATTTGAATGAGGAAAGATGTTTTCCCATCCTTAACAATTCCCATATTCTTGTTTAGTAGATCCATAAATATTGGATCTCTCTCAATCTTCGTTTGCGTTAGAAGTCCATCATATTTTCTACTTAATGCATCCACCACCTTATTTTCCTTTCTTAGGTGGAAATGTATTGAAAAATAATAATCATTGAGAAACTCAAGCCATCTTCTTTGCCTCAGGTTGAGTTCTTTATGTGTGAAAATATATTTCAAACTCTTGTGATCCATATATATCTCACATCTTCCACTATAGACATAATGTATCCATATTTTCATAGAAAATTTTACAGCTACTAACTCAAGATCATGAGTTGAGTAATTGTTTTCATGAGTCATCAACTCCCTTGATGCATAAGCAATAACTTTATCATTTTTCATAAGGATTCAACCTCGTCCATTCTTTGATACATCACTGTATATCGGAAATCCATCATTTCCAGGTGGATGAGTCAATATTAGAGCATTGAAAAATATTCTTTTCAATTCGTCAAAGCATTTTTTACAATCTTTCATCCGTACAAACTTATCCCCTTTATGTGTGAGCCTGGTTAGTGGGTTAGCTATTCAGGAAAAATTCTGAAGGAAAAACTGATAATAACCTGCTAAGAAAATAAAACTGCGTACCTCAGTTATGTTCGTTGGAATGTGTCATTCTTTGATTTCCATTTTCTTTATAGGATCAACTATGATTGCACACTTAGAGATAATATGTCCAAGAAAAGAAACTGATTGAATCCAAAATTCACCCTTTCTAAACTTCACATATAATTCATTTCTTCGATGATTTTCCAGAATAATCCACAAGTGATTCTCATGGAATTCATACCTTTTGGATTACACCAGGATATCATCAATAAATAACACAAAAAAGTTATCAAGATATTCCTTGAAAACTTTATTCATTAAATCCAATAAAACATAAGGTGCATTAGTCAGTCCAAAAGGCATTATTGTAAACTCATAATACCCATACCTAGTTCGAAATGCTATCTTTGGAATATATTACTTTCTCACACATGGCTGATGATATCCAGATTTAAGTTAAATATTTTAAAAGTATTTTTCTCAATGAATTTGAAAAAATAAATCACCAATTAGTGGAAATAGATATATATTTTTTATTATAATAGCATTGATTTCCTTGTAATAAATGCATAGCCTCATGGATCCATCTCTCTTCTTGACAAAGAGGACATGGGCTACCCATGGAGTAACACTAGGATGAATAAATTCTTTGTCACCCAATTCCTCTTGTTATTTAATTATACTACAACAGAAATTTCTTTTAGCGGCGGTTTTGGGAACCACTACTAAACCCTTTTTTATAATGGTTTCACGACGGTTTATAATAAACCGCCATGAAAAAAAATTCAACATTGCTGACCCCTACCCCCCACCCTGACCCCTTCTCACCTCGCGACCATGCTTCCCTTGACCCCTCGCTTCCCCCATGACCCCGACCCCCCGTGACACCAGCGACCTATACGAACCCAAATGTTTGAATTATATATTCAGATTTGTTTATGAATTTTGAAATCATTTTATATCTATACATGATTTTAAAGGATGGTTTAAGAGATTTTTCAATTCTATTTTGGAAAATAATACGTGTTTATCACTTTAAGAAGAAAAGATTTTGAAGGGAAAGTTGTGAGACCCAATTTAGCCCCAGGTTATTAATGTTTCTCTTATATAGAATGTAATACCTTGAGAGAATTTCTTATATTGATTCATCTTTATATATTTTCTATTATTTGATGTGTTTAAGATTGATCTTGTGAGTTTATAAGGAGGTGAGTCATGAGTTTTTTAAAATGTTTTATATTTAATTCATGTAATGGTTTATTTTTTCACACCACCATTTCACAGTTCATAGGATTCCTAAGATTATTTAATATGGATTTTTCGTTGGAAAACTCTAGTATATTTAGTGGGTTGAATAGGTAGTATTGTATGGATAAACAATTATGGATATACAAAAAGCGATAACATGCCTTTAAGTTAGACGTATTGTTTTTTTCATGTGATGGTGATGGAGTGATAAGGTCATTTATTTTTAGATATTTTAATAGGACTACCAAGGAAAATAACAGGTTCAGTAGTTTCAGGAAATGTTCATTGTCACCAACTCAAGTCATTATTACTTGATCCATAGGTCAATACCCGTGACCTTAGGATTCTTTTTAGGATCATTTTTTTGGGATGCCCATTTTTTAAACTTTTTCATTTTCTTCACAAATTAATTTATGTCACCAATGTATTTTTTTCTATTTCTTTTCCTCATGACCTTAATTTAGTAGTTACAGCATGTGTACCTTACCCATTTTATTTATATTTTTTTAGTATTTGAAAAAGGACTGTAAAAATATTTTTCTCATAGTGGTAATGGTTTGATATAAATGTGCCTTAAATATTCTCTAAAATAATTTTGAAAGAAGTTCTATTGAAATGTTAAAAATTATATTATAGTGATTATTTGAGTGTTTTTTATATGAAATTTGAAATTCTTAGATTTTGAAACCCCAATGTTAATGGGGTTTAGAATTGTTTCTTAGGCAATTTCTCATTGTTTTACAAGTAAATCTATTTTAAAAAGATGTTTTGAAATCCATTTCAAAATTTGAATCATATTTGTTATTTTAAAATCATTATTTATAGAGGATTTCATTTGAAGAAGGTTTCAATGGGGTTCTATGAAATGTTTTTTTGGCAAAAAGGAACTTCAGTCTTGGAAAAGTTATTTACAAGTGACTTTTTTCATTTAATGACAATTAATAATGTATGTTTTAAAACTATTTATAATATTCATTATAATTTCTATAGTGGATTACGTAAAATGAGTATTTCTTTATTTTATTTAAATATATAATTTTGTGGAATTTCATTGAATTTGACATGCATAGATTCAGGAACTGATAACCAACAGGGTTGTTTAGCACATGCATATTTTAGAGGTCCATGTTCATTTGAGTCTAATTAATTCTTTTTGTTCTTTGATGGGTTATGTAAACATTAGATGGTGACAATTGGTCATTTAATGATTCTCAATAACAGTAGAGATTTTCTTTAACTTTGGGATTCATATTGGCCACATAACCTGTTGTATTTCATGCATATATTTTATATTTTTCTATTTATATATAGAATCATGTATTTAACTATTGTATATTTTTTATCAGATGTTTCTTTATTATTATATCTTATAGTAAGGTTTGTTTGTTTTTGTTATAAATATCATTTCATGAGGTAAAAATCATTACCAATGTATGTTCTATGATTCCTAGGTACATGTAACCTTCTGGCAGTTGTTGGGAACAACCTCAAATATATGTGGAAGGCTGAGTTGGGAGAATGGTAAGATGGTAAACCAGGACGGATATATAAAGCTACTATACATAACACCTTAAGGACATGAATTTTTTTACTAATTGTATATTGATGAAATATGGATGTATTCCAAATGTAACATCCCATCATTGATTCTACTAAAAAGTGTCCCTGATATAGTGGATTATGAGGCCAGAATTTGTGTATTGTTACTTAGAAGTTGTAATCTTTTCTTTTTGGTAAAATGTAATGTTGTAGTGTTTCTCCCTTTGAATCCATAATTTCAATCCAAACAACATAAAACCAATGTGTTATTTCGTACTATAATTTACTTTAATTTGAATAAATTTCTTTTGTGTGTTGAATTGAATGGTATTGAATTCGATTTAAAATATTTTAGTGGTTTGGATGAATATAATTCTTCCAAGTTCCCGAATATAATGTTTAGAGAGAATTCCTTCTGGGATCTATTTCCACCTATGTGATTCTGATTATCTTATAATGTTGTCCTGGAGGATAGTACCAACACCCCTCCTTTCATCTCTAAATTCCCAACATTATTCTACTATGAAACTCCAAACACCAAGCCCAAACACATCAACTATTCTTCAAATACCCTGGTTTGATCCCCAAACCACATCAGCCGCATATTTAACGATATTTCTGATGTGGTCTCCACCTTACCGCATCATTTTTCATGCAACAACACTAGTAAGTAATTCTCTAGATGAATTATACCAAAGTCGCACAATCCCACCCACCAATGCGCTATCATATCCCAACCATGATGCCTAAAAACTCAATGAATAACAAAAATGTCCAATTCCCACACCAAAGTCTGAATTCGACACTTAGTTCAACTCCAGGGTCAGATACTCGATTGTACCATTTAACCATAATTATCCACTCATGAGAACTAACACATATATGATACAAATCACCCTCAAGTCACACCACCACTCTTTTCTATGTGAATACACCAAAGAGAGGTCTAGGAAATAAATCCACACAAGGTTTGTAGAACCTCAAAACCTAATCTCCCAAGTTATTTAATCATGTATTTCCATGAACACCACCACTTATCAGGCCTCAATACAATCATCCACCATTGTTGGTTCTTTTTAAGATATTTATTATTTCAATAGATTTTTCTTAACCATTCATTTACAAGAAAACCATATGGATGAGTGGACTATATCATTGATGTTTTATCATACCTTATGAATGATTTTTATATCCACATAGTTTTTCCAAATTAAAAATTTGCTTGGGTTTTCATGGTAATGTAGCTACCACATTGTTATCACATTGTTTCTCTTTACTAAAGAAAATTTCCCTATCCCAAACAGTATAGGGTTCATATCTAACTCAGGGGATCATATTTATTATATTATGTGTCTGTAATCTTACACTATAATATATATAAATCTATTTCTCTATTTAGTAGCAACTGTGTGTTTTAATTTTTTTATTATTGTGTAAGCATGTTGTGATATATATGGATAAAAGATGGATCTCATTACTGAGGAACACACATCAGTATGTTAAGGGTTTGAATGAGTTTCCATATTTTTCAATTTCTAATCGATCCGTTGAAGGTACAATAATATACCCTTGTCCTAAATGTAAATTTAGAACATGGTTGAAGAGAGATGATGTTTATGAACATTTAATACTGAAGCAATTACCTAGTAAATATTTTTGTTGGATTTGGAATAGAGAATCAAATGTTATATAATGATTGAGAATTGTTGTTAATCCACAGAATGAGGTCCCAAGTTCATTGACAATGGAAAATGGAGTGAAAAACATTATAAATGATGCATTCGGAACTGCAAGACACCACTATCAGCATTAAAACATATCAGAACAACCAGAAGAGGGTGCTACAAATTTCAATGTGACAAGTGATGTTTTTGAGACTCTAACACAAGATAATCAAGATTATAACATATCATTGGATCCTCCTATTCATTCTGTGGAGGAAAATGTAAGAGAAAACTTCATTGACGAAAATGTGTTTCATGATTTAGTTGATGATGGAAATCAAGAGTTGTATAGTGTGTGTTTGAAATATTCAAAGATTTCATTTCCACTGAAGTTGTACCATATCAAATTTCTATGTGTAATTACAAATAAGGAAATGTCCCTGATATTGGAATTGATTCGTGATGAATTTCCTGAATAAAAAATCTTAGAATCTTATTATGATATGAAAAAGGTTGTTAACAAGCATTGTATGAATTGTACAAAAATACATGTGTGTCCCAAGGATTGTATGCTTTATTGGGGAGAGGATTCAAGTGAACAAAATTGCAAGAAATGTTATTCTTCTATATGGAAGTCAAAGGGTGATGTTGGAAGTCTGAATGAACATAATTTCATTGAGAAGAAGAAAAGGAACACACTTGCAATGGTTTTGCATTACTTTCCTTTGAATCCTTTATTAGAAAGATTATTCATGTCATCGAAAACCACCGAACACATGAAGTGGAATTTTGTAGATAATAATAATGATAGGTTAATGAGACATCCATGAGATTCCCAATCATGGAAGACATTTGATTCATTACATCTAGAATTTTCAGCGGATCTTAGGAATGTCCGATTGGGATTGGCTGCCATTGGATTCAACCAATTAGGGACTTTGAGTACTATTTATAACATTTGGCCATTTGTTTTGATCCCTTATAATATGTCTCTATGAATTTGTATGCAACAAACATATTTTATCATTTTGATGATTATTCCTGGAAAACAAATGCCTGGAAATGATATTGATGTATACTTGTAGCCTTTGATTGATGAATTGTAGGAGTTACGAAGCAACGGTGTTGAGATATTTGATGCTTTTTCTAAAACAATGTTCAAAATGCATGATGCTTTAATATGGACCGTTAGTGAATTCCATGGGCTTAGGAATTTATCTGGTTAGAACACATACATGGGATTGTCTTTTCCTATTTGTAACTTTGATTTTGAGCCCAAATTTCTACCTCATAGTAGAAAATGGTTCTTCTTGTGCCATCATTTATTTCTCGATGAATCTCAAAGATTTCGACTGAAAAGATCAAAATTTAATTGTTCCATTTATTATAGACCACCTCTGAAGTTTTTAATTGGTTCTAAAATATGGACATAGATTGAAAATGTTGTAATAGAATATGGGAAGGTTCATCATTTGAATGATAGTAGAAAACGGGCCTGAAGTGCATCATCATGTGAAATTAGAATGCAACAATGGAAGGAGAAAGTATATTATTCAAACTTCCATATTGGGAATTTAATTTGTTGCGACACAATCTTTAAGTGATGCATATTGAGAATAATTTCTATGATAATTTTATTTTCAAATTACTTAATGATCATGGAAAGTAGAAGGATCATCTCAGTGCTTGGAAAGACTTACATGTAAGGAACATAAAACATGATCTATGGCCAGATGAGAATGAAAAGTATGATCCGAAAAAATTTTCAATGAAAAATAGATATAAATATACATTCCTTCAAATTTTAATGAATATGAAGGTATCTGATGGGTATTCGAGTAACATCTCGAGGTGATTTTACTTGAAGAATCATAAGTTACATTGATTTAAAAGTCACGATTCACATATTTTGTTACAACAATTACTTCCAATGGCATTGCGTACATTAATACCTAAAATATTTATTGTTCTTGTACTCTAATTCTGCACATTTTTCAGGAAATTATGTGGGAAATCTTAACATCCATTTTAGCTTAAAAACCTCCTGGAGAGGGTTTTATTGACCCTTTGTGCAATGGAGATGATCTTTCCTCCATCATTTTTTACTGTCATGATGCATTTAACTGTGCATTTGGTTGAGAATGCTAAATAAGGTGGCCCCGATCAGTATTGATGGATATATCCAATTGAGAGGTATTTTATTTATATATTTTTCTGTTAAGTAAACTATTTTTTTGCATTTAAATAAATGCATAATATTATAACTTTATTTCATAGATATCTTATTCATTTGAAAGCATACGTGAGAAATAAGTCTCAACCAGAAGGATCTATTGCTGAAGGCTATTTGGCTGAGGAGTGTCTTACCTTTTGTTCCAGATATTTGGAAGATATTGAGAAAAAATTTAATTGAGTTGGACATTTTGATGACACATAAAATCAATCTCAAATGCATCAGAAATCAAAAATATTTCCTGATATTGGCCGATCAGTTGGGAGGACCTCAAATGTGACACTGACAGAATTGGAGTTATTACAGGCACATAGATATGTACTGCAGAATTATAAAATTGCAGATCCATTTTTTGAAGAGTTGAGGATACAAAAAAAGAGATGAATGAGAGGCCAAACAAGAAATGAGAAAGATATAATGAAAGTTTTGAATAAAGAGCTTATAGAATGGTTTGAAAGACGTGTATGTTCATAAATATTGCAATAAATACGAATATTAGTTTGACACATATATTTTGTAAATCTATTAAATTATATTTCTTTTTTCAGATCATGAATACTAATACTCTAGAAAACTTTTCAGAAGATTTGAAATTTCTTGCTAGAGGTCCTATAAAACAAGTTAGCAAGTTAGACGATTAAAATGTGAATGGCTTTAGATCTCATACAGTCGAATGAGAAGTTGGTTTGAAAACACAGAATAGTTGTATATTAACTTTTCCTGAAGTGGCATACCATGGAAAGATGCATGATATTATTGAATTAAACTACCATAGACATTTTTATGTTGTTTTATTCAAATTCTAATGGGTCGATATTATCATAGGTGTTAAAACAGATTCCTTGCAATTTACTTCTGTGAACTTCTCTCGCTTCATGGAAATTGGTGATCGTGTACTGCATAATCCATATATCTTAGCATCGCAATAAAAAATGGTATATTATGAGAATGTTGTTTTGGATGAAGGGTGGAGTGTAGTTTCACATGTAATACAAAGATATTTGTATGATATGGGTGATGAAATGGAAGATTTCACCTCTGAAATTAAATTTAATCAACAAAAGGAAGTAGAATTATTTGTCCATCATGATATTGAAAATATTAGTCTGGTAAGGATGAATGATGTGGATGAATAAATGGAGCAGGACAATGACATTATTGAAAGGGAAATGATTGTATGTGTAATTATTTATTCATTCAGCAACTACTTGTTTCATTTATGCAGTCATTCAATATAATTGTTATATATATTTTGTCTACTAGTACTGGGCATCTATTATCATTTTTAATTTTTTTTCTGCATAATTTTTTTGAAATATATATTTTGAACATAGTTTTATTTGATTAAATGTATGGAATTCAAAGTAAGAAGTGGTGCGTTATTTCATCTAGTTTTGCGACAGATGACGATCCATCTGGCTCCCTCCCCACGACATCTGAGGCACCATCTGCATACACCCCTACACCATCTCCCCCTACACCATCTCTCACACCATTCGTGTATATCCCATTAGAGGCTGATTTGTCAACACCCCCTTTAGGAGCCTCTGTAGTGGGGTAGGGACACACCCCTTCCAGTTCATCACTGACATACTAGAGTGTCACTTTCATAGGTACAAATTTTAATTAAATAAATTTATTGAATTTGGTTTATATTAATTGTTTGCTAATTTAAGATGAAAAAATGCAACCGTGGAGAAAAAAATAAAAAGTTTATATGTTTCGAATATGAATGGAGAGAAGATATAAGGGCCATTTGATTCTTATGGGGTACCTACAGATAACGTCGTGAGGTTACATGGCCAAATTCTGGGACAGCTGGCAGTGGATCCCATTTCCCTTCCTATTTATTATGATTATTGGAGGAATATGCCTCCAATCTAGAAAATTATTTTTTTCATTCCCAAATTTAGGTAATTTTTTTACATTATGGTTTAATTGAATTTCATGTTACTAATATGTTCAAAATCAATTTTTTTATACAGATGTTCTTCCACTTTATAGTTGCTCTTGTGATAGCGTGGAAGTGGACATTGAAAAATCTTTGTAAGAAATAGAAATATTTCAAATGGAGATTCTGGTGCAATGTCAACTGTACTTCATTGACAGTGCAAAAATGTATGAGAAGCTACACAGTGGGGTACCGAAAGAATAGTGGAAAGTTTTTGTTGACATACATCGTGATGAGAAGCGGATGGTATTGAAATATATATTATTATATTATCCTCATTTTACATTTATAAATGAATATTAAGAGTAGATGAGATTGAATACATTAATGATAAATTTCATTTTATTTATTTCAGGATCTCTCAAGATAGAATGCAACAAACAGGGATAAGCAAGTCATCCCTCACACTGCGGGCTCAAAAAGATTTTCTAGAATCCGAACGACATTGGTAATATTTTAATTAGTTTAATTATTTATAAGACAATATTATATGTTTAATATATTGAATTGTTGATTTATCTTTTCTTAATTCAGTCATAGATTTTTGGTCGTGAAGCATCCAGAACTGAACTGTGGCTGGATGTTAACAAAAAATTAGATGGAAGTTTTGTTAATGAGCCTGCCAAAGAAGTTGTGGTATGAAGTCAATTATTTATTATAATAACTTATTATTTGTTTTTACTTTGTTAATATATATTTATATTTGATTTATAGGTAAAAATTAATGATCTATGGGATGTCAATCATGGGAAGTCCTACTCTGTCTCCCTGGATGACCCAGTTGCTAACGTCCATTGGAAGGAGAATCCTGGTAGAGCGCACGGGATTGGTTTCAGACCCGTACCATCTGTGGTCTTTAGCATGCCACCTAGAATTCCAGTTTCATCTACTTTTGGTTTTATTCAGCCCATACCTGAAGATACTCAGAGGGATATTTCTTCTCTACACACCATATTTCAAGACTAGGGGGTTTAGATATCCGCATTGAAGAAAGCGATGAATGATATACATCAGCAGATGAGAAGATATGCCCCCTGTGGTAGTGCATCAACTGATGGTATGTAGGTAAATCAAAAAAATCAAAATCATTTAGTTTTTAAACTTTCATTGATTTTATGTTTTAATATAAATATGCAACAATATTTAATTTTCAATATAATGTTCTTACAGGTGATAGAAGAAAGTGGAGATTGAGGTAGAGAGGGTGACGATGCATCCTCAGACCGTGAGTAGTTGTATTGTTGATGTGTCGAACAAATATGGGAACATTTGGTTTGTAAATCTAACATGTGTGGCACATAGTTTCCACAAAAAATTTTCATGTCCTAACATTTCCTTGATTTCTCATGTTTCCTTTTATGCATTTTATTTATTTATGATGTTTCCCTTTATGTCTTGATTTCTCGAGTGTGGGATACATCATTCCATTAAGGCCTGTGTTTGAATTGGTAGTCGATATTTTGGATTACTAAGAGTTAAACCCGTTGTTGATGTGTTGAACAAATTGGGTCATTTCATACTGATCAAGGGGATAGTGTGGTGGACACTTTGGTGAGGCAAAATGTGTAGATAGTGAATCTTCATGCGTTTTTAATGGTTATCATATTCTGTTCATGATGATAAAATGTGGTCATATTCCATATAAAACCTAGGTTCCTCTTAATGGGAGATGGTATTAAACCGTATAAAACTAGGATTCATTGTACGATGTGTATTGGATGATCTAAAAGTCTTACAATATATAAAATTTGGATTCCTCTTATGATAATTATTATATGTTCAAAAAAATTACCTCAAATAAAACATGGAAGCATCAAATTATGTGAGATGAAAATAATCATTTTCTTCAAGACATGACATTAAATTTTTCGTCATGGTCTTGGTTGTACGATATTACATTGTGTGAAATCATATTCTGGATTTTGTCATGGGTTGAAGGGCCTATTTTATCCTCTAACCCTAGGTTTTATTCACCACAAAAACATTCTTGATTATCCCACCTCACCAATATATACTAGAATAGTTTATATAAAGATATACATAGTTCAATCATTATGACAATAAAATACGCTCATACATCCATCACATAGGTTTATTCATCCTTGGAGTTTCATTAAACATCAATATCCACAACATTCTAGAACTATGGGTGGATTGATTCCCATTTCCATGGGAGACATATTGATTTATATATCATCTATCATTGAGCGTAGCTGATGATTCACCATATAATAATCCATTACATAAGGTATAATTGCCCCAAAACACTCATGTGAGCCTCTGTTTTGGCAATAATCTCATTTTATTTATGTTGACACATCAGTGGGATAAGATTCTATCATATCCTAATATGAGGAAGTAAATAATGGGTATATAGATGAAAAATACCTTCTAAAATCCTAATAAAATGAATTTAAACTATATCATTACACCGTGTAAAATATATATACCTATTAATGATAGATAATTTAACCCCATTAAAAATTGATATGTCTCTTAAAGAGAGATAATTTGACCTATTATAAATTCTCAAGGCCTAATATTATAATATGAAATTATTCAATATCATCATCCAAGAATGTAAACCCTTCTGGCATTGGTATCTTATGACACTGTGAATCATAAAAACATGTGGATTGATTCCAATAATCATGATATAAGTAGTTACATGTAAATATTTAATCTAGGGCACAACCCTATCACCGACTCATTATAGGTTTCTCCCTTTCCTATCTACTTTGGTCAATGTTTGGAGACCTTTAACTCAATCCTATTCAAATATTTGGAGCTCTAATAATTTAAACTAGTTGTAGTCACTGTCCATGTTGTATGATTTTAAACATCAAAGACCAATGTCCTCAGAAGACAATGTTAATTAACAACCATACCCGATTAAATGAAATATGGATTCCACATTCGATAAGTGTGGGATGATTATAAAAATAATTACCATGTATAAATCTAAGATTCCTCAAATGATAAGTATGAAATGAACCACACATTACCCGTATAAAACTTGTATTTCTCTGAATATGAGATTATATAATATCGTTTCCAGAGATAAAATCACTCCACTGACAATAGTCTCTTACCATTTTACACATCAAAACTATGTTTTTCCTGATGCCCAAAATGAGGAGTCACATATTAATGCATGTATATTTCATCTTAGTCCCATTTATACCAGCAACTCATCATGGGGATGTTTCCCTCTGGGCCAGGCTTGAATCTTGTCAACACACATGTTTAAATAGATCATTTGAGCACATGAGGAAATGTCACATATGGAACTTAATATTATATATGCTACATCCCCACATACACTTGTGCAGTTCACACATTCTACTATTTGGATAATCCTCACCCTACCAATCTCAAAAGGATCTCTAATGAAATGATTTATGGATAGAGTGTCTTACATACCATCTTAGGCTCATTAAATGAAGTACTCATACTAATAAAAAGCGGATCTCATGCTTTGATCTCCATAAATAGTATATCACGATATTTTTCATCATATCCTCAACCAGCTCAGGTATCCTATGTTTCAAACATGGTCAATAATAATTCTATTTCTATCTATTACTCCCATTTCAATTCCCAGTACTCAAAATTTGTAATTGTCATTGTGATATTTTTCAGGTCACTTATTCCCCTCATTGGTTTCACCACTATAATCAATAATAACTATACAAATATCCTTGATTCATGAATCAATCTTGGCTCAATAGGGCTTAGGGGTTGGGGGGAAGTCCACCTCAAGCAAGGCAGAGTTACATGATCTTGATATGGGCCTAATTCTATAACTTTAAATAAGTATACCATGTCCATGAATCACGAATCTAAAATAATTTTAAATCAACCATAGAATGTTTTGTGTGGTATTGTACCCATTCTCTATCAATTCAGGTCATGTTTTTTACTCCTCCTCATTGCACATATCCGTTTATGATGTTCCACTATATTTTCCAAGAATCACGACCATAAATTTTTTACTAGATGTATCCATTATTTTTTAAATTTTGTGTGCGTTAATCTGTTAGGCTATTAGTATTTCTGTTTTGATTTGTTTTTCAAGGAATTGTGGCAGTGGAAGCAGAATTATTTTTTCTGGTCAGCTTTTCGCAGCGGTTGTAACCGCCACGACAAGTATACAGGTAAGATAGTTGCGGTACTTAAAATCACACTAAATGTAAGTATTTTTTACAATTATAAGCACTTAAAATCACTGCTACACAATCACAACACACGCAATCATTCCGCAGTGATTCTCATGGATTTAGCGGCGGTTTTACAGCCACTGGATTTTATTTTTTTATCGGGGGTTATAACCACCACAAATAAAATAAAATCCAGTGTTCGTAAAAACCACCGGTAAATTAGTAAAACCACCAAAATATAGGGTAGCTATGACGCTTTCTATAAACCACCACTAAATGGATATAACCACCTCTAATAGATTATTGACTCCCAATTTAGCAGTGGTTTCTAGAAACCGCCGCCAAACCATGTAGAAGCTGTTTAAGCCGCCACTACATGCTAATATAACTGCCGTTAAATGGCGTTTTTCTTGTAGTGTTATCTCCAGTAATTCTACAGTGGACATTTGATAGGGAGCCTTTGATATTGGTATTTCACTAGGAATTAAATCAATAATGAACTAAACTTCTTGCTCCAAAGGCTGTCTAGGTAAATTCTCTATAAATATGTCAATGTATTCTTTCACTATATGTACATATTAAATTTGATGATTTCATTCCTCACCCATAGGTATTAGGATCTCTTCCTCTACAAGAATTGCATTCAATATAACTACTGGGGTGGATCTAGATAATAATCAGATGATGAAGTTTTTACTCTAAAAATAATTGATTCTACACCATTTTCATAGATTGTAACTTCTTTATTCATTAAATAGATATTTGCATCATAATTTTATTTCCAATTCAAACTGAGAATTATATCAAAGTTATTCATTGGTATGGTGATAAGGTTAGAAACTAAATCATTTTTATGTTTCATGAGGGGACTGATCGACATGCCTTTGTTGTAGTGATGCATCCACTAGGATTGTTGATTGAAAATTCCTTCATTAAAAAAAATTGAACATGCCTAATTTTCATGGAAAACTGGGAATATATAACTGAATTCAATGATATAGAATCAAATAACTCATTGTCTATGTTTTAGGAAATAATTAATGTAATTTCCACCATATCGTTAGGAACTTCAATGACTGTGGTTGTAATCGCATAAGCATTCCTTTGCTCTCATGGCCTTTTTTAAGACAGTTTCTTGGGTGCTTAAGACACTCAATTTCATATTATCCCATCTCTCTAAAATTGTATCATTGAACATTGTTGAATGGTTTATTCTCCTTGCATTCATTAGATCATTGAACCTTTTCTCCAATCTTATAGCAGACTCCCATGCCTTTCATGCATTTTCCAAGATGATTCTTTCCATAGTTCTCATATAAGAGAATTTTTTTCCCTTTTTCTTCTTTGATGATTCATATTTTCCATGTCTATCAGAGTACTGCTTCTTATATTGGTTTCCCTTGAAAAAATTTTATCTAGAAACCCCCTCTCTGTTTTTATGGAACTTAATACAATTTCATCATATGATAGTCTTGTGAAGGTAGCCTCATACTCTACAACACATTCTTCTTTCGTTTTATTTAAGCCAAGGAATTTCCTCTTGATTTTGGCTCATTGCTCATGAGGGAAATATTTATTGAAGAGTATTTACTTAAAAGTCCTACAATACATATATTCTATTTATTCTCCCTTCGTGGTATTTTGGATCAATGACCACCATTTATTATCATCTACCTTGATAAAATATACTGCAAGCACTACCATTTCATTTTCATTGAATCTTAATACAATGAATATATTTTCAAAGTAATTAATCCACTTCTCAACTACCAATGGATATGTTGTCCCACTAAATAATGAGGGCTTATGCTTCATGAAACTATCCAACCTAGGTGTAGCATGGTTATTCATGATAACCTGAGTAAATTGATTAAATCTGGTTGTGATTTGATTCGCTCCAAAATTTACTGTGTTGACTTGCTAAGTAAGGAAATCCCTACATTGTCCATGAGTATTTATTCTCCTAATTCCATTAGGTTCCTTTTCAAAATAATGGAATACACTATATTAGGTTATGAATCACAATTTATAATCTAAACCTAACATAAATAGAAATTCTATGCATAGATAATCTCATAAACATCATTTCTTTGAGGAAAAATTTACATTAAAATCCTTTATAATGGCTTGTAAAGAAAATGTAAATTATTCTAATCATATACCCTATGAGTGACAAACCAAGAGTGATGAAAGGCTTGTTTTCATGTACCAGGACACCCTGGGTTAGGCCCGAAACTCCTTGCAATTGTTTTCACCTCTAGGTGCATCTGTGCAAGAGCCACCTCTACCTGTTTGTATACAGATAGGGATTAATTTTCTATAAAGATCCACAAAATCTATTCATTACCAAAATTACAAGATGATCTCGTATTTTTGTCCTCAAATACTATCTTAGGTATTGGTTCCCTAATCTACATTTTCTAATCTAGTTTCTATGATTGCTACTAAACTTTCTTTGATACCAACTGTAACGCCCCGACCCCAAAATCTCGGAGCCGGTGCATTATATATTTCATTAGCATGATTAAGTGGAATGAAATCCCAAAATAATGATATGTTTAGTAGTCTTGACAAAACTAGATACATAGATGTAACTAAAATTACATTGGTAAGGGTAATAAAAACAATACATAACAAAAACTAATAAACTTCATCCAAAAAAAACTAAAAACATGCTCTCCTCTTCATAACCACTTGAAGGTATAACAATTAAAGGGGTGAGATCGAATGATCAGTAAGTGATACAAGTATTAGAAGCATTAATCAACAATAAAAAAATCATAAATAAATATGGAATGGTGAATAAATGAAAATCACACGACATTAATAAACTGAGAATGAACCTGCATCCATAGATTTTTTCATAGTTAAAAACTCATAGATAGTAATAACTAAAAATGAATAAATCGAATTATTATTAATTGGACTACATGTATCTGACACATGAATCCACTATAACATCTAAACAGTTTATGTCTGTGGGTAGAATCTTGTCTGGTTTTTTGGAAACAAACTCAAAGTGTTTATCGCCAACTGATTTATCTCATGAGACATGTCGATGCATTGAGGGGATATAGCGGGCCCTTCACATCACTTAATATATAAATAATTATTTATTCACAAATTTAATACAATTAAAATAATCCCCCCCAATATCATTATAGAGTACAGGATACTGATTCATCAATATTTCCATAGTTAAACCAACATTTCAAATAAACCTCGTATGTAAAAAGGTACACATCTTAAGAAAATAATCATATCCACAAAACCAGAGTGTGGATATATAATATATTTACAATTTCAAATGAAATATGATCTCAAATGGGTATTGTATACACCATATAATAAATATTAGGTTCACAATACCAATTAAGTCTCAATGAAATGGAAATTGAGACAAAGTCACTTTCCACATTGTAATCAATTGAGTCATATGAAAAAAAAATTAATAACCACAAAATGATTCATATAATACCATTAATATAAATAGAATCATGATAATATATATCTAATGTAAGAACACAATACAAAAAATTCAATAAATAAGTGGTGAGTAATGAAAATCTCATAGAATTAAAAAGGAGATAAGAAACCCCTTACAAACATATCGGCACGGTAACAGGTGTTTTTATGAGAGATTAAAGAGAGGTAAAATGGAATCCAATAATTTATATGTCATAAGGTCAGTATGAGGGAGGATAGAAAACATTCCCCATCATTATTAATTTAAAATATAAGGACACAACATATGGTGAATTATTGAACAAAAGTGACAGAGAGGATCCCATACCTTATGCCTGAAGGTGTTCTTGATTACTATTAACGACCTAAATAATAAAATTTAGCTTAATTAACATATAATTATAGAACCTAATAAATATTTAATTGATATATCATAACCTTATTAGGTCCATTAATTCCCTTTCTAATGGGTTTAAGATATTCAATTTTATTGTTTTTGGAAGGATTTTCTTTCTTGGTTTTCATGACTGGTTAACTTGTATTCATGAATGGAAGTTTGTTTGAAATGTTGTTAAAGATCCATAAATGAAAATATATATTATCAGTGACATTATAAATTATCATATAATGATTTTTTATAATATATCTTGAGGATGAATCATTAGTTTAAAGTTATTAATAAGCTGTTGGATTAACTTGGCAGTTTTGTGCATAATGAACTTGTTAAGTATTATTATTTTTTATTATGAGTGTGTAAGGATTAAAAAATATTTAATAATGTAAAAGACATTTATTATTATCTTTTTCAACTACCAAAAATGTTTCATAACCAGTCTTCAAGATAGTAGAAGAAATTTAAAACCTACTATCCTTGAATGTGATAAATTAACACATCTTGGACAACATTTTCATTTTTCGTGTAAGATTTTGTGGAAAAGAGAGATGATGATGAAATATTCCATTAGTATAATAAAATTAAAATCCATATAAGGTATGGAAATTATCATATCATTTGTATGTGTTGAGGTGAAGAGAGAGAAACAAAATAATGTAACTTGTTAATGAATTTGAAAGAAAAGAGAAGAGATCTTCACCTCTTGAGTTCCCCTCCTTGTGAATCTTTTTAAGGCCTTTTTTGGACTTTTAGTGAGAGAAAAAGGTCATGATCATGGTAGGGGAGATTAGGGAGATATTTTAGTAAAATTTAAGGAAGGATTGAAGCTTTAGTGGTGTGGGAGGAAGAGGGTTGAGGGGTGGTTTATATAGAGGAGGGGAGGAGGGATTTTACATTATTTTAATCATTATTTTAATATGTTGGCTCATGACTATAAATATACTTGATTAATGTCATCCCAAATAATAATAATGGCATGTGAGTTCCAAAAAAGTGTCCTTACATCAGCCTTGTATCACTTATGATGCAGTAAATCAAGTATTTAGCATTTATCCTAACTTATCATATTTTACTATTCATCAAAACTTCAATAATTTCTGTAAAATCCCAAAAATTTACCCTAACCATTTTTTTACATTTAGAATAAATACTGAACTCCATTTTTTCAAAAATAATTTTCTAATTATGATAAATTTAATTTTTAATTAAAATAATTATTTAATCTAAAAATACCAACACTTAAAATATTTATCTTCATTTTTAAGTTGACTAAATTTTATTTATACATTCATGAGTAAAGTTTACAGTCATAAGGTTAATATAACTATTCATAAGGGTAAAATACTATTCATAAGGGTGTGTTACTATTCATAATGGTAAGTTACTATTCCCTAAAAATTAACTTGATTCTACCAGACTCCAAATATCACCCGAATCACAACCGTGTATGTCAGTTCTTCAATATTCAAAACACATAACTGGAAATTTTAAGATTAATACCTAGGATATTACTATATCATAAATAAAAAAGTGTTGTTTCAATGAAATGTAGTGATTTATTTAATATAGGCTATGAATATAATGTATTTAAGAAAAACATACCTTAAGATGTTTGGGGTATTATAGTAAGGATGATGGATGTGGGGTTCAAATAGGAATGTGAATTTTGTGGATGGTCAAAACCCAATGTGATTTGGGACCAAAGAGGCCTAAACCATAATGCACATTCCTGAGAAAACCATGGAGAGGATCTTAGTTTATGTTCATAGAGTTTGGACCTAAGGGATTGTGCAGCTTCTCATTGTATTTAGAAATCCTACCAAGAGGCCTAAGCTCATGTGAGGAATGCTTGATACCAGAAACAAGGAGTAATGTAGGCTTTATCCACCACATGTATATGTGTACAAAAAGGGAAAGGTAATAATGGTATTTTAAGGTCCTGATGATATTGACCTTCTTACTCGACGTGTGTATATTCACAAAGGGGAAACACCAGGGTTGTTAGAGTTCCGATAGAACATAAGTAAGTGGGAAGGATGTAAATAAAAACATTCATGGTTTGAATTATGGAAGGGATGAATGATGGGTAGGATCACTATTGACCATGTTCGCAATATAGGATCTACAGCCTCAATAATAAGGAGTGACGCATGAAAATTCAGAATTTACCTTTGACCAAATTCAAAAAATAATATTTACTATTTACTTCCATAAATCCACTAGGGCATTGGCCTAAGATGAGAGGTGACCTGAAGCAGCATGATACCATCACCATTAGTGTCTCATTATGTATGTCAATGTTGATGTAAATTTTAACCCAGAAATACTCTATGTGTGAAGACAGGTTGGGGAAGTGTCTGCACGTAAATCGACACCCTAGGACTCATGCTCCAGCACATTAGAACATGTTAGTGGTAAGACCCAACTGGTCCCAGGATAAAAGACCCCAGTATTGAAAATAGTTTATGGTCATATTTATTAGACTGAAGGTTCTTTTTTGAAGGTAATATATTATGGACCTTAGGGTTTTGAACCCCTCCATGTGGGTAAAAATACTACCAAGAATCCTAAGACCATGTGATCCATGCTCGGTGTGGGAAACAAGGAGTGATGTTAGGATTTTCCTATCATAAAGGAGAAAAAAATAATGGAATAGAAATTATGTGTGGGAATTTCCAAACCATACTAACATTCTCCCTCAATTCATGAAGATGCATAGAGTAAAAACACTAGGAGTTATGAAAATAAATCAAAACATAAGGACGTGGACAATGTGAATCACGATACCCAATATTTGTAACACAATGAGGGTGGCACCATGATGGAGGTTAACTGTTGAACCTATTTTAAACACAACATACATATCATGGTACTAGGGATGGGGAAATAAAAATGAGTTTTGACCACTAACCATGTTTGAAACATGCGAATTTTCTCAAAATGTCGTCCAATGGCTTTTGGGGCATTGGTCTAGGATGGTAGGTCAACCGACGCGGTATAGATAGGCTATTTGGGGGTCCCCTTAGATGCGAAAGAGGATGGGGGTGTAGGTAAATAAATGTGTGAAATATGTAGATTATGTAACAGCCCGAGATTTTATGAAAACTATTCTTTTTAATTTTATTAAATGTCTTGTGTTGTACGCTACACCAAAAAGAGCTTGCACAACACGCATCTTTGACTTGCCTTGCATTACACGCAATCGAAACCTTCCTCGATTGCGTGTGTAGTACGCAATACTGAGTTTCACAAAACAATGATATGCTATTAAAATATTATTAAAACTAGCCGTTATGAATAGTAATAACCACTTTTTAAAATTTCTATCTCTCAAAATGGACTTCATTTTTGGATTCGGAGTATCGAATTTAGCCTAAGGTGACATTTTGGTACTTTTCGGATAACTTTCTTATTCTGATGAATAGTGAAAATTACTAAATTATAATTAAAAACAACTTTTTTAATCGAAATAATTAATACTGATAAATTATTAAATTGAATGGTTTTAAAGTATATTTAGAATATATTTTAATACAATGTTGGTCATTGGATGTAATTTCACATTTAAACCAGACATAAACAAGTGTCAATCTTTTGAGAGATATTGTTTCTTAAAAACACGCTCATTGTTTTAACAGCGGGAATTAATTATAAAATTAATTAATGCAACTTCTATGATATGAATTTGGTAAAATAGACTTCATTTTTGAATTCCGAATATGAAATATAGCTTAGGATGAAATTTTGGCATTGTTCTGAAAAACATCAATTTTTGATGAATAGTGAAACTACTAAGTGGATGTTAAAAAAATTATTTTTCATAAATCTTAATTTTACCGCTTCTGTGAATGGAATTTCAAAAATCCGAGAGACACGGTTGATGTCAGTAAGTAAAATGTGGTTCAATGTGATGAAAATAATTTTTGGTGAATAGTAACTTTTTACTTTTTTTTACCACGGTTAAAAGTAAATAGGGTAATTAAGGGTTGAAGTGATATTAATATTACCCTAACACATGTCCTAATCCTATTGGAAAAGTGTATCTCGACCAAAAACAACCTTAAGTGTAAAATATTATCATTTATGCCCACTTGGATTAGATTAGGACATTTATTATTATTTAATTCAAAGAAGAGTTAAAAGAGTTAAAATCAAAGTTTATTTAATAAAACATTTTTAATATAGGGTTATAAATAAGATAAATTCAATTATAAATGTTCATTAGAAAGCTAAAAAGATTTCCTACATAATGGTATTTTATTTATAATTTTTAGACATTAAATAATATAATTTATTTATGACACAATGATGATGCAGTAATTATCTTATTAATGAAATATTGACAAAATTGATGTTATAAACATCAAATTAAATGTAATTTGAGACTTTTTATGAATCCCATTAATTTTATAGGTTACTATGATATATTAGTGTTGATTTAATCAACTTGGTTCGAACATATAATTCTGTTATGACTTTCAGAAAAATCATATATCAAATAGTGTCAAAATTGACACAAAATTGTTTTTAAATCAAATATTATATTATTAATTGTTATTTTATTCCTAAAAATCTAAGGTTCAGCCAAATAACTTCGATAAGGATATATATATTAATACTAAACAATTTGGGGTTCTTTTGGCATGTCATAGTAAGTGTATTAACCATATAGTGTAAGAAAACAAAAAGACACGGTAAAAGTTAAATTATTTAACTTAGAGTTAAATCTAATTGATAAGGTTACAATAATAACCTAAACTTGTCTAAATCCTATTGGATGATAGGATTTTGACCCATCTCCACTTTAGCTTCGAAATAATACCCTTTGGAACCATTATATACTGATTTTGACTTTAATATAAAATAATATTTTGAGATATTCCTAAGGTGCCCCTCTCCTCCCTTATAAAAGGACACCTCCTCCATCTCTTCCTCACACAAATTTGAGCCTTCAAGCTCGGCCAACCCCTGCCAAAATCTCTTCTCCACTTCCCTAGAAACATCATAGAGGTTCTGGTCTTCCTCAAAGACCAATTTTAGTGCCCTAAGAGGAGGTCTCAAAGAGGCGCTTCAAAGAAGAGGTAATTTCCGTTACCAATTCTTTCACCTTTATTTCTTCTTCCACTTCTTATTCTTAGGTTGTTTCATTATGAAGTAATAACATCAGTATCACTCATATGATGATATGTTATTATAATTATGAAACAATCCTAATTAACATTCTATCCATCCTACGGAAAAAGGAAATCACCGCGCGTGCGTACATACGGAATACCGTCTCCACGTCGTGGTGTAATCTATTTTCCGTCACCACCTTAATTGGATGGGTATAATGGTGTAATGAGTAACTATATATGATTATTATAAAGTGATATTGATACTGAAATAATATTCATACACTTTAACACAATTCCACGACCATAGGAATGATATCATCGCTCGTGCGTACGTAGGGACTACCGTCTCCACGACGCGATGAGATTCATTCTCCACATTAACCATTCATGAATGATTATAAAGCATATATAATAAGTAATAATGAAATATATGACATAATAATGATACTGGATTTATGTATATTTATATGTATGTCATCTACTTAATTCCATTTAATTCAATAAGGAAATGAAAACAGCGTTCATGCGTACGTACGGACTACTGTCTCCATGAACGGTGTATTTCATTCCATTATCAATATATTATATATATATATGTATATTATGAATATATATTATATATAAATCATGTTTTACATTCTGGTTATAAGTAATCATGATCCAAGTAATCATATTAATAATTACAAGTTAAAAACACGAATGACAAATAAGACGATTTTACCCAAAATGCTACTTTAACATGAATTTACAAAAGACCGGGTAATATAAAGCCATAAGAGAACCATATATGATATTATATCAATATGTATGATTCTGGAATAAGTAAATAACATTATTTAAACCATTATACAGGAGCTTCGGACATGAACCAAGCAAATCGTACCTAAGGTATGGGAAATATCACAATCTCATTTTTATCCGAGATTGTTTATTCGTAAGTATTTACTGGGGTGTATTTTAACGTCCACATACATGTTTCCTCAATATGTAATGTTATTTCCATCCATAAAAAATTGTTTAAATCTAATTTTACCTTTCGTTGAGTTTTTAGTAAAAGATATGAAAGGAATCTTTTGACGTTTTTCGTACGAGGTACTTTTTTAACTTTTCCAACAAAAGTACGAAATAATGTTTTTTTTAACTTATACTGCATGAATGGATTTTTAAAACATTATTTCCAAGAAGCTTCCTTTACAAGTTTTCAAGTTTATTTTTTATCAACTTCTTTTATTTTAAATTTGTATGACATGTTGTGAAAGTAAAAATGTTTTTGAAGAAGAAAGGATATTTTCCTCAAGAATGGAGTTCAAGTGTTTTATCAAAATTATTTTCCATCTAAGATAATAAAGGGTTCTGTTTTTATCCCTATTATTGCATTGATTTGTTCATGTTGTGATGGAATTATTTTTATGAATTCCTTTATCTTATATGATTTGTTTTATGATGTCATGATGTTTCAAGAATCCCATTTTTGTTACATGTGTTATGCGATGATGTATGATTTATGATTATGTGGCACACATAAGAAAGGATTCATTATAAGATGGGTGGGACCTATATCTCCCTCCAATGCATTGGGTAATGATTTTATATCTCATGAGATAGACATGGCTGGAACGGTAGGTTATACCGGTTCAGTGAAACAGGACTGGAACGAGGGTTACTCGATTCAGAAAGGGACTTTGTCCACTAAGATAGTCTTGGCAATGAGTCTTGACTAACAAGAAATGATTTTCTATGATTATGTGTGTATGCCACAAAGTTTCATGTTTTATGTTATGATTATTGGGATTTCATTTCACTACTATGATTTATCCCATGTTATGAAATTATTCTCCCTTTTCCAGGTTAAGATTTCCAAAAGTTATGTTCTTATGAATATGATGTGATTGATTTTTTTCTTTTGTATACCCTTACTGAGCATTTCAGCTCACCCTTTTATGTTTTCTTTTCCCCAGGATATAAAGAAAGGTTTTAGGTAAAAAAAGGGAAGATCTTTATGGGAGATATTGAAGATCTTTCACCACGATTAGAAGATTACGTTCCGAGATTCCAAAGACACTAAACTATTACGATCCTTGTGTGTGTGTTTTTTTGTTATGTACTAAGTATTCCGCAAAAGTAATGTAAAGTCTATGTACGTCAGGCTTCGGGTCTCTACAGTTGGTATCAGAGGAAAGGTTTAGTCAACCTTTGGAAACTAGGATGCGAGAAATTTAGTGAGATCCCTAGAGATATTTCTAAGGTATGTCTAGGGATGTCCCTAAGGATAAGTATACGTATAGGTTATAGTACTAGAACTACGCTAACGATCATAGAATTAAACCTAAGATGTTAGATATTGAAGGTACTCCCCCTTTATTATGTTGTTTTCCCTAGCTTGATTTTTGCCTCTCACACTATTTTTTTTTGGGTTTTAGAAAATGGCTAGAAACAAGATGATTCACGATAATGGAGGATATGGTGGACAATGGAATGATATTCTTCATAATGAAATGGGATTTGGAATTCCAAACATCATTATTATGCCGAATCAGCAATCTCATAATATGATCAATAAAGTAAAATTTGGTATGTTTCCTAACTCATCTAATAAGAGAAAGATGGAGTTTCATGATGATCATAGAGGAAAGAATGTTCAATTTCCCCTATGTAAATCATGTGGGAAGAGGCATCAAGGAGAATGTTTCAAAGGAACTGGAAGATGCTTTGGGTGTGGAAAAGAAGGACACAAAGCAAGTAAATTCCAAGGAAAAGGTCCAGTTAACACCATGGATGAGGATAATGGTATTGCTACGACATCAATAATGGTTAAATGTTTTAAATGTGGAATGTGCGGGCATTATGAAAACCAATGCCCTAAGGGAAAGTCTCATGAAGATAATCAGTATGGTCGTATGGGAAGTATTTATGTGGATGATGATGAAGAGACTACAAATGATATGTGAGATAAAAGAATTGTTGAAGCTCGGTAAATGGTTTAAGAATGTAGTGGAATTATTACATGTTTATCATGTGTAATGTTGTATAAGAAATGTCATGGTACTATGGAATAAAGAGACATCTAAGGATTGTTACACTATTGTCTTTCCTTGAGTTATGAAAGTGTATAATTAATGGTACCACTATCCATGAAAGGTTATTCAGATATTTTTGGAATTTAGATGATATGCACATAATGAAGGAATAATAAGATAATGAGGTGTTTGATTTTATTCATGAGCTCATGAATGATATAAGGAGAAGGTTATATCATGGTTTGAGTATAGGGAATTTTTGGATTTTGGTATGTGGAAAGAGTTAACTTTTAACTGCATTCATGTTTTCACTAAGGTTCAATGGGTATTCAAGATTATACATGATTAAGGCCTTTGAATGTTTGGAATGTGACCAACAAGACATATCATATGATATATGGGGATTAATGACAGTATTAAATCTCTGGTAATCTTTTTCACTATATTACGAGAGTGGACTGTAGTATTATGGATAAGCCTAAAGATTAGAATGGATTATGTTGGACATAAGTTAGTATTGTTTAAGGATAGAAGATTTTCGATATTATTGATGGGATGTTATAGTAATGTAGTTTTAGAAAAAGGACAACCTGCAGGACGGGCGACAACCCATCGCTTCGGACAAGGCTGTGGGAATCGAACCCACAACCGAAGTGCGACTGGCCTTTATCGCCTACCACTGGCCTACAAGAAGTCCCTATTTAGTAGAAACTAGTTTTATTATATTAAGCAGTATGATGTATGAAGTATAAGTCCATTTTAGGAACCATATATGATTAATCTCACTATAGAATGACTTATGTATATTTAATAACTTTTTCTAACCTTTTGTTTGAGACAGATGGAATGACCCATCGTTCTATCACATGATCTGCTAACACTTCACGAATAACAAATTCAACTTCATTTATTTAAGAGATGAAGTGGAAATTGTTCAAGGCACGAACAACAGTGAGATTGTAACAAAATAAAGTAAGTATTTATTCTTTTTCAAATTTTCAACATTAGGGAAATGATCTTGAAAAAACAAAAAATTTTGTCCTAGTGATCTTATACCTGATGAATCAGATGGTACCTTATATCATCACAAATCTATGGATTTGTGATTACTGGCTTTTCCATAGCCATGTTCTCTACAACTCTCCATCAGAACATGATGGTTAGATTTCTCTTCCATATCCATATTTTCACCTATGTGGAAACCCAGTGATTAGTTTATTTGGGTAATCGTTACATTTCATACTTTAGTTTTTAAAGCCATGTTTTGGTATTCTTTTTTTACGATGTGGGTTTCTATTAATGAAACTTTCAAATAGTAAACTATTAATAATCCCAATGAATTTCGAGGGCGAAATTCATTTTAAGGGGGGTAGAATGTAACAGCCCGAGATTTTATGAAAACTATTCTTTTTAATTTTATTAAATGTCTTGTGCTGTACTCTACACCAAAAAGAGCTTGCACAACACGCATCTTTGACTTGCCTTTCATTACACGCAATCGAAACCTTCCTCGATAGCGTGTGTAGTACGCAATACTGAGTTTCACGAAACAACGATATGCTATTAAAATATTATTAAAACTAGCCGTTATGAATAGTAATAACCACTTTTTAAAATTTTTAGCTCCCAAAATGGACTTCATTTTTGGATTCGGAGTATCGAATTTAGCCTAAGGTGAAATTTTGGTACTTTTCGGATAACTTTCATATTCTGATGAATAGTGAAAATTACTAAATTATAATTAAAAAAAACTTTTTTAATCGAAATAATTAATAGTGATAAATTATTAAATTGAATGGTTTTAAAGTATATTTAGAATATATTTTAATACAATGTTGGTCATTGGATGTAATTTCACATTTAAACCAGACATAAACAAGTGTCAATCTTTTGAGAGATATTGTTTCTTAAAAACACGCTCTTTGTTTTAACAGCGGGATTTAATTATAAAATTAATTAATGCAACTTCTATGATATGAATTTGGTAAAATAGACTTCATTTTTGAATTCGGAATATGAAATATAGCTTAGGATGAAATTTTGGCATTGTTATGAAAAACATCAATTTTTGATGAATAGTGAAACTACTAAGTGGAAGTTAAAAAAATTATTTTTCATAAATCATAATTTTACCGCTTTTGTGAATGGAATTTCAAAAATCCGAGAGACACGGTTGATGTCAGTAAGTAAAATGTGGTTCAATGAGATGAAAATATTTTTTGGTGAATAGTAACTTTTTACTTTTTTTTACCACGGTTAAAAGTAAATAGGGTAATTAAGGGTAAAAGTGATATTAATATTACCCTAACAAATGTCCTAATCCTATTGGACAAGTGTATCTCGACCAAAACCAACCTTAAGTGTGAAATATTATCATTTAGGCCCACTTGGATTAGATTAGGACATTTATTATTATTTAATTCAAAGAAGAGTTAAAAGAGTTAAAATCAAAGTTTATTTAATAAAACATTTTTAATATAGGGTTATACATAAGATAAATTCGATTATAAATATTAATTAGAAAGCTAAAAAGATTTCCTACATAATGGTATTTTATTTATAATTTTTAAACATTAAATAATTTAATTTATTTATGACACAATGATGATGCAGTAATTATCTTATTAATGAAATATTGACATAATTGATGTTATAAACATCAAATTAAATGTAATTTTAGACTTTTTATGAATCCCACTAATTTTCTAGGTTAATATGATATATTAGTGTTGATTGAATCAACTTTTTTCGAACATATAATTCTGTTATGACTTTCACAAAAATCATATATCAAATAGTGTCAAAATTGACACAAAATTGTTTTTAAATAAAATATTATATTATTAATTGTTATTTTATTCCTAAAAATCTAAGGTTCGGCCAAATGACTTAGATAAGGATATATATATTAATAATAAACAATTTGGGGTTCTTTTGGCATGTTATAGTAAGTGTATTAACCATATAGTGTAAGAAAACAAAAAGACACGGTAAAAGTTAAATTATTTAACTTAGAGTTAAATCTAATTGATAAGGTTAAAATAATAACCTAAACTTGTCTAAATCCTATTGTTTGATAGTATTTTGACCCATCCCCACTCTATCTTCGAAATAATACCCTTTGGAACCATTATAAACTGATTTTGACTTTAATATAAAATAATATTTTGAGATATTCCTAAGGTGCCCCTCTCCTCCCTTATAAAAGGACACCTCCTCCCTCTCTTCCTCACACAACTTTGAGCCTTCAAGCTCGGCCAAACCCTGCCAAAATCTCTTCTCCACTTCCCTAGAAATATCATAGAGGTTTTTTTCTTCCTCAAAGACCAATTTTATTGCCCTAAGAGGAGGTCTCAAAGAGGCGCTTCAAAGAATAGGTAATTTCCGTTACCAATTCTTTCACCTTTATTTCATCATCCACTTCTTCTTATTAGGTTGTTTCATTATGAAGTAATAACATCAGTATCACTCATATGCTGATATGTTATTATAATTATGAAACAATCCTAATTAACCTTCTATCCATCCTACGGAAAAAGGAAATCACCGCGCGTGCGTACGTACGGAATACCGTCTCCACGCCGTGGTGTAATCTATTTTCTGTCACCACCTTAATTGTATGGGTATAATGGTGTAATGAGTAACTATATATGATTATTATAAAGTGATATTGATACTGAAATAATATTCATACACTTTAACACAATTCCACGACCATGGGAACGATATCATCGCTCGTGCGTACGTACGGACTACCGTCTCCACGACGCGATGAGATTCATTCTCCACATTAACCATTCATGAATGATTATAAAGCATATATAATAAGTAATAATTAAATATATGACATAATAATTATACTGGATTTATGTATATTTATATGTATGTCATCTACTTAATTCCATTTAATTCAATAATGAAACGAAAACAACGTTCATGCGTACGTACGGACTACCGTCTCCATGAACGGTGTATTTCATTCCATTATCAATATATTATATATATATATGTATATTCTGAATATATATTATATATAAATCATGTTTTACATTCTGGATATAAGTAATCATGATCCAAGTAATCATATTAATAATTACAAGTTAAAAACACGAATGACAAATAAGACGATGTTACCCAAAATGCTACTTTAACATGAATTTACAAAAGACCGGGTAATATAAAGCCATAAGAGAACCATATATGATATCATATCAATATGTATGATTCTGGAATAAGTCAATAACATTATTTAAACAATTATACAGGATCTTCGGACACGAACAAAGCAAATTGGACCTAAGGTAATGGAAATATCGCAATCTCATTTTTATCCGAGATTGTTTATTCGTAAGTATTTACTGGGGTGTATTTTATCATCCACATCCATGTTTCCTCAATATGTAATGTTATTTCCATCCATAAGAAATTGTTTAAATCTAATTTTACCTTTCGTTGAGTTTTTAGTAAAAGATATGAAAGGAATCTTTTGACGTTTTTCGTACGAGGTACTTTTTTAACTTTTCCGACAAAAGTACGAAAGAATGTTTTTTTTAACTTATACGGCATGAATGGATTTTTAAAACATTATTTCCAAGAAGCATCCTTTACAAGTTTTAAAGTTTACTTTTTATCAACTTATTTTATTTTAAAGTTGTATGACATGTTGTGAAAGGAAAAATGTTTTTGAAGAAGAAAGGATATTTTCCTCAAGAATGGAGTTCAAGTGTTTTATCAAAAATATTTTCCATCTAAGATAATAAAGGGTTCTGTTTTTATCCCTATTATTGCATTGATTTGTTCATGTTGTGATGGAATTATTTTTATGAATTCCTTTATCTTATATGATTTGTTTTATGATGTCATGATGTTTCAAGAATCCCATTTTTGTTACATGTGTTATGCGATGATGTATGATTTATGATTATGTGGAACACATAAGAAAGTATTCATTATAAGATGGGTGGGACCTATATCTCCCTCCAATGCATTTGGTAAAAATTTTATATCTCATGAGATAGACATGGCTGGAACGTTAGGTTATACCGGTTCAGTGAAACAGGACTGGAACGAGGGTTACTCGATTCAGAAAGGGACTTTGTCCACTAAGATAGTCTTGGCAATGAGTATTGACTAACAAGAAATGATTTTCTATGATTATGTGTGTATGCCACAAAGTTTCATGTTTTAAGTTATGATTATTGGGATTTCATTTCACTACTATGATTTATCCCATGTTATGAAATTATGCTCCCTTTTGCAGGTTAAGATTTCCAAAAGTTATGTTCTTATGAATATGATGTGATTGATTTTTTCTTTTGTATACCCTTACTGAGCATTTGAGCTCACCCTTTTATGTTTTCTTTTCCCCAGGATATAAAGAAAGGTTTTTGATAAAAAAAAAGGGAATATCTTTATGGGAGATATTGAAGATCTTTCACCACGATTAGAAGATTATGTTCCGAGTTTCCAAAGACACTAAACTATTACGATCCTTGTGTGTGTGTGTTTTTGTTATGTACTAAGTATTCCGCAAAAGTAATGTAAAGTCTATGTACGTCAGGCTTCGGGTCTCTACAGATTAATTGAGTAATATCCCTATAGAATCCAAAAGTCCATTTATTACACCACAACATATTCATGCATGTCGGTGTGGAACATCTATATGCAGGATCTGATATATCTTTAGGGACTAGATTTTTTGGGGGGAGTGAAGACCAAGATGGAACTCTAGATAAAGGACCCCGAAGTTATGAATAGTTTAATTTCCTATTGGTTGGAATATATGGATCCTTGTTTAAGGTCATGGAGTTTGGATCATAGGTGCCATGTTTTTAGTCATGGTTCAGGTACATATCTGTGCAGTTTAATGTCACGTGGTAAGGAAAAAATGTTTTTTAGTTTACTATCATGTAACATGGACAAAAGGGGAAATATATTCACAACGAAGTAGAAGTATGTGGGTTGGGAAATAACTTGATGTGTAAGGGGGCCAAGGATATCCACACCATGACACACACTCTCAAAGGGGAGCTCCGGCCAAGTAGCAAAAATGCATTGTGATCATGTGGCTAGGCTCAGAGACAAAATATTTGGGCATCTCTACTTATCCCATGAGGATGGAAATCAAGTCACATGTAGTTCTAGAATATGGAATGATGAATAGAAATTTCTAATTGGGGGTGATATCGCCTCAAATGATAATATCATAGTTATTATTCAATTTATCATCATGAATCTAGGACATTGGAAATATTAGTCTATGGTCATAGAGATAAAAACATAGGATGGAATTTTCATTGTGGAGATGTGTAATGCAGTGCGATGAAGAAAATTGATATTAATGATTACCAAGGAGGTATACTCCAAAATACACATCCTAGAAGTGACCTCAGTTTAAAGGTCTAAAAGGTTTACAATTCTTAATCTCAGCCCAAATATGGAATATTTGTTCATAGATACATAACCCATAAGGATGCAAATCAATCCAAACGTAGTTATGGATGTCCATGGATTTTAACAACATGTGGTAAGAATGAGGTTCATGAGAGATTCTTATAAAGGAACATGCATGGGGAAATTTATATATCCTGATATGAATGAGGACCAAAGAGGTCCACACCACACCACACAATCCTGAGGAAACCCATTGCAGAAGGGAAAAATGTAGTGATTATCTGGTTGGCCCAAAGTCAAATTTTTTTGTCATCGCTACATATCCCATAATAATGGTAATCAATCCCATCATAGTTTTGTATTTCTATATAGTTTAATGTCATGTGGTAAGGAAGAGGTGGAAAATATATCAACCCATAAATATATGAAAACACAGGATGAATTACCCAATGTGAATGAGGGAAAGGAGGCCTGCTCCACACCATATGATATATAAGTGACTCACACATTGTTTAGATTCATGATGTATAGACTCAAGAACATTGTTTAACGTCATGTTCCTAGGATATTAGAAATGTTTCTTTTAGGGTCACGCAAAAAGGACCATCATTGTTTTTAAATTTAACATCATCTAGTTAAGATAGTGGGTTTCTTAGTTTATGTTCATAGAGTTTAGGCCATATGTGAGTGTTCCCAAAAATGTATATGTAGTGTTGTATCCTGATAGAACCAACATGAATGAGGACCCATTAGGACCAAAATCACACAACACATTCCTAGGAAGACCCCTCATGTTTTTCAAAGTATTTATGTCTGAACATGGGTTCCTAGATAAATGTCAACTTCCTCGAAAATTATAAATGTTACTTTTAGGGTTATGAAAAAGGGACCATCAATGTTGTGTAGTTTAGCATCTTTCTACTAGGATGTAGAAATTTAACATCATGAATAACGATATTTTATACAGTTTAGGGTCATGTATCTTCGACCATGAAGTAGTTTAATGTCAGGAAATATTATACTTCATATAGTTTAGGGTCACGCTTCCTAGATGATGAAATAGTTTCATCAAGGAAAAATAAAAAGGTTTATGAAAAGTATTTCTTGAGGAACATGTCATTGGTGGGGGGGGGGGAGTGATTGAATCACCATACATGGTAACCAAAGAGTATACACAATTTGGGTAGACCTTATGGATGATATAAGGCCCTTCCCAATTAGGTTCTAACTTTGGTGGCTTCTAAACAGGTATCATTGGAACCCTTATTTCCAATACTATGTCACCATGAATGAAGGATCAAAGAAAAAATTTCTTGTTGAATTCTATAGCTATCTTGTTCTGGTGCCTCTCTATATTATACAAGGCGTAGAGCCTGTTCTTGTCGAGATATTTTAGTTCTAGAAGACAATATTCTTATAATTATTTTAACTCATCTAATCATAGAAATTTTTTCAGAGCAATGGAAATTGAATCTTGATAGGCATGTCCACCTCTATTCCATACAAAAGGGAATATGGATTCACCTTGGTAGAATTATGAGTCATCATATAAGAATCCCAGAGAGCATTTGGGAGCTTCTTAGGAAAACTTCTCTTATTCTATCCCACTATCTTATAAAAAACATTTGATAGGGTCTTTTTTAATGCCTCAATCTATCCATTTTATTGCACATGGTAGCAAGAAGTGTGTATGGACCTGATTCCAAATTTGGCATAAAATTTATTTAGCACATATTCCTAGAAGTTAGTTTAGTTATTGGTTAGAATAGAGTGATGGAATCCAAGTAGATGGATGATTTTGGAGATAATGAATTCAAAAATAGATTGGGGTTTGAATTCCTTGAGTATAATCTCTTCTATCCAATTGGAAAAAAAAATCCTCTATAGTTAGGATGAATCTACACTGGTGAGAGTTTTCTAGTGAATATGGCCTAATGACATTAAGTCACCAAACCACAATGGTACAAGAGTATTTTGTGGAGTGTAGGGTCTCTATAGTTTGATGCATTATGTTAACATAGATCTTACATGTGTGGAGCCTCTTGGATAACTTGATACAGTTTTAGACCATTGTGGGATAGATGTGGCCCAACCTTCGAATCTAGTGGGAGAGATTCATCCTTGTTTGAAGAGAACCAAAATAACCAACATGGAATTCCTATATAACCTTGTAAATGTAGTATCTTTTAATGTAGTGTAGATGGGTTTCATAAAATCCATATTTTTAGAGAGTCTATTCCTTTCTGGGACCACTTAAGAGGGTGAACTGAATTACACAATGACCTACTTGCCCATGTTCGGATATATCCAATGGGAGAATGAAATGAAACAAATAATAGATGAAATGAGTTTTCAAATTAGAGTTTTGTTCATATATAGAGGGATCTAGAAGTCCATATGTGTAAGAACTAGAAGTAAGGTAGTTTACCTACTCATTATCATCATCATCCAAACTGGCATGGGCGGCGAATCTTCAATGCACCACAAGAATGAACAGATCATCTTGGTCAGGCTGTGTGAGTGAATAAGCTAGACTAGATAGGGAAACATCTTGACCTGTTTGAGACTATGGAACATGATTCACCTCTAATTGAGTATGGAACTAGGCCATCAGATGGTTTTCATGTGTGAGAAACGGTACGAGCCCAGGCTTCCTGACGATGTAGTTACCAGTGATATGATTTTTGAATCAATCGAATTCTACCTCTACATGCTGGTGGGAAACATCAATATCTAGAGATAACCCTAAAGCAGTGATGAGATCCTGATATTGATCCTTTTTTTGGTGCATCCCTCTGATAATAAATAAAAATAAATTAGAACAGCTTTTGTAGACATGATGAAGATGATCCCCAAGCCTACCTCATTGATCTTGGGATCATTGATCCCTCTTATGGTTAGGCTCTAGGATGCACTATAAAAATGAATTTTCCCACAAGGAATATCTAGATCCACTGAGAGGATAGAAACATCTGGGAAATAAACATCCAGAGGAATTTCCTTAGGGGAAGATGAACGACCACGAAATCTACCAATGCTTGACCCTTAAAAACCTTCTATAGAACAAAATTGATGTTGAACTACTGGAGAATCACTACCCAATGAGATAGATGTCCTATCAAGATGTGGTGGGATAGAATGTACTTCAACAGATCCTCATGGGAACCAATTGTATCTCGTGATGCTTTCTGTAGTGTCGAAACTTCTGAACCATGAAAACCAGTGTGGGATAGCTCTTCTCGATGGGAGAATATATGGAACTTGTATCATGGACAATGCGACTGAGATAGTACCAAATATCATTTATCCATTATTCATTATTTTTGGAGAGAGGGGTTCTAAGGGATCATTCTACTGTGATCACTTAAAAGACCAGTATATTTCTAGAGATGATTAGTGTCAAGACTAGAGTTTGTAGAAGATAATACTTGATTTCTTATAAAATGGTATGACACTATTTATCCCCCTTGTAGATGACACCATTCTTCATGAGTCAGGAAATTTTCTTACACTCACAAGCTAGATTCATGATGAGTCAGCATATGTTAGTTATGTAGCCTTGTAATCCTCAAATCCATCGAAGGTTTCTTATAGGTGGTATTTTATTGATGGATTTGATATTCTCTGGGTTGATTTCTATACTCTAAATTTGGAAATGAAATAGAGGAACTTCCTAATGGTAAACCTGAGAGCACATTTAAAGGGGTTAATATTCATCTTCTAGGAGTGAAGGAAGCCAAAATCATTCTCTAGGTCTCTAAGATGGTGTTAATACTAGCCAAATTTGACTGCCAAATCATTAATGTAGAATTCCTATAACATCGTGAGGATCGGCTTGATGATGAGGTGCATGGAATGATGATATGTAGAACCTATATTTTTAGAATGAAATGAATTACCTGATGCTATAAGGTATCCTATGACACAATGAAGTGATTGGAGTCTTTATATTCAAGCTATATTTCGATATGATTATACATGGAATACTTATCAATGAAGGATAGATCCTAGATACTAGTGATGTAATATATTTGAATCTCTATTATTGGAAGAGGAAAATCATCCTACAGATAGTGGAAGTTGATGTCCCAAAAGTTGATGCAGACTCTAATCTGTTAGTTGTTCTTCTCATAGGGAATAATTTTGGTTAACCATCTGGGGTATTGTAATTCCTTGATTAATTTGTCATTGATGATCTTATTAACTTCATATTCAACCATGTAACCATGAGAGGGGTTCATTGACCTGGGAGGATGTTTGATCCCATGATGACTCCCCGGGAGGCCAACGTGATGGACAGATACCAGAGGGTCTAGTCTTGGAATCTCATCATAACTATAGGAAAATCAATCATAATGATGCTTTAGGAAATCCACATACTATTTTTGTTCCCCTGAATGCATTGCTACATTGATCAGTATTGGCCTTAGATCTATATCAGTGCTAAGGTTTACATAAACTAACTCAATGATGGTGGTGGATATTCCATCTTTGAATGAGAGAGGATCATCCATTAAGTCCTCTTCGTCATCTGAGATAGTGGAATAAATGGGGGTAAATGGTTCAAAAAATCTAGTGGATTCGAGAGGAACATAGATTCCTACATGGGGGGATGTGGAATCGTCACTGGGAGACTTCAACACTACTGAAAACATGGAAAAAAGACCATTGACCTAATTTTATCAGGCCTTCGACTGAGGGGTCTTTGCTAGATGATTTCAAAGAAATAGTGGAAGGTTGATTTCTATCTATTCAACCTAGCTTGATAGATCAAGTAGGTTTAGTGAATAGTTGTAGCCATAAAAAGAACATATCTATAACTCACAGGGGTAGGGGGTTCAAATATTACCCAAGACTGACCCATGTAGGAGTAGGGGGTAACCTTCCAGTATTCCTTGTACCTATTAACGTTTCTTCCCATATTCTCATAAACAAAAATGTAATTTCCCAAGTCTGGGGCTTTGGATTCCAACTGATGAATCGGGAGGAAAAATGCATCATCCAAATCTAACTATTAGTCACCTAAAACATAAGTTTATTCAACCATATTTGTCTAATCTTTCTTTTCCATGATCTGTTTGTAATCCACATCAATATAAAAAGCTTCACAAGATGAAAGGTAGAAACATCAACTGTGATAATTCCAACCCGACAATTGAGGGAGTACATGAGGCTATGGTGATATGAGTTGGGAACCGCTGCATGAATATGTGTCTAGGGACTACCCATTAGGTAATTATAGGTGGTATCCTATGAGAAAAATATGAATTTGGTGTTAGAAGTAATCCCATAGAACTGGGTATTCAGTAATATTTTTCCACATAGACTCTGATCAGTCCTATCATAACAGTGAATTTTTTGGACACATCAATCAGTCCAAGATTGTAGATCGCCCTGGAAGGGAGGAGATTGATTCTAGAACCTATGTTGACGAGATAATGACAAAATTCCATTCCATTGAACTAGCATGTGATGTATAAGATGTGGATATGGCCCTTCACAAGAGAACTATCAACTTCTCTAAATAAAGTGAAATTGCTCTGTCTTTCAAATTGCTCGACATAATGTATGTGGAATGTATCATCTTTTGAAAACCCTATTTAAAACTATAGGGGGATCTTAAAGGCATATACATGGGATTATAAAATGTCTTTTTATAGATTGATGGACTCAATAATCGAGATATTTGCATGAATACTGTCAAGGTTCTTAAACACATCATACTTCTTTACTGTGAGCACATTTCCTCCGATAGGAGGTTCCTATTTGGTAGAAGGTATGATGAGCATAGCGAGTCGAACAAGTGTATTATAGCTGGAACTGGGAATGTAACATTTCTCAATAGATGGACCAGCAAGGATCAAAATTGGCTATATATCAAATGGATGATCATGGATATTCTTCCGGATTAAGTATCATGATCGGTGGTGGGATGAAATATCACAAGATGGTCTAAGAAGATGATTCCAATTGTTCTCTATTATGAACGTAAATTATTGTATCAGTATCATTCATGGCATTGATCGAGGTGCTGACATGATTTGTAACACCCCAAGTAAATAAAGAATATGAAATTTTTTTTATTTATCCATATTGGTGAATAAAAATTTAATATTACTTTAAAGGGAACTCTATGCTCGATGGCGTACCCAATACGCAACAAGGAGTTTCATTGAAATCGTACCTTGCACTCTAAAAATAAAATAATATTATTTTAAATGGTAGTTAACATGTATCTGTTTTATTTGTGGGAATGAATAGAAATAAATAAAATATGATTATATATGTTTTTTTATATTTTTTTTACATTTATCCAATAAAATATAAAGGATTAAAAAAAGAAAAAAAATACAATTTTAGGCATAGATACTGTAATATTAACAAAAAGGTCAAACTATCGCTTTTTGATGGTGAACCCTCTTTAAATATAGTTTTGGTCACTCTTATACATTCTATTGAACCAAATAAAACTCTTCATTAGAATCGGGACATCAAAATTTACTTTGTGTAAAATTTTCGTATTTTTCCGATAAAGTTCATTTTTTAATGAATAGTGAAAAATGTTGTATTTTAATTCAAAAACTCATTTTAATATAATTTATTTATATTATTAGTTTATATCTTGAATTGGTTTTAAAGCTAAATTAGAATATATTTTTATCATTTAATCCAATAGTGTTCATTGGAATTAATTTCACTTTGAAATTGGACTTAAACTAGTGTCAATCTTTTGATAAATGTTGTTTCATAAAAACACGCCATTTGTTTTGACAGCGGGAATTAATTATTAAATTAATTAATGAAACTTATATTTTTAGAATATTTTAAAATAGCCATTATTTTTGAATTCTGAATATCAAATATAGCTTAGGGTGAAGTTTTGGTATTTTTCTGAAAAACGTCAATTTTTGATTAATAGTGAAACCACTAAGTGGTAATTAAAAAACTGATTTTTTGTTTAAATAAAATTTTACCACCTCTGTGTTATGAATTTCAAAAATCAGACATACATGGTTGTAATTAAGAAGTAAAATGTGGTTCAATGAGATCAAAATAATTTTTTGGTGAATAGTAACTTTTAAGTTTTTAATCGCGAATAGAGGTAATTAGTGTAGTTTAAGGTAAAAATAATATTTTAATAATATGAAATGAACTTGACACATGTTCTACCCTTATTGTATGTGTCATGGACGACCAATACAATCCATTTGTCAACTTGGGGTCCCCATGGAGCCACTTTGGTAGGAAAATGACATAAATAACTTTTTATTTAATGTTAAAATAAATATGACACAAACATGTATTATTTTACTAAAACAATTTTTACATGGGGTTATAAAAGTTATATTTTTGACTATAAATAGTCATTGGAAATATAAAAATTTTTCCTACATCATAGAATTTTTTGATAATTTTTAGACAATAAATAAATTAAATTATTTATGACATCATGATGATGCAGCGATTACCTCATTATTTAACAAATTAAATAAAATGAACAGATAATTTAAAATGTAAGACCTAAACATGTCAAAAATATTTTTTATGGGTTTATTTCGAACCCTTATCACCTTATCCTCGAAATATATCCTTTTGGGTCCTTTAAAATCCGAAAACCATTTTATAATAAAGTAATATTTTATAACTTTCCAAGAGTGCCCCTCCTTTTCTCTTATAAAAGGCCACCAACTCTACCACCATACCCACACTTCTCAAGCCTTTGGCTCGGCCAACCCCAACCCATTTATTATCTCCACATCCCTCTATTCATCATTGAAGCCTCACATTTGGGCAGAATATTTTCCAAGGAATCCTTTGAGCTCAAATCAAGAAGAGTTACCCGATTTTAAGGTAATGTCTTCACTTGTGTTCTTTTGTTTTATTTTGATTCTCAAACCCTCTAAACTCTTTTTATTCTGTTATTTTGTAACAACACAAGTATCTTCAATATACTAGGATGTTTTCAGCTGAAGGATTCGAGCAACACTTACACACACCTTCATCTAATGGTAAAAGAACATATTGTTTCTGTGGTTGGCGAATTTCTGCCTCACGGAACGATGATTGTTCAATCTTCTTTTAACACCTTTAATGGTGGCCATTATGATGTCACTATATTTTATATATTATATATATGGTATTTAGGTTTTCTATATTCTTCTGAATTTTATATTTAAAACATGACTTTATGCTTTTCATGTTGTGCATAAGCGATAACTTCATACGAGGAAGTGTGGACTAGCACCCCCTCAAGTGATGTGACTTGTTCATGCAATACATGGAATGTATAAAAAATGAAATTAATGAAAATATGTGACCTATATAACATATATATTATAATAGAATTATAATATATAAATCTCTAAATTATTTTTAATTCCATTAATATGACAAAGAAATGAAAGTAGCATTCATGCGTACGTACGGCCTACCGTCTCCATGAATGGTGCATTTCGTTTATTTTTATGTACAAATGTTATGGAGTAGTATAAAATTAATATGTACTAGATATATATGATATTTAAATCATTAATACTATTCTGGATATAATTTACTTATAACTACATGGATAATCATTTTCAAACAATTTCATTTTTGACTCATGTACCAAACATCGACAAAAACAACTGATATGAACTCACATTATTAACCAATTATTATAACATTATAATATGTGATATGAAATGAATAATAATCTTTAAAAAGGTCCTTAAGAAATTATTAATTGACCAAAGATTATTATTCAAGAATATAAAGAAATGAACAAGACAAGTCAGACTTGAGGTAAGGGATCATACCCCTCTCTTTCTGTTTAAGTATACACTTTTATGTCATTACTTTCAAGCTCATATTTCTAATTATTGGGATGTTATTTTATATTAATATTACTATAATTTTTATATTCCTATGATGAGACACCCTATTTTCTCTCATCAATCCATTTTGGATGTTTTGAGTGGCACTGTTATGCTGCCAAATTTTCGTAAGAGATCCAACCTCTCTCTTTCCTTTTAATTACTCTCCATTAAGTCACTTCTTTTAAGATCCTCTTTGTTATTTTGGGGGATGTTATTCAATATTAATATTGATGTAAATTTTATGTTAATATGATTAGATACCCTATTTGATCTCATCAATCTAATTTTGGAAGTTTTAAGTGGTGTCGTTAGGCTGCCGAGTTTTCGTAAGGGATTTTTCATCTCACTTTTATTCCCGTGAGATTTATGCTACATTTTCCACCATTTATGTTGAGTGGTATATATATTTCCCATTATTCAACTCTTTGTGTAAAATAATTTCATTTATGAGTATTTAAATCAATGATTTTTTGTCCTTCTTTCATGGGGTGTATGTTTCGAGAGATACCCAAGTCAGTAAGGGAACCATTCACCCTCCTCTTTTTAAAAGACATCATTTTTTGGGTATTTTAATTTACAAAATGTTATTTTGGGATATGTTCTTCTATATCCTTATTGATGTAAATTTTATGTTCATGTGATGAGATACCTTTTTATCTCTCATAAACTCATTTTCTGAATTTTGAAGTGATGTCGTTAGGCTGTCAAATTTTGCCAAGGGAACTTCTTAACCCAATTTTGATTCTTTGGGATAAACTTGCACTCCTTGAATATGTAGTTCAATCAATAGGATTGAATAACCCCTGATTGTTTTACACTTAATATCCATTTATATTTTGTGTAGTCGTTTGTCACACATAATTATGTAATTAATTTATCCTTATTCCAAGGATACCGTCTTTGTAAGGGACATCGTCTCAATCTCCTTTCATTGAGGAATATTTTGTTTTATACACAACATTCTTTTATATGGTGTATAAAACCCTTTCAATTTTACGTTTATTCAAAAGGAATAATTTTATATGAATCTTTTACTAAACGATAAAAGGGAATGTTTTTTTTGTAACACGTATGCGGCGACAATGACTTCTCCGCCGCTGTGACCATTATTTGAGTTTCCGCTTCCTCTACAAGCCATAACATTTTTTAAATGAAAAATAAATACCATGTTTTAATTTTATTTTATTTTGGTATTGAAAATGGATTTCATAATGTTTTTATAACAATGTGTTGTATTGATATCTCAGGATTGAAAAGTGGAAATGTTATGTTTCCTTTATGCATGTTTTATGTGATATGATTATGTTATGGTTCTTGGGCATTGTTATGAAGACGGGTGTTTCCGTGATAAACTAAGGGCGAGTGAGCCCGATATAGCTCTCCAATGCATTGGCTAACGTGAAGGAGTTAAACGTTAAGGTTTCTCCGAAGAGATTTAGGGAATATACTATGTGGGGTATTCCAAACGTAACCAAGTGGGTTACTCCCTATGTAAGAATGTTATGAATGCTTCAAGATACCTTTTATGTCTTATTATTTCTATGATTTATTCATGATTTGATGAGGTATGTTAATGTGCTTATGTTTTATGGGTCAAGTATGATTTCATTGATTCTTATATATACATGTACTCATGTTTCCTTTCCATGTTTTTATATCCCTTACTGAGCTTTTTATGCTCATCCTATGTTTTTTTGAAATGTTTTGTTCACAGGTCAAGGGAAAGCTACATGATATGATGATAGTGTCAAGGAAGTGTCAAGAAAGAATCCATGTTTTAATTTAAATATGTTTCCATTGATGGAAAAAAATGAATACTATCTTTTATGTAACCACTTTGTTTAAATGTGGAATGTAATGCATGTTTTATGATCTAATTCTCTAAAACACTAAACCTAAAAAGATCCTCAATGTGTATTACTAAAATATATCAAGATTAAGTAATGTTTATGGCTGGGGCCTTATAGTTGCTATCAGAGGTCAGTTTAGATAACTTTAGTGGTTAGATTTTTGTTTATGAAAAAGTGAAAAGTTGTGTATAACCACAATGGTTAGTATATTAGATGCAGTCTTTGTTTTTTTTAAAGTTATAATGAGTTTGAGATAACATGGATATGTATATCTCAGTGTTTATCTTCCTCATTAGTACATGATGATTTTGTTGATATACTCACACTGACCATTTTGGTTTTAGTAAATGGTTGGGTCTAGCAGGAACTAATGTAATAGTGGATTTGAAGAAAACTGTGACGGTTCTATGAAAGACCAACTGAATGATATGAGAGATGCAATGAGAACTCTTGTGGTTATCTTCAACCAATGGTATGGAGTCATGATTGACCACCTGAGCCTTCGTGATTTTTATAAGGCATCGTATATGCGAGAAACAAATCCCAACGGAAGTTTATGTAATAATCATAAAGGTAAGTATGTTCAAAAACCTATGTGTCAAAGATGTGGAAAGAAACACATAGGAAAATGTTTCGAAGGGACAGAAAGATGCTATATATATGGAAATGAAGGTCATAAAGCAAGAACCTGCCATGGAAATAGGATGAATCTAGTTAACTCTAGGAAGGGGAAAGAAGTTCTTTATGAAAGATCAATTGAATGTTTCAAATGTGGTGTGCATGGTTGTTGTGAAAACACTTGTCCTATGAAGAAGTTTCAGGAATGGGGTAACCAAGATCGTACAAATATTTGTTTACTAATACCTAATGCCATTTAGATTGAGGATGAAGAAACTAACAATGACCAATGAAATGTATGGATTATTTCTTAACATATGTTTTCCTATTATTGGAATCTTAGGATATGATTCATAATTTTGTTTATAGGTAAGAGTTGTTTCAGAAAAATTTGAAAAGGAATGGTTAATGGATCATGAAGAATGTTTAATAAGTAAGAAGTCAACATATAAGGGATTCAATATTTATGGTAGATTTTAAGATGGTGAAACTCTTAAATGTATTAAGTCTCTTTCGATGATGGAGTTACATTAGAAGACATTTTTATAGTATATGTAACCCTGATGTTTCATATATGAATATTTTATTCAAGTAATAATTATCTTTTCTTTTGTGGATATAGTTATAAAGAACCATTTGGGTTTATATGATCATTGAATTTGAGGCAATTACTGGTTAATACATTTTGAGATGCAAAATGGAAGTTATTAGATAACATTTTTGGTTAAATTATGTTAAGGTTATTTTTGAAGATTTTAGATATTTTTAGAGAATGTTTTATATAGTTTTGGAAAAATGACAACACGTAGACCGTGTGACAACCCATCGCTTCGGATGAAGCTGCGGGAATCGAACCCACAACCAATGTGCGACTGGTATTTATCACCAACCACTGGACTACGTGATGTCCCTGGTTAGTTTGACTAATTATTTTTAGTTAGATGATTTTATGAATTAAGAGTAAGTTGATTTTGGGTTATCTATGGAATTATTAACCTATCAGAGAGGATATGTTATTAGGTTAATTACTTTTCAATATGAGACTTTAAGAGCAACTGATGTAATTTGGAGATAAGTGTTAATTTGTACCTTGGAAGACTATGTGATTAAATCCTTCTAATATTTGGGTTTCAATCTTAGATTAGTTTACATTGAAGAATCTTGTGGACAAATTGTTTATCAAATGTTCTTCGTTGAACATTGGGTATTGTTTGACAAGTTTTAGAGATTAATAATAGATTTGTTTTAAAAAAAGAATTATCCTTTTTAGGTATTATCTGATCTTGTACTAACCTTTTTGGTTTTATTATTGGTTAAGGTATAAATACATGGGAAGTATATAGTTCTCTTTTTGGATTATGTGATTATTTATACGTCGATTATAGTACTCTTAATGTAAACAAGTCTTCCTAAATACTAATCTTTTGGATAAAGTATGAGTGTGTGAAAGAAAATCTAGTAAAAGTTGAAGCTAAACATGAAAAGTAAGTTTGTTTCCTTATGTTTTAGTTAAGCTCATAAATAAATTCCTCAATGAAAAGTAGCTTAAAACAAAAAATGATGTCTGTTATCTTTTCCTACTGGGGAATCTAATACCATTTAACCCATCACAAGTTTGTGATTTTCTGGTGGTTAACATTCTCCTAGACATGTTTTCTATCACTCACCCTCAGAACATGACCCTTTTTTTCTTCAATATCCATATTTTCCTACTTCAAATCCTAGTATAGGTTAACTCTAGTGACCATTGTACTTACCTCCCTTCCTTTTAAAGTGATAGTTTTACAGAATTTTGTTTCGATGTTGGACTTTCCATGAAGTTTCCAAGCCCAATTTTGAAATTACGAGGATGCAATTCCCAAAAGGGGGGAAGGATGTAACACCCCAGGTAAATAAAGAATATGAAATTTTTTGTATTTATACATATTGGTGAATAAAATATTAATATTACTTTAAATGGGACACTAAGCTTGATGGTGTACCCAATACGCAACAACGAGTTTCATTGAAATCGTATGTTTCACTCTAAAAATAAAATAATATTATTTTAAATGGTAGTTAACATGTATCTGTTGTATTTGTGGGAATGAATATAAATAACTAAAATATGATTATATATGTTTTTTTCAATGTTTTTACATTTATCCAATAAATGATAATGTCTTAAAATAATAAAAGAATTAAATTTTAGGCACAGATACTCTAATATTCACTAAAAGGTCAAACTATCGCCATTTGATGGTGAACCCTCTTTAAATATAGTTTGGTCCCTCTTATAGATTCTATTGGACCAAATAAAACTCTTTTTAGAATCGGGACATCGAAGTTTACTTTGTGTAAAATTTTCGTATTTTTCTGATAAAGTTCATTTTTAATGAATAGTGAAAAATGTGGTATTTTAATTCAAATCCTGTTTTTAATATAATTTATTTATATTATTAGATTATATTTTTATTTTTTTTTAAGTTCAATTAGAATATATTTTTACCATTTAATCCAACAGTGGTCATTGGAAATAATTTCACTTTGAAATTGGACATAAACTAGTGTCAATCTTTTGATATATACTGTTTCATAAAAACACGCTATTTGTTTTGACAGCGGGAATTAATTATTAAATTAATTAATACAACTTATATGTTTTGAATTTTGTAGAATAGACATCATTTTTGAATTCGTAATATCAAATATAGCTTAGGGTAAGGTTTTGATATTTTTTTTTGAAAAACTTAAAATTTTTGATGAATAGTGAAACCACTAAGTGGTGATTAAAAAACTGATTTTTCGTTTAAATGAAATTTTACCACCTCTGTGTTTTGAATTTCAAAAAATCTGACATACATGGTTGTAATTAAGATTTAAAATGTGGTTCAATGAGATCAAAATAATTTTTTGGTGAATAGTAACTTTTAAGTTTTTAATCGCGATTAGAGGTAATTAGTGTTGTTTAAGGTAAAATAAAATTTTAATAATATGAAATGAACTTGAAACATGTCCTAACATTATTGGATGTGTCATGGCTGACCAAGAAAATCCATGGGTAATCTTGGGGACCCCATGGAGCCACTTTGGAAGGAAAATGACATTAATAACTTTTTATTTAATGTTAAAATAAAAATGACACAAACATGTATTTTTTTACAAAAACTTTTTTTACATGGGGTTATAAAAGTCGGATTTTTTACTATAAATAGTAATTGGAAATACAAAAATATTTCCTACATCATAGTATTTTTTATATAATTTTTACACATTAAATAAATTAAATTATTTATTACATCATGATGATGCATCGATTACCTCATTATTTAACGATTTAAATAAAATGAAAAGATAATGTAAAATATATGATCTAAACATGTCAAAAACGTAATTTATGGGTGTATTTCGAACCCTTATCTCCTTATCCTCGAAATATATCCTTTTGGGACCTTTAAAATCTGAAAATCATTTTATAATAAAGTAATATTTTATAACTTTCCAAGAGTGCCCCTACATTTCTCTTATAAAAGGCCCCCACCTCTACCACCTTACCCACACTTCTCAAGCCTTTGGCTCGGCCAAACCCTTCCCATTTCTTCTCTCCACATCCATCTATTCATCATTGAAGCCTCACATTTGGGCATAATCTTTTCCAATGAAGTCTTTGAGCTCAAATCAAGAAGAGTTGCCCAATTTTAAGGTAATGTCTTCACTTGTGTTCTTTTGTTTTATTTTGATTCTACAACCCTATAAACTCTTTTTAGTACTTTATATTGTAACAACACCAGTATCTGCAATATAGTAGGGTGTTTTTATATGATTTATTTGAGCTAAACTTACACACACCTTCATCTAATGGTTAAAGAACAAACTGTTTCTGTGGTTGGCAAATTTCGGCCTCACGAAACGATGATTGTTCAATATTCTTTTAACACCTTTAATGGTGGCCATTATGATGTCAATATATTTTATATATTATATATATGGTATTTATGTTTTCTATAGGCTTCTTAATTTTATATTTAAAACATGCCTTTATGCTTTTCATGTTGTGAAAAAGCGACAACTTCATACGAGGAAGTGTGGACTACCACCACCTCAAGTGATGTGACTTGTTCATGCAATACATGGAATGTATAAAGAATTAAATTAATGAACATATGTGACCTATATAACATATATATTATAATTTAATTATAATATATATATCTCTCAATTATTTTTAATTCCATTAATTTGACAAAGAAATGAATGTAGCGTTCATGCATACGTACGACCTACAGTCTCCATGAACGGTGCATTTCATTTCTTTTTATCTCCAAATGTTATGGAGTAGTATAAATTAAATATTTACTGGATATATATGATATTTAAATCATTAATACTATTCTGGTGATTATTTACTTATAACTACATGGATAATCATTTTCAAACAAGTTCATTTTTGACTCATGTACCAAACATCGACAAAAACGTCTGATATGAATTCAAATTATAAACCAATTATTATAACATTATAATATGTGATATGAACAAAATAATAATCTTTAAAACAGGTCCTTAATCAATTATAAGTTTACCAATGTTTATTATTCAGGAATATAAAGAAACGAACAAGACAAGTCAGACTTGAGGTAAGGGATCCTACCCCTCTCTTTATTTTTAAGTATACTCTTTTATGTCATTACTTTTAAGAACATATTTCTAATTATTGGGATGTTATTTTATATTAATCTTACTATACTTTTTATTTTCTTATGATGAGACACCCTATTTTCTCTCGTCAATCCATTGAGGATGTTTTGAGTGGCGCCGTTAGTCTTTCGAATTTTCGTAAGAGATCCAACATCTCTCTTTCATTTTAAGTACTCTCCTTTATGTAACTTCTTTTAAGATCCTCTTTGTAATGTTGGGGAATGTTATTTTATAATACTCTTGACGTAAATTATATGATTATATGATGAGATACCCTATTTGATCTCATGAATCCATTTTTGGATGTTTTAAGTGGCGCTGTTAGGCTGCCGAGTTTTCGTAAGGGATTTTTCATCTCACTTTTATTCCTGTGAGATTTATGCTACATTTTCCACCATTTCCATTGAGTGGTATATATATTTCCCATTATTCTACTCTTTGGGTAAAATAATTTCATATATGAGTATTTACATCAATGATGTATTGTCCTTCTTTCATGGGGTGTATGTTTCGAAAGATACCCATGTCGGTAAGGGAACCTTTCACCCACCTCTTTTTAAAAGATTTATTTTGTTGGGTCTTTTAATTTACATATTTTTGTTTTGGGATATGTTCTTCTATATCCTTATTGATGTAAATTTTATGTTCAAGTGATGAGATAACCTTTTTATCTCTCATCAACTAATTTTATGAATTTTTGAAGTGACGCCGTTAGGCTGTCGAATTTTTGCAATGGAACTTCTTAACCGAATTTTGATTCTTTGGGATAAACTTGAACTCCTTGAATATGTCGTTCTATGAATATGAGTGAATAACCTCTGATTTTTTTACAGTTAATATCCACTTATATTTAGTGTATCCATTTGTCACACATAATTATGTAATTGATTTATCAATAATCCAAGGTTATCGTCTTTGTAAGGGACATCATCTCAATCTCCTTTCATTGAGGCATATTTTTTTTATACACAAGTTTCTTTTATATGGTGTATAAAACCGTTTGAATTTTACGTTTATTCAAAAGGAATCTTTTTATATGAAGAGTTTACCAAACAACAAAAGAGAATGTTTTTTTGTCATATGTATGCGGCAATAACAACTTCTCCGCCGTTGTGACCATTATTTCAGTTTTGGCTTCCTCTACAAGCCATAACTTTTTTCGAATGAAAAATAAATACAATTTTTTACTTTAATTTTATTTTGGTATTGAAAATGGTTTTCATAATGTTTTTATATCAATGTGTTGTGTTGATATCTCATGATTGAAAAGTGGAAATGTTATGTTTCCTTTATGCATGTTTTATGTAATACAATTATGTTATGGTTCTTCTGAATTGTTATGAAGATGGGTGGTTCCGTGATAAAATAAGGGTGGGTGAACCCGATATAGCTCTCCAATGCATTGGGTAATTCAAAGGAGTTAAACGTTAAGGTTTCTCCGAAGTGATTTAGGGAATATACTATGAGGGGTATTCCAAACATAACCAAGTGGGTTACTCCCTACGTAAGAATGTTATGAATGCCTCAAGTTACGTTTTATGTCTTATTATTTCTATGATTTATTCATGATTTGATGAGGTATGTTAAAGTGCTTCTGTTTTATGGGTCAAGTATGATTTCATTTATTCTTATGTATACATGTAATCATGTTTCCTTTCCATGTTTTTATATCCCTTACTGAGCTTTTTATTATCATACCAGGTTTTTTTGAAATGTTTTTTTCATAGTTCAATGGAAAGGTACATGATATGATGATAGTGTCAAGGATGTGTGAAGAAGGAATCCATGTTTTAATATAAATATGTTTATGTTGATGGAAAAAAATGAATACTATCTTTTATGTAACCACTTTGTTTAAATGTGGAATGTAATGCATGATTTATGATCAAATTCTCTAAAACTCTAAACCTGAAAAGATCCTCAATGTGTATTATTAAAATAACTCAAGATTAAGTAATGTTTAAGGCTGGGGCCTTATATTATTACTCTTTCAATTCACATATTTGTTTCCCCATTGATTATGGCATCAACTGGTAACATTAGGAGGACTTTCCTAGTATGCCACATTGTCAGGAACCATATAGGGATCCACTAGCTTGGCAGTATTCACATAGGTATCCTCTAACTCATAATTCTAGAAATATTCCAAGGTTAGATGAACTCTGAGGAGATCTTCATCTCTGGGGGAATCAAGTCACTAAGAGTACAATATGGCTTTGGCACCAATGGGGACTCTGTTTTCCCTTGCATTGTTAGTACCTTCTCTTCCAATAAGTATAATATTGATTTGTGGATGTAGAAGAGGTAGATGGGGGATGTGCAATAATATATGGTTGCTCAGATCGATTCAAATGAGTATGGATGAAACCATGTTCATGATAAAATTCCCTATGAGCCAACAAATCATCATACTTCTAAGACCCTTGGCTAGAGAACTATTGCCACTGACTTATTCTATCGCCATTAGTCTTTGCCAAAATGCAAGCTACTTATTCCAGGGTAGAGCCCAATCATACTACATTGTTATCAACTAGTTCCTAGAGATAGTCCATGAACAAATAGAATTTCTTAATGGTATTTACAAGGATTATATGCTAAGGGAAGTAGTTGTAGTGATCATTAACATCATCCTCCTTGGGTTTCCTACATTATAGTAGCTTCAAAATCCCATGATCAGTGGAATTATAGAAATAATCAGGAACTCGATCTTCATTGAATGAATATTTTTAGTTTCTCCTATCTAGATAGGGTTCTCTAGGAGCCTATCCCTTCTAAGGAGATGGATCATTATGGGGGGATGGAACATAATTATTCTTCCTTGGTGGTGATGGTGAAATACGTTATAATGCCTTCTGATCTTGTGTCGAGTGAAGCTGAGTATGTGGTTGGGCCTGAGGCTATTTTCCTCAATGAGACTGTGGGTGAGACTCTGTTGGTGAAAACTATATTAGCCTAGGGGGCTCTATATATACAAATAAAATAGTATCTACCTTGGATTCTATTCTTGTAGGTGCTGGAAAAGGTAATGGGAATTCCTTCTTATCCTTCTATAATGTATCCTCTAGGAACATAGACTTTTTAGAAATGTCTTGAAAAACGCCTATAAAATTTTTAGTGATCAATAATGGGATCATTTTAGTCTTTATATTTCCCAAACACATCATTATTAGATTCTCTTGGGTTAGTAGTATATCGAGTAAATATATGAGGCCTTCTCACCTAGTGGAAAAGTCTAGAACTTTCTCATGTAGAAATTTTATGCAGTTGAAAAGGTTAGAAATAATTTTATAATAGTCTGTGGAGATAAAATCATAAAGAAACATCCTGTGAAGATCTTATCAACCAACAATAGACATAATGGGTAGCTGACTATACCAAAGGAATGTAGACCCATCTATTGTCTGCACAAAACTTCAAGGAATGGAGACTTCGTTTTTGCTCAAGCATTCCTAGAATGGGTCCACAGTATGATATGATGTGGTCCAGATGTTATGGAGGGTCACCCATCCCATTGAAGGGGAGATGGTTGGATTTCCAAAATTTGGGGTTTCTCCAATATTGTCCACCAATGACAGATATGGAATTCCATTAGGCCACATATCATGTTTTCAAAGCCTCAATCTGGGTATCAAGAGTGTTTATCAGGTCATATTACTGGGGTTCTTGTCTGGATGAGAATCCCTAACCACCAGTGCATTGAAAGGGTCATCAAAATGATAATAAGACTCAATGAATCGTGATGTGGTTGGTGGAATGGCATGTGGAGAATCCTATGGAATGACATGTGGAATATCTTGATCTGGATCATAAAGAGGGTTGTCATAATGATCAGGTAGGTTTAGCGATGGTCACCATGAACATTTATCATAGACTCTAACATTTAACCTACCAAGATGTATGATATTTTCCATATCAATCGAGGGAAGCTGGCTGAGAAAGACATGATGATTCCCCTACTACCTCAGTGGAGTAGGGATAGGATTATTTTGAGGATCTCTATAATCTAGATTGCATTTTTCAAGGATCTTAGTAAAGAGTTGATCAATGAACCTTCTGTGTTCTGATAACTACTGGAGTAAGGTAGTTATAGTGAGGTTTGCCTCTATCACTTACATAGTATCGGTCAAATCATAGGGTATAAATGTCCCAATATAATCCTTACCTTTGTTATCATTATTATTGATAGGCAATGAGATGAAAGAGTCCATGAGGTCACATACCTACCACTATAAGTGAGTAATAATACCTGTACAAGTGTCCACCTAATGTTGTAATATCCCAGGGGAGGGTCCTCTTCATCGGAACCTACTTCAGTGTCCCCCTCGTTGAGTTTTATAAGCTCAACCACATTCGGCATGACTATGCCTAGAGTCATATCCTCAATGTCAACAAATAAAACTGGTGTCACAAGATATGAATGTAGTGAAGAGCATCATACTACCCCAATCCTCATATTTATACATGTGAGGATGCATCCAAAATAAAACTATAGAGTATGATAAATCAATGAACGTATCATTGCTAAAGGATTCAGTGGTATGTAAGTGATACAGGGTATTGTGCCACTAGGAGTGCTACCAAATGAACCATACAACACTACTAGTTGATGTCGTCACAATAATCCTTCCTTTTTTGGTAATCCGAATGATAGTTGTAGAGGGAGAAAAGAGTCACCCATATGGTCTGGTGAAAGAATAAAACCTCTTCTTGGGTGAGCGACCTTGGTATGTCAAATTCGGAAGTGGAGATCGGATAGGACATCTCAAGAAACTGATCAGTAGCGAGGATATCCTACAACCTTATAAGTTTGGAAGTAGGTTTAAATTCCTCTTTTCCAGATGATTAAATTTGGAATGGTTGAGGAACTGGAAATGGAACTGTGGTAGATCATTATGGTGGTGTATTGACCAGTGGAGAAAACATTGTGTGATATTACTGAACGCCTCTTACTGGGTCATCTCTCAGAGGTGGTACCATCCACATCATCATGTCCTTATAAGATGGGGTGCTGAACAGCACCTAATGTGTGAGTGTGGGGTTCTTGGAGGTGGATTTGGTGGGTGGTTGTTAGCTATCATGTCCTATAATAACTCTTAATTATCTATTATTGAGGTAGATAATGAAACCAGTGACGATAGTGTGGGATACATGGAAAGACCCTGGAAGGGAGTAAAATATTCTTCCTCCATCATGTACTTGCAAAGGGATTCATCAATGTAGTGCATCTCACCTTATGGTATGATGAAACTGAAAAGTCGGCCTCTTTCCTCATACTCTAATGCAAAATACAAGGTGAATTTTCCATCAGTGGTTCCCATTCGACTTCTGAATCAGAGAATCAAACTAGATTCACCATGACTTGGAACTTCTAAGAGTTATTCCTTCATCGATGATGGTTCTCCGTTATTCTTTGGGAATGTTACTCTGGGTAGGGAACATTTTTAGCATGATTAGTGACCTCATGTTTTTTGTTGATTGTGAGGGAAGGACATCTGATTTGATTTTTTGGGGTACGGGGAGGTCCTTTGTACTTGTTTTTGTCAAATTGGGGAGGACCTTCGATTAGAATGCTCTGAGAGTGGGTAGGACCTACAATTTGGTGATATAATGTGTGAGGGTCACCTGGACATATATCAAATGGGAAATGGGTAGGGCCTCTATATTGGTCATTGGGCAGGTAGGGAGGACCTCTTCTTGAACTGGTGAGAACATGGGTAGGACCTTCATGTTGGATTCATGAGGTATAGGGATGACCTCCATGTTGGTTGGAAGTGATCACATGAGGAGGAACATCATAATGATCCTGGATTAAGTGGGGAAGGCATCCTCTTTGGTTATAATTGGAGCATGGAGAACCTCCACTCAGGTTGGCTGTTATACAGGGAGGGCCTTTGTAAATGATGGTAATGAAGTGAGGAGGGACTTTAATTTTCTCAATACTAATGCAGGGAGGACCTATTCTTGAGATAGAAATGACATGAGGAGTATCTCCACTTTGGTGGTCCATGAAATGGAGGGAACTCAATTTCTAGAACCATAGGTGAGGGGAGGACCTTCAGGCCAGATTTTGACAAGGTGGGAAGGACCTTCACTTAGACAGATGCTAGGAACATTGGGAGGACCTCCATATTGAGATAGGGAGTGGGGAGGGACTCCACTCTTGTTGGGAATTGTATTGGGAATGACTTCTTATTAGATATCACTGTCAAATGTTATACCATGAAGACTGTTGGTGGTTCTGGTGACCAAAAGAGTTAACTTGTCCTGTATTTGGGGTGACTGAGGCCTTGATTCCAACTGGAAACTAGTGAATCTATGCTTTGTAGAGGTAGGGACATGATGGAATACACCGGAGGAGGCATATGACAGGGGAACTATTGAAGGATATTCCCTCTCATGGGCATCTTCTTGAGGTTATGCCCGGTACTAGCATCTGGTTATCTAGACCGGGGCTAGTGGAGAAAGTATATAGTGCACCTTCTCTTCATCCTAAGAGACCCATTGATGGCACTGATGAGGCCATGTGAAATACATCCTTGGTGGCTCCTGGGTGATTATCATGGTCAGGATTACTTTGACATCCCTTACCTCATTGCCGTAGGGGAGTGATTCAAAGGATCTCTCTAGGGAGAGGCTCCAGAAGCGGTTGGACATGTGAATGGGGAGTAGTGACTCCCAGTGAGGCCCTTGGGGCAGTAGTGATGGTGAGGCGAAGAAGACTCCAGGTCCAAGAGGGCCATGTCCCTTGTGGTAATGAACCCCTACTACTCGTAGCAGTGTGTGAGGGTGTCTATCACCCTCCTCTAAACAATTTTTGAGGGTGTGATGGGGTGTGTGCACCCAATAGACATGGTCTTTGTAACATCTCCAAAAGATAAAGGGTTAAATGACAAAATGATATAACTCATGTCAACAAGGTGCACCTTATTTTTCGGGAGCCTACCTGATTAGAACTCCACAGTTAAGCGTGCTTGGCCTAGAGTAGTGATCAGGATGAGTGACCTCCTGGGAAGTTTCTCAGGGTGTGGGTGGACCCTAGGGTGGGCCCCACGTGTCTGCGGGGCAATTGGTGGTACCTGGAGGGCTTGGACCCGATGGGCATGTTAAGGCGGGGTGACTGTGCTGTCACTAGGACCCGGTTGTCACATTTGGTATCAGAGGAGGAACCCAGCCTTAAGTGCGCAGTGCACTACCTGAGTTGAGATGTAGGGCCCACAATGAGGGTGTTGTGCTCTAAAGGGGGGGGGGGGTGATTGTAACATCCCCAAATGATAAAGGGTTAAATGACAAAATGATATGACTCAGGTCAACAAGGTGCGCCTTCTTTTTCGGGAGCCTACCTGATTAGAACTCCACAGTTAAGTGTGCTTGCCTTGGAGTAGTGATCAGGATGGGTGACCTCATGGGAAGTTTCTCAGGGTGTGTGTGAGTGAGGAAAAAACACACTGGAAAAGACATGTGTTGGCTTGTGGGGACTATCATTAGTCAGATAACTCGTTCAGGCACGTGGGTGGACCCTGGGGTGGGCCCCATGTGTCTGCAGGGCAACTGGTGGTACCTGGTGGACCAGGACCAGACGACCATGTTAAGGCGGAGTGACTGTACTGTCACTATGACCCGGTTGTCACAGTCTTGGCTAAAGTCATGGTAGTGGTGGGATCTTGATGGGTTTTATCATTGACGTTCTTGATTCCAATACATCTACAGTGAAGTTGAGGTTGGTTTTCTATAGCTAGGGACCTATAAAGAAGAAAGATTTATCCATCAATATGGATACACAAAAAGAAATTCCCAGTTCCACAAAACCATCCAATCATCTATGATTGGAGAGAGAGATCCATGTTAAGGACTTCATAGGCTAGATCACGCAATGATTAACTACCCCAAATCCTAGTAAGTTTCACAGCAGGGTCATAATTTTCGTGGTGGTACCTAGCACCACATAGTTGGATTTTATGACATGCTTATCTACCGATGTCTTGAATTCTATTAACTCCCATATTGAGTAGAATAGATTCACTTTAGTCTCACCATTTATATTTCTAACACTTTCTCTGAGTTTCACCCTCGTCATTTTTTTGATGTACAGGCTACACTGTACACCCCATTCTCACTTTCCAAATGTGGGAAACGTTCATCGCCTTCTTGCCAATGTCTTCTCCTTTATTGAAATAGGATAATGAGATGTTTGTTTCTCCTTCCATAGATTCTTCCTCATAATGTTTCACCAATTTTGGGTCCCAATTATAAATTTGAGTGGTAGTTCATGAAACTCATTATCATTTCCATCTCCTTGTGGATGATGATTAATTACACCATTTCTAGTCTCAAAAGAAACATTTATTTAGAAAATTTATCATTTTGGGAATAAATGGAATATCTAAATGATGGAAAATTGGTGGGAACCTGAATTCTTCTTCATGATAGGTTTAATAAAAGGCAAAAAACCCGAGGCATCCTATAGAAATCACATGGTATATTATTCCTCAGGAAAGTCTTCCATGGTTTTCATCAAGAATCCCATGTTTAACATGGGGTAAGATGCAAGATTAATAACCTATAGGGATATGGCAGAGAGATCGGAATGTCCCATAGGAACATATCGGAGAGGTTGATCCCTAGGAGGGAGTACTTAAAAGGATTAGTGGATCGCCGAATCAATACATGCAATGAGATCATACCCAAGGTGGTGTGTATTAGAATCAGAATATTTCACACTATGAAGGCTGGTCTAGACACCAATGAGGACAGATCAGAGATATGAACCTTGGTGAGGGGGGAACCATGTTTTACCATTGTCTAGGATTAAACCTCGTAGAGACTTCTTATGTACCATCTTTAGAAGACATGGATAAAAACCCACATAGTTCAAAGGGGTGTTTTGGAGCTTACACGCTGATACTATCCGTTGAAAGAGGATTTCTCTTGGTTGGATTGTGTGGATTGTGTTGGGCCGATTCACGAAGTCTGCCGAGGTTCTACTACAAGTAGTGATGATGTGGATGGGGCTTACGCACTGAGACAACCAAAATGGATGGCATGATCTCATCATGATGTGGTGGTCTGGGTAATAATCATGATGTATATAGAGGAAGTGTAGAAATGCAATGGATGGAATGGAATAAATGTGGACTGTGATGGGATTAAACAACATAGAGGATTCCTATGTATCCCAGTATCTAGGAATCAAATTACACATAGTTTAGAATTGATTGATGAGACACCTAAGGAGGATTCTTGTGGGAATGAATGGCATGGATAGGGACCCAAAGGTTGTGAACCCTCATGGTTGGGGAATGATTATCCTGAGACATGAAGACTCGAGGGAAAGACCAGGATGAGAATAGATGGTTGACTTGAACATCGTGGAGGATTCTTATGTATCATAGTGTATGGAAATCCTAGTGCATATAGTTTGGAATAGAAATTTGGAGCTTACACACTATGAGGAACGAAATAGATTGAGGTGGATAATGTGATCTCACAAGGATAAGGGTGAGTTGATGTATGAAATAATGGATAATGGATTAGAACACCCCATAGTGGTGGATTTGGGGGACGTGTTCCATAATGGGAAGATGTCACGTCGTGAGGGTACATCCCTAGGAGTTAGAACCATAGTTAACCATTGGTTGGGACTGAACATCATCAATGAGTCCTACATGACATATTTAGAATATTAGGATAAAAACCCACATATTTTAGCTATGAGGGGCATGCAGATTACACTATGAGGTATTCCTGGAATAAAGGTTTCACAGTAACTACTAACCTCTAAGACAATGTGATTCATGTTTAGTGTGAGAAACAAGAAGAATTATTAAACTATATTGTTGCAACACTATAAGTGCTTCAGGGGGGAATGGTGTTTAGATTACGCAATGGAGCTTCCCAATGAAAGAGAGCCCATGTGCATTCCATGGGGCGAGACTACAGTTTAACATCATGTATTATGGACGATAGTACTTAGAAGTTTCACATCTTGTATCTATAATGGGTAATGATCACTCCTTACCCCCTTGGACTTATATAGATTTATATTTTGCAACATTGAGTGGTGCATGGCCCAAAAAATTCCCAACGAGAGTTTGAGGAGGAGTGGTTAGTCGTGGGGTCCATGTTATCATACCTATGCGGAAAAGAAAAATCCATTAGCATACTTATTCCAAAAATAAATAGGTACGTAATATAAACATGGAACACCACATAAGGGACCATGAAATCAATATGAATAATCCTATTGGGCCACACAGAAGAGGGGATCTTGAAGCATGGGTATTCTCCAAGAAGGGATTCATGAATCTCTGGTGCTTGGTGGAGAACAGAGGTTGTGAAAAGAAAAGGGATTTATGAAGCAAAGGACCCTTGCCATAGCATAGAGCCCAAAATAAATAGAAGAATGATTTATGGAGTCTTAATGCTCTAGGAAACCATGAAAAAATCAAAGGGTACACATAATCCATGAAGGGTTTAAGTCTTTACGAAATTCAACCCTACCATAGTTTGGGGAAAATAAGAACAAGGGGATGAGAGGATGATGATTCCATAGTACCTTAGGTGATATTTTTTTTCGTTCAAGTTCATGGTGCTCAAGAGCTTCATGGAATACGATATAGGAAGAGGAACGGTTGGAGTAACCATCCCTTGGAGTGGGGTGAGCTGCTTATTTATAGGAAATGGGGCTCATCATGCTCAGTGGTGTACTACAAAGCAAAAATGTGGATTCATGAATGGGAGTAGATCTGTCAGACTCATAGATCCAATTATCATTTTTTACTGGTATGATTGAGGGGGGTGTTAGAAATTTAGGAATTCCTTCATATAGATTGGCATGGTCGCAGAGGGAATCAGAATCACGAGAGTTCCATTAGTGTCTCGTGTGTTTGAAGTGTAGCGGGGCATTGCATGGGAGCGTCATGAGGCAGACACCATTGATGATATTTGGGCCCATTAATCTTAAATTTCATCCCAAACTATTGTGGACTTACTCAACTTATCCGAAGGAAAAAAATTAAAATCCAATAGTATATATTTAAGGTCACGTATGTACTTAGAATAGATACATGAAACATATCATGGAATTGAGAGAGGCCTAGTAGAATCTCCAAGTGATACGCTAACATCTTGATACGGTCAATAATTTCAAAGATAACAATATACCAAGGGATTAATTTTCATTTCTTCACAAATATCATAAAATTACTTAATGGTAAAATTATTAAGAACACATTTTTACCAAAATCAAATTCTACATCACATTAGTGATTGTTAACCTAATTTTTCTTCCGACTATGAACTGCCTTAATGTGTTGCTGAATGGCTCTAATTTTCTCTTCTATTTCATCTGATATCTCAGTTCCCAATATTTTTTATTCTCCAAATAGATTCCATCATGTCAGAGATCAATATTTATTTCCATATAAGGATTCATAAGGATCTATATGAATGCTTGAGTAAAAGATATTGTCAAAAGAATACTCAACTAGAAGAAGGTGTTGATACCAACCACATTTGAAATCCAAATAACAAGATCTGAACATATCCTCTACGGTTTAAATTTTTATTTATGAATGAACACATTTTGGGCGATGATACACAGTGTAAAAAATCAATTCTATATTATGTTCTTGTGGAAGACTTTTCCATAAATTCAAGGTAAACCTCAAATCCTAATCAGAAACAATGGAATGCAGTACTCTATGACACCTTACCACTTACTTAATGTATATCCTAGAAAGACGATCCAAAGTGAAGTATTATTTGATTACAATGAAGTGTGTTGAAATTGTACGGTGATTGAATACAACCCATATAACATTAGGTTATTTATATTTCTTAGGGATTCTAACAAGAAAATCATGGGTTTTGTTTTTAAATTTATATTCTGGTACAAGTAATGGATTCCATACCCCCTTAGAATTTGTTTTTCTAGCCTTAGATTACTGATATACCATGAACCGACATAAAAACTCTAGGATATCCCTTTTCATTCCATCCAACAAAATGTATTCTTTCAAATGTCTATACATCTTTATACTTTCAGTATAAATAGAAAATGATGAACTATGAGCTTTCTCTTAGAACTCCTACATCAATAATGGTATGGATAGCACACATACATGGTTCTGGAACCATATCATTCCGTCATGATAAAGGTTAAACTTAGGAACTATTATGACCTTGTTTTACATCACTAAAAATTCCTTCTATTCCACAATAATCATCACATGGATATATGGTTGAACATTCAATTGATCAAGATATGATTCTTCCCCTTCCTTCAAGATTTCTATTTCCATCATTTTCAAATCCATAAATATGGTATCTTATGTGATACTCATCGTGGATAATCTAGAATTATCCTTTTGACTAAATGCATTGTCCACCTTGTTTAGTTTCCCAGGGTGGTAATTTATTTATCAATCATAATCATTAATAATATCTATCCATATTATTTGTTTGATATTCAACTTCTTATATGTGAATAATTACTTTAAAATTTTTTATCAGTATATATATAACACTTTTCTATATAATGATAATGCCTCCATATCTTTAATGAAAACAACTACCATAGAAAACATCAAATAATGAGTTGAAAAATTTTTCTAATGAAAATTTAATTTTCATGAGTCATAAGTTATAACCATGTCCTTATTCATAAGAAGTCATCTCAATACCATCTTGGATTAATCATTATAATTACAGAACCTTCTCTACTATAGGGTAATATAATAATAGGTGCAGTAACTAATCTTCTCTTTAATTCAATGATTGTTTCCCAAAAATTCATCTATCTGGAGAAACTTGGATCCCTTTTGAGTTAACATGGAAATATTATTAGATAGTTTTGATAAATTATCAAATCAATCTTTAATAATATCTAGTTAAACCAATAAAACCACGGATTTCAATCACCATGGTTTGTATGGACCAAATTAAATAGCCTCAATATTTGATGAATCTACTAATATACCCTCTTTTGAAATTATATGACCAAAAAATAAAAACTTTTATAGCCAAAATTTAAACTATGTTAATTTTTTATATAGTTTATCCATCTGTAGGATCTTTTGTATAGTTATCAAGTGGTACAAATTCTCTTCCTTAGTCTTTTAATAGATAAGAATATCATCTATAAATAATTCCCAAAAACTATTCTAGTAATATCAAAAGACTCAATTAATCAAATCAATGAAGATAATAGAGGAATTTTCAAGACCAAATGGTATTACTATATATAAATAGTGTTCATACATTATACTCAATTCAATCTTGGGAATATCCTCCTTCTTAACCCTTAATCAATGATATCTATAATGAATTTTAGTCACGAAAAATATTTATCACCACACATTTGATCATTCAAGTCATCAATATGAGGAAAATGAAACTTGTTCTAAATTTTGATCTTCTTCAGCTCCTGATAATCAATGTAGAGCTGCATTAATCTATATTTATTTTTAACAAAAATAACAGGTGCATCCTAAGGGTACTCTATTATATGAATGAATCCATTTTCATGGTTTTTATGTATTTCAATCATTGATTTCTACTAATAAATTGGGTCCATTCTATAGGGAGTATTTCAAATTGGTGTCGAAGTATGGATGATTTCAATTGTGAACTCAACTATCACATTTTGGTGGATGGATGGGAAACTTATTAGAAAATAAATCAACAAAATTCTATCACAATAGGGATTTAACTGATGTAATTTTTTATCAAAAAATATAATATAAACACTCATTCTGAATGGGAATTAAGACCCATATAATGGATGCAATATCCATCAGATGTTTGTACTCATTTTAAAATATATATAAAATCATAGGCTAATTTAGAATATGAAATGCGACTTCCCTTCCTTGAAAATTGATGTTGGATTTATGTAGAGAAATCCAATACATTCCTAATATGACATAAAATTACACCATAGGAAGAATTTCCAGATTTTTAGGTAGCACATTCCAACAAATTTCAACTAGAGAGGAATCCTACACTTAAGATGCAATAATAAAAATATTAGGTGTTTTCACAAATAATTACAAATCTAATTGCTTGGGTGGAATCTTGATACTCTTAGAAAATATTTTAGATATTAAATAATGACTATATCTAGAGTAAAATAAGATATCAACAGTTTTAGAGTGGATGATGAGTGTAAATATCACTATATTTTTATCACACCCCCATCTGAAATATTGATCACATGATATTGCCCCTTCTACCTCAGCATAATAAGCCACCAAAGACTATCATCATCATAAATCCCATCATTTGGTAACTAGTATGAATAATTTCTATTCTCCTTACACTTAAAACATTAAATTGTGGGTGGTTCATTCTATGTAGCTTTCTCTCTATTCACATCATTAGCGAAATTCCTTCCATCCATTTAGTATTCAATTTCGCAATTCCCCCTGTAACGCCCTGACCCCAGTTACCCAGAGTCGGTGCATTAATTACGTAACATTGGAATGATCACAAGAAAGATCAAATCTCAAAAGACCGATTGGTTTAGTAGCCTTGGAAACACTAGATATATTCATAAGTTTTACATTACATCATAAAATGAAAAACTACTACAACAACATAATGTCTCCACAGTCCACACTATTATCCCCTCATAAAATCCCTGCAGGTCATTCATAACTTACTTCTTCACTTCCTGGGAAAAATAAAACATAGAAAAGGTGTGAGCTCAAATGCCCAGTAAGGATAACAATATAGCGGAACATTCAAAATAAGCATAAACATTTAAGGAAATGCATTACTAAAACAAAAGCCTTTCAAACCTGAACTTACAACATAGTATGGAATAAATAAAATGAAATAATTCCATTTACTTATTCACATGGATATTATACTAATCGAATAATCACATGCAAAATCAATAACCACATTCATAATGATGGAATGCATAATGCTGAACTTTAATTTCTTTGTCAAGGCCTCGTCCCAAGACCTTGGGGCTAACTGTAACCGGAACCCAACCCGGAGTGCCTCTAATAACCGTACACCAACCCGGAGTGCCTCTAATAACCGGACACCAACCCGGAGTTCTTCTAATAACCGGAGACCAAACAGGAGGGCTTACTTTTACCAGTCCCTAACCTGGAGGGCTTACTTTTACCAGTCCCCAACCTGGAGGGCTTACTTTAACGAGTCCCCAACCTGGAATATACTTGTCCAACACATTCATATGAAGTAATGGTTGAAATATAACATAAACATTCTTATTGGAACTAGCATACGAAATGTCAATAATTTCACCATGAACTATGAATGGTATACAATTAGCACATCCACAGTCAAACATATCACCAGACCTTCAATACAATATAGAAGTTTTTTATCATAATAAATAAACTTCAAATAAGCGTAAAATCCATCAAAAAATGTTGACATAGATGAAATCAAAACACTTTTTAGAGAAATATCTCTTTCTATTTTTGAAATCATTTAAGATCCAAATTAAACATTTTCTTGAAAATATTCTTATAAGCTTGTAAGGAAAGCTTTGAATATTTTATAACGGCGGAAAATAACCACACCCACCGTATAAGTTAAAAAAACATTCTTACCTTCATTCTGTCGAAAAGGTTAAAAAGGACCTTGTTTTGAAAACGACAGAAACATTCCTCTTATAAAAAGTCAAACAAGGGTATACATGACTTTAACCCATATTCTTGTAAATAATAAATATTTTTTTAAATACATTTCGAAGAAACATGGATGTGGATGATAACGAGATCCCAGTAGATTATTACGTATAAACAACCTCGGATAATGAAGAGATTGTGAAATAACCCTTACCTTGTACTTTTCCTTTGTTGGGGTAGGTTAACCTCCTCTTCTTCGGGTTCTTCCTTTTGATTTGATCAAAAGGGCTCCTTAGGATAGCTTTCTGATCAAAATAAGGCCTCAAGTTTGTATTGAGGGATGTTGAGAGAGTATTTGGGCAGAGTTTGGCCGAACCAAAAGGCTTTAGAGGTGTGATGAAATGAGAAGGAGGAGTCCCCTTTTATAAGAGGGGTGAGGGGCACCTTTGGAAAAGCTAGAAATATTAATTTATAATAAATTCATATTCAGTTTCTAATGGCACCAAAGTTGACTATTCAAAGGTTAAGGTGGGGATAGGTCGAAAACAACTCAACCAATAGAATTTAGACATGTTTGGGTACTTATATTAACCTTATCATTAAGTATTAACTCTAAGTTAATTAGTTTCACTTTTACAATGTCTCTTTGTATTTTTATATTATATGGTTAATAAACTTACCATATAAATACAAGCGACCCCCAAGTGGTCCATTAATGATGATCCAATCATGATATAAGTCTCTTGGCCGAACCATAGATTTATAGGAATTTAATATCAATTAATAATATAATATTTTTTTAAGAACTCTTTTATGTCAATTTTGACACTATTCAATAGTTGATTTTTGTGAAACTCATAACAGATTTATTACTTCGAACAAAGTCAATTAAATCAATCCTAATATATCATATTATCTTATAAAATTTGTTTAATTCATTAAAAGTTTCATATTATATTTATTTGCGTATTTATAATATAAATTATTTTAATTTTTCACTATTATAGTAATTAATGCATCATCATTGTGTCATAAATAAAATAAATTATTTAATGTCTAAAAATTATAAATAAAATATCATTATGTAGGAAATCTTTTTAGATTTCTAATGAATATTTATAATTTAAAATCCAACATGTATAACACTATGTAAAAATTGTTCTTCTAAAAGATGTAAGCTTATGCCATTTTTATTTTTATTTTAACTTTATTAATATAATGTGTCCCTACCACATACAAGTGGCTCCAAGGGGCCCCCAAATCGACCCAAGGATTCCCATGGTCGGGTATGTGTCCACCAATAAGGTTAGGACACGTTTTAGGGTAATTTTGTATTATTATAATATTATTTCCTAACCCTTATTTACCGGATTTACCCTTTAACCATTGTAAATAAAATATTTAGCGCAGTAATTATTCAAAATGTGTAAAAATAAAAGTTACCTATTTATATAATTTGGACATCCTGATTCCAAATATGTAATCAATTTTTTCAAATTCAAAACACAGAAGTGGCAGAAATTAATTTAAAATTAATTCCCGCTGTCAAAACAAAAAGCGTGTTTTTAAGAGATAATAACTATCAAAAGATTGACACTTGTTTATGTTTGGTTTAATTGTAAAATTATGTCCAATGACCAACATTATATTAAATGGTAAAAATATATTCTAAATATACTTTAACACCACTCAAATTCATAATTTATCAATATTAATTATTTTGATTAAAAAAGTTGTTTTTAATTAAAATTTAGTAATTTTCACTATTCATCAAAATATAAAAGTTATCCGAAAAGTACCAAAATTTCACCCTAGGCTAATTTCGATATTCCAAATCCAAAAATGAAGTCCATTTTGAAATATAAAATATATATGATTTCAAAAAGTAGGTATTACTATTCACAACGGCTAGTTTAATTAGTTGTGGTGTGTGTTAGAACTCGAGGTTGCGTACAACACACGCTATCGCATTATTCGAAGGGAAACGTACCGTGGAAGCTTGGGGTGTTACATTCTCCCCTCCTTCAAATAATTGCATCCTCGCAATTTCTAGGGTATTACTGCATAAAAAGACTCTGGTGGTTCTTCATCATAAGTTCCTCGGGTTCCCACGTTGCCTCTTCCATCTTATGATTTCTCCACAAAACCTTTACCAGACGCGTCGTCCGGTTTCTCAGTACTTGTTCTCTTGTATCAAGAATCCTGATAGGCTCTTCACAATAAGGCAGATCGGGTTCCAGTTCTAATTCCTCATAGGTGAGTATATGCATTGGGTCAGGCATGTATTTCCTCAACAGAGATACGTGGAACACATCTTGAACTTTGGAGAGACTTGGCAGCATTGCCAATCGGTAAGCTACAGCCCCAATTCGTTCTAGAATTTCGAAAGGTCCGATGTACCTGGGACTCAATTTACATTTCTTACCAAAACGTATGACTCCCTTCCATGGAGATACGTTCAAGAAAACATGATCACTGACTTGAAATTCCAAATCCTTCCTTCGATTATCGGCATAGCTCTTCTGCCTACTTTGAGCTGCTTTGATGTGATTTTGGATTACCTTCACCTTTTCCACCGTTTCCTCCACCAGTTCTGGGCCTACAAGTTTTCTTCCACCAACGTCATCCCAACAGGTTGGTGTACGACATCTCTTTCCGTATAACGCTTCATATGGTGCCATCTGTATACTCGAATCGAAGCTATTGTTATAGGAAAATTCTACCAGTGGTAAATATTGATCCCACATACCCTGAAAATCAAGTGAGCAAGATCTCAACATGTCTTCTAAGGTCTGAATAGTCAGTTCTGATTGTCCATCTGTCTGAGGGTGGTAAGCAATGCTCAAATGAAGTTCAATATCCAAGGATTTCTGAAGACTTTTCCAAAATATTGAAGTAAAACGGGATCACGATCAGAAACAATTGATAGGGGTACTCCATGAAGTCTCACAACTTCATTAATATATAGTCTTGCTAGACGTTCCAGGGGTAGATCTTCTCTTATAGCAAGAAAATTTTCTGACTTGGTAAGACGATCAACAATAAACCATATTGCGTCGTTCCTTCTAGGAGTCTTTGGTAGCCCCATGACAAAGTCCATCGTAATATTGTCCCATTTCCACTCCGGTATGGGAAGAGGTTGCATGACTCCTCCAGGCTGTTGCCTTCCAGCATTCACTTGTTGACCAACCATACATCTTGACACAAAATCAGCAATCTCCCTCTTCATGTTGTCCCACCAAAAATGTTCCTTCAAATCTCTATACATTTTGGTGCTCCCAGGGTGTATAGAGAAATTGGAACTATGAGCATCATCCAGCAATTCCCTTTTTAGATCAGGTAAATCAGGAACACAAAGCCTCTTCCCAAATATCAAAATTCCATCTTCATACACAAAGTCTCTCAATCTCCCATCATTCACAGCTTTAATCTTCTTCTGAAATTCTTCATCATCGGTCTGAGAACTCTTAATCTTTTCTAGTAAAGATGGTTTGGAAACCATTTGGAAAAGCATTGATGTTTCACCTTCCCTGGTTATTCCCATGTCCATCTTCACTAGATCCATGAAAATTGGATCCCTTTCAATTCTCATCAAGTTCAAAACTCCATGGTCTTTTCTGCTCAAAGCATCTGCCACCTTGTTTGCTTTCCCCGGATGGTAGTGTATCGTGCAATCATAATCCTTGAGTAATTCAAGCCATCTCCTTTGCCTCATGTTGAGTTCTTTTTGTGAGAAAATATACTTCAAACTCTTGTGATCAGTATAAATCTCACATTTTTCACCATAGAGGTAGTGCCTCCATATCTTCAAAGCAAAGATCACAGCTGCTAACATAAGATCATGAGTAGGATAGTTTTGTTCATGAATTTTCAACTGTCGTGATGCATAGGCATTAACTCTATCATTCTGCATAAGGACACAGCCAAGTCCTTTATTTGATGCATCACTATAAATAATGAACCCATCATTCCCCGATGGTAGAGTCAATATAGGAGCATTGACTAATCTTCTCTTCAGTTCTTCAAAACATTCTTCACACTCTTTTGTCCAAACAAATTTAACCCCTTTACGTGTGAGCTTCGTTAATGGGTTAGCCAATCAGGCAAAATTCTGGACAAAACGTCGATAATAACCTGCCAAACCAATAAAACAACGTACCTCGGTTATACTCGTAGGTGCTAGCCATTCTTGGATTGCCTTGGTCTTAGAAGGATCAACATAGATTCCATCTTTAGAGACAATATGGCCAAGAAAAGAAATCTCCTGAAGCCAGAATTCACACTTTCTAATCTTCCCATATAATTCATGCCTCCTCAGAGTCTTCAAGATAATGCGCAAGTGATTTTCATGATCTTCGTAGTTTTTAGAGTATACCAATATATCATCAATAAATACCACCACAAATTCATCGAGATACTCCTTGAAAACTCTATTCATCATATCCATGAATACAGATGGTGTATTAGTCAATCCAAACGGCATTACAGTAAACTCGTAATGCCCGTACCTGGTTCGAAATGCTGTTTTCGGAATGTCTTCCTTCTTCACACACAACTGATGGTATCCAGATCGAAGGTCAACCTTTGAAAAGTATTGAGCTCCATGCAGTTGGTCAAATAAATCATCAATACGAGGTAGGGGATACTTGTTCATTATCGTTATAGCATTGATCTCCCTGTAGTCGATACATAACCTCATAGATCCATCTTTCTTTTTAACAAAAAGAATAGGGGCTCCCCATGGAGAAACACTAGGGCGAATAAATCCCTTATTATTCATTCCTCTAGTTGTTTCTTTAGTTCGACTAATTATACAGTGGCCATTCTATTAGGGGTCTTCGATATAGGCCTTGATCCAGGAATCAAATCAATGGAAAACTCAACTTCTCGTTCTGGAGGATGTCCAGGTAAATCTTCCGGAAATACATCTACAAATTCTTTCACAATAGGTACATCCTCAATTTGAAAATTTCTTTCCTCATCGACAGTTATTTCATTCTCTTCCTCCCCAATAATTGAATTTAGTTGAGCTACTGGGGGTGGATCTAAATAAGAATTAGGTGGTGACGATTCTGCTCTAAGAATAAGGTGTTCCTTATCATTATCATCAAGAATCGTAACCTCTTTCTTCTTACAATAAATCTTCGCATCATAGTCCAAAAGCCAGTCCATACCGAGGATTATATCAAACTCAATCATAGGTATGACGATGAGATCAGCAGATAAAGAAAATTTATGTGCTCTAATGGGGACTGATTCACAAAACTTTGTCGCAATGATACTTCCCTTAAGAGTTTTAACTGACAACTCCTTTATTAAATCAAATTGGAAATATCTAATTTTCTTAGCAAACTGGGAAGATATGAAACAATGCGATGATCCAGAATCAAATAATGCATTTTCTAAACTTGAGGAAACCATTAAATTACCTGCCACCATGTCTTTCGGAGCTTCTACCTCAGCAGTAGTGATAGCATAAGCCTGGCCTTGATCCCTTGGCCTTTTCTGAGGTAAGTTCTCCTGATGCTTAGTACATGCATTCGCATAATTCCCCATCTCCCTGAAATTGTAGCATTGAACGTTGGTAGCTTCCTTCTTTCCATTGTAATCACGAGCTTGGTGGCCTTTTTCACCACACTTGTAACAGACTCACATTCCCTTCAAGCAAGTACCAGGATGATTCTTCCCGCATTTACCACAAGATGGATATTCAACCATTCCCTTCTTCCCCTTATTTCTATTCCCAGATTGATCAGCAGGTCTCTTCTTCTATTGTCTTGCTTTAAAGTCATAAGACTTAGAGAATTCCTTTTCGGTCTTGATAGCACATGAGACAATGTCTTCGTACGATGAAAAGGATTTTGAGACTAATGCTCAATGGAGAAATGGTTTTAACCCATCAAAGAAACGATCAATCTTACTTCTTTGGTTACGTATATAATCACCAGCGTACCTTGCTAACCTTGTAAAGTTAGCCTCATACTTTGCGACATTCTCATCCTCCTTTTGTCTCAGACTTAGAAATTTCCTTTCCATATCTACTCGATGATCGCGAGGGAAGTATTTTTCTAAAAACAGATCTTTGAACTCCCTCCATTCCATATTTGATACTTCATCATATTACTTCATGTTTTGAATCAATGACCACCATTGATCAGCATCTCCAGTGAGGCGGTAAACTGCCATGATAACTTTTTCCCTTTTAGTGCTCCCCAAAGCCTGAAATATTTTCTCTAGGGAATTTATCCATTGCTCAGCTACTAAGGGATTTGTACTCCCATTGAACGTTGGTGGTTGTTGCCTCATGAATCGATCTAACATTGATCCTCCACGCTGCGGATCAGGGTGCTCCATACGGGTAAGATTATTATTCATAACCTGAGTAAGTTGTCCCAGTATGGTGATTAGCTGATCGGCACCAGTTGCATCACCAGCCCCACTATAATTATCTTGAGCAGGAGGGCAATCCTTACATGGAGTGCGTGCATTGATACAGTTTCCATTTCTTCCACTAGGCGCCATTTCTAAACAATGGCATAAACAAGATCAGTTTATGAATCAAAATACATAATCCCATACTTATAAAACACTTAACATAAATTGAACTATTTATGGATATAATCCATAATCATAAAAATGTATTCTTTGAGGAAGTATATACTCATAAACCCTTCATAATGATTTGTAAAGAAAATGACAGTTATCCTAATCATATCCCCCGGGAGTGTCGTAACCAAGAGTGCAGCAAGGCCCGTTGTCGTGCACCAGTTCCCGTTCGAGTCTAGCTCAAAGCGGTGTTTTCGGGTTTGACCCCTAGGTACATCTATTCCAGAGCCGCCTCTACCTACTCGTATCTAGACAGGGATGTATTGCTTAGAAAACTCACAAAATCTCTACAATACCAAAATTCTAGGAAGTTCTTCTATACTAATCCTCAAAGTTCATCTTAGGTTTACGTGCTCTAATAAGAGTTTATCTAAATCTAGTTTCCAAGGTTTGTACTAAACTTCCTCTGATACCAACTGTAACACCCCGACCCCAGTTACCCAGAGTCGGTGCATTAATTACGTAACATTAGCATGATCACAAGAAAGATCAAATCTCGAAAGACCGATTGGTTTAGTAGCCTTGGAAACACTAGATATATTCATAAGTTTTACATTAAATCATAAAATGAAAAACTACTACAACAACATAATGTCTCCACAGTCCACACTATTATCCCCTCATAAAATCCCTGCAGGTCATTCATAACTTACTTCTTCACTTCCTGGGAAAAATAAAACATAGAAAAGGGGTGAGCTCAAATGCCCAGTAAGGATAACAATATAACGGAACATTCAAAATAAGCATAGACATTTAAGGAAATGTATTACTAAAACAAAAGCCTTTCAAACCTGAACTTACAACATAGTATGGAATAAATAAAATGAAATAATTCCATTTACTTATTCACATGGATATTCTACTAATCGAATATTCACATGAAAAATCAATAACCACCTTCATAATGATGGAATGCATAATGCTGAACTTTAATTTCTTTGTCAAGGCCTCGTCCCAAGACCTTGGGGCTAACTGTAACCGGAACCCAAACCAGAGTGCCTCTAATAACCGGACACCAACCCAGAGTGCCTCTAATAACCGGACACCAACCCGGAGTTCCTCTAATAACTGGAGACCAAACCGGAGGGCTTACTTTTACCAGTCCCTAACCTGGAGGGCTTAATTTTACCAGTCCCCAACCTGGAGGGCTTACTTTAACCAGTCCCCAACCTGGAACATACTTGTCCAACACATTCATATGAAGTAATGGTTGAAATATAACATAAACATTCTTATTGGAACTAGCATACGAAATGTCAATAATTTCACCATAAACTATGAATGGTATAAAATTAGAACATCCACATAAAACATATCACAAAACCTTCAATACAATATAGAAGTTTTGTATCATAATAAATAAACTTCAAATAAGTGTAAAATACATCAAAGGATGTTGACATAGATGAAATCAAAACACTTTTTAGAGAAATATCTCTTTCTTTTTTTGAAATCATTTAAGATCCAAATAAAACATTTTCTCGAAAATATTCTTATAAGCTTGTAAGGAAAGCATTGAATATTTTATAATGGCAGAAAATAACCGCACCCGCCGTATAAGTTAAAAAAAACATTCTTACCTTAATTCTATCGAAAAGGTTAAAAAGGACCTTGTTTTGAAAACGACAGAAATATTCCTCTTATAAAAAGTCAAACAAGGGTATACAAGACTTTAACCCATATTCTTGTAAATAATAAATATTTTTTTTAAATACATTTCTAAGAAACATGGATGTGGATGATAACTAGATCCCAGTAGATTATTACGTATAAACAACCTCGGATAATGAAGAGATTGTGAAATAACCCTTACCTTGTACTTTTCCTTGGTTGGGGTAGGTTAACCTCCTCTTCTTCGGGTTCTTCCTTTTGATTTGATCAAAAGGGATCCTTAGGTTGGCTTTCTGATCAAACTAAGGCCTCTAGGTTGTATTGAGGGATGTTGGGAGAGTATTTGGGCAGAGTTTGGCCGAACCAAAAGGCTTTAGAGGTGTGAAGAAATGAGGAGGAGTGCCCTTTTATAAGAGGGGCGAGGGGCACCTTTGGAAAAGCTAGAAATATTAATTTATAATAAATTCATATTCGGTTTCTAATGGCTCAAAAGTTTACTATTCAAAGGTTAATGTGGGGATAGGTCGAAAACAACTCAACCAATAGAATTTAGACAGGTTTGGGTACTTATATTAAACTTATCTTTAAGTATTAACTCTAAGTTAATTAGTTTCACTTTTACAATGTCTCTTTGTATTTTTATATTATATGGTTAATAAACTTACCATATACATACAAGCGACCCCCAAGTGGTCCATTAATAATGATCCTATCATGATATAAGTCTCTTGGCCGAACCTTAGATTTTTAGGAATTTAATATCAATTAATAATATAATATTTGTTTTAAGAACTCTTTTATGTCAATTTTGACACAATTCAATAGTTGATATTTGTGAAACTCATAACAGATTTATTACTTCAAACAAGGTCAATTAAATCAATCCTAATATATCATATTATCTTAGAAAATTTTTTTAATTCATTAAAAGTTTCATATTATATTTATTTGGGTATTTATAATATCAATTATTTTAATTTTTTACTATTATAGTAATTACTGCATCATCATTGTGTCATAAATAAAATAAATTATTTAATGTATAAAAATTATAAATAAGATATCATTATGTAGGAAATCATTTTAATTTTCTAAAGAATATTTATAATCGAAAATCCAACATGTATAACCCTATGTAAAAATTGTTTTTCTAAAAGATGTAAGCTTATGCCATTTTTTTATTTTAACTTTATTAACATAATGTGTCCCTACAACATACAATTGGCTCCAAGGGGCCCCCAAATCGACCCAAGGATGCCCATGGTCGGGTATGTTTCCACCAATAAGGTTAGGACATGTTTTAGGGTAATTTTGTATTATTATAATATTATTTTTTAACCCTTATTTACCGGATTTACCCTTTAACCATGGTAAATAAAATATTTACCGCAGTAATTATTCAAAATGTGTAAAAATAAAAGTTACCTATTTACATAATTTGGACATCCTCATTCCAAATATGTAATCCATTTTTTCAAATTCAAAACACAGAAGTGGCAGAAATTAATTTAAAATTAATTCCCGCTGTCAAAACAAAAAGCGTGTTTTTAGGAGATAATAACTATCAAAAGATTGACACTTGTTTATGTTTGGTTTAATTGTAAAATTATGTCCAATGACCAACATTATAATAATGTTAAAAATATATTCTAAATATACTTTAAAACCACTCAAATTCATAATTTATCAATATTAATTATTTTTATTAAAAAAGTTGTTTTTAATTAAAATTTAGTAATTTTCACTATTCATCAAAATATAAAAGTTATCTGAAAAGTACCAAAATTTCACCCTAGGATAATTTCGATATTCCAAATCCAAAAATGAAGTCCATTTTGAAATATAAAATATATATGATTTCAAAAAGTAGGTATTACTATTCACAACGGCTAGTTTAATTAGTTGTGGTGTGTGTTAGAACTTGAGGTTGCGTACAACACACGCTATCGCATTATTCGAAGGGAAACGTACCGTGGAAGATTGGGGTGTTACACCCCCCCTTCCACACTTAAAAAACATTTACAAGTCCCATTATGTTAATTTAATCCTTGATTATTCACATATATTGAGTATAAAGGAAATATCATCTTATTCACTCCATGTTTTTTATATTTTCATATGAGCTTCATATTCCTCTACTTTTCAAAACAATGATATTGATACATAAATCCAAATTCCACTTCCACCTTCATAGCACATCGAACTATCTATTTATAGATACTAAATTCTATTTTGGATAACACCCTTCAATTTATTGGTTTGATGAAATTTAAGAATCAATCAATATTACTTTTAAGGTTTCATGATAATACTAGAAGCATAACTAACAAGTCTTTTAAAACTTTCCTCATAGGTACCAAATGATTCATCATCCTTTTTATTTATCTCAAGGAACTCCTTCTCCACCTTGGTTTATAGAATATGAGGAAAGGACTTGTTGGAAAATAATTTAATGAACTCATCCCAATCCATAGCATCAATTTCATTCCATTACCTCGTATTATTTAAAAGACTCAACCATTGATCAGATTATCCTTCCAAATGGTAGATAGTCCAAATTAATTATTCATGTTTAGAACACTAGAGAATATAAAACATCTTTTTAGTTGTACTAATCCATTGTTTAAATACAATCAAATTAGATGACCCACTAAAATAAGGTTTATTTTTCCTCCTGAAGGACTCACCAAATTGTCTTTCCCTCCTTTGTTCAATTTAAATTCTAGTATGACTCATAGCTTGAGAAATTATCATGAGAATATAAAATAGATTATTTATTCTATCTCCAATAACATTTTGATTTTTAGAAGGATAATAATTTCACTGTCCATTTCAATCATCATTAATACGGTTCCATCAGGTTTTAATCATTGAATAAAACAAAAAATAATAGTTTAAGAAACAATAATCATAGTAGTGAACCACATAATTAATAAATACACTTATAGGATGTATAAATTATGTAACACCCCAAGATTTCATAGTGTGTTATTTATTCAAAATAATTCAATAACTTGCACTACACGCAACACCGAGTTCAAGCGCACCATGACTTACCAAACAAGCCGTTCAAAAGAGGTTATGAATAGTATTAACTAAATTTTAAACTTTATATAATCCTTATAATTTTGGAATCCATATTATGAGTTTCTTAGACATAATGTAAGAACAAATTCATTTTCAGTATTGTAGTTCTACCAACTTTTAATAGTGAACCCTTTTTAAATTAAATATTTTAAACTTTTGACTAAATGGGGACATAAAAAAATTTTAAAATAAAACATCCCAAGCTTCCACGGTACGCTTTCCTTTGAATAAAATAGTAGCGTATGTTGTACGCAACTTCGAGTTTTAACACACACCACAACCGATCAAACTAGCCGTTATGAATAGTAATACCTAATTTTTGAAATTATATATATTTTATATTTCAAAATGGACTTCATTTTTGGATTTGGAATATCGAATTTAGCCTATGGTGAAATTTTGGTACATTTCGGATAACTTTCATATTTTGATGAATAGTGAAAATTACTAAATTTTAATTAAAACCAACTTTTTAAACAAAATAATTAATAGTGATAAATTATGAATTTTAGTAGTTTTAAAGTATATTTATAATATATTTTTACCATTTAATATAATTTTGGTCATTGGATATAATTTTACAATTAAACCGAACATAAACAAGTGTCAATCTTTTGATAGTTATTATTTCTTAAAAACATCCTTTTTGTTTTGACAGCGGGAATTAATTTTAAATTAATTTCTGCCACTTCTGTTTTTTGAATTTAGAAAAATGGATTCCATATTTGGAATCAGGATGTTAAAATTGTGTAAATAGGTAACTTTTATTTTTAGACATTTTGAATAATTACTGCGGTAAATATTTTATTTACCATGGTTAAGGGTAAATCCGGTAAATAAGGGTTAAAAAAATAATATTATAATAATACTAAATTACCCTAAAACGTGTCTTAACCCTATTGGTTGATACACGGTCGACCATGGGAATCTTTGGGTCAATTTTGGGACCCCATGGATCCACTTGTAAGTGATAATGACACTTTATTTTAATTAAGTTAAAATGAATACAAAAATGACACAAGCATATATCTTTTAGAAGAACAATTTTTACATAGGGTTATACATGTTGGATTTTCGATTATAAATATTCATTAGAAAGATAAAACGATTTCCTACATAATTATATTTTATTTATAATTTTTAGAAATTAAATAATTTATTTTATTTATGACACAATGATGATGCAGTAATTACTAAAATAGTGAAAAATTAAAATAATTGATATTATAAATACCCAAATAATTATAATATGAACCTTTTAATGAATTAAACTAATTTTATATGATAATATGATATATTATTATTGATTTAATTGACTTTGTTCGAAGTAATCAATCTGTTATGAGTGTCACAAAAATCAACTATTGAATAGTGTCAAAATTGACATAAAAGAGTTCTTAAAACAAATATTATATTATTAATTGATATTAAATTCCTAAAAATCTAAGGTTCGGCCAAGAGACTTATATCATGATAGGTTAATCATTAATGGACCACTTGGGGGTCTCTTGGATGTATATAGTAAGTTTATTAACCATATTATATAAAAATAAAAAGAGACATTGTAAAAGTGAAACTAATTAACTTAGAGTTAATACTTAATGATAAGGTTAATATAAGTACCCAAACCTCTCTAAATTCTATTGGTTGAGTGTTTTTCGACCTATCCCCACCTTAACCGTTGATTAATCAACTTTGGAGCCATTAGAAACCGAATATGAATTTATCATAAATTAATATTTCTAGCTTTTCCAAAGGTGCCCCTCACCCCTCTTATAAAAGGGCACTCCTCCTTCTCATTTCTTCACACCTCTAAAGCCTTTTGGTTCGGCTAAAATCTGCCCAAATACTCTCCCAACATCCCTCACTACAACCTAGGGGCCTTAGTTTGATCATAAAGCCATCCTAAGGAGCCCTTTTGATCAAATCAAAAGGAAGAACCCAAAGAAGAGGAGGTTAACCTACCCCAACCAAGGAAAAGTACAAGGTAAGGTATTTTCTTATCTCACATTCAATTCCGTGAGATTTCCATTGTTCACCACTAAATTATTGAAAGTGATGTATTGTGTACTACCATTTGATATATATTATCCTGATTCTCTTTATGTTCATGTTATTCTGTAAATCATTTGGTGGTTATTAACTTTTGGCCATACGACTCAGTTGATTAACGTGGTAAGGGGTTTTCATCTCACTCCTTATTCCCGTGAGATTCATTCCATATTGCCACCATCACCTTTTTTGTGGTGTATGTACTGCCCATAATTATATTCTTTGTGTAATACACTCTAATTTATGTGTATTTCCATATTCATTATATGATACCTCTTTCCTGGGTTCTATGTTTCATAAGTTACCAAATTGGTAAGGGTTATTTCACAATCTCTTCATTATCTGAGGTTGTTTATATGTAATAATATACTGGGATCTCTTTATCATCCACATCCATGTTTCTTAATAATTTATTTCAAAACATTTTTACTATTTACAAGAATATGGGTTAAATTCATTTATACCCTTTTGTGTTTCGAAAGGAATATTTTCGTCATTTTCCAAACAAGTCACTTTTAACCTTTTCGACAGAATTAAGGTAAGAATGTTTTTTTAACTTATACGGTGGGTGCGGTTATTTTCCACCATTATAAAATCTTCAAAGCTTCCCTTACAAGCTTATAAGAATATTTTCAAAGAAAATGTTTTATTTTATATGGATCTTAAATGATTTCAAAATAAAAGGAGATATTTCTTTAAAAAGAATTTTGATTTCATCTATGTCAACATCCTTTGATGGATTTTAAGATTATTTGAAGTTGATTTATTATACAAAACATCCATATTTTATTGAAGGTTTTGCGATATTTTTGACTCTGGATAAGTTATTCTTATGTCACTTATGGTTTTTGTTTAGATTATTGACATTTCATAAGTTATTTGTAATCTGAATGTTTATGTTATATTTCAACCTTTCATTCAGATGAATGTGTTAGACAAGTATGTTCCGGGTTGGGGACCGGTAAAAGTAAGCCCTCCGGTTTGGTCTCCGGTTATTAGAGGAACTCCGGTTTGGTCTCCGGTTATTAGAGGAACTCCGGGTTGGTGTCCGGTTATTAGAGGCACTCCGGGTTGGTGTCCGGTTATTAGAGGCACTGCGGGTTGGGTTCCGGTTACAGTTAGCCCCAAGGTCTTGGGAAGAGGCCTTGACAAAGAAATTAAAGTTCAGCATTATGCATTCCATCATCATGAAAGTGGTTATTGATTTTGCATGTCATTATTCGATTAGTAGAATATCCATGTGAATAAGTAAATGGCATTATTTCATTTTATTTATGCCATACTACGTTGAAAGTTCAAGTTTGAAAGGCTTTTGTTTTAGTTATACATTGCCTTAAATGTTTATTCTTATTTATGAATGTTTCTGCTATATTGTTATCCTTACTGGGCATTTGAGCTCACCCCTTTTCTATGTTTTATTTTTCCCAGGATGTGAAGAAGTAAGTTATGAATGACCTGCAGGGATATTATGAGGGGTTAATAGTGTGGATATGAAGACTTTGTTGTTGTAGTAGTTTTTCACTTTGAAATGTAATGTAAAACTTTATGAATATATCTAGTGTTTCCAACGCTACTAAACCAATCTGTCTTTCGACATTTTATCTTTCTTGTGATCAAGCCAATGTTACGAAGTAATGCACCGACTCTGGGTAACTGGGGTCGGGGCATTACAGTTGGTATCAGAGGAAGTTTAGTACAAACCTTGGAAGCTAGATTTAGATAAACTCTGATTAGATCACGTAGACCTAATATGAACTTTGAGGATTATTATAGAAGAACTTCCTTGAATTTTGGTATTGTAGATATTTTGTGAGTTTTCCGAGCAATACATCCCTGTCTGGATACGAGCAGGTAGAGGCAGCTCTGGCACAGATGTACCTAGGGGTAAAACCCGAAAACACCGCTTTGAGCTAGACTCGAACGGGAACTGGTGCACGACAACGGGCCTTGATGCACTCTTGGTTACGACACTCCCGGGGGATATGCTTAGGATAACTCTCATTTTCTTTGCAAATCATTTTGAAGGGATTATGAGTATATAATTCCTCAAAGAAAACATTTTTATGATTATGGATTATATCCATAAATAGTTAAATTTATGTTAAGTGTTTTATAAGTATGGGATTATGTATTTTGATTCATAAACTGATCTAGTTTATGCCATTGTTTAGAAATGGCGCCCAGTAGAAGGAATGAGAACTCCAGAAATGCACATGATCCAAAGAGAAGGAAGGATCATATCTTTCATGGTCTTAAGCTAGAATTTATAAGAGAAATAGTCTCCCATGTATTATCATCATATGAAGAAATAATATCATGTGTTGATAAGATAAGTAAAGAGTTTACTGAGTCCTATGGCATTGAAGGGAAGAAAGAGAAGAAAAGTATATAAGAGAGAAAGATGGATAAAGGGAAGAGGGAAAATAAGAATTTTCCCATATGTGGTAACTGTGGAAAGAAACACCTTGGAACTTGCCTGAAAGGAATGGGAGTTTGTTATAAGTGTGGAGGAAAAGGGCACAAAGTACGTGACTGCAAAGGTAAGAAAATGGTTTCAAATGTACAATGCTTCATTTGCAAGGAGTTTGGACACTACGCGAACCTATTTCCCAGTCATCAGACTATGCCGCAAATGATGCTATTGGATAATAATCAAGTTATGATACTACCACAGATGAAGAGGAATGATTAGAGTTCTTATGTTGATTATGTTATTTGAGTGTTGTATCAACAATGTACTTGTTATAATAATTATGGAGTATATAAGGATTGTACTACAATACTTTTTTTTATTAAGTACTTGAGATTGTGTTGAACAAAGAAAAGTTACTCAATAGCAGGTTAATTTTTTGGAAAATATATGGTTGAGAGAAAGATAAACCATAATATGGTTCTGATACCGAGGTAGTGATTTTGGAATAATACATGATTGATTTGGATAAATTTTATTGGATATTATTGACTACCTTGGAAATGATTAATGATTTGTATATTCCATCATTGTTGGGGTTTAAAACATTTTTGGATTAATGAATTATATCCAGCATTCTATATGGAATAAGGGAGCATGAATGTAATCAATAAGGAATATGGTAATACATGATGAAGGTATTCATATGCTATTACGGGGAAAAAATGATCTATATTATGTTTACCTTCCTTATAAATGTTGGATTGTGAGTTTGAACAGAAGTATTTTGGATAGTTCTAGTTTGGATTATTTTGGATTACCATAAAAGGACAACCCGGAGGTCGGGCGGCAACCCGTCGCGTCCGGCAAGGCTGCGAGACTTGAACCCGCAACCGAAGGGCGACAAGGGTGTATCACCTACCACTGGCCCACGAGATGTCCTCGATTAAATAATGTAGTTTTTATTAAAAGATCTTGTAGATTAATTATAAATTCGATTATTTTGGAACCCTATACGAATAGTGTAAATAGAATTTTTTTTTACGTTCTATTATCTTTTAGAGTGAAATATGAGTTTGTGGTAGAAATTTATTAATGGATAAAACTCTAATTATAAAGTAAGTATATCTCCTTATGATCTTAGCCAATCTCATAAATAAATTCCACAACATTAAGAAAAGGAACTTATAACAAAAATGTTGTCCTAGATGGTACCTTAAATCATCACTAATTTATGGCTTTGGGATTGTTGGCCTTTTCATAGCCATGTTCTCTACCACTCTCCATCAGATAATTGATGGTTATATTTCTCCTCCATATCCATATTTTCCTACATGGAACCCTAGTATGTGTTATTATCGGTAATCTTCATACTTTCCACTCTTTATTTTAAATAGAGACCTCATTAATTCATTTTTCGATGTGGGACTTCAACTAAGATATTTTGAAACGTCAAAAATGTGTTATCCCAATACCCTATGTTTTGTTGAACCGATGGTATTTCAAATCATCATAGATTGATGAGTTTAAGGACCTCAATTTTATACTTGTTTGTGATTGATGACCTCAATCACCACCTATAAATATTTACGTTTTTCCTCCAATTATATGTATCTAATTGCCACCAATGTTCTCCTAATCGAGATCATAATTTGGTGGTGACCCTTTCATTTCTCTTTTCCTCATATTAAGACTAAATTTTAGTAACCCAATTTTCGATGTGGGTTTTCCCACAAATATATTTTCTATTTTCGAAGAACAAATTCAAATTGCGAGGACGCAATTTATTGAAGGAGGGGAGAATGTAACACCCCATGATTTCATAGTGTGTTATTTCTTCAAAATAATTCAATAACATGCACTACACGCAACACCGAGTTCAAGCGCACCATGACTTACCAAACAAGCCGTTCAAAAGAGGTTATGAATAGTATTAACTAAATTTTAAACTTTATATAATCCTTATAATTTTAGAATCCATATTATGAGTTTCTTAGACATAATGTAAGAACAAATTCATTTTCAGTATTGTAGTTCTACCAACTTTTAATAGTGAACCCTTTTTAAATTAAATATTTTAAACTTTTGACTAAATGGGGACATCAAAAAATTTTAAAATAAAACATCCCAAGCTTCCACGGTACGCTTTCCTTTGAATAAATCAGTAGCGTATGTTGTACGCAACTTCGAGTTTTAACACACACCACAACCGATCAAACTAGCCGTTATGAATAGTAATACCTAATTTTTGAAATTATATATATTTTATATTTCAAAATGAACTTCATTTTTGGAATTGGAATATCGAATTTAGCCTAAGGTGAAATTTTGGTACATTTCAGATAACTTTCATATTTTGATGAATAGTGAAAATTACTAAATTTTAATTAAAAACAACTTTTTAAACAAAATAATTAATAGTGATAAATTATGAATTTTAGTAGTTTTAAAGTATATTTAGAATATATTTTTACCATTTAATATAATTTTGGTCATTGTACATAATTTTACAATTAAACCGAACATAAACAAGTGTCAATCTTTTGATAGTTATTATTTCTTAAAAACACGCTTTTTGTTTTGACAGCGGGAATTAATTTTAAATTAATTTCTGCTACTTCTGTTTTTTGAATTTAGAAAAATGGATTACATATTTGGAATCAGGATTTTCAAATTGTTTAAATAGGTAACTTTTATTTTTAGACATTTTGAAGAATTACTGCGGTAAATATTTTATTTACCATGGTTAAGGGTAAATCCGGTAAATAAGGGTTAAACAAATAATGTTATAATAATACTAAATTACCCTAAAACGTGTCTTAACCCTATTGGTTGATACATGGTCGACCATGGGCATCTTTGGGTCAATTTTGGGACCCCATGGATCCACTTGTAAGTGATAATGACACTTTATTTTAATTAAGTTAAAATGAATACAAAAATGACACAAGCATATATCGTTTAGAAGAACAATTTTTACATAGGGTTATACATGTTGTATTTTCGATTGTAAATATTCATTAGAAAGCTAAAAAGATTTCCTACATAAGGATATTTTATTTATAATTTTTAGACATTAAATAATTTATTTTATTTATGACACAATGATGATGCAGTAATTACTAAAATAGTTCAGAATTAAACAAATTGATATTATAAATACCCAAATAATTATAATATGAAACTTTTAATGAATTAAACTAATTTTCAATGATAATATGATATATTATTATTGATTTAATTGACTTTGTTCGAAGTAATCAATCTGTTATGAGTGTCACAAAAATCAACTATTGAATAGTGTCAAAATTGACATAAAAGAGTTCTTAAAACAAATATTATATTATTAATTGATATTAAATTCCTAAAAATCTAAGGCTCGGCCAAGAGACTTATATCATGATAGGTTAATCATTAATGGACCACTTGGGGGTCGCTTGGATGTATATAGTAAGTTTATTAACCATATTATATAAAAATAAAAAGAGACATTGTAAAAGTGAAACTAATTAACTTAGAGTTAATACTTAAAGATAAGGTTAATATAAGTACCCAAACCTGTCTAAATTCTATTGGTTGAGTGGTGTTCGACCTATCCCCACCTTAACCTTTTAATAATCAACTTTGGAGCCATTAGAAACCGAATATGAATTTATTATAAATTAATATTTCTAGATTTTCCAAAGGTGCCCCTCACCCCTCTTATAAAAGGGCACTCCTCCTCATTTCTTCACACCTCTAAAGCCTTTTGGTTCGGCTAAACTCTGCCCAAATACTCTCCCAACATCCCTCACTACAACCTAGGGGCCTTAGTTTGATCAGAAAGCCATCCTAAGGAGCCCTTTTGATCAAATCAAAAGGAAGAACCCGAAGAAGAGGAGGTTAACCTACCCCAACCAAGGAAAATTACAAGGTAAGGGATTTTCTTATCTCACATTCAATTCCGTGAGATTTCCATTGTTCGCCACTAAATTATTGAAAGTGATGTATTGTGTACTGCCATTTGATATATATTATCCGGATTCTCTTTATGTTCATGTTATTCTGTAAATCATTTGGGGGTTATTAACTTTTGGCCATACGACTCAGTTGATTAACGTGGTAAGGGGTTTTCATCTCACTCCTTATTCCCGTGAGATTCATGCCATATTGCCACCATCACCTTTTGTGTGGTGTATGTACTGCCCATAATTATATTCTTTGTGTAATACACTCTAATTTATGTGTATTTCCATATTCATTATATGATACCTCTTTCCTGGGTTGTATGTTTCATAAGTTACCAAATTGGTAAGGGTTATTTCACAATCTCTTCATTATCCGAGGTTGTTTATATGTAATAATCTACTGGGATCTCTTTATCATCCACATCCATGTTTCTTAATAATGTATTTCAAAACATTTTTACTATTTACAAGAATATGGGTTAAAGTCATTTATACCCTTTTGTGTTTCGAAAGGAATATTTTCGCCGTTTTCCAAACAAGTCACTTTTAACCTTTTTGACAGAATTAAGGTAAGAATGTTTTTTTTAACTTATACTGCGGGTGCGGTTATTTTCCGCCATTATAAAATCTTCAAAGCTTCCTTTACAAGCTTATAAGAATATTTTCAAATAAAATGTTTTATTTTATATGGATCTTAAATGATTTCAAAATAAAAGGAGATATTTCTTTAAAAAGAATTTTGATTTCATCTATGTCAACATCCTTTGATGGATTTTAAGATTATTTGAAGTTGATTTATTATACAAAACATCCATATTTTATTGAAGGTTTTGTGATATTTTTGACTGTGGATAAGTTATTCTTATGTCACTTATGGTTTTTGTTTAGATTATTGACATTTCATAAGTTATTTGTAATCTGAATGTTTATGTTATATTTCAACCTTTCATTCAGATGAATGTGTTAGACAAGTATGTTCCGGGTTGGGGACCGGTAAAATTAAGCCCTCCGGTTTGGTCTCCGGTTATTAGAGGAACTCCGGTTTGGTCTCCGGTTATTAGAGGAACTCCGGGATGGTGTCCGGTTATTAGAGGCACTCCAGGTTGGTGTCCGGTTATTAGAGGCACTCCGGGTTGGGTTCCGGTTACAGTTAGCCCAAAGGTCTTGGGAAGAGGCCTTGACAAAGAAATTAAAGTTCAGAATTATGAATTCCATCATTATGAAAGTGGTTATTGATTTTGCATGTCATTATTCGATTAGTAGAATATCCATGTGAATAAGTAAATGGCATTATTTCATTTTATTTATGCCATACTACGTTGAAAGTTCAAGTTTGAAAGGCTTTTGTTTTAGTTATACATTGCCTTAAATGTTTATTCTTATTTATGAATGTTTCCGCTATATTGTTATCCTTACTGGGCATTTGAGCTCACCCCTTTTCTATGTTTTATTTTTCCCAGAATGTGAAGAAGTATGTTATGAATGAACTGCAGGGATATTATGAGGGGTTAATAGTGTGGATATGAAGACTTTGTTGTTGTAGTAGTTTTTCACTTTGAAATGTAATGTAAAACTTTATGAATATATCTAGTGTTTCCAAGGCTACTAAACCAATCAGTCTTTCGACATTTTATGTTTCTTGTGATCATGCCAATGTTACGAAGTAATGCACCGACTCTGGGTAACTGGGGTCGAGGCGTTACAAATTATGACACATTAATTATTATTAATGAAAAATTAGTTTTATCATTTGAAATTTATATTCATCTTTATTTAAATCCTTTTTGATGGTTTGTAAAGTGTTTATGAATTTTCAAAGAATACCCCACGAGAGTGTCAACCTAGGTGTGCAGTATGACCCATTGTCGTGCACAAGTTATTGATTGATTCTATATCAAAATGGTGTTTTCAGGGTTTTTATGCCTAGGTATATCTTTGATAGATCTATATCTACTTGTATATCCATAGAGGGATGTAATTTCTTGGAAACCACTCACTCAATCCATTACCAAAATTTAATGTCATTTTCCTATACATTGACTCATCCTTATACTTATCCTAAGATATTCCCTTAGGGTCTCTCCAATGTGTTCTCATCCTAGTTTCCAATGGTTAACTACTTCTATTATCTGATTCCAACTATAATTATCCATTCTTATCATATATAAATATTAAATCATTTTTTATGAATATATGTTACACTATAAAAACACATACAAGAGGATCGTAATAGTTTAGTTCCTTAGGAAACATGGAAACATAAACATTGACCCATAAATGAGCTACATCATATAACATTGTATTTATTAAAAATTATAACAATTATTAGACTTATCATATATAATACATTTCTTTATAACTCTGAGAAAGGAAAAATAGTAAAGGGTGAGTTTGTATTCTTAGTATGGGTAAATAAGGGAGATATAAAATCATAACATGAACACAATGGTATGAGATTAAGAGAAAATAATATTAAAATAATAACCTACAAATAAAAAATAATAATATTTAATCATGGAATAAATATTAGATGTTTATAAGATATAAATCAAATAAAGTCAGTGAACATGAACCATTCGAGAATAACATTAGAATAAGACGTGACATTTGTGGCATAACATAAGAATATAAAATCATTTAAAAATTAGTTAAGGATAACTACCAAGGCCATCATAGAATAAAAATTACATTACTAAACTAGTTTCACTCTTGTTCTAGTCCTATTTTACAAGACTGAGTTCAACCTCATTACAACCATGTATTAATGAATTGGGTTCACTCCATGTTCTAGTCCTGTCTATATCATGAGATATAAAGCTTTACCAAATGCATTGGAGGGATATATATGACCACTATTAACATAATTAAAACTATATTTATGTGCAAAAAAGATTATAAAACATTAATCATATCATAACACATAAAATTAAATGGTTTTCACAAATATTTAATTTTATAATTATCCATGGAAAAGATATTGTTTTCATAATCATTTCATCATAGCATAACCTTTGGAAAAGAATTGGGTTTCGTAATATTCTTATCATGGTACAACTTGTGGAAGAGAGATAGGGTTCACAGAAATCATTCTATCAATACATAGACCATTTAAAGAAATAATAATAATTAGATTCTGGGATCATATCTCTATTAATGCATGGGTAACATCAATGGATGTCATCTTAGATGGAAAATAATTTTGAAATATAATTTAAATAATTTTTTGAGGAAAAATAATTTCCTCTTTGAAGTATTAATTTTAAAACACACAACATTATGAAATAGTTTTTCTTTGAAAATAAAGTTGAAAATTATAAATTAATCTTCAAAAAATATTTGTTCATGATATTGAGAAATCCTATTAATTTTTTACTTGTTAAAAAAAGATCCCTTTAACATTTTTGATAAAAGCCAAATAGACATTATTTTTGAAAATGACATGAAGATTCCTTTTAATTATTTTTGTAAAAATTCAATCATGGTAAAAAAATTATTTAAAAAAATCATAAGGGTTTTATATAAAATTTTTAAAAACATTTTTAGTAAACATGGTTTTTTAAGAACAGTAATTTCTAACCTAGAAGATGAAATCATATTTTCATAAAAAAATATTAATTATTTCAAGTATCAAATATTCTAAAAATTGTTCCATTATTAGAAGATATTATTATTAACAAAAGGAGGATAAAATTCATGTGAATTATTAAGATATGGATCATTATATTGTATCATCAATAATATAATTATAAACAATCCAGCTAAATGATGATATTGTAACATAAAATCATTACCACTTTGGTTACTTTTTATCGTAATCCCCATGAAATAATAACATAATATGAATCATAAAATATCTTAAAGATAAATATAATCATGATATAAAATGTAAAAGTAGCTTTATATACTACTCCTAAAATAATATAGGTGCATAACATTATGTATGTCTCAAATAAAAAAAATTGAGACAAAAATATCTTACCTTGAGTCTTGACATTCATCATACTCATTGAAAAATCCTATATAATAAATATAATTTTATAATAAATAGAATAAATAAATATATATATATATATATCATACAATATATGATTTTATTAGGACATTTTATTTTACATTTATTATCAATTCCAAGTTAATGTTATGTTTTGGGTAAAAACCACTTTGGTTTTTGTATATGATTTGATTTTTTATTCTTGGTATTGTTACTTGAATCATGATTTAATCATCTAAATAATGATAAAAATGATAAAAAAATATTATATATTCATTGCATATGTATTTATAGTAATCCATAATATTTTGTGATATGAAATGAAATACACCCTTCATGGAGATGGTAGGTCGTACGTACACATACACGTTATTTCCATTTTCTTATCATATTGAATGAAAGAAAAGTCAATGATATATATATATATATATATAATAAATACAATATATTTTTATGTATTATATATCATATATGATTATTGAACCCATCCTTAATAAATTCTATGTAAAGTATGAATGAATCACATCGCTTCGTGAGGCGGCAGTCTGTCGTACACACGAATGATGTTATCGTATTCGCAGAAAATGTAAATATTGAAGGTATGGGTGATATAATTATTATATAAAAAATTTAAAATCTTAATTATCATATATATCATATATATACTATAAATCCATATTTATTCCCAACCTAGAAAGGTGGTAATGAAAAAACGAAACACATCGGTTCACTAGGCGGTAGTCTGTCGTACACATGAACGATAATTTGGTAATCAATTTATTGGATGTGTGTGTGGTTTCTGGTTTTAATGAAAAAATAAAAACATAAATGTATATGTAATATAGTGTTTTTATTATATAATCATAGTATAATAAAAATTTAATGGGTCGGAGGAAGAAATAATACAAAAATACTCGTTGAAAAAAATTACAACTTCTTCGAGTATCCTCATTTGGTGTGCACTAAAGCAATTCTTGGTTGTATTTATGTAAAAAATAATGCCTATAAAATAAGGTGATTGATTTTGAGATGTTATTTTGGAAATTAATTTCCATGAAAAATGGTTTAAGAGGTGTTAATGGGATAGGGGTGGCCTTTTATAAGTGAGGTGTGTGGAAAACTTGTAATTGTTTTTAAAATAATTGAGTGGTCCCGCTTTTCTCACATGGAATAAGGGTCCAAAATAGATCAAATTAAAATATTATAAATTATAGGGTATAAATATTTCTATAAAATATTTGTTTGATAGTTTTATAGGTAAATTTGACCCTTATATTCTTACTTTAACCCCTTGGTAAAACAATTTATACCTTAACCACGGTAATTGTTTTTTTACTATTTTTACAATTAATTTTAATAAAAAATTAATTTTACCATAGTAGAAATTATAAATTACTTTTATTAAAAATATGGAATCCATTTAAAAAAATTCCTTTGATATAAGTGTAAAAATTAATTTAAAATTAACCCCATTGGCATGACGAGAAAGTAATGTTTTAAAGAGAAAATGATCAAAAGTTTATAAAGTTTCTATATCCAATTTCAATGTGAAATTTGTTTCAATAACGTAAATTTAATTAATTTGTGTATATTTCAAATAATTATAATTAAAAAAAAGTTTAATAAAAATTTTAAATTTATAATTAAATTAAATGAAATGGCGGTTTTCAATTGAAATTCTAAATTTTTCACAGTTCATAAAAAAATAAAACTTTTCAGGAAAATCCTAAAAGTTTACCCAAATATAATTTTTAAATTATGATTTCGAAAAAATATATTTTTACAAATTAAGTTTCCAATTTTTTAAAAAATTAGTTTTATTATTGTTCACAAAAAACATAAAAACATTGTTTTTGAGAAATAGTATATTTGAAATATATAAAGACATTGCTGAATATTATTTATTTTATTCAAATATTGTTTTTATATAAAAATATATAGTTAATATTTAAAAATTGGTTATTTATATTCATATCTATTAGTATAATAATAGTATTATAATTGTCGTGTTTAAATAATATTAATAATATATCATGGTTTTGTTAAAACTTAGTATTGCATGTAATGCTGGTTAAGCTAGTGTTTTGTATAGTGCAAGATTAGCATATCATTTCATATAATTCAATCCATCAATGAAATTTAATTTAAAATAAGAAAAATAAATTCCTAAAAAATCGGGGTGTTATAATCAAACTGATTCCACCTAGTATTTTTATTTACACTTCAATACATAACTGTCAATGAATACATACATGATCTAAGAGACATATAAATTTACAGTAAAGAATAAATATACATTTCACCACTTAATTATCATTATCAACATTAATAGTAGTAATTTTTTAGGCTCTTCCTTGTTCCCTTAGCTTAAGTAGATGATGATTTTTATTATATATATTCATTGTGGGTCTTGTTCACTTCTTTATATAATTCCCATACTCATTATAATTGAAGTATTGGACTATGAGTTTTCCATGAAGTTTAGATTTACGTATATCTATCTCATTAGTTGTTCTCTTCATATTTATTCATTATTCCTGTTCTAAATGATCTTTTCCTACACACACAATATACTTACCTATTCTCTGGAGAAACACCAATGTTTCTTCCAAAATTTTCTCAACATAGAAAGATTAATTTTCCCTGTTATATGGTTTTTATTATAAAAATAACCATGTATATATATATTTTTTAATTTATTATCCCCAAATACATGATAATAATGGGAGTATCCTATTTCAGTTTCTAACTTAAGAACAAATTAACCAGTCTCTTTATATCTTCCAAAATCTCTTATAGCCAATGATTTTCAAAGACTCAAATTTAAACGACTAAATAAATAATCAATATTATATTCATAGTCAATGATAAAACCAATGGATTACCTTTTACATATAGTGAAGTTATCTGCATAGGTATTAATGGATTCATCCTTTTTTTAATTCATCTTAATGAATTATCTCTATATTTTTATGAAAATAGTTTGGGGAAAATATTTACTGAAGAATGACTCCTTAAATTTTTTTTATTTCATGGAGTTTAATTTTTTTCTTTTGAATCATTTTCTTGATTAGGGTCCATCCTTGATCATTTTCACCTTCAAAATGATAGACATCCAAAAAAACATTTTAATGCTATGATATTTGGATAATTGAAGATATTTTTTATACTATATTGATTCATTACTCAGTAACTAGTGGATCTAAAGACCCATTGAAGGATAGTGATTGTTGGAGGATGAAATATTTAATAGTAATTTTATCCTTAGTTCATGCATTTAGGAGCTCCAAATTTTATTAATTATTGTTCATAACATGGGAAATCATTCTCATGAATTTATTCACTCTAGTTTCCATCCCATTAGTTGTCTTTTTGGGAAAATCATCACATTGTCCATTACACTCATTGCTAACTTGGTTCCTCTGTACACCATCCATTACATTAAATAAATTAATTTTGGAAATGATTCATTATTAAAGGAATAGAAATAAAAATATGAACCTTGAAAAATAATGAATAAATTTTAAATGTACACTACCTTATGAATATCTATGTTTGAATTTATGTTATCCATGTTCATATCCATACTAGGTTGTCAAAATAAACTAGTTAGTTATTTAAATCCTCATAATGGTTCTTAATGATAATGTGAATAAACAAAAGCATATCCCCTAGGAGTGTGTAGTCAGGTGTGTAGTCTTAGGAGCACTAATCCTATGTAAAGAGAAGATATTTTTGAAATTGAAATATCCTTTTTGAAGGTTATTACCCCCAGATTCATCTGCACCGCAGTCACATACTCATTCAAATATATAGACATGGATTAATATTCTAGGAAAATCACATACTCCAAACTTCACAAAAATTGAATAATGTTATACTACACCTAGAATCATCCTTAGGTTTTTCACTAAAGTAATCTCATTATAATTTTTAAAATAGCTACACTAATCCTAAAAAAACTGAACCCTACTCTGATACTAACAATAACACCCCAAACATGCATTCCAAGATGAAATTCTAAAATAAATTCTTTAACACTCGCTTTGACATAAAGTGATAAGAGTCTACCATTATTTTATAAAATTTCAAATAATAAATTTAAATTTCAAAAGTAATCACACAATCCAATCAATTTAAGGTTTATTAAATTTTAGGATCATATATATATGAAAATTATTTTATGATTTTTGTACACATTTCCCCATAATTAAGGTGCATTAATCTCCCTTAAACACCCTTTATAGGTTGGAAAAATGTTTGTAACATAGTGAATGGAAACATAAGAAAAGGGAAAGGTCAAATGCCTAGATAGGAAAAAATTATCAAACAGTTATCAAGAGTTAGGTTATAAACATTCGATATAACATTATAAGGGGAGAAATATCATATTAAAAATAACATGAAATAATAAGTGTCATCCACAGGGCATGATACATTGACCTATATTCTCAAATGATGAAAAATATTCCATGTAATATGAGTGCATAAAAATGGGACAATAAACATGATCCTTTGTATCATAACATAAAAATATAAAATAGAAATTTGGAATAAAAGAAAACATATAAATTCAAAACCCAGTGAAGAAGGAATTGCCACCAAATTATCATAACATTATGGAATTGGTCTAACAATCCATGTATCCTCTTGGGCCTTGGATAAAACCCATCCCCCCTATTGGGATTGGGATACTACCTGTGTACCCTCTTGGGATTAGGCTACTACTTTTTGTACCATATTGAGCTTGGTAAATAACCAATATACTCTCTTAGGGAGATAGTACCAGTATACCATCTACGTATTGGGCTACAACCAATATTACCTCTTGGGCTTAGGATACTACCTATGTTCCCTCTTTGATCTATTGATATATTAAACACCCACTATAAAAAAGTAGCAGATTAGAAGGGGTTATTTTTGTTTTTATAGGGTGTTATAACCCCCTCTAAATAAATTAGTGGTAGTTTCCATTAATTTCCACTAATGTTCCCACAACATCTTATTAAAAGAAGTTTTAGTAAAATGATAATAAGATAAGTGTAATGTAAGAGGCATATATTTTAGTGTGGGTTTTAACCCCCTCTAACATCACCCTAAAATTATAGAAATAGTTTTCAATAACCACCACTAATGTTCCAAAAACAACTTGGTAGATGATGTTTTAGTAAAACACTAATAATGTATGTTTAATATTAGAGGCATATATTGTAGAGGGGGTTTTCAACCCCCTTGACTTCACCAATAAATTATATAAATAGTTCAATTATATTTATTTTTATAGAACCTCTAATTTTTGTACCATTTTAAATGGGGTTTTAACCCCCCACCCCCTATAATTTTAAGAAATAGATAATTTTGAGGCAGTTTAAAATAGCCTCTAATTTAGCACACACTATGGGGCGGTTGGAAAGAATAACCCATAAAATTTTTAATTTACTATTTTGGTTTTCTACAGATAGTCCCCTCCAGTTCCCCACACCCCCATCGTTCCCCCCATTACATTGACATTACTCCCCCATCCCTCAAGATTCTCCTCCTCTCATCCTATCCCCTCCTGTAATATCCATACACCCCTATGTTAGATATAGTTTTCAACCACATATAATTTGTGTACCATTTTTAATGGGGTTTTAACCCTGTCTAATTTTATTAAATAGCTAAATTAAAAGTAGTTTAAAATAGAGTCTAAATTTGAATACACTTATGGGTGGTTCAAATAGAAGTGCCCATAAATTATTAAATTTATTATTTTGGGTTTTTTGAGAGACAGTCTCCTCTGATACCCCACACACCTTTCTTGCCCCCTCTAGTAACCTTAATCCCCCAGCCCTTGAGATTCCCCTCATCCCTTTCAGTCCCCACCGATAATATACCAACATCCCTATATTAGATAAAGTTTTCAACAACCTATAATGTATGTAACATTCAAATGGGGTTTTAACCCCCTCTAAATTTATGAAATAGCTAATTTAGAGTTGTTTTAACCCTCGATAATTTTGGCACACATTTGAGGGTGGTTGGATGTAACTGCCCCAACCCCTCGATATTCCCCTCCTCTCATCCCATCCCCTACTATAACATCCTCACAACACTCTATTAGATGTAGTTTTAAAAAACCACTAATTTTTTACCGTTTTAAATTGGGTTTGAAACCCATCTACTTTTATGAAATAGATAATTTATAGGCGGTTCAAAACAACATATAAATTAGCACACACTTAGGGGTGGTTGGAACGAACCACCCCTAAATTTTGGATTTTTTTTGTTTTTTATAGACACTCCCCTCCGATTCCAGACACCCTCATCCACCCCCAATAGTAACCTTATCCCCCCCACACCTTTATATTCCCCTCATCTCGTTCCATCCCCTCCTATAACTACCCCACACCCCTATATTAGATTCAGTTCTCAACCTCCTCTAATATGTGTACCAGTTTAAATGGGGTCTAAACCCCTCTAATTTTAAGAAATAGTTAATTTAGAGGTAGTATTACAATATCTAATTTTATCCCACATTTATGGGAGGTTGGGAAGAATTGCCACTAAATTTTTAATTTTTCTTTTGTTTTTTATAGATAGTCCCCTTCACTTCCCCACACACCTATCATTCCTTCCTCAAGAAACCTTATTCCCCTACCCCACAAGATTCCCCTTATCTTTTCTAATACCCTCCTATAATAGTTACACACCCATGAGATTCCCCTCGGTCCATAGCCTATCCTATGATTCCCCCATCCTATAACCTATTCCCCTTGCGCATGCCCAAAAATCAATTCCACCCTTTCCCCGTAAAAAATTCTGATATAATGGATTCAAACCCCCGTCCCACTAAGATCGAGCGTACACCTCACAACAATCACTTACCAAAGTTCCAAATCCATTTTATTATTATATTATACCTGTGAATATATTAATAAATTTGTTATTGTTTATTCAAATAAGTTTTATTTTTATAATATATTTAAATACATTTAAATAGATAACCTATATATACATTTATATGTATATATTTTAATATATTCATGTTTTAATTATGTATTTATATTATAATATATTTAAATCCCATAAGTCAATATATATATTACACTATATATTCAAATAAATAAATATATATACAATATTTTAATGAAAAATATACATACTTATACAAATATATTTATTCACATAAAACTGAAAAATACAAATATATATCATATATGTGTAATATATTTATATATGTTATTTAATATATCTATATGTATAAAAAATTATATATTTTCCATAATATATATTTATATATTACCTAGATATATTTTACAAATATATATATAAATATATATTATATTTATACATACATAGTTAAAATAACAATAATAATATATATTACATATTTATATAAATAAAAACTCATATTATATATTTTATAAATTCATTTGTATATATTGAAATATATATATTATATATTTATATATGTATAAAATTTAATATGTTTATATTATATTATATTTAATATACATACAGTTAATATAATATATGTTTATAATAATTATTATAGACATATACAATATTTTATTTTATATATTTATACAATATAATATAATATTTCTATATAGATGAAAATTTATTTATATTTATATATAAATATATTTTACATATTTAAGTATATTATTTATATATTTATATTTATATATATAGTTATATTATGTATTAAAATATATATTTAATATATTAATTTAAATAAATATATATATATATATATTAATATTAATTTATTTATTTATTTTTGAATATTAATTTATATATTTATATGTTTATATATATATAATGTGTTTATATATTTATTTGTATGTATATGTAGGTATACAATATATAAATGTATAGTATTTACAAAACCATATATAAATTTTATATATTTTAATAAATATATTTGTAAATAAATTTATATAATGTATACCAATATTTATATATGTATATTTTTTTATATGTATAAGTATTTATTTAAATTATTTATATAATGTCTTTATATATATATATATATATTTGTGTGTGTGTGTTTATATTGTATTTAAATAAATATATATAACGTGTTTATGTAATATATATATAAATATACACATGCACACACACACACACAAATATATTATAAAATTTTAATTGATATGATTTTTTTTAAAGTTAGAGGGGTTCAAAGCCCCCTCTAATCAAAGGGATTAGTGGCAATTAATGAATCCCGTCAAATTGAAGGGGTTAGCAGTATAACAACCCATACTTTACATACATTGTTATTGATTCAACATTTAAGCACACTTATTACAACATATAACAAAACCCTGAAAGGATCGTATAGGTATAGTGTCTTTAGAAATTGGGAAACATAAAAAACTGGTTCATAAAGAATCTACATTGTCTCCCATTTATTTAATCATATCTAGAGTCCCTTTTTCCATATCCTACATAATAACATTCATCCAGACCTGGGGAGAGAAAACATAAAAAAGGGCGATCTCAAATGCTCAATAAGGGTAAACAAAAGAAATATCAATCACATCATATGCATAAGAACATAACATTTTTGAAATCTTAACCGGCAAAAGAAATCATAATTTCATAACATGGGATAAATCATAGTAGAGAAATGTAATCCCAATAATATTAACTTAAAACATGAAACTTTGTGGCATACACACATAATCATAGAGAATCATTTCTTAGTAGTCAAGACTTATTGCCAAGACTATCTTAGCTGACAAAGTCCATTTCTGAACTGAGTTCACTTCTAGTTTCAGTCTTGTATCACTGAACCGGTTTAACTTGCCCTTCCAGCCATGTCTATCACATGAGATATAAATATTTACCAAATTCATTGGAGGGAGATATAGGTCACACCCATCTCATAATGCAACCATTCTTATGTGTGCCACAAAATCATAAATCATACATCATAGCATAACCCATGTAATAAAAAACGGGACTCTAAATCATCCTGCCATCATAACACAATACATATAAGATAAAATGACATCATAAAAATAACTCTATCATAACATAATCAAAAAAATGTAAAAATAGGGATATAAATAAAACCCTATATTATCTTAGATGGAAAATAATTTTGATAAAACACTTGAACTCCATTCTTGAGGAAAATATCCTTTCTACATCAAAAACATTTTCCTTTCTTAACATGTCATATAATTTTAAACTAAAAGAAGCTGATTAAAAATAAACTTGAAAACTTATAAAGGAAGCTTCATGAAAATAATGTTCTAAAAATCCATTCCTGCCTTATAAGTTAAATAAAACATTCTTCTCGTACTTTGGCTGGAATAGTCAAAAAGTACCTCGTACGAAAAAAAACAAAAGATTCCTTCCATATCTTTTTCTAAAAACTCACTGAAGGGTAAAATTGGATTTAGACAATTTTAGGAGGATATAAATAATATTACATATTGATAAAACATGGATGTGGATGATAAATATTCCCCAGTAAAATCTAATGTATAAACAATCTCGGATAAAAATTGAGATTGCGAGATTTTCCCTCACCTTAGGTATGATTTGCGTCGTAAGTGTCCGAACCTCTAGTATAATGATTAAAATAATGTCATTGACTTATTATAGAATCATACTCATTGTTATTATATCATATATGGTCATATTCATAGCTTCTTATTAGTATTATTTCATTGGTACTTGTTATTCAGGTTTTTATTACTTTTTGTTCTTATGTGTGTTTTGTCGAATAAATTATTATTCATATTTTTAAGTTATATATACCTCATTTCCATAATGGTATTAGTGTAATATACATCATATTTATTCATTAAATTTATTTATATAATCATTATGCAATGAATATCATGTAGAACGAGTCGCATCACATCGTGGAGATGATATTCCGTACATATGCACAAGCAATGATATTGTTCCCATGATCGAGGAATTGTATTGAAGTGTATGTATACTATTTCAGAATCAATGTCACTTTACAATAATCATATATAGTTATTCCCTACAACATTATACCCATCCATGTAAGGTGGTGGTGTAAAACAGATTACACCATGGCATGTAGACGGTATTCCGTACATACACACACGAGGTTATTTCATTTTCCATAGGATGGATAAAAGGTGAATTAGGGATGTTTCATATTTATAATAACATATCAGTATATGAGAGATATTGAATTTATTACTTCATAATGAAACATCTAAAGAAGAAGATGTTGAAGAAGAATGAAATTGGAAAGGATCGGTAATGGATATTACCTCTTCTTAGATGCGCCTCTTCTTAACCACCTCTTAGGGCACTAGAGTTGGTCTTTGAAGAAAACAAGAACCTCTGGGATGATTCTATGGAATTGGAGAAGAAAAATTGGTAGGGGTTGTTGGAGCTTGATTGCTCAAAGAGGTGTGAAGAAGAGAGGGATTAGGTTCCCTTTTATAAGGGAGGAGAGGGTTACCTTTAAAAAAACTGAAAATATTATTTTATTATGAAGTCATATTGGGTTTTAATATCTCCAAATTCATTTATTTCGAAGCTAAGGTTGGGATGGGTAGAAATCCTCTCATCCAATAGAATTTGGACAAGTTGAGGTTACTTTTTTAACTTTATCATTTAGATTTAACTCTAAGTTAAATAATTTATCTTTTACCATGTCTTCTTGTTTTCATAAACTATATGGTTATTAAACATACTATAATATGACGAAAGAATCCCAAGTTGTTTATTATTTATATATATAACGTTATATAAGTAATTTGGCGGAACTTTATATTTTTAGGAATAAAATAACAATTAATAATATAATATTTGTTTTAAAAACTATTTATGTCAATTTTGACACTATTTGGTAATTGATTTTTGTGAAAATCATAACAGTATGATTAGTTCGAAAAAAGTTAATTAAATAAATAATATTATGTAATATTAAAATATAAAATAAATTTAATTCATAAAAAGTCTGAAATTACATTTATTTGGGTATTTATAATATCAATTATGTTAATATTTCATTAATAAGAAAATTTCTGCATCATCATTGTGTCATAAATAAATTAATTTATTTAATATCTAAAAATTATAAAAAAATACAATTATGTAGGAAATAATTTTATATTTATAATGAATATTTATAGTCGAAATTATCTTATTTATAACTCTATATTAAAAATGTTTTAGTTATTAATCATTGATTTTAACTATTTTAACTATTCTTTAAATAAATTAATAATAAATTTCCTAATCTAATCCAAGTGGACCTAAATGGTCATATTTTATTCCTAAGGTTGCTTTTCACCGAATTATACTTATTCAATAAAATTAGGACATGTTTTAGGGTAATAATAATATCATTTTTACCCTTAATTACATTATTTACTTTTAACCATGGTAAAAAAAGTTACTATTCACAGAAAATTATTTTCATCTCATTAAACCACATTTTACTCCTTGATATAAACTATGTCTCTCGGATTTTAGAAATTCCACTCACAGAAGCGGTAAAATTAAGTTTTATGTAAATTTGCAAATTCTCCTAGGAGGTGGGTAAAAGACGGTGAAAAGATCAATAAAATTTTTATATATCTAAAATTATAACAAAATGACTCCAATGATTTAATTTGAACTTATATAGGTATTATGTATCAATTTTGTACTAAAATAAATTTAAATAAAATAAATAATTATTTAAAAAAAGTCAGTTTTTAAATAGTAACCTAGTGTTTTCACAATTCATCAACAATTTAATGTTTTCAGAAACATAGAAAAATTTCACCCTAGGACAATTTCGATATTTTGATTCCAAAAAGAAGTCCATTTCAAAGGATAAAATTTATAAAATTTAAAAAATAGGGTATTAGTATTCATAATGGCTTGTTATAATAATATTTTAATTGCATGTCGTTGTTTAGTGAAACTCGGAATTGCGTACAACACAAGCTATCGAGGATGGCCACGATTGCATGTAAATAAAGCCAAGATAGTGTTGTGTGTAGTGAAAGATTTATTTAATGATGTATATAATATAAAAACAAAATTTTTCTTATAGAAATATTGGGTGTTACATTATTCCCGCCTTAAAATGAATTTCACCCTTGAAATTCGTCACTTTGTAAAACGAAGATGAGGGTACCTCTCCCTCTTCATATCCTCAAGCTCCCATGTAGCTTCTTCTAATTGGTTGTTCCTACATAAAACATTCACCAAGCAAGTGGTCATGTTCTATAGGACTTTTTCACTATGATCAAGAACCTCTATCGGTTATTCTTCATAAGGAAGATCTTGCTCCAGCGGTACAACATCGGAGCTGAGTACATGTGAAGGATCGGGTATGTACTTTCTCAGGAGAGATACATGGAACACGTCATGAACTTGAGATATATTCGGTGAAAGTGTCAGTCGGTAAGCTACCATCCAAACATGATCCAGTATTTCAAAATGACCGATATACCTAGGTTTCAGCTTTCCCTTCTTTCCAAATCTCATTACTCTCTTCCAAGGAGATATTTGTAAGAACACTTTATCACCCACTTAAAACTCTAGGTCTTTTCTTCGGTTGTCGGCATAACTTTTTTGTCGACTCTGAGCTTCTCTTATGTGTCTTTGAATAGATCTGACCTTTTCTTCCATCTCATCAACAAGATTAGGTCCTAATAGCATTCTTTCACCAACTTCATCCCTACAAGTTGGAGTCCTGCATTTTTTTCCATAGAGAGATTCATAATGAGCCATTTCAATACTGGAGTGAAAGCTATTATTATAAGAAAATTCCACCAAAGGTAGGTGTTGATCCCAACCACCTTTGAAATCCATAGAGCAAGCTCTTCACATATCTTCTAGAGTTTGAATTGTTCTCTCAGACTGACCATCTGTCTGAGGATGATAAGTAATGCTGAAACTCAACTCTGTATCCAGAGTATGCTGAAGAATTTGCCCAAATTTAGTGGAAAACCTCAGATCCTGATCATATATAATGGAAAGTGGTACTCCATGCAATCTTACCACTTCCTTTACATATATCCTGGAAAGTTGATCCAAAGAGAAATCCACTCTAATAGCAATGAAGTGTAGAGACTTTGTAAGACGATCAAATATGACCCAAATAGCATTATTGCTTTGGATATTTTAGGAAGTCTAGTGACAAAGTATATACTGATTTTTTCCCATTTCCATTCTGGTATGGGTAATGGTTGTAAAATCCCCTTATACTTCTTTCACTCACCTTTAACTTTCTGACAAACCAAGCATCAAGAGACATATTCCGCAACATCTCTTTTAATGCCATCCCACCAGAACTTTCTTTAATTATGGGATGGGAGGAACACAAACCTGATTCCATAACCTTGTTATCCTATAACAATCAAGGATGAATTCAGAAACATTCCTCCCCTTCTTTTGTAATTCCACATCTTCTCTCTGTACCTCTTTAATATTCACATGTATAGATGGTTGAACATTCATTTGAGAAAGATAAGATTTATCCTCTTCCATTATAATTCCAAGATCCATCCTCTGTAAATCCATAAATATTGGATCTTTTGTGATCCTCAGCATGGATAAGCTAGCATGGTCTTGTCGACTTAATGCATCTGCCACCTTGTTTTCTTCCCAGGGTGGTAATGAATTGAGAAGGCGTAATCCTAAATCATCTCAAACCATCTTCTTTGACTCATATTCAGCTCCTTTTTGTGAAAATATACTTTAAAATTTTATGATCAGTATAAATATCACACCTTTAACCATAAATATAATGCCTCTAAATATTAAATGCAATGATTACCACAGCTAACTCTAAATCACGAGTTGGGTAATTTTGCTCATGGAATTTCAACTATCATGAGGCATAAGCTATCATCATATAATTTTGCATAAGAACACACCACAACCCCTTCTTGGATGCATCACTGTAGATCACAAACCCCTATCCACTACAAGGAAGTGTGAGTACAGGTGCACTGGATAACCATCTTTTCAACTCCATGATATTCTCTTCACATTCCTCCATCCACATGAACTTAACTCCTTTTTGAGTCAACCTGGTGAGTGGATTAAATAATCGTGAAAAATATTTCACAAAATGTGAATAATATCTTGCCAAACCATGAAAAATTTGGATCTTAGTTACTGTTGTTGGTCTCGACCATCTTTCGATAACCCCTGTTTTTGCTGGATCCACAGATATCCCCTCTTTTGAGAATATGTGACCCAAAAATGAATCTTTTTAAATCCAAAATTCACACATGGTAAATTAGGAAAAAATATTATCCTTTCTTAGGGTATTCAATAAAATTCTTAAGTGATCTTCATGTTTTTCCATGCTTTTTGAATAGACAAGAATATCTACTATAAAGACTACCACAAAATGATCAAGATAGTCTCTAAAGACTATATTCATTAGATCCATGAAGATAGCAGGGGAATTAGTAAGGCCAAATGGCATCACTATAAATTCATAATGTCCATACCTTGTACAGAACACCATCTTGGGTATATCCTACCTTTTAACCCTTAATTGATGATACCCTGAATGAAGATCAATCTTGGAAAAGTTTTGAGCTCCATGTAGTAGGTCAAATAAGTCATCAATGCGTGGGAGATGATATTTGTTCTTGATAGTGATCTTGTTATGTTCTCAATAATCAATGCAAAGTCTCATTGATCCATCTTTCTTCTTAACAAAGAGAATAGGTGCTCCCCAAGGTGATGAACTAGGGAGTATGAATCCCTTATCAAAATTCACTTGGAGTTGCTTCTTCAATTCCTGCAACTCAATTGGGGCCATTCTATAAGGTGTCTTTGAAATAGGTAAAGCACCCGATACGAGTCCTATTGAAAACTAAACATCACGATTTGGTGGAAGGCCAAGCAATTCCTTCGGGAAGACATCATCAAACTCATGTACAATTGGCATATTCTTAATTGTGAGTTTCTCTAAAACCATTTGAGATAAATAACATTCATTTAGTGGAATCAACACCCATAAGATGGATGAAATTTCCACTGGACGGTTATATTCATCCTTGCATCGAAAAAGGATTATAGATTGATCTGGAATATGAAATGTGACTTCCCTTCTTTGGAAATTTATATGAGGTCCATATAAATAAAGACAATCCATGAAAAGAATCACATTAAATTCCACTATAGGAAGGATCACAAGTTTTGCAGGAAGCACTTTTCCTCAAACTTCAATCCGAGAAGAATTATAAACTTTTGATGCGACTGTTGTGACATTAGGGTTTGTCATAGCTAACTCAACAACTAATTGTTTAGGTAAAATGTCGATACCCTTAGAAAATTATTTAGAAATCAAAGAGTGGGTGGATCTAGAATCAAATTAAACATTTGCTACTTTAGAGTGGATGGTAAGTGTACCTTTCAACACATCGTTATTGTACTCCACATCACTGATAGAAATTTCCTGTGACTTTCCTTTGTCTTTAGCCTTAAGAGTTTGTTGACGTCGATCATCATAAACAACACTTGGATTAGGTCATTGATTAGCATAATGCCCCGTTTCTTTGAACTTGTAACATTGAAGTGTAGGAGGTGAACTCTATGTATCCTTTTATTTGTTCACATAACTGGACATCTTCTTCCCATCGTTGTGGCAGTCAAATGCCCGATGACCTTTTCCACTTTGGAAACATTTAATTGTCCATTTAAGACATCTCCCTACATGTTTCTTTCCACTCTTTGAGCGTAATGGAAAACTCATCTTCTTCTCAGTGTGCTCTTTATATTTTACTTTTAATTCCATCTTCCTCTACTTATCAATCCCATATGATGGATGGGTTACTCTAATCTCCATCTCAACCTTGAGAGCACATCGAACAATTTCCTCGTAGCTATTGAAGTCCCTTATGGCTAACGCCCTTCGAAGACTTAGTTTTAAGGCACTAAAGAATTGATCAATCTTACTCTCAGGTTGGATAATAATCCCAGAAGCATACCTTGCATGTCTTGTAAAATGTTCTTCATAGGTACCAACCGATTCATCATCCTTTTGCTTCAGTTCAATAAACTCCTTCTCCATCTTTATTTGAAGAATATGAGGGAAGTACTTATTGAAATAAATGTTCTTGAACTCATCCCATTCCATGGACTCAATTTTATCTCTTTGCGTAGTATTCTTGATAAGATTCCACCATTGATCAGCATCACCTTCAAAATGATAAGCTGCTAAGATGAATTTTTCATGTTCAGAACATTAATGAACTATAAATATCTTTTCAGTAGTACTGATCCATTGTTCAAAAACTAATGGATCATTAGACCCGCTAAATGAGGGTGGACGCTACCTCATGAAAGATTCAAGAGAATGTTGATTCTTGCTTTGATCGTTTGGAAGTCCTGCATGATTCATAGCTTGAGAATTTTGTGTGAGCATGGATACAATATTTTTCATTCTAGATCCAATATCGTTTGGTTGCATAGGGGGACAATCATTTCATTGCTTGTTGCATTCTGCAGTAACACAGTTCCTTCAGGTTCCATCCATTGACTAAAGTCAAGAAGAATAGTGTGAGCAACACTAATTATAAAAAAAAACCAAATAATCAAGAATAAAATTTCACACATAAGGTCTTATCATAGGTTTTTCATGGCCATTTCTAAAACACTAATATTGTGTTCTATTCTTAGACTAATCCTTCAGGTTCTTACTAAGGAATTCACGTCCTAGTTTCCAAAGGTTGACTATTCCTTTCATATGATACCAAATATAACGACCCATACATTTCATACATTGTTATTGCTTCAAATTTAAGCACACTTATTATAACATATAACAAAACCATTAAAGGACCGTATAGGTACAGTGTCTTTAAAAACTGGGAAACAAAAACAAATGGTCCATAATGCATCTACATTGTCTCCCATTTATTTCATCATATCTATAGTCCCTTTGGGCATATCCTACTTAATAACCTTATTCCAGACCTGGGGAGAGAAAACATACAAAAGGGTGAGCTCAAATTCTCAGTAAGGGTAAATAAAAGAAATATCAATCACATCATATTCAAAAGAACATAAAATTTTGGAAATCTTAACCTGCAAAAGAAATCATAATTTCATAACATGGGATAAATCATAGTAATGAAATTTTATCCCAATAATCATAACATAAAACATGACACTTTTTTCCATACACACATAATCATAAGGACTCATTTCTTAGTAGTCAAGACTCATTTCCAAGACTATTTTAGGGGACAATGTCCATTTTCGAATTGAGTTCACCCCTCATTTCAGTCCAGTATCACTGAAACAGCTTAACATGCCGTTCCAACCATGTCTATCTCATGAGATATATATATTTACCCAATGAATAGGAGGGATATATAGGTCCCACCCATGTCATAATGAAACCATTCTTATGTGTGCCACAAAATCATAAATCATACATCATAACATAACCCATGTAATAAAAAATGGTATTCTTAATCATCATGCCATCATAACACAATACATATAATATAAAAGGACATCATAAAAAAATTCCATCACAACATAATCAAAACAATGTAAAAAATAGGGATATAAATAAAATCCTATATTATCTTATATTGAAAATAATTTTGATAAAACACTTTAACTCCATTCTTGAGGAAAATATACTTTCTACTTCCAAAACATTTTACTTTCTTAACATGTCATTTAATTTTTAACTAAAATAAGTTGATTAAAAATAAACTTGAAAAATTGTAATGGAATATTCATGTAAATAATGTTCTAAAAATCCATTCATGCTGTATAAGTTAAAAAAACATTTTTCTCGAACTTTGGCCGGAAAAGTCAGAAAGTACCTCGTACGAAATACAACAAAATATTCAATTTATATCTTTTATTAAAAACTCACTAAAGGGTAAAATTGGATTTAAACAATTTTAAGAGGATATAAATAATATTACATATTGAGGAAACATGGATGCAGATGATAAATATCCCCCAATAAATTCTGAAGTATAAACAATCTCGGATAAATATTGAGATTGGGATATTTTCCCTTTCCTTAGGTCCGATTTTCTTCGTAAGTGTCTGAACCTCCTTCATCCATCCTGGATTTACCCGAGTCTCCACCTCCTAGTGAGGTCATGTCATCCACTTCCCCAATGCTCCTAGTGATACCCTATCTACACGTAAGCCCCAACATGTATTTAGGTTGTTTTCCGTTATGTACACCTTGAACCCATGATTCACCCTCTCGAACTACGTGGGTTTTGAACCTTATCTTCTATGTAGGGTATGTAGGAGGCCTCCACGAGGATCAATCCCATCCAATGGTAAGCCTTGCTTTCCCCTTTTTTGGGATCCAATCATCCTTAGATCCATCCACATTTGGTATCTTGGTCCACCCATTTAGTAAGCCTTTCAAGTGCTCCATCCTAGGGATGTACCCATATGATCCACTCACATTAGTGCTTCAATCGATCTGATTGGTCTCTGAAAGGTCATGTTAAACATGGGAATATGAGGAAAAAAATGGAGAAATTCTTATTGTATATAATTCCCCACATTCGACGTGGGATGCCTCGGGCTTCGGTGCCCTTGAGAATCCCTATCATAGGGAAGATAAATAAAGTTGTACTAGTGTTTCGTCTCACAAACATGCCAGCAATGCCCAATGTGACTACTCCCCTAACAGAATGTTGTGGCCTTGACTTAACCCCTTGTAATGTTTTGAAAAGCACAACACAATTAACCAACATCCACAATGATATGGCACCAAGAATAGTTTCACGAACAACGTCTTAATCTTTATGGGAGACCCGGACTAGGAGATGAGTTCCAAGGAGGAATCCACGAATGGTGGAACCGACATCCCATCATCTCATTTATATGAAAGAGAAAACATACTTGAATAAGCGATGAATGTTTCCCACCTTGGGAAAGTGGGAATACAGGGAAACAAATAGCCATCACATCCCCAAGAACGGATGCACACCCCAACGAAAGTGTCAGAAATAGAAATGGTGAAATTGATGTGAATCTTCTCCCAATACGGGGATTAGTAGAGCTTGAGACATCAGTAGATAAGAATGTCACTAGATACATCTATCCAGTTTCATATCCCACTAATAAAATAATGGTCCTGGTGTGAAACTCACTAAAGTTTGGGGCAGTTAATCATTGATGATTCTGGTCTGCAACGTTTTCAGTGTGGATATTTCTATAAATCCATGGAAGATGGAATGGAATTGGGGAACTGGGCATCGCTTTCTTATTTCTTGTACTGATGGCTAAATTTTCCTACTTTACAGAACACATGATCAAGATATATGAATCCGATCACCTTCCTCTCGCAGACGCATGGGCACGGGCAATGCCAATATGGTAATCTAGCATGGCTCAATCTCTTCTGTGAAAACTCCCATGGCCATGGCTACTAGGTTCCCACTCCCCCTCTCCCCCTCTGAATTTATTCACAGAAGGGTGATCAGTACTCTTGCCCATCGATACAAATAGGAGGGGGTTTCCTGACAAGGGACATGTCATAACACGACCTATAGGCTTTCATACCACGTCAATGTCGCCACCCCAAGGGCTGTGTAGGGAGTTGTTGCTCCAACTCTGACCTTCAACAGCTCTATAAACCTATCCCTGAAGCACTCTTATGATTCAATACCTTATGTGGATGAAGTAAGGGATGTCTGCTCCCACCCATCTAGGACATCATCAAGAGAGTCATCGAGGAGGGCTCCCACCCGACAACGTCAGCATCATTAGCCGGTCCCACATATCGAGGTGCAGTTGGTCCATACCCCCGGAACAACTGGCTCTAGTTAGGCTACCCTGATGTCAGCGTCAGGTGAAACCTCAGGAAGATTCTTTCTAGGGGCATCAGCTTCCATGGATCCTATATCCCGATCCACCATTAGTCTGTGCTATCGGCCCCAATTGTTGTCCCAATGTAGGGGCACTTCCCTATCCCAAAGCATAGTTGCTTCCATGCTCAGTCTAGAGTCAGGTACCTACCTCATCGTGAGTAGATTTAGTTGACCTCCCTAGTCATCGATGAAAGCAACAATTTTCATGGTCTAGTCCGTAATGATGACGTCCAGTACAGAGTTACTCCCTATACCATCATCATATAGTGTGAAGGTCCTCCCCACTCTTGTATCTAGCATGGAGGTTCTCCCCATGCCACCATCATCACCCCCAGCAGAGGCCATCCTGCCTCATTTGTACTTAGCATGGAGGTCCTACTTGTGCTTCTGGTCTCAGGTATGAAAATTTCTCTTTCCTACAAGATTATGAATTTTAGGGTTCTCATTGACCCATCATCTAATAGCATGGGGGTCCTCCCCATGTTCTCACCCATTCTAGTGGATGCCCTCCCCACTTCAGTGACAGTCATCACAAAGGCCTTTCCCATATCCAGTACGGTCAAGAAAAAGGCCCTCATTGTACTACGGCTACCATAACTGGTCAACAAGAAGTTCACCCTTTCTCTATAGATGACCACCATGGAGGTCCTCTCCATGTCCTTTCTAGCTCCAGTGGAGGCCCTCTCCACTACAACACCCTCAATCATAGAGGACCTCCTCATATCCCATTTAACATTTTTCAGGTGTTCCTCGCACCACATCTTGTCCAAGTGGAGGTCCTCCCTACTCTAGAACCTATACAATAAGAGGTCCTACCCATGAAAAAAATACGCTCTGTCCTAAAGAACCATCCCAGGGTATGTGGTAGGGTCATCGTCGCAAGAGTAATAATCCTGAGAAGCTTCAAATTGCAATCAAACCCATCCACGTTTTAGATTCTGAGGTGATTCGTGATTTAGTGATGGAACCCTCACCCTAATATTCTATGTCATTGGTAGGGGTGGGAAAAGGAATATTAGCCTCATCCATTTGGAAAGTGAGGTCTACTAGATCTCTTCATCCCTCTGAAGATACATATAGGAGGAGAAATATTTTTCGCCTTTAATAGGCATGGCCGTGCAATCCTCCCTGTCATCAACAAGACCATTCTCTATGTCAACCATAGATCACAAAGAGTTGTTATATGGACCAATATTGGATGACCAACAACATGAATCACCACCAATAAATGTTGTCCCTACATGGGAATTAGTGGTCATTAGTCCATCCTACAGGGATGTGATAGTGCAATCAACGCAATTTTCAGAAGATAGCCAGTGATATGATGGCTTTTCAGATCTTGTGTCATACTCTCTAACATCCAACATACTATCAAAATAGCAGCATCAGTGCCAATACCAGTCCCTAGACCACCCCCAGTTAATGAATGGGGCAACCAAGGGTCAGATCCAGAGTCTGAGCTGAGATGAATGTGGAACCTAATTATCATGGATCATCTCCCTAAGATGTTCTAGCCCATTGCAATTGTAGGTTTTAGTATCTCAAAATCTCTCACCCAGTAGGTGGTCATGTGCTTACCCCAAACGTAATGGGAAATGCAATTTTTTATTCTTCATTTTTGGGTAGCTTACCCTAAGATCCAGAAACACTTCAATGACATCAGTCAGGAATGCCCCATGGTCGACATGGCTACACTCCCAGTGGCTCAGCGCCCTGAGTCGCCTGGTCATCATCGGACCCTCTAGAAAAAATACATATAGAGCTTCACTGTGCTCCAAAAAGTTATCAAGGAGGATTCTCCACACATTCAGATCCATGGCTGGGGGCAGTATGTTTCCATTTATTTCAGCCATATTCAGTGCTAGCACGACTTACTAGGTGATATTGAGGGTATTCTTTTTGGAACATTCTCAATTAACATGGCCAACCTATTAGTGGAAGAACTCGGATAGGACTCTTTGAAGAGAACATACCCCCTGGGGTGGTGCCACACTGTTGGATACTTTGGATAGTTATACTCTCTAGAAAATAAATTTATTGGGCCTTCTGCACCTTCTGAGTAATTATCCTTTCGTTGGGACCCCAATAAGGGTAATGATCATGCTGGGACATTCAAAACCACCGGCCCATCTAGCACAGTGTAAACGATTGAAGACGACCCTGAAAAGGCTATGTTACATCAACATATCACAGAACTTAAAAAGATGGTTGATTAAATTCTCACCGAACATGTTGTGTAATGGAGACCATATTATGGTAATCCTCGACTAGGGAAACAGTGGTAGGTACAGGCTCCCCCCCCCCATGAGTTTCCTCCTAGTGACCTTGACTATCCTGCCCATATAGACTGAGTAGATGATGGATTTCATGGAAATATGGTGCGATATGCATCACTAAATCCACAAAATTTTCATGATAACCCTCCTTGAGATCAATATTAGGTTTCCCCATTTTCTCCACAGGTCATTACCCCAGTATTCCCTCATGTTATCCCACAAATAGCTCTATGAGCCGTTGGGCCTGCTTACCATCTTGAAAAACCTTCCAATGCACTAGTGGTCACAGATCCTTGTCAAGATATTAGTTCCTACCAAGAGGATTAAATAGACGCTCTCATCACGTGGCTCAAGCTGATTGGTGGAAATCTCACTTGGTGGTAAGTTGTATCTAGCATGGGTGGATGATATGCCAAACCCCCAAGGTTTCGGAAATACTATATTCTCCCCCTTTAATGGGATGGATAATCCACTGTAGCATCTAAACCACTTCATTTCATGGTGTGGACCCATGATGGGAACTCTAGCATAGCAGGAGGATGCCATTCCCTGGTGTTTAATGTATACAATGGAAGGTACCATATTTGTATGGTACAACTAGTTACCTATTGGGTTAGTATCTGGTTGGGAGGAACGTTGTTGGAAGTTTCTCTACTAGATCAGTTCCACCACCTAGAAGAAAAGAATTTCCGACATCTTCAAATGCAGTAAGAGTACTGATGAGAATGTCACAGACTTTGTTTCAAAGATGAAGGGCCTCAGATATTCCCTTGATATGCCACTAACCGAGGAGCAGTTGTGGAAGATGTGCATGGGGAATGTGTAGACCGAACAAGTCCCTTATCTCATCCCTTAGAACATCCCAAGTGGGTTTTCAGGACTTGTTTGATAAATCTAAATGTTTAGAAGAATCCTTGCAGCATTCCAAGCAGGTATGTTCATTTCATACTGTGGTTCCCGCAAGAAGTGCCACTAAGGTTGAGCCCTACACAGCAGCACAAATAGAGGCTCTCGGGCAGCTGGAATTATTACCGACAGAGCCACCTCCACAATTTTGTTGAGGACCACCACCTCAGGCATAACCTCTGACCCAGCAGCACCCACCTTAGAATCAGAAGGTGCCCCTGCGTAATGCGCCACCGCTACCTAGGCGAGATAACCAGGTTCCTCCTCCCCATCAAGCTTCGTCAACCCCTCATTAAAGTAAGGCGTCTAGAGCTCCCGTTCCATATTTTTGGAACTGGACCTACTCATTTAATGATGCTCAGGTTCCCAATTACTTCTGATGTTCCATGAACTAGGGAATCTGAAAATTTCTATAATGCAAGAGGCCTAAAGAGGTGAATCTCTCTAATTGCCCCAATTATTTCCCCTATCACTAGTTCCTTAGGAACACCCTCAAGTAGTGCTATGTGATTAAATACTAACTCCAAGAACAATTTGATAATAACAAATTTAGGTTGGGTCCAGTCCCACTATAGGTGGAATGTGTGTTTATAATGCTTGATGGTGATATCGAGGGAAAATGGCAGTATGTTTCTAACCACGGGTCTCAAAAATACGATGACTGGATGGCCTGCATGGTGGTCGCCCATTCCCATGGTATAATTTGTGAACATTTTTATTAACCCAATCCTTTAGAATACATTGTACTACCTTCACCTACTACCTCTACATCAACATCTCAATCATCATCTTCTCAAGGGAGAAAGCAATTGTGATGCAAGGGAAGACCAAGCCCTCTGGCTGTGCCAAATACATCTTGTACTCTTGGAGACTTCATTCCCCCAGAGACGGTTATTTCCCCCAAAATTTGTCCAACAATGAAATATTGTTCAAGTGATAACCAAGGGTATGATTCACACAATACTGTGGAGCTGGTAAACCCTGACATGGTTCCCGATGACGAATAGCGTCGAGTGGACCCTCCCAATGTCCCCAGTTGACACCAGCATCGAAAGAGACATGGGTATGTGAATCACCGGAGTTCATTGGTTTGGTCTTCCTGAAAAACCATGCATGCCACCAAGACCAGATAGTAAGCCCAGCACAGAGCTCAGCACGTGCATCCTTCTCATCTCATTTCATCATATTCGCCTCAACCACCGTTTGTACTACTTGATCCAAAAAGCCACCATGACCATGATATGATCAGCCACATTCTATTTTGGAGGGACCTCAGTCATCTATTTGTTAGTCAGTATCCACTATAAGTGGTTCGACTAGTGAGAAATGATATATTCCCAACACGAGCCAAAAATATGTCGGTTCAACCACCACCACCCATCATACCTTCTTTTATAGAGAGACCTCTTGTTAGTAGAAGTGTACACTTGGATGAGAAATATGATATCCTCAAGCATCTGTATTATATTTCTGTGAAGATATATATCATCAAGGCTCTCCACCTATTATTATATATGCATGAAGTTCTTGCAGAGGATTTAAGGAGCCCCCTTTAGTTTGAGACAGAGGTAGTGGTCGCAGAAGCCTTCCATGCTGAGACATCCAGGCATGCAGAGTGACAGGCCATCATTTATTTATCTATAGAAGGTGAAGGTTCTCTTATATAGGGGAACATCCACCCACTATACAACACTATTCATTTCAATGGCGTTGAGGTCCACCACTGTCTTGTCGACATGAGATCTGGGATCAACCTTATCCCAACCATTATACTCCAAAATATGGGACTTTTCGAGGCAAATCGGAGTCCCTCTGATCTGATGATTTATGGTTATGACACGATTGAGTAGACACTAGTTGGAAAAAATCTCTTAAAGTCCTAGTTTAGTGGCAAAGTTTCTAGCACTGAGTTTAGGGTTGTGTCATAAGAAACCTCTTACAACACATTGATCGGTAGACCATGGATGCATCTGCACGTTTTAGTCCCTTCCTCATATCACCAATGCCTCATGTAGTCCCATAATGGCTGAGTATGTGTACTCCATGGTGATGCATCTCACATCGCCTCTTGTGAAAACAACTACTTGGACTTGAACTATTACAAGAGTAAGGACAAAAAGATTTAGGCTTACGAGGTTGAATATGCTATGGCTGCATCCAAACCATGGAAATACCTGGATGTCACCTATGTTTTCTCGATTCATTGATTTCAGGCCACAACCATAGATTTAAGACAGTTCTTTGTTGTCTCTTGAACAAGGAGTATGTTCATTCCCAAGTTAATGTAATGCTATGAGATCACCTCTTATTCCTACACAAATTGGTCATAGGTAATCCTATAGCCCCTACTCCTATAAGGTATTGGGATATCCACCCCAATGAAAACAGTGATACGTTATACTATCCAGTTTTTCCAGGACAGGATAAAATAGATCAAGATGATTCAGCACTATTGGTTTAATGTTATCAATCATGGACCCTATGTTTGAAGGCTAGATGGGATCAGTTTTATGGCTTTAATCTCCATGGTTTTAGTAGTGTAGGAGTTACCTGGTGAGGTTTCCACTACCACTCAGGATGGCACCAGTGTCCCTCTAGGATCTGTCGACTCAGAGGAGTTTCTCCTGGCTGATGATCCTCTCATCATGGATGAAGAAGAGGATTTTGAAGATGTACCCCTCCTCATTTGAGGAATTTGTCTCAACTATAGTATATGAATTGGTATAGGTGATTATTGGTACCATGATAGATCTGAATCCAACAATGAACAACACTACTATACCTACAGAAGAGAAATGACGATACATGTATTTCTTGAAGAAACATCTTGATGTATTCACCTACAGTTATGATGAGATTCCAGGTCTAGATCCTTAGGTTGTCGTCCACTATCTCGGTCTCCTAGAAAATAATCATGGGTTCAAATAACCTCCCAGAAAGATATACCCTTCTCACAGTGCCATGGTCTAGGATGAGGTTGATAAGATCATCAAATCCAACTTCATCATGGAAGTATAGTATCCCTAATGGTTAACTAACATTATGACCTCCAGGAAGAATAATGGACATATCATAGTCTGCATCAACTTGCAGGATCTTAACCATCACTATTTGACAGATGATTTTCCCCTTCATGTGATAGAACTATTGATCAATGCCACTATAGGGTATCATGCTCTCTCCTTCATGGATCGGTATTCTGGATATAAAAAAATATGAATGGCCCCCAAGGATGAAGAGTCTACCACCTTAAGGTAACCATAAGGCACTTTCTGCTACCAAGCAATGTAGTTATGTATAAATAATGAATGTTCCACCTATCAACAGGCCATGCACAGTATATTAAAGACATTCCTTAGGACATTGGTGGAATATAATGTGGACAACCTAGTGGTTAAATCTCACCAATGTTAGTAAAATATCAAGGATCTTGAGAAAGTGTTAGGATTTCTCCATTCCCTCTATCTGAAGATGACCCCCTTAATGTTTTCCTTTGGGGTCACCTCTAGATATTTTCTTGGATGCATTGTCAAATATAGAGGAATTGTGATCAATATGAAAATGATCATGTCCATCAGTCAGATGTCTCCCTCAAGTAACATTTGGGAGTTTTGAGGCTTTCAAGGACACTTAGCCTACAAATGTCGATTCATCACAAATCTAACTGACAAGTGTAATGCCTTTTCCCAGCTCATGAAGAATGGTGTTGATTATCAGTGGGATGAGGAATGTCAGACTACATTTGTAGAAATCAAGAAGTACCTACTACAGCCTCTGGTTCTGATGCCGCCTATTTTTGGAATGTCATTGGTCCTCTATGTGACCACTTTGGAATAGTCACTCAACACGTTTCTCACCCAGAAGAATAATGAGGGAACAAAGAATAGTTTATACTATCTCAGTCGCATGTTCCCCGATATAGTAACTAGATATTCCTCTATTAAGAAGATCTTCCTCCCACTAGTCTTCACATTGTAGAAATTGATACATTACTTGTAGCACCATGAGATACAGCTGGTGTCCTAAGTGGATTCACTAAAGTACATTCTGAACCGCCCCATGTTGATAGGCCATCTAACTCGGTGTGAAATGATCCTTTAATAGTTTGACATCATGTTTTTCCCCTAGAAGGATATCAAGGTACATGAATTGGTAGACATTATTTTCTCCCATACACCCTCCCATAGAGTAGTCTTTAGATCTTAACTTTCTAGATGAGGCAATCCTATTAGTGGATTAATAATTTCCATGTTGTGAAATGCACTATGATGGTGCTTACCAAAGACCTACTAGGAAAATAATAAATGATCCTAGACTCAATACAGTGGGCTTGTGTATCATCTCTATCACATCTACACATGTTGTCTTGCCCTATTCATTCTTTTTGTTAGAAGGTTGTACCAACATTGAGGTCGAGTATCGGGTTCTCATCACTAGAATTGAGTTGGCCCTCAAGATTAATGTTCCCCCCGCCCTCCATTTTAAAGGGGAATCCAAACTGGTCATCAAGAAGATCAACTGTGACTACTTTGTCATAAATCCAGAGCATATACCGCTATTAGAGCGTACTCACTAGCTGATGACCCATTTCCCTTCCTGTCTAGAAGATACTCAGGTCCCTCGATCATTGAATGGTCGAGCCGATACCCTGGCCATATTTTCCTCATATCTTGAAGTGCTTAACTATGATGATTTGATTATCCATGTGGTGCATCAAAGATTCATCACTCCCGTCACTCTGGACGATGATGACAGCCCACATGTAAGCCACCTTATCACTGGTTCCTCCACATCGAGACCTCTAGGTCTCCCTTCTATATTATTTTAAGGGACCCCTAATTGGACGACTCCCTTTATCGAATATCTCTAGTATAGTAATCTCCTGATAGACTGAGATGAACATGAGTGATTCTGTCGGTGCACAATGAAATCCATCATTCATAGTGGTCCTAAACTTGAGAATATCCTATACAAACATGGGTTTGATGGGATTATTCATCATTGCATTCAAGTAGGTGAGATTTCTTAGGTCACGCAGGATGTTTATGTCAGTTCCTTCTGGGCTCATCAGGAAGGGCCAAAAGATTCTCATCAGATCTGAAGATTAGTATACTGTTGGCCCACTATGATCTGTGACTATATTGTGTTGGCCAATAGGTTCCTTGCAATCCAGATCCATGTTAATTTTGTGCATCGGCCTCCAGATCCTCTCCATACTACTAAGTACTCTTGGACCTTTACGATCTAGGGACTGGATGTCATTGGACCATATCCACTGGAAACAGGTCTCCAGTGCAGGTTTTTCCTGACCACTATGAATTTATTTTCCTAGTTGGTAAATGAAGTTCCACTCATGGAAGTTAAGGCCCATTCCATCATCAGCTTTGTGAGATCCAATATCATCCACCGATTCAGAGTCCCTCATGCCATCCTCACTAATAATGAAACCAACTTTCATGTAGTCGAGTTGAAGAAAATGTAGGCCAAGTACAACATCCATTCTAATAATACCTCTCTCTATCATGCACAAGAAAATGGGAAGATCAAGATGTTCAACAAAATCATCTCTAAAATTTTGTAGAAGATGCTTGGTCAGAACAAGATGTTTTGGTTGAAAAAACTCCCTAACGCTCTCTAGACTTACTGGATGATGACTCGTAATTCCACCCAAGTGACACCGTATTCCATGGTCTATGGAATAGAGGTATTACTGCCATCATGATTCAGCTACACTCACTATGTACCACCATCTACGATCATTAGGGACCAGAAAAAGTATCTTAAATCTACCTGGATGAACTAGAAACACTTGATGGGAATAGACTTCATGCCTTGAACAATCTAGAGAGTCATAAGAACAAATTATACATGGATTTCTATAAGAATTCTTGCCTCCAATATTTCTTACAAGGTGATGTCATGTTGGATCTAAGAACACCAATGATACCTGACCGGAATGCATAAAAGCTGGAGCCCAAATGGAGGGACCTTATGTCATTCACAAGGTTTACCCCAATAGTGCATACTCTCTGGTCACTATAGATGGTGAGCATATTTCTCCTCCCACCAACACCCAATTACACAAGCAGTACTTCAAATGAGGAAACCGTCATCCCACATGAAGTTAAATAGTATTTCCATCCTGGAAGACGTTAAAATGCTCATCACCGTCCTGCAAAATGTTAAACATTCTATCCTCATCCTATAAGTAATTAAACTTGCCATCCTTATCCAGAAAGAGTTTAAACTGCCTTTCCTCTCCCCTCATGACATTAGATTGTATTATCGCCCTGCAAGATGTTAAACAACCTATCCCCATCATGGTGAATGTTAAATTTTCTTCCTCATCCTTAAATACATTAAAATATAATTGGTCAGATCTCTATAACCCTAAAATAAGATACCTTTCAACCCACATAATGATAAACTACGTTGGTGAATACACCTCATGGTTTGAGCTCTACAACCCTAAACTAGGATCCCTTTGTCCCACATGACGCTAAACTACGAATGATGGATACCCTTTTTTGGTCCAAGATATATGACTTTAATATAATATCTTCTTACGTCCTTTTCACATGACATTCAACTACATTGAATTTCTAGAAAAACATATGGATTGATTCTAATCCTTATAAGATATGTAGGAATGCCATAACCATTCATATGTGGTCTCTCCCCAAGCCCCTCAACCTTTCATTCCTCTTGGCACAAGTTATCACATTAGATTGTGTGGTGTGGTGCAGACTCTATGTCCTCATTCATTTTGGGCTATTTTTTCTAGGCCACACCCCCCCCTTGAGACAACCATCCTTCATCCATTATTCTTACCAAATGACGTTAAACTATAGGACATCTTTGAGAACTACATTTGGCTTGATTCCATATCTCTATGGGATACGTAGGAATGACCGAACATTTCATCTTTGTGACTAGCCTAACAAAATGCTTTTCCCCCTCAGGTTTAGTTCTATTTGATAGATTTAATATGGTGTGGTATGTGGAATTATTTGGTCCCCATTCATGCCGTGTTTTCAATTGCCACATCATATGCACCTCCTTCCACAAAATCCTTCATCCATGGTCCTTACCACATGACGTTAAACTACATGTCATTTTTATGAACTACGTATGGATTGATTTCCATCCTCATGGGATGCATAATAATTCCCAAACATTTTGTTTTAGGGTTCATCTATTCTTTCTCTCGGCCACTTGTCCTGAGTTATCTCCTAGAATTATGAATGGTGTAGTGTATGTGGGCTTATGTCCTTATTCACATCAAGTTATTTGGCTACTCCATACACATTCCTCTATGAGATACCTCTTTTATTGCATCCTTACCTCATGAAGTTAAATTGCACAGCAATTACAGAACTACATGTGGCTTGATTCCCATCCACATGGGATACGTAGAAATTCCCATACATTTCTTCTTCAGGTCCAGCCCTGGTTTTTAGAAACCTTATCTTATGTTCTACCAAGGGTGTGTGGTGTGGTGTGGACTTATGTCCTCATTCATGTCGGGTTTGCAATAACCATGTCTTGAATCTCTCTCTCGAGAGCTCTCTATTCCCCTTTCCTCTACTCATCTCCTCAAGTCATCTGATGTCAATTGGGCCCCTCGACCCTTTTTATAGATTCACCAATGTTCTCAGATTCATTTTGGTTTAGGACATAGAGTGTTGGATTCTACATGGACATGATTTCATCTATTTCTATGCTTCATGTATCCCTTTATTTTGGTTCCCATCATCTTTCACATCCCAAAAGACCCCAGACGGTATTAATACTCGGCCTTATGGATCACCTACCACTTTGGGACAATGTCCCAGAGGATTTTGAATGACGATTTGACACAATATTATATTTTGTATTCGTTCAACAATCAACCATCATTTGTTTTTCCCATTTCAAGTTACACGATGTGGATTCTATTTTTCGAACATGGTAAGTAGTTATCCTCCATCATTGTGATCCCCCATTGAACCATAAATATTGGTCACGTGATTCACATCCCATTTCACTTCATCAAATCTAGGTGGAATTTTGACACCCTTGGTTGTATCTGTTTGTTTTCATTTGAACATTAAGAGGACAAATCAGTAGTGTGGTGTTCTCCTTGAATCCACACCATTTCCCTTTACTTTGTATTCCATATTTTGAAAAGTTATTCTCCACCATTATTTCTCACATCGAATGCCACCCACGTGGGATTAGGGACTTGGTCAAGGATTATGCCCACTTTGAGTAATATCACTTCTTTCTGACCGAGCTCTATGAACTTAAACTATAACACCCATTATCCATACCCTGAAATGTTAAACTGCACAGATTTTTAGAACTACAAATGGTTTGATACCCATCTTTATGGGATACATAGGAATGCCCAGACATGTTTTCTTCAGGTATTGCTGAAGCTCCACTAATTATCTCTTTTCCCCATCCTTTTGGCCATGATTTCTAGGGTATTGCATGGTGTGGCATTTTTTTGACTTATGTCCTCATTCACGTTGGGTCTATAATATACTCACCACATACACCCCTTATGGGATAGTCCCTCCCATATCTATCCTTACCACATGATGTTAAACTAAATGGAATTTTTATAACTACATACTTCTTGATTACCATCCCCATGGGATACGTAGGAATTCCTAGAAATTTCAGCTTCGGGTCTAGCCCCATGTCCTTTGATCTTTTCTAGCCCCTTGTCCTGAGGTCCCCTCCCCCTGGGATTTTTCCCAGTGTGGTGCAGACTGATGTCCCCATTCATATTGGGTATAATTTATCATGTCATGAATATTACCTTTATAACCTCGTTCTTCTGTATGCGTCCAAACCATATTATCTTAAACTCTATTGTATCATCCCAGATGACTTTAAACTATTTTGTATTTGTCGCATTACATTAAAGTGTATGGGTTGTTCTTTCCATATGACCTCAAACTGTGACAATGTCGTCTTGGCCACATGATGAAAAATGGCATCACATGGTGGTGTTCTCACTTGAGGGGACATCTTGTATGGAATTGGTCATCCACTATGTCATTTTCCAAGTCCTTCATATGGACTTATTCTAACAACGATGCCCGGATTATCCATACTGGGTTTGTTTCTCCTAAAAAAGACACACCCACACTATAGAACATAAAAGATCCATCAAATGCACCACTTCCTTCAGTGCATGGACTAGAACTGCAAGACAATATCACCTTCAGCATTGGCACCCTACCATGCCATTTTCAGAACTACATCTAGCTTGATTCCCATCCTCAAGGGATATGTAGGAACGACTGGACATTTCATATATGGGTCCAACCCTAGGATCATCAACCAATTTTCCCCTTTCTCATCTGTACTTCTCACCCTACTTAGAGTGTTGGATTTTTCATGGACATGCTTTAATCTGTTTCAGTGATTCATTTATCCTTTTATTTGGGTTTCCATCATCATTCACATCTGAAAGAACCCCCAGACTGGATGGATGCTTGGCCTTATGGATCACCTACCACTTTGACCCGAAGTCCCCAAGAATTTTGAACAATGTTATGAGACAGGTTCTTCATTTCAAATACAGTCATCAGTCAAAACTTATGTGTTGTTACCATTTTAGGTCACATGGTGTGGATGATGTGTTTTGAACCTGGTAAAAAATTATCCTCCATTGTTATGCCAACCCCAATTAATCCCTAAATATTGGTTGCATGATTCACATCCCGTTACACTCCATCATGTTGAAGTGGAATTTCAACATCCCTGGTGTCATCCCTCTCATGCACTAGTGTACATGGGAAAGATCATTTTGGTTGCTCTAAGGATCCGATTCTCCATTCAAGACCCCTAACTTGTTTAAAAAATTCTGGGTGGTCATCAAGACCCCAATTTTATGAAAATTTAGCCGACGCTCTCATACACAAAGTAAATAATTATGTATTATTTTATTGTTTCACACACTGGGTATGCCCCATGTGAGCTTAATTATTGATTGATAATTACTTCACAATTATGGTTGAAATGCACTAAAATTAGTAATCAAGAAAATAACAAGTCTATGCACGCAGTTTGGAATAGGAATGAAAAAAGAGAGATTGGTTTATGAGTTCATCCAGAACATGGCCCTTATGGATCGACCCCTTTGAGGGATTATTCTAGTTCCACCACCTTATATCATGTAGCATCCAAGGATGATTTCATATCCTTTAGGTTCCTCTCTTCTTCAGTATATACAAAGCATAACTCATTACCTTTTTCTTGCATTTGTGCGTACTCAGCTTGGACCTCAATCATTTGACAACATTCCAAAATGTCTTACTCCTAGGCATCCACTATTTGGACCTTCAACTATTCAATGTGCTCAGAATGGCTCACAATAAATGTAGCTTTTTCATTTTTCTACTCTTCAAGGTGTAATAATTCTTTCTTAGATTTAAGGAACTTCTTGGTATTCTCTAATTCCTTCTATCCCCGGGAAATATTGGAGTGTTGACTAATCCCCAATATTTTCTCAAACATATAATCTTGAATCATTATATGAAGACGATGAGCATCCACCCCTCTAGCATAGAGAAAGTATAGCCATGTGTGAATTGACCCCATCAGGATCATCCATTCTACCAGTGACTAACTGAGAATGTGTTTGATGCAAATCCATGCCTTGTGTCATGTCATATGACTCTCCCCAAACGCGTCAGGATCAGGTTCATCCATCTCCTATGAATTGGAAATACTATACCTAGAAAAAATAGTTAGGTGTTCAATGGTAGGTTCTCCTTCTAGCACTCTTTCCTCTTCAATGACCTCACCCCCGCCAGCTTGGAACTCAACCCTAGCAGTAGCATCACCCATGATTGCAGCTTATTGCTCACTGGGTTCTATAGAGGGACTAGCTTCAATAGTTGTCTCTACAAGAGCCAGTGCAATCACTGGTAGGGCTCCCTATGGTGTTTCAAACTCGACAGTTTTCCAGGCCTCTAGCCTCATGATCACTACAATGGGAACCAATATCTTTGTCTATCAAGTCCACCAATAAAAAATATGATCCTACAAAGGAAGAAACATACAAGAGCCAAGAGAAGCGGTGTCCAGTACTTGAATCACAGTTGGAGCTACCATCATAGGAGATCCCTCAACACATGTTAATTAAATAATTGGTGTTGAATACTTATGGACAGCCAGAATAGAATCAGACATTGAGGTCACCATTACATCCCTTCCTTCTGGTCCATCGCTGCCCACTTCAATTGTGGATGGTCCTTTGACCTCTTCAACAATGGTCGGTTCCCTTCCCTACTCGGTCCCAAATGAAGACTCATAATTATGATCTCATAAATATATGGGTACATCTTCATCCCTTGTAGGGAAGGATTCCTGACTATCTTCATAAATGTATTCCTGAATAGGGCAGAGTTTGGTCAGTGAATTTGAATTATGAAAAGAGAAAGTCAAGTAGATGTAATAGTTGAGACTCACCACATGTTGTTTGGACAATTCTGCATCAGAGCCTATGATCTCACCACTATCACATGGGATTCATTGTAAGAAAGATATTTCTTGAGGTATTTCACCTCCAGGACCTTCACACCCAACCTCCTCTTCTCTCTATTCCTATTCTCTTTATTCTATATCTTCCTCTTCTTCCTTCTCCTCCTCTTCCTCCCCTTATTCTTGTTCTTCCTTGTCACCATCATCCTTGGACAGTAGATTTCAGAGTCATGCTCCTAGAAAATCATCACTTTCAATAGAAGATGTCATTCTTCAAATAACCCTCATTAGAATGCATACATATCCATTGCTATCAGGTATGCATGTCGGTGATGAAATTTTACCCTCTTCGCAACCTGAATGAAGCATATGTCTAGTAAGTCAAGCCTAGTGAGAACTAGTCTCCACCATAGCTCTTCAGTGGATGTAGACTGTTGTAGTATCCTCTTGGAACACCATAGAGATGGTAAAATGGCATTAGTGGTCAGCTTTAGGAGATGCCTTAGTTGCTTCCCAGGGAGTTCCCTGGCTGGACCATGAGGCATCCCATGAGACCACCCATTTTTGAAGGTGGAGGCACATTCTCACCTCACGACACTCCTACTAATGAAGTTCCAATCCACACCATTCTTGTTGCATGTCTAATTCCTTGTCACGCCTCCCTAGCAGTACCTTGTCTGCTTCCCCGCTGCACTGACTCCATGTTGTATGCCTTGATTTTTTGAATGTTTTTCTACAGAATCATCGTTGGATACATTTTTATCAAATGGTCGGCATACTCCATTGATAGGCCAACATTGGGATTGGTAGGGGGATGGGCGATTACTTCCCCAAAACTAGCAATCATGAAAATGATCCATAGTTGGTGAAGAATGTAATGATTTCTATCTTCCCGAACCTCTCTATATATTTTCTTTGGCATCTACTATATGCACCTGAATTTCATTGAAAACCTTGTTAGCAAAGATGGTTTGCAGAAGATATTTCCATTAATCCAGGATACCAGCACACTGTCACTAATTCTTTACAAGTACTCCCTCTACTCTAATGGTCCTCTCCCATCATCTTCCATCTGGTCAGCTACGGTCTGAAATAGATGGAAGTTGATGTCATCATGGTTTCCAGTCTTGAGTTTGATTCCTTTCTCTTTAAGCGACAATGGGTGAATTCCAGCAATACTTAGGTGGTATGTTCATAGACTAACACCTATAAGGTGGATGGAATTCAAGAAGTCATACCCACTGCAATGAGCTATAACACAGCAATGAAGAATCTGGAATGGTTCTCATATTCTCCCGGGCATTCTCCCTCTAGAAATGCATCACAGAATATTGTACAACCAAGCCAATATGGGAAACCCCAGATTAACCTTATTCATGGCCTCTATGATTTCATCCCTCTCTAGCATTCCTTGGAAAACCCCCATCCTCATATCCCTCACTGGTAGTAGCCATTCGCTCAGAAATGCTACGAGAAACCCAACATATTGTACATTGGAGTATCGAATTTCATTTAGACCAAAGCCCCGTGATCGGTAGTCACCTTATTCCAGGACTATCCAGTATAATCCTTCCTTCCCCTCTATGATGTGTTCAGAATATACTTCCCTTTTCCTGAAATTTTCACCACCTTATCATGTGTTAGAAACAGATTGAACCATCTCAAATAGGATATATCCTTTGGGATTTACTTTATTTGTTGCTTCTCTTTAGACAACTCCAATAGATACAATGTCAGAATATGGGTGTGCGTCCATTCCCCCTAAATGTTTTCTGTTTAAAAGAACTCATCATATTGGTAAAGTTTCAGGGGAATTACCCCAATGCAATGAATGTACCAAAAAACGGATGCCTACCTCACTACGTTGGAGGTGGAAGGTATTCATATTGGGATACCACATAATAAAAAATTCTAGTACCAGGTCTTGCTGACGTTAGAAGTAAAACTGAGATGTCCACACAGCTTCAAAAAGCGTGATAGACTGCAGCTCTGCCCCAAACTCCTCACATGTTTGGATTAACCAATACACCCATTCCCATTAACTCATGAAATCTCCCCCAGGCCAGACGTCCCATTCATGCCATCCTTTGGTCTCATTAGTAATGCTGCTTCTGAAGGTGCTTGCATTCTGAGCTGGAGATTTCCTCAGGAGCTGAATCACTCCCTACAATAGTTTTGGTCTTTGGATTCAGGATGTAAATTTCCATGTTCTGTATTTCCATAGAGGGGTGACCATTGCTCATAATGTTTAACTATTGAAGGTTATCCTCTCTTGTTACCCTTGACCGTGTCATATCAGTCTGATAATCTGGAATCAACACCTCTTCAAAAATACCAATGTTATATATCAATAGATTGTCTCTCAGAATGAATTCTTTTTAATATTGCCTCAGCATACCAAAAAGCATATGATTATCAAACATGACTCTTATTGCATGAATAATATGGGGTTTTTGATCATCTGGGTCCTCCTTACAGCAGTGGTAGCTTCTCTCTCAGTGTCTGTTGGTTGAGCACCCATTTATGTCAGGCCCTTAATTCAAGAAGGGACTTGCGTGCAAGAATAGAGTTTTGGTGTGCAAGAAAATATGTTTCCTGTAATAAAAGATATGGTCACACAAAAATACCGCTATGTTGGGTGAGTGAAAGAATTGAAAGGGGCAAAAAAGAGTACACAACTGCTTGAAAAACTCAAACCAAATGCAAGAAATTTCATGCAGAAATGAAGATCTTTCACGAATGAGAGAAAATTTCTTGGCATATGGAAAAGTCAAAGTGGGACCCCCTCCCCTGGCATATTTATAGGGGCAGACCGGGCCTTTCACATATGTGAAAGTTGTTTGCGTGCTGAATGGTCAGTTTTGCGCACACCTACCATCAAGTGATCTTCTTTTCAGCGTGTCCCTTATAATCTGACCTTTGGGTCCCCCTTTAGCTCTGATTTGGAGGGGGGTTTATTGGAACCACATTTTGGATAAGGCCATGAATGAAAATTGTTGAGAAAACTATAGGCATATTTTGAATCAGCAGACAATCCTATGATGCCCAAGTTAGGTGCGTGCCTGATTTAAGATCCGTGCGCAAGAGTGAAAATTGTGCACAAGATCTTCTGCACATAATGCAATGTCAAATGGATTATTCTGTGTCAATATTACAAAACATATCCAAGAAAGCGGTGTGAATGAATATTGTCTTGAGTGCAAGATTGAAACCTATGTAAAAGATCTTTCATGCCCAATGTGACGTCAAAATGAAACTTTCATGCAGATCTTCTTGTGCTTCATCACCAAATTTTCTGGCTATAAATAGAAACTAAGACTCAAAATTTGGGAAAAGGTCGTAGAAAATTAAATGTTTCTCTTCTGTGTGAATGAAAAAACAACCATGACCACATGAAAGGCATGGACTCAAGGTACTAGATCTTGCGCAATAGGCTTCCCAAGGGTCCTCCTTAGGGTAGGCCCACTAGAGCTTGATTCTCGCCTATTTCCTTTTACTCGAAGTCATTTGCATGAAAAATATTCCCCTTTAATGAATGTTTTCCCTTATGTTGTGCCCATATTGTGTGTAGGTTCTCCCCTTGTGCACAACCACTTTTTTTGCCTGCAACCTCCCAATATTACATGCAACCCATCATCTTGTGTGCACCCCTTCAATCTTGTGTGTTCCCCTCCTTGTGCACTCCATGTGTCATCCTTACCATAAGTCACTATGTACGATACCCTCTAACAAAAGACACCCTTATATTGCGCATACATCTCCTATATAGTCCTCCATGTTCATATGATGTGATTTCAAGGTCCATTGGGTGGTGCTTCATGTTGTGTTTCTTTGCCTCATTTTTTTTTGCATATTTGTGCTAACAACTATTGATTATTTTCATATCCACACTAATGTGAACCCTTTAATGGATCACTCCAAAAACTCATCTCTGTTTTAAATTGTTGGTGCCTTCCCTTCAATAAGGGTTAAAGTGCACCGATTATGTAAGTCATAGGGGTGAGGAGTGAATCCTCACCATCTAAGATGGAAGATGTTAAACTGCCAAGAACTTGTATCCTCAACACAAGATGATAAACTGTGATGGACACATGTGTGGTAGGTCCATGATTATCAGACAGGGTATGGGCACATGCTACCTCCCACTCTCTCTTTCCCTATGAGCCTTTCCGCCATGCGCACCATGGGAAGTCTCCATGTAAGCCCTGAAACCCTTTAATGAGATGATTTATGTACGATTAACATATCCAGCTCATACACCTTCACACCCTCCATTCTCATTAGGCTGCTAACTAAGAATAAGCCCCTATTTCCTCTCTGGGCTACCAACCATGTGTAACCCTACCCCACTTATCACTGACACACCTTCACGATGCATTCAACAATTTTACTACTACATCTGTTTTCTCACACCAATAATGAATTATGTGGTCTTAGAGTATTCATAGACCATGACATACTATATATACTCCTAACCATGTGTAAGCCCCATGCCTCATTCCAATCCCAAACTACATGGACTTTGATCATTACCTTTTATGTAGGGCACATCAGAAGCCTCTCTGATGTTTAAGCCCCATTATTCCCCATATCCCATTGGTCTCAACAAATTAATGTCAGATCGCCTTCATCCCACATGATGTTAAACAATCTTCCACCTCCATCCCACATGAGGTTAAAATGCATGCATTCGAACTACGGTGGTTTTGATCTCTGTCTTCTAGACAGGGTACATAGGAAGCCTCCCTAAGGTTCAACCCCAAACACTAGTAATCTTTGGTATTCCCCTTTTTGGGACCCACATCCTTGGACTTCCATTTAGTGGTGTCAGAACGGTTCTTCAGATGTTAAACATGCATAATACCTACACTCAATCCATACTCATCAAACCAAGAGTTCCCCTCTTGTGATGGGCTGCTAACCATGCATAATCCCCATCATGCCTTTAGGTTATTTTACTTTTTCAAAACCCCAATTCTATGCCCCTTATTAAACTACATGGACATTAATTCCACACCAGAAGGATACATAGGAATCCTACCTAATATTAAGTCACATCACCCATGTCCCATCTAGTTATTTCCCTTGATCCTTTTGTGTTCCGGGAAGGTCATGCCTTAACACGGGGGTTCTAATCTCTTCGGGTACCATCCATGCATCCATTATCACGAGCTACATCCTTATGAGATTGATCACTCCATTGAACTATGCGGACATTGATTCCCATCAACTGGGGTACATAGGATGCCTCCCTGAGGTTCAATCCCAACACTACAATCACCTTAACATCAGTTAAATCCCATTCATATCATCTATGTCATAAAATCATTCATCATCCATCATGATTTTTTTCTGGGCATCCACATCCCAGTGAGATCATTTCATCCACTTCCTCACTGCTCCTAGAAGTACCTAGTCTGCTAAGCATGCATAAGCCCCATCATGACTTTGGGTTGTTTTCCATTGTTTACACCTTGATCCAATGATTCACCCTCTCAAACTACATGGGTTTTGATCCCTCTCATCTATATAGGCTACATAGGAGACCTACATGATGTTCAATCCCATCCAATGGTTAACATTGGTGTCCCCTTTATAGGGACCCAATCATCCTTAGATCCATCCTCATCGGGCGTCTTGGTCCACCCATCTAGTATGCCTCCAAGGTGCTCCCTCCTAGGGATGTACCCATATGATTCACTCCAATCAGTGTTATGATTAGTCTGATCCATCTCCTCTTGATGTTAAACTCATGTACTACCCCATGTTAACATAGGAATTCAAAGAAAACCGTAGAGAAATGACTATGGCATAAAATTCCCCACACTCAATGTGGGATGCCTCAGGCTTCGGCACCCTTGAGAATATCTATCATAAAGAGAATAAATCCATGTGCACTAGTGTTTCAACTCTCAATGTGACTACTCCCCTGACTTAATGTTGTTTCCCTTACTTGACCACATGGAATTTCCTTATATAAGAAGCGTAATTTACCAAAGTGCACTAGGATATGGCATCAATAAGAGTTTCATGAACAAAATCACAATCTTTAAGGGAGTCCCAGACTAGGTGACGAGTTCTAAGGAGTAATCCATGGAAGGAGGAACCATCATCCCATCATTCCATTTCAATCAAGGAAAAACATCCTTGAATAAGGGAAATTTTTTTCTTTCCTTTGAAATGTAGGAATGTGGGGTAACAAATAGAAAGTGTGTCCCCACAAATGGATACATGCCTCAAAGAAAGCATAATAAACAAAGGAATTACAGTATTAAGTATAAAATCATCTTGGTAAGAAGATTAAGGCACTTCACTAAGACTAAGGAAGAAAGTATCTTAACCAATATTTCATTGATCACTTAAAGAAGTGTGGTATAAAATCCCATCTCACTCCTCCTTATACACCACATAGGAATGGTGTTAGTGAAAAGTACAATGAGACCATTCATGATATGTTCAAATCAATTATGAGTCTATAAACTCTACCATTATCATATTGGTGATACACATTACATAAAATGGTATATACCATAAATCGAGTATCAAATAATGTTTTTATGGGATTATATATGATTTTTGGTATGGAAAGAACCCCAATATGTTACACATTAATGTATGGGGATGTGAGGATTTTTTCAAGACTATATCTAGTGAAAAATTAGCATCCTAAATCATGAAGTGCATCTTTATAAATTATCCCAAAGAAACCAAAATATTTTACATATATAACTCTTTACTTAAAAATTTACTTGTTGAATGGAAAGACACATTTCTATAATTGGAAAAAAATTTCAATAGAAATAGTGGTTGAAATATTGACATTGATGAAGTTAATGCTCTTGATGTACTAGAGTTTTCAAGATAAAAATTTACACAAGAGGTGGTGGAAGATAAAGATGTTCTTGAGACACTTTTACTGTTTAGGCATAATTTAGAGGTTAGGGAAACATAGTGTTGTGGTTTTCTGGTCACTGAGTCAGGTTACACATTAATACTTGAAGATGATGAACCTATAATCATCAAGGAAGTAGTAGAAGGAATTTATTCTACTAAATAGAAGGATTATGTGCATTATACGATGGATTCCATGTATCAAGATCGTGTTTGGATCTTTATAGACCCTCAAACTGATGTAAAACCCATTGGGTGAAAATGGGTATTCAAGAAAAATATGGACATGGATGGTAATGTTAATACATATATGAAAAGATTGGTAGTGCAGGTATTTAGACAATGTCAAATCATGGACTAGGATAAAACCCTTTCCCCTGTTTTAGTGAAAAAATTCATCATAATATTACTTTCAATACCATCACTCATGGAGAGTGATATATGAAAAATGGATGTTAAAACATATTTTATAATTGGGTAGTTGGTTGAAGATGCCAATATGACTTGAATTTTTTTTTTATATCAATGGGTTCTAATAATGTATTGAATCTATTGAGATCCATTTATGGGTTAAAGTACACACTATGGTCATTGAATGTTCATTTTGATGTATCAATAAGAGAATTTGGTTTTGTCAAAAATGAAAGTGAGACTTGTTACTATAATAAGGATTATTATAATGTCATAATTTATTAGTATTATATGATGATGAAATGATAATTATGTGAAATGATGTGCAAGTCTTATAGTCAGTTAGGACATGGTTAAATGGATGCGTCTACATGAAAGACTTTAGTGAAGCAACCTACATTCTAGGGATCCAGATCTATCGAGATAGATCTTAGATGATTCTTGGGCTTATTCAAATTACACAAATTGACAAGGTACTTTAAAGGAGTAGTATGGAATTATCCATGAGAGGGTTGTTTATCAATTCACATGGTATCATTCTATCCAAGAAAATGTGTCCAAAAACATAGGGGGATATTGAAAGAATAAGTAGAATCCCTTATTCCTCAATAGTGTGATCTATAATGTGTTCCTTGATATGTAATATGTGTGATGTTCCTCTTTCTTTATTAATGGTTGGACGATATCAAACTAATACTATAAATATTCACTAGGAAGTTATAAAAACAATTTGGAAGTACTTGAGGCATACAAAGGATATGTTCCTATGTGTATGGAGAAGATGAGGAACTAGTAGTGAGAGGATACACTGATACTATTTTGAAGACATATCATTATGATATGAAATCATAGTTAGGCTATATAATTTTCTTCAATGGTGGTAAAGTGAGCTATATAAGCTTGAATAAACCCAGGGTCACTGATTATACAGTAGAATCCAAGTATATGTGGATTTTGATGTAGCTATGGAGGTAGTATGGCTATGAATGTTTTTCTCATACCATGGTATTGTTCCTAGCAGTGCGGACCCTATTCCAGTTTATTGTGATAATACTACAGTAGTTGTACATTCAAAGTAGACCAAGTCATACTATAGGATAAAAAATATACTTATGAATATTCATATATTTGGTAATTTTACTCAGATAGATGAAGGAGCATTTAATAGAGTAGCCACAGAAGACAACAGGTAAGACCAACTATCTAAATACATATCTCAGCATAAGAATGATTCTCATGTGAAATATAGTAGATTGATAATTGTTAGTAGTTGGATCTAGTGAAAGTGGGAGAGTTTAAATTTGGTAACCTAGACTGGAAATGGGATATACTTTGATTACCACTACTTGTATACAGTTTGATATACACCCACATGTGTTTATCTTACCAATATAGAGTCTATAATTCTATGTACACTATATTTATACTAATTTCCTTGGAATACGTTTCATATCAATGGGTTATAGAAGTTCTCAGGCTATAATGGGAACCTTGAGATACTATTATAGTAATATTGAAATAATATCATATCGTCTGGATACATCATACTGAAAGGAAACTAATGATGTGATAATATCAGGTTTTAGGGGATCCTAATCATTGAGACTTATGCTCATGAATTTCACACTTGGTTATCTCTAGTAGTTTTTATCCTAAGGAAAGACCCTCCAATAGTAACACCACATGTTTGGAGTGTCATTGGTTGTTCTTATGTACATACATGTGTATTGGTCTCTAGAATTGAAATTATTTTCAATGTGTTCCATTTGATTGAATACATTAATGCATGGTAAATACCTTTACAATGAAGTCCTTGTGAGGTAGATTGAGTTCAATGGATCATTGGTTGTATGACATTGGTTGAATGTTCATGATATGATTTTTCTCTTCTAATTGGAGGAAGTGATATCACATGAAAGGTTGATCAGGATGGTAGTACTTTCATGAATTTATTTCCATGGTAGTCGATGGAAATTTCACCCAGATAGATCAACAAATAATAATTTTGGAATAGATCATGACAAATGTTTGCATCCTACATTATGTGATATTTCATGAAAGAGATATTATATTACAAAATATGTGTTCATAGGTTGGATTTTTTTTTCTATGAATTTTAATCATCTCATTAGGGGTCTTGATGAGTTGCTAGATTTCACTATTGGTCTATGAATATTACTTGAGGATATAAAGATAAGGGCCTATAGGGTCACACACAATAGTGTATTCGAGACACTAGTCTGTTATGGTGAATATGAATATAGGACATGGTGGGTCCCACCATGAGGTTGAATGTTGTTCAAGTTTTATCAATCACTGATAAATAAATAAATTCAACATTATTAAATTAAGGAATAATTTGGTAGAATTTATTTATTAAATAGATTTATAATTGTTCATGTAAATACAAGGATTAATATTATATAAAATAATTTTATTTTAATATTCTCGACACATTTAATATTATCCAGAGTTAGGAGTTGATTTAATGACTTGAGTTTATCATGTAATATATTTAATATATAATGTATATTTTTGATAAAATATAAACAATATTTATTATTTAGTTAGTTTGTAATAATTAATGATTTATATCACTTATCTGGTGGATGTTTAATTCCTGGGGGATAGGGAAACCTAATCGGGTATTCTGAACATCCAATATATGAGTGGAAAGAAGCTCATTTAAACACAATATTCATTGGTCAGAATTGGGATCTTCTCTCCCCTCTTGACTCCAAATGAATGATTCATTCAATCCGAGTGAATGATCCATGTTTTCCTTCATGAATCGAAGGTAGAGGATCATGGTGATCAACATGGCATCAAATATATTTTCATAGATTTTCTATGGAATACTGGTATATTCATGAAGGGTGTGTGTATGATTGAGAATGATTCAATATCAGATCCTTCAATAAATTATCTTCGATGACTTGAAATAGGAGTTCACACTTCAAATCAAACCTAGTTTCACATTCCATTTATTTTTGTGCTTCGATTAAACAATATGAGATTCTCGGGCAATACCGAGGCTCAGATCATTGGAGAAGATGATGTTTTGGTTGCTCTGATGTTGGAAAATTATAAATCCCTAGCCCACCAACTACCACTCAGTGCCTTGGTACCAACATGCTAAACATACATACATCTACATATAATGTGAAAATTACAACTAAATCCCCTGATCAAACGTTTAGTGTCCTTGGGATATATGCTCCTAATACATTATCAAAAAATAATATACCATTAAGTTTAATCAAAAAAAATTATAAAAGACACTTATATACCAATTATAATCTCTTTAACACCTAGGATCATTAATGGGAATATACTAATGGTGGGGTGATCAAAAAATCCCAATAAGGTGAAACATAAAAGGAAACATGATGATCATAATCAATTGGATTATCGATTGATCATTGAGTATAACTTGAAATCATAAAATAAGATAAGAATAAAGGTATAAATAATATAGTGGAATCCCCCATTATGGGATTCAAAAACATTCCCTCCCAAAATTGACATGAGCTCATCATCGTTGGTAAAATGATGCCCAGTAATAGCATGAGGATCACACATGAAAAAAATTATGAAAAAAATTAAAACAAGAAATATTTATTTTTATATGAAGTTGGGTTTGATGTCTACTCACCATCATCCATCTCTTCTTGAATAATTCGAAGCTAAGTTCATATAGATCATCCACATGTGCTTCAAATATCTATAAAAGAACCAATTGTTAAAATTTGGGTGCTAGTATGGAATTACAATGATGTCGTCAACACTTCGACAATCTGCACATCACCTTGCTTGTGATGCCTGAGAGATGTCTCAATTAGATCTCCTGGACCTAAAAACTCTCTCTCTATAATATTAGAGAGAGGTGAATAGAGAGAAATAGAGAATATGAAGATTGTATGGGAAATATCTCTCCACCTCTATTTATAGAGTTTTATAAGATTATCCGATATTTCCTCCGCAACCCCCAAATTATTAACACTCTGTAAACGACTTATTATGAATAGTATACCATGTCATAAATATTATTATCAAATTTCTGTATTAAATATATTACATGATAATAATTTATACATTAACTTGACTCGTCATTCTAAAAAATACTAAATTAGTGTTAAATATTTTTAAACTAATATTCGTTCAATCAAAATTTTCATGTATTTACATTAAAACATGTAAATAAATTTAATAAAAAAATTCTATTTGAACAATTCTGAAAATGAATAATATTAATTTATTTATTAATTTGTTGATCGTATTTTCTTATACAAAACTGAAACCCCAATGGTGGGTCCCATTATATCCTATATACATATTCAACTGAATATTATAGATTCTTGAATACTCTATTTTGAGTATCCATCTATGCCCTTATCTTGATAGCAATGAATACTATTCCCAGACTAAGAGTGGGATCTAGAAAACCATCATGGACCCAAAAGAGATAAGGAATGATGCAGCAGAGACATCCAACCTATGAACACGCCATGCGTAATATAATTTTTTTTTCCTTTTTATCTCATAAAGAAGGATGCACACCTATGTCATCACCCTTTTATTTCCTTATTATTTGTTGATGTAACTAGATGTATTTACCCTTTACTTTTATTGACATGGTCCAATAAAGGTACTACCATCCTAGTTAACATGGCCTAAGATATATTACATCCTTATCCTTTAAGGGACAAATACTTTCTTTACCATTCAACCAATTTCATACCACCAATGATTCACCCAACACAAGCTACCTTACCATAATTTCATTATCATATTTGTTTCATTTATCAAAGCACATCATCAAATGGAACACATTAAAAATGATAATAAGTCAAGAGACCATTACACATGGTCATAAATAAGAGCATCCAATGACACCCAAAACATGTGGTGTTTCTATTGGAACGTCTATCCTCATGATCTCCCTACCGGAGATCACCATGTGAAAAATTCATGAGAAGACTTCTCAATGCTTATGAGACCCCAACACCTGATATTCAAACATATACTATGTCTAATTATTAAGATTTATCTAGACCAAATGAACTCTATTTAAGATTAATGACAGAGTATCTGAGGGTTATCATTATAGCCTAGTATCTGTTATAAAATTTTGGTATGAAAATTAATAGATGGAAATTACCTTTGTAACAGTGGATATAGAAATGTATACACTATAATGGTAATAATACATCATGTTTATCTAGTTCTATACATGATATGGTAATCAAAAGTACCATATATTGGGTTCTAGGGAACACAAAATTATAACACTCCCACTTTCACAAGATAAAAATTGAAAAGCAAACTTTTTAGCTCTCATATTATTACAATCATATTTTTGATTAGTTATGACTTTAGTTGTTGGGTCCCCATTGATTCCCCAACATTAATATTTTGTTATATGAGACCTTACCTCATTAAGTAAAACTTCTCAATGGATGGTATCCTTGAGTCTATTCCATTTTTTCACTTGAAATCTTAGCTGGATAGTAGAACATAATTTACATTATGAAATTTTTTACTTACTAGGTGTTATTCCAAGAACTAGAAAAAATCATTGCATTTAACTCATTATTAGCTACCTCAGAAGCCACAACATACTTTGTATTTATAGTTATGTCTACTACTAGATTATATAATCTTTTCTCACTTAATGCCTTATCTCAACTACAATATTTGATAACATGGATCTATGGAAAAATAGTTTGTATCCCATAAATACTAGTATCATTTCTTCTCTACATCCCAGGTACATATATTTTGTTCTTAATAAAGTATAATTAGATAGTTCTAACTATTTCACTTGTAGTTATCAGTGATATAACTGATATTTACCTATTAGTAATTTTATTATGGAAATATCAATTATTGTTCATATCATGGAAATTGTGATTAATTGCTTAAGAGAATGGATTTTAACTCACCACATTAATATCCTCCTGTGTCTTGGACAGTCAACCTGAAACGATTTATTCCATGTGACATTGGTAACAATTACTCTCTTGAATTGTTCCATATTATATTTTTCAATACCATGTCACAATATGTACAATTAAACAGTTCAAAGAAACTATTTAATCTAACTCAATAGATCCTGTCCCTTAGAACTTAAGTTTCTACATTAAGTCAATGATCAAGGAATTAATTTAATCTTATTCTTAACTGACTGTAAGACCGATATCCATTTTGTATATGATTCCAAACATATTTTACATAGAAAACAATGGCACTCCCACTAACCATTGGTAGACACATGGAAAACATTCAATCCAACTGAATATTCTATGATCTTATTGCTTACTTCAATAAAAAACTAGATTTTAGTAACTTGATACCATTATTAGCATTCTTTGACGTAACCATCCCATTCTGGTGGTTTCTTATAAACACCTTCCACAATTGATGATTATGACATCTAATTATCAATAATATGATAATAGAAAGCAACTATGAGAAGTAAAATTTTTATGGATTTAGGAATAACGACATGGACTAACCAATCGAGCCTTATTGGTACTACGCTTGTACCATCCATGTATCTTTTAACTTGAATACCCACCATATTATATGGAATAATAATCCCCTTTTAAATATGATGCACGGAATTAATTATTTAATTTTAATTGATCATTATAGTCTTAGCAAATTTCCATATATTTCTTACTTGTATGAATTATTATTCATACCAAATAATGTATCAGTGGCCATGGTGAATTCCAAACCATCAATATGGTTTTAAAATTCCTATGTTGAATGTCTCTCTAGAAAATTCATGTTACACATGCACTTTTTTAAGTAGTTCCTATGCCAACTACAAATTAAACTCAAGTCAATATTTCTCCCACTATCTCAGGTAGAGATGTGCACCCTTTTGTAGAATTTTAGTTTATCTCTTCACTACAACTATTCTATCATAGGTATTTATGTATTTTCCTAAATAACTATTGGGATAATAACAATATATGGACAATTTGTTTATATTGATGAAAGTTAGTTTACTTCTAGAAAAAGTCTTTTCATCTAAACACATATTCTTATGAAATTATGGATTTTCATCATACAAAGACTCATATGAAATCCATTTTTCACTATAATTGGCATATAATTATGGGATATCATTGTTATTTTAAAATCACTTAATGAAATATAGTGGATGTTTTTGCAGGTTACAACATTGATACTACTTAAATCATAACTTTGATGTATAAAATGTGCGTTTAGGAATTTCTCCACACTACATTTTTTTAATCAATGTTAAAATATGATACTTCATTAATTCTCCTCCTTATTAACATAAATTCCATGATGTAGATAAGGTAATGTGTGTTTAGGACTTAGTCCACGCTACGTTATCATGATAGATGTTTTCTTGGTCAAGATATTCTTCGGCATGCCTGCCCGAATAAACTTACATATTTTGACCATGCATATACTTCACATTACCATTTCTTAATTAATTAAAGGAATATTATGAAGTATATATACCTATAGCTTACTCTTGTAATAGTTAATACTCTCTATATGAACTAATTCAAAATGATTTGTGATATCCTTTATCTCTAAAGGTTTGTTTGTCCGAACTAAATACGCCAATAATACCAAGAGGTGTTTAGATTTACAGAGCCTGAATATCAAATTTGGTATATTCGTGACATCCACATTATTGTTTCTTGAAAAATAATTTTCTTTCAAAAAGTAGGTATTTTTTTAATTTTATATTCATCATGTATTTCCTATGATTCTTGAATTACTAAACTATTGATTATGAGATACCAAAATCCAAATTCATTCAGAAACCCAGAATAATGTCTCATTGTGTCCACAAGATTCATGAGATAAATGTTTTGGTAATACTCAATAATAGTTTCACAAGAATCATTCACTTTGAAATATTGAAGTCGTGTACTTCTCAACACTGACTTAGGAATCACCCCTTATCAGCCACTTGGTGGACAAACCATAATTATAGTAATGTTTCTATATTCAATTGGTTTTCATATTCTAATACATATATGTGAATGAAATATTTTATTTAATACACTATAATTAATATTGATACATTACTTTTAGATTGATGAATATAACGAAAGAAAAGTTATAGCTTGCTCGTTTTATTCAGTTTATTACCTTTAAAATTCCATTGTATCATTTCATGATATGAAAACAAATAATCTCTTGTTGATTAACACTTTTTTGATAGATTTTGTGAATGTGCATTCTTAATTACTTTCCATTAGTCTTTTTTCCTTGACTTTCATTTTGTTCATCATAATAATTAAATATTAAACATTCTTTTATAATATTATTTACCTGGATAACCTTACCTTAAATGGTATTGAATCATTTAGTCAATACTATTCATTTTTTTACCTAAAACAATATTGAAGTAAATTAGCATAGGATTGGGATGATATGAAAGATCATGATCTGCTTTCAAATTTTTACATAGACAGTGTAATCATCTCACTCTAGTATTGCTTCAATTTTTCCTTGAAATCTACTCAGATATGAGACTAAATGTTATATCCTTGATGTCCAATGCAGTGTCTGAAACTAGTTTAATATGTTTTATTATTTCATAATGACATAAATGTCAGATGAACTATAAAAAAGTCACATTTAAGTAGTTTTTACACCCACACTTCTTGATGTAGGTTAACAGGTATGGGGAATAGTAGCACCTTGAATATCCAATATCATAATAGTTTTTGAAAGCGCCTATACTACTATTGGATACTCATTAGAATGTGGAAATTTAAATTTTTATTTATTTATCATATTATTTATTATGGTATAACATTCCATTTTATAAGAAAAATATAGCATATTAGTATTGGATTATCGATTTATATATTTTGATTAATTAATTAGATCATTAAATGTATCCCACTATTTTATCAAATTCTATGAACGTAATCAATATAATATACTACATGAGTATTCTAGTGGAAAGTATCCCTGAACCTCCCATCATGGTATAAAATTTATGGCTACACCACTACTCAGAGGGTTTTAGGTAGGCATTTGGCTAACCAACCACATTAACTCCTGATTCTTTGATCTGTTCAGTGAAGTCCCAGTTTCAAAAATTTTAACTTAATTTACTCAATTCTTACCACTAAAATGATATCAAGCTATCTATAGCTAATACTCAGTACCACTTTAGTTATGTTGACCCACCACTCTCATACTATCTCCCCAGTAGTAAACGGAACAATCATTTATGGCATGAAGAGTCCCCCAAATTCCTAGTTTTGTTCAAATTTTAATGGTGCAAAGCGGTAATGAATTTATATTCCTTTGAGGGGTTCATTACTTTCTATAGTACAAAACAAATATTTTTCTATTTTATAATAATGTACTATGTGATTTCAGTCACAACTAAAAATGTAGAAAATGGAAAAAGTATTCATCATGATACGTGTTCATTTTAAGTGTTCATGTTTGTTTATTATTCTATGTGATCAGGCATACACTATATATTCAAAAAACCATTAAAAAAATAAAATCACAACATGATCATGATAAGATAATAATGTTTAATCCATTTAGAGAATATTTGATCAACCTAGAATCTAGGTATAATACCGTGAGTCACATCACTTATGACTCAATTTGTTGCACCTGCCCATCCAATGCCTCAAACTAATGTATGGTGTGTTGCCATAGCTCGAGCCATAGTGTGACAATGCATATCTTCATCATTATATAACAATACCATATTACAAGCAAGGGTATATGGGGAGTTAAAATACAACTCTGAAATGGACATGCATGCCCATATAAATTTAATGAGATAGACAATTTGATAATTACCATTTATTTAAACTACTTGTTACAAATAACCATTGCAATTAATAAATAAAATAAATAAATAAACATGCACCAGACTTTCATTGGTCGGTCCGGGACTCATGAGGAGTCTAATATGCATTAATCCAGGGTATTGAAAATTAAATGTATAAATAAAATTAAACATGCATTGAATATTTTCTAATGGCATATAATTGAATTTAAATTTACATTTTATTTGATTCAATTAATTTTTTCGTTAAGTCCTATTAACTAATTTAATTTTAAAACCATAAAGTAAATTATATATAATTAATTTAGTTTGTGATAACAAAAATTAATTTATCTCGCATTATTAAATTAACTTTTGATCAAATTATTATTATTGAATTAATTTAATTTACTATTGAAATTAAATGAATATATTTTTTTATATTAAAAAATGTGTCTCGAAAACCCATTTCAAGTGAGGTCCAGTGGGGCATCAGTATCCCATTTAAATTCATAATGGTGAGGGAAAATATCATTGAGGATGACATGTAGGTGTGAAGGGCCACTCATACTGGCCCTCTTTTTTTCATTCTTTTTTTTTGACTTTGATGAAACATGGTTAACATAATTTCCCACAGCCATCCAAAATGTTTTTTCCCAGAGTTGTTTTTTACAAAAAAACCAAAGAGACTAATCATTTTGGTTTTTGAATAAAATAAACAGATAAAACATAAAAACATAAAATGAAAAATTGGTGGCTGATAATCACTCTCACGGTGACCGAAATGATACTATTCCAACTATTAGTCTATCTACTGGAATACAGAGTCCCAATAAAATGAAAAAGCTAATAGATTGAGGTTAAAATTTTACTTATATAAATATATATATGTTCTTTGATATTTTATACTCAAAAAATAATTTCAATTCATATTTAATTTTTTTGATGGCCACAGACCAGCCATTAGGAACCGGATTGAAAATCTATCTACGATGTTTGGACTGGAATGATGATCTTCATTAAATTTAATAAAAAAATTAATTTTTCATGACATAAATACTTCACACGTAAATATGATACCAATTGAATGAGTCATCCACTTAGTGAAAGCTCAAAATGGTTTTTTTTAAAATTCTCTGATAGATAGTCATCATGAGCTCATCGTCATCAGGGAAACGATACCAAGTATTATCTTAAGGATCACACATGAAAGAAATTGAGCATAGAAATTGAAACAAAAAATACCTGGTTAGAACCAATGTTTTGTTCAACGTCTACTCATTGTCGATGATCACTACTTGATTAATTCTAAGACAAATTTCTCTAGATCATCCACAAATTCTCTAAAAATCTATGAAAGTGTCGATCATCAAAATCAATGTGCTAGCACGTAATTATGATGACACCTTCAATGCCCTGGTGATCACCACAACACCTTGCTTCCGATGAGTGTGAGCTGGCTTGATCCAAGCTCATAGATCCTGATCTCATCTCTATCGAATGCTTGAGAGAGATGTAGAGAGAGAGAGAGAGGCTAGGAATAGTGTATGGAAATCCCTCACCTCTTCTATTTATAGAGTGTTAAGAGATTATCTAGTATTTCCTTATTGGCCACAAATAATTAATACTCTATAAATGACATATTATGACTAATTTAACGAGTTGTAAATATTATTATCACGTTCATGTATTAATTATATTTCATGATAATAATTGAGCCATTAACTCGACTCATCATTCCCCCAGATATTAATTAAACCTTGAATATTTTTAAAATATTATTCATTCAACTAATAATTTCATGTATTTACATTGAAACATATAAACACAGTTAAATAATTAATTCACTGTCAATTTTTAATAACTTGAGCAATATGAATTTATTTAATTGATTGGTGATCATATTTTATTGGGAAAAATTGAATCCCCAATGGTGGGGCCCAACATGTCCTATATTTCCATTCAACTGAATATAGATAATTCTTGAATATGCAATTGTGTGTGACCCTCTACGACATTTTATCAACTATAGTGAATACTATTCACAAACCAACAAGAGGGTTTTGCAACACATCATGGACCTTAAAGGGACATGTAAAGTAATATTAGTGACAACCAATCTACAAACACACACTATGTAATATAATCTCTTTGTCTTTTATGTCTCTTAAAGCTGGACCAACACACATGTCCTCACCCTTTTCTTGCTTTATTATTTATTGATATAGCTGGATGGATTTACCCTATTCTTATATTGACATAGTTTAATGAAAGTATTACCATCTTGATAAACATGGCCCGAAATATATTACTTCCTTAATAGAGAAGCGATAAATACTTTATTGACCATTCAACAAATTTCATACGACGAATGACACAACCAACACAAGATACCCCACCATGATATCATTATCAGGTTTTTTTCTTACATCAAAGTAAATGATTAATTGAAAAATATAGGAAATGATCTCAAGTCATGATATCATTACGCATGTTCATAGATATGAGAATCTAATGACACCCAAAACATGTGTAATTCCTATTAGAGGTTATGTCCTCATGATCTCACTATTGGAGATCATCATTTCTGAACTTCTTATGAATATGTCTCAATTATTATGACCCCCATAACCTAATAGTAATAAATATACAATGTCTAATCAGTAAGATGTATCTATACCAAAAGACACTTGTTTAAGATTAAGGTCATAGTATCTCAAGGTTCTCGTTATAGACTATAACCTCTTATAACCTTTATACATTCCAATTAATCTATGGTCATTACCATTGAAATATTGTTTAATGAAAAGTGCATAATATAATGGAAAGAATACATCAAGTATATCTAGTTGTATACATGATATGGTAATCATTAGTATTGTATAGTTGGGTCTCAAGCACTCACTATTACACCAATGAAAATCAAAAAACATATGAACAAGGAACAATTATGTGAAATATCTAGAGATCATCAAGCAAGGAATATGGACAAGATATTGAAGAATCATGAATCATAATAATGAATGCATTGGAAATGAATTTCTAGTAATTTGGGATAAAAATAAAACAACTCATCATAAACATTACTAAAGTTTACCTATAATGATATCATAAACATTGCTTCTTATTTCCCCACCAATACACTATTAATATAATCTTATGAGATATAAGCTTCACCAAATTCAATGAAGAGATATATAATTTCAGGCCCACTTGTAACATCATAACATGTACATGCATATGAGTTCCTGAAGGAGGGTTTTTTCATGAAACATGATTCAATAAATTTAATATTTACCAATTCATGAAATATAAGGCACAACCTATGGTTAACCTCCTTTAGAAGTCACTTTCAAAAATTATTTCTCTATTTTTACAATACTTATCTAAAATATACTGACCTTTAATAACAAGTGGGTTTATTTAATGATTTTGACAAAAATATAATTGAATTCATGAAAAATTGAATTAAGATAGTAAGAATAAATATTATATGTCCTTCTATGTTCAATATGATTTTAATTGTTGTTCTTCAAATGAATTTAATATCATTATAAAACTCTATGTAGATATCTATACCTATAACACCGCAACATCTTATTCAAATGGTGATTATGAAAAAATGAAGCCTTTGTATATAACATAATCAATTCCTTATAAATACTGATTCCATAATATATAATTTGAATGAATTAACTATTAAAGGTAAGGGAAATAAGTGAATGAGGAAGAAGAAAACATTAAAATGGATTGAATTGAGACTGCTATTTCTATCATTTTAACAATAATTAAATTCTTAGAATTAAATAATGAGAGAACCATTAAGAGTAAGAACTCAAAGTATCACTACTGCCTACCTTGGAACAAAAATATGGTCTGTTATCCATCATCATCAATGCAAGAATTTTTTATTAATCAGAGATAGTAGGAAATAAACAATGTTAATGATTCCATAAGTAGTGGAGGCCTAGGGAATATTCCCATACCAAGTCAACACACTTAGGTGGGATTGATCTTAGATTATAATAAATAATAAGTGGGTTACTCTGATTTCCCTTTGAGTAAAGGCAGTCTATAGCATAATTAGATTCTCTTTATGTGTGGATCAGAATTTCTTTAACAATGTGGTACTTACATATTCGAATGAGATAAATAATGTACTGGGGGTTCGGAAAATCTTTACAGAGTGTAAAATAACTGCTGAGTCTATTTAAATTTTTCCAATGGTATTATTAGTTGAAATATAGATCCCTATACCACTAATAAAATCATTATCCTTTCAATAATATAGTCACCTAGGCCATATAAGATGTTGAATGAAATGACCCCAAAACCATTGGAGTCATAGAAAACAACTTTATAACAAACCAGGCTTAACATACATGGATATTACATAATTTTAGATGAATATTTAGTACATTAAATTAAATAAATGTCTGGGGACCATAATAGTTTAGTGCCATTGTAAATTTGGAAAACAAAATCTTTTATCCCAGTGAAAGATCTTAAAAATCTCCCATAAATATCTCTACCATTTATTACATCTACCTAAAACCATTCTTCATAACCTGTGGAAAAGAAATATAAAAGGGGTGAGCTCAGATTCCCAGTAAGAGTAAACAAGAGAGACATGTAAGAATAAACATGAACATATATTTATGATAATATGATCATTACATCAGGATATCATACAATACAAATCAAAGATCATAAAACATGAGGTTTGGGATAAATACAGGTTGTTCATAAGATATGAATCATAAATAAATAAACATCATGATCCATGAAAATAAAATAGAGGAATAAGAAACAGTATTTGTGGAATGATAATAGAAATTTTAATAATAAGGATACCTACCAAGACCTTTATAACATGTTAGGCATGGGCTACGACCCCTGTACCTTTTGCAGGATTCAGCTAACAATACATGTACCCTATTACATTAGGGATTGGGCTACAACCTATGTACCATCTTCTTTTTGGGCATGGGATATAATCTGTGTACCCTCTTTCTTTTTGTATTCGGCTATAACCAATGTACCGTCATGTTTTCAAGCTTGGGATAAAACCTTTGTACCCTATTTATTCTAGGATTGGGATAAAACCCATGTACCTTCTTGTTTTCAGGATTGAGTGACCTCCCATGTACTGAATAATCATATATATTACTTAACATTACCCAATGCATTAGAGGGAGATATAGGTCCCACCCATCACATAAAAAAATCATTAATACATGTGATATAAAATAACAAAACATTCATCATATCGTAAACCATAGAAAATGATAGGTTTTATAGATATCAAAACATAACCCATGAAATTAAATGGGAATAATTAACATTTCATCACATCATAACCTATGAAAAGTGATAGGTTTCTTAATCACTTCTTGAAAGCATAACCTGTGAAAAGAAGCGTGTTTATAAAGCACATAACCCATGTAAGTGAAATGGGTTTCTTAATCATCATTCCATCTAAACATAAACCAATAAATAAAGAATATGAATGAATCCTTTGGATAATTTCTTATAAGGGAATAAGTAACATCTACAAACATAATCATATATAGAAAATAACTTGGAAGGATATTTTGAAAAAATTCTAGTGGGTAAATACCCATTATTCTTTGAAAAAGGCTCTATAAAACATAAAAAATTTAAAACCATTTCCATTAATAATTATAAAATAATCTTGAAATCCTTTTGTAAAAAATTTCCATCAAAATATATTTTGAAAAATATTATTAAAAAATAAACTTTTAAACATGAAATTAATTTTTCAAATAATTGATGGCTGGTAAATTTGTACACATCATATGAGGTAAAAAATAACATTCCTTTTCATGGTAATAATGATAGAAAAATGCCTCAATCATAAGGAAAAAATAATATTCCTTTTAAAAAATTTGTAAAAGAAGAAATGTTGAAAATATTTCTTTTAAATATTTTAGGATAATAGAAGAATATTCTTGGAGGCCTTTTTAGAAAACATAGATTTCTGACCTAAGAGAGGGTAAATTCAGGCTTTCTTAAAAATACATTCTTTATTATATTATGTACCAAAGAGTATAAATATCAATAAAATACTTGAATATATACTGAATAACCAAAGGATAATAAATTTCATGAATTTTCTTGATATATGGATCATAATATTTCATCAAAGGAAACATAAACATAAACAATCTTGAAAAGCGATGGAACTTTCTCAATACACTCTTATAACTTGGTAACATGGGATCATGCTCTACATGTAAGAAAATAAAATTTAAAGAAGATTAAAATATCAAGTAAATAATAAATTTAATTATTTAACATGTAAAAAAGAAGTATATACAACTCAAAAAATAATTTAGGTTCATAAAAAACATGAGTCTCAAAGAAGGAAAATTGAGACAAAACTATTATTCCGATATGGTAATTTTTGAAACTTTAACCCCATGAAATAAATATCATAAGATGTATATGTAAATGCCAATAAATTTAAGTATAATAATAATTTAATACATCCATTTGCAGTATAGACACCACACCAAAGGAATTGATATTGAATAAATCGTGTATCTAATAGTAAAATAAAAATTGAAATGAAATTTCCATTCCTTATGTCTTCAATCTCATCATACTCATTCGAAACTCATGTATAATAAATTTAAATTTATTATAAATATTTTAAAGAACAGTATTATTATATCTAATACCATTAATGGAATGATCACGACTTTATATTACCCTCTTCTTAGCAATTTCATGTTTAGGTTATGCTTCAGGTAATAATTGCTTTATTTTTTTGCAGGTGTCTTAATTTGTTATATTATTGGTCCTTATACTTATACCATGATTTAAAAAATTTAAACCGTGATATAAATATCATTTATATACAATATATTTTTATTATAATAATATATATAATATATAATTATGAAATAGAGTACATCATTCATGGACACAATAGGACGCATGTACGCATCATTGCTACTTCCCTTTAATTGTCTCGTTAAAAGAAAGTAATAGAAATATATATGAATATATATCCTTATTAATTTATATTTTTGAAACCATATATATCATATATATTCACTAAAACCATCCTTAATACAAACCATGTAGTGTATGAATGAATCATATTACATTGAGGGGGTGGCAGTCCACAATTCCTCAAATGAAATTATCATATTGGAACAAAAGTGAAAGTAAAAAGACATGTGTTGTAAAAATGAATAAAAACAATTACATAAATAAAAAATAAAAAATAAAAAATATTTAAAATGATTTTCCATCATAATATCCACCATGATATGTGGTAAAGAAAAAATGAACAATCATCATTTAGTGAGGTGGTAGTTCGTTGTACATATAAATTGTATGCTCGTTGCCTATTTGATGGATGTGTGTATAAGGGTATGTTTAAACCATATCATAAAAAAATCCTAATATATTTATTATACTATAGTTGTTATAAAATCATTGAATAATGGGAGTGGAGGTGGTGGATAAGGAAAATAAAAGAAAGGATCTTGAGAGAAAAGATTACCGCTTAATCAGGAAACTCCTTTGGTTTCTTCCAAAAGGCCTCCTTGGATTACTTTTTGCTCTATAAAGGATTATAGGTGGAAGGGAGGTATTTTTATAAGTTTATTTGGTAGATATTGGATGAACATAATAGGTTTTAGAGGTGTAATGAAGTGGGAGAGTTTTTCGCCTTTTATAGGGAAGGAAAAGAACTCACTTGGATGTTTTGATAAATAGTTAGGTTTACACATGTTATTACCTAAAAGAAGCCATAAAAATCAACCTAAATAAATAAAGCAATGTTTATGGAAGAATTATTTTCAGAAAAGTGTGTTTGGAATGTTTATAGTTTTTCTGGTCCCATAAGAATAAGGTTTAGTCCCTAATTAATCTTAATTTGACCTTAACAGCTATGACTAATTTTAATCACATTATTTTCTCATTTAGGTAAAAAAACAGATATATTTATTATATAAATATTATACTGATTAAAATTGAATATTTCCATTTTTATAAATTAAATTCATAGAAGTGGGAAAAACACAATTAATGATAATCCCATAGATGGGACGAAATAACGTGTTTTTAAAGTAGAAAATTGTTCAAATATTTGTTATGTTTGTATATTCAATTTAAATGTGAAATTGTTTATAGTGACCAAAATGGTATTAATAAAATTATTATTTAACTAATGTATCCTTAATTAAAATTTAATGTAAAATTTAATATTAATAATTATTTAAATAAAAATATAGTTATTTACTAAAATGCAGAATTTTTCACTATTCATACAAAAACGAAGTTTCTTAGAAAAATCAATAAAATTCATTCTAAGATAATTTCAGAATTATAAACTAAAAATTTAATTTAATTTTATCAAATTAAATTTATAGATGTGTGTAAAATTAATTTTATTTCTTTTCATAGAAGGACATGAAATGTAGTTAATTTTAAAAATATTATTTGTAAACATATAAGGTCTTTACTAAAGATTATATATTTAATTATAAATTTTTTTTAATTTATATAAAACCATTATAAACTATATTTTAAATGTATTTATTAATTTTAATTTTGCTATTTTTAATATCTATGTTATAATTATCTCATTTAAATAATTATAACTGTAAAATGATGTTTTGTAGAACCATCATTGTTGCATGTGATGTACACCAAGTAATGGTTCCGTGTAATGTAAGAAGAATAAGTTTTCATTGTATCTTAATTTGAGGTGATTTCATATAACATATTCTTACTCGGTACCGTGTGAACGAAATTTCTAACATAGTGATTTAACAATAAATTTTTTTTAGAGTTGCATGAAATAAAAAATAAAAAATCATTAAAATAATTTGAAGAAAAATAACTCCCAAAATATCCGGGAGTTACATTTTCCCCCATTAAAATTAATTTCTACCTATAAACACTTATTGTTTATTAATTATTTAATACTTTAATGTTTCATTCCTATAAATCCACATCGTAAAAATGAATATTAATACTTCCTTTTAAAAAAGAAAGAATGAACTGAAATGATTACCAAAAGTAACTCACAACTAGATTCCCACATAGGAGAATATTGGTGGGGAGTGAAAAAATGGGCATGGAAGAAAAATATAACTATAATGTTTTGGGGGAGAGTGATAGAGAAAAAGTTCAAGAGAATGTTAACAATCAGAAATCCATAAATCTAGGATGAAGTAATCGAATATCTAATTCATAAAATATTATGTACAAGGATAACTTTTTTGGATTCAAAATAATTTTTCCTAATGTTAATGAATTTTCATGAAAATATATACTTTCATGATTTCATGAAAACCTCACCATTTGTTTTTCCATGATCCATGTCACCTCGTTATCCAAAAAAGGAAGATGGATTTTTCATTATTGAAGAAGTAATAGATCTTGAGATCTATGATATTCCATCAAATCTAACCTCTGTTATCATAAAATCCATGTTTTTATAATAGGTTATCCAATATTCATAAATCCTCATGTGGTAAGATAATAATTTATTCTCAAAAACATCATCCACAGTTTAACTTAATCTTTCTATAATTTATTACCTTCATAACCCTTCTGAACGATGAAAATTCATATATTTAGAAATAAAGCAATGAAATTATCTTATCATTGATAGTTCGTATATAAAAAAGTATGGATTGGTTGTCACATTCCAAATATGTGAATGACCTCATTGTATATTCCCTTAAAACATGGTAATAATCTTAATTACTATAAATCCTTCTGAAAAAATTCATGTTTCCTTATTCCAATGATTACGAGATATATTATTTAAGTCCTAGAAGTTGTAAACTTCATCCTTAATGATATAGACCATTTTGTCAATAATCAGTTCCAGGGTAATTTGTTCCATCCAATTTACTTATTCATATACAACATATCATTATCCAATGTTCCTTCTCTCAATTTTAGGCATTCATTTTGGTATACCATCGCTTAATCAAAATATCACCTTTCCATGATATCAATTTTCTGTGTCTTCATCCCCATTCAAAATGTCCTTTTAAATCCTTAATGAAAACTTATAATTATAATACATATACATTTCATGTTTCATATGAAATAATCTTTTAATTCCAAAACATAAATACTTCATCAATCTATCCTTATTCTTAATCCATTACCCTTGCATCATCAGTTTATTCCATAATACCTATTTCATAGAATATGAAATATGAATCATGTATTATGTGTCCTAAACCTCAATCTAATCATTATTCTTTTAATTAATGTAAAAAATAGTCAAAGAACATCACATATATTTAATAGGTCATTTTCAATCTCTTTATCTTCAGAAGTATAAAAAATACTCGCACCACATTCCTGATTCTTTTTATGAGATTTTCAATTGGGAAATTGATTCAAATAATTTCTATACTTTCAACTTATGAAAAATTAATTGTTAACCGTGTTCCTTATAGCTATCTCCATTTAATAATACCAGAAATCATAGTGTGATAAACATTTATTATATTGAGATACCATATAATCATGAAAAATTACTTATAGGGTGACTAAATAATGGTTCATACTTATTTAATCTATGAAAACATTGGTTTATCCATTGTTATTCATATTTATCATCTATTTAAGTGATTCATGATGGTTTGTAAAGAGTTTGTTAATTCCCAAAGCACATTCCTTGAGTGTTTCAAACCAGGTGTTTAGTAATGTCAATTGTCATGTACCAAGTTACCCTGAGTCATGCCTAGAAAATCTTGTAAAAGTTGTTACCCCATAGGTAAATATTTTCTAGAGACACATCCACTCAGAGTATCTAGACAAGGATGAATTTCTAGGAAACCACTCACTATATCCTTTTACAAAATTACAAGTCATTTTCCAAAACATTGACTCATCCTTAAACTTATACATACAGACTTTTGTAGGTATATCCTTAGAAATATACCTATGGATCTCAGTATAGTCTTATCATCATATTTTACATAGCCTAACTAAACCTTTACTATGATACCAAATATAACATCCCAAAATTAGAATACATGTATATTACATTATTTTAGATTAATATTCAGTATATTACAAAATTACATACATGAGGATCATAATAATTTATTATCATTGGAGACTTGGAAAACAAAATCTTTTATCCTGGTGAAATATCTTCAACATATCCCATAAATATATCAACATTTATTCCATATACCTAAAATGTTTCTTCATAACCTGGGGAAATGAAACATAAAAATGGATGACCTCAAATGCTCAGCAAGGGTAAACAGGGGAGACATGTTAGCATAAACATGAACATAGGTGTATGAGAATGTGATCATAAAATTTGAATATCATACCCTGTATATCAAAGGTCATAAAAATGATGTACAAGATAAGGATTGGATGTACATAAGACATGAATCACAAGTAAATAAACATCATGATCAATGAAATCATAACTAAGGAAGATGAAATAAGATTTATGGTATAAGAATAGAAAATTTTATATCAAGGCTACTAACTATGACCTTTATAACATGTCAGGCTTTAGCAATTACCCATGTAACTATTGAGGGATTGGGATAAAAATCAATGTACCCTCTTAATTTTTGACTTGGTCTAAAACCCATGTACCTTATTTTTTTCGAGCTTGGTATATAACCCATGTACCCTCTTTCTTTCAAGGCTTGTACTACAACCCATGTACCTTCTTGTTTATTGGCTTGGGAATCAACCCATTTACCCTCATTCATCTAGGCTTGGGCTAAAAACCTTGTACTTTATTGTTTTCATGCTTGTGCTACAACACATATACCCTTTGATCTCATATAAAACATAACATTTCTTATGCATTGGAGGGAGATGTAGGTCCCACAAATCTAATAATAAAATCAGTCAAACATGTTCCATAAGATAAAATGACATTCATCATTCCTAAACCATAAAAAGAGATAGGATTTATAAGAAAAAATTATAACACATTAAATTAAATGGGTATCACTAACATTTCATCACATTATAATATATAAAAATAGATAGGTTTCATGATCACTTCACAAAATCATGACTCATGAAAGGAAGTGGGTTTCAAAAGCATAAAACCTTTGGAAGTGAAAAAAGTGTCTTAAGAATAATTCTATAAAAAGATAAAACACCCAAGAAAGAATATTAATGGAGCCTATAGATCATTTCCTAAAGGTAATGATCAATATAAAAAAATGATATTATATAGGGAAAATTACATAGATGGATATTTTAAAAACATTTATTCAGGTAAATATCCTTCCTTCTTTGAAAAAGCCTCTTTAAAACATAAAACCTTTGGAAAACCATTTTACTTAAAAACATATAATAGATTATTAATTTTTTTAAAAAACAATTTCATTTAAAATATATTTTAAAAACATTTTCTTAATAATAAAACTTTTAAACATGAAAATAAATCATCAATAAAATTATGGTTTGTAAATCTATGCACATTTTATGAGGTGAAAATAACATTTCTTTTACATGGTAAAACCCATAAAATAATGACTCATTCATAATATAAAGAGAATATTCCTTGGAAAACATTGTTAAAAAGGAAAAGGGGTAAAAATTTCTTCTAAAACTTATTGTATAATAGTATATTATTCTCAGAACCTTTTTAGAAAACATATATGTCCATCCAAAGAGAGGGTAAAGTAGGGATTTATTAAAAATACTATCTTATCTATCTCATGTTAAAAAGAGTATAAAAATGGAACAAATATATTAATATATAATTAATTATCTTATTATAATAAATTTTATGAATTTTCTTGAGATATAGATCAAAATATTTCATCAAAGGAAGCATAAACATAAACAATCTCAAAAAGCAAAGAGATTTTCTCAATACACTCTTACAACTTGGTAACATGGGATCATACACTACATGAAAGAAAATAAAACTAAATGAATCAAAAAATAACATGAAAATAATAAATTTCATGATATAACATGTAAAATTTAAGTATAAGCACCTCAAAAAGTAATTTAGGTGGGTAACAAAACATGAGTATCAACAAATCCAAATTGAGATAAAACAATTTTACTGATTTGGTAACTTTTGAAATGTTAACCCCATGAAATAAAGATCATAAACCGAAAATTTAAATAAATATAAATTTATGTATAAAAATCATAGAATACATCCATGGGTTGTATACACACCACAAAAAAGGAATTGGTGGTGAATAAAGCATGTATCACACAGAAATAAAAAGTGAGGTGAAATTCCCTTACAGTGTGTCTTTACTCTTGTTGTACTCTTTAAAAAATCCTATATAATATATATAATTTCATTATAAATATTTCAAATAACCAATTTATTATATCTAATACCATATATGGATTTATTATGACTCTATATTACCCCCTTGTTAGAATTTCATGTTAAGGTTACACTTCGTGTAATATTCCCTTTGATATTTGCATGTGTCTTAATTATTTATATATTTGGTCCTTATACTTATATAATGATTTAAAGAATTTGATCCATGATATAAATATCATGTATATACAATATATATGTATTATAATAAAAAATAAAATATATATGTGTGAAATGGAATACACAGTTCATGGAGACAGCAGGCCATACGTATGCATGAATTCTATTTTTGTTCAATTATCATGTTGAAGGAAAGTAAAATACATATATATATATATCATTATTAAATTAGATTTATGATATATTATATATCATATATTTTAACTAAAACCATCTTTAATACAATCCTTTTAGTGTATGAACAAATTATATCACTTTGAGGGGGCTGTAGTCCACACTTCCTCAAAAAAAATTATCATATTGACAGAAAATGAAAAGTAAAAAGAAATTTAATGTAAAAAGAAATAAAGAAGATTAAATACAGAATAAATATAGTATATGAAATATATAAATAGATTTATCATCATAATTTCTACCATGAGAGGTGGTAAAGGGTAAATGGACAATCATAAATTAGTGAGGTAGTAATTCGCCGTAAACATAAACAGTATTATCCATACCCATTAGATGGATGTGTGTATATGTGTGGTTTGAAACATTAGCCTAAAAACACAATATTATATTTAAGATACCTTTTTTTATACAGGCATTGAATAAATTGAGTTTAAGGGGTGTATAAGGAAAATAAAAAGAAAAGAGTTTGAGAGAAGCTGTTACCTTTTAATCGAGAAACTCATTATGGTTTGTGACAAAAAGATTCCTTGATATTATTTATGACCAAGTAAATGAATCAATGAGTAAGGGAGGGATGTATATAATTTAATTGAGTAGATATTTTTTAAATCTAATAGGATTGATAGGTTTGAAGAAGTGGGATAGCTAGTGGCCTTTTATAGGGATGGAAAATACTCACATTTAATTTTTGAAAAGAAGTTTGGTGTACATATGTTACTATATAAATTAGTCAGAAAAAACAACTTAAATCAATAATGGAAGGTTTTTCTCCTAAATATGTCCAAGAAAGATGTTTTTGACAAGTTTTCTAGGTCATTTGTGACCCTAATATTATGGTTTAGTCCCCAATTAAGCTTAATTTGACCTTAACTGTTGTGATTAATTTTAATCAATTTCAGTAAACATTTTTTGTCAAAATTAACCATGATCTAGTTAGTCATTAATTTTTATACTGATTAAAATGACTTATATCCATTTTTCAAAAGTCAATTCATAAAATTGGAAAAATTGAGATTAATGAAAATCCCTCAGATGAGATAGAATAACATGAATTTAAAGTAGAAAATGTTCAAATGTTTGGTACGTTTTTATATTCCATTTCAGTGTAAAATTGATTATAATGACCTAAATGGTATTAATATATGTATTATTCATCTAATGTGACCTTAAAAAATATTTAATGTACAATGTAACATTAAAAATTAATTAAAAGAAATCGTAGTAACTAAAGTGCAGTATTTTTAACTATTCATCAAAAAATGATATTTCATAGAAAAAATCCCAAAAATTCACCCTAAGGTAATTTCAGAAATATAAATTAAAAAATGATGTTTATTTTATCCAGTTAAATTTATAGATATGTCAAAAACAAATTTTTTTAATGAAGGACAGAAAATGTTGTTTTTTTGAGAAAATAGTATTTTTAAACATATATGGTCATTACCAAAAATTATATCTTTCATTATAAATATATTTTATTTCTATAAAAACATTATAAACAAATATGAATAGTATTTATTAATATTAATATTACTATGATTAACATATAGGTTATAATTATTTCATTTAAATAATTATACAAATAAAATGATGTTTCGTACAACCATCAGTGTTGTGTGTAATGTACGCCATGTCATGGTTTCATGTAATGTACAACTAGTTGACTTTCTATGAATCATACAGTAAGTTGGTTTTAGAAAACATATGGGATGTATTTTTCATGTGAATGAAATGTTTTACGTAGTCCATTAAAAATAAAAAAAACCTTTTTTAGAGTTGTGTGAAGTGAAAAATATCAAAATATTAAATTAATTTGAAAAAAAAAATATACAAAATCTTGGGGTGTTACAAACATCCCCTCTCATGATACCTGAATTGAACTAACCATAAATATTGAGTTTGAATCCATTTTTAGGGGGTTTCTAATGTACCCATCTACCCACTGGATCCACCCTCTTTGAAGAAGGCATGATTATAATACCATTCATGACAATATTCAATGAATGAGAATTATTCTAATGATTCAAGAGAGAACCTAAATCAAATACCATAAATTATGATGGAATTTTTATGACTAAGAATTTTAATGAACTTCCTTCTACCCATTATTTAATTCTCACGTTCCAGATTCACCAACATCTAGCTGAAATCGTAATAGACCCCATCTTAAACTCAAGGTCGTTATCCTCCATTCCATGAGACAAGGACTAAATACACCTATTTCTATTTTACAATCGTATATCAATTCCAATGAGACACCAAAAGCCACTCCATATTAACCTTACTAATTCACCATAAGAAAATAAATGTTCTATCATTTCAATTTTGGAGTTACTACAACAGAAATATTTGGACATAATATTGAATCATTTTCATCACATCACCTCATATGTCAAAATAACATGTTGCCTAATGCATCAAACAAGAATGTTGAATTTGATCAGGATTTCATTGCACCATAGAATCCTTCTAACTACATATTCAAGACCTTCAAGGAAGGATTTATGATATTCCTTGGTCAATAAGCTCCTTGATGAAGTACTTTTGAACACAAATCTATCAGGATCATAAGAGAGTTTAATGTTGTTAAAGGGGTCATGTTTCTATGGGTCAATACTAGCCTTGATGTATTTTTGAAAAGTATATTCTTGAGAAAAAGTGATATCAGGTGTAAGAAATCCATGAAAACCATGGGATAGACCCACCCAATTATAATTTCAGTATCTAATGTTACTGCACCACACAATCCACTGAGATTGAAGTTGAAGCTTAGGCATGTGCCCATGCAAAAAATTAAAAAGGTTGGAGACCATTCTTTTCAGATCTACCCATTTGACTCCATAATTCCCCTTAAATATTCTTCCCTAAAGATGTCAACCCTCCATGAATTCCCATGAAAGTTTGGATTGATGAATATGTGTGGTATCATTCTCACTACTAAGGTCAATTCCGCCCATCTCAACATGATTGACCATTTTAGCCCAAGATACCCAGTGTTAGTGACCATCTGTTTGGGCATCCCAAATAAATGATTTCATGATTCTTTAAATATTACTAACCAATATTATATGGTAATTTTATAATGCGTATAACATGAATTGTGATGGAAGTAAGAACAAAATTAACCAATGCAATTCATCCCTCAAAGGACAATAAGTGAATCTTCCATTTATTGATATGTCATGTGATTTTGGAAACTAGGATCTCATAGTGATGAATTCAAAGTCCTAAAAGAGAAATCATATCCCTATATAGTCTATAGGAATGAATTTTATTTTAATTCTGAGCATGTCTTCTATTCAATTGGCTCAGTGATTTGAAAAGGTGTTATGAATATAAAAACTTCTCTTATGATAGATTATTCATTTTATCCTCAATGGGAAATATTTATTCATAACAATTATGATTCCTTGAAGAGATATACTACTATATTAAATGAATATAATTATGTCATCTTCAAAAATGAGGTGGGATATGAAAAGACAAAGAATCCTGCATCAAGAATGAAGGATACTTCTATCTTGAATGAAACTAGAGAAAAATTTAAAAATGGAATATTTGTCCATAATGAAGATATTTAGTGAAATAAGATCTCCCTATCTTAGACCATGCATTGATTTGAAAAAACCCACATTTCTTTCCTATAAATATAATCAATAACCATGGTGAGATGAAACACAAGAAGAATAAGTCAGACACACATGTATAGAACCCAATACTGGACATTACAATCAGAATGAATCCCCACTCGAGTATATCAAATACCTTTTTAATGTCAATTTTAATAGAAATATTGGAACTATAAGTATTCCTATTTATATATCCACACAAAATTTGAGCTTATTTGGACAAATAGAATAGGATATAAGGATACACAATTTAAATTCATTCAAACTGTGGAAAATTTTATTATCCCACATGAATTCTAAATTTTGGGCCTCTTATGGTTGGTTTCAATAATTGGCCAAGTTAGATGAAATGTATCCCAATGAAAATTTAATCCAAAAAATAATTTTTCAATTTAGACCAGTTTAGAAAATGTTATGTCAAAAATATCAAACAAATGTTTTCCCATTGAAATATCAAATTTAGTGAAATGTCACCTTTTAAAGTATTTTTATATAATTAATGAAAAATGAGGATTGAATTAAAAATTATTAAATTATAGGACACTAAATCATGTAAAAAATGAAAATAATATGTATAATCATGACAATATAGAATAATTTTCAAGGTGGCCACACCCCCACCCCTAAGTATTTTCACTCCTAGGAAAAATCATTTAGTATATATATCAAATTTATACAAAAATAAATAATGATATAGTTTCAAATAACATTTCATTAATAGAACTTATCATGTATAATTTATGAAAATAAAGTTTACTTTTATTTTCCCCATATATTTTGAATTTATCTACCTCAAAAATCCATTCACGACATAATCCCAACTTATATAACAGGGAAATTCATGTCACTCTTCTCTAGAGAGAAATTTAATCTAATGTTATTCTAATACATTGAAATTCATGTATGAACATATAGTTATAAAAGATATATTTTCTATAAACAATGAGTGATAAAACTATTTTCAATCATGGGGTCTTATTCAAGGTGATTTTAGTGGCTAAGGGATAATGGGTAAAAAATTAAATATTTAATAATTGAAAAATGGGTTTAACTCTTAAATATAATTCATTAAAATTAATGTGAAACGATATGGAATTCCCCAACCAATTATCTTATAATATATACACCACAATCTCTTTTGGTGGCATTTTCCCTGAATAAAAAAATAAATTTAATAAATGATTTCATCTTAATTATCTCATATTTTTTATTTTTTTCCAAGATGTTAAGATTTAATATAGTGAATGAATGATGGTTCATGGAATTTTTTTGAGATGGAAATGAGTTGAAGGAATTAAGCATAATGAATAATTCAATATCATCCCAATTTATTATTATTTTTCTTCGGGGAAATGTACTGTACGAGTAATGAATAAATCATGGAAATGAATCATTTCTTTTCTCTCTTCAATACTTAGAATTGTGTAATACACCTCACACACCTAGAAATGAGTTTCTTCCCAAAGAAAAAATGTTATTCTCCCATATTCAAACACAAAACATGAATGTAGATATGTTAATAGTGAATGTAGGTAAGGATAAATTGAAACTTAGTATGGCTTAAACCTATAAGGTAATTTATGGATTCAAAGTGATAAAAAATGTTTGATGTAAAGGGTTGGTATGAATTAAAAAATATGTTCTACCCAATGAAGTTCCAAATAGTATTAAAAAATTTTCATGAACTCTAATGATTTGAAATAAATATTCACAAGTACAAATATTCACCAAAAAAATTGTTTCTCTCTAGAAAGTAATGGTATTACAAATAATATGTCAAAGAGGGATTAGAATACCTCACATTATGTAAAAAATAATTTGGTTTAGTGATTTATAGGCATGGATTTCATAATATGGTCAGAATCAGAATTTTTTTAAAAAATCAAAAGAAAAAAATCTATATTAATAATCATTTAAAAAATCTCCATTGTTAAAAATCTCATGTCAAATCACATAAAATTAATTTTAGGCTAAAAATTGACAATGAATATTAATTAATGGAGGTATTTTTCCTGAATCATGCTTCATTAAATTTCTTAATTAACTAAGCATGTAGTATTGATGAAATCCTAGGTATAATATCTCAAAGGGGTCACTAACAAATACTAATTCTATATTCTCCCTGGTGGCCCACTTCAGCTGCAACAAACCCTCACTAGGTTGGTTCAGAAGCTGTGTGGAATCTTCGGGGATTATTCATCTTGTGATGGTCTCTGAGCTCTCGAGGTTATTTTTATGTCTTCACCTGTCTTCTAGAGAGGACTTTGTGATGCCTTGGTCAAGAGAGGATTGACGTTGTGGCTCTTGAGGCTTATCTCTGTCACAATGGTCGTGGGATTGTCATTTTGGCCACAAGTTTTCTTTTGAGGTGGTTTGGATATTGTTGTTGGTCCTTCCTCTCCATTTTCACAATCTATTGACTCTGAAGGATGTGGGAGATTCGTTAGTGTCCTTTCTTTTCGCGGATGATAACACCAGCTTTCATTAGGCGGTGGCCAACCCTTAAATTTGGGTAGAGATGGACCTCTTGGTCAAGCAGACCTCTCGAGTCCTCAAGTCGAGCGATGACTTCAGTTGGTGGCAAGAGATTTTCTTCTCTAGGCTTCCCATGTTTTGTGTCTCTTATGGTCTGCATGGTCATCTGGAGTCAATATTCCAGAAGACGTGGGGGGAGGCAGGTCCGTCTCACTTTTTCCGAACCCTAATGTTCAAAAGGACCTTTTTTGATGCTCTCTTTTATCATCTGGAATGCACGGGGCTTTGAGGACCAAGCCAAAAATGATTTTGTTGCCTCAGAATCTAGTAGGTGTAGCTCCTCTATTGTGGTTATTCTCGAACCGAAATAGGATCCGAGCATGGCAGTTTTTTTGACCATGAAAATGAGATTTTCTAATTCTATCCATAGAGGCCATGATAGTTTGCAGATTTGGATCTATTGGAAGAAGAATGTCACAGTAGAGGTAGTGAGACTCATGCCACAGTGCCTCAATACGAAAATTTACTTTGGAGGGTGCGAGGTCCTTTTATCTTTCATTTATGCAAGCACAGTTTCACAAAGGAGGATGGAATTATGGCGACACCTGGAATATCTACAAACTAGTACCACCCCATGGTTCATTTGGGGAGATTTCAATGAAATTTCAGAGTTATCAGAGAATAATGGATGATCCAGCTTTAGCAAGGGAAGCATGAAATAGTTTAAGAGCTTCATGAAGAAGACAAGGCTCCTGGACATGGGTTTTTTGAGTTCCAGGTTCACATGGTGCAATAATCGGAAGGGATAAAGCCACATCTGGTGCCGTCTGGATAGATGTTTGGTGAATGTTTAGGGATTTGATTTTTTTCTCAATGACGCTAGTTACCCATCTCACACATTCAATCTCAGACCATGCACCAATTCACATGGAGAGAATTAGTAGTCCAATGGTCAGCCAAGCCTTTTACTATTCCAACACGTGGCATCAGGGTGGCTCCTTCAGGCAGTTACTAGAGAAATCCTGGCAGCATGAGGATGTTGGAAGGTCATAGAGTGGTTTTGTGAATCGACTCAAAAAGCTTAATCAAGACATTTGAAACTGGCTCACGGATAGATCGGACCAGCAGGGTGGGGTAATCAATATATAGGAGGATGTGGATAAGCTGGAGGATTCTCTCCATAAATATTTGGAACGATAATACCTTTGTGATCCTTTGTGATAGGCGGGTTGCATTGTTTGAAAACATCAAGAAATTGAGAGATTGTAAAAGAAATGATCACGAGTCAAATGTATTAGAGAAAGAGACCACAATACATCATTATTTCATGCATCCATGAAGGAAAAGAGGAGTTCAAAGATCAATTTGAACCTTGGAAATGGGATCTTCATGTCAAATGTGGACATCACTGGAAAAATGGTCATGGATCACATCGAATGCCTCCCGTTAGGTTAGACCTCATATTACTTTGTGAGGGAGGTAGCAGATGGGGACACATTGTTGGATTGGATTCCACAACTGGTGAGGGAGGTGGTCACGAGTATGCCATATGATAGTGCACCTGGACCTGATGGCTTCTTGACATCTTTTTTGTGGCTACTTGGGATTTGGTTGGTCCACATGTGGTTGAGGAAGTCCATGATTTCTTTTGTGGTGGTGGTGGGGGGGATCTTAATATATGAATTTGTTCCTCGAGATTTGTTCAAATTACGAATATCCAGAACCCGACCCTCATTAATCAATATTATCTGATTTTCCAATGCAACATTTCATTCCAGATTCATTCCATGGTAATTTAAAGGAGGATGAGTAGAATCATTCCAAAACTAGTGTCCAGGGAACAACATGGGTTCATCCAGGGTTGAAGTATCCAAGGGGTGGTTGGCATTGCTAGTGAGCTTGTGAATGATCTCTACTGGTGGCCAGTGGGTTCCAATGTCATTTTCCATGTTGACATGATAAAGGCCTATGAAAATGTTGAATGAAGCTTTATTATTCGGGTTATGAGGAGGTTCAAGTTCCAGGAGGAGTTCTGTGACCTTTGTTTTAGGTTTTATTCCTCCCACTGGCTATCAATATACATAATGGAGAAGTTCTTTGTCTATTTTAAAATGGTCAAGGGGGTTCATCAAGGGGATCCACTATCCCCTACCCTTTTATATTGGCACAAGATGCACTGTCACAGAATCTGAATTACATTTTTGAGGAGGGAAGAATGAAGCCTTTTTGAGGTAGGTAGTGTATGGAGAGTATTTGACATCTCATGTTTGCTGATGATGTGTTGATTTTCATGAATGGAAGTCATAGGTCTCTTCTCCACCTCATGGAGAATCTTGATATATACGGTGGAATAAGTGGACAATGTATCAACCCCTTGAAGTGTCATGTGTTCATCTAAAAAAATAGCTTAGCTAGAAGATTTAGAGGCATCCAAGATATCCTAAGCTGTCAAAAAAGGTAGTTACCAATACTGTATCATGGTGTCCCAATTTCATGTGGCAGTATCAAGAAGCAACATTTCATTGATATTCTGGACCAGTTGCTGGTAAAGATTTTCAGGTGGAAGAATAGGCTACTCTATTTTGAATGACAGGTCACGCTGATCAACATCGTACTCACATCCATTCTGATACATATTTTATACATCGTTAATCATATGAAATGTGTGGTTGAGAAATTGGAAATAATATTGAATTCCTTTCTTTGGGATGCAACATAGGCTGGGTGAAGTCACTGGGCTTCTTGGCAGTGCTTGGAAAAGCCAGTTTGCAAAGGGGGGGGGGGGTTGGTCTTTAGGATTTTAAGGAAACCATCATTGGAATGAAAGGTTGGTTGGATTGGGAGGCTATTACTAGGGAATCTATGTGGGAAAGGTTCTTCAAGATACACTACAGCCCTCAATGGGGAGCGAGTGGGCAACGTGGTATATCTGATTTGGTGCACTGCATGGCTTCAAACATCTAGGTGCTGTGTGATTACAGGCAGTAGGTTATTGGAAGGAAAGACATCAATTTTTGGAAATCCGATGGGCTGGTGAAAGGATAGTGTTTCTAGGATATCTTTCTCTAGATACTTATTTTAGTGAGGCATCAACACAGAATGACTTCATTTAGGCGTCACTGAGTCCTCAAAAAATGCTCATGTTTGATAATATAGTCATGAGTGATGAAATGGATATATGATGCTTCACTAGATCAGGTACAGGAAGATTCAAAATAAGGGACTACTGGGGAATCATCCATGAGTAGGGAACTTCGGATGTGTGGACACCAATGGTTTGGTGTAAGGAGATTCCTACGAAAATGAATTTTCTAGTTGGCAGATCAAAAATAAGGCTATTCTAACAGAAGAGAACGTCCATAAAGGGAGTCTCCATGGATTCCTGCTACTACTGGTCTTTGAACCCTAGGGGGAGTGGACTATGCATCTGTTCTTCTAGATTCATTGGGCTTCTTACATATGGTCCCTATTCAGCCCCCACCTAGATATGGATAGAGACTTTAATTCCATGCACGACTTTCTTTATGCATGGTTTTATGAGACTGAGAACATGACCTTGCAGCGTTCCACTCGGATGATCATGTTTTTGGAAATATAATGGACCATTTGGGAGGCTCTTAATAGTTTTTGGCTGGGATCCAATCATTCTCCTTTATTTATGCATATGTGGTTACGAACTCTCATCGGTGAGCTGGCCTCATTAGTGAAAGGAGGGTAGGCTTCGATATCTATTCGCAACATTACCAATCAGCCCCATAATACGAACAAGGGGAGTGGACAATGGAATTGATGTTATCCTCATATCAGTGGGTTGAAAATTAATGTGGACAACTCTTTTATGGAAGTGGTCATGAGGGGTGGTGGGGTGTTACAGGACTCCTGGTTTTCAGTTCACCTTAGTTTCAATGATTTTTTCGGTCCAAGAAACTCATTGGGAGTGGAAGTGCGGGCCCTTCTATCCTGGACGATGGTTTGCAGAAGATGGTGTTTTTGGGAGGCTGAGATTGAATTTGACTCCTAAGTCATTGTGAGGGATTTGCAGGGATGCCATGCGATCCCTTGGGAGTTGACTTACTCATTCTCCAATGCCAAAGAGAGAACAATCAGGGATGCATGGTCCATTACAGTTGAAGGGAATCCAATTTTGTGGTGGAAACTTTGGCTATGTTGGGTAGGAAGGATGAGGAGCTGTTGATTTATGATAGTTTAGACTCTCTTCTAGTAGAATGCAGAAGTGTAGTCCAAGGGGATGCCTTGGATCTACATCACATTCAACCTCCATGAAGGTTTGCTGTAGTGTTCTTCTCTTTACTTATCAACAAAAAATAACTTTTAGTCCGTATGGTGTTATTCTTTATATTTTATATCCATCAAGAAATTTTAGTTCATTATAAAGTTGTATAGAATTTTATCACTGAATTACTAAAGTCATATTTTCTCACATAACAGAAACATCAAATTTCTTGCCTCCAAATTTTGAGGCATTTATAGACTTTAAAATAGTTGAATCATAAGAAAAGAAGTTCATGAAACTATTATTTATTCAATTATCTATGTGCACAAAAAATTACATCTCCTTTGGAATAGAAGTTTGTGATATACAGTCCCTGTATTAAAAATCATCCAAACTATGAAAATATTTTTTAGACACACTTGTATGCTTCATTTTAGCCTATTATGGTTATATTTAGTACTAGTTCTATTTGAATTAAATAGATCCCATATAACATTCAATTTGGTCCAATTTACTGAATTTTATGAAAAAAAATAACAAATAAATGTTTTTCTATGGATATATTATAACGACCCGACCCATCAAGGCCTTCTTAGCCAGTGGAATATCGGGATTCCATAACCTCAAGCCCATATCTATAGGATATGGTTTGGTGACATGTTTTTAAAATGAATAACTAAAATATGAGTCTTTTCTTAAAGTACCGACACACAAACACCAAAAAATATCCATGTAAAAGTGTAGTGGAATAATAATAAATGATAGGAACTTCTAGAGTAATAACCATTCAAGTAACAATAACTAGGGAATAAAAAGGTGTGTGATCGAGTAAACCAAAATTAAAAGGGAAATAATGCACACCCACATAGAAAATATGTCCAAACCTGAAAATAAATGGATTATAAATGTAAAGAGAGACTAACTCTAGATCTCCAAGAATAACCACTGTATGTAGTCTGTGCACCTGAGTATCCCTAAGCTCCACAAATAACACTACTTACCTATCTATCGTCTGAATAAGACATGACATGTGTGGGAAAATTCCATGCATAGGTGAGTGTATACATACACTGTATGAAGACCCAAAAATGAAAGAGGGATCAATATAAGTCATGATATAAGTTGTCAGATCAACAAAAAGAAAGGGGGAAAAACCAAACAATATAGATATATGCATATATAAGAAACCCAAATGAGAGAGAAAAGGGATATACATCTCACTACCCTACCCAAGATAACGATTCACCCATCAGCTTCAAAGGCCCATCATTGATACCAAAAATCATTCATGTTTGTCTGAAGAAATCATGAGGAGTACCTACACCATGCCACTACTACATAGATTGTAGGAGAAGAGTCCTCAAATGATAGAGGACCCACACCCATATAGTTGAGTACCATCTCTACCTAGAATAATGAATATGGTGGACTCAAACCCTAGAAAGTCAAGGGAGTACTGTCTCCATGGATAAAGGATCCATGACCTGATGTAATAGGGATGTATCAAAACTATCTTCACAATGAGTATGGAGGACCCTCACCCTAGTGAAATATGAGAGTACCGTCTCTATATGATCACTATGTATAGGGGAAATGTTCCCTAGTTTGATAGTGGTGCACCATAACCCTAGATGGGGGACATGTGCCCTAGTGTGATAGGGGAGTACTATCTCTATCTACATAATGGTTATGGAGGACCCACACCCTGATATGATAGAAGAGTACTATCTCCAAGAATAGAGTGAATATTTAATAGAATGATAAGCGAGTACCATCTATATATAAATAATTTGATGGCCCTTCCAGATCACTTCCAAGAATCAAAATGTTCCTAAGGAATAGTCATACTCATAACATCTCAAATCTTATATCAAAATCCATTATGAATTCCACTATCACATTCTATGAAAAAAACACACTGCATAGGTTATTCATGGGCCAAGAATAGATAAACAAAATAACATAGATATGAAATAACGGAGTTGTAGAGGGAGGTACATGGTGTGTTTGCGGGTCCACACTGTGCATAAACACAACTCATCACTTGGAAATGTCTCCAATGGACACAGATTTGGGACCATGTCATCATACATGATGAGTATGGTGAATGCATAATATATCTTGGCCACTTGAGGCTGGCCCATGTGCTCCTGGAAGTGCTTGTGTCCTTTAGGATGTGCCAGTGTACCAGGTCATGTATAAGGAAGTGTCCAAGAAAGGGTACCTAGCCATGTCCAAACTTGTGTACCAGTCTATGTTTGTTTGTTTGATCATGTCCATTCCCCTATAATATTACAGTAAATTATAGGCTACCATTAATAGCTCACACGATGTCCGGGGTTACCACATAGAGTGATAATTATCACCACCCAAAAAACCTAATTGACACATCCAGGGGACAATAAATCACGTGTTTATCCGGAATACATGTTTATTAATTGTGTTTTTTAATAGAATGATATATTCTTTCATGCGTCCACCAAATCCATAGTCACTTCTAGAATTCCCCCATTTTGACCACCCAAAAAAGGTGCTAATAACCCCTAGCAGTCTATTCCATCCCTCTATTAGATAAAATCAAAATTTGGTGATTCCATCAAAGTCTGTAATGCCTCTATTACCTGTAGAACCTCGTTTTACTATACATAACTATTTCAAGTCCAAGATCCATGAAGGAAAACCTAAAATCCACCGAAATATATCCAGAAAACCAATCATGTCATTATGTACATATCCACTATGAATCTAGAGGTCTGATTGTACATAGACCCACCATACAATGTCCAACCATGGCCCTATATCCCAATGATGTTGAACATGAAGAATTGGTGGGGGGTAAATCCCAAGAATAATGGTGAATCAATAATTTTCCTTGTTTTCTTGTCTAAAGATCATTTTTAGACATATTTAGGGTGATAATCATGGTGTAACAAATAATAAATTGGATAAACAATTTAATTTGATAAACAGACTCATGTGAAGGAAAAAATTATCGTAGATCAAAGAATAGCATATAAGAAAATTCCGAATCATTTAATCAAATGTGGGAACTAAAATTTTAGACCCCTACCTTGATTATGATTTGATTATTGGTGAATAAAAAGTTCACTAGTGATAAGGAAGACTCACTTTGTTCACTGTCTATTAAACAACCTCACTCTGGTCATCATCCGATCTCGATCTACCAACGAATAATGGTAAAACCTCATCTCAACAATCCTTGAGTTTTGTGGTTAACCCTAATGACTTTACATAATATTTTATTTATATAGGGAAGTTTTATTTTTTCATTAAAGGGATTTATTATATAAAAAACTAAATAATCCTCTTAACATACCCTCCAACAGTTTTCTCATCTTAATGTCTGATTCTGACCAGCTTTAGGTATCTCCTAGGGCAAACCTCATGCTCCTTATTCAACCGTGGTCTCATATTTCTTATTTAAGAATCCTTTTTGGATATATTCCATTATTTATGAAAAAATACCCGAGATTAATAATAAAATAGTTAATATTTTTATAAAATTAATTTTGGCCTCACCAGGCCACATAATCTCCAACCATCTGAACATTCGGCTCTGAAAATATTTCATAATATATTTCAAAAACATTCAATGAAAATAGAGTCTAAAAAATTATTCCCTACAAATATTTTCATCCATGAAAAGAAAAATATAAATAAAAAAGTTGGTATATTGAGCTCATAAATGGCTATCACACTCCCATGTTATCTCTTGCATGCTTACATGTTACCCTAACACAAGAACCAAGGGAATGGTCCAACCACACATGATCTAGTACTACCAATCCTCGATCATCACTAGGTACTCATTGAACGTGGATACATCCTATATTTCTAGTTAAATCCATTCAATAATGTGAATAGGATTGTGCATGTATATCCTTAGTTACGGGGCAGGGTAAAATTCAGGAACCCTCTCCAACTTTCAGGGTTAGGCTATGTGGTAAGAAATATATCAAATACTTTACAGGATCTCTAATGACTTGATGAACCTTAGGGAATGATTTTCCCCTATCCAAATCTCCACAACCTCATTATGGGGAGACTCATGAAAATGTGGTCTCCCTGATCAAACTAGTCCTACAACGACGATCTAGAATCATATTTGTTACTTCTTTGTGTAGTCCTCATCCACATATTGAGAAAGAGGACCTTCCTGGTTTTGTGGAAACACTGGGAGAAGCAGCAAAAAACTTGGTTGTAGATGAATTAAATAGAGACGAAATAGCTGAAAAAAGTACAAGAATAATATATCACATGACACAACCATTTACATGGTATGAGAATAATCCCTACATCCATAGTGATGCATAATTTCACTATGATTCAAGAAAAAAAATATAGAGAGAATATTATAGTTTCACAACACTAAAACTGTATCAAAAAATGATCTAATAATGAAGAAATTGAACTAGTCCCCCAACTGCATAATAAGTCCACTATGATACAGTGAATGTTGAATGGATGTCTGCACTTCTACAGTGCTACAACCACCAATGTTCATGATTCTACAAAGGATAGTTAAAAGAAGTCTATGGAGTTATATTACCTATATTTCCAAATTCCAATATGCTTTAGTAACCATGCCAATGTTAGCATTGATTTAGTGCCATGTTTGTGTTTCATAGTTAGCTATTCTACAGGTGTTTAGAGTTGCAAATGTTCCAAAAAATTGTGTTATGGGGGTCTTCATCCGTAGACCCCGGACTAGGGGAACATTTCCTCTACAACCACCAATGAGCTCACTATGAAACTCAACCCATGAGTGTTATAGGCTGGTAAGATGTATGGGCCGCTAGTATTCTGCCAAACATCATCCAAAATAGATAAGTCTAAGCCATACCAACAAAATATCATTTACTGAACCATTTTTGTCACTATAAGTGATGTCTTTTCGATCTCAGTACGTCATAACCTATATGGTCTCTCGTAAAGTCACTAGAAACGGGCCATGAAAATATTAGAGTGATAACATTTGTTATATGAAAACTATTAAAAAGGTTAGTGATCCCACAAACTATCACCGAAGGATAACTTGTATGCCCTTAGAATAACCTCCAACACTTGGATAGTGTGCTTGGAATGTCTATCCATATAGGGGTGAAAAACTATAATCATCCTCAACCAGGTCATGAGTTTATCCTATAGGCCACTCCAAAACTATGACGTGAACCATGTATCCTAGTTAGACATAATAATTGAGGTAACCCTGTGAATATAGATGATATCCTACACATAAAACTACCCCAAACTCTCTACCAAAATTATATCTAATAGAAAGGAAGTGTGCTAACTTGTTACATTAGTCAACCTTCACCCATATGGCATCATGTACTCTTCTTGTTCATGGAATCCTTTTTAGAAATTCATTGATATTCCACCCCATTTCCACTTCGGGATCTCAAGAGGCTACAAAAAACCTTCAAAAACCTAGTGCTCGGCATATACCTACTAGCATGTGAGACACCAAGAGAGGAAATTGAAAACACTACCCCTCATACTAGCCCACCAAAACAGCCACTAAAGATATCTGTTCATCTTCACTAAACCAAGATGTACAATTAAAGGAGAAGCCTGTAATCCACTAATCACTAACTCATGTAAGGTGAATGAAAACACAATCCATCCAAAGAAAAGGACGATATGATTTCCCCCTTAAAAAACCCACCAGCTAAATATCTTGGGGGTATCTTGTCTTGTGTGACAACATAGTCGACGTCTCCTAACATTGGATTCCTCACACACTAGAGATGTGGAGGAGTAAATACCATCAACTAAAATTAATCTGTACCCCACTCTTATAAAACGGTTAACTGAAATGTTGTTAACTTCTCATACACCTCATACAGAATTTGAATGGGAATTCCAATTGAGGGAATCCACAACCATATTTCCCTTCCCTGGTGTAGAGATTATCTCAATATTATAGTCTTATAGTAACTCCAACAAGAACCTCTTCATCAGGATCACATATCTATACATGAAGAAATACCTACAACTATAATGCTCTATGTAAACAATAAATCACTCTATTATAATATAGTTCCTCTATATCCTCAGAGAATAGACTACATCTTCCAACTCCAGGTCCCATGTTGTGGAGGTTTTCTCTTGGGGTCTCAACTGCCTTAACCCAAATATGATTACTTCCTACCTCTTAAGCATCATGAAGATGAGCCCAACTCTGGAGTCATTACAATACACTACGTACTCCACAAACTCCTTCACTAGTTTTAAGATTTATGAACTATCAACCCCATAATCAACACCTCAAATTATCTATAATAGTTCTCAGTCCATGAAAATGACTTCTCTTTCCAAGTCATGGTGGTTAAAGGGGCTGAAATCCTAGAGAATTCTATCATGAACCACCTATAGTAACCCACCAAACCAAGAAAACTATATACCTCCGTCACACTCTTGGGTGACTCTCAAATATGTACTACATCAATATTTACTAAGTAAATATCTAATCCATGCTAGAAAATGACATGCTACAATAGTTAAACCTCACAGATCTAAAACTGGTAGATTGAGAATTTAACAAAAAGATAAGGCTCCTGAAGTAAGTCTAGGGGAATCCTAAAATTATCTTCATGATCCACCTATGATGCAGAGTAGATGAGTATGTTATTAATAAAGACCACAAAAAATTGGTACTAGTATGGCTATAAGATCCAGTTCATCAGATCCATCAACATGGTGGGGGATTTTATCACACCTAAAGATATCATTGGGAAATCCAAATGATTGTATCAACATCGAAATTTTATATTCAAAATATCATCCTTGAGAACCCTCAACATGTGGTATCTAGACATGATATCGATATCTGAGAATGATTTCAAACCATGAGACTAACCAAAGAAGTTGTCAATAATAAAAAAGGGTTACCTGTTCTCTATTATTTCTTAATTCAGGTGATTATAATCAACAAAAAAACAACATGATCACATCTACCTTTTTCATGAACAAAACTGAAGCTATACATGGGGAAGACCCAGGTATAATAAAATCCTTCTATTGAAGGTCCTATAACTACAACATATTTTTTCAGATCTCAATAGGGACCATTTTATATGTTGTATAATTTATCGATGTGGTATTAGGGTTGATGTCGATATAAAACTCCATCTCCATCTTTAATGGTAGTCCCAAAACAGAAGGAACCTGGGGCGCAATGGAAGCGTCGGAAATGTGAAATTTAAAATTTTGGGATAAGATTAATGGTAGAAAAACTAAATCCACGGAGTCAATTTCCATTATTTATAAAAGTTTTCTGTGTAAGTCAATTAATGGATTAAAAATAAAATCAATTGAAAGCTCAAATGGTACCTCATTCATTTGAAGTCGCTGGCTTGATTCCCTGACAGTCAATGTGTCATGGATCAAAGAATCCAAACTATATGTCCTCATGATCATATAAATTGATCCAAAATTCCAATATCATCGATATATGTTTATGAGGTGTTAGTATGGGGAGTTTTAGATCTTTATGATGTTACTTCAATCGGATAAATAACACAGAATCGACTGAGAAAGGGGGACTGATCCAACCATGTTCTTATAGAATATATCTCTAAAAACATGATAAGAGAGAAGAGAGGATATTATCTCCCTAAATTCATTAAAATATAGGATATATTTTATAAATAGGCTAAAATGAAATTTTATAACTAGTTTATACTTTCTAAAATTTAACTTGTGTCCCTAGAATGTTATAACCTTCATTTTAGACATTTTCCCACATGTATGACATAACAAAGATGGGTGTATTTGGGGGAAATTTAGAATTTTTTTGAAGGGATACAGGAAGTTTATGGTTGAGGCATGTATTTCCCAAACATTGATCCCCACCCTAGAAAACCTTACAACCCCTGATAGAGAGGGATTTCAAGATTGTCACACAATTTTTCAAATCGTGTTCCCTGTTAGGGGAAACTGTATACCCCACCATGAAGTGGCGAATTATTTGATAAAATATGCACCCCAACCTAGGGAAATGAGATAGTGGATTTTCATATTCAACAAATTGGTTTTAAAATATCAAAACTCTTGATATTCACCCTATTTAAACCCAAATCAACCCTAAATGATATCTCCTATTTTTTGAGGCTTCTTGATAGATTCCAAAGATTTCAAACAATTTTTCTGGAAGAATCAAATCTTAAAATTAAGATCTCCACCTTTCCCCACAAGGGATTCTTTTCCCACATGGTTTCCATTCTCTCCCACATCTCATTCGAGATAAAAGGGAACCATTTTCCTCTATTTATGATGGATCTAGATATCATCATATTGGATCTTGACTTGTTTGGTCTTTCATATGTGTTTTAGATCTATATCACATTCTTCCTCACGATCTTGGTTGTTCCAATTTAATTGTGGACTTCTCTTGCTAAGAATTCATCATCAATTTCGATGTAGACAGTCTAAATTCAATTCCCATAGTCTTGAACTCCAATTTCATGTATCTATTTTAGAATTTGAATCGGAATGTTTGAAAATTGATTCTTAAAATTTATAAATTAATTGTTAAACTAATTTATGGAATCATGGAATTGATTAATTGAGTTTTCATATGAATATGAGATGAGTTAAACTTGGTAAAATTTAATTGGGAAATTATGATTGTGAAATTGGAGGAATTAGATTAATTAAATTGTTAATTAAATAATGGAATGTTTTAATTGATGAATTGATGGGAAATTAGGATTGTGTAATTGGTAAATTAATTTTATTATGAATTAATTGTCAATGGTGATTATTATATGGTTTGATAGAACATAATGGGTTAATGGTTTGAATGAACTGTATATTTTAAAATGGTATAATGTTAAATTGATCAAATTATTTCATGAGATTAAATTATTGAAACATGATATGTTTTGATTGTTGAAATGGAATATTAATTGATGTAAAATGTGAAAAGAAGGTTAATGTTGATTAAAAAATTGACTGATGTGATATATGTGACATATGTGTGATTGATTGATATATGAGTGTGGAAAATATAATGAGGCTCTAAATACCCATGTGACATTGATGTGTGGGATAAGGAAAGAGGCTCCAAATACCATAGGGTTGTTAGACATAACATCTTACACCCATGAGTTTGTAATTGGAATATTGTTCCAATTGGCCATGATATGATTTGAAATGAAATGAAAAATGATGACCATGGTATTGTGATATGTTTTATAATCCATTATGTTATAAACTATGTATCGAGGGTTTATGTGCCTCTAAGAACCTAATGGTTTATGTGGTTAGTTAAAGAATATTGAAATGTGATAACTGCTTAATTTTTTCTTTGTAATTATTATTTGTATACTCTATTATTGACTAGAAATTATATTAGACATATTTATTGGTGTCCTACTGAGTTTTACTCACACCCGATGCAAGTTTCCTAATCAGTACCCAAATAGAATTGATGTTTTCATAACTTGGAAAGGGAAATGGCCCTATATTATGTGGATGAGCTGGAATGAAGCATGGATGAGGGAACCAAACTTAGTGTTAGGAAAATCTTGGAGTTTTTAGTATTTATTTTTTGGGTTTTGCATTTTGATAGTTGAAACTCAATTTACAAGAAATATCTACTATTTAGTTTTGGATATTTTATTCCAAATTTGGTCATCATTTCATATTGGTTTTGTATGGTTATTTGTTATATCATTTGGATATTATATATTTGTTACCACTATTTCACTACTTTGATAAAGAGGGTATAGTCTCTCCATGATAAATATTATAAACTCATTGGTAGTTAGAGAGAACTAGTGTATATGGAGGTGTGCCTGAGGTCATGTGACAGACTATCTTGGGAAACAGATGTGTGTCACTGGGGTTGGGATGTTACAAAGCGGCTTTACAGGTTGGTTTCCTTTTTTTAATTTTTTTTCATTTTTCATACTATTTGGGAAATATAGATAGAATAATCTGCTGATACAGGACTTGGGAATTACCTCGTGCATGGGAGTATCTAACCCATGTATGGTGGAAAACAAAAGTACCTTGGTTGGGATTGTTTTTATTGATGTGTTTAGTTATAATTGGATTCTATTTCACCTCGAGTGATTCAATTTTTGTGTGATTTTATCTTTTTTCCTGATATTTCCAGAGATTTAACTCCTGAACATTTATGGAATGAGATTTTAGTATTCATGAATCATTCTAGCAACTCATGAATAATTGATACATGCATCATTTTTGGAATGAAAAGAGAAAATATGTTTTTGGTAAGTTATTGGGTTTGAAATATTTTTATTTACTTATGTAATTGAACTGAAAATGTGTCAAATATGAAATTAAAATTTTTAATTGAGGAAAAATTTAGATAAACGGGTGTCTAATGAGAAACATGAATAATGAAAATGATTTTAACCTTTGTTAACCACGAACAAGATTTAGGATGGTTAAAAGAAATGATAACACATCGGTTTTGACATTATGATAGGGAAAAGTGGGGAACAACTTATAATGTATTTTGTAAAACCATCTTGATAAATGTATTAATGTTGCGTTATATTTCCAAATACATGTGTATGAAATTTTAGATATATTTATTCTTGATGTTTTTTGATGATTGGATGAAATAAAGATATGGCTTCAAATGATCCCCCATTAGTGGAACGTGAAGAACCAATAATTCTATGTGAAGAATCTAGAGAGATGTTCTATGTGAAATTTTCTTAGTTTTTGAAGTTTATATAGATATAACAAGAGTGGTCTATGACTATTATTTCTGACCGAATGTAATGACCCAAACTTTTATTAATGATAATTCAACATGATCTAATTAAAAGTCTTATTATGTAAAATGGGTATATAAAATAAAAAATTCCTTGGTATTATGTTTTTGGATTTTAAAATATCATTATGAATTTCGACCGTTGCTAATATAGTCGTTGAATAGTGATCACAAGATTTTTATAAATATAGGACTTTAAAAAAGCCAATCTACTTAGAATAAGTAAGTGATGGCCTCATCTTGTATAATTCCTTTGTATGAATCCCATTTTTTAGAGCTTGGAAAGGTGGTGGCATCACTGGTATTTTCTCTTGATGAAGCTCAAGCAGAGCTTTAACACGTTAAGCTTGAGCGAAACTGCCTATAGGAGAAGTTGAATTTAATAGAGATTACCACCCAAGCAATGTTATCTAAGCCTCTCCAACAGTCTATCACCATCGCACATCTTACCCTTTAGTATTATGCTGGTGTTATAAGGGGTTATGTTACAATTCCCTAGCACTATGATTATGTACATTATTATTGTATATAGAATATACATTCATTTTATTATAGTTTCTCTAAAAATTGTTTTAAAATCACAAACAGTTTTTTAGTTAATATTCAATAACTAAATTTATTTTGATGAATTAATGGATTTTTGGAATTAAATAATATTTTTAAAAAATATTATTATTACTAAATTACTCTTTATTAAATATAAATGATTGTATAATTTTAATGAATACAAATGTAATTTTTAATAAAGATTGAAAACTATTTTTGTCAAAACCCATGAATTTTGGATAAATGTTAGTTTTTATTTTAAAGAAAAAATTCACATATTTATGAAATTATTTAGATAAAATGAATATTATTTTTGGAAATTAGTATTTTTAAATTATACAATGGTGTATTTTTTATAATTTTCTGAGAGAGTTGGATTTTTTGCTAAAAATCAAGTACCGTTTAAATATATAATGTGTTTTATGATATCATAATGATAAAATAGTGATGTAATAAAATACTATAAATGGTTTTTTCTACCAATATTTGTTTTACCATTATTATAATGTGTCTTTAAGTTTTTTTGATTTTTATATGACGCTTTAGTTGACCCTCCAAGATTTATAATACATTTTAACATTTTAAAATGATTTCCATGAGAGAGTGACTCTCCTTTAAATAAGAAATCTTAATATTTAAATAATTTCATCCATTTGACATATAAAATAATGTTTTCCACTCCCCTTTTTATTAAAACATGGGCAAAAACCATGGTTTTTTTGTGGTTTATATTAGTGTTACATGGGGTGTCCAAAACACAAATAATAATGAATTCCCTCTCTTTTCCTATATAAACCCACATAATCTACCACTTTTTTTACTCAAACCCTTGGAGCACGTATTTACCAAGCTCTCATCTCTCTAAAATTCTTCCAAGTAACCCCAATCTCCCATGAAGCCTCTCTCAAGCCCCTCCCAAACATTTGGGATCACACATCCAAGTGAGGGATTTCTTCCGCCCTGATTTCTGTCCAAATTTATTTATGTTGCTATATCCTTTTATTTTAAATTAAAAATGTTGGGGGAATGATTTCTCACCTCCACTATACTTACAAACTTATATTTTAATGATGATAGACCAATTTATCTCTCATCTATTCCACCCATTTAAACCCTTTACCATTCTAAAATTCTATAAGGAATTTCTCTCTTCTCATTTATATTCAAGAAATTATTTTGTATTATAAATCTAAATTCAATTACATATGATGGGATATGTATCTATATGAACCACGTACTGTCCATTTCATTTACATATGATGAGACACCCATTTCTCTCTCATAAACCATTTCTTTGAATTCTTATGTCATGTCGTTCTGTTGCCGAAATTGCACAATGATTTTTCAAACCAAAGTCATTGTTTAGTGAATACCATGTCCATATCTCTATAAAGTGTATTAAGCTTTTTTCACTTTTACTTATTGATTATGTATTTTCATTTATGAAATAAAAATTCCTTTATAATGAAATAAATGATGATTTTTAATGAATCTATGTTATATGATCCATGTGACACACTTATGCATGAAATGAAATGATTAAGAAGAGTGCACCATGATAGCACTCCAATGAATTGGGTAATGATTAGTATGATGATAAATCAAGTGAAATTAGAGTTTAATCATGTTAATTCATATAGAATTATTTTTTAATCATTCTCCATGTGCAATGACCCTTGGATCATGCTGATATCATGTTAAATGTTGATGCCATATTTCCCTTTTATGATAATCATTCTATATCATGCCTTTATGATCATGTTTCTCTTATGCTCCATTGATATGAATATTTCCTAAGATGTACAATATTTTTAATATTATGTCTTGTTTAATCTATTACTATGATTTATAGACCACCTTTTTCTTTTTCATGTCCTTAGGTTATCCGATGCAATACTAAGTACGAAGCAATGTGAGTGGTCATGTAAAAACAATTTTCAATATAGATGTGTATTTAATGTTTTATGTTATTATGTAATGTTCATAAGACCTAAAGAAACTATACATCTCAATATTCTATGTTCAATCAAGTGAATATTTTATGTAATAAAATATTTTTATGTGTAAAATAAAGAGCAGGGTTGTTATAGTTTGTATTAGAGGATATGTTTAGTTATTTTTGGGATTAGGAATAAAATCGAGTAGTGAAAGCCTTAGTGATAAGACTAAGACTAATAAAAACATACATAAATTTTGATAAGTATTTAGTAAGTTTTTTATCAAGAAAATAAATTTCTCTCTAGATATAATCAGGTAGAGGTTACTGTGGCACAGATGTATCTAGGGGTAAAACCTGAAAACACTGCTTTCAGCTAGACTCAAACGAGAACTGGTGCACAAAAATATGCCTTGCTTCACTCTTGGTTTTGAAACTCCTAGGGGATATGATTTGGTAAATTCATAATCTTATTATGAACTATTGTTATGGGAATAAAAATATTACCCTGAGAATATTTGTTGGGAATTAGAACATGGATAACATAGATTGAAGCCTATAAATTCGTAAGTTAAAGAAATAAAAGTAATTTATAAGCCATCCATTTTTGTCTTTAAATTACCATTTATGTGTTACCCCAATATTTCCTTTTATTCCACCTAATGGCTAGAAATAGGGGGACTTGGGCTAACAACCGATATAAAGATCAATGTGATGACTATTCTAATGAGATTCCCAATCTGATGGGTCCGGGAATCGCGAATGATGTCAAGATTCTCTCTCAGTTAACTCAATATTTGAATCGAAACATGGTTCAAGAGTAACATTACCCCCTGATGAAAGAACAAGTCACAATCGATAGATTCATGAGACAAAGGCCTCTGAAATTTAATAGATCATCTGATTCATCAATTTTCCAAAAAATAAATCAAATCCATTGAAAATAACTTCTCCATCCTTCAATGTTCCAAACAAGAGAAGGTTATTATTACTTATTATAATATAAAGGGTGAAGATGATCAGTGGTGGAAATTGATCTAAATATGAATCATGAGGAGGATATTAGGGCATTGGAAAGAAAGGATTTCTCGAAATTGTTTTTTGATAAATATTTTTCTTGCACCCTCTGAATTAAGATGAAAAGGGAATTCCTTTCCTTCAAGAAAAAAGATGACAAATCCATCAAAGAGTATGAGGAAAACATCACAAGGCTTTCATGAAATGCCTATGACTTTGTGATTTAACCCAAATGCATAGTTGATCACTTCTTTGGTGGGCTAAAACCTAGCCTATGGAATTCCCTAGTGATCTATGAGTTCAAGAGCTATGATGAAATTGTTTGATGTGCCATCAAGGTAAAAATGGAGATTAGAGAATCTCAGGGGTATCATGGGGATAAGAAGAATAATGTGGAATTTAATTATGGTGGTTTGATGGATAAATACAATGGTGATATGAAAATACAACACCCCACTTTCTAATGGTGCGGAAAGAAGCACCTAGGAAAATTCCTAAAGGGGACGAAGAAATGATTGAGGTGTTGAAGAGAAGGGAACCTGGACATTAAGCGCCGAGAAAAACGGCCACTACAACAGAAGATAGGAACACTCTATTTGAACCACAACGAATTATTCATTGCTTTAACTAAAAAGAACCCGGGCACTATGCAAACCAGTGCCCTAAGCTAAGGTATTTTATAAGAAACCAACAATATCCAAGGCCGAAAGGGAGATATTTTTCCATTACTACCACTGATGCAAACCCAGAAAATGAAGTGGTGATAGGTACGATAGTTATTCATTCAAGAATAACAAATCTACTTTTTTTATTCTAGTTCTATACATTCATTTATTTCATTAATGTTTAGTAGAAAAATCACATCACCACCACAAATAATGGAAGTAAATAAGTCAGTGAGAATGGGAAATGTCGAAATCATAGCATACCATGAATATAAATGCTCCCCTATCATAATTTGTGTATTAAAATTCATGGAAAACCTCATCATTATTGTTATAGTGTAATTTTATGCAATTCTTGTCATGGATTTGATTTCCCTATATAGAGCCAACATAAATTTCCATGAGAGGGAAATCACTCTCTATAAGGAGAATCAACCCCTGATTCCGTACAAGTGTAAGGGGGAGGATGAGTCCTTCTTATCACCATAATATCAACCATGGATACTAATACCCTATGATAATGTATATCTTTCCTAGATTATTGAGTCTATGGAATCAAACATCCTTGAAGACATGCCTATTGTGAGGGAATTAATATAAGTGTTTCCCAAGGAATTTCCGAGTCTTCCTCCATGAAGAGATTTTAAACTCTCAATTGATCTTATACCCATGGAATTACCAATATCCAACACTCTATATAGAATAGATGTTGTGGAGCTTGAGGAGCTAAATAAACAACTATAAGGTAATTTGGATAAAGGTTTTATACTCCCAAGTGCTTCACCATGGGGTTCATCAATCATCTTTTTCAAGAAGAAGGATGGGGAAATGCACCTTTGCATTGATTATTGTGAGCTCAACAAAATCACGATAAAGAATAAGTATCCTCTTCCATGAATTGATGAAATGTTCAATCAGCTACATGGAGAAAAATACTTCTCTAAGGTGGATTTTCGGTTGGTATATTACCGTGTATGTGTGAAGAAGGAGGATATCCCCAAGACATATTTTCGTACATGGTACAGGCACTATGAATTCCTAGTAATGCCTTTCACACTCACTAATGCTCCAAAAATCTTCATGGACCTAATGAATAGAGTCTTTAGAGATTACCATGAATTTGTTTTTGTAGTTTTTATAGATGATATTGTAATATACTCCAAAACCAAGGAGGATCATGAGGATCATCTATGAACTATACTAGAGACCTTGTGAAAGGAGAATAACTATGAAAAGTACAAAAAGTGTGAGTTCTAGTTGAAGGAGGTTTCATTATTAAGTAATATCATCACAAGAAATGTGATATATGGGGATCCATCCATGATAACTGAAATTAAAGGATGACCATGGCCAACATCGGTAATAGATACTCATAACTTCTTGGGGTTAGCTGGATATTATCACCGATTTGTGAGAAATTTCTCATGATTTAATAACCCTCTTACAAAGATAACTCGGGTGTATTGTTTTCTAGGAGTGATGAGTGCAGAGAGAGCTTCAAGGAGTTGAAAAGGATGCTTATCACTATACTCCTTCTCACACTACTCACAAGTGGAGATCTTTTTGTGGTATTCATTGATGATTTTAAGAAGGTCCTAGGCTATATGTCAATGAAAAATGACGAAGTTATTTCCTTTGATTCATGGAAATTGAATGTTAATGGGGAAGACTATCCAACACTTGATCGGGAGTTGGCTGTAGTAAATCCACTTTAAAAATATGGGGAAACTACCTCTTTGGAGAGAAGTATGAAATATATATGGACCACAAAAGCCTCAAGTATATATTTACACATAAAGTGTTAAACATGTGTTAATGTAGATGGTTATATCTGATCAAATACTATGACTGATCAATCCCTTAACACACTAGGAAAGAGAACAAGGTGGTAGGTTCTCTAATTTGAAGAGACCCAATGATTCTATCATTGATGAGAATTGAAAAGGATCTAGTAGTCTTAGATTTGTTGAAGATGGACATGGGAAACATAAATAAGGGAAAATCATCATTCTTCTCACAAATGATTGCTAAACCATCTCTTTTTGAAAGGTTAAAGGATGCTCAAAAGTATGATGTTGTAATTCAGAAGAAAGTGGAAACTATCAGAAAAGGTAAATCCTCATAATTAAATGTTAATGAATAATGAATTATGAGATTTGGTACAATACTATGTGTTCTATCAAATATAGAGTTAAATAATGATCTTTAAATGATGCACATGGTTTTTATTTCTCCATTCACCCAGGAAATACAAATATGTATCAAGATCTATGAGAGCATTATTTGTGGGATAACATGAAGAAGGAGATCACTAAGCATACATCAAAGTGTTTGGTTTGTCAATAAGTGAAGGTTGAGAGGCAGAAGTCTAAGGAGATGATAAAACCATTAGGCATACCAGCATGGAAATGGAAGAACATCACCATGGAATTTGTCTCATGATTTCTGAATACATCTAAAGGAAACAATGTTATATGGGATGTTGTGAATCATCTTACAAAGACATCACACTTCATTTCAATTCGAGTGGATTTCTCATTGGATCAACTAGCACAGATATATATCATATAAGTGGTAAGGGTGCATGTAGTAAAACTCTATATTGTATCTAATTGAGATCCAAGATTCACCTTTGTGTTCTAGAAGGGTCTTCAACATGATCTTAATACTGAGATGAACTTCAATACAACTTATCATTCTCAAACTAATGTAAAATCTGATTGGACTATCCAAACACATGAGGACATGTTCAGAGAAATCTCAATAGAATTCAAAGGAGGATGGGATTGACATCATCCTCTGGTTGAGTTCTCTTATAATAACAGTTTCTACTCAAGCATCCAAACGTCTCTTTATGAAGCCGTATATCGGAAGAGGTTCAGAACACCATCATGTTGGGATGAAGTTGGGGAGAGAAAACTCGTAGGTTCAGAAATGGTTGTAGAAATGGTGGAGAAGGTTAAGACTATCTAGCATCAAATTAATGATGCCTAGAGTTTACAAAAGAGCATTGATGATAATCATTGACAAGACGTAGAGTTTGATGTCGAAGACATTGTATTCCTCTACATATCACCGTGGAAGATATTTATGAGATTTTTGAAGAAGGTAAAGCATAGTCCAAGGTACATTGAACCTTTTCAGATCCTTGATTGCATTACAGTAGTGGTCTATCAACTAGCACTCCCACCAGACAAATCTCATGTACATGATGTATTCCATGTATCACTATTGAGGAATTACATACCTGAACCATTACATGTGCTCAATCTAGAGGTGGTACCATTGGAGAATAAACTTTTCTATGAATAGAATCTAATGAAGATATTATATTGTAGGAAAAAAAGTTCGGCAAAATAAGACAATGCCCCTCGTCATGGTGTTGTTGAAAAACCGAATTTTTTAAAAAGAAACGTGGAAATTAAAGGAAGTGTTGAAGTATTGTTACCCTAATCTATTTTAGTGTGGGAAAATGAAATTTCGAGGGTGAAATTTCTTAAGGGGGAAGATTATAACTTCCCCTATTTTTATTAATGAAAATTCCTATTGGTACAATTAAATGTATTATTACGTTAAATGGTTATATAACATATGCAATTTCATGGTTTTGTGTTTTTTTATTTTAAAAACCCGTTATGAATTTTGACCATTTCTAATATAGCTGCTAAACATTGATCGCATGATTAGTATAAATATAGGACTTTAACAAATCTAATTTACTTAGATAAAGGAAGAGATGATCTCATCCTGTAAAATTACTTCGTATGAATCCCATTTGTTGGAGCTCATAAATGAGGTTGAATCACTTGGCTTTGCTCTTGATGAAGTCCAAGCTGTGCTTCAACCCATTAGGTTTGAGCAGAACTACCTGCAAGAGAAGTGGAAGTTAATAGATATTGCCACTTGAGCGATGTTATCAGAGCCTCCCAAAGAGTCTTTCCCCATCTCAGACCTTACCCTTGATTCATATATAGGTGTTATAAGGGGTTATGTAACCAGACCCTAGAACTATGATTATTTAAATAATTGTTTTTATAGAGAATATAGTTTTATTTTATTATTTTTTACTTTGTAAATAAATTTTTAAGGAAAAATAGTATTTTTAGTTAATATTAAAATAAGAAATATATTTTGATGAATTAATGGATTTTTGGAATTAAATAATCTTTTAATAAAATATTATTATTATCAATAAATTACTTTTTACTAAATATAAAGGATTGTATACTTTTTATGAATATAATTGTAATTTTTATTTATGTTTGAAAACTATTTTTCTCAAAACCCATGATTTTTCGATAATTGCCAGTTTTTATTTTATAAGTAAAAATTCACATATTTAGAAAATTAGTTCAATAACATTAATATTATTTTTGGAATCAGGATGTCGAAATTATCAAATGGTGAATATTTCATAATTTTTTGAGAGTCAAATTTTTGGGTAAAAAATAAATACTGTTTAAATATATAATGTGTTTTATGACATCATAATGACCCAATAGTGATGTAATAAAATACTATACATGGGATTTTTTGACAATATATTTTTTAACATTAAAATAATGTAAATTTATGTTTGTTTGATTTATTTTACAAATCTTTAGCGGTCCCTCCAAGACTTGTAAAACATTTTAACATTTTAAAATGATTACCTTGATTGTGTGACTCACTGCCACATAATAAAGCCTAATATTTTAATAAATTTGGCCTTTGGCATTATAAAATAATGTTTTCCACTCCCCTTTGGCAAAAAACTTGGGCAAAAAACCATGGGTATTTTTTGTGGTGTTTAATACCAAAATAATAAAGAATTCCCTCTCCTTTCCTATGTAAACCCACCCAATCTCCCACTTCTATTCACTCAAAAACCTTTGGATAACGTCCCTACTATGCCCTAAACACTATAAAATTCTACCAAGGTGACCTCAGATCCCACTATGCCTCTCTCAATCCTCTCCCAGGCCTTTGGGATCACACTTCCCTATAAGGGATTTTTTCCTCTCTCATTTTTATCCATGTTTTTTATGTTGCTATACCCTTGTCTTTTAAATTAAAAATGTTGGGGTATTCTTTTTCACATCCCCTATACTACAATAAATATTTCATAATGATTATATAACCCTTTATCTCTCATTAATGTCTCCCATATACACATGATACCATGGTGAAATTCCATAAGGAATTTATCTCTTTTAATTTACATTCAGGAAATTGTATTGTATTATGAATCTAAATTCCATAACATATTTTGGGACATGTATATATATTAACCCATTACTTTCCATTTCATGTACAAATTTTGAGACACCCATTTCTATCTAATCAACCATTTTTATGAATTCTTATGTCACACCATTATTCTGCCGAAATTGCACGGCATTTTTTCAAGCCAAAATCATTGTGTAGTGAATACCATGCCAATTTATCTCTCAAGGATATTAAGGTTTAATAATATTTACATATTGATTATGGATTCTCATGTATGAATTACACATTCCTTTATATTGTAATAAATTATGATGTTTAATGAATCAATTTTATATGATCCATGTGGCACACTTATGCATGAAATGAGATGATTAAGAAGGGTGGACCCGGTTAGCACTCCAATGCATTGGGTAAAGATTAGTATCATGATACATCAAGTATAATGAGGTTATACTCATGATAATTCAAGTTAAATGAGGTTTTACTCATTATCCATGTGCATTGAGCCTTGGATCATGCTAATAACAAGTTAAATGTAGATTCTATATTTCCATGTTATGATAATCATTCTATATCATGCCTTTATGTTCATGTTTCTATTATGCAACATTGATATGCCTATTGCATAACATGTACTATAGTATTCATTTTATGCCTTGTTTACTCCATTACTAGGCTTTATATCTCACCCTTTTTTTATGCATGTCCTTAGGTTATACTATACAATGCTAAGTATAAAGGAATATGTCTGGTCATGTAAAAGAAGTTTTCAATAAAATGTGTATGTAATGTTTTTAGTTGTTATGTAATGTTCCTAAGGCCCAAATACACTATACCTATCTATCTTCTATGTTGTATCAAGTAAAGATTTTATGTACTAAAATATGATTAAGTGTGAAATAATGTGAAGGGTTGTTATACCAAACATAGATGTTTTAGTTGTAGTACCCTCTAACATTCACTAGAGAGGGTGGACCTCAAGGATTTGATTTATGGATTGAGTTTATTTATACTATAAATGTTCAATTGGATACTCAAACTTAGAGTGGGTTAATTTGGATGCTTAAATTTTATGAGGATCAGTGAACCATTGGTGGGATGTTTAGGCCCAGATTAGGTAGGCAAAGGGTATTATATGGAAGGAAATTCTGGAGATGTTCCTAGAGAAATTTTATCTAAAGAATTTAAGATATGATTCGATAGCTTGGTCAATGAGGTTGATATAGTGGAGTATGTTCATGATGGACTATGTTGGTTTCTTTACTGACTTGCTATTATTTTCTACAGTGTGGGAAGGGGATGAGATAGCTTTGTAAATGCATTTCTAGGACATTCTTAAATATGATATTTTGTCCCAAGTTAATATATTTTGGCTGAAAATGTTTTCTAAAGTGATGGATCAGGCTCTCATATCTAACGGTAACCTAATGGAGGCTTCCATTGAAGGATATAAGGTTTCAATTATATGATTAGGATGTATGTATTTCAAGAGTAGGAATCATTGATATGATAGTGGTGACCGTAGCTTGGGAAAAAGTGTGGCTAGGGAGAAAGACTAGTTACTCAGGATCCAACCTAAGTGTTTCTTCAATAGTGCGGTATCCTTGGCCATTTTAATAGGAATTAAACCTGAACACCAGTAGAAATCCATTGTTGAGGTAGAATGGGACATCTACAGAGGTTATCTAGGAACCCACGACAGAGAGGTAATGATAGATTAGTTATAAAAAGATAGTGTGTGGGAAGGGGATCTTATACACTATATCTGTCTGGTGGATGGAGTTCTACTAGTCATGGTGGTAGAGGCAGTGGTCAAGGTGATTTTGGGCAAGGGCATCCATATTAATATAATGGTGCAGCTCATATGACTCTAATTTCTTCATAGGGAATAGGGGAAGAACAATTTTACGCAGTTGATTCTACACTTGATGATAGAGAGGATGAAATATCAATAGTTAGAGGTACTATCCTTATATCCTCTATGATAACTAGTGAATTATTTGATACTGATGCCTCTAACTCATTTATATATTCCAACTTGTGAATGGTTTTATCTTGGTGGTGGAGTTTGTGAGTGGGATTATGATGATAGATACATGTTTAGGAGTATGATTAAGAGACATCTATTTGTGAAAAGGTTATTCTCTATAGGTTGGATAATATCATTTCCTTTGGGATATTTATATTCAAAATCTATCTAGCATCAAATTAATTACCGGTATAGATTGGTTGGTGGTGTACCCAACCACCTTGATTTTTACCTAAGGAGAGTGAATTTTATGTCTCATGAGGGTGACTATTATATTCACCATGGAGAAAGGGATATTAAGGAAGGTCATGTGGGGTTTGTTCATCACCAAAAGTGGGATCTCAACACTACGATTTTTAGACAATTTTTGGATAAAAGAGGTGTTAAAAATGATGTCTTTTCAAACTTAGTGGAAATTTATTAGTATTTTTTTCTTAATGAATTCTCAGGGATGCCACCTAAGATATATGTTGAATTTATATTTGATCTCATTATTGGGGATGAACTAATTTCTATTACACTATAAATAATGGAATCAATAGAGATTAAGTATCTTAATAATCAACTTGAAGAGTTGACGGATAAGGGGATCTTCTATCTTAGAAGGCTGAGGAATATTTATGCTTATGTGTTGATTACCAGAATTCTAATTAGATGACTGTGAATAACCAGTATCCTATTCTACATATTTATGATCTATTTTACTAGTTGGGAGGGGATTTTTTTTATACAATATTGATATGTGATCAGGGTATAATTAGATGATATTATAACCTTCTAACATACCTTAGACTGCTTTCAAAATTAATTATGATCTTTATGAGTTATTCATGATGTCGTTTGAGATAACAAACTCACTAGTAGCATCTATGTTCTATATTAATAGAATAAACCAATCTCACTACGATCTATTTTTGGAATTGTTATTGAATGAAATATTGATGTACTCCAAGACTCGCGATGATTATGACCAACATATTGAAATCATCCTGGGTACATTGAGATAACATCAGCTATACTCCACGATGTATAAGTGTTAGTTTTGGATTGATTATTTACACTTGTTTACTCACATCATCTTAGATGATGGAGTGTTAGTAGAGCCAGAAACAGTTTAGATAGTGGTTTCATGGGTGTATCCCAAGAATGTTTTCAATATTTGTAGTTATATAGGTTTATTAGGATATTAGTTGAGGTTCCTAAGGGAATTTTCCTAATTGTTAGCTCCTTTTATTATCTTGACTAAGAACAGAGTGAAATTGGAATAGTCTGGATCATGTGACAATTCCTTCTAGGATTTGAAGAAGTTCTTGAAAACAATAGCAATATTGATCCTACAAGAGCAGTGTGAAGATTTTATGATGTTTTGTGACACTTTTAGGGTAGGCATTAGAGAATTGTTAATTTAATGATTTCATGCTGTGGAATATGAGTCTCTATATTTTAGGCCACATGAATAGAACTACCCTATGCACAAACTTAAATTTGATGTAGTGGTTTATGATATGAAGTGTTTGTGCCATTCTCTATTATGAGAAAATTTAAATGTGTATACTAATCATAAGAGCTTAATGAAAACGTTTTCTCAATGATATTTGAGTCTTTAGAAGTGGAGATGGGGTGAGTATGTGATGTGATTTTATTTTGAGTTGACATATATTTCCAAGGAGGGAAACAACATTGATTAGACTTTATGATGAAAAACCAAGTCTCAACCAGTTATGGAGGCTTGTTCTGATTGAAATATGATGAACTTTCAAGATGAATTTATGTTCTATATCATGAGGGTTAGGAGTATATGACTCTTATATCAGTTTTAGTGGAGTATACACTTTTGAGTCATATTAAAATTAGGAAGTATCATGAATCATTATTTTTACACTTAGGATAAATCCAATATGGTGCGTGATAACCTTAATATTGGACCATATATGAATATGATATCATCTATGTCAGGAATCGTGTTTTTGTGCCTATGACTATGTGGGAGGAGATGACATGTGAATTTCATGCCTAAAAGTGGGAGGTACAACCAAGGGTGAAAAAATATACCATGACCTACAACATTAGTTTTTGTGGTTGGGCATGAAAAATGACATTACAGAGATCATTAAATGATGCTACACCTTTCAATAGGTGAAGGATAAGAATCAAAAAACTGGTAGTTTACTACTACCATTTCCCATTTCAATATGAAATTGTGATGGTGTTACTATAGACATTGTGGTTGGTCTCCTAGGGATGCCTAAGGAAAATGTTACTATTTGGGTTATTATTGACCATTTGAAATAGGTAGTGTATTTATTTCTTATACAAGAGACATTATCAGTGGATAAGTTGGGAGACTTTTATGGTTGGGAATATTCTATATAAATGGGGAGCCATGAAGTATTGTTTCATACCATGAGTCACATTTTACATTGCACTTGTGATAGGGCTTGTAAGAAGGAACATGGTACACAAGTTTTATTGAGTATGAATTTCCACCTAAAGATAGATGGGCTGTGAAAACATACTATATTAGTGCTTAAGGATATGATACTAGTGCGTTTCATAAACATTGGTGGGTCTTTGGAGAAGAACCATAATTTTTCTGAGTTCACCAATAATAAAAATTATGAGGAAACTGTACATATGGCACTTTATGAGGATCTTTATGGTAGATCATAAAGACCGCCTTTCTATTTGATTGAGGTAGGAAAGCTAGAGTTATTGGGAATGAGTCATGAGTCGGACGGATTAGAGAATGTTTAGTTGATTCAAAAATATATGGCTATGACATAGATTATGAAGACCTCGTATGCTGATAGATGTTGATAACCAATATAGTTTATAGTGGGTTATTATGTTTTTCTTCTGTTGTCTCTTATTTTGGTTCTCCATAGGATTTTGAGGCAGGGAATGATGGATCCTAGGTTTGTTGGAGACTTTGAGGTTGTGAAGATATTCATGTTGTTGGTGTATAGATTTTCTCTTACACAAAGGTATAGTGATATGCATGATGTTTTTCATGTGTCACAACTTTGGAGGTATCACCCAAACCATTCACATGTGATCGATGTGGATGTGTTGAGATTCCTATTGATGTATTCTTTGAGCAGCATCTGATATGTGTGTTGGATCGTGGAGAGAAAGTGTTGCAGTGAAATACCATATCGATAGTTCTTATATTGGGGAAATATGTGTTTGTTAAAAAGGAAAAATGGGAAAGATAAGTTGATATATGGGTTAGTGGCATGATAATTTTAAGTCAGAACCTTAGATATGCATGGGAGTATAGCTCAAGGTTGAGTTGTTATAAGATTTGTAGATTATAAGATCCCAACCTTTTTTTAAGATGCATTGGGATCATATACATTTACACTTTTTTGTTTTTTGATTATACATTGTTTGGGTTTAAACGTGGGTGTGTTTGGATAAAATTGGATGCCATTAAAAGGGTTTTGGGGAAGTGAATGGTTGGATCACAATTTTCCCAAATCGTGTGATGTACCTCAGAAAACCACCATACCCCTTATAGAGAGGGATTTCATGGCTAGAACTTGGTTTTTCAAAATGCTCACCCTTTTAGGTGAAACCATGAACCCCCTAGAAGAGGTGCATCATTTAGCAATAGGGTTTGGAAAACCCTGTGCCCCTACTAAGGAAAATGTGCACACATATTTTAATATGATGAAAATTGGTTTTAAAATTACTAAACCCCAGTACATCACCCACTTTCAAAACCAAACAACCTGAAATGATTTATCTCATTTCTAGAGATCATTTTATGGATTCCAAGGCCTTCCAACCCCCATTCTTGATTAATCGAATATTGGATTGAAGATATTCACCTCACCTGGTAAGAGATTCTTATCCCATGTGGTTTTTTTTCAGAAAAATATGTCTTTCCAAATAAAAAATAGATAGTTTAACTTTATTTTTGATTGATATAGGTCAAGGTTTTTTGTATCAAGAATCATTTGTTCATGGATATAGGTTTCAGATATAAATCATTTTCTTCATCATGATCTTGTTTGTTCGACGTGAATTGTGGACTTTCATTGAATGAATTATTCATCAATTTTGAGGTAGGTGGTCTGAATTCAATTACCATAGTATTGAATCAAAATTTCATTTATGTATTATGGAATTTCAATTGGCGCATTTGATAATTGAATCTGGAATTGAATAAATAAATTAATTTATATAACCATAGAATTAATTAATTGAGTTAACAAATAAATATGAGATGAGATGAACTGAAAAAATTGAATTGGGTTATTGTGAATGAGAATATGGTGGAATTAGATTAATTAATTAATGGAATGTTGTGATTGTAGAATTTATGGGGAATTGAAATTGCACAATTGGTCAAATAATGCGATTATAAATTAATTAACAATATGGATTATGAGATGTTTTACTTGAATTTAATGGGTTAATGGGATTTATGAATTTAATATAAAAAAATGGTTTAATGGCGAAGTGAAAATATTATTCCATGAGACTAAAGTATTTAATCATGTTATGTTTTGATAGTTGAAATGGTGTATTAATTGACATGAAATGTTAAAATATGGTTAATGTTGATTAACATTGATTGATGTTATATATGTGATATATGTCTGATTGATTGATATATGACTATGGGACACATACTGAAGATCCAAATACCCATATGTGACAATGTGGTTTGGGATAGAGATTGAGGATCCAAATAACCATATGCAGTAGTAGGTTTGGGATAGTGATTTAGGATCCAAATGTCCTTATGTGATAATTGATGTGAGATAGGGACTAAGGATCCAAATAACCATGTGATATTGCGGTGTGAGAAAAGAACATTTGATCCTAATACCCACTGGGTGATAGATATGACATTATACACCCATGAGTTTGGAATTGAACTATGGATTCAATTGGCTATAATATGACTTGATATGAAATGATAAATTATAACCATGAGATTTTGATATGGTTCAAAAATTTTCATGTCCCAAAGAAGGTATTGAGGGTTCAAGTGTCCTTGGGAACCAGATGGTTAATGTGGTTAGTTATAGAATAATGAAATGTGGCAATTATTTAATTTTTCATTTTTCATATTATTTATAAAACTATATACACTATTATTTATAGGATTTTGTTTTAGACACAATTAGTGGTGTCTTACTGAGTTGTACTCACACCCTACTCAGGATGTATGATCTCTACTCAAATTGACGATATGTTTTCAAGATAGGAGAAGGGAAATTTCTCTATGTTAGGTTGATGAGTTGGGTTGAAGCATGGATAAGGGAACCAAACATGGAGTTGTGACCTATTTTGATTTGTCAGTGCCTCTATTTTGGACTTTTCATTTTGACACTTCAAACTTATTTGGAAAGAAATATCAACTGTTTATTTTTGGATATTGTATTCATGTTTTGGTCATCATGTGATATTGGTTCTATATGGTTATTGGTTATATAATATTTCCACTGTTTATTTACCTCCTATGATGAATTAATTTAATAAATATGTTACAATATCCCCATGATCGATCTTAGACCATCACTACTAGTCGGTATCCTCTAGAATTTATGTATTCCAACTTGAGGTCATGTGACCGACTATATTGGGGGAACTAGTGTGTGGTGCCCTGGTTATAATGTTATATTTTTTCATGATATATGACATATGGTTTTCGGATAATGCGACTATTTTTGAAAGAATATCATTAAAAATGGAATTATTTGTAGTGCATGAATTTTAACATTTTTTCTTCTTTTACGTACACTATGACATTAACGTGTATAAATAAATGGTCATTTATTATCTTCTATATGATAATTTTTATTGATCATTGGTAACATGTAAGACTCTGCATAAATCCTCATTATTAGCATCCTATATTTGATATGTATATGGTATTGTGTATTTAGAAAAAACTGAATGATACATTATATTATTCATTGAATTCTTGGTGAACATATTCTTCATCAAAATAGATTGAATCCTCTCATATATTCTGACCATAATTATTTAATACTCCACTTTCACATTATGTAAACACAAAAAAGAATATTATGAATTATACTTACCACTAGCTTACCCTTTGAATAATTCATGCTCTATAGCTGAACTAGTTCCAAGATAATTATGGATTACTACTATTTCTAAAGGATTATTTCTCCAAAAAAACGTTTATAAGTTTATTTAGAGTACCTATGTTTTTTAACTCCAAATATTCTTATAAAATACTATGTATGTCCTTGAAAACTGTTTAGTTTTTCTTGAAAATGTATTACCCAGAGACAATTGGGTATAAGTGTCTTACATTTAATATTCATCATGTATTGACAAAAATTATAATAACAAAAAAAATCATTCCAGAAGTAGATTGATGTCTCCTTGTGTTCAAAGGACACATGATATTTTTATTTTGGGAAACAATGTTCAACTAGAACTATTTATATGAAAATTATAAGTTCTGTGCTCCTCACCACTAACTTGGGAACCCCCATGTCCCAGCCTCTTGTTGAACACACATTAATTATAGTAATGTTTATTTATGTACTTGGTTAATGTATTTTAATAAATATATGTGATAGGAATATTTTATTTGACATAAATAATTTTTTTTAAAACATCACAAATAATTATAAATTTAAATAAATAAGAAGAGACTTCTTGCTTCATAAATTCAATAAAATACATTTATATTCGAAACAATTATTTAACCATATGGGAAGAAAAATTCCTCCTAATTAATACCTATATTAATTTAAGGATGTTGTGAATGATCCTTTGGAATGACACTTTTCATTGAAATTTTCACTATTCCTTTCATCTTATTCTCCATAATAATTAACGATCGAACATTCTTTAAGTTATTAATTACATGGTAAAACTTAAATAAAAAATGGAATAAAGTGTTTGATACATACTATTCATTGTGTAATCCTAATGAAAAATGGAGTATATGGGTGAAAATGATATAATAAATGGATTCATAGAATGTTCATAGCCATCATTCAGTGTAATAATAATTCATTCATATATAACATTAATTTACCTTTTTATGCTTTTGGAGATGTGACAAAATGTAAAATCATCCATGTATTTATGCTTTATTCAAAAAAAAAATTGGATGTTGATGATAAAATTATGAAATGCCAATCATATGTGTTATACATGAGTCTCGTGTAATCATTTTTACACCATCAGTTATTATGTTATTTATATAGGAATTGGGGACACCAAAAACCTGAATTTACGATGTTATAGTACTTTATGGAAGTGTTAGTAGTTATCTTTGGAAAATAATGCTAGTTTTGACCTTTTATAGGTCCAATATTATCACATTGTACTTATGGTATTTATTTACATTTTCTAAAAATGAAATATACATCAGATTTTATTTTTATCTTGATTACCTATTTAGTCATTATTTATTATTTAAATCATTAAATGTCTCCAACTATTTTATTGAATTATAACAACCCTTTGTACTAGAATCCTAATACTAGATCACTTGAGTATTCTAGTGGAAAGGATCCTTGAAAACTCTCCTTATACTCTATAATCTAAGCCTATTTACTCACCAAAATATACTTTACAAACATTTATATTACTTAAAAGTTGAATAATATTCATTAAAAAATTTTACAAATCCACGATAGGCCCATATAGGTTTACTGTCTTTAGAAACTAGGAAATTTAAACAATTGGTTCATAAGACATCGTCATTACGGCCGTCTTATTTCATCATTACTAGACCCCTTTTGACACATCTTACATAATACCATTATTTATGACCTAGGGAAAAGATACATATGAAAGGGTATGATCTGATTCTTAGTAAGGGTAAACAAGGGAGATATAAATAATATCATAATCGTAACACATAAGAACATTACATTTGAAAAACTTATCCAGCATATGAATGATCGAATTATTATACAATGAGATAAACCATGAAAGTTCATAATAATAAATGAACGTAATCCAAAAAGTCATAACATATTAAATGAAGTGTTTTGGAATAAATATAATAATAGAAAACCATTTCATACTAGTCAATGCTAATTTACAAGACCACCATAGCAGACAAAGTCTATTATCGAACTGAGTTCACTCCTCATTCCAGTATTGTATTACTGAATCGATATCATTTCTCGTTCCATCTATGTCTATCTTAGGGGGTATAAATCTTTACCAAATTCATTGGAGGAAGATATGGGTCCCAAACATTTCATAATTAAACAATTCTTACATTTGTCACAATAAAATAAACCATTCATCATAACCCACAGAATAAAATGGGTTTATTTAAACATCATTTCACCATATCATAATCAAGGTAAAACAAATGGATTTAATAAATATAATTCAATAATAAAAATAATAAAACCATAGGAAAAATTAGTACTTTATACATTAAACATAACCTTATTAAATAATTCCATCTAAGATGGAATATTTTTTTTATAACTCATGAAATTAATTCTCAAGGAAAATATCCTCTCTTCTTCAAAAACATGATCTTTTCTCAAAATTCCATGCAATTTTAAAAAAATGAATTTATTTGAAAATAAACTCAAAATCACGTAGAGTAATATTCATGTAAAAATGGTGTTATCAATATGTAAAAAACCATTAATTTCATATAATACAAAAAAATTCTCCTCATACTTTTAATGGAAATGTAAAAATGTACCTCATATCGAATAATAAAAATTATTCTATTCTTAACATGTAATAAAAATTCACTAATGGGAAAAATTAACTATTAAAAAGTTTTATAATATTATAAAAAAATTTAAATTTTTATGAAACATGTAGGTGGATGATAAATACACCCAAATAAATACTTATAAAAAATCTTGGATAATAATGAGATTGTGAAATTTTCACTTACCTTTTAGGTCCGATTTCATTATTTGAATCCGAACCTTCTGTATGATTGTTTAAATAATTTCATTGAATAATTTCAGTATAATATTCATTTTAATTATATTATATATGATCATATTATAACCCATTTGTTAATAAAATTTCATTATTACTTGTTATTCATGTATTAACTACTTCATTTGCTTATGCATTTTTTATCGAATAGTTGCTGGTTCTCCTTCATAGGTCATATTTTTATCATTAAAAAAATGATATAAATATTATATATATAATATTTATTCATTATATAAATTTATATAATCATTATTTAATGAAGATCATGTAGAATGAATCACATCGCATCCTAGAGACAATTGGCCGTATACACGCTCAAGCGATGATAACATTCCCATAATTTTTGAATGATATTGAAGTGAATGGAGTATAATATTTCAGAATAAATATCATTTTATAATAATAATATATAATTATTATTTCCATCATTGTACACATCCATGTATAGTGGTGGGGAAAAAAAGTTTACACCACGGTGTGGAGACATTATGTCGTTCGTACGCACGCGTGGTGATTTTGTTTTTCTTAGGATGGATAGAAAGTTGAATATTGTTGCTACATAATAATAAAAAATATATATATGTATCTAATTAATACTGGAGTTATTAATTTATAATAAAAATACCCATGAATAAGAATCATAAGATGAAAGATGATTGAAATAATCAGTAGTAGAGATTACATATTTCTTAACGTGCTTCCTCTAAATCTCCTCTTAGAGGACTAGAGTTCGTCTTTACAGAAGACCAGAACATATACAATGTTACTAAGAAAGTTTATAAGGTAAAGGTTCTAGGGATGGATGATCCTGAAGGCTCAATGTAAAGTGAATAGGTGAGGGAGGAGGATCCCTTATATAATTGAGGTGCGGGGCGCTTTGGGGTCTCCAATAATATTATTTTATAAAGAAATAAAATTCCATCAAAAAAAACGCCCAAAATCTACCAATTTGGAAGTTGAGAGGAGATAGTGTTTTATTATCATCAACCAATATATTCTAGACATGTTTTTCTATTAATTTAAACCTTATCATTTTAATTAACACTTAGTTATTCTATATATTTTTTTACTAGGGTAACAAATATATCAATATTAAAAGTGTGAAATATTTATTTATTTTATGTCAATTAGACCATAAATAAATGCATTATAAAATTATTTACCATAGAATAATAATAGTATAATTTTTAAATAAATTATTGGTGTTAAATAATTTAATAAAACATTTTTTTGATAAATAATCAATGGTGTCAATTTTGACACTATTAAATTCATTGATTTTTAAAAACATTAATATAATAATTTTAAATTTAAAAAATTATTTTATAATATTCCTAATATTCCAAGGTCATTTATAATATTAATTAAACATATTAATTATCCAAGATTATATTAATTTTAATATTTCTAATAACATTTATTTGTTATCTCCATTAATAAAATAATTTCCTCATCAATTTTGTGAAACTATGTAATAAAAATATTTCTTGAAGAAAAATTAAAAATAAAATACTATAATGAATATATATATATATATACTATATTATATAATAAGTTTTTTAGTTAATTTATCTCCTAGAAAATCCAACATTTAAAATGTTATACATATTAAATTATGAATGTGAAAATGTTAACATCACTTTAAATAAAATAATATAAGGTCACAATCTCTTCTATAAGGAACCAAATGGTAACTAACTCAACACTTGTATTTTTATGGTTGATATATACTTTAAAAATAATATTTTTTAAAGTTTTTATTGTTTTTATGGTTATTATCATTTTAATAAAAAATATTTTATTGATTTATCACCAATTAATTATTTTTTACACCATCAAAGTATAATTATATAAGGTAATTAATTATTTCATAAAAAATAAAAATAAATTATCAGGACAAAGTAAATCATTTTATATTTAAAATTAATATGTATAATTGAATTTATCATTTGTATAACATTATATAAAAATTATATAGTTATTAAAATATGGGTAAGTCAAATTAATTTTTCATTTAATAAAATAAAATAAATGTCCTAATCTCTTCCAAGTGGCTTCCAAAGGGAAACATTTCAACCCAAGGATGATTTAGGTAAAAAAACGCATCCCATTATATTAATATAAGTTTTAGGTTAACTTTATAATAGTATTCTGACCCTTAATTACAAGATTTACCCTTTTACCATATTAATAAGAATTTCCAATGTTACAATTCATAATGTCAAAAAATCAAATAAATATATTTACATAATATGGACCTACTGATTCCAAATACAGAATCATGTTTTAGAAATTATTAATATATATGTTTTATTAATTATTTTAAAATTAATCCCATTGTTAGAAAGAGAGAACAAGGTTTAAAAGGCAAAATATTATAAAATATTTAAATGTTTTTACATCTAAATTCAATGTAAAATTATTAATAATAACATATATTATATTAAGTGATAATAATATTTTCTATTTATACATTAAAACCATTAAATATCATCCTTTATGAATATAAATTGTTTTGATGAAAAAATCCCTTTTCAATTAATCTTTAGTGTATTTTTACTATTTATCAAAATGTGAATGTTATCTGAAAATTATTAAAAATTCATGTAATGTAAATTTCTATACCCCTGTTACAAAGAAAATGTTTATGTTGTCATATAAAAATTAATAATGTGTAAAAATATTATTTTAAATGGGGTTCTCTTTTAATAGGAGGAAAATTACCCTTTTGAAAAATAAAAGTTTTTATACGTCAAAAAGGGATTATTCAGACACTATGAAAAAATATCTATTGGATGAATATTAAGAATATTTTATTAATTATATAACATAAATATTTCCTTAATTTAATTTACTAATATAAAAACACTCAATTTATAAAAAATAAAAATATATAATTGATTTATATTTTTTATAAATAATTGGTAGCAAATGGCATCACCATACATTTTCGTAGTTTAGATATACTTATTATTGATAATATAATTTTTAGGTTAATATGGTAATTTTATAATAAGGTAATCTTGTGGTTCATTTAAACTCTTGATTTATTTCAATGAAACTTATCGAAGAATTAAATTTATTTAAAGAAAATATTACATAAAATTTTATGTGTGTTATATTGTACCCCCTAAAACTGAACATCGCCCGTGAATTCATCACTTGAATTCAAATAGATAATTATATATCTCCCTCATTATATCCTCAAGTTCCCTCATATCTTTCTCATATTGGTGGTTCTGCCACAATACATTAACAAAGCATGTCGACTTATTACACAAAATTTTTTCGCTATGATCCAGAATATCTATTCGTTGTTCTTTATAAGAAAGATTTTTCTCCAGTAGTATGACTTATGATTTTAGTACATGTGAACAGTCATGTATGTACTTTATGAAGAGATATACATAGAACACATCATGAACATGAGATATATTCGGTTTAAGTACCAATTAGTAAGCTACCATCCCAACACCAATCATAATTTCAAAAGGACTAATAAACCTAGGGCTCACCATTCACTTCTTTCCAAATCTCATCAATCTCTTCTAACAGGACATTCATAGAGACACCTTATCTCCTACATCACACTCTTGTAATTTTCATCAATTATCAGAATAACTTGTTTTCAACATTGAGATTCTCTTATGTGTTGTTGATTAGATCTGACCTTTTGTTCCTTTTAATTAGAAAGATCAAGTCTTAATAGCTTTATTTCATCAATTTCATCCCATCAACATAGAGTTATATATTTATTTTCATAGAGGGATTCATAAGGATCCATATAGATTTTTGGGTGAAAACTACTGTTGTAAGAAAATTCCACCAAAGGTTAGTGTTGATCCCAACATTGTTTGAAATCCATAATGCAAGCACTCAAAATGCCTTCTAGAGTTTAAATTGTCCTCTCAGTTCGACAGTCTGTCCGAGGATGATAAGTAGTGATGAAACTAGTCTCCATATACAGATCCTACTAATGTCTTATCTTAATCCTTGAGGTAAACCACAGATCCCAATTAGATATAATAGAATGTGGTAATCCCAGAGATCTAAGAACTTCCTATACATATATCCTGCCAAACTGATAAAGATAGAAATCCTCTATAATTGTAATAATTTATAATGAATTCGTAATAAGACCAATTATAAACCATATAGAATCGTGGCCTTTATACGTGTTTGGAAGCCCGATGATAATGTCTATAGTGATGTTTTCCCATTTCCATTCTCATATGGGTAATGTTTGTAAGATCCCTTTAGACTTATGTCTCTCATCATTAACTTGATGAAAAACCAAGCACCGAGAGACACATTCGACAACATCTCTTTTCATGCCATCCTAAAAAAATTACACTTCCAAGATTTCTTACATCTTTTATCTTCTAGGGAGAAAATAGAATGAAGAACTATGAGCCTCATAGAATAGCTAGTTCATTAAATCTGTAATAGGAGGAATAAAACTCCGATTCCTGATCCTTATTATTCCATAAAAATCAAGGTTGAATTCAGTAACATTTCTCACCTTATTTTATATCATTACACATGCCTTCTATTACACCTTAATATTTAGTTGTATAGATGGTTGAACATTCACTTGAGAAAGATAATATTTCTCCCCTTCCTTTAAAATTTAAAGATCAATCCATTTAAAATCCATTAATAGTGGATCTTCTTTTCAACATCATGGATATGATAGATTGGTTATTTCAACATAAATCATCTTCCACCTTTTTTTCTTTCCCAGGGTTATAATGTATTGAGTATTCATAATATTTAATCAAATACAACCATATTCTTTGGAACATATTTAACTCATTTTTTTAAAAATATATATTAAAATTTTATGAACAGTATAAATATCACAGCTTTCACCATTATGATAGTGCCTCCATATCATTAATGAAATGATTACCAAAACTAATTCCAAATCATGAGATGGGAAACTTTTCTTATAGATTTTCAATTATCTTAAGGAATAATTTAACACTATATCATTTTTTATGGGAACACATCCAATCCCCCTTTTGGATGCATAACTTTATTTCACAATCCTATCTCATTACAAGGAAGTGTGAGCATATGTGCACTAGATAACCTTTTTAGAGATCTTTGGAATTCACTCCATATTCCTACATCCACACTAATTTAACTCATTTTCGAGTAAACTTTCTAAGTGAATTAGATAATTGTGAAATGTCTTTCATAAAACATCGATATTATCCATCCAAACAAAGAATAAAATAGATCTCATTTACCATTGTTGGTCTCAACCATCACAAAAAAACTTCTATTTTTTCTGGATCCATAGATATCCCTCTTTTGAGACTATTTGACCAAAAATTGAATATTTCTGAAGAAAAAACAGAAACATTGTAAATTTTTCATAAATATTATATTTTCTTTGGGCTTTCAATACAACTATCATGTGATATTCATGTTCTTACCTGATCTTCAAATAAGAAATTATATCATCTATAAAACTACAACAAACTATTCAAGAATGTCTCTAAAGACTCTATTCATTAGTTGAATGAAGATATCTGGGGAATTAGTAAGACCAAAAGGTATCACTTTAAATTCATAGTGTCCATACCTTGTACGAAATGCTGTCTTTGGTATATCCTTTTTCTTAATCCATAATTGTCGATATACCGAATGAAGATCAATCTTGGAATAGTATTGAGCTCCGCATCTTTGGTTGAATAAGTCATCAATTCCAGGAAGGAAATATTTGTTCTTGATAGTGATCTTGTTAAGTTATATATAATATTTAGAGAGTCTAATTGATCTATATTTCTTCTTAACCAATAGAACAAGTGCACCACAAGGTGATACACTAGGGAGTTTTTATCTGATGATATGATTATCTATGATTTGCTTCTAATATTATTATAACTCAACTGGGGCCATTCTATAAGGAATCTTTAAAATAATAATAGAACCTGATATGAGATCTATTGAAATCATGACCTCACAATTCGGTGGAAGACCTAGAAACTATTTTAGAAATACATCATCAAACTCATGTACAATGGCTGTATTCTTAATTGAAAGTTCCTCCCCAACCATTCGAGATAGATAACCTTCATTTATCAGAATCAAGACCCATAAGATGGAAGAAATTTTCTCATGAATGTCATACCCATCCTTGAATCGATAGATGATCATAGATTGATCTCGAATATAAAATGTGACTTTCATTCCTTAGAAATTGATACGGTATTCATATTGAAAAATATAATCCATATGAATAAGGACAAAAAAATCTATTTAAGGAAGGATCACAATATTTTTAGGAAGAAATTTCCTAAAGACTTCAACCAGAGAAGAGTAATAAAATTTTGATGTGACCATTGTGCTATTAGGAGTAGTCAAAACCAAGTCAACAACTACTTATTGAGGTAATTTGATGATACCCACATCAAATTATTCAAAAAAAATAGTTGGTGGCTCTATAATCAAATTAAAAAATTTCTATTTTAGAGTGGATGGTTAGTGTATCTTTCACAACTTCATTATCATGCTCCACATCACAGATAGTGATCACATGTGACTTCCCTTTCTCTTCGTCCTTAATAGTATGATGACGTCAATCATAATCAACAACAATTGGATTAGGGAGTTGATTGGAATAATGACCCATTTCATTGCACTTGTAACATTGAAGGGTTAGAGGTGCATTTTGTATAGCCTTTTCATTATTCACATCATTATACATTTTCCCATCACATTAGCATTCAACTACCCGATGACCTTTTTATCCACACTAAAAAAATTTACTAGTCCCTTTAAAAAAACTTCATCCCAATTTCTTCCACACATTGAGTATAAGGGAAAACTCACATTCTATTTAGTTTGGACTTTAGATTTTCCCCTTAACTAAAATTTTCTACTTTTATTATACCCATAGGAATGATGGGTTACTCTAATATTCATCTCAACTATGATAACACATCAAACAATATCTTCGTAGCTATTGAAGTCCCTTATAGATAATTACCTTTGGAGAATTGGAATTAAGCCAAAAAAGAATCAATCAATTTTACTCTCAGGTTGGATAATAATTTTAGAAGAATACCTTGAATGACCTATAAAATTTTCATCGTAGGTACCAACAGATTCATAATCATTTTTCCTATGTTCAAGGAACTTCTTCCCCATATTTTTTAAAGAATACGAGGAATTTAATTATTGAAATATATGTTCTTGAACTCATCACATTCCATGGATTCAATTTCATCACATTGCCTTATATTATTAACAAAGTTCCACAATTGATCAGCTTTATCATCAAAACTATAGACTACTAAGATGAATTTATAATGTTTTGAACATTGAAGAACTGAAAATATCTTCTCAGTGGTACTTATCCATTGTTAAACCACTAATGTATTAGAAGACCCGCTGAAATAAGGTGGATGATACCTCATGAATGAATCAATAGAATGTTGTTCCATCCTTTGATTGATTTTAAGTCCAGTATTATTCATAGCTTTAGAATGTTATGTGATCATATCTACAATGTTTTATATTCCATCACGCATAACATTTGGCTACTCAGGAGTAAATCATTTCATTTTCTATCAAATTTAGTATTAATACAGTTCCTTCAGGATCCATCTATTGAATAAAACTAAGAAAAATATTGTGAGAAACACTACTCATAATGAGAAAACCACGTTATCAAGAACAAAATTTAAATTTTTATTACATTAGGTTTTATAAAAGGTTATTCAAGATCATTTCTAAAACACTAGGATTGTAACCTATACCTCAACATATCCTTTGGGTTTTTACTAAGTTTTTCTCATCCTAGTTTCCAAAGATTAACTATACCTTTAATCTGATACCAACTATAACGATCCATACTTTACATACATTGATATTACCTCAATGATGAATAATATTCATTAAAAAATATAACAATGAAAATATAGGACCTTATAGGTATAGTTTCTATAGAAACTAGGAAGCACAAATAACTAGTTTATAAAACATCTTCACTGTCTCCAACGTATTTCATTATAATTAAAACCTTTTTTGACGTATATTACTTAATATGCATTTTCATGTCATGGGGAAAAGAAACACTTGAATGGGTGAGATCATATGCTCAGTAAGGGTAAAAAAGGAAGATATCAATCATATCATTATCATAAGACATAAGAACATAACATTTAAAAATCTTATTATGCATATGAAAGATTGTGATATCATACTATGGGATAAATCATGAATGTTCATAAGAATCAATGAAAAAAATTCAAATGATCATAACATAAGACATGAGTTTTTGTGGAATACACATAATCATAGAAAATAATTTCATATAAGTAAATAATCCTTGCCAAGACAATCAAAATGGACAAAGTGAACTACTGAACTAAGTTCACTCCTCGTTCCAGCTCTGTATTACTAAACCGAGATCATTTTTACATTCCATCAATGTATATCTCATGAGATATAAATATTTAACCAATTAATTGGATGGGGATAAAGGTAAAAACCATCTCATAATGAAATAATTATTATGTTTTCTATAATAACATAAATCATTCATCATAACCCAATGAATGAAATTGATTTCTTTAAATATCATTCCACCATAACATAGTTTATATAAAAAAATTAATTTCATAAAATTCATTCCATAATAAACACAATAAAACCATAGGAACAATATATATATTATACATGAAACATAAAACTATTATATAATTGCATATTAGGTGGAATATAATTCAGATATCACACTTGAAATTAATTTTTGAGGAAAATATGACGTTTTTCAATAAATGTTTATTCATAAAAATGTCATGCAATATTAAAGAAAAATAATTTATTTGAAAATGAAGTTGAATTCGTGTATATAAAGCTTAATGTAAATAATATTTTATGAAGACATAAAAATCCATTCATTCTTTATAAGCTAAAAAATCCTTTTCCTCATAGTTTTGCCTAAAAATTCAAAAAGCACCATGTATCGAATAACTATAAAAGATTATTTTGATACCATTTAATAAAAATTAACCAATGGGAAAATTTAATTTTTAAAATTTTTATAATAATATATATAATATTAAATATTTTGTAAAAATTCAATTAGATTATAAATATACCCCTGTAAATACTTACGTAAAAATAATCACGGATAATTATGAGATAGAAAAATTATCCCTTACCTTTTTGGTCTGATTTCCTTTGTATATATACAAACATTCTATATAATGATTTAAATAATTTCATTGTCTTATTTAACAATAATAAAAATTTTAATTATGCCATATATGATCATATTATCATCATTTTGTTAGTAACATTTCATTTTTACTTGTTATTTGGGTATTAACTGCTTCATTTTCTTATCTATGTTTTTTCGAATAAGTTCTACTTCTCCTTAATAGGTCATATTAATGTCATTAGAAAATGATATTAACATTATATGTAACATTTTTGTTCATTATATACATTTTCATAATAATTTTTAATAAATATCATGCATAATGAATCACATCGCATCGTGGAGATAGTAGGTCGTACATACGCATTAGCAACGATATCATTCCCAAAATTGTTGAATGATTTTGAGATGAATAGTTTATAATATTTATGAATTAATAAAATTTTATTATAATTATATATATTTATTATTTCCATCATTATGCCCATCGATGTAACGTTGTGGTGATAATCATATTACACCATAGCGTGGAGACGGTAACCCATACGTACACACACGTGGTGCATTTATTTTTCAAAGGATGGATAGAAATTTAAATATTGTTGTTACATTAAAATAATTACATATAATTATATAATTGTTACATGATTTATTACATTACAATGAAACAACTCATGAATTGGATGTAGAAGAAGAAAGATTTCTGAAAAAACTAGTAGAGGAGATTACATATTCTTCGATGTACTTCCTCTAAATCTCCTCTTAGAGCACTAGAGTCAATCATTGAAGAAGACCAGAACCTCTAGAATGTAACTAGTGGAGTTGATATGGTAAAATGGTAGGTTGAGGGCGAGCCATAAGCCTCAAAGTGAAGTGAAGAGTTGAGCGATGAAGTTCCCATTTATAATTGAGGTGAGGGGCACTTTTGGGATCTCCAAAAATTTTACTTTATAATAAAATAAAACCCCATATAAAAACCACCACAATATAAAAATTTAAAATATAAGATGATATATAATTTAAATATCATCAAACAATGGATTTTAGACAGGTTTTTTGATTAATTTATACCTTATAATTTTAATTAACTCTTAGTTATTCTATTTATTTTCTGAATAGGGTAACACATATTTTATTAATAAAAAGGGGAAATATTTATTTATTTGATTTCAATTAGACCATAAATAAATAAGATAAAACATTTCCGAACATAGAATATTTATCCTATATTTTTTCATTTTTTTTAAATAATATAATAAAACATTATTCTAATAAAAAATATATGGTGTCAATTTTGACAATATTTAATTCAATGATTTTTAAAAATACTAGGATAACAATTTAACTTAAATAAAACTATTTTATTATATTCTCAGTAGGTCAATATAATATATATAATTAATTTTACATATTAATTATCCCAAATTATATTTATTTTAATATTTTTAATAAAATTAATATGTTCTCTCGGTTAATAAAATAATTACTACATCAATTTTATGTAAATATTTAATATATTTATTTGTTGAATAAAAATTTAAAATAAGATTCTATTATGAAGACAATTCCACTATATTTTATAATATTACTTTTATTTAAATTTATTTTCTCTAAAATCCCACATTTGAAATGTTTTACATATTAAATTATGAATGTGGAAACATTAACATCACTTTAAATAAAATTATTTAAGTGTCATAATATATTTTATAAAGATTTAAATAGACAATAAATCAAACCTTGTATGTTTATGGTCGAGATATAATTGACCAATAAGATTTGGTCATGTTTTGTGTCTTTTTATGATTATTTGTATTTTAATGAAAATTGTTTTATATATTTCACATCAACTAATTAATTTTTTACATCATCAAATTTAAGTCTTTAGAGTAATTATTTATTTCCTTAAATGTAAAAATAAATTATCATGAAAAATAAAGAATATTTATTTTTCAAATATATATTTATAATCATATTTATGTTTTGTATAATATTATATAAAACATGATATAGTTATTATGATTCGAGTAAGACATATTTAATGTTTCTTTAAATTAAATAAATTAAATGTCCTAATATCATCCTAGAGTCTTCCAAAGGACACCATTTAAACCCAAGATTGATTTAGGTCTAAAACCATCCAAATAATATTAATATAAGTGTTAGAGTATATTTATAATAGTATTCTAACCCTTAATTATCTGATTTACCCTTTTACTGTATTAATAAAAATTACAAAAGATACTATTCATAATGCTCAAAAATAAAATTACTCAATTTACATAATTTGGCCCTAATTATTCCAAATTTGGAATAATTTTTTTTAATAATTCAAGACATATAAGTTCTAGTAATTAATTTGAAATTAATCATGTTTTCAGAAAGATAGAATTAGTTTTTAATGCTAATACATTGCAAAAGATGGAAATGCTTTTACATCTGAACTCAATGTAAAATTATTATTAATGACATATATTATATTGAATGAAAAAAATATATTATATTTATACTTTATAAGCATTAAATATTATAATTTAATTGTATAAATTATTTTGATGAAAAAAGTTATTTTCAATTAAAATTTAGTGTATTTTTACAATTCCTCAAAATTTGAATGTCACTAGATTAATATTAGAAATTCATCCAAAGTAAATTATAATTTCTTAATTCCATAGTTAATATTTATTTTTTCATATAAAAATTATTAATGTGTCAAAATATTAACTTAAAAGGGGTTCACTATTAAAAGGCAGAAAATTACCCTTATGAAAAATTTAGGTTTTTTATATATCAAATAGGGTTTACTCATACCATATGACAAAAATATCTAATAGATGAATATAAATCGTGTTTTATTAAGTATATTACATATATATTTCATTAATATTATGTACTAATAACAATTCATTCAATTTTAAAAAATAAAAATATTTAATTGAATTATATTTTTTTATTTATAATTGGAAGTGAATGACTTCACCATACATTTTCATAAGTTAGTTATAATTATTAATGATAACCTAATGGTTAGGTTAAAATGGAAATTTCATAATAAGGGCATCTCGTGGCTTGTTTAAACTCATGATTCCATGAAATTAAATCTATCAAATAAATAATTTTTTTGGAGAAAATTTTACATGAAAACATCTAGGTGATACAATTCGACTACTTGGAGAGTCCATGGTAGAAATATGACTCTCCAAACACATTAAACCATAGTTACTCGATTTTTTGAGTGGATTCCCATATCCTATAATGAATTATATTTCATTTCTCAATTGATTTCCACTAAAGTTTCAAAAATTTAGTTATGGCTACTACTTATCTTCCATGTTTAGTTAAGTCAAACCTTCACATTCATAATAACTCCTCAGTAGTTAGAGGCACCATCAACAATGGATAATGTGAACCACAAACACCCATTTTTGTAACAATTTGTTGAGTGAGAGAAATGTAATGAATTAATATTTTATTTGAGGTATTTTGTAAGTTAATATTGGAAAATGAAATCCTTCTCAATTTAACATTCTTGTTCTATGTGATCAAAATCACAAACTAAACTTGATTTTAAGTAGAAAAATTTCCACACAAATGTTAATTTAATCTTTGTAGTCTTGTTTATTATTATACTATGTGGTCCCATGTAATAAATACATATGAACAAAATTATTAACTATACACATTATAAATTAAATAAATAATGACATTATCATAACCCATTAACTAATAGTTGATCCATTGAGTGAATAATGGACAAACTAATACCTAAGGGGAATTTTTCAAGCCAATACCAAACATGAATTACTAATCCCACAAATCTCATGCATTTTAATTGTTTTGTTCACATCATCTCTCAATTAGAACTTCTTTTCCATGAACTCATATGATCTTTATATTATTTTCTCACATGCAGGAGAGGGGAGCTTGGGCTATGAAAATACATTTTATCACTAAAATGTGGACACACATACCCTTATACAAGCTTAATATAGAGGGATGATGTAAAGAACATCAAAAAATTAATTATTAAATTTTAAAAAAATTAAATACAATAAAGAAATAAAATAAATAATAATTCAAATATGTATAAGTCGGTCTCGACTCATGATCAGTCAAGATGAACTTATAGTGCATTAGAACAATTAATTTTTTTTACAATTAAACTTGTGGGTATTTTTAATTCATTTACATATATTAATTTTTTTAATTAAATATCGATACATCCTAGAGTAGCTAAAATAATTTATATAAACTTTAGATAATTAAATAAAATTTATGCTTTTATAACTTTTCAGGTCCATTTAGACTTATAAGAAGATTCCTAAAAATTAATTTACAACTATTAACTAGTTAAATGGGTCATATCCACCAGATCCAGAACTAATTTTTCCTTCCCAAAATGAGGTATCCATTTAAATGATATATATATATATATATAATAATATAAAATTATAAAAAGTTCCCAAATGATGGTTTTTCGATTTTTTATATATTTCAATCAAGCTTCCATGGGAAGCATTATCAATCTAATTAATCAAGATTCCATGAAAAGAATTAATACATATTATGTTGGAAGAATTATAAATTCATTTTGTCAAGATTTCCTGAGAATATTTAAACAAGATTCCAAGAGAATCATTATCTTTTCAAATAAACAATCTACCTTGAGAAGCTTTAAACTAGATTCCATGGGAATCTATATCCTTTTAATTAGATAAGATTCTATGTATAAAAATACCTCAAATTGGTAGCCATTAACATGAAGAAAAAATAAAACATTAAATTTCGTATAAATTTTTATGGAAGACCCATCAGTCTTATATCATGCATATCTTTTTGATGGAAATTCAAATCAATATATCGATAGTTGAGTTGGAAACATATAAAAACCCCAGTTTTAAATCAATGAAAATTTATTTTAAATTTATCATTTTTTGACTACAAAAATTTCATGTTCTCTCTAATACCAATTCATGTAAACTGGGGTGCAACAATAGTGGGAAAAATGATGTTTTTTTAAATTTTTTGCTAGGATTCAAGTTAATAACAATATATCGATAGAATTACTTGAATGGAATTTTAAAAGGATCATGTGTTATTAAATTTAAGTGAAAAAAATATAATCAAACAAAAAATCATATGGTACCTCATTAATTTGATGTAACTGGTTTGATTCCCTCACATTAAATGTATCATGGATGATGTGCACAAAACTATATGTCCTCTGGATAATCCAAATGTGATCCAAAATTCAAGGATTATTGATATAAGTTTACAATGTTATAGCGTGAGAAGTTAAAGATCTTTACGATGTCCCTTCTATTTCTTAATGAATGAGGAATCGATCAAGACACTATGATCGATCCAACTTTGTTCTTCCTTTAGAATCTCTCACTAAGAAAATGAGAGGAGAATATAGAAGATCATATCTCAAAATAATAGTGAAAATGGGGTATCTTATTATTAAATTTTTTAAAATGAAATTTTATACATAGGTTATACATTCAATAATTTCATTTTGGGTCCTGGAACATAATATCTATTATTTTAAATCTTTGTAGACATGTATGACTTAATAAACCTATCATTAATGTATACTTCTTACCATTATCTTTTAATATTATAAAATTCTACATGATACAATAAGAACTGTTAACATGGCCTATTATCTCCCCAAAAAATTTAACAAACCATGAACCCCCTATGTTCATTTGAAAAATTATATTATCACGTATTCAAATTTATGATCAAAATACTTTTGAATACCTTGAGAAATAAATTCCATCTTTATTTTTGAAAAAATTAATAATATAATTGAATTAGCTTAACTAGTTATTGATCAAACTATGATATTCAATGACCCCTACATGTGTTTTCGACATCGTCCTAAAATGGTATGATTTAGAATAGGTGGAACTTGTGGATATAATTAATCTGTGTCCCTCTAGATCTTTATCTCGGTTGCAATGATTCAAACTAATTGACTAAGTGCGGAGTCTAGCTTCTCATCACAGTCTCCAAGGAGATAAGAAATGTCTTTGAAAAGACTTCCCTCCATGAAAAATTACGTTGTTATATAATCTATTTTCCTCGTGATATCTCATAAAGGAGGATGGAGATTTTTTCCATCATTCCTTTTTTATTTATATATTCCGTGACCTTTCTAGAAAGACCTGCCATCTTGTACCATGGAGGTGGATTTGTGAAGGTACTCCCATTCTAGTTAACCTAGGCCAATAAGAAAAATATTCGTCAACTCGAAATCAATAAATTCTGTCTTGTCCATTCAATAAATTCCATACCACCAATGATGAACCCAAACAAACTACCTCAAAAAAATTTCGTTATTATGGTTTTCACCTTGAGTAAATGTATGTGATCAAATGGAACACACTGATAATGATTTCATTTTGGTATACCAATATACATGTTTGTAGATAGGACCCACCAGTGAAACCTAAATCATGATTCTTCCTATTGAAAGGTATATTCTCAAGATCTCACTATTAGAGATCAATAAGAATGAATTTCATGGCAAGAATTATGAGTAATTTTGAGCCCCCATCACCTGATATTCATACATCATATGTGTCCCATCAGTATGATGTATCTATACCATAGGATATATGATTAATATTACTAGCATAGATCTTGTGGTTCCCATTATTGCAGGGAACTGATATAACATTTGACATGACATTTAATATAATCATATTACACTATAAATAGTGGATGAAAAATATTAAGATTATTAGGGTTAGAATAAACACATTTATATATTAAACTATATATGTAATGGTAATCAAACATACTGTCCATGTTGGGTATTAGGAGTATACTATTTTAATTGAAACATCATAGGGGAATAAGTACATATAATCCTAAAATATTGAAGGAACCTATATTCCTGACTAATCAAATGTATCATGGGATAAACTAAACAAATGATCTGTGATAGGTTGTAGCATCATGCTGATAAGGCGCACTGGCTCTCCCATGAGATCTCCCTTGCCTTCAATGGATAATCTCATCACATCTTTCTAAAGTCATCTTACTTGTCTGTTGTGATAGTTGATCTAGGATATAACTTTGGAAATCTAGTCTATACCCATGATAATGTCATATATTCTAATCGTAATGAAAAATAAGTCCAACAAGAAACTCTCTCCATAAAGTGATAGGTCCCATTACTAGTACAAAAGTGATATCGATGAATCCTTCCAAGTATGAACTTTAATGCAAAGATACTAGGGTAAATAATCCACTGAGATCTCCAAATATCATACTAGAAGTAAAGTGATGAAGGATTGACTCAAACCATTCTTTACTAGTACTGAATAAATAGTGTAATAAAAAATATCAAACCATTAATCGTCTTGTGATCTATCAGGTCATAAGCTTCCATGGCCTGCAACTACTTGTATCCCAGACCACCATCTCCCCAAGTCATACATGGGCTGCCTAGTTCTAGTGGTGATGGATGTAGCTCATATATTTGTCAACCACCAGAAGCTTCTATGATATCCCCACCTACTCCTCTACTAAATCCACCTCCTAGGGGTCGACCAAGCCATTATTGGGAGATCCATGATTATGATGATGCCTCTATTGTAGAAATCCATCCACTACATTACTTCTATCCTTAGCATGTCCATTTTGGAAACATGTTCTATGCGACCATGTCCATCACAAGCATAACATTACCAATATCATGGATTCCCCAGTCTTATATGTGTTCCTTGAGTCCTATGGGAATATTTTTGAGTATGAGTATTACCCACCTCCTATTCTAGGACACCATTTGTCTTCCAGCAGCTGTATATGACTTAGATCTGGGATGCATACTGATGGATTCATCTAAATGGTTCCCTGAGATAAAAATCTTTCCCTCACCAGTGCCTTATCCAGTACTTCAGTTTATATGGGAATGCAAAAACATAATAAAATGGCACAAATGTCTTTTGGGGGACCCATCTTGAACTTCTAATAACATAAGTAACCATTTTGAATCATATCACAGGATTAATAAGTAAGTTCAATGAACCTTATGAAATAATGAAAAGCTATAATCCATCAATTCATCTACTCCAAAATCTTTTAGATATGAACCATGTGAAAGAATAAGGGGAATTAATCCTCATTAAATAGTAGTTGGAAGTCAGACCATGAGTGTATTGACTCATGATTTATCTGTGTGACTACAATCAACCAATGCCTAATAGATATTTAGAAAATACATTCTTCTAGTGAAACCATATGATCATTCAGGTTATTCAGAAGTTTTAAAACTCAGATCACCAACTCAATCCAATCCTCTACTGTAAGTGGATCAGAATCATCATAAAACCTTAGCGGCCTCTAGTGCTAGAACACATTGTGTGAGCTAAGCCTACGTACATCCTTAGTCTAATCTATTTGCACAATGTTCTGATAAACATGTGGGGATATTGCTAACAATATTCCTAGAGGAAACATCTTGTGAGATGGCCCTTATACTGTGACCACATCACTCATTGGATCATCATCATGACCCTGAATCGATAATCTGAATGGATTTCTTAATGTAGGTATCCTGAAAATTATCAACATGTACCAAAGTTAGATGATAATATATATATATATATATGAGTACATGACCGAAAAAGGATAGTAAAATGGATCAATACTATATAATTCTTGTATAAATGTTACCTGAAACCAATGCATTTTTATACCTAGTCATCAAGTTAGTATTGAGAGTCCTGTTGAATGGAAACATTAGCCACTGCACAAAAACTGGGTCCCCTAGCCCTAAAGCCAAACTCAAGACACTTTGACCCAATTTCCCTAAATTTAAAATGAATCCTCATAAGGGTAAAAACATCAAACACTATCTTGATATTGAACCCCCTATGTTACCAATCTATAACGACACGACCTACCAGGGTCCACTTGATCAGTGGTAGATTAGACCACTACAACCCTAATCCCACCTCCATAGGCTAAGGGCTTTTGAAAAGTGCTGAGAAGGAATGCATAAAACGGGAGGCCTTTTCTTAATGTACCTTAATGCACACAACCAACCATGTCTATGAAGATGTGAAGAATAATAATAATAAATGACTGTAACATATAGAGTAAAAACCATGAATTTATACATCTCTATATAATAAAATATTATATGATAGAGTAAACTAAAATGAAAAGGAAAAAATACACACTCCACAAGAAAAGTTTTCCTAAACTGGGAACTACATGAAAAGTAATGTTGAGAGTTCTCAACTCCAGATCTCTATTCCTGAACATCATACGTAGTCTATGAACCTGAGTATCCTTAAGCTTCCCCAATTCCACAACTGACCTATCCATCCTCTATATAAGGCACAAAATATGAATGAAAATACCATATAGGGGTGAGTATAATCATTTCCAGTAGCATGCCCTGAAAATTTTAGAGGGAGAAATATAAGACATGATAGATGGAGTAAACTCAGCCCATAGAAAGAAGGAAATGGGACCCAATAACATAGGTGTATGCTTATATAATAATCGCAAATGAGAGTGCACAGGGATCACTATCACATAGTTTATTTTAGGACGATGAATCTTCTTATACCTCCAATGGTGAATAATTGATACCTAATATATCACATGTCTGTCTAAATAAATCATGAGGAGGGACCACACCTCGCCACATCTCCAATTCCCGAGGTATCACAATATTCAATATATATATTACTCATGCCATGGTGAGATTGTGGAGTGACATATCAATAAATATAGGACTTACACCGTTGTGAGATAGGGGAGTATTGTTTTAATATAATCTATCCAATGATCATGTATGATCGCAACCATCAATATGAATCTCCTAAGTGAGCATCATACTTTTAACATCTCATAGCATATATAAAAATCCACTAAGAAGATACAATCACATATTACATGTAAAAAACATAGGATTTTATACTCATAGGCCAAAATATAAGTATAAATGAAGGAGATACAAGAGAATGAAATTGTAGAGGGAAGTACATGATGTTTATAGGGTCCACACGCTGTGTGATTCCGCCTCATTGCCTAGACATGCAATATATGGAAACATATTAGTGGCCATGTAACCATACATGACATGTATGGGGACCGCACAACTTCTCTTGGCCACTTGAGGCCTGCCAGTGTGCTCCTAGATATCCCCATGTCCCTCAGGACATGCCTGTGTACCTAGGCACGTATAGATCCATGTCGTAACCCAGGTACCTAGACATGTAAAAGAAATGTATTAGGATGTTTTTATGTTTCCGGTTGTGTCAAGTCCCATGTAATCCCAAGGTACATGCCTGACCACCACCACCAGGTCATGTAGATTATGGGGGTCCTACATGGTTCCTAATACACATCTCTAAATAGAAACCCTAGAATCCACAACCAGGGGACTACACAATAGTTGTTTCTCCATACTACACACAGTGTAGGAAGGTTTTTCATCAAATGAAATGTTATTCCATTCAACATCTAGATCATTAGATTTCACTATGATTCCCGATTTCTTACCACTAAAAAATTGTGGGAATCACCTATGGCCATCGATTTTGGACCTCTATTAGTAGTAAGTCAAAATCTAGTGATTCCCTGGAAGATAACAATTCCTCTGTCACCTATAGCGCCTCATGTCACTGCTCACTACTGCATCAGATCTAAGATCCATTACGGAACAGCGACAAATCTTCCCAATCTATTCATGAAACATTGATTGGTAATTTTTTGTACACCTACTACAAATCCTAGGGTTCATCCATGTTCAGACCCTGCCAAAAATATTGAACTGTGGGCCCATAGCCTAATGATGAAGAAAACGATGAAAATGTGGGGGAAAGGAAAAAGAACAAAGGTGCATCAATATTTTCTCAATAATTCTAGTCCAAAAACCAATGATTTTGTATATTTAGGGTTTAAAACATGACATAACCAAGAATAAACTAAATAAAAAATTTAATTCGATTAATGGTATCATGAAAATGATCAATTAATTAATAATCCAATAATGGAAGATAATAACATTCACAATCATTTAATCAATTTTAGAAACCGGAATTTACCATATCTATGATTATTACATATCGATCACTGATGTAGAACATTTTCTATAATGATGGGGATGATTTTCTATGTTTGTTATCTGTAAATACACCATGATTTGGTTGACATTTTATTTGGATCAGCTAACTTATAATGGTGAAACATCCATTCAATGATCCCATTGTTATGATAATAAGCCTATATATTTTTTTAATAAGTTATTTATTGGGGGAAATTAGTTTTTTCATTAAATTAATGATTTAATGAAATTAATTAATTAAATCATTTAACATAACTAACAACATCTACCTCATCCAAACATCTCACACCAACCAATATTATGTCACACTTAAGGTAAAACATTTGCTCCAAATTCATCTATATTCTCATATTTCTAATTCGATTCACCATTCAGGAGATATCAAATTATTTCTAAAAAACAACATGGGTGTTATAAAAATGTATTTAGTGTTTTTTAAAAATTAACTCCAGGATCAGAGGACTTCATAATCTCAATCCTTATCAACTCTTGAACTTGAAAATATTTCTTAATATATTCAAAGTTGTTCAAAGAAATAATAGTGTCTCTAAAAATATCTAATGTAGTGATGTTTCTTTTTTTAAATGTATTTTTATCTATTAGATAAAAATGAGAATTGTGTGATAGATGATTAAATAATCGGACACGATAGTATGCAAACATTTTATATCATGTTTAGTGGTGGAAATATATGAAAATTATCTATGTGTTTAGTGCCATGTATAATAAAAATTTACTTGAATTATAATTATGATAACCCATGGGAAAAAGGGTTTATAGTAAATTACATATTAAATAATCTTATAATAAATAATTGAAGAATAATTTCATTCCAAAATTAAGAAATGTATAGTGTAGAATTAGTTTTTATGAATATGGTAACCCATTAATGAGGGAACATACAATACGATGATAGAGATCCATGCGAAATAAAGAGTGTAAAGAATAAAATTTTGGATGAAATCCATTTAATGAGAAAATATGGTGGATTTTTTTTATTATTACTTGATTAAAAGAAAAATTGAATAAAAATTACCCAAAAAGAATTTAAAATTAGTATTTTATATATCCATGGAATGAATTATGTAAGAGGGTATATGATGAAGTGAAATCATGAATTAAAAGTGATGAAAGTGGAAGAGGGATAAATATCGATTACCATTTAACCATGGTTAATTATAAAACTATATTAATGAGAGATTATTGATAAATCATATAAATATAAAGATTTAAATCAAAATAAAATAATACATGTTCAATGGATGGTATGTAAAAGTCATAATAGAGGATATAAAAAATTGCACAATTAAAGAAAAGGAAAGGTTGAAGAAAAGACTTGGAGAATAATTCCCTCTATTGAATGTCTATATAATAGGAAAAACATCATTTAAATAATGTAAATTCATATAATTTTACAAAAAATAATTTATTTACTATTATAAATACTATGGTTTTGATATCAACTAAGAATATATTCATATGATATGAAATTCATAAAAAGTAAGAAGATATAGAAAGATTTTCCCTTATATAATTTGTATTCTAGCTCTTAAATGAAATATATTTATTAATCTATTAAAAGAATTTATTTCAGAAATAAAATAAAACATAATATGAATTTTTTTCAATAGTATATATTTTGAAAATAACAATATGTAATAGGGAGAGTGTATACTTCAAAATGAAGGAAATATAAAGAAATTGAGAGTATCATTTTAATGAAACAAAACATATAAAATTTTAATCCATAATTAATAAAACATGGAATGTAATATAATGATAAAAAACTGATAATTTCAAAACATACATTAATTTTTTGAGATAAGATACATAGGTGAAGATAGATATTTGAGATGAAATACATGGTAATGTTAATGTTTTTTAAGGTAAATCATTATGAATTTAGTAATGTATGAAATATTATTTAGTAAAAGTGTGAATATTTAAAAAGGATCTTTAAATCATTATAAATAAATGAATATAATAATATGAGGATTTTATTGGACAATATATGTAAGACATATAATATGTTTGATATGAAGTGGTAACATAATTGAAAAATAAAACAATTGTGATATAAAACCTACTATAAATTATTTAAGGTGTGAAGTAATCTTTAATATTTGAGATTAGTTAGTAAATAACCAAGAATTTACAATTATAAATAAGTATTATATTTATAATATAAAATATATAAAATATTTTTGAATGAGTATTATACAAAGAGATATAATCGAAAAGTGAAGATTTAGAGAGAACCCCTTTCCAACATTAAAGGAGATGAGAAATGAATATTTCAATTCAAATAAAGGCATATTATCTCACCCAAAGACAAAAATGAATTAGAATATTTTATACAAAAACAAGATTATTTTATTAATTTGAAAGATGTTTATAGTCTTTTCATGAGTGAACCATAAAAACCGAATAATAGAAATAAACATACCTATTCAAGATCAATTTTTAGTAATTTTTTAATGCAAATTTTTTGGTAAGTGGTAACCATACAAAGAGAGCCAGTAGCAGTACATGAATATCTCACATCCACTTAAACCACAACACAAACATTCAAAATTCCAAAATTAAATATACAAATTTCAATAGACAAAATTCAAAAAACCCACCATATCCACCTCAAACCACGAGTTAACCCACTTCGAACCACGCACCATCATCCATATCCAGGGGACCTCAAACAATGGGAAACAGTCACATCACTACCTTCTATTAGTTTCATCATCATCTCCATCCTCACCACAATAGAATTATCCAATAATGTCAAGATTAAATGGTAAATCTTTCAACAAAAACATATCAATTTATGATAACATTTATACCCATTATACCATACATATATTGGAACAATTTTTGATTTTTGGAACATTTGTATTTTATAAATAGACATAAAATCCATATCATTTTACTTTTATATAATTTATAAAAATTTATCAAATACCATGAATGATCACCATTATATCAAACTAATATTAGAATTGTGGACCAATCAACCCAAATTCACTAACAAGAGATGGATATTCTAATAAATAAATGATATATAATAATAAATAAATTATAATATATATATAATTAATAAGGTTTTGAGATTAAGAAATTATCATATATAATTAATCAATTCATGATGATATAAGAGTATCCCAGAATGTCGAGGATTGATGTAAGTGTACTCCCTCACATTCGTTTTTCATTTAGTTTATACACTCTCTTTATATCTGTTTATCCATGTCTTATTTAAATATTCTTCTTATAGAATCTATATATATGTTTCCTTAAAATTTGGATTATAATATAATATAAAAATTATATTCATATTTAACTATAAAATGATTAATTATAACCATTGAAAAACGTGGTAATATTTTATCAATAACATAATTATTAATGCCTTTTATAATAACCATGAATGGATATTTGTTAAAAAAATATTTTTGTTAAACGTTTTTATATTATATATTTTATTAGCCTAATATAAGTTAATTTTTGATATGGGATTTTATGTTCATATTATAAAGTGGAAGAATACGAATAAATAAAGGTATGCAAAGGAAACACCTTGATTGGAAGTTCATTACCTCACTATTTGGGATGACACCTTTGCTAATAAAGTTAGGCCATCAAAGGGTTGTGTTTGGATGATACTAAAACCTCTTAATGTTTTCTAAGAGTTATTTGGGAGAGAATTAGATAAAATTTTGGAAATATAAGAATCTAAATGGGTGAGATGAAGTGGGGTAGTGGGGTGTGGTATTTGTAGGAGGGGGAGGTTGATTATTTTAAATAAAATATTTTAATATCAAATTATTTCAAAAAATAGTGTTGAAACATATGATTAATTATTATGGGGCAAGTGATTTTATATTAAATGGGGTGTTATAACATTAATCTAACATCTAGAAACCCGAAAATTCATCTTTACATCAATATTACCAAATAAGGTACTTTAATTTCACCTATATATTTTAATATTCAAAGAAAATACCAAAATTACACCATTACCTAATTTTGATGTTTTGATTACAAAAATGATATTAATTTTACCCAAATAAATTTCTTAACATTAATTTTTAGTTTTATTATTAAATTTCCTATAAATATTGTAAAACATGTTTTATATATATTTTCACTTATACACGCATTATGTTACATTAATTGGTCATTTATTTCAAGGAATTATGATGATTATATAATAAATTATTCAATTAAAAATATAAAATTATTAAATTCTAGGTTTTTTTAGGAAAAGGAAACAACACACACACCCCCGAACCAATAACGAAATTTCACACCCCTACAAGGGTTGACCCACTTCACAGCCGTCTCATTATAATATTATGGCCTAAATTTTCTTTGGCTTAATGATATTAAATAAATTGAAGGAACCTTTAACATGACTCTAAATCTTATTCTTACATCTTATGTTGTGTAAACGTATACCTAGTTCGGTACCACTAACTATGACATCACCCATGTCACCACTACTTCACCTCCTATTTCATAGGCCATAAATCACATAAACATCCCGCCCAAAGAGTCTGATAGGGTTTGAAACATGGTCATATGAAAAATTACTAGGTGACCTTTCCACTCAGGTAATCCTCCATCTACATAATAGTAAATATTATTTAAAATGATAATTAATTATTTTCCCTTATGGCCATTTTACTACTTCAACAATCGGGTTACTATTATAATGACATGATTATGATTATAATGTCCAAGTTACTATTCTAACACTCATATTTCCAATAGTCATATAATATTACACATCGTATAAATACATCATATTTAAATGATTCTTTATTTATTCCATTTTCTATCAATGTTCTATATAGTGCATTTAAAATATTCTAATTGCATTTCTAATGTTTTTTCCCTTTTTCATGGTGTTTTCCATGGGTCAAATATTTCATAGATACTAAGAACCTATAGATGTTTAAATTATTATTATGTTTATTTATTTATTATCCCATTGGACAAATTTTACTTTTATGGAATTTATTTTTACTTCATAATTTATGTTGAAGAAATAAATTAATGATTATTTCTTTATATGTTATATTTTTTATTTATGGTTTTATTTTATACATAAATTAATATTTGGTAGAAACAATTTATATAATAAATGACAAAAATGATTTGATAAATATGAAATTAATTTATATATTAAAATCATTAACAAATTAAATGAGACTCATTTAATATTTGTATTATGAAATAAAATTAATAAACCTATTTGTTGAAAATATGGGATGTTTCATTCTACACACTTTATGAAACTTTGTCCTCTAGATTTTTAAATATTCAAAAACACATTTCAATGTTTTCTTTTATTTTTAAAAGGTAAAATAATAAGCCCCAAAATTATTTTAAACATTAACTATGGTAATGTTATAACATTACTCTATATAAATGATTTAAAATTTTAAATCTTATATGATCATACAAATTATACTTAAACTATTTTTCAAGATGTAATAGATATCTATATATAACTTATAAAAAATATTTTACAATTCTAATTCCCCAAAAAACTAAACTCCAATATAATACTAAAAGAGACAGCCTAAAACCCAATCTTTTAGATCAATCGTTAAATTTGCTTACTTTTTTCACATAACATTAAAATTACAACTAACTAATAAGATGAAATGTTTGGTTTATATAGGAATAAGGTACATAATAAATCATAAAAAAATAAAATACCATAAAATTTAATCAAGACCATCACAAAATGAAACTTATATACCAATTATAATATCTAACTCTTACATTAACTTATGGGCATAAATTAGTGTCAGGGTGAAATAAAAAACCTAGAAAGGGGATAATCAAAAAGAAACATGAAAATCATAAGAAATTGGAATGTAAATAGCTAATTAGGAATAAAATTAGATCATAATATAGGAAAATCATATGCACTAACATAATTTAATGGAATAATGATATGAGATACCTAGATATTATTTATCAAGGCATGGGGTCATAATATAAAAGATTCATGAATCTTAGTAATGAAATCATGAAACATGAATGTTTAGGAATGAGTTATATACATAAAAAATTCATCATAAACATAAGTCAGGGATCTGTGCTAGGGAATCTTAACATAATATGGAAAGTCCATAAACCATGCACCATTTACAATATCTCATGAGTTATATAGTTTCCAAATGCATCAGAGTTATATATAATTCTAGGAAATTTAGTAACACCATAACATGCATATTCATATGCATGCCACATAGAATAAAAATATATGTGAATCATATGAATGAGAAACCATGAAAAAATAAATGAGATATAGATCAAATTCACATACCATAGTCATAGGATTGTAAATCAACAAATCATGTATGTATAAAAAAATAAAATAAAAAATATATGTCAAAGAATATAGAAATCAATGAATAAAATAATATAATATTAAATGATAGAGATTAATGTGAGTGAAAGAGAATAAATGTTGTATCCTTAGACACCCAGAGGGTGGGGTGTGAATTAGGTTGTTTCCCAATTAACACTTTTAAGAAACTGCTTTTCTCCCCTATAGATATATCTCTCAAGTAAGATGAAAAATGTAAATTCTATTAATTATTTTATTTCCACACAACCTCACAAAATATCAAGCTTGAATAAAAAATATAAATCATGCAGAAGAAGTTTGAAATATACTTGGTTCATGATTAAGAGATAAACCAAGTATCATACTCCAACTAGATATCAATGTACTAGGATGTATTACTAGACACTGCAATTATTATAAAAAGGATTAGGAAAAGTGAACCACTGATTCTCGGGTGACTCCATCATACTCTCATTCATGAATAATTGGTCTTATTTTTCAAAATTTTCATTTTAAACACAACCTATTAGACTAGTTAAGGTCCTACTCCACTAAATATATTCTCATAACATCACATCATATATAGCAGAATATAGTGAAATAACAATGCATAATATTTTCAAGGTTCATCTAGAATAGATTCCACATTGAAATGATTGATTTATCACCCTAAGTACAAATTCTTCCAATATATTCTCAAGTGGATAAGAACAAGGACAATACTAGGAATATAAATTTAGAGTCCCACTAAGCTCTGGATTCTAGAGTCCAATTAGATGAAATACTTCACCACAAAAAGTGTGATCCAAATAATAAAATATTTACTTAAGCTCTAAGCCCCTTTTATGATATTTTCTGATGATCCCAATCCATGAAAAAACTAGATCAATCTGATAGAATTATGTATATTTGAAGTCTGTATATCAAAATATTCTTCATAACATTGTCATTTTTCATGATTAACCGTTCATATTTTCTATCGAAATAATGCTACTTTACACATATAATAATCAGGTATACAAGTCTCTTCAACATGGATGGATAAAATCCCTGAACTCTAATTCCATCACCAATGAAGTGAAATTTTGGGCTCTCAATTCTTCTGAATTTTTACATATAGTATTTGTTTGATCTCTCTAATAATACTTCTCACTTTTCCCTTTAGTAACTATTTATTTAAATTCATAGATTATTGTGAATTTTATTTTCCATATTTAAAAACATAAACACTTTTTATGTCTTGGATTGAAGGAAATTATCTCATTCAAATATGAAAGATATTTTCAATTTCAATTTTAATTCAAAATATCATTAAAATTCCAAAGTTAAATCTTTTATTTTAATTCACAAATAATTATGATATTTTTCTATTATTATTCCATAAAATATGTAGTTTTCTTTTTACTTGAATTATACAAGTTCATGGCTCTATAAAGAGGGCCTCTTGGGTCATAAAATCTTCTCAACATCCCATTTTTATAGAGTTTCTCCTATTTTAATATATACTGTAATATTAGATTCTTTCTATGGGACATAAAATATGATCTTCTTAATGACTCATCTGAACTACAAGGGACTCATCCATTATCAGTTATGACTCATTAAAATTTTTTAATGAATCATCTAATATAGGTATTTACTCATACATACTCTAGTTTGACTCATTAAAAATCAATTTTTACTCATCCAATGATAAAATTTAAACTTGTGAAATCTACAAAGACTCCTTCGAACATGGAACTTATTAAATTTTTTCTTCAGATCCAAACTCCATAACTATTTAAACTCAATTAAACCCCTATTTAGTTAATTAATATGCTCTATAAACCACACAAAATCACCTTCATGATAAAAAAATTATTCCAACTATCTTCTAAATGTTTCCCTCAGAATTGGATGCTATATTCATTATTTCTAACACTTTGTATTTATGAACCTCATCAAACTATACAATTTATATTACAAACCATATATGAAATCACTTTTCCATTCTATAAATAATTAAATCACCTTTTGACACTTGTTACAGAAATGGTTTTTTATCCATAAATACATTTTACCAACTTTAAAATAATCAGAAATAATCATCACACATAAATGTCACCTTTTCGTATACATGTCCATGAAATAACACCCAGGTGCATCCTAAAACTCCATTTCCATTTCACATGAAAGAATATCCTTTTATATTAAAAAATTCTTATCAGAATATTTGGACATGTATTTCATAACCCAAAGGCATCCTTATTTATTTATAAAAAATAAAATTCATGTAACAGTCACTTCAATATCCCCTTTAAATTTGTTTTTAATACAACCACATACTTCTCATGTCAACATGTGTGCTTCTATTTTTCTCCCCTAGATTAATAAATATAAAAGATTTATAAGGGGATTATAATATTATATTACATATCAAATAATAGTTTTATCCTCATTTTATCAATAGTAACATCTAGATCGAATTTTAAAAAATGAATGACACCACATGAATTTATTGTCAATGAAAAACAATTTAGAAAACTCCATGTCTATGTAGGGAAACCTAACATACAAAATAAGAGTAATATTACTAAATTTACCTATATAGTCTACAAAATCACATCCATGAGACATCAGCTTTATTTCTCATCTTAATAATTTTAAGAAAATATTTATCAAAATATGTGTAACCTACACTCAACTAAATAAACCCTTCAAAATGGTCAACGAAAAGATATAAAATCTCTTATTAAACTAAAAATTCTCTCCCCTCACAATTCAACTTTACACATAATTAGAATATAGTTTTGAGAATGTTTTCATACCTCAAATTATAGTTTTATTAATTACTATAAATAAATTCCATTTTTTCAAGGAATAGTGGTTTGGACAACCTTATTTCATGTTCTATACCCATCAATTGATGTAAACAACCTCTCATCCTCATGGATGTAAAGAAAAGCCATGGATAAAGACTTATGTATTTGTAAAAAATAGATAAAATTCCTACTTAACTTTCAAATAGAAACATTTTATAAAAAATAAATAATTTTTGGTTATAAAACATGGAGGGTCAAATTAGTTTCACATTAGTAGTAGAATGCAAAATTTTTCACTCCCAATGAAGATATTTTTTTCTTCCTAAAATATTGTGATAAGAATTATTTATACATTATATTTTTATTGAGAGTCTTAATAGGTTGGGTTATAATTTTATTATATTGAAATACTTCCCTATGTGATGAATTTTTCTCCATCTCAGTTATGAAGGGAATTTATTTTTATATAAATCAAATCTATATCATAAATAATTCTTCTTGGGTTTTTAAAATTTTAAAACAATATTTAATGCCATTCCTAGTATATCCGCACCAATCACATAGTTTTCCTTGAATTTTATTGATTACCTATTATAGAAAAAATATCTTAAACAACAACTTCTTTCTGTGTGACTACTTTATTTCCTTTATCAATATAATTTATCTCCTCGTTATCCACTTTATTATTAATCTCAAATTGTTATTTAAAAACCATTATGAAATTTCTCCTATCATTATATTCTTAATTAGGACATTAACATTGTTCCTTTGTAGTCTAGAAAAATTAAAGCATTCCCCATTTTGTCTTGTGAACTTATTTCCCATTAGAAATATAGGGAAAATATCCTCATAACCTATAAAATAATACCTCATATTTGTCACCTTATTTCGCACATCTACCACATAATATATTTAGATAACAATTCAATTTAGATAGAAATATTTAATGAATAATTGGCATCATCTAGCTTTTTTTGAGAATCAGACATCATTTTCTCCCCATAGCCCCCTTGTTTCCTGAATCTTATATAAAAAAAAAATATTAAATTATAACGAGTATGATTTTTTTCTTTATCATTCATAACACTTGTAAAGTCCTCTGAATTTTTTTCTTCCACAAAAATTATAAATCTATCTATAAATCCATGTGTGCTATCACCATTAATTTTTTTTAATGGTATATTCATTCTTCTTAAAAATTTCCTATCTCAAATTTATGTGCAAGTGTAGATGAGAATCTTTTAGTTTTCTTCTTAGTATAAATAGATCATACATGTTTTTATCACCAAAACTAATAAAAATAATCAATTTATTTTTATATAGAATATTTTCATATTTAAATTTCATAGATAAAACCTTAGATTCTCCTACTTGAAAAGTTTAACCTTTAAACTCATCATCATTTGATAAGTATTCTTTTATTATATTCAACACATATTGAGCTCTAAGATAAATGAATTGTATCCTAACTATATCATCATAAATTTTTTCCAAATAATCTTTAAGATATCTCACCATCTTTTCTTGCTCATCTATCATTAATTTTAATATATTGATATGATCAATATAGATAGATTATTTCTTTATTAATTTTTCTTTTAATCATAGAATTTTTTTTCTATATCAAAATATTTCTATACTCTTTCTTTAGGTGTGAATATACTAAAGAAAATATTTTATCTAATATTTTATTAAGTGTTATAGTTATTTTATTTCTTCTCTATTATCACCACACGAGCTATCAAATCCTTTATCAACATGATAAAATAAATAGAATTCATCATACAATTGGTTTCTTAAAGATTAATATTTATCCTTCATTTTCATAACACTTCTTTTGTTATATCTAGATTATTTCTTGTATTTTTTAAACTTTTTAGTTTTCTCATCCTCTTTATCTGAGTCGGATCCTTTAGCCTTCTTCTCTGGTTATTTAAATAAACGATCTATTTAATTTTATTTGAATCAACTTATTGTTTTATTTACCCTTCCTTCATATTTTTATTCTTGAATTTACTTTATATCATTGATTTTATTTACATCTTTATCATCCCCATAATAGTTATCAGAACCATTATATATTTAATGTTTATGTTCTTTGATGTCTTCCTTTATTATCTCTCAAAATACATATTATATTTTTCTTCCTTATTGAATGTTGAATTTTTGATTTAATAAGATATGTGAATGTTTAGAATCTATTTCAATGATAATTATTCCCTATATTATAAGAATTAAATTTTTGGATTAAATCTTTCAAGATAATTTTTTATTTTATATTTAAAAATGGGGGAATCATCTAAAATTTTCGGAATCCAGCAAGTATCACCAATAATCTAATCAACTGATGAAAATAAGAATTTTATATTCTCAAAATCATCCTCATTTTTGTAATTAAATTTATCTCCTATATATTTTTATTTACCTTCATTTACTTTGATATTTTCATTATATTTACTTCTTAATATCTTCATAATATCATCTTCACTCTGATTCCCCAGGTCCTCTATGTCAATTTTTTATAAATGTGATATATAAAATTATTTTTTTTATTATCAATAAACAAAAAATTTCACTTATTAATGAATGACATTGGGGGTTCCTTAGAAATAGGTGTAAAACATACAGTTTTAGCATATCTTACCTCAAGGTTGATTGATAAAATTTAGTGAAACAATATATTCCTCATCTTGTGGTAATTATTTCAATAAAAATTGGGGACACAATGACTATTCAAAAACATTTACTCTCTATAATCAATAAATTCATGTTTATTTAAGTGCTATCATTGATTTTCTCTAATACCCCTTGTGATTCCCAAGATTAGATTAACCACCAGGGGGTGAATCAGTATTCCTACTTTAGGAATTATTAATTTTGAACTAAACCATTTTTATGTTTTTATATTCCTTATCCAATTAATATACTATCTAAAACTCACCTTGTATGCATAAAAATATATAAAATCACAAAACATAGGATTTAATAGGTTCAAACAGATTATCCAACTCATTATCATGATTGGTTATTCCCTACAATCGTATATTTTTCCACTATATTCCAATGTTGTTAAAACCAAGGACCATAACAATAGTATTATAAATATTCCCACTATATTAAAACATCCAATGTACAACTATAATTAAAAAATACACCAAACATTATAATCCAAATAATAAAATATCATCTTCTTCTGTAGTCTGATTCTACAAAACTAGATGATGACTCCCTCCATAAATAGACTCAATAAAACCAATGATCTCATGTACACATAAATTATGAATGTCTATGTCTTCTTAAGAAGTCTATCCTCTAGATAACTCATATTTTTATATTTTAATATGTTATTAACCACATTCACTCTTTGAATACATGGTATATAGGTCTCTTCCTCTTTAGATGGCTCCCAACTACAAACAACTATTCTATATTTGATAATATAAAGTATCAGGCTTTGATTTATTCAGAATTCTTGCATTCTGTGTTTTTTAGTTCTCTTTTCCATCTCCCTTTAACTTTCTCTTTATTACCCAAAAAACATTTTTATTCATAGATTATCAGGTATAGTGTTTTAAATATTAAAAAATATGGAAAATACCAAAAGTATAAGATGGAGTGAAATATTATAAATAAAATCAAGATGATATTTATTATTTATATTTTCTTAAAAAAATAAAAATTACAACTATTATATTTCTTTTTAATTCCTAACAAATCAAGTTATTTAATCTTATTCTTCCTCAATAATTAAAACATTTATTTATATTTGAATTTTCATGACCCCGACCCCAGAAGACTTAAATCAGTGCTTGAAACGTTGTGTGAAATTTGTTTTCATAAAAACAGCCATACAAAAGGAGGAAATTGCTTATCTTGTCCCAATACAGAGTATCGTCTCTGTTTAGGTTCTTGTAAAATCAGATGCCACTGTTGTTCTTTTTCAAAAAACATGGCAGGGTTAAACTTCAACTTGGTGTCATCACAAAGAGTACATAAGGATTGTGAACAACTACTAAAAACCTGTAAAACATAAATTTAAATGTAGGGTGAGCATAAAAATGACTAGTAAGGGGTTTCAAAACATTTGGAGAAAATTAAAATTTAAAAAAACCACCTCAAAAACAGACATAAAACAATTATTAAGAGAGATATTTAACATTTTGAGGAACACCGTCAATATTTTATGAGGTTACTTTTAGACATTTTTCCAAAATACCATTTTCATAAAAGATAGATGTGCTTTCTACAAAACATGAATCAATGTGCGCATGTGTATGTAAGAAATGAGATGTGCATAATTCATAACTTAGTCAATCCAACTCCAAAATATTTTTTCTGTGTATAAGCAATCATGTAGTGATTCATTATAGCATAAGAAGATATTCATATCGCATTAACATTAGATACTCTTCCCTTGTATAAATTTCCATTTTCACACTTGATTTTTCCTTATGGACATAAAATATTTTTAATTATGGATCCAAAATCCCTTGGTTAATCATTTACTATTCCACAGTGAGGAAATGTATAATGCTGGACTTTGTCAAGGCCTTGTGCCAAGATCATATGGGTAAAAACCCAACATAATTGTGGTTAACTACCACACATGTTTGTGAACAAAGCTAGCATCATGTTAACACATCATTTCACTTAACACATGAGACTTCATTACTTTACCCAATTCATTGGAGCGCGGTATAATTCCAGGAACACCTGTCACATAATTTCAAGTCCAATACATTCCTTATATGTCTTAACATGATCTCATATTCATAGGGTCTTATTCATACATTCTTAGTCTATAATCCTTTTCACATATATGTTTATAACTAGAATAGATCATGCCAAAAATAACTAGTATTGTTAGCCTTATATTAACCTATGACATGTATGAACATACTCATTCACATGTATTAAGAACTAGTACACATAAAATAATGGTTGTCACATGAAAGAACAACTCTTTCATTTAAAACCTTAAGAATGTGGCCTTTTATAAATCATGTTGATATGTTTTCGCTTGGAAATACTCATTTGATCCATGAAATGTTAATTATTATATAAAATATTAAAACATAAACTTAAAAGACCAAAGGCATTTCTTGTGAAACAATTTAAATACATAACATGCATTATTTCTTATGAAGTTTTTATGCATAAAAGAAATATTTAAACACGTGAGCTCATGCGTGAATGTACATTTATACTAGAACATGAAGAACCATCATACCCATTACTTGAGAAACCAAATTCGAAATGAATTTTCATTCATGTAAATTTGATAATTATGGAAAAAATTGTTTATGTATACATAAAGTGTTTATTTGGGATCTGCACAACCAAAAATAACATTTAATATATACTTCAAATTATTACTGTCTTCATAACAATGATTTAATTTGATAAGGACAGGTTTTGTGAAACACCAGTTATAAAATATTTATATAGCCATACATACACGAAGTGAAAATAAGCGTATACTTAAAAAAAGAAATCATGGGGAACTAGACCACTTGTATGTAGATTATGTTTTGAATACAACACTTAAAAATGAAAGATCCCCCTTCAAAGATCGTAACCCGAAATGGTTTGTTGTATACATAAATATTTGAATATATATACTTTTGTTTTGAAATTATGAAATAGATTTAAGGTGAAATTATATACATATATACATATATATGTATATATCCTTGAGGAAAATAAATTAGTTACAAAGGGTTTTTATATGACATTTGAAGAATGAATCCTCTTTCATGTATTGTGTAATTAAAACATATTTAGAAAACTCAACGTGAGTAATGTTTTAAAAGTGATATGAAACCATATATATATATATATATATATACGTATGGACCCATATATACATATGGATAAAATAGTTTTACAAAAAGGATGATAATATAATAGTTTGATCCCTTACTTGACTTTGAGTGTGCATGAAGAATGGGTAGGAGCTATTTTCATGTCAAGAGGAAAAAAACAAGTAATTTCAGGTGAAATAAATCAAGGTTTATATAGGTGGTATTTCATATATTTCATATATATAACGTATCCTAAATATAATATAAGAAAATAATTGACCGAAATAAAATTACCCAACATGTTTCTTAAGTGAGAGCTTGAAGAAAAAAAGGGTGATTATAATACATATATATATATACAATGCTTGTGGAAAACTATACCGAATCAAAAGAAAGTAAACTAAAAATTAAATAACATAAAAGAAAAGAGATCAAGGAGATATTTAGAGTATAATTCAAGGTCATGAGGCCAAAAAAATAGATTGGGAAACAAGATAGTGTAAAAGATAAAAAAAGAGAAGAAGAATGTAGAAGTGGGTGGCCATTTGTTTGAGCGCAATAGGGAAGACAAAGCAGAAGAGAAAACCGGGGAAAATGAAGGGTTCAGATCGCTTGATTCTTGATGGGATGGCTGGGAGGATTTCGTGGATTTTAAAAAAGAAGAATGGTCAAGATTGGATCTTAAATCAGATCAGATGGATGAGGCAAATTGTGGGATTAAAAAACTGAGTGAATGACTGTGATTAGACTCCATATAGATCAGATGGTCGATAAAAAGTACTATAGTGCTCCGGTGTCACGGGGTATTAGAAGTGAGATCGGGATCAAGGGCCTGGATCGTGCGCGATGCGATCCAACAGCCCAGATCAGATTTCACCCAAATATTTCTTCCCACATCGAAACAGGGAGAGGTGCCGAGTTTCTTTGTATGCATAACGCTCTGCTACACACCTTAGAAATCACAGCACACACAGAATGGGGGCCTTACACACAGGCTCCAACTGCACCGCACCCCCACAGGCCTCGGCCAACCTAAGCTCTACACCAGCTTTACAATAGCGGTGGCGCGCGCTCCTGCCCTCCCATATGCCCATCTGTGTCCCCATGCTTGGCCGACCTTGGCATGGGCTGAGGGCTGTGCTCATCCAACCTGTGTGTTCCACCTCCCTCATCCCAACTATAAAGGTATATCCAAATGGGTTAAAAATTATTTATTAACACAAATTTTCAGAATGACCATCTAAAAAATAGAATATCCTTCCATAAAATTGGATTTATTTATATTTTTACACAAACCAAACTACATAACTATTAATTAAACAATTTAAAATGTTATCAAATTAAAAAACAATATAAATAATTTTCTTTCAATTAATGTTAAAAATATACCAAAACCTTATGATTTTCAAATGTCATGTTTTCGAAAGATAATTTAAATTAAATAGGTTCAAAAATAGGATTTTAAAGCACTAAATTACATAAAACATTTCAAAGTGATTTTACAATTAGAAAAATCATTACAAATCAAGTTCAAAAGAAGAAAATATTTGTAATTGTCATACAGGTGATCAATTCACAAAACCATAATGTCTAAATATTTGGAAACATTAAAGAAAAGTTCATGAATTAATTTTTGAAGTCATAAAATATAAATAAGAGTTAATAAATTTAACGTATATTCACATTCTTCAATATTCATAGTTAATTTAACCACAATACACGATGTCTATAATTGTATACATTCTAAACTTAACGGTTACACAAATGGAAATGGTCAAATTTTAGGTCTTATAAATTATCGATTAGGGTATTCCAACTCCAAACACCATGAAACAGAAGATGGTGCACTTCATCCCCCTGATGCTTATTATGATCACTGTGGTTCTGGTCATAATGTTTTTAGTCATGGAAGATCCAAAGGAATTCCACTTCTTTCACGGCATGTTTGTGGTGTTGTGGGGTCTACCGATGATCGTGATTGGCCTATTGATAGGAATTTTAGGTTAGTTATGGTCCTTAGGCCTTGTTTCCATGTATCCATAACCAGTGTAATGAATGAATAACAAGTTTTGTGTTTTATTTTGCAGGCATTGCATATACAAAAGAAAATTAAGCCAACAGTAATAATTAAAATTATCATTACTACAAAAATCTTGTTTGGGGTGTCACATGAATTATCCACATACAATACACTGCCACATAGAATCTTACACTATGGTCATGGAACTCATCTCAACATCCCATTTTATTTTTGTAATTCTCAATATTTTCAAAACTTCATTAATTTCTTATTTTCTATAAAGGACTAACACATTTGAACTACATGCCGACTTATCCAAACACCCAAGGACTAATCCAATGTCTTGGATGACTCATTTCATGACTCTGATTCACTCATCAAGGTTTGGTAATGAAAAATATAAAGACTATATTAATAGATATAAAATTCATTTTTTCTCATCAAGACTCTATTTTTACTCATATTATGTTGGAATTTACTTTTCCAAATTCTAGAAAGGGAGATCTGAGATAAAGAATTAATTGATTTCTAATTCATCATCGACTTCCAGAACTCCATTAACTCAAATCATAAACTCCCCAATTTATTCATATGGCTTCTTAAACACTCAAAATAAACATTAAAATAAATCATATTCAATCAAATTATAAAAAATGTTACTTTAACCATTATATGATCTCTAAATAATTTCAAAAACATTTTATCTATGAATCTCGACCCACTAATTTTTTCCATTCTTAAAATATAAAATCTATTAATTTAAACCATTTCCATCACATAAATAATGCTTTGATAAATGTTATGTACAATTTTTCTTCATCAAAAAACACATTTCATTATTTATAATGTCCACAAAAATAATAATCACACTTAAATGTCTATTTTTCATAAATATTCATGATTACAAACTATATGATGCATCCTCACACTCTTTATCCTTTTCACATGACAAAACCTCATCTTCTCTTAAAAAATTATTATAAACTCAAAATTAAATTAAATTTAGTACAATCATAAAAACACCTTATTTAATAAAAATAAAATTCATATAATGGGAATGATACTTCCAAAAATTTATAAAAATGATGGCATATTACTATAAAGTGTAGATCACTAAGATAATAGAAATCTTTGTCTTCCAAAATAGTGAACATATAAGGTTAACATATTATAATATCATATTTTTTAAATTAGATTATATCAAGTCCTTTTAGGGTGTTTAGGCTTTTCTCTTCATCATCGAAAAAAATATGATAAAATATTCTCTTTATGAGTATTTTGTCTATAACATTTGAATATAACTATAACAATACTCCTCTTCTCTAGATAGAGATAATTATAAATTAGAATTACCTTGTTATCAATAGTCTTCATATACATAAAAGATAAAATGGTTTTATTTTCTGAGGAAATTTATTTCTTTATCAAAAAAAGATATAATCAATTGAACTTCTCCACTACTCTCTAATTGTTATTTGATCTATGAAAAAATAGATGTTTAATATGTTAAGGCTCTGATATTCTTTACTCTCATATTTGAAAATGTATTTATCCTCAACTATATATTCTATAGAAGTAAATATTCAATTACATCTATTTTTTTCATAGTAGTAAACTCTCACACTTCCTCAACAATTTTCATCTTTCTTCTTTATAAATACATTTATAAGATTTTTACACTTATCACTATGATAGGAAGTCACTATGTAAAGTCTTCTAAATGGTCCATGTAAACACTTTAATCATCATTCCCTTTTATATCATTACAATCATTCAACAAAATATAGATTAGTCTATATCATACAATGAATCCTTATTTCCTAGTATGTTATGTCTTAATGATGTCCCCTCAATTTGCTTCATCTAAATACAAACATCACCACCACGACATAGAATATCAACATCCTCAGCATATTTCATATCCAAGAGAATATCCATTTGAAAATTTCCATACCATCCCCACTTTAACATTTCATCTTCTACATGGTAAACCCAATACTGACCATGTTTTGGATCACTAATAAACTATTCTTCAATGTCCCACTTAATCTCTCATGTAAGACCTCAACAACAACCGAAATTCTTTTAGTGTACCTCCCCATTTCTCATAGTGGTTCTTGAAATCCTCCTTGATTTCGACAAGTGTGTGGTATTTTTTTATACATCATGAGTTATACTATTATGTATCCGTAAATAAATTCTCATTTTTCTATATTTGAGTCTCTATGTATCCATTCCTACACCATTTTCACCAAAATCATTTAACCTTGACCAAGAATTCCCTAACCCTTGATATGGTATTCCCTATTTTTTACTGGTTAATCTATAATGTGAAATTTCAGGAACCATGATGTTGTTCATATATTCATGTCGTTGTATAACTACCATGGGTATGATTATTTTTTTCTGGATGTGTAATATCTATCACATTTCCCAATAATCATAAAAATTCTATATAAATGTTCTCATATATAATAATATATATACATTTTTTTAATTCCAACATATAAACTTCCAATATCTTCCAAATTATTAGTGAATTGGATTGAATTACATTTTTATATCTCCAAGTCTTCACAAATTTCATATTCGCATCATGATTACAATGACTTCCATGATTCCCATAACATGCCTTCCGATATTGACCAAGGATTATTCCAATAAAAAAGCAATGTTACACAAACTTTCTAGTATGATTGTTTCAAAATGAAAATCTTCCATATTTAAATTGCATATAAAATTCCCACATAATAATAATTCTATCCATTTCCATTCCCACTATGAATTATCCAAATTCACCCCATCAGGGTGAATTTTTGGGTGAAGGATTACTTCACTAATTTTATATTATTCATCTCTTGATTAATTATTATTATATAAAATCATTAAAGAGAATTAATATATATGAAAAATAATATTAAACATCATTAAACTGCATTTGGATCAAAATATTTGTGTTCAACATCAATTTTAAACATTAAAATCTATCATCACATCTTCACACTTTAAAACATCAATAATTTACATATCTGACGTTAGTCAATAAATATTCATCAATAATAAACATCCTTCATCTTAAAAATCAACCATAAATGAATCTACTTTTGTTATTATCTACAAGTAAAAAATAAAACCTATTGATTATAACCATACCCCATTGATTATTTTGGAGAATACTATTGGGTGGATCCTTGATCTACTATATAAATTTTGGTTTTTATATTTACAAAATCCTCAGTATTAAAAACATTCATTTAATAATGAAGAAGATAATAATGTTTAGAAAACAAATTATTGTAAAAGAAATAATAATGTTGAATTAATTATTAATTTGTTGATCTAATCATGTAATTTTTCATTCTTTATTTCAGGTGTTCTTTACATGATTAATATTTATGTATTCACTTTTTCTATTATTTATTATTATTATTTTGATTATATTTTTTTCTAATTTTTTTATAATTAAATTTTACCCTTATGAATGTTTGGGATGACTTAATCTACCTTAAAAAATAGTTCTAACTTTATGTAAACTATAAAATTTTCCCTTTACCCTTATATAGATATGTATGACATACCATTACATAACATTAAGTCTATTTAGTTTACCTTTATAGGAGTATCTAAGGACATTTACGGGGGTTTTAAATTACCATTACATATCATAGCTTTATATAGGATAATTTAACTTATAATTATGGAGAAAATTATTAAAGATTCTAGAATGCTCTGTTTTTTGAGTATCATGGTATTTTAATTTATAGAATGAAAATACTAATTATTTTAGTTGATTTTTTTCATTATATAGACACATATTAATTAAGTATAATCTATGTGAATTGGTTTTGAAATATTTTGGGAGATTTAATGTATATTCGTACATGTTTTTCATTCGAAAAATATATTTAATATAAAAGAATTAAAATTTTGATCTATTTAGAATATGAAGAGTCTTTCTCATGTGATTATGGAATTTGTGAACCTAATTTAAGGGGTTTTAAGTGAGTTGTTTATTATTATTTTAAATATTTATTCAATTAAAACATATGTAACATATATTCATATTCCTTCAATATTCATGGTTTTGATTTTAATATTTATATATGATTTATTTTTAATAATAGAATAAATACATATCAATTTAAGAAATAATTTGAGTGATTTAAATTATAACATAAATTACATTATTTTTATAATTCATTATTATTCTTATGATATTAATTTTACAACATGGGTTTTATTCTTATATTAATAAAATAATTTAATGGGTACCCTAAATAATTATTTTATTACTAGATTTTATGATGGATGATTGTAGTGTGGATAATATAGCTATTAAAAAAGAATCAATTTAAATTGGCCAAAATATGTTGATAGGGTTAAACATTTATGTGAGATGTGATATACCTAGATTAGAATTTGTATAAAATTCTTTAATGTATTAAATGGATCCCTAAATATTGAAATTATTTTTCTCTTAAGAGATATTATTTTACTTGAAGCTTCTTTATCATCATAAAGAAATGCCTTATACCACTGTTTATATCACTAATGTTATTCATTCATAAGTAACAACAGGATTTGTAATGCTATGTAATGTTGTCTTGGGATTACTTATTTCCTTTTTATAGGATACTAATTATCCTTAAAAGTCTTAGTCACAGTCTATTCCCATAAAAATAGGTTTTTGACCTGAAAATGTTATGGGGTTTTGGGTTCTAAATCCATATGTGTGAATTTAATTCTACAATGGGAAGTGAATCCCCTTAAAAAGTAATTATTATTATAGTGGTTTATATTCATCTAAGTGTTTTAGAGTAGTGAAGTGTAAATTTTAGATCATGGTGATTTAAACTACAATAAAAATTCATGGTTATATATTTTACTTTCATATATTTAAAAACTATATATTTATCATATCACTTGTGGTTGAATTGTTTACTTATTTGAAAGATAAATTTTTTAAATTTTAAATATATTATAAGAATATTTTTAATGAAATAAAATTCCCCCCCTCTTATCCATTTCTATTATCCTTTTAGGAATTAAAAATAGTATCAAATCCGAAATTATGTTTAGATTATTGTCCTTATTTTCTCATATTATTATAATTATCATCTTTTTATGCTACTATTTTTATTCTTGACATAACCATCTAAGGGAATGATATTTTTTATTGATTGATTATATGGGGATAATGAAGAGATTGAATTCATCATTCCCACTATAAATTAATGAAAATAAAATGGATCAATGGGTGGCCAAGATGGAAATTTATATAAAGATTAATGATATTTTATAATGGGGTATTTTTATAAAACATTATGATTTACATAAATCTGAACTTATAAACATCATTAAAATAGATGTTGAGAAATTTCTTCATAATTTCAATGTTATAAATATTACTTATCTCAATCTAAATTGAATCATTTTGGAAGAAATTTTTACGCATTTTTCTACTTATGATGTTTAGAAGCATCTTGTAACAACGAGTTTTAAAAAATAAATTAAACAAAGGATAATCCATTTAATTTTAAAAAAAGCCATAAATACTAAAATATAATGGTCAAACATTAATATGAGAAACCAATTAAGAAATAAACAAGTAGAAAGATGAGAATTTATTGTCTTGTGTAGAAGGAAGTTCTAGTTAAAAAATAGATTATTCAAATCTCACATGTTTTGTGTGATGGGAAAAAAGGGAAACAATAAATTAAAATTTACAATGATAAATAATCAGTGGTATCATAAGAAGAATGATGAAAAAGTTATTTCTAAATTTACTTATTCAGAAACATATAATTAAAAAAAATAAAAAAAAGACTAAACTAGTAATGTGGGTTTAACAGAAAAATATTTTAAAGTAATAAAGTCACATTATCATTATAATTATTCAATTGATATCGATTAATACATAAGAAAATATTGGAATATTTATTTAAAATGAATAATGAATAATATTTATCATTATATTTTCACTTTTGTTTTTGAAAATTAAAAGATTAAGGTGTCATAAAAAACTTGTGCCTTTTTTATGATCAAATAAAAGAAATCACTAATATATATATCTCTGAAAGAAAAATTATTAATGTTTTAATGTAGAAATGGATTTGTCTCCTGAATTTAAAATCTTGAAAAATGTTGATTATGAAATTTTGATTCTTAATAAGTAAAATCAAAAAATAAAAGATATAAATTATTTAGAGAAAAAAAATTATTTAGTTAGTGTTTCATATGGTTAATATTAAAAGAATTATAAAAATATAAATAAATAAATTTAAAAATCATAAAATAATACTTGTAGTTCTAATATATTTTCATTGATGATTTTGAGTTTTCCCAAAATTATAATTCAATGTTTAAAAGTGAGATTGAAATTTTGAATAAATATATATATATATGGAAATAGAAAAAATAAAAATGTATTATAATCCTTTATTTAAGTATCATCTTATGAAAGTAAATTCTTAAAGTTTATTTATTTTAATTGTATAAATGTTGTGATTATAGTAATTATGAATATAAATTTTTTTAATGTTTATTTAATGCATTCGATACAAAAGGAATTTATTATTAAAAAATGATTTTCTGACTAAAATGATAAACATTTCATCAACTTGGATTTCTTATAAAAATTTTTCTAATATGATTGGGCCAAAAATAGCCCAGATACCAAAGTAAAATGGGGAATTGATTTTATAGAAAACATTAATTATTTATTTAATATATTTTTGGAATGATAACATAATATTTAGAAATTCTATTTATCTTTTTTTCATGTCTATATAGTATATAAATTTTATCTTTTAAATGCTAGAAAATTAATATTTTTTATAATGTCTTCATTTTGTATGTAAGTATTGTTAATCATTTTTATCATAGAAATTTTTTTTGTTTATTAAAAATAGGTCAAAACATTATAAATCAAGTTTACTTAAAATTAAGTATCCTATGGAAAACATCTATTATAATGATGATACATTTAGAAAGAAGTGACTTGGTAATTGAGAAAATAATGAGAATGACCTCCTAATACTCCTGAGAAGCCATAAAATCAAAAAAACAGTACCCCTATCACAATTTATGTTTTATATCCACCCTTATGTTCAATAATCCGTTGAATTATATATATTTTTATATTATAACTATGAAAATATACCTCATCTATGAGGGATCTATGCACCAAAGAAGAATCCATCTCATCATCATAAGGATTGCTGTTATAAATCCTAAAAATGATACGACCACTGAGAAGGGACTTTTCTATATCATGACGAAAGGTTCCATGACCTTATTAATCACAATAACCCACCTATATTTAACTCTGTTTTCTTTTCACTATCCAATAACCTCTAATAATCACCATATTATAAGAAGCATAAGAGTTAAGCTTCCAACCTCAAGAAAGTCTATTCCTGCACACCCATTGCATTTATTTTGAACGTTAAAATTAGCTAAAATTGGATTAATATATTCTTTTAATATCATATTTTTTTGGACCCTTATTCCTTGAATGTTTATATCATGAAGGAATTTTCATCATGGATGAATTCAAGTTCTTTATAAACTGGTTTGTTTGTTCAAATTAAGGTAGATTAAGTTAAGGGGTAGCTTCTTCATTTGAAATTGAAAATGTATCAATTTATACACATATATAATGAATTAATTAAGGGGAGATAACATTTTTTAAATTAAAAAATATTACTAAATAAAGATACTTATCTTACATATTTTTCAAGAATGATGAAATATCATTTACATTTTAGCAATCATATGCTGAACATTTATATATGTTTTTCAAACATAGTTAAAGATTAGGGAAGCATAAAAGTTTTATTCTTGTTCAAATCTATTTGAACTTAATAATTTATATATGTTGACATGTGCATATTTTAATTTTGTAATTTTATAATTTGGGTTTTATTTTTCTTTTATATGTTGCAATAATATAATTTTTTTTATCTTCTAATATCTGATAAGTTACTCGTATTTAATTAATCATTAATGTTTTATGAAATGGAAAAATTAAGGGGAAGTTAATATATATAAAATAAAATACGGGATTTTGGCATTTTAATTTGAGTAAAGTATTTTTAATAATTGAAACAAAATTTTGTATACCTTCATAATTTTTAATCATAATTTTAAATCTGATATGTGATATATTGGTTATTTTCTTGGATAAGGATTATGTTCTTTTAAATATTTATTTTTGAGTTTTGAATTTCATATTTTCATAGCCCCATCCATCCAAAGGTACCATTATTAGGCTGAAAATTAATAAATGGATATAATATCCCATGAATCCGGCCTCCTATAGGCAGGAGTCTAGAAATTTAAACTGGGGGTTTGAAATCCTTACAATGGGAGGAAATTACCTAATTTAATGTTTAAGGGGAAAGAGGGAAGATATGGAAACACTAATGAAAATGATGCATAAATAAAATGAAAACCTAATACATAACGTAATGTCATAAAAAAACAATATTGAAATTCCAAATGTACATCATTTGTGATGACCACGAAGCTCCAACAGCTCCTGAATTGAACCATGAGATAGTAGTGCCCTTACCGATCACTAATCAACACATATAGACCTGAAAATAGTTTATATATAAATAGGGGGTTATAACATTTATATTAATTAGAATCCTTATTATAACCTCACTAAGGATCACTCAACAAGTAGAAAATATAAATGTACAGATTCCAACTCATCACCTAAATAGGTAAAGATATTTTTCCCATCATCACCAGGGGTCACTCACCAAGTAGTACATAAATGTGAAGAATTATATATCAAAAAAATATATATAAATGAAAGTGTATTACTTCAAATTCCTCATAGTGTTTTCAGTATCAGACCCTAACAACTCACGTAATATGTTCATCACATCCATAAGTCATCTTGGATCTCATGAAATTGAATCACAACTATTCTATATCTCATGTAGATAGAAAAAATATCATCATCATCATCTCATAAGTAAGCAATTGTTTTTCCAAAAAACCACTATAGATCATGTAAACTCATTATACCTCAATCTATTATAGCACATGCTTGGAAACCCATTTTAATACTTATCAATCATAACTGGATACATGCATGTGTTATAACCTCAATCCTTTTCATCCTACACATAAATATATAGTATAAATATGAGATAACACATATTATAGTAGTCTACACCCTGTACCTAAATAAATCATATCCCATATATTCTCAAACACATTACTATATATAAATAGAGAGTATGGGAGTAAGAGAATTCATCCATAAGATCGCTTTCCATACTAAATATATAAGAAAATCCCCCACAAAAACATCTAGGTGTCAGTTACCCTATCAAAATTGGTGATGAATCATATAAAATTATAAAATATTAATAATATCATGAATATCCATAATAATAGAAACAAACTAGCCTTATACTGATCGAATTTTATCACCACTCTAGACCCTTGGCTACCAACACTATGGTTTAGATCGCAAACATGCAAAAAAGAATTACGATTATCATACATATTAATCTTCACTAAGTAATTAAGAAAACTCTAATCAACCATTTAATTATGTATATATTAACTCTTTCTTAATTAAAACATCATTAAATATATCTCATTTTTTGTTCATTATACACCAATATAATTATTCATATTTAATTAAAAAATTCAATAAATATAACATTATTTTATAAGACACATTATTATTTGTATGATATAACATCCATGGTCCTTAGATAACCCCACACAAAAATACCATGGGTTTCATTAATATGTAATCATTTATCATTTCTAAATGCCACAATTTCATATCCCATGAATTTATATATCAATTCATTTACATTCAATAAATTCTAGATACATGAAGACACATACTAAGATTCCAAATCAAGGATGAACCTATCATGTATAGAGAAAAACTATGTCAATTAGTTGTGAAACCTTTTTGATTAATAGTATCAGGCAATCAAAATAACAAAAAATTAATCAAGAAAGATTAAATAAATTGGAATAGATCTAAACTCATCCCAACAACCTCAAAGTCCACTCCAACACAATTAACATAAAATAGTAAACCCCTAAATCACTGATATCAAACACCACTACATAATTGAGTAATTCCATACCGTTAATCATTTAAATTCATAGAACATTGATGTTCATTGTAAAATAATACGAAGTATCCATCAGTTAAGAGAATGGATGCAAACATCAAAATTATATTCAACCCAATTAAATCAAGGGGAAACTAAGAACATAAAACCAAGTATTTCAATGATTTTATGACAATAATATAATCATTCAACCCCAACACATTTATCTTTAGCATCCAAATATATTTTAATTAGAATATTTAAATTAAAATTTTTATTATGCATTGATTCTTAGAAATAAGAAATTTATAATTACTTAGATATAAATAAATATTAATCAATATAAAATGATTTTACTATTAATTCTATATCTCATGAAATTTAATGGAATAATAATTATCAATTTACTTGCCTGTTTCATAAATCATGGAATCGAAAATCGACATTAGATTATTTCTCAAATTTCTAGAAAATTAACCATGGTAAACACAATAATATCTATAACTATAATGTCAAACACCCTCTGGTGAAATAATAAGCAATAAAAAGAAAGTGAAAATAATTCTTAAGATCACAAATCCAAAAAAAATAACTTCTTTATTTAATAATCATATTCTAATATTCACTAGTTTAACTCTATTATTACCAAAAAGAATAAATCATGATATTCATAAAATCTATCTTTAAATTTGAAAAAGTAATTATCCCCTTAAATCAAATTAATTATCTTAGTGTTGACTAAAACAAATGGAAAAGAATGTTTTAAAACGTCAATTACCTATTACTTGGGGGAATCAATGATACCTAAAATATTATACCAGGATTAACTCTATATCATTAATTAATAGAAATGATAAGAAAAATTGACGTTAAAAACCCACCATTGCATAGAAATAGAAGAACATAAGAGAAAAAAATCACTGGAGAAGTGAAGACTAATATCATTTTTCTAATAAATGAATCCTAGATGATAGGGGATTAATCAGAAAAAAGGGTATTGAAAAAAATTTGGGAGAAGCCTTAAGGATTATTAGGGTTAGGAAGTAAATGATGGGAAATATATAAATCAGAAGTGATTTCTATATTTATATGGGATGTTAAAAGAAAAGACTATTTTTCAATAACCCAGACCATTCCACAACCTTTATGGTTTTATCCAATTATACAGTATAGGGTAGGAGGATATTCCAAAATAGTATATTTCAAATCTTCCCTTTTGAATCAATGACATAAATCCCCACATATCTATCCATTCCAAAAACATGGCCAAACATGATCTCAAAACCCATGGGAAACATCGTAACTCTACCCCATGACCTTGCTACAATGACACCCAAAATTATAAAGATAATGAAAGCCAAACCCCATAAACCCACTATGTATCCTCCACCTATATATTCAATGATATATATTTTAACCTGCACTATAACATATCTTGGTACCATGCCATATCCATATCTCAAGAATCGGATCCACCTGAAACCATAACATATCCTCCACCATGCCATACTGACTACTGATATGTAGAAGATCCAACCCAACAACAAAACCAAAGCATTCACTCCATAGAAAAACCCTATAGATGAAATTTTATCTAAAATTCACCACAAATATTCAAAATTCCTCATGGAAATATTCGATCACATAAAAACAAAAATGATGGGATCAAGAAAAATTTGTTCAATGAAATTTATACCTATCATACAATTCATTCCCATGATTATTTAAAAAAAATTTATGAAGGAAAAAAGGGTACTGAAAAGACACCTTCTGACATAAATCTCATGGAACATTCTATATCAAGAACAAAAACAACACATCAGAGGGACAAAGATTATAAACAAAAAACACCATCAACTATATCATTAAATAAGGAAGGTTTTTATATGTAATATTAGTTTGGATCAATCAAAATATCGATAAAAATAAGGATATTGATCTTTCATATGAGAATCCCACCTGAATGTGAAATCCTCAAAACCAATGAGCCGCCATATGAAAAAATTAAAGAGAATAACATTACTAAAATGTTGTTCCTCCTGATGGTCTTGATTCTTGACTGTTCATTCATAAAAGGTCAAATTGCCTTTAACATCCATCTCTACCAAGATGATGACATCTAAATCATCATGAGGGTAACAAAGAATCAATGAAACAAGAAACACAAAATTCATTCATCTCATCTGTGGGGTAAATACTAAATGGAATATTACATCTCCAATATGTAATGACACCTTGAAATGTATAATGAATTAGGGAGAAATATTACCCTCAATACGGAACCATTATCCCCCATGATGAGGATAAATGTTAAATGAAATGTGATCGGTGAAATTAAACTTCATTGGCCACCTCATGTGATAAACATAATACATAGGCACCCTTTATTTGTTTGAAGATCACTTATACCTTATCTATCATTCTATATATCAATTTCGACCAAATAATTATTGACTTATAACCATGGTCCAAAATAATTAATAGCAGAACGTTTATCCATAAAATTATTAAAACAAAGTCATACCAATTGTGGAGTGTTAATTATTATTTTATATGAACTCCACCATGGAAAGGTACCTCAGCCATATATCTATAAATTCTAGAATACATGAATAAAAATTATCCAATAATGTCTATAAGGTCTTATTTATCTAACCATTAATATGTGGAAGTAAATCTATTATAAGGAATAATTCTGAGACAAAATCACATTGGAGACCTATAAAACCCTACTATGTAAAATGGTGGTCATGATTAGAGATTATAATCTACGATACCCCATAAATCATAACCACATCATCTAGATACTTCTAGTAAAAAAGTTAAATAATATAAACTCATCAATACCAAAGGAGTGAGATGAATTTATCAATTGATCCACAATTACCAATATAACACCATAACCACCTTGTGTTTAGGAAAAATTGGTGATGATATTAATAGATATGTCCTCCCACTTCCTCAGTAGAACATCATGTTGCTAATGAAAACCACCAGGAACAAACTTCGTAGCCTTAACCATCTAAAGGACTACAAAACAAGAGAAAACCTCTACATCTGAGTGAATCCCAAATAGAAAACTATAACTAATTCCTTAGGGGCTAATAAATCATTTCCAGGCTTTGATTTATCAACAATGATGGATTGTGGGACTTATAGCGAAACAAATCACACATCACTAAAGGAATGAATGACTTTCCCTAGAATAACATTTTATGCTATACATCCTCTTACAATACCTTTTGAGAATAAACATAAATAACTCGATCACACTAAACCTCCACTCACGATTCTGCAACATCAGACTCCAACTACTAAACTAATGATTAATGAACCCTCATCTAATAAATATATCCTCTGACACCAACTTCTCTCATATCATGATGCATCACAACCAAATAATTCTTCAGTATCTAAGAGTCTGTATACTCATGCACATCACCACAATTTTCATTTCTTCTCAAAGAATCAACTATAATATTTACATTACAAGGTGTATATGAAATCTTGAATTCATATTTGTGTAATAATTCATTCAAAAATAAATTCCCCAAATCCATGACACATTGAGAGTAGACATACTTTAAAATATTTTTACTTGTGAAGACTAAAAAAATATATTCAATGTTGTAATGCTTCTACAAATTGAAGAAACAAAATCTACAACATGCTCAAGATCATGGGTGGAATAGTTCGTTTCATGAGGTTATATGTGTAAATACCCACAAGACATACCCTCCCATTATTAAATAAACTCAGTACCTAAGAAAACATGTCAAGCCTTATAATAATCTTTAAACACAATTCCATCCCTTGAAAAAATGGAGAACATGAGAACAAACCATCTTCTCCTTTAAATACTCAATATAATCATAGGACTAGTCTATCCACCTGAGTACCTAATCCATTAAAGACAAGGTAGTCATATGATTCCAAATCAAATATATGTAGGGAACAAACCTTATATTGTAACTAGGAGGAATAAGGAAAATACTCAACTCAACAACTATCACAAACTGACCAAGAATCAATAGCCCAAGGCACTTGGAATGTCCTATGGAAAGTATCAAAGGGAATTCATAATCCCAATAGTCCAGAAATTATTTCCTGACATCAAGAAAACACTTTGGGAATTGGTGTCCAATATTTAAAACCTATAATGTACAAACCAAGAAACTATGATGAACTCACCATATGTTGCTGGGTCATGTACTTACATAAGTAACAAGGAAACAATAAATCATACTTTATAGAATTAATAATATAAGGTATCATTATAGTTGTAGTATACAAACATAAATTATTTTAATAAATACAAATAATCAACTAGAGGTCTCAAAAATTAAAAAGGAATGGAAATGGGAATATTTTAGGGTGATACACCATCAATAGGTATAAATTCTATAAGATAAATAAAATATATAAAAGGCAACATCTACCCATATTCCTATGACCCCTAGGAACACCCACAATTTCTCCTCCACTATCCTATAAATGATGATTGATAACATCCATGGCCCCTATGCAGTGGTTTTTCCTTACATGCATCAATTTAATGAAGGTATAAATATAAGAAAAAGTTATATTCAAGGTTTGAGAAAAGAGTACATAATATTTTATCACCGGTTGTTCTAGTCTCAACCTATTTTAAAGAAAATAAAACATGCTCATATGAAATGTAATATGCAATGGTAAGATCTATGAATTTTAAATAAAAAAACCAATATAACATACATAAGAATAAATAGATAGTAATTAATTAAAACACTTAATTTTACATTTAAAACAAACTACATGGGAGATTCTTTATAATGAAACTAAAGGTGGGGTGCCTAGAACTTATATGTCCACTAATGAGGGATACCCTCCAATAAAGATGAAACTATATCACTGCACTAGTCTAGTGGGATGTGAACATGATAATACTACTCAAGCATGGAAACACATTTACTAGAGAGATTAAGATTATCCTTAAAAAGTGTGCTTATCAAGTACCCAAACCTCTCCAATATATTTAATTTATGTCATATACATTTTTAGACAAACGATTATCATCCGTGAAATCATAAAAAGTTTCCTTGTTACTCCAAAAACATATTTTCTACTTTCTAATATTAATGTTCCAACAAATCATAATGTTCCATATAAAAATTTGTTCCAACAACATATGAAAATGTATTTATAGAATTTATAAAACATATCATTTAAAGTTACAATCATGAATGAGTTTAAAAATTAATGTGTGAAATGGAACAACTTACTATAAAAGAGTCAAATACATTTGGAACTAAAAAAACCACATGAAAATTGAAGAAAAAACCTCAGCATACCAGTACAGAACACCAATCATCAAAAACCATACCTATAAATGCATTGAAGAGGAATCATATGCCACAATTTCCATAGGGTTAAGTATAATTTATTATAAAATAAGGAAATAACTAATTATAGTGGAAGGAATCACTCACTGGGAGGATTCCTTGATGAATATTGAATATAAAACTATAAACATCTATCTAAGATGTGGGAGAGAGGTGTTTGAGTGAGATAAAGGGTGATATAGTTGAGTGTTGAAGAGATAATGGATTAGGCTTTTAATTCAAAGGATGGAAATTTAAATTTATTATATTTTTCTATTTCTAGGTTGGCCACATCATTTGGCCTCACAGTTTGTGAAAAAATGCACCAACTGTTCGTGAAAGACTATTTATACTTGGTAACTCACACACTTTCTTTTCATAGATTATAAAATAATTTTCCTATAATGGAAAATACATTTACTAAAAACTGTAGATTTTATGCATGGTTTTCACATGGTTTTTCCTAACCACGTACTAACCTTGTTCCAACCATAGGATTTTTTATGATCCCCAATGTTATTCCATCATCACTAAAAAATTTCAAGATGGGATAGAATAGAAATAAAAACCAATAGATATAGGGTTTGTACCTAAATATGACACATTTTACATGGAAAATCTCTCCATTATATCACTTTCTTCTCCTAGAAAGTCAACCCATTTCATGAGAATAAAATGAAATAGGTCAATTCATAAAACATATATATATATCCCCACTCTTATGTTTTACAGGATCCATTACCACGATTTTACATGATTTTATAAAATAATATATACTTTCCTGAAGGAACTTTATCCAATGATTCAACTATATAGAATGGATTCTCAGTTATAGAGTCATCTAACCCTAACACATGATCATCCTAATTCGGAAAATGAGAAGGTTTGGGATGGTATTTATTTAATTGATAAATAATAAATACATTATGAATTTCATATTTATATGGTAATTATAATAAAAAGGAAACCGCCTGACTCATTAGATAATTTTTAAAGGACCCATGAATCTCAAATTAGGCTTCAATTAATTTCTAAAACATCGATGTCCTATCTAGGTTGACACTCTTAGAAATGACTGGTCACCAAATGAAAATTAAAAATTGTTATAATGGTGGATAACATAAGATTTATAATAGATTTTATTCATATACATATAACTTTGGAAATATGAATCATTTTTTTCATAACTTGGATGAACCTCAATCTAATAAGAGAAGACTCACCCATCTTAGTCCAACACAATTGAGAGTGAAATGGTCAAGAAAACAGGAATTTAGAGGGATCAATCTAAATATATAACCAATAGATAATATTATAGATGTTTTATACCAATTCCATTTTGGAATCCAGTGATCCACCAAATTTTCAAATACAATACCTAAGCATATATTCCAGAATTTGTGTCACTAGGTATGTCTGGCCATCTACTTATAGATGGTAGGCCATTCTCAATCTAACAATTGACCTCGTCACCTCTTAGAGGACTCATGAAAATTGAAATGAAAAATAGGTATCTTTTTAAGATATAATATCATAGGAGATTCTATGTATCTTCATAATTTATAACACATAATGATTCTCAAGGTCTTCCAATTTATTGTTGTCCATGATCGATATTAAATGAGTTTTCCTAATCATCCAATCGATAATAACCTAAATCAAATTATTTCATGGAAGAGTAAAAGGTAGCATAATAATGAAATATGTGGAATCCTTTTCCCACTGCCTAGTAGGGATGGTAAGAGGCTAAAATGATACGAAAGGTCTTTGATGCTTAGCTTTCATCTATTCAATGTTAACACATTATGATAAAATATAGTCTATATCCAAACTCATACATGGAAACCTATAGTTCCATTTCATATTGTGATTCATATTTGAAGCAACAAGATGAAAAAATAATTAAAACTGATGAAAATACTCTATTAGAATCCTTATTATAAGAAAATAAACTATATTACATATCCTAAAACCAAAAACATTATTCAATGATAGTTGGAATTCAGGGAAGGTATCCACACTATTTATTATTCCCCTTATTTATTGATATTCTAAATTCATCAGTTTCTATTGAGATATGAGATCAATTAGAAAATGATTTTTATTATATTATAAAGAAACATAATCTTATACTCCTCTTTTACCTCAATATAAAAAATGGACATGATACCCATAAGGTTACACTCTTCAAAAGACTCCACTTGTGTAATAGTTAGAAAATTCATTCCAGGGGAATCAAAAAAATGTTCCCTTTACCTGGGTGTATAATCATGATGAAAATCAAATTTTTGGAAGTATTTCACCCTTTTAATTTTCATGAGGTTAATATCCCTTGAAGAGAATAAGTTTCTTGTGATTTTGTGGTCAGTATATGTCATTAATATTTTTACAAAAAATAGTGATTCAAATATTTTAATACATGAATCACAACTACCAGTTCTAGGTCACGAGGGTGATACTTAATCTTGTGATTATTATGATATTGTGATCAATGTACCTCTAAAAAATTCCCCCTTTTTAGGAAAAATCCCATGACCATACCAAAAGAATCTAAAAAACCACATATCCTTGACCATATTCTAGTAATATCAAGATTTGGGATAATGTCATATGATTGATTATGTCTTACAAAGAGTGTCAAAACTCTATGATTTATTTGAAAATCACTTCTTTTTGAGTTATCATATTCAAGGGGGGATGAAATATTCCTAAAATCCAAGATTATATAATCACAATAAGCTTCCAAATTTATGATACTATGTATGTGAATGACTTTTTGTGGTTCCTCCTAATGAAAAACAATCTTCAAATTATTAGGATTGATTATAATTCCCTATTCTAATGTTAATATATCTATGAATTTTACTTTTGGTCTCATAAAGATACAATTATTTAATTTATTTTAGATGTGATTCTCATGAAGGATTCTAAGAACAACATTAAAATGTTGTGCATGTTTCTATTTGATCGTGGATTTTGTAAGAAATAGGTTCTTCGTTTTGAGGTACGGGTTTCTTTGCTTCACTTTCCATATGTGTTTTTCCGAAAATAAGTAAAATGGGGGAAAAATCGTAAATTTTGAAAGTACATGCCACGTACTATTTTCAGACACCGTGTACTTTTGGCATTGTGGGATGAGTACACAAGGCGTGTGGCCATGTCAGTGATGAAGGGTGTAGGAACCTACTACACAACGTATAGTGGTCCTTTACATGCCGTGTAGTCAGTCGGAAGACATAAAGTAAGGCGGTGGCTAGCTATGAGATAGAACACACCGTGTACTCATGAAGACATGTCGTGTAGTCATGTCGGTAGATGCACAGTGCCACACTGGTGGGAAACCGCCAGAGGAACAGTTAAAAAACTGGAAGTACACACCGTGTACTTGGAAGTACATGCCATGCAATTTTCTTTCACATATAATTGGCAGTAGCCTCCCCTATTCACGGGGAAGGCATAGAACGAGAAGATGGCTTGTGAGAGGAAGGCTAGAGCTTTGGCATTGCACCGAGCGCAAGTTGGGAATCTGTTTCCGCCTCAGATGATCACGTTGGGACTGCACGGGTAAGCCCTCCACCCCTCTTTAATAATTCTCTCCAATTCTTCCACTAATGGAAATTATCTTCATTTAATATAGAATTCATTTACATCAGATCTATGGAATTCCTGGACATTTCAGAAGGCATCGTTCGCGTATATCGTTCATTGGTGCTTAAGGTAGGTGGCTCGGTGTTTAATTCCAACTGCCATGCCTTTTTGTGTGTATTAAGATACGAACCCATATATGGGGTTTCGTGTGGCAGAGCCCATGGCTATTTTTTTAAAAAATAGAATTGTATAGGTGATTAAATATGGTTGTAAATCTATTGTTTGGGATCAGTGATTGGATCCATGACCATCCCGGGGGTGCGTTCCTCAGCTTTGCTGTTTGGCCAAGATACCCGAGGGTATGAAATGTTTAAATTATGCATTACTTTTTCATTGAGAGTAATCATATGTAAATTGCATTTTTATTCACATATTGGTCTTGGCTGGGTTACTTGCGCCTAAGGGAAGTGTTTTACTTATCCTACGGGCGTTGTATTGCTTAGGCCGATGGCATTTGTTATTTTATACTGAGGGAAACTTTTTCATGCCTGTGGGCAATAGACTCTATGCCTGAGGGCGAAACTACCAACGCCTGAGGGAAAATTTGTTATACCTTTGGGAAATTACCTGCAGGTTATGTTTCTGTTTACCTGAGGGTAAAGGTTTGCGTGTCTGAGGACACTGACTGTTTACTTATAAATGCAATGTGGTGATTTCATATATTAAATAGATTAAATGAATGTTTAAAGGGAATATAACTGGTTAAGTTAGTTACTTTTGAGTACTGCTTATTTTATTTCATTTTACTTTTTCATATAGTGGTTCAATGTTTTCACACAATTGGGAATGGGCCTTTGGTGGGTGCCTACTGAGATATATTTCTCACACCCTTTTCGGGTCATGATTTTTGACCCAAACAGATTATGTTTCTGTAGGTGTGGATAAGGGAAAGGGTCCCTATACAGGTACTTGATTGATGCTGGGGTGTAGGAGAGCATGGGACCAATCATTGGCTCGCGATGCCGCTGGATGTTCTGTTTTTCTTTTCTGTACTTGTAGTTCAGTTGTAATGTATTGTATTGTAGTGTAACATGTTCTGGCTGTTTTATAGAATAGTGACATGCTACATTTTCATATAGATATTACTGTTGGTTGTTTTTACTGTAGTTGGTTGTCTTAAATGTGTATGTTTTATTTCATCTGCTGTTGTTGTATGATTTTTATTTTATTCCGTTGTGCTAAACATTGAAAAATGAGGGCATAGTTTCCCCACTATCAGACTACGGCCCTCGCTGCTAGTCGGCACCCTCTGGCGTTTGTGGAAATGCGCTTGAGGTCACATGGCGAACCGTTTTTGGGGCACCCGTTGAGTGGCACACGGAACCAGGACGTTACAAAGTGGTATCAATGGCATTTATTTTCTTTGACTTACTATTTGGAGCCTTAGTCAAGGATAGGATGAGAATGGTAGTTGGTAATAAGCTGTTCCCAGACATAGAAAACTCGTGTACACGAAAAATACATTCAACATCATATTGATTTTTTACTGATTTTTTAATTTACAGTTGATTTGATTTTGACTGTTGGGTGACGCCCTTGGATTGTGCTATTTATAGTTTATCCATGGGTTCAATTTAGTTGCAACCTGATGAGATTAGGGTATTCCATTTCATGCATCATTTAGGAACATTCTATGAAATCACATGCCATGCATAGTTCTTTGCCATGTATGTGCATTTGAAATTTCATGTTGTGGTGATAGTTTTTGTGCTAGAAAAGCATGCAGTTGTAATAGCTTCTTGATAAATACCTACTAGGTGATAGGGTATTTTTGTATAAATTATTGAATGGATGGATGCCAAACTTTGGTTTTTGGGGAGTATGGGCCCTCATTGACCGGAATTTGGTGGATCATTGACTTTTCTTTTTGTTATAACATAGATAAGATGTGAGACATTGATTCGTGGGGAGTATGGGACCTCACGGACTGGAATTTGACACGTAGGTGTTGTTTTCAGTATTTTCTTGGTTCTGGAGATGTTTCGGAGGCATACTGCCTGGAAACCAAGTATACATGCTATGTAGTACTTTACAGACACTGTGTATGTTCTTCTGTTCGGGATGAAAAGAAAACATTTTAAGTACATGCCGTGTACCAGAACTACACACCGTGTAGTCTCTTCCCATGTCACAAACTTTGTGGGTGGTCACACGGGGAAGGAAAATTCTTGGGGCGAACACGACGTTTACCAGATGTACACGCCATGTAGTGTTGACCGGGAGTCCACCTTTGAAGTGAACAACACGGAAGAAGGAGACGTTAAGACATAAATGTCATGTCCACTGTGGAACACGCCGTGTAGTGTGACCTGGGGACTCGACCGTCTAAATAATAACATGGGTCAGTGTTATCCTCTTGAGCACACACCACCTCAATGATGAACACACCATGTAGTGTGACCTGGGGACTCAGTTGTGTCACTATCAACACGGGTCGGTGTCACCTCTCTTTGAACATGTCGTGTACCTATGGGACACTCAGTGTAGTCTTGTCCAAGGACATACCATGTGTTTTAGCCATGTGGCTAGGGGAAATGGGGTGGTGTACACACGATGTTCGGGTGTCACACGCTGTTTAGTTTCAAGCAGAGTAGTCGGCCTTGTCACAAACAACACAGGCAGTTGGAAATAACACCATACATGCTGTGTAGATTATATACACACTGTGTAGTTTTGTTTAATGGGAGCCGTGTGGCATAGCCATGTAGAAGGATCCAGGCAGGGAAAGAGAAGTCATGTACACACCGTGTAGTCAGTATACACGTTGTGTAGTCTTGTTTTGCAAATTTTGAATGCCTTCTTCCTCCTGTGCCCTTTTGGGTTCCTTCAATTTCGGTCGTTGTTAATCTTGAATCGAAGGCGTGTTTGGACCTTGTAGAGTCATGCCGCTGAGACGACCATGAATTGTTCTCCAGGAGAGCGACGATGTCTATAATCCATAGATGGTGGGCCATGGGATAAAAGTTAATCCCCCAGAAGAGCCAGATGTGGCGCCAACTGTTATATTTGACATAGGCACAAATGTGCAGTTCCATGAAGGATTTATGCGGTTCATATGGACCTCTCAGGGAGCACTGCAAGATGCCACATCTATGACCGATCTAACTTGTATCTTCAAGTAGTAGAATCCGCCTACTTTCTCAAGGGATGTAAGACTAAAGGCTGCACGGCCTTGGCTGGGGTCGATGCAGACTATTTTCTAGCATCTTGAGATGCCTCTTGGGTGGAGGGTCATGCTCGCAACTTACATGTAGTGTGATTCCGTCAAGAGGTGGTGGGATGTTACCACCCAGTAAAAGCACCATAGATACATGGCATGGGATGATTTTTAGGTAGTCTTCTATGACTTCTTCATTCCAGAGATGCTGAGGGCATATAGGGCATGAGAGTTCATGAATCTGCAACAGGGCACTATGTCAGTGATAGACTATTCTGCCTGCTTTACCGAGCTTTAGCGTTTTTCACCTGTTCTTGTGGGTGATGAGATGTTGATAGTTAGGCGTTTTGAGGATTGTCTTCATTATTATATCCAAGAAATGTTCAATGTTTTCAGGTTGGCTTCAATACACACTATTATGAACCAGGTTCTGGTTACAGAGAGGAACCTACAGGAATCTAGTGGTGTGGGCCAGGGTGGTTCAGTACCAGATACTGGTACTATTTCTGCTGGTATGAGGAAGTGACAGATGGATTTCTCTCGGGGTGGTGGTACCATCCAGGCAGATTCTTCAGGTTACCAGGTCATGTGCTACCAGTGTGGTAGAGAGGGCCACAAGAGGCCATAGTGTCCACGTGATCCAGTGGAGGGCCGAGCTTGTGGCAAGATTGGTCATCTACAACACTTTTAAAGGGTATTTCCACCATTGGCTAATGAGAGGGGTTCTATGCAGACTCCACGAGTGGGAGCAGGACGAGTAGCTTCTTAGCAGTCATGGAACAGGAATACTTCAGGGGGTGCAGGCAGAGATGATGGTTGTGGTCGTGGTAGCCAGACACCGGGATCTCAGAGGCAGCAAGTCAGGAAAACTCAGGGTAGCCAGACTGTGTCACAGGGCCACGACACTGGGCAGGCATATGCCGTGCAACAGACCTAGTAGGAGCATGATCCCAGACCTTATATAGTCAGAGGTACTATTCTACTAGAATCCGTCTTATCTTCATTACTTTTTGATACGGGTGCTACACATAGTTTCATATCTATGCCTGTTGGAAAGCCTTGGGCTCTATGTTTCTACTTCTTCTGAAATCATGACGTTAAACACTTTGTTGTGAACTAGAACTGCAAGTGTGCGTCAGTAAAAGGAGTGACCCCTTAAGGTTGGTGGGTTTCAGTTCCTATGGGACCTCTATGTCTTAGATATGACATCTTATGACATCATTCTTTGGATGGACTGGTTGGTTCGCTTTCGAGCCTTTGTAGACTGCTATCGTCGCAGGGTGCTTTTCATGTCACCAGAGTGCGGAGAGTTTCTATACAAGAGTGAGTGGGATGTTTATGTGAGTCAAGCTGGACCAAAGCATCGTGGGTGAGGTGGAGTCACATAACAGATTGCGATCTTATATCTGGATGATCAGGGGACTTGTCAGACATATTTCCCTCCAATTGTTGATCGTTTCAGGGATGTCTTCCCAGACGACTTTTCAGGTCTAACCATAGAGTGAGAGGTGGATTTCTCTATTGAGATTTTGCTAGGATCAGCATCGGTGTCCATTCCTCCTTATAGGATGGCCATCCCTGAGTGTCAGGAGATCAAGAGGCAGTTAGAGGAGTTATAGTCAAAGGGTTTTATCTGACCCAGTACTTCTCCTTGGGGTTCTCCGGTCCATTTTGTGATGAAGGTGGACAGTACCCTCAGACTCAGTGTGGATTTTCGAAATCTGAACCAGTTGACGTTTCAGAACTGATATGCCTTGCCAAGGATTGATGATCTGCTTGATCAACTTTGTGGAGAATGAGTATTCTCGAAGATTGACGTGAGGTCAGGATATCACTAGCTACATGTGAGACCATCAGATATACCTCTTACAGCCTTTCGGAGCAGATATGGTCTGTACGAGTACTTGGTTATGTCGTTCGGACTGAGGAACGTGCTTGTAGTTTTCATGGTTCTGATGAATTATGTGTTCCATCCCTATCTAGATTCTTTTGTGGTAGTATTTATGGATGACATCTTGGTGTACTCTCATACTCGACACAAACATGCCACCCATCTGGAGATTGTATAGAGTACACTAAGAGAGCATAAGCTATATGCTATGATCTCCAAGTGCCACGTTTGGATGGACTAGATTCACTTCCAGGATCATATAATCTCATAGGCAAGAGTTTCAGTAGACCCAGAGAAGGTAAAAGCCATAGTTTCATGGGAGAAGCATACGAAAGTGTTTGAGATACAGTGTTTCTTACGGATGGCTGGTTACTACAAATGCTTCATACAAGACTTCTCCTGCTTAGCAGCACTGTTGATGAGTCTGACAAAGAAGGGTTTAATGTTCATTTGGTTGAAATCTTGTGAGGTAGCCTTTCATGACCTGAAAGGAAGGTTGACTTCATCATGAGTCCTGATACTCCTAGAGTAGGGGAAGAGCGATACAGTTTAGTGTGATGCAACATATATTGGGCTGGGGGCAGTGTTGATGCAGGGAGATCGAGTTGTGGCGTACTGTTCTCGACAGTAGAGGCCACATGAGAGGAATTACCCAACACATGATCTCAAGTTATCATAAGTTGTTCATGCGTTACGATGTTGAAGACATTATCTATTGGGATATCATTTTGTGGTTTTCAATGACCACAAAAGTCTCTAGTAGATCTTTACTCAGCATGACTTAAATATAAGGCAACGAAGGTGGGTCAAATACATTCAGTCCTTCGATTCTGAGCTTGACAGTACACCTGGTAAAGGTATTGCAATAGCTGATGCACTGAGCAGGAAGACTCAGATACAGGCAGTGCAGAAGGCCAGTGGTGAATGGATGCTTATGGCTTTGTTCCCTGAGATGCATTTGGACGTGCACGATAGTCAGGGGAAAACATATCTTTCCTCTTTAGCTGTGACTTCTACCCTCCTGGATAGAGTAAGGATGAGACATCTATCGGATTCTGAAGGCCTATTTCAACAGGAGTCGGTGGCAAGTGACGACCCTCCACCATGTTGGACAATATGAGATTATGAGGTTCTGCTTTTCCATGGATGAGTATGGGTTCCAGTGGATATATAGGAGGAGTTGATGCAAGAGTTTCACTATTCATCTTGTGTAGTTCATCCCGGGTTTCCCAAGAAGTAACTTGACTTGAGCCATCAAATACTGGTGGTCGGGTATGGAGAGAGATGTAGCTAGTTTTGTTATGAGATGTTCGACCTGTCAGTAGGTGAAGGCGGAGCACTAGAGACCAGATGAGATGTTACAACAGTTATCCATTCCAGAGTGAAAATGGGATGATGTCACGATGGAATTTGTGACCGGGTTGCCAAGGTCACCTTGAGGAAATGATGACCTATGGTTTGTTCTAGACAGACTCATGAAGGTAGCTCACTTTTGGCTGATCAATGAGACATTCAGTGTTGATGAGCTCAAAAAGCTGCATATCTGAGAGATCTTACGTCTTCATGGGGTCCCTCATTCCATCGTTACAGATAGGGACACCCGTTTTACATCTGGTTTCTAGCAGAGTTTTCAAAGGGCACTGGGTACACAGGGGATTCTAAGCACAGCTTACCACCCATAGACCGATGGCCAGTCAGAGTGTACGATACAGGTGCTTGACGACATGCTACATGCATGCGTCCTAGACTTTGGGGTCTCTTGGGATAAGCATATACCACTCATAATGTTTTCCTATAACAATAGTATTCATGTGACTATCAAGATGGCACCATATGAGGATTTATATGGTAGGCCATGTCGATCACCTTTGTGTTGGTTAGAGGTAGGTGAGGCAGCTTTACTGGGACCAAGACTCATATAAAAGACTTTTGAGCAGGTCCAGTTGATTCAAAAGAGGATGGGTACCACACAGTCTCATCAAAAATCTTATGTTGATCATAGAAAGACGAACATTAGAGTTAATGGTAGGGGATTAGGTTTTATTGCGTGTTTTACTAAGGTTGGGACACAGTCAGATCAAGAGACAAGGTAAAATTTCACCGAGGTATGTGGGGCCATTTAAGATTCTGGAGAGTGTCATGCCGGTTGCCTATCGGTTGCAGTTACCACAGAGGTACCAAGCCATGCACAATGTCTTCCATGTATCTCAGTTGCGCCGCTATCATTCAAACCCATCTCACATCTTTTATCCAGAGGAGGATGAGCTTGAGGAAGATGCATCCTTTGAGGAGTATCTGATTCATATCGTTGATAGAAGCATGAAGGTTATCCAAGGCTGATCAGTTACTCTCGTACGGGTGCTGTGGAAGCATGGCTGAGTGCTGGATGAAACCTGGGAGTGGGAGACGGATGTGCATGCTCAATGGCCAGAATTATTCACGGCTATATCTTCACCACCCTTGAAATGGAAATTTAGTGATGAATTGCTTTAATGGGAGTAGTTTGTAAGAACCCGGTTCTTAGTTTTGAGGTACAGGTTTCTTATTTTCTCTTTCCTTAAATGTTTTTCATGAATGAAGGAAAATGGAGGAAAATCATAAATTTTGATAGTACACGCCATGTACTTTTTCCACATGTCATGTTCTTTTGGCCGTGTGGGATGAGTACACAAGGCATGTGACCATGTCGGCGGTAAAGGGTGTAGGAACCTACTACATGCCATGTAGTGGTCCTTTACACACCATGTAGTCAGTCGACAGGCATAAAGTAAGGCAATGGCTAGCTGTGCAACAAAACACGCTGTGTACTCATGAAGACACATCGTGTAGTCATGTCAGCAGATGTATAGTCCCAGGATGGTAGGAAACCGCCATAGGAACAGTTAAAAAATGGAATTTACACATAGTGTACTAGGATGTTCATGCTGTGTACTTTGCTTTTTTCACTTAAAATGGGCAGTAGCCTCCCATGTTCATAGGGAAGGATTATAATGGGAAGAGGGCTCAGGAGAGGAAGGCCGGAGCTTTAGAGATCAGTCGAATGCACATCGGGAATCCGTTTCCGCCTCGGATGATCTCGTTGGGACCGCACAGGTAAACCCTCCACCCTCCTTTAATCGTTCTTTCCAATTCTTCCCCTATTGTGAATTATTTTCATTTAATCAAGAATTAATTTACCTTAGATCTACGATGTTCTTAGACATTTCAAAAGGTGTCGTTTGCGTATATCATTCGTTGGTGCTTAAGGTAGGTGTCTTGGTGTTTATTTCCAACTGTCATTCCTTTTTGTGTGTTTTGAGTTACGAACCCATATTTGGGGTGCCATGTGGTTGAGGCCATGGCTGTTTTTTAATACCTAGAATTGTATAGGTGATTAAATAATGTTGCGAAACTGTTGTTTGGGATCAGTGCTTGGATCTAGGACCACCTCGAGGGTGCGTTCCTCTGTTTAACCATTTGGCCAGGATACTTGAGGGTATGCCATGTTTAAATTATGCATTACTTTTTCCATGAGAGGAATTGTCTGTAAATTGCATGTTTATTCACATATTGGGCATGTATCAGTTACTTGTGCCTGAGGGTAGTGTTTTACCTAGCCCATGGGCATTATTTTTCATAGCCTCAGGGCAGTTGTTATATTTGCCTGAGGGAAAATTCTTCCGTGCCTATAAGAAATAGACGCTGTGCCTGTGGGCGAAACTACCTATGCATGAGGGAAAAATCTGTTATGCCTATGGGCAATTACCTGTGGGTTACACTTTTATTTACCTGAGGGTAAAGGTTTGCATGTCTGAGGACACTGACTGTTTACTTAGAAATGCACTGTGGTGTTTTCTTATATTAAATGGATTAAATGAATGTTAAATGAAAATATAACTGGTAATGTTAGTTACTTTTGAGTACTACTTAGTTTATTGCATTTTACTTTTGCACATTGTTGTTGCATGTTCTCACACAGTTGGGAAAGGGCCTTCGGTGGGTTCCTACTGAGATATATTTCTCACACCCTATTTGAGTCATTATTTTCGGGAAAAACAGATTATGTTTCTGTAGGTGTAGATAAGAGAAAGGGTCCCTATACAAGTACTTGATTGCTTCTGGGGTGTAGGAGAGCATGGGACCAAGCATTGGTTCATGATGTCACTGGCTGTTATGTTTTTCTTTTCTATACTTGTACTTCAGTTGTAATGTATTGTATTGCAGTGTAACATGTTCTGGCAGTTTTATATAATAGTGACATGGTGCATTTTCATATAGATATGACTGTTGGTTGTTTTTACTTCAGTTGGTTATCTTAAATGTGTATGGTTTATTGATTCCACTATCGTTGTATGCATTTTATTTTATTCCGCTGCGCTACACTTTGAAATATGAGGGCATAGTTTCCCCCCCAATCAGATTTGGGCCCTCGCTGCTAGTTGGCAGCCTCTGGCATTTGAGGAAATGCGCTTGAGGTGATGTGGTGAAATAGGTTTAGGTAACCTGTTGAGTGGAACCTGGAACTGGGACGTTACATATTAGGCCATGATATTCTATACAAACACCATCGCAAAAGAGTCCATGTATTGATGAAATACTTGGTTCATCAAAGATATATACATTACATGAGTATTGTTCAATCCAAAAGTATATACAAGATACACTAATTTTTCATACCTACTATGAAATACCTCCTTTAGAATTCTAGATTCTTTCACCTGGAGTTGGGAGTGACATGATCAATGATCAATTTTATAAACCCCTTTCCCACTTTAATTGATTAGATAACCTATCAATGTGGGGAAAGGGGTACTTATTTTTAATGGTAACCTAGTTAAATTTTTAATAATCCACATAGTAACAAAGGGTCATGTCATTTATTTAGGTTAAAATAATAGGAATAACCTATAGGGACATGCTAGGATAGATAAATTCATTATCCCTGGGTCCATCAATCTAGATCATTAACTATTTCAGTTCTATGGGAGCCAAGTGGAATAAGGTTAAGAATATCAATTGCTTTACTAGAATGAAATAAATAGAAAAATAAACATTTCTCTCTAGGGGTAAAACTAAGAATCATTTAAGAAACTCATCGAAGAACTCCATAATCAAGAGAGGAAACCCATTCCCTAGAAATTTCTCACCAACAAAAAATAGGAGAGGAAACATTTATAATTTATTCTTAAAATCATCATGGAGAGGAGGATCTTCCAAAATCAAATGAGGATATCACTCTATATATAAAAAAATATTCTCACATTAGTGGAAATTGATGAAACATTTTATTAATATCAACGCTATAATTTAATAATGAAATGCTAGACATCATTAAATTAAAGTTAATGAAATATATTATGATGATTAGAAAATATTAGGAAAACTCAACTTTATGAACAAAAAAAATTAATGAAGGCAAAAAAAGAAAATATATTTCTTACACCCAAAAGAGGTTGATATCTCTATCATAGAAGGCACAAGATTGAAAGGAATTTTTATTAAATTCACTAAAAAAGTATAGAAAAAATATATACAATCATGAGTGATGAAATTTGAAATAACCATAGATGATGTAATAAACATGGTCACTATTACTGTCACTAGGTATGTATCCGATTCCAGAGGGGATAGTTCCATAACATAAAAATTCCAAATATAAACTAATGATTGATGATTTTTTATAGCCTAGGAATCAACCATAGTATTACATTTTCAATAATACAATCCACCTCTACCTCCAATCCCTTGATAATGATACTTACGAACTCATGAGGATTTAGAAGAAGCCTATGATCCTCTAGGTTTTTAAGAGATAGAAAAACTCCTCAGTAAAGGATTATTCCTTAAAAACCTTTTCTGTTTCAAATAAATCAGCATACATGAAATTCTATTGGATTTTCTCGGGAGGAAGGATTTATAAGTCCATTATTACCTCATTGGTGGTATGTAAGATCCCTATTTCTCATAAGAAAGTAAGCCTCTTACTAAGAGAATGTTTTTAAATACTAACTATACATATTTTAGAATTTTCATGCATCCTATTGTTTTTAAAAAATTAACTCACATACACAACATTGGTTGAAATTTCATGGAAACTACATATACTAATATAGTAAATATTTAATATAAGAGCTCGATTAACCTCCAAATTATTGGTTTCATGATTTATAAAAAAAATTGAGCCCAAATATATGGTTGGAGAACCATATAATATCAATGACCCTTCAGTTCCTCTTTTTTAATTATCTGTTGATTGAAATGAACAATTTCTATAGGTCAAATTTTATATTCCATCACGGTCTGACTGCCTCTCTAAAGGGTAAGAAATTGCATATACATTGAAATTTACCTCTTCATTGGGAAAAACAGATGACTGAACAACACATTTAATTCATTACAGTCAAGGTTATCATGCTACTTCTTCTGGACCACTATTTCCCATTAATATCATCCAGGACCCACTATAATAAAATAGGTTCATATCACTTTTACTACCTTTGGAGTCTTGAGAAATTATAAAATATGCTATATTTTCCAAAAAATTCCATTTAATTCACATGGATCATTAATGAAATTCAAAAATAGTGGTCTATGGATATAGAATTCTTAATAAAGGTTCCTTTCCAGACCTAGACCTGGACCTCATCCATGATGATTAATTTGAACCACACCATTTCCATGATCCATGGTTCAAACAGTTCTTACTAAGACCTCTATAAGAATCCAATAAATGTGAGGGTTCTCTCATTGAAATTCACCCACACCTCTCCCTAGTGTGTTAATGGGGTTTCTCTAAGGAGGCATGATACTAAATAAAAATAAAATAAATGAAAAATTTCAAACACTAATAAATCCCAAACAATAACCCTTAACAAATCAATTGAATAAATAATATGACGAAATATAATAGTTTAAATAAGTATTTGTAATATAAGCTATAGGAATGGTCTACTACTGACACAATCTACCAATAATAGGAAACAATTTTATATCAAACTAAAAATAAAGTCCAAAATAAAATTATCAACATCACTATTAACATATAGGATATTACTAGGAGTGTTGGATTAGAATCATTATTACCTATCCTCTTTTGTTATGAACACTCTAAAATGGATTATCTACCTATATCTTTGTAACATAATGTCGCACCCACCATATAACATACATTATCCATGAAAATATGATCAAGAACATTTATTACCTCCATGTGATTCTTTTCCCTTAACCACATAAATATAAACTAGCCCTGGATACACCGAGTGGCTATTTTGAGGGTGTGAGTAGAAATATTTCAATAGGTTCCCACCAGGTGTTCCATGATTAGTCTTTGTGAATGAAAATAAAACATGCTAGTTTGAAAATAATGATAAAAAAATAGGAATTGAAAATTTTAAAGGAAAAAAACAATCATAACATAAAGAATAATAAATAAGGTAGTGATGAACTAACCTACATGATTTTCCGTTAAAATTATAAAACATGGGACATTTATTCTAAAGGAACCAAGGGATATTTTCCTAGAACTTATATTTCCTATAATGAAGAAGACCCTCTATTAAGGATGAAAATATATCACTAATCTATAAAAGTGGGATATGTTCATGATATAATTACTTTAATAACCATGGTAACAACATAAATAATGAGACAGACACAGTTTGTACTAGGTGATCCAACTCAAGTTCCTGAGACTCCCCATGAGGTTTAATAAATTTCAGAACTATTATTAGATAAACCATCCTCATCAATGAAATCATAATCAGTTATATTTTTCAGCAAAATCATATCGTTTCACTTTAAATATAATTGTGAATAATCAATCTTGTGGTTCCATGTGAAAATAATTTAAAAAAACTATAACATTTCTATAATATTTATAAAAATCAATTTTAATGATACAACCATGTTTGCGTTTAACCAGAGATTAGGTAAATGGAACTACATACCATAAATGTGTCAAATCCCATTGAAATTGAATGAAATGACATGTAATTTGAAGATTAAAACTAAAAATAGTAATAAAAAACCTCAAACGTCAAAATCCATACCTATAAATTAATTAAGAGGAACCATAGTCCAAAAAAGACTTAGGGTGGACTATAATCCATGAGAAAATATGTAAAATAACCAAGAGAATATGGTGGAATCAGTCACCATGAATATTCCTTATGAAAATTGTAGAAAAAACCATTAAATGTGGATCAAAGAAGAGAGGGATATGTGTTCATATGAGATAATGGTGGATGGAGTTGATTAATGGAGAAATAATGGGGTTAGTACATTTAATTTTAAGGAGAGAAAATGTTAAATTCTATTTTTTATGCTTCTAGGATGGCCACATCATTTGGAAAATAAATCCCTAACAGTGTGGGACACACTATCTATACTTGAGAACTGACATGATTTGGAAAACCCTATGCAAACCATGTGAAATCAAAATAATAAAAAACTGCTAATGTTATTCATGGTTTCCACATGGTTTTCCCTAACTGTGTACCAATTATACAATAACAACTATTTTCCAAATATTTCCAATATTAAGTAAAAATACTAATAAGATACATAATGAGAATTAAATCCATGAAATAATGGATCTATAAGTGAAAAGTATAAGGTGGGTATGAGAAAAAATTAAGGGCACTGAATTAAAAATCACAAAAATATTTTAAGGATCCTTAGATAATCTCTGATCATATAAGACGTATACCATGAAACAAACCTCATAATCAATGTACATAAACTTCAAAAACTTCTCAATAAATAGATAAAACTAATAAAATACCAACATAAAACATATATGCTCTGTGTGCTCCTATTCCAACATAGAGAAAAATTATGTTTTCAATAAATAACTTTAATAACTAGTCTAGAAACACATCAAACACAGAATTCATCAATCTCATGAACATGGATAGAGCATTCCTAATTCTGAATGGAATCACAAGAAACACTTAATGGCCATAAAGACAATTAAATGTAGTCTTTAATATATCCTTTTCCATTACTCAAATATTATGATATCCAGACAATAAATTTATCATTATGAAATATCTATATACCTTCAATAGATCAGTTAGTTTTTAATCAATGAGAGGGTATAATAGTTCTACATTATCAAATGACTCAAATAATTTAAATTGACACAAAACATCAAATTCCGTCACCCTTATTCAACAACAAAACTAGAGATCCCCAATTCAACACTCTTAGCTAAATTAATATTCTCTAAAGATATTACTATCCTGAATCTATTGCTTTTCAAACCAAAAAAGAGACAACCAATATAGAGACATTGATATAGGGGAAACACATGGTCGCTAATATATCCGAAACTAAATCTCACATCATAGGGTTAGTAACACAACCTATTCGGGAATACATTAGGCTAACATTAAAAATCCTAGGAAACACTACCAGATACACCACCATTGAACTAAAAATAATTCCACCATTAATGAAGATAGAGACTCAATATACCTCCAAGACATTTGAGGGTCCCACTTTCACAAAAACAATTCCTAGTATCCCTTAGTATCATATAATATAACACGACTCTTAAATAAATGATTGATATCATATATTCAGTACATTTAATCCATTTTAGTGATAATTTCATATGGCTTTATTTATAAATAGATTAAATCTCCCCAAGGGTTTTTCTACCATAGGAAAAACTCACATTCTTTCCATATATCAAGAAATCTGGTTTAATTTGTATCCAGTTTTGTCAATTCCAAGGGAACTCAATGTCTCTCTACCTTAAGTGACAAAAAATGAACAAGGGTGGGTGAAAAAAGGGAATGAATAGATTTTATATCAAATAAAGAAACACCCATGTATAAAATAGGCTTATAATACCTCACACGAAGTCTATATCAACTGATGCTAATATCACTACAACATGAATCTGACAATGAGATGATTTGTGGCCTCTCAAAGTATATTTTTGATACCCTCTATGGATACACTCTACTCAGTGTCTCTAAGGATTAGGGTCTTCATAGGCCTACCCTCTACCCACTCCATCCCCTTTCTATAGATCATAAGTTAGAGAAAACTTATGAAAATACTACCACAATTGGATCTACTTCAACAAAATATCCTACAAAGCACATACATATCACTACTAATTATTGATTAAAGACGGAAACACTTTTTAATGATGATTATGACCTACAAAAGAAAAGAACAAGTAATTTATAATATAAGAGGTTCAAATATTTCTAGATTGGGACAAAAGGGATGAATAAGAATGAAATCTACTCCCAAGTGACTGAAACCTATTCTGACTAGAAAACTGAGAACTCATGGAAACATAATTTCTCAACAAAGAAACCCAGACACTCCCTTTCCATTATAATATGATACTAGAAAATTTCCTCTAAGAAACCTTTATTATACCCATCACCTTCCTTCTAAAATATTTTTTATTCATTTACAAAAAACCTTTTTTAATTATTGATATGTAACCTGAATAAGCATGAAATTAAACTTCAACGAGAAATAATGAATCATTAAAAAATAAAATTAATTAACTAGTACCTGAAGATAAGAATTAAATTAAAATTGTGTGACCTAATATTAGATATATGGATACAATACCACCTTGAAATACATCATCCAATCATACTCATATAGAAGTAGGTCTAAAGCATAACACATGAGTTATTTTAGAGGATACTAAACTCTTGCACACTAGAAATCCCCTATATAAGGGTAACGATATTCTCTTGAAAATCATCCTTAGTTGATGAATAATGAAACTCAACAACAACTTGATCTCGAAAATTCTACCGAATAATATCTGAATACTTGTTATCCCTAATGGAAAAAAATCAAGACTATCTAGATGACCCACAAAAACATCATCACAACTATATAAAACCAGTGCTCCATCCAGGAAAAAATCGATACGATTGTTATCTCTACATACCCTATCCAATCCTGTACCTATCCCTCTAAAATAAATCTATCAAACTACATCAAACCATGTCTTTAAACATCTTTTCGTATCATCCTCCAAGTGTTTCCATCATTGACTATCACTCTAAATTTATCTTTTAGAACATCCTACTGAACATAATTGGTACATAACAAATGGGGATATTTAATATGATTCAAATATATATAATAAAAAACATTAGGTACTCTTAAATCTATAGTACACACATTTTAGGTTAATTATTCATTTTTCATAACCCTCTTTCCCACTTGCTACCCAATTTAAAAACATGTTCATAAAATCATGATTCATGACCCATTCCTTTTTCTCTTCCATAATATTTTCATCACTTAAATTAGCACATTCAATAAACATTAATGTCCTTCAATCAGATCATAGGGGGATCTAAAATAAAATATCATTTCCATTATAACTAGTTTACAACAATTAGTAATCATATCTAATATAGTTTTGTTACCGATACTTGCATCATCGCCAATTACTAACTCCAAACTCGATCCTATCTCCCAAATATAAGCTCTGATACTACACTTTAATGACCCCTCCCTTCAAAGGTACCCCTCAAGGGATGACACTAAATAATGGGAGATAAAAACCTCTAAAACCCACCTTAAATAAGCCACATGTTAGTAAATTCAATTTGGGGTATATAATTTGTATAATTAGAGACATTATCCTTATATTATTTTAAATGAAAAATAGATATGACTATAAATAACCAACAAAAAAAATTGATTAATAAGAACCAACACAAATATATAATGTAATTTTGAGATAAAAAGAAACAAAAACAATGTACCAAAACTAAATCCTTACTAGTAACCATGAAGATATAATATATATTGATCAAACCCATGAGCTAGTAATGAATATATCAATAACCAACCAAGACCTTTAGAAAGGAAAAATTGTATTTTATATATATAAGGTGAGCATAACATGTATAGTCTATAGGATCCTCTCTTAAACATTTCATGAAAAATGTTTAATATGTATAATAAATCTGTGTGAGTAAACTAATTAAACCAACACATCACCTAATCATTTAAAGATACTTTTAACATCATCACCATGGCTCACTCACCAAGTAACTCAATGGCTAACTTGGTTATAATGATACCCTCCTTACACTTTTTCAATGGTTTTTCACACCAACTACCCAATGACTAATTTCTGATACTCATCCCTTCAATAAGTCATCTTTTATCTTGTGTTACCATGTCTCATCCATTTTTTATCCCATGTAGCTTGACATGATCTAATCATATTTATTTCATTTATATCAAAGTGTATTTCTATAATCCAATACTATCAGTGTAAATTTATTAAATCTCAATCCCCTACAACACATGCATGTACAACCAAATATATATATATACACCATTTCCAGATACATGTATATTCTATAACCTCAATTAATTTCATCTTACACATATGTTTTTGTAAAATTGAGAGTCATCACCACCCATGCGAGTATATAACCTACACCTAAATCCACAATTGATTAGATATTACCACAAAAAGTACTATAGATTAATAGATATAGGGTAGAGGGTGAAGTTTTCCATCCATTACATCACCATCATAGATGTTGGATAAGACATCCCCAAAAACATTTTGGATATAGTTTCCTTATTAAATTGAGTGCTTAGGCATATGAAATAAGAAAATATAAATTGTGTAATACACATACACACTACGAGAATCTATATATCATTAGATGCATCTTCTACTATAATCTCTTAGGACAATGAACTTCCACCACTAAGGTTTAGATCTAAAACATGCAAACATGTACGAATAATATCCTTATTATTATTCAATTTTTAGTTTACAAATCAATAATTATTCAATAAATTATCTATTAATTTAATAATTATTCATTATACCATAATTAAATCTAGTTTAACCATTTCATTTATTAGAAACTATTATAATTATTTTGGATTAATGAAACCATTAGATTATATACAACATGCTTTAATAAACCATATTTACAATTTATAGATTAGAACCCATTATCTATGGAGAATCCCATTAAAATATCCAATAGTTTTCATTAATATTTAACAATTTATTTTTGAAAAAACTAAAAAATACATTCCCATGGGTTTAAATATTTATTCATTAACATTCAAAAGTTTCTAAATACTTTAGGACTCATTCTAAGATATAACATCAAGGGTGAAATTGTACTACATTGATAGAAAACTCGATAAAAAGTTGAAAAAATTATCAAGTATTAATATGTGTCCAACCAATCATTATATAAGAATCAAGAAACAATTAATTAGAAAACCTAGTTTGGAACACATTATAACCTTGCTAGCTTCCTCCCTGGAACTATTGTTCATAAAAAAGTCAATCTTGACATTTTCATCACTAAACACCACCATAGCCTTGGGAATCTCCAACCCATTTCTCCTCAATATTCCCAAACATTTGAGGAGAAAAATAAAACCATAAAAATGATATATCATAATAAATAAATCACATAAAGAAGAAAAATTAGTTTCATCATGACACATTTATCAGGAAACAAAAGCCATATAAAGAAGGAATTAAATACATTCACAAAAAGGGCCATCTGGACCCTAAAATATTTATCTTTAGATAACAACCATTTTATATACCATATTGAATTACTTTGTTTGTTATTCGAATATTTTCAGAAACTAGAAACCTATAATTAAACATATAATAATGATTAAGAATGAACATAAATATTAACTTAGGAAAAATCCATATTCCATCAAATTTCTAGGAATAATATTTATCAATTTATACGAATATTTCTTAAATCATGTTATAATAGTCTCATATTTACATTTTTTATTAGGTTTTTATCATATTAAACATGATACAAGAAATACAAACCATAACCAAAAGATAACCTATTTACTAGAAAAATAAGATCGACAACAACATATCAAAAAATTGCATACAATCACAAAACCAAAAAAATAATTGATTTATCTAATAATTTACATATTCATATCTTTATTATATTTATTTCATCATTACTAAAAAGAAAAAAACATAAAATTATTAAAATTTTAGTTTCAATTTTATAATGATTTTAGATCACATATATTAACATGATGATCTGGATATCTGTTGATTAAGAAAAATAAATAAATAAAAAATAGTGATGAACTATTCCATAGGGGAAAATTGATCCCTAAAACAACATCCCAAAAAGATACCTCTTACATTCATCTATTAGAACCATAAGGAAAAATATAACAACTAACCCTAACATAGAAACATGATAATAAAAGATAATGAAACCATCTAAGTAGAGAAGACTGACCACAAATCACCAACACTTGATCTCTATGGGCAAGGAGCTTAAGAATAAATTATGGCTTGAAAGTATTATGAAATAATTTTCATAGTCACCTAAGGTTTGGAGTAAAATCAATGAAAATAGAGAAATATATATTTTTTTTAATTTATAATGGATTTTAAATCATATGACCTTGACAAAACACCCCTAAACGTACTATATAATTTAGGGTTTTCAATATTTATATGAAATATTCTTGGAGGTTATAAGGTAATTGTCAAAAAATCGACCAATCGAAATCGTTGATATACATTCATGCATATAAATACCATCGAATAACATGGCCAATCCCAATCATAAGAATCCGGGAAAACACAATGGAATATCCCCATGAATACACCACAGTGACCCTCAAATTAATAGAAATAAGGAAACCATAGCCACTGATCCTTATGTTGTATCATTTGCCCATACACAATAAGATACATATTTAAAACCACACTACGCCACAACCAAGGATTATGTTGTAGCCACCTCTTAGGTAATACAGACTCCAAAAACCTTCACCACTCCTCTTCCAAATCATACAGACCATCACTACACCTTATATCTGACCTTACGGTACCAACAAAGGGTTTATATCATATAAACTCTTGACCATTGAATGCTCACCTCAAATACACCACCATTATTCCATATTTTCCTCATACATATTCAATCACCATAAAACTCAAAGGGATCATAAAACACAATTACCTCAAAAAAATCTTATTTCAAAATGCCATTGTCAAAATAACTTTTTTTATACAGTTCTTTTGTGGACATATAATTTGATATCAAATTGAAAACATAATTTTTTTAGTAATAATAAAAGGGGGATTATTTTTTGTAATGTAATTGTGATTTTAAATGTTTTAACGTTTTTTATTTAATCAAATAATATTGATTATCTTAGAAATATATTTTCTATTTTGTAAATATAAAAAATAGGGATATTATTGATTGAGTCCTTGATCTACTCTATTTATCTAGGTTTTGGTAATTAAAAATAACTCATTATTTCAAACATTCATTACTTTCAGCAGAAAATAATGTTTTTGGAAATTTAAATTCTTTTAGAAGAAAATAATAATGTTGAATCACTTGTAAATTTATTGATTTAAAAAGTAAACAAATTATTACTTATTTTAATGGCTATTAACTTCATTATTTATTTATTCTTGTTTTTGAATATTTTTTAATAATATAATATTTTTTTTTAATTTTTTAAGTAAATTTTACACTTACATGGGTTTTCGATTTTTTATTCTACCTTTATGTAACTCAAATTCTACACTTATATAGCCAATAATATTTTTCTTTAACCTTTAATAGATATTTATGAGTTAACTTTACATATTATAATGTCTACTGGGTTTACCTTTAGATTAGTTAAAAATAAACGTTATATTATTTTCAAATTAACTTTATGAATCTTAATATTATATAGGTTATGTGATACTTATCTTTAGTCATTAAAAATGGATATTTCAACATAATCTATTTTTTAAGTATCATGATTTCTTTATTTACATCCTGAATATATTAAATATTATAATTTTTTCCCATAAAGAGATAATAATTACGTATAAAATACGTCAATTGGTTTTGGAATATTTTATGGAGACTTAACAAAATTCCATTCATATGTTACATTCCTTTAATATTTTTTCTATATGGGGATTTAAATTTTAAAGTGTTAACAATTTGAAGAGTTTCATCACCCTATACCTCTAATGTTACCCCTTATTAGTGGAAAATGAAGAAAGAGAAATAATTACCCATGAATCTTACCTTCAATAGGATATGGGTTGGCAACTATAATGATGGTATATATATCATGCACATGGGCGAAGTTACACTCAATTTATATCTATGTAATAAGAGATAATATGATAAATCAGAAACTAATTCCATTTATAATGATAGAATAAATACCAACAAATAATGTAATGTCACAAAAAACTAAAAATAGTATCATCAAAATAAAAAATCCTTCGCACAAACCATGAAGCTCAAACAACTCTACATTAACACATTAGTCTATTATCGCTAATCTTGATCACAAACTGACTCCTAAGACCGAAATAATTTGTTATTTAGAAGTAGGGTGGCCATAAAATGCATACTCAATATAATCCATCCTAAAAAATATTTTGACAAAAAAATGTGAATGAATCATACTAAATCCAAATTATTAAATAAATAAAACTAACTTATCACCTAAACTAGTAGTGATATTTGTCCGATCCTTACCATGTATGTCCCACTATGTAATTCACTGAAGTATATCATTGAATTTAATATATATATATATATATATATATGAAGGAAACCCACCTCTATTTATCCACTCGTTAACTCTCCCATGACTTATTGACTCACATATTTTTCTCATCCATTCTGTATGTCATTCTGAATCTCACGAAATCATATCATATTTATCTAGCATCCTATAAAACAAAAAACCTCATCATTTTAATCCCCAAAAGTAAGAAGTTTTATCCTTATAATCCACTACAACTCACATTAATTCATCATACTTCAAAACATTATAGCCCATGATTTCACACCCATGAGAATCCATAACGACCACATTAAGATAAAAGTGTGTTTCATACCTCAAGTCATTATATATGATACATAAATGTATATTAAAACTAGGATCTATTATATCCTAGGTCATAACACCCCCTATCTGTTAAAATAATGTAGAATGGGATATTCTTAGACAAAATTATAATCAATCAGAGTGATGGAGAGCGGGAGAAGTCAACTACATTTTCCTTCACCATATTGGATATTGAGGAAAACACCACCAAAAACATTTGAGAATTGGTTTCACTACCATAATGGGTAGTGAAGTGTATTAAATCAGGAAAATTGAACATATAACACAAAACCACAATATAGGAGAATACATAGCCTTATAATAATTTGTTTCTATCCTCACACAATACAACCAAATTCCACTATAAAGGACTATATTTCAACAAGTATAAGACCATTAATATTACATATTAATTATTTTTATCAGCCACTAACTAGCAAGTATTATTCCACCTTAATTTTCAATATTAATAAATTAATATTCTAATCCAAGTTACATCTACAAAATAATTATTTTCTTATATTCTAAAGTATGTCACTATTGTCTATGATTACCATATACCTTCCACGTTTATTTATTAATTCATTTATCATTTTATGAATTATCTAGGTACTCCAGGACTCATAAAGGACAATTATATCAATGTTGTACTTACTGTTCATAGAGTCTTACTGCATAAAGTTGTAGTATATTATAAAAAATATCAAAATATTATTTATACAAAAAGAAATAAAAGAGAGTATGTTCCAATGAGTAAAACCTTCTTTGAACTCATCCCAACAACTTCGGTGTCATTCAAACACCATTATGTGTTCTGTAATCAATCCCATCAACAAAAAAAAAACAAACATAAGTATATACCTAGGCTCCCAACCTATTTCTCATAAATAATTCATCAAAATATCATGTTATAAAAAAACACATAGAGTCACAATAAGGATATAATCACCCTAGTTCATACATTTATCTTAAATATATGTTTTCTATACACAAGTAAAGGAACTAAATACATGGAATTAGACTAGTTAAGACTTCTGTAATAAATATGTTCTCATTCAAGTCTATCCAAATTTCTCCAGAAAGCAAACATTTTAATTTCTAGCTTTAAATAAATGATTAATTATGCATTGGTTTTCAACATCAATAAACAAATAGTTAGTAACTAACAAAAAATAGAAATCAACATGAACATGCATAATGAATTATTCTTATAATGATATGACTTCCATGAATGTTGATAATTAAATTATAATCCTATTTCACTTACCACATAACATTTCCAAATTTATACTGTTATATGAATCAAGGAATTAATCCATGATAAAAAAATATTAAAATTATACTAATAAGATAAAATAATGTCTAATAAATAATAATAGGTATCATCAAGAATATTGTAAAATTCACGCGATCAAAATAACCCAAAAATTTATTTAATTTTTTATAATGAAATATTAATTATCTATAACATGTGGTAATTACGCCACATAATTTATAAAACATAATGAATTGTAAAAAAATTCTTATTATAAAAAAATTCACAAATCAAACTTTGACATACAATTTTCCCTTTTCTATTTATTTGATAATTTCATGATCAATATATTAAAATAATCCAATGCATTATATAATATATTCTATCCCTTATTTATTTTGTATACCCATTACATATAATAATAAAAATATAAGTGTTTTCTTCCCTAGAATTTTAAATTTTAATATTTAACTCTTTATCATATGTGATTCAGTCTTCTTCTTCTTCTTCTTCAAGAATTTCTAGATTATTGAAAAATCATTCTTCATGTTAGTTATAGATTATTATATTTATTAAATCCAACACAATCTATTTAACCATATAAAATAAAGAATAATATAATCAGAAGTTTAAAAAAATAATAGATAAGAATCAGATACCCAATACTATGGGAAGCTTTCACGATTTAACAGCACTAAAACATAGGCTGGAAAGTGGTGTATGCTGGTCTACAGACTCATAGGATGAAATTGAAAATTTTCAAATGGTTTATAGGAAAGAAATTTATAATTTTAGATTATATAGAATCAAGTGAAGTAATTATATCAAATTAAGAAGGAAATATATATTTTTTTGGAATGATAGATATGTATTTGTATATCTGTTTAAGACTTAAAAATATATTACTATTTTAATATATATTATATATGATTATATTTAATGATATTTAATTAAAATTAAAGAAATAATATAATCCTAATATTAATAAGGAACTAAAATATATAACCAATAATAATTAACATAGTTTTTAAATCCCATAATTTAACCTTTTAATTTTATATTTTCATTAAAAGAAAAATTTTACATTATTTTGGGAAAATATAGATTTTTTAAGGGATGTCTAACTATGAGGACATGCCATGTGAAGTGGTTTAATAGATCAAACAAATTATAGCGGCCCAAAATTTTTATAAATTGACATTGCATATTTTAGATTAATATTCATTACATTACAAATAAACACACTTAAGGACCTTGATAGTTTAGTGCCTTTGGAATCATGGAATAACAATCTTGTAATATGGTGAAAGACCTTCAATGTTTTCCACAATCATCATTCCATTTAGTAATATTCATAAAAATACCCTAAATAAATCCCTTATTTATAACACATGTAATGGAAAACATAAGAATGTGTGATCTCAGATTCTTATTTACGATAAACAAGGGATATATATAATCATTACATGAACATAAGGGTATAACAACATGAGAATCAAAACTGAAAACCATACACTGCATATCAAAGATCTTAATATTGAGTCATGAAATAAATAATGGAAGTTACTAAGACATGAATCATATGGTAATACAATAAAATGATCTATTATGGAATAACATCAGTATAGGACATTAATATTTAGAATATACATAATCATATATATTCCTATATCAAAGAGTTTCAGCTATGTACCAAATTTGACCACCAATGTACCAAATTAGAGCTTAGGATTGACACCATTGTACCCTCTTTTTTAGGCTTGGAATGACCACTATGTACCCTCTATTTTCTGCTTCATCTAACAACCCATGTACCCTATTTTCTCATAGATAATTTATTTTTTACCCAATGCATTGGTGGGAGATATAGGTCCCACCTATCTCAAAATGAAAAACCATATTTTTATGTGCAAAAAATAATAAAACATTCATCAGATCATAAACCATGAAATGAAATCGGATTCATTAAAATTTCATCATATCATTACATCTATACAAGATACAGGTCTCATAATCATTTCATCATTTCATAATCCATGAAAAGATGTGGGTTTCATAGTAATTTCATCATGGTATGACCTATGAATGAGAAATGGGTTTCATAAACAACTTATCATAATAAATATAAACCATTTAGATAAGAATAACAATGTTATACATTGATCATATCACTATTAAGGAATATGTAACATCAATGGGTCTAATTTTATATAGTGATTGATTTTTATCAATCATTTAAGACAATTCCCAAAGGAAAATATAATTTCTTCTATGAAAAAAAATTATCAAAATTGAAAATATATTTAAAAAACATTTTATTTTAAAATAACCATGATAAATAATAAACTAATCTTTGAATAAATTATTCATTATAATATTATTAAACTATGATCATTCTATACATGATAAAATAATGATTCCTTTAACCATTATGTAAAAATCCAAATGTGATTTTTTTGGAAAATGAAATGATAATTAATTTCATTTTATTTGTAAAATGGTCTAAGATGGTTGAAATGTATTTTAAAAATTATAAGAGGTTATTAAAACATTTTTGTATCAAATTTCAGAGAACAATGACTGAAAATAAAATAATTTCATTCCAAATAGAGAAATAAAGTTGGATTTTATTAAAATCGTTTTCTTAATTATATTAACTACCATAGAGTCAAAAAATGAAACCATTACTAGAATATATCATGAATTACCAGTGAATAATAAGATTCATGAAAATAATTGTGAAATGAAACTTAATATTTTTACATCACAAAAATAATCATATGCAATCCCAATAAATGATGAGACTGTAACGTTATGTCATTAATACATTGGTAAGTATGAATTGTAAGCCTCGTGAAGAATTGAAATAAAATGAAACACAAAATATAATGAGGATAAATAAATTAATGATATTAAATGTGAATGGTATTTATATAAACTTTAGGAAATAATATAGGTTTATATAATGACATACACCTCATTCAATTAAAATTGATGCAAAAATCCTTTATTGATTTGCTATCTTTTGAACCATGAACCCCATAAAAGAGATATCCTAAGATAGAAATTTATATACCAATAAATTTTATGAGAATAATCATAAAATAAATTCATATTAAGTACATAAAACACATAGTATATGTAGGTGTCAAATATATAATGTGTCTCACTAAAGTAAAAAGTGACATGATAATCCCTTACCTTAAGTTTTTACTACTATCATACTTAGTCAAACATCCTCTTATTCAGGTATATTCCTTAGGTTTTTAATAAATCCTTTCATGGTTGAATTTTAGTCCAAAATGTGTCTCGTAGGATGAGGTGATGGAATTTGGTAATTTATTTGGGTATACCATGGTCAATCAAAATGACTTGAGAGGTGTGAAGAAGGGGGGAGAGTGAGTTCGCTTTTATAATTGAGGAGGAGTGTAATTCTTGTAAATAGTCAAAATTATTCACTATTGTATGGTAAATATTACCACAAGTTGATCCAAATATGATAATTAATGTTGTGGATGGATGTTATGGTTGATAATCACCTCCACCACACAATAAAAAATATGTTCAAAACATTCTCATTCCATAATTTCTATGTATCCCCTTTTTTTATCAATTTGGTTTTTCAATACGGTAACTCATTTTATATCCCCAATAATTTATCCTTCATGTCTAAATAAGACGGATTCGTAATATATAATTTGGAAATATTTATTATAGAAATGATATCTAACTTCTCAATTATAAATATTATTCATATTGGAAATTATTTTTAAGATAATAGAATTTCACATGAAAAAAATACCACATTATCCTAAAATATGCTAACATAGTTTTTAATATTAATGGACAATATAGTCAATATAATGGAACAATTGGTCCATGAATAGACCATATATGATATTTATTAATATTTTAAAATCACTTAGTTTAATATATAGTTGTTATTAATTCTATATTATTTAATAAAATATCTTTTTTTATAAAATAACATTAATGTAAAATTTTAATTTATTCATATAATTTCAATTATAAAAAGAATAAGAAGATGATGGTATTAGAATATATTAATTTATTATTTTTTTATAATTCTGTATTCATTTAAAAAATAATGTAACACAATAATTCATTCAATTTACTTCACATGTAATATTTTTATTATCATTTATTTTATTTAATTGTTAACTTAATAATTAACGTCTTGGCATTTATTAATAATTTAAAGTAATTATTTCATCTAAAAATTTAAAATAAATTTCCATGATAAAATAATTAATTTATATTTAAAAATGAAATATATAATGTAAATATGTTATTTTTATCCTATTCTAAGGATTAATAGATATTAAATGTAAGAAAAGTATCTTTTTGTCTTTTTCTTCAATTAACTTATAATATGGGTCATATTCAATTGAAATTCACAATAAATTTCCATTTTTTTGATATTTTTAAGGAAAATGTTGAAATAAAATCATTAAATTTAATTAATATAACATTTATGTCACTTTCACTCTTATCATTTTGATTAACCTCTTGGTAGACCCATTTTTACAAAAACCATGTAATTAAATTTTACAACATTACCAATTAATATTGATCAAAAACTAAGTAGAACTTGTTATATACTATAAATTAAATTATTCCAAATATGAAATAATTTTTTTCAAATTAAATTAAATTAAGTGGAAAAAAATAATTAAAAATTAATCCCACATACGTAATGAGAGAGTATATTTTTAAAGAGACAATGTTCAAATGATTTAAATGTTTTTATATCCAATTTCAATATGTAATTAATTAAAATTAACTAAATTAGATTAATGGAAATAAAATTTGACTAATTTTATGTTATATTTTTTTGAAAAATATTTTAACATGATAAATAAATTAAATGAAAAGGTAGTTTTCTATAAAAATATTTTATTCTTACTATTCATCAAACAAACTTTTTTGAAAAATATAGAAAATTAAATCTAACATTATTTTGAAATTATGATTCAAAAATTAAGTTTATTTTAACATATTAATTTCCTAAATTATTCAATAATCAATTTCATTATTATTCCCAAAAGGCTGTGAAAACATATTATTGAAAAATGGAATTTTTGAATCATATGAAGACTTTACAAAATATTATGTATTTTATTATAGAATATTTTTTTTATTATATAAATGACTATAAATAGTATTTTAAATTTAGTTATTACGATTCATATTAAATATTTTATCAATTATGTTATAACAATCATGTTAATAATATACCACGGTTTTGTTAAAACTCTTTGTTTCGTGTTATAAAAGCTAATCCAATATTGCGTTTTAAAAAAGAATAAAATATTGTTTCGGGAAATTAAATATTATCTTGGTGTTGTGTGTAATGATTTCCATAAAAGAAATTTATAGGAATTTAATATTCTTGAAAACTCAAGGTGTTACATTCTAACCCCTAAAAATGAATATCTCCCTGAAAATTTCACCCAATCATCAAAGGTATAATACATTAATGTTTACTTTATAGAAACCCATATCATAATAATGGTTAATAAAATATAATATTGAAAAAGATATATGTATTTTTAAAGATCATATAGAATAAAAATTACTAGTTTACCAAATAGTAAAACATATGTGTGATTTGAAAACATGGACATAGAAGAGAAAAATTACATCCAATTATTGATGGAGAGTGAAAAAGAAAATCATTAGGGGAATGTTAATTATAAAAAATACATAAACCCAAGATGATTGGAAAATGACATTGATACCAAAAAAATGATTGTAAGAGGACAAATTTTTATTTCATGATCCTTTTTGAAAAGTTAAAAAAATACTGATATGATATACTTACATGATTTTATTCCATTTTATATGAAAAATATCACCTTTTGTTTATGACTTAATCAATTTCAACTTTATATCTTACCCTAATAAGGGAAGGTGAATACGTTATGCTGGAATCACTAATGGATCATGAGATCCCTAGATATAATGATATGTTGTTCCGTATATCTTTAGTTATCATCAAAACAAAATGGTTAGAATTTATTATCCAATATGAATTAATTTTCATATGGTGAATTAATACAATAATCTCCAAAACCTCATTTAAATTTCATCATAATCCATTTTATAAATTATTATCTTTTTGAACCTATTGAAAGATGAAAATAAAAAAACATTAGAAAGATGGTCACTAAATTTCAAAAAATTAGATTAACATTGATGTCCCATATATCATAAATTATATATTTATTTTAATATTTATAATATTTTAATACCTTCATCAAATATTATCTCAAAACAAGACAATAAATTGAATTATCATAAAACTATAATTAAGAAATACATGCATCATCATTCCTTATATAAGCTCTAATCTAATTAAAAAAATCAATAGAATATTTGATTTAATTATTGTAGAACCCATATGGATAATCACAATAAATTTACCTAAAGTTTGGACAATAATATTTTCATAGTGTTTATTCAAAAAAATCAAACATGAAATTCCCAACTATAGATGGGAGGAAAAGGGTTCCCTAATTAACAAGGTTCACTTCATCCTTTATATTATCATAAGATTTCCCTTTTTTCCTTTGTATTCAGATGTTATATTGGATTATAATCTAAATTATCCCTTTGGTTGGAAAAAATATTAGGATGATACATAAAATCCTTGAAATTGAAACATTTAGGTGCATTAGTTTCATTCTATGGGGATTTTCATTATTCCCGTCATTAGATAACATTTTCTCATATTTTCAGAATTCAAACGCTTGCTGACCTTCTTTTACACACTTGAATAATTTACTCATCCAATTAAGACAATTACCACTAGGTTTATTCCTACTTTGTTATCATAATAGAAATATTATCTTCTTCTCCCTATTTTTATTATATTTTCCTTTGAACTCCATCATCATTTTCTTGTCAAACTATGAGATTGATACATAACTCCTGCCTCCATTTCCACCTTGACAATGCTTCAAAAAATATTTTTCTAGATACTAATGTATTGTATGGATAACACCATTCGTATACTTGGTTTCAATCCACTAAGTAATCGATACAACTTTCTTTCAAATTGGATGATAATATTAGAAGCATTCCAAAAAATACTTGTAAACATTTCTTCATCGTTATGAATTGATTCATTATAATTTATTTTAACCAAAGGAACTTATTTTCTATATTCATACAAAGGATATGATGATATTATTTATTGAAAATATGTACTTGAACTCATCGAAATCCATGAATTCAATTTAATCTTATTGCCTCATATTCTTGATAAGATTCCACCATTAATCTGCTTCACTTTATAAATATTAGACATCCAAAATGAATTTATCATGTCTCAAACACTGGAGAATGAAAAATATATTTTCATTGCTATTAATCAATTTCTCAAAAACTAGTGGATCAATGGATCCACTTAATAAAGGTCGATTTTTTTATCATGAAGGATTCAACAGAATGGTTTTCACTCCTTTTCTATTTAGTATGTGTAGTATAGTTCATATCATGATATGTTGTGTGAGCATAACAAACTATTTTTTAATTCTACCAACCATAAATTTTTGATTTTGAACAGTCAAATCATATAATTTTCCATTTCACTTAGAATTAATGCAGTTACTTTAGGCTTCTTCCATTGACTAAAACTAGGAAGCATAATGCAAGAAACAATAAACATAGTCGGGAAACACAATATCTTGAAAATCACTCATAGTATGTCTAAATCATGAAAATTTATTTACTCTATGACACCATAGGTTTATCTTAGTTAATTATTAGTAATATTATATTTAAATAGTTTATAAATATTCATAAATATTTTAAAAATATCTAATGTATATCCCCCTAGGAGCATCAAAATTAGGTATGCAGCAAGGGCGATTTTTGGGCACAAATTCCCTATCGTAACACCCCTAAATTTTATGAAAAATATTCTTTTTAATTTCATTAATGTCTTGTGTTGTACGCTACACCAAAAGAAGCTTTCACAACATGCATCCATGACTTGCCTTGCATTACACGCAATCACGACCTTCCTCGATAGCGTGTGTAGTACGCAATACCGAGTTTCACTAAACAACGATATGCTATTAAAAAATTATTATGACTAGCCGTTATGAATAGTAATAACCACCTTTTAAAATTTTAGAAATTTTATCTCTCAAAATGGACTTCATTTTTGGATTCGTAGTATCGAATTTAGCCTAAGGTGAAATTTTGGTACTTTTCGGATAACTTTCATATTCTGATGAATAGTGAAAATTACTAAATTTTAGTTAAAAACAACTTTTTCAATCGAAATAATTAATAGTGATAAATTATTAATTTGAGTGGTTTTAAAGTATATTTAGAATATATTTTTACAATTTAATACAATGTTGGTCATTGGATGTAATTTCACATTTAAACCAGACATAAACAAGTGCCAATCTTTTGATAGATATTGTTTCTTAAAAACACGCTCTTTGTTTTAACAGCGGGATTTAATTATAAAATTAATTAATACAACTTCTATGATATGAATTTGGTAAAATAGACTTCATTTTTGAATTCGGAATATGAAATATAGCTTAGGATGAAATTTTGGCATTGTTCTGAAAAACATCAATTTTTGATGAATAGTGAAACCACTAAGTGGTAGGTTAAAAACTTAATTTTGCATAAAACTTAATTTTACCGCTTCTGTGAATGGAATTTCAAAAATCCGACAGACATGGTTGATATCAGTAAGTAAAATGTTGTTCAATGAGATAAAAATAATTTTTTGGTGAATAGTAACTTTTTACTTTTTTTACCGCGGTTAATAGTAAATAGGGTAACTAAGGGTAAAAATGATATTAATATTATCCTAACATATGTCTTAATTCTATTGGACAAGTGTAATTCGACCAAAAACAAACTTAGGAATAAAATATGACCATTTAGGCCCACTTGGATTAGATTAGGACATTTATTATTAATTTATTTAAAGAAGGGTTAAAATAGTTAAAATCAATGTTTAATAAGTAAATCATTTTTAATATGGGGTTATACATAAGATAAATTCGATTGTAAATATTCATTAGAAATATAAACATATTTCCTACATGATGGTATTTTATTTGTAATTTTTAGACATCAAATAATTTAATTTATTTATGACACAAAGATGATGCAGTAATTATCTTATTAATGAAATATTGACATAATTGATGTTATAAAAAGAAAAATAAATGTAATATGAGACTTTTTATGAATTACACTAATTTTATAGGTTAATATGATATATTATGGTTGATTTAATCAACTTGGTCGAACATATAATTCTGTTATTACTTTCACAAAAATCATATATCAAATAGTGTCAAAATTGACACAAAATAGTTTTTAAATAAAATATTATATTACTAATTGTTAATATATTCCTAAAAATCTAAGGTTCGGTCAAAGTACTTAGATAAGGATATATATATTAATAATAAACAATTTGTGGTTCGTTTGGCATGTTATAGTAAGTGTATTAACCATATAATGTAAGAAAACAAAAAGACACGGTAAAAGTTAAATTATTTAACTTAGAGTTAAATCTAATTGATAAGGATAAAATAATACCCTAAACTTGTCTAAATCTTATTGGTTGATAGGATTTCGACCCTTCCCCATCTTATCTTCGAAATACGACCCTTTGGAACCATTATAAACCGATTTTGACGTTAATATAAAATAATATTTTGAGATATTCCTAAGGTGCCCCTCTCCTCCCCTATAAAAGGACACCTCCTCCCCCTCCTCCTCACACCAATTTGAGAACTCATGCTCGGCCAAACCCTGCAAAAATCTCTTCTCCACTTCACTAGCAACATCCTAGAGGTTCTGGTCTTCCTCAAAGACCAATTTTATTGCCCTAAGAGGAGGTCTCAAGGAGGCACTTCAAAGAAGAGGTAATTACCGTTACCAATTCGTTCATCTTTATTTCTTCTTCCACTTCTTCTTCTTAGATTGTTTCATTATGAAGTAATAACATCAGTATCACTCATATACCGATATGTTATTATAAGTATGAAACAACCCTATTTCACCATCTATCCATCCTACGGAAAAAGAAATCACCGCGCGTGCGTACGTACGGAATACCGTCTCCACGCCGAGGTGTAATCTATTTTCCACCACCACCTTACATGGATGGGTATAATGGTGTAAAGAAAAACTATACATAGTTATTACAACATCATATTGATTCTGATATATTGTATAATCCACTCCAATTCAGTTCAATATTTATGGAAATGATATCATCGCTTGTGCGTACGTACGGACTACTGTCTCCACGACGCGATGAGATTCATTCTTCATGTTAACCATTTAAGAATGATTATAAAGTATATATAAGAAATAATAATGAAATATATGACATTATAAATCTACTGTATTTATGTATATATATACATATGTATGTCATCTACTTACTTCCATTTCAAGACAATAATGAAAGGAAAACAGCGTTCATGCGTACGTACGGACTACCGTCTCCATGAACGATGTTTTTCATTTTATTTATCTACCTATTATATATATATATACTGAATATATATGATATATAAATCATATTATATATTCTGGAAGTAAGTAAATCATGATATATGTAATAATTATGTCAAGAACAACAAGTCAAAACACCTATGATAAATGAAACGATTTTACCCAAAACGCTTCTTTAACATGGAATTTACAAAAGAACGGGTAATATAATGTCATAAGTGAACCATATATGATATCATAACAATGAATATGATTCTGGAATAAGTCAATAACATGATTTAAATCATTATACAGGAGGTTGGGACACTTACAAAGCAAGTCAGACCTAAGGTAAGGGAAATATCACAATCTCATTTTTATCTGAGATTGTTTATTCGTAAGTATTTACTGGGGTGTATTTTATCATCCACATCCATGTTTCATCAATATATAATATTATTTCCATCCACCTAGAATTTTTTAAATCCATTTTTACCCTTCGGTGAGTTTTTAGTAATATCTATGAAAGGAATCTTTTGTCGTACGAGGTACTTTTTGACTTTTCCGACAAAAGTACGAAGAATGTTTTTTTAACTTATACGGAATGAATGGATTTTTAAAACATTATTTCCAAAAAGCTTCCTTTACAAGTTTTCAAGTTTATTTTTAATCAACTTCTTTTAGTTTATAATTGTATGAAATGTTATGAAAAGAAAAGTATTTTTAAAGAAGAAAGGATATTTTCCTCAAGAATGGAGTTCAAGTGTTTTATCAAAATTATTTTCCATCTAATATAATAAAGGGTTCTGTTTTTATCCCTATTATTACATTGATTTGATCAAGTTGTGATGGAATTATTTTTATGAATTCCTTTATCTTATATGAATTGATTTATGATGTCATGATGTTTCAAGAATCTCATTTTTGTTACATGTGTTATGTGATGATGTATGTTTTATGATTATGTGGCACACATAAGAAAGGATTCATTATAAGATGGGTGGGACCTATATCTCCCTCCAATGCATTGGGTAAAGATTTTATATCTCATGAGATAGACATGGCTGGAACGGTAGGTTATACCGGTTCCGTGAAACAGGACTGGAACGAGGGTTACTCGATTCAGAAAGGGACTTTGTCCACTAAGACAGTCTTGGCAATGAGTCTTGACTAACAAGAAATGATTTTCTATGATTATGTGTGTATGCCACAATGTTTAATGTTATAATTTATGATTATTGTGATTACATTTTACTGCCATGATTTATCCCATGTTATGAAATTATAATCTCTTTTGCAGGTTATGATTTCCAAAAGTTATGTGCTTGTGTATACGATGTGATTGATATTTATTTTGTTTACCCTTACTGAGCAATTGAGCTCACCCTTTTATGTTTTCTTTTCCCCAGGATATAACGAAAGGTTTTAGGTAAAAAAAAGAAGCTCTTTATGGGAGATGTTGAAGATCTTTCACCACGATTAGAAGATTATAGTCCGAGTTTCCAAAGACACTAAACTATTACGGTCATTGTGTGTGTGTTTTTGTAATGTACTAAGTATTCCGCAAAAGTAATGTAATGTCAATGTACGTCATGATACGGGTATCTACAGTTGGTATCAGAGGAAAGGATTAGTCAACCTTTGGAAACTAGGATTCGAAAAAGTTAGTGAGATCCCTAGAGATATTTCTAAGGTATGTCTAGGGATGTCCCTAAGGATAAGTATACGTATAAGATACAGTCCTAGAACTATGGTAACGATATTAGATTAAACCAAAGATGTTAGATATTGAAGTTACTCCCCCTTTATTATGATTTTTTCTCTCACAATATTCTTTTTGGGTTTTAGAAAATGGCAGGAAACAAGGTGATTCACGATAATGGAGGATATGATGGACAATGGAATGATATTTTTCATGAGAAACCAAATGAAATTGGATTTGGAAGTCCAATCATCATTATTATGCCGAATCAGCAATCTCATAATATGATCAATAAAGTAAAATTTGGTAAGTTTCCTGCCTCGGCTAATAAGAGAAAGATGGAGTTTCATGATGATCATAGAGGAAAGAAAGTTCAATTTCCCCTATGTAAATCATGTGGGAAGAGGCATCAAGGAAAATGTTTCAAAGGAACTGGAAGATGCTTTGGGTGTGGAAAAGAAGGACACAAAGCAAGTAAGTGCAAAGGAAAAGGTTCAATTAACACCATGGATGAGGATAATGGTATTGCTACGACATCAACAATGGTTAAATGTTTTAAATGTGGAATGTACGGGCATTATGCAAACCAATGCCCTAAGGTAAAGTCTCATGAAGAGAATCAGTATGGTCTAATGGGTAGTATTTATGTTGATGATGAAGAGACTACAAATGATATGTGAGATGAAAGAATTGTTGAAGCCTGGTCAATGGTTTAAGAATGTAGTAGAATGATGACATGTTTATCATGTGTAATGTTGCATAAGTAATCTCATGGTACTATGGAATAAAGAGACATCTAGGGATTGTTACATTGTTGTCTTTCCTTGAGTTTTGAAAGTGTGCTACCAGTATCCATGAAAGCTTATTCAGATATTTTTGGAATGAAGATGATATGCGCATAATGAAGGGATAAGGAGAAAATGAAATGTTTGACAGTATTCATGAGCTCATGATTGATATAAGGACTAAGTGATATCATGGTTTGAGTATAAATAATTTTGAGGATTTTGGTATGTGGAAAGAGTTAACTTTTAACAGCACTCATGTTTTCAATAAGGTTCAAAGGGTATTCAAGAGAATACATGATTAAGGCATTTGAATGTTTGGAATGTGACCAACAAAACATATCTTATGATATATAGGGATCAACGATGGTATTAAAGCTTTGGTAATCATCTTCACTATGTTATGAGAGTGGACTGCAGTATTATGGATAAGCCTAAAGATTGAAATGGATTATGTTGGACATAAGTGAGTATTTCTTAAGGATATAAGTTTTTTTCGATATTATTGATGGGATGTTATAGTAATGTAGTTTTAGAAAAAGGACAACCTGCAGGACGGGCGACAGCCCATCGCTTCGGACAAGGCTGTGGGAATCGAACCCACAACTGAAGTGCGACTGGCCTTTATTGCCTACCACTGGCCTACAGGAAGTCCCTGTTTAGTAGAAACTAGTTTTATTATATTAAGCAGTATGATATATGAAGTATAAGTCCATTTTAGGAACCATATATGATTAATCTCACTATAGATCGACTTATGCATATAATTTTTGCTAACCTTTTGTTTGAGACAGATGGAATGACCCGTCATTCTATCACATGATCTGCTAACACTTCACAAATAACAAATTCAACTTCATTTATTTAAGAGATGAAGTGGAAATTTTTCAAGGCACGAACAACAGTGAGATTGTACCAACATAAAGTAAGTATTTATTCTAATTCAAATTTTCAACTTTAGGGAAATGATCTTGAAAACCAAAAATGTTGTCCTAGTGATCTTATACCTGATAAATCAGATGGTACCTTATATCATCACAAATCTAAGGAATTGAGATTACTGGCTTTTCCATAGCCATGTTCTCTACCACTCTCCATCAGAACATAATGGTTAGATTTCTCTTCCATATCCATATTTTCACCTATGTGGAAACCCAGTGATTAGTTTATTTAGGTAACTGTTACGTTTCATACTTTTGTTCTTAAAGATTGGTTTTGATATTCCTTTTTACGATGTGAGTTTCTATTAAAGAAACTTTCGAATAGTAAACCATTTATAATCCCGACGAATTTCGAGGGTGAAATTCATTTTAAGGGGGGTAGAATGTAACACCCCGAAATTTTATGAAAAATATTCTTTTTAATTTCATTAATGTCTTGTGTTGTACGCTACACCAAAAGAAGCTTTCACAACACGCATCCTTGACTTGCCTTGCATTACACGCAATCACGACCTTCCTCGATAGCGTGTGTAGTACGCAATACCGAGTTTCACTAAACAACGATATGCTTTTAAAAAATTATTATGACTAGCTGTTATGAATAGTAATAACCACCTTTTAAAATTTTAGAAATTTTATCTCTCAAAATGGACTTCATTTTTGGATTCGTAGTATCGAATTTAGCCTAAGTTGAAATTTTGGTACTTTTCGGATAACTTTCATATTCTGATGAATAGTGAAAATTACTAAATTTTAGTTAAAAACAACTTTTTCAATCGAAATAATTAATAGTGATAAATTATTAATTTTAGTGGTTTTAAAGTATATTTAGAATATATTTTTACAATTTAATACAATGTTGGTCATTGGATGTAATTTCACATTTAAACCAGACATAAACAAGTGTCAATCTTTTGATAGATATTGTTTCTTAAAAACACGCTCTTTGTTTTAACATCGGGATTTAATTATAAAATTAATTAATCCAACTTCTATGATATGAATTTGGTAAAATAGACTTCATTTTTGAATTCGGAATATGAAATATAGCTTAGGATGAAATTTTGGCATTGTTCTGAAAAACATCAATTTTTGATGAATAGTGAAACCACTAAGTGGTAGGTTAAAAACTGAATTTTGCATAAAACTTAATTTTACCGCTTCTGTGAATGGAATTTCAAAAATCCGACAGACACGGCTGATATCAGTAAGTAAAATGTGGTTCAATGAGATAAAAATAATTTTTTGGTGAATAGTAACTTTTTACTTTTTTTACCGCGGTTAATAGTAAATAGGGTAACTAAGGGTAAAAATGATATTAATATTACCCTAACACATGTCCTAATTCAATTGGACAAGTGTAATTCGACCAAAAACAAACTTAGGAATAAAATATGACCATTTAGGCCCACTTGGATTAGATTAGGACATTTATTATTAATTTATTTAAAGAAGGGTTAAAATAGTTAAAATCAATGTTTAATAAGTAAATCATTTTTAATATGGGGTTATACATAAGATAAATTCCAATGTAAATATTCATTAGAAATATAAAAGGATTTCCTACATGATGGTATTTTATTTGTAATTTTTAGACATCAAATAATTTAATTTATATATGACACAAAGATGATGCAGTAATTATCTTATTAATGAAATATTGACATAATTGATGTTATAAACACCAAAATAAATGTAATTTGAGACTTTTTATGAATTCCACTAATTTTCTAGGTTAATATGATATATTATTGTTGATTTAATCAACTTGTTTTGAACATATAATTCTGTTATGACTTCCACAAAAATCATATATCAAATAGTGTCAAAATTGACACAAAATAGTTTTTAAATAAAATATTATATTACTAATTGTTAATCTATTCCTAAAAATCTATGTTTCGTCCAAAGGACTTAGATAAGTATATATATATTAATAATAAACAATTTAGGGTTCTTTTGGCATGTTATAGTAAGTGTATTAACCATATAATGTAAGAAAACAAAAAGACACGGTAAAAGTTAAATTATTTAACTTAGAGTTAAATCTAATTGATAAGGATAAAATAATACCCTAAACTTGTCTAAATCTTATTGGTTGATAGGATTTCGACCCTTCCCCACCTTATCTTCGAAATAAGACCCTTTGGAACCATTATAAACTGATTTGGACTTTAATATAAAATAATATTTTGAGATATTCCTAAGGTGCCCCTCTCCTCCCCTATAAAAGGACACCTCCTCCCCCTCCTCCTCACACCAATTTGAGCACTCAAGCTCGTCCAACCCCTGCCAAAATCTCTTCTCCACTTCCCTAGCAACATCCTAGAGGTTCTGGTCTTCCTCAAAGACCAATTTTAGTGCCCTAAGAAGAGGTCTCAAGGAGGCACTTCAAAGAAGAGGTAATTACCGTTACCAATTCGTTCATCTTTATTTCTTCTTCCACTTATTCTTCTTAGATTGTTTCATTATGAAGTAATAACATCAGTATCACTCATATACCTATATGTTATTATAAGTATGAAACAACCCTATTTCACCATTTATCCATCCTACGGAAAAAGAAATCACCGCGCGTGCGTACGTACGGAATACCGTCTCCACGCCGAGGTGTAATCTATTTTCCACCACCACCTTACATGGATGGGTATAATGGTGTAAAGAATAACTATACATAGTTATTACAACATCATATTGATTATGATATATTGTATAATCCACTCCAATTCAGTTCAATATTTATGGAAATGATATCATCGCTCGTACGTACGTACGGACTACCGTCTCCACGACGCGATGAGATTCATTCTCCATGTTAACCATTTAAGAATGATTATAAAGAATATATAAGAAATAATAATGAAATATATGACATTATAAAGCTACTGGATTTATGTATATATATACATATGTATGTCATCTACTTACTTCCATTTCAAGACAATAAGGAAAGGAAAACAGCGTTCATGCGTACGTACGGACTACCGTCTCCATGAACGGTGTTTTTCATTTTATTTATCTACCTATTATATATATATATACTGAATATATATGATATATAAATCATATCTTATATTCTGGAAGTAAGTAAATCATGATATATATAATAATTATGTCAAGAACAACAAGTCAAAACACCTACGATAAATGAAACGATTTTACCCAAAACGCTTCTTTAACATGGAATTTACAGAAGAACGGGTAATATAATGTCAAAAGTGAACCATATATGATATCATAACAATGAATATGATTCTGGAATAAGTCAATAACATGATTTAAATCATTATACAGGAGGTTGGAACACTTACAAAGCAAGTCAGACCTAAGGTAAAGGAAATATCACAATCTCATTTTTATCCGAGATTGTTTATTCGTAAGTATTTACTGGGGTGTATTTTATCATCCACATCCATGTTTCATAAATATATAATATTATTTCCATCCACCTACAATTGTTTAAATCCATTTTTACCCTTCGGTGAGTTTTTAGTAATATCTATGAAAGGAATCTTTTGTCGTACGAGGTACTTTTTGACTTTTCCGACAAAAGTACGAAGAATGTTTTTTTTAACTTATACGGCATGAATGGATTTTTAAAACATTATTTCCAAAAAGATTCCTTTACAAGTTTTCAAGTTTATTTTTAATCTACTTATTTTAGTTTATAATTGTATGACAAGTTAAGAAAAGAAAAGTATTTTTAAAGAAGAAAGGATATTTTCCTCAAGAATGGAGTTCAAGTGTTTTATCAAAATTATTTTCCATCTAATATAATAAAGGGTTCTGTTTTTATCCCTATTATTACATTGATTTGACCATGTTGTGATGGAATTATTTTTATGAATTCCTTTATCTTATATGAATTGATTTATGATGTCATGATGTTTCAAGAATCCCATTTTTGTTACATGTGTTATGTGATGATGTATGTTTTATGATTATGTGGCACACATAAGAAAGGATTCATTATAAAATGGGTGGGACCTATATCTTCTTCCAATGCATTGGGTAAAGATTTAATATCTCATGAGATAGACATGGCTGGAACGGTAGGTTATACCGGTTCAGTTAAACAGGACTAGAACGAGGGTTACTCGATTCAGAAGGGGACTTTGTCCACTAAGATAGTCTTGGCAATGAGTCTTGACTAACAAGAAATGATTTTCTATGATTATGTGTGTATGCCACAATGTTTAATGTTATAAGTTATGATTATTGTGATTACATTTTACTGCCATGATTTATCCCATGTTATGAAATTATAATCTCTTTTGCAGGTTAAGATTTCCAAACATTATGTGCTTGTGTATACGATGTGATTGATATTTATTTTGTTTACCCTTACTGAGCATTTGAGCTCACCCGTTTATGTTTTATTTTCCCCAAGATATAAAGAAAGGTTTTAGGTTAAAAAAAAGAAGATCTTTATGGGAGATGTTGAAGATCTTTCACCACGATTAGAAGATTATAGTCCGAGTTTCCAAAGACACTAAACTACTACGGTCCTTGTGTGTGTGTTTTTGTAATGTACTAAGTATTCCACAAAAGTAATGTAATGTCAATGTACGTCAAGATACGGGTCTCTACACGAGTCTTTCTCAATACCATGTTTTGGGGGTTGTTACCCCTCAGCACATTTGTGATAAAGCCACATCCACTTGTATTATTTAAACCTAGAATTATTTATAGAAAACCACATAATTTATCCTTTAACTGAATTCTTGGACATTTTTTATAATTTAACTCATCTATGGACATATTATTAGACATGTCCTTAGCTAAATCACTGAGGTTTTCCCATCATAGTTTCCAATGGAAAACTAATAATTTATTTATAATCAAAATATAACAACTCAGGTTCCCCATACATGGATAATTCATCTTTTAGAGAAAAAATAATTACATTACAATAAAAATAATCCTAAGGAACAATATAGTTTAGTGCCATTAAAAACATGGAACACAATCTTCTCATCTGGTGAATGATCTTAAATGTTGTCCAAAAAGAACTTTACATTTAGTAATCTTCATTTACAAAAACTATACCAAAAAATTCATCATAACTCGTGGAAATAAACTTAAGAATGGGTAGCTTAGATTCTTAGTAAGGTTGAAAAAATGAGTTACATAAGCATAACATGAAAATAAGTGAATAATAAATTCATCATAACATTTTAAAAACATTCCATTCATATCAAAGATAAAAATCATGAGTCATGGGATAAATATTAGTAGTTAAAAGACATGAATCATAAGATAATCAATGAACTTGGGCCATGAGAGCATAACATTGCAATAAGATATATTATTTTTACAATCACATGAACTTAGAAAATAGCATGTTAAGGCTACCCAACAAGACAATCATACCATGTTAGGATTGTCCTAACCAACAAAGAACCTTATTCGAGTTTGGGATATCCACCTATGTACCCTAATTTTAAGGATTGGGATGTGCACCCGTGTACCCTCATTTTCAGGCTTGAGCTAACCACACGCGTACCCTATGATCTCTTATAGAATTTATTTTTACCCAATCCATTGTAGGGTGATATAGGTCCCACCCATCTCATAATGAAAAATAATATTTAGTTGTTCCAAAAAATCAAAAGACCTTCAACATATCATAAAACATGAAATTAAATAGGTTGTATAAAAATTGAATTGTACCATCAATTGCTGAAAAGATAAAAGTATCACAAACATTTCATCATAGAATAAATCATGAAAACAAGAGGGTTTCATAATAATTTAACCATGGCATATCTTATGGAAGAAAGATAGTTTTCTTAAAGAAAATTCTTTATTAAAATAAATTTTTAGAGAATGAATATGAATAGTATCCTTGTATCATATCCCTATCAAGGTATAGGTACCATCAAAGGGTTTCATCAAATATGGATAAATATTGTAATTAAATAATTTAAAATATTTTTTGAGGAAAATATCATTTCTACATTGAAAAGCACTATTTAAATTAAAAATCATTTTAAAAATTTTTTAATTAAAAATAAACCTACTAAATGATAAAGGAATCCTCAATGTAATGATTATTCGTGATGTTAAGAAATTCCTTTCATGCTGTGCACATTAAAATAATGATTCCTTTAACCCTTTTGGTTGAATCCAAATAGGAATTGTTTGGAAAACAAAATCAAGATTACATTCATTTTATTTAAAATCTAATACATGGGTAAAAAATCCTCAAAAAACATAAGGTAGTATGTTTTTTGAAAACATTTTTTGAAAAAATAGTTTTTGAAAAAATAAATATTCAGCCGATGAGAGAAATAATGTCAGATTTTATTGAAAAAATTTTTCTTAATTAAATCAAATAATAGTTGGAAAACGATTCCATTACATGAAGATATTATAAATAACTAGAGAATAATAGAATTAATGAGAATTATTGAGATATGGATCATAATATTTTTTCACTGGAAATATAATCATAAATAATCTAAAAAAATAGTGATATTGTAATATAAATTCATTACCACTTTTGTAATTTCCTTGAAGGAATAACATAAAATGGAACTTAAAATATAAAGGGGATAAATAATACCATGATATTAAATTAAAAATGGGTTGTATACTCCCCTCATGAAATAATATATGTTTATATCATAACATATGTCTCAAATAAGGAAAATTGAGATAAACCCCCTTTTTTGATTTGGTAACTTTTAAAATGTAAACCACATGAAAGAGAGATCCTTAAATGGATACGTAAATACCCATAAAATTAATAATATGAATTATAAAATACATTCAAGGGAAATATAGAAAATAAATAATTTAAATATTTTCAGAATATATCATGTGTCTCAAAAAATAAAAATTCACATGGAAATCCCTTATCTTAAATCATGACATCCATCATACTTATTCAAGCATCCTCTTATTTAGGTATCCTCCATATGTTTGAAGAAAATACATTAATAGATAGTTATATATTCAACATAATGCTTCACAGATGTATGGAAGGAAGCTTTGAAGTTATTTTAGTAGATCTTGGTCGAGCCAAAAGGTTTGAGAGCTGTGGGGAAGTGGGTAGAGTGAGTTCTCTTTTATACTTAAGGAGGAGTTACATTATTATAAATACCCTAAATGTTTATCTATTTGGAGGTCAATCATATATTTACTGGATAAAAATATTATAATTAAAGGGTTTGAGGGATTTATGGCTAATATACAACACTACTACATAAGGAAACACATGTTTTAAACATTTCATTCCATAACATCTACATATCCCTATTTTTACCATTTGCTATTTTCACCATGGTAACTAGATTGATAATATTATTAATTTATCCTTTAATCCTTAATTTGAGTGATACTTTTTAATAAATTTCGAACCACTAATTCTATGTATGAAATATAATTTATCAAATAAGAATACTATGTTTTTTAGAAGTTAATCTTAATACAATCACCTGTAACACGCAAAAACACCACTTTAATCTGAACCATGTTAAATGTGTTTTACTATTAATGGTCAATAGAGTCATTATAATATAATAATAGGTCTAAAAATAGAATATAAAAGATATTTAATAATATTTTAAAATCATTTTGTTGAAGAAAAGAGTTTTTTTAATTCTAAATATTTTAATAAAATATCATTTATTAAAAAATAACATTAATGTCAATATTGTTGTTATTCATCTAATTTCAATTTAAAAAATATTATGATAGTAATGGAATTATTATATAATTTTTTAAATATCTATATGTACTGATATATTCATCGAAAAAATAGTGGAATAAAATAACTCATTCAATTTACACCACTTTTAAAATTTTTAGTTTCATTTATCTTATTTTAATGTTAACTAAATAATTACTCTGTTGGTGTTTCTTATGAATTTAATGTAATTATTTAACATAATTTTTTAGAAAAAAAATTATGATGATAAATAAAAAACTATTATATATAAAAGGGATACTTATAACTAAAAATATGTGGTTTTAGTCATGATCCCAAGGATTTATAGATGTTAAACGTAATAAAAATATCTTTATTTTTATATTTCTTTAATTAACTTATTATATGGTTAATATTCAAAGGAAAGTGAAAAAAATTCCTTATTTCAAAGAATTTTATATAAAGGGTTCAAATAAATTTATTAAATGAAATTAATATTATATTTAATGCTGCTTTTACCATTATAATTCTAGTTTAACTTCATGTAAATTGATTTTTACTTTTACCATGATAATTATGTTTTCCCACATTAACTATTAATTTTGATAAAAAATGAAGTTGAAATTTTAAAAAAGATTAAATTATGATTATTAAAAATATTGAATCCATTTTACCAAATTTTATTCATATGAGTGGAAAAAATAATTAAAAATTAACACTGTAGACACAATGAGAAACATGGTTTTGAAGAGAAAAAGTTCAAAAGATTAAAATGTTTTCATATCCAAATTCAATATGGAATTTATCACAATGACCTAAATTTTATTAATGGATATATAATTTTACTTATTTTACTATAAAAACATTTCAAAATATAATATAACCTTATAAATAAATTAAATGAAAAGACGGTATTCAATTAATATTCAGTATTTTACACTATTCATCAAATAATGAAATTTTTTAGAAAAACCCCAGAACATCAACGTAATATAATTTTACAATTATGTATTAAAAAATTAATATTATTTTATATAATTAATTTATGAAATGCTTCAAAAAAATATTTTATTATTTTTCACAAAAATGAAAAAACACATTATTGAAAAACAGTATTTTTGAAACATAAAATGACATTACCAAAAATTATTTATTATTTTACCAATATGTATTCAATATGTATAACACTATACATCATATTTAATATGTAGGTATTACTTTTCATATCAATATTTTTCACTTCCATGTTATAATAATCACATTAATAAAATATCATGATTTTGTTAAAACTTAGTGTTGCATGTAACATAAGATAAGACAATGTTGCGTGTATTAAGAGATTAAAGTGGTGTTTGATGTAATGAAATATTAACTTAGAGATGTATGTAATGAGAGCCAATAAAAGATTTTTTTGAAAAAAATTCCTGAAAATTTGGGGTTTTACACACATGAACCAACCAATAGATTGTGAAGTTAAATCACACAATAAAGGATTGATTACTTCGACACAATGAGGGATCTTATGGATCAACCACACAAAAAAATCAATTTAATGACTACGGTATTGAACACATGAAGCATAAGAAGGATACAAAACATGAGGAAAAGGATAAACTACAAGACCAATGGATGAACATAAGAATAAACCAAGTTGTCACATGATCAAACCAAGTGATACTGAAGAGATTGATCACATGAATGAATGATCAACCACACGAAAAGGTATTTATCAAAAGAAAAAAACAAATAATATAAGAAAAATAAAATAAAATATGAAGATATCAACCACAAAAAGAAATTATTGACCACATGAACAACCAAGAGACAATTCCAACTGATAACATGATCAACTTATAACTGCCTATTCAGTCAAGTGACAACATGAACAAACATTCAAATTTATATAAATTTGATCAACCATATGAACATACATATAAATTAATAATGAAAAATATATTTAGGAACCCTCTCAACACCTCTAATCCTTGGAAAACCACTAGGGAATGGTATTTGAATTTTTTCACCATACATCAAATAGTTGTTAAAAAAATTCTCATCTTTGAAATTTTTTAACAAACTAAAAAGGAGAGAATGGGGTTTGAACCACCACTATACATGATACCTATGAATTATATTTCTATAGAAATATCATATCCATAAAAATGGAGTAATAAAGTTCATAACCATACAACATTATCAAAAAATATAAAAACACATTCATGGATGAGATACCTTTAAAAAAAGGGTGATTCCATAAACAAATACTAAATAGAGGAATATGAGTGATCTCATAAGACATCATAAGGTAAAACCCATAATCTAAACTCAAATATAACAACTCATTAAAATGATATGGGTATTAAGACCCTATATACAACATCTTCTCCCATGTTATCTCCTATAGGACACCATTCAAGAAAAGATATAAACCACATGAATATGACACCAATGCAAAACCATATCCTATCAATCCTAAATCTCAATAGGTTATTCCTTGAAAGTCACACCATCCTCAGTAGCTTTCTTACCTCAATCGATGAAATGGTATTCATAATGAAAATATCTATATATATGTTATACACAGATGACATTATGAATTTGGATCGTCTATAGGGGAAGTACTAATTGATATGATAAATATCCACCATGTACCATGAACTCAAAAGGCCTAATTAATCATGGTGAAATATTAATACCATTAATATATGTACACTAACCATGATGATGAGAAAACATTATGAATACATGATCTAAAACATTAATCTCCATCAGCCTCCCCATACGATGCACATAGTACTTATAAAGATCCTACACCACCATTATTCACTTATGGATCACCTTTACCTTCTCTATCATAAATTAGACCAATTATAGTACAAGAACTACTGACTTTCCGACCATGATGCAATACAATGTATATTGGAATTTAATGCAATAAAATGCATTAAATGATAAATAATAATAGTTGAGTGATAAAAATTTACATTGGAAAAATCCATAAAGGTTATGTTCCTCACCCACAATCCTATAAAACGTAGAATTAAGACATGCAATTTGCCCAATAATGTTTGGATTCTAGAATTTGAATGGTAATCTATCTATGGATAAATGTGGTTATATGGAATACGTGATTTTTGAATGAATAATGAAGACCTATACTCATCCTAGAGTTGAACTAGTGATCATGATCTAATATTATCATCTTCATAACCCCATGAGAAATCACTAAATCCTCCAAGTACTAAATTGATATGAAATTCATGGAACATGACTCATTTATCATATTAATAAGTTTGAATTATTTAACACAAGGTCTTTGATCACCCATATATCATCATAAACACCCTAAAAGTTCGGAAAATATTTTAGAAATTTCATCGATATATCCTCTGACGTCCACTAAGGAACAACATGTAGCTGAACGAAACCACTAGGAACATGATGCCCAGCCTTAACTATATAAAAAATAAATACTGAGAGACAAACTCTACAATTGAAAAGTTCATTTAGGACCCACAAAACTAGACTATCAATTAATAATACATTTTCACCACAAAAAACATATTCCACTAGGGGTGAACTATGGAAATTAAATAGGAACACATCATAAATTGCTAAACTAATGAAAATATTATCCAGAAATAACGCTCATAACTAACCTCCCACCATCCAGACCTTATGGGAATCATTACAAAAAACTCAATCACAAAAACCATATCCACAGTATTCACCAGGTAAGAATCCTCTCCTTTCAACCCTAAGATTGACTGAATCATTTTCTAGAACATACATCTCCCACCTTAAACTTCTCTTAGTTGAAGGTGAATCCCCACAAACTTTTCCACCACTCTATAAGAGTCTCTATAATAACATAAAAATTCACCAAATGATTTACAACATAAAAATTTTACCACAACTTTCCCTTTATAAGTTGTAAATAAAATAAATAAAATCATAATCCTATACGAACATTATGAACTATTGATTTTGTATATTCAAGTTACTCTAGAAGAAGACATATTTCAGACTACAATTATCAATAAAGGACATTAATATATCACTAATGTGGTAATTCTACAACTATTTGAAGGAAGACACCACCACAAAAATATTCAGATCATGGGAGGTGTATCTAAATTCTAGTGTCCATAACTATTGAGGAAAAAAATCAATAATCCCCATTTACAACATATATGTGATACCCAAGAAATAAATGAAACATAAAAATAAAAAATTGGTTGAAATAACCTCTATAGTAGACAAAAAACTAGACCATTGACCAGCTTATACATCAAATACTGGAAGGAAGACTGGCACTAGTTAATCCACATAAATGACTCAAGATTAATGATTGAAATTATCATGTGAGACTTGAACTATTAGAATTTAGGTAAAAACCTCCTCTAATATATATAGAGATGAAGGAAAATTTATACATCTATAAATTTCTTGAGCCTACCTATGAAAGCACCACCACAATCAATGAATGATCAATGACTAGTCTAAATTAAGATATGATATTCTCCGTGAAACAGACCCCATGATCCTAGAACACACACATTGATAGCTTCCTAAAGAGCTAAAAATCATAAAGGAAATCTAAAAATAAAACATAGAATATTTTGATGCTCCTCCTATATCTTGGAGAACAAACATATTCCTTTGCTAATGAATTCCATAAACCGATCTAGAAACTCAGGGATCCTTTGATTAATCAATCTCATAAACATCAATGGATCATTAAAAACTCAAAATGACATCAAAATGAATTTAAAATGATTATAATGATAGATGAAAGTATTATTTGGGATATCCTTATCCTTTCACTCAAACATGATTACATCAAGACCACAAATCGATATTTAAAATCTTCCTATACACCTTCTACTAATTGAATAATTCATAAATATATGAGAGAGGATAGTGTTTCTTCACCATCATGTGATTCAAATGATGGAAATAAATACACAATAACATACTTAAATAAGTATTCATCACAAACTGAACTGGATTTACCCAAGAAAATAGACTAGGTCTAATGAATCCTATCTATAAGAGATCAGTTATATAATGATTCATCTCTCACAACACAAAAGGCATGAAACATTATAGATAAATTGATATATGAGAAAATTTGGATTATATCTCTCTCCCAAAATTATAATCTCATTGTGAAGGTAACATCACAAACTCTTCAAGAAAGACATCTGAGTAATCTTTAAGAACATTGGGAGATATTACCAGTTTATCCTCTAAAAAACTCAAAATCATCATAATCATCCAACAAGATAGAGACTCAATATGATATTAACCCATATTAGGGTCTTTCCCACTGAAAACCCCCTTTGTAGTCTCAATAAACATAATGTAGTATAAAAAACATACTGAAACAATCTAAAATATCCAACAATGAATACAAACAATGTATTTAATGGATAATTTATTATGGATATATAAACTAACGTAATAAATATCCATAAGATTTGTGTTATCCATGCACCATCTCACAATTTCTCTAGACATTACAAAATATATACTAAACTCGATCTAGCTTAGACACTTCCATTGATACTAGAATATTCATCACCTTAAAGTACCAAATCATGTTCTAGAGATAGTGAAAAAATAAGTGTGTAGCTATGAAATAAAACAAGTATAAATCCATTTATAACATAAGTATATAATACATCACAAGATATATGGATATACCAATGGTGGGAATTCTAAATCATGAATTTGTTTGCAGCCTACTCCACATGGTCTCTACCCTTAATGGATACCACCTCCATAGATATACACTACTAACTATCATTAAGGGAAAGGGATGTCATGGGGATTACCACAAATGTCCTTATCCCATCGTTGCCAATCAAAATTTTAAATTTTACACTATTATTTCTACTTTTTATGAAATAGCTACAAATATAGAGCCTGAAATAGGATACCATAAGGTTAGAAACTATCACTTATAATACACATGAACATTGAAATAAAATAATTCCTTTACCGATCTGTTGGATGGGTTCTGAGAACTAAAATCCTTGAAAAATAAGTTAAAGAAGGATGAAACCCACTCACTGCTTACTAAAAATTCATCATCTAACTTGTAAATTGAGAATCAATCATAGTTATACTTTACATAAAATCAAAGAGACTAATATCCCAAGAAGATATATTCCTAGAAGCATCTAATCAATGGACTATGTATTTATTATCACCTCAAGACATGAGTTTAACATGAATGGGGTGACCAAAAACTAGATCTATGGATTAAAATTCTAATCAGAATGCCCCCCCAGAATCCACTCCAGGAAAAAGGTGCAATGAATATCAAAGGAGGTTATTGTATCGGATACTAAACTCCCAAAAAATGATGTAACATGAATAAGGGTATAAATCTCATGCTGACAGGTCACCTTGACATATATTGATAGAAACCTTACATAAAACTGATCTCTAGACTTATTTGATGAAATAGTTGACTCCTCAAGATCCGTAAGGAATAAAATCCATCACTATTGATCTAAACCCCAAAAAATAATCACAACCAAGGAAATGCAATTCTCCTTTAAAGAATGCATCGAAATAATGGACATCTATATATAATTTATTCAGTCCATTATATCTTGATCTAAAATAGTTCCCTCATACTTCTACAGACCATGGAGATGAAACTATATGATGGCCCCCTCTAAGATTCAAAATTATTAACCTCTATAAATAGTGGTATATTGGAACATTCTATTGAACATATTTTAAATACACATGATGGGGATTTTTACCAAGATCTATATCTAAAAAAAAGTTCTTTAAACAACAAAATCATGGAAGACATTGTTTTAAGGGTAATTATTTTAATTCATTTTAACCTTGTTCTTAATGTCTTCCCATTTCAAATATAGATGAAAATAATCATGATATATGATCCTAATCTATGTATTTTCATTTCAAGAAACATTTATTCTTATAGAATATTAAAAAAATTATGTTCCCTGCATTAAATAACATGACGCCCTAAAATCCCTTATCATACCTATTCTACATTTTTTATTGAAAATATAAGGCTCAAATAACACTATTACCCTACCAACCCATGCATCCTTACAAGTTATTAACACAAAAATCCATAATATCTCTCAAAAATATACATTGATTCCACTATTTCATGTCCCCTCCCTATAAAGGTACCCCTTAAGCGATAAAAATGAAGAAAGGGTGATAATGAACACTAAATCCCACCTCCAATAGGCCATAGATTAGGGAGAAGTAATGAGGGTATATAGATCACACACATGGAAGCATTAACCTCAATATAAATATAATAAATATGTTATAATATATAAAATAACCAACTAAAACAATATATAATGATATAATAAATCATAATACATATTGTAATGTTATATAGAAACAAAAAACAGGTGAATATATCAGAAGAAAATTCTCAGTATTGACAACGAAGCTCTAGTTTTTCTTAAAAGGCTCATCAAGATAGTAAAATTCAAATTAATTTTCTAATGGCTTATATAGACCTCTATAATTTCACACACATATATGTAGGTATAATATAACATGTAAACTCTATTGTATACTCACTAGAACCTCTAATAAAAAATGTAAAAGAAGCATATTGAATCCCGCTAAATAATCAAATGACACTAACAGATCACCTAAAAAGGTAAATCTATTTATCCAATCCTCATTGTGGACCACAAACCAAGTAATGAATAAAAGTAGTTAATTCTATTTCAAAATCATATATATATAAAGTTTCCATGTTTCTAGTTCCCCATTGATTTGTCACTCCAGTTCCCCAATGATTTACATCATCTACTCTTCCAAACCACAATTCTTCCTGCTTATCAAACAATATTATCATATCCATTTGGAATACTATGTACCATGTATCCTTATCATCATCATCCTAAATAGTGACCATGTGTATTACCAAAATACACTATAACCACATAATTAAATTATACCTCAAACCATTGCATCTCATGCATGCAAAAAAGTTGGAATCTACAACTAATGTGTTTGGATGCAAGTATATTCTATATTTAGAGCTATTACATCCAAAAAATAATTTTTGGATAAAACATTTATCCATCAGAGTCTGTGTAGTAATACACCCAACAATATAGTACATTAAATCTATATATCCAGAACTACATAGAAAGAGAATGAATTAGAGAGGGAGAAGTCAATCATCAATTACTTCTCCCTCATAAATGTTGAGGAAAGAACCCCCAAATAAATTTGGGTGTCTGTTTCCATTTCGATGTGGGTTGGGAAGTTTTTGAGATAAAGAAATATTAAATATAGCACATACAATTACTCTAAGGGAAATTACATAGCCTTAGACTCATATGTAGCTTTTCTCACACATGATACCCAATTACCACCACAATTAAATAGACCTGAATAAACATACAATAATCAATGTTACATATTAACTATCAATCAACCATTAATTAATTAATAATATTATATTTTCATTTTCATGGTTAATAATTTAACCTTCTAATACGTGTGACTTCAGAAAAATAATTCATTTCTTCTATTATCAAGTATGTAATAATCATATATGATCAACATGAACCATCATCATTCATTGATTAATTCTTTTTTTCATTTCAAAAATTATCTTCATTTACTACAACTCACCCTAGTACACCACGTCAAAGATGAACTTGTCATGAAAAGAGTCAAACTAAATCATTCAGTTGGAAATCATAAAAAAATATGATAATTATCCATTGAACAAGAATCAAACTAGAATACTGGACAAAGAGAAATCCCCACTCGAAACTCTTCTTGAATTCCTTGGTTTCATTCTCAACACCATTATGTGTAGTATATTCTGCTTATCGATCACCAACATCTACCTTCATTAAAACCCTAGGCTCCCAACATATTTCCTATCAAACATTTCAAATAATATCATGTTATCAACAAACACATAATGTCAGTACAATCTTCTGATCACCTAATATAATACATACATATTTACTATATGTTTTCCATATACAAGAAACATCCCTAAGATCGTGACATCATGGAATTAAATGCTCCCTAAATAATTATTATATTTTTCATCCCAAACAATGTTCATAAAAAAAATAAGCTTTTTAATTCCCAAATTGAAATAATCAATTCATTATGAATATATTTTCCATATAAAGAAACCAATAGGTAGTAAATAACAATAACTATAAATCAACATGATGTAGATCAATGAATTATTACAATAATTCTGTGATTTCATTGAAAATAAATAATTAAATTATAAGACTCTTTCTTAAAAACGTTTTCATTTCTAGATTTAATTTTTTTATCCATTTCAAGATATTTATCCATGATAAATAACAATGAAAAATAATCCCAGTTGACAACACACTAGATAATTAATAACAAGAGATAAAATGAAAATTAATATAAATCTCATGAAATCATAACAGCTCAAATAATTTTGAAATCTCCATATCATGAAATATTATTTACTTATAACCTGAGATAATTCCCATATTTCAATTATATATAATCTATAATTTCAAAAATATTATTTTATTAAAATAATTAGAATAATAAAAATGCATAATGCCATTATCCATTTTATATTTATTTAACAATTTATAGATTAATATATTAGTATAATATAATGAATATCATAATATAAACTTTCGAGACTCTAATTTAAAGAATGATAAATAATAATAATAAAATAATTTATTCTTTTCACTTGATTTAAAAGTAATAAGACGATCACTTTATTATATGTTATTTTATCTTCTACTTATTATTATAAAAATTTCCAGATTATTTAATAGCCATTATTCATTCATTTTAATATCATTATTTTTATTAATTTTAATACTATTTATTTACCTGTAGAAAATAAATCATGACTAAATAACTCATTTCACAAAACAGAAGAGAAGAATCAGATTCATTACCTCATTAGAAGCCCTCAATATTTCCTTGCACTAGAAAAAGAGGTAGTAAATATTTTCACATAGATTTGGAAGCTCACAATAAGAACTCAAACAATTTTTGAAGTGTTAAAAGACTCAATTATATGAGGCTAGATTTTCCATACTCAAGAGAATAAATTAAATCAAAAAAGGAAGGAAACATAGGTTTTTATGGACAACAAATTTGTTTTTTTATATCTCTAGGAAACATGGTCGAAATTTCTTATCATAATATAAATTATTTAGGTTAATGTTTAATACCTCAAAATGATTCATTTAAATATCATGTTAATAATAAAATCAATGATTTAATTGTCTTATTTTTGTGTATTAAATCCCATCATCAAAGCATTTTTTACTATACATTTTTTCAAAGGGTATGTTACATCATTCTATGAAAAATTGATATTTCATTATTTAGTGGATGATTTACCATGAGGATTGACCTTGTGAAGTGAATTCTTGGATCGAATTTACAAAGCATACAATCAAACTTGATGATACAATTCATGACCAAGGAATGAATTCATAACCAAAAAAGTGACTTAAATGATCTTCTGCACCACACTGATCAACCACATAACCAAGGGATTAACAAAATGAAGTAATTCAATCATTGAACACATGATGAAAAGGATCAAACACAGTACCATGTATTGTCTTCAAGAACAAACAAAGTGACCACAATGAAAAACAAAATGATCATGATGAGATAAACCTCACGGTCTATCAAGAGACATCATAAACTACCCTTTAACCATATTTTCAGTCAATTTATTGGATAAAACAATTATAATTAAAAATTTAAAAGGTTTTTATAACCCTCTCAACAAATATATGACTAAAAAAAATACAAGGGATGGAATTTATAAATTTAGAACCTTAGAAAGAGTCCATATCACATGATTTATGCAATTTACCCACATGACTTAAGGATGTTTTAGGTAAATTATTTTTGTTTTTTATAAATTTTTACTGATTTATATCTTATAATCCAAATTAAAATATTACATTGATATTCATATTTTAATTTTTTAATTAATATGGGACTTGGTTTTATATTTTTATTAAATACCCATCTTTTTTTGGAAATGATAACCATAATTTATATAATAAAATTAGTTACTATATTTTTTATTCATTACTATTTAAAAAATAACTCATATATAGTAGTGTTTTTATTATTATGGAAATCAATTAGTTTAGTAGATACTTCCCATTATTATTTAATTTTAAGAAATTATAATAGAGGATCATAATTTGAAGAATTTGTCCATTGTAAATGTTTCTATTTATAGTGGCACAAATATTCTAATAGGGTGTGACATGCATGTGAGATGTGATACATAGGTACATTCTTTTTTATACTTCATCACTATTAATTTCACTAGTCTGCAAATATTCAATGTATTTTTTCACATAAAAAAATTAGTTCTCCTTGGATAATCTTCATCATCATTTAGAAAGGATGTATACCACTGTTTATATCATTAGAACTATTTATCTACAACTTTCATTAGGTTTTGTAACAACATGTGTGGTTGTCATGGTTTTAGTTTTTTATGTTTTTATAGGTTGTTAATTCTCATTTAAAGTCTAGGTCCATGTGAAAACCCATAACAGACTGGTTTTTCTTCAATTTAAAAAGAAAGATTTTGAATGTGACTCCAAGTGTGTAAGATTTATGTTGAAATGGGTAGTGTATTTCCTTCGTGACTCATTATTATTATAATCAGTACTATTCCATTCATTATTTTGGAGGATTTATGAATATAATGGATCATTTTGATTAAAACCATTATATTAATTCTTGTGATTATTATTTACATTCATGTATTTTATTTCCATACATTTTTTATTTTTGTTGTGGATGAAATTTTTGTTATTTTAGAGTTTAATTTCTTCATTATATGTTTAATATTTTATTTTTTTTTCAATAGAATAAAACTTATCTTCCTATTTTATATATCCACCACACTTTTTGAATATAAAAAATATATATATTAAATCTAACATGAGTAATAGATAAAGATAATATCTCACACGTTTTCTCATAAACAATGATCCTATAAGAGAATTTATTTTATAGAATTATTATTTTCACGCTTTTTAAAAAATTAAAGAGGGTTATTTCGTCTCCCATTATTATTTTAATGGGGTGTTAACACCATATACCCTCCCCCTTTCCAAAATACTTCTTAAAATGAACATTAAAAATAAATAATCACAAACCTTCAATGTTTTTCATTTAGTGTTTATCAACAATTACAATATAATAAATCTTGGTTATAATAATAAAATAAAAATACATTCCTATATCTTTTCAAGAGAAGTAAAATATGAACTTCCAATTTACCGAAACCGACTTTTTACAACGTTATATTCAGATAGACATAAGGAATTAACTTCATTACCCTTAGTAGGAATTCCAAATATATTAGTAAAATCCTTTTGATCCATTTTTCTCATGATTCTATAAAAATAAAATTACATATTAATAGAATAAATATTATTTTCATCAATTGATACATTTTATATACTAATCGAGTCAACCCGGTTTTCTTATTTACTAGAAAAATCATCTAACATATTGAACGTATCCTTTGATTCCATTCAATAAAATATTTCATTGGCAACACATTATTCCAAAGGATCATTTAATACTCTCTCAGCATAAGACTCAATATTTAATTTTCTATAATATATATCAAATAATATTAAATTTAATATTTAAAAAAATACTACAATTAAGATATCATAATGGATTCTAACATGTACCTATAAAAATGTTATGGATTCTATCTTGAAAATAGTAAAATGACTTCCACCAAATAAATGAATTTTCACAATTGGAGATATATTCTAAAAAATATCCAAATCTTAACCAGCCATGTGTTTTCAGTTGAACAATTAACAAGGATTATTAGATATGACACTAATTTTGGAAAGCTGATACATTGTAAATTGCTGCACCTTCCACTTATTATTAACTTTATAGATGACTTGACTAAATTCTTCTTCTTCTTCTTTGTATGAAAAAAATATTGACAACGTTCACTTTCACTACCTCCCATGTCCTATTTCATTAATATTTTGTGAAAAGTAGACTATACTATAACACTTCTTTTCAATGATGGATCTGGATCTGGTGTCGGAGGGCATGGCGTCGGGATGGGAGAAGCGTCAGCCACTAAGCGATGTGATGGGGAGGATGGACTTCTGTTCATAAGAATACCAATGTTCTTTAGAGTAGGTCTTACCATTGTGTATTCTTCATTTTTTTATCTGTGCTACTGGTGTGAATTTGTGGAAGTTGTTAGGTCCACTAGGCTGAATACCCTGAGAGGGGGGGGGGGTGAATCAGGGTATGATCATTTAAAAATAAAGCCCGTTCTGATCTTGTTTCGTTGTTAAGCAAAACACTCTTCTCTCTCTTTCCTGCTGCACAATATAAACAGAAAGTAAAGCAAGCACAGGACACAACAATTTTACATGGTTCACCGCTAAGGGCTACGTCTAAGGAGCATACGCCAACAGGTTGTCGGTCGTACCAAGTCCACTAAACTTCACTAGCTATGGATTACAATGTTCGGGCTAGATCACTTCTATGCCCAGGCTCACTGCCTATACAATGTTTAGGGTCAGCTCACTGCTTTCCCAAGGGTCACTCCCTGTTTCTCTCTCTCTGGCTCACTGTCGGTGGAGAGGATCACCTTTTCCTCTTCCTAAGCTCACTACTGCAGAAGGGAATCCAATCACAGTTTATAGACCTGTAGGTCTCTTCATTTCCATTAAGGAATGCATTTTTCTCTGTATGTAGATTCTCTGTTGAAGTTCAACTTTCACCCGTAGATGAATACCCCTTTGCCACTATCCACTGGGCAAACAACCTTTGGAAAGACCTTCGCAAAGCACCCTACAATGAGAGGCTCCCAATTTCGCGAAACTCAAACAAGCCTTCGCGAAGCTACTGCCCTTTTGCGAAGCTCTCTCGCGAGGCTCCCTCGCGAAGCTCACTCGCGAAGAACTCCCGCAAAGCTCAACTCGTTGCAGAGCAACTTCTCTCGCGAAGCTAAGTAAGCCAACGCGGAGCTCGCAGGTTTCGTGAAGCTACAATAGTCGCCGCGAAGCACCTATTTCGTGAAGCACACTGGCTCCGCGAACCACCTTCGCAAATCGAGATCAAAGTATTTTCTCTGAAAATTCTCTCTACTTCGCCCGAAGGGGTCGGCTTATATTTATAGGCGATTCCACCGACCCTCGAACTTTCCACACGAAGTCAACGCCATGTCATCTCAAATCGCGAAGCTCCAAAGTTTCTGCCGGAATTCTGTCCAAATCGCGAAGCTCCACGACAATCTTCCGTTTGCGGAGCATGACGTAGTCGCGATGAATCACCGTCAACATACCTTCGCGGCTCGATCCTTCACCGCGAAGCTCCCTCACGAAGCCCTTCTCCGCCGCTATGTGCTTCAGCATCTGCAGTTCACGAAGCATGACATAATCGCGAACCATCACCGCCTCCATTCTTCTTGTCTTCGCGATTTCCAAACCATGCATCCTAGCTTCGCGAAATTCATGCCTTTGCCATATTAAATTATGCTCTTCATGGAAATCCACTTTTTGCGATGCTCACCAAACTTCCAAATTTTGGACCCCAAAAATTTGGCAAACACTGGGAAATGACGCCACCTTGTACTGCTCTTTTTGTACCGCCTCCAGATCGTCCTTTCCTTTGTCATCGTTCTTTGTCGACATGGATTGTCAACAACATCTTGAGAACTCGACAAAATCCATGAAAACCTGCTTTGTCAACAAACACAATCAACCCATAAAATGCTGCAATGTTACCTTGAGGGATTTTTTCCCAACAATCTCCCCCTTTGGGTTTGTTGACAACACTTCACAACTCTGCTCAGGATGTGTTTCTGCACTTTGATACCCCACTGAGTCTTCTTCTAGCCGCTACCACCATTCGCCTCTTGCGATTCTGATAGCGTTCAGGGATTCACGTAACACGTACTCTAAGCCCACATGAGCAATGCTCAGCGTGAGAAACAAGAGTAGTATGAAAAGTTCATCAATGAATCACTTCATGTCAGACCCCAATTATCGAATCCACCCTGATACCAATTCTTAAAATAAAACTAGTTTGTTGAACCACACTGATAGCAATTGGTGAATTCTTAAGTTGATACCAATTGTTGATAGCTGGACACCGTCACACACCATTCCAACACCACTGTTCTGCTTTTATCACGATCCTCAGTTGTCGGGATTTCTATGCTTTGACCGATCACTTCTAGCATCGTCAGATTTAAAATTCTCTCCCCCTTTCTCATTGCTCCCCCTTTCTGGCTGCTCCACCTGTCAGCTTCTCCCCGTAACAATTATGATTTATCAAATCTCCGCACTGTTTCCCCCTTTGAACTAACACTTTTCTCCCCCTTTATCAAGCACTTGTCAAGCACTTTTCTACCCCTTTGTCAACGAACCCAAAGGTCACTCCTTTGTATTCGGTAACATAGTAGAGAACACAGATCAGCATAGTAGGGAAAAACACACCATACCTCGGAGAGAGGGGGGGTCCCATATCCACACTATTTCAAGTGTGGGGAGTCGACTGAACTCCCAGAGCCAGTCGATGCCTCTCGAAAGCTTCCTTGGGTAAGGCCTTTGTCAGAATGTCTGCAACATGTAGCTCTGTAGGCACATACTCCAACTTCACGATCCCCTGCTCAACTTTCTCCTTGATAAAATGATACTTTATCGCAATGTGCTTTGTCCTTGAGTGATGGACATGATTTTTGCTAAGATTTATAGCACTTGAGTTATCAAAAAGGATTCCGATCGGAGAATTCACTTCAAAACCCATATCTTCAAGTTGCTGCTTCATCCACAATAACTGTGTGCATGCTTGAGTGGCCGCAATATACTCAGCTTCTGCGGTGCTTAATGAAGTGCAATCCTGATTCTTGCTTAACCAAGCAATACATAGTCCACCAAGATAAAATGCACCACCTGACGTTGATTTTCTATCATCTACTGAACCGGCCTAGTCTGCATCAGTATATCCCAATAACTATGTCTGAGATTTGTCGTTGTATGTCAAGCCGAAGTCCACCGTGCCCTTGATATACCGAAGTATTCTTTTCACTGCAAGCATGTGACTTTCCTTGGGATTACTCTGATATCTCGCTGCTTGGCATGTGGCGAAAACAATATCAGGCCTTGTTGCGGTTAAGTACAACAGACTTACAATGATTTTCCTATATTCTGTGATATTAACTGCCTTGCCATCCCCATATTTTGATAATTTCATCCGGGTAGTGAACGAAGTCATCATTTCCTTGGATTTATCCATTACAAACCTTCTTAGAACCTCCTTGGCATATTTGGATTGAGAAATGAAAGTTCCATTCCTTCCTTGTGTCACCTGTAGACCAAGGAAAAACGTTAGCTCTCCAATCATTGACATTTCAAACTCATTTTTCATGAATTCGGAAAATTGTCTGCACTGAGCTTCATCTGATCCACCAATTATTATGTCATCGACATAAACCAACACCATCATCCTTTGATTACTGTCATTACTGAAATAGAGATTGTAATCAACTCCTCCACGCTGAAAACCAAGTTTCTTCAAGTACTGATCAAGCCTCGAGTACCATGCCATTGGTGCTTGTTTCAGCCCATACAATGACTTCTTCAGCCTGCAAACTTTGTTCTCATCCTCATGAATGAGAAAACCATCCGGCTGCTCAATATACACCTCTTCTTCCAGAACACCATTCGAGAATGCAGATTTGACATCCATCTGGAACACTTTGAACTTCCTTTGCACTGCGATGGCTAGGAATAATCTTATTGTCTCCAACCTTGCAACCGGTGCAAATGTCTCATCAACATCTATTCCCTCGATCTGGGAGTACCCCTTGCACACTAGACATGCTTTGTTCCGAATCACTGTTCCATCTTCATTCATCTTGTTGCGAAACACCCATTTGGTCCCAATGACATTCTTGTCTACTGGTCTCGAAACAATCTCCCATGTCTGGTTCTTCTCAATCTGATCAAGTTCTTCGTTCATAGCCTGAACCCAGTTTTCATCTTCAGCTGCATCGGAAAAACATTTTGGCTCCACCTGAGATAAAAACGATGTCTGCTGTAATGACTTCATTCTTCGAGTCTGAACTGGAGTTGTCTGATCACCAATGATATTTTGCCTATCAATTTCAGCTCGACTCTTTAGCTTCCTTGCAGATACAGACTTGACACTTTCTTGTTCATCATCAGTATCTTCTTCTGAGTCAGCCTCTGCCACTTCTACTCCCCCTGTGTTGCTTACCTCATCATCACATTCATCCAGAAACTGTTCACTGGGTCATTGAGCAGTCTGTTCATTTTCAACTATAGTGACATCATTGCTCTCAACAATTTTTCCCAGTCTCTTGTTAAAGCATTTATATGATTTTCTTTTCCCTGAATAGCCAAGGAATATCCCTTCATCTCCTCGTGCCTCAAACTCCCTATGATGTTCTTTGTTGAGAATGAAGCACATACATCCAAAGATTTGAAAGTATTTCAACGTTGGCTTCTTTCCATACCACAGTTCATATGGAGTCTTCCCTTGCTTCGGACATAACATGGACCTGTTTGAAACATAGACCGATGTCAAAACTGCTTCCTTTTAAAATTTCTCCGGTAGGTCCTTATCGATAAGCATTGTTCTGGCCATGTTGTTGATGATCTGATTTCTCCTTTCAACCACTCCATTCTGTTGGGGAGTTCTTACTGATGAAACATGATGCCTTATCCCATGTTTCTCGAGATAGTTTTCATCCTGACTGTTTGTAAATTCCGTACCATTATCAGTACGAAACTTCAAAATTTTCTGCCCAAGAAACTTTTCTAATTCCCTCCTGTACTGCTTTATGCAACTGAACACCTCTGTCTTATGGGTAATGATGAATACCCATGCCATTCTTCTATAGTCATCAATGAAAATAACATAGTACCATTGCCCATCTATAGCTCGTGGTGCGATGGGTCCACATACATCAGCATGCACCAATTCGAGCACTCGAGTTTCTTTTTGTTCCTTTGGCCTGTATGTCTTCCTGATGATCTTCCCTTGTTGACAAGAATCACACGTATGAGTGCGATCACGTGATAGTTTGGGAAGGTCTCTAGCAGCATCACACTTTACCAGATCTTCCATAGATGGTTGACATAGATGACCAAGTCTCTTATACCACAGCTGATTTTCTTCTTCTCTGGATAAAAGGCATGAATCTTCTTCCCCACCTACCAGGTAAAGATTCCCCTTTGTTCGTTTTCCCTGAATAATGACACTTCCATCTTTTCCTTTAACAAAACCCATCTTCTTGGTAAATAGGATAGAGTGCCTAGAGTCACATAGTTGACTGACGCTAAGCAAATTATGACTGAGACCCTCTACCACCAAGACATCAACATATCTCATTTCTTTTCCCCCAAACTTGGCTTTTCCTGAGCCAACAATTTTCAGGCCTTCATCATTTCCAAATTTGACAACTCCTTCTATGTCATATTTTATGCTTGTAACCAGATCCTTATTACCCGTCATGTGGGATGTGCAACCACTGTCAAGGATCCAAACACCAGAACGATCTGATGCTTTAAGGGAAATTTCAGCAACTACGGCCTTCTCAATTTTCTTCTTCCTGGTCCATACTTTTTCTTTCATACTCGGCATAGATTGAGGCTTCTGTTCTTTCTCAGAGTATGACGGACTAGCTTCATCTTGCAAAACTGCAAATCTATTCTGAACTTTTAACTCACTTGTCGATTTATTGATCTGCTGCTTGCGAACATTTTGATTCTGCTTTGGCACATTTTTCTGAATGGTCGAAGTGCAGTACCTAGCCATGTGTCCAAATCCTCCGCAACAAAAACAATGTCCTTCAAAATCTGTTCTGTAAAACCATTCTCTATTTGGCTGCCATCTCTGTTCTTGTTCCCTTCGATATCTTTTGGCTATGGAACACACGTACTGTGAATGACACATCTTTCCACAACAATAACACCTGATATAAGGTGCATTCCTTCGTGTTACTTCAGCACTACGAGTTTCTCCTTTGGATCTCTGAGTATTCTGATTCTGCTTTGTGTTCAGATCCACCTTCAATCTCGGGACAAGTGCTTGCGGTCTAACTTCAACTGCCACAAATTTTTGTTTCTGATTAAGCCATGAATCAGCCTTAACTTCTGAGTTCAATTGCTGCTTCTTTCCCGTTGAACTACTAGGCTCTTCATTCTTCTTTTCAGTCTTCGTAACGACCTGATTTCTCAAGAATGTGTTGGGATTCAAAGGTTTTTCTTGGTCTTTAACTTTTCTCCGTAGACCAACAACTTCCTCTTCAAGCTCTTCAATACGCTTGACATGATATTTCACTTTTTGACTCAAGCAATCGATCTCCCTTTTCTGCTCTTCAATCTTGAGCTTATGCTCATCAACCTTTTTTGTGCGCTCTGGCCTGGAAAACTTAAGATTTTCAATTTCTTTCTCCAGCTCAGACTTCTCTTCTTCTTGTTGTTGAATGTAGAGTTTGGCATCACGTACTATCTTGTTGGCTTTCTTTGTTTTTGCTCGCCAAACATCTATCTCTTCAAGAGCTGCTTCTAATTCAGCTTCCATGTCAACTCTCCCTTCAACTTCTTCTTCTTCTTCATCTGTTTCAATTTCTTTCTCTTCTAGATAACTACTGGGAACAGCCACCATCGCATTTTGTCCACGATCTTTGCAGTTTTCTATCTCTTCAACCTCTTCACCCTCTGACTCAGCTGAACTGTCTATTTCTTGGGAAAGAAGATTCTTCTTCTTAAAGAAATTTCTCTTGAACTGCTTCTTCCCTTTCACATAGGCTGAAGATTTTTTCATGGGAATCTCAACTTCATCTTCATCGCTTTCTTCTTGAAAACTTTTTGGGGCTTCTTGCAGCAAGATGACCAACCTTTCCACATCGGAAGCATGCTAGTGGAAGTTTCCCTTTAAACATTCCTTTTCCTCTTTGAAGATTTGAAGAAAGGAACGACATCACCTCATCTGACTCTTCTTCCTCCTGAGAATCTTCAATAGTGAGCCTCTTCATGGCCTTAAATGCCACCTCTTCGGATTTCCCCTTTTCCACAGCATCGTTGTCATCATTTCTCATTTCATATGCAACAAGAGTGTTGTATAGGTTATCCAATGTCAGCTCTTTCGGATCTTTATCTTCCAAAACAGAATCTTTCGAATAAAACCAAGGTGGAAGCTTTCTCAAGGTGCGCTTTACGATTTTAATGTCTTCGATAATTTCTCCAAGACCCCGCATGTCTTCTACCACAGCATTTACCCTGTCAAAGAATGCATCAACAGACTCATTCGGGTTCATTCTGAGATATTCATACTTGTTCCACAATACTTGCAGCTTTGCCTCTCTGACTTTTGTATCCCCTACATAAATATTCAAAAGCTTTTCCTACATGGAATGTGACGTTTTGCATGATATCACCTTTGTATATATGGGATTAGAGAGGTCTCCCCCTAAGGCATTGATTTATTTGGAATTAGCATCCAACTCTTTGTGCTCAGCTTATGATAAAGCACCACTAGTAATATCAGCTTTGATACCATGAATAGCTGCTGAAAACACATCCATTCCCAAGGATCTGAAATAGTGTTGCATTCGATTCTTCCATAACTGAAAATTACATCCATCGAAGATCGGAATCCCTCTATGATTAGTTACCTCCATTTGAGAGAAGAACAAATGTCAACCTTCGCCTCTGATACCACTTGTTAGGTCCACTAGGCTGAATACCCTGAGAGGGGGGGGGGGGGGGTGGATCAGGGTATGACCAATTAAAAATAAAGCCCGTTCTGATCTTGTTTCGCTGTTAAGCAAAACACTCTTCTCTCTCTTTCCTGCTGCACAATATAAACAGAAAGTAAAGCAATCATAGGACACAACAATTTTACTTGGTTCACCGCTAAGGGCTACGTCCAAGGAGCATACGCCGACAGGTTGTCGGTCGTACCAAGTCCACTAAACTTCACTAGCTGTGGATTACAATGTTCATGCTAGATCACTTCTATGCCCAGGCTCACTACCTATACAATGTTTAGGGTCAGCTCACTGCTTTCCCAAGGGTCACTCCCTGTTTCTCTCTCTCTGGCTCACTGCCGGTGGAGATGATCACCTTTTCCTCTTCCTAAGCTCACTGCTGCAGAGGGGAATCCAATCACAGTTTATAGACCTGTAGGTCTCTTCATTTCCATTAAGGAATGCATCTTTCTCTGTATGTAGATGCTCTGTTGAAATTCAACTTTCACCCGTAGATGAATACCCCTTTGCCACTATCCACTTGGCAAACATCCTTTGGAAAGACCTTCGCAAAGCACCCTACAATGCGAGGCTCCCAATTTCGCGAAGCTCAAACAAGCCTTCGCGAAGCTCCTGTGCTTTCGCGAATCTCTCTCGCGAAGCTCCCTCGCGAAGCTCCCTCGCGAAGCTCACTCGCAAAGAACTCCCGCAAAGCTCAACTCGTTGCAAAGCAACTTCTCTCGCGAAGCTAAGTAAGCCAACGCGGTTCTCGCAGGTTTCGCGGAGCTACAATAGCCGCCATGAAGCACCTCTTTCGCGAAGCACACTGGCTCCGCGAACCACCTTCGCAAATCGAGAGCAAAGTATTTTCTCTGAAAATTCTCTCTACTTCGCCCGAAGGGGTCGGCCTCTATTTATAGGTGATTCCACCGACCCTCGAACTTTCCGCGCGAAGTCAACGCCACGTCATCTCAAATCGCGAAGCTCCAAAGTTTCTGCCGGAATTCTGTCCAAATCGCGAAGCTCCACGGAAATCTTCCATTCGCGGAGCTTGACGTAGTCGCGATGAACCACCGTCAACTTACCTTCTCGGCTCGCGCCTTCACCGGGAAGCACCCTCGCGAAGCCCTTCTCCGCCGCGATGTGCTTCAGCATCTGCAGTTCGCGAAGCATGACGTAATCGCGAACCATCACCGCCTCCATTCTTCTTGTCTTCGCTATTTCCAAACCATGCATCCTAGCTTCGCGAAATTCATGCCTTTGCCATATTAAATTATGCTCTTCATGGAAATCCACTTTTTGTACCGCCTCCAGATCGTCCTTTCCTTTGTCATCGTTCTTTGTCGACATGGATTGTCAACAACATCTTGAGAACTCGACAAAATCCATGAAAACCTGCTTTGTCAACAAACACAATCAACCCAAAAAATGCTGCAATGTTACCTTGAGGGATTTTTGCCCAACAGAAGTGCGGCGTCCGGATCTGGTTTATGTTGTTGTTCATGTTTTTTCTTCCGTTTCTGTGGTTGCATGCATTGGACGATGGTGAGGGTGCATTTTCAGTTTAGTTCTGAACAGATTCATGCGCAAAGTGGCTCTTTCATCTTCATAGCATCCCAGACTCCTACATTGGTTGCATCCTTTGGTGTAGTATTGGGACATCCAGTCCAAAGTGACGATGATTTGGCTTTGCACTCTATGAATTTTCTTTCGGATTATTTGGTGGCTACAGTGGAGGTTGAGAGTCATAAGGAGTGTGGAAGGACTTGGTTGGTGGTGTCATGGTGGATGGTGACTTGTGGAATGAATTTTATATCATCAATTTCTGTTCATGGTTTAGAGATTTGTAAGTGGTCTCATTTCGATCCAGAAGGTAAAAAGTTATTGCTGCTAAACTTGAACACATGGAGATGTCCCAAAGGTGGTGCTAGAGTTGTTGGTTTATCTCTACAGAGCTTTTCGGATTTGTTTTTTCGAGAGGGTATGGTGTCAGCCATCAGATCAGGTCTGTGCTTTGTCACATGGCACTTCCATGCCGAACAACTTTGCAATGGTGGAGAGTCTCATCATGATCAATTTCTAGGGAGGCACAACTTCTTGTTGTCGGTCTGATTTTATTCTTTTTTCCATTTGGGCGTGATTTGTCCTATGTCTATGGAGTCTGAATGGGTTCTCCCCTTCTTCCATTAAAAGGATGATTTTTCAAATAATAAAAAATATTAAGCCCTTTGGGCCGTTGGATGGATATAACACTTATCAATTCATTAACTCATAAGGATGGATATGAATTATCAGTTTCATTTAACACTATTTGTGGTTGATAACATAAAATATTTTCTTTATTATTAGATTATAAATTGTATTTATTAAAGTATTTAAAAAACCATATAGACACATGATTAGAATTACAATTTCATTTTGTAATTTTAATCCCCATAGGTCATTGGACCCATCCATTGACTAAATTCATAATTCTTGACTTCACATTGTTCTTATAAAAATCATCTCATTAGCAAAATCATAACCATATAATGTTATGGTTAAAATAATTTTTACTTAATATATATATCTATCTATTTAATTATATTTAATTCCTAGGCTGCTGTATCAAAACTCACATATCCAAATATTCATCGTGATTACATTCATTAATTTAAAAGTACAAAAAATATTCATTAATTCACTATGATAACTCCAATATTTAAAAAATTATTTTTCATTAAACCAAACTATCATTATTTTGGGAATTTTATTTTTCTAGACATTGTTATAAATATGTATTTATTTTTTATCAACACATAAAAATTAATTTAGGGAATAAACTATATTTATTTCCTTTCGTTTTTTAATCAATGATATCTTTCCACCTGTATATGAAACTTTCTGCATGTGTAATTTTCAATCATGAATTTTGATCATTGGGATGAATCCCATGAGGAACATATTCATTATAAACCATTAATTATTCCATCTCCATAAGTTATTAATTATTTAAATATTAAAAATAGATTTTCAAACTTTTTAATATAAGAGCTACTTCACTTGGTATCATCAAAATTTTTCTTCATTTTATGCTCTTCACATAGTTTTCAAAAATCATTATACAGATCCAACACGATTATTAGTAATTAACTATATCCAAAATATCTAAAAATTCTTTATGTTGTGTTTCATATTCAAACAAATTCTCATACTCAATTTTTTTAAATGTTTCAGATGTAGATTATCTTCTATTAATTAATGGAATGAAAGTTATTCATGAATCACATTTTCCTCTAGAAAAAATTGGTGTTCTTCTCCAAAGGCAAGAAATGAGCTAGATATTAACCGAGATAACATTGTTATTTAACATCCTTCAGTTCTAATTCTATTTTAAATTGTAAAACTAGAAATGAATTCAGGAATCATCCTTCATATATCACTCATCTATTTTTTAACCAAATCACTGGTGAATACTGCGACAAAATATTCTATAAATTATCTATGATAGAATGCATGAATGAATATGTCACTATGTATGACATGATTAAAATATTCCATAATTTCAACAGATATCCTGAAAGGATAATTTTATTATATGATATAATTTATGATTTTCTATGTTCCTAGAAGATACATGCACTCCTCTCTTCTTAGAGGATTAACTTCATCCCACAGAAGATCTGTTATTAATTTATATATGTTTTGTTTGCTTCATTCGTTATAAAAGTTCCATGTAGGAATCATTCACATGGAATTTATACATGAGATTCATTTTCGGGGATGATTCATTCTCAAACCACACTGATGATCTATGTTCCAATCCTTATGATTTTCATGCAATCATGGTAGATGATTCTTCATAGAAGATAATCATCCTTAGAAGGTGTTTCTCTTTACAAAATAATGGTTGTTATGTGAGGAAGATGATGACAAGGATAAGATAAAATGGTCTAGACAAATTAGATCGAACATATCTCAATATTTACCTACATTTAAAGTGAGATAATAATATACATGTTTCACAGTCCCACATTATATGTTCTCATGTCCTATCCCTCTTTAATATTTCATGAACCCAAATCATCTGGACACATGTCAGTATCTTGGACCACTCTAGAATTATACATCATCTGATACCATTTCACATGATATTATGGTTCCTCCACCACTCTTATGCATACCAAGTGCACACTACATATACCTTTATTCCCAACTATGTGGGGACTCTTCCTCAACTATACAGACATACCAATTCGTATGTCCATACTAAGTTGGTTGTTGCATGGTTAAGATCACATGCCAAATATATAGTTGAATTTTTTCATTGCATGGATAGATATTGGGACATTTTTCACTAAAACATTATAAATTATTTAGTTAAATCCTTTATATTTTCCAATTCTATCTTCCCATGCAATATTCTTTCACGGTCTTCCTCATCATAAATTATTCATGATAAATTATTATTATTTTTTCATGTACTTATCTAATCCTCAAAAGTATTTTCCATGAATTATAGATGAACCACTGAATACTTCTAGGGGAAAAAATTAATTTTTATTCATACTAAATCATTTTAATATTTACATAACTTTCAATATATTAAAATTAATTAAACATACCAGTTAATTGAAAACCATTAGAAAAAAATAAAAAAACCACAGGGTGGGATGAACATTCTTCACCTTTGTATTTATTATCAATACCCACATGAAATGATAAGAAAATATGTTTTTCCTTATTCAAATTATTATCCTTCATCATAAATCATTCATTTCAATTTATACACTCCTTATTGATAAGAAATTACAAGTACTTTGGTTAGTGGTTATAGTGATTACATAATAAAATTTCCATAAACCATCATTCGATAAGCCTACATAATCCATGATCAGTTTAAAACATAAGAGGATTTTATTAAGAAAACAAATATTTCAATTTTAAATTGAAATTTATACCAAATGATATGTGATCTCATTACCTTTCTTAATTCTTTCCAACTGTTTTACATGATGATTTTTATTGAGTAAGTCAACCAGAAACTCCCCAATCACATCAATAAAAATATCTACAAAAATTCAAGCACAATGAAATATTAATGTTCTATAAAACATATCTGATATATTTTTCATTTATGATTATTTTTAATAATTTTTCCTCTATTTGACGTATGATGTATTTTTATTTATCAAGAATGAGAGGAAAGGAGATCATACCCCATTAATGACTTGATTTTATATAAATTTCCAAAATAACCATATGTGTATAAGATAAATAATTTTTCAAGCTTCTTCACAATTATCCACTTATATACCTACAAGGAGACATTCCCCATATCATTAGGATTATTAATCTCTTTAATAAATATGATTTAGGATTTCCATGTCCAGAATACAAAAAACATTAATTTCTTTATATGGTAGTCCATATTTGAAATCTTCTATAACATCATCAAGTATGATCCTCTTCAATGAATTTAGTAAAACATAATAGATTTAATATTAAACAAAGTTGACATATTTTTAACTTTTCTATTAGGTTTTTACAATAATAACATCCTTAAAATTTATAAAAGATGATCTTTTCATTATAGATCAATCATTATTGGTGACATCGTCATCTGGGATATTATGTATTGATATTAATCACTCCTAATCAGGTCTTCCATTGATATCATTCTTTATCGTTAATTCCATAAATTTCATGTACAAATAAAATACTCATAGGTGATGGGAATAAAGTGTCTCTTACCACTATTAAATGAGATTGAAAGTGTTTATATGACTTTCTCAACCATGTGTCTCCATTAGATTTATCCATATTGATTCAAAATATATTCTTCAAATTTTATTTTATACGTGGAAGAGTAGATATCATCACTCATTCAATTTATTTTTGTTTGAAATTAATATTTTCTAGAGTCTTTATTGCACTTTCATCACCTAGTACAACACTTATATTCAATGGTAATTTTTTTTGATTCAATTATTCTAGGTATGAGTCCATCATTGTTTCACATTACACACATCACTTCATTACCATAAGAGTTTTAATTAATTGGTAACCTCTCATGAAATTCAATATCATCACATTGATTCATTTCCTTACCTTTAGAAATAGTATTTTATTATAATTATTACATCGTATTTTCACTATCAAAATATGTGATCCATATTATAAGAATTTCATTTGGAATATGAAAAACATTATTACTATTCAAAATGGTTATTTGAGGATGCGTATCTATGAAATATTTTTTTAGATGCAGGACACCTTTTATACTTCTTATATTTTTCTAATATGTGATAGTGATTTTTTAATGTCTAAGGTTGATTTCCTTTTGTTAAAAATAATAAACATATTCCCTATCCCAATGGTTTGAAACCATTGGGATATACCTAGAATCCGTTGGTATGTGGGCTGTCAGGATAGTCCTATACCAATGGCTTCCAGTGAACTGTTTGTTATAGAGTGGTTTGCATTTAAATTTACCAACAGTTCATTGTAAAAGGTTTTATTGGGACATTCCAATAGTTTATAATGGTTGGAAAATATCTATAAAAATTTTTCACAATGAAATATTGGTATAAGGGTGTAGAATGATAATGTACCAAAATTTTAGTTTGAACGGTTGGAATTGAGTTATACTAAAGTTTTAAATACCATTGTATTACCCCCCCCCCCCCAAATTGACTAGCCAACAACATCACCACTACCGAATCACTACACTTGTATGCACATACAATCAATATATAAGAAAATACTCAACACACAGAATATATAAATTGAAAAAAAACACCACTAGGACAATTTCAATCAATATAGAACACCACTCAGACTACTGCAATCAATACAGAACATCTTCAACCTACAATGAAACCAATAGAATATCCTCAACACATAGATCCTGTAATATAACCAATAGATCATCCTCAAATAGAAAGAAACCAACACTAACAGAATGAAAATAGAGGAAATAAATTTATGCATTTAACCAATGCTAACAAACATACAACATATCACATATATTCATTCACACCAAATCACCAAAAAATAAATGTCAAAAATATCCATAAATAATATAACAATTAATATATCCCTCATCACCATTAAATTCATAACCATAATACTCATCATTTTCCTCATCCTAGTTCACATCCTTATCATCATCCTTAGCCTTAGACCTATCCACTTCCTCACCATTATCACTGTCCTCTTCCTCTCGACAATCATCACCACATCCATTTCACATAACATCATCATAATGACCACCACTTGGACTACTAAGTAGTTCACTATAAAACATATTCATCCTTAACATATATTAATCACTATATATATTGGTCTATAGTGGAAATTATTTACATAATACTTCCATAATTAATAAAAATTTAGTGTTTTTCCTTTTATCCCTTTATTCCACTTGTATAGAGCCTTTATCAACCTTTTATTCCTTAACATCGACCTGTACTACCTCTTCCAAATCCTCCTTAAAAGAATATATAATATAATTGGTCCAATAACTCATTGGTACAATGCTCTTAAATGGTAGGCAGTACACTCTTTTATAGTGGTAATATTAATAAACATGGTGTAGTGATGTTATGCCAATGTTTTTGGTTTACTGAGAATCAAGCTCCTCAAAAGAAGGCAGTTTCAAATATAAAAAGACAATTAAATTGAAAAATATATATTAAAAATTGAAATAAACAATATAGAACATTCAATTAACTATTTTGTTTTTTATTTTATTTTACTTCCATGTTATTTCTTTCTACCCGAGAAAAACAGTTTTTCTCGAGGCCCACATCATTCAATATTTAAAACCTCCCTATAAAATGACATTATTCTGATAATTATAATCATATAAAACCAATAAAAAAATATTCAATATCAATTTATAATAATTATATTAACATTAAAAAATTAATCACTCGATCATGATAGTACGAACATGGGATAATCCTTAAGTATAAAAATGTGATGACTTGCACGTGATTCAACATAAAATGTATTAGATTAGTAGGAAAAATTCTATTTCTTTACTTCTAAAATAGAATCATTTCATAAAAATTTTGAAATATTCAATATATACAAAAGCAAGCAAGAGGAAACCAATTTCTTAGCAAAATGAAAATAATAGATGGAAAGGAAATATCATATTTAAATATATATAAATCATTAATGTTCTTAACAGAAGTTTCATAAATAATTTTTGATTCATTAAAATAAAATAGATGAAAAATATTTCAGGCCCAACAATGATAATTAAACCATATATTTCTTTTATTATAGATATAATTAAAATATTAAAGACAATGGAAATGAAATTATAGTTAATTATCTTCAGTCCATTTGAATAGAGATTCATGGGAATGATATATCATGGTGTTTACACGATAAAAAAATAACAGTATATTACAAAAAATAATTAATAATCATCCATAAAAGATAGAGTACATGTATCTAGATACTCTATTTGATTTTAGTCCTACTGAGCTCAAGGAACCAATATATTCCTCTAAAGGCTCATACAGTAAACTTTTTAAAGCTCCATAAAAACAACACACACATGAAAAGAACTAGTAAGGGGATTGAACTAGATAAAAACCCCCTTATCAGGGATTAGTCGCACCTCTAATAAATGTTATTATTATTTTTGGGGCATTAATTAGTGGAAACATATCTAGACCTGACATCATATCATTTTGATTATTTTGAACCACAACTTCTCTTTCTTCAAGAAATAACTTTTCTGGTAAGAAAATACATTAATTACAGGAATCCATTTCATATAATCAAATTTTAATATGATAATGTTTCTTGAAACAACTAAATGAAATTACAATGAGTATTTCACTATTTTGTTCTTCCTCAATATCACTTCCCAAGATTTATATAGGGATATCAAATGGGGTTTCTTCCCTATATTCTCATATAAATTAAAGAATCAACCTCATATTCTTCCTTGAACTTTTAGTGGCATAGAGATCCAAAAAGTCTTAGTATGATGTATATATATGAATAAAAAATACTCAACATTTTATAATAATACATATAATTGAATCAACATGATTTAAAATATCTTTATCCATTATCTGGGAATATAAAAAATATATAAAACAAACATACTCAGAATAAATCTACAATATATAAAAAAGTCAACAGGTATTACTATATTATTTGTAATTTATTTTAATAACTAAACAGTAGAAAATTTTACAACACTTTTCTACCAAATTTTATATTTATTACTTTTCACAATAGGGATCATATATATCTTGGTTCGTTTTCATTTGGTTGATTTTATATTTTATCATGTTATTCATCATATAGATAACATGGATTATTTACATTTATTTAATCAAAATCATCTTCTGATGTATTATTCTCAAAGGAACAACTTTTGAATCATATGAATTAATTTCATCGTAATATTAAATTTTTTGAATCAAGATTTTTCACATAACAGAATGTCAAAAACATACTAATTGTTAAATTATTCTATTTGGATTAAAATATATTATGATCGGTGATGAAAAATTAATACATGATAACTCTATTTCAAAAAAATCAACACTTAAAACACAAATGATAATACATGAGATATTATTAATTTCAATGGATTGTGTTTGGTGATGTTTTATGATAATATATCAATAAATTATGCTGATGCTCAAAGTCTTATATTGGATCATAAAAATTCATATGCTCTATGATTTTTCCAATTGTGGGCCTTGGATCAATGTCATATGTTTGAAAAAAAAGGCTTACAAAGGAGGTATAAAAGAATTATTTTGTGGGTCAAAAGTCTTATACATGGTCCATTATCAAATTTATAAAAAATCTATAAATTTTACAGATTGTCTTGAAAATGACTACAAATGATTTTTAAAATTCATGAAGATAACTCCAAGAATCTTAAACAATCTAAAAAAATTCCAATAACCTCAAAATCATCTCAACAACCCCTTAAATAATCTCAACCACAATATTTTCATAAGATATAACAAATAAATTACATCTAAGTAAATTAGTGCCATACCTAGTTTCTCTTATAGTCCAACATCATAGTTTTACCCAAAGTGTTGAGGTATGTCATAATATTCATTTTTTATTTTTTCCTGTTGATTCATAAAATAATTCAATAATACAATATAATGAATTAATGAAAATCATTGAAATTTTCAATTAAAAACCTTAATTTGTTTTAATACCATGAACTCAGTACTCATCCAATGAGTAATAATTTACCAATAATAATCTTCCAGGAAGTAATCTATAATAGGTGTATCCACTAAATCCATACCAAATATAGAATGGTAGCCACTATACAATTCATGACTATAGCCTCTTTAGAGATCACCAAATTTCATAAGATGTGCTAGTCTCGCAGCCTCACCAACATGAAAATTTAAATATATCTTGCACTAAAATATTAATTAATATAAATAAAATAATAACATAACATTAAATCCAATTTTTTTTACCAAAATTTTTGCCCAATAATTAATCATTATTTTATTTAGAGGGTATCACCAAGAGATTGGACAAATTATAATGATGACATAGTATTTGGAAAGCATCTCGCAAAAGCTCTTACATTGCAATCCAATTTTTCAAACCATTTGTTTGTCTTCCTTATACACCACCATTAGCTACATCTAGAGGTTCTAAACCATATAAATACATGTACACCCACAGTAAATATTAATTGATTGATCTATTAAATAATAAAAAGAAATATTATATCAATACATATTTTAATAAAAATAAATTCTGATAAAATTTTTATCAGCATTATATAAATATACCTATGGCAGTTTGATATGTGTGAAAAACTAGATCCCCCGTAATGAATGGAACGATAACCTGTACATATTTTGCTGTTACAAGTGTATGGTATGCATGGTCAAAAGGTTTTAGAGTAGAAATCCATGAATAATGAATGTAGTAGCCTTGGGAGAAGGAAGTAGAAAGAAAATAATATGGAACAAATGGATGTGAAAATGAATAATAAGGTTTAAGTGTATGAATCATCAGTTGATATGAGAAAGAGATTTTGGGAGAATTAGATGAAAATGATGGTGAAATCATTGTTGGAATACATATTCATAGTGTCTGAAACAAGGTTATGGAATCAAAAAGTGTGGTAGATGGTACGTCAGGGAGTGGGATGGGGTATGATTTGGAAGACCGACTAGAGCACCTAGCTATAGTACCACACCCCCTCAAATATCCAACTTATGTACAAAAACCAATAGGTTGGTCAGTGAACAAATGTATCCTTGGTGGTGGATCCTATTTATTAGAAAAAATAAAATTCAACACATGAAATTATATGTTATTGATATATACAGGCACAGGAGGAGGGACACCCATCTCACTCATTGGGAGATTGTTTTCTACCTAATTTTTTCTTCTTTTACCCTAAGTGTTTTTAATTTCATACATTTGAAAAAATATATATATAATAAATTAGAAATAAATAATTAATGTGTAATCATAAAAAGAAAGAATATGAAGTATGATTTAATTAAGGAACACCACATGTCAAACCAAATACAGGACACACTATTATATAACATAAATATTTTATATCTAGTGGGAATAACATAAAAATAGAATAAATATCATAGAAAAAACTATACTTTCAAATTAACATGATTATCATATATATTATATAGTTTTCATCAATTTTTAATTCCATTTAATTCAATTTTGTAGTCCATTCTGGTCAATTGATTTTCTAATTTATTCATTTTTATTTTTCTTAGGTCATTTGTTTTGTATTTCGGGTTATGTAATTTTTCCATTTTTTATGTCATTATTTTCATTGGTTTTGATTTTCATATCAATTGGATTAATATGTAAAATTCAATTCAATATTTTTATTTACAATTTAATTGTTTGGGTTTTTCTTGAATTGGTAGGTTTGTATATAGTTCAATTCAATGTTAGAAAATGAAACTTAAAGAAAAAAACAACCAGTAAATATTGAAAATGAATATAAAGGTCATGTTGGATAAGAAATAATTGTAATCAATATTAAATTTATTTTTGTAGAACCAACCTCAAAAACCCAAGTCGAGCTAAACCAAAATAACCGATAACACAAATGGATGATTCTAAATATTTATCACCACAATGATAGGTTTGAAAAAAAAACATTTATAATTTGTGTATTGGATTAATAATAAGTAATAAATGCATTAGGTCCAATGGGATTCCGGATGGTGTCAATTCCATCACCACCTTCATTAATAATATTTCTTGTGATTACTTCAATAATGAGACAAAATTTAGGTCGAAGATAATTATTGACATAAATCGTTATTTTTCCTTTACTCTCGATACATATGGTTTAACAGTGCCATGATTACAAGTCATATCAATAACTTGAAATAAACAATCATAAATTAATGTGACATGTCTCATCATCAAATCAATCCACTATAATTTCATTAGTGTTAATCGACCATGAGAGTAATAATAAAATATTAGTTTTTATCTCAAAGACTCCATATAAGATACATTTTCTAATTGAGGAAAATTATTAGATGCCTAGGCAAAACACTCTGTTGTAACCATTAAAATATCACCTCCATGTTGTGTTCTCATTTTCTTTTCTCATTTATTGATAATAAATCTATACCCATTGATCACAATTGATTTTTAATTCATGAATCACATAATTATCCCAAAAAGAGAAGCCTACTATTTCCACATAGATAGAGCTAGTAAGAAAACTCAATTCTGAAAATATAAATGAATATTAAAATTAATTAAATATTGATTTTATTAATTTAATATAGTAATATTATACCTTCAATTTCAACCAAGTAGAATATTCTTTACTATAAAATGTATCTCTCCTTCTCAATAGTAAAGAATGATGTTTTCTATTTATCATATGTTTATATTTGTTTCTAAAAAATTGAAATAGATTAACAAATTTGTAAAATTAAATGAGATAAAATAAGATATATATGTTTAATTTACTCACATTATGTAGTCAATGAACAAATCGTAGTTAAACAAAACTCTATGATGTTCAATATCTGGCTCTACAGGGCTTAAATATGTTAATGTATATAATCTGGGAATTCCTTTTATATAGGGATGTAATGGAAAAATGTTCAATTTTCTCATACTATTATTAATCATTTATCATTAGACTGTTCCATATCATAGTTAGATCAGACCAATACATTGAATAGAAATCTATAAATTTTTAGGTCATGTATCCTTTGATGATAGAACCTTCAGGTAGATTTATATTCTTGATATAAGAACTCTATGTGAGAATGTATATTTTAGTTGGATGAATCCAAAAATAAGAAATAGGTCCTCAAAGAAGTATTTTTTTGGAATAATGATAGTTATATGCATCATTAATGTGAAAAATTATAGATGAAATATTTTCCCTAACATGCACAAAATTAATGGTGCATCTGCCAACATTTTTTTGTAACAAAGACTTCAAAGAATTCTTAGCAAAAATATCTATAAATAAATGTAAAAACTTAATAACTGAAATACTTACATTTTTGGACATAATAAAATATATTTCTATTGAAATCAAGTGATATAGAAGGATGTTAAAATCACGTGTCTTCAAATATTTAATCTTCAACTCTTTTCTATTGATCCATTTTGATACATTGCTTGAATAGACATCAGGAACCTTAATATTATCTAGTAATTCTAGAAATTGATTTTTTTCTACAGCTGTCATCACATATAAAGAACATGGAACTTTTCATTTATTTTCACTAATACAAACATGATGATATTATGATCTAATACACCAATCCACCAAGTCATGATGAGATCATAAATCATCCTTTTCCATTCCATTATCATTTAGAGAAAATTAAAAGAAAAAATTTACTCGTATTATTTTCAATGTGCATTTCATTTAAGAAATGGTGTGACAAATTGGTTGAGCAATAAGGAAACTCAAAGAAGATACTCCTCCTATTCCAATTATAATAGGCTTTAGAGGAAACATTCTTCTCTTTTTAGATTTCCTCTTACCCTTCCTAAAAGAAAAACTAAAATCTGGTAAATTATTAAGCACAACATTTTTAGTCATATGCTATAATATATTGTTAGTCTCCATAGTATTTTAAAATATTTGACAATTATTCCTATGTTTATGGTCCATTTGAAAGAATCATAAATGTCTCCTAAATTTGAAACTATTGTGATATTTTAGTCTTCTAGATCATGTATTCTTCCAAAATACAGGACATGATAGTTTTAGCTTCATTATCCATTGAGATATCATTTAATAAGTAGAAAAATCATTGATCATCCACATAAGTTCACCCCACATATAGAATATGTCTTTAAAATATGAATCTTATGAGTGTACACCCACATTAAAAAGACGTTTCAACCCATAAATTAAAGATTTAATGTATAAATCTATATCATTTTTTGGATCAAAAGGTCTATATATTAGTATAATCATGAATGTAAAAGTTGTTTTCCCACACATCTGTGGAGGATGGTTATTAATGTGAATGAAAACTGTCTATGTTTTGTGTCAAGTAAACATATTCCCAAATGAATTATGACTGTCACATGAAATACCAAGCCTCACATTATGAACTTATGTTGTGAAATAATGCTATTGAACATAAAATCCATTCCATGAAAATCCGTCTACTGGGTTTCCAACTCATCATTATTATTCATTCACTTAGTATCATTCCATATAATTTTTTTTCATATTTCATCTGACATGAAAAGATCTTAGTGTATTTGGAACAATTTAATGTTCCGCATTACATTATGTTTCAGACGATAAGGTTTTACATTATAATTTGTCTTCCTTATGGATGTGCCTCATTTTATACCATCATTTTGTTTAGTAGTTTCCACCTTGAATAATTTTCAATATTTCAAGCTGGTATGGATTTTGTTTTTTAAAAATCCATGTTCCCAAATTAAATTCCATTACATAAAGTGGTTTTATAGAATATATACATCATATAAAATTATGTGTTCAAAATGAAAATAAATTAATTGATTGAAGTATTACAAATCACATACATTTTTTCCCATGAAACAATCAGATTAAAAATTCAAACTCCTTTATTTTACCACATTGCCAATATACATAAGTTATGGCAGCATCAATCAATTTTTTCGACCTGAAAACAACTACATTTTCATTTGGCACAACATGTTTTCCCATATTGATTTCTTCTTGGGCCAGCATCACTTCCTTATATTAATGACAATAAATGAAAAAAGGCTATATAAAAAATTATGTAATCTAGTCATCTCATTCTGATAATGAGAATTTTGGGATTTTATTTTCATCCCATTATAAGACCACACATAGTAGTTTGATAGAAAACAATATCTGGTTATATGGTAGATAATTTCTTCATGGATCAAACAATGTCTTCAAACATATTGATAACATGGAAACTATATGTGGCCACTATATAAAGCATTACAAAATGAAAAATCTAAAAAGCACTCCAACTAGTTTTGAAAATATCTTGATATCCAATAGGATTCATATCTCTACCTTATATCCATTATATAAAAAACTTATATGTCATTTCATAAAATAAGTTAAATAATATTGATGTTTAATTAAAAGAATATTTATGGAAATGGTAACTCCTTAATTTATATGAAATTATAACAAATACACTAGTTTTTATGAAAATCATAATATAAAAGAGAAAAAAATAATATATGTATAAAAAATACTATAAATTGATTAGTCTTAAAGGACCTTTAGATATATGCCTTACTAACAACCCTTTAATTTGGTGTCGTTCATGTTTATTTGATTATATTTATTTTTATTTTGTTTAAATAAATTTAATTATGTAAATTTAAATTCTGGTTTAGCCAGGTTCAGTATGTTTTTATTTAATTTTTCTATTTTCTTTTGGTTTGGTTTTTTGAATATTTAGTTAAAATGTATATTATTTTTTTTCTAATTCATATGTTTAAATTTAAAATATCTTGATTCAAGTGGATAGTTTGTTTCAAATTGGTTTTATTTACATTGGTTCAAATCAATTCTATTTGGTTTGGTTTGGTGTTGTTTGATATTTATCGATTTTACTTGCTACAATAAGATTCTATTAATTTTGGTCAGTTTTTATTGTCTATGATTAGTGAAATTTGGTAGATATTTATACTATAAGTATACTTTATTGTTGTTGTCTCACTTTTATTTATTATAATATATGAATCAAGGTTTAGAGGAGAGAACCTGAGAGAACCCGTGATTCACATCTATCACATCTACCATTAGGTTAGGTTATCATTCAAAATCATATTCAACTATATATACTAATAATATGATAACAAAAATCTATAATATTTATTTAATCAACCATGTTCACATTCGTAATGTTGAGATAATAATGTTATTCAACAACATATTTAAATTATCTCATGTTAAGTCATATATCATGTCACCATTATATAATTACCAAGGTGATACCCTTATCCAATATCTTCTAAAAACATGTTTCCAAATGTATGTTGGAAATTATTGTAAAGATATATCATGTCATGTTGAAACATTTATTATCACCCCATATTGGTTTTCATGTAAGCATATAATTTTGGAGACGGAGGATGCATTTCAGTATAGATCTTGTTGTCACACTACATAAAGATATGAATAAGAATAATAAAAATCATATAATAATAACTACATTCAATATAATATTACATATAGATTGTCCACATCATAATAGTATATGACACACTATAACCTATTTAATGTAAGAGTAATCTAGAGTGGTAGATGATTTGATACACCATTAAGGAAGAGACAATTCTGTAATGAGTATGTCATAAGAGTATAAAAATGATATGTATGCATGATATTCAATGTATAAATTCATATTTAATAGTAAAAATAATGTATATGATTTTAATTGACTAATAATTACACCAAAATGATGTATATTTCTATACGAAGAGGATTTTTCTTCTATAATGAAGATCCCATGATTATTGTTTTGTGGTTTTTTAATGTAATGGTGGATTGAATCACTCCACATTAATAATTACACACAAAAATTATGTTATACCTTGATTAGTTTAAAAAATTTACACATTGTAAATTATAGTAATGAGAAAATGATAAAAGTAGGCATGATAATGGTAATGACATGGCAAGATTAAGTCATTAAATAAATTATATTTTTATGATAGTTTGAAATAAAACATCTAAAAATAGGTTTGTATTACATAATCAAATATATGTAAATAAATTTTTTAAAATAATTTTAAAATATTTCTATTCTTTTTTAACTAAATTAATATATCATAATGGAAACACATTGATATTCAGATACCTCTATTAATAAAGTACACATTTATGAAGAAATTTTTTACTAGTCGTTTAAACTATGAATTTAAATATATATTAGAAATAAATTTCTTAAATATATTTAATTAGAAATATAAAGAAAAAACCATAGTATATGGAGACAAAAATTAAAGTGGCTAATAGTATCAAAATAAAATATGTGAAGAACTATAATATAAAACTTGATACCTAAGAAATCACACTGTTGTCAAAAACTATAGGGGAACCTAGATATTTGAACTCTGAAATTACTAAACAAAAAAAACTACTACTATAGACCAATGAAATATATAGCTCACTAGATGGTGTAATGTGTACATAATTAAAAAACTATTCATGGAATCAACATAGGTAGTGTGTTTGGGACCAATATTATATTGGTTATCCTACATAAGTACTAAAGCATCCTCAGATATTTGAATACTAATAATAACAATTGAAAAAACAATAAAAAAATCACAATACAATTAGGACATTATCACAACCATATAAAATAATTTTGTTACCTAGGAAACATCATATTCATAAACCAAATATATTAAAAAATAGAAACTGAAACAATACCCATGAACGATTCATTAATAATCAATCAAAGGGTCAAAGAAAACTAGATGAAAATAGAAGGGGAGTACTAAATGATTGATCTATAACACATTTATTTGATATTTAATAAAAAATATATTGAAATACATTCTTGAGGTTGGGTAACCATAGATGGAGAAGAAGTTTGAAGTACTCTTAGGGATCAGTGCCCAGAAAAATCAGAGGGGAGGGGTTCAAGAAAAATTATATTGGGAATCAGATCCTGATGTAGATCTAGATGAGAGTGCTTCTAGAGATTTGTGTGTGAGGGTTACATGGATGACAGTGCTATTAAGAATCATGATGAGAGTAGGAGTCACTCCGGATGGGATCAAGATGGGAGGAGGGAGCTACATTCTAGGGTTGGGGATTAGAGGAGTCTAACATGGCTACTGGTTGATGGGATTAGAGAATGGGAAATGCTATGGGAGGTGGGGAGCCACATACTGGGTATGCAAATGGGAGGAGGGGGGAAGGGTTTATGGGAGTCTAGATTTATGAAGGGGAATCATGAGGGGAGTGATCGATTTATGGGAAATAGGGTCATAGCTGTTCCAGCGATTTTAGAAGACCATTGAAATATGTTATTCTATCCCAATAGGTTTTAAGGAATCACTGGGATTGTCTATCGTTAAATAGCATATCCCATTGGTTTTACCAATCTATTTGGATTTTTACATTGGGAAAACTCTTCTTTCCAGTAGTATCAACATCTTCTTGGGAGAAGATTAGTTTACCAAAAATTTAGTTTTCTACCTAAGAATTTTTATTCCTTCATTACCTACTTCAATGATATTTTTTTCTCTTATGATTTTGATATATTCTTATATGATCATTCACCATTTCTTTATCCACCTATATTGAGTACAAGATATATATTTTATTGAATTATTTCTTTTTTTGAGTTGGATAGATATTTCTTGATCTGTGGATGTTGTTTCTTTAAAACTAGCTTCCTCCTCCATGAATATACTACCATTGTGAACCAAATATTTAAGGATTGTACTAATAGTTGTTTTAATAGATTCCAAATATATTTCACATACCCAAAAGACAGCAAAAATCATAGTCTATTGAATTTATATTTTTGTTCCCAGTATTTGTTACCAATATATTTTTGGGATTTTTCTACCACTAGTTTGTTTTTATTAGGGAACTTGTTACCACACACATTATTATATTCATCATAAGAATTATTGAAGTCTTATCATCAATTTTTATCACTAATATATGTTATGAATTTTTATTCAAAATAAAACTATCTTTATAAATAGATTTATTGAGAAAATCAAAAAGTAAAATTCATGGTGACTTCTTATTTGTGGTTTCTTGGAAATGATTAGTCAATGATGTACTAAAATTATTTCCATTTTATAGAGTACTTTTGTCATCATAATCACTGGTAGAAAAACTTATTCTATCAACCTCTTGAAAAGACACAACTAAATTTGAATGACCAAAAATTAAAATATTTGATTAGATCATAATATCATAAACAATAACATATTGTGTAATAAATTAAATGGGTTATAAGGGTAGAAACTATTGAAGTACATGGGAATCCCCTAGGATAATATCAACTAAATCAATTAAAAGACAACCAAGACTCGAGTATACCACAATCTCTCCATCCTAGTTATTATCATCATTAAATTTATCATTTTAATATCAAGATCATTGAATCTCATGTTGAGAATGTATTTCTCATTTTCAGCATCCTTAAATATTTTAAACATTCATTTTTATATCTTTTAACTTCTTAATCATGAATTAGGATATTTTCCCATAAAAAAGATTTGATATCCATGATATAATTATATTTCACATAAAATTTCATGTTATTGACAAAAAATATATTTAATCTTATTACAATGAATGGATATTCTTTCAAACTAATTGATAAAGCAATTCTTTTATCCTATTTTATTTACCAATTGTCCCTCTAATATGGATAAATATTATTCAAGACTATTTATTTTATAATTCTATGGCCCCAATACATATGGAGAGAATTATAAAAGATAATATATTTTTTCAAACCCTTCCCTATGCTATCTAACTTTTCATAATGATGTACAATGTCATACTATATGATATTAAAATTCCCAAAAATAATGTAGACTAGTTATTTGAGATATCCATGAAATATTTTAATTAATGAATCAATTGAAAATTTGACCAAAATGTCATCACTCCCCCTAGTTCCGGGATCTTATTTAACCTAATTGGATAAAAAAATATCATATACCTATAAAAAATGAATTTATAGAACCAAATGAGGTAGAGTGTCTAGCTAATAACCAGGTAGTTTTAATGACTACATTTTCATCTCTTTCTAATCCAGATCCATATTCCTGACAATACCAGTACAGTGAACCAAAAACATTTTCTTCTATAGATAATAGGGAAATAGTAATCAATATCCTTTTCTATAGCATTTTAATATTCTATAAATTCTTTATAGAAGTTAGATTCTGATTAGAAAAATATATTTTTTTCTAAATCATCACTTCATTATAATTCATGAAAGGAAACATAAAATCTTCAAAATAGAACCACATCAAGGTAGTGAATCCAATAAAGGTGAACCTACCTATGATATAAATTTTTTGGATTACATTGGGATATAATCAACTCTGAGGGGGGGGGGGATAAATAGAGTGTGTGCCATTTTCAATCAATTTATCCTTTTATCCCTCATATCACTTTGATCGGTTAAGATATTTATTATTTCATTACATAACATCACTTCATTTTCTATCACATACACAATGGATACAAGATCTTTAAGGATCACCATTAAATACTAAAAAAGAGTTATTCATGAAGTCTAGAAATAATCTTCAACCATATAACCGACTAGAAAAAATCAGTGAGTTATAAATAATCATGTTATATCCTTGAATCATGTGTTTCAATATTGTCTCTTCAATTGCGCATCAATACATCTTTTCACATAGCATATAAAATTCATGACCAAATTGCATAATTGATTTTTCTTATTATTTAGCTTCCCATGTGAATATATATTTAATAGAATCTCTTCTCATCCTCCCACTTCCTATTTTATTCTTCTTTAGTGCACACAAAACTACACTAGATCTCTTCTTGATTATTTGAATATTTTGGATGTATATGAATTTCCAATGTAATTTATATCTATTATTATTCAATAGTAGAAAATATTTTCTTCAATATTTGTGCCTCATATTAATCTATTAACAACATCAATAACCTAAAATATATTAATGTAACAATTATAATAAAAACTGTAGATTAAATTATCTTATTTTGTCTCTTTTCTTCATTCCAATATTTATAAAATCAAATAAATATATTATTTGACAAACACATTATAATGGTAATTTAAATCCTCTATGATCATGGATCAATTTAAGTAAGAAGAAACATAATTCCCAACTTTATCATCCTATCATAATAAGTGTCTCATTAATTTCATCATAATCATATATAGTAATGGTTGAAATCCTTCTTCCATTGAACATATATACCTCTAATTACTTATCTTTCATGAATGATCTATTTAATCACAACTAAAATATTCAATTTCTCTCCTTGATAACACACATGAATTTAACTACAGACAAATATGCCTCTATACACCATGCCTTATATAATATTTGTGGATTCTTTTTCTTCAAAAAAACCTATATTCATTTTCAACATTTTCTTCTTCAATATTTGATCATTAATATGTATTTATAATGAAAAAATATTAATTAAAACATGAAATAATTTTTATTTAATCCATAATTCTTTAATCATTGATATCTACCTTCTTATATTTAAAACATTATATTTTTGTGAGATTAGTACATGGATTCTCATCCATATCTGGAATCTTGTAAGATAAAGCTTCATTATTTTACATTAATTCATCATTTCCATCATTTATACATGGTTGAAATAAAATAAATAGTGTATCTTATTTTTAATTATAAAAACATCTTCACTTGGTATCATTATAATTCATCCTTTTTTATGACATTCATTCAATTTTTAAAAATAGATATATAACTAAGACCTCATTACTCATACTCATCTTCACCTAAAATTTCAACATCCTCTATATATATTATTTCATAGACAATCAATAGATCATTCTAATTTTATGTGGGTGTTTTGGACAAGCATTATTTTTTTTTTCAAGAATGTAATTTTTTGTGTTTCTTGTTCTGAAAATTCCTCTAGTAAAAAGAGTTGGAATCACTAGTTGTGATAAATGATATCAAGATAAAGGTAGATGACATATGGATGTCACTTCCTTCCATTCTCATTAGATTCTCATCAAAGAATGTATCTATGAAATCGTGAATCAGCATTTTGAGATCACTCATCTATTATTGTTGTGTGATCACCTATAAATGATATTTCTATCTATTTTTTAAATTATTCACAAAAAAATGAATGAATGTACATGTATCAATGCATGAAGAGCTTCAAAAAAAATTTATTCTAGGGGGTTGATATACTCGACAGTACTGGTTTATGGATTAATTAATTCAAACATCTTTCATTGAAGATAAATTCCCTACAATCCTCATAGATTATCTCCACAATCCAATACAATATCTATGATCAATTTCGAAAAGTTCCATTCCCTCCATTCCTTATGGATGTTTTGTGCGAGACTCATTATCATTGAGGTTTCATGCGTTATTCATTTTAATGAAATATATATACTCACATATCATAGAAGATATGTGTTATGATAAATTTATTATTATTTAAACCATGGTTGACTGTAAATGGAAAATACTTACGCATGAAAGTTGATTTTATTCATAGAAGTATGGTTTTTTGGAGGGAAATCTGATGATGTTTCTAAGATTGAATATTCAGGACAAAATAGGTCAAACTGATATTGTCCGTTATTTTTTTAATTAATGGAAATAGTAACCAAGTTACAAAATATTACATCATATGATCCTACATGTTTTCCCTCCATAATCTTTCATCACCCTACATTTTCTTGCCAAATGTAAGATTCTGTAACACCCCATGCTTCCACGGTACACTTCTCTTTGAATAATACACTAGCTTGTGTTGTATGCCACTTTGAGTTCTAACACACACCACAACCAATCAAATTAGCCATTACGAATAATAATACCCAATTTTTGAAATTTTATAAATTTTATCATTCAAAATGGACTTCATTTTTGGATTCAGAATATCAAAATTATCTTAGGGTGATTTTTTGGTATTTTTCTGAAAACATTCAGTTTTTGATGAATAGTGAAAAAACACAAAGTTATAGTTTAAAACCGAATTTTTATTTAAATAAGTATTTATTTTATTTCAATTAAATTAACATAAAAATAGATACATAATACCTATATAGGTTCAATGTTATTCATTGAAGTTAGTTTAGAATAATTTTAGATATATAAAAATTTTATTAAACTTTTCACCGTCTTTTACCCACCTCCTAGGAGAATTTGGAAATTCACATAAAACATAATTTTACCACTTTTGGGAGTGTAATTTTGAAAAATCGAGAGACATGGTTAATATCAAAGAGTAAAATGGGGTTCATTAAGATAAAAATAATTTTTGGTGAATAGTAACTTTTTACTTTTATTATCACATTTAAAAGTAAATAGGGTAATTAAGGGTAAAAATGATATTATTATTACCCTAAAACATGTCCTAATTCTATTGTAAAAGTATAATTAGACTGAAAACAACCTTAGGAATAAAATATAAAGCCATTTGGTCCACTTTGATTAGATTAGGGGATTTATTATTATTAAATTCAAAGATGAGTTAAAAGAGTTAAAATCGATGTTTAATAATTAAAACATTTTTAATAAAATTTTATACATAATATAAATTTGATTATAAATATTCATTATAAATATAAAATTATTTCCTACATAATTTTTTTGTATTTATAATTTCTACACACTAAATAATTTAATTTATTTATGACAAATGATGATGCAGTATTTACCTTATTAGTAAAAAATTAAAATAATTGATATTATAAATCCCCAAATAAATATAATTTGAGACTTTTAATGAATTCCAAGAATTTAATAGCTTAATATTACATTTTATTATTGATTTAATTATGTTTTTTTAAAGTAATCATGCTGTTACAATTTTCAAAAAAATAAAATACCAAATACTGTCATGATTGACATAAAAGAGTTTTTAAAATAAACATTATATTATTAATTGATATAAAATTCCAAAAAATATACTGTTCTACCAAAGGACTTATATAATGATATTTGAATCATTAATGGACCACTTGGAGGTCTCTTGGATTTATATAGTAAATTTATTAACTATATAATATAAAAATACAAAGTGACATGGTAAATGTCAAACTAATTAACTAAGTGTTAAAACTAAAATATAAGGTTAATATAGTGAAACAATCCTGTCTAAAACCGATTGTTTGAGTTGTTTTGGACCCATCCCCACATTAAAATTTAAATAATATACTTTTTAACCATTATAAACTGAATATTAATTTATTATAAAATAATATTTCTAGCTTTTTTAAAGGTGGCTCTCACTCCTCTTATAAAAAGGCACTCCCACTTCTCTCTAATTTACACCTTAAAAGAGATTGAACTCAGCCAAACCCTATCCAAATATCCTCCAAACATCCCTAACTTCATCCTAGAAGACTTAGTTTGATCAGAAAGCCAATCTATGGAGCACTTTTGATCAAATCAAAAGGAAGAACCCGAAGAAGAGGTAATGATTTCACCACCCTCTTTTAGGTTCCTTGCTTCTTCAACTTCTTCTTTCCTTGTTATTTCCATTATAAAATAATAACTCCAGTATATTATATATAAGGTGATGTTATTATATATATGGAATGACCAAGTTCATTATTCTATCTATCCCTTGAATGACATGTCACCAAACAAGCGTACGTACGACCTACCGTCTCCATGTCATGGTGTAATTGTTATTCAATATATTATTATTTAGATGGGTATAATAATGTTGAATAATTCATGTAATTAATAAATATAACATGATAATGATTCTGTATATATGATATTCCATCCAATTATATATTATTTGAATATCTTAATAATTACATTGTCGCTCGTGCTTACGTACGGACTAACGTCTCCACGAACACAAAGAGATTCATTCCCCATCATATCTGTATATGAATAAGAAAACTACCTATCCATAACAATAATGACTTATGTAACAAAACATATAAAATAAATTGAGGAAGTTAACACCCGAAACTATAATAATACTAAGATATTATTAACAAATCAATGTTAGAAGATCATATATGATATCATATTAATGTATATGATTCTTATATAATTTAATAAAAATTATTTCACCATTATATAGGAGGTTAACCTACCCTCAATCCAGGAAAAGTACAAGGTGAGGGTTTATTTCACAATCTCTTCGTTACCCATGGTTGTTTATACGTAATTATCTACTGGGACCTCTTTATCATCCACATCCATGTTTTTTTAAAAATGTATTCTAAATCAGTCTTACTATTTCATAGTCTATGGGTTAAATTCATTTATACACATTTTAAATTTTTATATGTTGTCTATAAAGAAATATTTCTGTCATTTTCCTAATAGTGTCCTTTCTAACCTTTTTGACAAAATTAAGGTAAGAATGTTTTTTTAAACTTATACAGTGGGTGCAGCTATTTTCCGCCGTTATAAAATAATCAAAGCTTCCATTAAAAGCTCATAAGAAAATTTTCAATGTAAATGTTTTATTTGATAATTATGTGACTTTTAAATGATTTCAAAAAACGATATATTTCTCTCAAATAGTTTTGATTTCATCTATGTCAACATCCTTTGATGGATTTTAAGCTTATTGGATGTTGATTTATTATGATACAAAAATTCCATATTAGATTGAAGGTTTTGTGATATGTTTGACTATGGATGTATTATTTTTATACCACTCATGGTTTATAGAGAAAGTATTGACTTTTCGTATCCTAGTTTTAATACGAATTTTTATGTTATGTTTAAACATGTTCATATGAGGAATGCATTGGACTTAATAAGTTATGGGTGGAGCCTGCTATTGCTTCTTGATGGATCAGTTGGTCTCATGAGACAAACTAGTGTCTTGGCACATGGCCTTGACAAAATCTTATTTTTAGTCTTTGCACAGGGCCTTGACTATGTGGTTATGATAGTCTGGAATTATGCATTCCATTATTATGAAAGTGTTTATTGATATTGCATGTGATTATACGACAAGTAGGATATCCATGTGAATAATTAAATGGAATTATTTCATTTTATTTCATCCATATTGTGCTGGTGTTCTAGTTTAAAAGGATTTTGTATTAATTATTCATTGCCTTAAATGGTTATGCTTATTTATGAAAGTTTCTGCTATACTTTTATCCTTAATGGGCATCCAAGCTAAACCCTTTCCATGTTTTCTTTTTCCTAGGATGTAAAGTAGTATTTTATGAATGACCTGCAGGGATAGTATGAGGTAATATGAGTGTGGACTATTGAGACTATGTTGATGTAGTTCTCATTTTATGATGTAATATAAACTTTATGAATAAATATAGTGATTCAAAGGCAACTAAACTAATCGGTCTTTCAAGACGAGATCCTTTGTGATCATGATAATGTTATGTAATAATTCACCGACTCTGGGTAACTGGGGTCGGGGTGTTACAGTTGGTATTAGAGGAAGTTTAGTACAAACAATGGAAGCTAGATTTAGATAAACTCTGATTAGAGCACAAAGATCTAAGATGGAATTTAGGGATTAGTATGGAAGAACTTCCTAGAATTTTGGTATTGTAAGGATTTTGTGAATTTTTCGAGCAATACATCCATGTGTGGATATGAGAAGGTAGAGGCGGCCCTAGCACAGATGTACCTGGGGGTAAAACCTGAAAACACCACTTTAAGATAGACTCGAAAGGGAACGGGTGCACGACAATGGGCCTCGCTGCACTCTTTGTTACGACACTCCCGGGGGATATGCTTAGGATAATTCTCATTTTATTTACAAATAATTAAGAAGGGTTTATGAGTATATACTTACTTAAAGAAACCATTATTTTTTTATTATGGATTATATCCATAAATAGTTAAATTTATGTTAAGTGTTTTAGAAGTATGGAATTATGTAATTTGATTCATAAACCGATTTATAACATTGTTTAGAAATAGAACCTAGTGGAAGGAATGAAAATCGTATCAATGAACGCACTCCAATAATGGATTTCCCTCCATGTTAAGATAATTATAATGGAGCAAGTGATGCAACTAGTGCTGATCAACTAATCACCATACTGGTACAACTCACTCAGGTTATGAATAATAACCTTACCCGTATGGAGCACACTGATCCGTAGCATGGAGGATCAATGTTAGATCACTTCATGAGGAAACAGCCACCAAAATTTAATGAGAGTACGAATCCATTGGTAGCTGAGCAATGTATAAGTTACCTAGAGTATGTATTTCAGGCTTTGGGGAGTAGTGAAAGGGAAAAAGTTATCATGAAAATTTATGACCTCACTAGAGATGCTGATCAATGGTGGCCACTGATAAAAAACACAAATGAGTATGATGAAGTATCAAATATTTAATGGAGGGAGTTCATAGATATATTCTTAGAAAAATAATTTCCTTGTGACCTTTGTGCAGATATGGAAAGGCAATTTCTGAGTCTGAGCCAAAAGGAGGATGAGAATGTTGCAAAGTATGAGGCTAACTTTACAAGGTTAGCAAGGTATACTGGAGATTATATACATAACACAAGAAGTAGGATTGATTGTTTCTTTTATGGGTGAAATCCATTTAATTGTCGAGAATTTGTGTCATAATATTTCTCATCATACGAAGATATTGTCTCATGTGCAGTCATGATAGAAAATTAATTCTCTATGTATTACAACTTTAAAGAAAAGCAATAGAAGAAGAGATATTCTGATCACTCTGGAAATGTAAATAAAGGGAAGAATGGAAAAACTGACTATCTATCATGTAGTAAATGTGGTAAGAAACACCCTGGTAATTTCTTGAATGGAATTGGAGTCTGTTACAACTATGGTGAAAAAGTCCACCAAGATTGTGATTGCAAGGGGAAGAAAGAAGCTACCGATGTTCAATGATATAACTGTAGGTAGATGAGACATTATGAAAATGAATTTCTTAAGCCTCATGGGAACTTACCTCAGAAAAGGACAATGGATTAGGGCCAAGCTTATGATATCATTACTACTGAGGTAGAAGCTTCGAAAGATGCGGTGCAGGTAATTTAATGGTTTCCTCATGTTTAAAAAATTCATTATTTGATTCTGGATCATTAAATTGATTCATATATGACATGTTTTCTTTGAAAATTAGATATTTCCAATTTTATTTAACAAGGGAGTTGTCAGTTAAAAATCCTAAGGGAAGTATCATTGCTACCAAGTTCTGTGGATCTGTTCCCATTAGGTCATATCAATGTTCTTTATCGGCCAATCTCATCGTTATAACTATGATTGAGTATGATACAAACCTCAGTATGGATTGGATTTCAGACCATGATGTGAAGAATTATTGTAAGAATAAGGAGGTGACAATTTTTGATGATTAAGATAAAGAACACATAATCCTTAGAGCAGAACCATCACCACCTAATTGTTACATAGATCCACCCCCAGTAGCTCAACTAAATTCAATTATTGGAAGTGTAGAGAATGAAATAACTATGGGCAAGGAATATAATGTTCAAATAGGGGATGTACCAATTGTGAATGAATATGTGGATCTATTTCCGGATGATTTACCTGGACATCCTCCAGACCGGGAAATTGAGTTTTCCATTGATTTAATTCTCAGATTAAGGCCCATATCGAAGACCCCTTATAGAATTTCCACTGTGGAATTAGTTGAACTAAAGAAACAACTAGAGGAATTGAGTAATAAGGGATTTATTCAACCTAGTGATTCTCCTTGGTGAGCCCATGTCATTTTTTTAAGAAGAAAGATGGATCCCTGGGGTTATGTATTGACTACGGGGAAATGAGTGCTATAACAATAAAGAACAAGTACCCCCTACCTCGCATTGATGATTTATTTGACCAACTACATGGAGCTCAATACATTTCAAAGATTGAACTTAGATCTTGATACCATCATTTGTGTGTGAAGAAGGAAGAAATTCCGAAGACAACATATTGAACTAGGTATAGGCATTACAAGTCTACAGTAATGCCTTTTGGGCTGACTAATGTACCCTCTATATTCATGGGTCTAATGAATAGAGTTTTCATGGAATATCTGAATGATTTTGTGGTTGTATTTATTGATGATATCTTGGTATATTTAAAAATCTATTAAGTTCAAGAAAATCACTTGCGCATTATCCTGAAGACTCATAGAATACATGAATTGTATGAGAAGTTTAGCATGTGTGAATTCTAGATTTAGGAGATCTCTTTTCTTGGCTATATTGTCTCAAAGGATGGAAACTCTGTTGATCCTTATAAGACCAAGGAAATAAAAGAATTTATAACCTCAACGAGTATAACTGAGGTACGAAGTTTTATTGATTTAACAGGTTATAATCAATAATTTTTTCAGAATTGTTCCTGATTGGCTAACCCATTAACGAAGAAAACACGTAAAGGGGTTAAATTTGTTTGGACAAAAGAGTGTGAAGAATTTTTTGAAGAAATGAAGAGAAGATTATTCAATTCTCTTATATTGACTCTACCATCGAGGAATGATGGATTCACTATTTATAGTGATGCATCAAAGAAAGGACTTGGTGGTTTCTTTATGTATAATGATAGAGTTATTGACTATGCATCACGATAGCTGAAAATTCATGAGCAAAACTATCCTACTCATGATCATGAGTTAGCAGCTATAATATTTTCCATGAATATTTGGAGACACTACCTCTATGGTGAAAAATTTGAGATATATACCGATCACAAGAGTTTGAAGTACATTTAATCACATAAAGAACTCAAAATGAGGCAAAGGCGATGGCTTGAACTACTCAAATATTATGATTGTATGATACACTACAACCTAGGGAAGGCAAATAAGGTGGCAGATACTTTGAGTAGAAAATATCACTGATTTTTGAACAAGATGAGAGTTTAAAAGGATCTTATATACATGGATCTAGTAAAGATGGATATGGGAATCACCATGGAAGGTAAAACATCAATTCCTTTTCAAATGGTTGCCAAACCATCTTTACTAGAAAGGATAAATATTTCTCAAACTGATGATGAAGATTTTCAAAAGAAAATTAAAACTATGAATGATGGGAGATCGAGAGACATTGTGTATGAAGAAGGAATTTTGAAATTTGGGAAGAGACTTTGTGTTCCCGATATACCTGATCTAAAAAGAGAATTATTAGACGATGCTCATAGTTGAAATTTCTGTATACACCTTGGGAGCCCCAAAATGTATAGATATTTGAAGGAACATTTTTGGTGGGACAACAAGAAGAGAGAGATTAATGATTTTGTGTCAAGATACATGGTTTGTCAACAAGTGAAAGCTGGAAGGAAACAACCTGGAGGAGTATTTCAACCTCTTCAGATACCTAAGTGGAAATGGGATAATATCACAATGGAATTTGTCATGGGACTACCAAAGACTCCTAGAAAGAAAGATGAAATTTGGATCATTGTTGATCATCTTACTAAGTCATCACATTATAATGCTATAATGGAAGAATTACCTCTTGAAATTCTAGAAATGCTATATATTAATGAATTTGTGATACTCCATGCTGTACCCCTATCAATTGTTTCTGATCTTGATCCCCATTTTACATCAAGATTCTGGAAAAGTATTCAGAAATCCCTGGATACTGAACTTCGTTTGAGCACTGCCTACCATCCTAAAACAAATGGAAAATCAGAACGGACTATTCAAACCTTAGTAGACATGTTGAGATCATGATCGCATAACTTTCAGGGTATGTGGGATCAATATTTACCTCCGGTGGAATTTTCCTATAACAATAGCTTCCATTCGAGCATTCACATGACACCATATGAAGCGTTATATGAAAAGTGATGTCGCACACCAACCTGTTGGGATGATGCTGGTGAAAGAAAACTCGTAGGCCTAGAACTTGTGGAGGAAATTATGGAAAATGAGAAAGTAATCCAAAACCACATCCAAGCATCTCAAAGTAGGCAGAAGAGCTATGCCATTAACTGAAGTAATGATTTGGAATTTTAGGTAGAAGATCATGATTTCATGAAGGTATCTCCATGGAATGGAGTAATACATTTCGGTAAGAATGGTAAATTGAGTCCCAATTACATTGGACCTTTCGAAATTATAGAACGAATTGGGGTTGTAGCTTAGCATTTGAAAATGCCCCCAAGTCTTTCCAAAGTTGACGATGTGTTCCATGTATCACTGTTAGGGAAATTACATGCCTGACCCAACGCATGTAATCACCTATGTGTAATTAGAACTGGAACCCGATATGTCCTATTGCAAAGAGCCCGTAAGGATTCTTGATAAGAGAGGACATGTACTAAGAATCGAGATGACTTGACTGGTAAAAGATTTATGGAGAAACCATAAGATAGAAGAGGCAATGTGGGAGCCCAAGGAACTTATGATGAAGAACCACCAGAGTCTTTACATGTGGTAGTATTCTAAAAATTTCTACGATGAAATTATTTGAAGGAGGGGAGAATGTAACACCCCAAACATCGACAGTAAGCTTCTCTTTGAAGAATACAGTAGCATGTGTTGTACAAAACATTGAGTTCTAACACACACCACAACCAATAAAATTAGCCATTATTAATTGTAATATAAACAATTAGAAATTTTATAAATTTTATCTTTAAAAATGGACTTCATTTTTTGATTCGGAAGATCGAAATTAGCTTAGGGTGAATTTTTGGTATTTTTCTAAAAACATTCAATTCTGGATTAATTATGAAAACACTAGGTTATAGTTTAAAACCAAATTTTTATTTAAATAATTATTTATTTTATTTAAATATAATTAAGTTCAATGTATATATATAATACCTATATAAGTTCAATTTAATTCATTGGAGTTAGTTTAGAATTATTTTAGATATATAAAAATTTTATGGAACTTTTCACCGTCTTTTACCTACCTCCATGGAGAATTTGGAAATTCACATAAAATGTAATTTTACTGCTTCTGTGAGTGTAATTTTGAAAATCCAAGTGACACGGTTAATATCAAGAAGTAAAATGTGGTTCATTAAGATAAAAACAATTTTTTGTGAATAGTAACTTTTTTCTGTTATTTACCATGGTTAAAAGTAAATAAGGTAATTAAGGGTAAAATTGATATTATTATTACCCTAACACATGTCCTAATTCTATTTTCTAAGTATAATTCGACCAAAAACAAATTTAGCAATAAAATATGAACCTCTTTGCTCCACTTGGATAAGATTAGGACATTTATTATTATTAAAATTCAAAGAAGAGTTAAAAGAGTCAAAATAAATGTTTAATAACTAAAACATTTTTAATATAGGGTTATACATAAAATAAATTTTATTATAAATATTCATTAAAAATATATAAATATTTCCTACATAATGGTATTTTATTTATAATTTTTATACATTAAATAACATAATTTATTTCTGACACGACGATGATGCAATAATTAAATTATTAGTGAAATATTTAAATAATTGATATTATAAATACCCAAATAAATATAATTTGAGAATTTTAATGAATTAGACATTTTTATAGCTTAATATGACATGTTATTATTGATTTTATTATGATTTATCTAAGTAATCATGCTGTTATGATTTTCAAAAAAATCAAATACCAAATATTGTCAAAATTGACATAAAAGAGTTTTTAAAAAAAATAATATATTATTAATTGATATTAAATTCCTAAAAATATAAGGTTATGCCAAATAACATATATCATGATAGGTGTATCATTAATGGACCACTGGGTCGCTTGGATATATATAGTATGTTTATTTACTTTATAATATAAAAATACAAAGTGACATGGTAAATGTCAAACTAATTAACTAAGAGTGAAAACTAAAAGATAAATTTAATATAGTGACACAAACCTATTTAAAACCTATTGGTTATTTGGTTTTCAACCCATTCCCACCTACACAATTAAATAATATACTTTGGAGCCACTATAGAACTGATATGAATTTATTATAAAATAATATTTCTAGCTTTTCCAAAGGTTCCCCGCACACCTCTTACAAAAGGACCCTCCCCCTTCTAACTAATTTACACCTTAAAAGCCTTTTGGATCGGCAAAACCCTGACCAAATAAACTACCAACTTCTCGAACTTCAACTGGAGGCATTATTTTGATCATAAAGCCATCCTAAGGATCCCTTTTGATCAAATCAAAAGGAAGAACCTGAAGAAGAGGTAATGATTTCACCACCCTCTTTCATGTTCCTTTCTTCTTTAACTTCTTCTTTCGTTGTTCTTTCAATTCTAAAATAATAACTATATTATATTATATATACTTTGATGTTATTTTATATATGGAACAAGAAAAATTCAATATTCTTATATATCTGTTGAATGACATGTCACCATACATGTGTACGAACGGCCTACCGTCTCCACGTCGTGGTGTAATTGTTATTCAATATATTATTATTTAGATTGGTTTAATAATGATGTATACTTTAAGTAAATAATAAATATAACATTATAATTATTATTTATATATAATATTCCATCCAATTATATGTTAATTTAATATCAAAATAATGATATTGTCGCTTGTGAGTATGTATGGACTACCGTCTCCACGAATGCGTTGAGATTCATTCCCCATCATATCCATTCAAGTCTAATTCACATTTGATGATTAAAAATAATGTTTATGGACTTGATATCATTTTGTATATGAATAATATACAATGTATCCATAACAAACATGACTTATGTTACTAAACATATAAAATTTATCGAGTACGTTAACACCCGAAACGACAATAATACTAAGATATTATAAACAAAGCAATGTTACAATATAAAATATGATATCATATTAATGTATATGATTATTTTATAATTTAATAAAAATTATTTCAACATTATACAGGAGTTTAACCTACCCTCAACCAAGGAAAAGTATAAGGTAAGGGTTTATTTCACAATCTCTTCATTATCTGAGGTTGTTTATATGTAATTATCTACCGGGACCTCCTTATCATCCACATCCATGATTCTTAAAAATTTATTCCAAACCATTCTAACTATTTTACAGAATATGGCTTAAAGTCATTTATACCCTTTTGAATTTTTATAAAAAGTTTATAAAGGAATCTTTTTGTCATTTTCCAAACAAGGTCCTTTTTAACCTTTTTTACAAAATTAAGGTATGAATGTTTTTTTTAACATATATGGAAGGTGAATCTATTTTCTTCTGTTATAAAATATTAGAAGATTACATTACATGATTATAAGAATATTTTAAAATTAGATGTTTTCTTTTATAATTATGTGACTTTTAAATGATATAAAAATGATATATTTCTCTCAAATAGTTTTTATTTCAACTATGTCAACATCCTTTGATGAATATTATTCTTATATGATGTTGATTTATTATGATACAAAAATTCCATATTATATTGATGGTTTTGTGATATGTTTTACTATGGATGTATTATTTTTATACCATTCATGGTTTATGGAGAAAGTATTGGAATTTCGTATGTTAGTTTTAATACGAATGATTATGTTATGTTTAAACCTTTTAATATGAGAAATGCATTGGAATTAATAAGTGATGGGTGGATCCCACTATAGCTCCAAGATGCATCGATAGGTATCATGTGAAAAACTAGTGTCTTGGAACAAGGCCTTGACAAAATCTTATTTGTATTCTTGGCACAAGGCCTTGACTATGTGGTTTTGATAATCTGGCATAACGCATTCCATCATTATGAAAGTGGTTATTTATATTTCATGTGATTATTCGACTATTAGAATATCCATGTGAATAAGTAAATGGAATTATTTCATTTTATTTCTAAAATATTATGATGAATTTCAAGTTTAAAAGGATTTTGTTTTAGTTATACATTTACATAAATGGTTATGCTAATTTATGAAAATTTCTGCTATATTGTCATCTTTACTGGGCATCTGAGCTCGCCCCTTTCTATGTTTTATTTTTCCCAGGATGTGAAGAAGTATTTTATGAAAGACCTGGAGGGATAGAATGAGGGGATATGAGTGTGGACTGTGGAGACTATCTTGTTATAGTTTTAATTTTTATGATGTAATGTAAACTTTATGAATGCATCTAGTGATCCCAAGGCTACTAAACTAATCTGTCTTTCGAGACATGATCTGTTGTGATCATGCAAATTTTATGTAATAATGCCCTAACTTTGGGTAACATAGGTCAGAGCATTACAGAATCCGTATCATCTTCTGGATTCATCTTCCTCCACTACCAAGTATCCCTACATGAAGGTGCCTTCAATGTCTCTATGCACTCCCATTATAGACTAAAAATTTAAGAATATTCAATTATATAGGAAATTTTCTATAATTATACACTCTAGCTAATTTGACTGGCCATCCTAAGTGGGCTCTTATATGGTTCATCTCACCTCCCACATGTGTTGATGAATCAGTTACATGGTTCGATATAGGATTATATATTTTTTACTAACAATTTATAAAATCTATAATCAAATTATTCATATATTCAAATATAACCACCTCATGAAATTTTTGTCATGGTATCCTTCATCATTTATTCTTCATTCATAAATTTTAATATTCAGGCATGGAAATATCAAATCCTCAAACATCAAATTTAGTAAAATGTAAATAAATAAATAAATAAATTTAGAGGATGGAAATCCTCCATTATTCAAACAAATTCCATTTATTTTTTACATAAACATTAATATATTGAAATCAATGAATAATCTTATTCCATTAAAAACCAATACGAAAAATAATTTACTCATAATGTGGGGACAATAACTTCATATTTAGACATGATTATATCAATTATGGATAATTATATCATGTTTTTAAGAACAACGATCAAACTATTAATCATTTAGACTTTCAAATAGAATCATAAAATATCAAGAGATAATAAATAAGTGAAAATTATTCATTGAAATTATGAAATTTACTTACTTAAATATTTTGTGGTAATCCCAAGATTATATTCCTGTTGGATGTTAATATATTTGGAATTAATACTATTCATTATAGAAAATACAAAATGTTAATGAAGGGAACATGATGGTATATTAAAAAAATAGACATGTTGTTATGATCCTATTATATATTTCATTCTTTGTTTCCATAAAACTTTATCTAATTAATCTATTAACTATATTGAATCATGTATGATGAACTCCTATTTGATGAACTGAATGAGATCAACTCCTTATAAGGAGTTGAGACTTGTGTATTCTTCAACCAAAAACATATGAGGGAATACACTTTATAGGAGTCTTTAAATTTTTCTTCCACATTTCACTATTTTAGAACTCGTATTCTCCAAATAAAGATAATTCTGAACTATAATTACTTTGTGGTGAAAAATCCTACTTTTCAACCATGAAAATTAATATAATCCTTTAATCTTTCGCCTTATTCTAATATTTTTTTGATTTGAATGGCGTAACAACCACACATCAATCTACTTATTATTTTCCTATAAAAAATTATACATTATATATGTTCAAGCTCCTCCCTTATTCTTCTCTCAATTTAGGATATTTAATTCTACTTCCCTCACTATTATACTGAATATGATATTCATATATATTCCCTTATAATACATAGCAAAAAATCCTCCCCCTCATCATCATCCATGGTTTCATTCATCCACTTTTATAAATATTTTTCTTCCCTTTTTTCACTAATAACTATGATGGGAATTCATTGTGTAATGTCTTAAAGTGTGGCCTTGTCAACTCCTCAAACATCACACCATTTTATCTCATTTAAATTAGTTATCCATATATGAAAATTTATAGATGATAGTGTGACTCAATCTGTAGAGGTATGTTATCTCTTAATAATGGTAACATGATTAAATCCTTCTCAATTTGAAAATTATATCCATAACTTGATACATTTATTTCCTCAACATAGTTCATCTCATTATGAAATTCACTACACTGTACTCACTTTAATATTTAAAATTCTTCCTAGGAAACTAGATACTCAGGATGACTTAGATCACAATTCTTGAGTTCTCTAACAACTATCATTATCACTCACTTGAAAATTTTTCCATAATAATGTAATTTATCATTATGGACCTCACATTTTCATAGAAGGATTTTTAAAATATACCATTTCACCCACAATGGAATGACCATCTTCATTATAAGTTCTAGCCTTAAATATTTCATAATCTAGTAAATTCTTTTAGAATTCAAAGTCTTACATTCCTAAAGTTATTATTGATATATATTTTTAAAAAATTAGTAAATAATTCATATATATCAATACACAATCATACAAAATTTTTACTACTAATGTAGTGTCCAGTTCATCCATTATACACAAATTTTAAATAAAATATGAAATATTTTCCTGACAGAACAACAAAACAATCAGCATGGCTTCTTATTTTCTCTTAACCATCACTAAACACTATGAAAAACATTTTAAAAAATGATATTGGTAGGAAATTATTAGTAAGGGACAAAAAAATATGGAAAGAAACCATTAGTTCATGAATACTTATAAATATTTGAAACTAATTTCACAATGACATAATTCCCTCCAATAAAGTATCATATACTTACTTTGTGAAAACATAAATAAATCATTAAAGGTTATCTCAATGAGTTAATTAATTCAGATTTTAACCCTCGTTGATACCATATTATTTGTAACCTCCATGGATACTTTATAATTTAACCATCATAGCTACCCTATGAGGTAACCATTGCGACTACCTTATGGTGAAACCATAATAGTTACACATGGAATTACCATTATGGTAAACTTACAACATAAAAATTCCAAATGAAATGGAAGGATATATAAGTCCCAACCTTCATCATGAAAAATTATCATAAATAATAACATAATCATAATATAAGATCACTTGCATAAAAAAGAATATCTAGAGGAAATACACACATTTTAAAATAAAACTGTGGAAATCAAAAGGAATTACGTTTCTCTGTAAGGAAAATTGTAATTTGGAAAAGAAAACATTAAAACATCAATGTTACATGAAAATATTATAATAATATTATTCCATATATGTTAATATGAATTATTTTTTTAATTTTTTAAGAAGAGACATTAAAGAGAATTTTTAAAAGGAATGTCCTTTATATTTGGTTTGATTTCCTTCACTAATTTTCAAACCACCGGTATAATGGTTTAAAAAGTTTTAGTAATATTTTAATAATTACATTAATATTTATAATACCTCATATTATCTTCTTATAATGTACTTCTACCCATTTATTATTATTTTTTTTGTAGTTTTAGGTTAGTTTATTTCATCATTTACATGGTTATTTCATTATGTGTTTTCTGTTCAAATGGAAAAAAACCTCAAAAATGAAAGAAATTGTATTAATAATTTTACATATTTTATGTGATTCTAAATATAATTTTTAGTTATATTAGGATGATTTATTATATAAAGCATTAATGAAAATGATTTACTTTACTTTGCTGGTTTTTACGGCCATCACGAACATCTATCATACCATTTAGTATCATGTGTATATATTTGTTCTATATCATTTTAAAACATATAATATGTAAAATAAAATATAAATTAACCATAATAATTCTTTTATAACTAAACTTAATGGGGGTAAAAGAAAATAAAAACATAACTTCAATGATTATGGTAAATTAACACATCAAAGATAATGTTTTAATTTTAATAATAAGTGGATAAGAGGGGGGGGTTTGATGATGGATTTTCCATTAAAAACATAAAATTTTATTATATTTAATATATTAGAGTTATGATGTCACTTTTATGTGGTTATTTTAGGAGTGAATAAGAAAACAAAAGACATTTAAATGAAATTAAAAATAGACCAAAAGAGGGTTTTACCTCTTGAAGTACTTCCCCTAGAGAACCTCCTTAAAGAACATTGTTTTTTTCCTTTGGGTGCAACCACAAGATCTTGGACATAGGGTAGAGTATTGATATGTGAATTAGAAATAATGTAAACATGATACATATATTTGAAGGTGTGAGGAAATGTTTGAGATTATGGGCTTACATTATCCACACATCATCTATGACCCAATTATTCAAGAATTTGTTAAATACCATAAATTACAATATTTCACTATTCAACACAAATTCAACTATTATAGATAAAGCACAAGAACTAACCCTAAACACTTTTATACCTTCAGATTTTAAAAATTATCTCCATTTTATGAAAATAATTTTCTAAATATGAGTAATTTTATTTTTAATTAAAATCATCATTTATTTTAAAAATTCCAATTTTTAATTTATAACTTATTTAAAAAAACATTGAAAAATAAATTATGGACTGATAAAAAAATCATATAAACATAAAAAATAGTAATTAATTAATATATTTTATGAAGATATATTTTCTTTTAAAAAAATATATTATTTATAAAATTTAAAATAATAATTTATGTGTCAAAAAAATACATACTCGTAATTTATCATTATCAAAAAAATTAATTTATTATCTCATGATATAAATATATCATATTTTCATTCATAATATACATAAATTTTATTTATACTTTCATCAATTAAGTTACTATTCTATGTTATAAATTTATTATTCTCTATAAATACAATTTATTTCATTATATAATTATATTTTTTTTTCATTATACAATTCTAGAATGGAAACAATTTATTTTATAAGTAACTAGGTTTTTAAATTATCCCCACTAATATAAATTTTATCGACACAATTGTTTTATTCAATTCTTAAAAAATTTAGGATACCTTTCCCTCATAGCATTTCTATATTCCCATGTTTCATAATAAACCATGTGGTTTATCCACAAAACATTGTCATGATTAGTAACATTTTCACACAATACTAGCTCTCTATGATCAAGAATCTGAATATGCTATTCCTCATTAGAAAGGTTCAATTCCATATTAGATAATTATTGTATCAAAAAATGAGATGAATGTAACACATACTTTATTAATATTGAAACAAGAAAAACATCGTGAACCTATGTAAAACCAAGAGGAAAATCTACTCAGCAGATAATTGGTCCATCTTTCTCTAAGATTTTATATGTTCCAATGAATTGTGGACATAGCTTCCCATTCTTACCAAAAAGACATAAAATTTTCAACAGGTATATTTTAAGGAAAACATGATGGCATACCTTGAAAGAAAACTATTTCCACCTATTATCTATAAAACGTTTCTCCCTATTATGATATTTACTCATGTGTTGATGGATCATCTTCACATTATAGACCACATAATCTACTAATTCTTATCGAATAAACTTTCTTTCCCTGACTTCATAATAAAATACTAGAGTTCAACACTGATTTCCTTATAATTCATTGAAATTCACCATGTGTATACTATAATAAAAAATATTATTATAAGAAAACTCAACTAAAGAATGGTGTTGATACCAAATTCCTTGGTAATCAAATGAACAAGTGAATAACATGTCTTCTAATGTATAAATTGTTCACGTAGTCTGTCTATCATATGGAGGATAAAAGTTTGTGCTAAAATATAATTATGTTTCAAATGAATTCTAAATGCCTTTATAAAAGTTATAAGTGAACCTACAATCAAGGTGAGATACAATGGAGAGAGGAACTCTATGTTTCTTAATTATCTCTTTGAGGCATAGTTATGAATTTTAATCTATAGAAGTAGTGTCTCAAATATGATGTAAATGTGTGGATTTAGTAAATTGATCAAAAATAATAAAAATATCATTATTACCTCGATAGTTATTTGGTAGTGAAATTGAAAAATCCATGGATATATTTTCCCATTTCCTCTACGGAACTAAAAAATGATAAAGCATCCCCATTGGTAGTTTTCATTCTACTTTAACTTGTGGAAAAGTCAAACATTTCATTATAGATTCATCAATATCGCTTTTTATTCCATCCCAATAGTAATACTCTTGAATGAATCTATACATAATAGTGATTCCAAGTTGATCTAAAAATAGGGAAATATAAGCTTTAATTAAAAATTATTTATTCTGCAGGGAATCATAAGAAACAAAATATCTCATTCTGAATCTCATAAAAAAAATCTATATCACTCTTAAATTCAGGAAACATACAATCCTTAAAGAATTCAATATTTTTTAACTCATAGTCCTCCTTATATGATTGCTTAATTCTTTCCAAGAGAGATAACTACACTAACACCTGAAACAAAATAGATGAATTTCTTACACAAACAACTACAAATACAAAATTCATAAAATCCTAAAGAAATGGTTCATGTTTCAAATATAACATGGTTAATGATGTATAGTGTTTTTTACTCAATGAATCCACCACTTTTTTTCTTTTATAAGATGGTAATTGATTGTGTAATCAAAAACCATTATTGGTTTTCTCAATATTCTCTGCCTCATGTTAAGTTCCTTATGAGTAATTATATAATTAAAACTTTTGTGATTAGTTTTATTTCATATTAGGCACGATATAAACAATTTCTCAAATTTTTTATTCTAATAACAATATCATCTAATTCCATGTCATCTGTGGGATAATTAACTCATGAGATTTTAGTTGTCTTGAAGTATAAGAAATTACGTAATTTGTATGCATCATAACCCAACCACATACCTTTAATAAAGCATCACTATAGATGAAGAAATCATCATTTCTAAAAGTTAGGACCAAAATTAGACTATTCACCAATTTCCACTTCAGTTAATTGAAACAAAAATCACATTTTTCTATCCAAATAAATTTATCCCCTTTTCTAGTTATATTAGTTTGCAGGCTATATGACAATGAATTTTTTTAACAACCCATAGATAAGAACATTCAGATATAAGAAAACAAAAAATCTCTCTAAAATTTTATGTCTTGGTCATTCAGCAAAAACTTTTGTTTTAGTGGGATCAACAACTATTCCATCCTTCTATACAATTTTAAAATTAAAAGAATTATGTATCCACTAAAAATCATTGTTGCTAAATTTTGTTTATAACTTATTTTCTTTATTTGTTTTCTGAATTATCTTTAGATTTTTTTTATGATACTCATAAATATTTGAATAAATAAAAATATCATCAATAAGAACAACAACATGCTTATCCAAATATCCATTAAATATTTTATTCATAAGATCAATAAATATAGCAAGGGAATTTTTCAAGATAATGGGTATAACAACAAACTCATAATGACAATATGAAGTTCAAAATGATATTCTCATAATATCATCCTTATTAACCTTCAGATGAGGGTACCCAGATCAAAATTCAATCTTGAAAAAATATTGAGCTCCCTAGATTTGATAAAAAAAGCCATCAATATGAGGCAATGGAAACTTATTTTAAAAATTAATGATATTAAAATATCTATAATATATGAAAATTATCATCAAACCATAATTTTTTTAATAAAAAAATTTGATCTTCCCTTGGTGACCTGATATGACGAATGAAGCCTTTATCCAGAAACTACTACAACTACTTTTTAAATTCAAGAAGTTTACATGAGCCATATGATAAGGGGGTTTCAAAATTAAATTAGCATAAATAACTAAGTCAATGTTAAGTTCAACTTTTAAATAGGTATACATTGGGAAAATCACCAAGAAAAACATTTTGGTATTCATTTACCACTAATAATTCACTAATATGGAAAATTTTATTATTTTCAAAAAATGTGTAAGATAAATTTAATTACCATATTTTAATAGATTCTCATATTCCTAATATTTTATAAATGTTATGGGTTCATTATTGTATACAAAACTGAAAGTCTTTTTGAAAAAAAAATTCTTTTACACTATAATAAATAATAGCATGATAAATAGGAAACAAATTGGTACATAGAATAACATCAAACTTTTAGAATAGAAAAACATATATGTTTGTAGGTCATTTATTTCCACATACAATAGCGAAAATATTCTTATAACTCTATTTTTGTTCTAATATTTTCCATGGTGTTTTAACCATATGTTTTTTTATTTCTTAAGGTGATAATTTCAATTTACCAGAAAATGTATCCAAAATAAGGGAATGTGTTTACCTTGTATAAAAAAAGAATTTAGAAAAATCTTAGTAAATGTAGAATGTAGCAGATACAACTTCGTTGGATGGATAAAAATATGTCAACTTAGTTATAATAGATTTCACTGCACATTTTTACTTTTAACTAGGCTGATTTCCATCATTCAGATCTTTCATTAGATATGTATTTATATAATGCACCATCTCACCATATTTAAAAAACATTAATTTTTTATTAGAATTAAATATAAGATCATTTTCATTGATATATCAATCCAGATGTCTAAAATTTCCACATAAAAAACACTTCCAATATTTGTTATGGAATTCCCTATTGTTATTTTTAAAACACTTCCCACAAACTAAAAACTAGATTTTCATACTTTCAGTTTTCATTGAAAGATTCTTATCCATTTACTCCCATATAAGACATTTCATTTTCTTATATTAATAGTAAACGTGATCATAAATTAAATCTATTTATACCATATCAACATAAAAGAAATTTTTCTCATAAATTATGAATTCATGGGAAGCCAATTTCCATTGATGTCTTGGCTCTAATCCTGAATCAAAATGACTAATTTTAATATCATGATCCTGATTATGATTTTAAGGATACCTTTCTAATCAAGTTTGATACAATTCCACAGAAACATCCTCCTATTTCAATTCAAGGAATTTATTTTCCATCCTATGTCAAACAACCTTTGGGAAATATGTTTCATGGAAGATATTCTTAAATTCATCACATCCCAATGAATCAATCTCATCACTATCCTTGATATTATTCAAAATTGATCACCACTTATCATCTTCACCTTCACAATTATAAATAGAAAGTCTATACTTTTAATTATATGGACACACCATTACCTCAAATTTCATTTCATGGGATTTGATTTACCCTTCAGCCACCAATGGGACATAAGATCCACTGAAATAAGGAGGGTGTTGCCTCCCAAAATTTTCCACTATCATTTTGTTCATTATTGGAAGCTCAAGGTGTTCTCTTTCATGGATAACACCAACATTTATGTATTGAAAAAAATGATTGATTACCATAACAAACTACTTAGTTCAAATTCCCACCATTCCATGTTTCAGAATTGGAATGATAACATCCTCTAGGTGCCTTGTTACTTCCACTTCCCTATTTCATATGTGTAAAACCATTATAAATCAGAATATCATAGTAGAATAAAGACGGTACTAATTAAATTTGATATCATTTCAACATAATGATAAGGTAATAAAATTGGAATTTTATTATCATCATTATAATCCATAATGCAATCTAAACCATGCTATGATACCAACTATAAGGTAGTGGCCTTAAATATTACATAATCTAGTAAATTATATTTGATTACGCATTATTAAATTCCCAAATATATATTATTTATATATATATATATAATTAGGACATAATTCACACATATCAACCTACATGAATATAAAGTGGGTACTACTAAAACAATATATATTTCCTCTATAATAAAAAAGTTTTAAATAAAACATGAAATCTTTTCATGAAAAATCTTTACATCATTCATTTTTCATTCTTAATTTCCCTTGAACATCAAAAAACATTGTGAAAAGATATTTAAAACATGGTATGAGCATAAAAGTATTAGTAAGGGACATAAAAATAAAGAAAAAATCCCTTTTTTCAGGAATACATATAGGCATATGAAATCATTTTCACAAAGACATACTTGTCACCCATAAAGTATCATATACATTCTTTTTGAAAACAAGGGATTCCCCTAAAACATAGAAAACATAAATAAAACCACAAAGGTAACTTGTTGAATTAATTAATTATTATTTTAACAATCGTAGATACCATATGATTTTTATCTCTCATTACTAGCTTACAATGTAACCCTCATAACTACCTTATGATGTAACCCTCATGGCTACCTTATGGTTTAACCATCGTAGTTACAATTGGAATAACGACTACATTCAAAATCCAAATTAAAAATTAACAATTAATTGGAGGGAGATAGAAGTCCCGCACTTCCTCATAAACAATTCCCATGAAGTAGAATATAATCCTAAAATATCAACAGTAGCATCATCAAAACATTTATGGAGTAAATTAACTTATTTTAATATAATACTCTTCAAATACAAAGGAAATCATTTTATTTTTAAATGAAAACCTAATATTTTAATGAAAATATCAAAAAATTAAGGGTTCATAAAAATTTACTATGATACTCATTCCATATATGTTTATACAAAACCTTATTTTTTGAATTTTTTAAAAAGAGATATTAATTAGGATTTTTAAATGGAATGATACTGACATTGGTGTGGAATTCTTTAAAATGCATTTAAACCACAAATATAATGGTTAAAATAGTGTTATTAATTTAATAAAATACTATATTCTAACTTATTATACCTTATATGATATTTTTATAACATTTTCCGTATATTGATTGATATTATTTTATTATTTTATTGTTTCCAGTGCATTTATTACATAGTTTACATGGTTGGTTTGTTATGGGTATTATTATCAATTGAAAGAAAAAATTTATAAGTATAAACAAGTAGAATTAATATGTTTCTATAATTTTAAATGATACCATATGTAAATTTTTTTATGATGATGATTCATTAGAGAAAACATTAATGAAAATGATTTAATTTATTTTTGCTATTTTTACAACCATAGTGAAGTTATGTCATCTTATTCAATATCATGGTTATATATTGTTTCAAAGAAATTATATAAATAATAATATTTATAATAAAATCTGATATGACAATAATAATGGGTTTATGACCAGCCATAAAGGTGTTTAAAGAAAATGAAAACACACCTTCCACGGTTACTGTAAATCAACACATCACTAAAAATGTTTTAATTTTTTAGAATAAGATGATAAGAGAAAAGGTTTGATGATATATATTACATTAATAAAATAACTATATAGTATATGTATTATACTGAATTTATCACATCACTTGGATGAGTGGATGTGAGGATAGAATAATAAAACAAAATAAATTTTAAAAAAGATACTTTTAAAATAAAATATGATTTTACAACTTCAACTTCATATCCTTGAGAACCTTCATAATGAAATTAATTTTGACATTTTTGTGAGACCATTAATTCTTGGAAATGGGGAAGGGGGTTTAAAAGGAAATTTGGATGAAATTAAACATGCTATAATTCTTTGGACGTTTAAAGAGAAGAGGTGGTGAGGAGTGGTATTTATAGTGGACGAGAGTATTGATCTTTTATTATATTCATCATATTACTTTTATGGATATATACTATAAATTTTCTGAACCATATCACTAAATATATTAAAAAAAATGTATAATTTTAGAGTTTTGGATTACATCATCTATCCACCATCTATGACTCAATAATTCATGAAATTGATAAATACAATAAATTACCATATTTTACTATTCACCAAAAATTCTACTATTTTAGAAAAAACCCAATAATTCACTTCAATAGTGTTTTGAAGATTATAATTAAAAAAGTTTCTCTATTTTATAAAAATATTTTTTCTAATTATGATAAGTTTAATTTTTAATTAGAATCAACATTTTTTCAAAAAAAAATTGATTTTAAAATTAAAATTGATTTTATAATATTTTGAAAAATTAATTGAGGTCTCAAAAAAATAAATGATAATCATGAAACAAAAAATAGTATTTTATGAATCTATTTTACGAATACAAATTATCATATAAATTATTATATTATTTTTAAAATTTTAAATAAAATCTTATGTGTCATAAAAATACCCACATTTGATTTATCATTTTGAAAACATTTATTTAGTTATTTTGTGATATAAATATATCATATTTTTATTCATAAGATACCTAAATTTTATTTATACTATCATAGGTGAGGTTACGATTATTTTTTATAGATTCATTTATTTCTTTAAACAATAATTATTTAATTATACATTTATAATTAATTAAACTATTTAATTATATAATGAAAACAAGTTATTTTATAAGTACATGGGTTGTTTCATTAATATTCTTATATTTTTCATCTCTAGGTATCTATGTAATTCATTACTTTTATATTTTTCATATAAGTCATTCAACCCTAACCATGACTTTCATAATTCATGACATGGACATCACCATTTTGGATAGGTAAATCCCTGTTGTGAAAGTCCATGTACCAATACATTGTTGAGAAATTCATGATATCTTTCATCCCCCATAGTTTGGGTTCTATGATCTATGAAAAGACACACTCTATCATGTATCTCAGTTGTATAATAAATTATATTTTAATGTTCTCAAATATACTAGTGGTTTTTCATTTTTTTAAATCACACATATAGTCCACCACAATCTTACACATTCCCCGTGAAATGGATTTCATTCCATTTCCACATATACTAGTCTTAATAAATTTCATATATCCACTATAAAAATAACAATAAATAGAAAATCCATAATGGGCCTCCCCATATTGAAGAAGCATTCTTAGTATGAAAAATTCTACGTTCCATGACATGGCTATCTTGATTGATTCATATAAAAAATCTTCTGCATTGAAATAATGTAGAAAATTACAAAGTCAACATTATTCCAACCATTTCTATTCCCACTATGCCTCTTCCTAATTCACCATAGCATGATGAATTTTATATTGAATTATTCCTTCACCAATCTCCTTCCATTCATCTCCAGATCAATCATTATAAGACTAAACTCTTCAAGATATTGAAAACACATGAATAAGTTCATTATACATAATAAATCATATTTTATTTTGAGATCATTACATTCCACCACCATCTTATACATTAAAATCCATCATCAATTAATACTCTTTTATCATTTAGTAATTTACTTATTTAGTGTTAATTAATATTTCGTCATCGATAGCAAGTATCCTCAATCCCCAACATCAACCTTTGGTTATTTTCCTTTATTGACTTTCAACAAAATAGTATACAACATGTGGTTTGTAATAATAAAAAATTGTATCTTGTAGGAAAATTATTCGGTGAGAACTTATTGTATGAAGTAATCATTAAAAATTGAGTGATAGAAAAATGGGAAATAAATTCTCTATGAATGATAGAAACTTATATTCTATATATTCATGGAATTAATTTTATAAGAGGGTGTATTCAGAAGATAAGTCAAAAATTTGAAGGAAAGAAAATGGGAGATAGAGTGTTTTTCTTATCTTCATTATAGGGTATTAGCTAATATTAATTTGATACTGGGGATAAATAATTTACATATCTAGAATAAAATAAAAATAAAATATTATTATCAGGACACATCTTATTAGGACCTATTCTACCACTCCCCAATTCTATATCTTATTGCCCAAGGGTAGGTGACAAGCCCAAAGTATGAATATCACTAATATGGTAGGGCTTATCCTCTTTACCTGTACACATGAACAAATCTCACAGCCCACACCATGGTGAAATGTTGAAACAACTAAAAAACCATGCATCATACATATATATCCCACAATAAAAGTAAATAAATGAAAAATGGATAAGATTATCCAACCAACATTCAAGTCTCACTTAATGGGGGAAGGGTGAGTCGATGATATCTTTTTCATTTATGTTTCCTTTCATGTGAAACAAACTTTACGTCCTATTAATTATTTCTTTCTCTAATGAAATCAAATTAAACACATAGACATATGAACAAAATAATTTATAAGGTTATCTACTAAACATGAGTAGTTTGTCCTTGGTATTTTTCAGAAATAATGAAATACCAAAAAAATCCACAAGAAAACAATTCTTTTGTCTGGAATACAATGAGTGGGATATTACCTTACACTCATGTAGAAAATATATTAATGTAATAGTTTATGTGCTTCATGTAACATGAAATGATGTAATACAATTTCTGTTCTTCCTGATCAACATTCATAAAAACATAAACATGAAAAACATATTCTTCACCTTCTTACACAGAATAATGTATGCACTCTAAGAAATTGTAATTATATTCAATTTGATTTCCCAGTTTGATCCCCAAGTCTGATTTTCTCAATATGGAAATTTTCTTTTGCCAGAATACTACTGAGACAAATCTAAACCACTAGTAATCTGACTCTGGAAAAACTAGTTAGATTCCCATGTATAACTCCCAAGTATTATTTTCTCAATAAAAAATGTAACATTGTAAGAATACCATTGAAAAAAATCACGACTAATTATGTCTATGTGTCAAAACCCAATTTGAAAAGTTCAGTCTATTTTTAGAAACTCCAAATATGATTTTCTTCTCTTCATCTTAAATCTGGATAAATTTTTAAAACAACACAATCTAGAAAATTCTTCTTTATTGAATTAAGGAGATTCTCCATTCTGTTTCTTAAGAAATTAATGTCAAAGAATACAAAAAATATTCTCATCATTTTATAGAAACACCAATGTGGTTTAAGCAGGATTCAAAAAATGTTTTCCCACTTTACCAAATTATTGAATCGTCAATATTTCGTAAATCTTGTATGTATCATGGATCGATTAAATTCCCCTAGAAACCTGAATCATTCGTTAAATCATTCAATTCCTTATGAAATCTTGATATTTCTTTGACTACTTCAACTTTTTTCAATTTTAGATCTTTTCTAGACTTCAAATCCCTTCATTACTTATAAAAAATCTTCAATATGATTCCAATTTTTCATTCATATTTTACCATTACATTTTTTCATTAACGTGCAATAATTTTATCACTTTAATTTTCATGACCCTCCTGAAATAATTCATAACTAAATATACATTGTTAACATTTCTGTACACCACCTAAAAGAGTATCTACCCCTTCCAATTTTCTCAATAATAGGAAATAATATGTTCAAAAATAGTTTGGTCATTGCTTTTGTCTATAGAAAATGTATGAAGTAAAATAAATGTCTTCTCATTACAATTATCATAACTAAATCACTTTATTATTTCATTATTATGATGATGAAAAAAATTTAGGAATACATCACATTGTATCAATTGTGACCAACATAATTCTTCCCATTATGATGATCCATACTAATTGATAATAACATAGGGAATCAAATTCTTCAAACTTAATATAATCTTCATTTCCCCCTTTGACAATACATTAAAAAACTATTTAAAAAAGTCACTTCTTCTTCTTCTTTTCTATTTTGATTGTGATACAAATGAATTATTCCAAACTAATAACATTGATCATTCCAAAAAATATTATTGTTATTATGACATCCATCACGATTTTAATACATTGAAGATTATATTTAGCATCATCTGACTTAACAAGGAATGTATTTTAACTTCCCTATCATCCATTAACATATTTCTTTCCCATAAAACATGAATATGATTTTCAGTACATTTTATCCCCTTTTATTCATCAATCTAGGATCACATGTTTTTTAAATTATATATTATTTATGGGAAAAAAATAATGCAAGGTTTGATTCATATTAGATCAATTATTAATTTGATTCTCTTCCTCATAATAATAATGTATTTCATTCAGGGCACTTAGTGAGTCTGATGATTCGTTCTGCCTAAAAATATATCCTCAATATGATGTAAATTATTAAGATTTGTGCATCCTATTTTCTAAATATAATGGTCAATATAATTTTCAACAAAAAATTAAGGTTTTTTGTTTTCATTTTGAACATTCATGACAATAAAATAAAATACCTAAATATGATAATATTCTTTATCATCATGGTCCTATAAACATTACCATTATATTTTTTGTCAACCAAGGTTCATAAATCATTGAAATTTTTATCCTCAAGAAATGGATTACTTTTCAACAATTATAAGCCTATTTGAGATGAGAATATGTTGGAAATAATAATCATTGATAGAAAAACCCATGTTTTCCAAGTGTACTGATTATGAATCTTCCTCAACTTTTACTCCTGAACTTTTCATCCTCAATTTTTATTCATCAGATTTTATTCCTTATCATTCTTCACATATTCAATTTCCCTGGAATAATAAAATTTCAGTTTTTATATCCACATTAACAAATAGTTAGAATTGGTCAAATACACACATGTTGAATTAACAGCTCACCCACAACTTCCCCCTTTATGCATGATTCCATAATGTTAGATTTATGAAACAATTATTCCACTTCACTATAAAATACAAATGTAATATGATTTAGGGTACAAAAACACATACCACATACATGATGGGAATGTGGTTGGATTTCTATGTTCAACCTCAATTTATAAAAAGGATCCTTTGGTAAAGGTTATCTGAATATGTCAGAAACTTGTTCTAGTACATGAACATACTCCAGCTTCAATTCATTCTTCTCCAAATTCTATTTGATAAAGTGGTACTTTATGTCAATAATTTTTGTATGAGAATATTATACAATATTTCTGATGAATTTTATTTCAATTTGATCATCCCAACCCATGATAATGTGTAACTTTACTTCAACAAGTAAGTCTTACATCTGATTTTTAATCCAAATAATTTGAGTAGAAGCTTAAGTGGAAGAAACAAACTCAACTTCATCCACTTAAATCCATACTAAATTCTATATATTTGTATTAAAATTAATATAAAATTTACCTAGAATGAAAACTCCACTGGATGTGGATCATCAATGATCAAGATTTCCTTCCTAATCAGTATACCCAAACAAGTTAATAAATTCTAATATATCATACCAAATTCTGAAATCTGTTCCACCTTCCAAAAAACTGAGCATTATTTTTCTAGAAAAAAATGAGATTCTTTAAGTGAACTCTCAAATCTTCCATAGGTGAAATTATATAAAATAGAAGTACATGAGTAAAAAAATATAATAAACTTCTATTCAACATTCAAAATACTTCATAATCAACTTAAATTCCTTCTCTGTATTTACTCAACTTGGTTCCCACTGAAATTGGTGTGGGAACTCATATCATGTTTTCCATTAAAAAATTCTTAATAATTTCTTTTCCATAATTTCCTATGATAGAAAAACGTGTTTCTTATGATGTAAGACTTGAAACCCAAAGAAGTATTTCATTTCTCCTAGCATGGACATATAAAACAAAATTTTCATCTATGTAAAAAATCATTCACATGTTCATTCATCATTCCTATCAAAGATATTGTCATCAACATAAGCAATTATGATGAGGGAAAAATCCTAATTTTTTAATGTGAAAAATGTTTTCAAAAAATCTTTTCATAAAAGACCTATTCCTTATGGAATTATGTAAATTTAAATACTAAGCACTCAAATCAAGTTTTATCCTATAAAAGGATTTCTTTATCTATCACACAATAATTTAATTTTCACAATAATAATGACACAAGGATGTTAAATGTAAATTCTCCATCAGGACCCCTATTCATAAATTCATATTTTAGATCCATTTAAAAAATTTCTTAACTTTATAATGAAGTAATAGAAATAAAGACCTTGATTGTTTTAATCCTCACTACTGGAGAAAAAGTATTATCAAAATCAACCCCATAAATGTTTTAGTAACCTTTGAAAACAAATATTTATTTGTTCCTTATCACTTCAGCTTGATAATTTATCTTGTTCTAAAAATCCCATTTTATAACAATAATATTTTTATCCAACTTGGGTATGGGCCCCTAAGTATCATTTGTTTCATTCTGTTGAAGTATTTAATTCATAGATTGAACCCATTCTTGATTCTCAAAAGCATTATTCAAATCATTCAGTTTGAAAATTGAAAACAAATAAGTATGTGTAACAATTTTTGACTTTATTCTTATTTGATCCATCTGATGTTGATCACTAATAATGTTCTAAGCCTCTAGTAGATTCCTCTACCTAGGATGGGTTATTTGAGTTTTATCCACATCACTTGAAATTGACGAGTTTGATTTTTCGTCATGGGTAGAATTATAATTGTTTGTGTCATTATCATAAATGTTTAAAAAACATTCTACTTTCTTGTCAACATTCTAACCTATATGAGATTATTTATCCTCCTCATATTTCTCAAAAACAATAAAACAAATATAATAAAAATTCTTTCTTTTTTATTTCTTAAAACACCCATATCTACTTCCTTCTAGAGAATATCTATGAAAAATTCCATCTTCACCTCTCTGCTCAAATATTCCATAATTTCTACCTTTCGTCTTTATAATTCACAGACTCCCAAAACAAATATGTGTCCAAAACATGATGTTTTTCCAAAAAATATTCATATTGTGTCATATCTGAAACTGACCTATAAAAAATGATTTTTGGATATAAACAACAATACTACGAGGATTCCTCCAAATGTAATGAGAAAGGAATTATTCAAGTAACATAGTTTCCCCCATTTCCACCATAATTATATTCATTCTTTCTGAAAACACATTTTTGAGTTGTGTATGGTGAATTGAACTCATGGAAAATTCCATGGTTCTCAAGAGAATTTTTATATTATTCATTGTTATACTCACCACCATTGTTAGTTCTTATGTTCTTAATTGAATACTAACTTTCCTTCATAGAAATCCACTATAAAATTTTAAACATTTTCAAAGCATCTGACTTATGTTTCATATACCTAATAAAAATAATATGAGTAAGGTAATAAATTGTTGTGATGAAGTGATAATCTACAATGATTTATTATTTTCTCATTTTCCAAAAGATATCATAAACTGTAAGTTTCAAGGGTTGTTTCAAAAAAAAACTCATCATTCTTATAACCTGATTTATTAATTTTATCTTTTAGAAAAATATTGAAACATCAATATCTTCTTATTAAAATATCAATAATATCATGGGCACTATCTTTCTTTGAATGATTTATCATGTTTTTCTGATATATGTGTATAAAATTTTATGGGAAAACCAATTTTCTTCTACCATACCCAAGTAAAAAGAGTCTTATTTCAACAACATGAAATAAGTTTCCTTTTGTACATTGTCCTCTTGTAATAATATTTACTTCTTTCTCAATTTTCATAGAAAATAAATATTTTTCAAAGATATAATTATTACCGTCATTAAAATGGTATAAAACACTCAATAGGATGTGTTTTATCCCCTAAAACTATAAATATTTCATGTATTTCATATTTGTCCCTAATGATTGATGATCCAACACAGTTAATTCTTAGACATTTCTAATTTCTAAATATCACCATTACTTATTTGAATTATTTTAAATTCTGTAAAAACTATAGGTATAATATCATATGAGAAGAAAAAAAAACTATCAATAATGGATGGCCATCCTACTTTTATAGATTTCAAATTGGTTTTAATAACAAGTGTATTTTCTTCTCTCTTTTCTTTCTTTACCTATGACATATAAAATTTATTAATAATTTTTCATTGTGGAGGTAATAAAACAAGAAACCCCCTACAAAGTTGTCGCAGTTATTCACATCTTTTACATATTTATTCTAGGGGTTGAAACATATTTTATATTTTTAAACCAACCTTCCCAGGTTTCTCCTAATCTTCCATCATAGACTTCTTCTTTTGAATTGATTGACTCCCCCTCAACCCATATCATTCATAACATGTGAAATAATAGTAATGTTGTTGGTTAAACCAATAAATATTCTATATATGTACAGATCCATCAAAATACTAATAATATCCATAGAAATAGTATTTTCCATTGAAAATTTTAGATTTACAGTTGTTGTGAGTATCTTTCTCAGCAAAATTCTTAAAAAAAACATTAATTACCACCGACCTTTCAGTTTAAAACAAGAATCATCTTTTTTAGCCATGTTTTATTTTCAGCCTTATAAAAACCATATGTTGTAAGAAATTTTCTATATTCATAATTTTTTGGAAGCATTTTTGGAATTAGTGGTTTTAGAAACATCTGATTTTTCAACTTTGTTAAATTTGGTCACATATATAACATAAAACTATTTATTCTTATTAGGGATTATTTTAACTCTATTTTCAATATTTGAAGTTGAATTTTATTGATCCTTATTAGGTTTACCCATATGAGAAATTTCACTAGATTTAGGGATAGAGTTTTTAAAACTTATACCTCTTTGTTTACCTTAGAATGTTTTTTTTGGGAAAAGGTGAAACTCTTCGTATTTTTCCATCATCTTAACATCAATATGTTCATTATGATTATTTTATTTATCAAGTGATTTATTAAAACTATCAACTACATCCAAGAATATATCATTATCATCAAGAAAAAAACTGTGTTGTTTGTGTAGTAACATTCATTTATAATCTTATTGTTCTCCTTCTCACGCCTTATAATCTTTCTCAATCATTTTTTCATCTCTTATTTTAAATGAAATTCTATTTGAGTTTCTTCTTTTCCAGAAATTTTTATTCTAAAATCATCAATATTCACTACTGAATTAAAAGTATTATCTCCAAATTTCCTAGAAAAATATTTTTTTGGATTCAACATTATTATCTTCTATTTCTTTACCTTTATATAAAAAGCTTATATTTTAGGTTGGAAGAAGTTTTTATATTTCTATTTAGAAAAATATTTATTTTTGTCACCTTCTTTCTTCCATAGAAATCTTGGCCTTTATTATGAATCACTGATATCCTCTTCTTTATTCATTTTAGGGTAATTAGCAAAAAATTCCCCAATGGTTTGACATTTGAAAAACATTAAGGGACATTTCCTTTTATATTTTCATGCACATCTTTTTACATTTTTTTATAACAGGGATAAGAAATCATCAAGATTGTTACCTACCTAATTTTCTGATACAGATTAAAAAATTAATCAACATAACGATTCTTCATGGACATTTCGTTCTTAGAACATTTGAAGGAAAATTCACAATCATCATTTGGTTTTAACATCCTTATATTTCACTTATCATTTGATAATTAATGAGAGTACAATGAAGATCATCCAGAGATAGTGTTTTTGGATCTCTCTCTTCTAGTGAAGAAAATTTAACATCAAACTTTTCAAGAAAAATTATCATTATATTTTCAACAGTAGTATAATATTATAACTTTTCACCACGATATATGATTGTGAAAAAAATTTGATTTACCTTGGTAAAGAAGTAACCAACTAATTCAAATTCACACATCTTGATATCTTTATACTTGAGCCTCTAGATTTTTAATTTTTCTTATTTTCTTTTTTATTCCCTTTGTAAATTTTTTTAATCTTTTATGAGATAAATTTTGAAGTTGAAATACTCTCAATGTTAAAATATCAATTTCATAAAGTGAAAAGAGAAAATAATTTTTCACGCTTCCATCATTCCCTAAACACCTCTTGTCAATAGGAGTAAAAGGATCCTTATCATCCATGTGAAGAAATAAATATGTTGTAACTTCATGAAATCATACCCAATATACATAAGATAAGGAATCATTTATCATTAAATATATAATAATTCTTACCATAAAATATGGGAATCCCCATACTATTCAGACAATTAAAATTCTCCATCACCACTTCTCTATCGAAAACATAAACAAAGAGTAAATGAAGAGAATCATTTCTCTAATACGAATTGAATTTAACCGACCAAGATTCACATATCATTGAGAGGGGGAGGGGTTGAATCAGTGATACCTTGTTATTTTATGTTTCCTTTCATAATAAAAAACCTTCACCTCCTATTAAATATCTCATTCCCAATTGAGAGAATTCAGACACATAACCATAGGAACAAAATAATTTACAAGGCTCACTACTAAACAATAGTAGCTAGTCCTTTTTAATTTTAGGAAATAATATAATACCACAAAATCCAATAGAAAAAAAATCTATTTTTTGGAATATAATTAGTAGTATATAAACTTACACTTGAGTATCACTATGTTTAATTAAATAGTTCTTGATCTATATTTAGTACGAAATGATGTAATAACATTTTTAGTGATTCTTGGTCAATAATCAAAAAACATAAAATTTTTAAAAAATATTCACATTTATACCTAGGATCAAGTATGAACATCTTGGACTTTGTAAAGATACTCAGTATAATTTCCTAATCCAATTCCCAAGTATGATTTTCTCAATACAAAAATATACAACTGTTAAAATACCATTGAGACCATTCTGAACCACATCTAACATGATTCTAGAAAAAATCATTATAGTTCCCAAATTTGATTCCTAATTCCTATTTTCTCAAAAAATAATATGTAACTTTTTCAACCAACCACAGAAAAAAATTAGTATTGCTTCTGTTTTAGTCCAGAAATCCCAATACAAAATGTTAGTTCACTTCCAAAAACACTAAATATGATATTATTATATTATTCTTATATCTGGATAACTTCATTAACAAAACAAAAAACAAAAACATTTTATTACTATAATTAAAGGGATTCTCTCTCCTCTTTCATGTGAAATGAGAGTCTTAGAAAACAAAACGTATTATACTTCTTTTATAGGCACGTGAAAATATTTTCTGTGTGATTTTAAAATGGTTTTACCACATCACCAATTTCACGAACCATTAATCTTCCTTAAATCTAAGACCTCCCTTTGACACATTAAATTTGTCTTGAAATATGTATATTTCTTTAAATCGTTCAATTTCCCTAGAAATCCAGATCATTCAATGGCTTCTGCAACCATCCTTGAATTTTAGATCTTCTCTTATCTTTAGATCTCTTCATTATTTCTAACAAATACCCAATCCAATTATGATTTTTCACTATGAATTTCCCATTACAATTCTTTATGATGATGAACTCATTTGGTCACTCTGATTTTCATAACCCTCATATAAAAAAAACAGAACTTGATATATTTTCATTAAATTTCTTTGCATCACCTAATAGACTATCTTCCCATTCCAATTTCTACAATATGATGGAATCATATGATCAACAATAGGGTTTTCATTTTGTTTCTCTACACCATATGTAATAAAGCAAAAAATTCCTTGTTATAATGATTCTCTGAACCAACTACTACTATGATTTCTTCACTATGATTAAGATAACAGATTCTTGAATACGTTTCTCAATATAAATTGTAAAAAACATATATCTTCCCATTACAATTATCCATAACAATTTATCAATACAAAGGCCAAAATACACTTGTATCTTCAAGAAATCTTTCTTTCCCCAATTGAAAATAAATTCAAAATGTTTTTAAACAAGCCTCTATTTCTAATTTTCTCTTATGTTTATGATACCAATGAACTATTTATAACCTCTAACATCCTTATTTGACTAATATATTCTTCTAAAATGAATCCTATATGACATTTATTGCATTAAAGATCATATTTATAATCCTCTAATTTACAAAGGAATGTATTGTAACTTCCATATCTTCCAGCAACATCTTTAATTCCAATCAAACCTTAATATGATTAACAAAACCATTAATCCCCCTTTCTTTCATCAAGATACAATCACTTGTTTTTCAACATAATTATGATTTATATGACTTGAGAAAATATAAAATAATCTTTATATTCATATCAGATCCATGTTGAATCTGATTCTATTTCTCTTTATGATTATGTCTTTCACTTCAAAATCAATGGGAGTCTAATGATTATTTCTACTCAACAAAATATCCCAAATCTAATGTACATTCTTAGGGAATTTTTGAATGTTTTTTGGAATATAATGGTTAATATGATTTCCAATATTAGAAGAGAGATGATTTCTTTTTCTTTTTGAACAACCTTCACAACTGAAGAAAATATATAAATGAAATAATCTTATTTATCATCTTGGTCCTGAAAATGGAAAGTAAACAAGGCTAAATACTAGCTCACTAAGAAGAGTTTGAAAACAAGTCCATCCTGAAGTAAAGATAGGGACTGCAATCAATATTCCATAAGGACACACCTCAATATATCTAGTCTCACTTAGCATCACCTAGTCCAAGTCCCTATAGGACTCTATCAAAAGTTCAATTTTCAACACCTAACATGAAACATGCACAAAAGTCTTATCTAGGGGTGGGTTTAAAAAAATTAGGACACCCCTAGATCAAAAAGGATATAATAGATGAATAATAATTTTCTCTACATAGGTTTACGTATAAAAATTATATTACATCAATATCTATACATACTCAATAAATACATACACTGTCAAGGAAAATTATCAAATGTAATACAATCATAGGATTCCCACATGAATGTTTCACATAACACTCATATAGGAGAATAAAATCCATGAGTCATATTGAATAGATTATATCTGTCCAAGAGGTAGAAATTGTCGGGTATCACTATTAGATGTACATTATAGAAGTTTAAAAAGATACAATACACAAATGAGGATCACTTCTAAGTCCATCGGGTATTCTAACAACTCAATTTGGATTAACTTATTAAGTAAAAGATATGATTCTACATATTGTTGTTTACAATGATACCAAGAACCCCACCTAGGGAAATAAGATGATTGAGAACCTCTCTCTTGGCCTCATGGAAGGATTCCAACAACTATAACAATGATTTCTGGAAAAAGGGATCATTATTCTATGTGTTGGTGGCAATTCCATATTAACTCTTAGGGAATGAGTATAGAGAATTTACCCTATCAAAATTTTTTCAATATATATATACAAGGGTTCTAAACCAACACTTAAGGAGTACAGAATGTGTACTAGGAGTACACAACATGTCCCTTCAACATTGGGTCCTACCCATGTAAATAGATCATGTATGTGTATGTATCTGTGTCTATGTAATAGTAGTTGGGGTGTTTCTACCTATGTACTTATTTCTATATATCAGTAAATATTTTTACCCATGTACACCATGCTTGTCCATCTCTGTGTAGGATCACATAGTGTTCTAATGCCAATGTATGTATACACTTGGAGGTGCACTATCATCCAAATGGGAAGGGTCACACTCCATGTGATTCATTTCTTCCTCTAGAAACCCTATCCACCATGGATAGGGTCCCATATAGAATTTTATTCTAAACAAATTTTCAATAACACAAAAATTACTAGAATTCTAGATCTAGAATTAGGAATGATCTACAATCCTCCAACCATTGATCCAGTTTCTCCCTATTCCAAAATCAGGAATTATAATTATACAGGTCTTTACTTAATCAAATAATCAAACATTTTCCATCAAACCAATTTGAAAATCCCTTTTAAATTTTTTGTTCACCACACATATAAGAATATAAAAAATTGAGTATCCATATCGTCCTATATGCTACTACTTCTATTATCACACCACTACCATGCAATGTCGTGTCATGAACTTACCCCAGATGGGGATCGAGAAGAAAATACCCTATGGATTCCCCAATAGTCCAAGATATTTTGATAAGCGTTAAAGACATAACTAACTCAGGGATCACATTTCCAATGTACATGTACAAACACACAACAATTTTGATGCAAAATGACTAGGCAAAGAATAAAATATGAAACAATGATATAAAGTAAACCAAGAATGCATGAACCTCTAGACAATACAAAATTATGATACTATAAACAGAGATGTAGTGGGAAAAAATACATGCCAAACTAGAAATGTGCCCAAACATGAAGAAAAGAACTGGAAAAGTAAATAGTTGAATGAGAGCCCAGTTCCTAAATCTCAAGCTATAACCACTGTAATCGGTTCTAGAACCTAGTATCCATAAGATCCCTTTAATCATGATTGACATGTTTTTTGTCTGCATAAGACACAATACATGCAGACAAATACCATACAGGGGTGAGTATAAACATATCTAGTAGGGTTCCCTAAAAGGTAAATGTAACAGCCCGAAATTTTTAAATAAATCTTGTTTCCTGATTTCATGTGTTATTTTATTTTATTTTTATACTCAACAAAAATGTTTTATTTGATAAACATGATTATAATTAAAATGAGACCATTGGTGTTTTATGACCATCGGTCAATATGACCGTCGTGAACAAAATGTTTTGATTATTGTCTCTAAATATAAGTAATCTTGGTTAATTATTATAGAAAGAAGATTTGATGGCCTCACCTAGTAGTCTTGGACCGATTGAAGCCCATCTAACAGAACATGGGAAGGAGGTTGCACCATTGGTCTTTGCTCTGGACCAAACCCAAGCTGAACATCATCGTGTGAAGCTAGAACGGAATCGCCTTCGCGAGAAGTTCAAACTGATAGAAATTACTACTTGGGCAATGTTGGTCGAGCCTCCCTCGGACTCTCTCACCTTATCACACCTTACACTTAGGTCCTATGCTGGTGTGATAAGGGGCTATGTAAGAAGACCGTAACTTCCATGTGTAATCCATTGTTTTAAATAAAAATTGGGATTTATTCTTATGATGATGTTTATGAATTTACAAATGAACGGAAAAATATTGTATGCATATTTTTGATGAATTTTAGAAAAAGGATATTTTAAAAATGTTTATGTAAACCTTAAATAATTAAAAATGTGTAATGATTCTAAAAAAATGGTCTTCTACAATTATGTTCAGTACGAAATTTAGAGTCTAATAAGATCAACATGATTTTTGATGAATAGTAAATTATGAATATTGATTTTATGATTAGGATTAGTAATATGACCAAATGGATTAGTAATCTCACATAAAGAAAGTTTAAAAATAATCTAGGCACCTTGATTAAGTACTGTGATTCAATAAAATGGTTAAATAACGGTTTCATAAATTATTATTCAAGTATTAGTTTTTTCAGATGAATAGTGTTTTTTTAATTAAAAATTTAATTAAAAATAATTAGAAAATTATTTTTATAAAAAGGACTTTATTTTTGAACTCAGAGCATCGATATTATGTTATGGTAATTTTTGGGGATTTATCTGAAAAAATGAATTTTCGATGAATAGTGTTTTTATTTAAAAATTAAATTAAAAATATTTAGAAAAATATTTTTATAAAATGGAGTTCATAAATGTAATTAGAGGATCTATATTTAGTTAAGGTGAAATTTTGGGATTTTTATGAGAAAGATGAATTTTTCAGTGAATAGTAAAAATACAGTTTTAGGGATTCGGTATGATTAAGGACATCATAACTGTGTCATGATGATGTCATGAGATCTTTTAAGGGTTGGACGGCCAAGGGTGATGTATTATTGTTTTTGGGGCCCCATTTGGCCTAACTCCATGATAAATTCCAAGGGAGAGCACATGGGTTTGAGAAAAGCACATGTGAGGTGTCCCTTGGCCATTAATGTCTTGTCCCCTCACTTTCCCTATAAATACCAAGCCCTTTTCTCATCAATTTGACTCCCCACTCTTCCCCAACGATGTTCTGGTATCATTACCTCCCAAGGAGTCCTCCCAAGGTGTCCCCAATACCTCAAGGTCCCAACCTTTGAGGTTTAAGAGTTACATTTTAAGGTAAGGGATCCGACCCCTCTCTTTCTTTTCATGTAATCTCTTTTATGTCATTTCTTTTATGCTCCATGTTTTTATGTGAGAGGATGTTCTTTTATATTCCTCTTACTTCCCTTTCATGTTTATATGATGAGATATCCCCTCTTACTCTCATCATTTCGTTTTATGAAAGTTTAAGTGACGTTGTTAGGTTACCGAATTTTTAAGGGATTCTTTCACCCTTATCATTTTTCAAGTTCGATTTTCATGTCAAGTCTTTAAAGTTCCTTTTTATTATGTTGGGGTATGATCTATATTTCAATCATACTGATATCTTATGATCATATGATGAGGGACCCTATTCGATCTTGTCAATTCTTTTTTATTGAAGTTTAAGTGATGCCGTTAGGCTGTCGAATTTTCATAAGAGAAATCTAATTTTTGTCTTCCTTCCATGTTTTTCATTTCAAATGGTATTTAATTCAAATTTCATTACCATGTCCATATATCCTTCTTATTCTATCCCTTTACTGTTTTATGTATCATTTATGGGTGGGTGACCCATGTCCCCTCTCTTTCCAATGTTTTCTAAAACCCTGAAACATAGCCGTTATGCTGCAGAATTTTCGTCTCAAAATGCCTCTCCCTCTTTTCTCAGAATTATTTTATGTTATAAAGTGAATACTCAAAGCTCTTATTTCTACAAGGGTATTAAAATATATATCAAAATGTTCTATTTCGAATTCTGGTATTTACATACATGAGACCCTCTTTCCCTTTCCATGGGTTTAAAGTGACGTAAAGATCATGTCTTTAAAGCAGTTTTTAAAATGTTATGATTATGAAATGAAACCCATTTATTTTGTGCTATATGGGTTATTTATGAAATATTTGATTATGATATATGTGGCTCACATGATAATAAAGGCAAATTTAAGGGTGCTCCCTAATAGCGCTCCAATGCATTTGGTAATGATGTAACCACTAGAGATTACAATTTTCACGATACCTTGGTGAATAACCTTGGTAATTTTCAATTGACACCTTGGGGATGGACCTTGGTGATATGTGCATGATTGTCTATGTTAAATGATGTATCCACATCTTCAAGTTATGAAAAATGTTATTTTTATTATGAAATGCATCATGATTTATTTCTCATGCCTTAAAGTTCTTTTCATGTCCTTATTGAAGTATATAAATTTCACTTGTAAAATGTTCCTCTTGTTTCCCTTACTGGGCCTTCTGCTCACCCCTTCTTTTGATGTGTGTTCCCAGGATATGAGATGCAGTAATGAACCTAGGATGAACTTGAGGATAAGCCTTTAAAGTGTTTAAGAATAATTCTTTATGTTGTTTTCATGTTTTAAGTTCCTGGTTTTTAAGACACTAAACCTTAAAGATCCTCGGTTTTGTAAAATGTAATTAAAGTTTATGTGATAAAAAGGTGGGATGCTATAGTTGGTATCAGAGGATGGTTTAGTTATTTGTGGAAATTAGGATATAAAAACATTAGGAAGAACCCTATAGAAGAGTTTAAATATAGGAAATCTTCCTGGTATTTTGGGGAGTATTGAGTAAGGGGTTTCCAAGCAAATACATCCCTGTCTGGATACGAGCAGGTAGAGGTGGCTCTGGCACAGATGTACAAAGGGGTAAAACCCAAAAACACTGCTTTGAGCTAGACTCGAACGGGAACTGGTACACGACAACGGGCCTTGCTGCACACTTGGTTACGACACTCCCGGGGGATATGCTTTGGTAAATTCATAAGCTTAATATGAACCATTGTTAAAGGAAAAAAGATAAAATAAAATAAAGGTTTACATAAGAATATATGATCATGGATAACCTAGAAGGGAACCTAGGGGATCACAAGTTAGGGTATAATTTACTTCTACAAGTTATCCTTAGATTCTTTAAGTTTCTTTTCATGATTATTAGCTAAGTATTTAAGCCCCTAACTATAGCTTCTTTTCTTAGTTAATGGAGGGAAAGGGAAGAACATGTCCCAACAACCAATGTGATAGGAAATGCTACGATTTCCGTATTAATACGACATAGATGATTATGGGATTAAAAGATGATTATTATTTTCGAAGACGTTCACTATTTTGAGGACCCTATATGATCAAGGTAAATAGATTACTACGGTATTTTCATTGAGGAGTAAGATTGACTTATATTTTAATGAATCAATGAATTTAAGGTGAACTTATAGTAATTTACGTTACTTACGGGAATGATTAACCTATCTTGGGTAAAATATGTTTAGGTTAACTACTTTTGTTATAAGATGTTAGGAGTGGTTGATGTTGTTTGGAGATGAACAGTGAAGTTTATTTTGGAAGACTATGTTATCAAGTCCTTCTAGTATTTCTGATTCAATCTTAGTTTGGTTTACTTTGAGGAATTTTAAGGACTGTTATTTATGGAATGGTCTATGATGAACTTTGGGTATTACCATGGAACTTTTAAGATTTAAAATTAGTTTCCATTCCTATGGGATTCTTTTTGAAGAGTTGTTTTACCTTACCCTTTCTAATTTTGGGATAATGCTTAAAGATAGAAGAAATAGATAGTTGATCTTTTGTGGATTATGTGATTCTCTAGAAGATGATTCTTGTGTTTTGATGAGACCAAGTAGTTTTTAATGCTCATCGTTTGGAGAAAATATTAGTTTTGGTAGAAGCTTATTGAAGTATGAAACTCTACATGAAGGTAGATATATTTCCTTATGTTTTTTATCTATGTTGTAAATGAATTCCTCAAAGTTATGAAAAGGAACGTAAAAAAAAAATGTTGTTGGTTTACGTTTCCTACTGGGTAATCAAATACCACTTACACAAATCAGAATTTTGGGATTTTCTGGTGGTTAACTTCCTCCTAATCATGTTTTCTATGACTCTCCTTTAGAACGTTACCCTTTGTTTTCTCCTCCATGTCCATGTTTCCTACATGGAATCCTAGTATGAGTAAACTCGGGTGGCCTTTGTACTTCCTTTTCTTTCTTTTAAAGTAATGGTGTTACTGACTCTTTTTCCGATGTGGGACTTTAAATGAAATTTCAAAACCCAATTTTTTTTAAAAAAAATTGCGAGGACACAATTTCATAAGGGGGGATGATTGTAACAGCCCGAAATTTTTGAATAAATCTTGTTTCCTGATTTCATGTGTTATTTTATTTTATTTTTATACTCAACAAAAATGTTTTATTTGATAAACATGATTATAATTAAAATGAGACCATTGGTTTTTTATGACCATCGGTCAATATGACCGTCGTGAACAAAATGTTTTGATTATTGTCTCTAAATATAAGTAATCTTGGTAAATTATTATAGAAAAAAGATTTGATGGCCTCACCTAGGTGTCTTGGACCGATCGAAGACCATCTAACAGAACTTGAGAAGGAGGTAGAACCATTGGGCTTTTCTCTAGACCAAACCCAAGCCAAACTTCATCGTGTGAAGCTAGAACGGAATCGCCTTCGTGAGAAGTTCAAACTGATAGAAATTACTACTCGGGCAATGTTGGTCGAGCCTCCCTCAGACTCTCTCACCTTAGCACACCTTACACTTAGGTCCTATGCTGGTGTGATAAGGGGCTATGTAAGAAGACCGTAATTTCCTTGTGTAATCCTTTGTTTTAAATAAAAATTGGGATTTCTTCTTATGATGATGTTTATGAATTTTCAAATGACTGGAAAAATATTGTATATATATTTTTTATGAATTTTAGAAAAAGGATATTTTAAAAATGTTTATGTAAACCTTAAATAATTAAAAATTTGTAATGATTCTAAAAAAATGGTCTTCTACAATTATGTTCAGTACGAAATTAAGAGTGTAATAATATCAACATGATTTTTGATGAATAGTAAATTATGAATAGTGATTTTATGATTAGGATTAGTAATATGACCAAATGGATTAGTAATCTCACATAAAGAAAGATTTAAAATAATCTAGGCACCTTGATTAAGTAATGTGATTCAATAAAATGGTTAAATAACGGTTTCATAAATTATTATTCATGTATTAGTTTTTTCAGATGAATAGTGTTTTTTAATTAAAAATTTAATTAAAAATTATTAGAAAATTATTTTTATAAAAAGGTCTTTATTTTTGAACTCAGAGCATCGATATTATGTTATGGTAATTTTTGGGGATTTATCTGAAAAAAATGAATTTTTGATGAATAGTTTTTTTATTTAAAAATTAAATTAAAAATATTTAGAAAATTATTTTCATAAAATGGAGTTCATAAATGTAATTAGAGATTATATATTTATTTAAGGTGATATTTTGGGATTTTTCTGAGAAAGATGAATTTTTCAGTGAATAGTAAAAATGCAGTTTTAGGGTTTCGGTATGTTTAATGACATCATACCTGTGTCATGATGATGTCATGAGATCTTTTAAGGGTTGGCCGGCCAAGGGTGATGCATTATTGTTTTGGGGGCCCCATGTGGCCTAACTCCATGATAAATTCCAAGGGAGAGAACATGGGTTTGAGAAAAGCACATGTGAGGTGTCCCTTGGCCATTAATGCCTTGTCCCCTCACATTCCCTATAAATACCAAGCCCTCCTCTCATAAATTCGACTCCCCACTCTTCCCCAACGATGTTATTGTCTCATTATCTCCCAAGGAGTCCTCCCAAGGTGTCCCCAAGCCCTCAAGTTCCCAACCATTGAGGTTTAAGAGTTACATTTTAAGGTAAGGGATTCAACCCCTCTCTTTCTTTTCGTGTAATCTTTTTTATGTCATTCCTTTTATGCTCCATGTTTTTATGTGAGAGGATGTTCTTTTATATTCCTCTTACTTCCCTTTAATGTTTATATGATGAGATATCCCCTCTTACTCTCATCATTTCGTTTTATGAACGTTTAAGTGACGCCGTTAGGCTGCCGAATTTTTAAGGGATTCTTTCACCCTTCTCATTTTTCAAGTTCGATTTTAATGTCAAGTATTTAAAGTTCATTTTTATTATGATGGGGTATGATCTCTATATCTATCATACTGATCTCTTATGATCATATGATGAGGGACCCTATTTGATCTTGTCAATTCTTTTTTATTGAAGTTTAAGTGACGCCGTTAGGCTGCCGAATTTTCATAAGAGAAATCTAATTTTTGTCTTCCTTCCATGTTTTTCATTTCAAATTGTATGTCCTTAAAATTTCATTACCATGTCCATATATCCTTCTTATTCTGTCCCCTTACTGTTTTATGGATCATTTATGGGTGGGTGACCCATGTCCCCTCTCTTTCCAATGTTTTCAAAAACCCCGAAACATAGCCGTTATGCTGCAGAATTTTCGTCTCAAAATGCCTCTCCCTCTTTTCTCAAAATTATTTTATGTTATAAAGTGAATACTCAAAGCTCTTATTTCTACAAGGGTATTCACATATATATCAAAATGTTCTATTTTGAATTCTGGGATTTACATACATGAGACCCTCTTTCCCTTCCCGTGGGTTTAAAGTGACGTAAAGATCATGTCTTTAAAGCAGTTTTTAAATTGTTATGATTATGAAATGAAACCCATTTATTTTTTGCTATATGGGTTATTTATGAAATTTTTGATGATGATATATGTGGATCACATGATAATAAAGGCAAATTTAAGGGTGCGCCCTGATAGCGCTCTGATGCATTGGGTAATGATTTAACCACTAGAGATTACAATTTTCACGATACCTTGGTGAATAACCTTGGTAATTTTCAAATGACACCTTGGGGATGGACCTTGGTGATATGTTCATTATTGTCTATGTTAGATGATGTAGCCACATCTTCAAGTTATGAAAAATGTTATTTTTATTATGAAATGCATCATGATTTATTTCTCATGCCTTAAAGTTCTTTTCATGTTCTTATTGAAGTATATCAATTTCACATGTAAAATGTTCCTCTTGTTTCCCTTACTAGGCCTTCTGCTCACCCCTTCTTTTGATGTGTGTTCCCAGGTTATGAGATGCAGTAATGAACCTAGGATGAACTTGAGGAGATTCCTTTCAAGTGTTTAAGAAGAATTATTTATGTTGTTTTCATGTTTTAAGTTCCTGGTTTCCAAGACACTAAACCTTAAAGATCATCGGTTTTGTAAAACGTAATTAAAGTTTATGTGATAAAAAGGTGGGATGCTATAGTAAAGGGGGAGAAGTAAGAGATATAATAGAAGATTATTATAGAAATAACTCAAGGTATAGTGAAAGATTAAAACTCAATAAGAAAATAGTACGAAGGTAACCTATTCTAAACACAAGGGGCTCAAAACAGTGAGTAGATGAACTACTCATAGTGTCTTCACCGCCTATAGAAAAATATTAGATCCATCTAACTGTGATATATTAAACATAGAAACAACCTGGCATACCCCACATGACATCACCACTCTTAGAGGTAGAGTGTATAAATCCTAGGTCTAGATATAGAAGAAATATAAATATATATGCCTAGTCAAAGAAGTATAGAAAATATAGTAAGGGTACCTCAATCTCATAGGTCATCCTAATAAAAATGGTATCCAATAGTTCCAAAAGTACATCAAGGATTCATTGAATCCCATGAATCTAGCCATAAGAAGCCATACAAGTCTACCCTCACCTCTTCACTCTGTGACATAGTTGAGTGATCGCAAACAAAAAGATGAGGACCCACACCCATGTATAACATGGGGTACCACTTAGATGGTGTTGAGGACCCACTACCTTTATCAACTAGAGGGTACCACTCAGAAGATGTTGAGGATCCACTATCTAGATCAACAGGTGGATACCACTCGAAAGGCATCAAGGGCCCACCGCCTATATCTACAAGAGAGTACCATTTGGAAGCCATTGAGGACCCAATGCCCAGCTCAAATATAGGGAACCAATTAGATGATATTGATGACCACATAACATATCTATTAGAGGGTACAACTAAGAAGATGTCATGGACTTTCTACACAGTTGAACTAGAGGGTAACACTCAAAAGATGTTGAGGACCCACTACCCAACTCAACCGATGGGTAGCACTCTATAGATATATGATGATCTTATGTGATCACTACACTCATTAGGGATTACCAAACCATGAACTATTCCTAGAAAATTCATCACTATTTCTCTAAATCCAATATAGAGGACACCACCATGTTCTACTTGAAAAAAGGCATTCGATAGGTTATTCACTAGCCAAAATCTGAGTTCAAAGGAAGGAGATACAGAATCATGAAGATTTATAAATAAGTACATGTCATTTAATGGTTCCACATGACGCGTGGTTTTGCCTGCTACATATCTATATCCCTTACATTATAAGTATTTTTCTCCTTATCACACTAGACGATGTGTCTTGGTCAAAATCCCGACAAACCTAAGAGAATCATCATTAGTTCAAAGGGGAAAAATTAATTTCACTAATATTCTTATGAAAAAAGCCTCATATGTCCAAAAATATCACACCATTTTGATCCTCACAAAAAAATTCTCTTGATTGTATATTCACTTTCCTCAATCGAACACTAGGTGAAAAAGTCACATTTCAATACATAACCCATGAACGATTCTTCATGGGCTGATTCCACATGTTCGAATTGAATACACAATATTATTCCCGAAGCATCTGCCTTAATTCCTGTGTTGAAACATCTCTGATGGTTCTTAATTTCCACACCATATAAAGAGGATATATTAGATTCAAGATTACATAATAATAATAATTTTGTTATTACAGGGAATTTCGTGGACCCAGTCCATTAATTTGAAAAAGGTATCCAAAATGGTCTTAAAATGACTATCTCAATTTTAGGTTCTTGCTACCACTAACATATCATCAATTAGAAGTCACACGGAGAAGTTATTCTAGAAATGGGATTTTGATAAAAGGATAATAATAATAACAGTAATAATAATAGGATTATATTATTATATTTCATGAGGAATTACAACTCACACTTTGTGCATGTCTCCATCACATTGTCCACACTTTCTATTCTATTTTTTACTATTTTTAATTCACCAAAATAATTATTATAATATATAATTATAAAATTTCTTTACATACCTCTTTTCCACCATTCTCATGTGCATGCCTACACACTGATTTATCTTTCTTTTATTTCATTATTAATATCATTGGATATTAATATATTAATTACAAAATGATCATTTATTATAATAATTATTCATAGGTAGATATATAGAACTCACCAATATGATTACCAGGGATGAAAACCTCTCTCAAGATCCAAATTTGGACACTTTCACATTCACGCTAAGAATCCCCCACCATGAGACCCCACAAAAATCCTCTACATGGAGCCATTCATTTCACACTGCATGTCATCACCACATGCCATCCAAGAAAATAAGAATCACTGATCCCATCCCAAAACACATTTTATCACAATGTTCACACACGCAGAACCAAAAAATTCACTTCAACAAACACCATCTCTATCATTTATCAATTTGTCCCCAAACAGTCTATATGTATTGTATTTGTGCCACTGTAATGAATAATGGAGTTATCCATGTTCAAATCCACTATTTTAAAGTCGAACCATGACCACGTGGTTCAACGATAAGGAACAAAAAGAACAGTGGGGGAAAGTTCCAATAGTAAAGGTGATAAGCATTTTTGTCCAAGAGTTATTAGAAAATGATTTCGTAGTAGGGGAACTAAGGTAAGAAACATGGCATGAATAGGAAATGAATTTAAATAATAATTTATTTTGATACACAGGCTCATGCGAAGGTTTTAATTATCACTGATCAAAGATAGGTAATTGATCACGATCAATGAATTAATTATATGGGTAAAAAAAATACAAATTACAAGTCTTACCATGAGAATAGTTCAATATTTGGTGAAGAATGCATCCACCAATAATGAGGAATACCCTATTTGATTACTACCCATCGATCAACCTCAATATGATAATAGTTCATCAATTCGATGACGATCTACTGATAAAGAATACTCTCCTCCTACACTTGGATCTAGAAATAGTTATGTGACCAATCCTTGGAAAATCATCATAAAAGGGTTTTAATACAGGTCTTAGTTATGTTGTTTAGTACATCAAACAAAAAAATTATTTACTTATTTCAACTAAATGTACCGTATAAGGACTACATCATCCTAATGTCCCACATCAACCAATTTCGTTATGCCGAGGGTAAAAAACAAATTTTTTACTCAATGGTGGTCTTAGATTCCCCATCATAGTCTCCTCCTATGAGTTATATGGGCGAGGGCTATTAAATATATTATTTAAATTAATTAATTTATTTAATTTACCAAAAAATGGATGCCCCATTAAAACATCTTGTGATGACTAACAATAGGACTCACATAGTGTAATATCATTATTCTAGATTCAACCATGGTCTCAAACTTTTGATTTCAGACTTCATTTATTAGATATTCAACTCTTTTAGGAAAATTGTGTTTATGTGAAATAAAAAAATATTTAATATTTTTATAAAATTAATTACAGGATCACTGGTAATTATAATTGAACTTTTTCTCAGTTTATAGACCATAAAATATTATTAGGAACATTATACAGTATTACATAGTAAAAAATATTATCAAAATTATCCCCTTATTCAAATAATTTCTTCCATATACAAAAAAACTAAGGAAAATGTGGGGATACTGTGCTAACATCTAGATTTTACATACATCTTCCCCAAACTGGGATGTATATCCAAAAGATAATTATGAAATACCCTCATCAACTCCTCTTTTAACATGATTGGAATTACGACCCATCCATGAAAATAATGACATGAATAACTTCATCAGAAAATTTATTTGGCGAAACTCATACTGATATTGTGTTATAAAAGATATCTCAGTCGATGTCTAGTAGATTGTAGTTCCTCCAAATCCTCAAGATGAAAACTATCACTACTAGAACAAGGTAGTGAGTGGTGTAGTTTTATTCATTGGGTCAGAACTACCTCGACCCATATGCATTAATACTATGTCGCTACATCAAGGTTGATGTTGATCATGAAAGGGTACTGATAAACAAAGAAGGTGTGTATACTCATCAAACCAGAAGAAATAGGACATGGAAAGCATGTGGCATACTCCACATGTCTTTGTGTCTCTTTGTCAAAGACTAACCCCAATCCAGAAACACCGCCACACCCACTAGTGGAATCCTAATCAAAAATGGTCATTTGGAAAATCTCCACTAGTAATTCTAGGACCTTATCTATCATTTCATTGCACATCCTCACCCTAATAACACAAGTCTAAGAATATCATTTTCCACACCATAACACGATATTTTTTTGGGAGGAACTAACTCGATCAAATGTTTTTGGTCATTTCAACCAAATGCATCTTGGTGAGTAAATAATCTCTTTTATTCATGAGTCCAAATCTAGGAAAAACTATGTCATGTACTCCTCAAGAGTCTGGCATATAAATAAACACCAAGAAGACTAGGGTACTAATGAAAAAAAATGGAATTACAAATTCCCAACTGGGTATTATCAAGCCTCAATTTATAAAAAAAAACATCACCTGGCCTCAGACACACATATCATTGGGACTCATCCATATCACCTTGATACTATCCTCTTTGGGCATCACTGACTCACCCTCATGGTTCTTCTCATGTATCAAAAATGTGTCTGGATTGAGGAAGTAACCCCCTTCCTCCTTAATTTTAATCTATGTAAGAAAAACTAACAAAATACTACACTAATTATTCATGTCACTTCCTTTTTAACCTCAATCAAGAAGTATAAAGAAAAGAGTACCTTTCCCAGTGACTTACAATTTTTACTATAGAATGCAGAAGAGACAAATAGAAAACCACTTATCATCTTGTACATTTTGGGCCCATAGAAATTCAAATCTGGTAGCTGTCCATATCCCTATCCTCTAGCTCCCTGATCTTGATGGGGTCCGCATAATGGTGGTGGGAGAATATCATAGGGATTTCCACCACCCATATCTCCTTCGACTCCTCTACTGGATCCACATCTTGGGAAACACCCTGTCCACACATGGGAGATAATTGATCACTTTTTTGGATCTGAATTGGAGGTCCATTAGCTATCTATATGTGCTAATCAAAATATTGGGTATGGTAGTCCCATACTATGTGGTCTCACTCATCACATGTAAAGACCCTCCAATATAAAGGCCTTCTCCAACAAAATGCATGAGTCTAGTAATGGAAGGGTCTCCTCTTCCAAGATCCTAACACCTAAGTTCTTCTTGTTTATATAGATGAATCAAAACTACAAAACCCACTCCCATATCTAGCTATCCAGAGTCCCTCTAAAAAATATTTCTATCACTACTCCCTAATATAGAACCCCCGACATTGGTGAGAATTCACAAGTGCACAACACTGTCTCAGATCTCTCTATGGAGTCCCAGCTCAAACTTTTATGCATTGAAGTATTCATATTGCATTAGGTAAAGTTAATAGCATGTATGTAACATAAACCTTATTGTGTACTTGGCCTATATTATCTGGCTTCTATAGATATATATGCTCCTTGGATGTTCGATCATGAGGGTATCGACTCAACATGCCTCTACGTAATAAGGAGCCATCAATGCACAATTGCTCCATGGAAAATGATAGATTCCAATTCAACTACATGATCCATCAGGGTCTGAAAAAGTTGGATGATACAATCCACAAATTATATCCAATACTCTATTTCTTGAGAATTTGAATTGCCACATAACATTAGTGCTCTCTGCCGCTGGAACTCATGAATCATGCTATGACTGAATTCATCCTCAACCTTCTCTATTGGAACAATATATTTCTTGATAGTGGGAGGATATACTACCAACAAACCTTGAGGAAGGGGGTCACAAGATGGACACCAAATTGGGCCTCACCGTTCATTATATCATCAACACAAATTGTAGCTGGAATCCTGACTGTCTATCTTCGTGGAGGTATCCTGAATGTTATGAAGGAGTATAGCATTCAGATTAGAATATATATATATATATCAATAACAATGGGGATCTGACTCAAGAAGTAAAGTCAAATAATCAATATTATATGAATTATCTACCATTTATTTGGGAAACAATTGTCTCAGTATTCCATGTCCAAAAGTAAGTTGTCAAGGTCCTGGTGAATGAATACATTCCCTTCCATGCCATACTAGATTCCATAGAATCATAGATTCACTTGAGACACTTTTATAATATTTCCCAAATCCCAACCAAATAATCATAAATGGATTTGGCTGAACAACATCCTAAGGAAATAAGAGAGTAACAAGATCTCCATCTCAAAGCTCAACAATGGAATAAGAGAAACCAATAGTTCAAAATGTCCACCAATGATGCAAAACATCCCACATGTCTGCCCAGAAGTAATCATACAAGTCTAACCACACCTTGCTACTATTATTTGTAATAGAGTGGAAACAAACTCAATGTCAAGAACCTACATCCTAGTATAATATGGGGTACCACTCTTATGGCATCGAGCACCCACTGACTACCTCAACTGGAGGGTACCACTCCAAAGACACTGATGACCCACTACCCATATAAATTGTAGGGAACCACTCTAAATGTTTTGAGGGCCCACTTATTTTCTCTAATATAGGGTACCAATCAGAAGGCATCAAGGGCCCAATATCCAACTCTACTGGATGGTACCACTTTGAATATGTAGAGAACCCACTACCCAGATCAAATAGTGGGTACCACTCATAATGTGTTTGATGCTCCTGCATTATCACAGATGACATCATTTATTTTGTAACCATGTTATATGATCAAAAAATTACATATCATATATCTAAAAAGACAAATGAGGTTACCATCACGTTCTATATAGAAAAACACTCAGGATAGGCAGCTCACGAGACAAAATATGTGTTCAGATGAAGGAGATATGTAAGCTTTATGATTCAAAAATGAGTACATGACACGTAGGATTCACACTTGGTGTGTGGTCCCACTCTTCTACCTAGTTGTCTCCATGACAAAATTGGGATTTCTATCCCTATAAAACTACATAATCTGTCTTTGTCAAAATCTTGATAAACACATGAAGCTCGACATTAGTCTAAAGGGAAAACATAATTTTAGAAACAGTCCAATATAAACGGCCTCAGATGTCCAAATAGATCACTCCGTTCAAATATTCACAAAAAATCCTAGGATAGGCTATTCACTTTCCTCAAACAGGCACCAAGTGAAAATGAAATATTTCACCTCATAAGACATGACCAGTGCTTCGGGGGTCTAACCCACAAGTATGAATTAAATAACTAATATTCGACTTGAAATTTCCCCTATAATATTATGGTCACAAGATCATAAAAAATTTATCATTCCAAAATAGTATGAATAAGATATGTCAGATACAAGATCCATCAATAATAATAAATTTATTAAAATTGGGAAATTCATGGACCTGATACAGGAGTTGGAAAATGGTATCCCACATTGGTCTTAAAATGAAAATCTCAATGTCAAGGTTACACTGTTTCTAATGGAGCATCAATTTGACGTTTCATGTTGAATTTATGGTAGAAATAGTGTTTTTATAAAATGATAATAATATTAATCAAAATAATAATAATATTATTTTATAAACTATCATGTGGCATCACCCACACACTGCGTACCTCCTCCCTCAAGATAGGCATCCCCATTTTTGTCTTATTTTTTTCAACATTTTAATTCATGTAAATAATTATAATATATAATTATAAATGGGGTATGCATACCTCTTTTCCACCCTTCTCATGCACTCACCTACACACCAATTTTAAATTCTTTGATTATTCCATTAATATATGTGGATATTAATATATTAATTATTCAATTATCATTTAATATATTAATTATTCATATAATAATCATTAAAATATTCGACCATGTTGACAACGAAAAAACACCACTCTTGATATCAAAATCTGGACACCATTGCATTCATGCTATGTAGCCCCCAACATGAGACCACATGCATGACCTCCTCTTGGAACTAATCCTACCACACCACACATCATCACCACATTCCATAAAAGAAAATGGGGATCACTCATCCAATCCCAAACCATCCATGATCACAATGCTCTCATTTGTGGTAATAAATTGATCCATTCAACTAACACCACCCTTTTCTTCTATCATTCCATCCACAAAACATCAATCTATATGTCGTTTGTGCCACCACAATGAATCATGGGGTTTGACTACATTTGGACACGCCCAAAAAAACGTCGTATTGTGACCCCATGTTCTGGTGATGAAGAATGTGGGGAACTATGGTGGGAAATCGATAATAAAATAGTTGATAAGAATCATTGTATAATCTCCCTATAAGAAAAATCATTGCAGGGATGCTAGGGGGATAAATATGGCCAGGACAATAAATAATTTGAAATAATAATTTATTTGGATACCCAGGATCATACGAAGGTTCAAATTATCACAAATCAAAGAGAGCTAATTGATCTGGATCAATCATTAAATTATAAGGGCTAAAAAACACATATAATGAGTCATACCTAGATTATGGATCAATAATTGGTTAGGAATGAATCTTATAGGGATGAGGAAGACCTACTGCGAGCACTATCCATCGATCCACCTTAATTTGATAATTGTTTATCATTCGATGTCGATCCACCAATAATGAAATCTCTCCTCCTACTATTGTATATATCAATGGTTATTCTTATAACCCTTGGAAAATATTCAAATAGGGGTTTTAAAGTGGTTTTAATTAGGAAATCTAATAAAAAAACAAATTACTTATGTATTTCCATTAAACATACCGGACAGTGGCTGCCTCATCCGAACCTCTCACGTCGTCAAATTTGTGGTCACTACTAGGGTAAAAATCACATTAAAAACATAGTGGTGGTCTCAGATTCTCTATCTGAGTATCAATATATGATCTATTGGAGTTATAATTATTAAATAAATAATTAAATTTATCTAATCCGCCCACTAATGACTGCCCCATCTGAATGTATCACACCAAACTACATTATGTCACACCTAGGGTGAAATCTACATTTAGGAATAAATCATGGTCTCCTATTTCTAATCGGATACTATATTTATGATATATTCACTCTTTAAGGACAAATTTTCTTTCCCAATAAAAATATATTTAATATTATTATAAAATTAATTTTGGTCTTTCCAAGCCGTAGAATCGGGCGCAGTCTGAGGGTCTGGGTCCAAATTGTTTTTAGGAATATTCCAAAGGCTTACATGAATAAATGTGTATCTACATGCCAATACAATATCTCAAAAATGAACTTTTTTCACAATGAAATAGGAGAATAATCTTTGATTATTCAGACTTCATTGAACCATAGGCCAAGGAAATCACCCATGATTAATGAGAGAGGGGAAAATGCACAAAGAACAACTATGTGGAATGGAACTAGGATGACTTTCATGTCAACCTCAATTTCATTAGCATGATAAAAAAATAGATAATCAAATAGTAACAATGTAATTAACTAAATCCTAAATGAAACTATCCCATCTCATAATTACAAATAACATGTAGAATAATATATTGGTTGATTGATTTTAATTCATTTTAGAACTAGATAATAAGGAATGATTCTGACAAAAAAACATCCAAAATTGTTTAGGATTATTAGTGATGAAGAAAACAACTGCACCATTTTTGTTTGTGAGATCCTCAGATTTCCTATCACACTGGTTGTTGATTTTTAATCTGGTCATCTTCCACCCATATAATCTCTTTCAAGACACTCCAATGGATCTCCAAATATTTAAAGGTTTATGCAGATAAACATGAAAATTTTCCTTTTGTGTGATTATATAGGTAAACATTAGATCATTGAATCATAATAGATTAAATAAATTATTTTTAATAGTTTATTTGTTATCCATTTCCATGATTAATTTTCTATCAATTACCTATGCCGAAAAATTTCATGTCATGCCTAAGGTAAAACCATATTCTTAATTCAATGGTTCACTCAGATTTTTAATCTGATCCCCTATTGAGAATTTATTCCACATATTAAGGAAAACTATGTGTGTGTGCTATTTAATATACTTATTATATTTCAAACATTTATTCGAGGAACGTCGGACCTCAAAATCGTATACGATCTTAGTTCATGGTTTCATAAAAAATCCATAAAATATGGAAGAAATAATACAAGGAAAATCCGAGTCATCAATTTCTCCCCACTAAGGGGATTTACACCATTAAATTCCAAAATATGTGGATATAAAAAAGAAGTGGGTACTGAGAACACATCTGAGCCTCCCGCTCTCAGGTTCTCACCTGAATATTCATGTGATTCATTTTAACTCACATTAAATTAATATCTTTCCCATAAGTGATCCTCTCATACCGATCCTCAATCTCATATGGTACATAGTAATGGTTGATACATCCTCAATGTCTATCTCTCTCCCAGTCAATAACGTGTTATGGTTCATGCACATAACTCCTCATCTGCAACACATGAGAGTCATTAAGTACCCAGTCTAGCTATAGTGGTAGAGATAAGTTGTATGTCACATCACCAAATCCACGTAGTATCTCTAAGGTCCATTGAATCTTGGGGACAAATTTCCTCCCCATTCATATATCTATAATCTTTGTTGAGATGAAACCCATAATAACACATTGTACCCCTCCTAAAACTCCAAAGGCCTTCATCGTCTATCCACATAAAGAATTTTATGGATAGGTGAATTCTTCATTCAGTTTTATATTATCTGGTCATTCTTTGTAGTATCTCAAACCAACACAGGTCCCATGAATACTAACTCTCCTGGGATGGTCCAATAAATTGGTGACCAACAATGTCACCCATACAAATCCCCGAATGGTTCAATACAAATGGTGAAATGAGATCTTTTGATTTATGAAAATCATAGAAATGTTAGGTGACCCTCCAAACTATGCCCAAAATCTAACATGAAAGCTCACAACACGTCCTCCTGAACCTAAATGGTCTACTGAGTTTGGTAATTAGTTTGGGGGTGAAAATACATGATCAAATTCAACTACACCCAAATAAAGTCTATAAATCCCTTCCATAATAGAGATATGATGTGAGAATCAGGGTAAGAAATGATCATCAAGTGAACTCCATGGAGTTAGACTATCTCCTACAAATAGATTCATCCCAATATTTCTACTGAACTCTTATTCTGAATAGCTGTGTAGGGGGTCAACATGGTGAGTTTGTATACGATTACCCATATGTAATTATTTAACCTAGAAATATGTGGTAATAACAATATTATTTTCATGAATATTCCATCATACATACACATTGGCACCACAAGGGGTTGATCCAAACTCACTGGAACATGGTGCTCAAACTTTAGTTTTTCAAAATTAAGGCATTGAGATTCTGACTCTACAAATCTCATCTCTATTACATGCCCTGAAAACTAACATCAAACGACCTAGTACATATTTTCCACCCATTCTTCTATCATTAAAGGAAATGTTTTCAGATCTCTTAGAAAATCCTCCTACAATATCAGTATTACTGCCATGCTTCCTCTAAAATGAATAACATGCTCCCCAATATCAGAAAATACACTAAAAGAATGACTAGTGGATATATTAGATGGTAGTGGTTCATAGTCAGGTTCCCCTATATTTCCCTCCCTAACTCACTGAAAAAGTGGATGGGTAACAACCATGAACTAATGGTAGGATGATTCATCTCTATCCATAATGGAATGCACTAATGAGATCAACTTCTTCGACACATTTCTTGGAAACTACAAACAATATCTACTATTAAGTCCATATGCTACCACACGACATTCCTAGGAGTAATGAAGTTATTAAAATCATAATCATTTAGGAAGTCCATCCATCACCCATTTCTCAATATGAGGATTTATTAGAGAATACATACTTGCGACTCTTGTGGTTAGATTATATGATAAACTACTCACCCATCAGGTAGTGTCAACATAACATTATTGAGAATACCACTACTATAAACACAAGATAATTTGTCACATAGTTCTTCTAATGTGCTCTCAACTGATGTGCAAAATAAGAAATAACCACCTAAATCTTCATTATAACACATATATGTCTCGTACCTGATGCATCGTAGAACACTAAGTACTGAAGACCATTATTTGGAAATATCAAGATGGGAGAACTCTTTAATCTCTACCTAAACTACTAACTATACTACTGGAACCTAGGTTTCCACACAAGAAGATTCTCCTCTACATCCAAGATTTCATGGGTGCTGACAACATGTAGAAAATAGATATGAATATCTAGTAAGAGATTTATATCCCAAGTAATCTTTGATCCTCCATAACATGCTTGGGTGGATCCCCAGAAAACACTACATTAACCTTCAAAAGGTACACTAACACCTCTAATTTCCCAATAAGTGGACCTCCAAAATCTAGAAATAACACTTCGAGTGCTTTATATAGAGTTGGTTCTCTTTGAGTATGTCCATAACCATCGTAAAGTGTCTCACATGCTCCTCATGGACGTCGAGTACTTAACAATATTATAAATGATGACCACCATAAACCTATGTACGAAGGGATTAAAGATCATGTTCATGACTCCAATGAAAACTAGTGGGATTTTCTTTATGCTAAAGGGAATCACCATGCATTCATAGTTAAAATAGAGAAATCTTAATATCGTCTTCATTATATCCTCCTCCTTTACTCTAAACAGGTGATTTCCAGATCTGAGGTCAATATTTTAGACCCATCATTCCCCTCTCAACTGATCAATGAGATCATCGATCCATATTAGTGGATACATGTTCTCCACAGTTACATGGTTCAAGCCCTATTATACCACATATGACCTATATCCCTTATCTTTCTTCTTGTTGAACAAAATCAGGGCTGAACAAGGTTAAGCAATGGGTCTAAAATATCTCATCCTCTACAAGTTCTCCTAATAGACCCTCATATCATGAAGCTCTACGAGAGCCATAAAATATACTATCATAGATATAAATATTATCCAGGGAGTGTAGATCAATGTAGAGGTCCATCTCTTAGAGGTGAGTTAAGCCTAGAACTTCCACAAGAAATGCATCCTTATACAATACCACCACTATAAGGAATTGAAAACTCATAACATCCCCTACACCAAGGATCATTATATCTATGTGATGAGTACATAGATAAACCATATTATGGTTGAGTTTATCATATATTGTCTATGGTCCCATTTCACTCACGATGTAAAATATCATACCATCACTATGGACACACCCCATCCCCTAATTGAAATAGTTGATATGGGCATGAACTGTAGATAGCCATTCCAACTATAAGATGATTTTTTAAGGCATATATTCTGTTATAAATATATCTCAATAGATTCTTTCTCCTATAAGAGTTTGGTCACATTGACAGCATAATTGTGCGATCACTGAGTCATCACAATTAGGAGTCTCTATAATGAATGGTTGAGCCAAGAGCTCAAGAAAATTATCTATGTCTCAAAACATATACATATAAATAATGAAATGACTAGAATGTATTTCTATCAAAAATAAAACTATATTAAAAAAGACACACTTCATACATTGAATCATTCCTAGATCATTTGGGTTATTAGCCTCGACTGCCTATAGGTTCCCCCCATCCTGCTTTTCACTAAGCCTAGCATAAAGAACCTTGGGGTGGTAGTGGTAACATGTCAATTTCCTACCACCTTCAGCTAGTTCTCATTGATCCTCTACAACATCTCACACTCAGTGGACCTATCAGGTCTTTCTACTGCCTCTACCTTGGTGGCCCATCCACGATCTCCCTCTTAGCTATATAAATTTTTTGACAATCTAATTCAAGATGTCCCATGAAATCACCTAGGTTTCACCACCTCTCTTTAGGATGAATGGATGAATCTAGTGATCCATGAACTATATACCCCATAACCATGGGCCTCCTCCAAAAATGCATCACATGTCCTTGTCCCTAAGACTAATTCCAACCCTCTATTCCTGAAATATCTTCTCTTCTGTGCCCAATTGGGGTAAACACTATCTGTTTATTCTTATCCAAGAAGCTCTAAAACAAAGAATCATGCTCTATAACCCTTGAATAGAAAATAATTCATAAAAGTATTACACTGGATCAAATGTATCTTCTTAGTCCTTTCTTGAATTTCTTTATTTACAAGAATTGGTTAAGAATCATATCCACAATGTACCAGGAGTGGTTGGTAAAAAATGATGAATACATAAATACTATTTTACTTACCTACTATCATTATAGAAGATCTAGGATATATTCATCCATTATAATAGATGGAAAGATATTGTCTGTAAAAATGCACTCAAACTATGACCATGCAAGAGTTTACTTCTCAAAAGACGAGGTCATTAACCCCCACCATCATCCTATTGATCCATTGAGAAGTCCTGATGCCAAGATCACCATATGATCTATCGATTCCCTAACCAGAATGAAGAATTAGGTCACTACCTAATTCTAGTCCTCAACCGACTATGGGTCAGGATCATATTGAAACATGAGGGGACACTATTGATGAAACTCATGAAGTGTTCTCATCATGTGCACCTCATCTAATGGTATTGTTGGTACCATCTTCTTCTCAATTGGAGGTGGTATAGATGGTGAAAAATATAATGACCTATGATTTTCTTGCATGAATAATACATATTTTTTTTGGAACATTTAATACATTATTTAGTAACACAAGAAAATTCCATACAAGTTTATTTTATAGGGAATCATGGAACATAAAAATCTTATCTGGTGGAAGATATTCTACATTTCCAAAAAATATCGCTCCCTATAGTACTCAAAATAAAAACCAACACTTATAACCTAGGTAAAGATAATATAAGAAAAGGTGAGATCTTATTCTCAATAAGAGTAAATAGGGATGATACATAAGCATAAACATGAGAATACAGAGTATAAGAATGATTGAAACATTATAATGTCATTCCATGTATATCAAATATAATAAAAATGAATCATTTCATAAATACTTGTAGTTTATAATACTAAAATCATAAAGGAATCAAATAACATAATCCATAAAATCATAACATAATAATATGAAAAATAATTTTTGGAAGACACATAAAAAAGTAATATAATTCCCCATAAGCCAAGGACTATTTCTAAATCATTATAGAGAACATGAGGTATACTACACCTACTTGGAGGGACACACCACCATGCCCAATCATAGTTTAATCCATGTAATGGATCGAGTCTCCACATCTTCCCATTGTGGATTGGGGCTCCCCATCTACTATCATGAATCAAGCCCATATAATTCAATCCCATCATTATCTCGTGATATTTAAATCACTGCACAATGGATTGGAGGGAGATTTAGGTCCCACCCATCACATAATAAAAACAACACATATTTGTGCCACAAGAACATAAATCATTCATCATATTAGAACCCATGAAATAAATTGGATTTCATAAATATCATATTATCATGACATAAGAATCGAAAAAAATATATTTTATAAATATCAATCTATCATAAGAATAAAACATTCATAAAAATAGTTAAAATGGAATCATGGGTTTATAAACCAAGTAAAACATAATTTATAACGAATAATGTTGTTTAGATGAAAAATGAATTTAAAAAAACATTATAAATAATTTTTTCGAAAAATATCCATTCCATTTTGAAAAATGATTTTGAAATCATAAAAAATTAATAAAACAATAATATTTGTAAATAAATTTTAAAATAATAATGTAATCCTTTGAAAACTTTTTAAAAATCATAGAAATTAATTTTCGTTAAAAATTATTAAACGATAATTTTGAACATTTTTCAATAATTTTTAAAAAATAGAGTTTTTGAAGGAACACATATTAATGAATGAATATAGAATAACATTACATGAAACTTATAATATCATGATAAAATAATTTTCAAGGAAAATGATTAAATTTTACTGTATACATCTTTTAAATGTCTATAGGTGCATAATATAACATTTGTCTCAAAGAAGGAAAATTGAGACAAAATTACCTTATGGATTTAGGAACTTTTAAAGAATAAAACATATAAAAGAAGATAGTCAAATGGGTATGTAAATGCACATTAATATAATTTAAATTTTTATTAAATACATTCATGAGCTATGTATACAAAACATAAAATAAATAGGTGGTGATCATGGTTTATATTTCACAGAAAATAAAAGTGAGACAGAACTACCTTACATTATGACTTGAATCTAACCATAATAATGATACCTATTGTATAATAAATATCAGTATATTATATCTCTATTATAGAACCATATTCATATATAATACCTTCTATTAATTACTTTTTACTTTATAGTACTTGCTTACTGTAAATTCCAAGTTAAAGTGATGCACTGGTTAATAACTGCTTTGCTTCTTGAACAATTTTAACTATTTATTATTGGTCCTCATACATAGATATAGATTTAATTATATACATAATTGTATCATTGATATTTTTATATATTCAATATATATTTATTCACAGTATTTCATAAAAGTTATAGGTAGAAAATAATGTACACCGTTATAGATATAGTAGGTCGTACGTATAGATGAACATTGTTTTCATTTATTTTCATATTAAAAGAAAGAAAATAATATGAAATAATATCATTAAAGGAATATTATTAGGTTATATATATATATATATATATATCTTATATATTAATAAAATTTATCCCTATTACCATCCAAGTAAAATATAAATGAAAAACGAATCACATCACATCGTGGAGAGGGTAAGCCACATGCACATGAGCAATATTATAATTTCCCAATAGATTAAGTGGGGAAAAGTTAGATATGATATTGTAAATAAATAAGTATAAATATCTATTAAGTAACATATATATATAAAAATACTATATTTTCAATCATAATTATTACCATGAGAGGTGGCAAATGAAAAACGAACAATCATAGTTTCGTGAGGTGGTAGTTTGCCTTACACATGAACAATAAGTTCATTACCCATTATATGGAAGTGTGTAAGAGTTTAGGCCAAAACATTAATATAAAAAATATTATTATATTTATGATACATATGTGATTATATATACTTCAAATAAAAAAATTGAGGGGGTTCAAGGAAGAGTATAAAATGTTCATCGATGAATGTTACATGTTCTTTGGGTATCTTCTTTTTATTTTCACTAAAGGACTTATTTGGAATGATTTGTGAACAAAATAAGGCTTATGTGATTAAGGAAATAATTATGTTAGGATATTTTGGTAGAGTTTTTCTAAGATAAAAGTCATTATATATGTCCATGAAAGAGAAGAAGATGTGCCCTTTTATAATAGAGAGGTGGACCACTTTTGGAAAATATGAAAATATTAATTTGTAATAATTTAAAACTCAATAAAAATACCCCCAAAAGATAATATATTATAATATAAGATGATATACAGTCAAAATACCATAAATCAATACATTTTATATAGTTTGTTATGTAATTTTATACATTATCTTTTTTTATTAATCCTTATTTAACTTATTTTAATTTTAACTATGGTTACAATGTTTTTAATATTAAGAAGATGAAATTTTTACATATAAAGAGTCAATTGGAATATTAATGGTAAATTTATTATATTTTAGACAATAATTTTTCATCTTTTCCTCATTTATGTTTTTTATTATTTTTATCTAATTTAATAAAATATTGTTTTTATAAAATATCATTAGTTTCAATTTTGATAGTATTCATTAAATTAACATTAATAAAATTATTACAACCAGATAAATATGAAAATATTATTTTAATACACCCTAAATATGTCATATTAACCTATAAAATTTGTTTAAAACCCAAATTATTTCAAATTATATTTATTTTATTATTTATAATACAATTTAATTGATTCCTTCTTTACTTGTTTGATTATTACATCATTATTTTATAATTATTTAAGATAATTATGTATTAATAAAAAATAAAAATTATTTTATTTTATTTATATAAAAATTATATATATTTTATTAATATACATAGTCAATTATATAATTAATTTACCCCCATATTGAAAATATTATACATATTAAAAGTGAGAGTGTGACATATTATCACCCCTTTGAGTTTAATAATCCTTATGTCATTTTTATGGAAAAGTGTCAGTGAAACTATTAAATATTATACTTATTTTTATGGTTTTAGTTAAATTCAACCAATGAAATTTGGGTGACTGTTAGGGTAGTTTTATAATATTAATAATTTTATTTTTACTATTAATTACTCCATTTAACATTTACTGTTGTAATAAAAATTACCAAAGTTACTATCTATATTGTCCAAAAAATGAAGGAAAGGTATTTTATAAATTTGTACATACTAATAATAAATATGAATCCAGTTTTATAAATTGAAAATGTATAAATTTAAGAAATTAATTAATAATTAATCATGCTTATAGAATGAGAGAACAAGATTTTATAGTAAAACGTTCAATAGTTCACACACTTTTTATATCCAATTTCCATGTGAAATCAATTCCAATAACCTAAATTTTATAATTTTTTAAAATTTAATCAATTTATACAATAAAATCAATAAAATATATAATTTATCATTATAAATTATTTTTATGAAATATTTGTTTTCAATTACAATTTCAAATTTTCAATATTCATCAAAACTTTCAACATATCAAAAAATTACCAAAAAATAAACCAAAGTAAAATTTGATATCCTGATTTCAAAGAATATTTTTATTTTTTCAAATTTAAATTATTAAATTGTCAAAATTTTAATTTAAATTTTTTTTTTCATTTAAAAGTTTCTAAAATAACCCTTGTAAAAAATATATCTTTTTATTCTTAAAAATATATTAATTCATATATTATTCCTATATAATTTTTTGATGAATATTAAAAATATTTGATTTATTATAGATAATAAATATTTCATTAATATCATTCACTAATTATAATTAATTTAATTGTTTAATACAAAATGACTTTCAGAGAATAAAAATAAAAATATTTCCATTATATTCAATTCGTATATATTTTCATTTCTAAATAATTGATAACCAATGAATTTATCTTATAAACCATTTATATTCATGAAGTTAGTTACTACTATTTATAAACTCTAATTTAATAGCAAGATTTTTCTTGTAATATTATGTTAATTTATTTTAATAATATACTATTGTTTGGTAAAAATCAGTATTGCATGTAATGTATTCTATCCAATGACCTTGTTATTGTGTTTAACACATGCCAAACATAGTTCTGGGTGTACCTAGAGCTAATATAAGTGTTTCATGTAGCACAAACATGACTCAGTGTTGAATATAAAAGAATTATAACATGAGTTTTTCATATAACACAATCTATATTTAGTGTTATATGAAATGAGAAAATATTGAAAAGATTAAATTAAATAACAAACTATTTCTTAAAATATTATGGTGTTACATTATACCTCCCTTAAAAATAATTTCAACATTTAAATTCATCTTTTTTATCAGTGGTTTAAAATATGAATGTTACATTCATAGAATCACACACCATTAAAATGAACTCTAATACATCCTTTAAAAAATGGAAAGATAGAATCATAATGATTACCCTAATTTACTCGTAAATTGGTATATAAATAGGATAAAATAGATGGGACGTTAAATCATGGACAATGAAGTGACTTCCAATTATCATGTTATGATGGAGAGTGATAAAGAATATGGATTTTAAGAGGTTAATAACCACAAAATCCCAGACCTGAAAGATCTAAAAAGGTAATTATTATCATAATAAATGATGATAATTATATGAAATTTTACTTCAAAATAAATAGAGAGGAAAAAATTACTTGATTTTACCTCATAAGTACAATATCTCTCTTTGGTTGTGCCTTGATAATTCTCTAATTCTCTTCTTACTACATGAAATTTAGTTGAAATTATAATACCTATAGAATTAGCGGATTATAATATCCATAATAGGATGGAAATTCATTCCATATATCTTTATTTATCATCACAAAAAAATGGTGAGTACATGTTATCTGATATTCATAAATTGAAACACAAAATTTCAATTTAAACAATTTCACAATTGTTTACCCTTATAAAACTTCCAAAATATTAAAATCCAAGGCCTTTAAAATAAGGTAACTATATTTATCATTAATCACTCATAAAAATATTTTCCTATTAATTTTTAAATAAATAACATCTGAATATTATTACTAAATTTTATTTTGAAACACAGTAATGGCCTGAATTACCAGGGAACCTAAGTGAAAACATGTATCTTTCAACAATCAACAATTTAGTTATATAATGAATAAAGGAACCCTATAAACTCAATCCACTATATCATAGACCATATTATCATCTTATCAGTCCAAAGGTCATCAATACAATCCCATTTAAAATAAAACATTTCATTATTTAATTATCACTAAATCATGAACATATTATGTGTTATTCTTCCTTCAATCAAGCGTTTTGGCAAAAAAATACCACCTTTCCATTTAATCTCTTTTCTAATACATTGAAAACATTTGAAATATTATTTTAAATCCTTAGTGAAAAACATAAATTCACATATACTTATATATTTTACAATTCGTATAACACAATTCTTAAATCCAAATAAATAAACACATTGATTAATTCACTTCATATTTAAGCTATTAATCACAATACCTCAACCTATTACTTAACAAAAATTTTCTTTCAAATTTCTCTTGTAGTATAATCATCAATAAAAATATAACCATTACATGCACATCCTTTTTTATTATCCTCATATGCTTTTAAAATAAGACATTGATTTTCATAATTTCCTTCCTTCCACATTTGAATAATTCATCAATTGATAATACCTTAGGGATGCCAATATTCCCATCCATTTAAACTATTAAAATTTTCATTTTCCATTTTATGTTACATGATTTTTGTCCTTATTAACCATAATATAAACATATTACTATTTATATAAGACATATATTTTGGTGTTTTTCCCCTCATTTTTAACACAAATGAAACTGAATAATTTTTTCTTCATGGTATCTATTACAACTTCTCTCAAAAAATTCATCCATTCTCTTCAAGGGTGATTTTGAGAGTTATTTATGTTACATGTTTTCAAACATATTCCATAAAAATAGATTAGGAATGATGATAACATACATAACTATAGTGATCATCCCATTTGACTTCTCATTTGTAAAATTTTAATCACATTCAACATTAAACCTATTATTTTTGGTTTTTATCAATGAGTAATTCTAGAAATAATAATGTAAAAAACACTTATCATAGAAGAAAAACACAAAACAATGAAAAATTTCCTATAAGAGGTCTAACGTATGAAACCTCCAATAATATAATAAACATTAGGGTTTTCTTTGGAGACATTAATAGATATATCCTTAGAAATATCCAAATGGATATTTCTAAATTTTTCTTATCCAAGTTGCCAATTATTGACTAAAACATTTCTTTGATACCATCTATAATTACCCAGTATTTTCATAAATTGATATTACTTCCTTTTTTCAGAACATTTTACACATTATAATATCATAACCCCAAATATCATATTAGTTTAATGCATTTGGAAATAGTGAACAAAAAATCATACTCTATTGAGATATATTTTATGTTTCCGGCAAATATCATTACCTTTAGTACTATTAATTAAATCCTTTATTTATAAACTCGAGAAAGGAACCATAAGAAAAGGGTAGGATCTGATGCTCAATAATGGTAGAAAAAGAAGATATGAAAGCATTAACATGAGAATAAAGGGTTTTAGAATGTGAACATAATGTTATATGATCATACCATTCATATCAATGATACTAAACATGAATCATGGAATAAATATTTGTTGTTCATAATACATGAATCATAAGGGAATCAAAGTATATAATCCATTAAATCAATATTTTATAATATGTCATGAAATTTGGTATAGACACATATACATGTATTATCATTCACTATAATTCAGGGAGAATTTACAAAACATAATAAATTACATCAAGGGCAGTAAACCTATTGGATGGGCTTAGTCAATGTTTTCTCATTGTATGGGTTTAGGTTTCCCCATAATTTCATAGTGGATTGGGTTTCCCCAAATTCTATCATGGATCAAGACTGTCAACTTCAATCCCATCATTTTCACACGAGATATAAATATTTACCCAAAGAATTTGAGGGAGATATAGGTCATTCCAAAAACATAATTAATACCATACATATGTGTTCCAAAAGAATATAAATCATTGATCATATAACAACCCATTGAATAAAATGGGATTCATAAACATCATATAATCATAATAAAATCATGTAAAATAAAGGGGTTCCATAAATATCATTCCATCACAATTACAAACCATTTAAATAAATAATAATTTTGGTATAATTATATCACATCCCCAGTTAAATTTTTTTTACATCAAATGACATTGTCTTAGATGGAAAATGATTTTGAAATACCACTTGAAATAATTTTCTATAAAATTATCTTTTCCATTTTGAAAAAATATTTTTAACTCATAAAACATTCAAAAAGATTTTTTCATTGATGATAAAATTAAAAAAATATTAAGGAAGATTTGAAACCCATTTTAAACATCTTTTAAATCCTTTTTCATTAAAAATTCTTAAAATATAATTGAATACAATTTTCATTAATTTTTAGAAATCATTTTTTTGAAGGAATAAATATTTCTAAAAGAAGAGAGAATTACTTTTCATGAAACTTTAAATGTTGTGAAAATAATTTGATTCATGATAGAAATCATCACACTGAAATATATATAACATGTAAATGAATATTGGTTCCTAACATATCATTTGTCTCAAAGAAGGAAATTTGAGAAAAAATTACGTTATTGATTTGGGAACTTTTGAACTGTAAACCACATGAAATAAAGATCATAAAAAGGATACACAAATAACCATATATTTAGGTATAAGGATAATTCAATACATTCTTGATAAGTATATAAACTATACAAAATAAATAGCTGGTGAAAATAGCATATATCTCAAGAAAAATAAATCTGAGATGAAAATCACTTACTTTATATCCTAACTCTTATTGTACTTGTGAAACCATCTATATAATATATATATGTTCAATATAAATATACAAAAAACTATATTGATATATATAGTTCCATATAATCATTTTTTATGACTTTGTTTTATCCATTTATTAACAATTCACATTTTAGGTTACGTTTTGTGTGATAACCGCTTTATTTATCATACATATTTTAACTTTTTATTACTTTTAATCGTACTTAATTTGTGATTTTATTATATCTATAATGGTAACCATGATATATATATATACATATTCATTATTATTCATCAAATTTATAGGTAGAAAATAAAATACACCGTTCATAGAGATGGTTGCCACACATACGCATGAAAGCTGTTATAATTTTTATTTCATATTAAATTAAATAATATAATATGGTATATTATAATTACAAGAATATTTTTATGTTTATTTCATATATATTCATTAAAATATTCTTTATTAGCATCCATGTGAAATAAAGATGAAAAATTATTGACATCATATCATGCAGATGGTAAGTCTTACGTCCACACAAGCAACATTATCATTTAACAATAGATTATATGGAAAATGGTAAATATTATATTGTCATTAAATAAGTATATTTATCTCATAAATAACATATATATAATAAAAAATATTTTCCATCATAATTCCTACTTTGAGACTATGTATAAGAAAATTGAACAATCATCATTTCGTGAGGTGATAGTTCACCTTACACATGAATGGTACGTTCGTTACCCCTTAGATGGAAGAGTTTGAAATTCTAGGTATAAACCTCAATAAAAAAAATATAACCATATTGTGGATACTAATGTTTTTATATAAACAAAAAATAAAAATAATTAACGGATTTCATGTAATAAATAATACCAAATTGTTTGTTGATAAACATTACCTCTTCTTTGTGTATTTTATTTCAATTTTTACAAAAGGACATATTTAGATGGATTGATAAAGAAATAAAGGACTATAATATTACATAATGGATTATGGGTGAATATTTTGGTATATTTTTTCTGATAAAACATGTTTTAGAGGTGGCAATAAAAGATATGTAGAGGTACATTTTTATATGAGAGGGGATGGGCACTTTTGGCGGACCAGATTTGCATTGATCTGGATTTATCTCTTCTCATCCTACAGAAGCTTTCCTTGAAGGTGTAGGATTCGTTTGTTTGGATCTAGGACATTGTCTACCATGTGTTTCAATGTTATTACATTCCATTCCTTCTTTAGGGTCCTTCCTTGCAATTTTATAGAAAAGGATAATATGATGCTCGTCGCAAAGGGCACATATGTTCTCTAACAGGAGACCATCCATCTAACATGATGGATTGTACTACATATGAACCTTCTCAAATGCTGCCTTGAGATTATCCCGCTTCATCTAATTCTATTGATCTGGTTCCCATTGCACCCCTGTATGGGGCTGCTCATCCCACTACCATAGTTCGGGCCGAGCCTCCAAGCTTGGCACATGTTTGTTAGGTTGCTCATTCCACTCATTCTATGATATTTGAATGCATATCCTGACTATGTAGTCCTTTATATATTTTCTTTTAAGGTGCCTATCTATAGTTTATTCTAAGGCCCCCTACAAGATTCCTAGGCATCCCATCTCACAACCTCTCCTTTTCAGAGTCATCCATGAGTTCATGTGATGGAACAAACTATAGATAGGCTATGATATTTGAATGCATATCCTGACTATGTAGTCCTTTATATATTTCCTTCCCCAGTGTTTGATGTTTCTTAAATCAAGGAGGTGATAATAATTTCCTATAACAATACATTATAACCACTAGAAAATCAGAATTCTTATAATACTGGATCCATGTTCTAGTCTCCATAATGTGAAAGGAGGGGGAAGACCCTCAAACATCTATCTTTACATCACCCATAAAAATTAGTGCCACTTGACTTGAGTCTAGGGATATGCACAAAATTTATATTGAAGAAAATGAAAATTTCGGAGTGCTCCTCCCCCCACCTCTAGGGGACCATGGTTTCTAAGGCTAAATCTGGGAATTATCTTTCCTAATGATACATGTACTCATCTGGAACTCTTGTGGAATAATTGAATGTTTTAAAAGTGATTACATAGCCTCTGAGTCAAAGAAAAACAAGTCTCAGATTGCCACTTTTCTCAAACAAAAACAACCCTTAGATACAATAAGTGAGTTCTATTGAAGAATCAAGATGCATGAATCCATGCGTTCTGACCCAAATAATAGTAACATATGGATTTTCTAAAATAGGGATGTCTCAACTTATTTGTTCTAGGTTTGAGATCATTACATTACAAAAAAAAATCTCTTTTGGAAGGAGAAATTTATTTGTTTCCTTTGTCTATGGATGTCGTGATATGCAATGAAGGGTAGCACATTGGAAATATCTTAGTGTGTTTGACCTAGGGGACCTACTATAGATTATAGGTGGATACTTCTACATTATAACTGAACCAACAAAGAAGAATGGGAGAGGGACATTTACCCAAAAGGATAGTATTGATTTTGTACACTTTATGGCTGGAAAAGGATTATAGGTCATGGGGTATTCAAGATATCATTTTACATGGTGAAACACCCAAATGGGGAGAAAACATTGTTGGGGTTGTCTTGACGATGCCTAGCCAACATCCATTTCCTCTCCTTGTTTCCAAATTCAAAGGTAAATTATTTAGTTCAAGGTTTTTATGAATACTCACCATTACTACTCACTCTGTCTACAATTAAAGACTCTCAGGAGTTATTCATATTTGATATTTAGTGGAAGGGTGATCTAGGATACCATAAGTTTTTTAAGGTGATGTGGGGAGAACCAACCCAGTGACACACATGGGGGGATTATTCAAATCAAACTAAGGTGGCTCAAACAGGGTCTACAGTCATGGGTTAGGGACCTTACACATATTGAACATAACATCGATGAGCTCAAGTGGTACAATGAGTGGATGGAAGAATGTTTGGAGGAGGTTGATGATGACATGGTATTTGGTGACCTATATGATAAAATTAAAATCATGAAAAAATGGGTTATTTACCATGAATGCAGGGAAAGGGAGAGCTCAAGATAATACGGCTTCATGAATGTGAAAAACACTTCTATCTTCTAAGAATGTATAAGGGAGAATAGATTCCCTATAGAAACAAAAATTTCCTATAATATGGTATGTACACCTATGATAGATGTGGGTTTGGTGGTATGGCACACACCTTATTCAAAGATCTTATCGTTGGCCGAAGCATGACCCTGCCCAATGCTTACCGTGAAGGTAGTGATATTTTTTGGAAAGATTCCCACGATTTCTCTGCCTAGGAAAATTAATAAATTGAAGGGATCACTGAGGAGGGAGGGATCTAACTTAACATGATCAATTTAAATCTTTAGAGTGATCTATGTCCTAAAGCTTCCCCGTCTAGTTCTACTGGGATATTGGGAGGTGATAAAGTGTGATACTATTGCTACGATACAAGAATTCTTTCAAGAAGGGGGCCTCCCGCAGGTTTCTTATTCTACGAACAAAGTTCTCATAACAAATATAAAAGAACCCTCCTCCATAAAATTTTATAGACCCATGAGAATGTTCAATTTACCTATAAGATTTTAGTGAGTATCATCACATTGAGGATGCCCATTCTTCTATCCTGATGGATCTCCCTTAAGAAACATGTCATTATGAAGCGCCTCTCAATCTAAAGTGATATATCTCTATCACATGAGATGTAGAGTGATATTAACACGAAGATAAAAAGTTCAAATATTTCCATAAAGTTGGAAATTGACAAAAAGAGTATGATATAATTGAATGGGGGTTCATCAATAGGGTGGTAGCTAGAATGGGTATCTCAAATTGGGCTTCTGACCTCTTTTATAGATGTTATAGCTCCTCATAGTTGGCTATTTCACTTATGGTGTAAACAAATGGATTCTTCAATGTGACTCGAGATCTTGGTCATAAAGATCCTATCTACCCTAGTATTTTTATCCTTTTGTAGAATACTCTCAGACAGGCATGTCCAATAGATATATTCTCCCCAATCAAAGGAAACTGAACCTTCCCTACACTTCCTATTTGATGTTTGAAGATAAAACTATTAACTTTATGCATTCTAGTAGGAGCTCTATCCAATGGATCAATAGTATTCTTGAAGAGTACTTCCACTAGAGTGGAAATGATATAAATAAGGAAAAGAGTAACTTATATATCTCTAAAAAATGTGATACAAGTCAGGTTGTGTATCTATGTAACAGATTGGGAATGTAGTGAGGCTCCTTCCCAATGGAGTATATTGGCACTCTTATCTCCCCAAGAATAATACACATCCATGAATTTTATCATGTGGTGATAAATATTTTTGGTCGATTCCTTAAATGGAAAACCCATTTATTATCCTTTGGGGGTCAGATCTCTTTGGTGAACAACATCCTGAATTCCATTCCGATTCATTCCTTGTCGTCCGGAAACATGTTTAAATGGGTTATGAAAAACATAGATAGAGTTATTTTTAAGTTCATCTAGAATGACCTATCTGAGGTTAAAATCCAATACATTTCATGTGATATAACAGAAAGAACCATATAAAAAGGATGGATTAATGTGAATAGTTTAGTAGACACAATTAACTACATGTACATGAAACATGCATGGGAAACAATTGAATAATGCACATTGTAGGGGAAAATTATGTATCACAGATTGTGTGGCAATGCAGACCCTGTGCCTGGGAATATATCACCTACGGTACACGATCAATACCCCTATCCCAAATCTCTGATGGATCTTACAAAGGATATTAATAGAGGGGAACATCCTTCTACAGCATCACAACTTGGAAGGAAATGTGATCTATTCTCTGGGGTGAACTACACCTACCATTTCTATTAGAGAGGAGAGTATCCATCCACAATTTATCAGGGCAGTTCTAGACAATGATAAGCAATAGTTTTTTGATTTAATTATCATCAACCCATATCTTGAAAAAATGTTTCTTCACTCCTTCTAACTTGGGTAAATTTAATTTAAAGGACTTTATAAGGTTATCCAATCATAAGACTGAAATTGAGGTATGGAACAAAGATTTATGGTGTAGAAAGACTCCAAGGAAGTACAACTTCCATACCTAGTGAATCAAGAATCACACAATATAATTGGATGATAACGTCAAAAATATAGGCATTAACTTAGCTTCCAGCTGACACTATTTTAAGAATTAGTTAGAGGAGAGCATGAACTAAATTTTATTTTAAGGTGCTTGGTACCATGGTGTTTGGATTTTCATAGGGGAGTTTACAACACACTCTTCCAGAGACCTATGTGATGCCCTATTCCTGGAATGGTGGTTCATGAAAAAAGATGTTATGGGCCTGAAAATAATGTTGAGATCCATTATTCTTAACACTAAGTGATGGTGATTATGTAAAGCAAAAAATTATGCCAGATATGAGGGGTATCTACCCACAAAGAGATCCATCATTGCGATAACTAGAAGCCAATTAGTTGACAAGGTTACATTCATCTATAATAGGATGGATTCATGCTCTCTATGTTCGCTACTTTTTCCCTCTTCTGTGGGTTAACCCCCATCTCCAAAACATAGGGAAAATGGGTGTTGTGGTTCCCTATATCATAATTTTTCACTCTCAATATAGATGTGTCACACATATTGGGTGACATGTGAGGATGATAGTTCATTCATGATTATAGGGTGACTGTTGTGAAGTAATTTAAGGAGCACTATATAAGTTATAATTCAATACAGCTGGGGACCAAAGTAGTTCTCACTAGAATCAATCTCTACATACAATAAAATGTCTACATTTTCGAGGTGTAAATAGAATCCATGATCATGAATGTCTACTTACATGTAAGAGGCACAACTCTATGGTCAATTTATTAAATCATCAGGAAAAGAAGGTGTATTCTCGACAACAATATAATGGTAACCCACACTTAGAGAGAGGGTAATAATTTAATGGATAGCCTTTCTTCTATGGAGGATAAATATTTCAATGTCACGTGAATCTCTGTTATATATATTGTCAAACCTGAGTAGGGTGAATCTTATTCGAGGGGATGGCCTTGTCATCATTATTTTAGGCCTCCCTAGGCCTTGGTTATCATGATTATTTTGATATTTTTAACCTTTTTTTATAGAATAAAATATATAATATTTATGAAAAAAATATACATATTAAAAGTGAGAGTGCAACATTTTGTCACTCCCTTTGAGTTTAATAATACGTAAATAATTTTCATAGACAATGGTACATTAAATTATTAATTTTCTATATTTATGTTTTTGTTATAATTAATTACTAAAAAAATATTTTGGGAAGTGTTAGGGTAGTTTTTGACTATTTATAATATTTTGTTTACCCTTAATTACACAATTTACCCTTAACTGTGGTAATAAAAAATATTAATGTTACAATTTCTGTTAACTAATAATTAATGGGACCTATTTATGAAATTTTTACAATTTGATTATAAATAAATAAATATAAATATAAAAATTAAAAAATTACAATTCAAAAATTAATTAATAATTAACCCCATTGACAAAACGAGAAAACAAGTTTTTAAAGTAAAAATATTCAAAATTTCCCAATTTTTTTATATTCAATTTGAATGTAAAATTGATTCTAATGACCTATATTTAACTCAGTGAAATTTTTTTATATAATAATACTTTTAAATTAATCAAATATATTATATAATAATATATATTATATTATGGAAAATTCTATTTTTAATTAAATTTTAGTATTTTTCGCTATCCCTCAAAACATGAAACTTATATGAAAAATACCCAAATTTCGACCAAAGTAAATTTTGATACCTCAGTTTCAAATAAAAATTAAATTTTCTCATATTAAAATGATTGATGTTTCAAAAATTAAATTTAAAAATGGCTCTCTATTAAATAAAGGTAAAATAACTATTTTGAAATATATATATTTTTATTCATAAAAAATTATTTATTCTTATCTTACAGCTTTAAAATATATTAGATGAATATAAAAAATATTTTATAGAATATATAACTTATATATTTAATAAATATAATTCACTAATTATAGTTAATTTAATTTATTAATACAAAATGGCTTCGGTCTCATAAAAAAAATATCTCCATTATATTAAATAAGTATATATTTTCATTTTAAATTAATTGGTAACCAAATAATTCAAATTATAAACAATATATTTTAATAATGTTTGTTACTTATATTCATAAACTCTAATTTAACATCTAAGTTATATAATATTTTATTTAATAATAATAATTTAATAACAAACTCTTGTTCTACAAAACTCAGTTTTCTGTGTAACACACGTTATCAAAAGAACTTATAAGTATTTGTAACACAATAAAAACATAATGTTATGCATATATAATATAATCTAAGTAATTTTTGAAGAATAATCATGGCTCAGTTTAGTGTATAAATAACAAATTAACTATGTTTTTTTATATAACACAACCTATATTCAGTGTTGTGTGAAATGAAAAAAATATAAACAAGATTAAAGTAATTTGATTTTCTTTTAACAAATTCCACGGGCATAACATTCAACACTACATAAAATTAATTTCCCTTTATATATTCGTTTGGGTTATAAATGGTTTAATATATGAATGTTACTATCATAGATACACTCATCATAAAAATATATACTAAAAATTCCATTAAAAAAGTGAAATTTGGAAATGTAAAGAATACCCATTGTAACTCATAAGTAGGTTTCTACACTTGAGAACATAGTTGAGAAGTGAATAAAAATTCATAGAAAAGAATTTCAACTATCATTTTATATTGGAGAGTGGTATTGATATGGTCATTAGATGGTTAATGACCACAAAACCCATGGAGAAAATAGATCTAAAAAAGATCATTATTATCAACATAAATGATGATAATAGGATAACATGTTAATTAAAACTCAATGTAGAAGAAATACCTATTTCATTTCATCTCATAGGTATAGATTAACTCTTTGGTTTATATTTTATCAATCTCTCATTCATTTCTTACTCCATGAAAAGATGTGGAAATTGTAATACCTATATAACTAGTTGATTATTAGATCCATAATAGGATGGAATTTCATTTATTTTCTATTTAGTTATCTTCACAAAAAATGCTTACAACATGTTAGCCAATATGCATTAATCAAATAATAAATTATCTACAATTTCAAAAAAAGTTACCCTTATGAACCTTCCAAAATATTAAAATCCAATTCTATTGAATGAAGTTAACTAAAATTATCAATTAACCCTCAAAACATGATGTATCTAACATACATAACATTTTAAGGCCATTATGAGGTATTATCTTGATACATGGTAATAAACTAAATTATAATTAAACCTTATTTGAATCCTGCATGCTTTCAATAATATACACTTTCATTATACTATAAAAACAAAACCCTATAAACTAAATACATGATATTTTCACCATTTTTTCATCTTATCATTCCCAAGGTCATGAATACTATCACATTTATTATCAATCGTCTCTTTACTTGATTATTCCAAAATCAATCACATATTAAGGTTTGTCCTTCCATAATCACGTGTTTTAAAAATATACAACCCTTCCATTAAATAACTTTTGTAGTGCATTGGAGTGGGTGGTATGTGGGATCAATTTTTATATAATTCCATACATCAAAACAATTACACATCTAAAGACCATATTAGTTAGGATCTATTCTAAACATGAAATAGAATCTTCTCATCTTGTATAATATCATCAATTTTTTCCAAAAGGATCGTTCCTTTGTACTACAAATTAAAAACATTTATTATAACCTGGGGAAAGAAAACATAAGAAAATGGTGAGGTTTGATGCTATGTTTGGGTAAAAAAAAAAGGATGATGTGTACATATAAACATGAGCATAAAGGGTAGAAGAACATGAAAATAACATTATAATTTCATACAATTAATATAAAATATCATAAAAATGAATCATGGAATAAATATCGATTGTTAATAAGACATGAATCACAAGGGGATCACAACACATAATCCTTAAAATCATATCATAAAAATATGACATAGAATTTCTGGAAGACAAATAAACATATAATATCATTCCATATAAGTCAAGGTGAATTGTAAAAACATAATAAATAACTTTACAGGGACTAATCTTACTAGACAGGCACAATCCCATACCCAATTATAGTCATTTACTAATAAGGGATTGAGTTTCCCCATCGTACAATAGTGGATCAAGGTTCGCCATCTTCCATCATTGATCCATCCCATCAACTTGACTCCATTCATTATACAATGATGTAAAAATAATTACCCAATTAATTTAAGGGATATATTGGCCCCTCCCATCACATAATGTAAACCATACATATGTGTTCCATAAGAACATAAATTATTCATCACATCAAAACCCATGGAATGAAATGGGATTTATAAAAATCAAATAATTATAACATTACCATGGTAAAAAATGGTTTTCATAAATATAATTCCTTCATAAAAATAAACCATTTAGAAAAATAAAAAAAATTATATCATTGGATCATATCTTGAGTTAAATAAAAGTTACATCGAATGGCGTTGTGTTAGATAGAAAATGATTTTGAGAGAGCACTTGGAATAATTCAAGAGAAAGTTATCCATTGCATTATTAAAACAGATTTTTAAATCATAAAACATTTATAACAAAATTTCATTAAAAATAATAGTGAAAAGTTATAAATTATGTTTTGAAAACCATTTTAGACATCTTTAAAATCATTTTTCCTTAAAAATTATGAAAATAACATTTAAAATATTTCTAAAATATTTCTAGAAAACATTGTTTTTTAAGGATCATATATTTCAAAATGAAGATAGAATAAAATTAGTTAAAACATATAATATCATGAAATAAAGGATATGATCATTTAAAATTGTAGTATATACACCATGTAAAAGAATATTTCTTAATAAGATAACATGTGACTCAAAGAAAGAAAATTGAGACAAAATTACTTTATTGATTTTGGATGTTTTGAACCATAAATCACATAAAATAAAAATCATCAAATTGATATGTAAATACACATAAATTAAATTACATGGATCATAGAATACTTTAATTGTAGGTATATACACTTCACAAAACAAATTGGTGGTTATCAAGGATTATATATCATGGAAAATAAAAGGGTGACATAAATCCCTTACCTTTTAAATTGACTCTTACTGTACTCCCAAAACATCCTATATAATAAATATAATTTTATTATATATAAATTTGTTACAAAACCATATTCACGTATATAATATAAAATATTATTTACTTATGACATTATACTTTCTTCTTATTAACAATTCTAATTTCATGCAATGTTTTTGGTAATAACCACCTTGTTTCTCATACATGTTTTCTGTTGTTATTATTGGTAATCATACATTAATCATGATTTCATTATCTTTAGAATGGCAACCAATATATATATATATATATATTTAGTTTATATTTATTCATATTGATTCATAAAATTTAGTGGTATAAAAAAACACATTGTTCATAGAGATGGTAAGTTGTACGTACAAAAGAACGCTATTTTCATTTTCTTGACATATTAATATAAATAAATGAATATTATATATTAACATTATAGAAATATATTTATTTTATTTATATCATATATATTCCAAAAATTCATTCAAATTACCATTTATGAAAAATATATATGAAAAAAGAATCACATTTCCTCATGGAGATGGTAAGCCATACATACACACGAGTGACATTATCATTTCCCAAAAAGATTATTTGGTAAAAGGTATATATGAGTTTTTCATTAAATAAGTATAATTATTTAATAAATATTATATATATCTTAATTTTTTTCCATCATAATTTTAAAAACCCGATATTTTATGATATGTATTCGTTTTTAATTTATTTGATGTCCGTTGTTTTACGATACAATAATATTATCTTGTTCTATACGCAACATCGTATTAGCTTGCAGTATAGGCACCACTATTCATAGATTGTGTTACACACAATTTCACGTTCGTTTGATAATAGTCATTCTATGCAACATTGAGTGTATATATATATATTCAATGTATAAATGAAATATGGTTAGATTTTTTTATACAAAACAATAAAGGAGTCATGCACTATATGCAACCCAGACTTGGCTTGCATTACATGCAATCACGACCTTCCTCGATAGCGTGTGTTGTACGCAGTACCGAGTTTCACTAAATGACGATATATTGTTATAATATTATTATGGACTAGCCGTTATGAAAAGAATTAACTACATTTGTAATTTTATAACATTATTATTCATCTTATAAATTTTTTAAAACATTTTATGTGAACAAAATAAATCTTCCAGGTGAAATATGTATTTTTCAAAAAATGCAGTTTTTCCACATTTTGATGGTGCAACCACATTAAATCTAGTTTTTGACATGTTTATAAGTTCAATTTGGAAAAATAATATTCCTATTTGGAATCAGGATATAAAAATTTACTTTGGGTAAATTTTTCATATTATTCTGATAACATTTATATTTTAATGAATAGTAAAAACACGCTATATTTTAATTAAAAACAACTTTTTTCATCGTAATATTTTATATGGTTAAATTATAATATTGAATGGTTTTAAAGTATGAATAGAATATATTTTTACCATTTAATATAATTTATGTCATTATCATTGATTTTACATTGAATTCATAGGTTTAATCAATTCAATCTTTTTCAATGTTTTAAACAAAAACCCGTTTTATTTCCACAACAATATTAATTTTAATTTAATTTCTGTAACTTCTGTGTTTTTAATTTTGAAATATGGATTCCATATTAGGATTAAGTGGGTCCAAATTATGTTAATAGGTTACTTTTATTTTTTTGAGATTATGAATAGTAACTACAGTAATTTTTATTTCCTGCAGTTAAAGGTAAATCGAGTAATTAAGGGTAAATATAAGATTATAAAATTACCCTAACACTTGCCAAAATTCTATTGTATGAATAAAAGTCGACCCATATCTCTTACGGGTCGGATTAGATTCATTTTATGATCTTTTGACCATGAAAATAATTTAGTTATTATTAAAACCAATGAAAGTGACAACATGTCAGTCTCTTAAATATTATAAGTATAATAATTTTAAGTTAGTGTTTAACTTCATGAAACTTCGAACATTAATAGTCTCCAGAATGATGAAAAAATTATCTACATCATGAAAATTTATTTAGAATTTTTATGGATTAAATAATTTTCATTAATTGTGACACAATAGTGATGCAGAAATTATTTATCTAGTGAAAAATCAAGAATATAGTTTTTATTAAACTAATAGTGACCATAAAAGGCACAAAACCCTGACCAAAACCTATTGGTCGTGTAAATTTAAACCATAATCATCCAATGGTCGAGTATTTGACCATTTTGAGCCATATAAAATCTATTATGACACTTATATTTATTTATTTTAAATGAAGCCAAAGTTGTCACCATTATAATTTAATAAATATGACAATTTAAATATTGAGATTTTAAGATGATAAATTCGATTAAAATTATTATTGTTCAATTATATATATTTATATTCATGATAATATATTATTTTTAGTTTTTATGCAACAAATAAGTATATTAAATAATTATACAATAATGTTGTAGAAAATATTTTATTAAGAGATAAACCAAATAAATGGTTTTAAAAAATAATAAAATAAATATTATATTGACTATTTAATGTCATCCACTAATTTTATAGATACATATGAGCTTTTATGAATCTATTAAATATTTTATTTCTAACATATCTTCTGTATATATTTTATTTAAATTCAAATAAATGAATAGTGTAAAAATTGACAGTATTGTTTTTTATAAAAATAAAATATAATAAAATTGTTTAAAAATTACAAAATTATATAAAAATTATGAATTTAAATTTATATGGTCTAAAATGTTATAAAGTATCCAATTATTTACAATTCACAAAAAACAAGTAATTATTTGTTATAACTTAAAATTTAGAATATTATTACCACAATTATAATTAAATTGATTAAATAAGGATAAATCAAGTTGATAATGATTAATATAATTCCCTAACATGTATAAATTTTATTGTTTAATGATATTAACACCCTATAGCTTCTAATATTCTAGTATGAGTCATTTTTGGAGGTTTTTAATAGGGGTTAGATTTATTATAAATTAATATTTTTAAGATTTCCAAAGGTTCCCCTCTCCTCCCTTATAAAAGGGCACCTCCTCCCTCTGTTCCTCACACCATTTTGAGCCTTGAAGCTCGGAAAAACTCTGCCCATTTCACTTCCCCACTTCCCTAGAAACCATATAGAGGTACTGGTCTTCTCAAAAGACCAACTCTAGTGCCCTAAGAAGAAGTTTATATGAGGTGCGTCGAAGAAGAGGTAATCTCTTCTACCGATAATTTCAAGTTTTTTTCTTCTTCAACTTATTCTTCTTTAGTTGTCTCAATATATTGTAATAAAATCAGAATAAATAATATACTGATATGTTATTATAAATATGAAACAACCCCATTTCACCTTCTATCCATCCTACAGAAAATGAAATCACTGCGCGTGCGTACGTACGGAATACCGTCTCCACGTCGTGGTGTAATCTATTTTTCCATCAACACCTTACATGGATGGGTATAATGGTGAAAATAATAACTATATATGTTTATTATAAAATCATAATTATTTTGATATATTATACCATCCACACCAATTCTATTCAATAATTATGGGAACGATATCATCGCTCGTGCGTACGTATGGACTACCGTCTCCACGACGTGATGAGATTCACTCTCCATGTTAACCATTCATTAATTATTATAAAGTATATATAATAAGTAATCATGAAATATATGACATAATAATGATACTGTATTTATGTATATATATATATATGTATGTCATCTACTTAATTCCATTCAATTCAATAAGGAAACGAAAACAGCGTTCATGCGTACGTACGGCCTACCGTCTCCATGAACGGTGTATTTCATTCCATTGATCTATCATATATATATATATATATATATATATATGTATTTCCTGAATATATATTACATATAAATCATGTTTTAAATTCTGGAATTATGTAAATAAGGATATAAGTAAGAAAATCAGGAACGACAGGTCGAAGCCCATACGATAAATGAAATGATTTTACCCAAAACACTGCTTTAACATGAAATTTAAAAAAGAACGGGTAATATAAAGTCATAAGTGAAACATATATGATATCATAACAATGAATATGATTCTATAATAAGTCAATGACATTATTTAAATCATTATATGTGAGGTTTGGATACGTACGAGGCATATCGGACCTAAGGTAAGGGATATCTTTTCCAGTCTCGTTCTTATCCGAGATTGTTTATTCGTAAGTATTTACTGGGGGTTATGTTTATTATACATGTCCATATGTTCTCAAGATTTTTTCATTAAATTTTTACTTTCTTTCCATGTATGTTTAAATACATTTTTACTCTTTTCTAACTTTTACCACATCGTATGGAAGGAATCCTTCTTTTATTTACCATACGAGGTACTTTTTGACTTTTCCATCAAAAGTACGAGGAGATTGTTATTTTTAACTTATATAGAATGAACGAATTTTTGCAGTTTTAAAAAGCCATATTTTAATTAAACTTCCTCCAAAATATTTCATGACTATTTACAACAAAATCTCTTTCTTTTAAAATTTCATGGCATTTTGTGAAAAGAAAATGATTATCAAGAAGAAAGGATATTTTCCTCAAGAATCCATTTCAAGTGATTTATCAAAATCATTTTCCATCTAAGATGTCATTATTTTATATGTGTATGTTTCAAGTATAATGTATCTATGATTTACATGGTTTCATTTTTCTTATGATTAAATGATATCCATTCATTTTATAGGGATTATGTCATAATGGGATGATGTTTATGAAACCCATTTTATTTATTGGGTTATTATGAATGATGTATGTTTATTTTGTGGCACAATTAAGAATGATTTCATAATGAGATGGGTGAGACCTATATCTCCCTCAAATGCATTGGGTAATGATTTATATCTCCTAAGATATACATGGCTAGAACAACAAGTTAAACAAGTTCAGTAATACAGGACTGGAAAGAGGAGTGAACTCGATTCAGAAAAGGACTTTGTCCACTAAGATGGTCTTAGTAGAGATTCCTTGGATACTATGGAAATCATAACATGTATTGAATAATTTCCATAATTTCATGTTTTATTACCATGATATTTTATCATGCTTAATGTTTCTTTATGATCTATGCCTTACGTACTTACATGTTTTATGTCATTTCTCAAGCTTTTGATGTTTAAACATTATGTTCATGTTTTTATGTTCAAAATTATATGATTTTTTTTATTTTATCCATGCATACCCTTACTGAGAATTTGAGCTCACCCTTTATATGTTTTCTTTTCCCCAGGATATAAAGAAAGGTTTTAGGTAAGAAAACAAAAGGGGAAGATCTTTATGGGAGATGTTGAATATCTTTCACCATGATTAGAAGATTACGTTCCAAGTTTTCAAAGACACTAAACTATTATGGTTCTTGTGTGTCTATTTTTGTTATGTATTAAGTATTCCACAATGTAATGTAATTTCCATATATTTCAGGATTCGGGTCTCTATAGATGGTATCAGAGCCAAGGAATAGTCAATCATTGGAAACTAGAATGCGAAAACGTCAGTAAGATCAGTAGAGATATTTCTAAGGTATGTCTAAGTATGTCCCTAACGATAAGTATGCGTATAGGATACAGTCCTAGAACTACATTAACTATATTATAATTTAACCTAAGATGTTAGATATTGAGGGTACTCCCAATTTACTATGTTGTATTCCCTAGCATGATTTTTTCCTCTCACACTATTCTTTTTGGGTTTTAGAAAATGGCTGGAAAAAGCACGATTCAGGATAATGGAGGATATGATAAATAATGGAATGATATTCTTCATAAGCAAGAAAATGAAATTGGATCTAGAGGTCCACATATAGTTGTTATTCCTAATCATAAATCTCATAATATTATCAATAATCTCAAATTTGGTAAGTTTCCTGACTCAGCTAATAATAGAAAGATGGAGTTTCATGATGATCATAGAGGAAAGAAAGTTCAATTCCCCTCATGTAAATCATTTGGGAAGAGGCATCACGGAGAATGTTTTAGAGGAACTGGATGATGCTTTGGGTGTGGAAAAGAAGGACACAAATCTAGTAAGTGCGGAGGAAAACATTCAGTTAACACCATGGACAAGGATAATGGTATTGATATGACATCAACAATGATTAGATGTTTTAACTATGGAATGTACGGGCATTATGAAAACCAATGCCCTAAGGGAATATCTCATGATGATAATCAGTATGGTCATATGGGTAGTATTTATGCGGATGATGATGAGGAGGCATAAATGATATATGAGATAAAATAAGTGTTTAAGCTCAGTCATTTGTTTAAGAAGGTAGTGGAATGATTATATGTTTATCAAGAGTTATGTTGTATAGTTAATGGTACTATGGAATAAATAATCATCTAAGGATTGTTACACTATTATTTTTCCTAAAGTATTTGAAATTATATGATGAATGGTACCGGTAACCATGAAAGGTTATTCAGATATTTTTGGAAAGTAAATGATATGCGCATAATGAAGGGATAAGAAGACAATGAGAAGTTTGATTGTATTCATGAGCTCAAGGATGATAAAAGGACAATGTGATATCATGATTTGAGTATATAGATTTTATTTAGATTTTTTGTTTTTGGAAAGAGTTAACTTTTGATAGAATTCTTTTTTCACATAGGTTATATGGTAATTCATGTTTCAAGAGAATACATGTTTATGTTATTCACATGATTGGAATATAATCGACAAGATATATCAGGGACAAATTAAGGAATTCACATGCTCGGTAAATGAAATTTCTAGTAATTATTTTCTTTATACTATATGCTTGAACAGAATTATTATGGATAATCCTAATGATTTGAAATGGATTATAATGGATATAATTTATTATTTTTTAAGGCTATAACTGTTTTCTATATTATTGAAGGAATGTTATAGTAATGTAGTTTTAGAAAAAGGACAACTTGCATGACGGGAGACAGCCCATCGCATCGGAAAAGGCTGTGGAAATTGAACCCACAACTGAAGTGCGACAGGCCTTTATCGCCTACAACTGGCCTACATGAAGATCCTGGTTAGTGGAAAGTAGTTTTATTTTATTAATCGGTATGATAAATAAAGTATAAGTCCATTTATGGAACCATGTACGATTAATCTCACCATAAGATGGAATTATAACTTTTGATAAACTTTTGTTTGAAACAGATTTAATGACCCGTCATTCTATCACATGATCTGCTAACGCTTCACAAATAACATATTCAACTTCATTTCTTTAAGAGATGAAGTGGAAATTGTTCAATTCACGAACAATAGTGAGATTGTACCAAAATAATGTATGAATTTCTTTTATTTCATCAACTTTAGGGATATGATCTTGAAAAACAAAAATGTTTTCCTAGTGCCCTTATATCTGATGAATCAGATGGTACCTTAGATCATCACAAATTTATGGCTTTCTGATTGTTGGCTTTTTCATATCCATGTTCTCTACCACTCTCCATCAGAACATGATGGTTAGATTTTTCTTATATATCCATATTTTCACCTATATTCTCCAATGTGGGAACCCAAGTGAGTAGTTAATTTGGGAATCCATTTTGTTTCTAACATTCCTTTTTAAAATTATGTTTTAGAAATCCTTTTTACGATGTGGGTTTATATGAATGAAACTTTCAAGTAGTAAACGATTTATAACCCCGATGAATTTCGAGGGAAAAATTCATTTTAAGGGGGGTAGAATGTAACAACCCGATATTTTATGATAATTATTATTTTTTAATTTATATTATGTCATGTGTTTTATGATACAACAAGAATATATGGTGCTATACACAACATCATATTATCTTTATGTATACGCAACACTATTCTTAGATTGTGTTACACACAATTTGAAGTTCGTTTGATAATAGTCATTCTACGCAACATTGAGTGTATATATATATTAAATGTATAAATTAAATATGGTTGTATATTGTTATACAAAACAATAAAGAGTCGTGTACTATACGCAACCCTGACTTGGCTTGCTTTACACACAATCACGACCTTCCTCGATAGCGTGTGTTGTACGCAATACCGGGTTTCACTAAACGACGATATATTGTTATAATATTATTATAGACTAGATGTTATGAATAGTATTAACTACATTTTAAATTTTATAACATTACTATTCAGCTTATAAATTTTTTAAAACAATTTATGTGAACAAAATAATTTTTTCGGGTGAAATACGTATTTTCCAAAAAATACAATTTTGACACCTTTTGATGGCGCACCCACATTAAATATAGTTTTTGACATGTTTATAAGTTCAATTTGACAAAATAAAATTCTTTTTTTGGAATCATGATATAAAAATTTACTTTTGATAAAATTTTCATATTATTCTGATAACATTCATATTTTAAGGAATAGTAAAAACACGCTATATTTTAATTAAAAACAACTTTTTTCATCGTAATAATTTATATGGTTAAATATTAATTTTTAATGGTTTTAAAGTATTAATATAATATATTTTTACCATTTCATATAATGTATGTCATTATCATTTATTTTACATTGAATTCATTGGTTAAATCAATTCAATCTTTTGCATTGTTTTAAACAAAAACCCGTTTTATTTCGACAACGGGATTAATTTTAATTTAGTTTCTTCAAATTCTATGTTTTGAATTTTGAAAAATGGATTCCATATTTGGATTCAGTGGGTCCAAATTATGTTAATAGTGTAATTTTATTTTTTTGAGATTATGAATAGTAACTACGATAATTTTTATTTACTGCAGTTAAAGGTAAATCGGGTAATTAAGGGTAAATATAAGATTATAAAATTACCCTAACACTTGCCAAAATCCTATTTTATGAATAATAGTCGACCCATATCTCTTAAGTGTCGGATTAGATTCAGTTTATGGATTTTTGACCATGAAAATAATTTAGTTATTATTAAAACCAAAGAAAATGACAACATGTCACTCTCATAAATATTATAAGTATAATAATGTTATGTTAGTGATAAACTTCCTGAAACTTCGAACATAAATTGTCTCCATAAATCTAAAAAAATTATCTACATTATTAAAACATATTTTGAATTTTTAGATATTAAATAATTATCATTAATTGTGACACAATAGTGATGCAGAAATTGTTTATCCAGTGAAAAAATCATGAATATAGTTTTTATTAAACTAATAGTGACCATAAATGGCACAAAACCATACCCAAAACTTATTTTTCATTTACATTTAAACCATAATCATCCAATGGTCGAATATTTGACCATTTGGTGCCTTATAAAAGTGGTTAGGGCACTTATATTAATTTATTTTAAATGATGCCAAAGTTGTCACCTTCATAATTTAATAAATATAATAATTTAAATATTGTGATTTTAAGATGATAAATTATAGTAAAAGTATTATTGTTAAAGGTGATAGTTTATCTTCATCATAGGATTTTATTTTTAATTTTTATGCAACAAATAAGAATATTAAATAATTATACAAAAATGTTGTAGTAAATATTTTATTAAGAGTTAAACAAAATAAATTGTTTTAAAAAATAATAAAATAAATATTATATGGACTATTTAATGTGATCCACTAATTTTATAGATACATATGTCCTTTTATGAATCTATTAAAGATTTTATTTCTAACATATCATCTGTATATATTTTATTTAAATTCAAATAAATGAATAGTGTCAAAATTGACACTATTTTTATTTTATAAAAATAACATATTATAAAATTATTTCTAAATCACAAAATTATATAAAGATTCTAAATGTAAATTTATATGGCCTAAATTGTTATGAATAACCTAATTATGGACAATTCACAACAAATAAGTAATTATTTGTTATAACTTAAAATTTAGAATGTTATTACCACAAATTAAATTAAATTGATTAAATAAGGATAAATCACATTGATAATGATTAAAATAATTTACTTACATGTCTAAATTTTTTTGGTTGATGAGATTACAACTCTATATCATCTAATATTCGAATATGAGTCATTTTTAATAGTTTTAAGGGGGTTATATTTATTATGAATTAATATTGTTTAGATTTCCAAAGGTGCCCCTATCCTCCTTTATAGAAGGGCACTACCTCCCACTCTTCCTCACACCATTTTGTGCCTTTAATCTTGGCCAACCTCTTCCCATTTCACTTCCCACTTCCTTATAAACCTTATAAAGGTACTGGTCTTCTCAAAATACCAACCCTAGTGCCCTAAGAAAAAGTTTAAAGGAGGTGCGTCGAAGAAGAGGAAATCTCTTCTACCAATTATTTCAAGCTTATTTCTTCTTCAACTTCTTCTTCATTAGTTGTATCATTATATTGTAATAACATCAGTATCAATAATATACTGATATGTTTTTATAAATATGAAACAAACCCATTTCACCTTATATCCATCCTACGGAAAATGAAATCATCGTGCGTGCATATGTATGGAATACCGTCTCCACGCCGTGGTGTAATCTGTTTTTCCATCAACACCATACATGGATAGATATAATGGTGTAATGAATAACAATATATGGTTATTATAACATCATAATTATTCTGATATATTATACCATCCACTACAATTCTATTCAATAATTATGGGAATGATATCATCGCTCGTGCGTACGTATGGACTACCGTCTCCACGACGTGATGAGATTCACTCTCTATGTTAACCATTCATTAATGATTATAAAGTATATATAACAAGTAATAATGAAATATATGACATAATAATGATACTATATATATATATATATATATATTTCATCTAATTAATTCCTTTCAATTCAATAAGGAAACGAAAACAACGTTCATGCGTACGTACGACCTACCCTCTCCATTAATGGTGTATTTCATTTCATCGATCTATCATATATATATATATATATATATATATTTAATGAATATATATTACATATAAATCATTTTTTACATTCCGGAATTATGTAAATCAGGATATAAGTAATAATATCACGAACGACAAGTCGAAACACATACGATAAATAAAATGATTTTACCCAAAAAGCTGCTTTAACATGGAATTTTCAAAAGAATGGGTAATATAAAGTCATAAGTGAAACATATATGATATCAAAACAATTAATATGATTCTGTAATAAGTCAATGACATTATTGAAATCATTATACAGGAGGTTTGGATATGTACAAAGCATATCAGACCTAAGGTAAGGGATAACTTTTCCAATCTTGTTCTTATCTGAGATTGTTTATTTGTAAGTATTTACTGGGGGTTATGTTTATTATCCATGTCCATATGTTCTCAAAATGTTTTCATAAAATTTTTACGTTCCTTACATGTATGTTTAAAGTCATTCTTACCATTTTCTTACTTTTACCACATTGAATGGAATGAATCTTTCTTTTGTTTACCACTCGTGGTTCTTTTTTACTTTTCCAACAAAAGTACGAGGAGATTGTTATTTTTATCTTATACAACACGAACAGATTTTGACAGTTTTATAATGACTTATTTTCATGAAGATTCCTCCAAAATATTTCATGAATATTTTCAACAAAATCTCTCTATTTTAAAATTGCATGACATTTTGTGAAAAGAAAATCATTTTCAAGAAGAAAGGATATTTTCCTCAAGAATTAATTTCAAGTGCTTTATCAAAACCATATACCATCTAAGATGTCAATATTTTATATGTTTATGTTTCAAGTAAAATGTCTCTATGATTTACATGGTTTCACTTTTTTTATGATTAAATGATATCCATTTATTTTATACGGATTATGTGATTATGGGATGATGTTTATGAAACCCATTTTATTTATTGGGTTATTATGAATGTTGTATGTTTATTTTGTGGCACAAGTAAGAATGATTTCATTATGAGATGGGTGGGAACTATATATCCCTCCAATGCATTGGATAAAGATTTATATCTCACGAGATAGACATGGCTGGAACGACAAGTTAAACTGGTTCAGTAATACAGGACTAGAACGAGGAGTGAACTCAATTCAGAAAGGGACTTTGTCCACTAAAATGGTCTTGGCAGCAATGCCTTGGCTACTATGGAAATCATAAAATGTGTTGAATAGTTTCCACAATTTCATGATTTATTCCCATGCTATTTTATCATGCTTAGTGTCTCTTTATGATCTATGCCTTATGTACTTCCATGTTTTATGTCATTTCTCAAGCTTTTGATGTTTAAACATTATGTTCATGTTTTTAAGATCAAATGTATATGATTTGTTTTATTTTATCCATTCATACACTTAATAAGCATTTGAGCTCACCCTTTATATGTTTTCTTTTACCCAGAATATAAAGAATGATTTTAGGTAAGAAAACAAAAGTGGAAGATCTTTATGGGAGATGTTGAAGATCTTTCACCATGATTAGAAGATTACGTTCCATGTTTACAAAGACACTAAACTATTACGGTCCTTGTGTGTCTATTTTTGTTATGTATTAAGTATTCCCCAAATGTAATGTAATGTCCATGTACGTCAGGCTTCGGGTCTCTACAATAATACCGACCAGGAGATTTGGTAAAAGAAAAACCACACATTCATCGTTTCACGAGCTGATAGTCCGCCTTACATATAAACAGTAAGTTAGTTGCCCATTAGATGGATGTGTGTTAAAGTATAGTTAGAAAAATTTATATAGAAATATCTCTATATATCTGGGATAATTTTTTCTAATATAAACTGGAAATAAAAATAATTTAAGGGGTAAAGGAATAAATAAAATAAAAAACTTATATTGATGAATGTTACATCTTCTTTGGGTATCTCCTATTGATTTTCAAAAAATGAATTATTTGGTTGACTGTATACCCAAAGAAAGGATTATAGTGTGAAATAATGGATAATTGGAGGATATTATGGAAGATTTTGTTTGAGAAATAGCTCTTTTGAGGTGTCAATATAATTTAATTAGAGGTACCATTTTATAAGAGAAGGGAAGGGAACATTTAGAAACACTCAAAAATATTTATTTTTGATAAAAAAAATCAATCCAAATATCTTTTAAATGTAATATATTATAATAAAATAATAGATAAGTGTTTAATACCATCATCCAATATATTTTATATAGGTTTTTATTTGATTTTAAACATTATCATTTTGTTTTATCAATTTTTTAACCTATTTTAATATTAACTATAGTAATAATGTTTTTAATGTTTAGAGGATGTAAATTTTACATATAAAGTGTGAATTAAACCTAAAATGGAAAATCTATGATATTATATTCTATTATTTATCATATTTTCCCTATATTTAAATACATTTTTAACTAATTTAATGAAATATTATTTTTATAAAATAACATTTCTGTCAATTTTGACACTATTCATTACATTGAAATTAATAAAATCAATATGGGAAGACAACATTGAAGCAATTAATTTTAGACAACCATAATATGTCATATTGACTTATAATATATTTCATGACTTTAATGAATTCTACTTATATTTATTTTAAAACCTATAATATCATTTAGTTGATTGTTTCATTAACTATTTAATTACTACAACATCAGTTTGTAATTATTTATGATACATATTTGTTCACTAAAAATTATAAAAAAAATCTTTAGTTCTTATAATCCTTTTATATTAATAATAATATATATATTAGAAAATATCTTTAATTTATCCCAAATCAAAAAATTATACACATTAAATTATAGAATTTGAAATTTTTTCTCTCTATTAAGTTCAATAATATTTAAGTCATTTTTAGAGAAGAAATTCAATTAAATTATTAAATATATATCCTTATGTGTTAATAATATAATTAAATTCATCCAATAACATTTGTAAAAGTGTTAGGGTTGTTTTATAACATTTATTATATTAATTTTACCCTCAATTACCAGACTTACCATTAAATCTGGTAATAAAAATTACGAATGTTACAATTCATATTGTCAAGAAATGAAAGGGATAAATTTAATAAATATTAACTTATTATTACAAATATTCAATCCATTTTCAAAATTATAAAAAACACAAATTTTAGAAATTAATTAAAAAATAATCACGTTAATGGTTTGAGAAAATGTGTTTTTAATGTAAAAACGTTCTAAACTTCACAATGATTTCTATCCGAGTTAACATGGTGAGTGGATTAGATAATAAAAAAATCTTTCAAAAAAATCGGTAATATATAGCCAAACTATGAAATCATCCGATATTATTTACCAATATTTCTCTCAGTCAACTTTTAGTCACTTTTTTTTGACGGATCCACAGGAATCCCCTCTATTGATATTATGTGATGAAAAAAATGAAACTTTCTGAAGCCAAAATTCATACTTGGTAAATTTCTCATAATTATTTTCCTTTCTAAAGGTATTCAGAAAAATTATCATGTGATCTTAATGAACTTACATTCTCTTAAAATAGACAATAATATCATCATTAATAGTTACCATAAACTGATCTTGATAGTATATAAAGACTCAATTTATTATATCCATGAAGATAGTGGCAGATTTAGAAAGATCAAAAGACATCACTATAAATTCATAGTGTCCATAACTTCTATGGAATGGTATATCCTCATTCTTGATTATTAATTCATGATATCTTGAACAAAGATAAATATTGGAATAATATTGACCTCCATGTAGTTGTTCAAGTAAGTCATCAATGTGGGGAAGGGAATATCAATTCTTGATAGTGATCTTATTAAGTTCTCGATAATCAAGGAAGAGTCTCATTGAACCATGTTTATTGTTAAAAAAAATGTGCACCCAAAGGTGATGTAATAGGGGGTATGAATCCTTGGTCAAGATTCTATTAGAGTTATTTCTTCAATTCCTGAAACTCAACTGGGGCTATTATATAAGGTGTCTTTGAAATAGACATGTCACCTAGTATGAGTTCTAATGAAAACTCAACCACATGATTTGGTGGAATACCTGGAAATTATTTTGGAATGATGTGATCAAACTCCCAAAAAATGTGTGTATTCTTAATTGTGATTTTCTCCCCAACCATTTGATATATATAACCTTCATTTATTTTAATCAAGACATATAAGATAGAATGCATTTTCACTGGAAGGTCATACTCATCCTTGTATCGATATATGATCATATATTGATCTGCAATATTAAATGTTACATACCATACATGGAAAGTGATATGAGATCTATATAGAGAAAGCCAATTATTTCCCAAAATTTTATCAACTTCCACTATATGAAGGATCACAAGATTTTCAGGAAGAACTTTACCACAATTTTAACACAGAGAATAGTGATAAAATATTTATGTGACTGTTGTTCCATTAGGAGTTGTCATAACTAACTTAACATCTAATAGTATAGGTAATACAATGATACCTTTTGAAAATTCATCAAAAATAAAATAGTGTCAAGGTCTAGAATCAAATAAATAATTTTCTACATTATATTTGATGGTAGGTGTACCATTCACCACTTAATTATCATACTACAAATTAAAGATAGTGATCATATGTGGCATGCCTTTATCTTTGGCCTTAATAGATTTCTAACATCAATTATCATCAATAACCATTAAATTAGGGCATTGATTATCATAATTCCCCATTTCCATTCCCTTGTATCATTGAAGTGAAAAAGGTGCATTCTGTGTATCCTTTTTTCTATTCACATCATTAGATATTTTTTCCCATCAATTTGGAATTCAAATGCCCGATGACCTTATTCTCCACACATAATAAATTTAATACTCCCTTTAAGAAAATTTCCTCCATGTTTCTTTTCACACATTGATAATAAGGTTAAACTCATCTTCTTTTTAGTGTGGTATCTAGATTATCCCTTGAATTCCATGTTTTAATTATAATCATTCCCATATTATGGATGGGTTATTTTAATATCCACCACAAAATTGAGAGCACATCAAAATATATATTCGTATTAATTGAAGTCATTTTTGGATGATACCCTTCAGAGACATGGTTTTAAGCCACTAATGAATTGATCAATTTTAATCTGAGGTTGGATAATAATTCTAGAAGCATACATTTTAGATCTTGTAAAATTTGCTTTATAGGTACCAATAGATTTATTGTCCTTTTTCATATGTTAAATGAACTCCTCCATATATCTTCAATGAATAATATTAAAGTACATATTGTAAAATACGTTCCTTCACTCATACTTTTCCATGGATTAAATTTTATATATTTTCATATTATTCTTGATAAGGTTTCACTATTGATCATCTTCACCTTCAAAATGATTGACTACTAAGTTTCATTTATCATGTTATAAACATTATAGAACTGACAATATCTTATTAGTAGTAAAAATACATTTTTTAACCACTAATGGATCAAAAGACCCAATGAAAGTAGGTGGATGCTTCGTCATGAAGGAAAATAACATAAAGTTTTTCACTCCTTTTCCCATTTGAAATTTCTGCAAGATTTGTAGCTTGAGAAAGTTTTCTTATCATAGATATATGATTTTTTGTTCTAGATCCCATAACATTTGGTTTCTCAAGAGGACAATCATTGAATTTCCCATCGTATTTGGTGTTAATACGATTCCTTTGAGTTTCAGGCATTGACTAAAACCAAAACACATTGTGTGAGAAACAATAATCATAATGGGAACACCACATAATAATGAAAAAAATATAGTCTGGGAAACATTACTTTTTATCCAATGTTATTCATTTTCATTTTAAAACACTATCATTGTAACATATACTTCAACATATCCAATGGGTTATTACTATATTTTTTTCTCAAACTAGCTTCCAAAGGATTACTATATCATTACTCAGATACCAACAATAGTGAAACATATTTATATAAAATGATATTACTTCAATATTAATGAATATTCATCAAGAAATATAAAAAATCCATGAATGTACTATATAGTTATAGGTCTTTAGAAACTAGGAAATATAAACAACTAGTTCATAAGAAATCTTCATTGTCTCCCACTTGTTTCATCATAACAAGACCCATTTTGACATATCTTACTGTATTCTAATCTAATGACCTCAGGAAAATAAAAATATCAATGGTGAGCTCAGATTTTCAGAATGGGTAAACAACAGAGATATTAATCATATCATAATCATAATACATAAGAAAATACATTTGAAATTCTTATCCTGCATATGAAAGATCGTGATATCATACCATAGAATAAATCATGAAAGTTCATAAGAATCAATTGACATAACACCGAAAGTCATAAAATATGACTTCATGTTTTTTGGAAACAACTTATTTATAGAAAATCATTTCATATTAGTGAATGATCATTTCCAATATCATTATAGAAAAAAATGCCATTATTGAATCGATTTTACTCCTTAATCCAACCCTGTACATCTGAACATAGATCATTTCCCATTCCATCTATGTCTATATCATGAGATATAAATCATTAGACAATGCATTTGAGGGTGATATAGGTCCCACCCATCTCATAAGGAAATCATTTTTACATCTTCCGAAAGCACATAAATCATTAATCATAACCAAAGGAATAAAATGGGTTTCTTTAAACCTCATTCCCCTATAACATGATCGGTGTAAAAAGAAAATGGATTTCATAAATACAATTCAATAATAAAGAAACCAAACCACAAGAAAAATAAGGATATTATACTTGAAACACAGTTCTATTAAATAATTCCATCGTAGAGGGAAAGTAATTTTGATACAACACTTGAAATTAATTTTTAATGAAAATAGAATTTATTAATAAAAAGTATTCTCTTTTCACATGTTTCAGGAATTTTTTTAAAAAAATATTTGAGAATAAAATTGAAATCATGCAGGGGTTTATTCTTGTAAGAAAGGTGTTATAAATATGTAAAAATCTGTTCATTCTATATAATTAAAAAAATATTCTCCTCATACTTATCCTGGAAAAGTAAATATGTACATCATATCGAATAACGACAATAGATTAAATTCACAATGTTCAATAAAAATTCACCAATTGGTAAAATTGATAATTATAAAAATTTTTAATAATATGGATAATATTACTTATTTAGGAATCATGGATGTGAATGATAAATATACCACATTAAATACTTACGTATAAATAATCTCTGATAAAAATAAAATTTCAAAAATATCACTCATCTTTTAGACTTGATTTCCTTTTTATATATCCAAAAATACTTTATAATGATTTAAATAATTAATTTTACATATTTACAAATGATATAATTTTTATGATATCATATATGGTCATATTATCATCAATTTGTTAATAACAAATCCTTATTACTGGTTATTCAGGTATTAACTGCTTTATTTTCTTATGCATGATTTGTCGAATAAGGTCAGGTTATCCTTCATTTTCCATAGTTATGTCAATAAAATTTATATTAACATTATATATATCATAATTATTCATTCTATAAAATTACTTAATCATTCTTTAATGAATATAATTTATAATGGGCCACATCACATTCTAGAGATGATAGGTCATATGTATGCATGAACAATAATATCATTATCCTAATTTTTGAATGGTATTGAAGATAATGGTGTATAATATTTAAAATTAATATCTTGTTATAATAATAATATATAGTTATTATCTCCATCATTATATCCACTCATGTAAAGTATTAGTGAAAAAACAGATTACACGATGGCATGGAGACAGTAGGTTGTAAGTACACACATGTTGAGATTTCATTATTCATAGGTTGGATAAAAATGTGAATATTGTTGTTCCATAAACAAAATTACATCTTAGTATATAATTTACACTAGATTTATTACTTTATAATGAAACAAATCATGAATAGGATGTCAAAGAAGGAAAACGTTTGAAAGATTCGGTGGGGGAGATTGCCTCTTCTGGGACGTGATTCCTCTAAATCTCCTCTTAGAGTATTAAATATGGTCTTTGAAGAAGACTTGAACCTCTAAAATGTAACTTAGTAAATTGAGAAGGAAAAATATTAGGTGATGGTGGAGCTTTAAGGCACAATGTGAAGTGAATAGGTGAGGGAGGTGGTTCCATTTTATAATTTATGTGAGGGGAACTTTTGGGATCACCAAAAATATTTATATATAATAAAATCAAACCACATCCAACAAAATCCAAAATCTACAAATTTAAAGATAAGATGATATATGGTCTTAATATCATCAACGGATAGATTTTATTTAAGTATTTATGTCAATTATAACCTTATCATTTAAATTATAACTTAATTATTCTATTTAATTTTTAATTAGGGTAACAAAATATTTCAATATTAAAAGGGTGCAATATTTACTTATTTGATGTCAATTAGGCCATAAATAAATAACTTATAACATTTTAGACCATAAAATAATTATAATATATTTCTAAAAATGCTTTACGATTTTTATATATTTTAATAAAACATTATTTTGATAAAAAATCAACGGTGTCAATTTTTACCATATTAAATTAATTGTTTTATAAAATAATAATATAATAATTTAACAAGTAATTTTTTTATATTAATAATAGGTAAATGCTATTTGTAAAATTAATTATTCATATTAATTACCAAAAATTATATTTATTTTATTATTTTCAGAACCATTTATTTGTTATCTCTTTTAAAAAAATTATTTCAACGCCAATTTTGTGTATTTATTTAATATAACTATTTGTTGAATAAAAACCAAAAATAAAATACACTAATTAAGTTAAATCTACTATCTTTCAGAATAATATTTTTAGTATATTTTATATTTTAAAAAATACAACATATAAAATGTTAAATTTATTAAATTTTTAACATTACAACTTTATCCTTACTTGAAATAAAATATATTGGTGTTACAATATCATCTATAAGGTTAAAAATTGTCAATAACTAGACCAATTTTTGGTTAAGGACATGATATAATCTACCAATAATATTTCGTCATGTATTTGGGTTTTTATGGATTTTAGTATTTTAATAAAAACATGTTTTATTTATTTGTCATCAATTAATTAATTTTTACACCATAAAAGTATAAGTCTTCTAAAAAATATTTATTTCTAAAAAATTGAAAATAAATTTACATGATAATCAAAAACAATTTTTATTTAAAATTACTATTTATAATTGAATTTAACTTCTCTATTAACATATATAAAAAAAGATATAACTATTAAAATTTGTTTAAGTCATATTTAATTTTCTTTTGAATAAAATTAATTAAATGTCATAATCTCATCCAAGTGGATTATATAGGATACAATTTAAACCTAAGGATGATTTAATTTAAAAAAACCATCCAATAAAATTATGAAAAGTGTTTGGATAACATTATAATAGTATTGTTACCGTTAATTACTCGATTAACCGTTTTATTATATTAATAAAATTACTGAAGTTATTATTCAAAATTCTGAAAAATAAAATAAATTTATATACATAATTTGGACCTTCTGATTCCAAATATGGAATCTATTTTTCAAAATTACAAACATATAAGTTTTAAAAATTAAATTAAAATTAATATTGTTTGTGGAAAGAGAGAAGAAGTTTCAAATGTTAAAACATTGTAGAAGATTGATATATTTTTGCATCTAAATTTAATACAAAATTAATGATAATGAAATAAATTATATTCAACGTTAAAAATTTATTATATTTATAATTTAAAACCATTCAAAATTATAATTTATCAATTAAAATTATTTGAATGAAAAAATTTGTTTTCAATAAAAATTTATTGCACTTTTTACTATTCATAAAAATTTGAAGGTTATCAGAAAAAAATTAAAAATTCAACCAAATTAAATTTTTTTAACATTCTTACAAATAAATTTTTTATTTTTTCATAAAAAAATAATTTATTTGTCAAAATATTAATTTAAAATGGGTTTTCCATTAAAATGTAATGAATTACCATTTTGTAAAATATATGTTTGTTATAAAAATTTTAGGGTTCATTCATACGCATTGACAAAAATATGTATTGTATGAATAAAAAAATATTTAATTAAGTATATAACAAATATATTTCATTAATTTTTTTAATAATATCATTTCAATCAATTTAGGAAAATATACAAATATATAATTTATTTATATTTTTTATAAATAATTGGTAGCGATTGACTTTAGCATATATTTTTATAAGTCAGTTATATTTATTTTTGCTAACTTAACAAAAAGGGTAAAATTGTAATTTTATACTAAGGGAATATTGCAGTTTGTTTAGACTAATGATTGAATGGAAAGCACTCTATCAAAGAATTAATATTATTTAGATTAAATACATCATAAAAAACAGGGTGTTACAATTGTCATGGGTTCATAACATTCAATGTGACAATATAGAAGGGGTGTGTAGCATTGGGGTACAAATATATGACCTGGAATCTGGGGAATGTTTCATTGGGAAACATGGAGATTGAACTATTATTGATTAATTGGGGGATTGATGAGTGTGATCTCATGAGTATATAACATTCACTTGAAAGTTAGGGGGTATCTGTATGTGCATGTTTATGGAAACATTAAAATTGGTTTTCCAAATAATATGTAATGATTCTCAGTCATTGTTTATTATTTTCCATGTAAATTATTTAGGGTTTTCATATAAAAAATTCTATCCTCTAATATACAATTTTATATAAAATGTGTTAACCAGTTTTCATCCGATTGGTGTGAGTTAGGATGTTATTTGGAAAATAATACATATTGTATACACAATTCATGAAAGGAATCCTTGGTGCATTTACATATGTTATTTATTAGAAATTCAGAAATATAAAAGTATATTATTTATTAAGTGAGTCATCTTGATACCTTTGGCATGGCTGTTTGAGTTAATGATGGGAGCTAGTCGGATGGAGTTCAAGATTGTATCTGTTGATGGATTTGGTTTTTTCATTACTTTTTATTGGTCAATAGTTTGTCATATATTCATTTTCACTATCATATTTTTTCCTTATTTTTATAGTACGATGTTTTTTTATCACTTATAATCATACATCATATTATATTATTGTATGCTTACCACTTAGTACTGATAGGTTATTTAATCATTAGATGGAAATTATCCCAAAATATTTTCTTAATAACTTATAATTATATTCCAGCCTTTGGTGTCTTAGGGATATTTTCTAAGGTCAACAACATTATCATCACTTCCATCACTAATGTGGATGGTTGATATGTTATAAATGGTATCAGTTTTGGTCAATCATTCTGTCTCTTGGTATAACAATAAGGAGATAAGAATCTGAGAACATGAATTGTATGACATAAAAAGTCATTGCTAACATTCTATGATGAACATAATGTTACAAGGATGGTTTAGATAAAAAATTACTTTAAGACACTGATAGGTTAATTTTCATTTCATTATCGTGGGTTTAACTAAGGAGTATTTTTTATCAGTCATTAATAGTAAGACTTCCCACTAGGGTAAATTTTTTTAATATGCATTAAATTGTTAAGGGAAAAATGAAGAATTATTTCATTGGTGGAATTTATATAAGAATGGTTGTGGAATTTTATCAAATAGAATAATTAAAATTATAAGCATTCATATTCTACCGATTGATACTAAATGGGTTTTTTATTTATTGAAAAGGGTCCCAATTTAACATCATTGGAATCAACTAGAAGAAGATATAGAGAATGTAGTTTAACGTAATCCATAGGTGAAACAAAATATATTATATAATATCAATTGATACATTCAATCCATTGAAATGGAAATTGAAATGATGAACCGAGGAAAGTGGATCATTTGTTACAGCATTAGAAAGATAATTCACCTGTTATTTGAGAGGATTAAAAAATTCATAAAGCATATGTTTGGATTGACAAAATGAATATGTTTTTCAGTTTTATTTTTACATTGTATGATCATATATTATAGTTGAAAATGTATATTTTTAAGGATATGGCATGCCGATGGTATGCTTTAGTTGTTTTGGAAAAATTTGACCAAGGCATGACATGGGAAGATTATTAAAGATTGTTTAAAAATAAATTTTGTACTCACAATTTTTATAACTATAGAAAAATGGATTTACATATATTAAATAAGTAGAATCAATTAGTGACTGAGTATGTGGTGATGTTTATTATCTTATTTTAGTTTGAACCAAAAGTTGATGCAAGTGCATCATTGGAGGAACACATTTTTATGTTTGGGATACAACCAAAAATTCACTATAATAATAATATCCTTTTTATTATAGATTATAAAGTTATGGTAAATCAATAAATGGTTGTGTAAAGTGATATTTTTTGTAATAAAGTTGGATAAAATGTGTTTATCACTATGATAATTGGTGGGAAATCTAATTATGGGAATAATAATAATATAACACCTAATTCCAAAGTGGTGGACTATCTCATAAGAAGGCCATGAGATCAATTAATTTTTCTCAATGACCCAAGATTTGGAATATGTATTTTCAATGTGGTTTTCTTTTGAGTATAAGTAGGTATTAAACAACAACACCTAGGTAATTTCACAATTATAACTTTATGGGATATCTCGAGTGTAAATATTATAGTAATCCATGGTATGGTATAGGAAATGAATCACACATTTCGTAGAAATATTTTTATTTAACTATGTGATCTAATCAGAATAACCCCATCCAAAGATCCAGGTGTGTCCAAGTGATTCTAGTTATTACTCGAATACTCAATAAAGGAAATATCAACAGTTAAATAAAGAAAAAGTGATATTAGGTTAATTGTTATATGGTACAGATTATGTGGTAACATATGATAAATATGGTCCTTATATAATACAATGTATGTTTTTTGAACATTGTACCCAAATATTGGAATTTTTTTACAGGTGTTTCCCAATATTCTATTTCTTCTTATATTGTTAATAATATAGGTTTTCTTAAGGATATTATAACTTCTATTTGGATATTGAAAACCCCCTTGGGATACAAGAGTTCCATGATTTTATGTGTGTATCATTTAAGATAAATATCGATGTGGTAGAATAAGATTGGGACTTATAAACCCCTGAGATAGACATATATGAGTTGATTTTTAGACTGGATTGGCTACCAACATCCAAATACCAAATCTGTTGTTATACATGAAAAGTGAGTTTCCAATCTTTATATGGTGCTAAAAATATCATATAACAATCATGGTTATTGGATACAAGAAGAGGAAGACCTTTGGTACAAGTGGTGGGAACTATCTCCTATCAGTTGGCAGTAGTTACATTAGAATCCATGTATGTTATTAGGAATATGGATTTTCTAATCATAGTAGAGAAATTTTGAGATTTTCTTTCATGAAAATCTCTTAGAGTTCTTACAAAAAAGATAATTTGTGTTTACAATTGGTCACTTATAAAGGACCAATCCTATTTTCCTTCTCTCTTATATGTGGAAACTAATATAATTGAGGGAATATAATGTTTGACATGACAAATTGGAATTAAAATGGTTCATTTCACTAATCACACCCAGGTGTGAAACGTTGATTCTTTTAATAAAAATTGTTAATGGAACTATTATAATTTTTTGATTATCATAATATTAACCATTTTGTGATAAAGATATGGTATCATATACGTAGAATCAATTATATGTTTTATTAATCAAACGTATCCCATTGGTTCTGTAATATTGAATTACTTTTGGGGTATCCCCAACAATGAATTAGGAAGGAGGATATTATGAAAATATATTTTCTAGGTCACTTTTGTAATTATAAAAATAGGTTCAATCCTTTTGAACATATACATTTACTAGATGTATTCAAGGAATTGATTAATAAGACATTTCAAACATATCTTGAATCTTTTTTGTTTATGTTCGTTGATGATATTCTATAGAATTAAAAGTCTAAAGTAGATCTTAATGAACACTTATTTCTTGTTTTAGGAATCTTGTGAGAAAATTTTCTAAATGAAATGTTATCTAAATGAGTTTTAAGAATAAACTAAGTACATTTACATCGTCACATAATCTCTCAAAAATGATTTTCTAATGATTATGAGGAGATATGGGAAATTATGATAAGGAATCCACCAATGAATGTATTTAAGATATGTAGTTTCTCAAGATTAGCTGGATACTACCAATGCATTTTTATTGATTTTTTATGTCTTGTATCACCAATGATTTATTTGATAACAAGAGGTATTAATTTCCAATTTCACGATTAATTCAAAAAATTATTTCCTGATATTATGGTTCACCTTATATAAACATATATTATATTTTTTTCTGGAATTTGGAATATATTATGTGCTTTCTTTTGATACATTAGAATATGGTTCTAGCTATGTTCTCATGAAAGGTGATCATGTTGTTGTGTATATATCATGACACTTATAGGTTAATGAAAAATATTCCTAAAAATTGACTTTGAATTATCAAATATATTATATCTTTGGTGTAATTATATTTTTGTTATGAAAATCATAGTGTTTATGGATCGTAATAATTTGGAAGACATTTTCTATCAAAGGAATTTAAAACTAAGGAAACAAATATGGATTGTGTATATTAAAAGATTCAATGTTGACATGATCTATATATCATGTAAAGGGAAATCGATAATTGATGAATTATGTAAGATTCCTTGTAATCAACAAGCTAAATATGTTTTAGATCAGCGATATGTAATGTTTTTATAGAGGATTTGAATCTCTAGTGTTATAAAAAGGGTGATTTTTTAGTTTTAATTCCAATTTTTTGTATTCCTAATTTGGTGGAGAATGTGAGATAGGATCATTAATATATTCAATGTGGGTAATACCATTGAGGAATGAAATCTAGATGAGATATCCATGCTATGTTTTAGAGAAAGAATAGTGGTTCCTCTAACCTATTAGAAACACATTCTTATTTCCTACTGCCATTAATGGTGGGATCTTTACATGGGAATATAGATGATGTATAAAGCATTGAGAATAATATTACAATGGATTTTTTTGAAGAGGAATACGGGTGAGTTTGTTTCAATATGCCCCACCTTTCACAAGGTAAAGGAATTGCACTCGTGGCTATCTACTGTGTAGCATTATTTACCGATTCCCTTATAAAAATGGGAACAAATTGAAATGTATTTTTCAATAGGACTACCAAGAACATTCCTAGAACAAGATTCCATATGGGGAATTATGAATATAATTAAGAAGCTGGTTTAATTCATCTCTATACATAAAAACAATATCATGTAATATTTTTCCAAAATCAAAATTCTGGAAATTGAAACGATGAATTGGGTTATAGTATTTATAGTGTCTAATGGATATCCAACGTTTACATCATGGTTTAAGATGTCCTTAGATAATTAGAGTGGAACCATGTTAAATTTTATAAACGTTTATCATCTTCAAATAGATGAATAATATTAATAGATGATCTAAAAATTTGGGGAATTTCCTAGGGATTGTGTAATAGATCATGGAGGTTCATGGGATGAGTGCATACAATTTTTAGAGTTTCCATATAATAATAGTTATAAGGAATCAAAACACATATATATTCTTGAATCATTTTATGGTTTTCCTTATCATTCCCAACATTATATAGTGGAAACAAGTGAAACATTACTTATAATACAAATACTTGTGAATGAAATAATAGAGAGGGTTCAATTGATCCAAAAGATATTGGTAAAGACTCATTGATTTCAAAAATTATATGTGGATCACCATCACTAACTGTTATCATTTGAGGTATCTAATCTTGTTTTCTTGATATTATCTTGATGGAAAGGGATTTATTATTTTGGTAAAAAGGGATTTTTTCTCCTTGGTACATTATCCCTTTTGGGATAATTGAATTAGTGGGTGTGGTATATTATTAATTGGATTGACCAACAATGATTATTTTTATGTGTAATATGTTTTATGAATGCCAATTGAATAAGTACCAGCTTATCCCTAAGCACATGATTTGATTAGACCATGTTGAAATTGAAAAAAATGATATGTTGATTTATGTTCTAGTATGGATTCTTTATTTTAAAATGAATAACATTCACAGGAAAGGAATCAGTTTAGTGTTGTGTTTTTTGGAAACTTGTTAGGTTTCAAATGAAATATTAGGGCATGAAATGGAATTTTGGAGTAGTGGCCTAAACTCCTCCAAAAAACTAGGTGTTTATAATTTATAAAGATAGAAAGGCCAACGGTGGGGAAAATGATGAAACCATGATTTCTATTACATGAATTTTCATTGTTTTTTTAGATAGTATAATATATATATATATATTATTTTTTTGGTGGTATAGTTACATTAAACACACACCACACACACATGTCAGAAATTCACGCCATATCCCACTAAGGGGATATCACACACATCAAGAATTTTTTATTCATCATGTGGACTGTGGTCCCAGTTAGCATGAAATCCCATCACATGGCCCCGAAGGATCAAATTTTGACCAAAGGCCATCCTATGAATAGTTTTGTTATAGTACCCTGATTTTTATAGTTGTGGTGCCACTACAACACCTACCTTTATCACATTGCTACTAGTCAATAGTTTCACCACATTCTATAGTACATTATTTTTCAATACAATACCGATTCTTAATGGTTTTTTCGTCCCCATTTTTGACGTAGGATTATGGGGTGTTTACCAATAGGCTAATCCCTAACCACAAAGAGCCTTTATAATAGGTCAAAAATATTTTGAGAAGTTCAGATGTGGTTTTTCATTTTTTTTCTAGTTTTGTATGGAGGTATAAAATTTATGAAATGTTTGTATAAACTACGAAACATGTCTAGAAAACTGTGATTCTTTTCTATGGGTTATTGGGAAGGTTCTTGGTTTGGCCAAACTATGTGAGTTCCTAGGGGAATCTAAGAAATGTAAAATATAGGAAACCAATTGTTGTGACATAGTATCTGCAATGGTATAAGGGGTTTTAATTATAGAGTAGCACCCTACAATTGGCACAAAATTGGAAAAAACTTATATCTAAACCATTGAACATTTAGTTAATTCCATGAAATTTTTATTGTTAATCCATATTATTTTTTGGAAGCTTCATTAGTTCCCTAATCGTAAATGATACCAAAGTTATCTCTTTTTTATGTTTGATAAATAATTCTCTTCATTTTGGAAGCAAGTTTTAGGTGAATCAAAGTGCGTTGGAGATCTGAAATTGCTATTAAGTTCTTTTTCTCTATTTTCCAACCTTATTTCTTAATAATCCACTATTATTATCTTTCTTAAAGGAATATATCTTGTCTATAAGTGATATATATTTTTTTCTAATGGGAATATTGATGATAAATTTTTGGACAAGTGAAGGAAAGGTGTACTATGATTAGATCTAGATATCTAAGTGTTTTTCTTCATTTTTACCATCCGTTTAGAGGTAGGTGGATTATATCTCCTCTCCACCATTCTAAAACTCGAAGTATTAGCTTCTATGAAATGATATTTGTGATTTTTTTTATTAAATATTTGTCTTATTTTTTATGGAAATACCTTTTTGTCATGGCATTGAAATTTTTGGAAAAGTAGATGAATTTTAGAAAATCGATTCTTATATAATTTTAAAATAATGATTTTAAAATTATTGTGTTATTTGTAGTATCAAAATTATTTTCCTGAAATGTTTTCAATAAATATTTAGATTTACATGAAATGGGTTGGAATGGAATTTTGACTACATTGTTAATGTGATTTCAATTTTTGAGATGACCCTATAGATGAGGAATGTACCATTGGGGTATATTGACATGAGCCAAAATATGGGTCATGTTCCACTGGTACACAAGGATATTGACCACATAGTAATGACTTGGTTTATTGAATGGGGTATACTCATGAGTATGGAACTGTCACTTGGAATGAATAGCTGTGTGTTTTGATATGCAGGAAAACGTAGAATCGGGTAGTCCAAATAATGTGTAATAATTCATCGACTTTATTTATTTATTTTTCATTATAATTATTTATGTTTATGATATATTCTATTTTAGCTTTGTATAAGTTATTTTTTATAAAATGGGATAAAAATTTATTGTCCTCGTGATTTGAGTTTGGTTGTCTATAAAGAAATCATTTTGAGTTTATACTCACTCTCTTCTTGGGAACATTGATGTGTTTAGAAACATAATTTTTTGGGACATGGGAAATGGAAAGGTATAATATCTCTCTATAGATTCATCTTGATACATTGCACATGAAATTTGGATTTGGATCTAGAATCTAGTCAGAGGCACTATTGGATGGTTTCTTTTGATGATTTTGGTCATGTTTTCTCCTTTGTTTTTTTAGTTGTTTGTCTACTTTTCATTGTCACTCTGATATTATTATTTGATTTGGATTGTAAACTGGTTTGTATTAAATTTAATCATGCATCATATTAGTGGATTGGATATTTACTATTAATTATTTATTTAATGACTTATATTTAATAGGAAATTAATCCCTCAATTTTTTATTAATCCCTTAGTATTTATTTCTAACATTTGGTGCCTTTTGGATGTCACCTATGGACGTAACAACATTGTCGCTTCTCAAGCCAACGATGAGGGGTGGGATGTTACAATAATATAATGATGACTCTTGAAAAGTGAACAATGTCACATAAATAGATGTACTACAAAATTTTTAAGGGTCATATTTTCAGTGATAATTACTAAAGTGTAAAGTCATATGGAGGGGAATACCCAAATAAGACATAGCGACAAACCCATTGACAAAAAAATAACTAAACAGAATGTAGATCATCATGTGAGTTACACATGAATGAAATTAATAGACATTTGGATATAGTCCATGTGAGAGTTTTTTTGGATATGGTGTTCTAGAACCCAATGTTTGTACTTTTTATTACATGTATATTCTATAATTTTAATACTTACGAAATATCTTAATAAAATTGTACATTGTTCTACATGACTTTAATGTAATAATTTCATGGCCTATCTATCACATTGATAAGGTCATATCAGTTACCTACTATAATGAGATACTTCAAATTCCGTTATGACATTCATAAATATTGTTATATGTTTGAATAACATACTAGGATGGGATACATAGCACATTGACTATTTGGTGTGAATACAGGTAAGCATATGAGACTTATTCTCATTAATTTTACTCTTGGAAATCTCCATGATGGGATATTATGATATTAGAACCAACTGTAAGAATTCCATATGTTTATTAGTCATCATATATTCCTACCTATGATCATGTTTAATTGTCCTTGTACTCTATGATTCTTATTAACACAGGTTATTACTCACACTATTAGTTTTAATTTGTAATCATTAACGATATTGTTCATGGAAAATTTTGATATGTTTTATATGTCACAAGTTATTTGATATTAAATAATAATTTTAGGAATTATTTTCCCTTCCATATTTATGAGAGATGATATATTGAAATGTTTATTGAAATGGAACATCACATTAAATTCCATGGACATGTTTAAATTTCATGTTTTTTTTCAGGTAGCCAAATAATGATGTATAATGGACATAGGTTTATGAAACTAGTGTGTCTCATGCATGATGGGATATTGTGAAAAATAGATTATAATGTTTGATAATACTAATTTATATATACAATTTTCTGTTAATAGATTATATTTTTTCATTAAATTACTCGATAATGAATGTGGTATGTGTATAATTTTATAAAAATAAATGCTTCACATAATTCCAATGTATATAGGAAGAAAATGTGAAAAATGGAAAATAACACATCGTGATCCACCAGTACATGTCATGTACCTGAGATCACAGCCTTCCCCATGTTGTGAATCCAAGCCATGACCATGCAATGAAGCATGAAATAAAAATCTGCTACATGTAGTGTATATACATGACATTTTGTGATTCCAGTCAAAGACGATTGTGAGAAATCCATGAGGATTCCATGCAAAAGATAGCTAGGAGTGGGTAAATGTCATGACCACCAAGTACATGGTGTGTTCCTGTTCAAACCACATTAATTTTTGGGTGACCAGCGTGCCACACCAGAGATCCAAAATCCATGGAAATTATTCAGATTGAGGCTAAACGATGTGTACTTTAGGTACACATCATTGAGATTTCCTTTACTTATGCAGTGGAGTGAAAAAGAATTTCACATACATCGATACATTTTTCTCTTCCCCCTTTTTTTTCTATTGATAATTCTTTTCCCCTTACCCTTTTAAACTCACAAATTCATTGTGCATTTATATTTTTAATAATCCAAGTGTTTTGGAGAATCCATTCTTCATATCCTTTCCAATTCCATTTCTTCATTGTGATTTAATTCCAATTCACTTTACAAGTAATTATTTTTTATAATTTTGATTAATCGAGTGGATATTTTATTTACTAAAACTTTTACCAATCTCAATTCCAGTTATCAATATATAAGGAATGATATATTTCATTGCATCCTACCCAGCAATGAGTAGCTATATTCCTTAGGGGTAGGGGTCTTGTTTGATGAATCTTCATGCATAAATAAATCATTATATCTAATCTTGGAAAACATAATGGGATTTTTAATCAGGATCAAGAAAAGTAGGTCATCCCATTTGTGAAAACATACCTGACCACATGACATTCAAGAAAATGCCTCTTTACTGATTGGAGTATACATGGCTACGAACACTATCCTAGGATATTTTTCTTCCTTTGAATCCAAATGTAATGAACCTAAGATATTAACTATATCCAAAACACAAAATATTCACTTCCTAGGTATTTCCTGGTGACCTGACCATGTTAAACTAGCGACAACTGTTTTCTTCATGGACTAAGCCGAATGTACTTTAAAAGATGAGAACTAAAGATCATCAGTCACAAAAATACTGAAATTGATCCCGAACCCTCTTTTATTAATTATAGTCACCCCGAAATAGAACATAGATCAAACTCCCAAATAGAGACTCCTAGAAAAGTCTCCCTTATAGGATTTGGAACAAGATTCTCCCAAAATGGAGAGGCAGTCTCCCTATGGTTTCGACCCTATACTACCACAACACTATGACTCTATAGTTAGTAAAATTTTGGTACTATTTGTAAATTCTAAATTTGATACACTCTAGTGGAAATAATGACACTACCATGTGGGTGAATCAAATTTCTACTACATTTTCGGGAGAAGTAACACCTTTTTTAATAAAAATAACTCTTGTTTTTAAACCTAGGATTACCTTTCCCTAATCCCCTGTCTTTTTTTGAGAGACTATTTCATCCATTTATTTTCTTTTTAGTGCATGTACCAAGGTCCCTTAACCCGATTAAATAATCTTGAAGCAAAAAAACCCTTTTCCATTGATCCTGATATCGAAAGGAGTTTGTCTTGACTTCGCTAACCATCAATGGAAAAGCAACACCGCCATGCGAGAACCAACCCAACAAACCATCAACATAATCTTAGAGAACTTGTGATGCACCCAGAGAAGACCATCATAGTCAATGGTTTACCATAAATCCACTGTACGAGGCCCAACATAGTTCGCCTACCAATCCAAGACCACACATTTGATATTGGACCTGAAATCATTCACATTATCCATAACAAGGGGTAGTTTTGCAGTCTTCTATGAGAAGACCCCCACAAAAATATTTCTAACTTCCATAAAGTCTATGATACCTTTTTTAACTAGGGAGTATCATATGATGCTATAATAATTATTATCCTCCCATTTTTACTTAGATATAGATTAAAATATTGAATCAATAGCCATGCTCCTGAGTCCATTACAACATGGGATGATCTCACAGAAAAGTTTATCGATAAATTCATTCCACCGATCAAGACCTAAAAGCTCCATATCGAAATTCAGAATACTGCACAAGTAGTTGGTTAATCTTCACAAGAATAATGGTAAAGATTCAATGAACTAATGAGAAAATGTCCACATCACAGACTCAATAGTTGGATTTAAATACAACCCTTTTACCAAGGACTCCAGCCAGTGGCACAAACAGTCATCTATGCTTCCACTGAGGGAGGTTTGATTTTTAAAACCCCTGAAACAAGAAGATCTAATTTGGATGAAGTATCCCACAATGCCAGTCTATGGAAAAGTGACTGTGGACCACCAAGACATGGAATCCACTATGTTGATGAGACCACACGACTATCAGCACAAGTTGAGGTGCTGACCAAGAATCTTGATTCTTTAATGTACTAACCACACAATATGTTCCTACACTAGTCACTGAGATTCAGTCATGAAAAATGTGCGGCAGACCAAACTTATATCAAGAATGCAATGTAGGATATGATGAACCATATTATTTTAATTATGTTAATTATAATCAACAAAATCATCCATTTCAGAAGAAACAATAAATACCATGAGGCCTTGATAGTCACAGACTCAAAACAATCAAGGATATTTTTAGTTGTGGAGTGTTCAATCCTAGTTTACAACTAGGGGCCACTAGGGTATCCACCAATGAACCATGTCCCCAGACCACAATAGTAGAAATTTCCACAAAAACCCTTTCTGAGGCCCCAACAACTTCAATTTCAAACCACCTAGCCATGAACAAATAAAAACCTCTACCACTATAGAGTAAGTCAGAGAACATCCAAAAATCCATCAATCAAGAGTTAGATAAAAGGATAACCACATAGGAGATGAAGATGAAACACTAGTGAGAATCTTTGAGAAACATAGAGATTCAAATGGCACAGGTCACAATAAATTTATGTGAATGATTAACGGGTACTCTAACTAGATGCACTGATACATACCCTTGATAGTAAGAAAAGGTTTTACTACTAAGGAGTTAGAAATTGTTAGATTCCCAACAACCAAAAGAAACATGGCCATAAGAGGAGCCCAAGAAACAACAAAAAGAAGTAGAGGAAACTATTCCCACAGCACTACAAACACATATAATTGAGAAAGAAAATGCCCTAGAAAACAATAAGGAACCCATTTATCTTTACCCAACTCCATACATTCCACCACATCCCTTTCCAGAAATAGAGAGGCAAGGTATGAATGAGGGTTTGTAGAAAATTTCCTCAAAATATTAAATCAATTTCATATCAATATTCCTTTTGCTGAAGTAATCATACAAATCAATGTTTATAAAAAATATCTTAGAGACTTGCTATCAAACAAAAGAAAAATAGAATATTGGGGTGTCATCACATTAATTGAAGAATTTATTTCTATTGTACAATTAAAAATCCCACCAAAGATGTGATATTCTAGAAGCTTTTAAATCCCTTGTTAAGAGAGTGAAAATTTGGAGGAGCACTATATAATATTGGATACAACATTAAATTGATGCTGATGAGTGTATTCCACAATCTTGGACTCAAATAGCTCATGGAAACAAGGGTAGAATTTCAGTTAGTCATTTATTCAATTAATTACCGAAGTGGTATTCTTGAAGATGTTCTGGTAAAATCAAAAAATTCATTTTCCCAGTAGAATTTATAGTTTTTGACATTGAAGAGGAAGGATATGTATGATCATTCATGGAAGACCCTTACTAGTGATAGGAATGGTCTTGATTGATGTTAATCAAGGACGTCTCATCTTCAGAGTCAGATAAGAACAAGTAGTGTTTAACATGACAAAGGCTACAAAACATTGAGATGATATGGTGGAATGTAACACAATCTCTATTGCTCACCAATTATAGGTGTACATGTCTATTGAAAAAGAGATAGACAATTCATGTTCTTAAAATGAATAATATTATGAATTTGAGGAAGTTATATATATTAAGACACTCACCAGAGACACTATGCCACCATTTATTTTATCCATCATTTAACCACCCCAGTTGGACTTGAAACCTTTACCCAATACATTAATGTATTCATACATAGGAGAGTCATTCAATTTAACCATAATTATCAAAAAGTAGTTATTGAAGGATTGAGATCAAAAATTGGTTGACGAAAAAAAATGAAACAAGAAATCAACTTCCTAAGGAGTGGTGGATATTAATGGAATCTATCATTCAGTGTGTACCAACCGATCTTTTTGGAAAATAATGTAAAAATGAAAGGACAACATCAGAGCTATCACACACAACCAAATGAGGAGGTTTTAAAGAAGGAAGTGTTAAATATTTTTGATGTTGAAATAATATTTCCTATATTATATAGTGAATGGGTGGGTCCCCTCCATGTTGTTCCCAAAAAAATGAGGACTCACTATAGAAAAGGCAACTCATTGTGAAATTATTCCAACACGCACCATCACAGGATGGATAGTTTTAATAAGTTACAGATTTTTTAATGAAAAAACATGGAAAGATCACTTTCCCTTAACATTTATGGATGAAATTCTAGAGAGAGTTGCATGGAATCATTTCTATTATTTCTTAGATGGTTATTCAAGATAGAATTAAATTGTTGTTGAACATACTGACCAGAGCAAAACTACCTTCACATTCCCATTTGTTACTTTTTCCTATTGATGCATGTCATTCAGTATGTGAATCACATTAAAAACTTTCCAAAGATGCATGACACCAATATTTTTTGATATGGATGAATACATTTTCTAAATATTAATGGACAGTTTATAAGTCTATGGGAGTTCATTTTATGTCTATATAAGAATTCTTGATCTTGTTCTCCAACATTGGGAGGAGAGAAGATTAGTACTGAATTTGAAATAAATTAACGTCATGGTACATGGAGGACTTGAACTAGGTCAAAAGATTTCCAATCAAGTCATTGAGGTTGATCTGATAAAGAACAATGTAACAATGGTCAACATGGACCTTCAACTGTTAAAGGGATCTGATGTTTCCATGGGCCTGCAAGGTTCTATAGATGCTTCGTAAATTATTTTTCTAAAGGCCCATGTCAAATAACAAATTGTTTTTAAAAAGACATTCCTTTTAAATTCAATGAATATAGTTGAAAATATTTTGAAACATTGAAAAGTAGTCTGATTGTGTCTCTAGTTATCATTGCACCTAACTAGGATAAAAAGTTTTAACTTATGTGTGATGCCAGAGACATAGATATATGATCTATACTCAGAGAACACAATGAAGACATATTACTACCAATATACTAGGCCATAAATACATTATATGAATCCTAGGTCAATTATAAAACTATAGAGAAGGAGATCCTAGCCATTGTATATGCCTTTGAGAAGTTCTGTCCATACCTTGTTATATCCAAAGTAATTGTCCAAAAAGATCAAGATGGACTTCGATACCTGATGAACAATAACGATGAAAAAACAATAATGATAAGTTGTATTCTCTTTCTATAAGTGTTTGACATCGTAATCCATGACACTAATGGAACAGAGAATTTCATTGCCAACAACCTCTATCGATCACCCCTAACCATCATTAACGAAGATAGAGAGACTAATGCTGAATTATATTTTCTAGGTGAGACATTATTTAGATTCAAAACCCATCCATGGTTCTCAAGCATGACCAATTATATTTCCACATGATATATCTCCATCATGACATCTCATACCAGCAATACAAGAAGTTTCTATCTGATGAAAAACACTACTTTTAGGATGGACCATTTCTATTCAAGTGTGGTGTTGATGGACTTTTAAGACACTTCATACAAAAGGGAGATATATAGAATGTCATCAATTTTTTCCACGCATCACCAACCGGTGGGTATCATGTACCTGAGTTTAAAATGGCAATGATCCTATAAACCAGATTTTTCTGAACCTCATTGCATCACAATGCTAAGGGATTCTACAATCTATGTGATTGATGTCAAATAATGGGGAACATTAGAAAAATAAATGACATGCCAAAAAACCCCATTCTTGAAGTTGGTGCATTTCATGTCTTAGGTATTAACAATATGGGACTATTTCCTAAATCACATTGAAAGAGTTACATTATAGTTTCTATAGACTATGTCTCAAAATGGGATTAAGTTGAAGCCACGACACATGACACAACAAACGTTGTCCTGAATTTTCTATTAAATAATGTGTTAGAATGTTTTGGATTTCCACAATTACTCATTAGTGATCATTGAACACATTTCTTTAATCCCATAGGGCAAAAAATGATTGAATGATATTAGATTCAATGCAAAACTGAAACACCCTATCACCCACAAACATGTGGGTAAGCTGATTAGTGAAAAAAGGAGTTTAAAAAATCATAGAGAAAACTGTAAACACCAGAAGATGTGTTTTGTGCCTGAAGTTGGATGATGCATTATGGGAATACAGAACTACATACAAAACACCCATATACACCACACTATTTAGGCTAGTTTATAGTAAACCATGTCTTCTTCTAGTGTAGCTAGAACAACATTCATTCTGGGAAATTAAAATGATGAATCTAGGTTTAGAAAATGCTGAAATGGAATTTTTATTACAATTAACTATACTGGAGGAAATAAGAAAATATGGGTAATAAAATGAAAGGATTTACATGGAAAAAATAAAAAAATGGCATGACCAATGAATTATAGGACGTGAATTCATCCCAAGGAATAAGGTATATCTATTTAATTATAGATTTAAAATATTTCTAGGAGATCTAAAGTCAATATGGTCTATTTCGTTTGAGTTTTCCCAAGGTTTTCCTTATGGAACAATTGTAATTCAATGATATGGAGAAACACTATTCAAGGAAAATGGTCAATGATTGAAGATATTTTAGGAGCCATTCCATGAAGGCTATGTCATTGGCCTCAAGTTCCACTATGATTTTAAGGAGTCATCTCCCAACTATAAAGGATGCACTGATTGAGAAGCCACCTAGGTTAGTAAAGGTTTTGATAAGTTGAAGTATAATTGTATTCCATGAATTTCAAATATAAGGGATGATGAGGTTCAGAAGGAACAAAAAAAGGGCCAAACATAGTTTACAACAAATAGCGTACACTGTGTTCACAACGTGTATTTTTATCACCTAAAATTCCAAATTATCTTCCCCATACATGACATGACTCATATGTACAAGTCATGTACATGGTTGGTTTAGTTTATAAAAATTGGAGGTCATGTCTACCAGGTCAGGACCTGAAACCATTCTCCCCCATCCCCCTATCTCCCCCAACTTCCCCTCTCTCATTGCACCTCAACCAGCCTCCCACCAGCTCCTCCACTCTCAAAACCATTCACCTAACTCTTACCTTTCAAATCCCCCAACACCAATATTCTTTGACCTAACCACCCAAACAGATTTCTAGTTACCCTCCTATCCTCTAGAACACAAGATTCACCCTCCCTACACACCACCTTTGACAACCTTGCTTTTTATTACATACTTGAACATAAATTATTACATAAAACCATAACTTGATACAACATATAATATCAAGAGGTCTAGTTTATTTGAGGATTAGGAACATTACATAAAAAATTAAAGTATATAATAAAATATCTTATTGAAAACTTCCTTTACATGACCATTACATTCCTTATACATAACACTGTATAGGATAACCTAAGGTCATGTAAAAGAAAAGAGTGAGATATAAAGCCTAGAAAGGGAATATACATTTAATAATATGAGGAATACAATACTTGTTAGTCAATATTCATATCAATGGAGCACAAGAAAACATTAACATAAAGGCATGATAAAGCATGATGATCATATCATGGAAATGTGGAAACAACACTTAACATGGAATTTGCATGTGCCAATGCTCATTGCACAAGGATCACGAGTAATCTCTAATTTCACATGAAGCAGGAGTAAAAACTCATTTCACATGAATTAGAATTAGTAAACACTCATTTAAAATGATTTATCATGATATTATACTTTACCCAATGCATTGGAGTGCTATTAGGGAGCACCTTTTGTTAAACATTTCATTTCATTCATAAGTGTGCCACATGGATTCATTAAACATCATCATTTATTACACAATAAATGAATGGGGAATTCACACATGAAAATATATAATAAATAAGTAAATGTGCATAATGGTGGATAACCTTGATAGAGAAATGGGCATGGTATTCACTGCATAATGATTTTGGCTTGGAAAAATGTGGTGCAATTTCGGCAGCATAACAGCATGACATAAGAGTTCATAAAAAAATGGTTAATGAGACAGAAAGGGGTATCTCATAATATGTAAATGAAATTTAAATTAAGGGGTTCATATAGATACATTCACAAACAATTGTAAAGTAATATCTATTTATGATACAAAAGAATTGCTAGAATGTAAATGAGGAGAGAGAAATTAATTTCAGAATTTTGGCATAGTAACTGGTGTACATGGGAGGCATTTAGTGAGATATAAAGGGGTATTTCATCATTCAAACATAAATATGTAAGTATGGGTGAGGTGGAAAATCATTCCACAACATTTATAATTGAAAATAAAATGGCATAACAATATTAAGAACCATGGATTAAAACAGAAAGGTAGGAATTCCTTACTTTGAAGTGAGATCCCAAAGGATTGGGAGAGGCTTGAGAGAGGCTTATTGGGAGCTTGGGGCAACTTGGGTGGATTCTAGATAGAGGAGGTATTTTTTTAGACTATCTACAAAGGATTTGGGTGAATAATAAGTGGGAGCATGGGTGGGTTTGTATAGGAAAGGAGAGTGAATTGTTTATTATTTTGTTTTGGGACACCACATATTAAACTAATCAAAACCACAAACCATCCAAGGGTTTTTTCTCATGGTTTTTTTCCAAAGTGGAGTGGAAAATAATATTTTATATGTCAAATTTCCAAACTTTTTAAAATAATAGGGTTGCTTATTTGGAGGTGAGTCACACTCTCAAGGAAAATAATTTAATAAGACAAAATGTTTTATAAGCCCTGAAGGGTCCACTAAAGCTTTGTAAAATAATTAAAACTAACCCAAAATCAAATTATTTTAATGGAAAAACATTTATTGTCTGAAAATAATGTTTATATTATTTTATTACATCACTATTGGGTCATTATAATGTCATAAAGCACATTATATATTTAAACATTATTAAATTTTTAGGAAAAAATTCATCTATCTCATAATATTATGAAAAATTCACCATATGATAATTTCGACATCCTGATTCACAAAATAATATTAATTTTATCTAAATATGTTTCTAAATATGTGATTTTTTACTTTTAAAATAAAAACCGACATTTATTGAAAATTCATTGGTTTTGAAAAAACAGCTATAGAAAATCAATTACTTAATCAAAATAGATTTCTTATTTGAATATTAACTAAAAAATACTATTTGTGCATTAAAAACTATTAAAAAAGAAACAATAATATAAATAATGTATATTATCTATACAAAAATAATGTATATAATCACAGTACTAGGTGGTTCTGCTAAAGATAAAATATTCAAGTTCAGTTGGGGATTGGTCATGATCGAATCCCAATGACGCCACCTCCTTTCTGAGCTCCAAAAAATGGTCTTCGTCTGGGGAAAGTCTAATGGATGGGGCCATCGCTTCCTTTGTCTATGTAAATTGGATTTATTAAATCCCTATATTTAATCTAATCATGTGATCACTGTTCAATGGCTATATTATCAAAAATTACATTTCTTAATGTTATTTTAAAATAAAAAACATAGAACTAAATAGGTGCATATGTTTTACATAACCATAAGAAGACATTTTAATAGACCAAGAGAAATTTTCATTAATAAATTTGTTGGTTGTTACACCACCCTCCTACATCCATGGAATGCACCACGTGACCCCAGCCTAAGCCTATACTCTCTACATCTCCCTCAGAATTTGAGATCTAGAAACTAGCTACTAATAACCCCATGCTATGTCTAATTCTATGGAATACACCTCCTCTCCATTTACATATGTGAACCTGCATTTCCACCCAATCCTCTACTTCAGCAAGCGACAACATTAGATAAATTTTATTCACTTATAGGTAAAGCTGATTCAAACCCACAAATGATGTACGTGGACATTCTATTCAAGATGAATGTTTACGATGGAGTCCTACCACTCTTAGAGACATTACAGATAGAAAACATTATAGGAGTATAGAAGGAGACATACCAGAAGCTATTCCTTGAGTTATTGTCCTTATTCAAAACCTGTATTGACTGCCTATGATTCCAGCTTGGTTTTTCTAAATTCAAAGTAGATCATGGTGACTACACTAAGGATTTCATTGTCTTTGATGTTTACCCCACACTAAAGACATGTCCAATGCACAATACTACACCGTACCTATAGCCCCACATCGTTCGTGTCCCCTATTTTCATCACGACTGTCGACTCATGAAGTTAACTTAGTTACGGGCCCCAGCTTGACATCTTTCATAGAGACATTGAATGTGGCTGGTTTTTGAAAGGAGAGACTAATGGAAGCATCAATCAGATGGACGTCTTGTTTATAGAATCCACCATGGGTGGGACCCCCATCAATATGGCTACACTGTTTGCTTCATACATTTATGTCTTAACTCAGAGGAAGTAGGAAACACTCATGGGTGGATCCTTCATCGCCCACCTGGGAAAGTACCTAGGAATCTTTGTTGCATCTCTTCCCCTCAACTCCATTGGTCCTAACAATCTAATTGATATTATGCATCTCCATAATATTCAGATGCTCGTGAGAGAGGAAAGAATTTATTTCTTGGGAAAAGGTATCTAGGAGGCTGCACCTTAAGATTAGACAGTCAGAGAAGCTATTACATACCCACCCCAAACTCATCATATAACCACACCTACTACATCCATACCCACCACCACCTCATCCTCCACACCTTTGACCATACTGCCACTATCCTTTCATACCCTCACCGAGCATCATGCCAATATCCAGTGGTTTTTAGGGAATTTTCACCAAATATAAACCTGCCACCATCTCCTATTCGTTGAGAATAATGCATTTACCCTTTCAACATATACCGCCCCAGCTAGACCTTTGTCCTCCACCATTCCCCCTCCCACTTCCAACTAGCTAGCCCTTCATCCCGATCGTACCGACCATGCCACCTAGTAGGAGTTCCTGGTATATCAAGCCTAGAGGGTTAAGGGAGTAGCCTCCAAGACCATCCCCGAGGTACCATTCACTGATCCAGATACCAGAACCATGACCCCAGTACAGACTAGTACTTCTCCACCAGCCACCCCAACCAATCTCCCTACCTCCACCACCACACCAACCACCACCATTTCACCTCCATATTATATTTCTACTACTACTAATGTAGATACACATGACAAGTTGAACAAGACACTAGGTAGTGGGATGAAACATGAAGAGATTTTTGGTATGGATCTCAGAACTAATTTCTATCTATCTTTTGGGTTCTTTCAGACCCTTTTCAAGTACTTGGGTGGGTTTTTATCTTCATTTTGTTTCACACCTATGTAAAAACATTGGATATATATATATATATATATATATATTCAGAAGATTCAATTTCTATTCTCTGTTGTGGTTTGATTTCAGCATCTTTTCTTGGTATCATTAGCATGTCAAGCTTCTAAAAATCATCTTCCATCCTTGATGGTCTAGTCTCACTAGCGGTCTTAGAACAAAGAGTACTCGAGCACATCATCAACATTTCTTGACTTATTAATGAGCTATCACTCGTAATTCACCACCATCAGAAGACACCATGACTATGATTCCATTTTTTCCACTCCTCATTCATGCTCGTACGGATGCAGGAAAAGTGATTAACACACTGAATGGACCATATGATCATGTGGACACAACCTCTACCAACTATAAGAGGCAAAAAAGAAACCTAGTTGGTGGACCATCATAAAACAATATTTTTTAACCCATATGGATGATGACATTTAGCTAGCACTTTATGGGAGGCAACCCATAGTTCATCTCTTGTTTTTTTGTTGTCATTAACATGTATTTTTAATTTTTTTTCATTATTTATATTATTTACATCATGAGGCTACATTGTAAAACTATCACAATTTGAACAAAATGAATATCCCACTTTCTCACTCCATGTGCCTGCCATTTTTCTCTGCTATTCTAGGTTTATATACCTATAAACTAATGTCTTTTATCTAGTGAAATATTGTGTCTGCTAATACATTTGTAGGTATATTATATTTTCAATCTATGAAAATATACACACCCCCCATGGCATACCACTTGTACCAAGATTCTCTTGATTACCTCTTATTTTAATTTTATCCAATACTCCATTTCTGATTATTTATGATTCACTACAATAATGCTCTAACAATCATTATATTGATAGTTGGTACACTATCTCTTACTATGTTTGTGTGTGTGGTGGGTTATTCTCATAGTTTTATTGGCGGTACACTGGATTGTTTTTATTTTTCTCACATGTCTAGAAGCAAGTTTTCAAAATAATAACAATTATTTAAACCTAGAAAACATTATTCACTTTGTGTTAAAGAAAACATTATGTGGAAAAGTATTAAGGAACATGTTTCACACTATAATATACTTGTTTTTAGTGATTTCTGAGTTTATAGAATTATGTAGAATTTAAAATCTTTAAAATTATGATTCTTTGAACTATTTCATATGATTTATGCCCATTGTGATTGCCATGTTTTATTTGATTCTCACTACCCAAGAGGACCCTAAGCCTTCAATTTCACACTCTTATATGAGAATATTTCTTGGGATATAAATATCATGTGTAAACTAAATAGAACATGAACTAAGATCTTATAAAAACATTGAATGATCAAGTACATATTTAAAATTATTTAGGTGTTCATTGATAACCATTTTCCTTGAGACCCTCCAGAAATCTATACATTGATTATACAATTGTTGGCATGAATTTCCTATTATGATGAATCTATTTTAAACCTATTTCCCTTCCAACCCTACTCCTTGTAAAAAGCATAAGGTTAAATTTGAACAAATGTGGGGGAGGAATTCAAACAGCATGGCATTCTTTCACATTTAGGGATGTATTGTGCACTCACTTGATTATGAGGTTGTGATCAAAATCCATATTTGTTGCATTACATTCATATTCTATTCCTTTTAAAAATAAAATATGAATGAAAAATTGATTTAAGTTATGTACTAGAAAGGTCAAAAATTACCATTTTCTATACAAATGAATCCCTTGAAGAATCGTTTGTGGTTAGGTGATGGATATGAGATCTATCCTAGGAATGACTTTTAGAAAATTAAAATTCACGAGAAAAAGGAAAGGAACAAAATCTTTTTTTGTATACATTCCTGCTGCACATATGGATCCAACTTGAGCTACTGGAGTAGAGGTTTTTTTTTCTAGAGGGAGGAAATTTTCACACTTATCTTGATAACCATACAATGTAATTTATATATTATCATAATATTTAGCATGATATTAACATTTTACCTAAATAACATCATATTTAGAGTCATCAAAACCTTATTGCTGAAGCCCTAATGATTAATCTTATACATTCCTTTACATAGTGGGGTTTACAGAACCAGTGAAAGGCTATAGTTAAGAACATGTACTCAGGGTATGAGCTTACCTTTACCTACATTTTTTCCCTAGTTTTTGAGAGAATATCATTGTGAGGTAAATTAACACTGGGTATAGAACTTAAGGATCAATTAAATGGTTAAAATTAAAAGAATAGAGATTGTTTTTTTATATCTAGAATATGACGTATGAATGATTTTTCTATATCTTTAGTTCTAGAACATGACCTTTTTATGCATACACACAATTTTAATTTCATGTACATAATGAATATTTCTTCCTTTAAATTTTTTTTATCAAATGAAAAGTCATTGTTGAGATGTTCTTTCTTGAGGAAATGTAATTGTTCTAGTGTGGGAGGGTTGGATATGCTAAATTTATATGTACATTTTTTTTATCAATTGAATATAGTTATTAATTAAAATAATCTATAATACATATGGTAAGTGTCTAATTTATTAGGAATAAAATCATCACAGGATTCCGAGGAAGGTCGATAGAAAATTGAAATAATGGCCAAGTACTCATCGTGATCCACTAGTACACATCCTATACCGGAAGATTATAGCCTTCCCCATGTCGTAAAGCCAAACCATAACCATTCCATAGAACCTGAAGGAAAAATACACTACATATCATGCACATATAGAACACATCATTATTCACGTCAAACCAGATAGTAATAAATTCATGAGGATTCCACACAGAAGTCAGCTAGATGTGGGCACAGGTCGTGACCACCTAGGACACGACGTGTACCTGGTAAAACCTCTTATATTGATGAGAGACCCACACAACATGATTGATATCCAAAATCCACAAAATATGATGTGGATCGAGGCTACAAAACATGTAATTCAGGTACACATTGTGAGAATTCCTCCTATTTAAGTAGTGGATTGGAAAAGCATTTCATGCACTTCTAGACAATCTTCCCTTCTTCATTTTTTCTCCTTTATGAATTTTTCACCCTTTCCCATATATAAAAATCTAAAATTCGTTGTGATTTTACATTTTTATTAATCCAAGATCTGTAGATCTTACACTCTTCATTGCCTTTACAATTCTATTTCATTATTGTGGTTCGATTTTGATCTCCCTCGCAAGTATGTATTTTATTTATAATTGTAATTTACTTAGTTCATGTTTTATTTACCAAACCATTTCACAAAATCAATTCCATTAATCAACCCATCAAGCATTGCATCGAACCCCAAAATGAGTAGATAAATTCATTATGGGAAGCGATGAAGTTCGATATATCAGCATGCTTAAAAAATAATTTATTATAAACTTGGAAACCATAACAGGATTAGTAATCGGGATCAAACTTAGTAGGCCATCCCATTTGTGAGAACATCCCTGACAATGAGACATTCAAGAAAATGACCCTATATTTATTGGAGTAGACTCAGTTATGAATACTATCCAAGGAAACATTATTACTTTGAATCCAGATGTAATGATCCTAGGATTTTAACTATCTCTCAACCACGAAATAGGTACTACCTAGGCAGAGACAGGTGACTAGACAAAATTCAACTAGAGACAATTGTTTTCTTCGTAGACTAAGCTGAAGGACATTACCAATATTAGAACTAAATACCATCATTTAAATAGATACTAAATTTGATCCCAAATCTTCTTTAATTATTTAAAGTCATTCAATAATATAACATAGATCAATCTCCCAAATAGAGACTTCTTGAAAGGACTCCATGATATTTTTAGGAACCATATTCCCCCAAAATCAAATGGTCGTCTACATGTGGATTCAACACTGTACTACCACTACAGTACATCTCTGTAGTTAGTAAATGTTTGGGACCCTTTATAAATTCTAAATTTGATAGACACTAGAAGAAGTAATGACACCGTCGCGCGAGCGCATCATTACGTAGTAAGTGTTCATATACGGTTGTCAACTTTTTGACATTAACTTTATTCTATTAGGTGTCTTGATTCACTAATAGATAATAATCTTGGACTTTATTCATGACCAATTAATGACAATGATAAATAATTCTAAAGGGTCACACAATATGTGTTTCCATTTATCTCAAAAATTATATTATTTTTAAAATATTTGATTTAATTTTAGTCTCAAATATGAGGAATAATTTTATTCAAGTTTTATTAATTGAAATTATTTAATATTTATTCACCCCACTCTGAATAGAGTATTTTCTTGTGGATAAATATTTAGTAAATATTTACTCTATTAAATGATATTTTACGCTAATTAGTGATGGACTAAGATCATTTATGGTGATAAATATTAAGTTATGAGAAATGTGGTTTATTGGTTATTATACCAAGGTCCATGAAAAAATACATTAATTTAGTTGAATAGAGTGTAATCATTATTATAATAAACCTTAACCAATGAATTACTCAAAAAATAAATAAACTTATATGAGAAATGAATTTGGAATGTTGTATAGTGAACATATAGTGATCATATTCTCCAACATCTCTTGAAAAATCAAGTAATTTTTAATTATCTATATATTTTTTTATTTATTTTTTAACATTGAACTATTTTTAAAACACCCTATCATGTTTCATATTTTAAAAACTAATTCAAAATTCTCACATTAAACATTAAATTATCCAAAAAAACCTAGGATCCTTTCTATACTATATACTATCATTAGAAAACTCAAATAATTTTATGTTTCATGTTTTTTATTTTATATGTATACAAATATGTCCATGAACGGTGTGATTCTAAATATACAATAGTAACCTCTAAGATCCCAGTCAGGATCCAAGTATCAGTGAGAGGGCGATGGGGTGAATGCGTGATTTCTTTTCTTTTTATGTTTCCTTCTATTTGAAACAACCTTCACCCCCTATTAAAGAGTTTCTTCCCTTCTAAACACACACAACTATATGAACACAATATTTACAAGGTTCACTACTCAACAATAGTAGCTACGTCCTTTGTATGGTACTCAAATAATCCAGTACCACAAAATCTACTAGTAAACATTCCATTGATGTGGAATACAATGGGTAGGATATAGCCTTACACTCTTGTAGCACTTGGAAAACAATCCATAATCACATGTGCACCCTCTTAGAATAGATAGGGAATTGTATTATTTTAGTGCATCTTTATAATAGAATAGTTGTATTCTCTGAAGAACAAATCATCACTTTCCTACCCAAAAGATGGTAAGAACTTCCATATGCACAACTGAATATGTGCGAAGACCCCAAATTTTTTGTACAGTCTTTAGGGTTTCATATGCACAATTCAAATGTATTGTGCATAAAAATTCCATTTTGGCATGAAAAACTTTTTCTCGTAACTTTCCACTTTTCACCAAGCTTCCCACTTTTTCATGCACCCTTCCTCTTTTCACACAAACTTATTTCTTTTAGCGAAACTCACTTGCGTAAAATTTTATGCAGACCTGAGCTTGGAATTTATTCAATGTTTCAATCATAAACAAAAGAGAAGGTTTCAACTCATATTTATAGGAATTTTGGACCTGTCATAAAAACCACTAATCTGGGTGTAAAACCCTATTCATGTGTGTAAAAATTATTTCACGCAACTTCACATTTCTTGCAATGCTCCAATATTATGGGCACCACATACCTTTGCCAATTTTTGAGTTTCTGATCCTGAAGCACCTTTTGCTTGAAAAAATTCATTCCTCTATTTTGTGCATCTTTTTTTCATGAATCCCGCTGATATTTCAGGCATCCCACAAATATTTCACGTGGCGTTCATTTTTTTCACGCACTCGACCCATTTTTTTCATGAAATTCATGCCTTTGTCATTTTTTGATGTTATGACCAAGAATCATGCCTTGCGCACAAAAATATAAACCATTTTAATCTTGTACAGAACATCCATTGCCAAAAACACGTCTTTATCATCTGTTTTTCAGGCCAAAAGATGTAGAAAACACTAGAAAACAACGCTAACTTAAACTGTTCTTTTATGCCATCTCCAGATTGTCCATTCAGGTGTCATTTCTTTCTCCACTTATTCCTATAACCATTCTTCATCTTTCACCATGAACTCCACTATTGTGATATATATATAAATACTTTGATAGACCAGATTTGGCATCGTCAAAATTAAAATGGAATGTACGGAAACATTCCTATCTTCTAGTAGCATCATTCCTTCCAATCAAAACATTATATGACTGACATCATCCGTTCACCATGTTTCCATAATAAGGCTTCTATCACAAGATCTCTTAACATATGATATTTTTGAAATACATATCAAAAAATCATCATATAATATTTTATTTCATTACAATGTGAACTGATTTATCTTCTTTGACAACAAAAAAACAACACTCCATAACAACAAATTCTTCTTGGTTATTTATCCATACCACTTGGTCCCAAAAACCTTAAATTGAATCTTAATTCCAGATTAGATAAAAAGTGTATGTATGAATATGATAATTACATTAGATGTATATATATATATATTTATTAAAATTCTTTTGAAAATAATCAAAATATTCTAATAAATAATAGAAAATAAGTTTATTAAATCAATAATAAGTATAAAAATAACTCTATATACTTGAGGGTCATTCTATATATGCATAATTTGAGCCTTTAATAGAGGTTTGAATAAATGAATTTAATGATTAAGGTTCAATAGACCACCTAGGAATGAGGTAATCAAGTATACTGAGTCCAGGTTTTATACTCATCCCATGGGCAAAGGGAATCATGTATAATGATTCATAGAAATTATAAAACTCTTCATCTGTATTGTTGCTCAAAATTCAAGAAACGTTTAAATTTAAAATGGATAAATTGGCCACATATTAGAGTAGGAATATGAATAGATACCTAAGGGTTGGAACCTCTTAAAAAATTCAATTTGGATTTTAAATTAATTTATATAGTAAGTTTATAGTTTTTAGCAGTGTCCTAGGTATTCGTGGCCCAATGTTCTGGTTTCTAGAGTAGTATCATCAGGGACACAGATAGTGTATGGTTTGTGGTAACCGTAAACCTTAACATCCAAGATAGTTTTGTAATGGGGAATGGTTTTTTAAACATGTAGATGGGTAAAAAAATTCAAGATCTTTAATCCAACTATAGAGGTCTCTTTATGGTTGTCACATGGTTTGGGAAACTGTGTGGCATATCTTAATGAGGTGAATAGCTTCGGCATAATATTGGACATACAATTTGAAAAACCGAGCATCAAAACCATGACCCAATTAAAATGTTAAGAATGAAAACATAACCCCTCAATATTTTATGTATCTATACACCATTTATATCCTATCTTGTGAGCATGACCCTGAATAGCTCCCTCATCCTCCAAACTTCAACCACCATTGACATTGGGTGATTCTAACTTGTTTCCTTAGATTTTATAGGTAATATATAACCTCTAATTACATCATTTCCAATTCATATTCCACCCCTCAGATTTTGGAGTTCTTTTCTATAATTTTCTCATGGATGTTTCATTGGATCATGGTGTAATCCCCTATTTCTTATGGGGATTTTTGATAGATTACGTAGATGATATCTTGGTATTGTTTCTACACACTGTCTCACATCATTTTGTGGGTGGTAAATTATTCCATTAACTAATTAAAGGTTTTCCATAAATTTGGTATTAAATAAAATTTCTGTTGGAAATTTTGAGAAGGTATTTTTACCAAAATATATTCTTTTTTATGTCATGGATCTTTGGTGAGTGGTTTGCTTCAGTTTCAACATGGCATGATATACTGGTGAGTTCTCCAACATTATTCCATGTTTGATTGTAAATAATTAAATGATTATAATTATTGTAAATAATTAATTTCTAGTTTCATGAATTAAGGTTAGAGATATCTTGGTTATAGATATCTCTTTTTGACACCAAGGCATTTGGATGAGGATTGGACAAACATTGGGAAATCCATTAGGACTTGGAAATTATTGGTAATGTATTCTTAACGAGATAGGTTGTTTATGATCTCATCATAAAATTTAGATATTTTATTTTCATGTCTACATATTATTTGTGAGAATTCTGATATGAGGTGGGGTTACATATTGGGTTTATGATAATATTTTTTTCTTTAATTTTTATTACCCTAGACATTCTACATATCCCATCGGGTCCAATGGTAATTATGAGACTAAAAATACTTCAACCCATGTTGATTTATGATTCCTTTTTTTTATTTTTAAATAAAATAATGTATTTCATGGGTTATGAATGTTAACTTTTAGGCCTAATTTAATAACATGGAAAAAGGGTTACATGATATAATTTTGGATTATAGTCTTCTGACATGTTAAGAGGGTAGAATGATTTCTTGTATGTTATTATTTTGTAAAATTTTAAGCAGGTTATTGGAATGCTTTTAATCCTATATATTACATTTTTAAATATTTGGGTAATAATGGATGAAAAATATTTTATGAATTGGAAATGATATAAAAATTTATTTTTGATATCCACGTAATGAAATGGGAGCATTATATGAATTTAAATAGGAAATTTCAAATAAATGTGTGGTTTCCCTTTAGATAAAATTTCATAAAGTATTTTTTTTATTTATTAAAATAATGGTTTTGGGCATGTTTTGGATATTTAATGGGATTCACCTTATGCTTGGCGTGGATTTTAAATGTTTTAAAAGTGATGTTGGATTTCCAAAATTTTCTAAACGAATATTTTTGATAGGTTATTCATGAAAAAAGGAGAGGATGAAGAATTTGAGCCAAGTTTTGTTGTTAAAGGAACATTGGTTAATTGGTAAATTATGGAAAGGTTTAGGTTCATGAATGATGCACATTCCAAAAGTGGTATTTGATGTGGTTGGGGATGTTGGACATAACATCCACCATCAATGGTATGGGATGTTGAACATGAAACTACATATAAATGTATTATGATATTTGAAATGAAGATCTATATCCATGGGTTGGGATGCTATATTAGAAAATAAGAATCCATGGTTAGAATGTTAGACATGAAACTCGAAATCCATAGTTTAAGTGATGGTAAAACACACCAAGCACTATGAATTATGATGTACGATATGGATGTTAGAACGGTTATATAGGTACAAGTAGTATTTAATCATGATATGATTACCTAGGACTGATGCATCTTGAAAATTATAAATAGATATATAATAATAATACTTCATTAAGTAAAACATATAACACACTATAAATTATTGATTAGATGATTGGTGTTGGCCAGAGTAGATTTTTTTCGACTGAGATCCACATTAGAACCCAAGGAATGACATTTTAATTATTAAATGGTTGTTTTAAAAAAATAATTGTATTTATTTTTTAATTTTTATTCTATTTTTCAATATAAAAATTGTACTCATACTAGATATTGTTTTATACACCTCTATTGTTTCCATAATGGGTTTTTGTCACATCCTTCTGGGGATTCCACTGAACATGGATGCATGAGAAGATCTCACAAGTTTATCATAAGAATAATTTCATGATATTACCTGATAAGGAAAGAAAGACGAATACCCCAAGACCGACTTCGATTATCTAGGGGATGGAAACCAAAACTGAGTAGGAATATCTCACACATGGGAGGAATTATTCTATTGTACATGTACACATGGACATATCTCCAAGACCATGCAATGATGAAATGTAAATTAATGACTAAAATTAATGAATACATATACATTCACATAATTAGAGTATTACATAATGTATTATAAAATGTAAAAATGTTCTATATAAAATCCAACTAATAAATTGGAAAATAATTTTTCAACTGTTTAGATGGAGGGGATTAGTTTCAAATTATTAAATCGTATAAACCTTAGTCATTCTATCCTAAACACGGATTCACCTATGACCAATCCTCCAAGGAACTCTTAAAATGGACTATCATTTACATAATACATGACATGTATGGCCAGTTACCATACAGGTGTGAGTATAAAAATACCTAGTAGGATATCCTGAAATCACAAAACAAGAATCATCAAGAGTAGTCAGCTCACTAATCAAATGTATATAAACAATATATGAGACATAAAAATAATAATGGATATCCCAGATATTCTCATAAATTATTCTATGTTGAAAAAGGTCTCAACCACTATGAGACCTAGATACATTGCAAGGTTTCTGGGCAACTCTCTTCTGAGAGATCTCACTCCATGATCCCTGCCACACTTGATGACACTCAATTGAGATACAATAATAAATCAAAAAATTCACTACCTCATTTTCCTTCTATCATTTTTATATTGAATAATCACATGTTTTTGTCATATATGATATCCAAAAGCTCTATAATTGCATAATCCTTGATCTAATGTTGATCTTATTTCTTCTTCCAATGATCCTCCAATATCTCCTATCCAATGCATTCTCTTATATTTATAGGTTTACATGGAAAACATAAGGTATTATGAATAACCGTGTTTAAATATATGATCTTTTTTTGTATGTTGAAAGAGATAAATAAATAAATTTATTTATTTTGTTATTTTTTCCTATGATAACACTTTACCATAACACCCAATGATGACAATGATTATGTTGTGACAAGGGTAAACCCAAAATCCTAAACTTGATGGTGATATCAAATTTTCAACATAAGACTCTATTTGAGAGTTATTCCCCTATTTTTTAAAAACTATTCCAATGTGATATTAGTATATTTAATGTTTTAAAATTTTAATTGATGTTTTTACTAGGACTCAAAATCTAATTTTGTCTTAATGAATGGATATAGAAATATTTCTAGAAATATTACAAAGTAATACAGGGAATGTTTTCATACATTATATTTTTCAAATATTCACCTCTTTTAATCCTAAAAAATAAAGAAAACAAAACAAAAAAAGTTAGGGACATTGATCTCTCAATTAAATATCCTCCTACTATAAGTTCTCCCAATGGATTTTTGTGTTTACAATATTCATGAACACAAGGAAAAAATATTCCAATGAATGGTATTTATCATCTAGTTATCAATTCCACCTGATCATTAAAATATTAAATTTCACTCTCACTACTATGATTACTTAGTTTTATATCATGAAATGATTTGTGTGCATACCTCTTTTTCTATGACACGTAGGGAACACAAACCAACCCAATCTATTTTGGTCATGTGGATATGTGGTAAACTACCTCACTAACCTAACATAAAAAAGAGACAAATAAAGGATACATGAACCCTAGTGATTTCCAATTTCTCGAATTAAGACACCACAACTCTCAAACATCAATGTAATGCACTGTTGGACTATAAGGATCTTCATATGTTCTAGGGAGTTTTTATCCTCACCAGGATAATACAATCCTATAAAACCATCAGTTGGACCTAGACTAAGACCCAAGAACGGATACCCCCTTAGATCTGGCATTATTATACTGACCTTAAAGATATCATATGTATGGCCTTAAAAAGGATCTACACTAGTAGTGGAGTGGTAATCCCTATAATACAAAAACTAAACTAATGGTAGATGATCCTCCCAGCCATGTCCCAAAACTAACATGTTCACCCAAAGCATGTTCACTAGAACATGAATGGTTCAATCTACCTGGTCATCTCACATGGTAAGACACTATTCTCAACTATAACAAAGTCCTCAAATTATTCCTTATCCCTTCCCAAATCATGTTATAATGTGGGTATAATAGTGTTCAATGTTTTTAAAGGGGATTACATGAAGTCGAACTACTTATTGAACAAAAAAATCCTCAAAATATCCAAAAACTCGTTTTATTAATATCTCTCAGATAGAAGATATGTAATACCCTACGTGTATTAGATTTTTTTGAATTAATTAAGTATTATTCTTATTTATCTCATTTCAAAAAACACTGAATATAGCTTTGGATATATGAAATAACCAAATTATTCATATCTTTTAAATTTCACCATGCTATGATTTCATTATAAAATAATTGAATATATCTTTTCTATATAAAGTACACTGACTTTTATTGAACTATATGCTACACCTACTTGGCTTGCGCTTTATGAAATATAAACATGGCGTGCGTTGCATGCAACACAGAGTTTCTATAGAAAATAAATTTTTTATAATTATTTAAAAATAATTATTATAACCTAAGCATTAAATTTAAGAAATATGAATAATAATATGTAATTTTAAAATAATATTAAAAGTGGTGATAATATATATTTTATTTTTTTGTAATGTCCATTAATTTTTAAAAATTTTATTTTCTCATAAGAATTGTTTTTTATTTTCTTCTATAAACAACATTAAAATTAATATAAGAAAATTTTAGAAAATTAATTATATAAAATAAATATCATTTTTTAATTAATAATTTTTAAATTTTAATTGGGTGGATTTGTAAAATTTTTCTAAGAAACTTATTTTGGATAAATAGTGAAAAATACTGAATTATAATTCAAAACTACATTTTCTTCTAATTTATTTATATAGTTAAATTATTATTTTTCATTTTTTTAATGTAAAATTTTATCAATTATACATCTATTAATCCAATCTAATTTGTTTTAATTTTTCATACTGAATTCAAATAAATGCATAATGAAATTTTGAACATTATAACTTAAAAAAACTCGCTCTCTCTCCTCATCTGCATGATTAGCATTAAAATTAATTTTTCATCTTTTGTGCTTTTAATTTTTATAAACAAATGTAAAAGCCCATAATCAGTATTATATATATATTATAATAATATTAACATCATTTTAAACAAAAAATATTTGTAAAATTTATTAAGAATAATTACCGTGAATATGGTAAAATTAAGCATAACAAGCATATAAAACATAAACATAATGACCCAAATGAATTAAACACTACTAAAAAACAAAATGTATGTCTATATTTAGAACATATAAATTCAATTATTTATATTTTATTTGTTTTTATACCTTTTTTAGGTATGAATATTTGAACTCCTAACATGCTTTCAAAACTTCCAAGTGTCTCCCCTTCTTTCCCTATAAACAATCACCACCTCCCCCCTTTCATCATAAATGTTAAATTACTTTGGTTTGGCCAATATCTACCCAATACACTTCCCAAAATACATACCTTCCTCCTTGAAGTCTTATTTTGTGCATTAATCCAATAAAGGAATCTCTTTGGGGGAAATTAAAACTAGTTACCAAAAGAAGAGGTAACATCCTTCCTCGAGCTTCTTTATTTTATTTTATTTATCCACCACCAATATTATTATTATTATATAAAATAAAAATATACTTAGTATTCTGAAATTACATATATGTATTTATTATATGTTTTTGACCTTCAATTACATACACTTCCAAATAATGGGTAATGAACTTACTATTCTTGTGCACGGTGAACTACCACCTCATGAAATGATATTTTCATTTTACCTTTACAACCTCTTATGGTTTGAAATTATGATGTAAAATATATATTTATATTATATATATATATGATATTAATTATTTTTTTATAATTTTTTTTTATTTATTATAAAAATTCATCCTTCAAGCTTTCTATTTTGTATAAATATGATAACATCATTTGTGGAAGTGTGTACCACCACCTTCTCAAAGTGATGTGATTAATCATAAAAACTGTAAGAATGTGATTATTTTAATTGTATGATATATATTAAATAAAAACTCTATTTTAATGATATTTAATTCCAATATAACTATTACTCACTTATATTCATTATTTCAATACGTGATGAAAATGGAAACTGCATTCATGTATATGTACGACCTACCGTCTCCATGAACAATGTATTCCACTAAATATATATAATATTTATAGTTTATTATAATTTTTTTATACAAAATATATATGAAATATAATTCATGTTTTAATGTTTATAAATTCAAGGATCATGATTTATGTAAGAGTATAAATAATCACAAGTCAAAATGCGTTCAAAAAACAAAGAAGCTATTACCCAAAATGTTTCTTTAGCATGGAATTTTTTTATAAATGGGTAAAATAAGGTCATCATAATACCATATATTCTATTATATAAATTAAAATGTATCAATTATAAATTTATATTAAATTTATTGTAATTATATAAGAGACGTGTATGTGTAAAATTAATATCAAGATACAAGGTAAGGGAATTTCATTTCACTTTTTATTTCCATGAGATACATGCCTTGTACACCTCTCGTTTTTTTTCATGGTATATATACATCCCATGAATGAATTTTATGAATATAATAATTAATTTTATGTGTATTTATATACCAATTTTATGATATTTCACTCATGGGGTTTATGTTTTAGAAGTTTCCAAATCGGTGAATTATGTTTGTCTCAATTTTCTTTCTTTGAGACACATGCCATGTTATCGACACATATTTTTAAATAAGGTGTATATAAATCCTTTGACATGTCATATCATTAATATTGCCCTTTTAATGATATTTTTATGCATCATGTAATATTTTTTCTTAAATGGGTAGTATGATTCTGACTAACCATGTCATAAGAGTTTATTGAAATAATCTCATCATTTGTCGAGGATGTTTTTAATATATTTTCATTGATTAAATATTACGAAAATACTCCCAATAATTTTCCGGATTTTTATTAACCAATATTTATTCATGTTATATCCAAATAATGGTATAATTTTTACAATCAAAGGTACATAATATGAACAATAACATGATTTTAAATATTTTTTTTCCTTTACCTTTCAGTATGGTCAGAAATATTTGTTCCTTCAAAACTATATTTTATAACATGTTTACAAAAAAATTATACTATTTTAAAAAGTATTATTGTTTTTTATTTCTATTCTAGGAAAATTTATATAATTTTTATGGCATAAAAAGAATGTTTGGCATGTATATATTTACCCGTATTCATGACCATAATTCCCTTCAAGCTTCTTTTACAAGATTAATTAGTTATTTTTAATGGAAAATGATTTCCTAATATCATAAAAATTAATTATTTTATATGTTTTTATAATAAATTATTTTTTAAATTTTTTAAAAAAAATTTCATAAAATTTCTCGGGAAAATGGTTTTCAAAATGATCTAAAGAATTATTTCTAGGTTTTGAATGAAATTTATATAAAAATGATTTCTAAAAGGATTTATGTTTTAATGATACATTTTGAATGAAGAAAGGATATTTTACTCAAGAAATATTTTTAAAAGATATTTCAGAACTATTTTCCTTCTAAGATGATATCTGTTGATGTTATGCATGCCCTTAGGGTGAATAATCCAAAGGTTCTTTTCATATTATTTGTTTAGTGGTATATGTTTAGATAGAATGGTTCAAATGACACCCATTTATCATCCTCAAGTTATAAGATTTTGAAACCCGCTTATTTTCATCGGTTATTTTTTAATGAAATGATTATTAATGATATCTATTTTCCATAGGTTATGATGGGATGAAATGATAATGACACCCATTTCATTTCACAGAATATGATTTGATGTTTGTAAAACCCATCACTTTTTAAGTGTTATAATATGAAGAATGTTTTATTATTTTTTGGAATATGTATGAATGATTTTATTATGAGATGGGTGGGACCTATATCCCACTCCAATGCATTGGGTAATGACAAGTTGTATATGAGCATAAAGTTTAGAAGAGTTGTAGCCAAACATAAAAGTACTGGAAAAAACGAGTTATACCCGAAGACTGAAATCAAGATGTAAAACAAGTTGTACCCCATGCCTAAAGAAAAGAGGGTATATGGGTTATATCCCAAGCCAAAAAGTAAAATGGGACATGGGTTATAACCCAAGCATAAAATTATGAGGGTACACAAGTTGTATCCCATGCTTGAAAACAAGAAGGTACATGGGTTTTGTCCCAATAATATAAATAAGAAGGTATACAAGTCATAGCCAAAGAATATAATGTTATATAGGTATTGGTATTCATTATTTAAATAATATTTTATATTATTATGTCTATTCCTAGAATTACATGTCATATTCTTTAGTTATGCATTTATAGATTATGGTCTTGATTCACTTATGATTCATGTCTTACTAGTTTCCAACAGTTATTCAATTATTCGTGTTTATTATCATTGATAAATAGGGTTCGATTTTTGAATGTTATTATAATGTTATTGTACCCTTATGTTCATGTTATGGTTACATTTTTTCTTTTATGTACCCTAAATGGGAATTATAACTCACCCATTTCTTATGTTTCTTTTTCTCAAGTTACAAAGAAAGGTTTTTATGTTGGATTACTAAAGGGGGATATGATTTTGGGAAACATCACAGATATTTCACTAACATAGAATATTTTTGATCCATGATTCATAAGTCCATATGCTAACATGACTTTTAGAAATATGTTTGTTTATTGTTTTATGTAGTATGAAAAAATGATTTAATGTTAATGTATGAAAATAGTGGGTCTCTATAGTTGGTATCAGAGTGAAGGTTTAGTTAACTGATAGAAAATATTATGAGGATACTTTAGTGATATCCCTACGAATATTTATAAGGATATTTAAAGATAATTCACTATGGATAAGTATATGTATGAGTTAAAATTTAGGGAAATGTGATGACTTTTGGTAAAGGATAGAGTGTGTTGTTTCCTAGATTTACAACCATGTATAGATACTACAAGTGGACATGTTTATGAAACATATATATCGATGAGTAACAACACTGACAAGGTATGTTAGGCCAGACTTTGCATAAACTGTTACATGACAATGTGCCTTACTATGCACCTATTTTGACACTCTTCGGGGGATATGCATTGGGAATTCACAAAATCTTCAAACCCATCATGAATTATTTAAAAATATTTTGTCTCTAAATTAAATAGGATAATAATAAGGTTTCATATATTAAGGAAGTTATAATAATTTAGACATCATATAAGTGGTTTTTAGGATTATGTGGTTCCTAAATATGATAATTGTTTATTTCTCATTGTTTTCTAGTTTTGGTTGAAGGAAAAAAACAAAAAATAATTGGGTTAACATTGAATGTGATGAAAAATTTTATAATGAGAAGTTAAATTGGATAGTTAATTGGGTGAATGATTGTAACATCCTATTAAAATTTTTAGAGATCCCTAAAAACATCTTTTTAACACTATTTAGTTAGGTTTTGTTTGGGTTTGTTTTAGGTTGATTTTTAAAAGTTTTCTAAATTCTAGGAAAGTACATGATGGGTGCACAATTTTTCCAAACCATGACCCCTCCCATGGTAAAATGTGAAAAACCAGGCAGTGGGGTTCTTTATGTTTGGCACATGGTTAGTCATCCCACCATCCCTCTTTCGAGATACCATGAGACCCATTTATAACTAGATCATGGTCAGGCCACATAACATGGACTCACCATGCAGATCTACCCAATTAACCATTCACATGATTTTGTTAATCCAGAAAGCCAAAATAAAAACCCGGAAATCCCCAATTTTGGTTTTCAATAGACCTAGAATGACCCAATATGTGTTTTTGTTCCTTAGGACCTTGCAAGAATAATTATTCACCCCTCAGAACCATCTTGGAAGTGATTCTAAGCATGAGGAATTCCCTTCACTCTTATCCTATTTAGTTTCCTCACCCCAATCTTTATCTCATATGATATCTATTCACCTCAAACGTGTTTCGTGGATCCTAATGTAGGTTTTTCGATCTAATAACCTTTTTTTTGTGATCATAAACCTAGTTTTAATCCCCATTTCCAAGAAATTGTGACCATCATTCTTCTTTTTTGATTCCTGATTAGGGTTTAGAATAATGAGATCTATTGATCCCAATGTAAGTGGTTCCTTCCTAATTCCCAAATTTTGGTTTACCATAAATTTCATTATATATTTTCAATGACATGAGTTAAATTATTTTCATAATTATAATTAAGTTGCTTTCAATTTGTTTGTTGAAAAAAAAATCCAACTCCAATAGATTTGGGTTTTTAAAAATGGGGGTTTTCTATGATATTAGAAAACACCAAATTCATTTAAATTGGGGTTAATTTAAAGAAATTAGTGAAAAATAAAATGTGGAATGGGTTTAATGGAAAAATTGTGAAATAACAAAATCCCTTGAATTGGGGTTTTATTGTGAAATTGATGGAAATTTTTTGAAACTATATTTTTGAATTTAATTGTGAATGTTAATTATGAAATTGAATTTATAATTGATTTCAAAATCATATTTTTAGAAAATATATTTATAATGAATTTGATAGAAACATTAGGGGTTTATCTTGGAAAATTTCAAGAATTTGATTAAAACCCATTTTGTTTTTCAAATGTAAATTTTCATTTTTTTTAAATGAGTGAATGGTATTTATTTGTATTTTGTGGATTCTTAAAATACATTTCCCATCATTTAATTGTATGAGAGAATATGGAAGACAAAGTTGATAAAGAGTTGTTGGGAAACCCAAGCTAGGTTATAATTTACCTAAAAATGGATTGAATCTTTAAAAAACTAATAAAAAATTGGTCAACATATCTTTATTCCCCATTAGGAATTATATGAATCCTCTATTTACATTGCTAAGGGATGTGTGTACACAATGTAGGTTATCACAGGAGTGTGTGATGATCCCATAACCTGAGACTATCATACCTCTTTGAAGATGACAATGTTTCTCTATGGTTCATAAATGATATATAGATGTATTAAAATACTGTGAACTATTTTACATGCCTTCTTATTTATATACATATACCCAAGTGTATTTTGTTTCATGTATATAGATTGATTTCTTATCTCGGTTTTTCATTATTGATCGAAAATTCATTCCCAATTTATTTTTCTATTATTCCAGTTTCAAATTTCCAACCCATGGGGATCAATAATTCCCTTCTACCATGCCAGGTCTTTCTTGGTTATTCGGTTAATAGGGTACACATGATGATTTATGATAATTTGGTATCAGAATTCTAGGTTGATCTTCTTATATTGAAATCAATATACAATTATGTAATTTTTTAGGACATAAAAATTATTTATAATTGATTTCATAGACATATATCACCACAATGAACATTAAAACACTTGGGGTGGTTATGAAAAGAAATCGTGATTATTATTTCTTTTATTTTTCATGCTTACGATTTAGATAGAGTGAAATTCAAATATTTTTGTCTATATGTTGGGATTATTTCCCATTGTTTCTCTATTTGAAAGTTAATATGATGTGTTCTTTATTTTTGGTTGATGTAGTGTAGCCTCAGGCCTCCAAGAAAATGTCAAAATCAGATCTAGGAGAAATAATCTACTTAACCTCAGCAAGAAAATCCTCATGTGGACCCAAAAATGGTTGATGGGATTATACAATCTATCCAAGAACCGTTTGGGTTCTTGGAGACACCTAATGAAATCAAGGTAACTTTTTTAAATTTTTTTATTGAAGGAAAAAGAACGATATAATGGTATATGATAGTGATTATGAAGAATCATGATGTATTAGAATAGAAAGAAATTAATGTTATTTTCACGAACCAGTTATATAAAGAGTCGATGATGTAGACCAAGGCTATGCAGTTTTTCAAATATGATCAGATAGATAAGACTGTGATAGAGTATGAAATCTGTTTTGCTGGTATTATTAATTTATCACCTCAGATAGTATCTAATGAGAATATGAAGGTTGGAAGGTTCTATTTAGGACATTTATATGATATTGGTTATCTTATTTTCTTATTAAAGCTTCCTTCTTATGCAAATGTTATAGATAGAGTGCTGATGGATGAAATAGACTTTTATAGAAAGGTAGGGTTATCAAGTGTATAATTCACTCATAGTGGTAGCATGAGTTACTTCAAAGTAAAGTTTAAGCGTGATGATTTACATATTACCCATAGTCCCATTTGTCTCTTCTCTATATCAAATATTGAGAATTCATGGGGTTCTATTGTTCTCGATAGGAAACCAAATGACATCATATTTGAGATGGATTGGATCACTATTGATAAAGCCCATATTAAATGTCATCTTTGATGGGTCTCCAATACTACACCCAATAGTGTGTATCATGTCATTAAAAGAGAATGGTACCCAAGGATAAGTAGGGAAATACCATCTTATCCAGAGATAGGGAATCTAATATCAGTGTTTTCATTTTATTTGGAGTTGAAATATTTGGGTTGTGACCTCCCTATATTTTTAGGAGTTTCTTAATGTCTTTCCTGGTAACATTTTTGGATTTTCACCAATTATGGAAGTAGAGTTTTCTATTGATTTGGTTCCTAGTACTCAACTAGATTCATTTCCTTCTCAACAGTTGGTACAAAAGGAGCTAAATGTTTTGACGACTCAGTTGGATGATCTTCTAGAGAAAGGATTCATATGACTGAGTGTGTCACATTTGATGGAACTGTTTATCATTTCTAATAAATCTTATGGTTCACTGCATTTATGTGTTAATTATCAAAATATTAATCATGTGATGGTAATGAACAAGTATATGTTGCCATGGATTGATGATATTTTTTTCTAGTTGAAAGGGTAAAAGTTTTTCTCGAAGATTGACAATCTATATGGAAACCATCAGTTGAGGATAAATGAAAATTACATTCATAAAACAACCTTTTGAAGAAGTTATGTCTATTATGAGTATCGTGTTATGCCATTTGGTCTAATAAATATTAATTTAATCATAATGGATTTAGTGAAGAGGATTTTACATGAGTCCCTCAATACCGTAGTGGTCGTATTTTGTGATTATATCATTTCTTCTCAATCTTTGAGGAGTAACATTTTCATTATCTAAGAATAGATCTAGAATTATTGAGAAATCACCAACTCCTTTCCAACCTTTTGAAATGTGATTTATCAATTCATGAAATAAAATTCTTGGGACACATGTTGTCAAAACCTACTATTATAGTTGATCCTGAAGTGGTTAAGGTTGTTATGACTTGGGAACACCAAAAAAATGTTTTCAATATTCAGAGCTTCTTGGGTTTATCATGGTGTTATTATTGGTTTGTTAAGGGCATATGAAATTTCATGAATTACCTAACATGGAAGGTAGTAATATTTTCTTAGGATGAAAAATATAGAGCTCTTTCGTTGATCTAGAATGTCTTTTGAAAACTTCACTAATTTTGACTCATCTAGTGGCCAGACAGGGCTATGTCATCTTTTTTTATCCACAAGGTTTAGGTTTGGGATGGGTTATTATACATAGTGATAATGTAGTTTCTTATGAATCTACTCATTATAGGCAACATGAGAAATAATTATCCAATCCATCATTTTGGAAAATGTAGTTTTGAGGAATTCACTTAATTGTTGGTTAAATTAACTTTATATAGAAAGTTTAACCATGATTTTAGACCACAATCTAAAGGGTTTAATATTCTCTAAAAATATTTGACTCTCTGTTGGAGGCATTGGGTGGAATACCTAAAACCATTTGACCTAGACAACACTGAAACCGCAGGTAAAAGGAATGTTGTCCCATATTTGTTTACTTGGAAACTTTTAACCCAAGCGGTGAAATAATCTTTGAAAGAGTGTAACTAGATTGTTCTCTTTTCACAGTTTCATATTGGTGTCTAGGAATCAGGGGATAAGGTTTATTTGGACTATTATCACTTGACATATTCACTTTTGGAGTTGATTTTTCAAGAAAAACAGCTTGATTTTTGAGTTTTGTAAAACTAGAGACTCCATTTATGGTGTGGAGACAATTTTGGATTGTTTATCCTCTAAAGAGTAAATTCTATTCTATTAGAATAACATTATTTCGCCATTAGTAGCAAGGAAATATTTTATGGGCTATTTCTATAATTCCTTAGGGGATTTTCACTAAAGAACCACTAAGAAGTTTTATGATATGTAGGTACAATTTTGTTAGCTAGGGATGAGATGATATAATGATAATTTTTTCTCTCAATATTATACATGAAGACCAGTTGTGGTCGGACACCATAAACCATTGGGTTTTTATTCATCCTCATCTAGTACCTACATGGAAGTGGGATGATATTTCTATGGACTTTGTTGTTGGGTTTCCATGCACCCAGATAAATAAGAATGCGATAGGGGTTCTAATCGATCAGTGGACCAAATCGGATCACATTATATCTATTCATGATTCTACTAAAGGTGATGAGTTGAAAAATATATGTGTGAAATAGATTTTTTAGTTTCACAAAGATCCATATTTAGTTGTATCTAATAGGGATCCTCAGTTCACTTCTATGATTTAGAGAGACCTTTAATAAGTACTGGGATTTCACATCCTTTTGAGTTCAACATACCATATTCAGTCAAATAGCCGTTCAGAAAGAGTTATAATGATTCTTGGAAATATGCTTCATTATTTGTTATATTCAACATTTGTAGATATTGGGAAAATTAGTTGGGGCTAGCTATGTTTTCTCATAAAAATAATTACCAGTCCAAGATTAGAATGACTCCATTTGAGGCCTTATATGGATGAAATTATACATTTTCATTGAGTTGGTCAAATATTTGTGAAAGTTATTTTGTTAGACGATGTTTTGTGTAAGAGATAAAATAAAATATTTTGTTCATTCATCACAGTATATTCATATAATAGAGAGAACCTAATTCCTATGTTGATATTAATCATAGTCCATTGGAGTTTTAAGTTGGTGACCATGTGTTCTTTAAACGTTCACCAAGGTTCGATGATCGATGTATTAGATTTAAAGGGAAGCTTGATCTTCCTTTTTTTAGACCTTTTGAAATTTTTAATTAGGTGGGAATGGATTATTTCTAATTACTTCATCCACTTCACCTCATACTAATTGATAACGTGTTCCATGTGTCTCAACTAAAAAATTATCTACATGATCTTTCTCATATTCGGATCTAGTATGATCTTGACGTTAAACTGGATTTTTTGAGATTGAACTAACAGTTAGGATAGTTGATTATAAAACCAAGGTACTATATGGTTGGATGATACATTTGGTTATATTTCTATGAAATCATGGTTATTATTATCATTGGATGTTGGAGAGGGAGAAACTGATGAGAGATTAGTGGCCTCATTATTTTGGAATTTGATATTTTAAGAAGGCTTTATGGGGATAGATAGTTTATATAATGGGGAGGTTGTAACATAATATTACAATTTTTAGGTATCCCTAAACCCCTATATTTACTAATCATGTTTTGGGTTTTGTTTGGGGCTATTTTAGGTTGACTTAATAAAAGTTTTTGAAATTTTCATCCATTGCACGATTGGAACGCAGTTTTCCCAAACCGTGCTCCCTCACAAGGAAAACTATGAAAAACCATGAAGTGGAGTTTTGTGAACTTGGTACACATTTGGTTAGACCATGTTCTCTATTAGGAGAAACCATGAATCCCATTTATAATAGGCACATAATCCAGTGACATGGTTTTGTCTAACCGTGAATATCCTCCAATCTAATTGTTCACGAGATTTAAAAAAATAAAAAATCCATCATATAAATCATAAAACCCTCTTTTTGGTGGATAAAAAACCTAGAATTATAACATACAAGTTTCTCTTTTTCAGTGACATACAATATCTATTTTTGGACCCTCACAACCTACTTGTAAGTGATTTAAAGATTGAGGAACACCCATAGATCTTCTCCCAGCTAGTTTTCTCACCCCGATCACTATCTCCAATGATTTTTCTTACTCTTGTAGCATTGTGTGTATCCCCATGTTGCATTTTGGATCTAATACCTTCTATTTTGGGATCTTCAAAATAGGTTTTATCCTTGTTTCTTGGATTCCATGATCATCTTTCTTCATTGTTGAATCCCGATTAGGGTTTGGAATTATGAGATATTGATCCTGAGGTATGTGGTTCCATCATGATGCATGATTTTTGTTAAACATAAATTATGTTAATTAATTTCAATTTTTTTAATTAAATTCAATATCATTATTTTTATTAAGTGGGTTTTAATAAGATTATTGGAAAAATCCAATTCTATTGAGTTGGGGTTTTAAAATTGGAATTTTGGCATGAAATTAGAAAACCCACAATTTTATGGAATCACACTAAATTTATCTAAATTTGTGAAATTTAAATTATTTAATTTAAAATGTGAAATGGTTTTCATGCAAAATTTTAAAATCCTTAATTTCATTGATTTGGGGGGGGGGGGTTAATGTTGATGGAAATTGATTAAAAATAAACTGTTCAATTTAACTGGGAAGGTTTATTGTAAAATAGAATTATGAATTAAAATAAAATTCCTAATTTTGAAAAAATTAATTGAATTATTTTTATATAAAACAAAAGGGTTTATCTTTAAAATTCTTGTTTTTGATTAAATACATATTTTGGTTTTTAAATGGAAAATGAAATTTTTGAAATAGTGGAATGGGATTCAACTATATTTTATGATTTATGAAAAAAAAATTCCCATAATTGAATTGTACTAGAGAACATGAATTCCTAGGTAGTTTTTGATTTATTGGGATAAAATGATAGGTTGGAATTCCCCTAGAAATGCATTGACTCTTTACAACACTAACAAAACATTGGTCAGAACATATTTCATCCCCATTCGTATAATGATGTGTCATGTATTTCTATATCCAAGGGACATGTGTACATATATCAGTTTATCACATCAGTGTGTGAGGATCCCAGAACATAGAACTGTCCAACCTCTAGGATGATGACCATGTTTCATACTTATTTATATATGTGATATAAATGTATTCAATTATTGTGAAATTTTTTATGTGCCTTATAATTTATATAAATGTTTTTATGTTTATTTTTTTATTAAATACATTTGGCAAAGAACCGTCATTGTAAATTATTTTCATCATTTCAAATGTAATAAATTATTTTTTGAAATATGATCTTTAAATGCAAAACATGCTTATTTGAATAATTAGTTAATTTGATATTATAATATTGTTATGCAATCCATAGTGATACCCAACAAGGATTTTATCTCACACCCTACCTGTGCCTTCAGGTGTTTTTAGATTACCTCCTTCCTAGTTATGGTAGGGGAAAACACCACATGGAGGTGGTTATAGCTATTGATATGTTGAATTGGAGAGTTATGTGTGTTGGGAATTGGGATTTTTATCTTCATTATTTCTACTAATATTTTATAGTACTTTGGGTTTTCATACCTATTTGGCTTCTAGTACAAATCTCATAGTGGATTTTTTCTTATACGAATTCTAATTCGTTATCTTGCATCCTTATTGCTAGTGGTAAATTCCCTCATCCTTTATTTTTTTATGATGTGATATGATAGTCCCAAACCCATGGGGATATTGAATTCTCTTCAACCCATTTCAGGACTGGCATTGTTATCAGGTAACTAGTGTACCTGGGCTGGTTCATGATAAGTATGTTATGATCATTCTTAGTTAGTTTTAAAATGACATGATCAATAAAAGCTACCATAAATAACTCTCATAATCCCTAAGGAAAAAAGTAAGCATTTTGTTTTGATTCCAGTTAATAGAGGCCATAGAGGAAAGAATATTGAGTTCCCGTTGGGTTAAGAATGTGTAAATAATCACCAATATATTATCATAGAGGAACAAAAATATTTTGTAATTGTGGAAACGAAGGATACAAATAAAGTAACAAAAAAGGAAAAATGAAGGGTTCAGTTAGTAGAATGGATGAAAATATTGGCCTCTATTAGGAATCATAAAAGGTAAAGTTATTTATGGGCAGAATAATTGGAAATTATTCAAATCAACTTCTTAAATGTAATGATCCTGAAGAGAATCAACAAGGTGGTACAAATATTGGTTACATTGGTGAAGATGATAAAACTAGAGATAAAATGTGAAAATAAAGATATATTAAGTAATTAGATGAGGTATTCTTATTATAACTTATAGATAAATTAGAATAATCAAGGATTCTATGTATTTGGATTCAAGAATTATTTTATATGAATGGGGAAATATACAAGTATTTTCATGTTAATGTTTTTGTCTAAGGAATTAGAAGATTATGTTGAATATTTTAGAAAGACTGGAAATGTGATTAAATGAAAAGGTGATATTTTAATTAAGGGAAGATAAACCTTAATATGTATCATCTATTAATATACATTTTTTTGCATAAATAAATTTCCGAAATGAATAAGTAAATTGGATGGTATTGATTACCTTATAACTAATAAATGTCTTCATGAAAAAGTAGTCAATGGATAAATTTTAAAACATCTCGAAATTAAGGAATATATCCATTAATCTTTGGAATAAAGAAGAAATCAATTTTTCCAAAAATATTCTATTGTATTTTAGGTTAATACCATGTTTCAATTGAGTATATGATGAGGGTATTCACATATTTTGAATGGGACAACCAATTTCAAGTTTTTGATTTATGGGGGATCAATGTTAATATGATTTCAGGAAATTATTTATAATGTTTTCAGTTTTTATCTTTCAAAAGAGTTATAAGATTAAAAACTTATAAAAAAATTTAATTTAAAATTTGAGAAATTATTCATGTGTTGATGTTGTATTTAAAACCATAGTTAAATGAATATTTAGTTATTAACCTTATTTCAAGGATATAAATCAATTTGTTTTTGAAAATTACATTGATTTGGTTTTCGAAATGGAAAACAAGTATGTCGAGTGACAAATCCTCAAGTCTGGATAGGCCATGACTCTTAAACCCATGACCAAATGATGATAATTGTTTCATACCCACCATTGGCACACCTGATTTCCTTGTTAATTTTTAATTTTTAAACTATTTTATGAACTAATTTTAATGATGAACCAATAGTGTTAATTTTTATGTTTAGAAATTAATACATTAACTATTTCGATTTTGAAGAATTATTATTGAAAAATTATTAGATTTTTCAACATTTTATGGGCCTTAAGATATATTAAAAGTACAATTTAGTGCTCCAAGAACCAAAGTTAATTTATGGGCATATATTTCTTGACGTAATGGATGAATTAGAAAATGATAAAACTATAATAAATAATCAAATTGTATTTGTAAAAATATATAATGTCAGTATATTGCATTATATTATTGGTTAATTAAATAATTACTCATAATTATGAAAATGATATGATATTTTTGTCCAAATACCTTTTTTTAAACCAATGACCTTTTAAATCATCATAGATTTTTTACTTTTATGCACCTAACTTTTCACTAATCATTAACTTATTTTTCATTGATTAACTCAGTCACTCCCTATGAGTATTTTTAATTTTCTAACATGTCCAATATTTACTCCCAACCTATGTTGTCTTTTGATGAAACCTATTTATATGTTACTTTGGGTAACCATTATGTTTCCAACATTAATATTTTACTATTCATTATTACAATATGGATTTCTATGAATGATACATTCACGTAATAAACATTTGATAACCCATATGATATTCAAGGGAGAAATTAATTTTAATGGGGGGGGGGGGTAGAATGTAACACTCAAGGTTTTTGTGATATATTTTTTAAATTAATTTAATATTTATTTGATTTTTTTCATTTCACGCAACACAAAATATTGCTTGTGTTATATAAAAGCACCAAGTTATTCATTCCTTGTACACAAAAAATGCTAAAATTTATTTATAAGATACAAAAGGATATGTTTGGACAACATGTTACACCAAATTGACTTTCATTACATGCAACATTATCTTGTCTTTCACTAAACACAACACCGAATTATCTTATCGTACACACAACACCGACTTGGTGTGTGTTACAAGAAAAACTAAGATTCTATGAAACTTAATTTTATTTTCATAATTATTTAAACATGATAATTATAATCTAGTGATTAAATTTATTAATATTTATTTTAATAAATAATTTTCAAAAATTATTTATAATTGTGATAAGTATAAATATTTTTTTGGTAATTTTTTTAAATTTTTTAAACTAATATTTTCTCAAAAGACCTTATTTATATGTCATTATATGAACAATAGTAAAATATATTTTAGGGAATTGTAGAAATTAAATATGATAAAATAAATTTAATTTTTAAATTCAGAATCTCCAAATTATATTATGGTGAATTTTTGATATTTTTCTAAGATATCATTTTTGGATGAATAGTGAAAAATAATTAATTTTAATTCAAAAATAATTTTTGTCAAATTTATTAATATATTTAAATTATATTTTTAGTGGGTTTTAATGTCTTATTATATCAATTATATATCTATTAATACAATTAATTAAATTTTAATATCTTTATATTGAATTTAGATATAAAACCTTAATGAACTTTTCAACATTCCCACTTTAAAAAAACACCGCTATCTTGCCACATCTGCAAGATTAGAATTAAACATTATTTTTATGCTTCTGTGAATTGAATTCAAATATATGTAATTGGATGGTTTTAATTATTAATATCTTTATATTTTAATAAGATGAATTTAATATTGACAAAAAATATTAGGGAAAGTGGTTAAGACAAATTGCAATGATTAAGCTAGTATTAAGCTTAACAAGGGAATAAACCATAATATTAAGGGAAACATGGCATAGAATATTGTCAAAAACCAATTTAATGGACATATTTCAGTCATAAACCATCCATTATTTTGGTTTCATCAGTTTTTATGACTTTTTACGCAGAAAAATGAGAAAACCTAACTTGTCATTAATCATTCCAACTATGTCCCCTCTCATCACTACAAAATGCCACCACATATCTCCATTCCTTACTACTATAAAACTACACCGTATTGGAAGATCTATAACAAATAAAAATCCCACGGACACTCACTTAGTCTTGGAATCCTCCTTTTTGGAAGAAATTCAATTAGGGAATCTGTAACAGCCCGAGATTTTATGAAAACTATTCTTTTTAATTTTATTAATGTTATGTGTTGTACGCTACACCAAAAGGATCTTGCACAACACATATCCTTGACTTGCCTTGCATTACACGCAATCAAAACCTTCCTCGATAGCGTGTGTAGTACGCAATACCGAGATTCACTAAACAACGATATGCTATTAAAATATTATTAAAACTAGCAGTTATGAATAGTAGTAACCACTTTTTGAAATTTTATGAATTTTATTTTTCAAAATGGACTTCATTTTTGGATTCGGAATATCGAAATTATCCTAGGGTGAAATTTTGGTATTTTTCTGAAAACATTCAATTTTTGATGAATAGTGAAACCACTAAGTGGTAGGTTAAAAACTGAATTTTGCATAAAACTTAATTTTACCGCTTCTGTGAATGGAATTTCAAAAATCCAACAGACACGGTTGATATCAGTAAGTAAAATGTGGTTCAATGAGATAAGAATAATTTTTTGGTGAATAGTAACTTTTTACTTTTTTACCGCGGTTAATAGTAAATAGGGTAACTAAGGGTAAATATGATATTAATATTACCCTAACACATGTCCTAATTCAATTGGACAAGTATAATTCGACCAAAAACAAACTTAGGAATAAAATATGACCATTTAGGCCCACTTGGATTAGATTAGGACATTTATTATTAATTTATTTAAAGAAGGGTTAAAATAGTTAAAATCAATGTTTAATAACTAAATAATTTTTAATATAGGGTTATACATAAGATAAATTCTACTATAAATATTCATTAGAAATCAAAAACGATTTCCTACATAATGATATTTTATTTATAATTTTTAGAGTTTAAATAAATTTATTTAGTTATGACACAATGATGATGCAGTAATTACCTTTTAAGAAAATGTTGACATAATTGGTGTTATAAACACCAAAATAAATGTAATTTGAGACTTTTTCTGAATTACACTAATTTTCTAGGTTACTATGATATATTATTGTCGCGTTAATCAACTTGGTTCGAACATATAATTCTGTTATGACTTTCACAAAAATCATATATCAAATAGTGTCAAAATTGACACAAAATAGTTTTTAAATCAAATATTATATTATTAATTGTTATTTTATTCCTAAAAATCTAAGGTTCGGCAAAATGACTTAGATAAGGATATATATATTAATAATAAACAATTTGGGGTTCGTTTGGCATGTTATAGTAAGCATATTAACCATATAATGTAAGATAACAAAAAGACACGGTAAAAGTTAAATTATTTAACTTAGAGTTAAATCTAATTGATAAGGTTAAATTAATAACCTAAACTTGTCTAAATATTATTGGTTGATAGGATTTCGACCCATCCCCACTTTAGCCTCGAAATAAGACCCTTTGTAACCATTATAAACCGATTTTGAATTTAATATATAATAATATTTTGAGATATTCCTAAGGTGCCCCTCTCCTCCCTTATAAAAGGGAACCTCCTCTCCCTCCTCCTCACACCAATTTGAGCACTCAAGCTCGGAAAACCCCTGCCAAAATCCCTTCTCCACTTCCCTAGAATAATCCTAGAGGTCCTGATCTTCTTCAAAGACCAATCATAGTTCCCTAAGTGGAGGATTCAAAGAGGCGTTCCAAAGAAGAGGTAATATCCATTACTGATCTTTTCAATTTATTTCTTCTTCAACTTCTTCTTCTTTAGTTGTTTCATGACAAAGTAATAACATCAGTATTAATTACATACTGATATGTTATTATAAATATGAAACAACTCTAATTCACCTTCTATCTATCCTACGGAAAAATGAAATCACCGCGCGTGCGTACGTACGGAATACCGTCTCCACGCCGTGGTGAAATCTATTTTCCGCCACCACCTTAATAGGATGGGTATAATGGTGTAATGAGTAACTATATATGATTATTATAAAGTGATATTGATACTGAAATAATATGCATACACTTTAACATAATTCCACGACCAGGGGAATGATATCATCACTCGTGCGTACGTACGGACTACCGTCTCCACGACGCGATGAGATTCATTCTCCACATTAACCATTCATGAATGATTATAAAGCATATATAATAAGTTCTAATGAAATATATGACATAATAATGATACTGGATTTATGTATATTTATATGTATGTCATCTACTTAATTCCATTCAATTCAATAAGGAAACGAAAACAGCGTTCTTGCGTACGTACGGACTACCGTCTCCATGAACGGTGTATTTCATTCCATTATCAATATATAATATATATATATATATATGTATATTCTGAATATATATTATATATAAATCATGTTTTACATTCGGGATATAAGTAATCATGATCCAAGTAATCATATTAATAATTACAAGTTAAAAACACGAACGACAAATAAGACGATTTTACCCAAAATGCTAATTTAACATGAATTTACAAAATACCGGGTAATATAAAGCCATAAGAGAACCATATATGATATCATAACAATGAATATGATTCTGTAATATGTCAATAACATTATTTAAATCATTATACAGGAGGTTCGGACACGTACAAAGAAAGTCGGACCTAAGGTAAGGGAAATATCACAATCTCATTTTTATCCGAGATTGTTTATAATTTGGTATTTACTGGGGTGTATTTTATCATCCACATCCATGATTCATCGATATTTAATATTATTTCCATCCACCTCCAATTGTTTACATCCAATTTTACCCTTCGGTGAGTTTTTAGTAAAAGATATGAAAGGAATCTTTTTTTTCGTACGAGGTACTTTTTGACTTTTCCGACAAAAGTATGAAGAATGTTTTTTTAACTTATACGGCATGAATGGATTTTTAAAACATTATTTCCAAGAAAATTCCTTTACAAGTTTTCAAGTTTATTTTTAATCAACTTCTTTTATTTGAAAGTTGTATGACATGTTATGGAAGGAAAAATGTTTTTGAAGAAGAAAGGATATTTTCCTCAAGAATGGAGTTCAAGTGTTTTATCAAAATTATTTTCCATCTAAGATAATAAAGGGTTCTATTTTTATCCCTATTATTACACTGATTTGATCATGTTGTGATGTAATTATTTAAATGAATTCCTTTATCTTATATGAATTGATTTATGATGTCATTATGTTTCAAGAATCCCATTTTTGGTACATGTGTTATGCGATGATGTATGTTTTATGATTATGTGGCACACATAAGAAAGGATTCATTATAAGATGGGTGGGACCTATATCTCCCTCCAATGCATTGGGTAAAGATTTTATATCTCATGAGATAGACAGGGCTGGAACGGTAGGTTATACCGGTTCAGTGAAACAGGACTGAAACGAGGGTTACTTGATTCAGAAAGGGACTTTTTCCACTAAGATAGTCTTGGAAATGAGTCTTGACTAACAAGAAATGATTTTCTATGATTATGTGTGTATGCCACAAAGTTTAATGTTTTATGTTATGATTATTGTGATTACATTTCACTGCCATGATTTATCCCATGTTATGAGATTATGCTCTCTTTTGCAGGTTAAGAATTCCAAAATGTTATGTTCTTATGAATATGATGTGATTGATATTTACTTTGTTTACCCTTACTGAGCATTTGAGCTCACTCTTTTATGTTTTCTTTTCCCTAGGATATAAATAAAGGTTTTAGGTATAAAAAAGGAATATCTTTATGGGAGATATTGAAGATCTTTCACCAGGAATAGAAGATTACGTTCTGAGTTTCCAAAGACACTAAACTATTACGATCCTTGTGTGTGTGTTTTTGTTATGTACTAAGTGTTCCGCAAAAGTAATGTAATGTCAATGTACGTCAAGATACGGGTCTCTACAGTTGGTATCATAGAAAAGGTTTAGTCAACCTTTGGAAACTAGGATGCGAGAACTTTAGTGAGATCCCTAGAGATATTTCTAAGGTATGTCTAGGGATGTCCCTAAGGTTAAGTATACGTATAGGTTATAGTACTAGAATTACGCTAACGATCATATAATTAAACCTATGATGTTAGATATTGAAGGTACTACCCCTTTATTATGTTGTTTTCCCTAGCATGATTTTTGCCTCTCACACTATTCTTTTTGGGTTTTAGACGATGGCTGAAACTCGAAGGAACCGTGTTGATCAATGCAATGGACAATGCAATGATTGCCCTCCTGAACAAACAAATGTTATGGGAGATGGAGTAAAAAATCTTATTGCTATACTTACACAAGCTATGAATCATTCTGGACTTCCAAATGAGCATAGAAGGGAACAATATTCTATTGAGTCCTTCATGAGGCAACGTCCACCTTCTTTCTGTGGGACTACTGATCCACTTGTTGCTGAACAATGGATCAGTACCACTGAATAGATATTTTCAGTTCTTCAATGTTCTGAACATGATAAAGTCATCGTAGTAGTATATCGTTTGGATGGTGAAGCTGATCAATGGTGGAATCTTATCAAGAATACGAGGCCAAGAGATGAAATTGAGTCCATGGAATGGGACGAATTCAAGAACTTGTTTTCCTGTAAGTACTTCCCTCGTATTCTTCGAACAAAGATGGAAAAGGAGTTTCTTGAGCTGAAGCAGAAGGATGATGAATCTGTTGGTATATACGAAGCAAATTTTACAAGACTTGCAAGGTATGCATCTGGCATTATCATCCAACCTGAATGTAAAGTTGATCGATTTTTCAGTGGCTTAAAACCAAGTTTTCGAAGGGCATTAGCTATAAGAAACTTCAGTAGCTATGAAGAAATGGTGCGTTGTGATGTCAAGGTAGAAATGGAAGTTGGTGTTACATATCCATCTCATGGTTTTGACAAGAAACGAAAGATGGAATTCAAGGAGAAATCTCAGAATAATGGTGAAAAGAAGATGAATGTTTCCTTATGCACAAAGTGTGGAAAGAAGCATGGTGGAGATTGTCTTAAAGGGACTAGAAAATGCTTTAAGTGTGGAAAAGAAGGCCATCGAGTAGCTGAGTGTTGAAGTAATGGAAAAATGGATTCTAATGATGTGAATAAATCAAACATTGCAGAGAACACATCACCAACACTTCAATGCTTCAAGTGCAAGGAAATGGGGCATTATGCTAATAAATTCCCTAATCCAAGGGTTAGTGATGATCGACATGAGCAACAGCTTAAGGCAAAGGACAAAGGGAAGTCACATGCGATCACTATTGGTGATGTTGAATATGACAACGATGTGGTGGAATGAATAATTGTTTATGTAATAGGATTCCAAAATAATGTTGTATCATGGAGTATTGTAATATTTATGTATTGGTATATTTTGGTTTTCAATAATTTTATGGTACCAATAACCATGGAAAGTGATTGAGATATTTTTGGAAAAAGAATGATATGAGGATAATGATGGGAAAACGAGAAAATGAAATATTTGAAAGTATTCATGAGCTCATGATTGATATAAGGACTAAGTGATATCATGGTTTGAGTATATAGAATTTTGAGTATTTTGGTAACTGCATTCATGTTTTCATTAAGGTTCAATGGTTATTCAAGAGAATACATGATTAAGGACATTGAATGTCTGGAATGTGACCAGCAAAACATATCTTATGATATATGGGGATCAACGATGGTATTAAATATATGGTAATCATTTTCACTATGAGAGTGGACTACAGTATTATGGATAAGCCTAACGATTGGAATGGATTATGTTGGACATAAGTTAGTATTGTTTAAGGATAGAAGTTTTTTCGATATTATTGATGGGATGTTATAGTAATATAGTTTTAGAAAAAGGACAACCTGCAGGACGGGCGACAGCCCATCGCTTCGGACAAGGCTTTGGGAATCGAACCCACAACCGAAGTGCGACTGGCCTTTATCGCCTACCACTGGCCTACAGGAAGTCCCTGTTTAGTAGAAACTAGTTTTATTATATTAAGCAGTATGATATATGAAGTATAAGTCCATTTTAGGAACCATATATGATTAATCTCACTATAGATCGACTTATGTATATAATTTTTGCTAACCTTTTGTTTGAGACAGATGGAATGACCCGTCGTTCTATCACGTGATCTGCTAACACTTCACGAATAACATATTCAACTTCATTTATTTAATAGATGAAGTGGAAATTGTTCAAGGCACGAACAACAGTGAGATTGTACCAAAATAAAGTATGTATTTATTCTAATTTAAATTTTCAACTTTAGGGAAATGATCTTGAAAAAAAACAAACATGTTGTCCTAGTGATCTTATACCTGATGAATCAGATGGTACCTTATATCATCACCAATCTATGGATTTGTGATTACTGGCTTTTCCATAGTCATGTTCTCTTCCACTCTCCATCAGATTATGATGGTTAGATTTATCTTCCATATCCATATTTTCACCTATGTGGAAACCCAGTGATTAGTTTATTTGGGTAATCGTTACATTTCATACTTTAGTTTTTAAAAAAAAGTTTTGGTATTCCTTTTTACAATGTGGGTTTCTATTAACGAAACTTTCGAATAGTAAACTATTTATAACCCCGACGAATTTCGAGGGCGAAATTCATTTTAAGGGGGGTAGAATGTAACAGCCCGAGATTTTATGAAAACTATTCTTTTTAATTTTATTAATGTCTTGTGTTGTACGCTACACCAAAAGGAGCTTGCACAACACGTATCCTTGACTTGCCTTTCATTACACGCAATCACAACCTTCCTCGATAGCGTGTGTAGTACGCAATACCGAGTTTCACTAAACAACGATATGCTATTAAAATATTATTAAAACTAGCCGTTATGAATAGTAATAACCACTTTTTGAAATTTTATAAATTTTATTTTTCAAAATGGACTTCATTTTTGGATTCAGAATATCGAAATTAGCCTAGGGTGAAATTTTGGTATTTTTCTGAAAACTTTCAATTTTTGATGAATAGTGAAACCACTAAGTGGTAGGTTAAAAACTGAATTTTTCATAAAACTTAATTTTACCGCTTCTGTGAATGGAATTTAAAAAATCCGACAGACACGGTTGATATCAGTAAGTAAAATGTGGTTCAATGAGATAAAAATAATTTTTTGGTGAATAGTAACTTTTTACTTTTTTACCGCGGTTAATAGTAAATAGGGTAACTAAGGGTAAATCTGATATTAATATTACCCTAACACATGTCCTAATTCTATTGGACAAGTATAATTCGACCATAAACAAACTTAGGAATAAAATATGACCATTTAGGCCCACTTGGATTAGATTAGGACATTTATTATTAATTTATTTAAAGAAGGGTTAAAATAGTTAAAATCAAAGTTTAATAACTAAATAATTTTTAATATACGGTTATATATAAGATAAATTCGACTATAAGTATTCATTAGAAATCTAAAACGATTTCCTACATAATGATATTTTATTTATAATTTTTAGACTTTAACTAAATTTATTTAGTTATGACACAATGATGATGCTGTAATTACCCTTTTAAGAAAAAGTTGACATAATTGATGTTATAAACACAAAAATAAATGTAATTTGAGACTTTTTCTGAATTAAACTAATTTTATTGGTTAATATGATATATTAGTGTCGATTTAATCAACTTGGTTAGAACATATAATTCTGTTATGACTTTCACAAAAATCATATATCAAATAGTGTCAAAATTGACACAAAATAGTTTTTAAATCAAATATTATATTATTAATTGTTATTATATTCCTAAAAATCTAAAGTTCGGCCAAATGACTTATATAAGGATATATATATTAATAATAAACAATATGGGGTTCTTTTGGCATGTTATAGTAAGTATATTAACCATATAATGTAAGAGAACAAAAAGACACGGTAAAAGTTAAATTATTTAACTTAGAGTTAAAACTAATTGATAAGGTTAAAATAATAACCTAAACTTGTCTAAATCCTATTGGTTGATTGTATTTAGACCCATCCCCACTTTAGCTTCGAAATAAGACCCTTTGGAACCATTATAAACCGATTTTGAATTTAATATAAAATAATATTTTGAGATATTCCTAAGGTGCCCCTCTCCTCCCTTATAAAAGGGCACCTCCTCTCCCTCCTCCTCACACCAATTTGAGCACTCAAGCTTGGCCAACCCCTGCCAAAATCCCTTCTCAACTTCCCTAGATTAATCCTAGAGGTCCTGGTCTTCTTCAAAGACCAATCTTAGTTCCCTAAGTGGAGGATTCAAAGAGGCATTCCAAAGAAGAGGTAATATCCATTACCGATCTTTTCAAATTTATTTCTTCTTCAACTTCTTCTTCTTTAGTTGTTTCATGACAAAGTAATAACCTCAGTATTAGTTACATACTGATATGTTATTATAAATATTAAACAACTCTAATTCACCTTCTATCCATCCTACGGAAAAACGAAATCACCGCGTGTGCGTACGTACGGAATACCGTCTCCACGCCGTGGTGAAATCTATTTTCCGCCCCCACCTTAATAGGATGGGTATAATGGTGTAATGAGTAACTATATATGATTATTATAAAGTGATATTTATACTGAAATAATATGCATACACTTTAACATAATTCCACGACCATGGGAACGATATCATCGCTCGTGCGTACGTACGGACTACCGTCTCCACGACGCGATGAGATTCATTCTCCACATTAACCATTCATGAATGATTATAATGCATATATAATAAGTTCTAATGAAATATATGACATAATAATGATACTGGATTTATGTATATTTATATGTATGTCATCTACTTAATTCCATTCAATTCAATAAGGAAACGAAAACAGCGTTCACGCGTACGTACGGACTACCGTCTCCATGAACGGTGTATTTCATTCCATTATCAATATATAATATATATATGTATATTATGAATATATATTATATATAAATCATGTTTTAAATTCTGGATATAAGTAATCATGATCCAAGTAATCATATTAATAATTACAAGTTAAAAACACGAACGACAAATAAGACGATTTTACCCAAAATGCTAATTTAACATGAATTTACAAAAGACCGGGTAATATAAAGCCATAAGAGAACCATATATGATATCATAACAATGAATATGATTCTGTAATAAGTCAATAACATTATGTAAATCATTATACATGAGGTTCGGACACGTACAAAGCTAGTCGGGCCTAAGGTAAGGGAAATATCACAATCTCATTTTTATCCGAGATTGTTTATACTTTGGTATTTACTGGGGTGTATTTTATCATCCACATCCATGTTTCCTCGATATGTAATATTATTTCCATCCACCTCCAATTGTTTACATCCAATTTTACCCTTCGGTGAGTTTTTAGTAAAAGATATGAATGAAATCTTTTTTTTTTGTACGAGGTACTTTTTGACTTTTCCAACAAAAGTACGAAGAATTTTTTTTTAACTTATACGGCATGAATGGATTTTTAAAACATTATTTCCAAGAAACTTCCTTTACAAGTTTTAAAGTTTATTTTTAATCAACTTATTTTATTTTAAAGTTGTATGACATGTTATGAAAGGAAAAATGTTTTTGAAGATGAAAGGATATTTTCCTCAAAAATGGAGTTCAAGTGTTTTATCAAAATTATTTTCCATCTAAGATAATAAAGGGTTCTGTTTTTATCCCTATTATTACATTGATTTGATCATGTTGTGATGGAATTATTTTTATGAATTCCTTTATCTTATATGAATTGATTTATGATGTCATTATGTTTCAAGAATCCCATTTTTGTTACATGTGTTATGCGATGATGTATGTTTTATGATTATGTGGCACACATAAGGAAGGATTCATTATAAGATGGGTGGGACCTATATCTCCCTCCAATGCATTGGGTAAAGATTTTATATCTCATGAGATAGACAGGGCTGGAACGGTAGGTTATACCGGTTTAGTGAAACAGGACTGAAACGAGGGTTACTCGATTCAGAAAGGGACATTGTCCACTAAGATAGTCTTGGCAATGAGTCTTGACTAACAAGAAATGATTTTCTATGATTATGTGTGTATGCCACAAAGTTTCATGTTATAAGTTATGATTATTGTGATTACATTTCACTGCCATGATTTATCCCATGTTATGAGATTATGCTCTCTTTTGTAGGTTAAGAATTCCAAAATGTTATGTTCTTATGAATATGATGTGATTGATATTTAATTTTTTTACCCTTACTGAGCATTTGAGCTCACCCTTTTATGTTTTCTTTTCCCCAGGATATAAAGAAAGGTTTTAGGTATAAAAATGGTAGATCTTTATGGGAGATATTTAAGATATTTCACCAGGATTAGATGATTATGTTCCGAGTTTCCAAAGACACTAAGCTATTACGATCCTTGTGTGTGTGTTTTTGTTATGTACTAAGTGTTCTGAAAATGTAATGTAATGTCCATGTAAGTCAAGCTTAGGGTATCTACAGAATCCCGTTGTCGAAAACTGAAAAGAGTTACCTAAAGAAGAGGCCACATCCTTCAGTAAGCTCTGCTAATTTATTTCCTTTCTCCACCACATAAATTATTATTATTACATGATCACATATGTAACGACCCAAAATTCCATTAATGCAAATTCCTCTTGATCTAATTAAATGTATTATTATGCTTATATAAAATCTGAACATGATTGGTTTTATGTTTCTAGATGTTAAAATACCATTATGAATTGTGACCATTGATAATATAATTGTTTAGTAGTGATCACATGATTATTATAAATATAGGTCTTTAGAAAATCTAATTTACACAAAAACATGATGTGATGGCATCATCCAGTAGAATTTCCCCATACGAATCGTATTTATCAGAGCATGGAAAGGGGGTGGTGTCACTGGGCTTTGCTCTTGACCAAGCCCAAGTTGAGCTTGAACACCTTAATCTTGAGCAGAACCGACTATGAGAGAAGTGGAAGTTAATTGAGATTACCACCCAAGCGATGTTATCCAAGCCACCCCAAGAGTTTGTCACCATCGCACACCTTACCGATTGGTCTTATGCGGGTGTTATAAGGGGTTATGTAATAAGACCCTAGAACGATGACTATATACATTTTTTATGTATAAGTAATGTGCATTCATTTTATTATTGTTTCTTTGTAAATAGTTTTTAAAGATCAAATAGTATTTTTATTTAATATTCAACTATGAAATATATTTTGATGAATTAATGGATTTTTGAATTAAATAATATTTAATAAAATATTATTATAATTAAATTACTTTTTATTAAATTTAAATTATTATATAATTTTATAAATGAAATTGTAATTTCTATTAAGGGTTGAAAGTTATTTGGTCAAAACCCATTAATTTTCGGTAAATGTAAATTTTTTTAAAAATTAAAAATTCAAATATTTATAGAATTATTTAGATATAATTAATATTATTTTTACAAATCAGACATAAAAATTATCCAATGGTGAATTTTTCATAATTTTCTGAGATAATCGATTTTTTTGGGTAAAAATTAAATATCGTTTAAATATATAATGTGTTTTATGACATCATAATGAACCAATAGTGATGTAATAAAAAAATATAAACATTATTTTCCACCAATATATGTTTTACAATTAAAATAATTTGATTTTGGGTTTTTTATATATTTTACAAAGCTTTAGTGGACCCTTCAAGGCTTATAAAACATTTAGTCTTTTTAAATTGTTTTCCTTGAGAGTGTGACTCACCTCCACATAAGCAACCCTATTATTTTAAGAATTTAGGCTATTAGAATTATAAAATATTGTTTTCCACTCCTCTTTGGTAAAAATCAAGGGCAAAAACCATGGTCTGGTTTGGGGTTTTGAATAGATTAATGTGAGGTCTCCCAAACCAAAAAAATAAAGAATTCCCTCTTATTTCCTGTATAAACCACCCAAGCTCCCACTTCCTATTTACTAAAAACCATTGGAGTTTGTCCAAACCCTGCTATCCTCTCTCTATAATACTCTAAAGGTTCCCCATGCTCTGAAGAAGCATCTCTTAAGCCTCTCCCTAGCCTTTGGGATCACACTTCCAATTAAGGGATTTCTTCCTTTCTCATTTTTTCGAATTTTCATTAAGTTGTTATGCCCTTTTGTTTTTAATTAAAAATGATGGGGTATGATTTTGATCAATCCCCATACTTCCCTATTTATGTTTGGATAATGGTATACCCATTTATCTTACATTAATGCCTCCCATGCACACCTACTACCGTGCTGAAATTCTGTGACGGATTTCTCTCTCCCCTTTTACATCCATGTAATTATTTTGAATTATTCATCTAAATTACATTAAGTTTTCTGGGACATGTATATATATGACCACATTACTTTCCATTTCATGTAAATATAATGAGACACCATTTTCTCTCTCATCAACCATTTTCATGAATCCTTATGTCATGTCGATATGCTGTCGAAATTGCACCACATTTTTTCAAGCCAAGATTATTATTTACTAAATACCATACCCATGTATCTATCAAGGGTATTCAACATTATGAAAATATACATATTTAATGTTATTTTATTTTATTTATTCCACATTACTTAATTATTTAATTACTTATGATGTTTATTGATTCTGTGTTATATGATCCATTTGGCACACTTATGCATGAAATAAAATGTTTACGAAGGGTGCGCCCTTATAGCGCTCCAATGCATTGGGTAAAGTATAGTATCAAGATACATCTTGTGTAATGGGTGTTTACTCATGATAATTCAAGTGCTACGAGGTTTTACTCGTGCTTCATGTGCAATGACGGTTTACTCATGCTCCATGTGCAATGAGCCTTGGCTCAAGCTAATTCCATGTAAAGTGTTGTTGCCACGTATCCATGTTATGATTATAAAGATTTATCATGCCTTTATATTAATTCTTCTCTTATTCTCAATTGATATGGCTATTTCCTAACATGTATTGTATTCGTCCTTGTGTTCCATGTTTATTCCCTTACCGGGCTTTATAGATCACCCTTTTCTTAAGCATGTCCTCATTTTATCCCATGCAATGCTAAGTATGAGGGAATGTGATGGTAATGTAAATGAAGTTAAAAATAATATTTTTGTGTGTTATATGTTATAAGAAGCTATGTAATGTTCCTAATCCCCAATGACACTAGACCTCTCGATCTTTAATGTTGTATCAAGTGAAGATATTTTGTAATAAATCTGGTTTAAGTGTGTAATAAAAAGAAGGGTAATTATAACATATTATCATAATTATACTAAATATGCTAATGTGTTTTTATTATATGGTTTCATCCGACACTTACACTCACTTCCGTATAATCGGTAACGTACATCCAATTCTTGTGTAGGGAGAACTACCAAATCTTGAAATGATGTTGTTCGTTTTACCTTTAACACCTATTATGTTTGGGAATTATGATGGAAAATATATTTTTATACGATATTTATGATGTATTAATACTTATTTACTTATTATGTAAATTCTACCTTCATTATTTCTGTTTTTTTAAATACTATAACTTCGTTTGTTGAAGTGTGGACCACCACCTCCTCATAGCAATGCGATTTGTACACACATAACTTGGAATATACTAAGGATAGATTTAGTAATATAAAATGATATATATAAAAAAATAATTCTACTATAATGGTATTATATCCCTATAAAAATATATATAAGTTAATTTCATTCTTTTATAACACCATAATAATAGAATCAACATTCATGCATAGCAACGGCCTACCGTCTCCATTAATATTATATACCATTTCATATTTCTATCTTTTATAGTTTATTACAAATGTTTATATACTGAACATATATTATTTATAATTAATTTTTTACATTATTCAAATAATTAAATCATAATTTAATTAAGTGGATCAAGAATTACAAGTCAAAACACGTCTAAAAAATAAATGGTTATTACCCAAAACATTATTATAACATGGAAATTTTAATAAATATATAATATAATGTAATTAGAAAATATTTTATGGTATTATATATTTATATGGTTCTAAGATAAATTAATAATAAAGTTATACTTATTATGTAGGAGGCTTGTACGTGTACAATTATTATCAAGACATAAGGTAAGGGAATTTCATCACCCTTTTTATTTCCATGAGATACATGCCTTATACAATACTCATTTATATTTTTTCATATATATAATACCTGTTAATGTATTCTATTAATATTATAATTAATATTTTGGGAATTTACATATACATTTTATGATATTTCTCTCATGGGGTTTGTACTTCAAAGGTTACGAAATTGGTAAATTAATTTCGTCTAAATGTTTCTTATTTGAGACACATGCCATGTTATGCACATATATTTCTCAATGATTTGTATATAAAACCATTGAAATGTTATATAATTAGTCATACTATTTTCATACTATTTTTATTCTCCATATAATTTCAATTTCTTAAATGTGGAGTTTGATTCCAAATTTATATGTGGTAAGATTTAATTAAAATTATCTAATTTTTTAATGAGATAGATTATAGTTATGTTTTAATTGATTAAATATTAAGATAAATCTATCTATAAATCTAATTTTTTTCTTCAAACTCTATTTATTCATGTTATATCCATGTAATGGTACAATTTATCCTCTCTTTGTTACATAATATGTTCAAGAAAGGGGTTTTTTTAAGAAAGTTCATCATCACCTCTCACTTCAGTTGGAAATATATGTTCAATAAAAACCATGTTTTATAAAAGGATTAAAAAAATAGTATACTATTACACTATGGTCTTCAAACGGCATTTTACCAATGTTTTACCATTTAAACAAAAGGGTTTTTAAAAAATGAATCTTCTTGGTAATCTTCGATTGAGGAAACTTTCTAAACTTTTAATGATGAATATAGAGTGTTTAACTGGTCTGGATTTACCATCCATCATGATAAAAATTCCCATGAAGCATATTTTATAAGATTTAAAAGTTATTTTTTAATGAAAATGTTTTCCTAATATTTGGGAAATTAGATTTTTTGTATTGGGATTTATCTAAAATGTTTTTTCTAAATGATTTTAAGGTTATTTTATATATTTTATAGGAAAAAAAGTTTTCATAATTATTTCAATAATTAATTCTATTTTTAGTGAAATTTTTATGAAATTGGGTTTCAAATGGATTTATTTTTTAAATAATAATTTTCAAATAATAAAGGAAATTTTCAACATATTTTTTAAAATATATTTTAAAACTATTTTCCATATAAGATTGCATGTGTTAATGTTACTCTCACCCTTCTAAGAAATTATTCAATAGTTCAATGCATATTCTACTTTGAATGGTTTATGTTTTGATAGAATGATTCTTATGACACTAAATTCTCTTCTATAGGTTATATGATATTAGAACATTCTTCATTTCATGTGATAAGATTTAATGAAATTATTAGGAAACCTATATATTTTCTTGTAGATAGTGATGCGATAAAGTGTTAATGATTCCCATTTCATTTCATGGGTCATGATTTGATGTTTATGAAACCATTATATTTATAAGGGTCATGATATGATGAATGTTTTATTATCTTTTGGAACATGTATGAATGATTTTATTGTGATATTGGTGGGTCTGATATATCCCTCAAATGAATTGGTTAATAACAAGTCGTATATGAGCTCAAATGGTATTTGGGTTATAGTCTAAGCCTAGAAGTTTGAGGGTATATAGTTTGTATCACAAACCTAAACTTTAGAGGGTACATAGGTTTTATCCCAAGCCAAGAAGTAATAGGGTACATGGGTTATAAAACAAGATTAAAAGTAAAAGGGAAAATGGGTTATTGCCAAAGCGTGAAATTAAGTGGGCATTTGGGTAATAGCTCTTACCTGAAAAGAAGAATGTACAAAGGATGTATTACAAGAATGAAAATAAGAAGGTGTATGAGTCTTATCCCCTTCCTAACATGTTATAATGGTCATTGTAGGTATCCTTGACATATGATTTCTTTTTTTTTGTATTCCAAAAATTCCATGTCTTATTCCTCACTTATTCCTTCACGAATTATGAACATCCAATATTTATGTCATTATTCATGTTAATCATATTTTATATATGTGGTTGGATCATTGAATATTATTCTTTTGTTCTTATACCCTTGTGATTGTGCTATTATTATACATTTCATTTATTTACCATAATTGAGAATTCAAGCTCATCCATTTCTTATGTTTTTCTTCCCCAAGTTAGGAAGAATTGATTTCAAGTATGATTTCTATTGTGGGGATCTTTTTGGGAAACATTGAAGATATTTCCATGAGTTATAAAATGTTTTTCCCATGATTCCAAAGGTACTAAACTAATATAGTCATTGGGAATCAGTTTTTTGTAATTTTTTATGTATTATGAATGAAGATGTAATTTTCATGTATGATAATTAATGGTTGTTATATGAGAAAAAGATAGTTTATCATGAGAACTTTATGAAAATACATTGTCTTCCCAAATAATTCCTATATATCTTGGTACATCACCACCTCAACCTGGTTTTCTTCTATGGGAAAACAACACCCTAAATACCTGCCTTAATAATGTGACTGGTTTCACCGACCATCATCAATTAAGGATAATGAGATTTCCATTTCTCATTGAAGAATTATAAGGGTAAAAAATATTTATTGGTTTTAAATTAAACCATCCCCATGTGTCTCGTATGCTCCATCTCGGACACTGAGCACACATGGATTTCCTCTAAAAAGAATATAATGAAATGATCTTTAAAAGGGTTAAGGATATAATCTATATGTCTCAAAATTTTTCTATACTACTCACTAAATGTTTTCTCCATAATATCAAATCAACTATAGTCACATTGGAATTTCACCTATAGTATATTCTACTCTAAAACCATATATGGTGATAACTTTTCTAGGGGTTAATTCTAAGAAAAACTTCTTCTCAACCTAATGGTTACGGTACACAGCAATTATCATTGTTGGAAACTATTCCTTGTGTCACCTAGTTTAGGAGACATGAATTCACACCTATATTCAAGCACTCATCTTCCACCTACGTAAACATCATATGGATTCATAGGAAAACAGACTAGATATTATGATTCTCGTTCTCTGAAAACTCATCCTACCACACCCCAACTCTCAAATCTACATGGGTTGATTTGATATTTAATTATAGCTATCAGTTCATCCCTATTGCATGTAAATAAAGAAAAAAATATCAATGGTGGGAGGGGTAAACCTTGATGTCCCCTATAAAATACATCCTCATATTAAGACACCACTATAGAGAAAAAACATTATAGAATCAACTTTTCTAGAGGGATCACAAACCAACTGATTAGATGGTAGTTATAACCTCCTTCACCAGAAATCATCCTATTTTTCCTAGGATCACTTCTTATCAATGGTGTAAATATTTGTCCCAAAAAGTTGAAAAAATTTTCTCACTCACTAGTGTTCTTGTTTGAGAGTGGATGGTCAGAAACCATTTCAAACTGAGGAACATATCATAGGGTTTCACTGCCACTATAATGATATAACACATGATCCTCTCTCTCCTCATATATTTATGTCACACTATTGGAAAATGTTTGTAATAACCAATCCTCATTAATGGATCCTCATAGAAATTTTTTTAGAAAATAGGATCCCCTTGTATCATCATGTCTCAAACATTGGATATTCTAAGGGATAAGTGGCTCAGAAATCTATATGAAAATTTATAATTGGGAAGTTAAGACACCTATCGCACTTTAAGAAACACTATAATCCTCTATGATCTCCCAATATGTGATAATCATACCTTCCCTTTTTCATCTAATTACTATAAATAATACATTCTACCACACCGTAGTAAAAAACTAAGCTCATACACCCAAGTCAAAGGATAACAATCACTACACCTTAACACTATCCTCCATAGGTGAAAGTGAATCACCTAAACGGTTTTGGATTGCATTTCAATAATGTGTTTTGGTTGGATAATTCCACCTCTTCATATCAAACCCAATGTGATGAAAAAAAATCACAAACAGATGGCTCACTAACTCCTCAAACATCCCTATAAAATACCAAAACAAATGAGGAAAAAGTGTGGCTTTTACCAATGTCTAACAGTACAAAAAAAGAGTAGAGGGAACATATACCATACCACAAAACACTATTGGATCCTCTAGGTAAAGAACCTCTAGTACCTACATGTGTCTAAGATTCCAACCACCAGCATTCAAGGCCTATAGTTGTCCACTGGGGTTTGGTAGCATGAACCAATGTTCCCGCAACACACTACTTCTCACCCAACTCCTACATCACATATTACTTGTGGACCTCCTTAATCTAGTCACTTCCTATGTATAGGTAGTTCATCGATGTCCTGTCAAACTACAACACTATTAGTATAGAAATCCAGCCCGATATTTCCTTTACCATCACATGAGTAGCAATGTATTACCCTCAAAGAATTTATCAACTCCTAAAATTTCCAATAAGCTCTATGGAGTCTTGATTTTTATTGCACACATGCTATTGGAGGGTCCTATTGACCCTATATACTATGTGATTCCTTCTTGGAAATATTATGATATACTCTGTAACCTAATATTTCATCATCCATCATTAAAAAAATCCATTCACCACTTAGTATAAAACTCTACATCCACTTGACCCACTAGATGTGGGTCTATGACTGATCAAAATAATGAAGCACTGATTACAGATTATCTTGAAGGAAGACCACTTTATGACTAATCCCACTCATAAAGGACTCATCCATCATTTGGTAAAACTAGAAAAATCTTCTATGGAAGCCATAGTACTAGTATTAGTGAATAAATCTAGAAAGAATACAAGACAAACCATGGTCAATGTGTAAATCTAGTGAGCTACCTTATGAAGAAAATGTAAACCACAACCCATTAAAATATGATTAATGTACAATTTTTTCCCTTAGAAAATATTTTTATATATAACATGTTAAAGGATGGTGATCAGTGTCTTGGTGTATGAATACTTCAGCTACTACACCAACACTGCAATCCCTAGAATAAAATTCAAACATGAAATGTTTTGACCCTATTATAATAGTTACCAAACCAATATTCAAATCTAGACCAAAGAAAATACAACCCTAGTACTAAATTTAGGAAGTACCATAACACATCAGGATGAGTACTATCCTCTGATACCACTCTTTCCTGACCTTACCCAATTGGGATCAAGCCACAACTACCACAATCCTACCACTAATAGGTCAGGGGATGGGGACCAGTGTTGAGTAGGTATATCACACACATGGGAGGAAGTATCCTAATGTACCTATACACATGCACTAAAATCCAAGACCATACAATACTGAAATGTAAATAAAAAATAACAATTAATGTACGAATTTATAATACCATAGTCAGAGAATAAAATAAAGTATTGTAAGGAATAAAAAGGATCCAAATAAAAGCCCACTAGAAAACTAGAAAATAATGTATGACCAGATCAAAACTAATATATTACTTTTAAATTCCAAATTTGAATGAAACTCAGTATTTCTAGCACAAACTATGATTCACCTACTCCTGGCCCTCTAAGGACTGCGTAAAAAGTTTTTTTGTCTTCTAAATATATGACATGTAACACCCCAGGATTTCAGAGTGTGTTATTTCTTAAAAATAATTCAATAACTTGCACTACACGCAACACCGAGTTCAATCACACCATTAAAAGAGGTCATTAATAGTATTAACTACATTTTGAACTTTATATAATCCTTATAATTTTAGAATCCCTATTATGAGTTTCTTAGTCATAATGCAAGAACAAATTCATTTTCAGTATTTCACTTTTATCAACTTCTAATAGTGAAACCTTTTTAAATACAATATTTTAAACTTTTTGAATAAATGGAGACATCAAAAAATTTAAAATGAAACATCCCAAGCGTCCACGGTACGCTTTCCTTTGGATAAAACAGTAGCGTGTGTTGTACGCAACTTCGAGTTCTAACACACCGTAACCAATCAAACTAGTTGTTATGAATAGTAATACCTACTTTTTGAAGTTATATATATTTTATATTTTAAAATGGACTTCATTTTTGGATTCGGAATATCAAATTTAGCCTAAGGTGAAATTTTGGTACTTTTCGGATAACTTTCATATTTTGATGAATAGTGAAAATTACTAAATATTAATTAAAAACAACTTTTTTAATCAAAATAATGAATAGTGATAAATTATGAATTTGAGTGGTTTTAAAGTATATTTAGAATATATTTTTACTATTTAATATAATGTTGGTCATTGGACATAATTTTACAATTAAACCGGACATAAACAAGTGTCAATCTTTTGATAGTTATTATCTCTTAAAAACACGCTTTTTGTTTTGACAGCGGGAATTAATTTTAAATTAATTTCTGCCACTTCTGTGTTTTGAATTTAGGAAAATGGATTCCATATTTGGAATCAGGATGTTCAAATTGTGTAAATAGGTAACTTTTATTTTTAGACATTTTGAATAATTACTGCGGTAAATATTTTATTTACCATGGTTAAGGGTAAATCCGGTAAATAAGGGTTAAAAAAATAATATTATAATAATACTAAATTACCCTAAAACGTGTCTTAACACTATTGGTTGATACATGGTCGACCATGGGCATCTTTGTGTCAATTTTGGGACCCCATGGATCCACTTGTAAGTGATAATGACACTTTATTTTAATTAAGTCAAAATGAATACAAAAATGACACAAGCATATATCTTTTAGAAGAACAATTTTTACATAGGGTTATACATGTTGGATTTTCGATTATAAATATTCATTAGAAAGATAAAAATATTTCCTACATAATGATATTTTATTTATAATTTTTAGACATTAAATAATTTATTTTATATATGACACAATGATGATGCAGTAATTACTATAATAGTGAACAATTAAAATAATTGATATTATAAATACCCAAATAAATATAATATGAAACTTTTAATGAATTAAACTAATTTTCTAGGATAATATGATATATTAGGATTGATTTAATTTACTTTTTTCGAAGTAATCAATCTGTTATGAGTTTCAAAAAAAATCAACTATTGAATAGTGTCAAAATTGACATAAAAGAGTTCTTAAAACAAATATTATATTATTAATTGATATTAAATTCCTAAAAATCTAAGGTTCGGCCAAGAGACTTATATTATGATAGGTTCCTCATTAATGGATCACTTGGGGGTCGCTTGGATGTATATAGTAAGTTTATTAACCATATTATATAAAAATACAAAGAGACATTGAAAAGGTGAAACTAATTAACTTAGAGTTGATACTTAAAGATAAGGTTAATATAAGTACCCAAACCTGTCTAAATTCTATTGGTTGAGTGGTTTTCGACCTATCCCCACCTTAAACTTTGAATAATCAACTTTGGAGCCATTAGAAACCGAATATGAATATATTATAAATTAATATTTCTAGCTTTTCCAAAGATGCCCCTCACCCCTCTTATAAAAGGGCACTCCTCCTTCTCTTTTTCTCACACCTCTCAAGCCACTTGGCTCGTCCAAACTCTGCCCAACTAAGCTCCCCACATCCCTCTCCTCCTCATTGAAGCTTCCCCTTAGGCAGAAAGCATTTCAAGAAGTCCTTTGGTTCCAACCAAAGTGAGTTACCTAAATTAAAGGTAACAATTTCTCTTAAAGTATTTTCATTTATTTTGATTCTCCAACCCCCAAAATCTTTTTATTTCCTTTCTTTTATAACAACACCAGTATCCTCAATATACTAGGATGTTGTTATAAGAAGTATTCAAACTACACATACACACAACTCCATCTAATGGATGATGAAATAATGTTTCTGTGGATGGAAAACTAACGCCTCACGAAACGATGATTGTTCAAATACATCTTACCACCTCTCATGGTGGCCATTATGATGGCACTGTAATTAAATATGATATTAATGATATATATTTTATATATAAGCTTCTGTAATTCCATTTTATTTCATTCCATTATTCGTTTCATGTTGTATATACATACGATAATTTCATTTGAGGAATTGCGGACTACCGCCCCCTTAAAATGATATGACTCGTTCATACCACACATGGAACGTATAAAGGATGGTGTTAATGAACTTAAGTAACATATATAAAATATTATATTATACTGGAATAGTAGTATACCTATGTATCATTTGGATTTGATTCTTTTAAAATGAAAATCAAATGGAAGTAGCGTTCGTGCGTACGTACGGACTACCGTCTCCACGAACGCGATAAGATTCATTCTCCATCATATCCATTCAAGTATTATTCTCATTTTAGGGTTAAAAATAATGTTAATATCATTCTGATTATGAATAAGATATAATCTATCCATTACAAACATGTCTTACGTAACCAAACATTTAAGAAGAACGAATCGATTATCACCCGAAACGACGATAATACTAAGATATTATTAATAAAGCAATGTTAAAAGATCATATATGATATCATATTAATGTATATGATTCTTGTACAATTTAATAACAATTATTTCACCATTATACAGGAGGTTAACCTACCCCAACAAAGGAAAAGTACAAGGTAAGGGTTATTTCACAATCTCTTCATTATCCGAGGTTGTATTATACGTAATAATCTACTGGGATCTCTTTATCATCCACATCCATGTTTCTTAAAAATGTATTTCAAAACATTTTTACTATTTACAAGAATATGGGTTAAAGTCATTTATACCTTTTTTTGACTTTTTATAAGAGTTTTATAAAGGAATCTTTCCGTCGTTTTCAAAACAAGGTCCTTTTTAACCTTTTCGACAGAATTGAGGTAAGAATGTTTTTTTTTAACTTATACGGCGGGTGCGGTTATTTTACGCCGTTATAAAATCTTCAAAGCTTTCCTTACAAGATTATAAGAATATTTTCAATGAAAATGTTTTATTTTATATGGATCTTAAATGATTTCAAAATAAAAGGAGATTCTTCATTTAAAAGAATTTTGATTTCATCTATGTCAACATCCTTTGATGGATTTTAAGATTATTTGAAGTTGATTTATTATAATACAAAACTTCTATATTGTATTGAAGGTTTTGTGATATGTTTGAATGTGGATGTGCTATTTTATACCATTCATAGTTTATGGTGAAACTATTGACATTTCGTATGCTAGTTTTAACCCGAATGTTTATGTTATATTTCAAACTTTTCTTCAGATGAATGTGCTAAACAAGTATGTTCCGGGTTGGGGACCGGTAAAAGTAAGCCCTCCAGGTTGGGGACTGGTTAAAGTAAGCCCTCCAGGTTAGGGACTGGTTAAAGTAAGCCCTCCAGGTTAGGGACTGGTAAAAGTATGCCCTCCGGGTTGGTGTCCGGTTATTAGAGGCACTCCGGGTTGGTGTCCGGTTATTAGAGGCACTCCGGGTTGGTGTCCGGTTATTAGAGGCACTCCGGGTTGGGTTCCGGTTAGAAGTAACCCCTAGGTCTTGGGATGAGGCCTAGACAATGAAATTAACGTTTGGCATTATGCATTCCAACATTATGAAAGTGGTTATTGATATTGCATGTGATTATTCGATTAGTAGAATATCCATGTGAACAAGTAAATGGCATTATTTCATTTTACTTTTGCCATACTATGTTGAAGTTCATTTTTTAAAAGGCTTTTGTTTTAGTAATTCATTGCCTTAAATGTTTATGCTTATTTTGAATGTTCCGCTATATTGTTATCCTTACTGGGCATTTGAGCTCACCCTTTTTTTATGTTTTATTTTTCCCAGGTAGTGAAGAAGTAAATTATGATTGACTTGCAGGGATATTATGGGTTTATAGTGTGGACGTTGGAAACATTATGTTGTTGTAGTAGTTTTTCATTTTATGATGTAATGTAAAACTTATGAATATATCTAGTGTTTCCAAGGCTACTAAACCAATCGGTCTTTCGAGATTTGATCTTTCTTGTGATCATGCCAATGTTACGAAGTAATGCACCGACTCTGGGTAGCTGGGGTCGGGGCGTTACAGTTGGTATCAGAGGAAGTTTAGTACAAACCTTGGAAGCTAGATTTAGATAAACTCTGATTAGAGCACGTAGACCTAAGAAAAACTTTGAGGATTAGTATAGAAGAACTTCCTAGAATTTTGGTATTGTAGAGATTTTGTGAGTTTTCCGAGCAATACATCCCTGTATGGATACGAGCAGGTAGAGGCGGCTCTGGCACAGATGTACCTAGGGGTAAAACCCGAAAACACCGCTTTGAGCTAGACTCGAACGGGAACTGGTGCACGACAACGGGCCTTGCTGCACTCTTGGTTACGACACTCCCGGGGGATATGCTTAGGATAACTCTCACTTTCTTTACAAATCATTATGAAGGGTTTATGAGTATATACTTCCTCAAAGAAAACATATTTATGATTATGGATTATATCCATAGATAGTTCAATTTATGTTAGGTGTTTTATAAGTATGGGATTATGTATTTTGATTCATAAACTGATCATGTTTATGCCATGGTATAGAAATGGCGCCCAGTAGAAGGAATGAGAACTCCATAAATACACATGATTCAAAGAGAAGGAAGGATCATATCTTTCATGGTCTTAAGCTAGAATTTATAAGAGAAATAGTCTCCCATGTATTATCATCATATGAAGAAATAATATCATGTGTTGATAAGATATGTAAAGAGTTTACTGAGTCCTATGGATTTGAAGGGAAGCAAGAGAAGAAAAGGATGGAAGAGAAAAAGATGGATAAAAGTAAGAGGGAAAAGAAAAATTTTCCCATATGTGGTAACTGTGGAAAGAAACACCATGGAACTTGCCTGAAAGGAATGGGAGTTTGTTATAAGTGTGGAGGAAAAGGGCACAAAGTACGTGACTGCAAGGGTAAGAAAATGGTTTCAAATGTACAATGCTTCATTTGCAAGGAGTTTGTACACTACGCGAACCTATGTCCCAGTCATCAGACTATGCCGCAAATGATGCTATTGGATAATAATCAAGTTATGATACTACCACAGATGAAGAGGAATGATTAGAGTTCTTATGTTGAATATGTCAATTGAGTGTTGTATCAACAATGTACTTGTTATAATAATTATGGAGTATATAAGGATTGTACTGCAGTACTATTTCATTAAGGACTTGAGATTGTGTGGAACAAGGAAAAGTGACTCATTAGCAGGATAGATTTTTGGAAAATATATGGTTGAGAGAATGATAAACCATAATATAGTTCTGATACTGAGGTAGTGATTTTGGAATAATATGTGATTGTTTTGGATAAATTATATTGGATATTCTTGACTACCTTGGAACTGATTAATGATTTGTATATTCCATCATTGTTGGGGTTTAAAACATTTTTGGATTAATGAAGTATATCAAGCATTATATATGGAATAAGGGAGCATTAATGTAATCAATAAGGAATATGGTAATACATGATGAAGGTATTCATATGCTATTACAGGGTAAAAAGGATCTAAATTATGTTTACCTTCCTTATAAATGTTGGACTGTGAGTTTGGACAGAAGTATTTTGGATAGTTCTAGTTTGGATTATTTTGGATTGCCATAAAAGGACAACCCGGAGGTCGGGCGGCAACCCGTCGCGTCCGGCAAGGCCGCAAGACTTGAACCCGCAACCGAAGGGCGACAAGGGTGTATCACCTACCACTATCCCACGAGATGTCCTGGATTAAATAAAGTAGTTTTTTTTAAAATTATCTGGTAGATGAATTATAAATTCGTTTATTTTGGAATCCTCTATGAATAGTATAAATAGAATTTTTTTTACTAGTGAATGATGAGTTTTGCTAGAAATTTATTAATGGATAAAACTCTAATTATAAACTAAGTATATCTCCTTATTATCTTATCCAATCTCATAAATAAATTCCTCAACATTAATAATAGACACTTAGAACAAAAATGTTGTCCTAGATGGTACCTTAAATCATCACAAATTTATGGCTTTGGGATTGTTGGCCTTTTCATAGCCATGTTCTCTACCACTCTCCATCAGATAATTGATGGCTATATTTTTCTTCCATATCCATATTTTCTTACATGGAACCCTAGTATGTGTTATTTTCGGTAATCTTCATACTTTCAACTCTTTATTTTAAATAGAGGCCTCGTTAATTCATTTTTCGATGTGGGATTTCAACTAAGATATTTTGAAACGTCAAAAATGTGTTATCCCAATACCCTATATTTTGTTGAACCGATGGTACTTCAAGTCATCATAGATTGATGAGTTTAAGGACCTCAATTATACACTTGTTTGTGATTGATGACCTCAATCACTACCTATAAATATTTACGTTTTTCCTCCGATTATATGTCTCTAATTGCCACCAATGTTCTCCTAATCGAGATCATAATTTGGTGGTGACCCTTTAATTTCTCTTTTCCTCATATTAAGACTAAATTTTAGTAACCCAATTTCCAATGTGGGTTTTCCCACAAATATATTTTCTACTTTCAACCTTTTATCTTCGAAGAACAATTTCAAATTGCGAGGACGCAATTTATTGAAGGAGGGGAGAATGTAACACCCCAGGATTTCAGAGTGTGTTATTTCTTAAAAATAATTCAATAACTTGCACTACACGCAACACCGAGTTCAATCACACCATTAAAAGAGGTCATTAATAGTATTAACTACATTTTGAACTTTATATAATCCTTATAATTTTAGAATCCCTGTTATGAGTTTCTTAGTCATAATGCAAGAACAAATTCATTTTCAGTATTTCACTTTTATCATCTTCTAATAGTGAAACCTTTTTAAATACAATATTTTAAACTTTTTGAATAAATGGAGACATCAAAAAATTTAAAATGAAACATCCCAAGCGTCCACGGTACGCTTTCCTTTGGATAAAACAGTAGCGTGTGTTGTACGCAACTTCGAGTTCTAACACACCGTAACCAATCAAACTAGTTGTTATGAATAGTAATACCTACTTTTTGAAGTTATATATATTTTATATTTTAAAATGGACTTCATTTTTGGATTCGGAATATCAAATTTAGCCTAAGGTGAAATTTTGGTACTTTTCGGATAACTTTCATATTTTGATGAATAGTGAAAATTACTAAATTTTAATTAAAAACAACTTTTTTAATCAAAATAATTAATAGTGATAAATTATGAATTTGAGTGGTTTTAAAGTATATTTAGAATATATTTTTACTATTTAATATAATGTTGGTCATTGGACATAATTTTACAATTAAACCGGACATAAACAAGTGTCAATCTTTTGATAGTTATTATCTCTTAAAAACACGCTTTTTGTTTTGACAGCGGGAATTAATTTTAAATTAATTTCTGCCACTTCTGTGTTTTGAATTTAGGAAAATGGATTCCATATTTGGAATCAGAATGTTCAAATTGTGTAAATAGGTAACTTTTATTTTTAGACATTTTGAATAATTACTGCGGTAAATATTTTATTTACCATGGTTGAGGGTAAATCCGGTAAATAAGGGTTAAAAAAATAATATTATAATAATACTAAATTACCCTAAAACGTGTCTTAACACTATTGGTTGATACATGGTAGACCATGGGCATCTTTGTGTCAATTTTGGGACCCCATGGATCCACTTGTAAGTGATAATGACACTTTATTTTAATTAAGTCAAAATGAATACAAAAATGACACAAGCATATATCTTTTAGAAGAACAATTTTTACATAGGGTTATACATGTTTGATTTTCGATTATAAATATTCATTAGAAAGATAAAAATATTTCCTACATAATTATATTTTATTTATAATTTTTAGACATTAAATAATTTATTTTATATATGACACAATGATGATGCAGTAATTACTATAATAGTGAAAAATTAAAATAATTGATATTATAAATACCCAAATAAATATAATATGAAACTTTTAATGAATTAAACTAATTTTCTAGGATAATATGATATATTAGGATTGATTTAATTTACTTTGTTCGAAGTAATCAATCTGTTATGAGTTTCAAAAAAAATCAACTATTGAATAGTGTCAAAATTGACATAAAAGAGTTCTTAAAACAAATATTATATTATTAATTGATATTAAATTCCTAAAAATCTAAGGTTCGGCCAAGAGACTTATATTATGATAGGTTCCTCATTAATGGACCACTTGGGGGTCGCTTGGATGTATATAGTAAGTTTATTAACCATATTATATAAAAATACAAAGAGACATTGTAAAAGTGAAACTAATTAACTTAGAGTTGATACTTAAAGATAAGGTTAATATAAGTACCCAAACCTGTCTAAATTCTATTGGTTGAGTGGTTTTCGACCTATCCCCACCTTAAACTTTGAATAATCAACTTTGGAGCCATTAGAAACCGAATATGAATATATTATAAATTAATATTTCTAGCTTTTCCAAAGGTGCCCCTCACCCCTCTTATAAAAGGGCACTCCTCCTTCTCTTTTCCTCACACCTCTCAAGCCACTTGGCTCGTCCAAACTCTGCCCAACTAAGCTCCCCACATCCCTATCCTCCTCATTGAAGCTTCCCCTTAGGCAGAAAGCATTTCAAGAAGTCCTTTGGTTCCAACCAAAGTGAGTTACCTAAATTAAAGGTAACAATTTCTCTTAAAGTATTTTCATTTATTTTGCTTCTCCAACCCCCAAAATCTTTTTATTTCCTTTCTTTTATAACAACACCAGTATCCTCAATATACTAGGATGTTGTTATAAGAAGGATTCAAACTACACATACACACAACTCCATCTAATGGATGATGAACATAATGTTTCTGTGGATGGAAAACTAACGCCTCACGAAACGATGATTGTTCAAATACATCTTACCACCTCTCATGGTGGCCATTATGATGGCACTGTAATTAAATATGATATTAATGATATATATTTTATATATAAGCTTCTGTAATTCCATTTTATTTCATTCCATTATTCGTTTCATGTTGTATATACATACGATAATTTCATTTGAGGAAGTGCGGACTACCGCCCCCTTAAAATGATATGACTCGTTCATACCACACATGGAACGTATAAAGGATGGTGTTAATGAACTTAAGTAACATATATAAAATATTATATTATACTGGAATAGTAATATACCTATGTATCATTTGGATTTGATTCTTTTAAAATGAAAATCAAATGGAAGTAGCGTTCGTGCGTACGTACGGACTACCGTCTCCACGAACGCGATAAGATTCATTCTCCATCATATCCATTCAAGTATTATTCTCATTTTAGGGTTAAAAATAATGTTAATATCATTCTGATTATGAATAAGATATAATCTATCCATTACAAACATGTCTTACGTAACCAAACATTTAAGAAGAACGAATCGATTATCACCCGAAACGACGATAATACTAAGATATTATTAATAAAGCAATGTTAAAAGATCATATATGATATCATATTAATGTATATGATTCTTGTACAATTTAATAACAATTATTTCACCATTATACAGGAGGTTAACCTACCCCAACAAAGGAAAAGTACAAGGTAAGGGTTATTTCACAATCTCTTCATTATCCGAGGTTGTATTATACGTAATAATCTACTGGGATCTCTTTATTATCCACATCCATGTTTCTTAAAAATGTATTTCAAAACATTTTTACTATTTACAAGAATATGGGTTAAAGTCATTTATACCTTTTTTTGACTTTTTATAAGAGGTTTATAAAGGAATCTTTCCGTCGTTTTCAAAACAAGGTCCTTTTTAACCTTTTCGACAGAATTGAGGTAAGAATGTTTTTTTTAACTTATACGGCGGGTGCGGTTATTTTACGCTGTTATAAAATCTTCAAAGCTTTCCTTACAAGCTTATAAGAATATTTTCAAAGAAAATGTTTTATTTTATATGGATCTTAAATGATTTCAAAATAAAGGAGATTCTTCTTTTAAAAGAATTTTGATTTCATCTATGTCAACATCCTTTGATGGATTTTAAGATTATTTGAAGTTGATTTATTATAATACAAAACTTCTATATTGTATTGAAGGTTTTGTGATATGTTTGAATGTGGATGTGCTATTTTATACCATTCATAGTTTATGGTGAAACTATTGACATTTCGTATGCTAGTTTTAACCCGAATGTTTATGTTATATTTCAAACTTTTCTTCAGATGAATGTGCTAAACAAGTATGTTCCGGGTTGGGGACCGGTAAAAGTAAGCCCTCCAGGTTGGGGACTGGTTAAAGTAAGCCCTCCAGGTTAGGGACTGGTTAAAGTAAGCCCTCCAGGTTAGGGACTGGTAAAAGTATGCCCTCCGGGTTGGTGTCCGGTTATTAGAGGCACTCCGGGTTGGTGTCCGGTTATTAGAGGCACTCCGAGTTGGTGTCCGGTTATTAGAGGAACTCCGGGTTGGGTTCCGGTTAGAAGTAACCCCTAAATCTTGGGATGAGGCCTAGACAATGAAATTAACGTTTGGCATTATGCATTCCAACATTATGAAAGTGGTTATTGATATTGCATGTGATTATTCGATTAGTAGAATATCCATGTGAACAAGTAAATGGCATTATTTCATTTTACTTTTTCCATACTATGTTGAAGTTCATTTTTTAAAAGGCTTTTGTTTTAGTAATTCATTGACTTAAATGTTTATGCTTATTTTGAATGTTCCGCTATATTGTTATCCTTACTGGGCATTTGAGCTCACCCTTTTTTTATGTTTTATTTTTCCCAGGTAGTGAAGAAGTAAATTATGATTGACTTGCAGGGATATTATGGGTTTATAGTGTGGACGTTGGAAACATTATGTTGTTGTAGTAGTTTTTCATTTTATGATGTAATGTAAAACTTATGAATATATCTAGTGTTTCTAAGGCTACTAAACCAATCGGTCTTTCGAGATTTGATCTTTCTTGTGATCATGCCAATGTTACGAAGTAATGCACCGACTCTGGGTAGCTGGGGTCGGGGCGTTACATGACATGTGATGTTAGATCCAATCCAAGGGTGAGTATAAAAATACCTAATAGGACACCTTGAAAACATCAAACAAAAATAATCATTAGTAGACATATCATCAATCATATGTATTTAAAAATGGTTTGGGGAATAATGATAACCAATGATATCGAAAATATACTCATAAATTAAACCATGTCTGAACAGTTCTCAAACACATCCAGCCATAGATGTATGTTGAGATTTCATTGTTACACTTGTTTAAGGGATCTCAATCCTTGATCACTACTATACATTATGGAACACAACTGATACATTAAAATTATGAGATGATTCTAGGAAATGGAACATATCTAAAATCCTATAGGTCGCACTCATCAAGTAGGAATCACCCCCTCAACTATACATTCAATAAAGACACCCGCTCTAGAGGTCACACTCATTAGTTCTAGAGAAGAAGAAACACAAATGAAATAAATAGGGTTCATTCGAGATACACAATTCATTAGAATAATAACTCATTATAAATATAAGATCTTGATACAATACATGGGGGTAAACACCCATGAATCATTGGGAGAAACAAGATTATACTAGAAAATTTATACCTGATACGGGATTGAAATCCATGTAGTTTTGATCACTCTAATTCCATATAATATCACTAATAAAACAAAAATTACTTGAGGATCACTCTGGGCCTCTCCAAGGGATACAAGTTCCAATCCGGTGAAGGTCTATATGATTGGACTATGGATACTCACTCTCAAATAACGGAACACAGCCACATTGAAAAAATCATTAGGAAGCTATAAAGGGTTTTTCCTATATAAAAATGACGGTATACTACATCGAACCCCCATTTTAAATAGACCAAGGGAACACAATAAACTGATACTGGTGACAGGATTCTCACAGAATATCATTACAAAGATAAGCTAAGATTGCAGATAAATCCATCTTTTCCCTAAAGGAGTAAATGATGTGTCCATAGGAGTATATGACATGTCTTAAAAATCATGACTCTACTCATGTATAGAGTTAACACATCAATAACATTACAAAATATATTTTGTTTTCGATGAGGTAAATAGAATGTAGATGTATCCTTGTCACATACTATGTATTTCTTCTTGTGCCATTGTACACCAAGACATTCATGTATACTTATGAAGTACACAGTGTGTTGGGATACATCACCACTTGGTCATATAGACCATATACACATCGATTTAGTCAGGAATAAGTAAAACAACATCTGACACATGTAACATGGAATGTTATACTTATACCTTTATGGAAATTCTAGCACCACATAGATGGAACTACATAGTATGTGTTCACAGGACTACACAAGGTGTAGCCAGATTGTTTACAAAACCCATGGAAGACTCACGTGTCTTTAAATTTCAATGATGATGCTTCCTGTTCAACCCATGGAACCTGAATTTGGTTCAACTGGGTCTGATTGTCACCTTCTCTTTGGATTTCGGCCATGTTGAACACTCAAGAAACTCCCGCCACCACACATTTCCACTATCATATTCCAAAAAGTATAAATGAAACTCCTATTCTATCCATGGATCCACTATTTTTATCATTTACCCAAAATATGACATCAAATCTCCATAAAAAACCCAAAGTAGAGATTCTTTGTGCCATATACCGAATGTGTAATGATAATTTATTTAGTAATTGTTGAATCACATGAAAAAAAGAAAAAATACAACAATAATCATGTATTTAATAGATAGAGAATGCCATAAACTAGAAATGTTAGGAAAGAACCTTGTAATTTTTTTATTTTTGGCCTCTTTATATTTTTATGGATTGTGTGAAAGATGAGTATTAGAAATAATTGAATAATAATAATAATAATCCCCAAATACTTTATATAATTCCATACTAGAAAAATTATTTATCCAAAAATCAATATATTAGTCAATTTATTCATTTTTTGTGGGAAATGATAAAGGTATAAATGCACACAAAAAACATCCTACCTAGAATATTATCTCTTAGTGATGAAGAATGATAAGATGTAATTGTAATTGGTGAGATCCACAAGCTTTGTTAGTTCATGATCTGTGATCCCACCTTGAGATAATGTTGTATTATAATGATCCTCCAATAGATCCTCTAAAATATCTAGGGTTATGTGGATAACCCCAATAATTAGAAATTATAATATTCAAATAGAGTATTCTATGTGTATTCATTGAAATAAATAAATAAATAAATAAAAGGAGTTGATTTAATTATTTGTCACTATTAAAGAACATTACCGTTATGCCTGAAACTAATAATGATTACATCATTACTAGGGTAAAACAAACATTCTTAACTCAAGAGTTGTCTCATTTTTTACATTAGAGAATCTGTTTTTGGAGTTATATTAGTTTTTCATGAAAATGACATCCATGGGATATTAATATATTTAATATTTCAATAATATCATTTCATGGCTCACCAAGCCTTGAAACCTCACATCTTCATAGCTCCTAGCTCTGAGAAAACAACTATAATGAATAAAGATTTTTACATGAAAAATAAAAATACATTACACATTGTTTAAATATATTTTTTGAGTTGGGTTAGACATGATTGGGCATGGTAGCTCGGATGGTGTTAGGATTCTAGATAAGATTTTGAAAATATATACAATAGAGCCTCATTATTTGTATTTTTTATTTGGGTTTACTTATGTAACTATCACAGTGGGAGGTTAGTTGTATGTTGTACATGGATGTTCAATCCCTCAAAATTATTCATTAATTATTTACTGATTAATATATTTTTCTACGTTGATTTTTAAATTATTTTGGGATGTTATTATTTATTTATTTTAACATATTATGATTATTATCATTGCTATATGATACTTGGATATTTTATTTATTATCATTCACTCTAATCAAAGCATAAAGTATCCCAATGGTAGTACCATATACCTCTACTTATAATCAGCAACCTCTCGCGTGTAAGGAGACATACCAGAGGAATTTTTGGCATACTACTCAAGTAACAATTTACATTGTGAACTGGGGAGGGTGGTTATGGTGTTATATAATAAGATTATTTTTTTATTTAATATTGGGATCTAGTGGGATATAGATTATGAATGTGTTAGAGCCTATTACGGGTATCAGGACGGTACATTAAGAACACCTATTCCTATAATAATTACAAGATACCATGGTGTATGATTAATGTTAATAGAATTCAATGTTGTAGTTGTATATGATTCAATATAGGGTAGATAAACATGTGGTTTTGATGTTTTGATTTATGTTGAATTTCTAGATCTTGTCCCTTTAAAAAAAGGCTAGTTTTTTTGTATTGACTCCTGATTTTTAAAGGCAATTAGTGTCTCATGAATTATATTAGGGATGTGGGATTCAAATGACATATATAATTACCAGTGTGTGAGTTCATTGAAGACACGCAAATAGTTATTTGATGTTTTAATAGATACTCATATGATGTTTTCCAATGTAATTACTAAGTGATATTACAATTAGTTGGGAAATCAAGTAAATGAATTCTTTTTTAAGGTAATTTCAAGTGAATCTATAAATATTTGATATGCATGGAGGAAAACACTAACAAAGATATATTTAATAGTGGGTATAATGTCCCTAGTGGGACATCATGGTATAGTTCAATAATCATTGGACCTATATTTAGTGGTTATTTTTCGGGTTTGAGTATCTATAGTGACCAGTAATAGCCTATAGTGTTTTTCTATTGTATCATGGAAGGAATTTCTACATAATCAATCCCAATGGTTATCATTAACCCAACATGAGTTACCTATTAGGGATTCAGCTGGGGTACCTATTGGGTGGAGCCTATTATCTTCTTTATCCTTATATAGTCAATTTTACCATTTATCTGTGTCAGTATATGTGTCATGATCTTTCAGGTTGCTATTTGATGTGTATATTCTCAGTGGGGATGGGCTCTATATTAACGGGTGGTTGGTCTTGAATATGAAATATTACATATGTGAGGACCTATGTTTTGGTGTTTGGAATTTAACATTAATTTGATGTTGGTAAATGATCCTTCTTAATTCTGCAAGAGATGGGGGATTCTATGAAATAGGCTGTGATTAATTGATTGGACCTAGTGATATGTTATGAGACATGACTGATATGGCTAGGTGAGAGAGCCTATTGACCTTATTTGATGTGAATTTATTTTAGAGACTTGTCACCATGTAAATTTTGAGGTTGATCTATAATAGTACTATACCTATTTGTGAGTTAATTTTGATGTGGGAGGCATATGATGATGTTTTGTGGGTTTTGGAAGTGGATCACAATGGGTACAAACTTTAATTGGATTAGGATTGTTGGTCTCTTTTAACCATTGGAAGGTGCATTATTGTTCTAGTGTTTTAGATTTTTGGTTTGTTTATATTGGGGCATGATCATTTTGGTGCCTTGAATACATAGTGGATATGCATGTAGGATTTTCCCATTGGTTATGAGCTGGATCAGGAACAAAGAGGGTTCAAGCTGATGCAGTTTTAGGTGTTTTAATTTATTTGGGTAGTGACCATACCATTGAGGTATACCATGTAGGGTTTATGAGGATTCATAATTTTCATCCTATAAAAAAATGATATTCTAGAAGAGGGGTTCTTTATGAGCCATGTGGACATTATTGGTTTTCTGGAGATGAAAATTTCATAGAATGTTGATGCTTCAGTTGCAATGGTGTTTTATGAGGGCTCAAACGATTCGGTTATGGGGATGATAATATAAATTCAAATAGCTAGAAATGTTCTATGAAATTAAGTGAATCTATTGGAACAAATAAATGTTTATCATGTGTTGAGTGGATGTTCAAGTGGTTTTGGTTCAGTGAGTTACACATGGTTTTCAGAATCAATAAGGTTGATTTGTACTGGCTTTGATGGTCTTGTAAGAGAGGGATGGAAAATGTTTTTGGATTTTGAACTAAGATTTCATTATATGTAACTCACCATAGTAATAAATAGATTTTTTATTATTTTATGAAGTAGCATGTAACTATTAAGTGTCAAAGTAATGACATAGTCATTAAAACATAGTGATGTTCTGTGATACTTAACATTCAGATCCGACGTTACATAATAAAACATTATGATTCTTGAATAAAGAAGATATCGACTATTAGTATTAAGACCATTATGAGTGTGAGGAGAGGCTTATCGAGTGTGAAGGAATGACCTATCTGGGATGAACATCATGAGAGTGTCAAAGGTTATCATATAAGGTAAGGAATCATGCCTCTGGAAGAGAAATACACATGTGTTAATGGATATACCAATTTTAAACAATTCTATTGAAATGAAGTTATGGTTGAGAGGATGGTATGAAGTATGTAATCAGCTTTTTTTAAAGTGTGATCCTCATTTCTTGATGGTATTATGAATATTGTGATTTATGATCCCATTATTTGTCTGTACGTGTTTGTTTCATTTTATAAAGAATCTCAAGGGTGTGTGTTCTAATACACATGTGTCCATCATATCTTGTGAAAGATGGAGTGTGGGATGAAGATATTGGGAGGTATTTAAGTCTATGACCACATGGATGCTTCTATGGTCAGGACTTGGATATTGATCATAGTAAAGTGACTCTCATGTGAGGAAAAGATGAAAATGCATGAGAAAATTGAAAAATATCATTGTGTGATATGTTAGTTGTGAAAGAGTGGATAAGAGTACATAATAATTCATTGGTGAATTACCTTATATTACTCATGCATTTTAGTGGATGCTTTCTGAGTGCGGGTCGTCAGATAAGATGATTAGAGGTGACATGATCTTGATCTAGTTGATGATGTATCTTTTCTCACAGTATGGAATGATTGTGAAAATTATCCATTGGTGGATCAACCATAGAATATAATTGTAATTTCATAAAATACAGTGGTGGGTATTTTTGGGAGATCATATAATGCTTCATCATGTGAAGGCATCATGATCATATTAGTTAGAAATGTAGTGGTAGTGGGATCTATGAGTTCAAAGAATAAGACAGATGGTGGTAATTTCAATTGTATTAGTGTTTAATATGGATTTTTTTTTTGCTTCAAACCAAATTAAACATTTCATTTTGAATCAATGGTTGAAATTGATAAATTGAATTGAGATTTTGGGGAATATTAGATTTTTTTCTAGTTTGTGCATTGGAAGAAGGTATGAAAATTTCAGTTAGTTATCCGTGATGAGGATAGGTGTCAATATTTGATTGGTTTTCTCAGGGATTTTCGAGTGTGTAATGATTGGGACCCCATTGAGAAAGTTATCAAAGAATGGGGTTGAGATTCCAATGGTCTTTTTCGACTTTACGGAATCTCAAAATCATAAATTAGTGTTTGTAAGTTGTAGATTATGGTGGGGAGCCCAATACCATCGACAAGAGATCATGTTGTAACCTAATAAATATTTTACAATGTATGGGACTGGGTTTGAATTACCCTAGTGTTTTGGTTTTAGAAATGGATTTTTCTTAAGTAGAGGAAGTTTGAAAACATTAAGTTTTAATTTATGGCTCAAACTTGTTTCGGGCCTTTGGATGTAGAGTTATGTTTTATGTTTTAAACATTTTAAACAATGAAGTTTAGTAGTTATTGTGGGATGATCAATAAAACTTATAATTAAGGATATTTATTATATTGTGGAGATTATAAAACCCTTTTTCTGTACGAGTGATTAGAATTTGAGAAAAGATTCAATTTTCAAAGGATGGATAGCCCGTATTTTAACAGGGTTCATAATATAATAATTGGGTTTGTAACCTCTTAAATGAAGAAACTTGATCAGGGAATGGTTTTTTATTGGTTCATAAGATTTTATAGTTTCTCATGTGTTCAGGGCCTAGGGTTCAGGTTTTTGGAGTTGTAAAATATGGTTTAATGGAAACACATAGTTAATGATAACCATGCACCATATCCATGTTAATAGTTTTATAAACTGGAACAATTTGTTAAAATATAAGGAGGGTAAAAAATAATTTAATCAACTTTTAAAAAACATAAGGTCTTACATGTTTGATGTACAATTTATCAAACCATGGTACATAATCATGTGAGGTTGATATCAGTCATGTTGTATTGGATGCATGGTTAATAAAAATTTGGGTTAAAAAATTGAAAAAACCATGAACCCTTTAAAAATTCCATAATCACATTCCCAAAAATATATTAAGTCTAAACCCCTATTTCTCGTCCTCTCTTATGAAAACAACTCCAATCCTCTCCCTTATATTCCTACTATCACCATCCTTTGATTTTTTTGAGATTGTTAGGTGATTTATTTATCATTTTGAGGTATGTTCTTAAATATAGTAGCTTAATTTCTTTTTTATTCCACCTCTATAATTATATAGTTCCCTAGTTTAGATTGTTTATTGAAATTTCAATAAATCATGGTGGAATCACTAACTTATCATACGGTGTTGGTTGGAATGCATAGAAATGATCCCGAGATGTTGTCTTCTTGCTGTCACACATATTTCCATTAGAGTTACAATGTACCAATACTTTTATTATGTTTTTCCTTATTTTTGTTATGAATATTTGTTTGTATTGAATTTACATGGTAGAGATTTTTCCTAACCTATTGTAGGGTTAGGACAAATCTCATAGGTGAGTGTTTGACTTTTGTTCATGTGTGGCATGATAACCTAATGTGATTCAGACATTATAAAAAGTTGAAATTTAATCAATCAATTGATTATAATTTTTATAATTTATTAATTAATGACTTATTGATGTGAGGTTAGAGCTTATTTTGTTAAGGTGATCTCATTTTGATGCTGAATTATTTCCATGAGGTTTGGACGGGCCTTGTCAAAGCTTCCAACCCTTAAGAATTTATGGTAAATCTTAATTTATAAATAATCTGGTAAATGATATCTCCCCATAGTCATGATAATTTATTTTCATGTTTAAGTAGTATTTTAGATATAGTCCATTTTATTTGAATTATCTTCTTGTGTTTAATAAAATACATTAGGATTTAATAAGTTGTCTTAGCCTTCCACAGATCCCATCAAGTCTGTTGGTGATGATGAGACCAAAAATTTTCCAACCCATAGGGAATTTCAATTCCTCACTATGGTAAATTAGGACATAAAATTTCGTAATGGGTGGGTTATGAGCTTAACTCAGTGATAACCATTGGTAGGATTTATAACATGGTAAAATGAATACTTGAAATAATTGGGAATTAAAGTTTTATGAAATGTTAAGAGGATGAAATGGAATGGTTTTTTATGTCATGCTTGTGTGAAATACCTATGAGTTATTAGGAATTTTTTTAAATTATATGATTTATATTTTCACTCAGTTTTGGTTTCAAGAGGTATAAAAAATTTTTTGAGGTGGGTATGGTTTTAAAATAAGGATTTTAGATCTAGTTAATGAAAATGGTGGTTTTATATTAATTTAAAATTTTTATTTGAAATTAATGTGTGGGTTAATTTTTGTAAAAATTACTTAATGGATCCTTTATATGGATTTATGGAAATGTGGGATTTTCCATTATTTTTTATGTTAGTGGTGATGGACCATGTGTTAATGCTGGATTTACAATCTTTTAAAATTAAGGTCTGATATACATTATTTACCAATGATTTGTTTTCATAGGTGTTTCATGATATGATAAAGGTCTCAAAATTGTGATCCATAATATAGTGTTAAAGGACCATTGAGACCTTAGTAAATGATTGAATGGTTTTGGTTCCATAATGACACTCTAGGAACCAATTGTATTTAATGTAGTTGGGGTTGTTGTACATTATTCTCTATATTCATTGTATTAGCTGATTGACCTGAAACTCCACATCTATGGATTAGGATGCTGGTAATGACACTTCTTATCCATGGGTTGGGATGTTGTACTTGGTTATTTTCACCCATGGTTATGATTTTAGGCAGAAAACTTTCCATCCACAGTTTAGGTGATGTTTAAATGCACTGGTTACTATTGATTTTTATGAATGGTTTGGATACTAGGAAAAATATTTATGTAAAATTAGTATTTAAGCACAATATTATTACCTAGGAATGATGTTTATAGGTTCCAAAAAATATATATGTAATTAAGTCCATTTTTCTCAAGAAGAATTTTCCATTCTATGACATATTGTTCATATAACTATCATTGGCCAAAGAAGGTTTTTTGGATGATGTTTCACTTTAGAACCCATGGGATAATGGGTTAATTAAAAAATGTTTGTTTGAATACGTATCTTATTTTATGTTTTGTTTATTATTAATGTTCTTATCAGACTCATTGTTATTATACTTTATATTTATTTAGACAACATTTATGGGTGCTTATGAATTTTTACTCAAACACTACTAAGGCATCCATTTCACATGAGTACCCGAGCGTCACTATAATTTTAATTGTATGAACATATCATAGATGAGTTCCTAGTTGAGTGTGACCAAATCATGAAATTTATCTCATATATTTTATGGAAACTATATATGATCCATATTGGAGATGTAGAAGACCCTCTAAATTAGTTTATTCTATTTTTGTATGTTTCTATAACCAACCAATTAGGCAGTTAGTGGTTTGGAGGAAATGGATGTTCAGGACATAAAATTTTTTCATAATGTCTTTAGTAATGTTTTATTTTTATTATTTTCCATTAAAATATATTTTTTAGACTTTGGTAATTATTTATTCCTCCACACTCTAATTATAATCCTTGGTATATGATACCTGATTATTTTATCAACTTCTATGCAATCTGATCAGGTGGTATATTCTCCAAATAAAAGCACCCAAGAACCCACTTTTTATTTGAATCCCCTAGCATATAAGAAGGCATGGATATGTTTTTTGGGTTAATTGGTATGGGCATTTCTTTTAGAGTGAACTGGGGTGGGACATTACAAAAATCATTAAACCTATAATTAGGAGAATGGGAAAATGTATAACGTGTCGGGTCTTTCTATACTCATGTCAAAGCATCAACTTAACCTTTTATAGGTAGCATAATTTTATAATATATATATTTAAAAATTAAATTTTTATTATTATAACAAATATTCTATTTATTGATATATTTCTGAAAAAAACACAATGTAAATAATAATATTTACGAATAATTAACCAACATTATTGAGAAATATGTATATGATTTTAATTTATGAAAAAAAATCAATAGATAACATATATCTTAAATTTATTAACAAATTTCATACACATTTTATCATGGAAAATGACTATTGTATTTGTAATAAATTATTCCAAATAATTTTGATGTCAATAAATTCATTAGCCAATGCATAAACCAAAACATAGAAATATTAAAAGTATATCTATGAAAAGGTTCATGTTTGGAATAAGTCATACAAAAATCATAATCATTAGTAATGAAAGAAAACATATGGTGTTGCATAAACCACCTTTAAGATATAATAATATAAAATTAAAAGATATTTATTATGGAATGTTTTCAATATTTAATACATTATCTAGGAAACAATTTCATGTAATATAAATATTTTTTTTTAAGAAAATTATGAAAAAATTTAGATTAAAAGAATGTCTTATGAAAAAATATTTATTAAAATGTTAATGAGTTTATAGTTTCAATCAAAAAAATTTGAATTTGTTATCTCTATTTCAAACTATTTCTATTCTCAATCCATTAATGAAGCAACAAAAAGTTACTATTTATAATGTTTTAGGATTAGTTTAGAAATAAAATTAGTGAATAAAACAAATAAATCATGAGAAAAACTCTTCCTACTATATTAATTATCCTAGAAACTATCTTATCATTAATGAAACATCTAAATAAATTTCAATCATAGATCATTGACATTATATTAACCAATTTTGATGTGGAATGACATGATTTACTTATGAAAAAACCTATATGGGAATAAAGAATAAGTTATAGTTTTTCCATTTATGTTATAGTTTTCTTTAAAATTCAAATAATTAGTTTATATGACTCCAGATATATGATATAAGTTTAAAAAAAATAAAAACATCCATTACTAAAATAAATAATAATTCAAATAAAAATTTAGGTTACATTATTAATATAAATTCTATTGGACTAGTGAATATATTCGAAAAATCATTCCCTATTAATATTTCAAACCTTTTTTTGATCTTCATAATTAACGTTAACATGAAAATCTATAAGTGAAATCATGTCACAAAATTTGGATCATGATACCACACTATATATTACTAGAATTTATAATCTCATACATAAATATAGAAGTTGTGTAATTCAAACAAGAAATAAAGATTTTATAATGTAAACAATTTGTATAAGAAAAAGAGTTTGATTTTAAAAATATAAACGTTAAAAAAACATACAATTATTGAATAATCAACCATTTTAGAAATACCAAACTGTTATTAATGTGTTTTAATAAATCATACATATTAACTATAAGGAATTTATCAAATATAACTTTCAATAATGGTTGAGATCAAATTTTCATATATAAATTGTTAAAATAAATTAATTTCATAAAATATTATAGAATAATATTTATTAAACATTGAAATTTCTTATTAAAATATCATTGAAAATCATTCTTATTATTTCCCAAAATAGACATACATATTTTTTAGTAGTGTTTGAAACCAATTTATCGGAAGACACTATGAATTACTAGAAAATTCATTCAATCGGTTCAAACCCACTACTACAACCACTGGGGTGATTCACATATTCATGTGATAAATAAATATCACATAAAATAAATTATATAAATATTAAAAACTAAATGGATAATATAACTCATTCACTATAATAAAAAACTAAAATACCACATATAAAACCTGTGAAGATAACTACTAAAATATATCTAATATAATGTCGACCAAAATCACAAATTACTTATAACAAATATCCATTTATTTAATTCAAAAATCTTTTAATACCTATAGAAAATCATTACTCAATCCCATAGTATCCAAAAAATATTAATTGAGTTAAATCATCTCATTTAATATTTCTTGATGTAAGGTAATAACAAGTCCTCAGCTAAAATGGGCTTTCACCAAGAATTTGTGAAATATCAAAACAAAATCTCTAAATATAGGAAAATATATTTATATAGTAGAGATATAGACAGAATAAGAAGAGAATAAAATAAATCTACCTAGATTCTGATTTGAGAGACCATTATTTTGATCCATAGATCAAAGGTATAATATTTGAGGGAGTAGAATAGAGGAAGGAAAGATCTTCTTCTCTAAATTGACACTAGATGAGATTGAAACATGAAGGACCCCATAAAGGGTTTAAAATGTTTTGTAGTAAAAATATAAATTTCTATTATTTTTTATGAAAATTGTAATGGGGATAATATATACCAATTATGGTGTCATTGGGAACTAAATTATCACTACAGAACCACTCCTCTCCACCAATTATTATTTTGCATCTGATAGCGAAAAATGTGTACTCAGTTGATTATATAGTTTTAAACTACATATAAACCCTACTAATATCCTTACCTAAACACCCAAAATTCAAACAAAATACAGAAATACTATAGATATCATCCACCAAATCTGAAATTGTAGATCAATTCCCAAAACAAAAGGGTCCCCTAACTTGAAATAAAATACCAAATAATACCACTTTTCATCACTCAATTACTAAAATATTACCCAAAATACAATGTTAATAAATTCAGAAGGATGCGTGTCACTCCATAGGTGGCCTCATCACATTTTTTCAGATGACCTTCTGGATACTTGATTTCTTATATTATGATAAAACATAAATGACTCTTTTTCATCTATGAATGAGTGGTTTTATGAATATGTTTATGTATTCAACAAATGTTTTTTCCATGAAACTACTACATACATAGTTGATTATATCTTATTTTATCCATCAACATTTTAACATATTAATATATTAAAAATTATATTATTCATATTTTATAATTCCCATTTCAATTATTCTAAATTTATAATCCTTAGTTAAATAATTATGTTGATTGTGCTTACTATTGTTTTATGTAAATGTTATGAGGAATTTATAATTTTTTCATTTGAACTCGTTACACTACATTTCCTAATGAAACATCATATATTTATTTAAATTATTAAATAGACATTATTATTATATATATACATCTGGAATTTTAATTGAAATGGATATTTTTTAATTTTGATATAAAATTTGTGTTGTATAAGATTAAACAAGTTCATATAGTCATAAAAACCTCTCTATTTTTGTGTTATTTCACACATGATTTATGTTTTCCCTTAAAAGAGATTCCTTTTTATTTATAGTCACTTTTTATGAATGCTTCCATTGTGATTTTTAATGATAAAAATTTTTATATAATTACTTTATATATATATATATAATGAATTAATTATATTTAAAGGAACAATATTTAACCTTTGGTTACGAGGTTACATTAGTGGAGAATTAATTTTTGGTATCATTTTATATGAAATGAATTATTTTCTTTATTGATATTAAATTTTTTTCATAAAAACACAGTATTCAAACAATTACTTTCTAGCATATCAAACCATTTTACCTAAGGTATTGGAAATTAAAAAACTCATGAGGGGGTGTCATAAAGAGTAATTTTTATTTCATACATAGGATTATTATATAATTTTATCTTTTCAAATGATTGTTTTCATTCATTATTCTATTAATTTTAACTTGAACTACATGGTTTCCTAACCATTGGTGTTCCATGATTTAAGATTTCATTTGAATTTCTTGAGGTTATTTATATTTAGTATATTTTATAAATTATAATGATTTTATATGATTATTATTTGATTTCATATCAATAATATATCATTGTTTTTAGTTATTAAATGAATGATAAAATATTATTGAATTATTTATTCCTTATTCTTCTTTTGTGTAATTCTTTTGTTTCAATTTTTAATTGGAATGTATCATTAAAATAATTAGTGTTATGTTATGAAAATGTATGTATCACTATGGTTATATAATTGTTTTTATGGTATTGATATTCTAGGATGAAGATTATTTTTTATAGGAAGTAAGTAGAATTACATAGAGTCTCATATAGTTAGACATGGGATAGAGTAGGACTAATCCTCAAATGAAATTTCTTTTTACGAGTTTTTTACTAAAGCTTTTTTTTTGTTTAACATGGGTCAATTGAGTTAGTATTTCTATTTTCCATGTGCTAAATATTGTTATTATAATATTTTGAGATGACAAAAGATAGCTATTATAATTATTATTCATATATGAGTTATGTTTTAGTCTAATAAAGAGGTTCTATTTTATGGATATACATATATATTTCTTATATAGGTACTCATAAAGTGAATAATGTTGTGAAGGGGTAAATATTATTATTATAATTATTTATTGTTACGACTAATATTATTAAATTTTTCCATTAATATTTAAAAAAACTGTTGAATATGTAATTAAAAAATGTGCCTTTTTTGAAGATTGGATGGGTATTAAGGTACCCTAGCTCGGAATGGAATGAGAATTGTGGATCCCTGAATTTGGTTCACATTTTCATCTTCCCCATGATATGTTTTCCTCCACTAGGATAATTTAGAACTGTTACCATGAATATATGTGAATTTACCCACTTTATTTAGTAATAGGGACATAGTATTACCTATATATATATTGATAATGGATTAAAGAAATCAAGCACCCACCAAGTGGTATAGGTGTTATCTATCATCATTATTATGTGATTTATAATTTGGATTATCCTTTATATGCTATGCTTGTTTTATTGTTTCTAACAACTAAAATGGTACACGTAGATATATTCTGTAGAATCTATCTCCAAAATAAACATGGATATTCACTTGTTGGATTTTAGTTATTTTAGGGGTACCTTTTGTATATTTTCATCCACACCATACTTTCACACCTTGAAGCTCATGTAGTTTTACATATGGAATTGTAGGTATAAGAATGTATGAAGAAAACATATGTTGATGTTCAATAGATTATGATGGTATAAGAGTAGTTGATGATAACTCCCCTTGGTCATGTAGTGTAGGTGTCAAACACTTGGAGAAGAAGTTTATAACATATCTATACGGTGTCTAGCTTTATTATTTTATAGTTTTTTATTATGTTCCTCTAATTTTTAGATTTCTATTATGTTCTTTACATCCATATATACTTTTTATTTTACATTTTTATGTAGGAATAATAATCACAACCTAGAGTATAATATTTTATTTTTTTGAGATTCTGTTATACGGACTGGTCTGCCAAGATTTTTGATAAAATCCATTATTGTCTAAGCATTTCACGTAATGTGGGTAAATCATTCTACAACTATTATCCAAGTGCCTCTTCACTAGTCACTATCATTTATAAATTATTTAACATGATTAATGTATATAGAAATTTATTTTATGTTAATATAATATTTGGGTTGATTCATTATATTTAAATATCAAAAGAAATAAAATAAATTTATTGATGAACTAAAAAGAAAAATCCATGAGAATAAAAGTTACATATACATTGATGATCATATGTAAAAAAGAATGTGTAATTGAATTTTAAATAATTATAGTGAAACATTTCAGGTTATCCCATGACACACAATGTGTCTCCTAACATGTGTAATGTTCTTCCATAAAAAAAATATAATAAATATTAATTTTAATAATACGAGAGTATTAAACATATATATAAATATATCAAGTTTATATTTTTATTTTCCTTTATATTACTTTAATTTGTTCACTACAAATATTCTACCCCTTTGGTTCTCTACCTTCTAAAAAAATAATTACTCTTTTATTCACTCTCTTCTCTATGTGACAACTACAAAAAATTAGTCTCACTATATTATAAAAGAATTAACAACACCATTTTTTTTGAGAAATCACACATTAGTCATTTCCACTCACTTCTATCTATTTGACTTATCCAGGTACTATAGACAAACTTGGATATTCTTGATGGGGATAAAGGACCATGTTTAATTATCTGATAATTAAAAAAGTGGGAAACAACAACATTAATAGAATTTTAGATTTTTTCATCTTCACAGAATGAAAATTACCATTATCGTGTGGGACCTAATATTTTTATTTAACTATTCTGTGATTGTATTCACTAGGAAAGGAACATATACTCAATCAATTTAATAGATGAAATTATTTTTTATTACTTAATAACTACACCCTAATTGTCATAAATTTTCTATTATATATCTTAAATTATACAACATTTCTATACTACTCATGACATGATCTCATTAATCAAAGAGAAATAAAAATTGAAAATTTCAGTATATTTATATATAGATTGAATTTAATAATACCTAAGAATTTTTTTAAATCAGATTATTCGATCACATAAAAATATTTTTCCACCAAATTTTTAATTGAACGTATCCTGAATGGTCATTATGATAGACACTAACTATCATGACCTGACTGAAGCTAGGATTTTTGTGAAACTACCCCAAGCATGCCTCCAGAGGCTTGGGGGTGGCGACAAGTACCAAAGGCACAACTAAAATTGGGGAGGAATTCTCCGAAAAACCTATTCACATGCACACTACCTACTCAATGAAAAAGTGTAGAGGGAAGGATATGAGAAATTCAACACTACTATGATATATAAAAATATGAATGAACCACTAAACTGAATGAAGTGTAGGTGTATACTGAAAAAGCGGTAATATACATCCCTAATCTAGAAATATGTCCCAATCTACAAAAAACTTAAAAGAGTAAAAATATGAAATAGATCTGCTCCCATATAAAAATATAAGACCACTATATGCAGTTTAAGAGCCCCATATCCCTAAGACCATTGATTTCATGATTGATATATCATCAATCTAAAAAAGATATGACACATGTGGGTTGAAGTCCATGGAGGGTTAGGTATATACATACCCAGTAGAAAACCCTGAAAATGGTGTAGGGGAGTAGTAATAGATACAGCTAATGTACATTAAGAGAGTACAACAAAACCCAATAAGATAATGAAAGTGAACTCATCCAAACACAAGGAGATCCACATGGTGAGATGATGAAATTATTATTAAGTCTTCCCTACCTATAGAAGGAGAGAAGACTCATCTAACCATGATAAGATAAACAAAGAATGCACATGGAATACCCCATGAGTCTTCACCTCTCTTGAGAGATGAGTAACTATACCCAAGGAGTGGGTGTTGAAGTTGGATATATAAATATATATATATTCTCATTCAACTAATTTTAAATGGGAGAGTAAGGGGATATCCATATCATAGATCAGTCCAAGAAGAAGGGTAACCAATAGTTCAATGGTAATGCCCAACCATGATACCTAGCACCATAGACATCTACCCAGGGCACATAAGTTAGAGGGACTCAATTTCAAGAACTTGATACTATCCAATTTGTGTGACACTAACTTGCCTGCACATTTTTTAGATGTACCATAAGAACTCATCTTGGTGGATAAAGAATCCCTTTCCTTTTAGTGTATAAGAAAACATCAAACCATGTATCATCAATTTTCACATAGTTTAGCGGTCATGTATCAAGCTTGAGGACCCATGATCTTCTAAGATTTAGGGTGAAAATCTAGTGTCCTTGCGCACCGATGCACACCCTAGATAGAGGGTTGCAGTTGAAATAGGTTGAGGACCCATGCCGAGTCTAGCTGGAGGGTGCCACTCTAGTGTCATTGAGAAGCCCTGCCCATCCTAGGTGTAGGGTGCCACTTGGAATAGGATGAGGCCACATGTCCAACCTGCCTAGTGTGTACCACTCTAGTGCTTCCGAAAGGCCCATTCCCAGCCCGATTGGAGGGTTCCACTTATAATAGCATAGGGGAACTACACTTCTCATCCTTGCTAGAAGGTAGGCCAAGGATACTCTGATATGCTAGTGCCAAATCAATTCTAATGTTGGATATTTCTTATATAAGCATCACAATTCGAATATATTGAGTCTTATCTAAAAACCCACTATGGAGGGAACCGTTACGTTATTTAAGAAAAATACTCTAGATAGGCTACTCACTGTCAAAAATTGGAGTCCAAATGAATGAGATATGAGTGGTTAAATATTCATAATGAGGTACAAGACATGTTTGGTACCCAAACGATGTGTGACCCCACCTCATTGCATGGTTGTGTACCAATCCATACTCATATACTAAACTATGTACATGTACCCCTATGTGTGATAGTGTACTCTCAGAGTACACAACATATCTGGCCAAAAGGTTGATGAGTGCATGATTCTCATTGTTACCTCGAAGAGAAAAAAACATTATTTCACAATAATGCCTCTTCAAATGGCCTTAGATAACCAAACTGATCACACTGTTATTATTCATATGGAAAAACTCACATGACCATCTATTAATTCGTTCGAGTCAGTGACCAGGAAAAGAAGCTATATTTCATAGCATTGTGTAGAAATAGTGCATCGTGGGTCCCATATCTCAATCCCAAAAAATTATATGGATCACACCATTTCAATCCTCACAGAATAAACTATTCAATTTCCATAATCATTCACTCGATGAAAATTTCATATTTGTTTCAATTTAGATTCAAAGGGTGTCTCATGTGGCCCACACATCGAGCTTGAATTAAAGGCACAATATAGGTCTCAAAACGTCCTCCATAATTTCAGGGTAATGACGCCACTGCTAGTTCATCCATATGACGTTTTATGGGGAAGATATAACAGATACAATATTTGACAATAAAAATAATAATAATATTATTATTCATAGAAATTGCATGAACCTAAGAAGCAAGCCTAAATTAAGTTTCCAAAATTTGTCTAGAAATAACCATCTTGAAATCAGGTTCTTGTATTCACTCATGAAATTTTATTTGGGATCCTCATGTGGGAGTTATGAAGGGTCATATATCTAATAACAATATAAAATATATTACTTCATAGGGGTTTCATTGGCCCAGGTTGCGGGTTAGAGATAATTATCTAATATGGTCTTGAAATGGTCGTATCATAAAAAGGGTCATGCCACCATAGATGATGCCATAATCAGACCCCCGAAGTTGGGGTTATGGGGTTTTAAATATGTTAATAAAAATTATAATTAAATTAATATTATTTTTATCACTTTTTTTTTCATTTATCTATTTTATTTTACTCTATTCACTTTACCTTCCCATATGAACCCTTACCCTTGTCTGCCACCGCCCAAACGTCAGCTTGAGTCTTTCGACACTATATCCTTCCATGTCTATTGCTGCAATTGTGAGATGCCTCCTATGACCTTCCTCGACAAGTTTTTGATTGCCTAGCCTAGAGGTGCGCTGAACCACCACCACACAACACCTCCACTTGGGTCCACTCACAAGACCTTCATATTGCCACCCTCACCTAATGATACATAAAATAAGAAACGATTATAGTTATGTGATCAATGTAACCCGATCTACCCTAACCAAATCATAGTTCATCAAAATTCTCCCTTTTCATCAATCATCCCCAAATCCAGTCTCCCGATAGAGCTTGGTTTGTCTGATGAATGTTGAACATGGAACATTGGGGTTTTAACAGCAATGAACATGACTAATAAGGGTATAAAATCACAAAAACAAAATTTTTATGATCCTTGGAAAAGTGTTCATGGATAAAGATCAAGAACATGGTCTTGGGGTTAGATAAACTAAAAAATGATAGTATGATTCTTCATTCATAGGTGCAAGTATGAATTGTTAGGGAAAATATTCAATAAAATGAAACTTATCAAACATTTAATCAAAAGGGAAAAACAGAAATTGATGATTTATTCATGGATATTGGATTATTTGCCATAAATGAATATTATTACCAAAAATTGATGGAAGGAGTTGCGTTCATTGTGTCTTAATCTACCTAATCTAGAGTTTCATTGTAATATGATAATAAAAGGAGGAAAATATCTATCATTGGACATTTTTGGATAATGAGGCCTATCCTGGGCAGATTCTCTTAATTGCACATTCATAATGAATTTAGGTTAGGTCAAAAACCAAATAATAAAATAAATAAATACTTATTTATTAAATTATTCTTTAACGATGCCACATAATCCAAACACCTAATGCTGACTGAGGTTATACCCCACCTATGGTAAAACCTTGGTGACAAACTCAACTGCAGTCTCACATTTCCCATCTGAGTCCCTATTCATTAGTTATTTGGGTTTGATATATTAAATTAAGGACTTAATTTATATATTTATTCATTTAATAGACCACCATTGAGGGAGGCATCTGAACATACATTTCCCAAATATCTTATATCGCACTTAGGGTGATCTTTTTTTTGGACCCAACCGTGGTGTCCAATATCTAATATGATAATCCCTTTATGCGATATTAAAATTCTTTAGGAAAACATTGTACACATAATAAAAGAACATTTTATATTTTTATAAAAATAATAATGGACACAACAGGCATCATAATCGTGCACTGTCTCACTGCCTATCCTTGAAAATATTGTTAGTAATATTAAAAAGTATTACATGGGAAATTCAGAGTCAATACATTGTTTTCTTCTTCAAAACGTTTCATCCCCAAAAATCCTAACTAAGGAAAAAGGTAGGGATACATATCCAACATCTATCTTTTCCATATATCTTCCCCATATAATAATATACAACCAAAGTAGGAATGTAAAACTCCCTCATCACATCCTCTTTTGTCATAATGAGAACAACCGTTTGTATTTGAAATAGGATGACATGATTCCCTTATTCCGAAAATCTATAAGGTTAAACTCATATGGATATATGGCCATGCAAGATCTTACTGTCAATATCCCCCCATAAGGAATCATCTTCAATCATCAAGTAAAAGACTACAACTGCGATCTCTAGGTAGCGATTTTCATAGTCCTATTAATTAGGACTTGACTACCTCGACTCGTATGTGATAATTTCCAACAGCTACATCAATGGTTGATAATGAGCGCGAAAAGGCACCAACAAAAGGTAGGTTTGTAGACTTATCCAACTACAAAAATCTATACAATGAATGAAAATTACATACCCTATGCATAACTATCTCTCTTGAAAGGAGAGTAACCGCCTCCTAAAAACATTTCCACACCCACTAGTGGCATCCCATGAAAAATGTTTCGAGCATAAAAAATCCACTAGAAATTCTAGGACCTTCTTCAACACTCCATTTTACATCCTCACCCAGAATTCACACGTCAGAGGGAATAATCCACCTCATCTGGATACTACACAATTTGGGTTGAACTGACTCACCCTCATGGCATTATTCATGTTAAAAAACAATTTTTAGTGGGGGAAGAACCCCTCTTCCTTATGCACTCAAAGCTATGCTGAACAACAGCGACCCATGGTTACAATGATACTTACGTCACCCCAATAAAACCATGAGCTAGGAGTGGAATGAAATATGTACCTCACAATAATGTCTAGAAGTTTCTATTGTAGAAGATTGAAAAGAAAATTGAATGTACCTATAATCATCTCATTCACTATGGGGTAATAAGCCTCCAAATCCTACACCTATATGTGACCCCGACAGCTAGCTCTATATGCTTGATGTGGTCCACCTGGTGGTGGTGGTTGAAGGATCTCATATCGTTGTGCATTACCCACTTCTCCTCCAAAAACTCTTTTATTTCCACGTCCCTGGGGACCAACCTGTCCCCACCTTGGATATCACTGATCCTAACACTATCTCTGACATGGATCTCTATTAGATATTTGTCTATGCTTCCCTACACATCATATCAAGAAATCATGCTCCATGTGACCTCTCCTATCACATGTATAACACTTCTCCACTCTAAGATATTCTGGTCCCTTGTGCAGTCCTTATGCTGCATGACCATGTTCCCATGTTTGATCATGGGATGATCTCCTCCATCAAGGCCCAATCACTTGATGTCTGCTAGTTGTGGTAGACGTCATAGATTTATATAATCCAACACAAGCTTTATCTATCTTGTTTCCCTTTGACATAAATATGTATATCCCCAATTCCCACTCTAGCACCTCAACATAGTTGGGGATGCACCAGGTTACTATGCTGGTAGAGATCTCTCTACGGAGTCCCTGCTCAAACATTCAATCTCAGAAGTAGCCACCACAGATCATGTCGACAAAGTATCACATAAGGTATATGAACCATGTCATGTACTCTGTCACTCTCTTCCCTCCTCGATGATGCTCCAAAATCTCCTTAATCTAAATAGAGCATAAGCAGAAGGGGTAATACGCTTCATGAGATACCTGTTATAAGGAGTCCTGTGAGATTGATGACTCATCGTGTATCTTAGTTAAAAGGCTCCACCAATGCCAAAATTCTAAATGGGGAATAAAAAATACCAATGCTAACATATGATCTATTGGGGTTCAAACAAGCCTGAAAATGTGGACCACCAACTCTAGACAACCGTCTACTACCTCGGGATCTAGCTCACCATGGAACCTCCACAGTCTCTAATGCTAGAAATTCCTGAGTGCACTCAACCTACTCAAAAACTCATGTTACTATGTTAAAATGATCTAATGATCAATAGGTGGAGGTTATTCTACCTTAAAACCTAGAGGATTGGGATCTCATGATGGACCCTAAACTGAGGCCTCATCACTCATAGGGTCATCATCACGAACCAGAGTTGGTATTGTGGCTGGCTGTTGTCATAGAGGCAACCTGAATGATATCATGGAGTACCACAGTTGGATTGGAATATATATATATATATATATATATATATATAAACAATTGAACCCTCTGGAATTAAGTTGCTTTATTATGTTTTGATAATCCCAACCATTCCTTATTTATATCTTGATTTTGCATTATCAGATATATGTTTACTGTGACTTAACTCATTCTGCCAAGAGAATTCTTAAACAGTTTATTGCTACCGTTACAGATAGTAGCTACCGTTATGACTTAAAGCTACCGATATTGAATAAGATCTACCGATACGAAGTTCACCGGTACTCAAAGTCTACCGCTACTCAAAGTCTACCGCTACTCAAAGTCTACCGCTACTTAAATTATACCGCTACTCAAAGTCTAATGCTACTCAAAGTCTACCGCTACTCAAAGTCTACCGCTGCATCGAAGTAGACAGTTATCGTTACAACAAAGCTGATAGCTATCGATATGCTGAAGTTCACCGTTATGAAAAGACTACCGATAGAGAGCTACTGCTACCATTACAAGGTAGAGCCACAGCTACCGATAAAGAGTTACCGCTACTAGTAAAGGCAGAGCCACAGCTACTGTTACAAGTCCACCGCTACCGATACATCAAGTCTACCGACAGACAAGTCTACCATTACAGATGCCTACTGATACTCAGACCTACCATGACAAAGTCTACTGTTATCATGACCAACCGTTCAGAGACAGAACCCCGACATGCTTTAAATTTCTTTATTATTATTTAATCTAACCGACGGTCGCATTAGGTATATTTTAATGCACTGACATTTATTTAATATGTGTTTGCTGGTTTTCAGGAAACCGTACCTCGTACTTGCAAAAAGTAAATCATTCCTTTTGCCGAAGCTCGTGCTTTAAAAGAATGATGCAGAAAAGAGCAAAAAAAGATACACTGGCGATCAAGCTCAAAATGTGCAAAAAGAACAACTGGAGAACTTGCACTCACAAGACTACTACTACCAGACTCCAGAACATAGAGCATACATCGAGCAATTTATGCTAAAGAAGAACTACACAAATCTCTTCATTCTCGGAGCCGATAAGCAAGCTGAACCTGGAAGTGAAGGAAACAGATGATACTCTGTTTTCTAGACAAAAAGTAGAAGAAGACTCAGAATGAATTCTAATCTACAAAAGGAGTCGAGAGCTGCACGAAGATCACTAAGAGCCATTTCTACACTCTAAATATTTTCTCTGTGATTTATCTTTTTACATATTGAGCAGTGTGTGTTAGCTGCTATATTTAACACACACACTGTCTCCTGTTCTTTAACTGGAGGATTTGTAAATCCTCACTCAACACTCTTTCATATTTATTTTCCCACTGAGACAGTGGTAGAGGTCGTGTGACCTGAACAGCTGGTTGCTGTTGTGTTTGTTCCCATGAATAACTGTGGTAGAGGTCTTGGACCTAGACAATTGTAAACTATTGAACCCCGATCCAGGGTGTGGATCATCCTTATATAAAACTTTTGAGAGGACTAAGTCTCGTCTTGAGACTGAACAACTTGGTTAACTCCTTTGTGTTTTTAGTTAAAGTTTATATCCATACAATACATATCCATTTCATATTTTGCTGATATTACTTTGAAATATAATTTATTTTCAAGGCTACTTTGATAGTTAAACTCACAAGTGTTTATATTTATTGTAAAATAGTATGTTAGTTTTAAAAGTTAAATTAATCATAAGATTAAGTTAACTGAGAACTAATCAATCTTTGAGAAACTATGTGAACCTTTATAATCTGTATAAATTCACTAAATGTTTAATCTGTTTTTGAAATTGGGGGATTTTAATAGAAATTGTTTTTAGCAGAAATTTTAAATTGGAACTCAATTCACCCCCCTCTTGACTATCCACTACGACCAACATTTGGTATCAGAGGTAAGTTAATATTTTCTATATTACTCTGTTTTTTTAACTGTAAAGTTCTAAAAATTTCTGTTATTTTTAAATTTTTATCACTTTAAATGTTGTTTATAATGGATAATAGACTTGAGGGTACTGCTACTAATAGTCCAACTTTCTTCAATGGAAATAACTATGCTCAGTGGAAACTTAAAATGAAAATTCATTTAGAAAGTATGGGTTTTGATATCTGGACTGCTATAGAATCTCAATACAAAATTCCAGAAACTGAAAGAATAACTTGGGATGAACCTACTAAGGCTGCTTACAATAATAATTGTAAAGCCATAAATGCACTCTACTGTGCTTTAGGAGATGAGGAATTCAATAGAATTTCTGCCTGCAAAAATGATATTGATATTTGGGATACCTTGGCTGTTTCTCATGAAGGAACAACTAATGTTAAGGAAATGCGGTTAAATACTTATACTATTAAATATGATAACTTTAAAATGAATTTTGATGAACCCATTTCTGACATGTATCTAAAGTATAATGACATAGTTAACACAATGAGCTCACTTGGAATGGGTGTTCCAGTAAAGGAACAAATCATTAGAATACTGAGATGTTTGCCAGATAGATGGACAGGCACGTCTGTCTCAATCATAGAATCCTGTGACATTGGAACACTGCCTGTCAAGGAGTTAATTGGTAAACTAATGATGTATGAAGAATAATTGAAGGTGAACAAAGAAGAAGATGATGAACCCAAGAAGAAATCCGTGGCATTTAAGACTACTGCATCAAAGAGTAAAGACAAGGAGAAAGTACATGTGCCTACTGAAAACTCGTCTAGTGAAGATTCAGATTCTGACAGTGATGAAGAAATGGCTCAAATAGCCAGGAGATTAAAGAAGTTCTATAGGAAGAAAAAGTTTTTTAGAAAACCTAGATATAAAGGTAAGTATGATCAACAATGAAAGTGGAAGAAGGATTGGAAGAAGTCAGATAAAGAAGATGATATAGTCTGCTATGAATACAAGAGGAAAGGACACATCAAAGCCGACTGTCCTAAGTTAAAATTCAAGAAAAAATATGACTATAAGGACAAGAGGTACAAGAAAGCTATGAAAGCAACCTGGAGTGCTTTGGAGGACAACAAAAGTGAATCACAAGCTAGTGAATCTGAAAGAAATCGTGCGAATATGTGTTTCATGACTAACACATCTGAGGTTCCTATTTCACCAGCTTTAAACAATTATTATTCTAGAAATGACCATGATTAAGACAATAAGGAAAATATGTCTAAAGATGAACTATTTGAATATTGCAATATGCTGGAAGATACTTGCAATGAACTAAAGAATAAATATAAATCTTTGAAGAAACAACATGCTTTGACTAGTAATATTGAAACATGTTTAAGAGTGGAAACAGAGAAGTATGCTCAACTATTGAAAGAGAACACTCAACTTAAATTATCAAATGAACAATTAAGAAAATATATTGAAAAGTTCACTTCTGGTAGGGATACCTTGACACAACTGCTAGGAAAACATATTGCTCCCAAATGTACAACCGGTCTAGGATATCAGCCTGGACAGAGACAAGTTAGCAAAACCAAGTTTGTCCCAAAATCTGGATAGTTTTCTACTAGTTCTAGTTCAGGAGAATCTTATACAAAACAGTTTTCTAAAGGACCCAAAAAAGTATTTTTGTCTAAAAATATGCTTTCTGGTCTTAGAAAAACTATAAAGCAAATATGGGTTCCCAAAGTTTTATTAGCTAACCTTTCTGGACCCAAAAAGATCTGGGTACCAAAATAATCCTATGTCTAATTTGTTTTGCAGGGATATTTTTTAAAGAGAATCTGTAACACTCTATAGTACTTGGACAGCGGATGTTCAAGACATATGACAGGAGACTATTCTTGCTTCAATAGTCTGATTAAGGTTGATGGTGGGCATGTCACCTTTGGTGACAATGCAAAAGGAAAAATCATCGGCTTAGGCCAGATTGGTAACCCTGATACAATTTTGATTTCTAAAGTACATTTTGTTGACGGATTAAAGTATAACTTGCATAGTATATCTCAGTTGTGTGATGATGGTTTTAATGTTAAATTTGAAAATAATTCATGCAATGTTTTTAATTCAAAACATGACTTAGTTTTCACTGCATCTAGAAATGAGAATGTATATGTTGTTGATCTAAATTCCTTGGTCAAACAAAATGTTTCCTGCTTAAATTTATTCTATAAAGAGTCTTGGTTGTGGCATTGGAGACTTGGACACTGTAATGTTCACTCACTTAGGAAACTTTCTAAGAAATTCTTAGTTAGAGACCTACCCAAATTAGAATTCCGAAATGATAAAGTGTGCAATTTCTGTCAAAAGGGAAAACAACTCAAAGTTTCTTTTAAACCAAAGAAAGAAGTTTCAACTTCTCAACCACTTGAATTGGTTCACATGGATTTTTTTGGACCTTCAATAGTTTCATGTTTAAATGTGAAGCACTATGTTTATGTTCTTGTAGATGATTTTTCTAGATACACTTGGGTATACTTTCTAGCTCACAAAATTGAAGCATGTTCCTACTTTGTTAAATATTCCAAGACTGTAGAAAATCTTAGTGGACTCAAAATTAATACCCTGAGGAGTGATCATGGGCGTGAGTTTGAGAATCATGAATTTGAATCCTACTGCTCACACAATGGCTATAATCACAACTTTTCTGCTCATAGAACACCCCAACCGAATGGTGTAGTGGAAAGAAGAGATAGAACCCTTCAAGAAATTGCAAGGACTATGCTTAATGAGTATGACTTACCTATTTATTTTTTGGCTGAAGCTATAAATATAGCTTACTATGTCATTAATAGAGTTTTAATTAGACCTATTCTAAAAATGACCCCTTTTGAACTTTGGAATAATAGGAAGCCTAAGGTTAATTACTTCAATGTTTTTGGTTGCAAAGTCTTTATCCTTAACACTAAAGACAATCTTGGCAAATTTGCATCCAAGAGTGATGAAGGAATTTTCCTAGGTTACTCTATCTCTAGTAAATCCTATAGAGTTTTCAATAAAAGAACCAAATGTGTGGAAGAATCAGTTCATGTCAAATTCGATGAGACTGATCCACATGAGCCTAAAACCAGCCTTGATGATCTTGAGGAAGGATTGTCAAATCTGGACCTAAATGATAAGAATACTGAATCCACTGTAAAAGAATCCAGTTCTAGAAATTTTCCAGAATCTGCTCATACCAATTCCAGACCTGTAGACAACTCTGAAGAATCCAGTTCAACTCCTTATAGTGGTGTTAGAACTCTCCAGAGTCATCCTCTTGATGTTGTTGTAGGTGATTTAAATAGAGGAAGACAAACTAGAGCTTCTCTAAGAAATCAGGTTGAATATCAGGCTTTTCTCTCAAAACATGAACCCAAAGATATCAATGATGTTATCAATGATGAATTCTGGGTGATGGCTACGCAAGAAGAACTAAATCAGTTTGAAAGAAACAATGTTTGGGAATTAGTGGAAAGACCTAAGGACACTCCAACCATAGGCACTAAATGGGTGTTTAGGAACAAAGTCGATGAATCTAGAATTATCATTAGAAACAAGGCTAGGCTAGTTGCACAAGGCTATAGTCAAGAGGAAGGAATAGACTATGAGGAAACTTTTGTACCTGTGGCTAGATTAGAGGCCATTAGGATATTACTTGCTTATGCTGCTCATCTGAATTTCACACTCTATCAAATGGATGTAAAAAGCGCTTTTCTGAATGGATATATAAATGAGGATGTATTTTTTGAACAACCTCCTGGTTTTACAAATCCCCATTTTTTCAATCATGTTTTCAAACTATCTAAAGCTTTATATGGTTTAAAGAAATCTCCAAGAGCTTGGTATGATAGGCTCAGCTCTTTTCTTATTTCAAAAGGATTTACTAAAGGAATAGATGATCCTACTCTTTTCATTAAATGGATTTCTAAAAATGTTTTAATAGTACAGATCTATGTAGATGATATTATTTTTGGATCTTCTAAAAATTCTTTACGTATTGATTTTTCAAAAATAATGCAAAATGAGTTTGAAATGAGCTTAATGGGAGAACTCAAATTTTTCCTTGGATTTCAGATCTTTCAAAACAAAAATGGTATTATTTTGAATCAATGTAAATATATTAAAGATCTTCTAAAACATTTTTCATTGGATAGTAGTAAAGGCAGTGATACACCTATGAGTACCACCTGTAAGTTGGATAGTGATGAAACTGGAGAACCAGTAAATCAAACCAACTACAGAGGTATGATAGGAAGTCTACTGTACATTACTGCTAGTAGACCCGACATCATGTTCAGTGTGTGCATGTGTACTCGATTTCAAGCAAACCCAAAGGAGTCTCATTTGACTGTTGTTAAAAGAATTTTCAAATATCTAAAACATACTCCCAATTTAGGACTATTTTATCCAAAAGGACAATCATTTGATTTATTGAGTTCTTCTGATGCTGATTTTGCTGGTTGTAAGTTAGACAGAAAAAGCACCTCTGGAACATGTCACATCTTAGGCAAATCGCTAGTATCTTGGTGTAGTAAGAAGCAGAATTCTGTTGCATTATCTACTGCCGAAGCTGAGTATATAGCTGTTGGTAGTTGTTGTGCAGAAATCATGTGGATGAAACACACTTTACTAGACTATGGATATCAATTCAAACCTGCCTCTATAAAGTGTGACAATACAAGTGCTATTAACATTTCCAAAAATCTGGTATCTCATGCTAGGACAAAGCATATTGATGTGAGACATCTCTTTTTGAGGGATCACTATCAAAAGGGTGATATCACTCTCGAATTCATTGGCACTGAACATCAGTTAGCTGATATTTTTACAAAGCCATTGAATTCTGAGAGATTAAATTACATCAAATATGAGTTAGGTATGATTGAATATAGCATAGAGAAACCTCACCGTTAGAGAGACCTCACCGTTAGAGAAACCTCACCGTTAGAGAAACCTCACCGTTAGAGAAACCTCACCGTTAGAGAAACCTCACCGTTAGAGAAACCTCACCTTTAGAGAAACCTCACCGTTAGAGAAACCTCACTGTTAGAGAAACCTCACCGTTAGAGAAACCTCACCGTTAGAGAAACCTCACCGTTAGAGAAACCTCACCGTTAGAGAAACCTCACTGTTAGAGAACTTTACCAGTACATTTGCATTTTTTTAAGCCGAGATATCGAACCGTTTTTTTATTTTATGATTTATGTGATTTATGAATCGTAAATGATATTAAAACTCGAACTAGACTCACTCAATCTCATCGCGAACTTTTCTGCTCGAACTCTCCTAAACCTAAACGTCTCGTCCTTCAGAACCCTAGCCTCAAATCTGTAATGGCCCAAGTCAAGAGACCTCAGATGACTGATGGAAGTGAAGCGCCGAAACCGAAGAGACAAAAAGTAGCTAGTACTGATGCCAGTGGAAGTGGCAAGGGAATTTTATCTTAGAGAAGATCAGTAAATATACATCTATCGAAGCGCGAGATAGTTGTTGAAAAAGAGGTGTGTGCAGAATGGGTTATGGAAAGCAAGTCGTTGGTTCTTAGTGTGTTAAAAGAACAAGGTTGGCTAGAATGCTTCGCGAACAACAACGGACCTTACTATCCAGGATTGGTGAAACAGTTCTACAAATTCGTTCGTTTTGAAAAGTCTGAAGAAGAAAGCCGAATGGTTTCTTATGTGAATGGTCAGGAAGTATCGTTTACTTCAGGGGAATGGGCTGAGAACCTAAGAGTTCCACATGAGGGTGATTTTACCTATTATTCTAAGTATGTACCTTTGACCAGTGATGTATTTCAATTTGAAGATGCTTCAAGGAAACTCACATGGAATGGGACCCCTAGAAAGGTGATTGCTGCAGAGATGGAAGGAGAAGATAAGTTGTTATTTAAATTTATTCAGCATGTTGTTAGTCCGAGAAGAGGAGACTTTGCCACATTAAGATTCCAAGACATATATTTGTTACATTTGCTGAAGCACAGTGTGAAAATCAATCTATGTAGATTGATTATGGTTCAAGTCGAAGAGATGACTAGACCAAAGTCAAAATCAAATGCCCTGTTTTTCTCCAAACTAATTTCCGTGATGCTGAAAGTGAAGGAGATAGCTGGACCTCAGGATGAGCTGGTAGTGGTTAAGGATAACTTCTGTATTATAAGGACTATTTGTAAATACATGAATGTCAGCTGGAATCCTTGGAAGAAATCATGGGTAAATGATGATGGAAATTTTTTTGAGAAATTCACTCCTGAGAATCATCCATCCAGACCAAAATATGTTAGATATCCTGGTCTTGGACCAGATGAGCCAGAACCGGTTCACAGTGATGATGAAGCTGAGGAAGAAGAGACTTCAGTTGATGAAGGAGGAGATCCAGACATACCCCCTAGTCCTATGCATCATGTTATTTCTTATGGAGCAGCTAGCCCTCCAAAAGCACTAACAAAGAGAGAAATTTTCTTGAAGGATAATGATTCAGAGACTACAGAAGAAGGAGAAGAATCATGCCAATATGTTGTCAAGGACACCTCTGAGGAGGATGAGACATCTGAATCCAATCATAGAGAATAGGAGGTTGTTGATGAAGTAGATGATGAGGAAAATTTTGATAGAGAGCTCAGTTTGAGTCCCTTAATAGTCAGTACAGTCAGGATAGTGCCTGAGCAGGCAGCAACACCTGTTGATGAGAGAGTCATTAATGACTTAGAACTAATAGCTACTGAATCTGCTGAAATTGTGGAGAAAATTGCAGAATTACCTCAGGGAGAAGAGTTGGAAGAGATACCTCAAGAGAATGTTCCAAGAGAAGGATAGAATCTCAGCTCAGTATCAGTATCATATGACATTGAAGGTTGGAAATCAGCTCTCGGATATATGATTCTTGGACTATCTTATGGTGATTCTGATGAGGATGTCCAAGCCCAAAGGGAACCAGTTACCTTACCCACTATGAATGACAATGTGGCAACAAAAGATGACCATAAGTCTTTAAAAGCCGAATTGATAGAAGTAATAGGAGAATCAGTGGGAGATATGAAGAAAAAGTAAGTTTGAAGAGATAAAAAACGTGGAGCAATCCCTTGAGATATCCATTGGAAGTAGTATATCCAGTCCTGTGGAACAAATAGTGGACAAACTTAAGGTGTGCCACACTCAGATTGAGAGTTGTACAGGAGCTGTAATTGCTCTTAGACAATCAATTGCCTCCTTGACTGCTTTAAACAGTTCTCAAACCCAAGTGCACACTGACATTCGCTATATCAAAGAAGTGGTCAAACAGTCTGTGGAAGTCTTTGAGGCTTTTACGAAGTCAGTTAAATAACATCTGAATAGTCAGGATGAACTTGTACAGAAGTTGGTTAGTAGTCTGACTCACTCTTTCAAGGAAACAGTGGCCTTCTCAATAAAACCTCTTCCCTCATCCAACACAAGTTTGATCCTTGACCAGATCCGCACTATTCTTCAGGAAGAATTGGCTAAGGCCAGTCCTAGTGGTGCATCAGATACTCAGATTCTTTCTACCACTAGAGAAGTTAGTAGTTTTGTTCGTGATCACCTGCGGGCAGCTACTGCTTCTCAAGTGGCAATCAAAAATAAGGTGGATTCTTACATTGACAAAGTTTATACCAAGCACCAAATGACAAACCATTTCAAGCTTTTGATTGAGAATATGAAGTTACCTCTGGTTACCCAAGCCTTCAGAGAACAGGTTAGTAAGCTCCGGGAGCTTACTCTTGCTTTAGATAAGTTTATTGAGAACAGAGATGATTTTGTCTCTGCTATGGAGCGTGGTGGAAGCGTCATCATGGATTTCAGGAATCTCTTGCTGCCTTTCCTACATGTGGATGCTCAACCGGCTATTGTACCACCTTCCCTTCCACCATCTGCCTCTGGGAGTAGTCCTCAACTGACTCCAGTTCAAGCCATCAGGAGCTTGACACCTTTGATCCCTCAGAAACAGACAGATTACAGATCTGGTGCTGTATCAGTTGCTAATCCACCAATAGTTCTTTCCGGAATTCCCAAACTTGCTGACTCTACCTCTGCACCCTCTGCTGATCCCATGGGAAAGACACTTGTCCACGAGGATGATTGAGTGCTTCTTTTTTTTTGATGGGATTCATTGTATTTTTATAGTTTTCTGATCTTCCCAAATGTATCTTTTGCTTTTAATTCCAATACTTCATTCATCTCTATTCTCTGCTACCCTCCTTTTTGTTAATCACAAAGGGGGAGAAATTATTGGAAAACCATTGTTCATTTTTTTTCCTCTGATATATATTTTTTTTAGATTTTGATTTCTCTGATACTATACTGCTGATAACATAATTTGATATTTTCTTTTCCTGGCATAAGTTGTGATTATCTATAAGTGGGAGATTGTTGAACCCTCTGGAATTAAGTTGCTTTATTATGTTTTGATAATCCCAACCATTCCTTATTTATATCTTGATTTTGCATTATCAGATATATGTTTACTGTGACTTAACTCATTCTGCGAAGAGAATGCTTAAACAGTTTATAGCTACCGTTACATATAGTAGCTACCTTTATGACTTAAAGCTACCGATATCGAATAAGATCTACTGATACGAAGTTCACCGGTACTCAAAGTCTACCGCTACTCAAAGTCTACCGCTACTCAAAGTCTACCGCTACTCAAAGTCTACCACTACTCAAAGTCTACCACTACCCAAAGTCTACCGCTACATCGAAGTAGACAGTTATCATTACAACAAAGCTTACAGCTACCGATATGCTGAAGTTCACCGTTATGCAAATACTACCGATAGAGAGCTACCGCTACCGTTACAAGGCAGAGCCACAGCTACCGATAAAGAGTTACCGCTACTGGTAAAGGTAGAGCCACCGCTACTGTTACAAGTCCACCGCTATCGATACATCAAGTCTATCGACAGACAAGTCTACCGTTACAGATGCCTACCGATACTCAGACCTACCATGACAAAGTCTACAGTTATCATGAGCAACCGTTCAGAGACAGAACCCCGACATACTTTAAATTTCTTTATTAATATTTAATCTAACCAACGGTCACATTAGGTATATTTTAATGCACTGACATTTATTTAATATGTGTTTGCTGGTTTTCAATAAATCGTACCTCGTACTTGCAAAAAGGAAATCATACCTTTTGCCGAAGCTCGTGCTTAAATAGAAGGATGCAGAAAAGAGCAAAAAAAAAGATACGCTGGCGATCAAGCTCAAAACGTGCAAATAGAACAACTGGAGAACTTTCACTCACGAGACTACTTCTACCAGACTCTAGAACATAGAGCATACGTCGAGGAATTTATTCTAAAGAAGAACTACACAAATCTCTTCATTCTCTGAGCCGATAAGCAAGCTGAACCTAGAAGTGAAGGAAACAGATGATACTCTGTTTTCCAGACAAAAACCAGAAGAAGACTCAGAACGAATTGTAATCTACAAAAGGAGTCGAGAGCTGCACGAAGATCACTAAGAGCCATTTCTACACTCTAAATATTTTTTCTGTGATTTATCTTTTTACATATTGAGCAGTGTGTGTTATCTGCTGTATTTAACACACACACTGTCTCCTGTGCTTTAACTGGAGGATTTGTAAATCCTCACTCAACACTCTTTCATATTTATTTTCCCACTGGGACAGTGGTAGAGGTCGTGTGACCTGAATAGATGGTTGATGTTGTGTTTGTTCCCACGAATAACTGTGGTAGAGGTCTTGGACCTGGATAGTTGTAAACTGTTGAACCCCGATCCAGGGTGTGGATCATCCTTATATAAAACTTTTGAGAGGACTAAGTCTCGGCTTGAGACTGGACCTCTTGGTTAACTCCTCTGTGTTTTTAGTTAAAGATTAAATCCATACAATACATATCCATTTCATATTCCGCTGCTATTACTTTGAAATATAATTTATTTTCAAGGCTACTTTAATAGTTAAACTTGCAAGTGTTTATATTTATTGTAAACCAGTAAGTTAGTATCAAAAGTTAAATTAATCATAAGATTAAGTTAACTGAGAACTAATCAATCTTTGAGAAACTAAGTGAACCTTTATAATCTGTATAAATTCACTACAGTTTAATCTGTTTTTGAAATTGGGGGATTTTAATAGAAATTGATTTTAGCAGAAATTTTAAATTGGAACTCAATTCACCCCCCTCTTGAGTATCCACTCTGACCAACATAAACAATAGGGAGATGATTCAAAAAGGATAGTCAAAGACTAAATCCTATATGATGCTTGTACTATTAATCCCTGCAACAAATGTGTTTGCATGTCATGTGAACAAGAAGGTAGTAAAGGTCTAGATAAATGGATACATCGACCAACCACGCCATCACTAGACTCCCTGGCCTAAGAGTCACACTCGAGACAGCTTGAAACGGTTTCCCTAAGCCCAACCAAAAACCTTTTTATGTAAATTTCCAAAAAATGTATCAAGGGTAAAATCACATTTGATACAAATCATTCACGACCTAACCCAAATAGGGATTTAGCCACAACTGCCTCAAGCTTGCCTCGATAGTCCAAGGTGTGCTGATAAGAACTGAAGGCATGCCTAAACGTAGGGAGTCTTTTTCTTAAAATAATGTACACATGTGCAACCAAATCAATGAATAAGTTCATAGGGAATGTAATGAAGAACACTACACTACCCTAAATAACCAACTATTCATGAACCACTAAACAAATTGATGTATAGTAATGTATAATAAAAACAAAAAGGGGAAAAACACGCCCAACCTAGAAATATGTCCCAACATAACAAAACTGTAAAAATAGTAAATTGTTGGTAGAGCCAAGATCTTGTATCCCATGCTATGACCACCATACACGATCTAAGAACCCTATATCGCTAAGATCATCTAAATTCATGATCAAACTATCCTCTGTCTACAAAAGTCATGAAACATGTTTGGATAATCCCATAAAGTGGTGGGTATATGAATACCAAGTAGAATGCCCTGAAAGGGGTTATGGTGGAGCATTGAGTGACACAACTAAAGAGGAAATATGTAGATACAAAAGGTATAGTAAATGTGTATAACTCATCCCAATAAGAGAGTTGAAGTAAACTCATCCAAACATTTGATCTCAATAGGGTGAGAATATTAGATTCTCATCGAGAAATTTCTACAAATAAGAGGAGAGTTGACTCATCCAACCATGAGAAGAAACACATGAAAAGAACATGGAATACCCCACATATCTTCTCCTCTATTTGAATGAGAGAAAATATACCAAAGGAGTGGGTACTAAATTAGAATATATATATGTGCATTCAAAGAATACCAAAAGGGATATTAAGGGGATCTCCATATCATAGATCAACCAAAAATAATAGTAACCAATACTTCCATGGAAAAATACATTTGTGATTCCTAAAACCTCATGATTTTCCCCAAGATACATAACTTTATGGGACTCAATCAACACACCTTGATACTATCCACCTTCAGTGACACTGACTCGCCCATATGGTTTTAAGTCGCGTCAGAAGAACGCATATCAGTGGGGAGAGAATCCCTCTCCCTTGTGAGTCCAAAGCTACATAAAACCTCATATCTTCACTATTCTTAATAGTTAATAGGTTGTGTCATAAGGCTGAAGACACATGAACAATCTTTCTATATGGTGCCACTCTAGTGTAATCATAGACCCATGACAAGCCCGACTTGAGGGTGCCACTCAGAATAAGTGGAGAACACACTCCCAAAATAGCTTGAGGGTTCCACTCTAGTGTATTAATGGACCCATTCCCCACCCAACTAGAGGATGCCACTTGAAATAGGTTTTCTACCCTTGACCAACCCAGCTAGAGGGTGTCACTCCGAATAGAATTAAGGAACTACACTACTCATCCTTGTTGTATGGGAGGCCCAATGTACTATGATATGATGTTGTCTAATCACTGTCATCATTAGATGTATCCAGAATACGTTTCACACTCAATATGTATCACATCATATCTCAAAGTTCAGTATAGAGGGCACTATCACATTCCACATGAAAAAACACCTCAAATATGCTACACACGGTCAAAAATATGAGTCCAAAAGAATGATATATTAGTGGTAAATGGTTTATACTGAGGTAAAAACTGTATATGGGTCCCACAAAATGTGTGATCCAACCATGTCATCAAGCCATGTGCATAGCCATACACAACTACTAATTAGTGTACATTTACCCATTGGTGTGCCAGTGTACTCCCAGAGTACATGGAATATCATTCCAAAAGGATGATGAGTAAATGATTATCATCATTGGTATGGAGAAGAAAAATGTAATATCACTAAATCACCTCCTAAAACGGCCCCAGATAACTAACCAAATCACACTATTATGATCCTCGTATAAAAGATCACATGAAAGACTATTAATTCACCCAAATTGGAAACCTAGTAAAGAAGTTTCATTTCACAAAATTGCATGTGAATAGTGACTCATGAGTCCCACATATTTATCCAAAAATAAATTATTCATATCAGAACAATATGATCCTCATGGAAAATGAATAGAATTGACTATTCATTTACGTTATCATAACACTTCATGAAAATTTTACATTTCCCTACATTGTGCTCGAATGGACTCATGTCAGTCCCAAGCCTGAATCATGAAATAAATTCTGAATATTTGAATTAAAACTAATGAAATAATATTTGGGTCATAATGTCACTGAATGTTCATCAATTAGATATCATACGGAGAAACATTGAGAGATAAAATACTTCCGAACAACACCACCACCAACAACAACATCAATAACAATATTATTATTATTATTATTAAAAAAATTTGTAAACACGGTCTATGATCCAAAATTAAGTATCCAAAATTGGTCATGAAATAAAAGTCTTTAAATTTGAGTCACATAGTCACTGATGGATCATTGTTTCGAATCCCCATGTGGGAGTTATGACAGGTCAAAGATTTGATAATATTATCGAATCTATTATTTCTCATGCATTTAATGGGACTAGGTTGTAGGTTATTGAAATTTGTCTAATGTGGTCTTAAAATTACCATATTGTAAATGGAATCACACTATTCTAAATAGTGCATGAATTGGACTCACCATGAGGGAGTATATGGGTTTAAATATGATAATTTTATTAATAATAATATTATATTTCATTTCCTTTTTTTCTTTTTTCTCTTTTTCTAATACTGCTTTCCCTCTCCATTCCCGTACAAACCCTAGCCCACCAATTCTTTCACGACATGTGCTCCTCCGTCACGTCCACCTAATTTCATCATTGTCACGTCCACCCATGTCTACTGCCACCCTCTGGAGCGGCCAACATTGTCCTTCCTAATTAGCCACAGGCCTCCTCGCCTAGAGCTGCGCCAGACCACCAACTCATGACGCCTCCCCCAGGAATCACCTATAAGACCACCATCCTAGAAAACTCACATAAAACCACTCAAAATAAGAATCGATTGAAAATCTTGGATCCTCATACCCTGATCTACCCGGATCCATTCTCAGTTCATCAGTCCATTTTATTTTCATCAATCTACCCCAATTTTGGGATCCCAATCGAGCTCGTGTTGTCTGACAATTATCAATGTGGGAACTGCGAGGTTCCCATAATGAAGAGCATTATGGATGAGGACATAAAATCACAAAAAAGTGTTACAATCTTTGTCCAAACATTCTTGGACCATGATGATGAACATTGTCCTATTGTTAGATAAACTAAAGAAAAACAACATAATTCTTCATTCATGGGTTCATGCAAGATTTTTCAGCTATGTAAATTCATGAAAAGGAATTAAAATGATCAAAAATTTAATAAAAAATGAATGAAACAAAAATTGATAAGGCCTACCAAGATATTGGATCATTCATCATCGAAGAACATTCTGAAAAATGATCAAAGGAAGTAGCTACCTTCGATGTATCCTAATCTACCCTAATCTAGAGATTTATCATGATCTCCCAATAGAAGAAGGAAAAGAGCTCTCACTAGTGATATCAGGATTACGATGCTATCCCGGTGAAGAATCCCACAATATCACATTTATAGGTAGTTTAGGTTAGTTCAAAAATCAAATAATTATATAAATAAAAATTTAATTATTTAATTATTCACCTACAATGGCACATAAACCAAACACCGCAGTATGACTAAGGTTATACCCCCACCAAGGGTAAATCCAACATTCTGAACTCCATAGTGGTATTAGATTTCTCATATGAGTATCCATTATTGTGGTATTTATATTTTTTCTATTAGATGAATGAATTATTTTTTTTATTTATCCACTTAAGATACCACCAAAGAGTGAGGGTTCTGATCATACTATTCTGACATATTTTATGTCACACCTAGGGTAACCACTGAATTATGGACCAAAATATGGTCTTAGATTTATAATCCGAGACTCAATTTATGAGATATTCCTCTTCCTCAAGAAACCTATGGATGAATAATTAAAAAATATATAATATTTTTATAAAATAAATTCCAGACACACCAAATCTCAGAATTGTGTACTGTCTTAACACTTGGATATGCATATATTCTTAGGAAGATTCCAAAGACATGAAAATAAAAACTAGTGTCTATATCAACCTATTTTCAGTATGATAAACATGAAATTATAATCTGTAATATCATTTATTTCCAATTGTATCTACATCATTGAATGATTTCATGACTTGAATAATAGTTCTAAAACATTATTAGATTAAAAATTCAATCTAGCTACTAACCCTTATGTTTCATCATGATTTACTTTTGTATATGTAAAATTTATTATTACGTGTAATGAATTTAAACTCCCCTAAAAACACTTTATTCGCACACAATATGAAATGTTGAATGAAAAAATGTATCATGGAATAATTATATCAATTACAACAGAAAATCTCTCAAATTCTTAAAAATATTTCCATAATTCTAAATATAATTCATCTCACATAAAAACATTATTTTATGTCATTTTTAATGTAAATTTTATATTAAAAATATTAATATTGAAAACATATCCAATCCAATTCTATTCAAATGATTTCTTCGACTTCAAAAAAAATATCATTATGTAATGGATTCTTCTTTAACTCATTATTTTAGAAAAAACATTGGTCTGTATAACTCTATGACCTAACATCACTATTAAATAGCTATTCGAAAAATAAATCACTCATTATTTAAATAATTTTTTACCATTGAATATAATTCATATGTCAAAACATAGAACATATATATAGGGATTATCATTAAATAATTTTAAGTATATATAATCAAAATCAATGTTTGAAATAGGATAATCGAATACTAATTACATGTTTCTCTTTACTGCGACATAAATTCACTTCATCAATACTCTTAATATGAACTGAGATAAAATTATTAAAACAAAACATCATTAAATGAATTAAATAATACCTTAAACCTTTTTATAGAAAGTTCCTATATATACTCTAAAAAAATGATAGATCATTTCACACACTGAGTTCATAACTATCCCCATATAAAATATCCCAAAAATTTTATATACCATTATAGAAATACATATTATTTTAATTTATGTTGTTTTAATACCCCATTTATAACATAAATAAAAAAATATTAGTGGGGATAATATTGCCACAGCTTAGAATTTGATGGATTGAGGTTGATTCCTCACCATCAATATCATTATCTGATATGAATACTTCATTTGATGTTTAGTGAATACATCCACTATTTTCTCCTTTGTTAGAACAAAATTAAATTTCAACATTCCTTTTCATATTAACTCCTTAATGATGTTATTTTTATCAAATTACATTGACTATAAACACAAAAATATATTCATTGAATGTTTTTTATTATTTTTATTACAGCATCCCATGATCGTTGTAATATTTTTAACCACATCGTGATTCTCCAATTCAGTCTACGTTCACATAAATTGGGTTAGCACATAAGTTTTAGAAATATACCAAACCTTGTTAGTATTCAATTGAATAATGAATTGTTTCTTTTTGTGTCATGCAACACACATTTCTCAATGATTGAAAACTATTTGAAATTTTTATCTTTATTCACATAAATTTTGATCCAAATTTATAGTCACGTATCAAAATAGATTAGGATTTCCACAACTTTCGTATTTCATACCATATTTCAATATTTATTTGATATATCTATGAATTATTTTCTTCTTCACAATACGAGTCAAAATTGGTGAAATTTGAGGTCTAACACATTGTGTAACATCATGTATATAATATGGTTATAAAGCTATCAAATAGAGTAAACTCTCAATATTTTTCTAAAATATATCTAATCATCTCCCTATTCATTTTCATTATTTTATAACATGTTACACACTTAAATTTTGGCATAACACTACTTTTAATACTATATTATGAAGATATTTATAGTTCATTATGCATACTACTCTTAATTGAAGAAAATATGAACATTCACCTGAAAAATTTGAAAACCCAATAAATACTTCATCTCAACTTTAATGAACATCTCAAAATTTTAATTCATCTATGAAGAAATAAATTCACAAGAAACATCATTAATTACAAATAATATAATTTTGAATATATATATAATAATAATTAAAGACTCATAACATTCTTATATGGTATAGGTGTTTTATCAACTCTTACATTGTTTAATTTTAGAACTATTACAATTGACTCCTTATTTTAGTATCATTCCATTATAACTTAATTCAAACAAAAAAATTATTTTTTCAACATGAAAATAGATCCTTCATATTCCTTGGGAAATAATCCATTGGTTTACTCAATATAAATATCCAATTCAAATTTTCAAATGAGGAATGATGACATGATATTTATTTTAAATATTTTATTTCTCCTTTAATCTATAGTACTAAAAAATATCATTATGGATTCAATCCTAATAAACATTGATAATGTTTTACAAATTCCTTCAACCTATGAATATCCTCTACATAAATTTATTTCCTTAACTCTCATCACATCCCTTTTTCTATTCTAATTTGAAATGATCACCCAATTTGTATTAATTGAATTCATTTTTACTTTATTAGGTACCAAATCCTATGTTTTATATTTTCTCAATCTATTCTCACTAATTATTCATAGAATCGATCCACAATTGATATTCCAAATCATATTTAACATATATTGGTTAAAATTTATAAAAAAAATACATGTCATGTTGTACTCAATGTTATCCATGATTGAATAAGTATCCCTTGATCTACAATGAGTTTTTATACATCAAAAATCTTAGTTATACTTGTATTTGTTGAAAAGTATTTTTTATCACTAGAAATGGTTGAATAATAATATTTAATTTGTAATTCATCTATATTCATGTCATTTTTAAAAACATAATCATGATTATACACTAATTATTCATTATCATACAAACATATAGAAATGGCCTCTTTCTAGAAGACATAACACTCTTAGTAATTAAAAACCATCACATAAAAACTGCACACAATCATCCATGATTCTTTTCTATAGTATTTATTTCTTATTGATTTGGAGGATAATAATGGATGTCTCCTAAAAATCTTATTTCCTCAAATTTCATTAAATTTTACCTTTCACCTTGACAAGATAATGTCTTGCAAATATCTTAATGTAATTTAGGACCTGTTACTTTTTATTATATATCATGAATGGAATTATATAATAATTCGGACAACACATACAATAGTTTTGAATATGAATCAGTATACTAATTTAGTTCCTATTGAAAAATCCTGATGTCTCATGATCTTACAAAATAGTGAGAACCATTTCTTTTAAGATCATATTCATCATTTTAGTAGAATTATATTTTTTTAGTATATGTATTGAGTAATTCCTAAAAAATTCCATAATTAAAAATATATGCATCTAAGTTATTAGTTATATTCAACACTATTTTATATTTTTAAATAATTCAATGTAGAACCCCAATAATTTTATACATTAATTTTTAAATTCATAATAATATTCAAGGACCATAATTTATATTTTATAAATACAATTAGCGTGATAAGATGGAATTATTTAATAATGGTAAAAACTAATTATCAATATAGTTTTATTAATTTATCATATGCCAGAATATATATAAAAAAAATTTGTTTTTATAGTTTATATGATTATACCTACACTTTCTTGTGTGAATCATTGGAAAGATTCCCCTATTGGAATATAGATTACATAAAACGTCACCCTCTATTTAGAATTGGATTATCGCCAACATTATTTCATTTGACATGTTATCTCAAATTTATTAGACCAATGTGGATACGTATTAGAATCAATACTTTGATTTGTTTCTTTATGATCAAGGAGCATGAATTCTCAGCATCACCAACCTAAAATAAGTTACCCCATGTTAATTACATACTCATAAGATGAAACCCATCTATTAGACTATTGAAAAAATAATATTTCTTTGATATCCACATCATTAAATTTACCACACATCTAATATATTCTTAATATTTTTTTAATCCATTAAAAAACAATGTATTATTTAATATTTTTTATTTTCTCTATTTTACACAAATGAAACACATTTTATCTTGAGTTTCCCATCATTACCAATAGTAATTTATCCTTTTTCCCAATTTTTAAAATATATCTAGAGATTAAAATCTATTACTATACATGAAGAAAATATACACTGTAAATTCTAGGGATGTTCTCTTTGATAAGAATTGAGTATAAATTCTAAATCCATATAATTTTCTATCTATTTAACATTAATCATTAAATAGATATGAGTATTATAAATTTTAAATCAGCGGGGAAGTTATTATAGTGATTAAATCATTAAAAAATTTACATAGTGGGTTATATATTCCATAAACATATTCCAGTGATTAAAACATATCTCCAACTTTCAGTCCATAATTTTGAAATTTTTTTTGATCATTTCTTATTTGAGTGGGTTGTATCGTAATCAAACAATACATCTCATATCCTCTTTGATAATAGTGATATTGGTAATTGAATTAAATCTACATCCTATATTACAAAACCCTCCATAATGTCTGTGATTTATTTAATATGAGTACTTCTATATGAATACTGCTTGCTATCTAGATGAATACTCCCTCATCTTTTCAATATTGTGACCATCAACCATTTATCCTTTCACTTGAAAAAATAATGGTTGAATCACAACAATTAATCAATTATTCCTATCTTCGTTCCTAACCTTTTAAAATATCAATAAAAAATTTATTTGTATTTCATGTTAGTTTCCTCCTTTTTTTTGATTTCGTCAGAGATATTGTTTTAGATTCACTTAAGGAACCCTTTTCGTAGGGGTAGTGACCCTGATTTATTGGAGTAAATCCCATATAATAGGTCCATAAATGTCTCCAGGTTTTCTTATTCAACTATTTCTTCTTATTTATCATGGTTTAATTTCATTTATATTCCTATACACACATCCTAATTTACCAATACACACACCTTATTCTTGTGAGTCAAAGGCCATCCTCATAGCCATATTATATTACAAGATTCCTTGAATTAGAAAATTATCCTACTATGGTGAAAATTATGTTACTCACCAATCCACACACCCTAGTAACTTTTAGTATATAAATACAACACTTATTTCTAATATTTATGCATGATAAAAATTAAGAATAGAGCCTTAGATGATCCATTAAGCCCCTCAATGAGGCCAAGTATTCATATCTCCATTAGGTCACTTTCAATTTCATATAAACCTAAAAAATAACTATAATTGGGGGTAATTTTTTTACCTAATGATTTAAAATATTAAAAAATTTGTGAGGGAACTAGTCTCCAATTGTTATTCAAAAAATAGGATGATAAACCTATTACTAGATGATACACAAGGATTTTTTATACCCAAATCAATCCTAAAAAACTATAACTAGGGAGTCATTTTTCCCTAACCTCTAACTAGAATGACACATCACCCTAAACTATAAATGGGGTGAAAATATTATATTCAACATAACATGATAGAAACTCTTTCAGACCATTAAACTAGGGTGATTCATCACTCTATCTTTTAATTACTATGAAAAATATATCTTACCTTACACATGAGAATGCCCTATCCCATATATCAAACAAAGGTCACATCCTTGCCAAAGTTCCATTCATTTGTTTCGAACTATTTATGTCCTCTTCCTAGATTCTTGAGGTACATTATCATGCTATTGAATTTGATTTTATGTAACACCCCACGATTTTATGGTATGCCACTTTTTAAAATGTAATCTCTTTGATAACATATATTTCACACAACACTTAGCTTAATCGTACAAAGAAATATTATTATAACCTAGACATTAAAAAAGAATGAAATAATTTTATTAGCCACATTATGAAAATTATATATATTAGAATGTTTTTACATTAATCTAATATATTTTATTGGAATAATATAATAATAAATCCAATGCTAAAAATAAAAAATATTTTTTTTTTCTAAATATATTTTTGTCTTTTTCTAAAAGAACACTTATTTTTAAAACAAAATTCAAACAAATTTATACATTCAATTTTAAAAAATAAAAATAATTTCTAAAATTGTAATATCATAAATTAATTTTTTTTGACTTTTTGGGTATTTTTCTGACAAGTTTCATGTTTTGATTAATAGTGAAAAATACTATATATTAATTGAAAAAAGCATTTTCATCTAAATAAATTATAATGATAAAAATATATTTTTGTTTAATATTAATATATAATTTGATAAATTTTAAATAATTTAACACATTTTAGGTTATTGGAATCAATTTCACATTCAATTCGAATATAAAAACAATTAAATCTTATGAACGTTTTAACTTTAATAACCTGTTTTCTCATCCTGTCGATGTGTATAATTTTAAATTAATTTTATCCAATTTTGTGCACAAAAATTTAAAAATTTTATTTCATATTTTTAATCATAAGTTCCAAATTTAGTAAATAGTCCCCTTTTTTAGAAAATATGATTGGTTACTTTAGTTATTTTTATTACCCTGGTTTAGGTAAAATAAGGTAATTAAGGATAAAAAAATATTAGAAAAATTAGGAAGTTACCCTATGACATGTCATAATATTATTTTAGGAGATATTTTTAACCAAAATCATCATTGGGATTATTTTAGGGCATCTTTAATCCACTAGGATTACTTTAATCTTTTTATACTATTTTATTTGGTGGAAACATAAATATGTTATACTCGTGTTCTTAATAAGTATTACGTTTTAGATATGTGTTTATTCCGAAAGAATCATTGACTATAAATAGTAATTTAAAATCTAATTTTTTATCATAATATTGATAATTTATTTTTTTTCACAAATGAATAATTACTTCAATGGCTTACATAATATTGATGCAGTAATTTATTAATTAATGGGAATATCAAATAAATGATTATAAAAATATTAATATAAATATAATTTGAGATAATTAATTTCATTATTGATTTTTTATATATAGTTTTCATTTTAGTGATATGTTAATTGTGTTTTTATATGATATCATGTTGTTATGATATTTTTAAAAAAGTTATGTAATTAATAGTATTAAAATAAACATTAATGATATTTTAAAATAAATAATATTTTATGAATTAATATAAAATTTATAAAAGTATAAAATTATTAAAAATGATTGGTATAGGGTTTAAAATTTCACACATTACCCATTTATGGTTTTTTGGTATCTTATATTAAATATATTAACCTTCAATGAAAAATAAAGTTGTCACTCCAAGAGTTAAATTGTTTAAATAATTGTTAAATCCAAAAGACAATGGTACAAATGTAAAAAAGTAGTCTAATATTTATTAGTTGAGAGATTTTCTAACAAAAATCATATTCTATTCTAAATAACTCATATTGGAGACATTAATAATATTAAAAATAATTTATATTAATTTTATAGTTTTTGAGTTTTCAAAAGTTCCCCTCAACTAAAGTATTAAAGGGAATCCCCTACCTCAATTATTCAAACCACTATCTAGGTCAACAAAAACATGCCAATTTATTTTAATAATTTTATTTCTAAAGTAATGGAGGTACTTATTTCGAAAAATATCAATCTGATGTCCCAAAAGAATAGAACTAAAGAAAATCATTTTAAGAATAGGTAATAACATTTACTAACTCATTCAAGTTCATTTCTCCTTATACTTTATCATACTGTGTTCGTTCCACTTTAAAGTAATAAAAAAATATAAAATATATATTGGGATGTTATTATGATTATTTTACAACCATTATTTACCTTTATTCCATCCTATGAAAAATAAAACAACTACACATGTATATATACGACTTTCTATCTCCACATCATGGTATAATAATTTTTTCATCACCACTTTAAATGGATGAGTATAATGATTAATATAATTGATATATATTATAAATATTAAATGATATTTATTCTAGAAAAAAATTAATATACCATTCCTTTCTGTACTATTTCACATTAAGGTAATGATATTGTTTCCCGTGCATATGTACGACTGACTATCATCATGACGTGATGTGATTCAAATTCCATGTAAACCATTGAAGATTGAGAATATGAATTTATTTAACTAATAATATGATATATATGAACATAATATCATTTCAAAGATAAAATAACAATATCCTCTTCTAGGTAAATGGGATATTGAAAATAAAATAAACATTGGAAAACATGGATATAAACAATCGAAAACATGAAATTAATAACATATTATTATTAAATGAATTTTAAGTTGTTATAAGGGAGTAATATATGGTATAAAAAGATTATAATGATAATATTATTAGTTAATAATATGTTTAAAACCAATATATAGATGTTTTGGACACATACGGAGAAAATCAGACATAAGGTAAGGGTTTAATTCAGAATATCATCATCAAAAAAGAATATTTCACTTTTTATCTCCATTGGGGAATATTTTTCTTCCAAGCCCATATTTTAAAAAAAATCAATTTTTTTTAAGAATATCCTATGACATTAAATTAATTTTTGACCTTGTTTGATTTTTTATAAAATGGGGTTAAAGGAATCTTCTTATCATTTTTCGAGTGAGATACTTTATGATTATGGAAATGATATGTCATTTTATGATATCTACACTAGTTCTTGGTGGTTGAGGGCATTTCAGTTGTTTGACCCCATACGCCGCTCTGTTGTAATTTTTCATTATTTTAATAAATGGTTAGAAGCTTTTCTTCTGGATGGACTTTCCTGGTATAAATAATTAGTGGGTTTGTTAAAATTGATGATGCAATGTTTATTTGAATCATGATTCCCATGTTTACAAGGTTCATTTCAAAGAATTTTTTTTTCATTTATAAATGCACAAATTTTTAAATAAATTATTTTAGAGTAGAAAAATGGTATTTCTTTCAAGATGTTTTTAAAATATTTTATTAGTGTATTTTCATATATGTAAACATCATTTTTTAGATATTATTATAAATTTATTTTGTTCTATTATGATTTTATCTACCATATTTTATGAATGGTTTATGATCATTTTGATTGTGGATATACTATTTTGATATTATCCATTAGAGTACTCTGGATAGTTCATAATTATGTTTATCAATTGGGGAAGTTATTAAAATCTCATTTGATAGTATATATTGATTATTTTTAACCCCTTTAATATGATAAATTCAGTGGGCTTAACATGTGATGGTTGCTTCCCACTATAGCTCCTCAATGCAATGGTAGGTCTCATGAGAAAAACTAGTTTGGGTATTGGTTGCGACATTACCCATTTATGTGTGTTATATTTTCCAAAGCCTTAATGGATGTTTTATGATGTCTAACATTATCAAATCCCTCATTATGAGATTATTTTTTGATATTCAATGTGATCATTCTATTATTAGAGTATCCATGTGATTATTTATATAGAATTATCTCATTATCATTTATTATTACCACATTGTGCTCACGATTCGGTTTAAATGTCTTGAATGTCACTTATTTACATTGCCTTAATTTTTATTCTTTTTAATTTATTATATATTTGACTATATGTTTACCCTTACTGAGCATATGATCTCACACCTTTATTATTTTTTATTTTTTCAATGAATTTCATGATGTATGTTTTGATTGACCTAAAGGGATAAGCTTGGGGAATAACTGTTTTCTTAAGGAAATATTTGTGTTATTTTTTATTATGTCAATTGTAATTTTTAATTTAATTTTATATATAGTTTTAAAAAAACTATTACACAATTTGTTCATTTGTGATTGGATTTTATGTATAATATTCCATTTTAATAATTTGACAATGAATTTGGGCTAATAGGTTCGGTGTATTTATAGTTGGTATCAACGAAAGTTTTGTAGAAAATTTAGAAACTACATTTATAAAAATATCTACTATGGATACGAAACCCAATAATGGATTTTGAAAATTTTCCCAAAGAAACCAAGATTATTATTTTCAGTGTAGTTATACATAATTTTCATTTTATTTTTTGTGTGTAACTAGTTTAAAATTATAAATTATGATTCATAACCTAATATAGGGTACACAATTGTTTAGAAATGGATCCTAGTGAAAGGAATTGAAACTATATCAATGCACATAATCTATATTGGGATTTCCATCCTTTTAAAGATAATGATGTTGGAGCTGGAGTTAAAACTAGTATTGAGCAACTTATAACTATACTCGGATATGCGACTCAGGTTATGAACAATTTCCTTACACATATGGAGAATCATGATCTAAAATGTGGAAGAACTATGTTAGAACATTTTATGAGGCATTATAAACCATCATTCAATGGGAAAAAAATACATTTGTAGCTGGGAAAATATTAAGTTCCCTAGAGAATACATTTCTCACATTGCGTAGTAATAGAATGGATAAGGTTATCATGGGATTTTATCATCTCTTGGGAGATGCATATTGATAGTGTCCATTTATTCAAAACATGAAGTATTAAAAAGATATAGAGAACCTAGAAATGATAAAATTTAAGGAATGTTTATTGGAAAAATATTTCCCTCATGAATAGAGAGAGGATACAGAGAGAAATTTTTTTAATCTAAGTAAAAAGGAGGAAAATAATGTTGCTAAATATGAAGCCAACATTACATGGTTATCAATGCATGATGAGGTCTACATATATATCCCAAGAAGTAATATTGATCATTTAATTTACTGTTTTAATCCACTCATCAAAAACAAATTTGAAACAAAAACATTCTCTTCAAATGAAGATATAGTCAAATGTACTATCAAGACAGAGAAATAATTCTCTATATATTATGAATATAAGGTAAATTAAGTGAAGAAATGAACATTGGACCATGATATAGTTAATGGAAAAAAAAGAATGAAGGATTATACCACATATGATAATTATGTGAAGATACTCCCTATACATTCCTAAAGTTAAATGGTAGTTTGTTACAAGTTTAGAGAGAGACATCACTAGGCTCCTGATAATAAGGGAATGAAAGAAACTATAAGTGGGAAAAAATTCAAATATAAGGAGTTGGGGAACTAACAAAAAGAATGTCCAAATAATTAAGAAAATATATCATAGAAGAAGAAATGGGATGAAGGTCAATATTTTCCTATTACAATAGAAGAAGTGGAATAATTAACATAATTTTGTTTATTGGTTCAAGAATTATTTTGTGATATTATTTTTATAGGAATAATTAGATATATAAGGGTAGAACTTCAATAATTATTCTTTACATATTTGGAAGCATATATGATTTCATTAAGGTTTTAAGGCTATCAAGGTATTTATATATTTGGTATATGGGATTAAGAGATACTTTATGTTTATAGAATCTAATGTTAAGCACATTTATAACATTTTGTGACCTTTATTTTATGTTTTTATCTTTTAATGTCTAAATAAATGTTTTCTATGAGTCTTAAGATCAACTAAATTTGGAATTTATTATGTTAATAATTGCAAACTATTATTATTGTTTGATAAAATTTGATAACATTTTTGGTTTTAGTATAAATTTAAACACCAAAAAAATGACTTAAGGAACATATGATTTGTTAAAAGTGCTCTATATATGATTAAATCATCTTTAATATCTGCCTCTAAGTGTAAAAAATGATATAAAAATAGAACCAAGAACAAAAAAATGATGCGGTAATGCTTATGACATGGAAGCAAATAACGTAATTTTATTATCTCAAGTGAATATCTGAAGGAGGCCCTCAACTCATGGAAAATAATTTTAGAACAAATAAAATTTCTTTATACATTTATTTCTATGAATTCTATGGTTTCGAACTAATTAAAAAATTATGGTTTTTTGATGGTTAAATTGCAAAAGACAATGATATATATAACTCCCTTAGAGAAATTTATAGTCATATTTATCTTCAATGTCCATGTTTTCCTAACCCATTAATTTTTTCCTATTCAAATTCCTAATTTATTGGTGACCTTCTCATTTTCCTTTCCCTCTTATTAGGACGGTGTCTTTTCAATACTATTCCTTATGTTGCTTTCCCATAAAGGAATTTTGATATATCATATTTTGATGATCAATGTTAAATTTTGAATTGAAAGGAAGTTAATAATTTATTTAGGGTAGAATATAACTGTAACACTCGAGATTTTTATGGGAAATATTTTGTTTTTATGTTATATAAATCATCAAAGTAATCTTTCACTACATACAACATTTGCTTGGCTTACTTTACACGCAATCGCGATCTTTATCGATAGCTTGCGTCGTATGCAATACCGAGATTCACTAAACAACGATATGATATTAAAATATTATTAAAACTAGCCGTTATGAATAGTAATAACCACTTTTTGAAATTTTGTAAATTTTATTTTTCAAAATGGACTTCATTTTTGGATTCTGAATATTGAAATTGGCCTAGGGTAAAATTTTGGTATTTTTCTGAAAACTTTCAGTTTTTGATGAATAGTGAAAACACTAGGTTACTATTTAAAAACCGACTTTTTATTTAAATAATTATTTATTTTATTTAAACTCGTTTTAGGTCAAAATTGATACATTAAACCTATATAAGTTCAATGTAATTCATTGGAGTAATTTTATAATAATTTTAGATATAGAAATTTTATTGAACTTTTCACCGTATTTTACCCTCCTCCTAGGAGAATTTGCGAATTTACATAAAACATAATTTTACCTCTTCTGTGAGTGGAATTTCAAAAATCCGAGAGAAACTATTGATGTCAGTAAGTAAAATGTGGTAAATGAGATGAAAATAATTTTTGGTTAATAGTAACTTTTTTCTTTTATTTACCATGGTTAAAAGTAAATAGGGTAATTAAGGGTAAAAATGATATTATTATTATTAACCTAAAACATGTCCAAATTGTATTGGATAAGTGTAATTCGTCACAAAACAACCTAAGGAATAAAATATGACCATTTAGGCCCACATGGATTAGATTAGGACATTTAATATTAATTTATTTAATGAAGTGTTAAAATAGTTAAAATCAACGTTTAATAAGTAAAACATTTTTAATATAGAGTTATACATAACATAAATTAGACTATAAATATTCATTAGAAATCTAAAAATATTTACTATGTAATGGTAGTTTATTTGTAATTTTTATACTATAAATAATTTAATTTATTTATGACACATTGATGATGCAGTAATTATCTTATTAAAGAAATATTGACGTAATTGATGTTATATATACCCAAATAAATGTAATTTTATACATTTTATGAATTTCACTAATTTTATGGGTTAATATGACATGTTATTATTGATTTAATTAACGTGGTTCGAACTATGCATTCTTTTATAATTTTAACAAAAATTAATTATCAAATAGTGTCCAAATTGACATAATGTTGTTTTTAAAACACATATTATATTATTAATTGATATGTTATTGCTAAAAATATAATGTTCCTCCAAATGACTTAGATAAGGTTATGTATTTTAATAATAGACAACTTGGGGATCTTTTGACTAGTTATAGTAAGTTTATTAACCTTATAGTGTAAGAAAACAGGAAGACAAGGTAGCAATAAAATTATTTAACTTAAAGTTAAATCTAAATGATAAGGTTAAAATAGTAACCTAAACTTGGTAAAATTCAATCTGATGAATGTATTTTTACCCATCCCCACCTTATATTCTAAATAAATCAATTTTGAGATATTTAAAACCGAATATGAATTTATAATAAAATAATATTTTTTGTTTTTCCAAAGGTGCCCCTCTCCTCCCTTATAAAAGGTCAACTCCTCCCTCTCTTCATCACACCAATGTGAGCCTTCAAGCTCGTCCAATACCTGCCTATTTCACTTCCCCAATTCCCTATAATCATCTTAGTGGTCTTGGTCTTCTTCAAAGTCCATCCCTAGTGTCCTAAGAGAATGTTAAGAAGAGGCGTGTCAAAGAAGAGGTAATATCCATTACCGATCCTTTCCAAATTCTTTCTTCTTGAACGTCTTCTTCTTTAGTTTTTTCATTATGAATTAATAACATCAGTATCACTCATATAATGATACATTATTATAAGTATGAAACAACTCTATTTAACCATCTATCCATCCTACGGAAAATGAAATCACCGCGCATGCGTACGTATGGAATACCGTCTCCACGCCGTGGTGTAATATATTTTCCATCACTACCTTACTGGGATGGGTATAATGATTCAAATATATAAATATATATGATTATTTTAAGGTTTTATTGATTCTAAAATAGTATAAATACACTCCAATAGAATTCCATGATCGTGAGAACAATATCATCGCTCGTGCGTACGTATGAAATACCGTCTCCACGATGTGATACGATTAGTTCTACATGATCTTCATTGCATAATGATTTTATAAATGAATTGAATTAATAAATATGATATATAGTACAATAATACCATTCTGTATATCATGTATCTACAACCTAAAGAGAAGAATAAGAATTTATTCGATAATACACGCAAAAGAACAAAAAGTTATAAACACCTGAATAACAAGTAGTAATGAAATATTACTAATAAGAAGCTAAGAGTATGACCATATATGATATCATAACAATATATATGATTCTGGAATAAGTCAATAACTTTATTTAAATCTATATACCAGAGGTTCGGAGACTTATAAAGCAAGTCGGACCTAAGGTAAAGGGAAAATCCCGCAATCTCATTTTTTATCCGAGATTGTTTGTACTTCAGAATTTACTGGGGAATATTTATCATCCACATACATGTTTCCCCAATATGTAATATTTATATCCTTATAAAATTGTTTAAATAAAATTTTAGCCTTCGGTGAGTATTTAGTAAAATATATGAAAGGAATCTTGTGTCGTTTTTTGTACAAGATACTTTTTGACTTTTCTGACAAAAGTATGAGAAGAATGTTTTTTAACTTATACAGCATGAATGTATTTTTAAAACATTATTTCCAAGAAGCTTCCTTTACAGGTTCTCAAATTTAATTTTAATCAACTTCTTTTAGTTTAGAATTGTATGACATGTTAAGAAAGGAAAATTGTTTTTGAAGTAGAATTGATATTTTCCTCAAGAATGGAGTTCAAGTGTTTTATCGAAATTATTTTCCATCTAAGATAATAAAGGGTTATGTTATTATCCCTATTATTACATTGATTTGATTTTGTTGTGATGGAATTATTTTTATGAATTCCTTTATCTTATATGTATTGTTTTATGAAGTCACGATGTTTATGAATTCCATTTTTATTACATGGGTTATGCTATGATGTATGGTTTATGATTTTGTGGAACACATAAGAATGGTATCATTATGAGATGGGTGGGACCTATATCTCCCTCCAATGCATTGGGTAAAGATTTTATATCTCATGAGATAGACATGGATGTAACGGCAGGTCAAACCGGTTCAGTAAAGCAGGATGAAATGTGGTGTGAACTCGGTTCAGAAATGGACATTGTCCACTAAGATAGTCTTGGCAATGAGTCTTGACTACTAAGAAATGATTCTCTATGATTATGTGTGTATTCCACGAAGCATCATGTTCTATGTTATGATTATTGTGATTACATTTCACTACCATGATTTATCCCATGTTATGAAATTATGATCTCTTTTGCAGGTTAATATTTCCAAAATGTTATGTTATTATGAATATGATGTGATTGATATTTCTTTTGATTACCCTTACTGAGCATTTGAGATCACCCTTTTGTATGTTTTCTTTCCCCAGGTCAGGATGAAGGTTATTAAGTAAGATATTCCAAAAAGGGACTATAGATATGATGAAATAAATGGGAGACAGTGTAGACACTTTATGAACCAGTTGTTTATGTTTCCCAGTTTCTAAAGACACAATACATATACGGTCCTTTCATGGTTTTGTTATATGTTGTAATATGTGTACATCAATTTTGAAGTACTAAAAATGTATGTAAATTAAGGGTTGTTAGATTTGGTATCAGAGGAAAGGTATAGTCAACCTTTGAAACTAGGACGTGAAATCCTTAGTAAGAAACCTAAGGATATGCCTAAGCATAGAACACAATATTAGTGTTTTAGAAATGGCCATGATCAACCAATGATAAGACCTTAAGTGTGAAATTTTATTCTTGATTATGTGGTTATCCTATTATAATTACTGTTTCTCACACTATTCTTCTTGGTTTTAGTCAATGGCTGGAACCCAAAGGAACCGTGTTAATGCAGAATGCGACGGGAAATGCAATGATTGTCCCCTTGAGCAACCAAATGTTATGGGAGCTAGAATGAAAAATCTTGTAGCCTTGCTCACACAACTTTCTCAAGGTATGAATCATGCAAGACATCCAAACTAGGAAAGGAAGGAGCAACATTATATTGAATCTTTCAAGAGACAATGTTCACCTTTATTCACCGAGTCTACTGATCCATTGGTTGCTGAACAATGGATCAGTACTACTAAAAAGATATTTTCAGTTCTTCAATGTTCTGATCATGATAAATTCATCTTAGTAGTGTATCGTTTGGAAGGAGATGCTGATCAATGGTGGAATCTTATCAAGAATATGAGGCAAAGGGATGAAATTGAATCCATGGAATGGGATGAGTTCAAGAACTTATTTTTCAATAATTACATCCCTCGTATTATTTGAACAAATATGGAGAAAGAGTTTATTGAACTAAAGGAAAAGGATGATGAATCTGTTGGTACCTATGAGGAAAATTTTACAAGACTTGCAATGTACGCTTCTGGTATTATTTTCCAACCCGAGAGTAAGATCAATCGATTCTTTAGTGGTTTAAAACCATGTCATCGAAGGGAGTTATCCATAAGGGACTTCAATAGCTACGAGGAAATCGTTCGATGTGCTCTCAATGTTGATATGGAGATTGGAGTAACCCATCTGTTATATGGGTTTGATAAGAAGAGGAAAATGTAATTCGAATGAAAATCTAAAGAGCACACTGAAAAGAAGATGAGTTTTCCCTTATGCTCAAATTCTAGAAATAAACATGGAGGGAGTTGTCTTAAAGGGACATGTAAATGTTTCAAACGTGGAAAGGAAGTTCATCGCGCATTTGAATGCCGCAATGATGGGAAAGAAGATGTCTAGTGATGTGAACAAAGAAAAGGCTACACAGAGTGCACCTCCTACACTTCAATGTTACAAGTGCAAGGAAATGAAAAATTATGACATTCAATGTCATAAAACAAGGGTTGGTGATGATGATCGACGTCAACAAACTCTTAAGGCCAAAGACAATGGAAATTCACATGCAATTACTATCAACGATTTGGAGTATGATAATGATGTGGTGAAAGGTACACTTACCATCCACTCTAAAGTAGCAAATGTTTTATTTGATTCTGGATCAACCCACTCTTTTATTTCTGAATAATTTTCTAAGGGTATCATCGTATTACCTCAACAATTAGATGTTGAGTTAGCTGTGACAACCCCTAATGTCACTACAGTCGCATCAAAAGTTTATAATTCTTCTCCAATTGAAGTTTTTGGGAATGTTATTCCTTCAAATATAGTGATCCTTCCTATAGTGAAATTTGATGTGATTCATGTCATGGATTGGCTTTATCTATATGGAGCTCATATCAATTTACAAAGAAGGGAAGTCACATTTCATATTCCAGATCAATCTATAATCGTTTATCGATGCAAGGATGAACATAACCTTCCAGTGTAAATTTATTCCATTTTATGGGTCTTGATTCCACTAAATGAAGGTTATTTATCTCAAATGGTTAGAGATAAGCTCTCAATTAAGAATATTCCCATTGTACGGGAGTTTGATGATGTCTTTCTGGAGGAATTTCCAGGTCTTCCACCAAATCATGAAGTTGAGTTTTCAATAGAACTCGTACCGGGTGCTTTGCCTATTTCAAAGACACCTTATACAATGGCCACAATTGAGTTGCAAGAATTAAAGAAGCAACTCCAAGAAAATCTTGATAAAGGATTCATACGCCCTAGTGCATCACCATGGGGATCACCTGCTCTATTTGTTTAGAAGATTGATGGATCATTGAGACTCTTCATTGATTATCGAGAACTTAAAAAGGTCACTATCATGAACAAATATACTCTCCCATGCATTGATGACTTATTTGACCAACTACGCGGAGCTCAATACATTTCCAAGATTGATCTTCATTCTGGGTATCATCAATTAAGGGTCAAAAGGGAGGATATACCAAAGACGGCTTTCCATACAAGGTATGGACACTATGAATTTATAGTGATGTCATTTGGTCTTACTAATGCCCCTACTATCTTCATGGATCTGATGAATATAGTCTTTATAGACTATCTTGATCAGTTTGTGTTAGTCCTTATGGATGATATTCTTGTTTATTCAAAGAGAAAGGATGAACATGAAGATCACTTGAGAATTATATTGAATACCCTGAGAAAGGAGAAGCATTATGCCAAATTTACCAAGTGTGAATTTTGACTTCAAAAAGTTTCATTTTTGGGTCACATAATCTCAAAAGAGGAGATATCTGTGGATCCAGCAAAAACAGAGGTCATCAAAAGATGTTCGAGACCAATAACTGTAACTGAGATTCAACGTTTTATTGGTTTGGATGGATATTATCGACGTTTTGTGAAATATTTTTAACGATTATCTAATCCACTAACCAAGTTGACTCAGAAAGGAGTTAAGTTTGTTTGGATGGAGGAATGTGAAGAGAATTTCAAGGATTTGAAAAGAAGGTTATCCAGTGCACCTTTCCTCACACTACCTCGTAGTGGAGAAGGGTTTGTGATCTATAGTGATGCATCCAAGAAGGGATTGGGGTGTTTTCTCATGCAAAACGATATGGTGATAGCTTATGCCTCACGACAATTGAAAATCCATGAGCAAAATTACCCAAATCATGATTTGGAGTTAGCTGTGGTAATCATTGCATTAAAGATTTGGAGGCATTATCTTTATGGAGAAAGGTGTGACATTTATACTGATCATAAAAGTTTAAAGTATATTTTCACACAAAAGGAGTTGAATATGCGCCAAAGAAGATGGTTGGAGCTGATTAAGGATTACGACTGATCAATTCATTACCACCCTGGGAAAGCAAACAAGGTTGAAGATGCATTAAGTCGACAAGACCATGCTAGCATATCCATGATGAGGATCACAAAAGATCCAATATTTATGGATTTACAAAGTATGGATCATGGAATTATAATGAAAGGGGAAAAATCTTATCTTTTTCAAATGAATGTTCAGCAATCTATAAATGTGAGGATTAAAGAGGCACAAAAAGAAGATGTAGAGTTACAAAAGATGGTGAGAAATGTTCCTAAATTCAACCTTGATTGTGATGGGATAATAATGTTCAGGAATCTGGTTTGTGTTCCTCCCATCCCAGAACTAAAGAAAGAGTTGCTGGATGAGGCTCATAGTTCTTCATTCTCTATTCATCCGGGAAGCACGAAGATTTATAGGGACCTGAAAGAGTACATCTGGAGGGATGGCATGAAAAGATATGTTCCTAAATATGTCTCTTGATTCTTGGTTTGTCAGCATGTTAATGCTGAGAGACAAAAGTCTAAGGGAATGTTAAAACCATTACCCATGCACAAATGGAAATGGGAAAACATCACTATGGACATTATCATAGGACTTCCTAAAACATCCAAAGGAAATAATTTTATCTGGGTCATATTTGATCATCTTACAAAGTTTGTACACTTCATTACTATTAGAGAGGATTTCTCTATGGATCAACTTTCCAGGATATATGTAAAGGAAGTTGTAAGATTGCTTGGAGTACCACTTTCTATTATATCTGCTCGGGATCCGAGGTTTACCTCAATGTTCTGGCGAACTCTTCAGCATACTCTGGATACAGAGTTGAGTTTCAGCACTGCTTATCATCCTCAGACGGACGGTCAGTCTGAGTGGACAATTCAAACTCTAGAAGATATGTTGAGAGCTTTCTCTATATATTTCAATGGAGGTTGGGATCAACACCTACATTTGGTGGAATTTTCTTATAATATAGCTTTCACTCCAGTATTCAGATGGCTCCTTATGAAGCTCTATATGGAATGAAATTCAGGAATCAAACTTGTTGGGATGAAGTTAGGGAAAGAAATCTATTAGGACCTGATCTCGTAGATGAGATGGTAGAAAAGGTCCTATCTATTCATCAATACATAAGATCATCTCAGAGACGACAAAAAGGTTATGCTGACAACCGAAGAAAAGACTTAGAGTTTGAACTGGGTGATAAAGTGTTCTTACGAATATCTCCTTGGAAGAGAGTAATGAAATTTGGAAAGAAGGGAAAGTTGAGCCCAAGGTATATCGGTCATTTCGAAATACTGGATCGTGTTGGGAAGGTAGGTTACTGATTGGCACTTGCACCGAATCTCTCTCAAGTTCACAATGTGTTCCATGTATCTCTCCTAAGAAAGTACATACCTGATCCTTCACATGTACTCAGCTCAGAAGTTGTACCACTGGAACAAGATCATTCTTATGAAGAACAGTCGATAGAGATTCTCGATCTTAGTGAAAAAGTCCTACGGAACAAGATCACTCGCTTGGTGAAAGTTTTATGGAGGAACCACCAATTAGAGGAGGCTACATGGGAGCTTGAGGATATTATGAGGGAGAGGTATCCTCATATGTTTGTCATAAAGTGACAAATTTCGAGGGCAAAATTCATTTTAAGGGGGGTAGAATGTAACACCTGAGACTATTATTTGAAATATTTTGTTTTTTTGTAATATAAATCATCAATGGAATCTTTCACTACACACAACACATTCTTGGATTGCTTTACACGCAATCGCAATCTTCCTCGATAGCTTGCATCGTACGCAATACCGATTTTCACTAAACGACGATATGCTATTAAAATATTATTAAAACTAGCCGTTATGAATAGTAATAACCACTTTTTGAAAATTTTTAAATTTTATTTTTTAAAATGGACTTCATTTTTGGATTCGGAATATCGAAATTAGCCTAGGGTGATATTTTGGTATTTTTCTGAAAACATTCAATTTTTTATGAATAGTGAAAACACTGGGTTACTATTTAAAAACAGACTTTTTATTTAAATATTTATTTATTTTATTAATAATTATTTTAAGTCAAAATTGATACATAAAACCTATATAAGTTCAATGTAATTCATTGGAGTAATTTTATAATAATTTTAGATATATAAAATTTTATTGAAATTTTCACCGTCTTTTACCCACCTATTAGGAGAATTTGCGAATTTACAAAAAACATAACTTTACCGCTTCTATGAGTGGAATTTCAAAAACCGAGATACACGGTTGATGTCAGTATGTAAAATTTGGTTCAATGAAATGAAAATAATTTTTGGTGAATCGTAATTATTTACTTTTATTTACCACGGTTAAAAGTAAATAGGGTAATTAAGGGTAAAAATGATATTATTATTACCCTAACAAATGTCCTAATTCTATTGGATATGTTTAATTCGACAAAAAACAACACTAGGAATAAAATATGACAATTTAGGCCCACTAGGATTAGATTAGGACATTTAATATTGATTTATTTAAAGAAGGGTTAAAATAGTTAAAATCAAAGTTTAATAAGTAAATCTTTTTTAATATAGGGTTATACATAAGATAAATTTGACTATAAGTATTCATTATAAATCAAAAAAGATTTCCTATATAATTGTATTTTATTTTTAATTTTTAGACAATAAATAATTTAATTTTTTTATGACACAATGATGATGCAGTAATTATCTTATTAATGAAATATAGACATAATTGATGTTATAAATACCCAAATAAATTTAATTTCAGACTTTTTATGAATTACAATAATTTTATGGGTTAATATGACATTTTATTATTGATTTAATTAACTTGGTTTGACTAATAATTCTTTTATGATTTTCATAAAATCAATTACCAAATAGTTTCAAAATTCACATAAAATAGTTTTTAAAACAAATATTATATTTTTAATTGATATTTTATTTCTAAAAATCTAAGGATGGGCCAAATGACATATATTGGGTTATATAGTATAATAATAAACAACTTGGTTTTCGTTTGACTTGTTATAGTATGTTTATTAACCTTATAGTGTAAGAAAACAAGAAGACAAGGTAAGAGTAAAATTATTTAACGTAAAGTTAAATCTAAATGATAAGTTTAAAATAGTAACCTAAACTTGTCCAAATTCTATTGGATGAAGGGATTTCGACCCATCCCTACCTTAGCATTGAAATAAATAAATTTTGAGCTATTTAAAACCAAATATGACTTTATAATAAAATAATATTTTTAGTTTTTCTAAAGGTGCCACTCTCCTCCATTATAAAAGGGAACCTACTCCCTCTCTTCCTCACACCAATTAGAGATTTCATGATCGGCCAATACCTACCCATATTAGTTCTCCACTTCCCTAGAATCATCCTAGAGGTCCTGGTCTTCATCAAAGACCAACCCTAGTGTCCTAAGTGGATGTTAAGAAGAGGCGCGTCAAATAAGAGGTAATATCCATTACCGATACTTTCCAACTTCTTTCTTCTTCAACCTATTGTTCGTTAGTTGTTTCATTATGAATTAATAACATCAGTATCACTCTTATACTGATACTTTATTATAATTATGAAACAACTCTATTTAACCATCTATCCATCCTATGGAAAACAAAATCACCACGCGTGCGTACATACGGAATACCGTCTCCACCCCGTGGTGTAATCTATTTTCCATCACCACCTTACTTGGATGGGTATAATGATGCAAATAAATAACTATATATGATTATTGTAATGTGTTATTGATTCTTATATAGTATACATACGCTCCAATACTATTCCACGATCGTGGGAATGATATCATCGCTAATGCGTACGTATGGAATACTGTCTCCATGATGTGATGTGATTCGTTCTACATGATCTTCATTGCATAATGATTATATAAATAAATTGATTGAATGAATATGATATATAGTACACTAATACAATTCTGGAAATGATTTATCTATAACCTAAAGAGATGAATAATAATTTATTCGACAAAACACGCATAAGAACAAAAAGTTATAAACACACGAATAATAACTAGTAATGAAATATTACTAATAAGAAGCTAAGAGTATGACAATATATGATATCATAACAATATGTATGATTCTGGAATAAGTCAATAACTTTATATAAATCATTATACAGGTGGTTTGGACACTTACAAAGTATGTCTGACCTAAGGTAAGGGAAAATCTCGCAATCTCATTTTTTATTCGAGATTGTTTATACTTCAGAATTTACTGGGGAATATCTATCATCCACATACATGTTTCCTCAATATGTTATATTTTTATCCTTCTACAATTTTTTAAATCCAATTTTACCCTTCGGTTAGTTTTTAGTAAAATATATGAAATGAATCTTTTGTTGTTTTTCGTACTAGGTACTTTTTGACTTTTCTGACAAAAGTATGAGAAGAATGTTTTTTTAATTATATGGAATAGATGGATTTTTAAAACATTATTTCAAATAATATTCATTTACATGTTTTCAAGTATATTTTTAATCAACTTCTTTTAGTTTATAATTGTATGACATGTTAAAAAGAAGAATTGTTTTTGATGTAGAGAGGATATTTTCCTCAAAAATGGAGTTCAAGTGTTTTATCAAAATTATTTTCCATGTAAGATAATAAAGGGTTATGCTTTTATCCCTATTATTACATTGATTTGAATATGTTGGGATAGAATTATTCTTATGAATTCCTTTATCTTATATGAATTGTTTTATGAAGTCACGATGTTAAAGAATCCCATTTTTATTACATGGGTTATGCTATGATGTATGGTTTATGATTTTGTAGCACACATAATAATGGTACCATTATAAGATGGGTGGGACCTATATCTCCCTCCAATGCATTGGGTAAAGATTTTATATCTCATTAGATAGACATGGCCAGAACGGCAGGTTAAACCGGTTCAGTGAAACAGGACTGAAACGAGGAGTGGACTCGGTTCAGAAATGGATATTGTCCACTAAGATAGTCTTGGCAATGAGTCTTGACTACTATGAAATGATTCTCAATTATTATGTGTGTATGAAACAAATCTTCATGTTTTAAGATATTATTATTTTGATTACATTTCACTAACATGATTTATCCCATGTTATGATGTTTTGATCTCTTTTGCAGGTTAAGATTTCCAAAATGTTATGTTCTAATGAATATGATGTGATTGATATTTCTTTTTTTACCCTTATTGAGCATTTGAGCTCACCCTTTTGTATGTTTTCTTTCCCTAGGTCAGGATGATGGTCATTAGGTAAGATATGCCAAAAGGGACTATAGATATGTTGAAATAAATGGGAGACAGTGTAGACGATTTATGAACCAGTTGTTTATGTTTCCCAGTTTCTAAAGACACTATACCTATATGGTCCTTTCATTGTTTTGTTATATGTTGTAATAACTGTACTTCAATTTTCATGTACTAACGATGTATGTAAATTATGGGTCATTATAATTACACCCCAATATTTTATGGTATTTCTCTTTTAAAATTTAATATCTTCAATAGCTTACATTGCACGCAACACCCATCTTAATAGTGTGTCAATGTATTATAATAAACTTGTCATTGAAATGATGGGAATAAAAACTATGAAACATGTTATTCAAATTATATATATTAAAATGCTATGAAATTCATATATTAGATTTTATACGTATAATATAATAATAATTCCAATTCCATACAAAAAAATTCTATATTTTTATAGAGGCAGGTTTCCCATTTAATAAAAAATTATTTTCAAAATGAAATTTAACACCTTTATAAATTATATATTAAAAAAACATCATTTATGACATTATAGCATCAATATTTTTTTAATTTTTGATATTTTTATGATAAGTTGCATTTTTTAATGAATAGTGAAAAATATTGCATGTTAATTAAAAACAAAATTTTCATCTAAATAATTTATCACATTAAAATATATATGTTCTTGGTATGAAATTGTAATTAGATAAATTTAATATCTACTGATCCAATTTAGTTTACTATAATTGTCTTCTCATTGAATTTGGATATATAAAATTTCAATCTATTGATCATTTTCACATTAATAACCTATCTACTCAACCCTTCAATTATATTAATTTTAAAATAATTTTATCTTATTATCTGTTTTTAATTTTGAAAAATTTATTATCTATTTTGAAATATAAGTTCCAAATTTAGTAAATATCCCCCTTCTATATTAGGAAAACATGAATAGTAATTTTAGTATATTTTATTAACACGGTTAAGCATAAATCAGGAAATTATGTTTAAAATAATATTACAAATATTAGGAAAATACAAAAACATTTATATAAATTTTTTTTCATGTTATTTCTAATTAAAACCATCCTTGCTCCAATTTTATTGCCTCATGGATCCATAAGTATATCGTTATGCATTTTACTATTTTTTTTATGAATATAAAAATATGTCATTATCATGCTTTTAATTAGTATTTCATTTTTATTATGTGGTTATTTAAAAAATTTATATAAATTAAAATAACTGTTTGAAATCTAAAATGTTTATTTTAATCATGATAATTTATTTTTAATGTTTATGTAATTAATTATTACATTATAGTATTACAAAATAATGTTGTTTTAATTGTTTAATTAATCGGAAAAAAATAATTTATTATAAAAATATTAATGTTAATACAATTTTAGATAATTAATGACATCAACAAATTTTTTAAACAAATTAAACATGTTATTGATATTTTAAATGATTTTTTTTCTATGATATTGATTTTATGATATTTTTAAAAATTCATGTAATGAATTGTATCAAAATTTTCATTATGGATATTTTAAAATATATAAGGTTGTATGAAATTTTATAAAATTAAAAAAATATAAAAATAGGAAAAAAAATTAAAATGTATTAAATGTTATATAAGACTCATTTATTGTTTATTTGGTATTTTTTAGCAACTATATTAACCATCAATGAGTAAAGACACATGTTGATATGATAAGAGTTAAAGAGTTTAAATAATGTTTAAAGTCAAAAAATAATTGTAAGAGTGTGACCTAATCATGACTAAAAATTATATTTTGAGATGATTTAAAAAAATAATCATTTTATATTATAAATAAATTACTTTGGAGAAATTTAGTATTGAAAATTAATTTATATCAATTTAGTATTTTTTGAGTTTCTAAAAGTGACCCTCAAATATATTATAAAATTGAACCTCCTCTCTCAATTATTCACCCCATATCAAGCCTTGTAGATCAAAAAAAAACAGTAAATTTCAATTAAAAACATACTTATTAATAAATTTGAGATCTTAGTATCAACAAAAGTCCCACCCTAGATCAATTAAGAACAGAGATAAAGGATGTTTTCCAACAAAGAGGTAATCATTTTTGCTGAGTCATTCACGTTCATTTCTTTTTCTACATACTCTTATTGTGTTCTTTCCACTCTAATTTAATAAATATATTATCATATAGATTATTATATGATATTTTTATTTTTATGAAACCATATTCCACCTTTAGTCCTTCCTACAATAAATTAAAATCACCACGAGTGCGTACATAGGACTTACCATCTCCACACTGTGTTATAATCTATTTTTCATCACCAAATTACCTATATGGGTATAATTATGGAAGTTATTCATATATATAATTAATATGAAATGATATTTATTCATGGAAAAAATTAAAATTCAGATAAATTAATTACCCTTTCACTATAAAGTGCATTATACCGTTGCTCAAGCGTACGAAAAATATGTTGTCTTTACAAAACTATATAGTTAATTTTCGTTGTTAACCATTCAAGAATGATTATAAGAGTTTATATAATGAATATATATTTCATTTATAACATTAATTTATTTTTTTGGATGAATTATTTATATAATATGATATAAATCCATGACTTTCAAGACAGAACATGGAAATTAACACCCAAAACAGTGAAATGACTAAAATATTAATAATAAAAAAGTGTTAAAATGTAACAAAGGCATCATATATGATATCATAAAAATTATTATTATTTTTAAATTAATAATATGTTCAAAAATACTATATTAGAGTTTCCAACATATACGGAGGAAATCAAACCAAAACAAAGGATTTAATTCACAATATCATCATTAATGAAGATTGTCTTGGTTTAACTCTCGACGGGAGAATATTTTTATTCCATGTCATTGTATTATGAAAATATATTTTATTTTTATAATATTATCGTATTTATGTTCAAATAACTTTTACATATGTTATAAATTTTATAAATTTGTTTCAATGGAATCTTTTTGTCTATTTCCAAACAAGTTACTTTATGACTTTTATGCTAATAACATTGAAGGAATATATTTTAACTTATGAGGAATGAGTTGATTTTTTTAATACATGTTTCCTTATTATCATAAAGAATACATTACACATTTACAAGTTTATTTTCAATGATATTGTTTTCATTTATAATTTCATAACTTTTAATATAAATTATTTCTATGAAAAAAGGCTATTTCTCTTAAGAACATTTTAATTGATTTTACTATAGTATTTTCATCTATGAAGACTAAATTTGATGGATATTATGGTTAATTGATGTTGATATTTTATGATAAAATATTCCATATTTTATGGAATGGTTAATGATTTGTTTTACTATGGATGTTCTATTCTTTTAACATTCATCATAGGACTCTAGATGGTTTATGATTCAGCTTATTTATTGAAGTATGTTACTAATAGTTTATATTATTATAATATTGATTATGTTTCAGCAAATTCATATGAGGAAATAATTGGACATAGTAAGTGATGGGAGGTGCCCACTATATCCCCTCAATAAATTGGTAGGTCTCATGAGACAAACTAATTTATGTGTTAGCCGAGGTCTGACCCATTAATGTATGTTGCCTTTGCCTGAATGGTCCAAAGGCCTTCATTATTATTATTATTATTGATTATCCACCATTAATGGGTTGAGGTGAAACTTTTATAAGGCTAGAACTATTAAGATTCAATTAATTGACATTTATTTCTTAGAGGAAATCACCTGGGCAAGACAACTTAGAACAACTCCTCCCCAGCAAATGTCTTGATATCAGTACTTCAACTTTTCAAGGCTGGTCGACTAACTGTCAAGTGCAGAGCAGAATAATCATGATACTGATGGAAAATCCATACCTTTTCAATCTTCCAATTTTAGTTACCTCTTATCTGGTGAATGTGACTTTTTTGAATCCTCATCTAAATCATTTTTCCTTGTATTATGACTAGTATATCTGTATATTTTATGTAGCCTGAATGCCTTTGGGTGCCATGAAGCCCTTGAGGTATCCCAAAGGCCATGAGAGACAACTAGCATGATGTTTGTGGGAGGACCAAAGGCCTTATAGGAACCAAGGACACAACTGGTGTCCTGAAGACCTAGATTGATAAATAGTTCTGGCAGCTACAACACTGAACTGTAACTGCTACAGTGCCTGCTATAGTACTACTACAAGAACTCGAAAATATGTCTCCACTCAGATTTTATCTTAGGCATCTTTCATGTACTTTTTGAGTACTCACCAACCTGACTGAGATGTATGATATATGTATTCTTCCTTTTATGAATCCATTAGGGTATGATTTTGATGTTTATAATTATACATTTCCTCATAATAAGATTTGATGATGATATTCCATTTAATCTTTTGATTAGTAGAATATCAATTTGATTATTTGCACAGAATTATTTCATTATCAATTATTCTTAGTACATTATGCTCAAAATTATATTGTCTCAGTTATTTACCTTGAAATAATGTTTATACATATTTATTCATGATAGCTTCTATTTTATTCTTACCCATAATAAGCATCTAATATCACCCCTTTCTTGTGATTTACATTTCCCTGTATTTGAGGATTTAAATTAAGATAATCATGTAGGGATAAGCTATTAAAATAATAGAAGTTTTAAAGGAATCATAATCTTTTATTTTATAGTTTCAATTGTAATTTATGATTCATGTATGGATCTAGTTTTCAAAAAAATACTAATCTATTTGGCCCTTCAAGAAGTGGATCCTTGTATAATATGCCAATATTCTAATTTGACATCCGAATCTAGGCTACTAGGGTTAGGTTTTTTATAGTTCACCTAATCTATCATGTATTCCATTTATAATGGATTCATTCCATGTATTCCTCCCAAACTGATAAAACTCTTAGGGTAATTATGATTATTTATTCCCTTGATCATGAGGATCCCAATCATTAGGATATTGGTGAAACATCCCTTTTATCATGCTAGAAACATTGATGAACCCCATATATAGAATCTGTTTTGACAGAGCATCTATTAAAACTATTTGATCTAATCAATTAACTAAATAAATATTAATTTAATTCTACTATGTGTAAGCCCCAACAAATCAAAGCCTTCACGTGAGACAACCAATGGGTATGGAAACTACAAGAAACATATGAATAAGAATTTTTGTATCCATAGTAATCTTTAAATAGGAAATGGGACTCCTACATAGATGTATGCCCCAATTACATCCTCACTGAGGATCTCATCTCTATTATAATCAATGATCTGTATCTATATAAGTGAAAAAAATCAAAAATATTTCCTAAAACCAAACATCTCCCAGGTAATCCATAAATATAAACCAAAAGATGTATTCCAATATGTAATCCCCATGTTATCTATTTTTTCCCTTTTCACAACAAAAATATCTTTAATATATGATGTTAAAATGTACAGATTATCCATATAACATGATTTTAAACTAGGAAACATTAATTACATTGGAATTAATTTTTATTAAAAAAGATATTAGGGATACTTGTTGATGGTTAAATCCCAAAAATCTATTATATCCAAGAGACTCTAAAAAGTTGTAATCACTATTCCATACCCACTGGGAAATATTCCCCACAAAACTCATCCTTAATGGGAAATTTGCCTATGAGAAACCTATTTTCAATGGTCTATATTATATGTGATAAAAACCTCTCAATAGAAATAATACTTAATATTCCAGCATCCAATAATCTCTGGGATATATCCTTCATGAAAATTTCCTTAATGGGTCATATTCACTTTCTGCCAACTCTTCCACATTGCACCATATTCTCTATGAGGCATTCTACATCACATGGATATATTTCCCAAGAGTGAAACAATATTTATTATTCAAAGAAAGATGATAATATTGATTTTTTTAAAATTTTTTGTGATTGATTTTTCATGAAATCTAAAAATAATGAATTTTACAATTTGAACATTATTTCTCATCATATGTGTAATTCCATGTCTATTATTTTTTAATATAAACCCATTTATACACCCTCTATTGAATGTTGTCTATAAATAATTTGAAATGAATATTTTATTATTAATGTACTCAATTTTTTGGGATCAATATTCCCTTATAGAGAAATGAGAGATTAAAAAAGGATGACTGACTTATTTAGACTCAAATGAATATCTTTCATGGAAAAATACAATAGACATTGGAAACCTAAAATTGAAGAAGATACAGAATTTAAAAACTAATGAAGATAAAATTTTAACTTAAGATATAAAAATTCATTAAGATCACATAATATAATTATAAAGTAGGGAAATTATGGCTTTTGTAAGGTGATATATGTGGATCAAGTTCAAGCTGAAATATTTGGATAGATATTAAAGACCTAGAAATTATCTCACCATTTAAGACATAAATTTAAAGGAATAAATTATATTAGTCTTAATTTTTTTCCAAGAATAAAATAACATAAAGTAAATCATTTTCTACTTCTATGACCTCGTAAATTTCACAGATAATTAATGTATTTTGGGAACATAAAGTGGATTGATGAAATGTGGATATGAATTTTTGGTTAAAGGATTAAAAATTGACCCTGTATTTAATTTCCATCCACATATCCCTATACAATTAATTTCCATGAATTTGAATAATTGTTGGTCAACCCAAGTCTCTGAGAGCACCAATTTAGGATTATGGTTCTATATAAATTAGAGGGTTTCTTTTTTTTCAATTGTAATGTTATGATTCTACATTGGCAATATACTTTTTTACACTTTTATGTGTGAATGAAATCATTATTATTTTTCAATAATAGTTATTATTATTCTTATGTTACATTATTAATTAATACACTTATATCATTAACTCATAGTGTGAATATATACACACAAAACATTAAAATATCTGCACAATAGTGGATTGTTTGTTATTTTCTTGTTTTCCCCTCTTCAATTTTTAATAATGAGTTAAATTTTGTCTTACATTATGAGTTGCAAAATAATAATGTAATATTAATATTATGAATTGATGTAGGGATTTTTTATGAGGATAGATTGGTTTTTATTTCTCACTCTATCAAAGTTTAATAATATTTTTTAATTAATATTTTTTTCAATTATATATTCCTTCCATGTAATTACTGAATTTTGATGCAACACATTCAAGTGATAATATGATTATTTATAATAGAGTTGTCAATAAAATGAATCACCCAGTTTATTATTTGTTCACATTAGTTTCCATATTTAATAGACCCATAACTTATGAAGGTGTTTTTATTTCATTGATATTGTCCTTCACTAATATTAAAATTATAATAATTTAAAAAAATCATCTAATCTATTCGAAGTAGCAATTATGTATAAAACCATTCTCATAATCCATGTTCGTCCATGTCTTTTATTGTTATAGTAAGAAAATTAAAATAAACAACAATGTTATCTACTAATATCTAAAACACTATATATGATTATAAATTGTCTTTGAAATTTTTTTTCGATCTGTATAGATTCAAAAATATTAGATGTTCTACAAGACACAAGTTCTACCTAATATGTAATATTTATTGAGAAATATTTTTTACACCATTATTGGAGACCCACATATGCCACTTTATAAAATCAATTGATTATCTCTATTCTCAACACAATATTATATATTTTTCCTTTCTACCCTTCGACGGAATGTTGGTGTTATATCTTAGATGAATCTAGCTAATAAGTTATGGGGGGAAACTATAGTCTTGGGGAGTCATTTTTGTTATAAAAATCAACCTTTAGGCATTTTAGAATGATAAAAAATAAGAATTTTAATTCTAATGATTTCTTTAAATGTATTGTAGTATTATATTTTATATTTTTTTCATAGAATATATAGTCCAATTGAAGGGATTAGAATGGGAATGAAGGTATTTTTTGAAACCTTCCACCATCAGGTAGAAGATGTTGCCCCATGGGTACCATCGAATGGAAAGTGGAACCCATATATTCCTTAGTGGCCCCTAAAGAGATATAAAATGATCCACAGGATATGGTTCCCATAGTAATTAATTAAACTTTTAATGGATCTATTCAGACCTGAATAATTCTAGTATAATATAAAATCTATGGGTGGATATAAATACACTCTATGGGTAAATGGAGGGTATGGTTTCTTTATATTTTCATTCATGAGAATAAATTTTATAAATTTACTCTCATATTCATTCTCACATACATTTTCCTCCAATTCCCATATTTTATTATAATCCTTATATTGCGTAGAGAGTATGTTTCCTTTGTCTTTAACCTAATATTTCACTTATTTTAATTTCTCTTGAGTGCTCACTACCATTGAGTATGTGGGGGGCTAGTTCAAAAAACCACTAAAGTGTGGTGGTTTTGAGTTTCAAGCAAAAACCATAAAAAATTATATATGTTCATTTGGTTTCTTGGTAACAACCTCTAAAATCCAAGAACATACTTCCTATAATGTGGTTTCTTCATAACAAATAAAAAAAATTAACGTGATGAGTTTCATTCTACAACCCTTAAAAAACATGTTTTAAATTGAATCCTCTTAAGGATACATTAGGGGAGGATATGTAGTGATCACTTTGGGATTTAATTCCAAAAAAATTTTCAATTATGTGTTGTATTTATTTTTATTTCTGAATAAAAACATTAATTAATTAATTAATTTCACTAATTATTATTATTATTATACTTAACTATAATTATTTACTTCAATTATTTTAATTTCAATTTTTTTGAAGTTCTGTTTTCATAACGTAAATTCACTTCCTCATTATATATTTTCTTAGAAAAAATAGTAGTATTAGTGCCAACATTGAATTTAAAAAACATAACAATTTTCATGGATTGATTATTTAAATATTCCATCTTCATAATATTTTTAAATTTCTATATTAAGAAATTCTATTTATAGAGCCTTATATTTATATAGAACTTAATAAATTTATTAAAACATAAGGATGGACAATTTCCTTATAAGTATATGATATATATTTTAGAAAATAATATTCCATGGATAAAACCCCACAAATTAATTAAAATATAAATGGAATCTTTATGATATAATGAAATTTTTTATTATTGTAAAATCATTGGATTATCTGTATTGAATATTTTATAGGAATGAATTTAATAAAGTATCAATGATTATAACATCAAATTAAATTTATAAATTATTAGAAGTTACATATAGGGATACAAATAAAAGTAAAGGATAATTGGCTTGTAATGTACCACCAATACATTGAAATATTTATTATGAATCCAAATGATCATATTACTAAAAACATTACCCATTAAATTGATATATGTATTGAAATGATGTATTTGGGTGACGAGAGTTCAACATAGACACCTGTGAAAAAAATAGTTTGTGTCATCACTATTTCTTAGGATCCCAAATATAAGAAAATATAAAAAATAAATTATGTTAAAAACATTCCATAAAAATATCTCATAGGTTCACTAATGATCAATTATATTAAATTAAAATGGAAGGATATAAGTAATTCATAGATGGTAAGGATAAGAAGTCTATTGGATTAACATCCAATAATGATGAATATTTAGGATGTGAAGAATAGATTTCTCATCATACAATAAAGATGATAGAATTCATCAAGAAGAAGGAATATCCCAACAACAAGATGGAGAAGAATCAGAAACTTCATGAAAGATAAAATGATTGTGAAAACATGGTCCACATAAAGGTAGAGTGACCCAATATAAAAAGGAAGAGGGTGAAGATGAAAAATAAGAAAGATTTCAAGTTTTAAACTTGAAGTTAAAGGTGATAATCAATTAATTATTCCAAATCAAATGATTTATGTCCCAAATTTATCATGGAATAAATTTAGTTAAGAAAAAATGTAAATTTATCTACTTCATATTTCTCTTATATCAATATAAATAATTTTGATCTAAGATATTCAAGATATCCATTATATGAATTATTTTGTGAAATCCTCTCAAAATTAAATGAAATTAAAATTAAATATAATTTTCTGTTAAATGAGAAATATATTAAATTATAAAAAATGATTAATTAATAGAGATATATTAAAATACTAAAGTTTTAATTTTTAAAAATAATTAATACCCAAATAGATATTTCAAAGTACTTATGAATGAAAAATAAAGTGTTGAAAAAATATTTAGAAAAATATAATGGGAAAAAGGGTCTTATAAAAGACAAAGAAGTTAATAAAAATTATAAAATTAAATAAAATAGATAAAAATGATCTCTCAAAATTAAAAAAAGGTGTGAAAAAATGAATATTATTTTGTGTTCCCAAAATTATGGGATATAAACTTATGTGTTTGGTTTTAAAGAATATTCAATAAGTATAAATATATATTACTAATTTTGTAAATGTTTTCAGTTGATATAAATTTTGAAAGTATTTTTTAGAAAATTAACATATCTGTTTTGAATATGCCTTCAAAAAATTATGATTATGGAAGGCCTAAATCCTCAAATATTTATTCAAACATTTATATTGAATTTATTTAAGATATTATGGGTTCCAAAATTTGTTTTTTCTTATATTTTTTATCTAAATTTTGGGTAACAAAATCATTACTCTCACATATTTTCCTATTGGATTGATTAATAAAATGAAATACTTTAGGAGAAACTTATTACATGTATATTGGGTGATTGAGTTATATTTGTGGTTTCTAAGCCAACACTAATCATATGGAGGAACTAGATAATGGTAATGTCACATTTGGTGATATTTTAAGGATTAAGATCATCAATACAAATATCATTGGATTTTAAAAAACATATTGTAATAAATATGTTTTATATAATGAATTTTTATTAATAAAGTGAATATTATTAGTCTATTGTGTGATATTGGGTTTAATCATTAATTAGAATATGATTTTTGAATAATTTTTCCTTCTCATAGAAATATTTTGGTTTCCACTTCAACATTTTAAAAAATTTGACTCATTAATTTAAAATCCCATTCAAGAAAAATTATTAAAATTTGTGTCACCCGAAATAGTGATTCATATATATTTAATAGATTCCATGATCATTGTATCATAAAATCACTTTTGAATCTTAAATAGAAATATCTAGTACTAGATGTACAAAAATTTCATTTAAAAAATGATACTGTCTATAAGCCATCCTAAAAAATTCATCAACACAATTCATCATTTAAATCCAAAAAGTAAGTATCAAAATATAAATTTGATGAGTATGTTTAGCTAGATATTTTTTGACTAACTCATGTGGATATTAGTGGAGTTAAATCTTACATAATTATAATTTTTGATAATTTGAAAGATTTAATTATGTTTAGTTCATAACACATAGATGTAAGTTTTTTAATGTATTAATTAAATATAATAATAATATTTAGAAAAATGATATATGATCATTTCCCTTCCAATTGATCATGCTGGAGATTTAAAAAATATAGTTTTTGATGAATTTTACATTTCTATAGGATATCACCATTCTTTTTTGCTCCTTGAACTCCTGAACAATTTGGCTGTCAAAAGAGGGAATTTAAATTCTCATGAAATCTTCTAAAATCACCTTAATGTATTTTATCTCCCTCAATATTTTAGGGTTTAGTATTCAATACAGTATTTTATACCTTTAGCCTTGTTCTTGTAAGAATCATTCTTAAAAATAACCCTTATGACAATTGGAAACATTAATCACATAAGGATGGTAATATTATGGTTATTTCTTGTAATTTTTTAAACCTTAATGATAACATTGTGAAAATATATTCTCAATCATTGAATGGTATCATTCATAGGTATTATAAATAAAATAAACTTTATTGTGTTTTAATTGAATGGAAGAAGGTAAATAAAGAGTTAATTGGCATAAAAATTGATGATAATTTTCCTAAAACCCATCCATAAATTTATGATGTTGGTTCATTTTCATGATATAAATATTTAATCAATTTACCAAGAATAATTTTTTTTATAATTTTATAAAGCCCTAATGGCATCTAATTATTGGAAAAAACTTGGTCTCTCAAAATAAATTGAGTGAGAAAGGTAATACACACTATAAAAAAGACCAACTTATTGATAAAAAATATTAATAAGATGATTTCATTGATTATGTTGAGACCATTTCCCCTATCAGTAGTATATAATCTATAAGGATATTTTTTAAATTCCCATACCATTTATATTTTAATTTTTTCAGATTTATGTTAAAAGTGATATTAGTATTTTTTTTATTTTAAAAACTGTTTTTGTAGAATAATCATATTATTATGAGGATTAAAAATATATAGAAAATATTTTCATGTTCACCAATTAGATTTTCATATTTAATGTATCCTATCAACATTGTTATGAAAGTATGAAAAAAATTATTTTAGAAAACATGTTTAAAAATAGAATATCCCAATCATATTTATTTTCAAAACATTTTTCAAATGATCTTTTGATTATTAAAATATATGTTGGTATGTATTTTTTAGTAAATCTATATAATCTATATGAAATATATTTTATTATTTAATTAGTAAGTAGTATCAAGTGATTTTTATTGTAGAACTCAAATTTATTCTTGATTTCCAAATTTCCCTAAAATTGGATGAAACTATTCCTAGCCAATGATAATAAACTAACAAGATTTTAAATCATTTTGGAATGAATCAATTTAAAGAGATTAACAGTCTAATGAGTACATATTATAAGATTACATTGTATGATGTTGGTATAACTATGGTCAATAATATTTATAATGGTTTGACTATGAGTCTTCACTTTCATCATAGCACCTGAAAAGACATCTTGTTTGGTGTATGAATTTGTTCCCATTTTCATTCTAATCCAATGTTATTTTGTGTAAAATATCTCAAAAAAATTTAAATTATTTTAAAAGTACCAAAAATGTTGGTTTGTTTCAAAAGAAACGTGTTTGAAACTTCGATGTTTTCGTAATGTAGATTCTAATTGTTGGAAACATGATTGGAAGTGTACATGTTGGACTTTCCACAGAATAGGAAAATCTCTTATCTCATGGAATATTATTAATAATTTATTATCTTTATACATAAGAAGGGGAATTAATTTCTATGGGAAATTTTTTCTCAATAATACATTTTAAAGAATAATACGCTTCTAGATTATAAATTAATTTTTTATCACGTTCCGATTATCTGGGACAAAACTAGTGAAATTTAAATTTCCAATAATTCCATACAACAATCCAACATAATGAAAATTTAATATAAGAACTATTTAACTATATTCTATTTCAAAAAAGGGGATATCATGGTAGATTTTATTTAAATTAATATTCAATTGGATGATATCTTCATTAAATTGTATGTGTTTGATCATTATTATTTTATTAATGGGGTGTTTGGAATGGAAATCCTATGATTCATTCATTATACCATTGGAAATCATTATTGTTTTCATTTTATTTATCATCTTTATTATTCTTTATTTATTAGATTTATATTAATAATTCATTTTATGGATATATATTTTATTTAAATGCTAAAGTAATTGACCATTATCTTTAAGTAAATTGGGTAATTTTTCAATTTACCTCTTAGTTTACATTTTTTTGACATATAATTTCAATGTTTTGAATCATATTAGGGGGAGAAAACCCTTTTAAAATTGAAATTTTATAGGAGGGAGACTTATTTTAAAATAAAATTTATTTTATTTAAAATTCAAATATCCATTTTTAGGAGAAACATCATTAGGGGTGTGTTTTTTATGTTCAAAAGTATATTATCAAATATTGAAAATTTTCATGTTTGGAATTTTATTAAAATATTTTTTGTGAAAATATATATTTTATAATTTGAGGGAAATTATTGGTTTTCTCTCACTATAAATAATCTTCATGATGGTATTAATAAAACTAAAAAAATATTTTTTCCCTCAAGTCTCTCTTTACTTTGAACCTTATCTCTCTATCTGTATCCCAATTTTTAGATGATCATAAAGGGGAAGAAGTTTTTGATGATGTTAAAAGTAATATTTAGATTTTTTTTGAAATGAAATTATTCTAATAAATTTTTCATTGAAACATTAATTTCAAATAAAATTATAAATTGATTTTAGGATTTTAATCATCATAAAGGAAGGGGATTTTATTAATTAAAAAATATATTAATTTAGTTACAAAGTATAATATAAGAAGGCATTTAACTAAAATCATTTATAAGTTTTTTTTTAAATTAAATTATTTTTCTTAAAACATTTCTATTTTTTTCTAGGATGAATTTGAATATGAAATATTTAATTTTTTGGTTATATTAATTTAAATCGAATAATTTCTATCATCATATTAATAATTACTAAACTATTTATGATCATCAAAAGGAGATAATATATTACAACTCACTCTCTTTGGTACCTTTGAATGATCAAAAACACACACTTGTGATACTAATGATTTATTTTTATGGACCCTTAATCTAGAAGGGTCTGGATGCTACCCTGTGGGACCCACATTGAAATAGAATGAGCCATTAGATTTGGCTCGCAAATTCCACAATTCACCTTGTAAAAGGTGTATTCATCCAAAAATACTTCTAGAAAGATCTTAAAGCCATCAGGGGTTTTTAATATATTTTAATGGTTCTTAGAGTACATGGTTACCTTGGATATTAATTTTTGATCCTAAATTGTGTCATTTTTCTATCATATTTTTTCTCACTTACATTTTTCACTCTTCCTCCCACTACTTTTATTATAATATCACATTGGGGTAGAGAACGTGACACATTTATATTGACTAGAAAATGGAAGTTATTTTTTTTTATCAGTTTCATACTATCATTGAATATAAGGGGAATTAGTTCATATTAAATTAATATTTTGAGGATTCAGTTTTCCAGCCAAATTTATTGAAAGGAATGTTCTGTATTGGGTTTCTTGGAACCGACCACTAAAAACCAATGATATAAATAATGTAATGAGTTTTAATTATAATATTTTTCAAAATAATGGGTTGGTTTTCTTTCTATAACTATTTAAAAACATGGCTTAAACTAAAACCTCTTATGGATACCTGAGGGGAAGTGATTTTGGGATAAATTTTTAGATTATTTTGAATCTAAATTATTAATTGTTCCTTGCCTTTATTTTTATATCCACAGAACTAACATATTAACATAATTTATTCTTCTTATAATTATCATTATTGTTCTTAAATCACTACGGGAAAAATGAGCAATTGCGACGGGTTATTTGCGACGGGAATAAATCCCGTCGCAGATAGTCATGTTAAAAACTTATTTGCGACGGGGGTATTTCCCCATCGCAAATAAGGAGGCTTTTGCGACGGGATTGCTTTCCCCGTCGCAAATAGTTTTCCCGCGATGCGCGCCAAATCGCGGGAAACTTATTTGCGACGGGGAAATATTCCCGTCGCAAATAACCGGCGGCGGTAAAAGGTATTTGCGACGGGAATATTCCCCCGTCGCAAATACTATGTCGGCAGAGGATTATTTACGACGGGACCCGTCGCAAATAACTATTTACCGGTTGACCGTAATAAATGTTGGCTAAGGTATTTTCAACGGGACCCGTCGCAAATAATACTATTTCGACGGGAATCCCGTCGCAAATGGGCCCGTCGCAACTAATCTAACCTATAAATACCCCCATCCGTTTTTTTCATTTCATTCTCATTCCTTATCTTCTCTCTTTCTCAGAATCATATTTCTAGAGTTGAGTTTTTCTCCAGTTTAAGTTTTTTCTCCGGAGCTGATATTAAAGTTTTGAAGAACGATCAGAACAGATCAATTTTCAAGGTATTTATCTTCATTTTAATTTTTTATTTATTTTTAATTTCTTATTAGTTTCTATTATTATTAATTAGTTGTAATTTAATTATGTTTACATTGTTTTATTACTTAATAAATTTAAATTATTAGTATTGTTTATATGGTAATTAGGAATAATTAGTAATAATTTTTAGTAATTAAGAATAAATATTAATAACTAGTAATAAATACCAATAATTAGGAATAAGAACATTATTACATTATTAGTTTATTTTATTATTAATATTAAAATAATATAATTTTTTATATATATACAGTTCTTTTTTCATCTGTGTGTTTGCTGTCTTCACATGTATTATTTGTATGTGGAGATAGAAAACGCACAGATGAAAAAAGAACTGTATATAAATTAGAAAATTATATTATTTTAATATTAATAATAAAATATATTAATAATGTTATTATTTGTAATTATTGGTAATTATTTCTAATTATTGATAATTATTCAATTAATTACTAATAATTATCAATAATTAAGAATAATTAGTAATAATTACCAATAATTAACAATAATTAGTATTAATTACCTATAATTAGTATTAATTACCAATAATTAGTATTAATTACCAATAATTAGTATTAATTACCAATAATTCGTAATAATTAGGAATAATTAACAATAATTAGTAATAATTAGGAATAATTAACAATAATTAGGAATAATTAACAATAATTATTAATAATTAGGAATAATTAGGAATAATTAGTATTAATTAGGAATAATTAGTAATAATTACCAATAATTAGTATTAATTAGGAATAATTAGTATTAATTTCAAATAATTAGTATTAATTAGGAATAATTAGTATTAATTACAAATAATTAGTATTAATTAGAAATAATTAGTATTAATTACCAATAATTAGTATTAATTACCAATAATTAGTATTAATTACCAATAATTAGTATTAATTACCAATAATTAGTATTAATTAGGAATAATTAACAATAATTAGTAATAATTAGGAATAATTAACAATAATTAGTAATAATTAGGAATAATTAGTTTTAATTAGGAATAATTAGTAATAATTACCAATAATTAGTTTTAATTAGGAATAATTAGTATTAATTAGGAATAATTAGTATTAATTACCAATAATTAGTATTAATTACCAATAATTAGTATTAATTACCAATAATTAGTAATAATTAGGAATAATTAACAATAATTAGTAATAATTAGGAATAATTAACAATAATTAGTAATAATTAGGAATAATTAACAATAATTAGTAATAATTAGGAATAATTAACAATAATTAGGAATAATTAGGAATAATTAGTATTAATTAGGAATAATTAGTAATAATTACCAATAATTAGTATTAATTAGGAATAATTAGTATTAATTACCAATAATTAGTATTAATTACCAATAATTAGTATTAATTACCAATAATTAGTATTAATTACCAATAATTAGTAATAATTAGGAATAATTAACAATAATTAGTAATAATTAGGAATAATTAACAATAATTAGGAATAATTAGGAATAATTAGGAATAATTAGTATTAATTAGGAATAATTATTATTAATTAGGAATAATTAGTAATAATTACCAATAATTAGTAATAATTACCAATAATTAGTATTAATTACCAATAATTAGTATTAATTACCAATAATTAGTATTAATTACCAATAATTAGCAATAATTACCAATAATTAACAATAATTACCAATAATTAGCAATAATTACGAATAATTAGAAATAATTAGTAATAATTAGAAATAATTAGTAATAATTAGAAATAATTAGTAATAATTAGAAATAATTAGCAATAATTAGAAATAATTAGCAATAATTAGAAATAATTAGCAATAATTAGAAATAATTAGCAATAATTAGTAGTAATTAGGAATAATTAGGAATAAGTAGGATTAATTAGGATTAATTAGGAATAATTAGGATTAATTAGGAATAATTAGTAATAATTACCAATAATTAGTAATAATTACCAATAATTAGTAATAATTAGTAATAATGACCAATAATTGCCAATAATTACCAATAATTGCAAATAATTAGGAATAATTAGGACTAATTAGTAATAATTAGGATTACTCAGGAATACTCAGGAATACTCACGAATACTCACGAATACTCACGAATACTCACGAATAATCACGAATAATCACGAATAATCACGAATACTCACGAATACTCACGAATAATCAGGAATACTCAGGAATACTCAGGAATACTCAAGAACACTTAGCAAAAAAAATTATATTATCAATATTTATGAAAAAAATATTAATATTATTAAAATAATAAAAATTTATAAAATATTAAAATTATCAATATTTACAATAGATTTTGCTCTATTCTTAACATGTTCAAATCTTAAAGGGTCGCTAATTGTCAGGTCATGCGCAATAAAAAGTTTCTGTCAGCCATGTCCAATGTAAACTCTATAATTGTCCTTGCATGGTCGATCACCTCAAAAGTAATGTTGCAATCAGACAAACCAAGTCATTCCCTTCTTATCTATAAGAATCATCTCACATGAACCTTTACATAGACCATTCATCCTTGAAAATTTAAGGGAAAAATAATGATATCCCCTCAAATTTTTAAGGAAGAATGATCTATGTAAAGGTTCATGTGAGATAATTCTTATAGTTAAGAAGGGAATGACTTGGTTTGTCTGATTGCAACATTACTTGCGAAGTGATCAACCATGCAAGGACAATTATAGAGTTTACATTAGACATGGCTGACACAAACTTTTTATTGCGCATGACCTGACAATTGACGACCCTTTAAGATTTGAACATGTTAATAATAGAACAATGTTTGTTCTAAATATTGATAATTTTAATATTTTTTAATTTTATTTATTATTTTAATAATATTAATATTGTTTTTTCGTAAATATTGATAATATTTTTTTTATTACTAATAATTAGTAAACGAAATCTGCTTGGATAATGAAGGGAAAATTTATAACCATCTCCACAACGATGATTATCAAATTTCCTTTCATTATTCAAGCAGTTTTCCTTTTGCTAAGTATTGCTAAGTATTGCTAAGTATTGCTAAATTAGTAATAAATAGTAATAATTAGCAATAAATTGTAATAATTAGTAATAAATTGTAATAATTAGTAATCCTTGCTTGAGTGTTTTTTCTAACAAATTATTCAAAACCAGTAATGCTTTTATATTTTATAGAAAAATATGGAACAACGAGGTCGTCAACAGTCATTATTAGATGACCGCATATGGATAAATCAACGTAGAAATCCAAATGGTTCTGGTTTAAATCCAGTATATATAGAGGGTGTGGAGATTTTTTTATCATTTGCGGCATCAAATTCAGAATTTTTTTCAGAAGGAAAGATAAAATGCCCTTGTAGAAAATGTGCATTGAGAACGTTTGACACGTTTGACAAAGTGGGGGAACATCTCTTGCGTTTTGGTTTTCAAGCAGATTATGTTTTTTGGTATCAACACGGTGAACGCAGTTCCAGAGCAGATGATACCAACATGATTCTGGATCCATCCCAGTTTCAAGATTTAGTACATGATGTTGCAGGTTCATCTGTTCAACATACAGAAACTCCGGCTGATATAGCTTCAAATCCTGAGTTGGGACCGTCTGAATTTTATGAGTTGTTGAAGTCTGCTGAGGATGCATTATATCCTGGCTGCAAGATGAGCAAATTAGAAGCAGTTGCAAAATTTATGGCTATAAAATCAGATAACGGAATGTCAAACACATGTTTTGACCAGATATTTTCTTTGCTGAAAACACTGTTACCCGAAGGAAATGTTTTACCTGCAAATTACTATGAAAGTAAGAGGTTGGTTCGAAATTTGGGACTTACTTGTCAGAAGATTCATGCATGTTCAAATGACTTCATTTTATATTCAGGGGAAAATGAGTCGTTGGATAGTTGTCCCACATGTGGGAAACGTAGATATAAAGAAGGACAACACGGGAAGTCTGGTTTGATTCCTGTAAAACAGTTGAGATATTTTCCGCTTACATCCAGACTTCAGCGTTTATTCATGTCTAAGAATACAGCGACAATGATGTCATGGCATAAAGAGAATATTTCAACCGATAAAAGCTTGAATCATCCAGCCGATGGTGATTCATGGAAACATTTTGATAGAGTGCATCCATCATTTGCTTTAGAAGCTAGAAATGTTCGACTGGGCCTTTCCACTGATGGTTTCTGTCCGTTTGGATCTTATGGTAGTCAATATTCATGTTGGCCTGTTTTTTTAACTCCGTATAATTTACCTCCATGGATGTTGATGAAGGAGCCATATATCTTTTTGACTTTACTAATTCTAGGACATCCGAAGAAAAATATTGATGTTTATTTGAAGCCATTGATTGATGAATTAAATTTATTGTGGAGTACTGGTGTCAGTACATATGATGTTGCAACGAAACAGAATTTCATACTAAGAGCAGCATTGATGTGGACAATAAGTGACTTCCCGGCTTATGGGATGTTATCTGGCTGGAGTACACATGGTCAGAAATCATGTCCTTACTGTATGAGAGAGAACAAAGCATTTATGCTCATTCATGGAAAGAAACCTTGTTATTTTGACTGTCATCGCAGATTTCTTCCAGCTGATCATCCTTTTCGCAGAAACAGATTTCATTTCAGAAAAGGAACAGCTGAAAGGGATGGACCTCCAAAAATTCTATCAGGTTCGGAGTTAAAATCGGTTGTATTTTCATTACCTCCCATCACTTTTGGTCCCACAATAAACCAACAGAAAATTTCTGGTTTTGGGAAAGAACACAATCGGAGGATGTATAGTGATCCTGCTACTGGGGAGCTCAGAGGTGATCGTCAGCATCACATCGTGGTCAGTATTATTTGTTTTCAAGTTTAAAAATTAACTGCATATAATATATTCACAATTTTAATTTTAAATTGCAACTATAGGAGTCATATGAGGCCGCAGCGGCATAGGCCCGGCCTGAGAGTCAGGCCGAGTCATCAGATCAGACCACTGCCCGTCAGTTTGATGAGGCGGCATGGATGCAGGCCACCCAGTATGCCTTCGAGAAGGGCCGGGTAGTTGGTATCGGCTCTCGACTGACTCCCGGAGATTATTATGGCAGTGCTGCGATGTCGGCGTCCAGCTCGAGGGGAGCTCGTGCATCTTCTTCTACACAGTATGAGGGGCAGTTGCGATCTCATACTGCACAGATAGAGAGTCTCCGACAGGAGCAGGAGCAGATACGTCAGCAGCATGAGGAGGAGCGTCGACGCCCGCATCAGCTGTACGAGGAGCAGACGAGTCGGTGGCAGCAGCAGCATCAGGAGCAGATGGAGTACATGCGCCGACTCACTCATGCTTTAGGGATGGAGTTTCCTCCACCACCATCTGCAGATCCCCCACCTCCCCCCTCCTACAGATTAGAGTTTGTATTTCTGTTATAAAATTTGTGAAATCAAAATATTTTTTTTTCTATTCGTAGTTTCTGTCTCATTATAAAATATTAATAATATTATATTTTTAAATAACAATATTAATATGAATAATAATAATATTTATATTTTATAATATTAAATTTTATATATATATTAAAATTTTATTTATATAATAAAATTTTATATATATATTAAAATTTTATAATATTATAATTTAATTATTTTTTTGTAATACTTGAATTATTTTAATATTTGAATGTAAAATAATTCTATTATTTTTATATTAATTAAAATAACTTATTAATATTTTTTTTATTTATGAATTATAATTATAATATTATTATATTAATTAAATTATTTATTAATATTCTATTATTTTTATTTTTGAATTATAATTCTACTATTATTATAGTAATTAAAATAATTTATTATTTTCATTTGTAAATTATAATTCTATTATTATATTAATTAAAATAATTTATTAATAATTTATTTTTTTTTATTTTTTTTATAGTATTTGCGACGGGATACTATGCCCGTCGCAAATACTAGTATTATTAATAATTTTTTATTTTTTTTAAAAAGAGTATTTGCGACGGGTCCCGTCGCAATTACTATGAATAGTATTTGCGACGGGTCCCGGTTCCCGTCGCAAATACTAGTATTATTAATTTTTTTATTTTTTAAAAAAAACGTTATTGCGACGGGCCCGTCGCAAAAACTATTTGCGACGGGTACCGTCGCAAAAGGTATTTGCGACGGGCCCGTCGCAATAACTGTTTAAAAACTTTTTTACAAAAATACGGAATACTATTTGCGACGGGCAGAATGCCCGTCGCAAAAAAAAGGCTTTAGCGACGGTCCCGTCGCAAATAAGTTTAGTTGCGACGGCGTTTTCCGCAACGGGCTATTTGCGACGGGTTCCCGTCGCAAATAGCCCGTCGCAAATACCTGTTTTTCCAGTAGTGAATATTATTTTTACATTAGTTTTTTTAATTTGATTTAAATTTATTTTAATTCCAAATTTTTTTGAAAATGTAATTCAACCTCCCCATTCCATATTTTCTTGGATAAACAACTGATATCAAATCCAACGTTTATTTTCAAAACCATAACAATTTTTAAGGATCTATGATGAAAATTTTACCACTACAAAAAATTCCAAAAGGTATTATAAAGTCCATTCAATGAATATAGACATATAATTTGATAGAAAAAATTATAAGAATTGGAAAACATGGATGACCAATATTAATAAAAGTGTGGGATATTTAATTATGAAAATTTTAATTCATGGATAAAATATAAAAATTAAATATAAGATAAATTGAACCTTGATATGTTCCATCAATACTTTGAATTGTTTGTTATACATCCTAATGAACCTATAAATGATTTTTTTTTCATATTTCACAAATAATTATAATGTAAGTAAGTATATAAGGGTTGATCATTAAATTAGTAAAATTGTTCATAATATCCCATTGATATTTAACAGTTCTTAGAAACCTAATATGAATATAATATAATAATGTAAGGGAGTCAAAAACCTGCTGGTTGAAGAACTCATAGATTCACTCATGACCTATGAGATTGAAATGAAAAGACATGCGAATAAGGAAATCATAGAGTTCAAGGAGAAAAAAGGTCATTACCTATAGATACAACAATGATGAATTTTCCAAAAGTTAAGAGGTTATTTATCATATTTCAATGATTATGAAAACATTATACAAGAAGATGATGAAATATAACCATGAAAAGATAGACACGTTACAAAAAATAGAGGTAAGATTTTAAACGTTCACCAAAATGGGTCAAAATAAAGATGGAGTGCCCTAGTCTCAATAAGATAAAAGATAATATGAAACAGGTATTCAAGGTGTTAAGATGGAGAGTTAGTGATTCCTCCCTTCATTCATCTGAATAAAGTGATAGAATTAAAAAATATCTCATGGTTGAATAAAATTTATGAAAACAGGAAAATTCCTCCATATCCCCTTTACTCTTTTCCCTTCTTGAAACATAAACATTGAAGATCTATGATATTATATATGTCATATACAAGATATATTTTACAAACTCACTTATAATTTCAATTAACATAAAAATAAACACAATAATGACATTAGTGAAAAGGATATTCTATTTAAAAAAAATAAGAAATTAAAAGTGGAAATTTAAAAGAATATAGATTTCCTCATAAAAATGAAAAAGATCAGAATAGAAGATTCAATTTATCGATGATAGTAAATAAATGTATGAAAATAGATATAGATAACGTTAGTGGAATAAGGTCATGATTAGCATACTCAAAAAAATTGAATTAGAAAATAACATAAAAGAGCACAAAAAAGATTTTAAAAAATTATGACATATTGAGGAAAAAATGAATTTTATTTTAGGTTCCAAACAACATTGGACTAGATACTATGGGTTTTGTGTTTTCTAATAATTCATGCACCTAAAAATTATTTCTAACTTTATAAAATGCTTCACTCAATATAAATCAATCAATTATTTCTAAAAAATAATGAATGTAATTTATCAATGATATTGAATAAATACATGTTATGTAAGGAAAAAATACATTCATCATTCTTCAAATATTTATTCTATGAAAACTATTTCAAATAAATTATGGTTTCTGAAATCCATTTTCTCTAATATTTGTTGGCCCAAATTTTGTTTCCTAAAATCATTAGTCCCATAAATAGGTTTATATTTAAATCCCTCTAAATAGATTACTATGGATCTAAATGGTACATCTATAATAGCCACTCTATACATTTATGTGGGTATTATACGAATTTCAATCTCCTTAAAAATAATGATGGTTGGCATGTCCCCTTTTGTGGCAACATAAAGAGTAAAATAATCTGCATAGTTACCATTGTATTTTTAAACTCACCTTTTATAATATTTTTTTATATGTTATGTTTTTGAATCATAATTTAATATTATTTTGTTCTTTATGTGATAGTGGGATTATATTGAAATTTTAAAATATTTTTTTAATGTTTTTTATTCCAATAGAATGTCTTTTGATTTTTCCTGATGATTTAAACATGATTATATAATTGATTTGAAATACCTTTCAGGACAAAATATAAAGTGTTTGAGTGCCCATTTTAATGATGCATGTCTATTTCATAGATTCATTGGTCAGTTTAGCACTCACTCACAAGTAAATATTAATGAGAATCATCTAGTATGAGAATTAATAAAATTTCATTTGAAAGAAATGCATTGCGTGAAAACCATTGAATTATATTAAACTACAATAATCATACATTAAATATTAAAACAAATATTCAAACTCAAAATCCTTTGAAATTACGCACCTATTTTTTTCAATTAACATATGGTATAATATTCGAGGTAAATGAAAATTTATTATAACTTCCAATGTTTGTAAGTGATTTACATGGGTTTATTAATTGGAACTTATAAAGGAGTATTGTAAAGTCTTCATTAATCATAACAAAATGATTGAATGTTTAAAATGGTATATGTTAATTTTTCCTTCAAATGTATCATGAGGTATAGTTCCAAAATAAATATTTTTATTATTGTTGCGTTCCCCATAGTCATTGGTATTATTTTTCCATTCAATGAACTCCAAAAATAAATATCAATTTTTCAGGACATATTTGAAATTTTAATGAAATTAGGCAATCTCTTTGTAATGAATTAAAGATCCAATAATATATTTTCTCTAATAGGGAAAATAATTCAGGTTATACCATTAACCATGTTTTTTAACTCCTACTAATAATAATACCACTTTTTAGATTTAGAGAATTAAGTCACTTATGTTTGATAGTTTTAAGGAGTTTTGTTGTAAAAGTTTTATTCGAAACAATATATTTAACCTTGGTAAATTTTACCTGAAATAAGGCAATGTTATCTTTTATATGAATTCAAACTCTAGAAAATATTACTGTGATTTCAAAAAATGTACCAATACTATTTAATATTAAATTCCCATCTAATTTGAGGAGAAATTTTAAAGACCCTATCCTTATTTTTGATATGTTATCAAAGAATGTGAAAATTTACCCTAAATGAACCATAATTTTCAAAAAAAATAAATTTTTAAAAATGAATAACACTTTAATTAAGGCATTATTTAAATATAAGGATCTTTCTCATGAAAATGTTTTCAATGATTTATATGTAGGTACTTATAATAAGATTTTTTATTTAAATGATGTAGAAACCTAAGATTTTTTATCACATATAGAACCCGTAAATCATGATGATTATATTATTGACAATAAGTGCATTTTATCTATTCAAGGGGAATTGTAAAGACCCATAAATTCCAAGGAAATTTTTTTCATAATATTCTTTGGAATTTTACAAGAATGCAGTTTCTGATGGCACCTGATTCCGAGGCCCGGTGTGCCCGAAATCAATTTCCGATGTTTGGCTCGGGTACGTTCAGTGAACGAATGAGCCGGAATTTCTAACTTTTGAACTGGTGCCCGGAATCAAATTCCGAGGGAACCGATGGAATCGTAGCGCTGGTAATTGTTTAGAAACTCCTGTTCCGGAGTTGCGTTTACATGAGTGTTGATAATAAAAATTGTTGATGTTTATATTATAATTACACTACAATTTTTATTAATTTACTCTAAGTGTTAGCTCTGGATAGAAGTTGGGTAACCACCCAACCTACCTTGGGAGGTTATGAGGGTGGTGGGGCTCACACGAACCCCACCTCTTCATATCCTTTAAAACCCCCCTCAACTCCCACTTAAATTATGTAAACTTATATTATAAACTATGACTTAAATATAATGAGTTTAATGAGGTGAGTTGTGTGTGGTTATTGAATTTCAAATTCTTGAAATTCAAATGTGTTGTTGTGTTAATAAAATAAGAAAGAGTCTTATTTAATTTTTTTAGTGTTTCGTCTCCTTGAGAGTGTTGGGAGAGCACCTTCTTCGTCTTCATCTTCTTCAACCTTGACGAAGAACGCGAAGAATATCGTTCTTCAACGAAGAACATATCTGCCGAAGAACACGGTTCTTCCGCGATGCCGTAACTGCGACGCGATGTTCTTCTTATGCGTCGTCTTTTCCACGACGGTTTCCTGCGACGAAATCGCCGTCAACGACTTCGAATCCTCGCCTCGCGACGTCGATGTTCTCCCGCGATGCCCGACCTCCGCGATGCTCGTCTCCCGCGGCTCGTTGACGAACATCGTTCTTGAACCGAGGTAGGGGTTTTTTTTATTATTGAGATTGTGATTTCTTCCAACTTGTCGATCTTCAAGGATTTAAACCTTTTGTTATCAAATAATGCGAGGGGGTCGGACCGCACAAACAAGGCCGACCCTCCTCCTTAATTTTTGTGTTGATTCATTGTGGATTTGTTCGGGAAGGTGTGGTGTCGTCGCACCACACGGAATCGAGCGAAAGGAAATGCGCGACGCCATTGCGCCGCACCGTGGAAAGAAGATTAATAATGAGACGCCGTCGCGCTGCGTCAAAGGAAGTCGAAGGCACCGCGGCTGAAGCAGAGCCACGGTGGAGGGACGCGGTGCTGTCGCACCACGCCGGAAGATAAGGACCGCGGCCGGTTCTGGGCCGCGGCGGAGCAAGGTGACCGGCGGCCAGCCGGGCCGTCGGTGTCGGAGCCGGAAGGGGACCGGCCACCACCAGTCCCATTGAGAGGGAGACTGCCGACCAGGTCAGGCTGACCAGAAAAGAGAAATCAGGGGGAATTTAATTCCCCCAGCCAGATCACGGCCCCCCATAATGAGGGGGGGGGGTGCGGTTTCACAAAGGTGGGGGGGGGGGGCAGGCGCCCCCCTCTTTTTTTCAATCAGCTCGGCCGAAGCCGAGCTGACAGCGCGCCCAGTGCGCTGCCCCAAGCCGGGCCGGGCCACACAGGGCCGGGTCGACCCTGTCCGGGGCGGGTTGACCCAGTTCGGACCAACCAGGGGGTCTCAGGGCGGGTCGGCCCGTGCCCGAAACCCCCGATATCTGACTGTCTGGGTTCAAATGCCCACAACTCGTGCTACGTACCTCCAAACGACGCGCCGCTAGCGGCGATGCGATCCTTGGATCGAGACGGTCGTTTAGGTATATTGCACTCAAGGATTCAGAATACTTTGGGTTCGGCCGGGTTGGTTCGGATACGAAACCAACCGGGCCCTCAGAGCAGAAACGCTCATATCTTGAGCTACGGACGTCCGATTGACGTGCCGTCGACTTTGATGAGTCCTCTTAGTGAGACAGATCTTTTGGCATACTCCGTTCGAGGTTTGGACGCAGGTGGAGTTCGGTCGGGTTGGTTTTTCCTTAAGAAAACAACCGGGCCCCTGGGACGAAAAAACCAATAACTCATAGACCGGGCGCCCGATTGACGCACCGTCTGTCTCGTTGATTTCCTCTTGATGTGACAGATCCTTTGGCATACTTCGCCCAACCCAGTATGGGAGTACAACTCTGGTAGTTTGTTCACTATGGGGGAACTGTGCCCTATTACATCAGGGGAGTACCAACCCTAGGCTAGAGGACCCACACCCTAGCATGAAAGGGGAGTTTTGGATATAGTTGGATAGTTGCCGGGTTGGATCGCATCCGAAATCCAACCGGGCCCCAGGAACAGAACAGCTGATATCATTTAGACCAGACGTCCGTTTGACGAACCGTCAGTGACGTTGGTGATCATGTTGAAAAACGGTCTCTAAGAGTATACCCTATGAGTGTTCGGGGTATAGTTGAGTTATGGCCGGATTGGTTCGCTCAAGAAACCAATTGGGCCCCTGGGACGAAAAGGCTAATAACTCACAGACCGAGCGTCTGATTGATATGCCGTCTGTTGCGTTGAGACCCCTATGACGAGGTGGTCCTTTGAGATACTTCATCTTGGAACTTTGTGATACTTGTAGTATCGACCTATTGCTCATGGAGCGGACCCTCCCGGAGACGAGCGTACGGAGTACGGAGACCGTGTAGCTGGCTAAGACCTGACGACTGCTTGACCGACTCGACTTGGAGTGAGTCGACTAGCCCAGTGGACGGAGCGCCCGATATTTGGCGACAGACCCACAACGGATGGAGCGCCTGGTAGTTGGCCGCAAACCCGCGGTACTCGAACGAAGGAGTATCTCTGTAGGCTATTAGGGGGAGTTCTCGGTATTTGGCGACTGACCCACAGAAGACGGAGCGCCCGATAGTTGGCCGCAAACCCGCAGTACTCAACAAGAGGAGTACCTCAGCAGTCTTAGGTTAATGAGCAGTACCTCAGAGTCATGACATGAACACTGTACACTCCAGAGACGGAGCTCTTCAGCAGTTACGGTTTCGATAATGAAAATCCTGGTTTGAGCTGAGACTTTTGACCTTTGTGTTTACCTCATGATTGAGATGGGTCACTTGTTAACATAGGTATATGTATGGGCATATACCTGTGTAGTGGTTATCCGTTGATTTCATGATCCTTGTGGTTCCTCATTATTGAGATGGGTTACCTGATAACTAAGGTATATGTATGGGCTTATATCTAGGTAGAGGTTATCTATTGAGATCTTATATGTGGTTATCCTTGTTGGTTTTAGTGAGACCTTGAGGGTCTCGGGGTCCCTATTGAGTATCGTTATACTCACCCCTGCACGGGCTATGCCCGCACCTCGTTGTGTTGGTTGCAGATGGCAGGCAATGCTGATAGAGGCCGAGTGTTCGAGGACCGGACGGTACCCGGAGGTGGACTACACGACGAGTAAGTACCCGGAGGTGGACTACATGACGAGTCAGTATCCAGAAGAGGTTGAAGGGAAAGAGCATTGATGAGGCGATCTGTACCTAAACATCAGGTAGGATCCGTGCCGGACGATCCAGGAGCTGTGTTATCTATACCTACCCTTCAGGTAGGATCCGAGGAGGACGACCCAGGAGCTGCTTCCTTCTTCCAGCTATTTGTCTTTTTCTAATGTACTTTCATTCAGTTGTAGCTGTACTTTCACTTGGGATTGTATTCTGGCCCATTTACTTTTCAGCACTTTCTTTTGTACTTAGTGTTTTACTTCCGCTTGTACTCTGTGGTATTTTGTTTACTTTTATAAAGGCAATGTCTTCCCTGTTATCAGGATTTACGCCTTTGGTGCTAGTCACCAGCCCCTGTCCTATGGAAGGCGGGCTTGGGGTAGTCACGGCACAGGCCCCGTGGATGGGTCGTGATACATTGGTATCAGAGGATTTGGTTCTACGACAATAATTTTAACTCTGATGTTTTCTTTCTGTAAAGAAATAGTGTTATGAGTACTGAGTGTGGTTTTCAGTTCAGGGAGTCCAGTGTTGGTGCGGGCGGCCGACGTATCTATACACCAGGATCCTAACAACTGATTTCTGACTTTGTGCATGAAAACACTGATTGAGTGTGTGTTTCAGAAGTTTTATTTGAATATCCGCTCAAACCAGGTCATCTCACCAGGTATAAATCATTTGACTGTGTCACATTTTTCCTTTCAGGATGCCGCCCCATGGACGACCAGCTAGAGTCCCGAGAGTGGTTCGTACTGACAGCCCGCTGAGCGATGTGGCCTCAGTACATGGCCCTTTTCAAGTTGAGGCACCAGCGAAGGCACTAGCGGTACTACTACCCGTTGGGCCACCGATGCCACCAGCCCTAGCAGCAGAGGGTGCACGTCGCTTGTGCGTGCTGCACGAGTTCTAGCACCAGAGGCCACCCAGGTTCCAGGGCGGGACGGACCCACAGGCGGTTGATGATTGGCTGGAGGCTGTGGTGAGAGTCTTCAGGCTAGTGGGGACACCGACAGACTTCATGGTGATCCTTGCTGCCAGCCTTCTTCAGGCAGTAACAGGCAGATGGTGAAGCCTGATGCTCTAGATGCATGATGAGGTGACACTTCTTTGGGCAGACTTTGAGAGCCTATTCCGGGCAGCGTTTGTACCAGCCACCCTTCGAGCGATGCGTATACAGAAGCTACTTCAGCTGCAGCAGGGTAGCATGACAGTGGCATAGTATTCAGTGTGGTTTATAGACCTCTCGTGCTACTCCACAGATATGGTACAAGACCCGTTCTTCAGGGCCCGAACCTTTGACCAGGGGATCAAGCGAGATATTAGAGCTTCTATTGTTTCTCACAGCATTTCGACACAGATAGTGGTGTTGGAGAGAGCCCTCTTAGTAGAGGGTTTCCTTGATTAGCAGTCTCCAGTAGCAGGACCCACCACTAGCCGGCTTGCAGAAGAGTCTTCTATAGCAGGCAATGGACAGATGACACAGAGGTCCAAGAGGACCAGACCTACCGGTGGCCGACAACACGACTTGGGTTCAGTTGTGCGGGGAAACTGGGGTGGAGTCAGAGCCAGGCATGCCGAGAGTGGATGGTGTTACTCCTGCGGTGGGATTTGTCACATGGCACGTGACTGCCCGACCCGCCATGCAGATGACCAGTGGTTAAATGAAGAACCTCCCAGCCAGAGGCAGAGGTTCGATCAGGGCGGACCGCAAGGAGCTGGAGGCCATGGCAGAGGAGCTGGACGTGCAGCAGGAGGTGGACGACGCTTCGGGATGTTGCCACCACCACCACTAGGAGGCCCACCCCGACCACATGGGACATGAGGACATGGGAGAGCTCAGCTTCAGGCAGCTGAGGTCTACGGTCATGGAGCTCCGAAAGCAGATGGACAGGAGCGGGACTACCTTCCGACCTGGAGGCTATTGATATTGTTGCTTCTAGTTTTGTTGATGTTTGTCTGTAGTTGCTTTGTGTATTTTTACTATGAGCTGCATTATAAAAAAAGGCACTTATCATTGTGAAGTTTTCTTTCCTGTCTTTTTGTTGGGTTGATACTGAGTGGTCCCGGTTAAAACTATTGACTTGACCCTCACATTCGATATTTTTACTGAAGGAGACCTAGTGACCTCACACTGATGCCGATAGTGTGACTCACCCCTTGGAGGAGAGAGTGACAGTTGGATCTCTTGGTAGTTACGTCGAGGCCTTATGACATCATCCATGGCATGAATGCATCATTCATGTCAGGATTTACTGTATTAGGCAATGAATGTGGTTTATCCAGGGGATGAGACCAGATTTCTCTTATCAGCAATGAAGAAATCATAGCAGCTCTTTTAAGACTAGAGAAGGTCCAGTTCATCCAAGAGCTGATGATGAAAACACAGGTCCGACAAAATCCTTATGCTGACTGGACTTGGAGGTCTCTAGAGTTTGAGGATGACGATCTCATCCTTAGACGGGTCTCACCTTGACGAGGATTACGGATATGTGTCCAAGGTGGAAAATTATCCCGGAGGTTCATTAGACCTTCTTAGGTCCTTAGCTGGGTAGGCGAGGTGGTTTACCTCTCGACCCATCCACCTCAGTTACACTAGGTGCACGACGTTTTCCAGGTACCTCACCTGAGGAGATACATGCTCGACCCTTCGCATATCATCCACCATGAGGAGAAGGACAATGGCGATGGGGTTATTTCCACGGAGGTTCTAGTGGGGATCAATGATCTACAATAGGGGATCCTATGAGGACGATCGATTCCTCTGGTGCACTTTCTTTGGAGGCAGGTGAACCTCCAGGTGAGCACATGGGAGCGGAAGGCTCAGATACGTGCTCAGTACCACCTTTGTATCCCTAAGTTTGTGGTAAAGCTTTACGAGGACGTAAAGCCCTGTGGTGGGAGTAATGTAAAGACCCATAAATTCCATGTAATTTTTTTCTTAATTTGCTTTGGAATTTTACAAGAACACAGTTTCTAATAGCACCTGATTCCGAGGCCCGGTGTGCCTGAAATCAATTTCCGAAGGTTGTCTCGGGTACGTTCAATGAACGAACGAGCCGGAATTTCTAACTTTTGAACCGGTGCCCGGAATCGAATTCCGAGGGCACCAATGGAACCGCAGCATAGGTAATTGCTTAGGAACTCCTGTTTTGGAGTTGCGTTTACACGAGTGTTGATAATAAAAATTGTGGAAGTTTATTTTATAATTACACTACAATTTTTATTATTTTACTCTAAGTGTTAGCTCTTGATGGATGTTGGGTAACCACCCAACCTCCCGTGGGAGGTTATGAGGGTGGTGGGGCCCACATGAATCCCACCTCTTCATATCCTCTAAAACCCCCCACAACTCCCAATTAAATTATGTTAACTTAAGTTATAACCTATGACTTAAATATAATGAGTTTAATGAGGTGAGTTGTGTGTGGTTATTGAATTTCCAATTCTTGAAATTCAAATGTGTTGTTGTGTTAATAAAATAAGAAAGAGTCTTAATTTTTTTTGTTAGATTTTTGTCTCCATCAGAGAGTTGAGAGAGCACCTTCTTCTTCTTTTTCTGCTTCAACCTCGACGGAGAACGCGAAGAATACCGTTCATTAAAGAAGAACTTATCCGCCGAAGAACACGGTTCTTCCGTGACGCCGTAACCGCGACGCGACGTTCTTCTTCTGTTTCGTCTCTTCCGCGACGGTTTACCACGACGAAACCGTCGTCAACGACTTCGAATCCTCGCTTCGCGACGTGATGTTCTCCCACAACGCCCGACCTCCGCAACGCTCGTCTCCCGCACCTCGTTGACGAACACTGTTCCTGAACCGAGGTAGGGGTTTTGTTTATTATTGAGTTCATGATTTCTTACAACTTGTCGATCTACGTGGATTTATACCTTTTGTTACCAAATAACACGAGGGGGTCGGACATCACAAACACGGCCGACCCTCCTCCTTAATTTTCGTGTTGATTCCTTGGGGATTTGTTCGGGAAGGTGTGGTGTCGTCGCACCGCACGGAATCGAGCGAAAGGAAACGTGCGGCGCCGTCACACCATGATGTGGAAAGAAGATTAAGAATGCGACGCCGTTGCGCCATGTCGAAGGAAGTTGAAGGCGCCGCAGCCGGAGTGGAGCCGCGGCGGAGGGACGCGGTGTCGTCGCACCGCGCCGGACGACAAGGGGCGCGGCCGGTTCCGGGACGCGGCGGAGCAAGGTGATCGATAGCCAGCCGGGCCGTAGGTGTCGGAGCCGGAAGGGGACCGGCCACCACCGGTCCCGTTGAGAGGGAGCCGGCCGGCCATGTCGGGCCGGCCATAAAGGTAAAATCCGGGGGAATTTAATTCCCCAGCCAGCTCACGGCCCCCCATAATGAGGGGGGGCCGGGGTTTCACAAGGGGGGGGGGGGGGCAGGCGCCCCCCTATTTTTTTCAATCAGCTAGGCCGATGCCGAGCTGGAAGCGCACCCAGCGCGCTGCCCCCAGCCGGGCCGGGTCGGGTCGACCATGTTCAGGGAGGGTCGACCCAGTTCGGACCAACAGGGGGTCTCGGGCCAGGTCGGCCTGGGCCCGAAACCCCCGATATCAGACTGTTTGGGTTCAAATGCCCATAACTCGGGCTACGGAATCGAAACGATGCATCGTCAACGGTGATGCCATCCTTGGATCGAGGCGGTCATTTCGGTATATCGCACTCAAGGTTTCAGAATACTTTGGGTTCGGCCGGGTTGGTTTGGATACGAAACCAACCAGGCCCTCGGAGCGGAAACGCTCATATCTTGAGCTACGGACGTCTGATTGATGTGCCGTAAACTTTGATGTGTTCCTCTTAGTGAGACGGATCTTTTGGCATATTTCACCCAAGGTTTGGACGCAGGTGGAGTATGGTCGGGTTGGTTTTTCCTTAAAAAAACAAACGGGCCCCTAGGACGAAAAAGCCAATAACTCACAGACCGGGCGTCCGATTGACGCACCGTCTGTCTCGTTGATTTCATCTTGATGAGGTAGATCCTTTTGTATACTTCGGCCTAGTTTTGGATACAGTTGGATAGTGGCTGGGTTGGATCGCACCAAAAATCCAACCGGGCCCCTGGAACGGAAAAGCTGATATCATTCAGACCAGACGTCCATTTGAAGAACTGTCAGTGACATTGGTGATCACGTTGAGAAACAGTCCCTAAGAGTATACCATATGAGTGTTTGGGGTATAGTTGAGTTACGGCCGGATTGGTTCGCTCACGAAACCAACCGGGCCCCTGGGACAAAGAGGCTAATAACTCACAGATCGGGCTTCTGATTGATGCGCCGTCTGTTGCGTTGAGACCCCTATGAAGAGGAGGTCCTTTGAGATACTTCTTCATGGGAAATTGTGATACTTGGACTATCGACCTATAGCTCATGGAGCAGACCCTCCTGGAGACGAGCGTACGGAGTATGGAGACCGTGTAGCCGGTTGAGACCTGACGACTACTTGACCGACTCGACTTGGAGTGAGTCGACTAGCCTAGTGGACGGAGCGCCTGGTATTTGGCGACAGAACCACGGAAGACGGAGTGCCTGGTAGTTGGCCACAGACCCATGGTACTCGACAGAAGGAGTACCTCTGTAGGCTAGTAGGAGGAGCGCCCGGTATTTGGCGACTGACCCACAGCGGACGGAGCGCCCGGTAGTTGGCCGCAAACCCGCATTACTCGACAGGAGGAGTACCTCAGCAGTCTTAGGTTAGTGAGAAGTACCTCGGAGTCGTGACAGGACCACTGTACACTCTAGAGACGGAGCTCTTCAGCAGTTAAGGTTTCGATAATGAAAGTCCTGGTTTGAGCTCAGACTTTTGACCTTTTTGTTTACCTCATGATTGAGATGGGTCACTTGTTAACTTAGGTATATGTATGGGAATATACCCGGGTAGTGGTTATCCGTTGATTTCATGATCCTTGTGGTTCCTCATGATTGAGATGGGTTACTTGATAACTTAGGTATATGAATGGGCATATATCTAGGTAGAGGTTATTTGTTGAGATCATCTATGTGGTTATCCTTGTTGGTTTTAGTGAGACCTTGAGGGTCTCGGGGTCCCTACTTAGTATCGTTATACTCACCCCTGGACGGGCTATGCCCGCACCTCGTTGTATTGGTTGCAGACGACGGGCAGTGCTGACAGAGGCCGAGTGTTCGAGGACTGGACAGTACCTGGAGGTGGACTACACGACGAGTCAGTACCCGAAGGTGGACTACACAACGAGTTAGTGTCCGGAAGAGGTTGATGGGCGAGAGAATTGAGGAGGCTATCTGTACCTACCCTTTAGGTAGGATCCGTGGTAGACGATTCAGGAGTTGCGCTATCTATACCAACCCTTCAGGTAGGATCTGAGGATGACAACCCAGGAGCTGCTTCCATCTTCCATCTGTTTGTCTTTTTCTGTTGTAATTTCATTTAGTTGTAGCTGTACATTCAGTTGGGTTTGTATTCTGGCCTATTTACATTTCAGCACATTCTTTTGTACTTAGTGTTTTACTTCCGCTTGTACACTGTAGTGTTTTGTTTACTTTTAGAAAGGCAATGCCTTCCCTGTTATCGGGATTTACGCATTTGGTGCTAGTCGCCAGCCCCTGGACTATGGATGGCGGGCATGGGGTAGTCACAAAACGGGCCCCGAGGACGGGTCGTGACAGGAATTGAACCATTTCTTCTCTGTAATATTTTTGGACTCTTATGAAAAGGTCCAATGATCATCCCTTTATTTGGAAAAATATTTCTTTAGAAATAAATTGGATGATAAAGGTAGAATCAACCATAACAAGACCCCACTTGTAGATAATGTTTATAAACAAGAGGAATACATTGATTATGGTGTGAATTTTTCCCCATTCACTGTGCTAGACTATATATATATCTTTTTTAAATACAAATCTCATATAAATTTTAATCATTTTTAAATGGATGTTATATTTGATTTTTTAAATCATATTATTTACCAAAATGATTTTTTTTAACAAATTACGATTTTTGAGGATTTAAAGTTTAAAGATCATGATTTCATGAGGGATAAGGAAAATTATGGGTTGAAACCATCCCATTAGTCTTGGAATGAATGATTGACTATATTTATTTTTGAAAAGAGTTTTGAAAAGGTAAAAATGATAGAATATTAGGTTTAAAGAAAATTTTAAAAGATTGTTTGATCATTTAAATATATATTTATGATGAAATTTTTGGTTAAAATATATAATATATTTTCAAAGAATTTTACATATTACTAATTAAATAGTTTGAAATTATTTATTTGGGAAATCATGCTTTTTATTTGTTTTAAAATTTTCAAAAATTTGGAATGTACTTTTCGTAGCATAAGAAAGTATACTAATGAGAAATTAAATAATTTCAGTATTGATCAATTTAAGGATATTAACACTCTAATGAGTACCTATTTTGATATTACTATTTATAAATCTACTAAATTGGTGGAAAATAATATTTATTTAGGTTTTATTTAGAGGCTTCTATATCTTATAGTGACTTGAATGAAAATAATATCCAGTGCATAAATTTTTCATATTCCAAAGAATATATAATATAATACCATTTAAAAATTTTCAATTAATTTTTATATGTTTGAAAAGATTAAAAATTCATGGAATCTTTTATCTAAAAGTTACATATTTTGAAAATTCATTTTTTATGTATATTTTTGTGGTTTCCAAAATGATAAGATGTGTAAATGTGGAACTTTACACTTACATGGAAAATAACATTTCCTATAGCATTGTAAGAACAAAAATATTGCTTCTAATTTTATTACTGAAGTGGAATATATTTCCACGGGAATTTGTTAGTCCCAAATCATTAAGATGAAACATGACCTTCAATAGTACAGATTAAATTAGGATTATGTTTCTATTACATGAGGCAAAACTAGAAATATTTATATTTATAGAAATCAATTACAAAACTCTCATATAATGAGCATTGACGATATTTTCCATTTTCATAGAGTACATTTCAAAAAGATGTTATCATGTAAAAATTTAATTGTAATAATCTTCAATTTTTTGATATCATCACTAAACCCCTTGAATTTGATCATTTTTATTTCATTAAGGTGTATTTATAAAATGAATAGCTATGATTCATTCATTTTTACATTCTAATCATCAAATGTTTTTTTTATTTATCAACCTTAGAATAATAAATTTTTGAGATTTATATTAATCATTCATTTTTTTAATATATTTTATTTTATTTAAATATTGACATAATTTAAAAATATTTCTCACTCTCTTATGAACTATTTCTATTTTTATTTAACTATTGTTTTATATTACATTTGTACGCCCTTTAAACTATTATAAGTAAGCATCTTTTGAGGAGGGGGGGTCCAAAACATTACAAAACTGAAAATATCCAAAATAGAAACTCGTACTAAAATTATATTCATGTTTTTTTAAATTCAATTATCATTGTTTAACAATGTGAACATGTGGTGGGTAATTTAAAATTTTCAACACACAATTTTAGAATAGTAAAATTATTTATGTTTTGAATTTGTTTTAAAAATATTATTTTGGTAAAATTTCAGTTTTTATTTTAATAATAACAATTCATTTTTTCTCTCTCCAAATAACATTTTTGATGGTTCTAATAAAACTCAAAAACTATATTTTTTTAACCATTACATTGAACTATATCTCTCTAACCCATACCACTGAGCTTGTTGATATCATAGAGGTAGAATACTATCATAATATATATTATATATAGTATATTATTTTTGAACTCAATTTATTTTTACTTATTTTCATTTAAAAATTAATTTATATGGTATTTTTAAACCCCTTTTAGGAATGTAGATAATTTTAAATGGGGAACAAGAGTATTTTATTTAAAAAATTAAAATAAAATATTTTGGTTTAAAAGTATAATGCGATAATATATTCAAATGAAATCGTTTAAAATGTTTATTAACTTAAATCAATTTTCTAAAAACATTAGAAATGTTTTTCATTAATGAATTTCACTATGTAATATTGAAAATAATTTGATAATATTCATGTAAAATGAGTCATTCCTATATTTATATTATTAATTATATATGAGTGTGTGGTGTTCAAAATGGGGATCATATTATACATCTCACACTCCTATGTAGTTTTTAATGATAAAAAAAAACTTGGTTTTCTAATGATTTTTTGATGGATTTCAGTATTAATAATTTACACTTTTTTTCATATAAGATTAAAACAAATATGAGGAATCAAGAGGTCTGAGGATAAATTTTTAGAGCCTTTCATCATCAGTTGTTATGGGCTACCCTATACTACCTAGAAATAATAATTAATTATTCATGTTTCCAATGTCAAGCTAGCGGGGTCTGGTCGAAACTGTGAAACTACGTATGTTTCATTGGATGGCCTATTTCACCTATTAGACACCTATGTCCCTGAACTGAAAAAAAGGATCCACTTTAGTTAGAGCCTATATGCCTTAAATCAACTTGTAATGGCTCTATTTGAATAAAAAGACTTCCTAAATGAAATTAATTCTATTAGAGGAAGAAAAATACACCATAATGGGTTATATTAAATTATTTTTACATTAGTGATGAATTATTGATCCTATATTATCTCATTTCAATATCATATTCCTTATCCCTTACATTTGTCTCTCCTATTATGAATATTTATTATTAAAATACTTAAATGGTGTAAAGAGTGTGATTGATCAGGTTTTCACATATAACGTCACCTATTTTTTCCACGAGTTCTCACTACCTTTGAGTGTTAGTGGTATTGGCTAACACTGCCATTAAATTTTGGGTAATTTAGGTTTCTTTCCCCAATAATTAAAATTCATGACATTTTTTGTACTTCACAGTACCAACCAATAAATACCAAGGTTATACTTCTTATAATGGATTTCCTTGATTCAAATATTGAAATGAAATGGGTTGGGTATCTTTTTATAATAATTAAAGTTAAGTGTATAATCCAAAACCACACCATGATGGTTTAGGATAAGATACATCGGGATCCCATTAAGGATTATTACCAAACTAAATTTTATGTTTCAAATTGTCTTTTTTTTTGTTTCCACCGAATAAACATATTTACTTAATTTATTACAATAAAATGTCTCTTACTTGTGATAAAATATTATTATTACATAAATTATTTCAATATCCTTCATATTTGTTTTAATTAATAAAATTTTTTTAAAATAAAATTAACCCCATGTTTCCACATTTTGTTAGACCAATAATGTGTAGTTATGTGTCTCCCTCCATTATATATTGTTATTCTAAGAACAATATATTCTAAACACGAGTACATTCTAATGGTGGACCATACATTATCTCTACCGATAAACTTGTGTAGATCCAAAATGATAATCCAAATGATTGATACCAAAACATGTATAAGGTAGTAGATGAGGTAACGAATTAATTCCTCACACATGAGTAGAACAATGAACCCACCTTCCTTAAATATGTGGAAAATTGGATTGCTAGTGGTGAAAGTGAAATAGTGTATCATCAAGCGATTATTAAAGGATGTCTATGTCAAGATGTGATCAAATATTGTAACAACCCAGGTAAATAAAGAATAATACATTTTCATATTTATTAATATTTGTGAATTAAATATTAATTTTACATTAAATGGGTTCCTATGTTCGATAGCTTACCCGATACGCAACAAAAAGTTTCTTAGAAATCTTACGTTGCACACTAGTAATAAAATAATAGTATTTTAAATGTTAGTTAACACGTAGCCGTTGTATTGGAAGGAATGAATAGAAATAACTAAAATATGATTATATATGTTTGTTAAATGTTTCTATATTTATCCAATAAAGGATAAAGGCTTAAAATACGAAAAGAATTCAATTTTAGTCATATATACTCTAATATTCACTAAAGGTCCACTTATCAACTTTTGATGGAGAACCATCATTAAATATAGTTTTGGTCACACTTATACATTCTATTGGACCAAATAATAGTCTTCTTTAGAATCGGGACATCAAAATTTACTTTGTGTAAATTTTTTGGTATTTTTCTGATAAAGATCATTTTTAATGAATAGTGAAAATGTTGTATTTTAATTAAAAACCTATTTTTAATCTAATTTATTTATATTATTAGATTATATTTTGAATTGGTTTTAAATTTCAATTAGAATATATTTTTACCATTTAATCCAATAGTGTTCTTTAGGATTAATTTCACTTTGAAATTGGACTTAAACTAGTGTCAATCTTTTGATAATTATTGTTTCATAAAAACACTCTATTTGCTCTGACAGCGGGATTTAAGTATGAAATCAATTAATGAAACTTATATGTTTTGAATTTTGTAAAATAGACATCATTTTTGAATTCGTAATATCAAATATATCTTATGTTGAATTTTTGTTATTTTTCATAAAAACAACAGCTTTTGATGAATAGTTAAACCACTAAGTTGTATTTAAAAAACAGATTTTTCATTGAAATGAAATTTTACCACCTTTTTGTTTTGAATTTAAAAAATATGACATACATGGTTGTCATTAAGAAGTAAAATGTGGTTCAATGGGATTAAAATAATTTTTTTGTGAATAGTAACTTTTAAGTTTTTAAATCGCGATTAGAGGTAATTAGTGCAATTTAAGGCAAAAATGATATTATAATAAAATGAAAATATCTAGAAACATATCATACCCTTATTGGATGTGTCATGGCCGACCTCAACAACCCATGGGACGTTTTTTGGGACCCCATGGATCCACTTGGGTTTGATAAAGACCTTAATGCTTTTTATTTAATGTAAAAGTAAAAATGTCACAAACATGAGTTGTTTTACTAAAATAATTTTTACATGGGGTTATAGAAGTCATATTTTTACTATAAATATTAATTGGAAATATAAAAATATTTCCTACATCATAGTAGTTTTTTTATAATTTTTATACATTAAATAAATTTAATTATTTATGACACCAAGATGATGTAATGATTACCTCATTATTTAACGATTTAAATAAAATGGAATGATAATGTAAAATCTAAGACCTAAACATGTACAAAACCTATTGGATGGGTGTATTTAGAACCCTTATAACCTTATCCTACAATAACATCAATGTGGGAAAATTAAAATCCGAAACTCATTCTAAAATAAAGTAACATTTCCTTACTTTCCAAGAGTGCCCCTCCTCTCCTCTTATAAAAGGCCCCCACCTCTACCAACATACCCACACCTATAAAGCCTTTGGTTAGGAAAATCTCTGAACATTTTGTCTCTCCAAATCCCTCTACTAATACTAGAATCCTCAATTAGGGCAGAAGTCTTCCCAAGGAAGCCTTTGAGCTCAAATAAAAAAGAGTTACCCAATTTTAAGGTAACGTCTTCACTTGTGCACTTTTGTGTTATTTTGATTCTCCAACCCACTAAACTCTTTTTATTCATTTATTTTGTAACACATCCAGTATCTTTAATATACTAGGATGTTTTTATAATAAGTATTTGAGCTACACTTACACACACCTTCATATAATGGTTAAAGAACATACTGTTTATGTGGATGGAAAATTTCTGCCTCACGAAACGATGATTGTTCAAAACTCATATAACACCTTAAAAGGTGGCCATTAAGATGTAACTATGTTTATATATGAAATATTATATGTTTATGTTTTAATTAATCTTCTGTATTTTTCATTTTTTGGCATAACTTTATGGTTTTCGTCGTTCATAAACACGATAATTTCATTTTAGGAAGTGCGGACTACCGCCCCCTCAAAGTGATTTGATTCGTTAATGCCATATGTGGGAAGTAAAAAGGATGTACATAAAGTAATTATATATGATACTATACTGGAATTATAATATACCTTTATATCATTATTTTTTTCTTTCCATTAAAGTATGAGATAGAAATGAAAGTAGCATTCATGCTTACGTACGGCTTACCGTTTCCATCAACGTTGCATTTCATTTCTTATCCTCAAATGTAATGTAATATTATAAGTACTTATAATGGATATATATGATTTTTGATACATCTAAATGATGAATATAATTCTGGAATTAAAAGTATACATATCTCTCATTTAGTTTTAATTCCATTAATATGACATAGAAATGAAAGTAGCGTTCATGGGTACGTACGGCTTACCGTCTCCATGAACGGTACATTTCATTTCTTACCTCTAAATGATTATGTAATATTATAAATACATGTATATTCTGGATATTTATGATATATATGATATCCAAATCATGAATATCATCTTGGATACAATGAACATTTGACCACACAAACAATATGTAATTATAAGAAGTCCACTTTTGACTCAAGTACCAAATAACAAAAACATGACCGTTATTAACTTAAATGATTACATAATGTTTATAACATTGAAATAAGTGATAAAAAAGGAATAATGAACTTGAAAAAGGGTTAATAGGAAAGTATAAATTAACTCATGTTTATTATTTAGGACGTTAAAGAACGATCGAGTTAAGTCGGACATGAGGTAAGGGACTTCGTCTCAATCTCCTTTCATTGAGGCATATTTCGTTTTATACACAACTTTCTTTTATATGGTGTATAAACCCCTTTGAATTTTACTTTTATACTAAAGGAATCTTTTTCTACGAAGCGTTTTACTAAATAGAAAAATGGAATGTTTCTTTTAATGTACGTGGTGGCAATGATCTTTTACGCCGCTGCGAGTATTATTTGGTCTTTGGCTTCCAAAACAAGTCGTAATGTTTTTAAAATGAAATAAACACCATATAATCTTTTATGTATTTTGGTATTGAAAGTGGTTTTTATAATGGATTTGTTATGTCAATATATTTAAGTGAAATATTGTGATCAAAGTGTGGAAATGTTTTCTTTCCATTATGTTTGTTTTATGTCTTATGATTTTATAATTGTACTTGGACATTTGACGGGTGGTTACGTGATAAACCATATGACGGATGGTGCCATGAATACCAGGACAGGTGGTTACGTTATAACCTCCAATTCATTGGGTATGGAAGTCGGCTCTATAGCTATTCAATTAAGTATGTATGGGAGTTGGCTAAATGGCTATTCCATTAAGTGATATGTGTGGAAGTCGACCGTGTGGTTATTCACCTTAAGTGTGTTTATGTCACAAGTTTCCTTTATATGTTATGTGTTATTTATATGGGTTTTATGGTAATATTTTGGTTACAAAAGGGTATATAATGATGTTTTATTCAATGAAGAGTTATTACTACTTCATAAAGGTAAAGGTATTACTTTGATAAATTATTCATGGATTACTTGTTGTTTTAAAAACTAACAGTTTTCATTCTTTGTGTATCCCTTACTGAGATTTTTATGCTCACCCCATGTTTTTTTGAAATGTTTTTCACAGGACTTAATGTGGAATAGGGTCAATGATAGGATCATTAGAAACTGATTCTATATAAATCACGGAACGAGATATGTTTCTTTTTAAGAGTTTTTTTTTATTTTATGGAAACTTGGTAGAAGTGTCTAATTTTTAATCTTTTGAGATGTAATAGTTTTGTTCTAAAACTCTAATACTCTAAACTTGAAAATATCCTCAATGTGAATTATTCATTTAATTCAATATTATCTAAGGTTTAAGGTCGGGGCCTTATAGTTGGTATCATAGGTCGGTTTAGACAACTTTAGGAGTTAGAAAAGTGTTAAATTATAAAATAATTTATGGTATGAATGAAATGATATAGCATTTATAGATTACCATGTTGCTTCGCCTAAGATATTTTTGTGTTCAGAATGGTTTTCCGTAGAGGAAACAAAGCAGCTATGTTGGGATGAAATCAGGAGGAAGACAAACTTCCAAATCAGTAACCTGAGATGATCGGAATTGGAACTGAACAGTTTGTTGCAGTGATGGAACAGTTGACTCAGCCTATAAATGGTGGTGGTATCCATGCACGAGATCAGCCAGATCAACCGTAGAGGAACATGTCAGTGGTTGGCTATTTCATGAGGCAACATACCCCATCATTTAGAGGATCATCTGACATTGTGCTAGCTGAAAGGTGGATTAAAGCACTGGAGAAGATTTTTGATGTCATGGGGTGTTCAGAAAATCAAAAGGTTAGTCTTTCTATTTACCGTTTTGAAGGATAAGATGATCAGTGGTGGTTGATGGTGAAAAATATCAGGGATAGTAATGAGATTGATGATCTTCACTGGGACGAATTCAAAGGTATGTTTCTTGAGAAATATTTTCCTAAGGTGGTTTATCTTAGTATGGAAAAACAATTTCTATAATTGAGGCAGGAGGATGACTTAGTGGCATCTTATGAAGAAAAGTTCACTCGACTGGCAAGGTATGCTCCAAACTTCATACTAGATCTTGATAGGAAAATCAACCGTTTTTACTCAGGATTAAATCCAAAGTGTCGAAGGGATTTAGCTTCTCGCGAGTTCAAAAGTTATGAAAAACTTGTACGATGTGCGGAAAACGTGGAAATGGAGTTTTCCGATGATCATTAGTTCTTTGACAAATGACAGAATAAGAGGTCCAGTTGGCAGGAAAAGGGGATAAATTCATCAAAGAAGCAAGGAGGAAGAAAACCAAATATCCATGATGTTAGAAGTGTGGTAAAATACATCCTGGAGAATGTTTATTCATGTCTTGAAAGTGCTTTCGGTGTGGTAAGTCTGGTGATATTGCTCGTAACTGTAAGGAAGATGATCAGGTAGGCAATTAAAATCCAGCGGTAAGATGTTTAAAGTGTAATGAAATGGGTCATTATGAAAGTGAGTTTCAAATGAAGAACTCAGCTGGGAGAAAGAATCCAATCTACAAGAAGAAAGGGGTGGTGAAATCCTTTGCAACTACTTCAGCAGATGTTGGGCCATCGAATGAAGTAGTATCAGGTACACTATTTGTTTTTTCAGAATATGCCAATGTGTTGTTTTATTCAGGGTCTACACATTCTTTCATTTCTAATAAGTTTTCTACTAAATTGGGAATTCCATCTCAAGATATGAATCCTGAACTTATGGTAAAAACACCCGGCGGAATCATTGAGACAAAAAGAAATTATAAGAACTTTCCTTTCCTTGTGTGTGGAAAGAATCTACCTGAAAACCTTATTGTTTTGCATCTAGTAGAGTTTGATGTTATTTTGGGCATGGATTGGCTTTCTGTTTATCATAATAAGAATGACTGTAGAGCTAAAATGGTTTCATTTCAGAAATATTTTCAGTTTGTGTACAAGAATGAACCCTTGATTTTGATAACATATCAGGAAGTTGAGAAATTAGTAAAAGATGGAAATGAATGTTATCTTGCTCATATCGTTGAAAACAAGGGAACTATTCAGATTAATGATGTGCCAGTGGTAAATGAGTATCTTGATGTTTTTTCGGATGAGTTTCCTGGTATTATTTATGATCGGAAAGTTGATTTACTGTTGAATTAGTTCATGATTCTAAGCCAATTTCAAAACCCCCATATAGAATGGCTCAAGTTGAACTTTTAGAGTTAAAGAAGCAATTACAGGAGTTATTAGATAAAGGTTTCATTCAACCTAGCACGTCACCATGGGGTGCTCCTGTCTTGTTTGTTAAAAAGAAATATGGTTCAATGAGACTTTGCATTTATTATAGAGCCTTGAATAATATCACTATTAAGAACAAGTATCCTTTGCCTCATATCGATGATTTGTTTGATCAACTCCAGGGAGCTCAGTATTTTTGAAAGATTGACTTGAGGTCGGGGTACCATCAGTTGAAAGTAAAAGAAGCAGACGTTCTGAAGACTACGTTTTGTACTAGATATGGACATTATGAATTTGTAGTTATTCCATTTGGGTTAACCAATGCACCTGCTGTATTCATGGACATTACGAATAGAATTTTCCATGAGTTCTTGGATAATATTGTGGTTGTTATCATTGATGATATTTTGGTGTTTTCTAAAATTAAAGAGGAGCATGAAAGTCATTTATGGGTTATCTTGCAAACATTAAATGAAAATTAATTGTATGGGAAATTCAGCAAGTGTGACTTTTGGTTGCAACAAATTTCATTCCTTGGTCACATTGTTTAAAAAAATGGCATAACTGTTGATCCTGCTAAAACAAAAGTTGTTGAAAAATGGCCAAGACCCACAAATGTAATCGATCCATAGTTTCCTTGGTATTACAGGTTACTACCGAAGGTTTGTTGAAAATTTTTCACGGTTATCTAGGCCAATGACTAAACTAACTCGGAAGGGCGTTAAGTTTATCAGGAAAAAAGAATGTGATGATTGTTTTCAGGAGTTGAAAAGAAGATTGGTAAATGCTCCAGTTTTGGCAATACCTTCTTGGAATGGGGATTTTGTTATCTATAGTGATTCTTCATTTAAAGGACTTGGTTATTTCCTTATTCAGAATGATCAGGTAATTTCATATACTTCACGTCAGTTGAAAACTCATGAGGTAAATTACCCTACACATGATTTGGAATTAGCTGTTGTTGTTTTTTCTCTAAAAATTTGGAGGCATCATTTGTATTGAGTAAAGTGTGAAATATATACTAATCAAAAATGTTTAAAGTATATATTCACTCAGAATGAATTGAACATGAGATAGAGGAGATGGCTGGAATTAATCAAGGATTATGATTATACAATTCATTAGCATCCGAGAAAAGAAAATAAAGTGGCTGATGATTTGAGTCGAAAAAGTAATGCTTCATTAACCACGATACATTTGGAACGAGATCCTTTGGTTTTTGAATTGAAGAACTTTTTCATGGATGCTTTTTGTTCAGGAAGTTCTCCTATTTTGTTTACGGTATCAGTGAGATCATCCTTATCAGACAGAATTAAGCAATCACAGAAGCAAGACAGTGAGTTGCAGAAAAAGGTAGAGCTGGTTCAGAAGGGTCAGTTTCCTGAATTCAACATTGATAATGATTGTGTCATCAGGTTTAGGAAGAGATTATGTGTTCCTTGTGATTCACAGTTGAAGAATGAGTTGTTATGTGAGGCTCATAGCTCCCCGTTTTCAGTTCATCCTGGCATTACTAAGATGTACAGAGATCTGAGGGAGTAATACTGGTGGGATGGAATGAAAAGGGATATTGCTGATTTTACTATGAAGTGTTTGACTTGTTAGCAGGTTAAAGCAGAGCGGAAGTTACCGAAAGGGATGCTTTAGCCTTTACCAGTGCCAATGTGGAAAAGGAAAAATATATCCATGGACTTTGTTGTGCGATTACCGAAGACATCTAGAGGTAATAATGCAATCTGGGTTATTGTTGATTGATTGACTAAATCTTCTCATTTCATCCTATTCGAGATAATTTCTCTCTATATCAACTTTCTCATTAGTATCTTTAATAGATATTTAGGTTACATGGAGTTCCTCTCTCCATTTTATCTGATCATGACCCCAGTGTTAATTATAACTTTTGGAAAGGCCTTCAAAAGTTGTTGGGTACAGAAATAAATTTTAGTACAACTTTTCAACCTCAGACAGATGGGCAGACAGAACGAAAAATTCAGACCTTAGAGGATATGCTACGTCTCCGATCTATGGATTATTAGGGATCTTGGGACCAACATCATTCTTTGGTTGAGTTTTCTTATAATAACAGTATTCATTCTAGTATAAAGATTGCTCTATTTGAAGCATTATATAGTAAATAGTGTCAAACTCGAGCTTTTTGGGATGAAGTGGGTGAAAGGAAGCTGATGGGACCAGAATTGGTAGATGAGATGGCAGAAAAAGTTCAGTTGATTCATAAACACATGAAAACAGCTCAGTGTAGACATAAAAGTTATGCAGATAACCGGAGGAAAGATCTATCTTTCGAGGTAGGTGATCAAGTTTTTCTCAAAGATTCACAATGGAAAAATGTGATGCGATTTGGTAAGAAAGGAAAGCTTAGTCCAAGGTTCATTGGACCATATGAAAATTTGGAGAAAGTTGGATCAGTTGCTTACTGAGTGTCTTTACCCCCGATTTTATCTTAGGTACACAATGTTTTTCATGTTTCAATGTTGAGAATGCATATGCCAGATCCATCTCATGTTTTGATCCTGGAGGAAGTTCATTTGGAAGAGAATCACTCTTATGAAGAACAACCAGTCCAGATTTTTGGCCGTAGAGAGCAGGTGTTGCAGAATAATGTAATTCACCTGGTAAATGTTTTGTGGAAAAACCATATGGTTGAAGAGGCAACATGGGAATCTGAAAATGTTATGAGGGATAAATACCCCCACTTATTTTGATAAGTGAATAAAATTGTGAGGACGCAATTCCCAAAAGGGGGGAAGGATGTAACATCCCAGGTAAATAAAGAATAATAAATTTTCATATTTATTAATATTAGATAATTAAATATTAATTTTACTTTTAATGGGTTGCTATGTTCGATAGTGTACCCTATACACAACAAAATTTTTCTTAGAAATCTTACGTTGCACACTAGTAATAAAATAATAGTATTTTAAATGTTAGTTTACACGTAGCTGTTTTATTTGCAGGAATGAATAGAAATAACTAAAATATGATTATATATGTTTGTTAAATGTTCCTATATTTATCAAATAAAGGATAAAGGCTTAAAATACGAAAAGAATTCAATTTTAGGCATATATACTCTAATTTTCACTAAAGATCCACTTATCAACTTTTGATGGAGATCCATCATTAAATATAGTTTGGTCACACTTATACATTTTATTGGACCAAATAAAATTCTTCTTTATAATTGGGATATCAAAATTTACTTTTTGTAATTTTTTTTGGTATTTTTCTGATAAAGTTCATTTTTAATGAATAGTGAAAATGTTGTATTTTAATTCAACACATCTTTTTAATCTAATTTATTTATATGATTAGATTAACTTTTTGAATTGGTTTTAAAGTGAAATTAGAATATATATTCACCATTTAATATAATAGTGTTCATTGGATTTAATTTCACATTGAAATTTGACGTAAACTAGTGTCAATCTCTTGAAACATATTGTTTCATAAAAACGCTATTTGCTCTGACAGCGGGATTTAAGTATTAAATCAATTAATGCAACATATATGTTTTGAATTTTTTAATATAGAAATTATTTTTGAAGTCTGAATATCAAATATAGCTTAGGGTGAATTTTTTGTATTTTTTTGAAAAACTTCAATTTTTGATGAATAGTGAAACCACTAAGTGGTACTTAAAAAACTGATTTTTCATTGCAATGAAATTTTACCACCATTGTGTTTTGAATTTAAAAAATCTGATATACATGGTTTTCATTAAGAAGTAAAATGTAGTTCAATGGGATTAAAATAATTTTTTGGTGAATAGTAACTTTTAAGTTTTTTAATCGTGATTAGAGGTAATTAGTGCAATTTAAGGAACAAATGATATTATAATAAAATGAAAATACCTAGACACATGTCTTAACCTTAATGGATGTGTCATGGCCGACCGATATAACCCATGGGTCGATTTTGGGGACCCCATTGAGCTACTTGGGTAAGATAAAGACATTAATGCTCTTTTTTTAATGTAAAAGTAAAAATGTCACAAACATGAGTTGTTTTTCTACAATAATTTTTACATGGGGTTATACAAGTCAGTTTTTTACTATAAATATTCATTGGAACACTACATATATTTCCTACATCATAGTATTTTTTTATAATTTTTAGACATTAAATAAATTAAATTATTTATGACACCATGATGATGCAGCGATTACCTCATTATTTAACGATTTAAATAAAATGGAAAGATAATGTAAAATATAAGACCTAAACATGTCCAAAACCTATTTTATTGGTTTATTTCAAACCATTATCACCTTATCCTCGAAATAAATCAATGTGGGACTATTAAAATCTGAAACTCATTCTAAAATAAAGTAACATTTCATTACTTTCCAAGAGTGCACGTCCTCTCCTCTTATAAAAGGCCCCAACCTCTACCACCTTACCCACATATCTCAAGCCTTTGGTTCGGCCAATCTCTGATCATTTTGTCTCTCCAAATCCCTCTCCTCATACTATAAGCCTCACATTGGGTAGAAGTCTTCACAAGGAATCCTTTGAGCTCAAATCAAAAAGAGTTACCCAATTTTAAGGTAACGTCTTCACTTGTGCTCTTTTGTTTTATTTTGCTTCTCCAACACCCTAACATCTTTTTATTCATTTATTTTTTTAAAAATCCAGGATCTTCAATACACTAGGATGTTTTTATAATAAATATTCGAGCTGCACTTACACACACATTCATCTAATGGTTAAAGAACATACTGTTTCTGTGGATGGAAAATTTCTGCCTCACGAAACGATGATTGTTCAACACTCATATAACACCTTAAAAGGTCGCTATTAAGATGTATCTATGTTTATATGTGATATATAATATGTTTATGTTTTACTTATTCTCATGTATTTTTCATTTGTGGTATCCCATTATGGATTCCTTTGTGGGTAAACACGATAATTTCATTTTAGGAAGTGCAGACTACTGCCCCCTCAAATTGATTTGATTCGTTAATGCCTTATGTGGGACGTATAAAGGATGGATTTAAAGTTATTATATATGATTTTATAATTTAATTATAATATAGCTTTATATAATTATTGTTTTCTTTCCATTAAAGTATGAGATAGAAATTAAATTAGCGTTCATGCGTGCGTACAGCTTACCATCTCCATAAACGGTGCATTTCATTTCTAATCCTCAAATGTAATGTACTATTATAAGTACATACAATGTATATATATTATGTATGATACATATAAAGGATGAATATAATTATGGAATTAAAAATATACATATCTCTCATTTAGTTTTAATTCCATTAATATGACATAGAAATGAAAGTAGCGTTCATGCGTATTTACGGCTTACCATCTCCATGAACGGTGCATTTCATTTCGTACCTCTAAATGTTTATGTAATATTATAAATACATGTATATTCTAGATATTTATGATATATATGATATCCAAATCATGAATATCATTCTGGATATAATGAACCTTTGACTACAAAAACAACATGTAATTATAAGAAGTCCACTTTCGACTCAAGTACCAAATAATGACAAAACGACCGTTATTAAATTAAATGATTACATAATGTTTATAACATTCCAATTAGTGATAAAAACGGAATAATGAACTTGAAAAAGGATTCTTAAAAAAGTAGAAATTAACTCAAGTTTATTATTCAGGACGTTAAATAACGATCGAGTCAAGTCAGACCCGAGGTAAGGGACTTCGTCTCAATCTCCTTTCATTGAGGCATATTTCGTTTTATACACAACTTTCTTTTATACGGTGTATAAACCACTTTGACTTTTACTTTTATACAAAAGGAATATTTATCAATGGAGTGTTTTACTAAATGAAAAAAAGGAATGTTTATTTTAACGTACGTGGTGACAACAACCTTTTCTTCCGCCGTGAGTATTATTTGGTCTTTGTCTTCCTCAACAAGCTGTAAAGTTTTTAAAATGAAATAAGAACTATATAATCATTTTTGTATTTTGGCATTGAAAATGGTTTTTATAATGGATTTTTTATGTCAATATATTTATGTGATATATTGTAATCAAAGTGTGGAAATGTTTTCCTTCCATTATTTTTTTATGTATTATGATTCTATAATGGTATTTGGACATTTGACGGGTGGTTACGTGATAAACCATATGAGGGGTGGTGCCATGAATACCAGGATGGGTGGTTACGTTATAACCTCCAATGCATAGGGTATGGAAGTCATCCGTATGGCTATTCCATTAAGTATGTATGAATGTTGTCCGAATGGCTATTCCATTAAGTGATTTGTGTGGAAGTCGATCGTATAGATATTCCACTTAAGTATGTTTATGTCCCAAGTTTCCTTTATATGATATGTGTTCTTTATATGGGATTTATAATAATCTTTTGGTTATAAATGGGTAAGTAATGATGTTTTATTCAGTGAAGAGTTTTTACTACTTCATAAAGGTAAAGGTATAACATTGATAAAGTATTCATGGTTTACTTGTTGTTTTAAAAACTAACAGTTTTCACTCTTTGTGTATCCCTTACTGAGCTTTTTCTGCTCACCCCATGTTTTTTTGTAATGTTTTTCACAGGACTTAATGTGGAATAGGGTCAAGGATGGGATCAATGGAAATTCATTCTATCTAAAACAAGGAACTAAACATGTTTCATTTGAAGAGTTTTTTTTTATTTTATGGAAACTTAGTCGAAGTGTCTACTTTGTAATATTTTGAGATGTAATAGTTATGTTCTAATTTTCAAAAACTCTAAACCTAAAAAGATCCTCAATGTTAATTATTCATTTAATTAAATATTTACTAAGGTTTAAGGCCGGGGCCTTATAACTATGGTTATTCTCTTGATAAAAGTTTTCATCATGGATTGAATCTATTAAACAAAATATCATTTAAGTATTCATGTATTTATTTTTCTTTTAATTCATGTTTTTGTTCTATAGAATACATTTGGAAAATATGGATATCCAGTATAATGTTTCATTGTCAAAACATTCATCTATTTAAACAAATATATCTTTTCAAAAAAAAAATTATCGTTTCATATTTGTTTTGTTTTTTTGGTCCCAAATAAATAACATATATGTGATTATCACTTTTAGTTTTATTTTAGTATCTAAAAAAATTAAAATTAAAAAAAATGTCCATGTAGATAAATAAATTAACGTAATTTGTAGATTTTAACACTGATGGATAGTGACACTATTGTATAATTTCACAAAGATAATATTTATATATTTACTATATAGGAATTGATTTACATAATGTGTGGAATTAAACACTTCGAGAAAAAGACACAAAAGTTTTCTTGCATAAAGTGGTTCATTTTAATATCTATTATGGTTAAAAAATCCATAAAGATAAAATAAAAAAAGGATAATCATATTAAGGCTGAAATATTGTTTCTACATAGCAAATTTTTCTTCCCCCCCAAGAATTAAATGACACCAATTTTTATTTGTGACCCACAACACATAATTCTTATCAATTGAAATGTTATGAATTTGGTGATAAATTAGAACTATGGAATGGACATGGGATTCAAATATAATTTTACACATGTAATAATTTAAATAATTTTATTGGGAGTTAAAAATAATTATGTGAGAATGTTTTGTCAAACATCGTATGTAAAACAATTCTTGGAAAAGAGAAATGAATTTTCAAATTTTTAGATAGTTTTTTCATAGAAATATAAAAAACAAGTTGTGGTGTAAAATTATCATAATAAAGATTCCAAGATTAAATTTTTATTGAATATTTTTTGACTAATTATTCATGAACTCACAATTTAATGAATTTTACAATTTGAACCTAACTTCTCACCATATATATAACTCTTGTTTAAAATATATTAATCTCTTTTCCATTTAATCAACCACATTTAGAATAATGTAAAATTATGAATTGAAATTAATATTTCATGACAAGGATAATATATTTATCATGATCATTTTTTGAATTATGATGTAATGGATGATTCTCCAAGGAAGATGTATATATTGGGTATAAAATGTATATTTTTTTGGGAAAATTAGATTTTACACTAAGCCTCTACAATGAATTAAGAACCAAAATTTAATATAATTGGAATCCTATAAGTTATAAATTGATATATGAATTCATAGGTAATATTTGATTATAAATTATCCATGTATAATTATATCTTTTGTTAGAAATTAAATATATATTAATTTGAAGTATAAATTTGGGGATAGATTTTAGAACCCAAAATTCATCTAAACCATTTGGGAATACAATTTTAATGATAAATATAATTAGGATTAGATTCTAATATAAATTAAATGTAATCATAGGATGAGTTTTATCTTCCAAAAACAGAAAAAAAAAATATTTTAATCAATAAAGTTATTCGGGTGCATCATGTGGAGGGATGTGAGTAGAATGTGATTTATTTTGTGAATTGTTTAGAATTTAACTATCCATTTAGTTTCCACCCACATATTCTAAACCTAATTAATTGGATAAATTTTAACTAATGATAGATAAAATAAAGGCTTCATGAATGCCTATTTATGGTAGGGGTGGGGACAGAATTTTAGGGTGTTCTCATTTTAGTCCAATTGTATCTTTATACTACACCTTTCACAACATAGTGATTTTATTCTTGTAATCAGAATCAAATTATTATAATTGATTAAAAAATATAATATTATTATTTTTTGATATTCATTTTTAACTCATTGATATATATTTTTATAGTGTGACATTATTAATTCAAAAAATATAAAAATAATACGCACAATGTTAAAGTGTTCTTGATTTATTAGTTTTCCACTCATTAAGTCCACCCTCATGAGTTAATGTTTGTCTTTTATTTAGATATTTTCATAGATTGAAGTATAATACTATTGTGGAATGATCAAAGGATGTTTTGAGGGGCTATATTTGATGATATTTCTCACTCCATATATGTTTAATCATTCCATTTAATTTATATTATTGTTTAAATATTTCTTACTTATTTATCCATAATAAATTTTATATACACACAACTCAACATAAAATTTTCTTTTTTTTCCTTATTTAAATATTTAAATGACACTCCATGTGTATAGGTGATTATAAGTAGGTTTTTATGAATTATTCAATTAATTTATGAGTGGTTTTATTTCATTAAAATAATCCTTTTATAAATTATGATATTGAAAACATATAAAAATAAATTCATCCAATCTACCCCTAGTAGAAACCTTGAATTAATCCATTATCATTAATTATTTTCTCATTGTAATTTTATTATTCACGTAATTTTGTTAAAATAAACCCTAAATTTGGACACATTATATCCAAATCACCCCATATGATGTTAAAGTGTCATTAAGTTACTTATTATGTCTCTATGGATTGTATAACCCCATTTATGATACTATCAGCTACTTCAACATAGTGGGAAACATTATTAATGACCATATGTCATATTATTTCTAGATACTAATAAACTGGATGAATTAAATGTGAATTATCATGAATAATTCCCACTCCTACCATTTTTATGATCCCTTCTCACAGTAGTCCAAGTTGAATGAATTTAATCCTGATAGCATAAATTACAATAAAAATTGTATTAAAAATTTTATAATAGTTAGTAGATATAAGAAATTAAAATGAACTTCACTCATTTATGGATGAACTAAATTAAATTTCACATCATTGATCCTTATCTCTTAACCTTAAGAGGTACAAAATTCTTCTTAAGTGGTAGTAAGTTACACATATTCTAATTCACATTAAATGGATACATAGAAATACACAAAAATATATATATATTTACGTAAACTAAAGGTGTTGATAAATAATAGTAATATTAGAAAAAATAATTATCTTTGATATGTGAAGGTTTTATGAATATTTATTAATTATTTAAGATATTTTGGAGTTGGTAATAATTCCCCTCTAATGGGTGAGATAATATTGAAATAACATTATCTAAAAAATGTGCAACCCATGTGTAACTCTAAAAGTCCAAATAATTGATTTAATTTGGAAATAATGTCGTTGTTTATCCTGAATATGTCATGGGAAGGAAATAATTTTTAAATCATAATGGTGAACATGACATGATTAATTTACCTATTAATGAAATCAATTTACCATGGATTCATACTTCCAATTCTATATTGGAAATTTTTTTGTTTGGGATTTTTTATTTTAATACCTCCAAGACTCCCATAAATCTAAATGGAATAATATTGTGTATCATTGAATATTATAAAATATATAAATTATTATAGTTGTCATTTAGAATCTTTGGCTACTATTTACAATCAACCCATGCACAAAGAATATTACATTACCTTAAAAAATTTAATGGCCTAATAGACTACGAGGAATTTGTCTCCAAATCAATGAATTTAGAAGTTTTTGTTGGCCAAAATGGTGTGAGAGTATCACCGAAACAACTCCATACAAACTATAGATGTATATAGTAATAGAATTAAAAAGATGAAGGCACATTACTCAACCTATCAATCATGAACTCCTGTGTAGTAGATGACCCGTATTGAAATGTCTAATCACAGAAAGTGATTTTACCCTTAGATTGAAAACATATACTTCCCTTTACATATAGAAGAATATTAAGAGCTATAATTCATTCCCAAAATTTATCATGAGCAACTTAAGAGGGATTATACAAAACTTATTTATCCCAAACTCTATATAACCCCAACCTTTAGAAAATATATTGAGGATGACCCATACGATATTTGAACTCTATAAATATAAACCATGAACCCCATGAGGATGAATTTATAATGATGATAGATGAATGAAGATTAAGAATATGGATATTCTACTAATATCACTCAAGAATTTCACCAACAAATACTGGAATAAATAATAAGATAGACTCATATCCTTATTCACTCCAAAAATTATTATCATATTATTATGATATAAATAACCATGAAGTATCATATCCCTACTCACCAATAAGAATATCATTAGTATATAATAGAATCAAACATATTAATTTCTAATATTATTGTTAACATCATGGAATCTGTCATGTATATTCTTTTGGTTATTGGAAAGATGTTCAATATTTTTTTATCACATTTGAGAAGCATGTCAACATATCCTGGAGGCATATGAGGAGTAGGAATACTTCAAGATTGTTTATGAAAAAAGAGTTGAAAATATCATAATGTTGATAAAGTATTATTCTCATTTAACTATTCTCATATTGGATATTTCTTAGCATGCCCTTTCATATTGTTGGGGGTGAACATATGTCTCTAATACCCTCAATATTCATGATGATTTCTATTATATTCTAATTGAACACTTAGTATGGGATTATATCCATACTCATATACAAGTAGCGTGAAAACATATAAAAATATAAAGGAAATATTATTTTTATATCCATTATTCCATCTAGATTGGTGTTCAATATATTATTGAAGAAACTAGAGAGTCACTAGGGAGGTATTTCTCTCATAAAGATCTCTCCTGAAATATCATTACCCAACTCGAATTCTGAGTTTTAGCCTCAATTAATCCATTGATAAAATCTATAAGAAGAGATCATCAGTGGGTGTTATAATTCCTAAATGGGAATGTATACATGTTAATATTGATATTCTTGAGGATCTCCAACACATTGAAATAACTAACCCAAGAATATTCAGACTCTTTATCAATAAGAGTGATGATTCATGTCTATAAGTTCCCTCTTCATTACATAAATATCAGAAACATTAGCGGTCCTCCCATGGGTATGTGATAAAATGTTCATCCCTATTAAAAATAAAATAAATGAGGTGGAGGACATCCAAATAAAGGTGAGTTTATAATCTTTATATAGAGTTCCACTCAATGGAGTTTATTGGAATTCCCTTCCTCACAATGATTCATTTTATCAACATATTACCTATCTATGTTTGATCATCTATGAGATTTCAATCACAGAGAGTTTCACTAATAATATTATTCTTAGAAACAATGATGAATTTTCCATTGACTTGTGGCATATCATAGTAGTTAAAAAATAGTTTCTGGTTATATTTATCATCTCAGCCTCCTTTATACCACACTCCTTTTGATGCAACCATGCAGATACCAAATAACCTCAGTCATATTGATAAAGAAATAAATATATGTCAATTATGTTTAGATCATATTAATGAATACCTCCTAGTGGATGAGGATAATTTCATGGTTATATGGAAAAATTGTATGTTGAAATAATACTAGTCATTTTATAATCCACATGCACTTATTTTGATGAAATTATTAATCAACAGATAGAGGAATAAAAACCATATCCCCGTCATTATTTTTTAGTGAATCTCTATAATCTCAGAGATATATACTTATCTTTTAGGGAGTTTGTCAATCACCTTATGTTATTGGGGGATATTTTCTATAATATCGATCATGATTCTTCTTAGTAACCCAAATCCTTAATTTATCGATGAAATAAGAGTTAATATAACATTATTTCCTTAGTATAATAAATTAAACATTATAAATAATCACTAACTCCCCACTTGACACACCTATGGGATGGTGGTTTGAATATGGAACTCTAAATTTTAATTCCACTCCTTGTGAATCATGACTAATTTGGGAAGATAACTTGAATTGTATTTTCATCAAGAATGGTCTCAAGCACTAGTTCAGTATAATCTATTTCATATATCCAATGAAATTAAGTAATTCGTAAGAGTTGGAAAATGGGATCCTGGTGGGATAAATGAAATAAAATATTTTGACACCATCTTGTAAAAATTTTAAATCATGCATCCCTTTAAAAGAAATATTGGACTACACTCACCAAAAAATCCATTGTGGTGTGTAGAAATAAATATGAAAAAAAACTTATCTGAAGAAAAAATTATTAAAGGATAAAAAAGTATGAGGACCATGATAGTTTCCACCTTATTATCACTATGGGAGAAATCCCATACCACATGCATGGGGTTATTTTTACTCCCATAGTCACCCTTGGGATTATAAAATCCACAATGGATCCAAGACATAATAGTGAAAAATCAATATAAACCCTAGACCAATGGGATGGGGAATTATCACCCACATAATCCTCTATGGAAGTATACCATCTCTAGACTATGAAAAATTTGATCAGAATCACAATTTTATTTCCTTCAATTTTATGAACTAACTCCATCTTTTAGAGTAGACTCAATGTAATCCATTAAAGATTCCTTTATAATCCCCATTCATAACCACTTATTTTGGATTTATGTATGGATAATGTGAACCCTCATAGGGTCTATAAGCCATAATAATCCATAAATACAGAATATATCATGGAGGATTAGGATTTTTTCCTCGATGGAATATCATAGGATGAAAAATCCCACTAATATTCCGATAAGTATATGAACCATGTATATTACTATAAATTAGTATCTATCATTGGTGCCAACATCGTAGATAATATAAAATAAAAAAATAATATTGGACTAAATATCGATTCCCTAGGATGGAATATAATTCACACAAAAATACTAGGAGAATATGTGCAATCTCAACATCAAATGTTGACTCAACACTTATGATATCCAAAAATATTAATCTACCACCTATATAGTGGTGTTCAACAAAATATAAGGTGAAATGTGTGTATATATTCCACCCACCACCTAGATAAGTTAGTAATCTCTCTATTGGAGAGATGTTAGATTAATAAAAATATGACCAGGGTAAACTAAGGCGACAAAATGTAAAATTAATCTGAGGCCATATTATTATTCATTACTCATCCTAGAATGTGGGAAATGTACCATTTAAGGTATATATACAACGAGTGGAATCTTCATGATCAATAGGAATATAGCCCATACATATAACTGGGATTGGGTTTAGACAACCAGTTTATCTAACCTGTAAAATCAATGACTATAATTAATAAATATTATATATAAATGTTAGGTATAGTTGATTTGAAAATATGATGTTATAAATTCTTCTTATCCTCAAGCATCTTACCAAGAGATGGTCCCATCAAAACTCTTTGATTTCATTGAGTCCCTTATTTCTTAAATGGAAACCATGGAAGGGAACTATGTATTTATAAAAATAGAGATGTATATGTATCACAAATTGATAAACCATACCTCACCACCACCAAACATTATGAATCCCACCTTCTAAATAATTAATGGAATGAGCGATCCATAGTATCATCTCCAACACATTGCATCGTAATGTGGCCCCATAATAGAAATTCTTAATAAATAGAATTTCGATTCACTTGAATACACCATATATAACCTAGAGGAAGAACTATTTGATTTATATATAAATTTACCAGGAGGTTCAATTTTCAATTAAAAACATCCATGATGAAATTTCATCAAATAATTAATCTCCACACCATGGAATATAAATATATTTGACCTGTTGAACATTAAATAATATGAAAAATATAGGGTATCAAAATTATAATGAATAAAATGAATGATATATTTTTATTAAACCTTTATGATGAGATATAAAAATCATTAATTCTTATGAAAAACCATATATGTTTCCATGAGTTTTTAGTAGTTCCACAGTAATTAAAAAATGTTATTTAATTATCCAATTTTAAATCAAGTATGTTTCCATGAAGACAAGTGAAGAAACATGATAGAGTAGTGATTGTGATTTTTAAACTCAATTTGACACCACTATTAAATATTATTCTAATGAATACTCAGTATCATGCAATGCCTTCTATTGAATGATTATAGAAGTAATAGTTAACTTTTCAAGGGAATAAGGATAAAATTCATTCAAGTTTTTTCAAAGAGATGAATAATTTATATTAATTCCAATAAGAATAATATCTGATCTAATTTACTTTGACTATAGATAATAACCAGATCATGATAAAAAAGGTCAAAAACACAGTGAAGTCTATCAAAATTATTACATTGATTATTTACCCTTATATTAGGTGTTGGGACTGAAAATACAAGACTGATTTGTCTACAGGATATACTCGATATAATAGTTGACTCTGTGTGGGTGATGTTGGTAAACACCCCAACAAAATTATTTTACATCTATGATACCTATCCTAAAGTAGAATAATGGTGGTAAAAATTCTTAGAGAAGATTGTGCAGAAACATAAATATGATATTGAATGTAAATTGATTATTTGATAATATTACATAATTAGGGTTCAAGTAACCTATATAGTTTTAACCCCTTCAACCCCTAAAAATTATGATCGGAAATATTCATCATTTATATATTCAAAGAGTTGAAATAGTTCATGAATAGAGGTTGATGATCCATTATCTGTTCATAAGGTTCAGACCCACTATGATTTCTTGGCCCTATCACATGGAGGTTTTTCATTGTCCTAACAAATTAGATAATGAGATGTTCCCTATAAAATGAGATTCTCATCTGATGAAGTGTCATATTATGGATCTAGAAACATTATACACTTGATAAATCCATTTTATTTTGACCAATATTCTTATAAACTTTAGTTCCTAATCTATAATCAAGGATCAAGGAACAAAGACTATAGAGGTTAGGTAAGATGAAGTTAAAGAAAACCCAAATATTCAAGATTAATTTCTAGAAAGGCTATATACTATCCAAACTCGGTGATAAGAAAAATAATAAGGCCAAAGAGAATTCAAATATGATCCTATTTCATACGAGAATTATTATGAATGAAATGCACTAGAGGAATGACTAGAAGACATGTAGTTGTTTAGTAAAAATAGAAGTGTGTATTAATAGGTTCTTCTTAGAATTTAAAACAGAAACAAATCCTTAAATTTTATTAAAGGAAAGGATATTTTATCAAACCCACTTAAATCCTATGATATCAATCTATAGTTGAATCTCAATAAAGGAATCATAATTATATGGCCAAAAAAGTTTAAAATCATAAAGCTTATGGGAATTGTTTCTGCTAGACTATCAATATTTGATACCCTTCAATTGTTAATAAAACTCAGATAATTCCTGATTGAGGACCTTTTAATCCCCCAGGGGTTCAAAATTGAAATAATTGAATATGAGTCATACTAACTAGGGACGAACATAAATGATCTATTATCATGTCATTCTCGTAACACGACCATAAATCCTACATACGTAGGAACAAGAAAACCATATATATATATAATGAAATATTGATGATGACAATGTCCTAATATTCTTAATTGATAATTCTTTTGGGACAAACCTCATCTAAATTTATAACTTAAGGTTCATAGTATTTAAAATATAGGGAAGATGTGTGAAGTGTGATTTTATCAAAAGATGTGATAAAACATGTAGACATGATGAAAAAAATGTAATTGTGAACAAATAATTAATGGAAACATGAAATTTTTATTGTCTAATAAATAGGTGCACATTAATTCATACAAAAACTCAATTGGATCAAAATTCACAAAATGTATGTTAGTTGAATCTATCATAGTGTTAACTACAACAAGATCAAATTTTGGTGTTCATCAATTGTATATATCAAAATATTTATAAGAAATGAGTGAAAATACAATACCCAAGATAAAACTATCATTTTATATTTTTTATTATTCAATTTCAATATGAAAATATCTTAATAAATTATTTACAAAAAATTAATTTATTAATATTTTCAAAATGAATATTAATATTAACCACTGTTAATTCTTGTAATTAAGTGAAAGTCTTATTGTTAATGGATGAAAAAAATAAGAATATAGAACCAATTAATAAAAAATATATATAACAATTAAAATAATAAAATAAAATAAAAATAACATTCTCTAAAATGTTTTTATCCAAAAAAAAATTTTCAATTCTATACAAGACATGTTATTCATTACATTAGAAAATGAAAAGAATATAAAAGTAAAATGTTAGAAGGATAATAATCTTATCTACTAATTTGATTAACCTCTCTCAAGAACCCCCACACTATCGTTACTCATCGTGAAGCCATGAATGAATCACCCCCATTTCATCCCATGCTTTCTAATTAAATACTCTATCGAGCAATCATTTAAACCATGAACCATCCACACAAATAAAGTCATCCATAAAATAATAATGATATACATGGAATTTCCATATAGTTAGTGAATTCTCATCTTTCTTCCCAAATTTGACTTTTAGTACCTTGTATTATTAAATTTTTTCTTCATAGTGACTTAAGAACTACCTCCATGAAATTTTCAATACACCAAATTCATATATTGTAAGCTCTATGAAATATGTTTGAAGGAACATTCCTAGATAGATTCAACCTTCATAGGTTCACTTGAAAATCAATAGTTTCCTACTAAGAACACGTCTTATCAAGCTCTACCTCCCATTATTTTAATCTTATAAAATAAAAATAAGGAACATATGAAATTTAAATGGAATTTCAAACAATATTATGTCAAATAAAAATTTAAATATTTAAAAAGTGGTATATTATATATAATTAACCTGAGTAAATCTTATCTATATCACTACTTGAGTGAATTATTATTCTCAAAAATCAAACAAAGGACAACTTGTTATATATTACCTTCACTTGAGAAATAGCATCATATATATTAAACTCCACATAATATGGAAAACTCCATTATATTACATATTAACTCAATGAGTAGTTATATATTACATATGAATATTTTAGAGTTTAAAAAATTTATAGGATGTTTTGAATAACCTAATCCATGAGAGAAATCATCTTAAATATGAAGTTCAATATATTTTAATATAGGGTGTCAAATTACATATCACATGTATCATATAATAATATTTTATATATCGATATATACGCATGAAAAAATGTCTTACACATTGAACAATCTATTATATTCCACAAACTGTATAATATTTTATATCATTTTACTACTAATAATCATGTTTTGTATCATCTATAATTGCAGATAAATTCGTTCATATACACTATATTTACAAATTTTTAATGTTTCCAATTATATAATATAATCTATCGCTTTTAATAATAAAAATCATAAAATAATACATATGATCCTATAATAAAAATATCAATAAATTTTGTAAATTAAAATTTTAATATGTAATATTAAATTTTAAAAAATAAATTGATTTTAAATTTCAAATTAATAATTATATTTTTTAAAAAAAAATTTCCAGTTCTTGAATCAATTCCATTATTTATTTTTGAAACAATGAGAAAATTTATATAAAAATTGTCAGACTTGAATTTTTTTAAGTTTTTATCCTTAATGAAATCAATTTATTGTAACCAAAATACCTCATATAAGTTTTAATAAAATTGATTGATCTGAACTTCCATTCCAGGATATATCTATCTGATTTAGGAGCATTATAATGGTTATCAATAACTCATCAATATATAATGTGACATGCTATGTTCATTTGTTGATGTAGAAGATGATATTGATGTAGTTACAATTGAATCTATTGTTTTTTGAAATACAACTATTAGAGATTGTTATAACATCATCTATATATAAAGCCACACATCCAATGTATGAATAATTGGACAAACAAGATTATTATAAAATTTAATTATGATCTTGATGTTTTGAATTTTTTTCACTGATAGAACTTTTGATTAGTGAAATAATTTTCATCCTAAATGTTTTTGTTGAGAGCTACCATTTTGTATGTATTTTTAAATCCTTTAGTATTTCAATTGTATTTTTTTCTTATATATTTTTTATATTGATAGATTTTAGGAATATGAATAAATATTTTAGAAAATTTAAATGTGTGTAAGAGATATACTACCAAATGTTTTACTCAAGGACTTCATGGGATAGGAAGACAATCCTTCAGATAAATATAAAATTGAGGATACCATATAATAGTTCTAAATTTTTGGGTACTTTGGATCTTGATTATAGACCAACCTTTGAATTTTATTTAAATGTTTGGTTTGGAATATATCATTTAAAATTATTCATTTTTCTATCAAATAATCCACGAATTGTATTTAAAAATATGGTAAATTTATTATTTAATTACTTATTGTCTATTTTTCCTTTTTTTAAATATATAGATTATTATAATTGGTTATCTATAGACCTTAAACATATTTACTTATATTTTTCTAATAATATTTTATACTGTGTATATTTCTGCAACATATAATATCTCTAATATTATATTTGAATTTATTGGTATTTCATATATTTGAGAAACATAAAACATGGGGATAATAAATTGTATATTTTATTTTAAAAAAACAATTCACCCTCCAAAATTACAGAATTATTATCATACATCATTAGAAAACATCTGGTACTAGAGTGGGTTTTTTATTTATTAATAGTTTTTCTATTCTAGTTTTCATTATCAAAATTAAGTTCCAGTTTTTATACACTATCTTTGTTGGTATAGGAAATATTACATCATTCCATATAATGTATTATGTAGGAAAACTTGAAAATATAAATCTGACTAGACCACCTTTTTTTGATGGAGAGGATTATGATTACAGGAATGATCATTTTAAATCATATATCATTAATTCTAGGGTTTACAAAATTATCATGAAGACTAGAAGTTAGACTATTCAAGAAAAAGAAACTATTCATTTAATCAGGAGGAAATACTAGAATGTCATGTATATATTAATATTTATAATACTTTTTTATATTCCATGAACCTTAAGAATTATAGTTATAAATCATTTTCTAAAATGGTGAATGACATTTAGAATACGTTAGAAATTCAATATTTCGAAGCCTCTAATGATTTAGTAACTTGAATAGCTATTTTGAAATCCACTATTTGCCTAGCTGATGAAAGAGTACCAAAAACTCATTCTCATTTGATATATATAGTTTTAAATATTTCAGTGAGAAAGAGTTAGTCGGGTATCAAATAATATAAATTATTATTGATGTTATAATAAAATAATAGAATTTTTAGCAGATAATAATTAATGATTTAAAAAACATGACTAAGTTATTTATAGATGACCTAATTGGTACTCAAATACATTATTAAAGTAGACTAAAGTGGTAATCTACGAATCAAAATAGGGAAAATGGTTTATAATTTTTATCTACTTTATGTAATACATCATATAATACTTTTAATACATATAAAATGTTTTAGAAATACCGTACTTCAAATTAAAAATCTATGAATTAATATCCAAATAGTTTAGGTGATTTTGATAATGTTCTTTGTCTTATTTCATGAATGATTAATATGGTTGTTAGTAATTAAAAAACATGAAATACTTATTAGAATTATATAAAAGATATACGAACATAGAAGGATCCATCATATGTGTTATTTTATGAATGTAAAAAGGTTCATCATATAAGAGTAGATTATCCAAAACTGAATAATAGGGATTTAAAGTCAAATAGATACGATAAAAAAAATATAAGAAAAAATTGATAGATATGGATACATGGAGGACCAATGAAGGTGACACATCCCTAGATATTTCATTAAAATAATGTGTAATTTATAGTGAGAAAATGTTTGGATTCTAGTCAACCATTCAATATAATGAAATGTTCAACATGACTAAGGGAACTATTGAATCTCTAAATAACACTATAAAACAACATGTATATTAATCAACCCATAATTACTTGATTTATATAAGAGAAAAATTATCTTAAATTTATTGGATATTTTCATGATAGAGTAATAATTAGATAAAACATTACACAAAAAGGTCGAGATTTCTACACAATGACTATTTCTCTCAAAAAACATGTTCTTTATGAATACATGCTTGGTTCATTCAAGGAAAATCTTTAAATTTTATCTCAAACATTATTAAAATTTCTACTCATCCATAATACCTATGAAAAATATTTTAAATTGATGGATGAAAAAATGGAATCTCAAAAAGGGTTATCAAATAAAAATAACCCCTTTGTCCATTTTTAATTCTAAAAAGTTAATAAGAATATTTTTTACCTCATAATAAAAATTAGATTTCAAATAGATATTTACTTTTCTCTGGAATTAACATAATTCCTCATTTTATTTCATTGAAAATTTCTAAAAAATCATAGTGTAAATAACATAAACATAATAATTTCATTGAATAAATTAATACCCATGAATAATATTCCATGAAAAAAATTATTTCACCATTTTATTTAAAAGTTTTAAAAATAATAGAAAACAAAATCTCAATTGCTTATGGTCAATAATCAAAAAACAAATTCAATTATATTCCTTTTCAACAATGTAATATAGGTACCATAGGACCCTATCAATACCTTCATCCTTAAAATATCCCTTTTAATAGAATAAAATAACATGATAATTCGAAAATTTAATTTTAGAAACCATTCTTTGACCATATTTTTTACCTTACTAATGTATTGGAGAGAAATATTTCTGTCATATGTTCTCATAACTCTATTAGGCTCAGCCATAATTTATATAAAATATCAAAGAAACATATAATAAATAAAACACATGAATATAACACATTATTCCTAAACCCCATTATAATTTCTATTTACTCTCATAACAAAAAATACCTTCAGTTATTTAATAATGTTGAGAAAAGGATTCATTTCAATAGAAAAAATTTTAAAAATAAAAAATTCCCAGAATATTGAGAGAATGTATTTATTTGTAAACAAAATGAAATCATGTGAATGAATCTTGGTAAATATGAATGGATATAACATTGGGAAATAGAAATTATGTGATATATATTTGAAAAACCGTCTTCATTCATATTAGTAAATAGTTAAAAATTACCCTTAAGTAATAAATTGAAATAATTACCATTTTATCCTTTATCAAGATTGTAAAAAAATAATTTAAATTATCCTTTATTAAAATTTGAATCCAAATTAGGTGCATTAATGAAATATTTAAAGAAACACAACATGGAATAAAATAATTTCGAATCAAAACATTAAAATAATTTTTTAAATGAAATTCTCTTACTTCAAGTCTCAACAAGTATCAATAGTATTTCATCCACCTTGAGTAACAAAATTATATATTTTTTATAATTGATTAAGGATGTTTTTAATTTTTATTTCATTATTGCACCAGTGTAAAATTGTTTATTTGAAATGGGTGACATGTGATGTGTATTAAAATCATCCCAAATTTCCCATGAATTTTACTTATTTCAAACGGGTGATCTATTTCAATGATAAAATTTTCATTTATTATTGAATAAAACAACCCTTGAAAATAAGTTTGGAAATAATTTCCACTTCCCATTGAGAAATGTTGTAGCGATGGAAAATATCTATAGAATAAAAAAAATTTCATTAATATATATTGTGTAGGATATTATTTGTGATGGGAATTAATGTCCATCCAAAATACTTTGATGGAAAAATTATTTACGACCGAAACAATTCCTCTATAAATAGTCATTGGAAACTAATAATTAATTAAAACCCTACTTCCCCTCTTCTTCTTCCTCGTTTTTCTCTTCTTCTATCGAACTGTACACAACTCACGACTGATTTCTCCCCCCAACATAATCTGTTTCCACCATTTTTTTTTTGTAGATCTGCATTTGAATCACAATGTTAATGATTCATCTTGTCTCAATTTTATTATAATTTATTTTATTTATTTATATAACAATTTTTTTTTTGGAAAAAAACCCATGTAAATAAATTTATCGAGTTATCAAGGTTTATTTGGTGTTTAGGATTGCAACAAATTTATTTCTCCTTTTTTATGTGTCAATCGATTCGACACAAGTTGTTTTAATGATTTTTGGTGTTTTTCTCATTTTTTGAATTTGGATATATGTATGTGTGTGTGTGTGTCTAAACATGTGAATATATATATATATATATATATATATATTTATCATTTTAAAAACAAGGTATATTTGGGATATATATTACTTTATATATGTATGCCTATATGAATGTTTGTATATAGGTATATATAAATTTGATTCTATTTTTATAAAGTGTTAAAATATATTTTATGTATTTCTATTAATTATGAAATATTGTAATATATATATAATACATTCTTGAATATTCATATATAAACTTTTTAAAAAATCTTGTTAAGATTTTAATTTATATAAATATTTATATAAATAACTCATATGGTTATTTATATATATACATAAATATATGGTTATTAATATATATATATATATATGTATATTAAAATATGAATATATATATATATATATATATATGTTTTTGAAAAACATGTAATGGTTTTGAGACACAGAAATAGACAAATTTGTTTAACAAATTACAAGGATTTATATTTATATATATATATTTATCTCATTTTTATATTTCTTTAAAAACATGTAAAAATATATTTGATTAAGAAACCATATAATGTCTATATATATATATATATATTAATATTTGAATATGTATATATAAATGTTTAAAAAACCATTAATGTTTATTATATACATACATTTGCTTATATAGATTGTTATGTTTATTTGTTTTAAAAAGTGTCAGAATACAATTGATATAATTATATTAGTTAAAAATTCATTATATATATATAGTAACTATTATAATTGTAATAATAAATTAAATAATTAGTAATCACCATTAAATAAATTAAAATTCTTAATAATTAATTATTCAATATTATTAATAAATATTAAATATTATTTTTCATTACAAAATATTATTAATAATTTGAATTTTTGAGAAATTTATGATAATTTGTAAATACAAAAATATGAAATACTCGTATTTATTAAAAAAAATTAATATTTATTTCAATATTTTTTAAATAATAAATAATTTGTACTAATTAGAAAATGATTTTTTCATCGAGAAAAACTTTTTAAAAATGTTGTAGTAATTTATTAACTTTTTTCATAAATTGAAAAAAATTTAAAAAATAATAACTATTATTAATTCACTATAATTATTATAAATTTTCTATAAATTAAAATAATTTGTATTAATAATTCATATAAATTTAATAATAAATATATATGTATAATTTTAAAAATAGATTAAAATATTTACACTTGTGTGTGATGTTACTAAGCACTCAATAGAAAAAAAAATGTTATGTTATGCCTAGGGTAAACCCACTATCCACAATCTAAAGGTAGGCTCCTATTTATAATATTATACATCATTTTTGTTATACAAATTTTTTTGTTAATAAATTATAATAAAAATATTAATTAAATTACCATCTTGTTTGATGTTATGAAACTCTCTAAACAAAAATAATCATGTCTTATTTAGGGTAAACCCCATATCCCAGGCCAAAAAATTCTCTCTAATCTTTCATAGGATTCATAGTTTGAATGATATATATCTTCTTTATAAAAATAAATAATAAAAATATTAAATTAATTACCTCATGTTTAATGTATCCAAATCCCAACACAGGAACATTTTTTTTCATTCCAATGGTAACCCCAAAATCCCAGACCTGGCAGTGGTCTTAGATTTCTCATATGATATACCATTCATGAGATACATAATTTTTTTAAAAAAATTGTAATAAAATATTAAATGAATTTCTGTAGTGCATGATGTTACCAATCTTCCAATGTGCACAAATGATATGTCATATCTAGGGTAAACCTGACAGCCTGGGCCTAACAATTGTCTCTGATTTTTCATACGATGTACAGTTTGATATATACTCAATTTTTTTATAAAAAATAAAATAAAACTAAGTGAAATAACTTAGTATGAAATTCAAAAAAAAAACAAAAAAACAAATATCAGGTCATTCCTAGGGGAAGACAGTATTCCCTAACTAACTATGGTCTCATACATCCCATACAATACATAATTTGAGAGATAATTCCATTTTTTGTAATATTTTATAATAACCAATGAAATGAATTACCATAATGTGTTACGTTAAAAATGTCTCACCCTGAAAAAATGACATGTCACATCTAGTGTAATCCCTAAATCCATAACCGAGAAATGATATTAAATTATTGTTATGAAACCGAATTTGGGAGATAAATAATTTTTTTTATAAATAATCATAATAAAAATATTAACTTAATTACCCTGACGCCCCATGTAAACAAGCACCCAACAATAAAATGTTATGTTACACCAAGGGTAAACCCATAATCCCTAATATATTGATGGGATCATATTTTTTAAAAGATATAAATTTAAGGAGATTCATTAATTTTTTATAAGGAATTTTAATAAAAAAATAAATGAATAACTATCGTGAGTGATGATACTAAACTCTCAACGTAGACAAATAATTTATCACATCTAGGGTAAACCCAAGATCTTAGACCTAATCGTGGTCTCCAATTTTTCATATGAAATACATCATGATAGATACATAAATATATTATAAAATATTATAATAAAAATAGTAAATTAATTAAACATGCATGCAATATAACCAAACACTAGACACACACAAATGTTATGTCTCACCTAGGGTAACCCCATTATCATAGACCTAACAGTGGTATCGTGATTCCCATACATGACTCCATTCTAGAAATATTATATTTTCTTTATAAAACTACATGTTTCTAATATAATATATTTCATATTTATATTCTATGTACACCAACACTCTAATGACCCTGAAATCCAGTATTAACCCAACACCTCATTCTGATCAAATTTCATAGAGTATTTCACAGTGTAAAAATATAATAATAATACTAAAATAATCACGGTGATTATTAATTATTATTAATTGCTATTTTATTTTTAGATGACTATGGACTCAGGAATTAGACACTATTATCTATTATGCGATCATTATTGGATAGATCATCATTAAATTTCCAATAGATATTATTTAAATAATATCACATTGAAGTTGTCGAAAACATTATGTCATTTTCATATTTGAATTCAAAATTTGTTTATAAAACAAATAAATTTAATTTCTAAGTAATAAGTGTGATCTTATGAGATTTGAAATGTTTGAAAATGTTGGACATCACTTATTGATTTTTTTATTGGAATGGTTATATTTTTTGGTTTCAACATGGTGAAAAAAATTTAGAAGAAAATAAAAAAACTAGTTTAGGATCCATCATTTTATAGTTTAGTACATGAGGCTACTTGTCTATCTATTTCGGAAACTAAAACTCCGAATTATATTCTCAGTTCTGATTCAAAACCTACTTAGTTTATTAATTTGTTAAAATACACTAAATAAGACAATATTCAAGATTCCAGATGAAAAAACATAGAGCTGTTCAAAAATTAATGTCTATTAAATCCTATTTTAGATTGTTAAATATATTTTTTGATTATATATTATTATTAGTTAAATAATTATTTCTTGATAAAACTACATTACATATAGGCTTCAATGAAATTAATAGTTTGATCCATACTTTGTGTCATAGTTATTAGAAGATTCATGCGTGTTAAAAGGATTTCATATTATATTTTCTGTGATTACGAATCCTTGGATATTTATCTAAAATATAGAGAATCAATGTATAAATATGCATAACATGGAAATTCCATATTTCCTATGTAACAGTTGAGGCATTTTCCAATTACACCTCACTCATAATGCTTATTTATGTGGTGTAACACAGCTGCATTTATGAATTAGAAAAAATATAATATTTACAACATAAAAAGAGTAAATCATACATGTGATGGTTATTTATGAAATTTCATTGATCATCTGAAAACAAATTTTTATTTAAAACCTAACAACATATTGTTGTGTATTTTTATTAATGTTTTTTTTCATTTGGATTTTATAAAAATTAATATTCTTAATCATCTTTTTTCATTATTCCATAAAACCTAAAACCCTAGATGATGATGGAGGAACCAAATATATATATTTGTTGATATTATGTCAATTACATATGATAAATAATATTTATGATTATCTGGAAACATTAATTGATGAGTTAATATCTTTACGAATCATGGTGTGACTATATTTTATATCATTATAAATTATAAATTTACACTAAAAGTTTATTTAATATGGATGACTAGTGAATTTATGGTGTTTGGTATGTTATATGGATGGATCATACATTGTTTGAAATTATTTTCATACTACATGGATGTGAAAAATTTCACATTCTCTTTAATTGGATAAATACTAGTTATTTTTACTATAATTTGTGATTTTTTCTTGTGCATCATCCTTTTTTCAAGGATATAATTTTTTTTAAAAGTTAGAATTGAAAGAGATGAATCTCCAGTAGTTCTCTTAGGAATTCAATTAAAATATATAAAACATGCATTACCTCCTATTAATTTTTTACAAATAATAAATGAAAAAAATGAATGGTATTTTTGGTGAACATAATTTGATAAAGAATAATTTTTTTGGATCAATCAATATTGTTTATATTTGTAGGTTAGTTATATGTTATATGTTATACATATTTATAATATTTTTTTATAACATATTTGTTATCATTTTGAACACAACTGATAAGAAAAAAGATAATTTAAATGAATGGTTAGATCTTTTAGAGACTTGCAGATGTCCTGATGTTGAATTAGATGAAGTTAAATGATCACACAATTTAATGAATCCAAAAATATCTTACAGACTTTCTAATGAAATTAATTTATTATTTTATAAATTTTTTTATATTTGAGTTTATGGTATGTTTATACTTCTAATTAATATCACAGGATATCAAATAGGTATATTATTGGTTTAAAAATCCTTGACTTCCATGTCGTAGTGGAAATATTAATTCTTAATGGTCCTATAGGGCTATTGAATTCTTAAACGTGGAATGTTTTTACCTAAATATTATATTTCTTATGATATATTTTTGTGGAAATATCCAATTTGGATTCATTAATCATGCTAAAAAGTAATTGAACATTAATTTCATATAAATTGAAGAAAATATTCCCAGCAGGCTTCTTTGACTTAATGGAACATTTAATATTTCATTTTCTATAAGAAGCTAAATGGTTAACACTACAAAAATTTTGAGGGATGGTCCCATTTATGATATCAAAAAAAAACTTTAATTAAGATAATACGTAACACAACAATGGTTGAAGGGTCAATTATAGAATTGTACTTATAAGAGGAAATAATAAATTTAATCTCCTGTTTTAATCAACTGAAAGATCCTTCCAAACATAATTTGATGGCTCATAGTAAGAACATTGATAATTTTTTGACAGACCTTCAATTTCTAGTTTTTAAGGATCCGAATGTTGGTTTTAGTGGTCACTGTGAATCATGGATTTTAGATAATGAACTCCAAAGAGATCAAACATATGCTATACTGATAATGAAGAAATTAAACAATGTTTAAATTAATTATTAATTAATATTATTTTTTAAAATATAGAATTATTCATATTTTTAAGAGAACATGATGACCATATCAAAAAAGTATATATAAATTACACCTAAAACTATTGAAATACAAAGTCAACAAATTTTTTCTTATGTGTTTAAAATATAAGTACGTTATGTTTCTTTCGATGGAATAATAAATGAATTTTAAATGATATCTATTATTAATAATTTTTATTGTTTTATAGAATAAGAAGATGATGATAAAATTTATTTTGGATTATGTCATCTCAAAGTCCCTCGATCAAAATTGTTAAAGTATTACAAGAGGTATGTGGTTAATAAATTTTGATTCCATACAAGAATATATGTTGACTCAAGGAAATAATTGAATAATGGTGTTTGTTTGAAAGGATATCATCATAATGAGTGTGAAGTTGACCTTTATGGTATTCTAGATGAATAAATTGAGTTATGGTAACTTGAAAAAAATATATAAAAATGTTTAAATCTTATTGGACTAATACTAATAATGGGTTGTGATTTCATCCATGAAATAAAGTCATTATCATTTAACATAATACTCCCATTGAAATAAATAATCAATTTATTTTGGAATATCATGAACATCATGTTTATTATAAAAATTATTTTGATGTTTTGGGAGATTTGAATAACTGGTGGAGTGTGACATAAATAAAATCATGTAACAATCAGTTTTTTGAAAATTAAAATGGTTGTGTAGAAGTGAAACATATTTAAAATTTTCAATAAAAATCCGAAAATATATATTTTCCAAAAAGATATAATTATTTGTGTTGAAATCCCCTAGTCAAGGGAAGATTATATAGATGATGTTGATAATGTAACAAGGGATAATGAAAATGAAAATTTTATGGATGTTGACTATAATGAAGATGAGGATGAAAACATTTTCATCTATAATTTTTTTTAAAAAGATGATGATTCATGTATTACATTTTGTTATTGATTAGTTTTTATAATTTATTATTTTATTAAAAATTATCTAAATGTAAAATTTTTGTTTCACATTACTAGACCCAATGATATATTATACTGCTTTGATGATTCTAGTAAATGTAAATTTTTTTATATTTAATATTCTTAATAATATCTATTCAAAAGTAGGAATATTATATTGTTCATGATATTTATTTATTTTTTAATTTGAGAGCTACATATAGGTAAGATTATTTTGTTATGTTATTTAATGTTTTTTTATATTTGATATTTTTTCCACAATTTATTACACACAATGCTATTTTTTTCAAATGAATACAGATTCCCTCAATGATCTAGTTCATTCTCTCACTAATGCCGGACTTCCAACTAATGAGCCCGATTCATCTAATCCATAGGATTATTCTTCTATTAAGAGGGGAGAGGCCATTCATGATTGATAATTATGGACTTTATTCTAGAATGAAACCCCAATAATGATTTTGGTCTTCAATTACAGATGTATGTTTACTTTTTTTAATATGTTTATATTATATTAAATTCTTCTATTAATTTTGGTAATAATATTTTTGTTATTTGTTTTTATTTGAAAAGTCTCCCAAATTTTGAAATTGGTAATGCTAGTGCGATTGTAAAAAGTTATTTTTCCGATCCATGGGTATCATGGGACTAGGTTTCCATTAGAATGCATCACTATATGTTTGACCACTAGATTTTAAATTATTAAATAATTATACTGTATAAAATTTATTTAATTACTCACATATTATTTGAATTTTATTGCAGAATTTATTTTATCTTACTGATTATATCCATAGGGATCCTATTAGTGAGGCATGGGATATTTTTATACATGAAAATATTCATCATTTTTACACAACCTCAGAAAGAGAGCAATGAATACAGATTATTTTATTTATTTCGACCAGTCACACATCTCCCATCGACTTGACTATAAATCATCTTAGATATTATGTGGGTTGTACTACTACTTTATAAGAGATAATGTTCTATGATAATAATAATATGGGCATGAATCTTGGGGGAGGAAGGAGGTAACACATTAGGCCTCAAGTTATAAATTTATAATACATTAATGACATGTGGTAAGATATATTTTTTATTATTGTATATATACTTTAACTAAATTTTTTATATTATAAATATCACCACAAACCCATATATTACAAAATTTGATGTTGACAATAATATTTATAATAATTTATATATAAGATAACATGTAAGATATCAACCATGCCATATTGTGGCTAGTAATTTATTTAAAAATTTCATGAATATTAATTTTTTTTATAATAATTTATAATTATATTTGAAGGAATAGTATCAGGATAAAAATTCTCAATAAAAAGAGAGTCCTCATGAGAGTAAAAAAGATTCCATTTCTGATATATGTTTTTTATGAGGTGGGATAGAAATAAAAGACATTGAATGGTGTTAAAAAATTATGGGTCATTAACAATTTTTCCTTACTGACACGTATGAGTTTTATGGTACTTCTATGATGTCATTTGTGAGCTCAAAGAGAGATTGTGGAGACTCTTCATCAATGTCTTCATCCACTTGATGGTTTGAGGAGAGGTTTATATCTCAGAATGAGATGATATAGTGTATGTATAGAGAGGTAAAGAGGCTTATCCTTAGAAACAACATGGGAGAGATGACCAGATGTTGAAGTATTTGTAAAAAAATTAAAATGGCATTGGTACGAAGTTTCATATTCTTGATCCTTCAAGTGATCATCCTCCACTAGACACGAGTTGATGATTTGTGATGTTTTATGACAATTTTTAATTTTTGGGTGAAGAACATATTATGTTTGAAATGATGTAATAATTTTATAATTATTGATTTATTATTAATTATTTCTAAATATTCTTAGTATTCTTATCAAATTTTAATAATTTTATTTAAATTTTTTTTTTAATTTCTTAATTATTTTTATTTATATGTAATTTTATTATATATTTTTAAATTTTTTAAATTTTTTAAATTTTTTATTTTAGTTTTTGTAAATTTAATTTTTTATATAAATATATTATTTTATAAAAATATTATTATTTTCGATGGATTGTTCATCCATCGCAAATATTATCAATTGTGATGGTCCATCATAATTTTCTGTTTATTGAAATTGTAATCCTCATTTGCGATGGATAATTCATCTAATCCAATTATTTACTTTTTACAATAGACGTTCACAAATAAGCATAATTGTGATGCAATTTTTTTCACGATGCATTAGAAAAAAAATCCCATCGTAAATGGCTTTCTACAATGATATTCTATTGCTAATGCACTATTGTAAAAAAAATAATATCAATAGTGTTATTATTCATTTTATTTCAATTCTTACCATGTTTTATTTATTTACTAAAATTTCTATGTATTCATAAGACATTTAGAGTATATTTGGTTTATAAGTCTAAAATTACCTCAGTTGGTTGACCAACGTCAATGGGATTTTTGTTCCATATTTTTTAAAAATATTAATCTGTATTTCTTTTTGCAAAATAATTTTATAGGACCATCCATGTATGTTGTATTTGAAAACAGATAGATTACTTATCATTGAGGTTGTACATTGTACAAACACACAATCCATGTTTCCATTTTATACTATATTGATAAATAATTGGGTATATAATATTCTTCTTCATCAATATTATAATTATGATATAAATTTAATATTTATTGTAATGTTCAACCTTTATAACCAACCATTTGATATAGAAATGAAAAATGAATCAGATTTCTATATAGAGGAGGTATTTTGCACGAATAGATTATTAGAGTTATCAATTTTCTACAGATGTAAATGATAATAAAGTATGTAATATATAATCATTCTAAAATAACTATAATTAAAAAAATCTTATATATATAATCAATAATTCCATATTTATAACCATATATGTAAGGCGGTGATGGAAAATAGAACACATCACTTCTTGGAGGTGGTAGTCCCCATGTAAAAATATGAGATGTTTTCATTTCCCATGAGATAGAAGGGTGATAGAATTATTTTCCAGAAAGATAGTAAAATTTTAGTATAGTCATGAAAATTATTTAATCATGTCGTAATTGTTATAATATATTTTAAGGAGGTATAAAAAGAAAGAAATTTGAAATAACCCAATTAGGATATATATCACCTCCTTGGATATCACCCTTTAGATTACACCATATGCCTTATAGGATTTTTCTTTTGAGAAGACCATGACATATAGGATTTGGGGAGTAATTTTAGGAAGTTTTATTTCTCTTTGATGTGTTCAAAATGAAAGGCTCCAGTGTTGTGGGGAAGATAAGAGAGTGGATTCCCATTTATAAGTCTAGGGGTGACACTATAATAATTATTCCATGTTTTCAAATAATATAATGTATTATTATCATGATAATTTATAACCTTATCACTTAGATTTAATCATAATTAACATGTTTTATCCTTTTAACATTTTAGCAACATTTTTACAAAGAAAACTATTCATAATGAATAAAAATGAAATTTTATTAATTACAAAATTTTAACCTCATGATTCAAAACATGAAATCCATTATTTATATTTGATTCTGTATAAGTGGAAAAATCACATTGAATATTAGAGAGATAAATGTAACAAAAAATATTTTTTTTCAACAAATGCATTTTTAAGCCTATTTGTGATCATATTCCAAAATGAAAAATTATGCTAATTCCTATGATATTAATTATATAATCATAAAAAAGTTATTTTATTTTACATGAAAACCAAATTCATAATTGAATGGTTATTTTAAATAATTTTATTCAAAGGGATTTGTATTTCAAATATCGGTATTTTCACCATTCACAAAAAAACAATATTTATGAAATTCCCAAAAATTCACCATAATATAATTTTTATATGATGATTGAATAAATGATTTTAATTTTATCACTTTAATAATATAAAATCTATAATTTAAATTTTACAATAAACCTTATATTTTAGTGGAAACATATTAACTAGATTAAAACTATTTATTATATTATTGAAAAAACATATAAAATTGTTATATTATAAATTAAATATAAAATAATTTTCTTATATTATTACACAATAAAACATTTTCATTATTATCATTACTTGAGATTTCAACCATAAATAAAGATCACAAATTTTCATATATTTCAATATATGATTATTCTACTTAATCAGATGATGAAAAATAAAAGCCATCAGATAATAAAAATGGGTATTCATCTGAAGATGAAGAATCCTTACATACTCTATCTGAAATAGATATGTATGTATGTCTTATGAAAAAAAATGAAAAATATATGTTATATAGTTCTTATGATTTTTCTAATTATTTTTTTAGAGATAATACAAATATTTTGATATTGACTTTTCCAAAGTCAAATATTTCACCAAAATTATGTTCTAAAACTAATTCACATAAGTATTATAATCCAGAATTTAAATTATTAAAATTTGGTTTATAATATTATAAATAATGTTTGTACTTTGATGAATATTTAATCTCTTTTTTCTTTTATTGTTTTTATTGAAAAAATGTATACATAAATTTGACATTCTAGAACATATAAAGGAGTTGGTTTTAGGTATGATGGGTCTCATTTCCAATAAAATTATTTTTTACATATAAGTGAACACTTTTTATCCATATTTAAAATGATATGTCCCTTGAATAACTAATTTTCAACAAATATGGCCAATATTTTTAATTTAATAATGATTTTATTTATGAATTACTAGTAGCTATTGAACACAGAATAGTTGAGAGAATATAGGTTCAATTTTTTTCTATAATGTAACTAGACCTAAGAAATTTTAGGTAATAAGAATATATAATTATGTACTTATGGAACATAGATTGGGTATTGAAAATTGTAACAAGTAATACATGGATAGTGATAAATATGACACATGATTATTGATAAATATAACTTTTCGAATTTTAAAAAATTGAATGGGGGATTAGTCACTTTGGAGACAATGAATAGTGTGAAATACTTGGAATTGGTGATGATTATTTTCTTAAAAAAATAATTAATTTATAATATATTATTTGTTTTATGTGTAAATAAAAACCTTATGAAAATTATTTAAATATAACAAGAGAGTTATCATCTGATCTCCAGGAATAAAAAATATATTATTCAATGTTTAGAAGGTATATTCATTCTAAATACCAATAGGCATGATAATATTTATACATTAGAATATAATGATAAAGTAACCACAACATATGTTATTTAAGTGAAAGGGAGGATTTTTCATCACTATAGAATTGAATACTATGATATAATAACTTTTGAACTTTGTCAAAAATTAATTGGAATGGGAATACCATGGATCTATCAAAACATAAATTTTATTCAACAATAGTTTGTGATCAATATCAATTCAACAAACAATATATGAACATGTGGAAATGTGAAATTGAATTCCACACTTATGAAGCTATGTAGTTACTGTACATTTACTTATTTTTTCTATAAAAACTAGAAGTATTTGAGGGAGACCCTATGTGTATGTATTAGTTGATTATTACAGTAGGTATACATGGGTTTATAATGTCACTAGAATATCTGTAGTAGTCAATAATTATAAAATATTTCACCCCTCTATTAAAAATGATGAAAACCTAACTATGGTTATAATAAAGAGTGATCAGGATGGGGTGTCTGTAGACTCATTCATTTTAATATTTTTATAGTAATAAATTTATTATGCATAATTGTTTTCATATATGGAACCATAAACAAATTTTAGTTTAAAGAAGAAATATAAATTTATAAGAAATTCCAAAAACAAATTCTCAGTTATTATTCTATCACTAATGTTTTCTTGGATGAGGCTATAAGTAGAGATTGTTTTTTGAAAAATGGAGTTTGATTTTGTTATGACATATCCTATGGGGACCAAACGTGACTACCCCAAGGCTTCCTTCTATAGGTCAGGGGTTGGTGACTAGTACTACACAAAAGTAAAAAACCCACAAAATTAACTCCCAAATAGGATATGAATTTCCTTAAAATACGTACACACTCAAAAAGAGAAATTGAAGTAAAAACCCCACAAAAGTAAGGTACAACCATGAGTGTAATGTAAAACCACAAGTACAACTGAAAATGGAAAACAGTGGGCTGGAATACATGCCCTAGAAACTGGAGGAATGTAAACAGCTGACATATCAACCCTGGAGCTCTACATGAAGGGTTGTAGTTATAATTCTATATTGAAGAAGAGGATCTCAATAGGTCTTGTCAGACGAAGTCCCAATCTTCCAAAGTCTGCCTTAGGGAATCAGTAGTATACACCAGACACACATGCGTGGGCAGAGCCTATGCAGGGTTGAGTATAATAACTTAGTATTGGACCCCAAGACCCGCGAAGGTCTCTTAGTAATCCAGAAAGTAAAAAAACACAAAGAATAACACAAAGCTAATTTCACAAGAATGACCTAAATCATCAAGCATGAATCAAAAAATAAAGCTCACTCAAGTTGTATGACTTCAATGTTAGTGGGATTGCGATGACTAGTTTTATAGCCTAATAATCCTATACATAGTAACTCTAATACTAAACAGTATTAGGCCACTGTATGCTGACACATATTGGTCGCTAGATGCTGACCCATATTGGTAGCTGGTGCTGACCCGTATTAGTCACTAGATGATGAATCTTACTAGTCGTTGCTACTGACCCATATTAGTCACTGGTGCTGACCTCTATTGGTCACCGGTGAAGACCCGTATTGGTCGTTAGGGCTAACCCACATTGGTGTCTGATATAGAGTTATGGATTATCCGTAATATAGCTAGATTATCCCACTCTGGTGTTTCTTATAGTGACCTGTATTTGTTTCTCTTTTTCTTAACGTCACATCCAGCCACTGGATTACTACTCATAGCACGCTTGATTCTGGGGGAACCTCTCCTCAAGCCATTAGTCGGATTTCAACTAGTAAGAGGTCCTACAAAAATCATACCCATGGTACTTCCCATAATAGGGGTCCCAACATGATAGACGGCGTGTCGACTGAATGCCCGGTCACTAAGATATGTACATTTTTGTAAAAATACCTTGTTTTTATTAAAGTATGATCCAACCTAGGTTTCACATCATACATAATAAAATATCACTTAATATATCTCCAAAGGTCCTCCTCATCCCAAGGGTCCTTCTGCCATGGACAATGCGTCGATCAGACGCCCGTTCTGTTAGTTACACCGCTTTCAGTGAAACAGGGGTGTTGGCACCTCAGTCTAGACTAGCTAGGTTGGTCACACCTAAATATTCCAAAGGGGCCATTTCCCAAATGGGGTCACAGCACCACTAACGATGTGTCCAATGGAAAACTTGTTCGTCAATTATGGGGGATTCTTTATTCGGGGGCTGTTTGGGTTTGGGATCGATCTGACTTGGTCAGGCCGGCCCAACGCAATAGGTCCTGGGGACTGCCTAACCCTGACCTGGTCCAGACTGTTAATGGTAGAACAAGTTCCATTGGGTCTAGCCCATCGAGGTTGGTTGTACTGGTTTTCGGGCCCATTCCATGTTTGGCCCGACTCGTCGGGTGGGGCTCGGCCCACCCACAGAGGCCCGTTAGGCAGGTCGGGCCTATTCGGGCGGCCCAAGTCCACCTGATGGCATACCAATTCACCCAGATGGCCCAATAGATGCAGGGATGTTTTGTCTAGCGTGATGAGGGGTCCACACCACCCCCTTATAATAAGACCCATTAGCCGCTGTTGCTGCCACCGGCGGTGCCTACGGGCACCGCCCGTCCCCCACAGGCAATACCCATCTCATGCTTGTCTGGCTTGGGTTGGACACCCCTAGCCACCACAGCTCACGACGACGTTCCCCCCCTCCACTGCCTATGACTGGTTTTCACGGGTGTTCTCAAGCCACCACCGGCCACTTCCCGCATGGTGCGCTAGTGATTATTTCCATGGGCCACCAGAATGCGGCTGTTATTTCATAGCCCTCAAATGTATTACCGCCATGTTCATTGATCTTCCACGAAGAGCACACCAAGGAGATGATTAGAGGAAGTTATGAGCCTTGTTGGTTTTAGCATGCACCCTCTACGATAGTGTTTTAATGATGAAGAACATTTAATAATAACAAAATGAAGAATAATCCCTAAGTTTAAGATCTCGCAATTACCATCTTCATGATTAGATGAGATGTGAATCAACCCATTAGTCTGTTGGTACAATTTTTTTATATTTTTAAAGAATGATAAGAGAGATAACATTAAATCTCATAGACCAATAAATTTTATGACATTTATTGATACACTTTCATCCTTGAGGGTTTATGGCATCGATAACACTTCCCAATTCCGACCTTTGAAAGGAATTCATCAGCAATCATCGTTCTTCACCGAGGTGGAAGTGCACTAGAGATTCACCCATGAATCCCCCAAATCCTTTCCCCATTTTTTATTGACAGATATAACTTTTTATAGGACCATGTTGCTAAATTTCCATAATGACGTCATGTCAGATCATTACGTAGTTTCATTTATGAAACAACATCACTATTTTTCAGCATTAAATTCATTGTTACGTTGTAGAATACATTTCATACATGTGTTTCATTAATGTTATATGTCGCTTCATCATCGTTAACCCATAGTGTTTCCATCCTCCACACAATGGAGATAAAAGAATAAAATAATTCTTTTAAATTCTTTTATTATTTTTCTCAAAAATTCCAAAAAATAACTTTTTCGCTCGGCCCTTGGAAGCTATAGTTAAGTAGTTTCTAGGTGAATACCAGCATTCTGGATTCAGCCACTCCCTTAGATTTCTAATCAGATCACCATTTCAAAATATAGAAAATGTCGCCTACACGTTTACTTGAGATAACTGTAAAAGAGTTTTAGAATTAATTCTAAGCATAGCAGGCCTCTGAATCACATGCCATAGAGATCCACTAACTCGTAATAATCCCATGGGTTTAATTCATTCATCTAAATAAAAACCATTATTAGATATAGATCAGAATCAATCCAAAACATTATCACCTTAGATTCCATTGGTTTAATGTATTCATCTTGAATATGAAAGATTAATTATATATGTTTAATATTAATAATGATGATCGAATTTTTATATATTATTCTACTATTTTTAATTATTTTGGATTTTTAAAAAATTAACTACTTTTTTTGACTAATTGGTTAATGTAATGTTTGATAAATTTGACCCTTTCATTTTTCAGAAAAAATCCAAAAAATAACCATTTAAATGATGTTTATTTTTATTGGTAATTATACAAATATTAATCCATAAGGATTTTTTAATAAAAGAACAAATTTCATGGAATAATTGGTTAATACGAAGTTTGATTAATTTGATCCATTCATTATTGTGAAATATACTAAAATTCATCATCCAAATTATATTGTTAGAAATAATCCTATTATATTTCCATAAGAAATTTCACAATTACTGATATTAAATCCTATAGAAATAGAACATCAATTTTATATATAGAGAATTAACATTAATGGGAATCTGTATATTTGATATTCAATAACCAATATATTTATGTTGAAGAAAAATATGTTTATCTTCAAGAATTATCCAACTTATAATATTATTTCAGATATTAATTAAAAAATTAAAACTAGATGTTACTTAAAAATTCAATGTGTGCTTCATACATTATTGTCACAATCTGAACAAAAAATGGTAGAATATTCCTTAGGTGATGAATGTTAGATAAGTGCTTTATAAGAATATCATATTTAATTTGAAGTAATCTTGTTTGGACCTCACCAGAATGATGTAATGATCTACCATTAATTGGAGTAAAATTGGTTTTTAGAAGTAAATTTAATGAAAATAAAAATACATTTTGAAATAAATAATGGATTTTAATTAAGGCTTATATTAAAGAGGAATGTATATATCATGTAACTAGTATAAAAATATGATTCCACAAAAAAAATTTGACTTTGGATTTATTAAAATTGTTAATATAATGTATGTTATGTTATTTTAAATATCAATTTTTATTAAACCTGACATAGAATGTTAAATTATTTAAATAATTTAAAATAAATTTTTTATTATTCTGCATTAGTTTTCATAGAAAACCAACATTGAACATTTTTAAAAAATATTATATAAATATATGAACCATTTTCAATAAAAAAACCTAATGTTGAAGGATTTATTTTTTTTACTTTGGGTATCAGTTTTTATAAATACCCGCCAAAAATTATTTTTTTACATTAGGGAACATTTTTTTAAAATATTACATCAATGGTGTTTTATAATACATCAAAACATTGGATTGCTCTTGTTAATCCTTCATTACTTTTTCTAAACCCTAATACTCATGATAATAAATTGTCAAACTGGTTCATACCACTTAATAGTCTTCATTTAATCAAATATATCATTTTCATTATTTTTCTTCTCTAATGTTCAAAATGTTTCTCCACCAGACGCAAATACCTATGGCACACAATGGTTATCCCTAGTTCGTCTCACACAATATTTTATATATAATATATTTTTTTGATTTATTTCCACCTTTTTTCTTATCCATTTTATCCTCACTATACATCAATAGATTCATCCAGCCAACCAATCTCAATTTTATGAAACACTAATATATACAACACATTATTCTCCATCCTACATCACTATTTGTAATCTAATATTCAACGATAGCCATTTTTTATATCTCTATCCAACTATTCATAATCTCTATTTGTGTAAGTGGGTTATTTAATATTTAGTTTTAAAATATTTGTTTATTTTTTATATTTTCTTATTTTATTCATTTATTTTTATATAAATCACTCTAAATTATCAACTACTATGTTTATAATTTGTTTCAGGGGATTAACTCATAACCTAGTAACCCCAATATATTCTTTGAAATTATTTAATTAGATTAAGATACTAGGAATATCTTTCTAAAGGACAAAATAGTATAGTTGTCTTGGTAAACAACTTACATACATGATTCCAATATTACATTAGTATACAAAAATAAAAACATAAATATTTTTCATCAAGAATATAATTATTCCAATAAGATTATCCTTTCATTTCATTCATTGTAAACTTCCCAAATTCCTTGTATCTAAAATAATAGGTGTGTTGATATACTCTGTAAGAGTTACATAAAGCTGTAGCTGTCATGAGTAAATGAAGTGTAATCAATATGGAATAACCAATATAGAAAGGTAAATATTCGGAAACACGTTCCATTTAATCAATTGCTTGAATATCATGATTAATTATGGCATAATAAATATAGAAAGGTAAATTTATTTAAAAATACTCCATTTAATAAATAACATGACTATCATGATTGGATAATTCATAATCAATGTGGAAATATAAATTTCTAAAGACACTTTCCAATTTATTCAATAAACTGAGAATGAAATACATCCAAATATAATATCATTTCGAAAATATAATTAAAAATAATGACTGAATTCCTAAAGAAGTAAATGATTAATTATTAGGTATCATGATCTATAACATAATGATACATGTATTATTAAGACATTAGGCAATTCTATGTAAAATTTATGGGTAGGTATACACCAGAAACCCATTTATTAAAGGCTAGCCAAAGGATTCAACTCATGAGATGACTATTGATTCAAAGGGATAATTATTACATGGCCCCAATAATATATATATATATCCATATAATTCCTAATATATTGAATAATAAATTTAATTCATGAAAATTATTCCTTATCAATAATTTTATGTATTGAGTAGGGAATATATATTAACAATAATGTCCACAGTCAATTATATAACATTCAATGCAAGATAAAATATTTATTAATTATGTATGTTTAATGTACTTAATATAAAAAAGGAAAATAATATGGAGATTATGAAATGTAATGTTTAATTATGATAAGAAAGTGAAAATTATAAGGGAAATATAATGATTACAAAAATTAATCAAGAAAGAGATTGTTAATGCCTTTTCTAGTAGAACTAATTGTAAATCATCCGTTAAAATAATTATTATGATATTAATAAAATATTTTAACATTTTATCATATGTAAAATAATGTATCGAAGTCATTTATGAATATAAATACTATAAAAATATAATACAAACAATCTTTAGGAAAATAATTTTTCACATCTAGTATAATTTTTTAAAAACTAAAAGTTAACCAAATATTTTTAAAATGCATTTCATTGAAAATAAAATTGGAAAATTATAGAGGAATCATTATAATAGTTGGTGGTAGTTATAATAGGGAGTTATTTTCATGTTATACATTTTAAAACAAATATTTCTTTCACATTTTTTGTAAAATCCAAATGACCCTTCATTGGAAAATTAGTTTATCATTCCTTGTATTTTTTTACATTCAAATATGGCTAAAAATTTATTTATTTAATAATATTGATGATTTTGAAACCATTATTCAAAATATTTCTATAAAACATTGTTTTGGAAGGAGGGGATTTTTTACTAAAGATATAAATGATTTCGTATTTATTAAAAAATGAAAATAATTTTAAGTACTGAAGACAGTAAAATGGTTAAATTACTTGATAAAATATTGAAAATATATAGTATAATAAAATTAATGTTCATTCATTGATAATGATCAAATAATTTATTTTAATGGGAATTCATGTAGAAAATGTCCCAATAAAAATGCGATTGTGAAATAAACCATTACAAAGATCCAAGTATTAATGTGAGAATTAATCAATGAATCAACTAGGTGTATCAAATGTATATCCAAATAAAAATCCGTAAATAAAAAATAAGATATTAAACTATCATTACACACATTATATTGGAATGTTAAAGTAAATGAATAAGTTATATAACACAATTAAAATGAAATTAAATTATGAAATTATTTACAACATGGTAATTTTCGTGAAAATCCCATTTGATGAAATTAATATTATTAAAAATTATAATAAAATGAATTATAATGCTTTCATGATGTTCCATGAAAATTAAAAAAAATTAAAAATAAATTAGGTTCATAAAATTATAATATTCCTAAATGAAAGGAAATTGAGATGAAGTCCCTTACCTCACGATTCCGTTAGGTTGAACGTGATTTAACCTAATGTATATTGGTTCTAAACATCTGTTTCGATGGGGGAATAAATGTATAGGGAGGCCCACACTGAAGCAGGTTTAGATGTTCCTGATGGTTGATTCTGGAGGGTTCATTTCTTGCAAAATCATTAACATCAAGCCACCATTTTCATTCATAGACAAAAATTCCAAAGGATCCCTCATTCATAACGTAGTATTGAACTAAAATCCAATGGTTGGTGGATAATTGGGGTTCAATCCCATTGAATGTTAGGGAATCATGTCGGTCAAGAGGATGGGAGGCCTATATCATCATACCCTTTTGAGGGGAATTTTTTCCTAATGTGGCACTAACATATAGATTTAAGATATGTCCAAAATTTTCTAAAAATTCCTATAAGAGACATGTTACCATAAACGTTTTTCTATGTTATTTATCTTTTATATACAAAAGTTAGGGAATCTCATTAATGAAAAAAGGAAAGAGGATCAAATTAGTGATTCCATATTTATTTGTCTATGGTTCATCATCCATCTTAGAGTATTGGGTATTTTATTATGTGGTGAAGCCATATAACCTAGCAGTTTAGGATTTGACACCACATAGGGGTAGTTAATAATTATCTGGAGAGGGTTGATCCATTATGAGGAATCATACATATCCTAGTAAATAAAATAATAAAAATCCACAAAGTTTGTTATACCTGTGCAATTTAACATCATTCAAAGAAGATAGACATACATGAACTAATACATCATATGTTTAAGATCATGTCTCAATGATATTTACAAAATATCCAAGTTATGGAATGAAATAGAGTTATCATCATTCTATCATTCACTTTGAACTAGTCCCAATGTATATTCCATTATATGTGGGAGTTTTTACCATTCCACTATTCATGGGTTACATAATGGGTTTTCCCAGGTGGGTAGATATTCATGCTTCCAAATAGGTGTGCATTATAGATCTATAATACCATGTGATCTTGATGTGGGAAATGATTGATAGTAAGTATCAGCTTTGTTTCATGTGGATATATGACTTATGTACTGGGACATCCCGTTGTTTGCTTAATATGGAAATCATTCCTCTAGGGGTGTCCCACATATCTAGATTATTGAAGAAATTTCAGTTATGGTAGTTCCTTTTATCTCTAATTCAATTAAGGGATTATTTAAAGTGATTATCCTATGTGAATGATTAGATATTGATGGTTTAAATGGCAGAGACATGGGGATTACATCAAAATATATTTTTATTTGAGATTGGGCCTTTGGATGGAACCCTATGTATCATCGTTGATGCATTAATAAAAGTTTTCATTGTCCCATTTATTAGATCATACACAATAATTTTTCCCTATATTAATCATTGTTTATATGTTTATGTTTTCCTACAATGATTAGTGGTTACACACAATCATTTACCTATAGCGATAGAGGCTTACACACTGAGATTTCCCTTCACTAGGTAGTGGCTTATGATGAAAATGATATGATTATTATCATACCCAAATCCCAGGAAAGTTATGATCATTGTGGGAAAAAATATGTGAAAAATGATGAGTATCACTACTTATGGATGTTGGAATTATGTAATGAGACTTCCCATTGGATGGATTGATATAGATCCCAGGCCTTGTAGATCTGTCCAACATATCCTGGTTATTGACGGAATGAGGGTCCTCATAGTTCCCAAGAATGGGGATTACACATTGTCATTTCCCTTGGGTTGAGGCTTACACACTGGGGGAGGAAAAATTTATCAAACCCTGGGCTACCATTATATGTGGTGCATGTCATACCACTCCACTAGTTGGGGCCTACACACTATCATTTCCTTTATGATTGGGGATTACACACTTACTATAATTTTTTTTATTAAATCATAAAATTCCCTTTTGACCAGCCCTCTTTTCTTCTTGGAATGCATTTATTTTCCACATGGAATGTCTTTATTTCTTACTTGATATGTCAGAGAGTTTTTTATTGTCATATCCCAACACCAAGTTGTCATCCAGTTGACTTGTTTGGGGGACATCATGTGATATGGATGGAATATCTGAGTATATTTCAATGATCAAAGTGACGTTCCTAGGTTTAATCATAAGAGATGGATGTCACATATGGTGGGAATCACAATATTTAATATTATATGTATCAGAGAGCATCAGATGTATTGGATTACATTTCTAGAGGTCATAGAAAAACGTGGACGGATTTCCCAGAGGGCATTGTGAGAGCCAGTTGACACTCTTGGGTGCCACTGTGAGACTCAAATGACATGAGTGGGATTCATTATATGAGTCATGAAACTTTTCCAAATGACAAAAAAGGTTCCGAAGGCGATCCCAGAGGGATTCAAATGACTAAAGAGTCTTGTCCAGAGGCCCCATGTGACTCACTCTAACATGTCTATTGAACTTTTCATGAACCAAATAGTCTACCGAAGGAGTATCGTGAGATCTCTATAACATGTCGTCATGTTGTTGCATGTCTTGTATACTTCATGTGAAGCTCATAAGTGTTATAGGACATGTTTTCAATTTAATTATATCCTTATTTAATATGTTTTCTAGCATTTATAAAGATAATGAATTAGATTTATTCAGTTTAAATTTCTTTTATGTTGTGGAAAATCTAGAAAATAATTAGGTTGTTCCTCGCATGTCCATCCAGAAGTCCCTGGCATGACATATGAGTGATAATGTGAAGTACATTATTCATGGATCATTATCACTATATTTTTTCACCAATATAATAATTGATGGAATACTTTCTGGTCATGAGATCATCCACTCCATAAAATATACTCTCACACCAGATGCCAAAGGGAAAATTTCTCATTTAGAGAGTCATCATGTTCATCATTGTAATTAGCGATAGCAGTCTGTCTCTCTATCTATAGGTTGTACATTTTTCATGTTGTAGTGGGGGAATTATAGGCCTACCCACCCTAGTTGTTCACATCTTTTCATGGTGTGTCTCATTCATATCAAGGATGGAGTAGGTAGAGGGATTCGACATCACATGATTTCAGGACCATATGACAAGAATAAATCATAGGTAATCACCTAATTTTTAGTCACCATGAGTCTCTCCCATAATAAAATCCTTTATTATAATATTCCAAATTACTAGGGGATTATTAAATCAGGTGGGGTTTTAGATGGACCTCTACATTGTCATATTGACACAAGTAAGTGCTTTTGAAAGATTAAGGATCCTCTAGAAGGCCTTTAGGTTATCTTGGGTGACTTTTCTGGGAATTTTTAGGTGATGATAATGGCTTGTTAAGGTGTAATAGTTGGATCACTCCAAAATTTGAAGGTGTCTTCTGAGACCGTGTTGTAGTTATCAATAGCATATTGTCATAGTTTTACCACCATGATACGCTTCTACCTCACCCCTCTTGTATTTCGATTCTTTTTTGTCACAAAGTTTGTAGTGATAATGAGGGTCTTAGAGGATTGTAAAAAAAATTATTCTAACTCTTCATAATTATTCGCAAGAAAAATAGTGTTACTATGGGGATTCATGGTCATTTCATGTAAAAATATATAAATTCTTACATAAGGAGGAAAAAGGGAATTTAATGGTCACCTTGACATAACTGAGGCTTTTTTCATGGTGAAAATGACATGATGACAGTCTTTCACAATATTATACGGGTATGTAGGTGGGTTCTTGTCATGTATTGTTGACTACCCAGGCCTTGCCTCATGTCTTTTATGGCCATGAGTGGCTCATGCATCCTCCTTTTTAATTTTATTTTTATTTTTATAATAGAAAGGGTGTATAATTTATTTAAATGTTGTTGAGAAAAAACATGATAACTATGGGTGATATATTAGGTGGGTTTTATGAATGAAATAGGATCACACCTTTTGGATATTCCCCATTATTTTTCAAGGGGTTTTAGATGTTTTATCAAGTACTCGTTAGTTGAAAACTCATCTGGCCCAGGGGAGATTATTCAGCTACTACTTCATGAGAACTGGTTGTCCTGGGTTTCTTAGCAATAGTAGAAAGATATGACAAAAGGGGCTTTTTGGGATCCATTTATAGGGTATCCACTAGGCAAAGTTCTTATGCATGACCTTATGATGTTCATTCCATCACATATCTATTGAAGCACCATGAGATTCATGGGTTTCTTCCAGCGTAGTTTTCCTTTTATTTGAAGGTAAAATAATACAGATATTTAGGTACATATTTGTTTTTTAATTTTTTGGTGCGTATTTTATTGGCATTAAAAAATTCTTCCCTCAATGGACACATCCAAAATGACAAGGGCTCAGTTTGAAAGAATGAAAATTACCACCTGAGTCTTTTGAAATGTCATGAATCAATATATTACGTGACATTTTGTATTCTATGAGACAATTGTTTTTCCTAATCATTCACAATATAGATGGGGTCAATGGGAGACCTCACTAACTGAGTACACATTATCCTATAGCGCTCTTTCCATGCCTCTATTGTGCGATTTCATTAAAAGACTTTTCCACATGACCGGATCATTGGACCCTTCCAAAAGCCTATATTCTCAAGAACTACTAAAAGACCTATTTTTATCATGTGTTAATTTCAACAAATTTTGAATTTTGGTAACTGTTTGACCACTATAAATGAATATGGTGATTTTATTTAGGATTTTGTGGGATCTGATGGACAGATTATATGATCGATATATTATCATGAAATTCTTCTGACCATGCCCATTTCACATGATCTTGAGTCTCCAAGGGTTCATGTGATTGTGATATTCCCTATGGGGTAATGTGAACCATGTGTTCTTTAGGGTTTTGGGAATTTGTAAAATATTTATGTTACACATGAATCCTTTGCTGATTCATTTTATGTCAATGATGCTACTAGTTTATCTATTTATTTTTATTATATTTTATTTTATATGTATGTAATATTCAACATAATCTGGTTATGATGGATTTCAATTCTATACATGTTTTCGTAGATGTGGCCAATAAAAGGGCCATAATTTCCTGAAATCAAAATGTAGATCCTCAACATCTTGTGTATATAGATAATGATATTCTGAAGAGGTGTCTCTCATCTATGATTTCATATTATCTATAATCTCACCAGCTTCTTCTTTATAGCTTCAGTTTGCTGGATGAAGCTTTCATCCCTTCCTCAAACATGAATTTGTCATCATGGTGGGTTTAACTACTTCTAACCATATTCATTTTGAAAATATTATGTAATTCCTCCTAGTCACATTTCAACCATAGGGTTTTGACTAATATGTTTGGAAACCCCCCCCCCCCCCCTTAGGTTTTGATGGTCACAATTTCACTCCTAAACCTTTCTCTTAGTACAAATCGAGTATATTTCATCTTATCTAAACATTCTAGGAAGTTGATGGAGCTCAGAATTAGATCTTCATAATGGAAGTAATTTTTATGATGAATGGGCATAGCCCTTATGGTTTAGAAAAGGTTCAATTGATTTTGATGATCAGTTATACATGGTTCCTATTTATGAATCCTTGTTGATTTCTTAATTCATCGTCTAATATTATCTCGATCTCCTTTGATAAATTATTAGCCATTAGTTACCTGGTACCAACACATTCAGTTTTTCCCATGGTGATTTAGGCATCAGACAATGGGACATCTATAGACTAGGTGGGATACCCCTCTCAGACTGATGTATGATGAGTTCTCCATTCTATAGTTTTTTGGAATGATCTCTCATAGACACCTATTTTGGAAAAAGAAATTATTATTATTGTGAAGAATAAATTAAGGAAGGATATGATGATTCAGACTCTTATTCAGTTAAAGGTATGTACAAAAAATTTTATATTCTGTATTGGGGTCAGGCCGACTAACATACACCGTAATCGGTGCCCTTATTAGTTGGTCTGTGACAATGCCTCCTCATATTGGGATTTCATAGAAGCATGGTTCTATACCTTCTGGGGATACCGAGTGAACTCGATGATCTCCCTAGACCGTAGGCTAGTAGTTTTCATTGCAATGTTTTTTAACATATGGATTTTCCTATCTAGTTATGCACATTTATGTATCTTTGTTAGAACGTTTCAAGTAGAAGTGGGGAATGTGAACGGAAAACACCTCAAGTTTATAGTACCAATCCTTTCACACATTTATCAATTCATTGGCCATATTTAACAGGGAAACACCCCTAAAAGGATCTGTGGTCTTCTCATTTTTTGTATGTATAGGGTAGAATCTCAATTATTATGAATACTATAATGGCACAAGCAACCTATATTACTTATTCTATCTACGACTTATGAAAATATTTGTGGCTGGAACCACGTTTCTTAGCCTATCTAAGGTTAATTGTACACTGAGGAAATCTAGTAGATTTGACTTCACCCCTAACATGCTTCGGAAATGCTTATTATCAACAACACCATCAGTTAACTTGGTTAAAGGTTGTATATGACATCTATTTGAGATTCGGTTTACATAGATAGGGTGTATGTTCTAATCATATAATAGAATTATTCAACCAATCAATTATTTTACTAGGATGGATGCACCCAAGGGTTTTCCCCTCTTCCCATAGTTGTAATATGAGTAGAAAAATAATCCCAATGTCATCAACTAGTTTTGGATGATGAGTTAATTTGAAGATACTAAGGCTAAGATTGTGTTTACAAATTATGATTTTACCACCTTCCATACCAAGGACTATGCCTAGGATTGTGTAGCAGCTTACCAGGGTGGTGTGTTAAGATATCTATTCCATCACGTGGTAAGGAATTTTTACTCACCAACCCCTCTCTATGTGGAACTGATTTAATTGATTAAAAAACATGTTGTGACAACAAAGAAGAATCATTGTTCCAGTGACGAATAATTTTATACTGAGAAATTACCTATTGAGGATAATAGTCCTCTAGCATAAGATATAGATTATACGCCTATCCATAGAAGATCATATGATGCTCTTTCTCTAGCTTCCTTATTAGACCCACTGTTTATTCACCATCCGGTGACACTTACTCAATCAGTCTAAGTGGTTCAGACAGAACATGGGCTGATATATAAATAGATTCATGATTTGTTTACTAGGAATCCCTTAGAAATAGTTCATGACCATGTGGACCACCTTCCTCATATATTTCATGACTTAGGGTGGGTGGTTTGATTGGAAACCACTATACGGCATAATGATGAAAATAATCCTAAATAGTGATACATGGTAATCAATGAGAGTGGAATTCATGATATTGTAGATAAGGCTCCACTTACTGGGCAGATAAAGAATATGTTAGAGGCATTGAATTATGGTCTCTGAACGATTTCTAAATAGCAAGCATAGATGGATTACTTGACTGTAAAATTGTGGAGGCATGAGGAAATCAAATCCCATCTAAGTTCTAGCCTTTCAACATCACAATACTCCATGGATACATCTCAGAAGATATTTTAATAGTTTACTATGATAGTTAAATCCCTCTGTCCGGGAGTAGAAGTAGAAGAGGAGGGCGAGTGTCACTCCATCATTAAATAATGCTTCCTATTACACCCTCTATGAGTTGTCCAGTTTAGCTGATCAAATCTTATAATATTTCAATGTATTTAATTTTATTGAAGATTATTGGAGAGACCCTGACAGGGTGAGTTTTCTCATTCATTGATGATTATCAATGAATAAAATTTCCTAGACTATTTATTTTGTTGTCCTATCTTTTTATTCCATTCATGATGTACCCATCATTTGGATTATTTGACATTAAATACCAAAATAACCCTTCCATTAATTAATATTAATTAAATATGTATTCCAAGATTTTAATTTGTGAATAAATTACACAATCCACATTGATAAAGGCTCTTTAATTCAAACTAGCACTAGATTGTTTATTGATATATTTGATCCAGCTACATTAAGATCACATGAATTACATAAGGATAATCTGGTAGGTTATATGTCCCAGTGGGAGTGTTATATTAAATTTTTAAAATGTGATAGGATTCTAAATAGTATCTTTATATCTATGAATGGAATATTATGGGCCTTACAATATCCTTTAGGCTAAACCACTATTGTGCTTTAGTTTAGGGACTTTCCACTCATACCATTTACTGCATTAGTTTAGGGTCTTTTAGATTGAGTATTTTATGAAATTAGATTAGTGTGTTTTAGCATATACCTTATATTAATTTAGTTTAGGATATTTTTTCTTAGCCCTTCTATTTCTATTTTTTTGGTTATTTTATCTCATACCTTCTAATTCTCTAGTTTAGGCTCTTTTAGATCGAACCCCATATTATTGTAGATTAGTATTTTTTTCCATGGAACTTATATTAATATAGTTTAGGTGTTTTTTATCTCAAACAAAAAATTTATAAATTTTAAACTATTTTATCTTGGACCTAGTATTGATTTAGTATAGGGTATCTTATCTTTGACCTGATATTATGTTTGTTGATGTTATTTTATCACAGACCCGGCATTCCTTTAGTTTATGGAATATTAGATCAGACATGGTATTATAGTAGCTTAGGGAGTTTTAGATCATGGATAATGGTACTTTATTTTATGTTATTTTATCTTTTACTTTTTATTTATTTATTTTAGGGTCTTTTAACTCATACATGGTTTTGCATTTGTTTAATGTCTTTTAGGTCAGATGTGGTATTCATTTAGTTTATTGTGTTTTTTCTCAGACATAATATAACATTAGATGATGTAAATTTATCTTGAACATGGTATTTATTTATTTGGAGTTCTTTTAGATATTACCTAATCAATAATAATGGAATATGGTGCAAACATTCCTAGAATGACTTAAAACACACTATGGTGTTATATTTTTCTTAAGTGTTAATGAGGATCACGGGGATCTGAATTTCATTTTTGTAGAGAGACACATTCAGTTAGTGTTTTCATACGAGGCATAGTCATAAATTCATATTCATGAAAAGGGAATCTTGATGAATGGTATATTTTCTAGGGGCTATGTAAGATTTATGGATATAATTTCATTTGAGGGTGAAATAGTAAGGATTCCTAGTTTTCTTGGATTGTTCGATTATCAGGGACATAATTCATGACCTGAATGTTTGAGTCCTTGATTATGAGTTAGGGAGGACATTGTAGGTATGTCACATGTAATTGTGATTTTCTAGGTTTATTCACAGTGCTTCCTAGGTCACCCGGATTGGATCTCATTTATTTCAACAAACAAATTCCTTCAGGTGGTGGGTCCCTAACCTTATTTTTTTAATATCATTGTAAAGGAAAAAATGATCTCAAATCCTTTTTAAATATCCTAAAATATTTTTAAAGACACAAAAATATAAATAATTAGGTTGTGAATGAGAAAAAATCTATCCATGTAGGGTTCTATCACATTATTTAAATACATTTCATTATAATAAATCTCAAGCCCAATGTACTGTGGTTTCGAGCCCCATCTCAGGAGACATAAAAGATATGTGAATGGAGTGTCTCATTACAGCCTTGAAAAGGGTACAAAACGTGGTGATATAACATCATGAATGTTGAATCCTCCCATATAGTTTGGTATTGAGATTGTATATCATGGTCGAAAGTACTTAGGTTAGGATGATAGTTTGGGAATGTTATAAAATTAGTAAATCAGACACACATAGGTTTTCAGTTCATCAATGATGATGTCCGCGATAACAAGGATTAGAATATCTATTTTATAGAGTGACACATTTGGTTAAAGGACATTGGAACATATGACATATCCATGGGCATACATTCATAATCAAGAAAAGGGTCCCTTGATGATGGATATCCATTCCATGGGACATGGAATGTTTACAGTGATATAAGGAACCTCAAATCATGATGGAATATTTTTAGAAATTTTAATTTGAAAGGAGAGTTAAATTAACCTAAATGTTGTCTCATCACATTAAAAACATATTCTCATGGTGATGTGATATGAGAAATCATTACTATATCTTTTCCCTTAACAAGTGGGTCAGGAGATATAACATGTATTTTACTAGTGATATAGTCTATACCCTAGGATCTTTATTGCTTATTTATTTATGACCAAACTTCATTCTAAAAAATAGATACAAAGAGTATATCAAGAAAATACCGGATTTTTTTGCAGTCCTACCTCTTCTAGTTTTTAACCAGATAAGGTTTTTGTCTCTTTCTATAGTAATATAAGGTCATTAGATCTAGATGATTATTATCTAGAGTTTAAGGTCATATAATTTTGACCAACGTTTAGGCAGGTTATGGTTGTGATGAAAATGGATCAAATATGGGGATGGTGTAGAAGATCTCAATTAGGATACATAGGGCTGAGTGTACCTCATCATCTTTCTGAGTGGGGGATGCGAATAATGTAAATCATGAATCAAGGCTCTCAGTTCTTGAGTGATGATATGGGATAAAAATACCATGAGTATTTCAGATCACACAGATGTGTTGAGTTCTTCCATGGTGATGGCAGGGATAATAATGGTGATAATTCCCATATTCAAGAGTGACACATCTAGTTAAAGACCATGGGTGCATATGCATGATCCATTGGCATAAATTAATTTTCATGGATGTTTTCCCTTGAATACATGTATCCTTTTCAAGGACATGAAATAGTTATGGAACCATTTGGTTCTCAAGACATGAAGTATGATTTATAGATGGGGACAATGAGAAGGTGACAAGAGAACCCAGTACTCTAGCTGACCAGGGTATGATTTTTTTGGTCCCTTAATAGGGGATAAAAAATGGATAACTTTTTTGAAAGCATATTGTCATGTAGTGGGGAAGAATTATGTGCAGTTTATTATCATACGATAATGATGTTTTTCTTGAATTTTAACATCATGAGGTAAGGATGATTCTTGTGAAGTTTAACATCATGTGGTAAGGATATAACTATACAGTTTAACATAATGCAGTAAGGGCACGGTAACCATAATTAAAATAATGTACATGATATATTATGTACACAAACATGCAATAAATAGATCTGTATTGTTTGTAGAAAAAATGAGAATTGGTGACTCCATCCATGTGTTTATGAGACTCTGTTGTTATTGTTTGTTGTAGTTATGTCATTGAATAGAGACCGGGATGTAACTAAATATTTTAGGATTATTTGAATCATTCTACATATAGTTTTTTAATGAGAAAATCACTATGCCGGTGTGACCATAATGCATATATTGGAAATGTTTCGGTTGGATATATTAGTTGGGTCCATGTTTAGAGATATGCGTGTCACTACAAATATTATGATGATAGGAATCTAGACACACATAGTTCGTGAGATACAATGTAGTTATACATCATTTGGTAAATATATTGTCTTCTCGATGTGAAAAGGGGAATTATGGATAGACCTAAATATGGAAATCTAGGTGTCACTACATATCCTATGTAAAAAAGAATCAATACATACATAGATCTTGAAATCCCATGAAATTTAATTTCAGGTAGTGAGGATGAAGATGAAATTTCATGAAATAACAAAAATAAAACATTTTTTTCCCATGAATGGATGTTCGGTCATCAATACATTCCTCATGAGAATGAGATTTAAGAAACCCATAATTCATTAATTATAACCTCACTATACATGTATGGCATATACATAGAGAGGGGTGTATTTTTATTTTTCATGAATTGATTGGAGATTGAATATTTAGGTGTATCTATGTATCCTTTGATGTTAGGAATCATGTCACATGCAGGCCTTAAATGTAGTTGTGGAAGCAGACCAACACCAGAAATTGTGGTCCTCTCATGGGAGGAATAAAGGAATCTATCGTCTTATGTCACGTAAGGGACATCAAATATGCAGTTCAATGTCCTGGAGAAATGAATCATATTATTCCTTTTATGGTCTTTCACCCAATACCATAATGAGTCTTTTTTAAGCTTCCATTAATTGTTTATGGAGTAGAACCCTATTTAAATCCCTAAGATGACATGAGTTATGCTCTATGTGAGAAATATAGACCGACAAGGGTTCCTATCACTATATAAAAAGCCAATTAATGGCAGTACAAGGGTGTTTTTCATGTGGTATATAGAAGAAGATATAGGATTGGGACATCCCTATAAATATCACAAAAAATTAAAAGCAATAAATATGTAGTTCTAGACAAATAATGTAGTTTTATTTCATGCAGAAATGACATGGTTCAAATAATGTTATAGAAAAGGGAAACTATGGCTAGTCCCAAGAATAGGGGTTTAGTTATTGGTACTTATCTCTACATGGAATGAATTGATCTCTTCATAGTTATGTAATAGAGAAATTACATATGTGGAGATGAATCTCACATGGGGATAGAGGTATCATCTCCTTCCTTCAGACTGATCTGGCTTGTATGCGGTGAGTCGTTAGTGCGATGGTACATTCTATGCTTTTTAATGTCATGTAATGAGGACCTCAACCATATATTTTATCATTATACTATAAGGACGTTAGGTACCATATTGATTAAAGTCTTCTTATTAGTACATAAGGTACTTTATAGTTTATCATATTGCTGCTAGGATGATTTTGCATAGTTTATCATCAAGCTACAGGGATGTGCTTGTATAGTTTATTTTCATATAACCAGGATGAAATATTATAGTTTAACATCATGTAACTAAGAATAACATAGTGGGACTTACACTAATGTGGATTCCTATAAGATTATATATTTGCAATGTACTTCTTGAGAAATTTCACATTGGAGGGGTGTGTAACATGCTTCATATCCATTATAGACAATGAGAAATCCCCATTATGATAGACCTTATGTATGATGTTGGATCCTTACAATTTGGTTTTTAGATTTTGAGGCTTCTTCCAAAATATAATGGGGGGTTTTGATATCCAACTCTAGTTCTCCATGGAGGAATGAATGGTGGTGAACCCTTTTGTTTAAAGCTCCTGGGATCCTATTCTGATAGAACTCTAGGTTGTGCTATGTATTTAATGTTTTTTCATTGTTCTGTTCCAAATCATCAATCTATTTCTGTGATTTATCATCATTTTATAGTTTTACTCAAATTACTATTTGGATCAAAGGTATGTGGAACTCCATGGGAAACACTGGTTTAGTCATGTACACTAACATGTATGGTGTTTCTTGTATAGCAATACACATAGTGATATGATAAGCTGATAAAACATGGAGGAGAATTCCCATCAATGAAATATTATGCTTATTCACCATCTCCTAGATTTCATTCAATACAGACTTATTAGATGATTGTATATCTCTATTTTCTACTACATGATAATGGAATGAGTGATTGGTATTGATGTTATACTCCTAATATAGTTTCTTCAACTCAATAAAATAGATTTTAGTGTCATTTTACATCAATATTGTGTGAGGTTTCTCCAACCCTGGTGAAGATATGGGACTATATGAATTTTGGGATGATATTCATCCCAATTTTCTTGAGGGGTACTACATATGACCATTTTTAAAAGACGTCGATGGAGGTAATGATGAAATTGAACTGATTAGATATGACTAGGGATGTGGCTCAAAAACATCCATTCCCCGAACTAAAATTGACAAATAATATATAGTTTTATATAGAAATTACAATGGCTGAGGGATGAATTTTTCATGGTTCTGGAACATATGAAATTTTTTGGTGAATTCCACAAAGTTATATATCAGGGTTTTCTAGTAATATCTAAACCTCCAAATTTTGTGGGAGAGCTTGTTCCTAGATTAATGAGAATCATAAAAGCATGCATCGACCTCCTCATTGGTGGAAGGAATCTATCCATATGATATTAAAATGAAGAGGTTTTCAAAAAAACTATTTTTTAGAGGGAACTCTAATCAATTTGACCATATTGTTTGGTAAAGTTTGTTTTATGATGCCAAATATGTTCCCTCCCAGCTCGATATATTGGGAGAGCACCATTTTAGAGATAATCGATTAAGAAATCCATCTATCAATGGTTGGTTACTGGTTAATCATGCTCTAGTGTGGTGTTGAATTGATTTATTTCTTCCATTTCACATATGATGATCGATGATACCATTCTTCGATGTGTGATACATAATATTTCTTCCTCCTAATCATGGTCAGCTAGGATAGTGGTGGTATTAGCCAATGATCAAGGATGATAATTACGAGATCGGGGAATATGATGGAATGTGGTCTCAAAAGTGATCTCTAACATTAGACCCCTGATGTTGCCACTAAGGGGGTTTAGTTCTTCCTTTTTTAATGAATTATTTTCCATTTATCCGTTTTATCACTAGTTTTGAATCCCCTTTGATATTCTAGTAGGCTATGTGTAGTTGTAGGGCCAGTTCTAACCTAGTGATGTGGGCTTGGTATCCACCATCATTATGTTTTCAACCTTAGGATTGTTTAAAATAGTATGAAGACCCTAATTTTTCTAGAGATACAAATACAATCCCTAAAACAGCCCAACCATGTTTCTATTTTTCTATACATTTTCTAATAGGACTTTGGGAGTTCCATAAAAATACTCCCCCATGTCTGAGGTGTGTCATGGGCATAGAAGATCACCTTATCTTGAAGCTCAGTGTCAATCAGTGTATTCTCTAGGGCCATATGTGTTGCGATAAAATCATAAATTTATTTCCATTTCAATGAATTGAAATAAACTAAATTTTTATTGCTATATAATCACCAACTATATGGTCAAAGCCTAGTCAACATGGAGCCCCAATAGAATTATGTGAGTAGGTCAACATGAGAGACCATATAGACTTAATGGTCCTGGACGTAATGCCTCATAATTTTCAATGTGATGATAAGAGCAAGGTAGTTTTTTCAGAACATTATATTATCAGATCTTAGTACATAACATGGTTCAACTGAGGTAGTAGAGACAATTCTCACTCGCTACATCTTTTTTATGTTAATGGAGGGATCCCAGTGAGAATTCCATAGAGGAAACATATAATGTGAATGACCACCCTCCCCCCAAATGAATCCAGACTAATGGGTGCATTATATAATACATGTAATTTTCAAGGATTCTTTGTAGTCATAATCCCATTGATTGGTGATTCCCTTCTTCATTATCGCGATGAAGAGTATAGATTTTCCATATATGTTGGATAAGAATTTCTAAATTTATGTTTAGTTCCCATGGATCCCCCTCAATTATTTTAGATTTACAGTGGTGAAATTTAAATGATAGTACTAATATTCTCTGGTATACCATGATACCATGGTGGAATACCCAAATGAAAATGATCTTCCCTGATATAATTATGAAAGAACATTTTAGCATATTCATATTCAGACTTTGTTGTCACATCTTGTCAAGGACTATTTTAAGATCTTTGAATTGATCACGGCATTATTAGGATTTGTCCACCAGGTCATTGAAATGAAATTCATCTATATTTGTAGGAAGTTATTAATGATATTACGTATGGCTCATTGAAAAGTGGATCCATTATTCTATAATCCAAAGGGAATGACCTAAAAGAAAAAGATCCCCTGAAGCACTCTCATGGCAGTGGATTATTCAACCTCATGGTCCATGTTTATTTTATTGCAGCATGAATACCCATCAATGAAGGAAGTGGATTATATCACAGTTTTTTCTTTGTTAAGGAGTTCTATGATCAATAATTGTAATTCTTCATTTGTGAAATGCAGACTATGTCCTATGAAATTAGTTCATAGCCTAATATAATAAATATTTTTATTTAATGGAATGATGTTATCCCAAAATCAGAGTTATTTAACTTCTTGTAAAATTCTTTCATGGATAAATTTTTCCACTTTGTCCTCTATATTGTTGGTATGAGAGGAATGCATCCTCCAGGCTTCCTTCATAAATCCTCGATGCTCATTGGGTAAGAGAAGATGGTGGGTAAATGCCTCTGGATTCAATCTAAGAATTTCTATCTATTACCAAGGTAACACATATTGATGATTATTTAGAAAGGCAATGTTCATATATTTCTCTTTGGAGGAGATGGAAAAACTAATTAAATAAGGCTCTATGTCTTCTTTCAATCCTAGATTTATCTTCCTCATCTCATTAAATGTGTTGAAAATGTATTCTTGGAATACATGAGGGGTGTTTTAAAGGTCATATTCATCTTAATACGTCTCAGAGTTTCTGGGGAAATTTTTAGTTGTATATGGAAATATAGGGATTTCTCTATTACTATTAGGTTGAGGTAGTACATGAGAAGAGACATCATTATCCTCTACTAATTGAGACCTTTTAGATAAACCAGAGTTTATTGTATTTTACACTTTGACAAGGGACATAAGAGGCTTGGACCTCCGGTTCAGGTATATCACCTTAAATAGATATTTGAGAAGCATGTATTTACTGCTGAGCATACTCCAGGGATTTGTAGGGGCGGTCCCCAAGCCATTATGGTATGAATGTTGTATATCATTACCCAATATTGGTTGATTGATTCCTTTTATAAAAATCATATCCAGAATATGTGGCTTTTCATGTCTGAAAGGGGGAACTATCATCATGTATTATGCCTACCATTTCATTAAAGGGGTACGTCAAACACTGATGGAAATTTGAAATTACCTCAAGGTAGCTTTGGATCTAGGGCCTTCCACCCAAGACATTGTATGTGATCTATTGCAGGATAACCATAAACATAATGTTAGATCTGACATCCCTGAACTAATTTTTGAGTTTGATCTTTCCATTAGGTCTTTTCACAAAATTACCATACCCTTGAATAGATATATTTTTCAGAAATAAATTCCCTTCCTCATAACCCAGACATTGTCTAGTTCTAACATGGTTGAAGTTGATCCGGAAACCATTATCAATAAGGTCCATTTAGATGTAGAAATTATTGAGTCTTTTCCAAACATATTTGGGTCTGATGTTCCATTTATGAACCTCTTCTTGATCCTAATTAGTGTATTAGATGATGACATGAAATTCATAGACATGATCTCCACTCAACCTGCCTCAAATACAACCGATTATATCATTAATTCATTTTGGCTACAGAGGGCTTAACATGTGCCTTCCTAAGTTCATTAGAATCATGGAGCACATCAAGGACATAAATTTCGATTGAAAAACCATCAACTATTTTAGAAGATAATAATATTTTTCTAATAGTTGGTACTTCCTGAGGTTGGGTTTCTCGTAGACGTGTGACTCAGGAGTTGAGGCATTTGAGGTACACAACAGTGGTGCTTGTGTGTATATCGAGGGAGTATTCATATACAATGGAGTAGGTCATGTCATACATTCTCATTAACTATGTTTATTAGTTATTCAAACCACCACTAGGTAGTCATTCAAGAGAATTTGTTGTGGACGACCACTAGAAGGTTCTGGGATGCCTATATGACTTTTTTGAGCCTTCGAGAGCACTTTACCATCTACCTCAACTACATACATATATTCTTTACTGGGAAATGACCAAAATATTAGGTCCAAAAAAATTTCCAATGTTCCCTATATCCTTGATTTTGGTGCATGCCACTTCCCATTCCCCATTTATATACACGTAACTCAAATTTCGAGGAATATTCATTTTTGGAAAAAAGTGTTCACCAAGTGTATCACATTAACAAAAATAATGACAATCTCATCTTTTTATGAGGACTCAATTTTTTGGGGAGGTGACCATGCTTTAGATGCTTTATGGAATAAATCTTCAAGGGTAAAAGAATGCATTGGAGTAGAATATAACTCATATTATTTGGTTTTTACGTACTTCTGGTTGAAATTCACACTATCGGAGACATATTTGATGTTATTTCCTTAAACAATGAAGCTATTTTATGTGTTTGTAATTATTCTATAATGGGGAATGAGAATGATCAATTTTTTTAAGTCATCTATTTATCAAACTTTCACCCATGACTGGATGAAAATTTCATTCAATCACCCACGTAATCTGAATGGGAAACCATTATGAAAGAATCTTTCATGGAGGAGTTTACTAACACCCCAAGTCTAGAATTGACCATTCATTGATGGAAATATATAAAGATGAAACATTCTAATATATTATAAACCATCCTTCTATAGAAATGAAACACAAAATGATGGTCAGTGAGGTTGATCTCATCAGGATTTTTGGGATATGGTATAATGACCATGTTATTGTCTACTGCTACCAAATAAATACCTGAGCATTTGTTCATTTTGGAAAGAGAATACATTTTCATCTTTTCCTCAATTATTAGGTGACCATAATTTCTCGGTTCCTCTAGTCGACGGTGACTTTGTGGTTATCGCCACTTGAAAGGAGGTGATGGGTGGTTTGAGACATACATAGGTTTCTTGATGGACACTAATTTGGGCTTGAGTCTGACAACTGCAACTTCTATTTCTCCCATACTATTCCCCTATATTGTGGGATGGAGTTGAGTTTTGGACCAGTTTCTATAAAAGAATTTTTTAGGAAATTATGTTGTTTCTACAAACTCACAGACCCCACCATGGTACTTCATTGGCAACAATGTTATATTAAGATCATCCTAATGATTTTGAACATAGAGTTATAGTAGTTTCTCCAATGAGTGAGGGATGCTTAGTAAATAGTTAAAACCTTTCCACCTCACTGTGAAGTTATAAACCCTCCCATTTTCACATTTCTTTTAGTTTTTTAGGATATTTTTCATTGTTAATATTAGTAAGAAATTGAAATAGTAAAGGCTATGATGATGATGGTATTCTTATTTTATAGTGGAACATACAGACCGAATGATGGACCATAAAATGGATGGCCCTATAAGAGTTCGTACAAATCACCTCATCTTAGTCGCTTGATGTTGATCTTCAAGTCCCATCATCAGTTTAAATCAGAATAGAAAGTGCATGAGATGTTTTTCAGGGTATACCACACTATCAAAAATGGAGAAGGTAGGATTTATTAAATTAGTTAGAGGTGAAGTATCATCCACACATTAAGAATATGGATTTATCTCAGGATACACAGGTGTGCATCACCCATCCATGACTTTCATTCGAGTATCCAGGGACATGATGAAGTTAAGAAGATCTAGGGGAACTACAGACTGTTGTACCTCCAATCTACAGGTAGAGAGCAGGGGTAAATAATGTGGACCCACTATCATCTCCTGCTCATCCATAATAATTATTTTCACTGAATGATTTCTCTAATGAGGAAGTGGTTTCCACCACAATGGTCGTAATTCATGATCATTTTCAACTTTTTAATTTATGTAGACTAGATACCTAGATCCAGAGATAGCCTAATTCTCAGATACCACTATCACCGGAAGATTAGATATAAGAAGGAGAAAATGTTTCTTTACTTACTGATGATACCCAACAATAATATTTCCTCTGAGTAGGTCCTCATTGATTCTTCTAAGAGTTTGTAACTTAATCTCATATTATTACAACTATTACATTGTGTAAGGAACCTCAACGATTTTGCGTGGTGACTAGGGTGTAGTTTCTCCATTCCATTTTTCTTTGTTATTTTTCATCCATGGAGGTGGAAATTCATTACTCAGAGTTTCCTTATTTTGGATTCCACATTAATTCTGGGTTTGTGCAACCTCATTTGGTGCATCCAAATTGCCCTCATATCAGGGTATTTTCTCCTTTCCTGGCCCACTTATATTTTAATCTTGATCCATAATGTCTATCATGATGATAGTGATAAAATAAAAATAGGAATATTAATGAATAGTGGTTTTTCTATTACTTTAGACATAACGAGCTGATTCTCCACTGTCTTCATCGGGGTTGTTATCCAAACCATTGGCCATATTCGGCTATTTTGTCTTGTGAACCTAGTGTGGATATAATCTTTGTCATTGTATTCTCCTCCCATTTTAATATATAAATAATGAAATTGAGGGAGTTTCTAGTCATGTTTGACTAACATACCCCAATTAATAGAGGTTTTTCTTATAGTTAGAGGATTAGGTGGGATGCTGACTGTTGATCTATCCCTCCCAACATGGAGATAATGAATTTTCTCTATGGTGATTATGATGAGTCAAATTAAACCATAAATGTGGTTTTGGGGTTATTCAGGGCCACAATTGGCATCAATGACCATTTTTTTGAGGATATAATGTTTCTAGATGGGGATTTGATGACTCTATGATCGGACATGAAGATATAAATTCCACCATCCTAGTGGGGTGTGCTTAATCTAGAATAACAAATGATTTTCCTAGGGTCCTCTCAAGGGATGATGAACCGGTATATGGTTTCTGAGATATAAATTCCCACATCCTAGTGGGTTGTGGATTGTTTGAATCTACCATGACATCTCCTTTTTCTTCTTATGAATTTTTGATTTGAGAAGCAGAGGTGGTGGTAGATATTACCTTGGTCCAGTGAGCTGGCTCTGCTCTAGGATGGATGATATGATAGATGGTACTATATACCATTTAATGTGGCTTATTTGTGCTCATTTAGGAGGTAGGTGTGATGACAACCCATGATAAGAACAATTCATTATGGGAACTTGGTTGGGTGATCATGACTTTGATCTCTATGTCGGAAATAAATTTTGATTAATTCTAGGATCATAGTTTTAAGTCATATCGGCTATCCACCCCATCAATTTATTGTTAAGTGGATCCTTTGTAGCAATGCAATTCTATTTTACTGACCAACTGGATTGAGAATTACATGTTCCCCTGATTTTACTTGAGAAAATGAAATTATAGGATGTTGAATCTGAATGGATATTTTTTTTCTAATGGTGAGGAAATGTGTATCACTCAATACATTCCCCATCCTTGAACACTAATGGATGACACATATTTGAATATAATATATTGATGGGATGTGATACAATGGCAATATGCATACTGTAGATTTGTGTTGTGATTTTTTGGTTTTGGATCATGGGCCATAGAGATTGAAGCTAGGTCTACCTGACAATAGAGTATATTTATGGTATGAAGGTGACTCTCATATCCTGCATAAGAGAGGTGTCTATACTTCAACCACTGATGTGTAGGCCACATATGATGGAATATATTAGGCATGAAATTATTTTCTAGATTATATAAGATCTCATATTCAGAAGTGGTGAGGGTCCAAAACATGGGTTGGAGGTTGTTTCTGGCTAAACCTCTCTTTATGTTAGTTTTGGCCTCCTATTCATCAGACATACATGACTCCATTCAGTGATAATAAAGAAATAGATTCTATGTGTTTCTAGCAGACATGAGTGGAGTGATGTTGGAAGATTATGGGTCACTATATGTTGTTGACCCTTCGATTTGGAGAACCTACCTATACGAAGTAGTTGATGTTATGAACACCACTATATAAAGAACTTTCTAGGAAAGGGGATTACTTCCTTGTTCATAAGATTTATCATTGTAGGGAGGTTGACCATGATGGATTTCAGGAGTATAGACCAAAAAATCCATTTATGGAATGCCATGAGGAGGTCTATCATGGTAATGATTGTCTTCAACACTAGTTAAAGTATTTATTCCCCCTTGGGGTAATGGTAATGTGTCTCAAACCACCTCAGGTATCCCATTTTTCCTCATCAATTCTATGATTTTTCTAATGTACCTTTACCATTTATGTCGTCTGATTTCTCAACAACTATTCTCCAGTGTCTAGAATCTAGACAATCTCTTCATAGTAAGATTAGTCATACTCTAATTATATTCCTTTAAAAGTGATGAAATGCATTGGTTTTGGAATGTACATCCATAGAAAAGAAAAGTGGAACATATTTTGTACTTTAGAAAGGCCAGGAAGCATCATCAAATGATAATCAACTTATCCAAAATTATCATGTTTTTTAAAAGGAAAAATGTATATAGGGATTAGTTTCCAATATTTTCAAATCATAAAACACCCTTCTATAGAGAAATTTTAAAGAAAACTTGACCACCCACTTGAAATTCCAAATCATTCCTTCAATTATCCCAATAGTTCATTTTCTACTTTTAGATTCATTGATATATGTTTAAATAGTATTTACATTTTTTCATGTTTCCTATATAAGCTCAGAGTGTACAAGATTAATTTCACAAACTTCATCCCAACATGTTGGTTTAAGACATCTCTTTCTATACAATGCCTTATATGGTTCCATTTGAATACTTGAATGGAGATGATAATTGTAGAAAAACACTACCAATGGTTTGTTCTAATCCCACATACCTTGAAAAGTGAGTGATCTTGATCTCAACATGTATTATACTATTTTAATGGTCATTTCAGACAACTCATTAGTTTTATGGTGTTAATAAATACTCATATGAATCTCAGTATCAAAATATTTCCGAATTCTTTTCCATAATTTAAATGTAAATTCTGGGTCATTATCAGAATCAATTGAAAGAGTTGCACTATTATGTCTTAAAAATTCATTAATATAGAGTCGTGTAAATAGATCGAATGGAAAATCATCCCATAGAGTGATAATATGTTTAGATTTGGTCAGTTGATTAAAAATTTCCCATATTGCACCATCTATTCTTAGAGTCCATGATAATCCAATGAAAAAATCCATAGAATTATCAACCCATTTCAATATTATAATAGTTATAGGTTGTATGAATCCTCTAGGATGTTGTATTTTTTCCCTTTACATTTTGAAAAACTAAAAATCTTGACAAATAATTAGAAATTTCCCACTTCAAATTATAACACTAAAAATGCTCCTTCAAATCACTATACATCATAGAGATACTAGGCTGTATTGAGAAATTAGATCTTTGGAAATCATCCCACAAATCCCTTTTTAGCTTTGGTATAAAGGGAACACGATGTCTCTTCCCAAATTTCAATGTTATATCTTTATAAACAAAGTCTATCAACTATCCATCAATAAATCATTAATTTTACATTGAAAATTATTATATTCATATTGTGAACTTTTAATTATTTCGAATAAAGCTGATTGTAATAAAAATTGGAAAATCAATGATGTTTTACATGACATGATAATTCACGTAACTGTATTTTCTAGATCCAAGTACACATGATCCTTATACATCCTCATTGTTCAAAAATTCATGATCATTCTTTCATAATTCATATGTAACCTTATTCTCCTTTACTTGGTGGTAGCGTATTGAAAAATCATAATCTATGGGCATCTTGAGTCGCTTCCTTTTCCTCATCTTGAGTTCTTTCTATCAGATTTTATATTCTATGCTCTTGTGATCTATATATATCTAATACCTTTCACCATAGAGATATTTTATTTATATTTTCAGAGAAAATATTAAATATTATAACAAAAGATCACATGTTGGATAGTTTTTTTCATGATTTTGTAACTACTGTGAGGCATTGTCAATGAATTTATCATTCTACATAAGAACATAACCATGTCCTTTATCTGATGCATCCCTTTATAAAAAAAATAGACCATTTTTAGGGTTGTGTTAGGAGAAGATAATTCAATAATATATTTCACAATTATTAAAATAATTCTTCAAATTAAATTATCCAAATAAAAATAACCCCCTAATTAGTAGTCTTGGTTAATCAGTTAGATAATTGGGAAAAGTTCTAAATCAAACAACAATAATAAAATTCTAATCCAATAAAACTATATACCTTAATTGTGTTAGATGGTCTACACTATTCCTAAACCACCATTTTATTATCATGATAATCTAACATTTCATCATTAGAGACAAATGACTAAGTAAAAGAAACTATATGAGGCTTGATTTCACACATGCTGCACTTCCAATATAACTATTTTCTTTAAAGAGTCTCTAGAACAACTCAAAATTTTCTCTTGTGGTCATCGTAGCTTTTGAAATATATCCTGATATCATCAGTAGATATCACAAAAAATAAAATAAATATATTCTATGAAATCTATTTTATTTAGACCCATCAAAGAATATAGCGCATTAGTTAGTCGAAATGGCATTACTGTAAACTCATAATGTCCGTACTTGGTTTGAAATGATGTCTTTGGATTATCATTCTTCCTAAAATGAATTTGATGATATCCAAATTGAATTTCAATACACTAAAAATCTTTTGCTCTTTGAATTTGATCAAATAAATCATCAATGTGAGCAAAGGGATACATTTATTATTATAATGGCATTTATTTCTCTATAGTCAACGCATATCCTAATGGATCGTACATTTTTTCTTGAAAAAGATAAAAACATTTACAAATAGAGAAAATCAAGTTAGAAAAAATATTTTATTACTTAACTCTTATAGTTTTTTTTTCAACTCCACTAATTCAATAGTGAAAATATATAAGGATTCCTTGATATTTCCCTTGAATCAAGAATTAAATCGATAGAAAACCCAATTTCCCACTCTATAGGATTTCTTGGTAAATTATCTGGAAATATATCAACTTATTCCTAAAAAATAGTTACATATTCAATTTTAAGACCCATATACAATGTTTTATCTTCCACCTCAAAAATTTCATTTAGAAGAGCTAATGAATGAGGATCTGGATGAGAACCTGATGATGAATTTTGGACATTAAAGATAAGAGATTCTACATATCCCTCAAATATTATAACATACATATTCCTGAAAAATATTTTTGCATCATATATTCAAATATAGTAAATACTAAGGATTATATCAAAATCTACCATAGGTATGGTTATGAGGTTTGCAACAAAATTCAAATTATATGTCATAAAGGGGATGGGTCGACACATAATTATTGTAATGATACATCCCTTAGGATTTTTGACTAAAAATACTTTATTAAATGAAAATAAGAAGGTATAATTTAATTATAAAAATGGGAAGATATAAAATAATTTGATGATCTAGAATCAAATAAATTGCTGACTATGATTAGGGAAAGGATTAAAGTACCTTCTACCACATCATTGGGAACTTCAACCTCTACAGTTTTGATTTCATAAGATTATGCTTATAACCTTGGCCTTTTATAGGGAATATTTCATTGACTATTTAGAAAATTATTTTAATAGTGACCCATATCCCTAAAATTTTTCATTTATCATTGGTACCTTTTTTAATACCCTTTTAATCACTGGTTTGGTGGCCCTTTTATCCTTAATTGTAAAATAATTCATTTCCTTTTAAGAAGTAACTAAGAGGTTTCATTCCACAAGTATCTCAATTTTAAAAGGTCCTATTTTTCCTCCCTTTATCCAATATTTCCTATTCCACCCTCTTATTCTCAGGTTTTCCCATAATTTCGTAATACTTAGAGTATTATTTCTCTATCTTGATATCACATGAGACTATATCTTTGTATGGTAAGAATTTTTGGAAGGCTACTACATTTTAGAGGAATGTTTTAAACCATCATATAATAGATCAATATTTCTTTTTGTATTATATATGTAGCCTATTGAATGCCTCTATAACCTTTTAATTTTGGATTTTAACTTCACAACATTTTAGTCCTATTTTTTTCGATGCACGGATTGACTCTCCATATCCACTCACTATTCGTGATGGAAATAGTTTTTTTTTAAAAATACCATTAAAACATTTCATTACATATATTTAATTTATTCCCAATTAATTTTGTTTTTTATCAATGAACTCCATTGATATGCATCTCCTAAGAGATAATAAACTTCCATGATAACCTTTCTCCTTTCATTACTTCCCAAATTGAGAAATATATTCTCTAAAGAACATATCTGCTACTCTTCTACCAATGACAATGTACTCCAATTGAAATATGGAGGATTTATTCTTATAATGATTCATAAAATTTATTATCCATGTTGTGGATAAGGATGATCCATACGGGTGTGGTTATTGTTCATAACCTGAGTATGTTATCCCAATATAGTTATATGTTTCCCAACACTAGTTGCTACTCCAGTACCAATGTAATATTTATGAATTAGAGGGAAATACCTACATGGGATACTTTCATTTATTTGATTTAAATTTCTTACACTTGGATCCAGTTCAAAATAATGGAGTACACTAAATTATTTTATGAATCATAATGCATAATGTCAAACTAGAAAAAAAAAACATAACATCAATTGAAATATTATGCATAGCTAATCTCCTAATAATAAATATGGTTTGATTAGGAAGGCGTTTACTTTTAAATATTTATAATGGTTTTTAAATAAGAGGTGAATTACCATAATAATATAATGCTAGAGTGCCCAAAAATGTGCATAGTAAGTCCCCTTATCGTTTTCCATGTTATGTCGAGTCAGGTCCAGGACACCTTGATAGAGGTGTTACCCCTAGGTATATATGTTCCAAAACCACAACTACATGTAGTATTTAGATAAGGATGTATTTATATGAATAAACACATAATATTTACCATACGAAAATTATGCTCTCTTATTATAGGTATATCCTCAAATTCAATCATAGGATTTGGTTTCATTATAAAGGTTTTCTAAATCCGGTTTCCCTGATTTCTACTAAACTTCCACTAATACCAACTGTACAAACCTAGAACTCAATTTCCCAAAGTCTGTGCCTTACTTTGTAACAATGGTATAATAAAAAAGGAAGTAATATCCAGAAGGACTGAATAGTTTAGTCATTTTTTGAAACCATAATCTAACATAAGTTTACAATAAACCTTGAAATGAAATTCAATATTGTAATTCCATTGAAGACACCCATAAAATCATAGGTTATTAATACATGTAATTCAATAAAAATTACCACATCCTAGGAAAAAATAAAACATAATATATGGGTATGATTAGATTCTCATTATATTTAATTAATATAGTTTAAGATAATATAAAAAAATAAGGCATGGTGAATGAATAATAACACATGCCGTTATAACATAAACTTGGGAATATTATGGGAATAATTAAAGGGGAATAAATAATGACATAGAAATAATCATATAAGAATGAAGAATATCCATGGACAATAAATTTTTTGAATATTCACATGGAAAAGAAAATACTAATCCTAATGAGGTAATTATTATGCAAAAAATTATAAACATATCATCGAGGTCTCATCCAAGACACCTAAAAATACATGGATAAAGACATGGTCAATATCTATTTCTTTTTAGTCTCTTGCGACATATAAATGTTTCAAGAGGCTATATAGGGCTACATCTATAACTTATTAAGCCCAATTCATTAGTCATATTTATGCATTTATATAGAAATTTCATATAAATATGAAATTTAAATATCTTTCCATGATCCTTAAACATAATCAACAAATATTCAGAGTATAATGGTGAATGGTATCATAATATCACATCAATAGTCAATATGCTCATAAACCATTTAATAAAATAATTTAGCTGATAAAAATAATATAATATTCTTTATTAAGAATGAAAATAAATTTATGGTTGTATAATCATATTAAAATACCATAATAAAATATTCGGATAATTATTAAGAGAAATAGACTTTTTAAATTACAAAAAAGAGTTATTTTTGGAAAAAAATTCTTATATTTATTAATTATTTTTTTAATACTAAAAATGAAAAAATATAGTTTTCCTGAGAAAAATTGTTTATTTTTTATAAATAACGGTGTCCAAAAAATATTTTGGCTAGGACATAAAAATGGGTAAGAAATATGGATGTTCCCTTTAATTTGGATTTCTTATATAGAAGAACTGAGAAGGGAACATTTTAAAACATGTTTTTACCAGTAATAACCTGATTTTTTCTGAGAAAGACTTTGGAATATTCTTGATGTTAGACCAGAGCAGTTCCTTCAGAAGTTGTGCGATTCTGAGCCCCGATGTGGCTATAATTAAATTTCTTGTGCGTTCACACTGGGAATGCCAAATAAATAGGATAACTCCTAAATGGTGATCCAGATCATAGAACTGAGTGTACGGATGGGTCAGGAATGGGGTTTTTACCCTATGAATGACATAAAATATGTCAGCATAGGACGTTTGGACCCCTCACCTGCTTTCAGAGCATGGAACGAATAAATTAAATAATTAATTTACTTGTTTAGCTACTTAACTCAAGTATCTCTTAAACGATGTCTTGGATTGGAAAACCAAGTGCACCGTTGAGTTTGAATAGTGCATTTTACCCTAGGAGGGGTGTAATCTTCACGGGTACTGGTTGTTTGAGAAAAATGGCCCTGGGGGCATTTTCCTAATTTGGCAGCCATGGGCATTGAGCTAAATAACATTTTAATGGGGCCTCAGATTAAAATTCTGAGACCTCCATTGCACTCAGAGTGTTGTTTTTAGCCTAGTAGGGCCTTAATCTTGACCCTTTCGGGAGTTCGGGTTCGGGCCGACGGGCGGGTGGTTAAGTGTTTTCTATTTAAACACTTAACTCACCCCTCCCTCTTCTTCTTCTTCGCCTAGACGCACGGCAGGTAGCAGCACCCTCCCTCTCATCCTTTCTCTACCTTCAAGACAGAAACTATAAGGCCCTGGCCTTAAACCTTACTTAATATTGAATTAAATAAATAATTCACATTGAGGATCTTTTCAGGTTTAGAATTTTAGAGAATTAGGACATAACTATTACATCTCAAAGGATTACAAAGAAGAAACTTCAACTAAGTTTCCATAAAAAAACTCATAAAATGATACATGTCTAGTTCCATGTTTTAGGTATCATGACTTTCCCATGATCCCATCCTTGACCCTATTCCACGTTAAGTCCTGTGAAAAACATTTCAAAATTTGGGATGATCATAAACAGCTCAGTAAGGGATACACAAAGAATGAAAACTGTTACTTTTTCAAAACAACAAGTAAACCATGTATACTTTATCAAAGTAATACTTTTCACCTTTTCGACATAGTAAAATCTCTTCACTGAATAAAAGATCATTACTTACCCTTCTATAACCAAACTATTACCATAAAACCCATATAAAGATCACATATCATATAAAGGTAACATGGGACATAAACATACTTAAGTGGAATAACCATAAGGTCGACTTCCACACAAATCACTTAATGGAATAGCCATTCAGCCAACATCCATACATACTTAATAGAATAGCCATACGTCCGACTTCCATACCCAATGCATTGGAGGTTATAACGTAACCATCCATCCTGGTATTCACGACACCACCCGTCATATGGTTTATCACGTAACCACCTGTAAAATGTCCAAGTACCATTATAAAATTATAACACATTAAACCAACATAAAGGAATGATAACCTTTCCACATTTCAATCAAAATATATAATTTAAATAAATTGACATATTAGAATCCTTTATCAAAACCATTTTCAATAAAAAAATACAAATAATGTATATGGTATTTATTTTATTTTAAAAAACATTACGGCTTGTTGAGGAATCCAAAGACCAAATAATACTCGCGGCGGTGGAGAAGTCGTTGTCGCCACATACGTACGACAAAAACATTCCCTTTTGTCATTTAGTAAAACGCTTCATATAAAAAGATTTCTTTTGAAAAAAAGTAAATGTCAAAAGGGATTATATACCATATAAAAGAAAGTGGTGTATAAAACAAAAATGTGCCTCAATGAAAGGAGATTGAGATGAAGTCCCTTACAAAGACGGTATCCTTGTTTTAAGGATAAATCAATTACATAATAATGTGTGACAAACGAATACACCCAATATAAGTGGATATTAAGTGTAAAACAACCATATTTTATTCACACATATTCATAGAATGACATATTCAAGGAGTACAAGATTATCCGAAAGAATCAAATTTGGGTAAAGAAGTTACCTTGCAAAAAATTCACGGCCTAACGGCGTCACTACAAAATTCAGAAAATGAGTTGATGAGAGTTAAAAAGGGGTATCTCATCACTTGGACATAAAATTTATATCAACAAGGATAAGAAGAACATATCCCAGCATAATATTATGTGAATTAAAAGACATAACAAAAGAATTGTTTTACAAAAAGAGGAGGGTGAAAGGTTCCCTTACCGACATGGGTATCTTTCGAGACATGCACCCTGTGAAAGAAGGACAATAAAAAATTGATGTAAATACTCATAAATGAATTTATATTACACAATGAGTAAAATAATGGCCAGTACATACACCAATCAAAGGAAATTGTGGTAAATGTAGCATAAATCTCACGGGAATAAAAGTGAGATGAAAAATCCCATACGAAAACTCGGCAGCCTAACGGCGCCACATAAAACATACAAAAATGGATTGATGAGATCAAATAGGGTCTCTCATCATATTAAAATAAATTTTACCGAAAGTGGAATATAAAATAACTTACCCTAACATAACAAAGATTAGCGTAAAAGAAGTGACATAAAAGTGAGTACTTTAAAAGTAAGAGAGAGGATAGATCTCTTACGAAAATTCAGCAGCCTAACGGCGCCACTCAAAACTTCCAAAATGGATTAATGAGAGAGAATAGGGTCTCTCATCATATGAACATAAAAATTAAAGTAATATTAATATAAAAGAACATCCCAATAACATGAAAGATGATATTTAGAAGGAATGACATAAAAGAGTGTACTTAAAAAGAAAGAGAGGAGTAAGATCTCTTACCTCGGGTCTGACTTGACTCGATCGTTCTTTAATCTCCTGAATAATAAAATTGAGTTAATTTATACTTCCATAAGAACCTTTTCAAGTTCATTATTCCTTTTATATCACTTATTATCATTTCATAGACATTATGTAATCATTTATGTTAATAATGTTTGTTTTGTCGATACTTGGTTCTTAAGTCGAATGTGGACTTCTTACAATTACAAGTTGTTCATGTTGTCAAAGGTTATCAGAATGAAATTACTGATTTGGATATCATATATATCATATATATCCATCATATACATGTATTTATAATATCACATAATCATTTAGAAGAAAGAAATGAAATGCACCGTTCATGTAGACGGTAAGCCGTACGTACGCATGCACGCTACTTTCATTTCTATGTCATATTAATGGAATTAAAAATATATGAGAGGTTTGTATATTTTAATTGCAAAATTATATTAATCATTTATATTTAACATACATCATATATATCCATTATATATATGTACTCATAATAATATATTACATTTGGGGATAATAAATGAAATGCACCATTCATGGAGACGGTAAGCCGTACGTACGCATGAACGATACTTTCATTTCTATGTCATATTAATGGAATTAAAACATAATTATACATAATAGTATTTCAATTCTAGTATGGTATCATATATTATATCATTAAATATATCCTTTATACGTACCACATATGGTATTTACAAATAAAATCACTTTGAGGGGGTGGTAGTCCGTATTTCCTTAAATGAAGATTTCGCGATAACCCATAATGGAAACCATAAATGTATGACAGAAATTAAAAATACAGAAGATTAAGTAAAACATAAACATATTATATATCATATATAAATATAGTTTCATCTTAATGGACACCTTTTATGGTGTTATAAGAATGTTGAACAATCATCGTTTCGGGAGGCAGAAATTCGCCATCCACAGAAACAGTATGTTCTTTAACCATTAGATAATGGTGTGTGTAAGTGTATCTTGAAAACTTTTTATAAAAACATCTTATTATATATAGGATAACGGAGTTGTTACAAAATAAATGAATAAAAAGAGTTTGGGGGTTGGAGAAGCAAAATAATTCAAAAGTACTCAAGCGAAGACATTACCTTAAAATCGGGTAACTTCCTTTGATTTGAGCTCAAAGGCTTCCTTGGAAAGGATTCTGTACAAAATGAGGTTTCAAGGAGTTATATAGGGATGTGTAGAGACAAAATTGGCAGGGGTGGCCGAGACAAAGGCTTTGGAAGTGTGGGTAAGGCCGTAGAGGTGGGGGCCTCTTATAAGAGGAGAGGAGTGGCACTCTTGGAAAGTAAGCAAATGTTACTTTATTTGAAAATGATTTTCGGATTTAAAAGGTCCCAAACTGATATAATTAGTGGATAAGGTGATAAGGGTTCGAAATCCACCAATCCAATAGGTTTTGAACATGTTTAGATCTTAGATATTACATTATCTTTCCATTTTATTTAAATCCTTAAATAATGAGGTCATCACTGCATCATCAGGATGTTATAAATAATTTAATTTATTTAATGTCTAAAATTTATAAAACAAATACTATGATGTACGAAATCTTTTTATCTTTCCAATTACTATTTATAGTCAAAAATATTACTTGTATAACCCCATGTAAAAATTGTTTTAGTAAAACATCTCATGTTTGTGTCATTTTTAAATTAACATTAAATAAAAAGTTATTTATGTCATTTCCCAACCAAAGTGGCTCCACGGGGTCCCCATGATGACCCATGGATTTTCTTGCTCGTCCATGACTCATCCAATGATGTTAGTACATGTGTCTAGGTCATTTAATTTTATTAAAACATTATTCTTACCTTAAATTACACTAATTACCTCAAATCACGATTAAAAACATAATAAGTTACTATTCACCAAAAAATTATTTTAATCTCATTGAACCACATTTTACTTATTAATTACAAACATGTATGTCGGATTTTTTAAATTCAAAACACAAAGGTGGAAAAATTTAATTTAAACGGAAAATCAGTTTTTATAAGTACCACTTAGTGGTCTCACTATTCATCATAAATTGACGTTTTTCAGAAAATTACTAAAAATTCACCCTAAGCTATATTTGATATTCTGAATTCAAATTTTTTTTTTCTATTTTACAAGATTCAAAACATATAAGTTGCATTAATTAATTTAATAATTAATTCCCGCTGTCAAAAAAATAGCGTGTTTTTATGAAACAAAATGTATCCAAAGATTGACACTAGTTTAAGTCTGAATTCAAAGTGAAATTAATTCCATCAACCACTATTGGAATAAATGGTAAACATATATTCTAATTTCAATTTAAAACCAATTCAAAAGATAATCTAATCATATAAATAAATTATATTAAAAAGAGGTTTTGAATTCAAATACAACATTTTCACTATTCATTAAAAATGGAACTTTTTCAGAAAAATACCAAAAATTTACACAAAGTAAATTTTGATGTCTAGATTATAAAGAAGAATTTTATTTTGTCAAATATAACACATAAAATTTTCAAAAAGTGTATTTAAAAGAGGTTCTCCATTAAAAGGCGATTTTTTGACCTTTTAAATAATATTAGACTGTCTACGCTTAAAATTGGATTCGATCGCATTTTTAATCCTCTATCATTTATTGTAAAGAGTAAAAATATTTGACAAACTTCAATAATCATTTTGTAGTTATTTCTGTTCATTCCCTCCATTACAACGACTAGGAATTAACTACCAGGTAAAATAATATTATTTTATTATTATAGTGCAACGTAAGATTCCCAAGAAACTCGTTGTTGCGTATTGAGTACGCCATCGAGCATAGAAACCACTTTAAAGTAATATTAATATTTGATTCAAAAATATGGATAAATATAAAGATTTTATATTCTTTATTTACCTAGGGTGTTACATTATTCCCCCCTTTTGGGAATTGCGTCCTAGTAATTTTAAAATTGAGCATGGAAACATCCTTAAAAGTCCCACATCGGAACAAGAGTCGGTAAAACAATCATTTTAAAATAAAGGAAGATAAGTACAGCGGTCACCCGAGTTAACCCATACTAGGATTCCATGTAGAAAAACATGGACATGGTGGAGAAAAAATAGGGTCATGTTCTGATGGAGAGTGATAGTAAACATCTTTAGGAGAAAGTTAACAATAAGAAAATCAGATACTTGTGATGGGTTAAACGGTATTCGATTCCCTTGTAGGAAAAGTTAACAGACAATATTTTTTTTAAGTTACTTTTCATTTAGGAATTTATTTTTGAGCTTAACTAAATCATAATTAAACATACTTACTTGTCATATAGACTTTCAACTTTTACTAGATTCCTTAATCAAACTCATATTTTCTCCAAAAGACGAGTTTTTAGGAAGTCTTGTTCACATTAAGAGTACTATAATCAACTTCTTGAGAATCACCTAATCCAAAAAAGAGAACTATAAACTTCCCATTTCTTTAGACTCTATCCAAAACAAAAAAGGTTAGTACAAGAACAGATAATCCAGAAAAGGATAACCCTTTATAAAAAGAAAATCTATTCTTAATCTCCAAAATTTGTCAAACTAAACCCAAAGTTAAACAAGGACCACTCGATAAACAATTTGTCCATAAAATTCTTCAAAGTAAACCAATCTAAGATTGAAACCAAAATATTTGACGGATTTAGTCACATAGTCCTACATGTTAAATTGTAACATTTATCTCCAAAACAACATCAGTTCTCTTAAAGTCTCGTATTGAAAAGTAATTAACCTAATCACATATCCTCCATGGTAGGTTAATATATTTCAATAGATAACCCAAAATCAATTTACACATAATTAATAAAATCATATAACAAAAAATAATTAGTCAAACTAACCAAGGACTTCACGTAGTCCAGTGGTTGGCGATAAATATCAGTCGCACTTTGGTTGTGGGTTCGATTCTCACAGCTTTGTCCGATGCGACGAGTTGTCACACGGTCTGCATGTTGTCCTTTTTCCAAAACTATATAATTCTTAAAAAATTCCCCAAAAAGAGATAAAATATTCAAAAATAATCATAACATAATTTAACGTCAATTTTTTTCTCATGCCTTTCACTTTCCCTCATAACATATAGTAACCCATAATTTCCTCAAAATAAGGATCATATAAACCCAAATGGTTCTTTATAATTATGTCCACAAAAGAACAGATAAATATTCCTTGAATAAAATTTTCATATATCAAACAGCAGGGTTACAAATACTATAAAAAGTCTTCTAATATAACCCCATCATCAAAAAATACTTAATACTCTTAAGAATTTCACCATAACTCTTGAAGCCCTTATATGTAGACTTCTGACTCATTCAACGTTCTTCTTGATCCATTAGCTATGCATTTCCACCTTATTTCTTAATACTCAATTCTTGTAGACCGAATATCGACATTATTTATAAATATCAATCAAATTATGCTTCATTCTTTGAAAAATAAATCATACCTTGAATCCAGATACTGTGATCTTCAGGATGTTCTCTTTCTCTTTCGGCATGTTGTCATACTTTCAAAATGTAAACGTTCACTCCACTTATATAATTTCACCTTTAGATTGAATTGGAAAAGTTGAGATATTGAAATAATATGAAAAATATACCATGACCCATACATTTCTTTTAGAAAATAGTAGGTGTTGGATAGCGCAAACAATTTCTTGCAGGTGATTTGAATACTCAACAAGCTATCAAAATCATTCGAACTGGCTTTTCCCATAGTGGTGATGAGAAAATCATCAGGGAGGGATAAGAATGTTGTGAAAGATAACCTTTCTTCCATCTTTACAATTGATCCATAATATGTAAAAAAGAGCAATATGTTAACATGATACGAAAAAAAATTATAATAATAAAAAAAATCTTTTATAGATAACATAAACCCTTTTTTATTACTCTAATCCATCAACCTCCTTATATCTCCATTGTTCAAGTTTTTTTATCAAATCAACCTATTTTACCATAACCCTCCATATGTTTCCACATATTAATATCCCTCTTTGTTATATGGGATCCTTTACCTACACCCAGATAACACCCAAACCTCTAAAGTTATCTAAACTGACCTCTGATACCAACAATAAGGCCTCGGCCTTAAACAAACTTTAATATTGAATTAAATGAATAATTCACATTGAGGATCTTTTTAGGTTTATATTTTTAGAGAATTAGGACATAACTATTACATCTCAAAAGATTACAAAGTAGAAACTTATACTAAGTTTCCATAAAATAAAAACTCTTAAAATTAAAAATGTCTAGTTCCATGTTTTAGGTATCATGACTTTCCCTTGATCCCATCCTTGACCCTATTCCACATTAAGTCCTGTGAAAAACAATTCAAAAACATGGGATGAGAATAAAAATCTCAGTAAGGGATACACAAATAATGAAAACTGTTAGTTTTTCAAAACAACAAGTAAACCATGTATACTTTTTCAAAGTAATACTTTTCACCTTTTCGAAGTAGTAAAAACTCTTCACTGAATAAAAGTTCATTACATACCATTCTGTAACCAAAATATTACCATAAAACCCATATAAAGATCACATAACATATAAAGGTAACTTAGGACATAAACATACTTAGGTGGAATAGCCATAAGGTCGACTTCCACACATATCAAATAATGGAATAGCCATTCGGCCAACATCCATACATACTTAATGGAATAGCCATACGACTAGCTTCCATACCCAATGCATTGGAGGTTATAACGTAATGACCCATCCTGGTATTCATGGCACCACCCGTCATATGGTTTGTCACGTAACCACTAGTAAAATGTCCATGTACCATTATAAAATTATAACACATAAAACCAACATAAAGGAATGATAACATTTCCACATTTCAATCACAATATATCATTTAAATAAATTGACATAATAGAATCATTTATCAAAAACATTTTCAATACCAAAATACAAAAAAATTGTATGGTATTTATTTTATTTTAAAAAAAATTATGGCTTGTTGAGGAAGCCAAAGACCAAATAATACTCGCGGCGGCGGAGAAGTCGTTGTCGCCACATACGTATGACAAAAACATTCCCTTTTTTCATTTAGTAAAACGATTCGTATAAAAAGATTACTTTTGAATAAACATAAAATTCAAAGGGATTTATACACCGTATTAAAGAATGTGGTGTATAAAACAAAAATATGCCTCAATGAAAAGAGATTGAGATGAAGTCCCTTACAAAGACGGTATCTGTGGTTTAAGGATAAATCAATTACATAATTATGTGTGACAAAAGAATACACTGAATATAAGCGGATATTAAGTGTAAAACAATCAAAGTTTATTCACACATATTCACAGAATTACATATTCAAGGAGTACAAGATTATCCGAAAGAATCAAATTTGGGTTAAGAAGTTCCCTTGCAAAAATTTGACGGCCTAACGACGTCACAACAAAATTCAGAAAATGAGTTGATGAGAGATAAAAAGGGGTATCTAATCACTTGGTCATAAAATTTAAATCAACAAGGATATAGAAGAACATATCCCAACATAATATTATGTGAATTAAAAGACATAACAAAAGAAGTCTTTTACAAAAACAGGAGGGTGGAAGGTTCCCTTACCGACATGGGTATCTTTTGAAACATGGACCCCATGAAAGAGGGACAATACAAAATTGATGTAAATACTCATAAATGAAAGTATATTATACAATGAGTAAAATAATGCGCAGTACATACACCAATCAAATGAAATTGTGGGAAATGTAACATAAATCTCACGGGAATAAAAGTGAAATGAAAAATCCCTTACGAAAACTCGGCAGGCTAACAACGCCACATAAAACATACAAAAATGGATTTATGAGATCAAATAGGGTCTCTCATAATATTACCATAAAGTTTACAGAAAGAGTAATATAAAATAACATCCCCCAACATAACAAAGAGGAGCTTAAAATAAGTGACATAAAGGAGAGTACTTTAAAAGAAAGAGAGAGGTTAGATCTCTTACGAAAATTCGGTAGCCTAACGACACCACTCAAAACATACAAAATGGATTGATTAGAGAGAATAGTGTCTCTCATCATATGAACATAAACATTACTGTAATATTCATATAAAAGAACATCCCAATAACAAGAAATATGAGCTTTAGAAGGAATGACATAAAAGTGTGTACTTAAAAAGAAAGAGAGGAGTAAGATCCCTTACATCGGGTCCGACCTGACTCGATCATTCTTTAATCTCCTAAATAATAAACTTGAGTTAATTTATACAACCTTAAGAACCTTTTTCAAGTTCATTATTTCTTTTATATCACTTATTACCATGTCATAGACATTATGTAATCATTTAAGTTAATAATGTTTGTTTTGTCGATACATGGTTCTTAAGTCGAATGTGGACTTCTTACAATTACATGTTGTTTATGTGGTCAAAGGTTCATTATATCCAAAATGACATTACTGATTTGGATATCATATATATCATATATATCCATCATATAAATGTATTTATAATATCACATAATCATTTAGGGGAATGAAATGAAATGCACCATTCATGGAGACGGTAAGGCGTACGTACGCATGGACGCTACTTTCATTTCTATGTCATATTTGTTGAATTAAAACTATATGAGAGGTATGTATATTTTAATTCCAGAATTATATTAATTATTTATATGTAACATACATCATATATATCCATTATATATATGTACTCATAATAATACATTACATTTGGGGATAAGAAATGAAATGCACCGTTCTTGGAGACGGTAAGCCGTACGTACGCATGAACGCTACTTTCATTTCTATGTCATATTAATGGATTTAAAACCTAATTATACATAATAGTATTTTAATTCCAGTATGGTATCATATATAATATCATTAAATATATCCTTTATACATACCACATATTGTATTAACGAATCAAATCACTTTGAGGGGGCGGTAGTCCGCACTTCCTTAAATGAAGATATCGTGTTTACGCATAGTGGAAACCATAAAGGTATGACATAAATGAAAAATACATAAGCTTCAGTAAAACATAAACATATTATACATCATATATAAATATAGTGCCATCTTAATGGCCTCCTTTGAAGGTGTTAGAAGAATGTTGATCAATCATCGTTTTGGGAGGCAGAAATTCGCCATCCACAGAAATAGTATGTTGTTTAACCATTAGATGATGGTGTGTGTAAGTGTATCTCGAATCCTTTTATAACAATATCCTAGTATATTGAAGATACTGGAGTTTTTACAAATGAAATGAATAAAAATAGTTTAGGGGGTTGGAGAAGCAAAATTAATCAAAAGGACTCAAGTGAAGACATTACCTTAAAATCGGGTAACCTCCTTTGATTTGAGCTCAAAGGCTTCCTTGGAAACGATTATGCCCAAATTGAGGATTAAAGGAGTTATATAGGTATGTGGAGAGACAAAATGGGCAGGGTTTGGATGAGCCAAAGGCTTTGGAAGTGTGGGTAAGGAGGTAGAGGTGGGGGCCTTTTATAAGAGGAGAGGAGGGGCACTCTTGGAAAGTAAGCAAATGTTACTTTATTTGAAAATGTGTTTCGGATTTAAAAGGTCCCACATTCATATAATTCGTGGATAAGGTGATAAGGGTTCTTAGTACACCCATCCAATAGGTTTCGGACATGTGTAGATCTCAGATATTACATTATCTTTCCATTTTATTTAAATCGTTAAATAATGAGGTCATCGGTGCATCATCATTATGTCTTAAATAATTTAATTTATTTAATGTCTAAAAATTTTAAAACAAATTCTATGATATATTAAATCTCTTTAGCTTTCCAATTACTATTTATAGTCAAATATCTGACTTGTATAACCCCATGTAAAAATTGTTTTAGTAAAACATCTCATGTTTGTGTTATTTTTACATTAACATTAAATAAAAAGTTATTTATGTCATTTCCCAACCAAAGTGGATCCCTGGGGTCCCAAAGTTGACCCATGGATTGCCTTGGTCGGACATGACTCATCAAATGAGGTTAGGGCACATGTCTAGGTCAGTTAATCTTATTAAAACATTATTCTTACCTTAAACTACACTAATTATCTCAAATCGCGATTAAAAACATAATAAGTTACTATTCACAAAAAAATTATTTTAATCCCATTGAACCACATTTTACTTATTAATTACAACCATGTATGTTGGATTTTTTAAATTCAAAACACAAATGTGGAAAAATTTCATTTAAAAGGAAAATCAGTTTTTATAAGTACCACTTAGTGGTTTCACTATTCATCAAAAATTGAAGTTTTTCAGAAAATTACCAAAAATTCACCATAAACTATATTTGATATTCCGAATTAAAAATGATGTCTATTTTACAAAATTCAAAACATATAAGTTTCATTAATTAATTTAATAGTTAATTCCCGCTGTCAAAACAAATAGCGTGTATTTATGAAACAAAATGTATCAAAAGATTGACACTAGTTTAAGTCCGATTTCAAAGTGAAATTAATTCCATTGACCTCTATTTGATTAAATGAAAAAAATATATTATAATTTCACTTTAAAAAAAATTCAAAATATAATCTAATCATATAAATAAATTTGATTAAAAAGAGGTTTTAAATTAAAATACAACATTTTTCACTATTCATTAAAAATTGAACTTTTTCGGAAAAATACCAAAAATTTACACAAAGTAAATTTTGATGTCTCGATTCTAAAAAAGAATTTTATTTTGTCAAATATAACACGTAAAATTGTCAAAAAGTTTATTTAAAAGAGGTTCACCATCAAACGGCGGTTAATCGACCTTTTAAAGAATATTAGACTGTCTACGCTTAAAATTGGATTCGTTCACATTATTAATCCTCTATCATTTATTGTAAAGGGTAAAAATATTTGACAAACATATATAATCATTTTGTTTTTATTTCTGTTCATTCCCTCTATTACAATGGCATGGCGTTAACTACCATTTAAAATAATATTATTTTATTATTAGAGTGTAACGTAAGATTCCCAAAAAAACTCGTTGTTGCGTATTGGGTACACCATCGAGCATAGCATCCCCATTAAAGTAATATTAATATTTGATTCACGAATTTGGATACAAATATAGATTTCATATTCTTTATTGGGTGTTACTAAAACGATAGATCAGAGGTAGTTTTGGCTGTGGGGGAGCTCAGATCAAGCATAGAAGCATCAGTGTTCCGCCCGTAGGTAGGCGGATTTGAGTTTTACACCCTTTCCCCGCATTAATTTCCATTTCTGCTCAATTGCACCATTTGATCATCAAACAGAGACCATAAATGCATAGATACTATTTTGAGATTTCTAGAATGCTATTCAGATAAAATTTTTGACCCCTGGATTGTTTCTGGTGGTCCTCTGATGTTTTTCGGCCACGAGGCAAATTCCTGGTGGGGGTTTTATAGTGGTTTCCGGCAGTCGGCAGGGCGGCCCGGCCTGCTCTGGTGGGCGGAGCAGCTCTAGCTGGCAGCTCCAGTAGGCGGTCGGCGTGGAAGATGACAAGTCGGGGACTCCGTTGGGGTCCCGACAGTGGCCGCCGATATAGGGCACAAGGGGGGGTGCGAGGCGCGTGGCCTCGTGTGGCACGACCGCGACCCGCATAACGCGGGTGGGAACTGGGAATGAGACCAGCCACGAGGTCCGGTCGGGGAGGCGGCGACGTGGCCCACATAGATCCGTGGGAGCCACGGGCCGCAGAGGGATGGGCCAGCCCGAGCGGGGTGGACTAGCCGGACCGGGCCGGTCCGGCCCAAAGTGGTTTTCCCATTTAAAAAAAATTTAATAAATAAAATAAAAAAATAAAATAAAAATTCAGGTGCCCGTATCTTTTGCAACGGACATCCGTTTCGCATGAAATCTGTGGCGGCGCGGACCTGAATTCGAGGAAGACTTTATTAGTTGGTTTTGGTAGTTCTATCTTCTGAGACGAGAGGATCGGGGGCACGAAAAGTGCATAAAGAAGCTTAGCGGGCTTCTTGGGAATTCTTGTTATGGTTGACGCAGAAACACCTGGAGTCCATTTTGAGCGCCTTTAGTGGCATTGAGACCTTGGTGTTGAGCTGGAGCTTTCCAGTATGGGTTTGGGCTCTGAAACCAGAGTTGGGGCATGGGTCCCATGGCCTGTCTTTTGAGCTGCGAGCAGTGTTTAGCAGATTTCTCATCGGGCATCCGTTCAAGGTGTGCTAGCAGTTGATTCCGAATGTTTTTTTGATGGTATTGCAATGGTGCAATCCGCCCGCTCAAACTCAACATGATGGTGCGGGCCCTATGAGGGTTGTTTGGGCGTTGAAATTGATTTTCAATCTCTATCACCGGGTGACCGGTTTAGAAAAGTAAACAATCCATCTTGTGTACTTTTTTGAGAGGATCGCAAGGGTATGATCTGTTTGTTGTGTTTTGGGATCGGGATGTGGGTCCCACATAGCACCGCTCGTGTGCGGTGCATCGGAATGCATTTTTTCTCTGGATATCCATTCCACTCAAGTGAGTAGTTCTTTTGACGTGTTTTCTTGAGGGGATTACAATGGTGCGATGTGCCTGACTGTTTTCGGGGCCGAGGCTCGGGATCATAGGACGTCGTTCGGGCGTGAGGCAGTGTTGGTGACTTTTCCATTAGATATCTGTTTGAGGCATGTAATTACTCAATCTCACATGTTTTTCCGTGAGGATTACAACAATGTAATCTATTCATGTGGGTGGAGCCACTTATGTGATCTTATTAAATGTGGAAATATGAAAGGTGCCCCGGTGGCGGTTCTTTTACCGTGTTTGTAGCGGACCCATGGCATGGGATCGCATGCACTCCTGGGAGAGCGATGTTGGTGGTTAAAGAAATGTGGTTGGCCATGCCTCAGCCGTTGAGGTGGCATGTTGGAGTTCTTATGTTTACGTCTTCATGTAGATGTTGGGGGCCATGTGCACGTTAGCCTTTGGGCTGGAGATGTGGCATACTCTGGGAGTATGCGAGGATGCTGGGAGGTACGGTTGGATGGTTGTACCCAAGAACATTTTTGTGCTTGGTTGGGGTTGACTTGGGGCCACACATCGTGTGGGCCCTAGGTGCGTTCCATGTTTTGCTTTGCGTACATAGACCTCTCGCAATGTAAAGGGTTCATCTGTGATCATTTGTTTGACCAGCAGGGTTGAGTGGTCTCCCCCTGGTTTCGTTCTCGATGGATCCGCCGGTAGCAGTGCTAGTGAAACCCAATGATGGAACATGCACTAAACCTATTTTGGGTGAGTGATTCTGGAGTTGAGTGGTTGCGCTATACCCACTCAGTGCTAGGATGGCTAGTGTTGTACCATCCGGTAGGGATGGCCAGAGCAGTTTCGTGTTTTCCCCCTAGCAGGGTTGGGTAGTGGGTTGCTCAGTGACTTCTAAGGTTTACCCTCCAGCAGAGACTAGGAAGTGGGTCACCCGATGACTTCTTAGGGTCTACCCTCTAGCAGAGACTGGGAAGTGGGTCACCTGATGACTCTTTAGATTCTACCCTCTAGTAGGGTTGGGTAGTGGGTCACTCATCCTCTTGATTCAGGTCTACCTACCAGCAGGGCTGGGCAGTGGGCCGTGTGTCGACTTGTTAGGGTTTACACTCAAGTGGGGCTGGGCAGTGGGTCATCTGTCGACTTATTCCACGTCTACCCTCCAGCAGGGTTGGGTAGTGGGTCGCATGTCATCTTATTCCAGGTCTACCCTCCAACAGGGCTGGCCAGTGGGTCTCCTATCGTCTTATTCCAGGTCTACCCTCTAGTTGGGCTGGGTAGTGGGTTACCTATCATCTTATTCCAGGTCTACTTTCCAGCAGGGCTGTGAAGTGGGTCACCTGATGATGTATTATGGTTTACCCTCTAGTAGGTCTTAGCAGGGGGTCAACTGATCTCTTATTATGAATTACCCTCCAACAGGTTCGGGCAGTGGGACGCCTGTTGGCAGACATGACTCAGTCATTTCTACTAGGCTAGTTTGTGGCTTCCCTTTGTGATTACCAGAGTGGGACCCTTGGTTATACATGTCATTTATGTGATGGCTTTGACTTTGACGACCTCTCTGTTGTGTGACAGTGATGAGGTGTGGTTTGAATTTCCCCAGAACTCTCAAGTACGAGGGGTACTTTCCCCACCGAGATGCGTCCTTGAGATGTCACTTAAAATCAGGAAGGAGAGTCAGTTCCACCCTAAGAGGATAGTATCGAGGTGCGGTGATTTGAGCCCCTTAACTTGCAGTTCGGGGCAGACGTGTGGGATGCTCGGTATTGATGGTGTTTTCTATTGAGTCTGTTGGCAACTCACTTTTCTTGGTCTGAGGTACGGTACAGAGATCCGCTTAAGACCTTGTTTGGGTTTCTTGTTGAGCATATAGATATGTATATACCATGTTCCAGTACCCACTTCTTGGGGTTGGTATCTCTCCTTCCAGGGGATGCGAAGACGCGCGGGGTATGCCACATGCTTTCTGTGTCTAGCTTCTCATGGTTTGATGAGTCTAATATCCTACTATAGGCAGCAAAGACTCGACATGAAGTTAATATTATAACCGTTTCCATCTCCTTGCGTCTAGATGAGTATACCATCCTCTCTCTTTTTTGGATGAGCTGAACTCTTTACTGTTACTCTTTAATGCACTCCCAGTTGTACGCATTTACTTTTCTGTTCGCTCTACTACTCACCCTTTGGTACCCCCTTTGTTTCTCCCTCGAGCCTTTGGGTTATCCAACTGTGTATTTTTATACTCACCCCTTCTTGGGATTTACCTGCACTTGGTGTGCCCTTGTAAACGATAGATAGGTTGGTCATGACGGTAGAAGAGCATAAAAGTTCGAGAGCTTGGACCACGTGCGGTGGTCGAAGTTGGGTTCTAGGTAGGGACCCCTCTAGCTATTTTTCTTTTTTTTACCTGTTGCCGTGTTGTGGCACTTTTCTTGTTGGGCTCTTGTTTTTCCCCTTTTCTTTTCAGTTTACCTCCAGCTTCTACTTTTACAATTTAGAGGTCGATGCACAGTTATGTTATATATATAGGAGTTTCCCTTTTCTTTACTTGTCTTTTCTTTTACTCTGCAATTTTTCATTGAGTGTGCCGTGTCTGGGTGTGTACAAGTACTTAGGCAAAGGCCTCCCTAAGTTATTTGGCCTTCGGCGCTTATCGCAATCCCCTGGCCTATGGTGGCATGCTTGTGGTAGTTGCGGCTCGAGACCGGGTAGGGATGGGTCATGACATTACCCTTAAAATAAAGATTAGATGATCTGTATATATGAGTTTTGAACATTTATAGATAATTCAGAAAAATTTTATAAAAATAATGTTGAATTAAATTGGGGTAAAGAGAGAGAGAAAGCATAACCTGAATGGAAAATGGATGTTTAAGAAGAAACACTTACCTTAGGTATGAATGTGTACTTCACTTGAACTTAATGTCATGGATATTTAAATTAAATCTATAAATTAACTATTTAGTAAACTATTATACATTTAATTTATTTATTAATTTTTTGTTATGTTCATTTATGGCCTTTTTGATGAGTTATAATGTATAATTGTATTGTTCGGAAGCAAGCATTTACTTGGTTTTTGTGATCAGATTACTTGTATATGAGTGTGGATGTTCATGTAAAATGGAATAATGTATTCATAATTGATGTTATATGTTATTAATCAACATATATAATATTTAATGTTCATTTAATTCTTTTGGTTATTTGGGATTATGATGAATCATTTGATACAATGTTTGTGATAATCGTTTAGATTATTTTGGTGGGTATTCAATTATCTAAAACTAGTTTTGTTTTATTAATTAAAATAATATGTAGATAATGGTTTCATAATATTACATATATTATAGCACTTTTATATTATTTTTGTAACCATAAAAATGGTTTAATGAACAGTTGTGATGGAATTAATGGAAAAATAAAATGTGTCATCAATGATGTCGGCTAATTGACACATACTGGGTGATGTTTTCATTTATAGAATAAAAGATATAGATAAAATAGTTTGATAATGTATATTACATTAACATGATATAATTGTAGTATATAAATTATACTATTTTTATCATGTCCCTTTGGATAGGTGAGGTGGGGGATTGAAATTAAAATAAAATAAATTGAAAAAAATGAATGAAAAGAAAAAGGTTTTATACCCCTTGAATTCTTCTCCATGAGAACCTCCTTTAGGGGATTAGATTGTTAATGTAATTGAGACCAAATGCTCTTATAGACGTGTTAGGGTCCGGGGAAGATTACTGAAAATAAAATTTACAAGGATAAAATCATGGAAGGTTGTAGTTGAAGTGGTGGTGGGGGTGGTATTTATAGTGGAGGAGATGACTGTTTTTTGAGTATTTTATTAATTTTTTATTATATTGGATCAATAATATAAAGTCATTGAGAATTATAACCAAATATATTAATATATTAATGTATATTTTGATATTATAGGCATACATCGTCGATAAATCACTTATGACTCAACAATTCATCAATTTAGCATTTATCATAAATTATTGGATTTTACTATTCACCAAAAATTCATGTATTTTAAAAAAAATCTCAATAAATTAACCCCAACTATTTTTTTTATAATTCCAAAAATAAACTCCTTTTTCTGAATCTAATTTTCAAAATATGGGAAATTTAAATTTATATTTAAAAAATAATTAACTCAAAAGAAAAAAAATTAAAATTATAACTAATTTTATAACTCATTGAAAAATTAACTAAGGTATCATAGAATTATATTAAAATAATAATGAAACAAAATATTAAATTATGAATACATTTTATGTAAATAAATTTTCTTTAAAAAATATTATGTAATAAAAAATTATAATTAAATAGTTATTACTTAGAAAATACCAACACTTAATTAATTTTTTTTAAAAAAGACATTTATTAAACTATAGCAACGGCAGGCACTATAGTGGCAGCAGGTCAATGTAGTGGTGGTAGGGTACTGTAGTAGCGGCGGGTACTGTGTGGTACTGTAGCAGTGCTGGTACTGTAGTAGTACTATTCACAGAATGGGATTTGGGCCATCAATTTAGGACTACGAGTCATGTAATGGGCTAAATGCCCACTGGGCCTTCGAGCTATGTAATGGGTGTCCCTCTACCCAGTTAAAAGAGGTATTTGCTTTGATTTAATAATAAATGAGGCTTTGACCCCAACCTTTAAGATATTCAATGTGATTTATGCATAATAAAATAATTATAAGAAGGGAAATTTCATTGATATAATATTTTTGCATTAAATTGTGCATGGATGGAACATATCCATATTACAGTGTTAGTAGCCAAAATAGTTCATGGCCTAATTTATAGGTAGTTTAAAACATTTACCCAATTATATGAATGACGAAATAATTAGTTATGATGAGCATGATGATTTTAGACAAAAATGTCTATGAAATCATATTGATGTGTATCTATCACAATTGATTTATGATTTAAAATATATATTGGAGATAAGTATGAAATTTTTTGTTCCATATGAGAAAGTCAATTTAATCTTTGATTTTATAAAAATATTCATTATAAATGAATTTTGTGAATGTTGTAACATATCTTGATTAAGTGTTAAAAAACATAAATCATATCCACTTTTTTATAAAGAGACTTCATATTATCGATTTAGGAATAGAAGAAAGATAGAGTACATGTAAAATTAATAATTTTTGTGACTGTATCATCCGTACGATATATTTAAAATGGATTTTAATGGTTTTAATAATATATCCTCCACCCCATACCCATTGATATATGAATAATATTTCGGTAAAGTAATCAATGAATACATATTTAAAATTAAATAAAGTTATGGTCAACAAAAATATATCTAGAAGAAACAAATTATATTATTTGAGGTAAAATATTGGGATTATTTTTTGAGATTAAACATATCATTGATGTTATGAATATTGATAAAAACATTTGTGATAGTTTGATTATAATTTTATTGACATAAAAGGATATATAAAGGATATATTTTATACTATATTGAACTCTGTATCCATGGGAACACATTTGGATTCAGCTCCTACTATGAAAGGAAACACATCATTTTTACCTCCATACTATCAATGATTAAGCAATAGATTAATGATGTGATTTTGTTAATGTTTTAATGGTATTAAAGTACCTAGTGGATATTCATATAATTTGATGAATTTGGTTTTACTAATGGTATTTTAATTAATAGTTTTGAAATATCATGTCTATCGTGTATTTTTTTAGCATTAACTACCAATCACACTATGTGGTATAATCCGTATAGTTTTCATAAAGTATATCATCATGTAATGTTATTTTTTCAAATTCATTTTTTATAGAGTTCCTATTCCAAATTTTTAATATGTGTTGGATAATAAAGAATACCTCATAGAGTTTCTACTATAATTTTCTTCCCACCAAAGTTTTTTTTTATATAATGGTTTTTCTAGTTATTTTATTATGTGAAATTGATAAGAATTTGTGGGCTAGTTTATTTACATTGGATGTATCCTTTTGAAATATATATGTAAATTTTTAATGGATATGATGAAAATACCCATTGATGAGAGTCTTATAGTTTTCAATAATATATTTCAGAAGAGGAAATTGATTTTTATAATGATTATTTATATAGAGTGGAGCACATTGGTCTTCTAAAATATTGACATTGGAGAGTTGAAAGTTAAGGTTGATGGGTTATTTTCTTAAAGTAAATGCCATTAAATGTGTTAGAGTGATTTAAAAATATTTAATTTTTTTGAAAAACATTGTTGAGGAACAACCACATAGAGAATCATATATTGTTGGATTAAAGGTACTTTATCTAAAAAAATGAAAATTGAGCACTGGTTGATAATAAAAAGACACTTTTTTAGGGATTAAAGGGAGAGCAGGCAAAACATTATCTACATTAGAAACATTTAAATGGATGTGTAGAGTGGAAACATTTATTGTAATAACATGGTATGGTTTTTATATTATTGGTTACCCATTTTATAAAATAATTTAAGATGGTAATATTACTATTCAATATAGTTATGTAATGGCTGTCATAATAGGTTTTCATTTTTTTATTGGAAAAGATTAAAACACAATTACCCCATCAGCAAAATATTTTGGTGTTGTTGAGATATAATGGAAATTGATTGTAAAAAATTTTGAGTTACAATATTTATGTTTTACTAGGATGATTATAAAGGTTTTGTGAATCATGATGGTTATGAATTTAAAATCATTGATTTGAGAAGATTTAGTTGTAAAGTAGAATAATTTTTCATGGAGACACATGAAAATTAACTATTTTTTTCAGTAACCCATTAAAATATTAGTGGTCAATAATTTTCAATGGGAATAGAATTTATTTGGATTATGAGGAAGATATAGATTTTTTTGATTTATGTGAAGTTTCATTATTTATAACACAATATCTAGATGACAATAATAACTTAACTATATTGAGAGTACTTTTTATATGAAATTATCATGTTAAATGGATATAAAAAACAATAATTTACTCTCCTAATAATTAATGTAAATATTTCAATTTTATTATGCAATATACATATATAAAAAAATATTTTTTTAATTTTTTTGTACATTTAGAACTATATATATATTATTTCTATGTTTTTTGTGTTAAATTTTATTTTCAATAGTTCTAGATAAATAATTTTTGATTGAAGAAATTAATATATATCATTTATTTTTGGTTAAATTTATGCATATAAAAATACTTTTTTGTAAATGATATATTTAAACTTATAAATATATTGATCATTTCTATCATTTTGGAATTAATTATTATATTTACTAGTTTATGTAACATAATTTTAAAAAAGAATCCTAAAATTGTTATTTTTTAAAATGTACATTAGTTTGACAGTATTTTATTACATACATATTTTTATTCATTGCTTTTATATATTAAATATTAAATTAATCTATTTGTCCAAAGAATATAATTATTTTTTATTATTTATATAATAGTATAGAGGAATTTACCAAGACATGTATATGTTTTTTCACGTTATTAAATTTTCAATAATTAAGTTATTTAAAGAAAGAATAGTTTTTATTTGTAGAAATTTATTTTTCGGACTTATGTTGAGAATCGTATGGAAATATATTCTAGGTCTTTTCTAGATATCATGATTCCTAGAGTTAGTAGAAATAGTATTAAACGTTTACAAGAAAATTCACGTTCACATTTAGAATAGAGGATATTTATTAATTTCGATGATAATAATAATAAAACTAGCCTAAATGAAAAGATATTTTGGAGTTTTATCACTATATAGAGACATTTTATGATTAATAATTAATATGCTAATTTTAAATATATAGAAAATACAAAAAAATGAGAGATGTGGGAGTTCATAATAGTAAAATATCTTCATTTTTCATCATTATCTTATTAGATAATATTATGTATTTTATATGAAAATATTTAATGATAACAATTATAGATGACATTCAACTTTCAATAAATAAATGAAATTATGAAAAGGTGTCTATATTTTCCCTATATTCAATGGACATATTTTTAAAAATGTGATTTTTTAAAGAATTTTAGAATTAAATAACACACCTCAAATATGAATATTTAGTTGTAGAGACATAGGCTAAAACATTCACCAACCAACATGATGAGGAATTTATAGAATGATATTTATTATATATTAAAAAATATATATATTACTTTATAATTAATTTCTTTATTTCAGAGTAATATGCTTCAAGAAGATATCACCAAGAGAGATAGGTGTAAAATGTATTTGATCATACTATATCATTTAGAGGTAATCATTTAATGGGGGATAAGATTATTGAATATCATTTTGATACATTATGATCTAAATCAATTAGTGTTTCAGAAGAGATCCATTTCAGTATTACATCACCCGACACTCACCAAGAAAAATAGAAAAGTGAGAGATAAATAAAATTTTTTTTTATAGATCAATCAAGGGTAGTAGTTGAAAGAATTAGAAGAAATTATTTTTTATTTTTATTGAATGTTTTTATTTTTTCAATTAATATCACTAACATACTATTTTTATATATAAATTTTAGATGAACATCAAGAGAATGTGACACATGGATCTTTATTTCAAATAGTTCGATGAGCATTCTATATACTTTTTTAGGAAATTAAAAACACCCCAGTCACGTAAGAGGATATGAGGGGGGTGGCACGGGGTGTGTAAGTATGAAGAAATGTTTTGGTCATCAAATTATGAAATTGAGGTAAATTGAAAAATATTTCTTAACATTTAAGACAAAATACTTTAAAGAGTTAATGGTTTATCACATAAAATAATTTATGCATTGATTGTTTGAAAAAAAAGGATATAATCACAACCTATACAACCTACCTATTTAGAATATCACCCTCTTCATATGTTCCTTACCTTATACATTGTGCTTTATGATAGAGATTACCATGTGAAAATTTTAGTGTATAGAGTCGTACAAAATTTTGGGGATTCTATACGTTACAAACCTATGAATTTAGGTCAGGTAAGAATATTGTTCCATGATATTATTGATCTAAATGGTCTCATTCCATTTCCTATAAAGTTGGTTATTAGTGTTGGTGGTTGTGTGCGTAATTTTTACTCTATCCAGCTAGACTTCTCCATCACTTAAAACATGATTCATGTGGTTTTTAACTAATATAATTTACCTAGAATGAAAGTTACTTATAATTTATTTATACTTAATTTTTTAAAGAGTATCTCAAATCAAAAGAACATGTAAAAACCTAAAATGGTTTAGGAACCAACAAGTTTAGATACATCTGACATTGTCAATGGGATAAAAATATTATCCATTTTTTCTTATTTATTGGGTAATATTTTTTTTGATTTAATGAAAACTAATATATGTGAAATAAACTATGAATTGAGGTTATTGACTAACATATATCATGTATATTGTTTTTATAAGCACCCCAAAACATTATTATGATTTTTTTCCATTTAAATAAATATATATTTCATTTCATCCTTTGATTAATTAAGTATGACTTCAAGTTACTTAATTTAATAATTATTTAATTAGGTATCTACACATTATTTAAATTAAAAATGATACCCGAATAATTTATGATATTAAGGACTAAGAATATAATTCAACGACTATGAAATATCTGAATGATGATGTTATTGTTACACATATATATATATGTGTGTAACAAAGATAAAAAATTAATTTTGGGTATTGGTTTTTTTCAATTACGTGATTTTTTATAAATCTAATATAATTATGACCTAATATTAATTATAATTTCTTTAATTATGAACATTTTATATTGATATGATCATTCGGTTTTTGGATTACTCTTCCCATATGAATGCACAAAATATTTGTTTTTCTTTAAAATTTGGTGAAGCTCATAAAACTTTTGAATTTTTATGTAAAAGTATGTATTGAAGTTATTTAATCTTAATTTTTATGGTAATATATGTTTTTATTTCTAATATATATAAAAATATGCCATCAGGCATGTTTCACAATGATCAGTTATTGGTTTAGGATGCAAATAAAATTATTTATCCGAATATAAAGGTAAATAAATATTATATTAGATAATATTTTTTTCATATATATATATATAAGTTGGTATTACTTTCAAGTTAATGTATCATTATTGTAGTGTCACTGTAAAAAAGAAAATGTGGAATGTTGATAATTGGTTTTCATGTTTGAGATCATTATAACTTATGAGATGACTAAATTTAATAAGGTTTTTATATTAAATAATTTACCTTATATATGAAAATATTATTATTTTTATATTATATTTGTTTCTTATAGTATATTTTAAATGTTTTCATGTAATATAATTATTAATAGGTGACCCAATTTCAATGATTTTTTCCAACTATTTTATAATTATGGTGAATATTTAAATCAAGTATCATGTATCTATCAATTAATTAACATCAAAAATAGTATTTAGACAAATTTATATGGTTTGTAATGTTTTTATATTTTTTGTTCTAGTAATATTTTTATGTGTTCCTAAAACACCTATTGTACACTTTGTTTAGAGAAAATTTAGAACATTAAAAATATTTTTTATTATAAACTGAAATGGAATGCTAAAGATTAGGATTTTGACATCAGTACTTACCCAAACCTGATTTATAAATATTTTTAATTCAATTGAATATTTTCATTACACCTCATATTATACCCAAAACTGATGTTAAATTTCTTACTGATATAGGTTTTAAGAAAAAATGACAAGGAATTATTTTTTTTTGAAATAATTATATATCTTTTGATATTAGTTTCTACTTAAAACTAACATTTTATGGGGATTTTCTCATCAAATTTCCGTAAAATTCAATTGAGAATTGTTGAATTTTGGGAAAAAAATTATATTTCATTAGATGTCAATGTTTACATAAAAATTATGTTAAAGGCCAAAAACTGGAAAATTATGCTTCTTTTGATGTTGGTAATCTCATAAAACCAAATCATAGAATCATTTTAGGATGCAATATTTCAAAAAAACTGATGTCGAAATATCACATATACTTAATTTTTATTTTATGTTTCCAAATTGGTTTTTAAAAAGAAAATGTTGAAATTATGATTTCTAATGCTGCCTGTATCAAAGGTGGTTAAAAGATGAAATTTAAAAATTTATAATATTGATGTTAAAATAACCTTTTACACATGTGTGGTGAAACATTTTTCACCACAAGTATGATTAAAATCTATCACAGTTTTACAATACATTAGATTACAGATACATTTTACATTATTTTGAATTGATGTGAAATGTTATGATCTTAATAGATATTTTTTGTAGGAAGTTTATGTTAAACAACCATATATTATTGAAGAATATAAATTTTTGACAAAAAATTTAAAGTTAATAAATCACTATTTGGAATTAAAGAATCCCAATGAATAAGTTTGCCAGAATTTATATATTTTACATCAAAATAATTTTTTACTAGATTTATTGGTGAAAACATATTTATAAATAAATTTTTTAAGGATACTATCTTTATTTTAGTTTTTTTCAATAACATTATGTTTTAAAAAACTAAGATACATATTTTAGAATGTTGATATTAATTTATGAAAAATTGGCTTAAAATAAAAATGTTTAGAGAACTCAAAATTTAGATATGGATTTAAAATGTCTAAAAAACCAAAAGGTAATATTTTAATTCAATATAAATATATTAAATACAAACTCAAACATTTTGTTTTTTATAAAAAATCATGTTTAAGTAATCCAAAATAATTATATAGAGTAATTGATCACTATGAATCTAATAAAATAGTACACTATGTAGATTATAAATGTATGATAAGAAGTATAATATACATTTTATAATGTTGAATAAACATTATGGTTTCTATAATTTTATATAGAAAATTAAAAAATAACATAGAAAACATTTAAAAGTGGTAAAAAAATCTTTTCAATTAAAAGGGTTTTCAGAACATGGTTTATTTAATTCAGGTAGTAATGTAATTTTCCTATAAGTTACTCTGATTCTATTTTTGGAAGCTACATATTAGATAGAAAATATTATTCTCGAATTTTTCATTAACTAATAGAAGACATTGTCACATGATTTTGTATGAATCGATATTATATATCAAATTTTAAGTTATAAATATTAATATATTGTAATTTTATGTTCATTTCCCATTTATTGTGGATTCATCACATAGTCATGGATCTTTCTTTAAGTTTTACTCAAATTACATTTATTTGTAATAGTAATAGTGTTATATATTTTTCTACGAATCCCGAAATCACTCAAGAAAAATACCAAATGGTATAATAGACCATTCTCATAGGGATATCACATTAAAATAACATATAATTATTTAATTTTCAATAATATAAAATCAACATTTTATTATTTTAACATAACATTTAATTCAAAACTGATTTAAATTCATGAAACATATTTTTAGAATGATCAATATAAAATTAAATTCATTTCTATTCATCTTAAAACTATCTCATATCATTAGAAAGACCCTATAATGAGTGTGTGGCATAAATCTATCTTTAATGAAATTTTCATTTTTATCCCTTCTATTAATTTTTCCCTCAATAGGTTATTAATTTTATCTCATTGATTTTTTTTCAATTTTATCTCACTGGTTTTCATTTTTTTCATATTAGTTATTTTATCTCATAGGTTTTACATTTCTAATGTATTTAATTGTATTAACATAATTTTTTTTTGGTTTTTGAAAATTTTACTCCTCATTATTTTAATACCTACCAAGGAAGATAAATTCAAAACACCTAGAAGATAATAATTTTTTTTATTTTATAAATTAATTTTTATGATGGGAGAACTAATAGTTATTAATTTTATGATTGAAATTATATAAAATGATAGAAAATATTATTATAACTATAAATTATAAATTTAATTCTCTATATAGGTATTATGATATATTTTTCCCATTTATTTTGACAGGAGTCATTTTGGACTGCATATAAAAAAATTAAAAATATTTGGATTATAGAAATATAAAACTACCATATAATGAATAAAATATAAATAATATTATTCAAACCCATATTCATATTTTTATAATTCTATTTTTTTCTAAAATGAATAAAAATTATTTTTTCTCTATGAAATATCCAAAAAATCAGTCTATGTATCTTAGTGTTTTATCCTCTGAAAACATATGAGAATTAAATTTATCCAACACACTATTTCTGATAATTGGTGATGGAGGAGTACATATAAGTTTGATTATATAGAAATATACTATTAATTATTGGGTTATTAGTTATATGAAATTAAATATTGGGGGTGAATATAAATTTCAACCATAAACATTCATATAAAAAATATCCTATATGATAATAATTTTTAGTTTTAATGAATTTTATTTGAAAATTATTATTTCATAAACCATTGTGAATCCAAGTATAATATATATATATATATATTAATTCTTTATTAGAACCTACATGAAAATATAAAAATTAAATAATCACACGATAAGGTATGATTTTACATGATTTGAAGTGTGTATAAGTAATCAACAGAGTGTGTATGATTCATGTGTAGTTGTTTACATATGAATTCCATTTACATATTTGAAAGAATAAGTCACAACTCTTTTTGTTATGATCACACCACAAAGGATATAGAATACGAAATAAATTATTCCATAGATTGGATCACACTAAAAGTTGATCGATCTCACACATAATTTATAGATATATATTTAATATACATATATTTAATGAATTGTTTTTTAATGAAATAAACATTTTCATCATAAATATATTTTTCATTTTTGGAAATATGTTCTTTTAGAGAACTATAAATGTAATTTGTCATATTTGATCATGGATCCTCAGGATAAATATATTGGGTAAATTTGATAGAACAATCAACCAATTTGAGTGACTCGGAATATAAATATTTAGAATATCCATAATACAGAGACGAATGGGGCTTGGAGAGTTTGAAATTATTACATATGTGTGACCAGAATTCTTATTCTATCAATTTTCTTAATATTTCTTATTACTCTATCCCAAAAATAATGTGATCATGATTTTAGTTTTTCTCAAGAATTGATTTATGGATAATTTTAATAATTAAGATTTTTATTTTATGATTAATTCAATTTTAGTCTTCTTATTGTGTTCATATATTTTTAATCTCTTCCTTTATCATCCATGAATGATTTTTTTTATTTTATGGTGTTATATTTTTATTGTATTATAGGTACATAACCTTATACATTAACATTAACTGGATTTATTTATATTTTTAAATATGGATTTGGGTTACCTCCCTTGATAATTGCCTAAATTATATGACCATAAAAAAGGAATTATTAATTTGATAAAGAGTAATCGCTCAGGATAAAAGGATTGAATATGCCCATTTCTAATCAAAACTAGAATATATCAATGTTCTTCATAATAACTATGTAATTAATAATGATTTATAATGATGGGAATGTTCATTTTATTTTCATTATTATTTTTTAGAATATTCAAAATGATATTGTTTTAGATTTTTTCATTGTATATTTGGTATAAAATAATAAATTGATGTGTTCTCATACGATTTTCTCTATGGATTTAACCTAAGAATTTCATATTTTACACTGCTATAAATTTATTTTAGTATTTTTTAGTTTTTTTTCATTATAAATTATAAATTTGCATGAGACAAGGGGAACTATAATATTCCCAAGGATGATGATAATTTTTTTAACCATTTTTAGGGAGAATGTTTATCCTAAAATTGATTAACTATTAAAGAAAAATATTGTCCCCTCAATCTTTTCTATTATAAAAATATAGATATGGTAATTATATTTTTATATGAAGGGAATTTCAATATTTTATAGATGTAAAAAATATTATATTTATTCAGAACATTTAATTTTCCATCAAAATCATGTATATGACACCTAAAACTAATGAAATAAAAGAGAAGATCCAAATACAAGGGGTAATTTTCCCACAACCACATATTAGTGTTGATGAGGAACTCCCATAAGACTTGGGATTTTTTTTCAAAGAGTCATGTCAATACATGATAAAATTAAAGATTCTGTTGTTGAATACCCAATGTTATCCAAGGAAGAATATAACTGGAAGAAAAACATTTAGGATGAATCCAATAAAGTAGATAAATTTTAGGATAAACAGGTGGGATGGTATGAATATAGAGTTGAATACTATATATATATAGAAGAGACCCTTATATATGATGGTTGTGAGGATAAATAATAAGTAGGAGAAGTATTAGTTTAAGAAGACACACATGAGTAGAAAAATTATAATAAAATATAGAGCAATTCTGATGAATATAAATCCTTCTCTAATTAAAATGGTTTTCCTGATTTTGGTTCCCTAAAACAATGTTGAGAATATTAAATTGAGCGGGATAAATAATGGAAAACCTAGTGATCCATATGTCTACCTTGGATCTATAAAAAATGTGTATCTTTATTTCATTCTACCATTGTTTAACGAATAGTGATGTTATTGCATAATTTCTATAAATTAATTGATTTAATAGAGGAAAAAGGTGTTTTTTTAAGGGTACATTTGTAATTAGTTTAATATAATTATGTTTTCATTTTAGATTTTGTATTTGTTTCAATTCACAATATCCTTTTTATCCTAATTGATATGGGGACATGATCTTTCTGTATTAGTCTTTTTCAATTGGCCCAGGATTATTAAAGTCATAAAAGAAGGAAATGAAGTGGGTTCACTTAAATAGATATGTGAGTACTATTTTTAATAATTTATTTCCATTACACCCCATCATTTTTTGTTTGAATTATATTTTTATGGATTAAATAAATTTAATAACCCACATAAACTATATTATTCATATTTTTAATTTATGAGAAAAAACATTTTCTGGAATACTTTCATGACCTATATAAAAATTATCTATTAATAAGATTGAATAATTTTGATAGGGGATAAATTATTTGGAATAAATAAATGGTTATCAATTTAATGAATCTTGATTTATTGGTAAAATTTATTTATACATATGTAATTACTATAACGTTTTTGATTCATTGAATATTAGAAACTAATGTTGAGTTGATTTTTATTCTGTTGAATACAATGAGTGATTGGACCTATTAACACTTTTATTACACTTAAGGGTGTTCCATGAAAAAAATTTATATACTATATTAGACACATTTTAAGATATTTTATTGATGTATGTATACTTATTAGAACATTAATCGATATCTTTTGATTGAAAAAAGTCACATTAATATTGCTGAGGAATTTTTCATTGATCACACTTATCCTATGATACCTACAATTACATAAATCCTTCTTATAATAATATACAATACATTAAATACATATATAATAAAGACACAATACAAACCTATTTTATCAATTCTACGATATTATAGGTATTTACTATAATAAACCATAAATTAAGTGTACAATAAATTTTTATCCATTGTAGAGGGGATGTCATGTAATGGGAAGTGAGATATAGGCTACTATCATTAGGTGATAGCAAAAGGATCATTAATAAGTCATAATAGTGAATATTTTTTTACAATATCTGAAAAAATTAAAAATAATTAATTATTAAGAATTTGAAAAGGGAAAAATCATTTTTTTAAAAAAAATAGAATAATTGATAAAAATAAAAAATATATAAAAACAATGATAATGAAAATAAAAAAATGTACATATTTCTTTATGAATATTCATGCTATTTATTGAACTGTTTCATTGAGTTTGGTAGAGATATAGCCAATAATTTCCTTAATTTTCATATGTATTTCAATGATTTAGTTCCAACCAATATATAATTTTGAGATAAATTGAATCACTTTTTGGATTTTAGGTATTTTTTGAGATTAATTGTTAAAATATCTTAATTATGAATTTTTAATATTTTTCAATCACATCTATATTATGTGAATAACATTAACAATATTTATCCAAAATGTAAAATTATTTTTTCTGCTTCTTTAACACAAGGGATTTAAATTCGTTAATTGAACCATGTGATAATTGGAAATTCATGTGGGAACAAAATGCATGTAATAAGAAAAATATTTTTTGCAAAAAGAATTCACCTCTAATAAATTAATGAGACATATATCATGATTCATGAAACCAAATGATGTGATCATAGTTGAATATGAAAGGGTACTCATTGGTATATGATGAAATTAAATTTCTTGTAGAAATTTTCTCATTAAGGTACATTTTAGAAATGTCACATTAGAGTAACAAGTTGTGTCTCCTCAACCAAAATATTTGAGCTTCAGTAATTAGGGAATAATTTTTTTTAATTTATAGAAGTATTAAAATATTGAGGGCAGATAGAAAACTCAAAACTCCAAATAAATATTACGAAGGATACATGACTATTTTTATCTATCTGGTTCGATAAAATTATGAAAAATTTTGACATGTTGATTCCGAGGAATATATTTTAATCTCTTCATTTCCAGTTTTCTTATTTTTGTAATGCCTTATTCTTCCCCACTCTACAAGATTAATCTTCACATGTAATGTTAATATTATGAGTGATTGGGGAAGGGGATGTTCCTTGTTTTAATGAATGAGTTCCTAAACATGGATTAAAATAATTTTCTTTCTTTTGTTGAGTTGGTTTCAATCATCTATTGGATTATTTTTTATCAAGAATGATCATATTTGGATATAGATTTTGTTATTTTTATTTCTTTGTACAATTATCACAATTTCCATTCACTAGATTATATTTTATATATCAAATAATAGAGTATGGATTAGTACCAAAGTAGTTAAAAATAATATTTACGTGTAGTAAGGGTGGTGAACATTCATGATACTCTAGGATAAATAATACCTGATCCAGAATTTACTATGTAAGTTGAGGATATTTTATATAACACTGTGAAAACAATTAAGGAGGATATAGCATGATAATATTTTAACAATTTTTATTCTAACCATAACTGTTTTACCAAGGGATAGATATGAAAAGATTGTAGAATTTCACTTTATTCAACTTACCATAAGTGGATAGGATAACTCAGACCAAATATAGAATTGCATTTGGAAGACAACACCTAACCTAATCACTATTCTTATATCACTATTTTCAATCAATTTTTATCATCAATATTTTTTCAATATAGTTATTCATTATTTTTTTTTGTTTTAAAAGAAAACCCATATAAAAATATCCATTATTTTACACTAATTTAAAGTGAAAATCCTGATTTTTATTCTTTCCTATATGGATAGAAACTAGGTTGAACACTATACTACATTTTAACTTATAAAAAACAGTATTTTCGACACCCCAAGATATTAATATGTCAATTATTATATTAAATGATGGGGATGTGGTTTCTACAATCATATTTTTATATTTCATAATTAAAACCACTAATACTAATCATTTCCCTAGGATCCTAAAATTGAATGAACCTTATTAAATTGACATATAAATAGTAATTTGAAATATGAATTTGAGGATGTTTCTCTTAAAAAAACATGTGAACCACTATGTTTTCTCCCCAAACATTTCATCAATGATTTAAATCACATCCAAACACTTAGAGAACTATATTCCCCATAATTCCTTTTTCAGAAAAATAATTTATCATGATAAAGTTACAAAATGAATTTGAGATGAAAGAAAGCTTCATCTAATTGTTTATTAAATCTAATTTTAGGAAAGTAGAAGACAAAAAAAATATTTAAGAGTTCACATATGTGTACTCTAGTTTGAGACCTTGATGAGTATATCAATAGTTGGTAAATTTTAATGAATTCCCCTTTTCACTATATGGATATTCCAATGAATGGTGGTACGACCTAGAACCATGAGTTTTGAAAGATTGGGATATCTTCTGATGATCCTTCATATGATTAATCTACTATAACTATAGATACATAACCATCTTACAAGAGATCTATGGAATAAAAAATTTATCTAGAGAGAATCTCTTAATATACTGGGAGAGGCTTAAGGAGATATTTTCATTAATACCACATCAAACAAATACGGAGAATCATTTCATTATTTTCCTTTAGAAAGGGTTATTGTAAAATTATGAAAACTATTATAATTATTAATTTAGAGGATATCTTATTCAAAAGTATCCAAAATATGCTTAGGGACTAATTTATATTATTTCCCAGAACTTGAAACTATTTTGCACATGAGTTACTAGAACCATAGGTATTCATGAGGTAATAAGTTCTTATCCATAAACCCTATTAAAAACAATGATTTAAGAGATTAATAATTTAGAGAGATATATATCTATGAAACAAGTGGTATAACAAAAAACCCAGTTATGTTATGTGGTTTATCCCCATCACCTAATTATTTCATTAACAAATTTGCTTATGTTCAAGGAATTTAATGTTTTGTATAAATTAATTAATTAAGGTAGTTATAATAAAATCAAGGAAGTATAATTCCTAAAAAAGTCTAATATGTATTTTTAAATAAAAATAATTAAACAATAATACCTTACTAAAATTAGGTCCAAAATGAACCTTCTTTCCAATATCAATTCCAAAATCCACCACCATTTTAGAAAATTAAATTTTATAAATAGAAAAAAAAACCAATAACCACCAAATTTCAAGATACCCAATAAGTGGCCACCCACAAACATAGAACCATATTTTAAATATATAAATTCTATAGTTTAGTTCATAATCTATATATATATATATGATATTTTTTTAAAACATGGCAGGAGTTCTGAGAGAAATATTTTCCAAAATCTCAAGAAAACTACAAAATGAATCCATTCCAATCCCCAATGATAATGTTTGTATGATAACTATAAGAAGTTTAATATAACTCCCTACAACATCCTCCCTTGAACTTGACACAACTCCACTCTTACAATGGTATATTGAAGTTGATAATTCTGAAAATAATTTGAAAATATCCTGGACAAATAAAAATAAAGAGGAAGAGGGGTAGGATGGGCTAATAAAGACGATATAAGAAAATAAATTTAAATGAAAATAAAGTGATAATAAAACATACCACCACCATTTCCATAAAGGATGACAAATTTAAAGAAAACATAAGAAGTAGGACATCAAAAATAAATTACTTACACAATCTAAATTATTGAAATTAATATTCCCGTTAATGAGTCAGTTAATAAAATATAAATATAATAAACCATTCAATTATTATTGAATAAATAATATTTCCCTTCATGGGACTGATATGATCATATTTAGAATAAGTTCCTTGACATTTATCACACCATAATCGTGAACAAAATGTCAATATCCACAGACATTCTATGGTCAATTCACCATTATATATTTATCTTTATAAAATGTGATATGTGTTATAGGTGATTTAAATAATGAAATGAATCCCTTAGTATACAATTATTTGTGTATGAGATACTTGATACCCTTTAGAGTGGTGGACCATCAGGAAAAAAATTTCACCGATTTTATTGGTAGGTGTTTTGGAATATCACATTGTGGATTCCAAAGATATGTTATTCCTAATTTAATTCTATGTATTTAATGTGGAAGAAGACACGATCACATCATAATATCCCATTATTTCAGGAATACTATTTTATAAAAATACCAGTAATATCATAAATTTCAATTAAGTAACTCTCACAAATTAGTTTGGGGATATCACCATCTACTTAAATATTTTTTATATTAAGAGGTACCCCTTGGATGATCACTCACACATTGATCTCAATCATGAATAAGATACTAAAAATTGAATAATAAGGTATGTATCAAGAAATGACAGCCTTAGGAGAGCACATTCCTATTGAAAATATCTTAGAACATGTGAGTTCAAAAAATTTGGAAATTTTGTTTATATGTGAAAAGAAGAAGAAACATAAGATTTCATTGATGATTTATTAAGTGATCAATAAGGTGATATCATTTCTTGTACACTCGATATTTAGTAATGGGATATGAGGAACCTAAATTTAATTTTATCCCTTGAAAAAAACCCCAAATCAAGAATTAAGACAAATTCCCATTGATTTGAAATATAATTTCCTTATGGAATGATAGAAATTATGATTGATAATTGATTATAGTATATCTAAAACATTGTAAAAATATATAATTATTATTTTTAGAGAGAATTTATAGGTAATATGGTTGAGTATAGGTTATATATTAGAAAAAACCAAAAAATATTATCATAATAAAAAGCCTTGATTTAGATTGCAAAACTATCAAACAACCTCAAAGGTGGCTAAATCATATATCAATGTAAATTTTGAATAAGGATATTGAGAATATCTTTGATGTAAGGATTTTATATCTCATTTTTTAATATCAATGGGTTATCCTCATCCATGTAGATCCTATAACATCTATCAAAATAGCTAAAATTTCTTAAAAGAATGAATTAATACATGTGAGAATTCAGTATAGCAAGAGTGTGTTTATAGACTCTAAGAAGTTGAATTCAGTCATTTAAAAAGATCACATTTTCATTCCCTTCATTAACTAGAGTTTATCATAGAACTTTGAGATATTAATGGAGATGATAACCAAGTAGAAGATAACATTAGTAGACTTCCCAACACTATTGAAGTTTAAATTACAAACAATGAACCCCTAAATGACAAAATTCTAGGTGATCAATTGTACATGATTAAAGGATAAATGACATGGTATGATACCATGGTCCATTTTTCGATAACATCTCCAATCCCATAACATTTAAATCCCCCTAAATTCCAAATATAAAATTAGAATCCAAATATGACATATGGGACAATCCATATCATTTGAAAACTTCCAAGGAAGAAGTTATAATAAGATGCATTCATAAAAGGGAAATTGAATCTGTTTTCTAGTTATTCCATAATTTAGTTTATGAATAACTCTTTGGACCATAAAGGGTATCAAAGACGGTTTTGGAATATATAATTTATATTCTCACATAAATTTTGAAAATATCTTAAAGATCCAATATTTTAAAAATATTTCAAAGAGATATGAAATTCCAAATACCCACTTATTTTTTGTTAGATTTTTTATGTCTGTGGTATAGATTAAATGGGTCTTTTCCCAATTTCATTCAGAAATTCATATATAAAACTTACATTTGATTATGACTCAAAATCGGTGGATAAAAAAAAACTAGCAATGGTGAAGCTAAAATTGTTTTTGATTTTGTTAGGGATAACATTTTATTATATTTGTAGTGCCTAGATTAATCATTAGTGGTTAAGGGACTCACTTTTACAAGAGTATAATTGTTACATTACATATAATATGTGGGGTATATTATAAAACATAAACTCTTTATCATATATAGATAACTGGCCACGCTATGGTGCCCAACCAAAAAATTAAAGGGATTTTTGATGAGACTGTTAAACCCAATAGGAAGGATTTGATAAAAAAGTTGAAATAATTATTATGAAGGTATTTTATGCACTACAAAACCCCAATAATAATCAGACCATATATGATGATTTGTGAGAAAAAGATATAAGTAGCCTATATAATTTCAGCATAAGTATTATAGGGCTATAAGAGAGATGAATAAGGATCTAGAACGATCTCGATACTATATAGTATAACCAATAGATGATATGGATAAAATTAGAGGATATGATTTTGAAAATTCCTATATTTACATATATAGAGAAAGGTTGTCTCATGAAAATCCCACCGAAACAAAATAATTCCATCCTCAATACATAGTGAAATTATTAAACTCAATACTCAAGATGATTTTTTATAAACATGATTCAATATGGGAATTTCCATTTATAGTTAATAATGTATATCCATTCAATGTTATGAGTATTTTGAAGGAGGGAGATTATGATACATTCACTATTAATGGTTTAGGATGATGAAATACCACTGGAACATGCAATCAGAGATAGTAGAGTAGATCACACTCCTCCAACCTATTTTTAAATAAAATATTTTATACATCTTTTTTATGGTTATATGATTATTGTGATTCAATTTAAAATTTATTAAAATTTTAAATATATATTAATTAGTTGAGTAAAATAAATCCTTTACTTTTTTAGGAGGGAAACATTATAGTATAGAATTTTAATTTTTTTTGTAAATTTATTCATGTTTCTTTTAATTTTGTGAGTTTTGTTTTTCAATTTTTATGGGTTTGTTAAACGTGGGAGATCAAATGATTATATTTTTTTATTAATGAAACCCATTTAAATAAGTTAAAAAATTTGTATCCTAAAACTAAACATAAATGAAACCTAAAATGACATTTTTTTTCATGTCAAATAAATATATAATTTCATGAAAATAACCCTATTTTATTAATCCCAAGTTGCATATGACTGTATTTATCTTTAAAATCACTATCTTATGAGAGTTTAGAAACCTTTTGGACATATTACATACAATCATATCGATTCTTAAAATAACATATCCATTATTTCATTAACTAGAAATTGATTTATTTCTTCTAAAAATATCGGTTTTAAGTACTTTTGTTTTAAAATATTGAGGGATTTATTTGGTTTTAATAGAATTAACTTGTCATCCCTCCCTATCGCGTCTCTTCCATTTCCTATTTCATGGGACAGTTTTCTCTCCCTTGTTTCCCTTCTATCAATGTTATCCCTAAAGTCCAATCCATTGTGAATGAAGTTCTCTAAGATCTAATTTCTATGTTGGTGTTCATGAATACATCAGAAATGCTGGATCTCACCATGGTTCCATATTTTTTTAAAAAGAATACTCTTGTTGAGTCCTTTGACATGTTTGTTTTCACACTGTGGAGGTTATAATAATGCATGGTTGTTGGCCTTTTATATTTGAATCCCACCCTGAATCATGTTTTGAATGAGGAATAGTTGATAGGTGCTGGTGCTAATGCTTCGTCAGTTATGGATTTCATTTGCTTCTAAATATTTTGGTGGAATTTTTATTTTCATTTGATGCACAAATCATTAGTAATGATGATCTAGATTTCAATTCATGACCATCCATTACCATTCCAGAATCTAATGACTATTCTGCTTATTTACAACATTATAGGGAGATACATTTTTCCAGATTCCCATACCAGTGTTGTCTTCCTTCTAGTTTATTTTATAATTTGGGTTCAATTAGATGTTTCTAAGGGACTGTTAAACTTATAAACATTGAGATATAAGTGTAACATAAATGGACTTAGAGGTTTTCATATGATTCTATTATTCAATTTCGTTCTGGTTGTCATCTCTTATGCCATTATTCTTCCAAATTCCAATAAAGGACATTTAAAGGGTACCATGTCTCAGAGTTGGATCAATAGGGTACGAGTGGGGCTGAAATTTTTGAGGTACACACGTCAGATTAAAAGGTGAATGTGGTTGAAGAGTTCTAGGGATCATTCCTGGTGGGGGTTGATGAAGTATCCAAGGATTATCATCCCCTATAAATTTATTTTCCTATGACTCTTAATCCTACATTCTTGGATGTATTAAATATACATAAGTGTGGCCTTTTTGGGGTGGGTTTAGGTTCGACAGGGAAAAGAGATGCTAATTGGGTTTGTATTTATTAGATGTTTGGTCCGAGAAGTGTTAATCAGAAATGTACTTTGTATGTGGGGGTTGTGAGGTAAGGAAAGGTTACAGTACCTAGGAGACATGGTCCTTCTCAGGTGTCTAATGAGGTTAGTGAGGGTGGTAAAACTTGTGATCAGATTTAGGTGATACAAACAGTAGTTAATGGAGTGCTGAACAGAGGGGAGGTGTCATCTATTATGTTAGAATATTAATTTGATGGTTTGGTGGGTGAAAGGATAGATCAGGATCATGACATAGCCATAAAAAAGAGTTTAATTGAAGAATAGAGTTCCCAAATGGAAGAATATATTGATGAGTCTTCCTTTGATGTTTCTAAAAATTATTCAAATGAATTCCTGGGTAGAGGTATAATCTATCTAAGGAGGAGGAATGGTCGTAGAGGCAATCAGGAAATAGGGAGTTGTACCATGGTTAAAGTAGATAAGTCAAAAAGGTTTAAGGACTATTCGTATTTACCCTAACAAATTGAGATAAGATCCACCAAAAAATCACAGTCAATAGAACAAGGAAGAGTCCTTTTGGAGGCTTACATATTTCCAAACCTTTCTTCCAACATTTTTATTAATGAACAGGTTGAAGTTGTTGGTGAATGAGAGTTTTGGGAAATAATTGTTCAATTTAAGGATGAAATGTTGGAGTAATCTCTTTCGATCATTACCTTAAAAGATGATGGTGATAAGATGAATGAAAAATTGTTATGTGTGGACACTAATAAAATGTTGTCAGTGTGGATCACAATGAAATATTGTATTCTTGTAATAGGATTCAATGTAGGGAAGTTAACCATGGGGGATTTCATTCATAAGTGGTACAAGTTGGATTACTGGTTCGAAGACATTATCAATAATGATCCATATTTATGGGTAAGATTACTTCTTTTAAAATTACATAGGAATACAACGTCTAATAGACACAAGTTATATTTCAATGCTTCATTAATACTAGGATTTTTAAAGCTTTTTGATTGTACTGGATTGGGTTCTCACATTCTCTTAAAAGTATTTGAAAAATAAAAATGTAACATTCAGTTCAGGTTTGAAGAATTATTTTCAAGAAAATCCTTTTTATTCAGGCATACCCTGAAAATTCAATCCTTTTTGGCCACATATTCCACGAACATCCTATTAGGGTATCCAAAATACAATCAAATTATCCTTATCCAATCTACTCTTGATGTGAAAGTGCATGAACTAGTAGAACATAAGTATGGGGGAAGCTGTATTATGGTGTGCTACATCATTTTGTTCTACAATTGGTGAAAAATAAAATTATAAAGACATGTGTTCACTGATTAATAAATTATTCTTCTAAAATCTATGCCTTTTTAGAGTTAATGATTATAATTTTAATAATTTCCTTTTAAGATCAATAGTTTGAAAAAACCAATGTAAATAATGTTTTTGAAGATGAAAATATAAATTTTCATTCAATGGAAGGGATGGGAAGTCATTCCATCATCATTAATTTCCTAGCACCTCATATCCCATAAAACCTATTATTGTATAAAATATTAAAATATCCTAAAAATAAAATTTAATGAAGAGATTTGAGGGGATATAAATTTTTATTCAGAAATTTTAGGTGGTATGATCATTCCTTAATGTTATTATAATTGTTATAGAAATATTCCTACTATTGTGGATAAAGAGGAGCCTATACATAGGTGACAATTAAAATTAATGAATTTAACTTCAAAAAATACCAATCCATTCTTATTCCACATCATAATATTTGACATGTAAAACCTAACAAAAAAATCCACTTTACAAACCTAAAAGTACTCATGGTAAACAAGTGTTATTAACTCACATTGGGTGTACATGAAGAAATTTATCAATGAAATGGAGAATCATGCATGAGTTTGGATGATAAACCCATTGATTAAAATTAAGAGTTGTGCGATTAGAAAAAATTCATGATAGGTAAGTTTTTTATTGGAATAATAGGAGAAATAGAGTGGAAATGGTTTGAATGATCTACATGGAATAATTTAAATTAAGGTATCTTATGTGGCATGATATATTTTATTTATTGGTTTTAAATTGTAATATCTCATGTGAATGTGTTTTAAATTCTACTTGGTTTGATTTAAATGATTAATTATTCTATATTCCATGTGATATATGGGAGGATAATTGATAAAGATAATATTATCATTATTTTTCATATTTATTTCAACGACTTAAATACCACCAATATATCAATTTTGTTTGAATTGAATCGTTATTGTATTTTATGGATGTATTATTTTTAAATGGTAAGCTTTCTTAATTATTGAAATTTAAAATTTTTCTGTCACTTATTCTTTTTGAGGATTACATATACAATATTTTTCCAAATTGAGTAAATTATTTTCTATATGCTTCCATTGCCCAAGGGGATTCATCTTCATCGACTAAACTAAATGATAACACAAACATCCTGGGTTACTAATTAATTAGTCAATATAGAAAATATATATTTTTTCTAATGGAATTGAGAATATCTATTCTAAACAAAAAAAATATAATGCTACAATATACGAAATGAGATTATTCCTATTGTATATGAAGTATTATTCAATGATCCTTGTGTATATTTAATTTATTTGAGAAATTATATCATTGATGTAGCCGCTGCACACGTCATAGTAGAAGAATACAAAGAGTCTCTTCTATATGAAAAATAGAGCTTTAATAATTTTGGAATAACTTTTTTTACATGATTAAAAAATATTTTAATTTTTTTGGGACAAAAGGAAAAAAAAATAATAACTCAAAAAAAGTTATCATGAAATTTTCATATTATTGGATGGAAGAATAGTAAAAACTTCTAATAGATAGGTTCTAGAAAAGAAATTTTTTTGTCTCTATTTTCTGAATTCTTATTATTATGAAGCACGATTCCCCCCTTCATCTTGGTTACCCATCCCTTGGAGGGATATAATTTTTAGTGATAGAGTAAGGGTAGTTTTTCCTCTTCATAATTATTCAGATCCTAAACCTCAGTGAATAAAATCATTTTCCTTATTCTATTAATTTGGTTTAAATATTCTAATAACTATTTATTATTATGTATAATATATTTTGGTTTTATATTAATTTATTTTTATATATTTTTTCTATGATAACCATATCCCTCCACTAGGTTTTTGTTTATTTATGTTGTAATATACCATATTATAGTGATCATGTAGTTGGTGAACATTAGTACATGTGGGATGGGTTGTAGAAATTTTTGATTGTATTGGATAAAAAAGAAATGATTTGATTGAATATGGAAGATTGACCCGAAAATAATCACACATCTGATATAATTGATTTCAATCACTTTATTAACCAATCTATTCTCAATCTGTTGAGTTATTACTTTATTTTATTTCATGAACAAAACCATTTTCAAAACACCCATCATTTTACACTAATTTAGTGTGACCAAATTTATTTTTGTGTTATTCTATCTTGAGAAAATCTAGTTTGACCACTCTACTACATTTTACCATAAGAAATAATTTGTTTACATACCCCTTAAAATTATGGTTCCTCGTGGTGTTGGGTGATTATATTTTTTGGAAGAGGAGTTTTTATGTTTCTTTTTTATCAGGTAATGTGTATTAAATTTTATATTATTTTTTAGAATTATAATTTTTCAAATAAATTATATAATTCCTCATTAACGTCAGAGTCATTCAATACTTATTTAGAATTCCTAGTGATTAATGGTGATATAGGTCTTTATTGGGTATATATTTGAGATTCATTGATTGAATATTTTTATTGTGACTGTAAATGAGTTATGTGAATGACTCCATTTAATTTTTTTCCTTGATTGATGTAAGAAAAAAAAATCCATATAAATTAGATTATAATAGGATTTCCTAATAATAAGAATTTGATTATTTTTAATTAAATCTAAAAAGGTATTAATAATTGTATTGTGGAAAGTATAATAAATTGTTAATATAGTTTTCTTGAAAAATAATGAAAAGTATATATATTTTTTCAAGTGTTACATGAAAAAATGTTATCTATTGTTCCCTTTTTATTTTGTTAATAACTAAGTTTAAAAATTAATATGTTATGATACATTTATTATATTTTCCGATTATATATTAGAGGAAAATAAAATGTTCATTTTTTGGCGTATTTTATTTATATATATATTGAATATATTTTTCTATTATTCATATAAATACCCACAAACCAACACTTCTGATATGGTTCTAAGAACACAATCATTAAATATCAAGATTATATAGTCATAAACATGGGAAAATTTAAAAAATCAATAATTAAAATACTAATAACTAATACCAAGTATCTTATATACCTAAGAACATTTAGGTTTATAATTTTAGAGAGTTAAAAAAACTAATACATAACAACACTAATATTATTAAGTGATAATTTTTTCCCAATATACAAATAGTTTCTTATTCAACATTATGTCTTCATCTTATCCCAAAAAAGTTAATTACAAATGAATCCTTTTTAGAAACAATTCTATTAACATCAATATTTTTAACTTCGTGAAATAGAAAACATATGAGGGGTGAGATAAAATACTTAGTAGGGGGAAACATAATCATTAAAAATTAAATTTCATCTATGATCATAAGATAGAAGAAAGTGTATAATAAAATAATTAAAGTGCATGTGGATAATGTAAAATAATTAACAAATATCCATCACATGAAATTATTCATGTGACATGGAATAAACTTCAATATATGAAAATAGTTAGTGAAGTCATTAAAAATTATCCATGTGAAAACATATTTCAATAAAATATCCATTTTAACTCATATAAAAAATAGATTGATCATGTAGGTAACATAGTTATTATTTTTCATATCACTTTAATAATCACTCGTACTAATAGAATAACATACCAAGTAAATTCCTGTAATATCATATGATATTCCTTTTATCAGTTAATTTTGTCCCTTTGCCCATTTTATTAGAGTGAAATATTGTGATCACCCAAAATCATGAGATTTATTAGGATCACCCGTCATCACAAAAAATTAACAAAAATATAAAAAATTTTTTTTTTTGGGAAAATAAGGGAAAATAATTTCCTATAATAAAACTGTGAACATAAAAGATCTTGAAAATAAAAGAGATTTTAACACAATGTATTTACCTATTTGGTATCTTTTTGAAATCAGAATTTATTGAAACATATAAAATGATATGGATATATAAATCCCATGAATTTAAATATGTAATATTTGAAAATTAATTAATCGGGTATTATGCACACCATTCATAGAAATTATGGTGCACGACATAAAATATGTCTCTTGAAAATGAGAATGAGATAATAAAAACCCTTTGAAAGATGATAACTTCTGAGGTGTTAAAAAATTCATGAAATGATAATTTGTATATATTTAAATCCACATAAAACAAGTGGAGATACAATATAAAACGAATTCAAGATTAGTTCACATATAATTATTCAATAAAAAATATAGTGAAGAAGAGTTATAAACCATTGAATGGTAATTTAGTTATAAAATCCCAAACCACATGGCAACATTCAAGAAAAATCCCATTTAATGAAATAATTTAGATTAAAACATATAATACCTTGACCTATTAATTAATGGTTAAATGAACTTTAAAATGGGTGGTATATACATCATATATAAGAAATTAAGAGAATGAAATTAAAATAATCCTTATTGAATAGAAATTTAGACGAAACCCCTTACACGGAATCGAGATATAACATGATGTATTTTGACACCTATATTATAATAATATAACAATTATTTACCATTTTAATATCATATTTTTTGTTTTTACGTTAATAATAAACTATATTTTAAATTTATTTCGTTAATATATTTAATTACATAATCAATTAATTCTATGTCATGTGTTTTGTGCATATTCAATTTGTAACATAAAAATGTCATCGACATGTTATCTATGATCATAGGGATATTTTTTGGGATCACCATTGAATAAAAATAATGAAATAATTATCTTTTTTATAAATTACGTATACCATTAAACCGATTAGTAATTATGGTTATCAAAAAAATTACAATACAACCATTGAGGTGGTAGGCCCCACACCTCTATGTGTAACATTTACATTAAAAAAACAATAAATAATGAAGGTATTTATTAATTAATCATTATAGAATTATTATTATATCATACATTTCATATTATATCTTACAATAAATTATATATACCAACTATATAATGCATTGACGAAACAAAATCTAATCACTTAGTAGAGGTGGTAATCCAAACAAAAGCATGACTGATATTATAATTTTAAAATGTATGAAAATGTAGGAAAATATGTGATATATGTTGGGTTGGAATAATATGAATGCTCAAATTATCTAGGGGTATGTGTTGTGTCCATTTATAACATACACTTGGATTCAATAAAACTAAACCCCATTTTTAATTTTGCTGGTGATACTATTCCTTTTTTTGTTAAAAAAATCATATAAATAATATATAAATAAAGACAATAAATGTTTATAGTGGTTTGTGTCACAATGAAAAAATAGTCCATTCCACCAAATACCTCTCCATGAACAAGGATATTTTAAATAATCATGTCCTCTTTTCCTTGACCTCAACAACAAGGAAAAGGCTATTGAAACATAATAATAATTATATTTGATAAAAGGGAAACTTGATAGAAACAACTTAGTATAAGAAGCCACCACTACTCCATGATAGGGTACAAGAAGTCGAAACATCAAATGAATATAATATGGTGTATAAGTTTAAGCATCATTAGAATGTAGTTACGGTGACAACTAAATAATGATGGATCATCTTATTAAAATAATTATATCATCAAGTAATAATTGCTATTAAGTGATCTTAATTTAAGAATATATTTAAATTATATTAAAATTGAATGAATAAGCATTCACTATAGTAAGATAAACACAAAAGATAATATTATAACATGTATTTTTCTAAATTTATGTTTTCAAAGCTTCGAATAACAATTTTATATAGATACAAATGTAGAATAATTTTAGAAAATGTTGATTATCCTTTTTCAAATTGTTAATTTATCTTTTAATTTTTTTTATAAATTTTGAATGATAATACATACTGAGAATAAATAAAAACATGTATTTGATCTTCTTAAAATATATCAAGAAAAAGCGCTATATAAATCACAGAATTTAAATCTTTCATCACATTTGAATTTGGATTTTAAAGTCAAAAAAAAACCCAAAACATCCATTATTAATAGGAATGATTTAATATACTTTTCAAAGGACTTGAAATCGTTCTTCAAATTATATTCAATTAAATTTTTATTTAATGGAATACATTTCTAAAATATCTAAATATATCTGAAGTTACCATGTCAGCATCAAAGTATCACTAAGAGGGGGAGGGGGTGAATCAGTGATATCTTTTTCTTTTATGTCTCCTTTATTTCTGAACAAACCTTCATCTCCTGTTAAAGAGTTCTTTCCCTACTAGATGCATACAACCACAAGAATACAATATTTATAAGGTTAACTACTCAACAAGAGTATCTTGGTCTTGGTAAGGTATGGAAATAATCAAGTACCACACAACACACTAGAAAACAGTACTTTGATGTGGAATAAAATGAGTTTGATATACCATTACACTCATGTAGCACTTGGCATACAATCCTCATGTGTGTGTGTATCTCTTTGCTTCTTGACCAACCTTCACAAAAAGGATAATTGAAAACAACTCTTCTCTTTCTTATCCCGAGGCTGTTATGAACTACATGGACTTTATAATAATACATTTTTTATAACCCAATTTTATCTAGATCGACATTAGAGCACCTTTCACTAAATTTTGGTACTCAAATCTTCAGCTTGTGGAGCTCCATTGCAGATCTCCTTCGCAAAGCTCCCAGCTTCACAAAGGAATCTAGTTTGAAATGAAATCTAGTTTGAAACGCTTACTAGATTGCGTATCTCACTATTTCACAGAGAAAATATTAGTCATTGCGAACTTCAATTGTTTCTAAAAGGTCAATAAATTGTCGTGAAGCTCCTTTCCTTCATGAAGTATACTGCCTTCATAGAGCTCTCTTTCTCCACGAACCATGTTCAAAATTCAAGAGCTCTAAAATTCTCGTTACGTCTATCTACCTCTATAGAGGGAGTAGGTGACTATTTATATGTTTTTCCCACTGACTCTATAACCATCCATCGACCTCAGTTCCATGTTGTCATCAAATTGAAGAGCTCTGTAGTTTCTAGCAAAATTCACTGTGTTTTGTGAAGCATCATGGCTATTTCCCATGTTCGCAAACCTCTTCATAATAATGTTGTGTTCCATTAAATCCTTTTCACTTCTTCAACACATCTTCTTCATTTGTGCCATCGCGATGCTCCCTTTTCCTTTGTGTCGCCAAGATGCATCGACCACAGTTCCATTATGATTGGATGCATCCTTTCTCTTCCTTTCTATCATATCTATTGCATCATAATTTCTTCATCTAACGTATGATATTTGTGAAATACATGCTTGAAAAGCATCGTCGTATTTACTATAGAAAGTACTATCTTACCTTTCTTTCCTCACACACTTATACAAACTGAAGTGATTTACTTTTTTCTCATAACATCATTGATAATAAACTAAAATAATTCATGTATCTAAAAACATATTCAGCTAACTTCATCCAAAAAGACTCCCCCTTTATATTTTGTTGTCAACCATGATTCATAAATCACAATACTTTGAAACATCATGAAATAGGTCACATATCAACAATTATAATCCTATATGATCTAACTCATTGTAGGAAACACGAATTATTAACAGCAAGACCATATTGTTCAAAAGTAGTGACTATGAAACCACATAGAATTATCTTTCCTCCTCATCCTTCTTCGCACCATCAAAATTCATATAATAAAAAAACTTTTTTCCTACAACCACTTTACAACCATTCTACAACCATTCCAACAAACTGTTAGAATAGTTCACACACATTCAATCTGAATTCACAGCTTACCCACAACTCCCCCTTTATGCATGCTTCCTTAAGGACTGATTTATGAAACAATTATCCCCCTTGTAGAAACTATACAAAGGTAAGATGAGAGTGGGGACAGAAACATATACCTCAACATTGATGTGAAAAATGTTGGACACCCTTGTTCAAAAATAATTTTGCAAATGGTTCCCTCAGTAATGGTTTTTTGAATATATTAACAACTTGTTCTGATGTGGGAATTCACTCCATCATTAACTCATTCTGCTCCACATGCTCTTTGATGAAGTGGTAGTTTATGTCAATATGTTTTTGAACATGAATATTGTACAAGATTCCGTGTAAGATTGATTTCACTTTGATTGTCGCAAACTAAGAGAAAAGGTACCTATACTTCAACAAGTAAATCTTCCAACTGAGTCTTCTCCCGCATTAGTCGAGTAGTAGCTACATACTCTATCTTAGTTGTGCTCAGAATTACTGAATTATATTTTTTTCTATTCCAACTAACATAAATTTTCCCCTAAAAATAAATCTTCACCAAATGTGGATATTCTATCATCAACATTTTCTACACAATTAGTATTTGAATACTAGAAATGATCCATATTTACTGATCCATCGTACTAGATTTCAAAAATTATTGTGCCTTTTATATATCAGATAATTATTTTTCCATAAATAAAATGTGATTCATTTGGAGCGCTCTGAAATATTTCACATAAGGAAAAACAATTGATGATGTTGGACCTTAAGATTTTCAAATACTGTAGACTACCATTCAACTATTGAAACCCTTTTTAATCAACTTCTCTGCATTCCCCATCTTTAGACAACTTAGTTCCCAAAAATATCAGAGGGGTTACTGGTTTTTAATTTTCCATACTAAATATTTTAAAATTTAATTAGCATACATTTATTGATAAATAAATATGTGGTTTCTCTTTTGTAAAATTTGCAACCCAAGAATGTATTTTATCTCACCCATTATAGACATCTCAAATGACTTCTTCATCTACCTATAATATCTTTCACTTGATCTATCATCATTTCCAAAAAATATAATTTCATCGACATAAACCATTACGATGAGTGAAAACTCATGACATTCTTTAATGTAATGATTTCTATCAACACTAACATTCATAAAATTCATCTTCCTCCAGAATGTATATAATTTAGAATACCATTCCCTAAATTCCTATTTTAGTCCATACAAAGACTTCTTCAACCTGCACCCATAACATTCATCCTTCCCAATAAAAAAACCACAGAGTTGATCAATGTAAACTTCCTCATCAAGATAACTATTCATGAATGAAGATTTTACATCCATTTGAATGATTTTGTAACCTCATTGTGAATAAATAACTAGAAATATTATGATTGTTTCTAACCTTGCCACTAGATCAAAGGATTCTTTAAAATAAATGCCTTCAATTTTTGAATACACTTTCTAAACCAATCATGATTTTTTTCTTATCACTTAATGTTATTCATTCATCATGTTCCAGAAAACGAACTTTTTACCAATAATGTTCTTGTTGATTTTCTTGAGTACATTATCCCATGTATCATTCTTTTCTATCTAATCAAGATCTTCATTCATAGACTGATCCAATTCTGGATGCTCAAATTATTCGTTTACATCATTCGTTTTAACTTTATAATAGAGATATGGTTGTGTAATAGCATTAATTATTCTTGTTGTTTTAACCCTCTGATGTTGATCTCTGATAATGTTTTTGAGCCTCCACTACTTTCTTAGCCTAGGACGTGCTGGTCAAATTTCATCCTCGTCACTTGAGATTTTTGAGTGTAATACCTCTCCTTGAGTGGGGTTAACATAGTCTGCAACATTATCAGAATTTTTATCAAAATCTTTGCTTTCCTTTTCAATATCCACATCAGCATATGACTACTTTTATTTCTCAACATTTCCAAAAACATTCACATATGAAAAATCACTAATTTATCTGGTTTCTTTGTTGAGACATCTATACCCTCTTCCATCTGAGACATAGCTATGAAAAATTTCACCATCTACTCTTTTATCAAACATTCCAAGGATTCAACCTTTCTTATTTATGATGCATGGAATCCCAAAAACACATAAATGTCTCATACAGATAGTGTTTTTATAGAACATTTCATATGGATTCATATTTGAATTTGGCCTATAGAAACATCCGTTTTGTATATACACAGTAGTACTTATGCCTTGCCTCCAAAAAGTAATTAGAAAGACGATGTTCAAATAAGATAGTTCTCCCCATTTCCACTAGACTTCAATTAATTCATTCTCCAACCCCATTTTTTTAAGGGTTTATGATGAATTTAACCCAAGCCGAATTCCATGTTTCTCAAGATATATTTAAAATTAATCATTCTTATACTCACCACAATTTTCAGTTTTCAACTTCTTCACTAAATACTCACATTCCTTCTCTATTTTACTCCTAAATATATTAATCATTTTTCAAGAATCTAATTTAAGTGTCATGTGCATAACACAATTCATGAGAGTAAATTCATCAATAAAATTGATGATATACTTATCTTCATTTTTTTGAATGCATTCTGATGGGCCCATAGATATCAGAATGAATAATTTCCAAGGGCTGTTTTGAACGAATGTCAACTCTCTTATGCACACTGTTTTTAATCATATCTATCTCACAAATAGTACAGTACCAATCTTGTTTCATGATAAATAAGTCATTCCTCAAACATTGTCTCCCCTAGATAATTTTCACATGTTTCTCTAACAAATTTTCCACAAGCTTTTAATCCATAGATGGCTTTCATCCACCATACCCATGTAACAATAGTTTTTTTACTTATCCAACTTGAATCAAGTTCATTTTGGTATGTTGGTGTCTTGTAACATTTCTATTTTCATCAATTTTCCAAAAAAAAAACCATCTTTCATAAATAAAACATTGTTACCCTGATCCCAGAGTTGTGAAACACTCTGCATATTGTGTTTCATCACATCAACATATAATTTTTTCTATATATCATATTTAATTTCCTGATTATGGATGATCCAACACCTTTAATCCTCAATGATTCAACATTATGAAATGTTACTATTCCTTCTTTGAAATCATTCAAATTTTTCAGCTGCTTAAAGTCTCCTATCATATTGGAGGAACACCCAATATCAAGAATCCATGGATGTTCTCCTTTTGTATCGTTCAATGATGTTTTGAAAACAAGACCTTTTATTCTTTCATTTCTTCCACATTCTATTGTGCTTCCTCAAATTTCTTAGCCAAGTCAATATGTTCTGGCCATACAATGATGTAATATTTATTTTTGGACATAGTTGACCTCTCCTTTTTAGATATTAAACACTCTGGCTTCTAAGGATTATTAAGAATAATTTTTTCTCCAGTAACACAATATGAAATTCCTTGGCAAGAGGTCCAGGTCGATCACATATTTCAAAAATAGTTTCCAGTGGTTGGAACATTTTCCCAATTTTCACACCAACCTTTGTAGATATATTTGGAAATTTCATTAGTGATTTTCTCATTTGAAAGGATTGAATCCCCCTCAATACTTGTCTTTCAAAACAGGTGAAATATTTTTAATGTTTTTGGTTGAACCAAAACATATTTTCCATGTGTCCAAATCCACCATAATACAATAAATAGCCATAAAATGAATATTTTCCTCAAAAATTTCCATAATAATTTGAGTTTGTGAAAATTATTCTCAACTATCTTCTTACTATAATTATGATGACTATCGGCCTTCATATTTTCAATTGTAACATTCTTCTTTAGCTCAGATTTCTCTTCAGTCTTACCGTAACCATAAGTGGTAGATATCTTTCTTGACTCATTATTTTTAGATAATTCAGATTTTTCAATATATTTATCATTGGCCACATATATATCCTTTCCAAAATTTCTATTATCATTACCCATTACATTATTCATTTCATCCTTTGATGGAAAATTTTATTGATCCTTATAAGTCTCATTCTTAGAAGAACCTTCACCAACTTCTATAATAGTTTTTTTAAACCATTTGTTAATTTTCTTAGCTTTAGAATATTTACATTAGGCAAGTTCCAACTCCTATTTGTTTTCCTTCATCATTACTTCCAGATGATCATTATGATTATTTTTTCTCTAAAGATAATTTCATATTTCATAAATATACTTTTCAAATTTTTTTCTTGTCAAGAAAACGTTCTTGGTCATTTGATGAGGAGTTTTAATTTATCAATTTCATATTTTAATTCTCAAGCCTTCTCATCTTTCTCAAAAATTCCTTCAACTCATTATTCAGTCGCTGTTCAAGTTGAGTTTCTGCTTCTCATATACTACAACTCTCATAATCATGATTATTCATTTTTGAAGAAATGATACTCTCTCTATCTTTATCAGCTACAGATTTTTCATATTTATTAGCAATTTCTTCATCTTCTTCATTTTGTTATAAAAAAAGATTATTCATTTTTATTTGATGAAATTTTTATCCATACCTATTCCAGAATATTTATATTTTCCACCATGTTTCTTCCATGTCCTTGTTGGTCTTCTGTCTTCTTCATCAATGTCTTCATCTTTCCCTTTTTTAGGTAATTAGCAGCAAATTAAACAATTTCTCCACATTCAAAGAATTTCAAAGGGATTTTTCTTTTGTATTTCATTTTTCCAATTTTCACATACTTAGAAAACAAGGAAATATTTCATCAAAATTTTGACATACCTCATTTTCAGAGTAAGATTCAACAGCTTCATCTTTAATAATAATTTTCTTCTATTTATCTTTATTTATAGCCTTGAAAGACATTTCTCAACCATATTTTTTCTCTAAATAGTATTCTCCCTTCTCATTTCATAAGTGATGAGAGTTATATGAAAATAATCTATAGATAATGTTTCAGAGTCTCTAAATTTTAGTGAGGAAACATAACATCAAATTTTTGAAGAATAATTCTCATGATATTTTCAATAAATATAGAATCCTCCAACATTTCACAAAGGCATTTGATTATACTAATAATGTTTTTTATCCTAGTAATGAAGTCTCTTACAGATTCATGCTCACCCATATTTAATTATTCATACTTTAGCCTCCAGATTCGACGTTTTTCCTTCATAACCTTTGTATTTCCTTCGTAGATGTTTTTTAATTTGTCCCATATTCCTTTGCACGTAGTTACACTATTCCCTCCTAAAAATTTACACTATGAAATAGATGATAGTAATTCATTTTTATTTGTTACATTATTATCAAGATTCTTCTTATTGGCATGAGTTAGAGGAACCTTGTCATAAAAAGTAGGAAATACTTATATTGTAGTTTCAAGAACTTCATATCCAAGAGACGTAAGAAAAGGAATCATTCTACCTTTCTAGATATGATAATTCTTCCCATTAAATATGAGAATCCCCTTACAGTTCAAGAAATTACGATTCCCCGTCAAATATTCTCCTCGAAACATCATCAATGAAAAAATAAAGGAAACATTACTTTGATACCAATTTAAGTTACCCAATAATGCTCTAAGTATCACTAAGAGAAGGAGGGGGTGAATTAATGATATCATTTTCTTTTAATTTTTTTTTATTTTTGATACAAACATCACCTATAAATAATTAGTGATTTTCCTATTAAATTCATACAACCACAGGAACAAAAATATTTACAGGGTTTACTACTCAAGAAGAGTAGCTACGACTTTGGTATGGTACGAAAATAATATAGCACCGCATAATCCACTAGAAAACAATCCATTGATGTGGAATACCGTGATTAGTATATAACCTTACACAGTTGTATCACTTTAGAGATAATCTTGAAGTGTGTGTGCACCCTCTTAGCACAAATAGGGTATTGAAATATCTCTGTGCTTCTTGACCAACCTTATCAAATATGATCTTTGAAAGAAAATCCTATCTTTCCTATATAGAAGCAGATAGGAACTACTTGGAATTCATAATAGTACATATTCATATACCCTAATATTATCTTGATCCACTTGGAAGCACCTGTAACTTAATTTGTGTACCCAAATCTTTAGCTCACCTAGCTTCTTCGCAGAGCTCCTTCACGAAGCTTCCAACTTCACAGAGCACTCTAGTTTGAAAAGATCTCTAGTTTACAAAGATCACTAGATTGTAGAGCTTAATATTTTATGGAGCACATATTAGTATTTGCAATGTTCACTTGTTTCTCAAAGCTCAAAACCTCCCAGTGAGTCTCCATTCCGTCGTGGAGCATACTGCCTTCATTGTGCTCGCTTTCTTCGTGAACCATTTTTGCAATTCAAGATCTCTAAAATTATTCTTATGTCTCTCTACCTCACTAGAGGGAGTATCGTCCAATTTATAGGCGTTTACCTTGGACTGTAGATCCTTCCAACCACATTTATTCCATGTCTGCATCAAATTAAAGAGATCCATAATTTCCACTGAAATTCACTCTACTTCGTGAAGCACCATGGCTATATTCTAGATTCACTCTTCTCTTTTTAATTGCGAAGTGTTCCATAAAATCCGTTGCATCGCCATGATTCTCCTTCTTCTTTTGAACCATTTTGATTATCCATTTTTCCTTTTTTCCTTCCATTATGTTTCTTCTTCCTTTGCGCTACAAATCTGACATCCAAAGCTCTTCACCTCTTCTATTCACGAAGCTCATCGTAATCATGAAGAACTCTATCAACATTATTCATGTCTACATGAAATCTATAGAAAGAAGCATATCTTCATGAAATTCATGTCTTTTCTATATTTTTATTATATATTCAATGAAATCCAATTTTCACAATACTAGCCCAACTCCAAATTTTGGAACCAAAAATTTAGGGAAATACTAGAAAACTATGGCACCTTAGACCCCAGATTCTGTAAGACTAACCGCTATGATTGGATGCATCATTTCACCACCTTTATTTAATAATGATTACATCATAAGTTCTCCAACTGACTTATGATATTTGTGAAATATAATCCTAGAAAACATCACTTTATTTACCATGGAATGTATTAGCTTTCGTATCTTTCTTCACCCAATTATTCAGAATGAAGTGATTTATATTCATGTCAAATGCCCTTGACAAGAAAAGGCAATAACTCTTGCATCAGAAAACTTCTTTAGAAGAATTGGTCCCAACAATATCATTAAATTCAAATTCCATAGTTAACTACTTCAAGATAAGGATGCCTTTACAAAAATACTCTTCCAAAGTATAGTTTACAATGTAATGGTGTTTCCAAAAGATTTGTTATCTACCCATACAAAAGATAATAAAATATAGGGTTCTTCACAAAATTGAGGTACACATTTTTAGAATATATTCAAACTATAGAATAGGAAATGTAGCCTTCCTTATCAAAATATAGGCACCTAAAAAAATAAAATTATCCACAAGCATAGGGACCATAAAATTGATTACAGAATCCATTAAAACATATAAAATACATATAAAAATGTTATCCAAATTCCTTCTTGAATTTTAGGGTAAATAAAAAATAAGAATCAGGAAATTCCCTTAACATAACATCATTAATAAAGAAATAACTATGTTTTTTATCATGAAAATCAATGATAAAGAAACTAAAAATTATGTAATAACATTTATATGTTCAAAAATATATTCCAGATTGATGATCACAAAACCCATATGAATATAAAAATATAAAAAAGGGTATTTTATCTGTCAAATAAACATAGATATTTTTAATTGGTAAAATAATATTTCTTAAATAAGGTAGAATAATGTCGTGTATATCAACATTTCTTATATAATTTTATAAAAATATATACATGAATTGTTTAAAAAATTTTAGTATTAATAATTAATTTAAATTTCTTGTTTATCAAATTTTTTCCCTCTTTTTATGATATCAAAAATAAATTAGACAGATAGAGTAAACCACATTAAATGTAGCATAAAATAGATATTCTATTTTTTCATAATCCAATAATATGTGCTTCCTATAATGTAAAAGTTTTTATAATAAAAAACCATATTAAATAAGAAATAAAGGTAAAAATATAAAAACAATAATCTAACACAAAATAAAGAATATATTTTCATTAATCATTCACGATTGTAAAAAATTAATGGATAATTTTTTTTTTCAAATGGCTAAGGGGTTGGATAAAAATATTATTTAGGATCAATCAATTATAAGTATGAAGATTTGGTTTCCATAGAATCTCCAAATGTTTGATGTATTGATTATAACACATCCATCAACAAAGCATTATCTCAATTCAGCATCCCTTCCTATTACTGTGTTGATTAGTTGAATTCATGTATATATATTGGATAAATTTATTTATGTTCTATTAAAACATTATTCGATAATTCATTGGGGGTTTACTTGTTTTTTATAAAAAACAAGAACCCAATTATCAAATTATGAGATGATATAATTTTAGTTAATTCTCATATTACACATCATAAAGCTTTTTCATGATGAGAATTCCCTAAGTACAAGAAACCTGCAGACTAAAGGACTACATGTGGGATAGTTAAAGTCCTCAATCCTCTAAGTCAAAAAAATAAATTATGTAAAATAATTACCCAATGTGAATATTCCCAATTCTAAACCAACTAATGATTCAATATCTGAAATCAAGGAGATAATAAATTTATGGATATTTTTGTATATTTTAGTACATGATGTGAAAATATATTACACAACAAGAATTTTTTTAGCATGTATTCAGTTAAAGATATGCCATAGTGTGAAACCTTTACACATCCTAATATGTTTAGTCTTATATATTTTCAAGTAGAGGAGGAAAAAATGCCATACTTTATCTTCTTTTTCCACAATTTTGTCATTTTACCTTTCCAAACATAGCTTTGTAATTTTCCTTTATTTCTCTTATATTCATTTTATAGCTGTTTATCATTATAGGACTTATAGATTTTGTTTCCACATTCCAACTACTATTCAATTATAAAATTTTAAACCCCAATAGATGTGTTCCCAAGTTATTTTATTCAATAAAAAGTTTCAGTGGTTTTTAGTTTCATTAATAGAGGATTTTTTAGTTATAATTTGTTAATAATCATTTCAATAATTATTTCAGTTTCCCAATAATCAAAAACTATTTTTATAATATGAGGCTAATATGGTTGGGTTATGGGTTGAGAGTAGGGGTGTTTTAAGCCTAATGAATATTTTTATCAAAATTTAATTAACTCTATATTGAATAATTATGTTATGAATTAATCATAATAACAATTTTTTGCATAATCATTATTTGGGGTGTTGGGATTTAAGGACCTTGACCTGGTCGGATTTTATTAGTTCATGAACAATAGCATGTGATGGAGTCATCCTTAGAAGATTTCATTATTTCACTAAGGATGTTGACTACCTCTAAACCATAATGTAGTTTTAAACATATGTATAAGTAATTGGATTGATCAAAAATAATTGCTGACCTTTGTAGTAATTCATAGAAAAATTGATAGGACTATCCCATGATATATTTAGAAATATCATTATCCTAAGACATAAAATTTACTGTGATCCCTCTATTTTCCTATATTTAAAACCACAATCTGGAGGTCTTAAAAGATCAACCAATAATTCACATGAGGAATGGATCTAATAAGTTCTAATCTGTAGTTTACTAGGTTTTTAGGCTTATCCAAATGGTATTGAACTCTCACTATCACTACGATATGAATTTATAAGTAGTATTCTTTAGACTATTATAAATTTATAATCTCATCAATGCACATTTAGAATAAATTATGCTACACAGGACAAAAACAATTTGGTTCCCTTTTTGGGGACTAGCTTTTTCTTAAGCATAGTTATCTGTAGTGAGATCCTTAGATTACCTCATACCATATTTTTTATTTACATTGTTTTATAATTTTCTCACATGGAATTTCTTTTTTTAGACCATTCATCTTTTTTATGTTCATGGTCAATCTAAATCATTCATGGAGTGTTTACAATTTTGAATTTTTTTCTATTGATTCTAAAATGGGGAGATATCTGTCTGTATGTCGTAGCTCAATTATTAATGAATGAAACATCATTGTGTCACCTAACCCAAAAAATAAGTAATATGCCTAACCTGAACATCAAAAATATTGACTAGTGCTATTGGAGTTAACTATTATGGACTATGGCTTTCCATACATCAGTTTTACTGCATCCATCATTGTCTGTCCTATTATCTAGATAAAAAACATTAATTTTAAACATTGACTCAATAAATTGATCCAAAATGAGGGAAAATCTGTAAAATTCATATAAAAGTCAACATATATATATTTCATTTTTCCTATAAGTTTTACACACCTTAAATATTCAAGGTTTTACATCTAACACGATTAGAAATTGATTTTTCCATTTCACCTTTGTGTGACATAGGCAAGGATTGGCTCAAAATACAAGCTCCAATGACCATTACTAGTTGAAATTATTTATCCAAAAAGTATTTATATAAATATTTTTCATTAAAAATGAACTTAAAATCTCATAAATGAGATCCAGAACATCCTCTTATAAGATGAATAGTTATCTTAAGAAGCATCAGATAACATTAAGTAACTAAATCGAAAGTTACCACGCCACATACATAATGTGTGGAAACATCACCACATATTCTAGTAATCATTGAATCCAGTTTCACTTACTATTGTGGACTCTTCCACTCATGGGAGTCCATTTCATAAAATTCTAGAAGTTATTAGAGAACTATTAGACGAAATATCTTTGAAATCTAGATTGTGACATAACAACCGAGGTCCACCTTGATGAAAAATTCACTAGGTGTAAGTGAATGCTTACTTTGTAATCCATGTTGAAGCCCTCACAATAATGAAACAAAATTTTCCACCACATTATCCACTGCTAACTCCACCGGCACAGATTATAGAAATAGAATCCTATATAATGTGTAGTGGTCTACACCCATACTAGGACTATAGATAAGGAAGGGAATAATCCCAAAATTTGGATTCTAATTATGTAAATTAGAAAAAAACAAAACAAAAACAATAAAAAAACAAAATCATCATCTTTATTGTCAATAAATACTGGTTCAACAACATAATATTTCAAATTAGTGTTTATACCACTAGAGGAGTGATCAAGAACTGTCATAAAATTATAGACCATCTAGGTAATCCCACGGAAGCCAACTCTTCAAACATAAAACTATTTCCTAAATAACCTCTCCCCTAGAGAGTACAAAAATTTCCTCCCCATAATAGTTTCATCATGCTCCACTATGGCATCCAAAATAAGCCTACCTCAAAGATAAAATCCTGGAACCATGATCACAATATTTGCGTAGAATGTTGTTTAGTGAATAACAACCTAAGAAACAATAAATCATAATAATAGGTATTCTCTCCAAAATATTGATAATGAATGGGAAAAATTTCCAATACTATATTAGATAGATTATCAAGTAAATTTATCAGTAATACCAAGAGGCTTCTGAGAGAGGAGGATAATGCTGGGGTCCTTATGATTTTAAAAACACATAATTTTTAGTATCCATGAATTCTTAAAGAGAAGAATATAGAAAAAATAGAATTACATTCAACAATAATTAACAAATATAACAACGATAATAAACACAATGTTATTCATGAACAAAAACTAAACATATATAAAACTGAATATTATTATACACATGATAATCCTAAAAGGGAAGATGTTTATATGGAATGACTATATTACAAACTCCCACTTACCATTATAGAGAAAATGATAAATTGAAAGAAAATAGTGTTAATGAAAAAATCTTTTAAACATTTTTAAGAAGATATAAAACAATATCATTTTTAGAGAGGTCATCTCATAGATTTTTTATTTTTAAAAATTATTTATGGAATTTCTCTCCAATAGAAGAAAAAAGGATATCATAGGATTCAAATCTGTAAAATAATAATTCCCTGCATTTATTTAGTATAGGATCCCACAAAATGTGTAAGACCCCTGAAACCTCTCAATTTCCAACACTATTAGAACATGAAAATTCATAAAATCCTTAGGCATCATCATTTTAAGTATCAATCTCATTATTATAAGTGTATTTCAAATGTTTGGGATAAAATATTTGAAACCTATAAGAATTTTTATTCAACTAGATTTCCAATCAATAATTTACCATTGAGGACATCCTGAGTATGTTTTAAACAAAATTGGTAAAATCAATTTTACAATTGATTTTATTTTCATTGATATAAAGGAATAATTAGATGTTCTAATCGTTATAGGAAAACCATTTCTAACCATTTAAAATAAATTTATTAATGTGAATCATGGAATTATGTTTATCTAAGTTGGGGATGAAAATGTATTGTTTCATTTAGTGAAATATTATATACATGGTGATGATCCATTTGATTATTAATCCATATTTATTATTGATATAGATGATTACATGACCATTGATGATGTAAGAGATAACCCTTCTCTTAAAAGAATATGGGTGAAGTGATTATGATGATATGAATTATGATGGAGTTAGTATCCTAAGAATAACTTTTTATACTTTTATTACATGAAAATATGATGTATTTAATATTAATAAAACATATTCTTACATATTCTATATTTTTAAAAGTTAATCTAACGTAACAATTCCATGGAATATATGTCACATTGATGAGGTCATATTAAATCTATACTATGATGAGAACCTTGATCTACTATGATGATATTATAAAATAATTTTCTATTGTAGGATAACATATTATGATTGGAGACATAGTACATATATTGTCTGGTGTGAGAAATCGTAAGAGGTTAAAGATTCATATTATGAATTCTATACTTGGTAATATCTAAGAGTAGTGATTTTGAGAACAAACCCTCCAGTAGTAATTCTGTATGTTTTGGTGTCATCAGATATTCCTATCTGTGAGTGCATGTGATGGTACTTAGACATTGATATTATTATTAATGTAATTTACAACTCATGTACATAGAAACATTTTGTAAACCATGATGATAATATTGCTAAAAAAAGTTTCATAGCTTGGGTTCATCGGAAGTGACATGTCATTATTGAATTATTCAATGAAGGATTTGTCGCTTACATATTTATGGAAGCTAATATATGGTCCTTTTGATAGGAATAGAACTGTAACATTAATTTCCATGTCCATGGTGTAATGACGTGTTTATTTTAGATAGTTAAAAAAATACTTATCAAGAATATAGGTTTTTGGCACGGTTATGCAACCATCTTGATGAGATATTTTAACAATGGGATTCTATTACATAGTGAGGATTTTTATGTGGTTTTTGACGTTATGAAATTATGTTCTTTATATTTGGTAACCTTGACCCATTTCTATATAGTAATATAAGACATTAGAAAAGTATACCTAATGCCAAAGAGAAATAAACCAATAGGGTCACACAGAAAGTGTTTTTGTTGATCATGATTAATATATATTTGGTTTTAATTAATGGAATGAATATTATTGCCAAGTATGAGGAATAATTTTATTCATGTTATATTGATCGCATAAATTAGAAAAATATTTATTCACCGACATGAGAATAATATATTAATTTTATTTAATGAATATTTTAATAAAAAATTAGCTATATATTGAATAAAATATATATTTATTAATAAAATATTTATTTAGTTGTTTATTAAATGGTAGAGAATTTCAAACCAAACAAGACAGAGTTTGGTGAAAAAAATTAGTTAACAACACCTTTATATAATACTTTATATTTTGAAATTTGGCACATACCCCAAAATATAAAAAAATATTTATTATTATGTGGAATGGGGCTTATTAAATGCAATAAATGATTTTTAATGTCAGGTATGGAAATAATAATATTTTAACATAAATACTAACATTATAAATAAAAATCTATGTCTATTATGTTGTGTATCCAAAAATTTAGAATATAGAACTGTTATGCAAGTTGAATTCTCCATCAAATCCTCATTCACACTCCCTCTCAAGAATGAGAAGTGGAAGAGATATTTCTTCAAGGATAAAGAATGAGTGATCAAGAATGAGGAGCCTATGAAATTCTACTTGCAACGCTAGTACCCAATGATTGAGTAGTGTTGCTCGGTGATCATAAGAGCATGTGTGGATATCCTTTAGATGGATTCTATCATTGGATCCTCACAACACAATGAAGGTAATAAATATGGGTTAATATAGAAAATCAACATTAACCAATGAAGAAATTTCCTAACACATGTATTTATTTCTACAATTATTAAATAAATTAATTAAAATTTAACTTTAAAGATACTCACTATGATACAAATTTAAAGTTCTGGGTATAGGAGAATCATGTAGAGGTTGGTGATCTGGGCGGTTACCTTTACATTTAAAATTATTTATTTGATTGTTGATCTATGCACAATTATGGTTATATTAACATTTCATGTTATTCATTCATTTATATTATTTCAATTAACATGTTATCATCATTTTAATAATGTTGATTTTGTGTTCCATTTTCTTTTATTTGAAAGAACAAATGAAGAATGACTGGAGATGCCATCAGGAAGTTGCAAATTTATATCTGATAAAACTGTGTTACACCACATCTATCTGGAGGACACACTCTATAAACATGCACATTTTATCTAGATTCTATGATAAATTAATTACTTGTAGTGATTTTATTTCACACTACTTGTTTAGATGACCAAATTTGAATACATCAGGTGGATATAGGGTGTGTTGTTGGTATGTACACACCATGTAGTCTAGTGGAGTTTACATGTCAATGACCGATGCGAGTGAATTTGATATGTGAAAACCAAGGAATATGTAATTTATCTGTATATACATGTAATGTAGATCCACGTAAACACCTTGTGGTCTCATATTAATTGAAACAATAAAATTTACATCAATTTTGAAAATTATAGAATTAACACCTTATTTTATTAATGGTAATATCATTGTGTGTTTGAAAAGTTAGTAATGGTCTCAAATTATTTTAAATTCTCAACAAATTTATTATAATTAATACATAATTAATGGAAATGTTTTTTATTTTCCATGAATTCCATTAATGAAGGGTATCCTAAAATATGATTGAATAATTATGAAGAGTAAATGGAATCAATTAACTAATTAATTAATTACTTTTATCATAAAAATTAAAGAAAAAATAAAAAAATAATGATAGTTGATTAGTTTTGCATATTTATTTCAAGTATGACCATTCATGAGCTTGACGAAGACCTATGTATGTGTTAGATGATTTAAATTAGTTTATTGCATAATTTTTCAATTTCTTAATATAATATTAAATAATGACATGTGATTCATCCCTCTTTCCATTATTATATAGGACATTTGTGTCCAAGGATAGTTTTGTAACACCCTTTAACCAATTCTTTAGTTTCCATCACCACAATTTGAGTAATAAATATTTTAAATTAATGTAGCATCCCATGGTGCGGGGTGGTAGTTCATCATGGAACAATAATGATTCCATCTCTATTGATACATAGGTGGATAGGTGGAATGATGTAAATCATAACAATACATGAAATAAGAGTTATTTACCATATGAAAAAGGATGATTTAATATATTCTCATTAAACCAACAATTGGATAGATCTCTTGATCAACTCACCTAATTAATTAGTTATTTATATATATTAAATTATTTATTTCATGGATACATGGTAGTGATAACATAAATAAATGAGTTAATGTTAAAGGATAAAGATTAAATAAATGAGTTATGTGAAATTATTTTACCTATCATGGTTAATTAATTATGTAATTTCCATATAATATTAAAAAAACTTGTAAAGAATAAAAAAAGATAAAAATTTATGCATAAAAAATTAAAAACCCTCAATTATATATTAATTCATAGTAATCCTTCCATTATATGATTTGGGAATGAACCCATAGAACTAAGTGTACCACATCACTAATTTATGGGAATATAATAAAAATTTATGCATAATAAATAAAAAACCCTCAATTATATATTAATTCATAGTAATCCTTCCATTAAAAGGTAGTAATAAAATAAATAAATGAGTTAATGTAAAAGGACGAAGATTAAATAAATGAATTATGTGAAATTTTTTTAACAATCATGGCTAATTAATTATGTAATTTACATATAATACTAATAAAACATGAAAATAATAACAAAAGATAAAAATTTATTCATTATAAATTAGATAATGTCAATTATATATTAATTCATAGTAATCCTTCCATTACATGATTTGGGAATGACACCATAGATCTTAGTGTACCACATCACTAATTTACAGGAATATAACATAATTAGGGTGTTCTCATGAGAGTTTTTGTTTGAAAAAACCATAATTTTATTGTGTTTAATGGCTGATGAATGTTTAATAAAAATTTAGATGCATGTGTTGAGGAAATCCAAGTCATGATTCTAGGATAGGGAAATCCCCTCAACGGATCAAGGAGATGCATGTCCGCAATTGGAAAGATTGCCTAACTAATTACATTATTATGGTTCTCATGTCCAAAGTATAGATCATTATGCAAATTATTGGGGATCCTTTTCAAAATAATGCTAAATAAACTATAAATTCTGAGTTCATTGGTGAAGGATATTGATATATTATAATATAGTTGGATAATATATAAAAATATATATAAAAAAGTTTACATTAATATATCTATATTATATGGTAATGAAGGAAGTTATTTATAATATTCACATTTTAAGGGTAGAATATAATGAAATGTTCATTATCCAAACTATCCCTACAATTAGTATTGGATAACAATAACCTCTTAATAGGTAGTAACATACAAGTTTGGTTTAGATGCCTTTCGGTTCTACTATGCCTTGAAATAAAATCATAATGATAAAATCCTCAATGTCTGATCTTCCTAATAATAATAAATGTGATGAAGAGTTCCTTGTCTATGAAAAGAATTTGAGTTATGTCATTGATGTTCAAGGCTAGATACATTAATCAATACCTCATTAACTAATGATTTCTCATAAAACCATAGATATATATATATAATTCTTGAGAAACCATGTGGTCTTTACTAAGAGAGAGATCGATAAGAACAATTTGATAATCCCATGGTCCTATTTTAGAGAAATTTTGGAGGGGGTTCCACAGCTTGGCCTCAAGTAATCATGAAAATTTGATACATTGAGTGGTTAAAGGTTCTAGGGTTTAATATAACTAAATAATCGGGTATCAAACTCATTCTATCATTACTCATGCTTCTCCAACTTTTTTTTTGGAATTTTAGTACGATCATCATTGATAATTATATGCCATATCATTATACTCATCTTTTTTAAGTAGATAAGGACCCAATGTTGAGAAACCTTAAAATCTTAAAGTGAGGAAATGTAAATGTAATGTGAATATTATTAATCCCAAAGCTTTATCGCACCCTTCTAAGAAGATGTTGATCTAGGGTAATGAAAGGGAACATGATGTTGTTCGTTAATCATGTTGAAATTTGGGAAACTAGAAGAAAAACTACACCTAGACAACAAATCAAGGGGATTCTTCAAGAGTGTTTTTTATCAAGTGGAATTTGTATATTTCTATAATTTGGTTTTTAGATATAGCTTGATGGTGCACACATATGTAGTCAAATTGAAGAACCATGTAAATGAAAAAGATTGACTATGGTGTGGTAGATATTTAAGTATCAAATAATGTTAAAATTGTTTCTGTATCTATTGGGGACTAAAACCTCACATTTCCAACCAAAATGATCTTGTTTTTAATGATTTTTTATTATGTGCCTTAAGTCACCAAAAACATTTTTTCTATATTCAAAAATTATATGGATGGATTTATTCTCAAATTTTGTACTAAATTATAATTACGTTTTAATAATAACTTTTTAAATGGAAAGATATATTTAAATAATGGTACATATGTGTTGGATTACATGAACCAAATAATGTATATCGATTATGATGTTACTTCAGATGACCCATACCACACCAAAATTTTACATCACTAGCTTGGAAATGTAAATGAAATTCACATGACTAAATTACATCATGATGGATATATAGATTTTTTTACTAAAACCACTTGATGTGTGTCTCACATTTTTACATGGGAAAAAATGAAGAACAATTTAGTGGAATGGTGATAAGAAAAAATAAAAAATTTAATTAGTTCATACCAATGTGTGTGGACAATTTCATATTGAAGCAAGGGGTGGGTAACCATTATTTATAACTTTTACTCATGTTTTTAGTGGACATAGATATTTTTAAATAATGAGGTTCAAGTCAGGTTCTGTTTAAAAATGGAAGGAATAAAAGAATGATGTTGATAACGAGTTAGTATGATGATTAAGAAACATCGCTCAGACTGTGGCAGAGAATATCTTAATCAAATTTTCAATGATTATCTATGGGAGATCGGGATCTAGTTTCTAAATGCTCTTCCTTATAGACGTTAGTGTAATTTTGTATGTGAAAGGATGAACCACACACTATTGGACATGGTGTGAATAATTATGCGTCATTTAAGTCACCCATTATCTTTTTGAGGATACGCAGTAAAAAAATATCGTACAAACTAAACTAAATTCAAACTAATAAAATAGATGATATAACATTCCAGTTATGGAATGGAAGAATATTTCCCTCTTTTACTTAAATTTCTGGGGTTGCGAAGATTTTCTTAAGGGATTTTTAGGTAATAAGATTTCACCTTGATTCACAATGTGTATCTTTATAGGACTACCCAAATAATCAAAAGGACAATCACAATACAATCCTTCAATAAAAAATGGTAATGGCTGAAATATGCCTCAACATTCTTGAGGAGGATATTTTCTCTAAAAGTGATAGTTGGAGAGAGATAGACTTCAGTGTTGTCCATGATCAAGATATACAATAGTTGGAATAGGAGAAAATTCCACAAAGCCCCATCGTATAATAAATTGTTCCAGAGAAAGAATAACTATGTAAGAGTACTAGAGAGGTTAGAAGACTATACTTATATGGGTTTCTTGTCACTAAATATGGGGAATGATTATTGGTTGATATGAAAGATCATTTAACATATAAGGAAGAAGTATGTGGAACATCTATTTCCAAGTGGAAAGAAGCCATGAATTATGAAATTCACTCCATGTACAAAAACCAATTATATATTTTTGTAGAACATCCATTAGAATAATTAGATTTTGGTTAAAAATTGGTATTCAAGAAGAAACTAGACAAGGATGGATAATCTAGTACCTATAAGGTATGACTGGTTGCGAAAGGCTTTATAAAATATCAAGGAATTAACTATTATGAAAACTTATCATTAGATTTAGCATAGAAATCCAGAAAAATTTATATTCTATTTCATCATTAAATTATTATGATATTTAGAAAATAGATATCAAAATAAAATTTCTTAATGAGAAACATCAAGATGATGCCTATAGAACATGAACAGAAGGTTTTGGGACTCCAAAGGAAACCAACTAGGTATACATGTTTCAAAGAACCATTAATGGTTTAAAAAAATCATCCACGTCATGGAAAATATTTTTTGAAGAGGCCATAATGGTAGTTGGTTTCATAAAAAATGAATATGGGTCATGTGATTATAAATGATTTAGTGGGAGTTAAATTGTTTATTTTTGAATGGTTTATTGGAAACGAAATATTACAAATTGGAAACGAAATACTAGGATTAGTGTCTGCTAAGGAGTGATTGAACTAATGCTTCTATGTAAAGGACATAATAAATGATGTTTACATTCATAGGATTAAGATCATTCTTGATTGATCCAAGATGTTTGGTGTCCTAAGTCAAAGTACATAAATTGAAAAGATACTGAAGATATTGGGTATGGAAAATCCATGATGGGATTGTTTCCAGCATCACATATAATTCATCTTATCCAGAAAATGTGTCCCCAGGCACATGAATAATTAAATAGAATAAGAAGGATTATATATGCATTAAAAATTTGGGAAATCATGTATGTTATCATATTTACTAAGCTAGATTCCACCTATGTGTTATGTGCATTAGAAAGATATCAAGAGGGTCTATGTGACCACCATTGGATGGAAGTCAAGACTATACTTATGTATCTTAGGCATACTAAGGATATGTTCTGGGATTTTGGAGAAGAGGAGGAACTATTCATCATAGAATATGAATATTCAATTTTCCAAATTGATAATGATGACATGAAGTGACAAACGAGACACATATTCACTTTGAGTGGATTGGATGTGAGATGGAAGAGCTCAATAAAGGCTATGGATGAATATTTTATATCAATTTATGAGTATATTGTGGCTTATACGTCTTTTAAATAACTAGTATCAATTCACTACTTCATCTAAGATAGTGATGTGGGACCTAACAGTAATGATCCCACCACACACTTTTGTTATAATACTATAATGGTGGATCCTGCAAAATATCCATTGTCACATCAACAGAAGGATAACATACTTCAGATTTATCTTATATTGAGTGATTTTTCTCAAATTCGTGAAGTTGTAGTGAGTAGTATTTCCATCTAAGACAATGTGGCATGCCCCATGACTAAAGGAAAAACTGAACAAAAACACGGTTATCATGTTAGGCCTACCAAACTGAAGGGCTTATGTAGTTAATTGTAGTCCAAGTGGGAGTTTTTTGGTGTGGGTTTTTGGGTAAAAAATACTTTTTACATTGATAAAATTAAAATTGGATGAATTTATCACTACTAAAACTATTGAGTACATATTTTTTTGGTCTTAAATACTCTTATGAAATAATTTCCTACATTATATGTCGCATTTATAAGGCCAAATACATTCCCCTCTCTGATGAGAACCATGACATTTTATGATGATATTCCAATATAATGTTTTGTGGTTGGATAACGTGCTCTGATGGGACACATAGTACATGTACTGTTATGTGTGAGTACTCATAATGAGATGAGTCTTCTTCTGATGAATTTCAAACATGGTAATCTCCAAGGTGGAAGATTATGAGAGAAAACCTCCCAGTAAGAATTCCATATGTTATGGTTTCATCAAATATTCTAATCTATAAGAATCTGTGATGGTTCGTAAATATGAATATTAATATTAATTCATGTTACAACTCATGTACTATGATGTAATTTTTCATCCCTGATAATAAATTTTTATGGTGAAGTTAGATACATTGACTGCATCACGATTGACTTTTCATTAATGGATATGTTGAGGAAGGATTTTTCCCTTCCATCTTTACGAAAGCCAATATATCAACCCTTTAATGGGAACAGAACATTTTTATTATATTCCATCGCCATAGTGTGGCGACATGTATATTTTAGATGGTTAAAGAAATACATTTTGAGAATATAGGTTGGTGGCGTGGTTATGTACCCATATTTATGAAATATTGTAAAAAATGGATTATATTACAAAATTAGAAATCATAGATGGTTGTCGATGTTACATCATTATATTCTTCATCTTGGGCACCTTTCCCCATGACTATACAATAATACATGACATTAGTCATGTACACCTAATTCCAACATGAAATAATCATAGAGGTTCAAACAAAAAGTCTTCTAGATGATCACGATTAAATATCATTCCATATTAATTAATGGGATAAATATTACTCTCATGTACAAGGAATAATTTTAACCATTTTATATTGATTTCATCTTTAATGCCCCGACTTTAAACCTTACATAATATTGAATTAAATTAATAATTCACATTGAGGATCTTTTCAGGTTTAGAGTTTTAGAGAATTTGGACATAACTATTACATCCCAAAAGATTACATAGTATACACTTCTACTAAGTTCCCATAAAATAAAAACTCATAAAAATAAACATGTATAGTTCCATCTTTTAGATAGCATGACTTTTCCTTGATCCCATCCTTGAACCTATTACACTTTATGTCCTACGAAAAACATTTCAAAAACTTTGGGTGAGCATAAAATGCTCAGTAAGGGATACCCAAAGAAGGAAAACTGTTAGTTTTTCAAAACAACCAATAAACCATGAATACATTATCAATGTAATACTTTTCACATTTATGTAGTAGAAAATACTCTTCATTGAGTAAAATATCATTACTTACCCTTTTTGTATTCAAAAGATTACAATAAAACCCATATAACGAACACAGATCATATAAAGGATACTTGGGACAAAATCATACTTAAGTGGAATAACCATACGGTGGACTTCCACACATATCACTTAATGGAATAGCCATACAGCCGAATTTCATACATACTTAATGGAATAGCCATATGTCCGATTTCCATACCCAATGCATTGGAGGTTATAACGTAACCACCCATCCTGGTATTCACGGCACCACCGTCATATGGTTTATCACGTAACCACCCGTAAAATTTCCAAGTACCATCATTACATATAAAATATTGAAAATATAAAAATTTCAATAACAAAATATGATTTGAAATCACAATAAGTAATTCTATGATATTGAATTAATCAATCCATTTTAAAAAATAATTTTAAAGATATTTTTGAATCAAAGTGTCCCATAACACATTGAATCTTTTAATGGAATTACAATTTTAAAACATTAATTTCCATATAAATAAATAGAGAAAACAATTTTTAAAACATGGACATTAAAGATAAATATTTATAATAATAAATCTTTAAAACATTTAAAACGATATTTTTTGATAAAGAGTTTTTAACAAAATGAGAGACTCTTGAATACAAATAATTGTGAAATAAAATTAAATCCGAACTTTATAATATCATGAGAATAAATGTATTCATGATATATTATTTCAAAGGATAGTATACACATAATATAAGAGTGAATTGGTGCATAACAACAATGAAGTCTCAATGGAAATGTAAATTGAGATGGAATCCATTATAGAGATGGTATCCTTAAATTAAGGATAAATCTATCACATAATTATGTGTGAGAAATAAAAATACACCAAATATAAGTGGATATTAAGTGTGAAACAATAAGAGGTCATTCACACATATTCATAAGATGACATGTTCATGAAGTACAAGTTGAACCCAAAAAAATTGAAATTGGGTTAAGATGTTCCCTTGTAAAAATTCGACAGCCTTACGGAGTCACATCAAAATTCAGAAAATTAGTTGAGGAGAGAGTAAATGGTATATAAACACTTGGAGATAATATTTACATTAAAAAGGATATATAAGATCGTATCCCATCATAATAAGATGTAAATTAAAAGACATAACAAAAGAAGTCTTTTAAAAGGAGGAGGGTGAAAGGTCCCCTTACTGAGTTGGGTAACTTTCGAAACTTAAACCCCAGGGAAGGAGGTTCATACAATAAAGATTTAAATACACATAAATGAAATTATAATACTCAAAGAGTATAATAATGTGCAGTACATAAACCACTCAAAGGAAATAGTGGCAAACGTAGCATAAATGTCACTGGAATAAAAGTGAGATGAAAAATACCTTACAAAAACTCGGCAGCCTAACATCACCACATAAAACCTCCAAAAATGGATTGATGAGATCAAATAGGGTCTCTCATGATATGATAATAAAAATTACAGAATTAATAATATAAAATCACATCCCCAAACATATGAAATATGAGCTTAAAAGAAATGACATAAAAGGAGTACTTAAAAAGAATGAGAGAGGTAGGATCCCTTACCTCGGGTCGACTTGACTTGATCGTTATTTAATGACATGAATAATAAACATGAGTTAATTTACACTTTCTTAAGAACCATTTTCAAGTTAATTATTCCTTTTATATCACTTATTGTCATGTTATGAACACTATGTAATTATTTATTGTTCGTTTTGTCGATCCTTGGTACTCGAATCAAAAATAAACTCTTTATAATTACAAGTTGTTCATGTGGTAAAATAACCACTATATCAAGAATTATATTCATGATTTAGATATCATATATATCATATATATCTAGTATATACATGCATTTATAATATTACAAAATCATTTAGAGGTAAGAAATGAAATGCACCGTTCATGGAGACGGTAAGCCGTACGTACGCATGAATGCTACTTTCATTTCTATGTCATATTAATGGAATTAAAACTAAATGAGAGGTATGTATATTTTAATTCTAGAATTATATTCATCACTTAGATGTAACATACATCATATATATAAATTATATATATGTACTTATAAAAGTACATTACATTTGGGGATAAGAAATGAAATGCACCGTTCATGGAGACGGTAAGCTGTACGTACGCATGAACGCTACATTCATTTCTATCTCATACTTTAATGGAAATAAAATAATAATGATATAAAGGTATATTATAATTCCAGTATAAAATCATATATAATAATTTTAAATCCATCCTTTATACGTCCCACATATGGTATTATCAAATAAAATCACTTTTACGGGGCGGTAGTCTGCACTTCTTAAAATGAAGATATCGTGTTTACCCATAATGAAAACCATAATGGTATGCCATAAATGAATCATAATAAAGAATAAGTAAAACATAAACATATTATATATCATAATTAAATATAGTGACATCTTAATGGACACCTTTGAAGGTGTTATATGAGTGTTGAACAATCATCGTTTCATGAGGCAGAAATTTGCCATCCACAGAAACAGTATGTTATTTAACCATTATATGATGTTGTGTGTAACTGTAGCTCAAATACATTTAATAACAACATCCTAGTATATTTAAGATACTGGATTTGTTAAAAAAGAAATGAATGAAAGGAGTTTAGGGGGTTGGAGAAGCAAAATAAAACAAAAGAACACAAGAGAAAACACTACCGTTAAATCGGGTAACGCTTATTTGATTTGAGATCAAAGGCTTTCATGTAAGACTTTTGCCCAAATTGTGGCTTCTTGGAGTAATAGAGATATGTGGAGAGACTAAATGGGAAGAGGTTGGCCGAGCTAAGGGCTTTGGAAGTGTGGTTAAGGTGGTAGATTTGGGGGCCTTTTATAAGAGGAGAGGAGGGGCACTCTTGGAAAGTTATAAAAGGTTACTTTATTTTCAAATGGTTTTCGGATTTTAAAGGTCCCAAATTTATTTTTTTCAAGGTTTATGAGACAAGGGTTTGAAATCCACCCACCCAATATGTTTTTGACTTTTTTAGGTCTTAGATTTAACATTATCTTTCCATTTTATTTAAATCGTTAAATAATGAGGTAATCAACAAATCATCATTGTGTCATAAATAAATTAGTTTATTTAATGTCTAAAAATTTTAAAAAAAATACAATGATGTATTAAATCCTTTTACCCTTGAAATGAATATTTATAGTTAAAAATATGACTTTTATTACCCCATGTAAAAATTGTTTTAGTAAAACAACTCATGTTTGTGACATTTTTACTTTAACATTAAATAAAAGGCATTATTTTCTTTATTTTACCCATGTGGCTGCATGGGGTCCCAAAAATCGACCCATGGGTTTTATTGGTCGGACATGACACATCCAATAATGGTAGGACATCTGTCTAGGTATTTTCATTTTATTATAATATCATTTTTTCCTTAAATTGCACTAATTACCTCTAATCGCGATTAAAAACTTAAAAGTTACTATTCACCAAAAAATTATTTTAATACCAATGAACCATATTTTACTTCTTAATGACAACCATGTATATCAGATTTTTGAAATTCAAAACACAGAGGTGTTAAGATTTCCTTTAAATGAAAAATTAGTTTTTTAAGTACCCCATAGTTGTTTCATTATTCATCAAAAATTGAAGTTTTTTAGAAAAATACCAAAACATCACCCTAAGATATATTTGATATTCCAAATTAAGAAATTTTTCTATTTTAAAAAATTCAAAACATATAAGTTTCATTAATTAATTTAATAATTAATTTCTACTGTCAAAACAAAAAGCATGTTTTTATGAAACAAAATGAATCAAAAGATTGACACTAGTTTAAGTCTGATTTCAAAGTGAAACTAATTCCAACGAACACTATTGAATTAAATGTTAAAAATATATTCTGATTTTACTTTAAAACCAATTCAAAATATAATCTAATCTTATAAACAAATTGGATTAAATAGAGGTTTTGAATTAAAATACAACATTTTTCACTATTCATTAAAAATGAACTTTATCAGAAAAATACAAATATTTTCACAAAGTAAATTTTGATGTCCCAATTCAAAAGAAGAATTTTATTTGTTCCAATAGAATGTATAATAATGAACAAAACTATATTTATTGACGGTTTTCCATCAAAAGTTGATAAGTGGACCTTTAGTGAAAATTAGAGTATATGTGCCTAAAATCGAATTATTTTCATATTTTAAGACTTTATCATTTATTGGATAAATTTAAGAACTTTTAACCAACATATATAATCATATTTTAGTTATTTCTATTCATTCTTTCCAATACAACGACTATGTGTTAACTACCTTTTAAAATAATATTATTTTATTATTAGAGTGCAATGTAAGATTTCAAAGGAACTAGTTGTTGCATAATGGGTAAGCCATTGAGTATAGAGTTCACTTTCAAGTAATGTTAATATTTTATTAAAAAATATGGATAAATATAAAAATGTCATATTATTTATTTACTTGGGCTGTTACATCCTTTCCACCTTTTGGGAATTGCGTGCTCGCAATTTTAAAACTGGGCTTGAAAACATGATTGAAAATCCCACATCAGAACAAGAGTCAATAAAATAGTCACTTTAAAGTAATGAAAGTGAAGTACATTGGTCACCCGAGTTAACCCATAACAGGATTCCATGTAGGAAAACATGGACATGGAGGAGAAAACATAGGGTCATGTTCTGATGGAGAGTGACAAAAAACATGTCTAAGAGAAAGTTAACCATAAGAAAATCATAAACTCGTGATGGGTTAAACAGTATTTGATTCCCCAGTAGAAAAAGTTATCATACAACATTTTTGTTTTAAGTTACATTTAATTGAGGAATTTATTTTTGAGCTTAACTAAAACATAAGGAAACATACTAACTTTCCATGTTGACTTTCAAATTTTACTAGATTTTTTACATGAACTCATATTTTCACTAATAGATGAGTATTTAGGATGACTTGTTTACATTAAGAGAGCTACAATAAACTCCTTGAGAATCACCTAATCCACAAAAGAGAAATATATATTTTCAATGTCTTTATACAGAGACCAAAACCAAAATTGTTAGTATGATATCAGATAATCCACAAAAGTATTATCCTTTATAAAAAGAAAATCTATTCTTAATCTCCAAAATTTGTCCAAAAAAACCCAAAGTTCAACGAAGACCATTCAATAAACAATTGATCATAAAATTCTAAAAGTAAACCAAACTAAGATTGAAACCCAAATATTTGAAGGATTTAATCACATAGTCTTCCAAGTTAAATCGTAACATTTATCTCCAAACAACATCAGTTGCTCTTAAAGTCTCGTATTGAAAAGTAATTAACCTAATCACATATCCTCAATGATAGGTTAATAAATTTCCATAGATAACCCAAAATCAACTGAATCTTAATTAATAAAATCATCTAACTAAACATTATTAGTCAAACTAACTAGGGACATCACGTAGTCTAGTGGTAGGTGAAAAATATCCATTGCACTTTGGTTGTGGGTTCGATTCCCACAGCATTGTCTGACACGACGGGTTGTCACACGGTCTGCGTGTTGTCCTTTTTTCAAAACTAAATAATTCTTAAAACATTCCTCAACAATGAGATAAAATCTTAAAAAATAACCATAACATAATTTATCCTCAATTTTATCTCATGAATTTCACTTTCCATCATAACATATAGTAACCCATAATTACCTCAAAATTAAGGATCATATAAAACCAAATGGTTATTTATAACTATGTCCATAAAAGAACAGATTACTATTCTTTGAATAAAATTTTCATATATCAATCATCAGTGTTACACATACTATAAAACGTCTTCTAATGTAACCCCTTCATCATAAGAGACTTAATACTCTTAAAAATTTCACCATAACTCTCGAAAACCATATATGTTGACCTCTTACTCATTCAATATTATTCATGATACATTAAAAATTACTTTCCAACATATTATTAAATTCATCTTTCCTACAAACAAAATCCTGAATCATATCCTAATATTCCAAAATAGGAAAACAAAAGTTATGAAAAAATCCATACCTTTGATTGGTCATTGACAGTTTCTTCGTCCTCAATATGAATGGCATTAGGAATTGGTAAGAGAATATTTGTATGATATTGGTGATCCCATTCTCGAAACTTCTTTATAGGACATGTGTTTTCATAATGACCATTCACACCACATTTAAAACATTCAATTGATCCCTCAGAAAGAACTTCTTTCCCTTTCCTCGAGTCAACTGGATGCTTCCTTTTTCCATGGTAGGTTCTTGCTTTATGACCATCATTTCCACAACTGTAGCATATTTCTGTCCATTTGAAAAATTTTCCTCGGTGTTTCTTTCCATATATTTGACACATAGGTTTTTGAACACACTTACCATTATGATTATTACCTGTAGTTCCATAAGGATTGGTTTCTCGCATATATGATGCCTTATAGAAATAACCAAGGTTTAGGTGGTCAATCATGACTCTAGATTGTTCGTTGAGGCTAAACACACGATTTCTCATTGCAGCTCCCATATCATTCAGTTGCTCACTCAGAAAACTGTCACAGTTTCCTTAACATCCACCCTTACTTTGGTGCTTTCTAGATCCAGCCATTTACTAAAACCAAAAAGGTCAGTGTGAGTATATCAACAAAACCACCATGTTCTAATGAGGAAGATAAGCACTAATATATACTTACTCATTCACTTTATATAAAAACTATGATTATTTTTGAAATCTGAGCCATTATGGTATTGTCACTTATGCTCATAGAATACCCTAACCTCTAAAGTTATCTAAATAGGCCTCTGATACCAACTATAAGGCCCCGTCATTAAACCATACTTAGTATTGAATTAAATGAATAATTCACATTGAGGATCGTTTCAGGTTTAGAGTTTTAGAGAATTAGGACATAACTATAACATCTCAAAATATTACAAAGTAGAAACTTCTACTAAGATCCCATAAAATAAAAACTCTTAAAAAGAAACATGTCTATTTCCATGTTTTAGATAACATGACTTTTCCTTGATCCCATCCTTGACCCTATTGCACTTTATGTCCTGTGAAAAACATTTCAAAAACTTTGGGTGAGCATAAAGAGCTTAGTAAGGGATACACAAAGAAGGAAACCTGTTAGTTTTTCAAAACAACCAGTAAACTATTAATACTTTATCAAAGTAATAATTTTCACCTTTATAAAGCAGAAAATACTCTCCATTGAGTAAAATATCATTACATACCATTTTTTTAATCAAAAGATTACCATTAAACCCATATAAAGAACACAAAACATATAAAGGTAACATGGGACATAAACAAACTTACGTGGAATAACCATACGATAGACGTCCACAAATATCACTTAATGTAATAGCCATAAGGCCAACTTCCATACATACATAATGGAATACACATACTGACGACTTCCATACCCAATGCATTGGAGGTTATAACGTAACCACCCGTCCTGGTATTCACGGCACCACCCGTCATATGGTTTATCATGTAACCACCCGTATAATGTTCAAGTACCATCATTACACATAAAATATTGAAAATATAAACATTTCAAAAACAACATTTTATTTGCAATCATAATAAGTAATTCTAAGATATTTAATTAATAAATCCATTTTCAAAAAATCATTTAAAAGATATTTTTGAATCAAGGTGTCCCATACCACTTTGAAGCTTTTAATGGAATTTCAATTTTAAAACATTAATTTCCATATAAATAAATACTGAAAACCATTTTTAAAACATGGACATTAAAGGTAAATATTTAGAATAATAAATCTATAAAACATTTAATATGATATTTTTTGTTAAAGAGTTTTTAACAAAATGAGAGACTCTGGATTACAAATATTTCCGGAATAAAATTTAATCCGAACTTTATAATATCATGACAATAAATGGATTCAGGATATAATATGTCAACGGACAGTATACACACCATATAAGATTGAATTGGTGCATAACAACAATGACGTCTTAATGGAAATGTAAATTGAGATGGAATCCATTATAAAGATGTTATCCATAAATTAAGGTTAAATCTATCACACAATTATGTGTGAGAAATAAAAATATATCCAATATAAGTGGATATTAAGTTTGAAACGATAAGAGGTCATTCACACATATTCATAATATGACATGTTCAAGAAGTACAAGTAGAACCCAAAAAAATCGAAATTGGGTTAAGATGTTCCCTTGTAAAAATTCCACAGCCATATGACGTCACTTCAAAATTCAGAAAATTAGTTGATGAGAGAGTGAATGGTATCTCATCACATGGACATAATCTTTACATCCATAAGGATATAGAAGAACATATCCCAACATAATAAGATGTAAATTAAAATACATAACAAAAGAAGTCTTTTAAAAAGAGAAGGGTGAAAGGTCCCCTTACTGAGTTGGGTAACTTTCGAAACATACACCCTAGGGAAGGAGGGTCATAAAATGAAGATTTAAATACCCATAAATGAAATTATAATACTCAAAGTGTATAATAATGGGCAGTACATACACCACTCAAAGGAAATAGTGGCAAACGTAGCATAAATGTCACGGGAATAAAAGTGAGATGAAAAATCACTTACGAAAACTCGGCAGCCTAACGGCGCCACTTAAAACCTCCAAAAATTGATTGATGAGATCAAATAGGGTCTCTCATGATATGAACATAAAAAATAAAGAATTATAAATATAAAATAACAACCCCAATCATATGAAATATGAGCTTAAAAGAAATGACATAAAAGAGAGTACTTAAAAAGAATGAGAGTGGTAGGATCCCTTACCTCGGGTCGGACTTGACTCGATCGTTCTTTAATGTCCTGAATAATAAACTTGATTTAATTTCTACTTTCTTAAGAACCTTTTTCAAGTTCATTATTAATTTTATATCACTTATTACCATGTTATGAACACTATGTAATTATTTAATGTTCGTTTTGTCGATCCTTGGTACTTGAGTCAAAAATAAACTTTTTATAATTACAAGTTGTTCATGTGGTAAAATATCTACTATATCAAGAATTATATTCATGATTTATATATCATATATATCATATATATACAGTATATATATGCATTTATAATATTACAAAATCATTTAGAGGTATGAAATGAAATGCACCGTTCATGGAGACGGTATGCCGTACGTACGCATGAATCCTACTTTCATTTCTATGTCATATTAATGGAATTAAAACTAAATGAGGCGTATGAATATTTTAATTCCAGAATTATATTCATCACTTAGATTTATCATACATAATATATATCGATTATAAATATTTACTTATAATAGTACAATACATTTGGGGATAAGAAATGAAATGCACCGTTCATGGAGACGGTAAGCCGTACGTACGCATGAACGCTACTTTCATTTCTATATCAAACATTAATAGAAAGAAAATAATAATGATATAATGGTATATTATAATTCCAGTATAACATCATATATAATAATTTTAAATCCATCCTTTATACATCCCACATATTTCATTAATGAATCAAATCACTTTGAGGGGGCGGTAGTCCACACTTCCAAAAATGAAGATATCGCGTTTACCCATAATGAAAACCATAAAGGTATTCCTTAAATGAAAAATACAGAAGCATAAGTAAAACATAAACATATTATATATCATATAAAAATATATTGACATCTTAATGGCCACCTTTGAAGGTGTTATATGAGTGTTGAACAATCATCATTTCGTGAGACAGAAATTCGACATCCACAGAAACAGTATGTTCTTTAACCATTAGATGAGGTTTTTTGTAAGTATAGCTCGAATACGTTTTTTAACAACATCATATTATATTGAAGATACTTTATTTGTTACAAAAGAAATTAATAAAAATATTTTAGGGGGTTGGAGAAGCAAAATAAAACAAAATAATAGAAGAGAAAACCCTACCTTTAAACCGGGTACGTTTTTTTTGATTTGAGATCAAAGGCTTCCTTGGAAAGACTTCTGCCCAATTTGAGGATTCTAGGAGTAATAGAGGGATGTGGGGAGACTAAATGGGTAGGGGTTGTCCGAGACAAAGGCTTTGGAAGTGTGGGTAAGGAGGTAGAGTTGGGGGCCTTTTATAAGAGGGGAGGAGGGGCACTCTTGGATAGTTATAAAAGGTTACTTTATTTTCAACTGTTTTTCGGATTTTAAAGGTCCCACAGTGATGTGTTTCTAGTATAAGTTGATAAGGGTTATTAATACACCCATCCAATAGGTTTTTGACATGTTTATGTCTAATATTTAACATTATCTTTCCATTTTATTTAAAACGTTAAATAATTAGGTAATCACTAAATCATCATGGTGTCATAAATAATTTAATTTATATAATGTCTAAAAATTATAATAAAGTTACTATGATGTAGGAAATAATTTTATCATTCCAATTTATATTTATAGTCCAAAATATGACTTGCATAACCCCATGTAAATTTTTTTTTAGTAAAACAACTCATGTTTGTGACATTTTTACTTTAACATTAAATAAAAGGCATTAATGTCTTTATCTTACCCAAGTGGCTCCATGGGGTCCCACAAATCTACCAATGGGTTTTCTTGGTCGGACATGACACATCCAATAAGGATAGTACATGTGTCTAGGTATTTTCATTTTATTATAATATCATTTTTTCCTTAAATTGCACTAATTACCTCTAATCGCGATTAAAAACTGATTAGTTACTATTCACCAAAAAATTATTTTAATCCCAAAGTACCAAATTATAGTTCTTAATGACAACCATGTATGTCGGATTTTTGAAATTCAAAACACAGAGGTGGTAAAATTTCATTTCAATGAAAAATCATTTTTTTAAGTACCACTTAGTGGTTTCACTATTCATCAAAAATTGACGTTTTTCAAAAAAATACCAAAACATCACCCTAAGATATATTTGATATTCCGAATTCAGAAATGATGTCTATTTTAAAAAATTCAAAAAATATAAGTTTAATTAATTAATTTAATAATTAATTCCTGCTGTCAAAACAAATAGCGTGTTTTTATGAAACAAAATGTATCAAAAGATTGAAACTAGTTTAAATCCGATTTCAAAGTGAAACTAATTCCAAACAAACACTATTGAATTAAATAGTAAAAATATATTTTAATTTTACTTTAAAAGAAATTCAAAATATAATCTAATCATATAAATAAATTATATTAAAAAGTGGTTTTGAATTAAAATACAACATTTTCACTATTCATTAAAAGATGAACTTTATGAGATAAATACAAAAAATTTACACAAATTAAATTTTGATGCCCCGATTCTAAAGAAGAATTTTATTTAGTCCAATAGATTGTATAAGAATGACCAAAACTATATTTATTGACGGTTCACCATCATAAGTTTATAAGTGGACCTTTAGTGAAACATAGAGTATATGTGCCTAAAATTGAATTCTTTTCATATTTTAAGCCTTTATCCTTTATTGGATAAATGTAAAAACATTTAACCAACATATATAATCATATTTTCGTTATTTATATTCATTTCTGCCAATACAAAAGCTATGTGTTAACTACCATTTAAAATATTATTATTTTATTATTAGAGTGCAACATAATATTTCAAAGGAACTAGTTGTTGCATAATGGGTAAGCCATTGAGCATAGCATTCCCTTTAAAGTAATTTTAATATTTTATTCAAAAATATAGATAAATATAAAAATGTCATATTATTTATTTACCTAGGGTGTTACATCATTAATAAAATAAATATATATTCACCAGCATGTTAACAAAATATATAATATATTTATTTAATATTTTAATAAATATTAATTCACTAGATTGGGAATAAAATATCTATTCTTTTTTCAATAAATGGTTGAGGAGTTTGAACAGAGTAAGACCAAGTCCTGTGAAATTATTAATAAACAAGACTACTACAAAGAAAGTTTATTTTGCAAGTTGGAATGCACCACAATGATATTATAATATAATTATTATTTATCAGAGAGATTATTAAAGGTAATATTATTTATTTAATATATGGTATTACATTAAATAATTTTCAAACATAAATCCTAAATCTGTAAATAGATGGATATATCTACAGTGTAGTGTATCTAATAATTGATAATAATGAATTTTTGTGAACAACAAATTATCTCTCAAATAATCATTCTATCTACCTATCAAGAATCAGAACTGAAATATAAATTTCTTCAAGGAAGAAGAATGAGGGATCAATAAATAGAAAACCAATACATTCAACTCTCTATGCTAGCACCTAGTGATTGAGTGGTATTGCTCTAATATCATTGCATCACATGTGGATCACTTCTAGAGTGATTATACCATTGGATCATCACAACACAATGAATGTAATCCCATAGGGTCCATTCAGATGGTTGGCATTCACTGATGAATAACGTTCCTAAGACTCGGTATTTATTTCTTTAAATATTAAATTGATTAATTATAAATTTGACGTAAAATATCCCCACTCTTTGTTTCAAGTAATAATTATTAAAATTTATGTAATATATCTCCCACCTCCACACACGTACACTATATAAGGAACCATCAAATTAATGTTACACCCGGATGAGGGATACCTTTCCACATCTCTTACCCACATTCATTAAGCTATCGATGTGAGAATTGAAGCCTCTTCCAAACACATCAGAGTAATCATTCTTAAAAAATTATACTGCATTACTAGATATCATTATTTTAGATCTAAATCAGGAGAAATAAGATAAACTAGTTGAAATCCTAAAAGGGATTAAATGTTAATTACCTCAAGTGTGGATGGAATTAATAGAAACAATACCACAAATTTCACCAATTTTTTTAATGGAAGGTGCTAAAACAATCAATAACACTAGAGGTGAATCACTCAACTAATGATATAGGTAGTCAATAAGGAAGTAATCATGCTTCTTGATGCTGGTAAAATATTTTCCATATCATTTAGTAAATGGGGGAGTCCAATGCATATCATCTTGAGGAATGGAGTCTCTATGGTATTGAATAAAATTATGTATATATAATCTCAACCTAAACCATTACATTATGGAGAGTATATTATGAATACATAAATCTCATCCAAAAAACTAAAAAGAACAATTTTCCACTCCAATTAATGGATTGGATGTTGTAGAGACTATATGGACAAGAACTATATTTTTTTTGGGATACATATTTTAGATATTATTAAATTGTTCTTTACCCATCATATTTTTCAAAAACCACATTCACAAGTTTTATCAGAAACTTTTCTTATTGAAGGATGTAATTTGGAATGTGAAACACAATGATGATGTTCAAAACTACATGAAACACATATTCCATGATATGGATATTGATTTAATAGATATTATCATGGATTAGTTTTTGAAATATAGATGATATTTTGATTCCTTCATAATTAATCAGTTGTTAGTTATGTCATGAATTGAAGAGAGTTTCTTATTGTGAAACTTGAAAAAAAATCATTTTCTGATCAAAGGAGAAAAATTGCTCAGTTTTAAAATTTAAAATCATGGCATTGATTTCAATTTGAAAAAAACAATGGTGATTAAATATTTACATAATCCCATGATAGTGAATACTAAAAAGATTTTTCAATTCTAAACATGATTTTATCACTGCTCCAAACAATATTTTTCATAAATAGACAACACAATACCACACCTATTATCAATGGACACTCCATTAGATTTCATGGAAGAGATTCTGAGGAAATTCAACAGTCGGGAAAATATCATAATGGTCACTCCTTATATAGTTTCACCTAACTAGGATAAGGAATTTCAACTGATATGTGATTCCATCAATTTCACTATGTTTTCCTATTTATTATAGCGGAATAAAAACTTTTTATCCCACATATATTATGCCATACATACCCTAAATTAAAATCATGTTACTTATAAAACCATAGAAAAGGTTAGTCTAGTAGTGGTCTTTTACCTTGACATGTTTTGATCATACCACATGCATTCCAAAGTATTGGTGTGTACATATTATTCTATATTGAAATACCTATCGGGAAAAAGTATCCTATGCTTTGAGTAATATGGTTGATCATGTTTTTCGAGAAATTGGAAATACTTATCAAAGAAACAAAACATAATTAATATGTCATTATTGAGCACATATCAATAAATCCATTATCATGTATTCAGCATGAATAACATTTTTTAGGATGTTTTTTTTCAATATATATGAAAGCATGATTGTGGGTTTAGGATATTAAAAATTATCATTCCATGGGATCTCATTACCCTCACATATAATATCAGTAAAATAAGTTCTTGGGAAATTATTCTATCTATTATAAGGCTGAGCCTCTATTATTTTAGAGCTTTTCTGATGGATTGATGTGGCATATCATCATAAAGGATGAAATTCAACATCTGTGAAAAATGTGCCACAAATTTTCATCTATATAAAATAATGAGAATATATTCATAGTGGATAAGGTATTACAAATGAGACTATCTATCCTACACTCCATCTAGATTTATAATGATTTATACAAAATTATGATTGATGCTAGCAGACATGAAGCATTGAAAAGTGAAACAAAATGACTCAAACCCTTATCCTTAATGAATAAGTATTCCATTTATGGGGAATTAATTTCAAGGTCTCATTCCATTATTCTTATTGAAAATTATACATACTATTCATTTTAGATTATGTTTCATATTGTTTAGAATCTTAATCCTCCACCCATTACACATCCAAAGTTGTCATGGATATTTTATGAGAATTTTTTTCTATATTTGTATTTACTTAATTACTTATTAGTGATATGGGAAGAAACATTTCAAATACCTCAGTTAAGGGACTAATTGGAATATATGGAATTTAATTGAAAATATTGAACTCTTTATATCCCACAGTCTAGTGAGGAAGCTAAATTTTCAAATTGGGAGAAACATTCTAGAAAAGATAGTGAGTGTTTGTAAGAATGATTGGAGTCAAAAATTGGATAATTCAATATTGGTCAATCAAACATCATGTAAATCACCCATTGGAACTACAAAATTCCAAAATATTTTTGGGAATTCGTATCACATACAAGTGGAATTATAGCTTTTCTCATATTGGGAAATCAAAAAATCAGACTTAGATACTTGAAAATCCAGGGAGTAATAATTATTGTAAATAAATGAGATGAAAAAATTAACAAGGATTTAATAATAACATGCCTAAAATTATAAATAAGAAGAAAATAAATGAAATAAAATATATATATATATATATATATCATGATTGGTCATTACACAATGTGACAAAGTTCAACACTTTAATTAATGTTCGATATTATTCACTAGAAAACTCAAATACCAATTGTAGGGACCTTTCGAAGGTATCAATGTTTTCCCATTTTAGATTATTGAAATATAAAGAGGTTAAATACTACCCTAAAATGTTTATTGGTTGAGATTAAAAATTTATCAATAACCTTTAATGAATGAAATCTCATTACATAAAGTTCATTTGAATCAATGATTTTCTATTACTCAACAATTAATAAAACACTGTCTCAACGGAAACATAGAATAGGTTACAATATGTTTTACAAATATTATGAAGGTTTTATAATAATATAACATGGTCGATGTTTTATGTAAAATGATGTAAAAATGTCCTAATTCACATCATGTATGTTTCATAAAATGTGAACCTGTTGGGTTTAGAAAATACCTATTTTTATATTTTACAAATTTTTAATATGATAGATGATATAAAACTCAAGTGCCATTTTTTCATCCATGAAACTAGGTATCATGGTCTCCACACCCCCAGACCATCATCCTCCCCCCTCTCCCTTGAGAGTTGTGACATCACTTCCACTTCCTTATACTAATTCCTATCACAAAATAATTTTCAACCCATTATCCTACATTACATATTACTACTAACCTAAATGGCCCACACAAAAACCACCATCACCTCTTCTTCTATGAACATGGACTAGAGGGTCGTCACTCCTCCACTAAATCATATGATTCATACTCCACCACGATCACCTAAACACCTTTTTTACTTCATCATCCAAATATGGTTCCTCAAATCCCATGATTTGGGGCCATTCTAACTCCCCTTCCCGCTAGTTGTGGGGAACTACCTAACAACCTCAACTATACCCATACCTATATTTTATAGTACCTCGACATCAGTTCAATTTGGTCCATCATTAGAATAATTACATTAGAAGAAAAACAACTCTTGAAATGGCTAATCTTTTTAATGTTCCCTATTAATTGGGAGATACTATAGATCATTGTATGGATGCACATTTTGAGCACTGTAGAGGTGTGTGAGGAGATGTTCCAAGACAAATTCGTAGAGATCCTGACCATTTTTGAGCATGATGTTGAATTCATCACCTTTATTCTTGGTGGTTATCCTTTGGAGCTCACATTTGATGAAATTTTCATTATAATATTTATCTATACCACATATGTGATAACTAATCTATATTATGCCACATTTTGGATCAATTTGAAGAAGGAAGACACTCCACTATGATTGGAATTGATACCCGAAAACCACTATAGCATTCAAGACCCATATATGGCGATGAGAACCCGGTTTTGGGGCGACACCAAATGAATTCTGAATCGGGATCTCACCCATTATAAAATATCTAGAGGAATGGAAGCATCATTTAAATTCATGGTGATTATTTTAGACTTATTCACGTGCACACCAATTATCAAAATGGAACATCAGTTTACATGCTTTTATGAGTCTCATTCAAGGATGACTAATGGTATGCTGATGGGCGTGGGGGGGGGGGTTTATTACCCATTATACACATCATATAGGAATCTTCCATAGTAATCCTCCCATTTCCTATATTTGGAATATGGATTTTATTAATCTATTAAAACTCCATAGGCTGGGAAATATGATGAAGATTAGGGGTCCCTACACGTCCCCTCCCGAGTATACTATGGTTTCTAATTTGGTTTTATCTTATGATGATCCATTTTTTGAGGTCTTCGATCCACCTTTAACCCATGGCATGCCTTCCATAACTCCGACTATAGCTCCCCAGCCTACTACCATTACACCATCCCACCCATCTGCTCAAAATTTCTCCACTACTCCACATTCTTCCCATTTCAAACATACCCTATCATTATCTTTTTATATATAGTCTGTTATATATTATATTATTTAATACCTGAGGAGAATTTTTTGACATTTCATCATACGTTACGCATAGTAAACCCAATTTACCACCTCAACCTCACCACTGTCTTACTACATATACCCAACAACCACTATCTACTACTAACCCATCATCAAACTTTAATCACACCTCATAATCCTCCCATGATTACCTTCCTCTATATTTGATAGACCTTGATTACTACATTGGGGTTTTTACAGAGCATGCCCGACGAGGAAAGGGCCATACAATACCTTCTTCACCAGAGTTTCCTTTCAAATATCTTGTATCCTATCATTCTTCCCCATCACTGATCAGTACCTCCCCTAGACCTATTACAACTAATACAGCTACCAGCACTAGGTAACCATCATTGGTGGATGATACACCTACATCCAAATCCATTTCTTACCCAAACTTGGTGGGGATGATTTAGACAACAACTATTCTACAAGTGATATCTGATGTTGATTCTTCTCCCACTATTTATTATCCCCTTACATACCCCTCCACATTGTACTCTATTATGGGAGTCTAATTTTGGTAAACACAATTTTACAACTTCCCACTTGTATCATTTATTTAATCTAAAGGGATGAACATTATTTTCCATAAATATATTCCTTTAATTCTTATTATTATTTATTCATTCATTTAGATATGTCTCTCCAAACTACATATTCCATGATTATTGATGCATTATTTATACTACCCCCCCACAAGAGTTATGTCCTCAAGATGCCGATATATGTGGAAGGATCCAGGAATTTCTTCCCTATAATATAGAGGATTCCCCTCTACAACCTACATAGATTCTATAACGACCACCTAATAATTATTTTCAGCCCATTCCTGAGGTGGTAGACCCCTTCAAGAACCCACATGAGATCGAATAAACAACTACTAGTTCCTAAAATATATAAAAGATATATGCATTAATGCACACCTACACTTAATACTTATCAGTACATCTAGACGATGATGTCTTATTGGTGATTTATGGGAGGAAACCATTTTTTTTCAATGAGTGGTTTTGATTTTTCATTTCATTTTACATATTTATTTTAATTGGTAGTTTATTGCTAAATTAAAATAATATCCTCAAACTATCGAATAAGATACTTTTAATTTTTACAACTGTGTATAAATACTACCTTACAGCTTTAATTTTGATCATATCCTATGTGTTGATTGATTATCTAGTGCAGGTGTGTATCTTACTAACACATTTTGATGGAACCCATATTTTTATTTGATATATGTCATTTCTACCATGTAATTTACATCATTACATGGAGATCTCACTATCATACTAGACATTCCTAATTTCAATATCTAGTTTAGATATGATATTATTTCCTTCACTCACACATCTCTTTTAAAAACAATTGAGGCCTTATTTCAGTTTAAGTATTGAGTAGAATTTATTGAGTTTTAATGTCATTAAACCTAGATTAATGTGTGTTTTTATTAGTCTAGGAGTCATTTTTCCTTGATGGAATGCTTCTACATGAAATATATTTACTAGAATTTAATTAAAAAAATTGGTTGGATAATGTTGAAATATATATTTATTCCATCTTATATGTTTTCAGGATTACTGTATAGAGTAATTTGCTTTTGGTTCTCATTTATTTCAATATATTTTGAGTGAAATATTCTTAGTTTTGATGCCCTGAGTGATTAATATTTTTGGTATTTCCATTCCTATGTTTTCCTGGACCTACAATGTCATAATCGTTTGTGAGAATATTTCATGAATGATTCATGGGGAATTTGAACCTATATAAAATTTCACTAGAATCTAATCGATGTTATGATTGAAAAATTGAACATTTATAACTAGTTATTAAATTAATGTTGATTCATTTTTCATGGAACCTTCGTGTACATCTATCCTTCTTAATCATGTATAATCCATGCATGTCCTTATTATGATTTATCCTTGATACAAGACCATTTTTCTTTCCTATACTAATCATAAAATAATTGAATGATTTTAACTTGCATAATTATGGGAGATATAGTCATTTTTAATGGACATGTGATTCATACTATCGAGTATATATACAGTTATTTTTCTTCATGATCCATGAGAAGTGATCAATGGATTTTCCAATATACCAATATTTATTTTCTTATTAAACAAGAAAAAATAATACCAATATGGGTTATGTATTAGGAAGATCAAAATCAATATTTCCGAAATGATCAATATTTTTATTGATCATATATATTTAACTTATGGAAGTTAAATATTTTATAGAAAAAGATTTAAAAAAATAGATGAAATATTATACTTTAATTGTAATTTTTGGACAAATCTAAAAATCAAGAACTCATACATTCAGATTCAATACATAATAATTCTATCTATGTTTATTATAAAATAAAACTGAAAACATATTGATTTAACATTCTAGGAACATTTTTGTTCTACATTTTGGATATTTAAAAAAATACAATATAGTTTATCCAAGTTGTACTAATATTTATACAATTCTCATTGTGTGTGCTTCCTCCTAATATGAAACAAACATCAACTGAATTTCTATTAGACCTGTAAAACGTATTTTAAACTTTATGGTGAGCAAAGACATTCCTAGTAACATGTTTTAAAATTATTTCAAAATTATTTTATTTCAAAATTATAAATCTATTTGGATAAATTTATCAAATAAATCATTTGATAATCATTAATACTTAAATAGGGGTTTCAATTAGTGAATCATTTTCTAAATATATTTAAGTAGTTTATATTACATTAAAAATCACATATATTTAAAATAATAATTTTTTTGAAATTAGTCATTGGATTTCTCCAATTAGAAAATAATAAAATTTAGGGGTTATTTATGATACATAACTGTACATAAGAAAACCATGAGGCCACTTATCCATATCACATGTTGGATGAAATCACCATCAGGTCATGGGTTTACTCACTGCACCATTTCACTTCATTATACACTCTAGGGGCATAATTTATGAAAACATTTTTAATTGTCCTTCCCTTCTCACCCATAACCAAAAAACCATCCAAAATAAAACATGAATTATTTTAATTGATGAAAATAATCATACCATTCCATTTCATAAGAGAATATTATTTTTAATTAATTAATAAAATATTTAGGTGAAATGTATTCCTTCGTAAGATTTCATTAATTTTAAAAGGCATAAACATCATTTCATAGAAACATAAAAAATGATTCTGATAAATGTATGAAATGACAATAATATCTATAAATGATGTACATATCTAAATTTTGAATTAAATTCATGGATGTGTAATGAAATAATTCACATAAAATGATAACTTTTTTTAAAACTATTGTAATGTGAACCCATACATTAAACATTAGATTCTATTTATATAAAATAATAAATATAATATTGAAATTATAATAAAATAACATTACCCATTAAAATTTTATGTTAAAAAATAACAAAATAATTTTTCATTATTGTTTTAAATTCTAGATCAAAATAAACTTTGAAAATATAATTACTAATATAAGAAATTATACTAATTTTATAAAACAAATTCTCCTACATGGGTTTAAGATAAATAATATTATATATATATATATATAACTTCATCCCTTATCATAATAAGGGTGAATCGAAGGAATACTAGACACAAAGAAGTTGAAGGAGAAGAATTTTGGAGCTTGGTATGATCCATGTGGGTGGCAGAATAAAAGACTATATACATATTTATATATAGTTGGAATGTGTATATTATATATAGGTAGTAATGAAATAAGTGTGTAGATTCCATAAAATATAGAAATTATGAATTTAGATCAATATTTCATGTGTCCAATTAATTTAATAAAATGATAAATATAATATATATAAATATATATATATATTGTTTCTAATGATTCATTTGAAAATATGGAATGGGTCTTTGAAAAATTGAAAAATAAGAACAAAATGTTATGGTCATTAAGCTTTTAAGGTACTAAAAAATTTGATTATTTTTATTACATGGAATTATTGGGAATATATACATATATATAGATTCATTGAGAAGCCTAGGGTGGGAAAAATGACAACAAAAACTATGTAAAGGGATTTGTTTATAATTTAATAATGATGTTTTGAAAAAAACATCGATTGGGACATGGATTCAAAGAGGTAAAAAGTGAAGAAGAAGTGGATCATGGTGAGTTGAGGACTTTGGGTTTGTATATGAGAGGAATTAGAATAATGAAGAATACAATCGAAAAATGATAGGACATCTCAGATTAACTTGATCTCGAACAGACATCTAAGAATAAATATCATTGTTTAAAATTTGTCTAATATTAAAATTTGAGTAGTTCAGGTGACTCATTATAAGACAAATCGCCACAGATCTACCTCAAAGAAAAAATAACACATAAAAATGGCCATATACATGAGTTGTGAGGGATTCATGCCAACCTTTCCATGAATAATAAGTGACCCTATACACCGGTATGCCCATGAATGGTTGTAATTATGCTTCTGTGAGGAGATTCCCTACTACTTTGGTTTAGAGTAGGGGTATTTTCCTCAATCATGTGGTTGATCCATAGTGGTTCCTATGATGTGGTTGAAGTGTACCGATGTATGTTTTGAAGTGTTGTCCTAGATTTTTTTTGTTGACATAAATAATATAACTAAGAGTATAAAAAATTTTCAATTTATTTAACATTATTTATAAATAATTTTCAAAATATTATTATTAAATTATAGATATTACATTTTCTAATTCTAAAAAGTAAATTAAAAATAATTTAAAATTTTACTTATCTTTATTAACCATAAATATTTCAATTAATTTATATCATGTTAAATATTATATTATCTTTATGATATGAAACTATAATATGAAATTAATTTTAAATTTATTTTCAAAGAACATAATTATAACTAAAAACTCAACAGATATATTTCCAATGGTAAAAATAAGGTTTATTATAAATATATATTCAAAAAGGTATTCAAAATAAAATCAAAATGTTTTAATGTTTTCATTTATCTTGAATAATGGTTCTCTACTTCCCTCTGGATATTAGTATTTTTTTGTGCTTACTATTTCCACTTTTCAAATTAAGGATTATTCATATGATTTTTGTTACACATTAAACACTATTGTGTCAATCAGTTGTGCTCTAGTTGTGAATCTAGCAATTATAGTGAGTTTACATAATTATTTGTGGTTTCTATTAGCCGTGTTGTCTATTTTGGAATATTGTAATGAAATAAATTCATTTATAAAATATTCCATGTTATGTTCATATATTTTTCTTATGTATTGAGATCATTTTAAAAAATACATCAATGATCCTAGATTTTACATTCTTACCCCTTAATCGTATCGATCCCTCTCAATTATTTCGTAATCACACTTCACCTCTTCTATTTCTTTAGAACTTAATCCTTAGTGTTCTTATACAAATAAAATTATTATTGTTATTAATTATTAAATTTTTATTGTAAAAATTAACTAATACCTTCACTAGATAATCTATAATTGGTGATTTTCTTGAAAAGGAAGGTTTCCTCCAACCACAAAGATCCTCATATTAGCTTCACATTCTTTGGCTTCTTTTTCACATTCCCATTTGAGAAATTTGGGGCAAACTCATGTAAACATTTATAATATGTTGAGATATATGTATGTTGGATATAATGTTTAGAGACACATGAGTGGAATTGATCCTATATAACAATGAAATCGACTCATAATCTAATATTTTAAATTATTTGAATCATTCGTATAAACAAATAAACAAATATTTACACGTATAGGATGCACATAGGACATCCTTTACCATAGCTTCCAAAAAATCCACAAAAGACTCAAACTAATAATATAGGGCCAAACATTGAATATACCTTGATAATATATTCCTTTTCAAGCATAAGATTGGAGTTGAGTATGAAAAATTAATTAATTGAAAATAATGAATCCTTAAAAGAATTGGAGTATAACAGGTGTGTTGGATATCTTTTAAAGGAATTCACAAGTGATTTGAAGGTTTTAAAAGGGCTCAAAATATTTTGAGAATGATGTTATTATTATCTATTCAATCAATTCATCTATAAGGGAAAAAATTTTTGTTTGTGTTCTGTTACCAGCCATCTAGAAATTATGAAGAAAACTATTATTATTGAGCTATAATTTATTTATTTATTTTTTAATTTTACAAAATTATATTGATTATTTCTCTGATTTCAACTATAAATACTCAAACCAGCTCTTTTGGATTCATTTCAAAAAAATTTATTTTTATTTTTTTATAAAAGGATACTGAAAATAAAAAAACATTTTTGATTCTAGGACATTTTATGATTTAGGTTTTTGTGAATTATACATATATATTATAATTTATCTAAGTAGAAAAAAATATTTATATAGTTTTTATGATATTTGATTCCATCTTATATGAAACACGAATCAATTAAATTTCTTTTATGCTGATATACATTGTTTTAAAACATAGGGTTTGGATAAATTTCCCCCATAAGGTGGTTTTAAACCATTTAGAAATACTTCTCATTGAAAAATAAAAATTCATATGAATTTTATTCAAATAAATCATTTGAAAAAAAAACATATAAATGGATTCTCAAACATTTAATCATTTTATAAATATAATTAAACAGAGTATGTTACTTTTCAATACAAATATTTTCAAAATAATATTGTTTTTAAATACATCTTGGGATTTATCCATTTTGAAAGTAATAGCTTTTAGAGATTATATTGATACCTATCCAACAATAAGAAAACCATGGGGCCACTTAGCAATATCACATGCTGGTAATCATCCCCTTGAGGTCATGGGTTTACTCCCCATACCATATCAGTTCATTTGATACTATAGTGTACTAATTCAAGAATTTTTTTTCAACAGACCTACCTTTATCACCCATAACATAAAAACCCTTAAAAATCATACTTAAAAATTTTCATAGAATAAAATAATCATGTAATTCCTTTACATAGAAAAATATTATTTTTATGAATGTCTAAAAATATTTGGCAGAAATTTATACCATCATAGGATTACATTAATTTTATAAAGGAATAAATATAATTTTAGAAGTCTTTTAAAAGAAAATATCATAAATTCATGAAATATATATAATATGTATAGATGATGGCCATATATAAAATATGAATTACATTAATGGATGTGCCAAGAAATTCTGCACATAAAATGGTATCTTTTATTTAAAACTATTATAAATAGAACTCACACATAAATTGTTAATGTCTATTAACATAAAATAATAAATATAACATTGAAATTTTATTATAATAAAATACCTATTTAAAGGTACAAAATAATAAATCTAGGTTATGTTACTATTTAGTTCAATCAATCAAAATAAAATTTTACAATTTAATTTTTAATATCAAACCATGGATTGATTTTATAAAAGTAATTATCTTACAAGGATTTAAGATAAATAATTATACATATATATATATTAAAAAAATTAAAAATAAACATTATCCATTACCTTAATGAGGGTGAATCTAAGTTCTACTAGACACATAGGAGTTGAAGTAGATGAATTTGGTGCTGGGTCCGATCCTTGTGGGTGGAAGTAAAAAGGTCAGAATTTATATATATATATATATACATACATACATATATATATATATATCATGTGTATATTTTACACTTATTATTAGGAAAAAGTGTATAGATTCAATAAAAAGTTGTAAATTATGAATTCAAAACTTTTCATGTATTCAATTTTTTTAATCCATTCCTAAATTGTATATATATAAATTCTTCATCATATTATAATATGGATAGGAGTTCCAAAATTTTTAAAAAATCTGAATAAAAAATGGTTCTTATTAATCTTTTAGTAAACTCATAAACTCAATTATTTGGAATATATGGGATTATATGAAATATATATATCTACATCTTCATTTAGCAGTTGAAGGTGTGTAGAATGATAATAAAAACTAAGGCAAGTGTGTTGTTTATATTTTAATCATGCCATTTAAAAAACCAAAATTAGTTAGGCCATAGATTTAAATAGGATAGAAATGGCAGAGATGAAGTGGATTGTGATGGGTCTAGGTGTACTAGTTTGCAGATGTAGGGAATAAGAATAGTGAATAAGATGATAAAAAAATATTGGTAATCTCATATGAACTTGATCTCTAATAGATGGATAAGATTAAACCTCACAGTTCAAAACTCATCCCAAATAAAAAATTTCAGGAGTTATGTAAACTCTATATAAGTAAAACCATGAATGATCAACCCCAAAAACAAATACAGAGATATAAATAGCCTTACACATGGGTCGCAACAGCTTCAACCAAACCTCACCACACATAAAAATAGACACTATATAGGGGCACTCCCATGAATGGATTTACTTATGATAAATAAAAGAGACACCCTTACTACTTGGTTTGGTTTGTGTGCAGAATATTCCCACATAGGGTGGACACTTAGTGGGTCCTCCAAAGTTGTATAGGTGTCTCCAAGTAAGATGTCACTGGTTGGACATTTTTTTAAAATAAATATTATAACTATGTGTATGATAATTTTTACTTTATTTAACATTTTTTATAAATTCTTAACATAATTTTGTTATTAAATTATAGATATAGCATTTTCTGATTCTCAAATATATATTATAAATAATTAAATGGTTTAATTATTATTATTACTTTTATTAAATTTTTATGATTTATCATTTTAATGATTATATTATTATTGAAATTTAAAACTATCTTCTGAAATTCATTTTTAATTTCTATTCAAGTCAACTAAAAGTTTCTAAAATCCAAATGCCTATATTTTCAATTTTTAACATTATATGTATTAAAAATAACTATTCTTAAATGTATTAAAAAAATCATTCTATGTTCCATTCATTCTTCCATAATGGTTCTTTATGTCATTATTATTCTATATATTATTTATATTCTTCTTTATACCACTTCATAAAAAACAAAATATTCAATGGATTTGGGCTTCACATTCAGAATTATTGTGCTAATGAGTGACTCTCTAGTACATATAGTGAGATTACTGAATAAGTTGTGGGTTTTACTATATGTGGTTTATATTTTGTAAATATTTAATGAAGTAAGTTATTTAATAAAACAATCCATGTATTTTTATTAAAAAAATTAAACTGTATTGATGATATTTAATACAAAAGACATAAAATCTCTGGGATTATAAACTTACATGGAAATTCCTTAAGATTTTGGGATTATATAGATCCCTTTTTAGGTTAGTTTTCATTGAAATGTTATCGACGATTATGTATTGTACTTGGGTGTTTACCCACCTTTTAGCTTTATTTTTATCATCTACCCACTTTCCCTTAGTCACATAGTCATTTGAAACTTATTATTGAAGACCTAATGATTAATTGTGTGCTTTCCATTATATAGTGTAGAAGTTAAAACAAATGAAATCAAATGGAAAGGACATGTATTCATTGTATAACCATAAATTCAGTTTCATTTTACCTTGATAGAAGAGATAATGTTCATAGTAAAGTAAATTAGAATATGAGTAAATCTTATAATGAATAGTTTAGAAATTGTAATTAAATAAAATAAGGTTCTTAATAGTTAACATAAACATGAGGAATAAATTTTGTTCTCTACAGGGGTGATTTTTTAGGACATAATTTTTACAGTAACACTTAGTTTTTATTTTTTCTGTTAAAATTGATGTTTCGAATTTAATAATTGTTTCCTCTCGAATCCTTATAGAGATATTTTTATCTTGAGGACATGAAATATTTCATGTATAGGGGATTTAATTAGAATAATATATATATATATATATATATATATTTGATATATTTATTTATGATCTATTCAAGATTTATTCAATAATGCATTGGGTTTTCACTGGGTTTTTTCATTAAATAGGATCTCAATTATCAAAATAAAAGATCCTATAATTTCTTTAAATTCATATATTACATTTAATGATCTGGCCTTAAGAATTAAATATTCTAGTATTTTTTAAATATTATTAACATTCTAAAAATTTAGAGGATCTTTTTTTATTACAGTTTTGGAGAAATAAGCCAAATTCATGTAATGTAATCCCATACATTACATGTGGACAGTTGTACCACGTAACCAATTTTTTTGAAAATATAATCTTCTAAAAAATAATCATTTATTATTATGATACAATTTCACATTTTTTATCTTGGCTACATAGATTTCACTATGCATTCATAAACAATATGAAAAACGATATAAAAATGTGGTATGCATAAAAAAATATCAATGTGGGTCTAAAAAACAAGAAATACATTAGTCAAGTTAAAAAAATAACAGCCAATAAATTTTTACCTTTATCACAATGGTCATTGAGAGGATGAAATAAATCATTTCCAAATGATAATCATACACAATTTCTTCTCAACGAAAATATTAAAACTCAACGAATCAAAATCAAAACCTTTTTTGTAAATTTAGATCACCACATTCATAACCCATCTTAAACTCATGTAATAATTAACTGGAACCCATTAAAATCCATAGGATATACCATTCAGTAACTCCCTCCTTAGCGCCTCTATGTATAAGGAACATTACACAATGTTTTAGAGTGCTATCTGGGCACCCCCAAATCTATAAAGGAATTACCTATATCTTTAGGGTGCAACCAATGTATAATATAAATCAAGATAAACCATGAGCCATATTGGGGATAAAAACATTTTATAAGATGTATCAGGATCAGTTATTTCACATATAATACTCATGTATCATATCTTAAATAAGACATTTTATTCTTTCACTTTTCATTACAAAATAATTACAAAACTCTTTAAAACCCATATGAAAAACACTTCTTATTATCAAAATACCACTTTTAAACCCATTTTTAATACTGAAATACCAAAAACAAGGTAATGATTATCTTCTTTGAATAAAATATTTGTAAAATTTCAATTTTGAAACCAACTATTTTGTTTAAAATGATTCATACATACATGTTAAAAAAATATACATTCAAAATAAACTATTAAATGAAAATAGTAACCTTCAAAACACTGGGGCATCATGTTGAAAAAAATATAATCATTCTATATATTTCAAAAAATAATGCTTTTTGTGTTTTAAAAAGAAACATTAAAATATTCTTTTTAAAAGATAGTCTCCTACCTCGAGTCTAAATCATAACAAATAGTATTTATCATTCTAAATAATAAAATTATTTACTTTATTTACTTTATATTTTTTTAATTTTATTATTCATTTTTTTCACTTATTACCATGTTATTAAAATCATATAATAATTTTTGTTCATGTCAAAGGATTTGACGATATTCGGTTCATAAGTCCATAATGACAACAGTAAGTTGAATTTGGTCAATGTGATCAGCATTTCATCATCTCATGAATAATATTCATGACATAATTATCATATTTTTTAAAAGATTTATACTTTTTAATCCCTCTATGAAATAAGGTAATGAAAAAGTTTCTATGTTACAATCCTGGAGATGGTTGGTCTTATGTACATATGAGTAACATTTCCATTTTTTAAAGATCATTATAGAAATAAGGTAAGAATTATTTAATAATTCTAGAATTATAATAATGTCATATATTTCATATTGATTATTTAAATGTACCTATATATTATCCATGTGAAATGATGATGGAATATGAATAACATCATTTCATGGAGGTGGTTTCCCACACATACTTACAAAAGACATTATCATTTTTATTGCATCAAAAGGTTAAAAAAATATTATATTTTAATAAGGATAAACTTATAATTAATATCATATATAAAATTTCATTCCATTATTATAAATATTCCCTAGATATGGTGATGGAAAAATAATTACATCAGTTTGAGAGGAATTATTCTTCCACACACAAAAATAATGAATTGTTTTCTAATTTTATTGAATTGAAGATGGATATAGGTTATTACCCTAACATAATAACATATCATTATTTTGAGTATAGTGGATTTATTATTTTATCATGGTTTCTGATGGTTTGAGGAATTTTGAAACATAATAAAATATAAAGAGTCAATTAAAAATGAAACACCTTCATTAGACAATGTGCTTTTCTTAACACCGTTAGGCCACTATGGGTGGTGCTATTACTAAGATAAAACCTCTAAGATTGTATATAAGGAACCTTGGAAGATATTGTTTTAGAAATTTTCTAAATTTTTTTAGGTGTGACTAATCCTGGTTAATACTTTCCATTTTATAATATAGGGGATGGACACTCTGGGAACATCTCAAAATAAAAAAAATAATATATGTCAATTTTAATTTAAAAATCAATCTAAAAAGATTTATTTTATATATTATATGGTTATGGGTTGAAATATCCCCATAAATTAATTGGTATATAAATTTTTACTATACTTATTCTCGTATGTTTTGGTTTTAACCCTTATTTAACCACTTTAACTATTACCTTGAAAACAAGGATGTTTACTTTATTAATAGGGTTAATATAGTTTCTATAAAATGGAAAAGGGCCAATAAATATACCATGGTTGATATTTTAAACATATTATAATAAATTATTTGGATTTAATATTGTCATGAATTTTATATCATTTAATAAAAATTTATATATTATTAAATATGAAATTTTTTAATTTCCAGAAAAATTGATTAATTTGAATATAATAATATCAAGATAACACTTATAATTTGAACCAAATATTTTATTATATCCCTATCATTTAAATGTAATCACAACTTCTTTTTATCACTTTAATTATCTCAATTTATATACATTTAATTATTTTTTATATCATTTATTTTACTTTCCATTAATCCAATAATCAAAATATTAGCATTGTGAAATCATTTAAGGAAATTATTACTTCTGTAAAATTTTATAAAAAATTATCATGATGAATATTAATATATCATATTTTCAAATAATTCATTAGTCTATAATATCTTCTAAATTAACTCATATTGAAAATGTTCTAGTGATTGAAAAACGATTGCGTAATCATTTACTTTTCTTTAAATTTTAAATTATAAATTACAGAATTAGTTAAAAATTGAAAAAAGGCCATATATAATGTTGTTTTTTGATTATGGAATGAAACGAATCATTGAATAATGTTGAATAATGTTTGTGGTTAATTTTATAGATCTTATTATATAATCATTGCACTTGATTACTTGGTTTACCCTTTACAATGGTAACAACAAAATTCAGGGTTACTATTCATATTGAAAAAAACTAAAGCAGCCTATTTACTAAATCATTAACCACTGAATCCATAAATGGAATAAATTTTTAAAAATAAAAAAATAGAATTTTTTAGAATTTAATTTAAATTCTAAATTGGAAAAACGTTAATAATTATTTTTAAAAAAGATATATTTAATATAATTGTTTTTATATTAAATTATTGGTATAAAATACCTTTAAAACCAATAATTGTACTATTCTAAATAAAATTGAACTTATGAAAATTTATAAATAATACAAAACATGATTTTAACTTGTAAATAGTATAACATAAAATATAATTTTCAATAAAAATAAATATTTTTCAGTATTCATTGAAAAATCGAATTTTTTGGAGAACTCTCAAACATTTATTCTGGGATTATTTTGAGATGATCAATTAAAAAATGAAACTTATTTTGTGAAATAAATTTTAAAAAATTTCAATAAATTTATTATAATAATATATCATTATTTTTTATGAAAATGTAATATTTGAAGAATAAAATGACATTACTAAAAAATAATTGCATATTTAATGATTATTCATTAATACACTAGTAATGATTAAGAACATTTTATATTTTATACATCATTTAATAATACTTATTAAAACTAATTTAATTTCTAGTTTTTAATAGTCACATTAAAATAATAATACTTAGTTCTTTGTTTCCTCTCGATGTGGAATATGTTATACTCTATAAAACATATTTTGTCATTTTAAAAATATTGGTATATTCCATTCTACCTCAATTTTGGAAATTTAGTAATAGTAATTTTGAACATAGGCTTAGTAACCATGGTTCTACTAATCAAAATACCTTTTGGGAAATACCAAATCAATAAAAATATTAATAAAACACCCTTATGAAAACAGAGAAAAGAAATTATGAATGTCACATGAGATAAGACATACTATGATTCCAAATAAAAAACATAAGTGGGTAGTGAAATCATGGATATTGAAGAGAAATATATATTATAAGGAATGATAGAGAGTGATATAGGACATATTTATTAGAAATATTACAATAAGAAATCATAAATATTTGCTGTCTTAAAAGGACATTGGATTGTCTATAAGAAAAATAAATGGATTATTTAAAGATCATTTTCCTAGAGTTAAATAATTACATTCCATATATTCTATAAAAATAGTTAAATACATATTGTTGACACGTATAATTTCAATCTTTAATCAATTTCTAGAAAAAGACATCTTTTTATATAAATGATGAGTATGAGTATTTCATGATTAAAACACTGTAATTAATACTATAAATAAATAAATCCATAAAAAATAAATATATATTTTTTATATATTTCAATTAACCAATACCAAAATGGTTTGTACATGGTAAGTCAACTCATCCAAAATAATGAACCTTCATATTAAAAAACAACTTTATTCACCAAAATTCAACAAATAACTGACCTTAAAATTCCATAAAAAATATTACTTCCTAATATTAAAACCCAAAAATAATTTTTATTTGATCACATAGTAATCAAAAATATTATTAAAATTTATCTCTAGTTGAAATAAATCACCCATGAGGTCTCATACAAAAATGATATTTTTGTAATCCAATATTCTCCAAGATATGATAATCTATTCAATAAATAACCTAAAATAGTATAAATCCACAATCAAATCACATATTCTTAAAAAAATATAACTAAACCATTATTACTGAAATTAAATGGGATAGTATTTTTTAAATTATGTTTATAATTTCCCCACAATAGTGATTTCACTGTGAAATAACACTACTCACTTAATCAAAAAATAATTTAACAATCACTTGGTAATCAATAAGATAAAATATATATTCCCAAAATTAACATTACTATTATACATAAAATATTTTGAATACAAAAAAATCATACTAATTTGGAAAACATTTAGGGTAGTGGTAGGTTATTCTCCCATGTCACCCTTCATTTGTGGGTTAAATCCTCACGTCCTTTCACTATATAATGTGTTGTCACATGATACGTGGGAGAACCTTTTATGATTCTATGTAATTCTTATAAAATATCAAAAAAATGGCTAAATAATAAAAATACCTTTAATATATTCAATATTAATTATATGTTTAAACATAAAAGGTTATCTAATAACTTTCATTTTCCTTCTCATAAAGTAAAAAAATGTTATCAGATAAAAAATAAATGGCTCCAAAAATATACCTTGAGGCCTAAAAATTTCATAACCTGAACCATAACAAGGAAATTATAATAAATGTATCTGATTATGAAACAAAAAATTATAAACCCTTGACATAATCAGTAAATATTAATAAAAAGTGTAATCCCTAAAGATATCTAAAACATGTTTTGATACCAACTATATATACTGAACAAAATAATTACATATTCTAGAGTTTTTGTACAATAAATCAGTATATAAAAGTTTTTAGTATCTTTTGGTTCTAGTGTTTTATAGAATTAGGTCAAAAATTAATTGTGTAAACTCATACATTTCCTGTTTAAATTTATAATCAATATAAATGTTCCAAAAAACCAATTTATTATAAATTTTAAATGGGTTAATTTCATGATAATCTTCAAAAATTTTATCAAGACCTTGTCCTTATCCCTACTCATCCGTAAAACATATAATTTTTTTAGAAAACATTTTATTAGTACAAAATGATTAGTAAGGTACATAGAAAGAAGAATTACATTATTCCAGTGAGAATCATGAAAACCCATGAAATGTATACAATTATCACAATGGTCTTTGATAGGAAGAAATAAATCATTTACATATGAAAATAAAACATAATTTATTTTTAAATAAGACATTAATAATCATAGAAAGAAAATAAAAACCAATTTTTGGAAACATAGAGAATCACATTTATAACAGATTTTTAACCCTTGTGAGAAATAAATGGATCCCATTTAAATCCATATGAGAAACCCTTTTGTAACATCCTGAATTTTTTATGTGGGAAAAATACCTCAACCATTTTTTTTTGAGTTTTTGGGTAAACATATTTTTTTATCGATAAGTAGAACTAAATTATGAGTTTTCCTTTGATCCATCAACTAGTTTTTAGATGATTAATAAATCTTGGAATGTTTCTATGGGTTTTAGTTACCCTTTGGAATCCATCGGGGGCTAAAAACCCATGTTTACAATATTCAAAGACTGAGGTGTAGATTTTGGGAAAACTATGTGGCATTCAAGGAGTATTTGTGTGACCCTAGAGGTCTACTATGTAGAGTTTTTCAAACCACATATAAGGGGGTGAAAAATAGTGCATCTGTGTCTCTAATATTTTTCAGAGGTCTCATGCTTGGTTGGTGCATGGTTTGTAAAACCATGCACATTAATCGTGCAAGGATGAAGCATGGGTAGTGGTCATTGCATGTTTTGCACTGGGTTTTCCAAACCTTGAAGTAAAACATGTGTCCCATTAAAAGTTTAAAATTACAATCCTCTTACTCTATTTCATCTTTTCCTCATTTCACCACCCTTCTTTGTAAAAAGGTGTGGGGTTCATCCCATTGTCTTCCTCCCATATATTTTAGGATCCTACCTTCATCTAGACATTATTCTTCAAGCTATATGGTGAATTATAACTTATTCATCATGATCTCAATTCCTCACATCTCTTCTCTCTTTTCCACTCACATTATGGAGGGCTAAGTCAATTTCATTTTATCTACACTATTTAAGGGAATTCATCAAAAACACTAATTTATTTCAAATAAGCCCGAGTTAAAGGCTATGATCATACGAACATACTACTACTAATGCAAGGTTGGTGGATCCCATCCCTCTTGAAGATTTAATTGTTTTTTCGAGGGTTATAATTTAAAATTTTCATTATATCGACTTACAGATACCCATTATAATTAACAAATGTTTTTTCAATTACTTAAATTTATCATTCTATATTCATATGGGTATGATCCATGATTTTACAAATATTTTAAGCCTGGTGAGTATCATGGGTCCTTGGGAATCTTTGGAAAAGGGTCATTCTTTTATTAAATTGAATTTTTTTAAATTAATAATCTGTATTTTTTAGTTCCATGGGAACGTGATGGGCTCGAAAAAAATATTGACATGGAATTAGACATATGGTATTAAGGTGATGGGATGATTGGGTTGGGTGAGGCCTAGATGCTATAGTTGATTTTGATCATGAGTTGGTTGACATGTTCATCAGATTGATGTAGCAATACCATTAGGTTGTGTACATGGCTTGGGTGAGAAGAGATGGAGATGGCCACTAGATTGAGAGACATGTTGGTAGTTGAATGAGGTGGTGGAATGGTGTAGCTTATCGATTTATTTGATGATTTCCTCTGATCCATGTACTCCAATGAGTTGTCTGGAGTCATTTTCTCATATTAAGAATAAAATGATGATGTGGTATTCACCAATTCAGTGATGGTAGGCCTCTGTTAGATGCCTAATAGGGAAATGGTCAGAGGTTCTTGCCATAGATATCCAGACAAATAGTGAGGATCCATCAGGTGATAGTGTTGAGATAAGTTTTTGGGTGATACATATCAATGTACTTTCATATTTTGTGCTAATACTTGATTGAGAGGATGATCACATCCATTACTTTTGTTGTCGGCTATAAAGAAGATGATGATATTATTATAGTGGCTTAGACATCATTATTTGAGTTATGTGGGTTTCTTATGAGATGATGTTAATGGGACTAGGTACATGACTATTTTGGTGTCCCAATGGGACATTGGATATTGTATGACATTAGTTGTTGATTGGAAAGTTGTTTTAGTAATTTTATATGATATGGAAGCTAAGAGTTAACATGGGATGATTTATATCAGGGGATGGTGAGGATTCATAAGATGATAGTGTTGAGATTGTCGGCAAGGGGATAAGGTTCATCATACACATAGTTGTGGTTCCATGACTTATTTGAGAGGATGGACATCATTATTCTTTAGGATATTAGTTTTTTAGCTGATAGTGATATTAATTGGAGGCCATACATCATTTTTCCTCAAATTATAATCCATGATCGAAAAGGGTTACATATTAATAAGGTCCATGGGACCGTGTATTTGATTATTGGTCTGTGCCTTTGTCATGTCAGATAACATTGTACATGAAGTTTTGGACGGCATAAGTTTACAATGATTTCATTTGAGGTGGAACTTGATATTTCACCATAGACGATTTATATTATGGGATTCCCTAGTCTTAGGCTAAGGATCATCTCCACTACGGTATTTCAACATTAGATAAATCATGTGACCATTCCCTTGTGGTGGTATGAGAATAGGCACAGAGGGATATTATTATGTATGTGTGTTGTTCTATTATATTTATTTTTTAGAAATACTTTATTAATAAGATATGTAAGTTATGAACACGTTGGTGGTGGCCTACTAAGATTCATTCTCACACCCTACATTGGACCTTTTGGATGCTTGTAGAATGTATGTATTTTGTTTTAGGTAATAGTTCAGGCCTATGAGATGGATCTTACTACCTCGGTTATCATTGGATGTAAGGAAATAAACAATTGCTACTTTACTGAGGTGGGGTTTCCTTTTGGTCATTCAGAAATAGCATGCTACTATATATACATAATGAGGTTTTCCATTAGCGATCCATTGGATTATTGTCTGTATTACAATACATGACTGCATGTTTTATCTTAGTATATAGAAATGGGTTAATGATATTCTCTATTCCAAAAATGGTTTATTTTGTGATTGTCGATATTATTATTTATTCTACTGTAATTGTTGGACTCCCACCATGAGTGGGTTACTGGTATTGATTTAGTCATTCGTTTATATATATATATATATATATATATATATATATTAGAACATTATGTTATCACCTAATTCAGTACAATGTCCACACTATCACTTCTTTACACCCTCGCTACATGTCGAAAACCATGGGTGTATAGGGAGGAGTGTTTAAGGCCTAGTTTCACTCATTCTATAGAAATGTTTTAGTGGATACATGTGTTAGGGAGCTAAAAATGGTATCAACTGAAGTTATTTTACCTCTTTCTTTGTCAAATTATTTAGACTGTCATTGACATGATATAAGGAACTTTTTATAACTTTTTTGTAGCTTATGTTTGGAAGCCTGTATCCCCAAGCATGGGGAACACACCTAGTTCCCAGGGGCAGGAATTTTTGTTATGATTTTCTCTAATTATATTTGATATGATTTCCACCTTGAGTGGGGATCTTTGGTGTCATTTTTACATTTTAGAATATGTGACCGTGGACCTGGAATGGTATTAGGGAGTTATTTTAACATTAACTCGATGTGGAAATGGAGGCTTGTTTATGAATATTATAGAATCATAAAAATTTTACATATATTCATGTGTTGTGATCGAATTGGTTTTTTTATTTGGGACATGGATTGTCATAAGGGGGTTGAGTTGTTTAATGTGTCATCAAAGGAAACTAATAAGAATTTTCAGGAATTTCCATTCTATGGTGGAATTTGTCATAACTAACCTAAGAAAGTGGACCCAATGAAATATGTATGTGATATGCTATATAAGTAAGATAATACCCCTTACTGTGAATGTAATGGATGAGGATAGGGGTGATGTATATCACACTATTGGATCATGAGGTCATCAGTTTGAGGTGGCAAGATTCTTAATTATTGTGATGGCTCGAGCCATATGTGATAATATAATTTGATATGGGTGGGTAAGAGGCCAATAAGATGGATATAGTGATACATGGTTACAATTGTGGATGTTAAGGGTAATGAGTTTACACTACATGTTACTATATTCCAAATATTCTATATATATATATTTGTGTGGGTGTGGGTGTTATCTGGGCAATCTGACCATGGTATTGGTATTCAGTGGGATGCAACATATACATGCACCAATGTAGTGTTAGATGGGAGGGGATTTAGTGCCACTATAGTGAGGATAGGTTGATACCCAAGACGTTCAATATAAATTCCAAAAGATTCAATAAAATATTGAGCTATAGGAATTGGATCATGTAATGGCTCGATTGAATACGGGTCATCCTCTAGAAATGATAGCTTTTGGGTCATGGCTTAATGAGTATCTCATAGATAGTTTGGTATACATTATATTGGGAATTGATTTGATATATCATGGAGAAAAGATTTATATGGTGGACCTAAATAATGAGTTCTAATCAAATATTGCGCCACAATTCCATGTTGAGGGCGGTCCATAGTCAGCTAAGAATTAGATTGAGTGGATGAAAATGATGTTTGAGAAGCTTAAGACACCCCTGTATCGATGGATGAATATGGAAATGTACATTCTTATGGGACTGACTATGCACTGGTGGGACCTAAAGGTTTTTGAAGGTATAAATGAAGGATTATTCATCAAATATGTTGAAGACATATTATTTGATAAATTCTTTTCAAATATACTAAGGTCGAAGAGAGCTTGGGGGTTCTTAAGACTACAGTAGGGAGACAGGTCCTTTATAGACTATACTGGACACTTTCAAAAAACAATTCTCATTTCACTCATGATAGGGTTGGTGATGACAACTCAAGAGTGAGTAATTTTAATTATGGTTTAAGTCATTCCATATTTGTGCAGGTTAATATGTCCAAGTTATCCACATTATCATAGGTAGTTAGTCAAGTTCTCAAAGATGTAGAAAATTTTACTGATTAGTATTAATCGAGCTGGAATATGTAACTGAGATACTATATAAGATAAGATATATATAGTAGGGAGAAATACAAATTGGTGTTTTAATATGGAATTTAGGTCAAGTACCCAATTAGATCACCTTAGAGTGGGTATTCGATGGTGTGATTCCAGTGCACGAATCTTGGTCTTATGCATACATATTGTGATTTGGATCTAAAGGCGTGTAAAGCTTACAAGCAGGTTGGGAATCACAATAGGTTCTATTGGGATCATTATTGTAATTCTAGAAATTAATGACTAAGGTTGAGTCTGTGTTTTGAAATCAAATCATGACTGGTATAAGGAGATGGTAGCTAAGATTCTGCTATACACAGTGGCCAGGGCAGAGACCACCGGGCCCACTAGTGGGGTCAGTGGCTAACGTAATACCACATGGAGTTCAAGCTTCAGGTTGTTGGGAACTTGATCAGGTGGATTACATTGAAATTTTAGGTTCATATTTGGTTTGTGATCCAGTTATGTTTAGTGGAACACTTTGTCCAAAGTTGGGATTCTTTTTGGTTCATTTTTTTCATGGCCGTCAAGTAGGCATGTCTGTTTTGGGATTACGAATGGCATGAGATGTATCTACGGAGTAACTATATTTTTTTAGTAGGATGGAATCATCTTGGGTTCTATATATTTATACAGGGTGCACGGTACAAAGATCATTTATTACCATCATTGGGTACATGTATTTTGAGGTGAATTACATCTTGGCACCATGGAAATGTTGGACTTGTTGATGTACAAGGAACCAAGACTCATTTAGAGCATCTAATGAGATGTGGGACCACATAGGTTTCATATGTGTCATGAACATGAGGGTGGAATATGATGAGATGTAGGACCTTATGGGTTTCAGTTATGAAACTGGGGTACCTGATGAGGTGCAGGTGTGACAATTCATCCTGGGAGGAATTTTGATTATGGGTATGGTTGATGGATAATTGATTCTATTTTCATGTTTGTTTTGAAAATGACCCATGTAGGTAACTAATATGTTATGGAGGAGCATGAGGTATTTAACCTATTCTCTTTTTATTTGTGTAGTCTATGTTCTATTTTAAAGAGATGGGAATGTTTGGAACCATCTAATCCTTATTTTATATAATTATGGTATGAGCTATGTTAAGGTGGGGGGACTCTTAAATCATGGATTATTTGACTGGGTTTCGATTACATGTCTGTTTTAAATTTTTTCACATTTTGGTGGGCATACCAACACTTTTCTATACCAAAATAACATAATTATATGTTTTTTGTTGACGCAAGACCTTTTTTATTTGATGAATTAATATTGGAAAGTTTATCAAGGGTTTAGTTGGTTTTTTTTCTATTAGAGGCTAAAAACCAAATTTTTCAATGTGCGTAGACATAGGTACACAATTTGAAAAAATGTAGTGGCCTTCAAGGTGTAACCACACATACCTCGAGGCATGTTGTGCATAGTTTTCCAAACCATAATGGTGGGTTTTAATAGTTGTGTGGCCATTTATGAAATTTCTAATAGAGATCTCATGCATGTTTTTCACATGGTTTGGATGATCATGAGCATGAACCATGTGATCCTAAAGATCAGGTAGTGGGAGAGGCACTTTTCACACATGGATTCCTAAATCGAGAAGGGAAACTCTAATACCCATTAAAAGTTTAAAAATACATTTTTTCCTCTTACCCTATTTCTTCATTCCATCTCCCTTTCTCCTCCCAAGGATGCACATAATAGTGGGGTTCCTCTTGTTTTATTACCCCCAAATTTTGAGGTCCTTCCTCTATCCAGAATATGTTCATCACATCGCTAAGTGTGTTTGGACAACCTCAGTATGATCTTGAGTATGCTTGTATCCTCTCTCCTTTTATCTCACCTTGTGGAGCACTAAATCCTTTTGATCTGATTTAACTTATTTTAGGGTGTTCAAAAAAAGGCTAACTTATTCCAAATCGGATGGATTTATAGGCAATGATTAGACAAGTGGACATCTACCAACATAAGGTTGGTGGTACTCATAATGCGTATTGATTTTTTTTTGTGGATCCTGGGGTGTTTCATTGAGCATGTAACTATGTTGACAAAGAGAGTCCCTTTTTAATTAATTGGATTATTTCAAATTAAAAAAAATTGATAATTGGAGTTTCCTATGAGAATTCTACCATAATCTACAAATGGGATTGTCCAAGTGAGTGGAAATAGATCATCAGAATAGTTGAAAGGGGTGAATTCCATTACTAAATTGAATTATGTATAAATAATTTTGTTGATTGTTGAGATCCATGTGAATGTTAAGGGATTATCCAAAGGATTGAGATGTAGTTGTACATATGGAATGAGGTGATGTGATCACTAGGGTAGGTGAGGCTGAAATGCAATGGGTGAAATTAATCACAGGTTGGGTGACATGGATATTAGTTTGAGGCGGTGAGGCCATCTGGTAGTGGGAATGGACCAGGTGGGATAATATGGTGATAACCATTAGATTCGGTGACATGTACACAGGGGAAAAAGATCTGAAAATGGAGTCTCTTAGGAATATATTTAATGATTTATGCGGACTTGTGTTCGTCATTATGACATTTGGAGTCAGTGAGCATAATAGAACTCAGTTGATGAGTTGGTATTGACCACTAGTGTGGGTAGAGGCCTATGTTAGATTCATATTATGGATATGATTATATATTATTTCTATAAAAATACATGTAGATGTTTATGAATCATAGTTTTCAGGGTTAAGACTGTCAAATGGGGGATGATACACATCATACATGAGGTTATAGGTCTAGGACTTTTTTCGGGTGATGGACATCATCATTCCACGTGATATCTGTTGTTAAGACGATGGTGATATTATTTGGTGGGAAAAAACCATTGTGCCTCAAATGTCATTATTTTATATGAAAGTTTTTTTATGTGTTGAGGTCCATGGGAAGGGTATTTGATTAAGGACCCCATCCTTTTAAACAACTAATATTTTTGGACATAAGGTGTCAGTGATTTAATTAGAGGTCGAACCGGAGGGTTCAGTTGAGTTTCTTTTATTCAATGGATGGTTATGATCCATCAATTTATATTTATGAGACTAGGGATTAGTGGATGAGTCTCTTTATACTTGGGGATGTTCATCAAGGACTTTTTTTGTATGATGGACACCACCATTCTTCAAGATGTTGACAATGGAGATGATGATGATATTATATGAATGGTAGACATTATTTTACAATGAGAATAAGGCTTTACTCTTTCAAGATTTCTTAAGAGTTGAGGTCTATGGGGCTGGGTATTTGATTATTGAGGTGTGATATCATGAGGTTGGAAATTTTTTAAAATGTGGTGCCATTTTGAAATAGGTTTCAATTATAATATTATATGTGGAACCTGACACGGAACATCTCCACTATGTTATTTTGACATTGTTAATATTTGGTTTTCAATCCTTTATAGATACTGAGAATAAAATGTGTGAGTTACTATTATGAATGTGTGATGTTTTGTTATATTCATTATTTAGATGCACCTTCTTAATCACAAAGAAAATATAAGAACATGTTGGTGGTAGCATACTGATATTATTTCTCACACACTACAATGTAACATTGACACCCATGTAGAATTTCTGGATTATTGTTTAGGTAATGTTTTGGGCCCAAGAGTTTGATCCTATCACATTAATTGGCCTGGGATGGAAGTTATGGGGCCATGGTTTCATTCCTCAACTAGAGTTTCATTATGTTTTCTTTCTATAACAACGTGTTATTATATGTATATACTAGGGTAGCCTATTTCAAACCCTCATTATTTTTGATTTTATGACCTTATATGTATGTATGTTTTGTCATATAATCTAAAAATTATATGACGTGATTTTTAATTCTACAAATGAATTAATTTGAGATTGTTGAAATAATTATTACTTCTGCAGCTATGGTTGGACTTCCTCCATGGGAAGGGTACATGTCTTGAGTTAGTCTTTATTTTATGTTATTTTGTATATATTAGACAATTATTTTATCACATGAAGAGGGTATATTTTCATAAATATCATATATTTACACCCTCACTTCTAGTCATCAGCCTTTGGCATATGGAGCGGCATGCTTAAGGACTAACGACACTCAATACGTAGTAATATTATGAAGGATAAATGTGTTGAAGTGCTAAAAAAGGTAAGTACTATGTTATAATTAAATAATTATTATAATACCATATATATATATCATCCCTTATTTAAATATGTTTATATTTATATATTTCCTATCTGATATAATGATGGAAAATAAATGAAATCGCTTTGGGGAGGTTGTAGTCTACAAAAACACACAATGAAATTATCATTTTTCTATTCATGGAAAGGTAAGAATGTAAATGATGCTTTAATAATGATAATTATTTAATTACTATCATATTAAAACATTATTTAAATCATTATAACTATTATTTATAATTGGTGATTAAACAAACATTGATTCATGAGGCGTTAGTCCATCGTACACATGAACGATGAATTATTTGACAATTTGATAGTATTGGAGATAGATTAATTTAATAAAACTGTAACAATAAAATCTAAGTATATGGATGATTCATTATTTATTAATTTATCTTATTTTAATAATGTTTTGAAAAATGGATCAGAAAACAAAATAGAAATTCTCAATTAAAAATGAATGCCCTTCTTTGGAATATGTCTTTTTAATAACACTTTAATACCACTAATGGTGGTACTATGATTAAAATAAAACCTCAAAAATTTGGGGAGCTAACCTTGAAAGATATGGGAGGGGCACTCTCAGAACTTCTAAAAATAATAATTTAATATAAATTTAATTTAGATTATAAACTAATAAAATATGAGTTATTTAGAAGATAATATGACGATGGTCCTCAATTCCATCTTCCAGTAAAAATAACAAAAAAATTTAAAACATTTATACCCTTATAATTTGATTTTAAACATTGTTAACCCCCTTCAATCTTATTGTGACAACATAGTTTTTTCACATTTGTATGCTTAATATAGATATAATAAAAGGAAAGATAACAATGAAATGGACCATGATTTATTTTTTAAACCTTATATTAATAAACTTAGGTATTTTAATATTTTTCTGTTATTTTGTCAATAAATAAAATATTATTTATTATAAAATATCAATAATGTCAATTTTTAGAAATAATAATTACATTGATTATAATATTATCAATATACAACTTATAATTAGAACTAGATTTTTTATTATATCATTAAATTGTCAATTTCATCATTAAATTCTATTAACCATTTTAATTTTCTCAAATTATATATTCTTTAATGTTAATAATATCTTTCATTTTATTTTACCATTAATTAAATAATTACTAAATCATTGTCCTGAAAGAATTTAAGGTAACTATTTCTTACAAAATAAATTAATAACCATGTTATTGATAATTATTTTATATTTCCAAATACTATTTGTAGTCAAAAATATCTTATGGATTTATGAAACTTAAAAAAATTATTTATTAAAAATATGAGTGTGAAAACTTTGACTTTTCATTAAATAATATATTATATATATCATAATCACTTAAAAAGGAAAACAAAAGGTCATCTATTAAAAAGATTAATGATTATGGATGAAAAATCCTCACAATATAAAATAGGGGAATGATAAAGGTCATTTTATACATATTTTCTTTTTATATTTACCCTTAATTACCTAATCATCAAAAGTAGGAATTTCTAAAGGAGACAAGTTGAAAATTACAGAGAAAAGTAATGGAGAAGGAAAATAATGAAGGCCCAGGAAATCCACCATAATAATACACACACAATAAGAATTTAGGGACCCATGAATAGGGTAAAAAGTATGTTTCTTTTCTAGGTGTTCCAAGAATAAATGAAGTCATCCACCTTAATACAATTATAACCAATTGTGACAGATATCCACATGATTGTTCAAAAGTTTTTTAATTCTACTAATGAGTTATCTAACAGATTATGGAATAAAGGATGGATTGAGGATATAATTATAAAAGACTAAGGAGTCTGCCTCTACATGATCCTAGATGATGTCCTTATCACTCCATATTATGAGAAAACCAAGCATAACATGGGTCTCTGCCCAAAGATAATTCCCTAGGTCATAGCCTGTAGTGAACTCCACAACAACTAAACTCCTAATGTTTTAAATAACCCATCAATCACACATTATCCCATCTGGTTTTAGTATTAGACCATGAATAAGAGGATCACATTTCACTCATTATCCATCAAAGTGTGCATCCTGGAGTGAGAGGGAGAAGGAAGTAACATCTCTTCTTCATACAATCTCTTTTTAATTACACTTTAAGACCACTAATGGTGCTGATATGATTAAAATAAAACCTCAAGAATTTGTGGAGTTAAAATAGGAAGATATTTGGTTAGGGATTTGCAGAAACAAAATTATTTTCTTGTATGATGAAATGGGAAGAAGAGTTTCCCATTTATAAGAAACAGGAGGGGCACTCTCAGAACATCTCAAAATAATAATTTAATATAAATTTACTTTAACTTATAAATTGATCCAAAATGTGTTATTTAGAAGATAATTTGATGATGGTTCTAAATTCCATCTTCTAATAAAAATTAAATTTTTTTTAAAACATTTCTACTCGTATAATTTGATTTTAACAAATATTTAACCCCCTTCACTATTATTCTGAAAACATAGTTTTCTTACATTTTTATGGTTAATATAGTTACAATAAAATGGAAAATTACAAATAAATAGACCATGCTTTATTTTTTAAACCTTATATTAATCAACATGGTTATTTTAATATTTTATTATTTTTATATCAATAAATGAAATATTATTTATTATAAAATATCAATAATGTCAATTTTTATAAATATTAATCACATTGATTATAATATTATCAACATACAACATGTAATTAGAACCAAATAATTTATTGTATCAATAAAACATAAATTTCATCATTAAATTTTGTCGATCATTTTAATTCTCTCAAATTATATATACTTTAATATTAATAATATCATTTATTTTATTTTACCATTAATTGAATTATTACGAAATCATCATTGTGAATGAATTTAAGTGAACTATTTCTTCCCAAAATATCCGAAATTAAAAACCTGGTTGAAGGTAATTATATTATATTTCTAAATACTATTTATAGTCAAACGTATCTTCTGGATTTATTTATATTAAAAAAATTATTTATTAAAAATATGAGTTTGACAGCTTTGAATTTTCATTATATAATATATTATAAATATCATAATCACTTAAAAAGAAAATAGGACATATATTCGAGACCTTAATGAATATAGATGAAACTTGCTCCCATAATAAATTTGGTGCGTGGTAAAGGTCATTTTGTGCATATTTCCATATTATAATTACCCTTAATTACCACGTCATCAAAGGTACGAGTTTTTTAAAGGAGGCAAGAGGAGAATTGCAGAGAAAAGTCATGGTGGAGGAGAATAATAAAGGCCTTGGGCATCCTGCATAACAATACACGCAAAATAAGAATGTACAGACCCAAGATTAGAGAAAAAGGATGTTTTTGGTCTTGGAGTCAAAGAAGAAAGTCAGCCACCTTATTAACTTCTCAACAAGTGTGAAATACCTCCACATGGGTTTTCAAATGTTTTTTAATTCTACTAATGAGTTATCTGATGGACCTTGGCATGGAGCAGGGATTGAGGATAAAATTATGAATGATTAAGGTGTCTGTTTCTACATAATCCTAGATGATGTCCTTATCATTGTATAGTTGGAGACCCTTGATCATAACATGGGAATCTGCCTGAAGAGAATTTCCCAAGTGGTGGTCAGTAGCAAACTCCCCCACAATTGAACCCTTGATGTCATGAATAAACACTCCACCACACATTAACCCATCTATGTCTAGTATCAGACCTTGAATTGGAGGATCCCATGTCACTCATTTTATATGAATGTGTGCAACCTATATTGAGGGGGAGATGGAAATACCAGTACCAATAGATCTCTGCCCTGGATAATTAGTCTGTTGTTTGGACATAGTGTCGATTTTGGCTACCAAGCATCGGGATATAGTAACCACAACCATCTGGGCGCAATTGGATCCATCATGGTGAGATATATTATGAGCATATGAGATTCTCCAGACCCTACCACCAAAAGTGCCAATCTGAGATTTTGATCATTATTTATATGTGATACTATAAAACCATATATTTAGGAAGTTATTGATGTAGCCTGGAGAAAGAGTGAAGCTGAAGCTCTCACTCAACTTACCTCACACAACGATCATCCATTCACTATGGAGAAATAGTTGTGTCCTAGATTCAATAATAGGGGCTTAGAAGAAATAACATATTGAAGCTATAAATACACCTTTAAAGAAGAATAAATTATCATTGGGGCCCTTAATTACAAAATTTCTGATTTATCATTGAAAAAAAATTATGTAGGTTACAATTCATATGGACTAAAATTAAATGGGAACTACCTACTAAATTTGGAATCAATTAATCCAAAGATTGGTGGAATTTTCTGAAATATCAAAACACAAAAGTTGAGTAATTTTATAAAAAAATTAATTACTAAAACATAACAAAAACCTATTTTTCAGAAAAATTCAAGTAATAAATATAAAATGTCTCTATACTAAATTAATTTATATATTGGATTTCAAAAACTGTAGTTGGAGTATCATAACAAAATGTAACTAATTTAAATTTAAAACTAATAAAAAACATGATCTATTATTGTAAATACATTAAAATAAAATACAATTTTCAATAGAAATCAAAATATTTAACTATTACTAGAAAAATAAATACATTTCAAAATCATTAATTTTTTTGACATTTTTTTGACTTGTTGTATTAAATAATTAAATTATTTTTTAAAATAAATTTTATAAACTGTATTGATGTTAATTATTTGGACAACTCGTCATTTTTAAATAAAAGGTATTTTTTTGAATAATAAAACAACTTTACTAAAAATGTGTTAATTAATTAAAAAGTATTAATTAATAGATTAAAATGAATTAAGACTATTATATATTTCTTATTGTGGTTAATAATATTCATTACCACTAATTTTACTTCTAGGATATACCTGAAACATTTAAATATACTTATTTGTTCATTTAGGCTCGATGTTGCATACCTTGTATGCTATCCAACATAGTGTTTCCTTCTAAATTTTTTGGTATTTTAAATTACATGTCATGAAAACTTTTAATGATTTGAATATCTCAAGCAAAAGAAAACTATAGACTAATATCTAACCCATGAAACTAGTTAAAATTATGAATCCATTGTGAAAAATAAATTAATGGCATGAAATCATTACATGGCATTATTGTTGAAAATTTTAAACCCCCTGATGATTCATGCCATGAAATCATAAGGATAAATTATTTTCATGGATTTTTCTGTATATGATTATGTGGAATGAAATTACATTACATATTGTGAATGTTTTGAGGAAAATTTCATTTAATGAAATTACACAACATGAAACATTTACAAATTTTGATATTTTTAGGTTAATATATATTTTATAGGAGGCATAGAAGAAAATGCCACAAATTATTTTCTTTCGTCAAATATTTATTTCTTTCACATTTTCGAGCATACTTTTGTTTCATTTCATTCTTTTTCTCTATTATTTGTTTCTTCTGAACATCATTCAAAGATTTATGGATTTTATGCACAAGTTCAAACTATAATTCAACACCAATTTCTATTTCAATAATAATTATTGTGTTCTGTTTATAGTTGTTGCAAGGAAGTAAGTGATTGATTTATTTTTAGTTACCTCAAACTTGGATTTAATTTTTTTTGAAATTATCAATAAATTTTTTACTCAATCAATTAAATTTTAATTCATATAATCCCAATATTATCAGGTAAAACTAATACTCTAGTGTTATGGGTTCAGAGTAGGGTTTTTTTATAAGTAATGAATCCTTAAGAAAACATGGGAAACCCAATAGAAATTTATAATGTTGTATATACATATTATTTATATTATATTGTATATCCCTAATATTTGTTGAGTTGGCTAGGATCAATATTTTTTGATATATTCTTCCCTTGGAGGTATGATTATCCTACCATGGTTGTTGAATACCTCTATAACAAAGAGTATTTTCAATCTTATATAGATCCAATAGTTTTGAAAATAACTAATTGGTTACCAATACACTAATTTGAGCCCTAATCCATAGGAAATTCCCAATCTAGATTATGGAATACATTTTTTTTCTAATCCCATAAATTCACTTATAACCCTCACTTTCCCCTAAATGGAAACCAAAATATGTATGTTTTAGAAAACCATCCTCTAAGACTAACAATAAGAATCCACCCTCCATGTTCTAATTGATAGGATAACATCTTTCCCAGCATTTTCCTTTGGGGTTTACCCTATGATACCAAAATGTTACACTTTAATTACTATTATAGTTTAGGAAAATATATATTTCTTATCTCATCAATTCCCATGAGGAATCAAGGATGCTACATAGTTCGGTCAAGAATCAACAACTTTGAATTATGAATAATCTTCAATGCCTCAACAAAATTATATTTTAGAACATTATAATCATAATAAACTAAATGAACTTAATTTGTCTTATTATTGGTTACTTAGTTGAAAACAATATGTATTCCTTTCTCTTCAATGTTCACATTACCAATCACCTATATCTGATTGTCAACAAAAGGTGGAGAATCACACATGCACATTGATGTTTTTGAACATTTTCATTCAAGGAATTAAGATAATCAGATAACAAATCTATTTTTCTCAACACATCCACTGATATCTTCAATTATAATATCAATCATCAATGGAAATTTAATTTAATTATTTAAAATGTGGAGAAAAAAACATTATCATCTCACTAAAATCAATTTTGGAATAATCCGAAATTCTAATATTCCAATATTTTACAGCCATATCCCTCTTGATAACATTGAAAGAACTTCATGAGATTAAACTATCATTCAAATTTTGGTACTGAACATCGATGGATTTAAAATATATTATTCAAAAAAATAATTTCTCCAATTTTCACAAGATAAGGGAGAAATATATAGCTCTACTTGGAATATAAAATCTAGATCATCCATCTTATTAAAATTTTCAATCATACCGAATACAATGTTGTGGGTAATAAACCCAAAATTCCGATAATTATCAACCTTTGATGAACCTTTTTATTACATTATAGAAGGTTATCCATATTTATCCAATTGAATTGATTATACATACAATTCATCAACATAAAATTCAATATGAACTTTTGTTACATTAAAATCAACACCAACAGTCCTCTAAAAGAACTCCTCAACAAATGAAATAATTTCATTTCAAATCATCTCAATTGATTAAAAAATGAATTTGAAACTTTCTTACTAGAATGATATACTTAATCAGATATTCCATTAGTTCATTGAGAACATAAATAATTAGTAGTTTCTTGGAAATATTTTTATTTATCTTAAACAACCTCTTAAATTATTTATTCATCAAGGTAAATGTCATCATTTCCCCAAAAAACAATAGATTCTTAGTTGTTAACCACCTTGAAACTATTGTTTTAAAAAAAATTGATGTTTTTGAATAGATTATTCAACTATAGACACACTAACTTGATTAGTAGGTACATATTATTCCCATTTTAGGAGTTTATCAATAAAACCAACATTGTTTTATATTTCATAGGGTTCATGAAAATATATAGGATATTTATAAATCCACCATTACTAATAGGGATATTCACTTACCCTATTTCCCTTCTCCTTATGAAAATAGAAATGTTGGTTTCACCAATAGGCACATCTTTTATATCTATTACAACTTGAACTCCCTGAGTTCCTCCTAAAATACGAGAATCCTAAACTCCATTAGTAATTCTTCCAATGAATCTACCTATATTTAAGATCATATTCTCTTATGAATGTTCTCATAGAGGATTCAATAATTTTAAACCAATTGAATCAAAATAAATTTTTATATTCTCCAATAGAATACAAAAAATTTCTACATTACTATAGTTACAATATTACTGTGATGAAATATAAATCCTATATAAATATGGAAAATCAATATTTTCTTATAATCAATAAGAGATAGTTTTCTTATATAATGACAATATAACATCATTGAACCATTCAAGAAGTATTTATTCTTTTACCTATATGTATAAATAATGAGATTTAATTTGTTTTTAATCATCATTGAAAAAATCACATGCATATTTGGAAATTGAATTTCTTCTAACTTAGTTTTCCACACCACTAATACAGTTAAAATAAACATCATAAAAAATATACGTCTTCTGACCAATATTCCAAAAACATATTCCATATGTGGGATGTCCCAAATATAAATGAAATTATGTTATATAACTAAAGGATATTTTACCCAATTGGATATAGATGAAATCGAAACTCATCTTCAAGGTGGTAGTTGGAAATTAATTCCATATCAACTATAGAAATAAATATACTTTTCATTTACCATTATTGTGATGAAATACTAAATATTAATGAAACTAAACTACTCATACCCATAAAATTCTATAACCTTTTTTTCAAAAATAAATTCCATATTTCCTACATATATCATATATTCTATGAAAGATCAATTCTTATTTTAACAAGAGATATGCGTAGATTATACATTCATTGTATATAAAATTCTATTAGAGAACATTTATTTTATAACCATAGGTCCTTTTCCTATTTGTTCATATTGCTATACCTTCATCCATATATTTTGTATTTTATATAGTGAAATTATGAATGATTGGGGTTTAAAAACTAGGGTTTGATAGAGGTTGAGATATTAGATATTCAAAATCACATAGGTTTAATAGAAATAGAGATTTGGGTTTTTATCAAATGTTTTTCAATTAAAATTCAAATTTCTCAGTAAAAAATTATAGTGTAATCATTTAGGTTTTTTTAAAATTTAAAATAAAATTTCAAAAAATATATTTCAATAAAATATAAACTAATAAATTTATAAACTAAATAATTTACATAAATAAGAAACTTTTTATAAAAAATAAAAAAAATAAAATGAATAAACTTAATCAAGGTAAAAAATAAATTTTACATCATCAATTAAAATTCAATAATCTTAAGCCCCACTTAATAAATTATAAACACCAAATGGGATGGTCATTAGTGAAAATATTAACAAGTTTATTTTCAGTAATCATAAATTTTTAAGATATATCTTCTTTTTGAATATGATCTCTATGAAAATGAAGTGGAAGATCAATGTTATTTTTCTTATTGTGACTAATAGGTTTTCTAGAAAAATGAATAACATAAGGATTATCAATTAAAATATGAATAATATTAAAATTTATTATAAAGTCAAGATGTGTGTGTTTCATCCACAACACATGCAAACAATAATTACTAAGGAAGATATATTCTGCCTCATCCATTGAAATTGAAACTAAATAATAATTTTATTAGACCATGTTGTTAAATACATTCCTAAAATGTGAAAACTACTAATGGTACCTTTTCTTTCTAATTTATTCTATCCTAAATAATCATCTTAATATGAAATTAAATAAGATCCCTATGTTTTTAAATAAATCATAGATCGAAAAAATATTCTATTTTAAATATCTAAAAATATATTTTAACAAAAATAAGATGCTATTATTTTGTGTTTAACTATATTTTTTCACAAATAAAAATTCAAAATATATTATATATCTTATAGTCGTATGATATAACAATCTACCAATCATACCTCTTTATAACCATTTCTCCACTAGTTTTCTAGATTCATCCATGTCATGTTTTACATTTGTGCACGTGGGAGATACATATGAATTAACTATTATTAATAACAAAATTTCAAAATAAATCATTAACAAATTTATCTTGGTTAAAATAATTTCCAAAATATATTTGATAATTCTAAAATTCATGGAAGAAATTAAATTCTCCCATCATACTCATTTCAAATTCCATTTGTATAAGTTTTGAAAAATAATTACAATGTTTTCATTAGCTAAAGAAAAAATAACATCATCTACATAAATTTAAAGTAATAAAATATATGAACAATATTTTCTTGAAAATATAATTTTCTTCCAACCCCACTAAAATACAAATTTTCAAATGAAAATAACACAATCACTCATAAAAATCCCTTGGTTTTTGTTTAAGGGTATAAAGAGTTATTGTATGCTTTAAAATAGCATTGGTAGATGATGGTTTCAATATCCAAGATGATTATCAACATAAATCCTCCAAGTAAATAAAAATTAATAAATTATGATTTGAAATCGATGTGATATAATTAAAAAAATTCTATGATGTACATGCCAACAGAATTATAATGGATTCTACCTTGGAAACAGGGGAAACAATTTCATCATAATTAATTATTTCATCATATTTGTAACCCTTATAGACTAGCCTAGAATTATTCTGAGTTATTATACCTTAATCATCCTAGTTTTTTAAAAGGACCCATTTAGTTTTTATCACAGGAATGATTGAGGGATTATAAACTAATTACCACACTTTATTTCCCTTTAATTGTTTGAGTTCTTCCTTTAGAGTTACAATCCACCTCTCATCTCAAATTACTTCTTCTATAGTCATACATTCAAACTGAGAAAAGAACTCAAAGAACTCAAATATATTTTTACAATTACTTTAGTATTAATTTATTAATATTGGTCTCTTATAGATGTCTCTAAAGGAATTTAATTTAATTTTGTAGAAAATCTCATTATGAATGTTTTTGGGATAAATTTTTTCATATTATTCTAAATTAGTTTGAGTTTCATCATATTTTAATTCATTTTAATAATGTATTTACTGAAATAAAGTCTTCAATTATTTAAATTACTAATTACTTCTATTTGAATATTATTCTATTCAAATGTACAGCTTTAATCATACTTTATAGAGAAAAAGTCATTAATTATTCTTTAATTTTCATAAAACAATATAAAATCTTTTGATGTTGTAAAATATTTAATAAATATTCCTCAATTATCCTTTGGATATAACATTCCATTGTTTTCCATTATATTCAAGATATATTCATTGCATTAACAAATATTACTGTATGTATCTGTATGTTTTTAATTATTCCATAACTAATAGTGAGCCTTTTGTGAAAATGGATGATTAAATAAATATTCATGGTGTAAAATATTTTTTGATCTATGTTCTCAATAATAGGAATCAAGACTATATTATATCGGTATAGTTTTTTAATCTATTAAATATGTAATTTTTTTTAAATTGAATTCTTCTGAGCTTTTCATAGAGCAGTGAAATTATATTTAACACTAAGGATTGAGAAAAAATAATGAAATTACTGATTATAAAAAATTCCCCCATATTAATTCCCAATGAAATTAAATTCAAATAAGTTTTATTTTTAATAATTTTAAGAAAACATAATAAGAGATACATTTTATATTTTAATCATTATAAAATAATCTAGGGTAAATATGGAAAAAAATCAATAAAAAACATAGAAATGGGCTGCAAAGATTGCTACACTTGAGGATCTCAAAAATATATATGAATATTTTCTAATGGTTTGGTTCTAGAAAATTTTTAATTGATTCAATAGATAACTTTTTATGCTTTAAAATTTATCATGTATCACAAATTATATTTTCATCAATCTTACGACAGGGAATGTTTGAAATAAAATTATACTTAGATAAATTATATATGGATAATATATTACAATTTCTGTATATCCTATGAAATATCAATTTTTAATTTATATAAATTTTTAAAAAATTCTATTTTATTTAATAAATAACTAAGTTCCATGGAATAATAATTTTCATTTCATGGTTTTGTAAACATAAATAGTTATTCTTTAGAAATAATGCAAATATTAATTTAAAAAATTATTAAAAAATACACCATCACTGAATTGAGAAATTATTATCAGATTATGATTTATCCATTGAATTTATACAATATTACTTATTATAATTGGCTTTTATTCGTCATTTTATCAAACTCTATTGATCTTTCCTTTATAATTGTCTCTAAAAATAACCTTGCCTCCATGTACTTTTGATGGTGTATTGAAATTATAAATGTTGCAACTCATTTTCCAGGATAAGCCAATATCAATATACATTTTTCACTTTTATCGTAAAGTATTTTCACCTTAAAAAATATCAAATAACATATTATTTTCACACCCAAATACTCTTAGTTGTAGGTTTGTTAGACTGTAATGATACATGAAACCATATATATCTAATTTCCCCAAAATTAGTTGAATTAACTTTAGAATAAAATAATTGAAATAAGTAATTTATTTACATGAATAGTATTATTATTTTTTATAAAATATTTATTATCATAATTTCTATTAATTTCATTGAATAATTATGTAATTACTGATTTGGTTTTTCTTTAATCTAGGATTAAAAGTGTGTCTACATAACATAATGATTTCACTATTAATGTTAATACCATAATTTTCCTTTCAACAAAAATTATTTCCATGGATTTCAATTAAATAATATTATCCCCCAAAAAATATTATGAGAAAAAATTAAGTTGATTATAATTCATATTTAACATCATTAATTATTAATTTATTCATACTATAATATCAATTTTTTTACATAATATTAATTCCAAATCAATATTTTGTTTTAACAAGACATATTTTTAATTAAGAATTTTTTTTGAATACTCATCAAGGATTAATTATTCCTTGAAAAATATTAATATTTCCCATCATTCATATGGAAATATTTAGATAATATATAACATGATCAACCTTTTGAGTAATATATAGATAAGTAATATTAATTTAAAATATATTATTTTATAGTAAATAACATTATAAATGTTATAGATTACATCTCCATTTCTGAATTATAACATGAGGATATTATGGTGTTTTAAGAAACCCTCTATTTTGCCTTTATGGGTATCTTCTCCTTTTAATCATAATTAAATTACATTGGGTACTTTTTTACTTTTCCACAATTTGTTTTATGTCTTTCAGCTATGGGAAATCATGTTTGATATGCCATATTTTTATGCATTCATATCACCAATCCAATTTTAATATGTCATCATTTTTTATGAATTTTTTTTTTTTGGTTTTTATCAAATAATCTCTCTTATGATTGATCTTATGGAATCATCTAGGTAGATGTAGTAGTTATTCAATGGAGATAAAAAATATAATTATTTTTCAATATAACAACATCAATAAACTTTTTTCCTATGTGGAAGATTTATTTTAAAAATAATCTTAACCATATTGGGAATATTGATACATATATATTTATATTTTATTGCAAAATCAACCATAATAAATTTTTTGATAAATTCTTTAGTGGTCAATCTTCTGAGAGGGTTGAATTATTTTATTGTACTAGAAATTCGATTTCAAATTGACAAAAAGATCTATTAACATTAAAATTATCATTATGTTCTAGAATTATAGTTCCTTAGAAGGAAACACAAATGACTATTTTAGTCAATCATCAATTCATGTGAGTTATACATTCTGCATCATACATATTAAATGTATCAATCATTATCTTACTCGTGCTTTATCTTTGTTTTTTGATGTTATCAGTTTCATTATAAGAAACATATTTTGAATTCCACATTTAATTGGTAATTGGAAATTGAGAAGAATTATTAAATTCATAGCAACCAATTCCACAAATTATATATTTTATGGCTCTATAATTTAAATCACACTCAAATTCCTTCCGAGAATTCAAATTTTATGGCTCTTTTGGTGATTTTATAGGGTTTTAAGATGTCCATATAAACATTGAATCAAAGATTATCAAAATAAATTACCCTAAGAACTCTCCAAAAACAATAATTTTCTATATTAATATATGGATAATTAATTATCTTCATTCCTTCATTGAGTTCATGAATATTCATCTTTGGTTTGTGTAGACCTTTAACTCAACAATTATTGAACTTACCAGAAATATTCATATAAAACTCATAGGATACCTATTATTATACCAGAATAAAATGAGGGTATAGGGGGGTTGTTTTCATTTTAAAGAGACCTAGATAAATAAAAACTAATCACACTTTTCAATATTTTGCGTTATGTTTTTCAATTTTTATAAAAAATATATACTTTAAAAATAAGAAAAAAAGATAGTAAATATTAGTATTGGATTTGGGTGTAATGATCTCATATCCAACTCCTATAAGACATTGTTTATGAGATTGTAGTCCATTTTAAGAGGGACATATACAACTGAAAATAATATGTTGTAACCTTAAAAGAAATCTTTTTTTTATAGGTAACCTTTATAGCCACAATATAGTATAAAAAACTAATAGATCACCATGAATGAGTATAATTAGTTAAAAATTAATAGGAGTAATATAGGAAGTTGATGTTAAAGAAGCATCAACACATTGTTGCAACAACTACTCACAAATGATAGATGTTCTTTTTCAAAGAAAAATATCCTTATGTAATTATATCTATGATGTTTTCCTCATTTTAGAAGATCTTTATATAATTTCAATTATTAAAGAATAAAATTTAATTACCTCAAAAAACTATAAAATAGCATATTAAGTCATTTACGTCTCCAAACTGTAGATTTGAAAACATTAATGAACAACTATAGAATGATAGAAACACAAAACAGTATAATAAAATATTTATTATTGTTTTTTGTCTTGTTAATATAACTTAATATTTTTATCATATATTATTCATTATAAAACCTGCTATGAATAAATATGAACATGGGTTTATTATTTCCTTCTTGATCTAGAGATAAATCCAGATAAGTCATGATATTCAAATCATGTAGTTTGTTTGAAATTTGTTTTCTAACACATGATAGAATCAAAATGGTTCCTTCTAAATAATAATAATTTAGTCAATTGTATACGTTCTTTTTAATTGCTAATTGAACACATTTAAACGATATATTCATTCTAATAAAAAACATTGAAAAATTATCATAAAATTTCATTAAATTATTGTTATATATTTGACAACATCATCATGGGGATATCTCTATGTAGATTCATCAAAAATAAAGTTAAAAATTTATAATTGACTCTAAACTTATGTCTATCAAATATTACATTTGATGATCAAACATCGTCAAACAAATTTAGTTCCCAGTCCTAATGGTTAGTTAAATCAATGGATAGAAAATGTATCATTCCTTATCAAATGATAGGATACTAAAACTAACTTTCTCTACTAACATATTGATCATAATAGTGAATGGAGACTCCCTATAAACATCCTAATTATGTAGAATACCATGAAACTAATTAATTATATAATTTTATAGGATATAGAATAATTACTCATTTAATAACTCTCTGTATGTATAATTATGATTAAATGGTCATTGTGGTTCATGGTATTATGGATGGAGAATTTAGTAAGGCTAATATTTCTTCAGAAGATTGCAATAGAGTTATGTATGTGCATTGAAAATAAGCATCAATCCACTTGGGGGTGATGATGGTCACCTACTCAGGCTAAAAATCTACACATCTTCCATCATAATGATCTATATAATATTGTGGAATGAGAGATGTTTGGTGGAGAAGAAAAAATGTGCATATGTTTTTAATGATATGTGTCATTTATAAGTTTTTATTTTGTCAATTCTTGAAAAAATCTAAGAACCAATTGTATCAAGGTGTTTATGTTGATTATAAAATTTTCTAATTCCAAGAATTCATGTCCATCTCATCTTTCTATTTGGGTGTTTTTGAAAATTTGTGTTTTAGTTTTTTATTATCCCTTATTCCCAATACATTTTGACTACTGGTAATATGGATGCTTCAATGTTTTTATTTCTAGTTTTCTAGGGTGATTATGATGCCAACGAGTTGCAAGTACTATGGTGATCATTTCACATTGGAAATCTAGGAATAAATGTTTATTTTTAATAGGGATACATGAATAATATTTTATAGTCTATAGAGAAGAATGGTTGAGTGACTTATTCCTTGGTAGACATGTAGGATTTAAGTGACTTCATGATATCAATTGAGATATATGATTTGGGCTATTCAAGTATCAAGTTTACTTGGTGTAATAATTGGAATGGTACCAAACATATATTGAGTAGGTTTGATAGATTTATTGTTAATATACAATATCTAGTTTCATTTCAAAAAAAAGCCTTTCGGAATTAAAGGATATCACTATCAGATCACTCTCTTATGAGTGTTAATATTTTAAGGGAGATAAGATATTCTTCCAAAAAAAATTTATTCCAATGAATGTCTGAGGAGGGTGGGATTCTTACTCATTGTTAATTTCATGTGGAATCGACCAAAGTTGGGGTAGTTTGGGACTGGTATATCAAAGAGGCTACAATTTCTTAAATCCGACTTATGGTCTTTGGTTGGCGATGACTATAGAATCAGAGAAAGACCAGGGACATCCAAGAGAAGATTGAGAGACTTGAGTTGAGTCTCCAACAAGCATGCTATGATGAAATGATTATGTTTTTGACTCATATAAAATATAATTTGGTTTACAAAATATGGATATTAATTGATTTATCTAAGAGGAATCATGAGAAACATGGCTTATAGATGGTGACAGATACACAACCTAGATTCAAGCTTGCCTCAAGGAGAAAAATGTTATAAGGGGTATCAATCTAAAGCATCAGGATGGTTCCTATACTAATGACATTGAGGTGGCTCGAAAAATGTTTCTAGAACACTTTATAGCCTTGGTGGACATTTTAGGGGGTAATCGAGATCATGATTGCATGGAAGAAAGTGAGGAGTTATGATTCATAAATCATATTCATATATGAGTTGAAAATAAAGACAACAATTTCTTTGAAGCCTTATAAAATTTGGAGATAATTTAAAAGGTTGTGTTCAATTTTAAGGTAGAAAGAACCCCATGACCGAACGATTTTCTAGGATTTTTCTATTTGGTGTCTTGGGACATGATTCTAGATAAGGTTAGAGAGTCTATCATTGATTTTTTCAGAGGGGTAGCACTTTATTGATCTATGTGTGCTTATATAGTCATTTCAATCTCGAAATTACCCAATCCATATTCTATAGACTGATACATCCAATATTCATGTGTACCTTCTTATAAAAGATTATGGATAACACAACAAAGATGTGTCTATTGAGCATGATCTAGAGGGTTGTTTATAAATAGAAACATCGTTTTATTTAAGGGAAAACTATTTAGGGTTCATGGGGAATTACTCAATAGATTGTTGTCGACATGAACAAATAGTCATTTGTCTCTCATATAATAATTAAAATAGACATGTGAAAATAATATTGTAGGTTTGATTATTGTTTCATCATTAAGGTGATAAGGAAAATGGGGTTAAAATACTAGGTTTCTAATCTATTATTTAGTTGTTAATCCTCACCCTGTATATCTATCTATTTGAGTACGAGAAGCTTTGGGTTCCTCAAAAACCCATATGAATGGGGGGAAGGGAATCCACATTAACCATGCAAATTTATCTTATCTTAATAGGATATCATTATTAACATAATATAATTCATGGATGAGAGTTCAATAAATACTTATAAGAATAGATTTGGAGATAGCCTAATATATCATTTTATGTTAGCTTACGAAATTATATTCCTTATTAATGGTAAAAAAATTCAGTTAGAGGATGGAATAAGTTGATAGATTATTATGGTATTCTTACTGTGAAGACGGTAAATTTGGATAAGAGTATATTTATTGTTTCAAAAGTGTTCTTGGTTCAGTGAAGGAGGAGCATACACAGACATCTAGGTATGCAGTGATGGAAGGTTCTTTTGGTGTACCTTAGCTATCCAATATCAAATAATATATTTTGAAAGGATTTTTTTGAGGGAAATCTAAATAAAATATTAGGAAGGTTTTGTAACTAGAGGAATAAATATATCTCATTCATCTAATGCATCAACCTGATCAAATCTCTGTTATCATTAATGACTATTCATATTATATCCATGATTCCATGTTTGAACGGTACCATCAACCACCTAGAGAAGTCCATGAACAGTTCTTGGGGTATAACACTATACGTGGTATATATCACTATGGAGCTTAGTGAATATTGGTGCAGCCAGTTGACGAAGGTTGTATTGACCATCATAACATACCAGAATCCACACTATCCATACATGCTAAATAATCATGGGATATTATGGAAGGGAAATAACTTTGGGATAAAATTATAATATCCAAATATGATAATTATTTGTCAGACTTGTCTATGAATGCGATAATGTTGTTTAAGACAGCTTGAATTATGACCAGCATTTTGGAGGTCATTAAATTGAATTTTTTGTGGACTGTGGGAAGAGGTGAAATTGGTTTATATAAGTATTATTTGGTGGGGAGGGAACTTTTTCCCGTTATGGCTGTTAATAGAGATTTGATTCCAATAATCTATTGTGTAGTCAACCATTATAGGATTAACCCATAAAATCTAAAAATTAAGATGTTTATGATAGCATCAGCATCACTAATACCCTTGATAAATGCATCTTCTCTACCTTAAACTCGGGTTTCTTTAGTGAAATATTTTACCATGAGGTGATCCACACTCATAAATGAAAATATGTCTAGGAAAATAATCTTTCATGAAAGTAGATTATAGGGGGTATTTATTTCCTTATCTGTATAATGAGAAATAGAGAATATCCAAAAAACAGCTATGTCTATATGAGATGTATTTTTATGGCCTCATAATTATAGTGGCAAAGCTCTCTATGTTTGGAATCCACATGGCATTTTATTTTAAACAATTAAGTTGGTGATGGGGATATGGAACAGAATTAGTAGTTGCATTTGTCTTTTTGTGTGTGGGGAGAACATTGGTGGTTTTTTAGATTTATGTTTCTAGGGGGATCTCTGAGGATGGGGGAGTTCAATGTGAGAGATATGAATTTTTTAGATACATTATTTATTCTTTGGGAAATGAGGAACAATGCATGGAAGGGCCGAAGATACTCATACATACATAGATAGGTTTGGGAGAGGTCCCTTGTGGTTGATCTTGGAATATTACACCCGAACAAATACAATGGGATGTGTCTCATGTTTTTGATCCCATGGTTGGTTTTTAGGGTTGGGAGTAGAGAAAATAGATCATAGTGGGAATGGGTGTGATGGGTTCCTCCCTTGATTTTCTTAATGACTATCATTGATGGATCATGTGTGGCATGAATGATGATGGGGAACATACTTTTCTACAATTGTAGTGGCTCAGTTCGATTGGGTTTCAATGATTTCTTGGGTTTTGATAACACTTTATGGACTAAGGTGACTGCCTTCATCAGTGGTCTTACATTATTCTTGTTATACAATTTATGATCAAGGAGGATGAAACATACTCAAAGGTCTTGGGGGATGTTGTTCTAGGAAAGAGTATCCCCCCATAGAAGTTGATTTATTTGTTCACAAAATTCATTTTTTATTGATAATGTAATGGTGTTAGGTCATTCCAAGATGAAAGGGAACCTTTTAGCTGATCTATTTTCCAGAAAAGGAATCCTGAAGGGGGATCTTATTTTGTATTTGGATACATGCTCTCCCCTAGATGATTTTAAGCTCATTAAAAATGGTGATTATCTTAGTGTTCATCAATTTCATTCACCATTATTTTAATAATTACTATTTCTAAAGAAAGAATACATTTATTTCCATTATCAACATTTCAACCACAAAATATGACATTTTAAATTTTTCGAAATTATTTAATTTAATTTTCAACTGCTTTCAGAAGAACGATTCTAGTGTTATGTACAAATTTAATGTAGATATTTAATCCCTAAAAACTAAAATTAAAATCTAATCATAAAGATAATTTTATTGTGATGAAACTAGCCTTTAATATTCATTAAAAATTTACTCTTATTCTTATATGAACATATAAAATAACTTTAAAATAAAGTGTGATATTTTTTATTTTTTGTTACTTAAAATAATATATAATTCATTTTCAATGAAAAATTGTACATAATTCAAATAAGAAAATATATAATATGAGGGTAGTCTAAAAAATCTATTTAAATATATTAAATTAGTGAGGTATGATTATTTTAGTCTTTATCATATTATTTCTAACCATAATTACTTTATTTACCTTTAATGTTGTGAAAAATATTTACTACGATTAATATTAATAATGATAAAAAATAATGTTGAATTATTTACCAAATTCTATCCTTTTATTGAAAATATATGTTCCATTTTATTAAAAATAATTTACTATCAGTGGAATAAATTAATTTAAAATAAAACATGTAATGCACAATTAAATTGATTTAGAAAAAAAATACCTTTTTATGTATAGGTATTTTTTATACCAAAATAAAGTATAATGTTGATTCTAACAACATATAGATAATAATATTTAATAAAAATGAAAATATTAATTATTCAAACATCTCCAAAATAGAATTTATATTTTCATATACATGAAAATAATATACAGTTTTCAATAAAATTAAATATTTTTCAATATTCATTGAAAGATCAAATTTATCAGAAAATTTTTAAAATGTCATCAAAATATTTATTTGAAATTATTAATTCAAAATTAAATATCATTTATTAAAAAATGTTTTTATAATTTGGAAATTAAACTTTTAAATAAAATTATATAATGTATTGAAACCGTATTTTGATAAAAAAATTCCTTTTCACTTTTAATAAATAACAACATAACATTATCTTAATGAATATAAAAATATAAAATATTTTTAACCAATATTAATAATATATATGAATTATTTATATAAACATTACCAAGGATGTTAAATTCTTCCTCATATTGTCAATAATATAATTACAATTTTATGTCATGATTAATTCAATGTTTTTAAAACATTTTCAAAATCAATTCAATGGAGTGCATGCTAAAAAATATGGGCATGAAAGAAAAAAATAAATATTTAAAAAAACCATTTCAAAAAGTTATATAATAAAAGGGGTTAAAAAATTCCTTTTCAAAGGAGGGATATGGACATAAAAATTTCATATGGAATAACACATAACTAGGTTTCTAAATATGATAAATTTTTGACAACTAAAAATATTGTCATAGAGGAAAACCATAATGTGTAGTTAATGGTGGACTCTATGAAAACCCAAATATTTAATATAAATTAACTGATAAATTATTACATAAAGTATAAATTAATATTTCCCATATAGTCAAGAGGATTATTGAATTTTTGAGATTAGGTATATAACATAACATTATAAAATAGGGATATAATGACTTTATTGAAAAATTTCTTATCATGATATTAAATTTTCAACACTCTTCTAAAAATACATGGAATAACCCGGAGAAAAAATAAGAAATGGGTGAGATATAAATGCTAATAAAGTAATAAAAAAATAATCTAACAGGGTAGATAAATAAATGTGATTCAAGGGACATAAAAATGTAACATAATCGGTGAGATTCATAATATTGAAAAATTAGACATGGTATAACATGATGAATAAATGAAACAAGGTATCATAGAAACAAAATTAAACATGACTTCATAAGAATATTTCATTGTTAGAGGACCAAAAATCAAAGACAAATATGATCAGGATAACCTCTTGTGAACCATACATGGAATCTACATAGAATAAAAGATTAACCATTGTATTTGATCTCCATTTTGGTTCACCCAATCATAATCATATCGTGTACAAAAAAATGTGAGTAACTTGGATCATACAACATAATAATTCAATTATTAAATCTTAACATCTTAAATATAGAATGTGATTTATATAAATTTGTTTTCCAAATAAATGAAGGATATGTAAATATAGTTGAATTACATTTTGTGGAAACTGTGGGGGAATATTCATAATATAATCATTTGGTATGAAAAATTGAAATGAAATTTCAGCAGCATAAATATATCACTTAAAGTTAAATAAAATGTTTTAATGACTATGAAAGGGTTCTATAAAAATTTAAAAAAACATTTATCATATAATTGGTATTGACAAAAAATATTCCATCCTTATAAGTTTTAAATCAAAAGTAGTAAATAAAAAGGTTCTTAGATGGAAAATAAGAGAGAGAGAGAGAGAGTGGCCCCTTTCCTTGATAAGGGGATTCCAAAAGATTGGGATGAAATTTTGCAGATTAAGAAAACACCTTGGGATGGATATAAAGAGTAATATATAAATTTCATTTGTTATATATGGTTTTTAGTGACGATAAAATGGATCTTGGATAGGTTTAAAGTAAAAGAGAGGGGAGTTATTTATTGTTTTTCAAACATAGTTTTTGGAAAATATAAAATAAATTAATAAATACCACAAATCATTACATTGTTTATGTACCTTGTTTCTAAAAAATTGTATTGATTTTAATTATTTTAAATTATAGGAATATAATTCATTAAATTACCCTTGGTGATGTGGATGTTAGTCAAGTTTTTAATAAATGATTTTAGTAACATTAAATATTATATATGTAACACCCCAAGCTTCTACGGTACGTTTTCCTTCGAATAATGCGATAGCGTGTGTTGTACGCAACCTCGAGTTCTAACACACACCACAACTAAATAAACTAGCCGTTGTGAATAGTAATACCTACTTTTTGAAATCATATATATTCTATATTTAAAAATGGACTTCATTTTTGGATTCGGAATATCAAAATTATCCTAGGGTGAAATTTTGGTACATTTCGGATAACTTTCATATTTTGATGAATAGTGAAAATTACTAAATTTTAATTAAAAACAACTTTTTTAATCAAAATAATTAATATTGATAAATTATGAATTTGAGTGGTTTTAAAGTATATTTAGAATATATTTTTACCATTCAATTTAATGTTTGTCATTGGACATAACTTTACAATTAAACCAAACATAAACAAGTGTCAATCTTTTGATAGTTATTATCTCTTAAAAACACGCTTTTTGTTTTGACAGCGGGAATTAATTTTAAATTAATTTCTGCCACTTCTGTGTTTTGAATTTGGAAAAATGGATTACATATTTGGAATCAGGATGTCCAAATTATGTAAATAGGTAACTTTTATTTTTACACATTTTGAATAATTACTGCGGTAAATATTTTATTTACCATGGTTAAGGGTAAATTTGGTAAATAAGGGTTAAAAAATAATATTTTAATAATAATAAATTACCCTAAAACGTGTCTTAACCCTATTGGTTGATACGTGGTCGACCATGGGCATCTTTGGGTCAATTTTGGGACCCCATTGATCCACTTGTAAGTGATAATGACACTTTATTTTAATTAAGTTAAATGAATACAAAAATGGCATAAGCTTACATCTTTTAGAAGAACAATTTTTACATAGGGTTATACATGTTGGATTTTCGATTATAAATATTCATTAGAAATATAAAAAGATTTCCTACATGATGATATTTTATTTATAATTTTTAGACATCAAATAAGTTAAATTATTAATGACACAATAATGATGCAATGTTTACCTCATTAATAAAACATTTAAATAAATAAGATTATAATGATTAAAATATTATCTAAAACCTGTCCGATTCTTATTGGTTGATGTTATTTAGAATATGAGTCATCGTATCTTCGACCTCAATGATTTTTGGACCATTATAAACCGAATACAAATATATTATAAAGTAATACTTTCACTCTTTCCTAAAGAGCCCATCCTCTCCCTTATAAAAGGAGACCACTTCTACTCATTCCTCACACCTCTCAAGCCACTTGGCTCGTCCAAACTCTGCCCAAATAAGCTCCCCACATGCCTCTCCTCCTCCTTGAAGCTTCCCCTTAGGCAGAAAGTATTTCAAGAAGTCCTTTGGTTCCAACCAAAGTGAGTAACCTCAATTAAAGGTAACGTTTTCTCTTAAATTATTTTCATTTATTTTGCTTCTTCAACCCCCAAACTCTTTTTATTTCCTTTCTTTTGTAACAACACCAGTATCCTCAATATACTAGGATGTTTTTATAAGAAGGATTCAAACTACACATACACACAACTCCATCTAATGGATGATGAACATAATGTTTCTGTGAATGGCAAACTAACGCCTCACGAAACGATGATTGTTCAAATACATCTTACCGCCTCTCATGGTGGTCATTATGATGGCACTATAATTAAATATGATATTAATGATATATATTTTATATATAAGCTTCTGTAATTCCATTTTATTTCATACCATTATTCGTTTCATGTTGTATATACATACGATAATTTCATTTGAGGAAGTGCGGACTACCGCCCCCTTAAAATGATATGACTCGTTCATACCACACATGGAACGTATAAAGGATGGTGTTAATGAACGTAAGTAACATATATAAAATATTATATTATACTGGACTAGTAATATACCTATGTATCATTTGGATTCGATTCTTTTAAAATAAAAATTAAATGGAAGTAGCGTTCATGCGTACGTACGGACTACCGTCTCCACGAACGCGAAAAGATTCATTCTCCATCTTATCCATTAAAGTATAATTATCATTTGATGATTTAAAAATGATCTTTAAGGACTTTATATCATTATGGATATGAATAATATACAACCTATCCATTACAAACATGGCTTACGTAACAAAACATACAAAAGCAAACAAATAAGTTCACACCCGAAACAGCGATAATACTAAGATATTATTATCAAATCAATATTAAAAGTTCATATATGATATCATATTAATGTATATGATTCTTGTATAATTTAATAACAATTATTTCACCATTATACAGGAGTTTAACCTACCCCAACCAAGTAAAAGTACAAGGTAAGTGTTATTTCACAATCTCTTCATTATCCGAGGTTGTTTATACGTAATAATCTACTGGGATTTCTTTATCATCCACATCCATGTTTCTTAAAAATGTATTTCAAAACATTTTTACTATTTACAAGAATATGGGTTAAAGTCATTTATACCCTTGTTTGACTTTTTATAAGAGGTTTATAAAGGAATCTTTCCGTCGTTTTCAAAATAAGGTCCTTTTAACCTTTTCGACAGAATTGAGGTAGGAATGTTTTTTTAACTTATACGGCGGGTGCGGTTATTTTCCGCCATTATAAAATCTTCAAATATTTCCTTACAAGCTTATTAGAATATTTTCAATGAAAATTTTTTATTTTATATGAATCTTAAATGATTTCAAAATAAAAGGAGATATTTCTTTAAAAAGAATTTTGATTTCATCTATGTCAACATCCTTTGATGGATTTTATGATTATTTGAAGATGATTTATTATGATACAAAACTTCTATATTGTATTGAAGGTTTTGTGATATATTTGACTGTGGATGTTCTATTTTTATACCATTCATAGTTTACGGTGAAATTATTGACATTTCGTATGCTAGTTTTAATACGAATGTTTATGTATTGTTTAAACCTTTTCATATGGGAATGCATTGGACTTAATAAGTGACGGGTGGAGCCCGAAATAGCTCCTCGATGCATCGGTAGATCTAATGAGACAATCTAGTGTCTTGGCACAAGGCCTTGACAAAATATTATTTGTAGTCTTGGCACGAGGCCTTGGCTATGTGGTTATGATAGTCTGGCATTATGCATTCCAACATTATGAAAGTGGTTATTGATTTTTACATGTGATTATTCGATTAGTAGAATATCCATGTGAATAAGTAAATGGAATTATTTCATTTTATTTATGCCATACCATGTTGAAAGTTCATGTTTAAAAGGCTTTTGTTTTAGTTATACATTGCCTTAAATGTTTATTCTTATTCATGAAAGTTTCCGCTATATTGTTATCCTTACTGGGCATTTGAGCTCACCCCTTTTCTATGTTTTATTTTTCCCAGGAAGTGAAGATGTAAGTTATGAATGACCTGCAGGGATATTATGAGGGGATTATAGTGTGGACTGTGGAAACATTATGTTGTTTTAGTAGTTTGTCATTTTATGATGTAATGTAAAACTAATGAATATATCTAGTATTTCCAAGTCTACTAAACCAAACGGTCTTTCGAGATTTGATCTTTCTTGTGATCATGCCAATGTTATGTAATAATGCACCGACTCTGGGTAACTAGGGTCGGGGCGTTACAGTTGGTATCAGAGGAAGTTTAGTACAAACCTTGGAAGCTAGATTTAGATAAACTCTGATTAGAGCACGTAGACCTAAGATGAACTTTGAGGATTAGTATAGAAGAACTTCCTAGAATTTTGGTATTGTAGAGATTTTGTGAGTTTTTCGAGCAATACATCCCTGTCTGGATACGAGCAGGTAGAGGCGGCTCTGGCACAGATGTACCTAGGGGTAAAACCCGAAAACACCGCTTTGAGCTAGACTCGAACGGGAACTGGTGCACGACAACGGGCCTTGCTGCACTCTTGGTTACGACACTCCCAGGGGATATGCTTAGGATAACTCTCATTTTCTTTACAAATCATTATGAAGGGTTTATGAGTATATACTTCCTCAAAGAAAACATTTTTATGATTATGGATTATATCCATAAATAGTTCAATTTATGTTAAGTGTTTTATAAGTAAGGGATTATGTATTTTGATTCATAAACTGATCTAGTTTATGCCATTGTTTAGAAATGGCACCTAGTGGAAGAAATGGAAACCGTATCAATGCACGCACTCCATGTAGGGATTTCCCTCCTGCTCAAGATAATTATAGTGGGGCTGGTGATGCAACTGGTGCCGATCAGCTAATCACCATACTGGGACAACTTACTCAGGTTATGAATAATAACCTTACCCGTATGGAGCACCCTAATCCGCGGCGTGGAGGATCAATGTTAGATCGATTCATGAGGCAACAACCACCAACGTTAAATGGGAGTACAAATCCCTTAGTAGCTGAGCAATGGATATTTTCCCTAGAGAAAATATTTCAGGCTTTGGGGAGCAGTGAAAGGGAAAAAGTTATCATGGCAGTTTACCGCCTCACTGGAGATGCTGATCAATGGTGGTCATTGATTCAAAACATGAAGGAAGATGATGAAGTATCAAATATGGAATGGAGGGAGTTCAAAGATCTATTTTTAGAAAAATACTTTCCTCGCGACCATCGAGCAGATATGGAAAGGCAATTTCTGAGTCTGAGATAAAAGGCGGATGAGAATGTCGCAAAGTATGAGGCTAACTTTACAAGGATAGCAAGGTACGCCGGTGATTATATACGTAACCAAATAAGTAATATTGATCATTTCTTTGATGGGTTAAAACCATTTCTCCGTCGAGCATTAGTCTCACAATCCTTTTCATCGTACGAAGACATTGTCTCATGTGCTATCAAGACCGAAAAGGAATTCTCTAAGTCTTATGACTTTAAAGCAAAGCAAGAGAAGAAGAGACCTGCTGATCAATTTGGTAATGGAAATAAGGGGAAGAAGGGAAAGGTTGAATATCCATCTTGTGGTAAATGCGGGAAGAAACATCCTGGTACTTGTTTGAAGGGAATGGGAGTCTGTTACAAGTGTGCTGAAAAAGGCCACCGAGCTCGTGATTGCAAGGGGAAGAAGGAAGCTACCAACGTTCAGTGCTACAATTGCAGGGAGATGGGGCATTATGAAAATGAATGTCCTAAGCGTCAAGAGAACTTACCTCAGAAAAGGCCAAGGGATCAAGGCCAGGCTTATGCTATCACTACTGCTGAGGTAGAAGCTCCAAAAGACATGGTGGCAGGTAATTTAATGGTTTCCTCAAGTTTAGCAAATGCATTATTTGATTTTGGATCATCGCATTGTTTCATATCTTCCCAGTTTTCAAAGAAAATTAGATATTTCCAATTTGATTTAATAAGGGAGTTGTCAGTCAAAACTCCTAAGGGAAGTATCGTTGCAACAAAGTTTTGTGAATCAGTCCCCATTAGAGAACATAAATTTTCTTTATCTGCTGATCTCATCGTCATACCTATGATTGAGTTTTATATAATCCTCGGTATGGACTGGCTTTCGGACTATGATGCGAAGATTTATTGTAAGAATAAAGAGGTTACGATTCATGATGATAATGATAAGGAACACCTTATTTTTAGAGCAGAATCGTCACCACTTAATTCTTATTTAGATCCACCCCCAGTAGCTCAACTTAATTCAATTATTGGGGAGGAAGAGAATGAAATAACTGTCGGTGAGGAATGGAAAGTTCAAATAGAGGATGTACCTGTTGTTAAAGAATTTGTAGATGTATTTCCGGACGATTTACCTGGACATCCTCCAGAACGGGAAGTTGAGTTTTCCATTGATTTGATTCCTGGATCAAGGCCTATATCGAAGACCCCTTATAGAATGGCCACTGTAGAATTAGTCGAACTAAAGAAACAACTAGAGGAATTGAGTAACAAGGGATTTATTCGCCCTAGTGTTTCTCCATGGGGATCCCCTGTTCTTTTTGTTAAAAAGAAAGATGGATATATGAGGTTATGTATCGACTACAGGGAGATCAATGCTATAACGATAAAGAACAAGTATCCCCTACCTCGTATTGATGATTTATTTGACAAACTGCATGGAGCTCAATACTTTTCAAAGATTGACCTTCGATCTGGATACCATCAGTTGTGTGTGAAGAAGGAAGACATTCCGAAAACAGCATTTCGAACCAGGTACGGGAATTACGAGTTTACTGTAATGCCGTTTGGATTGACTAATGCACCCTCTGTATTCATGGATCTAATGAATAGAGTTTTCAAGGAGTATCTCGATGAATTTGTGGTGGTATTTATTGATGATAACTTTGTATACTCCAAAACGTATGAAGATCATGAAAATCACTTGCGCATTGTCTTGAAGACTCTGAGGAGGCATGAATTATATGGAAAGTTTAGCAAGTGTGAATTCTGGCTTCAGGAGATTTCTTTTCTTGGCCATATTGTCTCTAAAGATGGAATCTCTGTTGATCCTTCTAAGACCAAGGCAATCCAAGAATGGCCAGCACCTACAAGTATAACTGAGGTACGTAGTTTTATTGGTTTGGCAGGTTATTATCGACGTTTCGTCCAGAATTTTGCCCGATTGGCTAACCCATTAACGAAGCTCACACGTAAAGGGGTTAAATTTGTTTGGACAAAAGAGTGTGAAGAATGTTTTGAAGAACTGAAGAAAATATTAGTCAATGCTCCTATATTTACTCTACCATCGGGGAATGATAGGTTCATTATTTATAGTGATACATCGAAGAAAGGACTTGGTTGTGTCCTTATGCAGAATGATAGAGTTATTGCCTATTCATCACGACAGTTGAAAATTCATGAACAAAACTATCCTACTCATGATCTTGAGTTAGCAGCTGTGATCTTTGCTTTAAAGATATGGAGGCACTACCTCTATGGTGAAAAATGTGAGATTTATACTGATCACAAGAGTTTAAAGTATATTTTCTCACAAAAAGAACTCAACATGAGGCAAAGGAGATGGCTTGAATTACTCAAGGATTATGATTGTACGATACACTACCACCCGGGGAAAGAAAACAAGGTGGTAGATGCTTTGAGTAGAAAAGACCATGGAGTTTTGAACAATATGAGAATTTAAAGGGATCCAATTTTCATGGATCTAGTAAAGATGGACATGGGAATAACCAGGGAAGGTGAAACATCAATTCTTTTTCAAATGGTTGCCAAACAATCTTTACTAGAAAGGATTAAGAGTTCTCAGACAAATGATGAAGAATTCCAAAAGAAGATTAAAGCTGTGAATGATGGGAGATTGAGAGACTTTGTGTTTGAAGATGGAATTTTGAAATTTGGAAAGAGACTTTGTGTTCCCGATTTACCTGATCTGAAAAGGGAATTGTTGGATGATGCTCATAGTTCCAATTTCTCTATACACCCTGGGAGCACCAAAATGTTTAGAGATTTGAAGGAACATTTTTGGTGGGACAACATGAAGAGGGAGATTGCTGATTTTGTGTCAAGATGTATGGTTTGTCAACAAGTGAAAACTGGAAGGCAACAGCCTGGAAGAGTCATGCAACCTCTTCCCATACCGGAGTGGAAATTGGACAATATTACGATGGACTTTGTCATGGGGCTACCAAAGACTCCTAGAAGGAACGATGCAATATGGGTTATTGTTGATCGTCTTACCATGTCAGCACATTTTCTTGCTATAAGAGAAGATCTACCCCTGGAACGCCTAGCAAGACTATATATTAATGAAGTTGTGAGACTTCATGGAGTACCATTATCAATTGTTTCTGATCGTGATCCTCGTTTTACTTCAAGATTTTGGAAAAGTCTTCAGAAATCCCTGGATACTGAACTTCATTTGAGCACTGCTTACCACCCTCAGACAAACGGACAATCAGAACGGACTATTCAGACCTTAAAAGACATGTTGATATCTTGCTCACTGGACTTTCAGGGTATGTGGGATCAATATTTACCTCTGGTAGAATTTTCCTATAACAATAGCTTCCATTCGAGTATTCAGATGGCACCATATGAAGCGTTATACGGAAAGAGATGTCATACACCAACATGTTGGGATGACGTTGGTGAAAGAAAACTTGTAGGCCCAGAACTGGTGGAGGAAACGGTGGAAAAGGTGAAAGTAATCCAAAATCACATCAAAGCAGCTCAAAGTAGGCAGAAGAGCTATGCCGATAATCGAAGGAAGGATTTGGAATTTCAAGTCGGTGATCATGTTTTCCTGAAGGTATCTCCATGGAAGGGAGTCATACGTTTTGGTAAGAAAGGTAAATTGAGTCCCAGGTACATCGGTCCTTTCGAAATTCTAGAACGAATTGGGGTTGTAGCTTACCGATTGGCAATGCCGCTAAGTCTCTCCAAAGTTCACGATGTGTTCCACGTATTTCTATTGAGGAAATACATGCCTGATCCGACGCATGTACTCACCTATGAGAAATTAGAACTGGAACCTGATCTGTCTTATTGCGAAGAGCCCGTCAGGATTCTTGATACAAGAGAACAAGTACTGAGAAACCGGACGACGCGTCTGGAAAATGTTTTGTGGAGAAATCATAAGATGGAAGAGGCAACGTGCCAACCCGAGGAACTTATGATGAAGAACCACCCGAGTCTTTTTATGCAGTAATACCCTAGAAATTGCGAGAACGCAATTATTTGAATGAGGGGAGAATGTAACACCCCAAGCTTCTACGGTACGTTTCCCTTCGAATAATGCGATAGCGTGTGTTGTACGCAACCTCGAGTTCTAACACACACCACAACTAATTAAACTAGCCGTTGTGAATAGTAATACCTACTTTTTGAAATCATATATATTCTATATTTCAAAATGGACTTCATTTTTGGATTCGGAATATCAAAATTATCCTAGGGTGAAATATTGGTACATTTCGGATAACTTTCATATTTTGATGAATAGTGAAAATTACTAAATTTTAATTAAAAACAAATTTTTTAATCAAAATAATTAATATTGATAAATTATGAATTTGAGTGGTTTTAAAGAATATTTAGAATATATTTTTACCATTCGATTTAATGTTTGTCATTGGACATAATTTTACAATTAAACCGAACATAAACAAGTGTCAATCTTTTGATAGTTATTATCTCTTAAAAACACGCTTTTTGTTTTGACAGCAGGAATTAATTTTAAATTAATTTCTGCCACTTCTGTGTTTTGAATTTGGAAAAATGTATTGCATATTTGGAATCAGGATGTCCAAATTATGTAAATAGGTAACTTTTATTTTTACACATTTTGAATAATTACTGCGGTAAATATTTTATTTACCATGGTTATGGGTAAATTTGGTAAATAAGGTTTAAAAAATAATATTATAATAATACTAAATTACCCTAAAACGTGTCTTAACCCTATTGGTTGATACATGTTCGACTATGGGCATCTTTGGGTCAATTTTGGGACCCCATTGATCCACTTGTAAGTGATAATGACACTTTATTTTAATTAAGTTAAAATGAATACAAAACTGGCATAAGCTTACATCTTTTAGAAGAACAATTTTTACATAGGGTTATACATGTTGGATTTTCGATTATAAATATTCATTAGAAATATAAAACGATTTCCTACATGATGATATTTTATTTATAATTTTTAGACATCAAATAAGTTAAATTATTAATGACACAATAATGATGCAATGTTTACCTCATTAATAAATCATTTAAATAAATAAGACTATAATGATTAAAATATTATATAAAACCTGTCCAATTCTTATTGGTTTATGTTATTTAGAATATGAGTCATCTTATCTTCGACCTCAATGATTTTTAGACCATTATAAACCGAATACAAATATATTATAAAGTAATACTTTCACTCTTTCCTAAAGAGCCCCTCCTCTCCCTTATAAAAGGAGACCACTTCTACTCATTCCTCACACCTCTCAAGCCACTTGGATCGTCCAAACTCCGCCCAAATAAGCTCCCCAAATCCCTCTCCTCCTCCTTGAAGCTTCCCCTTAGGCAGAAAGCATTTCAATAAGTCCTTTGGTTCCAACCAAAGTGATTTAAGTAAATTAAAGGTAACGTTTTCTCTTAAATTATTTTCATTTATTTTTCTTCTTCAACCCCCAAACTCTTTTTATTTCCTTTCTTTTGTAACAACACCAGTATCCTCAATATACTAGGATGTTTTTATAAGAAGGATTCAAACTACACATACACACAACTCCATCTAATGGATGATGAACATAATGTTTCTGTGGATGGAAAACTAACGCCTCACGAAACGATGATTGTTCAAATACATCTTACCGCCTCTCATGGTGGCCATTATGATGGCACTGTAATTAAATATGATATTAATGATATATATTTTATATATAATCTTCTGTAATTACATTTTATTTCATACCATTATTCGTTTCATGTTGTATATACATACGATAATTTCATTTGAGGAAGTGCGGACTACCGCCCCCTTAAAATGATATGACTCGTTCATACCACACATGGAACGTATAAAGGATAGTGTTAATGAACTTAAGTAACATATATAAAATATTATATTATACTGGAATAGTAATATACCTATGTATCATTTGGATTCGATTCTTTTAAAATAAAAATTAAATGGAAGTAGTGTTCGTGCGTACGTACGGACTACCGTCTCCACGAACGCGAAAAGATTCATTCTCCATCGTATCCATTCAAGTATAATTATCATTTGATGATTTAAAAATGATGTTTAAGGACTTGATATCATTCTGGATATGAATAATATACAACCTATCCATAAAAAACATGGCTTACGTAACAAAACATACAAAAGCAAACAAATAAGTTCACACCCGAAACAGCGATAATACTAAGATATTATTATCAAATCAATATTAAAAGATCATATATGATATCATATTAATGTATATGATTCTTGTATAATTTAATAACAATTATTTCACCATTATACAGGAGGTTAACCTTCCCCAACAAAGGAAAAGTACAAGTTAAGGGTTATTTCACAATCTCTTCATTATCCGAGGTTGTTTATACATAATAATCTACTCGGATTTCTTTATCATCCACATCCATGTTTCATAAAAATGTATTTCAAAATATTTTTACTATTTACTAGAATATGGGTTAAAGTCATTTATACACTTTTTTGACTTTTTATAAGAGGTTTATAAAGGAATCTTTCCGTCGTTTTCAAAACAAGGTCCTTTTAACCTTTTCAACAGAATTGAGGTAAGAATGTTTTTTTTAACTTATACGGCGGATGCGGTTATTTTCCGCCATTATAAAATCTTCAAAGCTTTCCTTACAAGCTTATAAGAATATTTTCAAAGAAAATGTTTTATTTTATATGGATCTTAAATGATTTCAAAATAAAAGGAGATATTTCTTTAAAAAGAATTTTGATTTCATCTATGTCAACATCCTTTGATGGATTTTAAGATTATTTGAAGTTGATTTATTATGATACAAAACTTCTATATTGTATTGAAGGTTTTGTGATATGTTTGACTGTGGATGTTTTATTTTTATACCATTCATAGTTTATGGTGAAATTTTTGACATTTCGTATGCTAGTTTTAATACGAATGTTTATGTATTGTTTAAACCTTTTCATATGGGAATGCATTGGACTTAATAAGTGACGGGTGGAGCCCGCTATAGCTCCTCGATGCATCGGTAGGTCTCATGAGACAAACTAGTGTCTTGGCACAAGGCCTTGACAAAATATTATTTGTAGTCTTGGCACGAGGCCTTGGCTATGTGGTTATGATAGTCTGGCATTATGCATTCCAACATTATGAAAGTGGTTATTGATTTTTACATGTGATTATTCGATTAGTAGAATATCCATGTGAATAAGTAAATGGCATTATTTCATTTTATTTATGCCATACCATGTTGAAAGTTCATGTTTAAAAGGCTTTTTTTTAGTTATACATTGCCTTAAATGTTTATTCTTATTTATGAAAGTTTCCGCTATATTGTTATCCTTACTAGGCATTTGAGCTCACCAGTTTTCTATGTTTTATTTTTCCCAGGAAGTGAAGATGTAAGTTATGAATGACCTGCAGGGATATTATGAGGGGATTATAGTGTGGACTGTGGAAACATTATGTTGTTGTAGTAGTTTGTCATTTTATGATGTAATGTAAAACTTATGAATATATCTAGTATTTCCAAGGCTACTAAACCAATCGGTCTTTCGAGATTTGATCTTTCTTGTGATCATGCTAATGTTATGTAATAATGCACCGACTCTGGGTAACTAGGGTCGGGGCGTTACAATATAGGTTTTGGAGGATTCATAGAGGATTTATAAATATAATAAAATAACCTATAAAGATGTTATTTTAATGGTTAAACATATATAGGGTGTTCTATACCCTATATGTCATATATTACAACACACTTGGAACATTATTGTGGAATAATACATAATTAAATTTATAAAATATTTAATTTTGTCCAGAATATTCATATTTCATAGAAATTTTTTAATAAATCACTTTTGGATAATTTAAAAATGATATATAAAAAATAATATTTAGTTTTTCCAAAACAATTCTATAAATATTAGAAATTTAACACTTAAAACTAAATCCCTTTTAATAGAAAAATGTTTTTTTTATAATAGTTTTCTATCCATTAAAAAATTACATTTTCACATCAAAAAACTATGTGATAATTTATATTTATCATATACTATTTAAATAATAATATTTCATTAAATTATCATATATTTCAAATATTATTTAATTAATCAAAATGATTTTTATGATTATAATTATATATTACAAAAAATACAACTTCTGTTTTACCATATCAAAATCTAATTTTAATCAAATTTTTTATTTAATCATTTATAATGTATAAAAAATAAAAAATATCATTATTTTATTTAATATAAAATTTAAATATTCATACTCTTAGGGTTGAGATACGATACCATTTCTATACTGGTGAGCTCTCTAAGGGTAATTTGTGTGATGATGAGAATTTGTATAGTGGTTTAGCTAATATGGTTTGGTACATGATATCAATGAGCATGAACATCTCTAGAAACTACATTTCCTTATAATTTAGTTGAGGAATCTCAAATTTGGATTGGTAAAGGGTAAATCATACTATTTTATTCTCTATTATAAGATATGATAAATGGGTTTCATATGGTACCATCCTATTTTTCAAGGATATCACCTCTTTTTTCATTTCCAATACGATTTTATTGTGGATCTTAATTTCTACTAATCATATGATCAATATTCAATGTTTATATTATCAATGTTTTTATCAATTATGGCCTTTTTAAATTTTATTAGATATTATATTCCAAAATAACCAATGTAGTTATCATGTTTTCAATATCAACAATTCATAATAAGGAACATATTAATTAAAAATTTAATTTTTATTAATGATATTTTATAAATTTGAATTATTACCCCTTTAGAAATACCACCCTAAGAATTTTCATTATTATAATATAATATATGATAGCCTTTTATAACATCTCCTCCTCTGGTTGCCACTTTTCTTCTTCAGACATATGGTTTTTCCATAACATTATTACTATATGCATTGTCTTATTTTATTTAATTTTGTCTCTACCTTCCAAGATGTTCAACAGGATATTCTCATATGAATAATCATTTTCCAATGGTAAATCCAATCAATTATTTACATGTGAGGTATCTAGTTTGTACAACTTTATTATGGATATGTGTGATACATCATGTACATTATATATGGTTGGTGGTAGTAATTGTTGACAATCTATGACTCCAATGCGATTGATATGCTCAATGGGGTAAATGAACTTAATTTTTTTTTACCAGTATTAACAAATATAATTAATTTATTCCACGGTGATATGCAGAGGAATTCCATATCTCTAACATCCAACATCGGGCTTCATTGACAATTTTTAACAAATTTCTTTTATCGACTCTGAGAAGAATTGATGTGTTTCGAAATAGTATTGAAAATTTTCACCATTCCCATCACCATTTTAGGAATCATATGTTTGTGTTAACCAACATTATCATATGATATAGGTATTCCAAATAACTCCCTATAAAATGAATTATAGAGATCCACTTGGATTTTTAATTAAAATACATTATTTTATGAAAACACAACGAAAGGAATATATTTATCAAATACACCTTTGAGGACCATTGATAATTCTATAAATATATCATCTAGTGTATGAATAGCCCAGTAATATTGGCCCCTAGTTTTGGTGTGATAAGACATATTAAATTTAATCTGATTATTTAGAGATTATTGGATACTTTTCTATAACATGGAGTAAAATCTTGGATATCAGTCAGATATAATTGATAGTGGTGTTCCATGCATTCTCACCACTTCTATAATACATATCCATATAAGTTGGTTGAGTGATAAGCTTTTTAGCATTTCAATGATTTGAGAAGTAATTATAAGATGATCCACTACAACCAATACCTAATTATTTAAACATGATATCATTTAAAGACCAGTGGAAAGTTCCATGTTTACATTTTCCCATTTTTATATAGGTATTGGTAATGGTTACATCATCCCTATAGAGTCTTTCCTTACCACATTCACATTCCAACATACAAGATTGTGTGAAATATATTCTTTACTCATATGTTCCAACTAGTGGTGCACATAGAGATCTTGATAAATCTTTGGGATCCTAGGATGGATGGAGAAGATTATTAAATGTGCGATATATAATTTATCATTCTTTAACACACAGTTTATTAGTATGCATATTTATGAAATAAATCTTCTAACTTATTATTCATTAATTTTAAAATTTGATGATTTAAAATTTCTTATAGCTTCCATCGTCTTTAAAATTTCCTAATAAAATATTTATACATCTTTTATCTTCTATAAAGAGTATGGCTAAGAAATCAACAGTGAACAGATTGATGATGTTTAATTCCATTGGATTCCCATTTACATTATCTTTAAGTTTAGAAAGATATGGTCCCTCTCAATTATCATAAGAGATAAGTATGTCTAATACATTATATATAAATCAACTTCCACATTTTTTACTTACAAGGATAGTAGTGTATTTTTTAGTCATAGTCCTTAACAAGATATCTATATCTTTTCTGGTGAATATTCAACTCTTTATATGTGAATACTAACTTGAGTTTCTTATGATCTATATATTTTTTAAAATTCTCCCCTAGAGATAATTTCACCAGATTTTGAACATCAATATCACTGTATCCAACTCATAATCCTGTATTGGATAGTTATTTTCATTCACTTTAAACTACCTTGAGGTGTAGGATATCAATTTTTCTTTCTATATGAGTATACAACCCAAGTCCTTCTTGGATTCATCTTTGTATGATACACAGATTTTCTAACTTTTTTGTAGTACAAGTATAACTGTAGTGATCAGCATCTTTTTCAACTCCATGAATCTCTCTTATAATTGACTATTTAAAACAAACATAACTACCTTATATGTCATTTGGGTTAGAGGGGTTTACAATTGGGAAAAAATTCATGAATATTCTACAATATATATCAAAAACACGTAAATAATAATTATCCATCATTTGTATTTAAATTTTCCACCATATTATCTCCTCTATATTATAAGGGTCAACATATATTCAATTACTTGTGATAAAATTTCTCGTGTATAATACTCCCTTCATACAAAACTAACAATTTTTATACATTTCAAAATGTTTTTCCATTCATTATGTATTTATAATAGCACTAAAATGATTGTTATACTCCTCAATGATTTTAGAGTATATTATAATATATTCTATTAATAAGAATAAAAATAAAATTCTAAATATTTTCTAAAGACTATGTTTATTAGGTCCATTAAGATTTCTTGTGCACCACATGGTTAATATATTTCTCATATAATCCATTTAGACATATTTACCTACAGTTATTTAAATATATCATTAAGATAAAAAAATTCCCATTCAGTATGGATACATGGATATTGGCAATTCCCCTTGTAAAAACATGATTAAAACTTAAACCTCTTGGCTAGGATAACGATAATGAAATTCTTCGATAAAAATAATAGTGTATCCCCTCCCAAAGAGTATTCCTTTAAGGATGTTATGTTCCTCAGTATTAATTATTTGATTTAGATACTCTTTCTTTTAGGGTAATAATATCCAGGATTTTGATAATGGTGCCAAAGAAGATTCACTACATCATTAGACTTATATAGAATCTGAAAATGATTCATTATCTAGAGGGTTCTTTCCCCCTCTTCAAAATTTAGTTTGGATATATATATTGAAACGAAATCCATACGTAGAATTGTAAAAAATTATATTAAATAGAGTTTCAAATGATTAACTAGGATATTAATACCATACAATTTACAATGGATGGGATATATAATTATGAGGAAATAATTTAACCATTTGTTGTTTTCAATTAAAACACTACTTCATTTATTTATGGTGGTTTCAAAATAGTTCTACTAAACTATATTGATATTAAAAAAATTGAAGACTTGAACTAAAAAGTAAATTTTTTATTCACAAATGAATATTGTTGTATCCATCACCAATAATTTTTTATGGTCCACCTTAGTGGTTGTGATTTAATATTCTCACCCTTTTGCCTTGGATTTTTTTCAATTGATTTTCTTCGAAAACCCTTGGATTAGGGTAGTGGTCCACATAGTTTACTTATTCTATGCATTTTAGTCTTTTTAAAATTGGATGAGGGTTGATTGTATCATTTCTCCCTCACATTAATTTTTTTTGTTTCTCCTGTTAGAAATTTCAAGCTATGTGACGTTCCATTATATTGGTAAATCACTTCCTATTACCCTTCGGTAATATCTTGGGATCTTTATCTAACATTTTGGAAAACATGGATACATAAAATTCATTACACCATTAGATTTCTCCATAAGACCACATGAATTAAACTCATCCTCCGGCTTTTTATAACTAATGGAAACTTGAGATTCACAGACCTCTTTTTCAACTCTAAGGGAGCAATGGAAAATTTACTCATATTTTTCAAAGTCATGAATAACTAGGTATTTTCATAGAATATACTTCATCCCACCAAAAATGTGGTTAACATTTAATTCTGGGGTAATTAAAATTTTATAGCGGTATCATTTAAGAAAAATGAAATTTTCCTCAAACTCCCTAATGGATTCATCATCTTTTTTCTTTAGGGAATAGAAATCCATATCCATTTTATATCATAGTGTTAATAATTTTTTTTCGAAAATCATTTTCTAAAGTTAAATAATTCTATAACTTCAATATAATCATTAAGAAGTGTATCTTTGATCAATTTTCCCAAATGATCATCTTCAACCTCCATATAATAAATATATAGTAAAAAAATTTCATTCCTAGAGCATTGAAGACTGGATAATAATTTCTAAATAGCGTTAATTCAGTTTTATGTATTAATGGATCAAATCATCCCCTAAAAAATATATTCTATTATCACATATTGGTGTCAATTATATCTTCTTATTTTATATGTGGATTTGGGTGTTCCTCCTGATTGAAGTTTCTATTCAGAACCCATGTCAACAAAGAAAGTATCGTTATGAAGTTCAAAATTCCTACTCCCATAAGGTTAGGTATCTCATTTGGGTTGTCATCACATTGCCCATCGCGTTGGTTATAGGTATAGTATCTACTATTTTCATAAAATGATGAGAATATATTATAAAACATTGAATGAGTCCTTTTAATATTTTGAAAACATAATTGGGACACAACCAACATTAAATAAATAACTCATAAATGGAATATATTGCTAAAAAGAATAATTTTTAGGCCTCAATCAATGTTATACATAATTTACCTCCAAATAAAACAATTAAGGTAATTTTTTCCCTTAATAGTGGTTTGTAATGAGATTGTCAATTTGCCAATGAATTTATCCTGGGAGTCTGAAACCTAGTGCATAAAATGTCTCATTATCATGCACTAGTTCCTAATCAGGTCTAGATTAATATAGTGTTTTTAGGTTTGTTAGGCCAAGGTACTTCTATTCCAGAGCCACTTCCACTAGTAGTATCTACACAAGGATATATTTTCATCAGAAACAATGAATATATTATTATAAAAAATTACATTTTTTTGAAATTTTAGTCTTTCCCTTAAGGATTTAACTATATTTTTCAAGTATAAAACATAAAAATAACTAAACCTCTCTTTGATACCATCTACAAACAACCCTTATCTCATAATGCATTAATTCATGATTTATTAGATAAATTTTCACTAAATAAAACCCATATTGTTATGATATCTAGTCTATATGGGCGATTAAGATAATAACATTACATCATAAAATAGAGATATATTGAATTTATTCAAAACACAATTGATATACTGTTAATTATTTTCAATTCATCAAAATTATTATGGCATATATTTGAGAAATACCTTAGAATGAGGTGAGCTATAAATCCTATGAAGGGACTAAAAAATTAATTGAATAGGTTAAAATTATACATGTGTGTAAATAGTCGTATAAATGAATCAGAAGATTCAATAATTATAATCTTGGACAATGAGACATGGTAAGAAATGATAGTATAAATTCAATATATTAATGTAGAAAAAACATTAAAAATGTAACAATAAAAATAATTTAAGGATAACCACCAAGACCTCATAAAATAATTTGATGAGGATAACATCCCATAAACCACGCATGTAATATCATGAGACAAAGACATTACCAAATTCATTGGAGCAATATCTTGGCAGACTCATTCATAATCATATCATGAAACTAGTGGAAAAATAACATTTTCTGTTAGCGTGTGAATTCCATTTTTATTAAAACCAACAATAAAAATATGTTATCATTGATTTATAAATAAAATGATAGAGAAAACGAACTGCTACAATGTTTTCATGTCAATTTTGTATGAAACCTTTGAGAACACATTGGCACGATTTATTTTCCATGTTGGTTTATTTTTAAACCGATGCAGGAACCCCAATAATGATGGGGTTTTTTTGTTTTCCATGTTGGTTTATTTCTATTTGATTCACATAAATGTTTCATCAACTATTAATTAGATGATTTCAATATAGTATTTTTTTAATCATCTCATTTTATAATTATTTGTTTTTTTCATTGACAAAATTTTGATGATTTTTTGATAAGTATGTATATCTCTTATAACTAGTTTATGAATATAAATATTCTTCATAATATTCATCAACTAATGTTTGACATTTTTTGTCAACCACCATTGGGGTTTCCCCATGAGTTCTTCCCAAAAAATAAGTGGTATATAGGCAAACATATCGATTCGAAGGATTTTACAATAGGAAATGGAATTACCTCTACGATTTGAGTTTTTTCTATCATTTTGTTTCTAAAATTTTAAGTTTATATATATCATGTTGTTTTCTAATAATGTAGGAAACATCAATAATTAATGAGAACAAAAATAACACATTCTACTTCAGTTATCCAAATAACTGATGTGGAATGAATTTTAAACATTGTGTTTTCTATATAACTAATATCTAAGGATTTCTTTTTCACTTTTCGACATAGGTTGTCCAAAAAAACTGACTTCCAATGTTTTATTTTTGTACATTTTTACATGAGGTAAATTATAACTGGTTACAAAATATATAAAAACACATTTTTTATGTTGGATAAATAAACTAATGCTAAAAATAACATTAAAAAAATTATCCTTATTAATTTCGGATAGAAAACTGACGTTAAATGATATTTTTCTACTAATGTTCAAATAAATAATTTTTCCCCATGAATCATATAACATAAGAATGTATTTTATCAATTTTAAACACATGATAAATGAGTGTGGGTTTCATACATGGAATTAAACAATGAATTGTGGATATTTATAGGTATATGAATACACTTGATTCGAAATAGTATATGGATATTCACAACATAGTTATTTTGTATAAACATCATATTGAATTTTTGATAGTATAATGATAATAGATAATTTATTATAAAGTTATTTAATGATAGTTAAATGGGAATCTCATAATTTGAAAATATAATTTATATTATGTGGAATTAAATAAAATTCCAAACATTACGAATTGGGAATCAATGTTATAAAATAAAAAATATTCTTGAATGTAAAAGAAGTGGTAGAGGTCCCGTGCCTTGAGAGGTTGATTAAAAAAGCATAAGAGGAACTTATTGAGATATTGAGGGAACCAAGGGAGAGATATAGATATTAATGGGTAGATTATGTTGTTTCGAAAATGTTTTTCACTATGATAAATCAATTCTTCAGTGGGTTTATATAGGAAAAGATAGTAGAGTTATTTATTAATTCCAAAACATAGGTTTTAGACTATATACAACAATATAATCCAAACCACGAACCGTAATATTGTTTTTTCCTAGATTTTTGGCAATGGGGGTAGACTTAAATAACTAATAAATCTAAGAACCTGAATAATTAAAATATTACCCTCATTAATATTGAAATGGGTCATGTTTATAATGAAATTATTTTAAAACTGTAGAATAATATACAGGTTTTGGAGGATTTATAAAGGTTTTATGAAAATAATCAAACAATATAAAAATATTATTTTAACGATAAAACATATAATTTATCATGGGTAACATATATGATATAAATTACAACAATTTCATTCGCTAATATGTCATAACACATACTGTATATTAAAACAATATTTATTTTTCCTCGAAAATAAAACTAATTTAGATTATTAGGAAAAATTCACCAATGGTTAGTTATAACATAATGAATAAAAAAATAATATTGGACTTATAAAAACAATTCTATAAATTTTACAAATAATTTTTTTAAATCATAATCTACGTTTATTTAGAAATGCTTTTTTTAGAATAACATTTTTCTAAACCTCATAAAAATTACTCTTTCACATCATAAATTTATATTATCATTTATATTTATAATATAATATTATATAATAATATTTATCACATTGATAATTTATTTCAAAATTTTTTCAATAAAAATAATGTGATGTGATTTAAATTATATATTAAAAATTCAATTTTTGTTTTATCATATCAAAACAAAATTTTTATCAAACACGTGATTTAGTCATTTATATACCATAATGAATAAAGATTAAATATTATTATTATTTTATTTAAAATAAAAATAAAAAATTCAAATATTTAGGGTTGAGATACATAGATATTTATTACACAAGTAAATGCTACAACTGCAAGGTGTACAATAGTGATTTTTTCTTAGGGTGGTTTGAAGAGTAGGGTTTTAGTCATGATCTAGATGAGCATGAAATTATATAATAAATGGTTTCCATAATGGTTTATTTATTGAATATTGTATTTTTATTAGTCAAGGTATAATCCGATATATTTTATCTCCCTCGAAATCTCTGAAAAATTACAATTATAGGGTACGATCAGGTCAGTCGAGGCCACCACTTCTTTTTTTCTGTGATAATAGAAATTTTTTATAACTCTTAGTTAATACTAGTATTTTTATCAATTTAAAATGACTATATTTTCAATGTTTATTATTCATAATAGGATTTTATAGATGATAGAATACAGTATTCCCAATTGTCCTAATTAATGCATGTGTTTTCTATATCAACATCACATAATGTGGAACAAGTTAATTTAAAGAGGGATATTTTATTTATGAATTTATAAAATTTTATATAAGTTTACAATTAAAATTGATCATAATAAATTTAATGATCATGAAAAATTCAATAACCCAAAATTTATATATCCATGGAATGTGAAAAATACTATTGATTTACATAAATAATTTTAATAGTATTTTTTTTAAATTTGTTTCCTATATTTTAGGAATTCCATTAATGTACGGACATAGAATATAAGTAAATACCCATACCAAACAAGAATAATTTAATAAATTGAAAATTTTCACACCATAATAGTATATTTTCAGCAAATTATGAGAATTTGAGCTGATGTTTTCATCCCTAAAGCACTAAAATCATCTTATAGCAGATTAAATAATCCAAAAAATGATAAAAATATATTCCTAAAATATTTATATATTAATAAAAATTGAAATGTTTAGAACATGTTAAGATAATATAAAAAATATATATCATTATATGAATAAATAATACATTAATTCCCTCTAATCATTAATAACACCAAAGGTTCGACAAAGATAATTGTATTAATAAGTTACCATATATCCTTAATAACTTAAATAACCTCAACATTAGGGATAATTTTAACAGAAAAGTTAATCTTCAAACCATTTATGTTAAATATCAAAAAAATAATTAAATAACTCTCGAATAATCTTTCTCATTAAACCTAATTGTTATATATACCTCAACACAATAAAAAATCTCAAAAAATAACCTTATCTATATTAAAAAAATATCACATATATCCTAAAAGGGGTCTCTATTATTTTTATGTATTATATGTCTTAATCTTATAAAATTATGATTGTATCCATAAATCATAATTTAACCTCATGTGAAAACATCACATAATCTAATGTTATCTAATAACTTTTCTATGATAAAAACTATAACATCGCCAGAACCCACACTCCATATATTTTGTTAAAAACATTACCATCAAATTTCATTATTCAATATAGATAAACATGACCTAATTTCAAACATCAATATTTAAAAAATCTCTAAATAAATAAGATGCACTATGATACCAAAAATAATTAGTTTTATAGTTTTTTGAATAAGGAAAATAACCTATAGAATAATTTCCATGTTTTAATGTGAATTTTTTTCCACAAAACATAAATTTTATTATTTAAAATTATGACCACAACATCTCTATATAATTTTTCACACATGAATCATTTTTATCGCCAATTCATTTAACATCAATCTTTTTATCTTGGGGAAATGAAAACCATAAGAATGGTGAGATTAAATAGTTATTAAGGTTAAACATAGTAATTAAATAATTGAATTTAATATATGGTAAAAATATGAACAAAAATGTACTATTAAATAATCAAATTGATTGCACAAAACATAATATAATTCATACCCATCATACATTAATAATAAATCTTAGGAAATATAATAGACATTAACACAAATAAATATTATTTTTATTAATTAATTATGATACATGTTAATATTATATTTTAGTAAGTGGTCTATTATAAATCATTAAAAACATTGATATATCATGTAGGTAACTTGTGACATCATTTTCAAATCACTCTTATATATACGAAATAACATATCAATTAGATTACAATAATCTCATAGGAGATATCTCTAACTGGTTAACTCATTCCCTTTACCCAACTCATTAGAGAGATATATCAAGCTCACATGTCATTATGATCAATATAGATCTCACACATCATGATAAAAAATTCCTAACAACTATAAAGTGCACATAACACATTAATGATTTCCATTTTCATCTTAATAAAAACCATTAGTCTATTATGTATTGATTTACCTATAAAAATAAATTGGGATCCTGGGAAACATCCTTGAAAAAATAAAATATAAACCAAGAAAAATATTATGGAAAAATAATTACAACATAACCCCATTATAAAATAAGTAAAATAAAGTGTTTTTAGCATTAATGGATAAAAATTACATAAATATACCATTCTAAAAACATGTGTGGAAAATACACATTCCACATTAAAATTGTTTTTTAATAACAAAAAATTTACATAATATTGTGAAATTTTTTATTCATTTAATGTACCATTGGAAATGTATAAAAATAATATTGAATTACAATAATGGTCATGATGATGGTAAAATACATTTGTGTTGTTCAAATTAAAAACAAAAATTCGTTTTACTCTTTTGTAAGGTGGGTAATAAGTTACCCATGTAGAAAATGATAAAAAACATTCATTTAAATACCATTAAAATAAGTTCAAAAATCATGTAAATTTTAATTATTAAATAATATAATTTTATAATAGAAAATTTTATATTTTTTTTAGAAAAAATGGAAATAAAAAAATATAGATTCACGGTCTTAAAGAATAATAATGATCAGTATCACATAGAAAAAACATTCTTGAGGTTTTGTTAATCTATAAGTTATTAAATTATAATTCAATATATAAAACAATTTTTGAACTAGAGGATAATAATTGATATATGTATGAATAAAATAGTATAATTCAATTTCACTAAAAGGTTCCTTGAAAATAAAAATTCCTGAAAAGTAATTATATTGTGGCATATAACCTTTATGGCCTTGGAAACTATCAAATTCTAATTTAATTATAATAAATATTATATTATCTTTATTACAGTACCATAAATTACAGAAATTATTATGTTTATATTAACTCATGTGAAATTAAGTAAACCAATAAAATTAAACATGGGGCACAAAATGAATCATATCTCTATAATATGAGAGTATGAAAAGAAACCTTCCCAAATATCATAACTTTTTATGTGAAAATAAATCCATTGATTAATTATGTGAAAATATATGAATACACATAAAAAAGTGTACATATATAAAAATAAAATTAATAATCAATTGTCACATAATCATGGTGTAAAAATGTAAATGAATAATATTTATAACCCAAATGAAAGAAAACTGAGTTAAGAAACCCCTTACCCCTTGTTATTCGTCCAGTAAAATCCACATGAATCAAATAATTTGGATCGAAACAAAAATTATAATTAATAATGAATTATTCATGAAATAATATGTAATATTCGTAGTATATATACCATAAAAAGATATTATTTTCCTCACATTAAATTAATCCCTAATGAAGGAAGATCCAGATAGAATCATTTACCTCTAATCCAAACTTATCGTGCATGTAATTTAACCCTTATAAAATAAAAAATATCAATTATATATATTTCATTAAACTTTTCAATGTTTATTACAATACTTATAAAACATTTTTTCATTTATTTGAATGGAATATTTAATTACATAATCAATCAAGTCCATATAAAGTGTTTTTAGAATATTCCCTTCATAACATCAAAATTACATCAATATATTAACCATGGTCAAAGGGTTATATGATCCACAATATCATGTATAGTAAGAATAATAATAATTAAAGTATTACAATTTGTTTATGTTAGATATAGTTTTAAAATAAACTATTAAATATCATTACTAAAAATGAATTACATTACAATCATGTAGACCGTACATCCTACGTACACGCGACTGTCATTTCCTTTTTTAAATGAACATGAATGAAAGAGAGTAAGTATTATTTTATCATTATATTATTATTATTATATCATTAATATTGTATAACCTATTTAAATACATTATATATTTTATCCAGAAGATGTGGTGATGAAAATTAAATCACATCACTTATTATAGGTGGTAATAGACACATACACATGAACAACATTTTCATTTTTAAATGGACATAATGTAAAAAGGAAGATGATATATAATATTTTAATATTTATATCTCTTTTATGAATACCATAATTATAAATTAAACTCATCATTATAACTACATGTATGCGGAGTTTATGGAAAATGAATTTTATGGTTTTGTGAGGTAGTAGTCTACTATACAGACAAAGGAGGATTTCATTTTTCATTCGATAAAAGTTGGGGGTGTTTATAGGTTATAATATTAGGATGATAAAATATATACATATGTATAATAATGATGTTTTCAATTTACCATTTATGAAGAATATTTTATGTATGAATAAGAATAAATAAAACTATAACATTTAATTAAAATATATAAATTTTCAATAGATAACAACATTTTCATTACACCTTTATCCAATTAAAGATTATCCTACCAAAACAATTATCTATAATATATGTAAAGGGATTCAAAAAATGGATTTTTCTAGTTATTTGGTGAGATATTTTCATGAAGTAGCCCGAGTTCCATGGTAACCAGATATCCTAACCGGTCCAGACATAGAACAAAGGGCTTTCCTGATACCCACCAGTAGATGACTAGCACATGGCTTCATAAAAAAAGAAAGTGGTAATGAGTTTTCACTAAAAATGATGAGTTAAGGGAGAAAATTTGATAATGTCAAAAAGGAAACTCCATTGGTATAAATGTACTAGATTTCAAACTGGAAAAACAACCCGATGTTCTACAACCATGAACTTGAAAACAGTAAAAACTGCCTATGTCCTAAAGGAAACAACATACAAAGTCCAGGGATTAATTTATTGAGCCTCCTCCATATGGTTCTTTACATCTACTAGAATCTAGAATGATATAATATTCAAACAACTAATAAAACCTATTCGGTGTGTGATAAAATAATAGTAGGGTCTCACCAATGATTCCATAATAGATTCCAACATTTAATTATCAAAATAAGTTTATTTAAAACATCAAATAAACTAGTTTGTAATTTCAAAATAATATTTAAACAAATCATGATTTACAATAAAAAATATGTAATACATTTCAAATGATAGAATTAAATTAAAAGATGGAATAAATAAAAAAATTACATTAAATAGTTTATATAAATCAAGAGTCATGTAATGTATTTCAAAACAATGGCATTTTTTCATCTAAAATGCAAAAAAGTGAGAAACACTATCATATTCCTAAGTTGGTATGATAGTTCTAGGATATAGAGACCCCACACTCATGGATATAAAAAAATTTATACATACATTCCTTTGAACTGAGCCTAAAGAGGACTCATCATCATATCCTATAGGAAGTGTCATGGTTCATTTATATTTTCAAAAGCTGTAAACCATAATGTTCCATCACAACAAAACCACATACCTATTTTGGATGTAATGTATTAGATTGTCCATACATTATTTTAAAAATATGTAGGAATTACTTCGAGAGCATTCTTCAAGACGGCGTGTAGTTCCGAGGCCCGGTGAGCCCAGAACAAATGATTGAATTTTATTAAATAATTAAATAACACGTGCATGAGGTTTTAATGAAAATGATGGATAATGCCTGAACGAGTGCTCAAATCAGAAATTTGAGGGCACCGTTGCTTTCAGAACAGTTATTTTACCTTAGGCGAGGCCTAGCATCGGTCGATGTAGGTTGGTGGTGAAATCTAGTTTTTGAATGTAAGAGTAATAAAATATTTTATAAAAATATTTTATTCTACAGTGAAATAGTTTTAAATTTTTTACAATAGATATCTTTTATTCTTTTTTAAATAAAGGCATACATAAGGGTCAAGGGTTACAAACCTCATAACCCTAAAACCCTTGGCAGCTCTGGAGGCTCTGGAGAAAACCTCCCAAAGCAGTAATGGTGTGGCGACTGGATCTTCACCAATGAATGCCGCAGATCAAGGTAGGATGTTTGTTTTTGATTTTCCCTTTCCCAACGATCGCGGACTAATATACAAACTGATTAGCCCGCGGATCGATTGTTTTGTCGGTGGGTGTGATTTTGTGTTTTTATCTGGAGATCAAATACTCAAGATTAATAATCTAAAACGGTGATGAACTCACATTGTCACAAACAACGATCGAGGTTCGTTCCTCTATTTCAATTCTCTATATTTTTCACCCTTGCATTATTCATTGCGTTCTACACATTCTTGGAGGAAATAGATCATTGAACATTTTTTTGTTAGCGCAGCAATCCATGATTGTAGATCCAACCCCGGAGCGATGTCACTGAGGTGCGACGACAGTTCCGGTGAAAAATTCGAAGCGGATTGAGATATATGAGTTTTCAGTCATTTTTCATCAGATGGATCTCTTGAGGTTTATGATCTAATTTAAGGACCAAAAACACCCGTTACGGTGTTCGTATGTTGAAAAAAACCAACACATATAGTATCGGGATGATTGGTCGAGAAACTGTGGAACTAGAGGATCAGCTGCGGCATGAGGAAGCAGGCGGCGTTTCTAGAAAAATTCCGACTACACGGCGTATAGTATGGGCTACACGGAAAGTGTTCATCAGCAGACCACTTGTTGTGTACTCTGGGAGTACACAGACACGGGTTGGCTACACTACCAAGGATACGGCGTGTATACCACTCCCCAGCCAGAACCGACCAGATACACAAGATACCCCATGTGCGGGTACATCGGCATGCGACATGGACAGAGACCGTGTACAGGCACATGGCCAGCATACACAGAGCGAGCCCCAGGGGATCAGACATGGTGTGTGATTATTCTACATGCAATGTAGTTACTTCCTATCCGATAAGCCGAATAACATGGGTTGTTTACATGGGCAGTACCCGGAGTCAAGGAACAGGGTGTGTGATTCTTCTACATGCCGGGTAGTTGAGTTTTACACAGCATGAATGGATGACATAGACCGTTTACACGGGCAGTACCCAGAGTCAATGAACATGACCTGTAACTATACTACACGCTTTGTAACCAATTCTTCATGGCTTGAGCCACTTTCCTTCCATGACTTGGGATAGTTTCTTAGGGTCCATCCCCTTGGACTTTCTCATGAAGGTTTTTGGTATCATTTTCTACATATAAGAGTATAATCGCTTCAACAGGACTTCCTAAATAGAGTTATTGGAATCCTCTCTATGAGACTTAAATCCGGATCCTCTATTAATTCCTAGAAAACTATGTATAGTTCATTGGTATCAACGTGACCAAATTTACCCGGGCGTCGATCCTCAGCTTAGCGTATTAGCTCAGATTGAGTTGTCGGAATCACCCCATGACTTGGTGGTGATCCTCATCTGAGAATCATGTTCTCAAAGTACTTGTGGATTGTGTTCTCCCAGAATGAGTACTTCGTATCTCTCTCTTCAGACCTAGGAGTGTGTTCTCCCGGTTACATGCTTAGTGGAATCTTCAAGCTGGATCTTAGTGGTGGTTTGAAATGGTCATTTTTGTATAAGTATATCTGGATATTCTTGTTATATGTTCTGTAGATATATGCTACGTAAAACTGAATGTATCTTTCTTTTGTGGTATTTCCCTTGTTGTATTCCTTTATTGTTTCATGGGGTCCTACTGGGTATTATTGTACTCTCCCCTACACAGGCATTCCCCACATGTATCGTGTCTTGTGCAGACGAGCAACCCTTTAACATGATTCTAGGTGGACAAGGACTGGACGGTACTCAGTTAGATCAAACAGGCTGAGGTGTGTTCCTACGACAACAAATTGTAGTACCAGGTCATTTCTTTATAGGTTGGAATTTGTTACGGACTCTCTTTTGGTCGGCATGTACTTTTGGCCCAGGGTTTTACTTTCATGTACTTTACATTTCTGTCGAACTATGTTGGTTGGTTTTTAGTGTATGCATGCATCTTTTCCCTTTGAGTAGTTTTTACTTTTCCTCTTTTTGGGCTTGGAAATGTGTGTGCATGTGTACAAGTTTCTAGGAAATGCCTCCCATGTTAGTAGCATTCATACTCGGTTCTAGTCACCAACCCCTAGACTATTGGAGGCGGGATTGGGGAGATGTGGCTCGGGCCCCACTGGGATGGGTCATGATAGATTGGTATAAAAGGTGTTCAGTTCTACCTTAAGACTGAGAGTCTATGAGTTGGTATGGGGAAACTATGTTAAGTGTTTCGAGTTAAGCTTTCAGGACAGGCACCCCAATGTTGGCGCGGGCAGCGGACATATCCATACACCAGGACTCCGACAACTTGCTTTTTGACTTGGAACATTAGAACACTAGATGTAGGGGAAAATAATGGTACATGAATCGTATAGGAATGGGTTTTGGTTTTCATGTCCTTCATGTGTCATCTCTCCAGATATACTCACTGAATGTGATAAATCTTGTTTTATTATAGGATTCCTCCGCAACATGCACCCACTAGGATCTAGTAGCACGATCACAAGGATGACCCCCTCCGTGATGAAGCTTCGATTCAGGGACCAGATCACCCGGTTTTTCCTCAGGGTGGTGTGCCCGCTATTCCATCACCGCTGGGGCAGTGTTTAGCGCATATTGTACCATTGGAGGAGGAGCGCAGGATGAGCGCACTCCACGATTTTCAGAGACAGATACCAACTCAGGTTTCAAGGTTAGCCTAACCCTCAAGTAGTAAAAGACTGTCTTGAGGTAGTGACCAATGTCTTCTATTTGGTCAGGACACCAGCAGACCAGATGGTGATCCTGGTAGCAAGCCTCCTATAGGGCTCAGCAAGGCGATGGTGGAGTTGTGTTATTCTGACTCATGACGAGGCGACTCTTGCATGGTCGGAGTTTGAGAATATCTTCAAAGAAGAGTTTTCACTGGTTACCCTAAGACCAGTATGTTTACAAGAGCTTTTTCAGCTTCATCAGGGAACAATGACGGTGGATGACTATTCATCGAGGTTTACCGACCTCTCGCGGTACTCGATAAATATGGTCAGAGATCAGTACTTCAGATCTCGGACTTTTGAGCGGGGCTTGCACAAAGATATCTGAGCTATCATCATCCCTATGAGAATTCCTATTTATGCTAGGGTGCTCGAGCGTGCTTTGGTGGTCGAGAGCTTCTTGGCAGAGCAGAAGCAGCTGGAAGTTGTCAGTAGTGAGAGAGCTGGAGCAGAGACCTCGGCAGTAGGGAGCTGAAGCTTAGGACCCATGCGTGGGAGATGCTTTCAGAGGAGATCCCAGGACAAGGGATCTTCCATACATGGTTCGCAGGGTGCATCCATCCAGCCTCGAGAGAGGCGATGCTACTCATGTGATGGTAGGGGAAATCTTGATCGAGATTGTCCGACCCTCCGTACTACTGACATGGGAGCAGTGGATGGACCACCGAGGCAAAGGCAACGTGTGGAGTAGACAGATCTGTGGGGTGGAAGACATGGTAGGGGAGCTGGGAGAGCAGCTGGAGGTGGTCGGAGTTTTAACAATTTACCACCAGCACCCCCAGGGGGTCCACCCCAGTTTTAGGGAGTTTGTGGACAGTGGTAGGGACAACTGCAGGCGACAGAGGCTTATGACGCGGGTACTCCCAGAATGATTATAGGTACAATTTGTGTTTTTTCTACTTAGTCTGCCGCACAGATAGACTCATGTGCTTGTCATTCCTTTTTGGCTAATTATCTTTTTCGAGACCATGAGATTCTAGTTGAGCCGTTGAATTGACCCTTACGCTTATAAACACTGACATGATAAGATTCAGAGATCACACACCTCTGTAGACAGTGTGACCTAACCCTTAGAGAAGAGAGTTTCGGCTGGAAACTCTTGGTGGTAGTGTCGATGCATTACGATGTCATTCTTGGTATGGATTGGAAATCCACAGTTCATGCCCAGATCAGATATTTTAGGCAAAGGGTGTGGTGTGTCCGTAGTGATGGAACGAGGTTCTCTTTTTTCGCTGAAAGAGTGACCCGAGCAATACATGATGGACTCCTGCATAGGAGGGTGAAACTGATATCCAATCAGTTGGCTAGCCTATCCCTTGTCATAGCAGATGTTACGAGTTTCTAGTTTCTAGCTGTAGTGGCTGAGTATGAGGACATCATTTTGGAATATGTCCCCGGACTACCTCCCCAACGGTAGATAGATTTCTGCATTGATGTTCAACCTGAGACAACACCAATATCACCATTAGCATATCGGATGGCTCCTGCAGAGCTTCGTGAGCAGAGGGTGCATCTAGAAGACTTGCAAAAGAGGGTCTTTTTAAGACCCAGTGTTTCACCCTTAGCGGCCCTAGAGCTATTTTCCAAGAAGGCAGATGGGAGATTGAGGCTTTGTGTGGATTACTGGCACCAGAATCAGGTGACCATAAAGAAATAGTATCCACTACCGAGGATCGATGGCCTCTTCGGCTAGTTAAGAGGGGTGTGATGGTTCTGGAAGGTTGATCTAAGATCAGGCTATCACCAGTTGCAAGTACGGGATGAGGATATACTGAAGACAGATTTCCGATGTCACTACAGTCACTATGAGTACTTGGTGATGCCATTCAGTGTGACAAAATCACTAGCAGTGTTTATGGGACTCATGAACCAGATCGTTCAGCCCTATCAGAATCAATTTATAGTAGTCTTCATTGATGAAATCATTGTCTACTCTGCGTCCGAGGAAGAGCAGGTGAGACCCCTAAGGATGGTTCTGGACATACTCCGAGAGCACCGATTGTATGGGAAAATATTAAAGTGTCAGTTCTAGATATAGGAGGTCCACTTTCTGGGACACGTTATCATAGTAGATGGTGTAGAAATGGACCCAGCTAAATTAGAGGTAGTGTTAGCATGGAAGACACCCCAGAGAGTGACAGAGTTGCATAGTTTCCATGGGTTGGTAGGCTACTATCATAGATTCATTCTTGATTTCTCTTGTATTTCAGCACCCATGATAGCTTTGACCCGAAAGGAGAAGCCTTTCGTGTGAACTGAGAGATGCCAGCTGGCGTTCTAGCAGGCGAGACAGAGTCTGATGAGGGCCTCGATCATGAGATTACTGGAAGAGGGTGTCGAGTATGTAGTGTTCTGTGATGCATCAGAAACCGGGCTTGGTTTTGTCCTCATGCAGAGGCAAGCAGTGTTTTCCTATGGCTCGCATCAGTTGAGGCCACACGAGTAGAACTATGTAACCCATGACCTGGAGTTTCCAGCGGTGGTCTTCGCGTTGATGATGTGGCATCACTACATAATGGGAGAGAATTTTACCGTCTACTCTGATCAAAAGTGTCTCAGATTATCTTTTCTTAGAAGGATCTGAATTTGAGACAATGACGATGGATTGAGATCCTCCAGGATTATGACTTTGATATCATTTACAAACCTGGGAAGGGGAACATTGTAGAAGATTCTCTTATTAGGAAATCCATTTCGTAGTTGCTGGGGGAGACACCAAGGTAGTTGGCCTCCTTACAGTTATTCTTAGTGGATAGAGTTGAGGGGGCTTACCTTTGGTTAATGGTTGTCACCCCTCCACTCTTACAGTGAGTTATTGAAGCACTACTCGGGGATACTAGTTGTGAGACTCTATGTGCTCAAATATCCATGGGTGATGCTGCTGATGGAAATTCAATAGGTGGGGAGCACATTGTTCTTTTCAGAGGGAGCTCGGTAGTAACAATTATGTTGCAAGAGAAGTTTATGAGGGAGTTCCATAAATCCCCTTTGGTGGAGCATCCAGGTGTGGAAAGGATGTATCAGTACTTCCTACATCAGTTCTAGTGGCTAGAAATGAAGAAGATTGTGGAAGAGTTTGTTTCTCGGTGCCTTATATGTCAGCAAGTGATGGCTGAGCTCCAGATACCAGTGGGTTTTACTCAGCCCCTTAATGTTCCATAGTTGAAGTGGGGCGAGATATCCATGGACTTCATTATTGGTCTACCACGTACGTCCAGGGGACATGATTCCATCTGGGTGATCGTTGATCAACTCACCAAGTCGGCCCACTTCCTAGCCACACGAAAGCAGTGTTCTGTAGAGATCATGGGATGCCTCTATGTGCAGGAGATAGTTCGACTTCCTGGAGTGCCATCCACGATTGTCTCAGATCGTCATGATCATTTCACAACCTGGTTGAGGAAGGGATTTCAGGAAGATTTTGGGACTCAGTTACGCTTGAGCACAACGTTTCATCCCCAGTTTGATGGTCAGATAGACTTGACCATCCAGGTTCTGCAGGATATGCTTTGATCTTTCTTACTTGACTTCGGTCATAGCTGGGAGGATCACCTACCACTAGTGGAGTTTTATTATAACAATAGTTATCATTCCTATATTGGTATGGCACCATTCGAGGCTCTGTACCGGAGACCTTGTAGGTCACCACTTTTCTGGACTGACTCAGGAGAGTCAGCACTCATGGGCCCAGATATGGTGCAAGCTATGACATAGACGGTGTAGGTCATCTAGGAGAGGATGAAGACTGCACATAGTCGGAAAAAGTCTTATACCGACAGGAGGCATAGGCCCTTGGAGTTCAAGGAAGGAGACTATGTGTTCCTTCGGGTCTCCCCTCGATGGGGATTGTAGACGTTGGGCTAAGGATGCAAGCTGTCTCCAAGGTTCATTGGCCCTTTCTAGATTCTTAATAGAGTTTGCGAGGTGGAATATCCCTTGGATCTACCTCCTCAGATGGACCATGTACATAACATCTTCCATGTGTCTCAGCTACGGAGGTACGTGCATGATCCATCGCACGTCATCAACTGGGGCGAGCTGGACATCGATGATGGAACGACCATTGCTAAGTACTCAGTGGAGACTGAGGATCGGCAGGAGAAGATCCTTCATGGGTGAGCTATTCCCTTGGTGCGTGTTCGGTGGCAGAACGTGAATCTCTATGAGAGAATTTGGTAGTGAGGGGCTCAAATTCGTGTGCAGTGTCCACATCTTTTTTAGTAGCCTTTGTTTTGTATTTTCGAGGACTTAAAATCCCTATGGTGGGTGTGATGTAATGTCTCATATTTTCCTTAAATTATTTTAAAAATATGTGGGAATTATTTCGAGACCAGTCTTTGAGACGACGTGCAATTCTGAGGCCTGGTGAGCCCAAAACAAACGTTTTAATTTAATTAAATAATTAAATAACACATGCAAGAGTTTTTAATGAAAAATTTAGATAACACCCAAACCGGTGCTCGGATCAGAAATCTAAGGGTACCATTGCGTTCATAACAGCAGTTTTACCTTAGGCAAGTCCTAGCAACAACCGGCATAGGTCGGTGGTGAAATCTAGTTTTTGGATGTAAGAGTAGTAAAATATTTAATAAAAATATTTTATTTTGCAGCTAAATAATTTTAAATCAGTTGAAACAGATATTTTTTATCCTTTTTAAATAAAGTCTTGCATAGGGTTCCAGGGTTACAAACCTAATAACCGTGAAACCTTTGGCAGCTCTAGAGGCTCTGGAGAAAACCTCCTGAAGTGACGATGATGCGGCAACCAGATCTTTACCAACGAATGCCGCGGATCTAGGTAGGGTGTTTGTTTTCTATTTTTTCCTTTCCATGTTCTTGAATCCTATGACAAACGTGGACAAATCAACGAACCAATTAGCCCATATATCCATCGTTTTGGGGGCTGGTGTGATTTGGGGGTTTTATCTGGAGACCAAATACTTGAGATTTATAATTTATTGATTCTTGTGGTTTTGTCCTAACGACGACGAACCCAGATCATCATGAAAAACGATTGAGGTGTGTCCCTCTTGTTCGATTCTTTGTATTTTTCTACCTCACATTCTTCATTGCATTCTATGGATTCTAGGATGAAATCGATCGTTGCACATTCGTTTTTTGGAACAACGATCCGAGATTGTAGATCCACCCCTAGAGTGGTGTCATGGAGGTGCGACATCAGTTCCAGTGAATGATTTGAAGTGGATCGAGAGGTAGTAATTTTCAGGATTTTTTCATAGGATGGATCGTTCAAGGATTATGATCCGATTTAAGGACCTAAAGCACCCGTTACGATCATTGTATGATGAAATTAACCAACCCCTGGAGTATCGAGATGAATAGATGAGAAACCATGTATCAAAATTTTCAGCCACGGTGCGAGGAGGAAGATGGTGTTTTTGGAAAAATCCTGACTACACGGTGTGTAGTAAGGGCTACACAGCGTGTGTTTGTCAGTGGAACACTTGGCGTGTACTCCTGGAGTACATGCACATGGTTTTGGTACACAGTCAAGGACACTGCGTGTATACCCCTCCCCGACCAGACCCAGCCCGATACACAAGATTCCCCGTGTGTTGGTACACGGGCAGGTGACACTGACGGAGAACATGTACGGGCACATGGACAACATACACGGAGCAAGCCCTAGGTTTTCAGACAGTGTGTGTGATTCTTCCACTTGCCATGTAGTTACTTTATATCTGACAAGCTGAATGATACAGGCTTTTTACACGAGCAGTGCCTAGAGTCAAGGAACACGGCCTATGATTCTTCTGAACGCCATGTAGTTGAGTTGTACACAGCGTGAATAGATGACATGGGCCATTTACACAGGCAGTACATGGAGTCAATGAACACGGTGTGTAACCATACTACACACCGTGTAACCAATTATTCTTGGCTTCAGCCAGTTACCTTCTGTGACTTGGACTAGTTTCCTTATGGTTCGTCCCCTTGATCTTTCTCTTGATGGTTTCCGGTATCATTTCCTACATATAGGAGTTTGTTCCCTTCAGCAGGACTTCTTGAATAGAGGTGTTGGAATCCCCTCTTTGATACTAAGAGCCAGATCCTATATTCATTCCTAGAACCCGAGGTAGAGTTCTTAGAATCGACGTGACCAACATTACCTTGGCGTCGATCCTCTGCATAGCATATTAGCTCAGACTGAGTTGTCAGAATCACCCCATGACTTTGTGGTGTTCCTCATCTAATCATCATGTTATCAAAGTACCTGTGGAGTGTTTACTCCCAGAACGAGTACTTCATATCTCTTTATTTAGACCTAGGAGTGTGTTCTCTCGGTTGCATGATTAGTGGAATCATTGAGCTGGATCTTAGTGGTGGTTTGAAATTGGCGTTTGTGTATGAGTATATATGGATATATTTGTTATATGTTCTGTCGAAATATGCTATTTAGAGCTGACTGTATCTTACTTTTTTAGTATTTCCATTATTGTATTACTTTGTGGTTGGGGGGTCCATCTTTGTATTGTTATACTCACCACTGCATGGACTTTTCCCACACGTTTCATGTGTTGTGTAGATGAGAGAGCCTTTTACAAGATTCTATGTGGACCAGGACCGGACGGTACTTAGTGAGATCATATAGGCCGACGTGTGTTCCTACGACAACAGATTGTAGTCCCAGCACCTTTCTTTACAACTTGTACTTTGTTACGGACTCTGTTTTGGTGGGCTTGTACTTTTGTCCCAAGGTTTTACTTTCTTATACTTTACTTTCTTATCGTACTCTACTGGTTGGGTTTTAGTGTGTGCATGCATCTTTTCCTGTTTAGTAGTTTTTAATTTTTAGATTTTTGGGCTTTGTGATGTGTGTGCGTGTGTAGAGGTTTATAGGAAATGCCTCCCAAGTTATTATCATACCTACTCGGTGCTAGTCACCTACCCCATGCCTATTGGAGGCAGGCTTGGGGAGTTGCAGCTTGGGCCCCAATAGGGCGGGTCGTGAAAATGGAAACATAATTCCCACAAACCAAGGAATTCAATTTTCACAAATCAAAATGAGTCTCCTATTATGACAGAACACCTTCTATCAATCTCAATTATTTTATTTCCTTTCTCCACCCTTCAAGTCTCTTTAATCCATGATTTTATTTTAACAATAGTATCATTAGTATAATATAATTTTATTATTCTTAGGATATGCCTTAACATACAGGCACATCCATATAATGGGTATCAAATATATTTTTTATGTGTATAATGAACTACTTCTTAGTTAAATGATTATTATTCAATTTTTTGATCACTACCACTCATGGTAGAAATTATGATATAATTTTTTTATATTTTTGATATGTTATATTTGTTATGTCTTTATGATTATTTATTCCTTTTACAACACAAACCTTGTTTACTATTAATTTTTTTTATAAATACAAAAATTTTGTTTGAGGAAGTGTGAACTACCGTTCCCTCAATGTGATGTGATTTCTTCAAAAACTACATGGAATGTATTACGGATGTGTTTACTGATAATATTTTATAGATATAAAATAATAATTATACTGATATATATATATATATATATATATACCTATAAGTCATTTTATTTTTTTCTTTCAATATTACAATAAAAATGAATTCACATTCATGTTTACGTATGTCTTACCATCTATTTGAAGGGTATATTCAATTTCATATGCAAATATTATATAGATTATTATAATTAACATATACTATATATGCATGATATTTATATCATGGTTTAAATTCTTGAAATCATGATATAATTATATGAATTATAGTTATAACAAATGAAGACATATACAAAGAACAAAGCAAATATTACCCAAAGTGAAAACATACATATGATTGTTAACAAGAGAGTAACATAAGGTCTTAATAGAATCACATATAGTCAAATATATGATAATATGTTTCTATAAAATATTTATGATAATCGTAAATTTATTATATTTGATGCTTGTATGAGTATGTAGAGAGTCAAGACACAAGGTAAAGATATTTCATCTCACTTTTTATTTATGTGAGATTCATTCTTTATTCACGACCTATTCCTTTTGTGTTTTGTGTATACTTGACATTGATATATCCAATTATTATTATAATAAAATTTATGTATATTTACATATCCATTATATTATCATTATTCCATGGTGTTTATGGTTCATAAGTTACCAAATCGGTAAAATAATTTGGTCACAATTTTCCTTCATTGAGACTCATGTTTGGTTAAGAATCTATATACTTTTTTGAGGTCTATATATATCAATTTTATAGGATATATCATGAATATAATTATTTTCATGATATTTTAAGATTCCTGTAATTTGATTTTATTACATGGAGAATATGATCCCAAGTGAGTAACTAATATTATTTTTTGAAATAATCTCTATGCTTTTCGAGAATTCTAATGATTATTCTTATTTAATGAAACCTTATGATCCATATCTCAAGAACACACATGAAATTATTTGTAGAATATTTATTTATCATATATCCTAATATTAGTAACATTTTACTCAATTTTTTATTTAATATAATTGAGAATATGTATTTAAGAAAATTTTACCATATTTCTCTCATCAGTCAGAAATCTGTTTTATTTCAAAATCAATGTTTTCCAAAAATGTATTAACATGATCTATGAGGAAAATTTTCAGGAAAACGTATTTAATTTTTTTTTTGTTATTTTCAAATTTTCTTTTAAAATATTTCAATTTTATTTTCAACTGAAAATGATTTCCTGAAATATTTATGATTATGAATTGTTTTAAATGTTATCACAAATTGTTTATAAAATATCAAAAAAAAGTTTCCAAAAATAATTTCAATGAATTATTTATATATTTTCAAGTTTATTTAGAATTATAAGGTTTTTAAAATATTATATTTTAAAAAAATAATATTTCAATAATAATGGTTATTTTATTAAAGATATGTTTTTAAATGATATGTAATAATTATTTCCCATCGAAGATGAAATCTGTTATCTCTACTCAAACCTTTAGAGGAAATGATATAAATGTTACATTATTACTATTTATATGATTGGTTTTTACTTTGATATCATGATGTCTATGAACCCTGTATATACACTATGGTTTATATGTTTCAGAAACTCGCGTCTTTTCATGTGTAGTGATTATGAGACCTACTTACTTTTCATAGGTAATGATATGATTAAATGTTCATGATGCATATCCCATTTCATGGGATATGATATGATTATATTTTATAATCCTGTGGAATGTTTTTGGATTAATTTTTTATTTATTTGGTTGAATCTATATAACACACAAATGCATTGGATTCCGATGGATGACTCATGGGTATATATGTTACGTAGAAACATAATTAGATGTTCACTATGTTATAAATGCTCCTGATTAAATGTTCACTATATTATGAATTGATTTTGTTTCATGTCCATAAGTTTATGAGTAAACCTTATTTCATGTTCAAAATGTTATGATTGAAACGTATTATATGTTCATACTATTATGCATGAACCATGTTTCATTTCAATAATATTAGGTATGAATTTGATTACATGTTCACAATGTTATGTATCAAATGGATTACATATTCACAATGTTATTCATGGACCTAGTTTCATATCTATAAGGATAAGCGTGATCCTAATTACATATTCATAATGTGATACATGGACCTAGTTGAATGTTTATTAGTTGATACAGGGGCCTTCTTCTATGTTTTAACAGAATGAGTGAACATGATTCTACATATACTCATCTGCAACATTTTAATGAAATGTGCATACCAAAAATTAAATTTATTATTCCTATGTTATTTTTTCATGGATTATTTTGTTAATTATATTATGATCAATTTATTATGCACTTTAAATGTTTTTTTTGTTCTATAATAAAAGGGTATGATATTCAAATGTTATGCTCAACGTATGTTCCCTTTTTCATGTTATACTTATGCATTTCATTTATTTACCCTTATGAATAATCTAAACTCAACATTTTTTAATGTTTCCTTTCCCCAGGTTATGAATAATGGATTTATGTAGAAGTACTAATGTTTGATATAATTAAGAGAGTTCTTGAATATCTTTCACTATGACAGAATATTTTCTTTACATGTTTCAAATGAAACTAAAATATTATTGTCATCGAGCATTTTATTAATATAATGAATATTAATCTAAAATTATATAATATTCTTGCATGAATTTTCTATGTATATATAAGTTATATCATTGTCGAACCCCCTATTCTGGCTTATTATCTTTTCATTCCTTCTCTATATTCTTTTTGATTCAGGGTTCTTTCCTCCAAGGTATGGACTTCTCATATCTTTCTCTTTCTCCCTATATTTCAACCCCTATTTATTATTTTGGTTTTAACCTTACCTAACGCCATGTTATGTTTTTAATAAATATTTGGACTATGTTTCAGATTTTTTTTGGTTCTATATGTATTTAGGGTTTGTGTGGGTTCACTGTTACTCATGTGGCTATCCAAAATCAAAACTGAAATGTTATGTCTCATGGGAAGTTGATTTGAGGTAGGTTTTCCCATGTTTATGTTTTAAATTTGGGATACCATTGTTTTCTAATTTTATAAATGTTTTATTAAATTATTTATTTCAATGTATGACTGTTATATTTTAATTTATAAATCATTAAAAGTGTTTTTCAATTGGAATAATTCATTTACATGGAATTTCTAGTGCTACTTGAATTGCTAAGAATTTAATAGAATTTTTAAAAAATCAAAATAGATTGAGATGATTTGATATGGTTTAACCGCACTAGGTCAAAAAATGAATTGAAGTGATTCTATTTGGATGATTTTAGGCTTTCTTTAAAAATTTAATCAAATTATTTGAGGCGTTTTTAAATAGTTTTGTTTATAATATTTTTCAATAAATACTTTGAAATGGACTTTCAAATAACATTTGAAATGTCATGTATAGATAAAATATTCGAAGATTTAATTTTGATTAAAAAGGATGATCTTTTTAAAATATCTATTGACACATATATATACATAAGTATGTATATCATGTTTCTTTATATATATATATATATATATATTTATAAATTAACCAAATAATATTTGAATTTTGGAAATGTGATAAATAGATATAACTTAATTTGTTAAATATATGGGTTTAACATGAAAATTAAGTCTCTCTCTTGGTTACTAAAAAAATTAATGATTGGTTTGGAAATTTCATGAAATTACTAATTGTGTGTTTGTGTTTTTAAACTACTCTTGAAACTCATTTAACCGTGATTACAAATCATGGGTTTTACCTTATATTATGTGATGGAAACATAATTAGGTTTGCATTATGAGAGGGAATTGGAGGTGATGATGGACTATTTGATATGGTATATGTTGCTTTTAATTCTCAAAATATATTTTATTTTCTCATTCATATCAAATATTTTTTATTATTTTCCCCCATAATCTATGACTTTCATGTGAACTAGGGTTGCTATGTTGGATTCTAGACTTATGATACTCTAGATAGTCACACACTACTAGTGTCCCTTATAGTTAGTGACCGAAATAGATGGAGTCTTCTATTTTGATGAGGTTGGGTGTGTTCTAGTAAATTAATTATGTTAGTTCTTAATATATGCCCAAAATATAATTTTTATTTTGTAATTTCGAAGAATGAATCACTTTAGGACATATAGTATATCCCATGAAATATATTCTCATTGTTATGGGATTCACTTAGGTGGGGACTCCCTTAGATTCACTGGAACACTCTAAATGCTTGGTGTGTGTTCCAACACTAATTGGATACTTTTATTTTCTTATTTTGTCTATGATTGGTTATTCTATTGTCGACAAATTACCTCTTGTAATGTGTGTTCATTTTTCTTAATCATTTCATGAAATGGAATAATGGAACTCCTAAAAATGAACATGGGATTATTTAATATTGAATGTGTGATTTCTAAATAAATATTATCATGTGAATATTTTCATTTAATAAATATTAATAGAAATGTTTGTAAATCCCATTGAGTATGATTTTTTATCAAAATATTATTAAGCTTGAAAAACATTTCGTAAGATTAATTAACTTAAAATTACAACTAAATAAGTCATTCTATTAATGTTTATACTCATAGTGTTGTTTATATTTTCACTAAATACATAGATTTAACTCATTCCAATAGACCATTTAATTTGTAGGATATTATTTGTATTTTAGATACACTTGACAGAATTGATTGATTTGAAGGAAGTTTATCTTTTTTTGGGCATTTTTCCACAATTAACAGTTCTTCTTTTAATAAATTCTACAGAAAGGGGGTAGTGATATCTATTAGTATCAAAAGAAAAGGCATTGAGAGGAATATTTCTTTATATTTCTTCATATATGGGGGAGGGAGACTAGGGGTGAGTGAAGGGATTATTCATTTTTTTCATCACCATGATATATTTTATTTTTTTCAAATCTAATTTGGAATTCATATTTGGTATACATAAGGGTCATTTTGATTTTCAATAGTTTTATTTCTCATCTATTACTCTTAATAAAGGGATAAATAGTTAATATTTTATATTTTTTTAATTACTTATTTTTTTCACCCGAATGTGGGGATAAATATTTTCCCTATAGTTAGTGGAATCTCAATTCAGGTGTCATCTCAGATGGTAGTCTTAGTTGGGTTATGACAAATGGTATCAAATCCCTTTAATTATTTAGGAAATAATTATAGTATGAGAGGAGTGTTATTGAGACTCAAGCTGTAGGTAGGGAATGATTTTCTTATAGTAAATTTTTGTAGTCCAATCCTTTACTTTAAATGGAATGTTAGCATGTGTATTTTTTCTATTATATTTATTAAAATTTGATATATGGTGTTAGTATTTTGTCATTATTTTCATGCAAGGTTGTCTTGTGGATTTTATTTAATTATGGGATAGATTGAAGATGATATCATGTGTGTGAGGATGGTTTTCATGGCTGGAAATATCAGGTTACCACTAATCACGTAGTTATTTTTAAATAATTTTATAAAAAAATGATTTATTTGAAATGAAACATTACTATGAGATCATCTATAGTAATTTTAAGCATTCTATTTCGGGTTTCTATTAATATTATCTTGTCTTTGGATTTCCATTAATGAAAAATTGAAATGCGATGTGAACCAATAAATGAATTGTGATAAGTTAATAAAATAATTTGATAATTTGATAAATCCATTTCAAGATGCATTATTATTTTAAGTAACGAATATTATAAATGGTGTTTCCAAATATATATTATAATGTGTGATGCGATTAATTGTGGATATATCTGTATTTTTGTTTTATTAATTAATTATTTTATTACTTGTGATTTTCCTTTGAATTATATTGGGGAATGACATTTCATAAGGTTGATTTTCGAGAAAACGCATTTTGGAAAAATAAAACTCATGTCTTAGAACAAGGTATGTGTACATGATTTTGGAAATTGTTTTCAATTGAGATAAATAAAGGATCTATTGATTCTGAAAATTGATGGAATTATTATATATTATTTTATTATATTAATTATTGAATGGATTTTAAATGACATGTTTTAAATGAAAAATAATTTTTTAGAGAAGTATTTTTAGATTTTTCCAATGGGCATAATGTGAGTAAAATGGCAAGCGATGCATTTTAAAAATATCATTAAAAGTGTGTATTACCTAGCTTTATGCATTTTCCATAATATGTGTACTTGAATGAGATTATGGTTTTTGATTTCTTCAAGTGTTGTTTTGTATGTTAATCCATGTCTGGATCTCATGATTTTTTACTTTTAAAATAAAATGGGTATTGTTTACTATTTTAATAAATAATTATATATAATTTTAATTGATGATGATGTATAAAAAATTCCTTGGGGTGTTATTTAGTTTTGATAATGAATGCTTCCATGGGGAGGTCATGTTACTGGTTAAGAAAACTCCAATATGGGAGGTCTGTGTTACTTGCGTTATTATTCCATTATTATGAAATTCATGTATGGGAGGTTTGTGTTACAAATGGCTATGAAAACTACATTAAAAAAGAGATATTTATTTATTTTAGATGAGAAAACTACAATATGGTAGGTCAATGTTATTATTAGTTGGGATCCCATGGATATGGATATGTGGTTGATCTTATATTATGGGATGGAGTTTTATTACAGTTTTCCCCATATCAATGATACATATTTGAAAATATCCAAGTTCAGTATTCTATTATAAAACATGTTTGTGATATCTCTTTATATTCATGGGAGACCAATATATATTATACTGTTCAAAACAATTATTATAAGGTTCTTAGAGACACCTTGCCATTGGCTTATATTGATATGGTAAATTTGTGTTTTGGACATTGGTATAGAAAATGGATATTGGGGTTCTCCTTGATACACACACACATTGAGGTTGTTAGGGAATACTAGATAAAAGTATCCACACAACATGATCCTAGAATATCTAACACTAGATGAAGAAAGAATGATTCGGGTTATTGGTGGTTCATCTATCACCAAATGACCCAACATGTATTATTTATATACCATGTTCATCCTCTAATATTGTTTTTCTTTCATTGGAAGTGTCCAATGGATATTATTTATGGTTGTTTTCATGGTTCTGGGTGTCATTACTATTTAAAATATTCATTGTGTATATTATTAAAGTTATAATTATTGGTGTTGGGTCTTTTTGAATGGTTCATATTTTGTGGAACCACCACCTAATAAAAAATAAAAATTGGGGGGAGATCCTAGATGGTTTTTGTTTTAGTGAGGCCATTTTATTTTAGTGGTGGCGTACTTATACTTTGAGATGTCATGTATTTCCTGGGGATGTACTCTTTTGATCATGTGGAGTAGTTTGGTTTGTGTCTCCTCGTATATAGCATATATTTTGATTCATTGTATCCACTACCTCCTCCACAATGTGTTTGTGTTTTAGTACCATCTTTTTTTATATCCATTGATAATGGAATTCTAAAGAAAGAAAGAGTTATTTTTTGGAGGCTGTAACTCCCCTTGTTCTATAATTTATTTTTTTATAAATTATATGTGTTTTTTGCGTTTTTTTCTTATTCGTTAATTTTTTTTTTGAAATTTAAATTTTTTAAATAATATTAATGTGATGGATGGTTAACCAATAGAGTTCAAAAAACCATGCAATTTGGTTCAATCTTAGGGATGTTCTAGTTCCCATGTTAAACATGACAAATCATTAATTTTTTGGGCTACAAGGAATATCCATTTAATGATTTTTTCAATTTGTAGGAAGCACAGTTTCCCCATGGTTTATTAAAATGTACACCAAGCTCAATTTTTATTTTATTCTTTATTTTCATTTTCATTTTTTTCCTTTATATATTGTTTATATATCCCCTTTCATTTCCCTCTATCACCCTCATCGATCTCTCTATCTCCCTCTTGGATCCCTTGTGCACCCTCCCTCATTACCAATTCCCCTACTGGTGACATCTATATCACAACCCCCTCTTGTGGACCCCCTTGGAAAATCCCTACTTCATCCTACCTCACATCTAGTATCATTCATCTCCATTGACCAATATATATCCCATAAGAACCTCCTCTCTCAAAAGCCTCTCCCTGAAGAGTTTTCTCAACTTTCCCCATTCATCGCTACATATTCCTAGTTATGGAATCCATATCCCTTATCTCTCTCTATATTGTGGTTTTCACATTCCCTCTCACTATGGTTTGTTTGGTCAAACCATAAGGATTCTATATTGGTTAATTTTTTGTTTCTTCTTTGTTTCCATGATTTTAGGGTTTATTATTTCTCAAGAATGTGTGTGCCATTGAAGGAGACACATTCTGACTATCATACGCTTGATTTGAGGCAAGGTTTCTCATGTGTTGGATTTAAATATAAAATAAATTTCACTATTTAAATTTTAAATGTTTTATTTTATTATTTATCATAATGTATGATAGTTATATTTGAATGTATAAGGGTACCAAGGTGTTTTTATTTTTGAATAATGTTTTAACCTGGAATTTTCAAGTTTAACATGAAATTACAAGTATTAAAAATGTTTTTAAATATTTATTTAAATTAAATAGAGATTATTTGACATGGTTTGACTATGATCAGTATGAAAATAAATTGAAATTATTTTCTATCACTTAATACAATTTTTTTAACACTACGGGAAAAGTGGTTTTTTGCGACGGGTCAATTGCGATGGGAATATATACCGTCATAAAAGGCCTGACGAACTACGTATAAGCGACAAGAGACTTTTCCCATCACAAATAGTAGGTTAATTGTGATGGGAATAGGCGACCCATCACAATAGTTATGTCGGAGTTTGCGCGCCAAAATGCTGGAAGGGAATTTGCGACAGGGACGCACCTCCGTCCCAAAAGCCCGGAGTTGGTAAATACCATTTCCGAAGGGCAAAGCCGCCCGTCACAAATGGAATTTACCGCTGCTGGGATTTTGTGATGGGTCCCATCACAAATACCCTTTTAACCGCCGACTATAATTAATGCAGGTGATGGAATTTGGGACGGGCCCCGTCCAAAAAGCCCGGCGGTGGTAAATACCATTTGCGACGGGCAATGCCGCCCGCCACAAATTGTATGTCGGCAGGTGTGTATTTGCGATGAGTCCCATCGCAAATACCCATTTAATAGCAAGTAGTAATTAATGCGGGCGAGGAAATTTGCAACGGGGCCCATCGCAAATACCACCATTTGTGATGGGATACTCGTCACAACTAATCTAACCTATATATACATCTCATCCATTTTTTTCAAATCACTTAGATCTTCCACTCCCTTTCTCTTGATTCTCCAGTTTTAAGGAAAAACTTTCAGTTAGTTAAAAAATTTTATACGAGAAAAATTGGAAGGTGCCAACACCTTCAGAATATCAATGTTTAAGGTATTTATATTTTATATATTTATTTAATTTTATTTTTTTATTAATTTTAATTGTTGACTATTAGTTGTAATTAAATTAGATTTAAATTGATTTTTAGTTTTATTTATTTTTGGTAACAAATTGATTTTGTTAGTGATAATTATAAATAATTAGTGTTAATTTTCAATAATTAGATATTATTATAGATAATTAGTGGAATTTATTCATAATTAGATATAATTAGGGGTCATTATTAATAATTAGATATAATTAGTAATAATTATATATGAAAACTAATAATTAGGTATAATTAGTAATAATTTTGTATAATTAGGTATAATAAGGTATAATTCGTAATAATTAGTTATAATTAGTAATAATTTATTATAATTTTTATAATTAGGTATAATTAGTAATAATTAATTACAATTAGTAATAATTAGGTATAATTAGTAATAATTAGGTATAATTAGTAATAATTAGGTATAATTACTAATAATTAGGTATAATTAGTAACAATTAGGTATAACTAGACATAATTATGTATAATTAGTAATAATTAGGTATAATTAGTAATAATTAGGTATAATTGGTAATAATTAGGTATAATTAGTAATAAATAGGAATAATTAGTAATAATTAGGTAGAATTAGTAACAATTAGTAATAATTAGGAATTAATAGCAATAATTATGAATAATTAGGAATAATTAAGAATAATTAGGAATAATTAGGAATAATAACGAATAATTAGCAATAATTACGAATTATTAGTAAAAATTAGGAATAATTAGTAATAAATATGAATAATTAGCAATAATTTGTAATACTTAGCAATAATTAGTAGTAATTACTAATAAATACTAATAATTAGTAATTATTACTAATAAATACTAATAATTAGGATTAATTAGAAATAAATAGGAATACATTGTAATAATTAGCAATAATTAGGAATAATTATGAAAAATTAGAACTAAATAGCAATAATTAGGAATAATTAGAAATAATTAGGAATAATAAGCTATAATTTGTAATAATTACTAATAAATTGTAATAATTAGCTATAATTAGTAATAATTTCTAATAAATACTAATAATTTGTAATAATTACTAATAAATACTAATAATTAAGAATAATTAGTAATAAATAGGAATACGTTGTAATAATTTGCAATAATTAGGTATAATTATGAATTATTATAACTAAATAAAAATAATTAGGTATAATTAGCAATAAGTATTAATAATTAGTAATAAATTGTAATAATTAGAAATAATTAGTAATAAATTGTAATAAATACTAATAATTCAGAATAATTAGCAATAATTAGCAATACTTACGAATAATTATCAATAATTAGGAATAATTAGCATTAATTAGGAATAATTATCAACAATTTGAAATAATTATCTACAATTAGTAATAATTACTAATAAATTTTAATAATTAGTAATAATTACTAATAATTACTAACAATTAGGAATAATTAGAAATAATTAGCAATAATTATGAATAATTAGCAATATTTAGCAATAATACGAAATAAATTGCAATAAATTGTAATAATTAGCAATAATTATAAATAATTAGGAATAATTTGAACTAACAAGAAATAATTAGAAATAAATAGCAATAATTTCGAATAATTAGCAATAACTTGGAATAATTATGAATAAAGAGGAATAAATTGTAATAATTAGTAATGAATTGTTACAATTAGTAATAAATAGTAATAAATAGTAAATATAATTATATCTAATTATTACTAATAAAATAATTATATTATCAATATTTGTGAAAAATCAAAATTATTTTTATTAAAATAATAAAAATTCTATAAAATATTAAAATTATCAATATTCGTAACATGCTTTTCTCTATTCTTAACATTTTCAAATCTCAAAGGGTCCCCAATTGTCAGGTCATGAGCAATAAAAAGTTTATGTTAGCCATGTCCAATGTAAACTCTATAATTGTCCTTGCTTGGTTGATCACCTTGCATGTAGCATTGCAATAGGACAACCTAAGTCATGCCCCTCTCATATATATGAATTATCTCACATGACCCTTTACATAGACCATTCTTCCTTGAAAACAGAAGATAAAGATACTGATGCCCCATCAAATTTTTAAGGAAGAATGATCTATGTAAAGCGAGCGAAAAGATTCTTAGAGACGAGAACAACATTACTTTGGTCATCCTATTGCAACACTACTTGCGAGATGATCAACAATGCAGGAATAATTATAGATTTTTCATTGGAATGACTGACATAATATTTTTGTTGCACATAACCTAACAATTAGCGACCCTTTGAGATTTGAACATGTTAAGAATAATGCAAAATCTTTTTCGAATATTGATATTTTTAATATTTTATAAAAATTTTATTATTTTAATGATATTGATATTGTTTTTTCATATATATTAATAATATAATTTTTCTTATTAATAATAATTAGTAATTGAAAACTTCTTGGATAATGAAGGGAAAATTTGTAATCATCTCCACAACAATAAATACCAAATTTCCTTTCATTATTCAAGCACTTTTCTTTTTTCTAAGTATTGCTAATTATTGCTAAATTAGTAATAAATTGTAATAATTAGTAATAATTAGTAATAAATTTTAATAATTAGTTATAAATTGTAATAATTAGTAATAAATAGTAATAATTTGTAATAATTTGTAATAATTAGTAACAATTACCAATAATTAGAAATAATAAGAAATAATTATCAATAATTTGGAATAATTAGTAATAATTACTAATAATTAGTAATAAACTGTAAAAAAAATGTAAAAATTTGTAATAAATTGTAAAAATTAGTAAAAATTTGATATAAATTTTAATAATTAGAAATAATTAGTTATAAATTATAATAATTAGTAATAATTTGTAATTATTGTTATAATTTGTAATAATTTTTACTAATTATAAATAATTATTATTAATTAGAAATAATTAGGAATAATTAGCAATAATTAGGAATAATTAGGAATAATTAGCAATAATTATGAATAGTTAGAAATAATTAGGAATAGTTAGCAATAATTATTAATATTTAGGAATATTTAGGAATAATTAGGAATAATTAGGAATAATTATCAATAATTAGGAATAAATTTCAATAATTAGCAATAATTAGCATCAAATTATCATAATTTGTAATAAATTGTAATAATTAGCAATAAGTTGTAATAATTTTCAACAAATTTTTATAATTAGAATTACATTGTAATTATTAGTAGTAAATTGTAATAATTAACAATCAATTGTAATAATTTGCAATATATAGGAATAAATAGGAATGTATAAGAATAAATATGAATAATTAGTAATATGTAGTAATAATTTTTTTAGGAATTTGTTAGAAATAGTTAGGAATAAATTTTAATAAATTTGAATAAATTTTAAGAACGTGGAACAATTTCTAGTGGATTTACGGCACTCCTTTTTCTCGATTAGTTTTCTCCTTTCAACTCTCACCAACTGGAGGCATTATGAAAAATGTGCTACTACGTAGACATATTCAATCTTGTATGCACGGGATTGCATATGCATTTGTAGGATTATATTATTTATAATGTTTTCAGGTGGTGACAGTTGGATGAAGATGATTCATCTACGAAGAGGGGGCTCTTTTGTCTAAAGGAAGGTTTACTTGCATATTTCTCACACTGAAATCACAATAAAGAATCTGGTCAGAGGTACCCATATTCATTCTCTTGCATATGAGGACGAATATGTGTACCTCAGACCAGATTATTCATTGTGATTTCAGTGTGAGAAATATGCAAGTAAAAAGAGCTGTCAGACAATAGAGTAGCCATCAATCCACTGGAAATTGTGTCACCCTTAATTAATGGTAATTATTAAGATGTAGTTGTAATTATTTATCTACTTTTTCAGATAGTGTTTTTCTTATTTCAAATTATTCAAAAACAGTGATGATTGTATATTTTATGTAGAAAAATATGGAACATGGAAGTTGACATCAGTCATTATTAGATGATCATGCTTGGATAAATCAGTGCAGAAATCCAAATGGTTCTAGTTTAAATTCTGTATATATGGATGGTATTGAATCATTATTATCATTTGCATCACCAAAACTAGAATATGTCTCATAAAGAACAATTAAGTGTCCTTGTAGAAAATGTTCTCTGAGAACGTTTGACACAATTGAAAAGGCTGGGGGACATCCCTTGTGGGTTGGTTTTAAACCATATTATGTTTTTTAGTATCAACATGGTGAACACAGTTCTGGAGAAGGCCCTAATAACTCGATTCTAGATCTATAAAGGTTTCATAATTTAAAAGATGATGTTGCAGGTTCATCTGTGCAACAAACTGAAACTCATGATGATATTAATTTAACTCCTGAGTTGGAACCATCTGAATTTTATGAGTTGTTGAGATCTGCTGAGGATGCATTATATCCTGGTTACAAGAGAAGTAAATTAGAAGCGATTGTAAAATATATGGCTATTAAATTAGATAATGCAATGTCAAACAACTATTTTGATCAGATTTTTTCTTTGGTTAAAACATTATTACCGGAAGGAAATGTGTTGCCTATAAATTACTATGAGAGAAAGAGGCTGGTTCGTAATCTGGTCTTTAGCTAGCAGAAGATTAATTCATTTCCAAATTATTGCATCTTATATTCTGAAGAAAATTATTCATTGTATAGTTGTCCCATAAGTGGACAATCGATGAATTAAGAAGCTGAACCATTGATGTCTAGATTGATTCTAGTAAAACAGTTGCGATATTTCCCACTTATACCCATGTTGCAGTGTTTATTTATGTCTCAAAATATAGCTTCAATGATGTCATTGCACAAAACAAATATTTCAACTGATAGATGCTTGAATCATCCATCTGATGGTGATTCATAGAAACATTTTGACCATCTGCATATGTCTTTTTCTATACAAGCCTGAAACTTGTGATTGTGCCTTTCTACTAATGATCTATGTCCGTTTGGAACTTATGGTAGTCAGTATTCATGTCGGCTTGTCTTTATAACTCCGTACAATTTTCCTCGATGGATGTTGATGATGGAGACCTATATCATTTTCACTCCATTTATCCTAGGGCATCAGAAAAAGAATATTGATGTTTATTTGAACCCATTTATTGAGGATTTAAATACATTGTGGAGTGATGGTTTTAATATATATGATTTTTGGGTGAAACAAAATTTCATATTAAAAGCTGCATTGATGTGGACAATTAGTGACTTTTCGGTATATGGAATGTTATCTGGTTGGAGTACACATGGTCCGAAATCATGTCCTTATTGTATGAAAGACAAAAAATCCTTTATTCTTGTCAATGGAAAAAGACCTTTCTATTGTGATTGTCACCATAGATTTCTTCAAATCAATCATCCCTTTTATAGGAACAAATCTCATTTTTGAAAAGGTACAATTGAAAGGGATGAACCTCCAAAGATGAGATTAGGTACAAATTTGAAATCAGTTGTATTTTCATTTCCTCACATCATATTTGGACCAATAGTAAACAAAAAGAAAATTCATTTCTTTGGGAAAGAATATAATTTGATAAAACAGAGCATTCATTGGGATCTTCCATATTGGTCTGATTTGTTGGTCCTCCACATATTGGATGTAATGCATATTGACAACAATTTTGATAATTTATTTCATATAGCTTTGGATACACCAGGTAAAACCGGAGATACTGTAAAGGAACGATTATATCTTTCCCAAATTTGCAGGCGAACATAATGTAAACTATTTAAAAGTGTCAGATCACAGAGGTTAATGAAGCCAAAATAAGCTTATACACTATCCAAAGAGAGTCTTTTATTATTTTTTCAGTGGATTGCCTATTTGAGACTTCCAGATGGATATGATTCAAATTTGGTAATATGTGTCAAAAATGGTTATATTACTTGTTTAAAAAGTCATGATTGTCATGTTATAATGGAAAGACAAATGCTGATTGGGTTCAGAGTTTTTTTGAATTCATTTATTTGGGATTCGATAACAGTCATATCATATTTTTTTCGATACATTTGTTCAGTTACAATAGACTACGATGTTCTAAGAAAACTGGAAGAAGATGTTGCTGTAATTATATGTAAACAGGAAAAAATCTTTCCTCCAGCTTTATTTGACTCAATGGAACATCTTATATTACATTTTCCAGATGAAGTTAAATGTGGAGGTCCAGTACAGAATCTATGAATGCACTCACTAAAGAGATTCATGCAGAAATTGGAGAAAAAAGTACATAACAAAGCATTATTTGAAGCCTCAATTTCTAAGGCTTATTTTCAAGAGTAAATTGCATTTTTCTGCTCTCATTATTTTAAATCTCAATATCCCTCAAAACACAATCGCATGGGATGAAATGAGGGGAATGTTAATGATGAAATGGACAATCAATTAACAGTTTTTAATCAGAAAAATATTGGTTTCGGTGGAGTTCATGAATGATGGCTTTCAGATGATGAACATCACAGAGCACATACATATGTTCTCCTCAATTGTGAATAAATGACACTGTTTTTCCTGTGAGTGAATCTATCACTTATTCTATAATTTATTATACAGTATTGAAACATATTTTATTTATATGTTATATGATAATCATATCAAGAAACAAGTACCCCAAATTACAGCAACTGCTCTTGAAGAACGCAGACAAAAAAATAATCTCAATGGTTTCAAAAACTGGTAACATAAAATATTGATGGTTTAATATCAATTCTATTTATTATTTATTATATTGATAATTGTTTTATAAATTTTCAGGTGTCTCAATATGCTGATAAAATTGAGAAGCGACTGTGTATATTGAGTAACCCACCATCCAAAATGGTTAAATCTTATAATGCATATGTGGTCAATGGTTTTCATCTTCATACACATGCATACGGGGAATCAAAAAAACAATGAATAATGGAGTTTTCTAGAGAGGATCACATCACAGAGAAACTGAAGTTGACTTTTATGTCATTTTGGATGAAATTATTGAGTTCTGTTATCTATAATAGAATTACATAGTAATATTTAAATGTCAGTGGTTGGATATTGAGAGAGGCTTGCGTGTTAATCAGACTCATGGAATCATTTGATATTAAATATAAAATTATTCTTGTAGTAAATTAACCATTTTTACTGGGTCAACATCCACATAAAATTTATTATGCAAAGTACTATGCTACTTAATGTGGCTTGAGTGATTGGTGGAGCATAATAAAAATGAAATCTTGATAAAATCAGTTTACTCAAACTGAATGTGGTTCCGCTGAAGTGGAAAGAATTGAATTTTTTTGAGATACTGCTCAAAACACATATGATTCAAAAAGAGATGTGAATATCAATGATGACACCCCACAATTAAGGATCGATGGTGATGAAGATGTAAATGATGTTATAAATGAATTTGAAATGACAAGAGATGATGAAACTGAAACTCATAAGTATATTTATAATGCTGATGAGGATGATGAAGACATTAATATTGATTGCTATGGAGAAAAGGATAAAGATGAACATTGATAGAGTAAAATGCGGGTTATAATTATAACTAATATATATCTATATTAAATAGTTATTTTCAACTATCTTTTAACAATAATAATTTTTTGTTTCAGATGGACTCTGATACATTTTGCGAGTTTCAGGAGGGTGACATACTATTGGATGAGGGTGATTTTGGATCATATAAACCCCAGCCTACTGGTGGTTCAGGGGGAACACAGAGGGGGTGTGGTCTTCCACAACTGATGATTCCTGACCCTATCCCTGAGAGATGTCCACATCATTGTTTTGATCCACACACACAAAATTATGGTAACTTGTATATTTTAGTAAGCTTTCATTAATTTATTTATATATATACTAATTGTTTGATTATTTATTCCTTTTTCATAGTTTTGCACATTTAGCTATTAGATAGGGGAGAGCTATCTTGGGATATTATTTTTCTCAGTCATGGATAGCATGGGAAAAAATTCATATTGATGTACGATTCGACTTGTTCCATCATTGGATGGTACGTAAATAAATAATATTTATTTTGAAGTTTATTTTATTAATAACTTGATATTATAATTTATTTGTAGGATTTATGGTTTCCTATCGATGACAGCATGTGCGACGCTATCCACGCGGCATGATAGGATTCTATGCACGATCGTTTCCGTCAGTTTTTGCACAATTTGAGATGGACAGCCATTAAGAATGCAGGAGTGACAGAATTTGATGAGTCATGTAGAGATCACCGACTGAATTACATTTCATCTCACGTTTTAGAAGGATTATGTTTACACTGTTTGGGTGGTGGATTTCAGAGGAGATATTCAGTGGGACGGCAGAATTGGGGGAGACAGGAAGTGACACATTAAGCTGGTAGCCGTAGATTCAGTTTTCATTGAGAAAATATCTTAAGTATATTTTTTAAATATTTTAAATAAAATTAAATATAAACAGTTTATTTTATATTTTTGTAGCCAGTCAAGCATCCCGATATTACGGAGTTTGATATTTATCAAAGGATGTATAGTGATCTAGCCACTGGAGAGATTAGAGGTGATCTCCAGTGTTATAATGTGGTTAGTATTATTTTTTCAGTTTTACAATTAACTGCATATAATATTATCACATTTTTTAATTTTAAATTGGAATTGAAGGAGTAATATGAGGCTGCGACCTCTTAGACATAGGCTGAGGGTCAGGACGAGACGACTGGTCAAACCGGTGCTCTCCATTTCGATGAGGCGGCATGGATGCATGTGACTCAGTATGGCTTTGATACGGGCTGAGTATTTGGTCTCTCATTTGACTCCTTGTAATTATTATGGTACTGCTGCGATGTCGGCATCCATCTTGAGAGGAGCTCACCGAGAGACATCATCTTCTGGATCACAGTATCAGGAGCAGTTGCAAACTCAGGTTGAGCTTATAGAGACTTTTCAGAAATAGCATGGAGAGATGTGCTGGTAATAGCAGCAACAGGAGCAGTATCATGAGGAGCTACATCGATTAGAGCAGCGGTGACAACAGGAGTATCACGAGCATATGGAGTACATGCGCTCACTGACACGTAGTTTAGGGATGGAGTTTCCTTCACCTCCTCCACACGGCCCCCCAGTGATTTTTGTTTTATGTTAAAAACATTTGAAATCTTGTTTTTTAATAATATGAACCATTTATAGTTTCTGTCTTTTATATTGTTAGAAATATTGCATAAATTAATTTTTTTAATATTTTGTTATTTATTATTAGTATTATATTTTTTAATATTAATTTATTTTACTAATAATAATTATAATAATATTTTATGATTTTTTTATATATTTTTGAAAATATTGAATCATTTAATAATTTTTTATTATTTTATTATTTTAATAATATTAATATTAATTTCTTATTAATCATAATTTTATTAAATATATTTTTTTAATATTATATTTTTTCAAGTTTGTTTAGTTTAATAATAATAATAATATTTTTCATTTTTTCAATATTTTTATAATAATAATATAATTTTTTCCTTAATCTTAATATTATTATTATTTTTAATTAATTTCAGTATTTGCGACGAGGTCTTTTGCAACGGGGCCCCATCACAAATAAGTGAAATAATTTTCTTTAAGATTATAATTTACGACAGTATAAGGGGTCCGTCACAATTAGTATTTGCGATGGGCCCGTCGCACAAGGTTTATGGGTATATAATGTATATAATAGGAAGGTTATTTGTGATGGGTAATCTCCTCGTCGCAAAAACTAGTTATGATGCACTCGTCGCAAATCGTTTTTGGGTATATATGGTATATAATTAGTAGGTTTTTTTCTATTTGTAAATGTCACGTCGCAATTGATATATTTTGCGACGGGCCCATCCCAAAAAATATCTATTGCGACCTCGTATTCTACAACAGACTATTTGCGACGGGGGCTCATCGAAAAAGGATATTTGTGACGGGATCCCATACTAAATAGCCCATTGCAAAAAACAGGAATTCCAGTAGTGTAAAATTGAATTAAATTATTCAAGGGGGTTGAAATGGATTTTTTATAATATTATTTAAAAAATATTTTGACATATATTTTCATATGGATTCTGAAATTCAATGTATTTTTACAATATTTAAATATTCAGTATTGGATAAAGTGGAAACACTTTATCAAATTTCATTTTAATCTAACACACACACACACACACATATATATATGTGTGTGTGTGTGTGTCTGGGGGTGGGAGGGTAATGTATATATATATACCTGGGTAAATATATATATATTTGTGTGTGTGTAAATATTCACATGTGAATATTTAATTTTTTTCAATGATATATATATATATATATATATATATCTCAGTGTGTGTGTGTTTAAGTGTATATGGGTATAACAGGGAATATAATCTTTTTTCTTGGTTTCTAAAATATTTTTGAAATTACAGATCAAAGAATTTAAATAATCTCTAAGGTTGTGTTTATGTATGTGAGCTACACATGAACCCTATATGATGTTGACTGACATCAACGGAAGCATGTGATGCATGATTTGTACCATATATTATGTGATGGATATGCAATATATTTATTGAGAATGATATCAAGGTTTATGTGAGTAATTTAATATTATTTTGTATTCTTGTATTACTCTCAATTTAATTTATCAGATTATTTAAAACATTTCTATTATTTTATTTTCTCACCTTTTTATGGGTTTGTTTATGAGAACCCAAGAAGCAATGTAGGAGTTTAAAATTATTCTACACAAAAAATCTAAAAACCAATAGTGTTACCACTAGTTAATGATATGGATATATGGGTTGTTCTATTCTTATGAGTCTTGGTTCAAGATAGTCAGATGGATTGTGTTTGGATGCAATGTATGCTTGAGTTTTGGTATTAGTATAGTATATTATATTAATATTTCACATTATGACCAAGGGTAGAGACCTTGTCATATATTCCATTGGATAGGGGATTCTCTTATGTGGGATGTATTTTCTTCATTGGCATCTGATGAATGATTAATGTGTGAGTAACCTATGATTGGATACATTTGTTTAATTTATTAATCTATAGTATGGTGCCTCTTTACTGTTATCATATTTACTACACCATATGATGGTTTTCATAAATAATTTTAATAAATTTTCTAAATAAAATTCTAATGTTTTACATGGGATAATTTTATAGTGTGTTTAATGTCAAAATTAATATTCTAAACTGCATTTTTTCATGGAATAAAAATATTGGAATTCTTGTGAAACCACTTTGAGGTGTTATTAGTTCCAAAATATAATTAACCAAAAAAAACATTAATTAAATAATTTTTTTCAATCTATAAATAAATGGATCATTATTTTAATGTTTATACTTGAGATATGATTCTTATTTTATATTTATATTGATCTTTATCTAATGTCTACATATCATTTCAGTTTAAGGCTTTTATATGGTTATTTTCCTCCCTTGAGATAGTTGATTTATTCGAGGAATGTGTCTTATTTATTTTTTGCTTCCATTTAAGAATATATAATTAGGAATTAACTACTTTATATAGAAGGCAGTTAGTGATATCTATTAGCGGCCATAGAAAGGGATTCAAATTGAATATATATTTCTATCTTTTCATATGTAGGGTAGGAAGACTGGGGTTGAGTAGAGGAATTTTTTTCTCATTCCATGAATACTTTATAATTTATTATTTTATATTTTATTTTTGATGGATATAAAATATATTAAAGAGACATGTTTTGTTTTTATTTGTTTTCAATTTAAAATTTACTCCAATTCAAGGGATAAATATTTTCCATTATTTATGTCTAGATCCCGAGTGCATTTTATTGGCCCATGGTGATCTCTAATGCCCCTCGGTCATGGGTCTCTCTGTTCATGTGATGGTTCAGATTGGGGCTCGAGTCATGGAATTAGACCTTCCATCTATATTAACCTTGATGTACTATAAAAATAATTTGAATATTTACATTATCACATTAAAATTCATCCTAATCTCTTTATGTATAATTTGATTCGATTCTTTTTTATAGTAACTAATATAACTCTTTACATTTCTATTTACTTCATTACCCAAAACTATTCTAGGATACAAAATATAATTCTTTTTGTACTGGAAAGTATAAAAATTTAAGGAACAATGTTTCTTGAATTTTATGGTATATAAATTTAATTATTTAAATATTTCATTACTATCAAATATCTTAAAACATTTAATATATTAACTAAAAATTAACACTAATATTATAATTCTATATTCCTTTAGGAAATAGTTATATTAATATTCTTGTGGTAACTCAACAGACCCTTTACATTATTTACATCACATACCCTAATCCTTTTTTAGGATATAAAATAATAAATTACTTATTATTTATATGATAACTTCGAACATCTATTTGTGAAATTACTATCAATAGTATCTTAGACACTATCCTTCTATGATACACTGACATCTTTTTATTTAGGAAATAACACTTTATTTTATCTTAGTTAGAATTTTTTTAAAATAAAATATCATATCCTTACCATTTTTAGGGTTCTATGTGTTTGAAATATTTTTTTCCTTTTGGAAATATAGATTTTCTAAAATATAGCACTAGTTGGTTACATGATCATATTACCTTGTACTCTAACAAATAATATAATTTCATTATCCAAGATAAAAACATATAATCTATATGTTCTTATAAAAACCTATTATATAATCCTCAAAACATTATCCGTGTTTATAAAATTAATCATGTCATTTTTGTAACAACCTTTTATTAATGAAATTGATATCTTATCATAAAAACTAAATAAGATAAAGATGCACATCTTTTTCAGAGATTAATTTGATATATTCATACAATCATATTTCTATTGTAACAACATTATTCATTAGTAATTGAATAAAAATATAATTTATAAAAATTATTCCATATATTTTCAAATTCTTTATATTTATAACACTTGTAAAATCAACATTTAGTCATAGGTTACCATCAAAATCTAAGAACCAAAATCTATAGCTTTTATATAACAATAAAATATTTTCAAACTAGATTACTTCCTCTAGATTGAAATTTTACCACTCTATACTATCTGTATATTATTTGATATCATATGTCATATGCTCATCTTATCTATTCTTAATGTATGATAATATTGGGTAAAACAATTCTTCAATTAAAACATATTTTTGAAAAATTTCAATACACGAAATTTTGGTGAATTCCAAACCATTAGAGTAGATTTCATTAACTCTTGAATCATTTTATAGAAGTGAAAAAATGGTAAAATATATGTTTTTAAATACCCATCTCATTTTATACGACTAAAAAATTGATATAATGTTATTCTAAAGAGAAATATAATATGAAAAACATATTATATCAATTTTATCCATGCCTGAATCATCCAATTTATCAATGATGTACCTATTCTATACCATTAAAAAAAATATTCTTTAATTATTTTAACTTTATATCCTTCAATATATTTATAATATATATAGATCATATAGTTTATTTCATATATCAATCAAAAAATTGAATTTAATTTTGTAAGATATAAGTATTGAAGGTAAGATTTTATAATAAGATTTCACTAATATATTAATCATATTGAATAGAATTTGGAGTACATAATAATATTGAGTTTTAAAGACTAAAATTCTTTAAATTATTTACATACCCAGTAATACCGAGTGCATGTCCATAGACTAAATTTCATTAGTTCATATCTCATTTATTTATTTAAAAACCACAATTGAACCAATTCATGCCTTACTGAGAATCAATTTTTTCTTAATGAATATATTTTACATAGGTTTACTCAATAAGTAACTACATTAACAAAAAAATAAATTCTCCGAAATTCTTCGTTTAGTTACTCTTCCTCAAGGTATATTACTTTAAGCTTCAAATATAAAGATTAATTACCATGATTAGTTTTATTGTGATGATAAATTTATCTAAAATAATATATTTTATATGATTATCATCTCTTATATATTATTTTAAACATATTTAATAATAGCTGAAAATCAGAAATAGATGGCCCATACATTATATCCTTCTAGTGAGTGGAAATCCATTTCCCTTACTAATGAGTCTTTTTTAACATTCCTCTCATCAAATAGTTTTTTATTTTTGGAATATTCGAAATCAAAATAGTTGTGATTCATGGATATTTTAAAATATAACTATTTATACAAATCCATCATATGTATTTAATCAAATATATTTATTCTTGAATCATAACCATTACAATTTTCCAACTAGTGTAATCTAAGGAAAGTGTCAAAAAAATTAACAACGTATAATCTAGGAGTGCCGAGTTAAACCTAAAACTACTCAGTTGGATGATTGAGGTATAAATAAGTGTTTATTTGGAATGAATGTCACACTTTGTATTTAATGGGTTTCACATCCACAAAAATAAAATATATATTATATAAATTTTAAATTCATAATTATTACATACTATGTAAATATTATCTTCTCATATTTTATTCCTTTTTGGCATGAATTATTCTATGGATTTTTTGGAATCCATATTCTAATTTCCAAATTGATATGTTCACACTCTATTGATGTGTAACTCATTACACAACCCAATGTATGTGTAACACACCCAAAAATATAATTCAAAAATATTCATACAAATCTAAATGAATCATATGAATAAGGTATATAATCTATTCATTTAAATAAATATTTAAAAATGAAATTTATAATCAACACATGAGTAACTATAGAGTGATAGATACCCAACCCTATTCATATTTTGAGAAAAAGGCATATGTCTACAGACAAGTAGGGTGTTTGACCCAAAAACCATCAATATAAGTAGACCATACGAAATAGAAAGTTAAATAAAAATTATTTTTACCAAATAATATTCCCAAAATATTACAAATAAGTAAATTCATACTAATAATATCTGTTAAAAGCTAATGTCATGGTAGAGGAAAACAAATTTATGAAATCATTTCTATCTTGTAATGAAAGGATATCTCTCTAAGAGGTAGATTATCAATTAAACTAATGAATAAAAATTAAAACTATAAACAATTTATAACCACCAATAATGTTAGTAATAATCATTAAATTAATTAAGAACGTGAATAATTGAACATGATATAAACAACTATAAACTATTCAGAAATAGAGTTGACAATAATCCCATTTATAAATTAGCTAACATTTTGGAAATTCCATAATATTGAGTAGAAACACTTTTTTAATAAATCTAATATGAACTATTTCATATTATATATATGATTTTATATGTAATTTTAATTTATTATTTAATCAATCGATCATATCAACAATCAAAACCTTTTTGATTCACTTTATGTAATGAATTTAAATATGGACAACTTTTAATTTGAAAATTTTCAGATTATTTAATTATTATTAATTAATAATAATAAATATAAACCCATTTTATATGTATAAATTTTTAATGATATTTAAAAAATATTTTATATATCATTTTTGTAGTCATTAAATAACTAATTTATTTAGTCATTATAAAAAAAAATATATTTTTTTAAATAATTCAATACTTATATTTATTATTTATAAAATTCATATATCATAATAATTTGAAAAGGACAATATTAATTTTAACTCATTATTATTTAATTTTTAATTTTAATAAATTTCTACAAATATTCATTATCCCACCCCATTTTATAATAAATTAATTTATAAAAAATGATTTTATAAATTTTATAAACACCCAATAAATAAATTTTGTTACTTATAAGAAATTTATATATAATATATTTTAATTCATAATATTTTTTTGTAAATAAGAAATTATTTCATTTACTAAAACATTTTATATAATTTCGGCAAATGAAGAGTCATATAATTGAAACTCCTTCAAATTAATTTTTTAAACAAATAATAATTTAAAATATTAATATCATTATAAATCAGCATTATTTATAAATTTATAACCCTTTATAATTTAACCCTTATGATTTATGAATTAATAAATTATTTCTGGATCACTTGGAATTAATATAATTGAGTGAATGTTATTTTTAATTTTAAACTTTATTATTTGGAATATTTTGTTGATCATTTTTTCATAAAAATAAATATAATTGATTATAAATAGTTTTATTAAATAATGTTTAGATTTAATATAAATAATATTATTATCAAAATACTATTATATATGAATGAAAATATATTATATATCATATGAAACAATATCAAAACATAAAAAATTTTTAAATGTTTTTTAAAAATTTTATATTCAAAAACATAGACATATTCCAAACATGAAGAAACTCATTCATTAAATCATGTTAATAGATTAAAATGATCATTTTGATTTATTAAATAAGTTTTTTTAGACTTATATAATATAAAAAAATATTAAAACAAGATAAAGAAGCATCAGAGTGTATATCATTATATTATAATCAAAGTTAAATATATGTTGATCCAATGAGGAATCTCATTTTTATGTCACTGGTTGGTGTTTGAGGATCATTATATGATCCTTTTGTAGGGGAATAATTCCTGAATAGTTGGTAACTATCCTTGAATAGAAGAATCATACATAATAAATGAAATTCTTGGGAAATATTTCACACCTTGTTAATGTTTACACTAACATTCTTTTTAAATGATATAGTAAGAATGCTGGATCACTATAATAAAAGTGGAAATCATCCTAGATATAAATGTAATTAATTAAAATTAATTAAATTTGTGAACCATAATTAATGTATCCATATACATTTATTATAATTTTCATTGTTTTATTTAATATTATTCACAGAAAATTCATCACATTTAATCCATACAAAATGGATTAATAAATGAAATTAAACAGTGTGGGATCAAGGTGGAAAATGAATGAATTTATCATCTATTAAATTAATTGAAATTTTTATGTAAATTTTAGGGCACAGTTAACAAATTCTAGAAAATAATTACTTGTATGTTTTGTAATGTGATTCAAATAAAAATCAACAATTACATCATAAATGGTTCACTAACATAGATATAAAAATATTATTTTCTATGTTATGTGGATGAATTTCAGAATCATTAACTACATATTTCCAAGATAAAATTAAAATATTAATTTAGAATGTACAAACAACCAATGTGGGGGAGTGAAACAATAAATATAAGCGATAGTATATATTTATATGAGAGGGGGATATGGAGAGTCATCGAATGATATTGTGTTTTGTTAAGATTTTTACTATTGTGATTTTTCTATATTTATTTTCATCAATCCTTCATTACTATCACGAGTGGGTGATTTTATTTTATGAAAATATTGGATTAAATGGGAATTCTATTTTGTTAAGTGTTATTTTTATGATTATTTCATGTTGGGTTTTTACAATTTGTTTAGTTCATTCCTATATCTTCTTTACTTATTTATGTCGGACTATTTTGTGTTTGGTGAGAGAGTGTTTTTTTAATGAGATAACACAAACTCAAAATTATCTGTAAACATTTTCTAGGTTAGCCTCTATGTATAAATATTTCATAAGCTTAAATATATCAATCAGTAAATAAAGTATTTTATAATATTAAAAAATATAATTCATGGGATATAATATTATCACATGGACCAAGGGTATTTCTTTGATCCCAAATACTTATTTTAAAAAAATAATAATATTCCTAACAAAAAATGATCAAAATAAAAAATATTTTCAATAAAGTAACATTTGAATCTAATAAAAAAATGGTTTCCTAATAAATATTTGTAAAACATGTGTTAAAATTATATTATTTTAAATTATCCCACACATAATAAATTTCTTTTCCTCAATAAATCAATTAAACATATTAAATAAATTGAATTTTTTTCAAAAAAAAAGGAATTATAATACAAAATAGTGGTTATTATTAATGTTTCCCCCTATATAATCTATCATGAAAAGGGCATATTTATATCCTAAAAAATAAATGGTTTTATAAAAAAAATTCTCCTATTATTAAAAACATTAAGAAATTTAAAAATATTGCGGGAAATTATCCACCCACATTTTTCATTTAATTTTACATACAAGCAATATATTATGTCCATTTTGAAAAAATCATATAATTTTGTAGATAAACATAATTAGAAAAAACTAATGGATTAGGGACTACAATATATAAATGTAAAACATGATTTATTCGTAAACAATTTTAATTAAATAAATCAAAAATATGAAGAAGAGTTTTTTATTAGATTATATAAAAAATATTTATTAGCATAAATCCAATAAAGAAGTTCAAATTCAACTAAAATTATAAAACATACTCCCATAATATCCCCATAATAGTTTTTTAAACATTTAATGAACTTTTTATCCTAATTTGAAGAAATGTAAAAGAAAAATGATTAATAAAATAAGCTATAAATCTGATCATATGAATGATACATTTAACACCAAAATTTTCCAATGGAACATATAAATAATTTAATTTTTTCAAAAATTGATGAAATATTTATTTTTAATATAATTAATATATCATATTGTAATATAATACCCCTTTACGAAATATAAATCATAATATTTTTCATGACAATGATCAAAGGGCCACCAAGAAGATAAAGAATGATATTTTCCAGAATAATATAATAAATAGAAAAAACCAATGAATGAAAAATTCTATTAAATTTGTTTTTATAAAACTATTGTTTCACTTTCATGTTGTTATGATTAGGGCTTGATAAAACATGATAATTGATTTTTTTTTCAAAAACAAAATGAAACCATCATATAATAGAATAATTTCAGTATAAATGGATTACAAAATAGTAGTTTTATACATACCTATAATTCTATTAATTTTCATATTCACAACACTCTAAAATAATTCAAAATCACATAGAAAACAAGTAGTATTTTTTTATAGAGTAATAAAGAAAAAAAATTAAAAATTGAGTAAAAGCACCCTTATAATTAATGACATGTTTATTTAGTAAAGTAAAAAAATAACATATTTTATACATGATAGTAGTTCCATGATTATAAATTATTGATCCTATAATAATATTTATATAAAAAAATATATCAAAAAAATTACATAAACTAAAATGTAACAAAAAATTGAGTTTAAAAAAAGGAGATTCAATTTTTCTCTAGAATTCGGGTTCTCTTGGCCTTTTAAAATTTATTCATTTTTCTATCAATAGTTTTTTGGATAATTATTTTCAAACAATATTAATATATATTTGTATTCATTCATGAGCACCAAGGATGAGTATATTTATAATACCTAGTTGTTACATGCACTGACAAGTATCCCAAATTATTAGAATCAGTGTAAAATGAAACTTCTTCTAATAAAGATTTTATGATTTGGCAACCATATATCAATAATAGATTAATTCAATATAAAAACATGAAAAAAATACAAACAACCAAAAAACTTATAAAATGGAACTCAGTTTTATGTTCTTTGTTAGACTCATAAAATTTTAATGTTACTTATAGAAAAATTTCAAGTGTTCCCTCTAGAAGCTTCTCAATGTAGTTTTATCATCATTTAAGAATATAAAATGGTCTATTTTTCTAACCAAAAAAATCAAAAGATACAAGAAATATTAGACTGAGGATGTGAAACTACCAAAAATATTTACGCTTCTGTATTTATGTACATATCATAAGTCTTCAATTGAAAATGAAACCTTCTATCTCGGCTTGAAAAATCAATTATTCATGATTGAAACATGAAAATACATTATTATATCATTTTAAAAATTATTCATTTAATATGAATTTCTCTTGTTCTATTCCAACTAAATATTCTCCAAAAATATCCTATCAACAATGTTCTTAAAATAAAATTCCATAATTATCATATAAGGAATGGATTTTTATTGTAATTATACAGGTATGTGGAATGATTTTACAATGAGATGTGTATAAAGAGATATTTTTTGGGGGTTATTTATGATGTCATATAAGCCCATAAGTATTTATAAGCTTTTAATTACTATCCATTTCAAAAACACCCACAAAAGTTTAAAAAAAACATGTTCTATACATGAAACCTTAGAATGTTCACTACATTGAGTGTGACATGTGGTTCTTGTTGTATTAAAAAAACCATACATGTCTCTCAATTATTTGAATATAATGTTATAAAATTAGGTTCATTTATAATTATAAATATATAGGCACTCCAAATATTGAGGGATGTTTTTCATTATGAATATCACAAATCTATTATCTTCATTATTTGGAAGTTCAATATCATCAACCCATTTTAAGACAAAATTTATTGCTTCTATGATATAATCATTCCACTGAAAAGAAATAAATAGTAAAATAAATTCCAACCCCCAAACATAAATAATATGAACATAAGAAATTCATTTTTGTAGTAGAATTTTTTTTATAATCATATTTTGAATCATTTTTGTATCACCTTGACATTTTCAAATATATTTCTTTAAATAATCACTTTTTTATATGTTTCATCATATAAAATGGTAAAATTAAATGAAATCACAATTCATTAAGATAAAAATATAAGTTATAAATATATCTCCCAACACAATAAATTATATTACTAAGTATAAATTGGATTAACCACATTATTAAATATAGTTATGATGATTATAAAATCAATTTATTTTACTTGTTATTTTAAATTTGTATAGTTAAAACAACAATGAAAATAATTTTATACTTAAATGTTTTTTCGTGGAATTGGTTTTATAATCCATGAATAATAAGATTATTTGGATTAAATAATAATAAAATATATTGATAATATGAATATTATATTATCAATAAATTAATTAGTAATTTATTGTAAATAATTATAAAGAATGGATAGTATTTTAAAAAGATATTTATAAATTTAAAGAGTTTTCCCCTATATTATGAGACATTAATTAAATATTGAATTGTAATATTTTTTAATATTATTTTTAAAAAAGGAAAATATTTTTTGAATTAAGAATAATAATATACTCATAATATGAATTTTTGATATTTTTTGAAAATAATATTTTTTTTGGCAAATAGTTTAAAATACAATTTATGAAATTATGTGGATTTTATTACATCACTTCGGCATAAGCATTACATAAATCATAAATATATTTTTATTGACCAAATACATGTCTTATAAGTGAAATTATATAGATTAAAATATTATAATTTAATTAATAACCTATATTTGATATTTTATATCAAAAGTAATATTTTCTCAAAAAACTTTAATACATTATATATTATTATTAAATTATTAATATTATCAGTATTATTAAATGAATCAAGTGAAATAGATTAAAAAACTAATTTCAGTAGGTTGAAATTATATAATAAGAAGCAGTTTATTTTAATTCATAAATATTATGTTACCTTAGGTAAAAACAATTTACCCTTGGGAATGCATAAATGAAAAGAGTAATAATTCAATTAGTAAATTGACTGAATGATGATAAAAATGATTCTCATTGAGTGTTTGAGGCATGGATCAAACACGTCTCTCCCACTCTCCATTATTTATTTATTTTATTCTTCATTCCTCAAGAGGGAATTTCCAATATTTAATTTTTTTGGGTTTTAATAGAAATACATTCCCTTTTCTATAAATAAATGGCAACTCACATCCTCAATTATACTCTTAGAAAACCCCATTATGTTTTGCTCAAAATATTTCCAACCACATCCTAAACAATAATATTAACCATTTGGATTTTATTTTCATCAAAAAACCCCTAATGTCTTAATTCCCTTCTCAATGGAGATAATCCCAATAGTAAGGTATATATTTCTAACATCTCCTCCATCATTATTATTTATTTCTATTATTTGTTTCTCACAAAAATACATTTTATTTATGTTATAGGTATAAAAACCATAATATTATTATATTTTTATTTTATTATAATGAATATATTAACATTAAACACCCTCTTGTTTTCTTTTCAAAATAAAATATCAATTGGGTGTTCTAAATACTTCCGCCTCAAGGATGTAATGTATTTTTCCCTTACCCAACATAGAAAGATCAAAACACTATGATATTTAATATAAAATTATAATATTTATGATATAATTTATATTTTATAAAGTATAATCCATATTAATCCTTCTCCACAAGCTATTGAAAATGAAATCATCAACTATGCATTCTAGTAGACTGTCACCTCAAGAGAAGGATCGATTTTTTGTATTTCATTTCATCACTTCCTAAAATGGATATCCATTATAATTTTTTGAGGGATAAAAAATATTTTAATGATATTAATAATATTTTTTTAAATACCATTTTAATATATGATTAATTACATGAGTTATTAATAATCATTATAAAATTACTATCATTAAAAATAAAACTATGAAGAAATAACAATTTCTTCATATTATATGGTATTTTCATATATTTTAACTATTATTCTACACTAATAAAATTTTTATATTATACAATATTAAAAATTAAATATTCTAAATATAATCTTTTATTAGGATATTGAAAATAAATCTCCTTACAATCATCCAATAATCATTTTATGTTCATATTTATGTAGGTTTTACCTCCAATGGGAAAAATTAAAATTAATTATATCTAGTATGATTATGAAAATAATATTTATGGTATAATATGATATAAATAATTAAATAATAGTTTTCTTTTTATTATAATTGATATATTACTATTTTACACAATAATTAAGAAAACACCTTTCATTCGTTAAGAAAATCACCAAATTATACTTATTATCGATTTCAAATTCAACAAAAATGATTGAATTCTCATAAATGAAAATTGAAACATTATGAATACTTATAAGTAATAAATTAAAGTAAAATTTATGAAAATTTAATGATGAGATTTTTTTAAAAAAAGGATACCTACTTTGATCCTATAAAACTAGTACAGATGGTTAAAACATGAAACACACAATGTAGGAAAATACATAAAACTGACTAATATAATGGTACATAATTCTTATAAATGAAAATTATGAATGTTTTTAGGAATTAATATTATTTTCAAAATATTTATTATTATATCATGTTAATTATAAATTAGGATAATATATGTATATATATATCAATAGTGTTTATATAGGGTTTGTTGCGTAAATTTTGAACCCTTTGGGACATGTTTTTGTTATAAACCATGTTTTATTTTGATTCAGTAAAAACTATCCCATTTTTTCCATTATTATATAATTTTTTATGATATTTATTGTTCTATTTAGTGTTAGAAAACTCATTGTGTTTTGATTCAAAAGATACAAATGATGTAAATGTTTTTCATGACACAAATTTTTTCCTTGGATCATAATCACTACTATTTGACTATTACCATTAAAGATTTATCTCTAAAAACTTATAAATATGACATGTTTTATTTGAAACTTTTTTTCAAGTTAAATAATGGGTTGTAGTAATGTATTATTCCTTTATGAATCATTTATTTTGGGAAAATAAAATCTTGATAATAATAATTCCCATTTAATTAATGTATTTTCCCTCCAAATCCATGTTTTTTACTTGAAAAAGTTATTATCCTTTTTTTAGTGTAAAATAAAATATTTTTTTTAACAATAATGATAAATTTATTCATATTTATTTTTTTAATCATATATTAGATTATCATTAAACATAGCTGGGTTTCTGATAATTTTATTTTAAATTATTTTTGAGTATTTTCTTATCTTTGATGTTATATTAATCCACATTGGATTTCATTTATAACATGTTTTTTCTTATGAAGTGATATTTATTATAGTCATTTTTTATTTACTAATTATATGAATTTTATATTCGTCTTAAAATTTTATTTTGGATTGTGAAATGAAAAAAAAATCTTGTTAAGATGATACTAAGGATCTTTTTTTTTGAAAAATCATTTTTTATGATTTCACGTCGAAATTCGAAGGATTGATCTATAATAGAGAGGTGTTATATAAACAAACCTATCAATTATATTCTTAAATACAATTTTTTTTATTCAGTTTTTGGAATCAAATGATCATGTTTTTCTTTTGATACTACATGGAATAGTTATGAAAAATATTTTATTATCAGAGATTATTTGTGTTAAGATGAATGATTTTTTTAAATGGAAATAATATATAATGATGATTATGGGTGGGTTCCAATATAACCCACCAATGAATTGGTTTATTTTTATGTCTCATGATCTCAAAAGGGTATATAAGGGGATTTATCAAAAGCCAAGTTGTACACCACAATATTTATTTAAACCTAAATGGGGTGTACATGAGGTTTTATCACAATACTGAGGGTAGAGAAGAGCATTATCCATTTCCAAATAATGTATGTTGGTAGTTATATCAATACTACTATGTGAGAATATATACAGTGGGTATCCTTGACATATGGTTTCTATTCATATGTTTTTTTCATATTCTTATGTCCTAATATTGTGCCAATGATTATTCTCCTTGAATAATATTTCATGAATCATGACTCGACATATGTTTCAAGTGGTATATTTTTTTATTTGAGATTATATATCCATATATTAAAACTTATAAAAAAATTATTTGTTCCAAGATCCATATAATAATAATTATCTTCCATTCCAATGTTTTATCATATGGTTATGATCTAACCCTTGATGACATGATGATATGTTTTCTCTTATTAAGTATTTGAGCACACCCCATTCTTATTTTTTCATTTTACCAAATTAAGATAATACGTAATAATGTCGAAATACGAGATTGGGATATTAATTAATTTTATAATAATGAAATTACTATCTAATAATATTTTTATCTAACAAATCAATAATACACTAAACCTTATGGTCTATGGGTTGTGTAACTATATGTGATACATATTATTTAAATCATTATATTAATTTATTATTTATTTCTGGTTTATCATGGGTCACTTTACTTTATAACTTTTCATAACCAATTACCAAACTTATATCCTCCTTCAATATATTTTCCCAATATTAGTTATTTCTAAAAACTATCATCTCATCCTCTCTCCCCTATAGTGTCCTCCCCATTGTGAAATGTAAAACCTCTGTAAAGTCGGAATTATCTATTTCATGAGCATACATATCATAAAAATCCAATTATCATATCTCTTAAATAGAATTTTTTAATAAATAGAGTTTCATTTAAGATAATATTTGAATATTTTCCTTGGTTTATTATTAGGACATAAAGAATGATTTTATTGTCTAGAATGTAAACAAAATCTACAAACCATATGGTTTGGGATGCTCAAACTATGACTATTTTTTATATTGAAATAATTAATTAATATCTCTATAATCACTTATTTTAGTAATGGACATCCTATAAAAGTGATCTAAAACTACATTATAAGAATTTTAATTTGTTATGGATCTTTTAATCAAATTATTCCAACATGAGGATCGACCTAATTAGTCTAGTTATAATATCATTCTTGGATAATATTTTCTATAAACCAGATCTTATCTCCTTCCAAACTGGCACCTGACCTAGTCTGGGGCAAGATCCAAACCACATTCCTGATCCCCCCAGGTTGACACATGTTCCCAGGTATCATATATGAATGATTGGGAAAATTTACCCATGTTCAAAAACCTAAGTCAACCAAATACAATTAATAATCTGAATCTGAAATTTTACCCAAAACAAGACTTTAATAAAATTATGAATTTGGAAACAAGGTTTATAAAAATCCCAATGACTACAGAAAAAGAAAAAAAATCCAAAATAGATAGCCCAAGATCCACCTCATGCCATGGGGGAAACACCTTCAAGTCATCTCGATAATAACACACCACAAAGAACTTCAAGAATCTCAGACCACTAGTTCTAAATGTTTTACCCAAACCTACCAAAAACATTACCAAGTCTACTTACACCCAAATTTGTATGTATGATGTGATATAAATCCAATTAATATGATTCCACAAGAATATTCCATGTGACAATCATTATAAGAAACAAATCATGAATATTTTGTAAACAAGAAATGCTAGTAAAATGTTTTAGGAAATTGAACATTAAATAAAATCAGTTCAAATGATCTATTTTAAAGAATCAAAATTTTTTAAAAAAATTCCAATGCTACTGAATTTTTCCATTCAAACAAACCATATAATGAATATTAGTGTAAAATTTCCAATGATCACAAGTAATGGGAACACCCATAGGCACTAGCTCATTGTGGGACCTAGGTACCTCGTATCTCGAGGAAAGTAACCATACAAATATATATTATCATTCCCAAAAGGCACTTGAAGGGATCATAAAAATAACCTAGTTTTCCCCGAACATCATCATCATCATCATAGTTTAGTTAGTTTTGTCATTGTCAAACTTGTTATGTGAAACTGGGGACAAACCCCACAAGATCACTAGCATACTAGTACATGTATATCAACCAAGATACATGGGTTTTCACTCTTGTTCTCAAAAAAGTACCACAAGACATGGAAACCAATTTTAACATTAAAATACCTTTTAAAAATCACACAAACAGAAAATAGACCACACATATGTCAGATAATTTTCTTTTTTCATTCAAATTCATTTTGAAACCATACTCACACAAAAACAGCCCATAACGAGTTTCACATATCTTTCATATTTTAATGAATGCTTTATTCAATTTTGTAAAACATTTCCATGTTGTTACAAATCACATAACAATTCATTCATCTTAAAATGTACCATTTTAAAATTACACTCCTACGAAAATAGTTTTCCAACATATTTGCACCTCTTAAATAAATTCATAAACCATTTAAAAGCTTCATAAAAAATACCAAGGAGGGTAACAAATATTTTCACATAAAATCATTCTAATAACCCTATTCTAAAACTAAATACATATCAATATTACATTAATCCATAATTGTAATCCCTATAACCATTTAATAAAACCATTTCATGAACCATAAAATAGCCCCAAGTGGGACAATGTAGAATACACCAGAAAAACACACATTTTTACACAAAAATGGTACTTTAAAATTAATTACTCATACAATGCTACCAAAAAATGTTTTCACACAACAAAAAACATATTATGAACATTATAAATAAATAATCCAAGAAATCCAACTCATCACGAAATGCTTACACGTGGAATCACCTTCCAAAAATGTCAAAAAACCAAATCCTTATGTGAAAGTTCACATGCACCACCGCCGCACCACAAGGGAGTTAAATAAAAACAAAAACCACAGGATTATACAAATTAATCTAAGATCTATCCATAGGTTCTAATGCTTACATTTTGGAAGTTTGGAACTTTATGAAAATATGGATTAAACCCTATGAAAAAGGATGAAACCCTAATGAAATGGTTGAAGGGAGGAAGTAAACCCACTTACTTGAGATATCATGAATACAATGCCCCAAATACACAAGTATATGAATTTAAAAGTAGAAAAAAAATGAAATTGGAGTTCAAATATTGCATAGTAGGTCCTGTGAGAATTGGAATAGAGGGAAAAGTGTAATAATTAAAGGATTTATGAAAGAAACAAATTTCATGTTCATATTTGGATGATTTGAGAAATACAGAGATGTTTTTCCCTAATTCACAATGAATAAGTGCTTCAATGATGGAAAAAGAGAACAAGGGTGCGCCTTGGTTTATTTTTCTTGGGTGAGAGTTGGAATCACTGAGAAAACATAAAAATTTAATGAGATATTAAATAATTATTTTTATAAAGCCAGAAATGGGCTTACGGGCTAGCCTGATAACTTAATAAAAAACCCAGATCCATCATGATTATAGATTACTATGAAGTAAAAATAGATATGATGGTTTTAATATACCAGGTTATTCCAATTGAGAGGTCGAATTGGTGTAAAATATTTAAAAAATGAAGGAGTTATAGAAGAACAAAATATGTTTTTAAAACATGAAATTGACTAATGGTATGGCCTAAATCTTGAAAACACACCCTCTCCTCCAAACCAACAAGGTAAACCCCCCCCCCCCCCCCAAATAGAGATTAGTAATTAAATAAAAAAACTTTAAAATACATAATGTATGTGGAAATTTTCCCCACCATAAAACATTACTCCCTTGGAAACCCACATCAATTAAAAAAGAAAAAACCAAACCCAACCGAAAGGCCAACATGGATTCCTTAGCCATGTTTCGCCTACCCAAAAAAGCCAAAACACCTCTAATTTATCATTCATGGATGGAATACTCTCACCAACCAAATAAAACACTTCTTTATGAAATGTTCACACTTATTTAAACTACATCCCAAAAAACACCTCAAACACTATCCGAACAAGACTCAAGCATCTTACCTAGAATGAACAATGAAAATGAATGAGGTCACCACAATCTTACTTAAACAAAACCATGAAGCACAGTCCATTCCAAATGTTTACTCTTGGAGGATGTTTGTGGTTAAATTAATCCAGACGAGACTACATATTTTTATACTAGCGCTAGGGACCAAACCTAGTTACTAATACGGGGAGACACAAACAGACTCCCCACCATAAGGGGAGACTCAATTTTTTCTGATATAGAATCAGAACATTAACTGGGGGAGGCCAAAACATACTCCCAACAATAGTGCTAGAATATAATTATACTTTTCCAAAATAACTTACACGAGACTTATAGTGGGTCTCCCTACTATAATAACTAACCTTCTTAATCAACCAATACAGGTTCGCATGAAAAGTCCCCAAAATTTAAATAGTTGGCACGACCCTACGGTTAGTTCTTATGGTTTGGGAAACCATGTTCCAACCAGGCATAGAATTCTATCCAAGTGGGAATATTATCATAGTTACATGGTCCCAGAAGCATTGATGTGTGGATACCAAGTTGTAGTTACTATCTCTTATCACACAGTTTTCTAGGTTGGTTCACAGTTAATACTAATCATGTGCAAACCATGATCTTTAATATTCCTAGGAAAAATTTAATACTTTTCCCTAAAAATTAAATGTTAACCCAATGGAATAACATTAACTTAGTATATTAAAAGGAAACGATGTTCTTCCACATCTACCACAAAATGATACAAACATTAATAAGATGTCGACACGAGATGTTTAAACCATTCCCATCTTTTATACTGAGGATGGGGCTTTGACCAAAGGTTTGAACGACCTGGGATTTCCCATGAATATGTACGAGCTTCACTCTTGGACAAATGGCTAGAGAATAGATGATAGTAGAATCTCTTACCTTGCAGTTAGGCTTTAGAAACCCTCAAATAGAAATTATTCCACTATTACCACATAAAATTACACAATTGTTTGAAGTGGGTTCAATGAGACATGACACACTTCAAACTCACATTACCTTAACCCATCATTTTACCAAAACAAGGGCTTAGAGGATGCAAAAACGTTATCCCATGATTCTTAGGTAGGGAAACAAAAGAATGAAAGGACCGATAGAAACACCTTTCTCTAGAACATGGGATTTCCAAATTCTCTAAAGGGAGACAAGCATCTGAAAAAAATAGAGACTCTCAAAACATTGCATGACCTTCACCCTCATAGTCAAATGAATACACAACATCGCAAGGTGTCACTGAACATGAATATTGATGATAATAAAAAAACACAAGGATATGGGCCTTTTGTCGAGTCCCAAACAACACATGTTTTTGTTAAGTGTCCTTAATAGCCACTCTTGGTCATATTTTCCACACTTGTGGCCTAACATGAACTATTATTGTAACGACCCAAGTATTTATAGAATATACTTTTTGATTTTTAATAATACTTATGAATAAGATATTTTTTAAATTTAAATGGGATGCTTTTTCTAAGAGCATACTCAACAGGCAACAACGGGCTTTTCTGAAATCTTACATTTCCCATAACATTGAGTTATACTCAAAAATAATACAATGATATTAATATTATATTAAATGGTATTTAACACATAGCTACTGGGATAGAGGGATTAAATAGTATCATCTTAATTTTAAAATATATTTTACACATGTTTAAATTATGATTCATTAATTACAAAATATATTAGAAATGGAAATAAAAAAACTGAATATAACCGATATTTTTTATGAAAACCTATTTAAAATAGATAAATTTTTTCATATCACTCTTTATGGATTTTTTTGATGAAATATATATGATATATATATATATATATATATATTAATGTTCAAAATTCATATTATATGTTTTCTAGATATGACATATGAATGAATTCAATTTTTCAAATAAAAGAATTATTTATCTAAAAATGTTGTTTTACCACCTTTTGATGCAGATCCCATATTAAAACTAATTTTTGACACATTTATATTTTTTATTTGAAAAAATAAACATTGAATTTAAAATAGAAACATCTATGTTTACTTTGTATGAAATTTTTGTATTTTTCTGCTAAGGTTCATTCTTTAAGAAATACTGAAAAATACTACATTATAATTCAGAACTACCTTTCAATGTACTTTATTTATATAGTGTGTTTATAAATTAAATTGGGTTTAAATTTTAAATGGAATATAATTTTATCATCTAATATAATGTTGGTAATTATAATTAATTAACATTAAAATTTGGACCAAATGCATGTAAATATTTTGGTAGTTTTTAATTCATAAAAACACGCATTTTGGTTTTAACAACAGGAATTAATTTTAAAATAATTTTTTAAAATTTATTATTTTAAATTTTGAAAAATAGATTCAATATTTGGAATTATGAGGTCCAATTTGGGTAAATAGGTAATTTTTTTTTAAAGTTATAGAATAGCACCTTCAGTAAATATTTTATTTACTATAGTTAAAGGGTAGATCTGGTAAATAAGGGTTAATAAATAATGTTATAGTAATTTTTAATTACTGTAACCAATGTCCTAATCCTATTGGATGTGATATACACAACCATGGGCATCCATGGTTCGATTTTGGTACCCCATGGAGCCACTTGGATGTGAAAAAGACATTTCCTAAAAATTATTTTAAATTAAGAAAAATGTAACAAAAACATGTATCTTTTAGTAAAATAAATTTCATATGGGGTTTTATAAGTGATATCTTGAACTATAAATATTAATTATAAAGCTAAAAATATTTCATAAATATTGGTATTTTATTAATAATATTTAGGTATCAAATAAAAAAATTTATTTATGACACAATGGTGATGTAGTGATAACATTATTAATGAAATATTTAAATAAATTAGATTATAAATATTAAAACAAATTTATTGTGAAACTTTTTATGCTATCCAAGAATTTTATGGATGCGTAAAAAATTTTATCTTTTAATTTATGTAGTTTATGATAAATAATAAAGTTTTTATGGATTTCTAAAATTTCATGATATGAATAGTATAAAAATTGACATAAATGGGGTTTTAAAACAAATACTATATTATTAAATGATATAATAGTCCTAGAAATATAAGACTCTTCCCAATGACATAGATAATGTTTTCAATTTAATTAATGAACCACTTTATGTTCTATTGTCATTTTACGGTAACTATTTTTACCATGTAGTATGAATATACAAGAAGACATCTTAATAGTTAAATTAGTTATCATTGGGTTAAAGCTATATGATAAGGTTAAATTTGAAACCAAACTTGTATAAAACCAATTGGTTGAGAGTATTTCTAACAATAAACATATTATATTATAATTAAATGAATTATGGAAATTTTTACAATCTAAATTCAGTTTAGAATAAAATAATCAATCAAGACATTCCTAAAGTACCCCTCATCCCTCCTATAAAAGGCAACAACCACTAACCCTAACTCACACCTCTCAAGCCCCATTTTATTGTCCAAAATCTTCCAAATAAAACCTCTTATATACATCTTTTCCTCCTAGAATCTTTATCTCGGTCAGAATTCAATTCAGAAAGGCCTTTTTGCCTAAATCAAAAAGAGTTACTTGATTTGAGATAATGTATTCTCTCTAGATTCATCAATTTATTTTCCTTTTCCAACACCCAAAACACTCTTTATTACAATATTTTATAACAAAAATAGTTTCTTCAATATAGTAGTAATTGTTTAAGAGTTGGATTTGAACTACACGTAAAAACAACTCTCTTTAATGGTTATGAACATATTGTTTTTTTGTACGATGAACTACATCCTCACAAACCGAAGATTGTTCAATTTTCCCCAAACATATCTCATGGTGCCCATTATAATTGAAATGTATTTATATGATATATATTATGTTTATATTATATTTATTATTCTATAATTTTCATTTAAAACATACCTTTATGCTTTTCATGATGTGTAAACATTATAATCACATTTGATGATGTGCGGACTACCGCCCCCTCAAAGTGATATGACTCAATCATGCAATATGTGGAATGTATAAAGGATGGAATTAATGAAATTATGTAACATAAATAAAAAATTATACTACAATTAAATTATAATATACCTATGTCTCGTTAAGTATTTATTCATTTAAATATAAAATCGAAATGAATGTTGCGTTCATTCATACGCACGACATACCATCTCCATGAACAATGCATTTCATTTCTTATCTACAAATGTTATGGACTCTTATAAATACATATATACTATATATATATATATATATGATATCAATGATATCTAAATCATGAATATCATTCTAGAGATGATGTATTTTTTACCACATGGAATTTTTTTTGTTATAAAATTTTCATTTTTGACTCATGTACCAAACATCGAGAAAATGTCCAATATGAACTTAGATAATTATATGATTGTTATTAAAAGATAATAAGTTATATAAAAGGAATACTAAACTTGAATGTGGTTATTAAGATAGTATAAATTATCTAATGTTTATTATTTAGGGAGATAAAGAATGGATAAGATGAGCCAGACATAAGGTAAGGGAACCTTTCACCCTTCTCTTTTAGTTAAAGACTTGTTTTATGTTATGGATTTTAGTTTCCCTTTTCATATATTGGGATTTGTTCTTATATAACATGATTTTTGTATATTTTATTTCCATGTTATGAGAGACCCTTTTCTCTCCATTCAAATTATTTTTTTAATTTTAATGGGACGTTGTTAGACTACTGAATTTATTTAAGGGACCTCATCTCAATATTTTTTCATTGATGCATGTTTTGAAAATATATACCTCACTGTTTTATGTGGTGTATATTAAAACCCTTTAACTTTTAATTTAATTTAAAGGGAATATTTTTTCTATAAATCATTTCATGAAATGACAAAAGGAATTTTTTTAACGTATGTGGCGACAACATCCTCTCTTCCACTGTAATAAATATTTGATATTTGGATTCTCCTATAAGCCTTATTATTTTTAAAAGGAAAAAAATCCCTTATTAAATATTTTTTTGTTTTTGAATTGATCCTTTTTTTGAAATGGTTTGAGTATTTCAATATCTTGAAATGATTTATTTTGACTACTAATGATATCTTATTTGTGAAATGGTTATATTTTAAATTTTATCTGTTATGATTATAAAATGATACATAAAATTTTAAAAGCTGGTTACTTGATAAACCAATGATGGATGGTTATGTGATAAACCAACTAACAGCTGGTTTTGTGATATACCAAAGGCGGGTGGTTACATAATAACCTCTGATGCATTATGTATGGAAGTTGGTAGTACATCTATTCTATTTTGTGATATGTATGGATGTTGACCATATAGTAATTCCATTTAAGTATGTGTATGTCCCTAGATACCTTTATATGATATATGTTGTTTTCAATGAGTTTTATAGTCACATTTTGGTTAAAAAAGGGTGAGAAATATTATTAATTTATTGAAGTGTTTTTTATAGTCCTTTAAGGTGAAATATATTACATTATGATAAAGTATTCATGGATTTCATGTTATTTTGAAAACTAACAATTTCCTTCATTATATATCGCTTACTGAGATTTCTATGCTCATCCCATGTTTTGAGATGTTTTTCACATGACCTATAGGTGAATAGGTTCAAGGATGGGATAAAGGGAAAGTCATGATGTTTAAATCATAGAACTAAACATGTCTCTTGTTAAAGAGTTTATTCTTTATAAAAAAATGGGTAGTAAGTTGAATTGTCTACTTGTAATAATCAAGTAGTTTTGTATATGTTATGACCTAATTATATTAATATCTAAAATAGAAAAGAACCACAATTAGAATTATTAAATCAATTCAAAATTATGTAATGTTTATGTCTCCGACATTACTATTTTTATTAGAGGTCGGCTTAGATAAATTTAGAGTTTCAGGTGCTATTGAAGCACAAGTGACATAAACATAATGGTTAGAATATTTGAAGAGTAATATTTATTCTATATAAATTGAATGAGTTTAAGATAACATGAATAAGTATATATTCATATTTACCTTTATCATAAAATATTAATTAATGGGTATACTGATCTACACACACTAACATTTTTGGATTTACTAAATGGGAGGATATAGAAGGCACCAAATTAATAATGGATGTAATGAAAACTATGATGGGTTTTGAATAATCAACTAAATGAAATGGGAGTTACAATGACAACTCATGTTGTTTTTCTCAAACAACTATCTGGAGTCATGATTGATCACCTGGACCTTGGTGATTTTTATAAGGCATCATATATATAAGAAACAAAACCCTATAAAAGATTTTCTAATAATAATAAAGGTATGTATATTAAAAAATAAATGCATCAATGATGTGGAACGAAACACCTAGAAAAATTCTTCAAAGGGATGGGAAGATGCTATATATTTTGTATTGAAAGTTATAAAGAAAGAACCTGCCATAGAAAAAGGATGTGTCCAGTTGAATCTAAAAAAGGGAATGAAGTTCATTCTATGGGATCAAGTGAGTGTTTTAAATGCATTTTGCATGGTAATTTTACAAATATATGTGATATGAAGATGGATTTGGAGTGGGATCAGCAGGACCATACAAATATATTTTTACCAATACCTAATTCCATTCCGATTGAGGTTGAGGAAACTAACAGGGACCAATGAATGGTATGGTCTATTTATTATCTAATATTTTTACTTTATTGACTCTTATGATATTATTTATGATTTTATTTGTAGGAAATAAGTGTTACAAAATAATTTGGAAAAGAATGGATAAAGGATCAGGAATAATTTTTGATGATGTTATGCCTAGGAATTGAAGAGTTATATTGGATATATAGATGATGATATGTTTAAATATATTAATGATAAGATTACTTTGGAAGACTTTTTCTAGTATATATAACAGTAATGTTTTATCTGTGAAAATTTTATTCAAGGAATAAATATATTTTCTTGTGTGGACAAAATGTATAACCTTAGGGGTTTATGTTATCTTTTGTTTTGAGGAAATTACTTGTTATTAATATTTTTTGGGATGAAAATGTGAGGTATGAAATTACCTTTGAGTTTAAAACATGTTATGGATTTTTTAATGATATTACATAAATTTTTTAATGTTATTAGAATTATCTGGTTTTTGAAAAAGGGAAACACACAAATTGGGTGATAACTCATCATGTCGGAAAATGTTGCCCGAATCAAACACACAATCAAAGTGTGACTAAGATTTATCACCTACAACTGGACTACATGAAGTCCCTAGTTAGTATGATTAAATATTTTTAGATAAATGATATTACGGATTCAGAGTATATTGATTTTGGGAATATATGTTTTATCAATTCGATATCCTTCGTATAGGAAAATGATTTGGTGATTAAGTGATAAAGGTTATTTGGAAAGACATTATCTCTTTTGGGAACACAATATACCTATGGAAAATAGAATTCTATGGGATTTTATTTGTAAATAAATCATTTAAATTTTATTTTATAAGAATATATATTTTTATTAAGGAAATATAGTGATTTTTGTTATTAATAGAAATGATTAACCTACCATTGATAATATGTGATTAGGTTTATTACAATTCAGTATGAAACTATATGAGTAGTAGATGTTATTTTGATATAAATGATAAGATTTTATGGGGAAGACTACATGATTAAATTCATCATTTTTTTGGGTTTTGATCTTAGATTGGATTATTTTGAAGAATTTTAGGGACAATTTTGAATTTCATAGTCTTTGTAGATCTTTGGGTTCTATTTGTTGAATTATGAAGATTAAGAGTAGTATTTATTTTTATATTGTATTATCTTTATGGGGATTATCTGATCTTATACTAACCATTTTGGTTTTGGTTATTGTAAAAAATAGGGGAAATATATATTTAATCTATTTTTAATTATTTTATTCTATAGAATATTATTCTAGTTCTTTTGATTTGGCAATGTCATCTTGAGTACTTATTGCCTAGAGAAAAGATGAGTTTGTGGAGGAAATTCAGTAAAGGATGAATGAATACAGGACATATACGTATGTTTTATTTTGTTCTTAGTCATGATCATAAATAAATTTTTTAAAATTATGAAAATGTACCTAAAACAAAATTTTTGTCAATTTACTCTTCATTTTGGTAAATAATTGACCATTTCAAACATCATAAGTTTATGGTTTTCTGGAATTTAGCATTCTCCTGATCCTGTTTTTGTTAACACTCCATCTGAACGTGATGGTTTATTTTCTCTCTTTTATACAAGTTTTCCTATAAGAAACCCTAGTATGGGTTATCTGGAATGACCTTTGTACTTTTATTTCTTTCTATTAAATTGATAATTTTATTATCTCTTTTTCTGATGTGGGATATTCAATGATGTTTTTGAGCCCAATTTTAATATCATAAGGACATAATTTCCAAAATGGGTGAAGGATGTAATGACCCAGGTATTTATAGAATAGTACATTTTTATATCTATATATACGTATGAATAATATATTAATTTTAAGTTAAAGGGGATGCTTTTTATAATAGTGTACTTGACAAGCAACAATGAGCTTCTCCAAAATTTTACAGCGCACCCAACATTGAGTTATACTGAAATATAATACAATAATATTATTATTATTTTAAATAGTAGTTAATGCCTAGAAGTTGGAATGGTAGGAATTAATTGTATCATATTAATTTTAAAAAATGGTTTACACATGTTTAATTGATGATTAATTTTTTGCCAAATTTATTATAAATATAAATAAATAACTATTGAAAATAATGGATACGTTTTTATGAAAACCTATTTAAATTGGAATAATTTTTTTATATAACTGTTTATGGATTTTTATTTACTGAAAAATATATTCTATATACTAAATTTAATGTTTTAAATTCATCTTATATGTTTTCTAGATATGATATACGAATATATTCATTATTTTTGGTTAAAAGAAGTATTTTTCTTAAAATTCTATTTTACTACTTTTTGATGGTGAAACATATCTAAATCTAGTTTTTTATACCATTATATGAATTATTTGATAAAATAAACTTCTTATTTATAATAAGAACACCAAAATCTACTTTGGATGAAATTTTGGTATTTTTTAGCTAAAGTTCAATGTTTAACGAATAATGAAAAATACTGCATTTTAATTCAAAACTGCCTTCTAATCTAATTTAGTTATATAGTTTGGTTATAATTTTCATTGGTTTTAAAATTTAATTGAATTATATTATTATCATCTAATCTAGTGTTGGACATTGTAATTAATTTCACTTTGAAATTGGACATAAACACATGTCAATATTTTTGTAGTTTTTACCTTATAAAAAATGCGTTTTTAGTTATGACAATGAGAAATAATTTTACATTAATTTCTAAAAATTATATTCTATGAATTTGAAAAAATATATTCAATATTTGGAATCAGGATATAAAAATTATGTAAATAGGTAAATTTTATTTTAGACATTATGAATAGTAACTTTAGTAAATATATTATTTACCATGGTTAATGGGTAAATCATGTAAATTAGTGTAATTAAATAATCTTATAACAATAATAAATTTCACAAACATGTGTCATAATCCTATTGGATGAGAAATAACATACCACGGGAATCCTTGGGACAATATTGGTACCCCATAGAGCCACTTGGATGTGAAAATGATATTTTATAAAAATTATTTTAAATTAAGAAAAATAAAACAAAAACATGTATTTTTTAGTAAAACAATTTTTATATGGGGTTATGTAAGTGATATCATTAACTATAAATAATAATTAGAAAGATAATAATATTTCCTATAACTTGGTATTTTATTTATTGTATTTAGTCTTGAAATATAAAATTTTCTTTATGTAATCGTGGTGAGGTAGTGATTACCTTATTAATGATGTTTTTAAATAAATGATATTATAAATATTAAAATAAATTTATTTTGAAACTTTTTATGCTATACACGAATTTTATGGATGAGTATGATATTTTTTATTTTAATTTATTTAGTTTCTTTGATATAATAAAGCTTTTATGGATTTTTAAAAAGTCATAATATGAATACATTAAAATTTGAAATAAATGCGTTTTTAAAACCAATACTATATTATTAAATAATGTAATAGTCCTAAATATATAATATTCCGCCCAATGACTTTGATAATGTTTTAAATCCCATTAATGAACCATTGGAGGTTCTCTTGTCATTTTATGGTAACCATATTAACCATATAGAGTGAGTATACAAGAAAACATGGTAATAGATAAATTAGTTAACTAAGGGTTAATGATAAATGATACGGTTAAATTGGAAAACAATCTCTGCCTAAATAAGCCCCCCAACATACCTATATTCCTCTTATGAACCTTAATTGGTCAGATTAGAATTGAAAAAGGCCTTTTTTCTTAAATCCGGAGGTGTTACCTTATTTGAGGCAATGTCTTCTCTCAAGCTTCTTCAAATTATTTTCCTTCTCCAACCCCATAAAATCTCTTTATTCTATCATTTTCTAACAAAACATGTTTCTAATAAAAACTATCATGTTTTTATGAAATGGTTTCTAACTAAACATACACACAACTCTATCTAATAGATAAAAATATACTCTTTCTGTGTACGATGAACTACTGCCCCACAAAACGATGACTATTTGATTTTCCTCTACCACCTCCCATGGTGGCCATTATGATGGAACAATAATAATATGATATATATTATTTTTATATTGTCTTTACTCTTTAGTAATTTTTATTTACAACATACCTTTATGCTTCTCATAATGTGCAAACATGATAATTTCATTTGAGGAAGTGCAGACTACCGCCCCTCAAAGAGATATGACTCTCTAATGCAATACATGGACCTTATAAAAAATGGAATTAATGGAATTATGTAATGTATATAAAAATGATATTTCATGAGCCATACCCCGAGGCCCGTTCTAAAAGTACCACATTCCCACCTTCCATAGGCCAGGGGCTGGAGACTAGAACCAAAGGATTAATTCTCTAAAACTGGGAAGGTGTTGCCTTTATGAACTGTAAACAACAAAACAGAGCACATAGCTTAATACAAAACACTAGGTAAACTATATAAAAAAATAGTGCTGAAAAGTAAATGGTCTGGAAATACAAGTCCAACTATAAAGTACAAGTACAACTAAAAAAGAAAAAATTTCTGAGAGGTGATAAGAAGTTGTTAGATCGTCCACCATAGATGATAAATGAAGTGTAGGTATGGATAGCCTCCTTAGCACTACACAACTATTAGTCTCCTCCATGTACCGACACATCATCTGGTCCACCACTAGGTATAGTCTAGTCCTGGTACTCTCAGCCTCAGTCTATGTTTCCCATCATTTGCATCCAAAACAATGAGGTGCAGGCATAACCCATGCATGGGTGAGCATAACGATACTCAGTAGGGACCCTGAGACCCATATGTTCTCTGAAAACCCCCCAAGGTTAAACAATAGAGTATGAAATCAATGAATAACCATTATTTAGGTATATTCCCATACATATACCTAAGTCATCAAGTAACCCATATTAATCATGAGGTTGACATAAACGATACTGACTCAGCTCACACAGGTATACAACTCATGTAGAGTGTTTGAGATGATTATATGTAGCCACTAAGTCATTTATTCCATCGAACCCACAAAGGATCTAGGAATAGTAATTAGAACTGTCGAACCCACGCATGATTCAAGAACAGTAAACAGTGTTGTCGAACACACATAGCATCCAGTAACAATCCTTAGTGTTGCCGAAACAACAAAGGATCCAGGAACAGTAGTTGGAGTTGTCAAACCCACACAGGATCCAGGAACAGTCGTCAGAGCATGTCCATCCACAGGGTTCTGCACAAAGTGAAATTGATTCCAAGAGGTTCTACTCCTCAATCCATGTTTCGATACATCAACTACCATGATGTCCAACGTTGATGTATCCAATAGATCCATATTGAAAAAAGAGACCCAATGCGAAGGACAGTGCATCAATTGGACGCCCGGTCTGAGAGTTATTTTCATTTTATTCCCAGGTGCCCAGTTAGATTCATGCTTGATCCAACATGACCATATCTCAACTATACCCAAAACACCAGTGAGGTATACTCAAAGGGACCATCAAGCTCCATGTTTTCCAGCGCCGCTGAAGGTTTGTAAAACGGATGTCCGGTGCCAAATATATGACCAAAATAAAATAATGGGTCGGTAGTGGGCCTCATTCCAATCTGACCCAGTCGGACCGACCCGGCATGACAAAGTCTGGGCTGACCCTATTCTAGTCGACCCATCCTGGCCCATTGGGTCCGGCCAGACCTGATGGGTGGGCTGGCCCGTTGGGTTCTGCCCTACCTGCTGGGCTCAGCCCAGTAGGCTGTGAGGGGCCGCAGAGGGCCGCTATGGTGCAGACAAGCCACTAGGGTGCAGACCAGCCACACTTTAGTGCGAGTGAAGCTCAGAATGAAGAGCAGAGCAAGGGCATAGTTTGGGGCTTCTCAACATAGAGGTAGAGGTGGCGTGGCCAAGGACAGTTCGGTCGGGAGGCCACGGGTCGGCCAAGGCCGGTTCGGCCAGGGCACAGCGCGGTCGGGCCGGCGGGTGGCGGGATTCAGCTAGGGCACACAGGAGGTAGTCGGGCAGGCCAGGAGGTGGCCAGATAGATAGTTGGGCTGGTCGGGTGGTGGCCTGGTAGGCCAGCGGGGCGCGGGTAGGCCAATGTGGCGCGGGCCGGCGGGTGGCACAGTCGACAGGTGGCGCGGCTGGCGCGGTGCAGATGCCGATGAGCGGCACGGTATGGCCAGATGCGGTGGAGCCGGTTTGGCCAAAGCATCGCAAGGGCTGCACGGTTCGTGGAGTCCTCGGGTATAGTTGATGTTGCCTTTGTCGTCTAGTCGCCTCATCCCCATGCTGAAGATCATCACAAATTAGAACAACATAGGGGTTAGGCCAAGTTGGATTGTCCCACACCCTCTGCGTTTAGGGTGGTAGCAAGCGGTTCAAACATTCATGATTTATAAAATAATTACTCAAAAATAGAAAAGGGGAGAAAGATCAAACAAATCACCCCACATCATCCTGAAAATAAAAAAACTCAAATAATTCCTTATTCCTTTGTTAGTTGATCATTGATGAAGTCGTGGGAAGAAGATGAAGGTGATCGTTGTTCGTCACATCCGCTGCACACTACCAATCTCATACTCGTGTGTTGACTCATTAACAACAATGCAGAGGGAAGGTGCATTGAAGATGTTCCAAATCAATATAATCTGAGTATGAAGGTTGAAGGAGTTCGTTTCCAGTATTCTTCATTGGAAGAACGCATTCTTTATTCTTCAATGGCGAGATCGTTTTCTCCCTAAGCTCACTCTTCTTGAAAATTTTCCACCTAAATGAATATCCCAAGCCAAATAATAGATTAATTTAATATATTATTTAAATTGTTGGCACAAAATTCAAAATGGGGGAATTAATTAACTTGGCTCCACTTCATTAATGTGTAGGATTTGGATAAAATTAATTTATTTGAGTTGACACCAATAAATGAAGGGAGTGTTGAGGGAATCTCCCTCATCAATGAGGGTAGTTGAGAGGTTTTCCTCTCCCTCATTAATAGGGGCTTTAGTCTTGTGTGGTCCCCACATTGTAACCTCTCACCGGAGGATTGGTTATGGTGGGCCCCACCTCCATAACCTCTCATGGGAGGTTAAGGTGTGGCAGTCCCACCTCCAACTTCCATGTGGATATTTTAACCAACAAATAAAAATGAAGCCACAAACTATATTTTTATTTAAATCATTCTTTAAAAACCCAAAATACTATCTTTAATTCTAGACCAACTCCCATCAAGGTGAATTTTTGTCATAAGTGAATATCCGTGCTATGAGTTCAACGGTGCCTTCATATTTCAATTGTGAGAACCGGTTCAAAGGCTATAAAAACCCTCTCTTGCATTTACTAAATTAACGTGAACAAAACAAGATAAATGGATTCCAGGCACACTAGGCCTCAGAATCATGTTCTGTCAAATTTCACAGACACATAAAATCCCCATGTATTTATGAAACAATTTCCATGGAAATTCAGGGTCCTTAAAATCTCCCCTCCTTTGGTATTTACATAAACATAATCTACAACTCGATATAAGGTAATTAGTGGGGGTACTGAGCATGCATGTGAGCCTCCCACTCCCATGTTCTATTCTGGTGGTTCCCATGCTGCCAACGAACATGCAACAGAGGTATCAACCTTCCACAAAGGACCCACTAATGTTGATCCTCAATCTCCACTAGAACCACTGTAAATGTCTCCCCCTTGTTGATTTCTAGCTCTCCATGGTCAATGATGTGAAAATTGTCTTGAAAGTATCTCCTCACATGGGATACGTGGAAGACGTCATGCACTCGGTGCAACTGAGGTGGATGAGCTAAACTGTATGCCATATCTCCAACTCTGTTGAGGACCTAAAAAGTTATGATGAAACATAGAGATATCATGCCACCACAACCAAATCCCCATAAACCTTGTCGGGGAGATACCCGTAGAAAGATGTGGTTGCCATCCTCGAACTCCAGATGTCTCTATCTCTTGTTAGCATACCACTTCTATCTAATCATTGTAGTCTTCATCTGCACCTGGATGATCTACACCTTCTCTGTGGTAGCTCGTACTATCTATGGTCCCACTAGTGCTGACTCCCCAGGGCCAGTTCAACAAAAGGGTGATCTATAAGGACTCTCGTATAACGCCTCCAAAGGTTTAATCCCAATGGTGGAGTGATAACTATTGTTGTATGAAAACTACACCAAAGGTATGTGATCCTCTTATCTACGACTGGAGTCGAGGAAACAAGCATGCTACATGACCACGAGGATCTGAATGGTTCGCTCAGTCTGACCAACCATCTGGGGATGAAAGGAAGTGCTCAAACGGATCTGCATCCCAAAAGCCACCTGCAACCCCTTCCACAGCTGGGAAGTAATCTGTGCATCACGATCAGAGACAATTGTCATGGGTAATCTATGTAGCCGCACAATCTCTGGCACATAGAGGCGTCCCAATCCCTCTATAGAACCCTTCTCTCTGATCAGTTGGAAGTGGGCCAATTTGGTGAGTCGGTCAACAATCACTCAAATTGAATCGTGACCCCTAGATGTACGTGGAAGTTCTATCAGGAAGTCCTTCTATATCCTATCCCACTTCCACTCTGGGGCCTCTAAAGGCTGAACCAAGCCTACTAGTACCGGATACCCTACCTTCACTTACTGACATGTGGGGGACCAAGAGACAACCTTTGCAACTTCCTTCATTATCCCCAACTATCTGTGTTATCGTTAGATATCCTGGTACATATTTTCCCTCCTGGATGTACCGCTAGAGGTGATGTGTGAAACTCCCTCAACACATCCTCTCGTAGAGACATTAGCACCATTGTACGTCCTCTGAAGAGGATGACGTGCTCCCCACCTTCAGAAAATCCATCAAGTGCCAGCCCTGTGGATATCTAAGCATGTTGTGTCTCTTAGTCAGCGTCTCCATGTTGTGCATCCTTGACTCGCTGAAGAAGTGAGGGTGCAACTATAAGAGAATTAAGGATGGCTGATCAATCTATATCCACAGAAGATATCTGTAAAGCAGCTAGCTTCTCTGTCCCCTCGCCTAGAAGTTTTATACCAGACCTCCTATTGAGTGCATCTACAACAATGTTTCCCTTCCTAGGAGTATATACAATCTCGAAGTCATAGTCTAGGAGGAACTCAAGCCAATGTCGATGTCTCAGGTTATGGTCCTTTTGGGAGAAGATATACCTTATACAGTTGTGATTAGAGTACACGGAAAAACATTCGCACACCAGATAGTGCCACCACATATTCAAGGTTAAGACCACTGCTACTAATTCCTGACCATGGGTAGCATAGTTCTTCAAATGTATTCTCAACTTCCAAGAACCATATGCGATCATTGCTTTCTCATACATCCGGACACATTCGGGTCCGGTTCCTGATGCATTGTTGTAAAATAAATACATTAGGCACTCCTCTGGGAGCCTCAAGATGGGGCCACTAGTCAACCTTTGCCTATGCCCTTAAAAGCTATGCTGGCATCTCTCTGACCACACAATGGGTTTCCCCTTCTTCATCAAGGATGATAGTGGTGATGTAAATCTAGAGAAGTATGATACAAACCTCCGGTAGTATATATCCAAACCCATGAAAACTCCATAACTCTGTCATACTCCTGGGTGGAACCCGAGAAAGTACCTCCTCAATATTTACTAGATCTACTGCAACTCCAGCATCTAAGATGAAATGTCCAAAAAAGTGATCCTCTCATATGAAAATCCTGCACTTTTAGAGCTTACCGTAATGATGGTGCTCTCAGAGTGTGTCTAGAATTACCTTCAAATGGTAGGCATGCTCCTCCTCAGTAGTCAAGTAGATCTAAATATCTTCAATGAAGACTATGACAAAGTGATCGAGGTATGGCTAGAATATCCTGTTCATGAGTCCCATGAACACTGCTATATCATTGGTTACACCGAATGGCATAAAGAAGAACTCATAGTGGTCGTACTGGCATCTGAAAGTCATTTTCTGCACATCTTAATCTCTAACTCTGAGTTTGAAATATCCTGACCTGAGGTCTATCTTGGAGAACCATTGAGCTCCCTTTAGCTAATCAAATAGATCACAAATCCTCGTGAGTTGGTACTTCTTCTTCACGGTCACTAGATGTAGGCGACGGTAGTTGACACAAAACCTCCAGCTTCTATCTACGTTCTTTGGGAACATAATAGAGGCTTCCTAGGGGGAAACACTAGGCTAGATGAATCCATTCCCCCGAAAGTCCTTTAACTGTACCCGCAGCTCACGAAGCTCTGCAGGAAAAATCCGATATGCTGGTGTAGCTATTGGTTTCATCCTATGGTACATGTCAATGTAAAAGTACACCTCTATATGATGAGGTTGACCTAGAATGTCATCAGGTAAAACATTTGCATAATAATCCACCACTAAAGGGGGGCTCAGACTCTCCACATCAACTACTCCGAGGTTAAGGCAGACCAACTGATGAGTGATTGGATGCACCCTCCTCTGAGTAAGTCCGTCATTTGCTGCAAAGGATCCCTTGTCGCTGGTGAAGGTTAACCTGAACTCATTCATGTGGACACATGACACATCGCACCTAATAAATTCGATCTGATCGTGGACTATAGATAACAATTCCATACCCATGATGACGTTGTATGGCCTCGACGCTGCTACTAGGATATCCCAGCTGAAGCTCTCACCTCCTAGAGTAATATCACACTGACGACACCAGTTTGTAATCATAAAATCTTCTCCCGCAAAAATCTATAGCTGAAAGGATTGAGCCAATGTCTCTGTAGGAATCTCTGAGCATTGAACGAGGGTGGTTGAAATGAATTAGTGACTGGAACCTGTGTCTATAAGAACTGTAGCCATGGTGGCGTAGACACTGGTTGTACCTCAAATGATCTCCAGAGCACCATTATCATAACATCAGCTTCCTGGAGCAGAGCTCTCGCCTATCCACCTACTCCCTGTAGTCGGGGTGGACCTCCTGGTGGTGGTGGTGGTGGTAACACCTCATAATGTCATCCATCATCAGCTGCACAACCAGATCCTCTACCATGTGCACTTATGCCCTAAGCATCACCTCAATCGATCATATGCCTCTTCTTAGAGGTCCTTCAACTAGATATTGATCATTCGTACAGTGGGTCAAACATTCATGAGCAATGTGACCCTTCCCGCCACATGTGAAACACTGCCTCTTACTCAAATGACTGGCTCTATCTTGTGTTACTTGCACAACCGAACCCGTGTCTTGAGGTTAGCCACCAGATGGTCTGGTCCACTTTGATCTATGCGACATCTGTCTGCAGCCTGCTGCATAAGACTCTTCTACGTGATGCCCGATGGAAATTCTCGCTACTGGTGAATACTCAGCAAGGAAACTTTCCACTAAGAGGTCTCTCTCCAACACCGCCACCTGCATTGGGATGTAGAGGGAGATGATCGAAGCCCTGTTCTCTTGCATGAGCCTCTGCTCGATGGTCCTAGCCCTGATCAATGGGTCCAACATCATATCTTTGGAGTTGCGTGAGTGGTCGGTGAACCTCATTGAGTATTGTGCCAACTTCATGCTTCCCTACTACAGATGAAATAACCCATGTATCTGAACTGCGCGTTGGGTGGTTGGGATAAACTCTTCCTGGAACAGGCTCCTGAAGTCTGCCTAGAGTACTGTCACCTCATCATGCACGTAGTGTATCAGGCTCTACCATCTTCCAACTATTACCTGATGAAGACTCATTTCAAGGATCACCATAAGGTCAGCTGGTGTCCCTACTAGTCTGGGGACTCTCACTACAGCCTCCACCAAATCCTCAGTTTCCTACGGGTCCATCTAACCCCTGAACCTGGGTAGCCTCTAGCGTGGGAACTCGTGCAATGCACTAAAGCGGTGTGCATCATCTCATACTAGGGCTGGTGGCATTGGGGCCCAAATGGTAGTGGTAAAACTAGTGCCTCCACTGTAATAGTGCCTCACAATGAGGCCTCATTACTAGGTGTGCTGTCGTCTCATACAAAACCTATAACCCTAGTTTGTTGTCTGTGTGGGGCCATCCTGAAAAAAAACAGGTGCGCCATGGTCAATATGTTTTACCTAGTGAGCTGACTCAAAGAGATTACAAATAAGACTTTTCAAAACACACAAGCAATCATTGTTTTTGTGCACTGATTCAGAAATCAGAAGTCAGGGTCCTGGTGTATGGATACGTCGGCCGCCGCACCAGCACTGGACTCACTAGACTAATAACCTCACTCAGTGACCTTTGCACAATTTATTCACAGACAATATTAGAGTCATATGTTCCATGGTATAACATCTTTTGTGATACCAATTTGTCCTGACCCGTCCCCCAGGGCCCATGCCGTAACTACCCCATGCTCGCCTTCTATTGGCCAGGGGGTGGAGACTAGCACCAAAGGCATAATTCCATAAAACTGGGAAATAATTGTCTATATAAACTATAAAAAACACAACAGAGCACACAGTTGGAAACAAAAAACTAGGTAAAATAAAAAAAAAATTAAAAGTAAAGGGGCTGTACATACAAGACCAGATATAAAGTACAAGTACAACTGAAAATGAGAAAATAAATGAAAGGTGATATGCAGCTCATGGATCATCCACCATAGATCATACTTGAAGGGTAGGTATAGATAGCCACCTCATCACTCTACATCTATCAGTCTCTTCCATGTACCAACACGTCGAATAGTCTAACTCTGGGAACCATCCAGTCCCAGTACTCTCATCCTTAGTCATCACTGGCTGTTGTCTACATCCAACACAATGAGGTGCGGGGATAGCCTGTGCAGGGGTAAGTATAAAGATACTTAGTAGGGACCCCGAGACCCTTAGGGTCTCTCAAAATCCGCCTAAGATAAACCACATAGTGTGAAATCAATGAATAACCATTACATAGGTATATTCCCATACATATACCTAAGTTATCATGTAACCCATAATCATGACGTAAACACAAAAGTAACTGAATCATCTCCCATAGGTATAAAACTCACATAGAGTATTAGATAAAATTAGATGTAGCCACTAAATCATCTATTCTGTCGAACCCACACATGATTGAGGAACTGAAATTAGAACTGTCGAACCGAAATAGGATCTAGGAATAGTAAATAGAGCTGCGGAACCCACACAGGATCCAGGAAAAGTCGTCAATGATGGAAAACCCATGCAGGATCCATGAATAGAAGCTAGAGCTGTCGAACCCACATAGGATCCAGCAATAGTCATCAGTGTTTTCGAACCAACACAGGATCAAGGAACAACTGTCAGAGCACTACCAACCACATGGTTCTGCACAAAGCATGAATGATTCCCGGAGGGTCATTTTCTCAAACCATGTGTAAATACATCAACTTCCATGAAGTCCCATTTTCATTTATTCCAAGGATTCGCCTTGGAAATAGTAACCCGACGCGACAGATGGTGCTCCAATTAGATGTCTGGTCTAAGAATTATTGGCATTTTAGTCCTGGGGTCCCAGTTGGATTCGTGAACGATCAAACCTGACCATATCAAAACTATACCAAAAACATTGATGGGGTATACTAAATGGGACTGTCATGCTCCATGTTTTTCAGCACCACTGACGATTCATCATACGGACGACTGGTGCCAATGATATGGCCAAAATATAGTAAAGGGTCGGTAGTGGACCGGAGTCCGATCTGAACTGGTTGGGCCATCCTAACTAGACTAAGTCTGGGATGAGCTGGTTTAGGTCAAATCATCCTAACTCATTGTGTCTGGTCTGGCCCATTGGGCTGGCCAACCCATTGGGATCGGCCCCGCCTACTAAGCCCAACCTAGCAGGCCGCGAGGGGCTGCGGACGGCCGCTAGGGCCCCGAACGGCCACAAGAGAGTGGACCAGCCACGATTCCGTGCAAGGGAAGATCAGACTAGATATCACTATGAGGGTGCAGTTTGGGGTGGTTCGGCTCAAAGGCCGAGTGGGATCGTCTCGAAGGCTGAGTGGGTGCAGCCTAGGCCAGTTCAGCCGGGAGGTCACGGGTCAGTCGGCTCCAGTTCGGCAAGGGCACGCTGCGGTCGGGCTGACGGGTGGAATGCTTTGGCCAACGCACTCGGGATGTGGTCGGTCAAGATAAGAGGTTGCCATGCAGGCTGACCAGCAGAACAAGTGGCAGCCGGGCAGGCCGACGTCGCACGGGTAGGCCGGTGCGGCGCAAGCCGACAGGTGACTCGGCCGACAGACGGCATAGCCAGCATGGTGTGGAATGAAGCGGCAGAGCTAGTTTGGCCGGATTGCTGCGAGTGCAGCATGGTTCACGGAGGCAGCAGTTAGCACATTTGTTGCCTTCATCATCCAGTCGCCTCATCGCCATGCTGAATATCATCACAAATAAGAAAAACGGAGGGTCAGGCCATGTTGGTTTGGCCCGCACTCTCAGAATTTAGGGAGGTAGCAAACGGTTCAAACATTCTTCATTTTTAAAAGAATTACTATAGAATAGAAAAGGGGAGAATGATCAAAAAAATTACCCCACATCATCCCAAAAAATAAAACAAACTCAAATAATTCCCCCTACCATTGTTCACTGATCATCAATGAAGTCGCGGGAAGAGGACGAAGGTCATCGTCGCTCATCGCATCCACCGTAAAATACAAATCCTGAGATCGTGTGTCAGCTCATTGACGACGATACAGAGGGAAGTTCAGTTGATTATTTTCCACATCGGTAGGATACAAGTATGATGATTGAAGGAGTTCGTTGCTGGTGTTCTTCGTTGGATGAACACATTCTTCATTCTTCATTGGTGACAAATTTTTCTCCCTAAGCTCTCTCTTCTCCAATGTTTCCACAAAAATGGATATTCCAAGTCAAATAATAGATTAAGTTAATTTATTATTTATCTTTTCGGCATAAAATTCAAAAAGGTTGAATAAATTAACTTGGATCCCCTTCAATAATTTCAAGGAATTGGAAAAAATTAAGTTAGTAGAGTTGGCATGAATAAAGGAGGGGAGTGAGGAGAGACTCTCCCTCATTAATGATGTGAGTTGAGAGGTTTTCCTCTCCCTAATTAATAGGGGGTTTATTTCCATGTGGTCCTCACATTGTAACCTCTTGCAGGAGGATAGGTTTGGGTGGTCCCCACCACTATAACCTCTCATGGGAGTTAAGGTGTACTGGACCCGCCTCCATCTTCCATGTGGAGGTTTGAACAAACAAATAAAAAAAGACACACAATTAATTTTTATTTAAATCATTATCTAAAAACCCAAATACTATCTTTTATACTCGACCAACTGTCGTCGATGTGAAAGTATTTTTAATCAAATACTGGCTCGGTGAGTTCATCGGTGCCCTCAGATTTTAATTCTGAGCAATGATTCAAAATTTATAAAAAAAAACTCATATGTTTACTGAACGTACCCAAACAATACATCATAAATTGATTCCAGGGAAACTGAGCCTTAGAATCATGCGCCGTCAAATTTTACAGACTCATAAAATTATCATGAATTTATGAGAAAAACCTTCCACGAAAATTCTGGGTCTTTACATGATATTATACTATAATTATAATATACCTATGTATTATAATTTTTTTTATTCTTTTAAATATGAAATAGAAATGAAAGTAGCGTTCATATATACGTACGGCTTACTGTCTCCATGAAAGGTGCATTTCAATTCTTATCTCCCAATATTAGGAAATGTTATAAATTCATATATAGTATATATATATATATATGATATATATGACATCTAAATCAGGAATATCATTTTGGAGAAAATGTAATTGTAAGCACTTGGAAAATTAGTAATTATAACAAGTTCATTTTTGAGTCATGTACCAAACATCTTCAGAATGACCTGTATGAACTTGAATAAATATATAATTGTTATAGAAAGGTAATAAGTGATATATAAAAAATAATAATCTTCAAACAGGTTCTTATGAAAGTATAAATTAACAGTATTTTATTATTTAGGGAGATAAATAATGAACAAGACAAGTCAGACAAAAGTTAACAGAACCTTTCAGCCTCCTCTTTTAGTTGAAGACTTTTTTTATATTATGGCTTTTAATTTTCATTTTATTATATTGGGATATGTATTTCTATATCCCTATTTCTTTATATTTTATGTCCTAGTTATGAGACCCCATTTTCACTCCCATCAACTGATTTTATGAATTTTAATGTAACGTTGTTAGCATGTTGAATTTTCGTAAGGGACATCGTCTTAATCCTTTTTCATTGAGGCATGTTTTGATAATGTAACCTCCTTGTTTTACATAGTGTATAATAAAACCATTTGACTTTTAATTTCACTCAAATGTAATATTTTTTCTACGAATCATTTTACTGAATGTAAAAAAAGGAATTTTTTTAACGTGTGTGGCAACAACGACCTCTCTTCCGCCATAATCATTATTTGATATTTGGATTCCTCAATAATCCTTACTATTTTTAAAAGGAACATAAATTAATTATTCAATTTTTTGTTTGTTTTGGTATTGAAAATGGTTTTTGATGTAAATTGAGTAATTCAATATCTTGAAATGATTTACTATGATTAGAAATGAAATGTTATTACTGTAATGTTGATATTTTCAATTTATTATGTGTTATGATTAAATAATGGTACATGGATGTTCGATGGGTGGTTACATGATAAACTATTGATGGGTGGTTCTATGATAAACCAAATGAAAGGTAGTTCTGTGATAAACCATGGATGGGTGGTTATGATATTTCCTCCAATGCATTTTTTATGGAAGTCAGCCATATGGCTATTCAATTTAGTGATATAAATGTAAGTAGACTATATGGTTATTCATTTAAGTATGTTTATGTCCCAAGATACATTTATATGATATATTTTGTTTTCTATGTATTTTATGGTAATATTTTGGTTTCAAAAAAGGGTATGAAATGAGATTATATCTAGTGAACTGTTTTTACTAATTATTTAAGATGAAAAGTATTAATTTATGATAAAGTATTCATTGTATTTATTTTGTTTTAAAAACAAAAAATATTCCTTCTTTATGTATCCCTTACTGAGCGTTTTATTCTCATCCCATGTTTTGAAATGTTTTCACAAGACCAAAAGATGAATAGAGTCAAGGATGGGATCAAAGAAATGTCATGCTGTTTAAATCAGGGAACTAAAGAAGTCTCTTTTAAAGAGTTATTTCTTTATTAAAAAAATGGATCATGAGTAGAAGTTTCTAACTGTAATATTAATGTTGATATGAATAAGATTTTACCTAATTATATAAACATCAAAACCTGAAAAGATCCTCAATGTGAATTATTAATTTAATTAAATATTATGTAATCTTTAAGGCTGGGGCATTACAGTTGCTATCAGAGGTCATTTTAGATAAATTAAATGGTTAGGGTCTTATTTTAGAATAAGGAAAATTACCATAATGATCAGAATATTATAAAGAGTAATATTTATTTTAGAAAAATTAAATGAGTTTTTGATATCAGGATTATGTATATCATAGTATTTTCCCTCCTCATATAAAATTATATGATGATTTTACTAATATACTCACAATATATATTTCTATTTTAGTAAATGGATGGATCTAGTAGGAACCAATGTAAAAAATATATGTGAAGAAAACTGTGATGGTTTTCTGAATAAGAAATTGAATGAAATGGGAGTTGTAATGATAACTCTAGTGTTTATTCTCAACCAACTATTTGGAGTAATTATTGAACACCTAATCCTTTGTGATTTTTATAAGGCATTATATATGTGAGAAACATATCCATATGAAATATTAGGTAATAATCATAAAGGAAAGTATTTCAAAAACTTATGTGTCAGGTATGTGGAAAGAAACACCTAGGAATGTTCATTAAAGGGACATGAAGATGTTATAGATGTGGTAATGAGGGTCATAAGGTAAGAACCTACCACAGAAAAAGGAAACATCTAGTTGAATATTGGAAAGGGAAAGAATTTCTTTATGAGGGATCAATTGAATGTTTTAAATGTGGTGTGAATGGTCATTATACCAATAGACATCCTGTGAAGAAATATCGTGAATTGGATCAACATTACTGTACAAATATATGTTTACCAATACCTAATATAATTCCAATTGAGGATGAGGAAATTGAAAATGACCAATGAAAGGTGTGGATTATTTCTTAGATAATGTTTTGGAATTATTGAATCATTGGATTTGATTTATGATATTGTTTCCAGGAAATAAAATTTATAGAATATGTTAGAAAAGAATCTATAAAGCATCATGAATAATTTTCGATGATTAAGATATCTTGGAATTGAAGAGTTAAGTTGTGTCTATGGATTATGATATGTTTAAATTTATTAATGATATGATTACATTGGAATAATTTTTCTATTATGTGTAACCCTGACATTTGATATATGAAAATTTTATTCAAGGATGCGTTATCTTTTCTTGTGAGGACATAATGGATTACCATATGTGTTTATGTAATCTTTTCTTTAGGAAATTATGGGTTATTAATTTCTTTTGGGATGAAAAATGAGATGTATGAAATAACCTTTGTGGTTAAAACATGTTATGGATATTTTTTAGGATTCTATCTCATTTTGATAATATTATTGGAACTCTATGGTTTTTGAAAATGGGAAACACGTAGACCATGTGATGACCTATCACACTGGACAAAGCATCAGGAATCAAACCCACAACCAAAGTGCGACTAGTGTTTATCACCTACCACCAAACAATACGATGTCCCTTGTTAGTATGACTAATTATTTTTAGTTAAATGATTTTAAAGATTGAGAATAAGTTGATTTTGGGAATGTATGTTTTATCAAATGTATATCCATAGTATATGAAAATTATTTGGATATTAAGTGATAATGGTTATTCTGGAAGGCGTTCTATTTTTTGGGAACAGTATATGGATAAAAAATAGAATACTATGGGATTTTATATGTGGAGTAATGGTTGAAATTTTATTTTGAAGAATCTTTGTTTTTATTGTGGATATATGGTGATTTGTGTTATTTTTGTAAATTATTAAAAAATCATTGAGAATATTTGATTAGGTTGATTACAATTTAGTATGAGACATTAAGAGTAGTCGATGATATTTGGAGATAAATTTTAAGATTTACTATGGAAGAATATAGGATTGAATTATTCATAGTTTTGGGTTTTAATCTTACCTTGGATTATACTAAATAATTTTGAGGAAAATTGAGTATTAAATTTTCTTTGTTGAAATTGGGGTACAATTTATTGAATTCTGGAGATTAAGATTAGTTTTTAATGGATTGTCCTTTTGGTGATTATCTTATCACGTACTAACCATTTTGGTTTTTGTTAATGTCTAAAGACATGGGAAATATAAAGTTCATCATATTTTGATTATGTGATTCTATATATGGTTATTCTAGTGATTTTGATGTGACTAAGTCATATTGAAAACTCATCGTTTTGAAGAAACATGAGTTTGTGGTTGAAATTAAGTAATAGATAAATGTCTACATAAAAAGTCAGTATGTTTCCTTATGTTCTTAGTCAGTCTCCTAATTAAATTCATCAAAACTATGAATTAAACTTAAAAAAATGTTCTACATTTATTCATCCTACTAGGTAATCAATGAACATTTAACCCATCACAAGTTTATGGTTTTCTGGCAGTTAAATATTTGAGGATCAAGTTTTCTATCACTCTCCAACAGAACATGATGGTTTTTTTCTCTTGCATATCCATTTTTTACTACATAGAACCTTATTATGGGTTATCTTAGGCGATCTTTTAACTTCTATTTATTTTATTTAATTTGATAAATTTGTTCACTCATTTTCTGATGTGGGACTTTCAATGAAGTTTCCAAAACCAATTTTAAATTTGTGAGGATGCAATTTGAAAAAGGGGGGAAGGATATAATGACCATGGTATTTACATAATATTTATTTTTTATTTCTATAAATTCTTATGATGAAGATATTAATTTTAAGTTAAAGGGGATGATTTTTCTGGTTAGCATACTCAACATACAACAATGTGATTTTCTGAAATCTTACATTTCACACAACATTGAGTTATAATGAAAAACAATATGATAATAATATAATTATTTTAAATGATTGTTAATTATTAGCCATTGGAATTGAAGGAATGAATATTATAATATTAATTTTAAAATATGGTTTACATATGTTTAAATTATGATTCATTGATTTCTAAATTTATTAGAAAATGAAATAAAAAAACAATTGTAAAATAATGGATATGTTTTTACAAAAACCAATTTTAACGCGAATAATTTTTTTCCCATATCACTCTTTATAGATTTTATTTAAGGAAAAATATATAATGTATATTCAATTTAATGTTTTAAATTCATATTATATGTTTTTTAGATATGATATAAGAATAAATGCATTTTTTCGATAAAATAAGTGATTATCTAAAAATGTTGTTTTAACACCTTTTGTTGGAAAACAATTTTTAAATATAGTTTTTGACATCTTTATATGTTCCATTTGATAAAATAAAATTCTTATTTAAATTAGGAACATGGAAATTTTATCTGGATGAAATTTTGGTATTTTTCTTCTAAAGCTCATTCTATAATGAATAGTAAAAAATACTGTATTTTAATTCAAAATTTGCATTTAATATAATTTATTTTTATAGTTGGGTTGTAATGATTAATGGGTTTAAAGGGTAATTTGACTATATATATCATATAATATAAATTTGTTCATTTTATGTAATTTCACTTTGAAATTGGACATAAACACATGTCAATATTTTTATTGTTTCTACTTCTTAAAAACGCCCTTTTTGGTTTCGACAACAAAAATTAGTTTTTAAATAATTTCTCCAAAATCTGTGTTTTGAATTTAGAAAAATGTATTAAATATTTGGAATCAATAGGTCCAAAATGTATAAAGAGGTATCTTCTATTTTAGACATTATGAATAGTAATTTCAGTAAATATTTTGTTTACCATGGTTAAAAGGTAAATCTGGTAAATAAGGGTAAAATAAATATATTATAATAATATTAAATTACTCTATCACATGTCCTATTCCTATTGGATGAGATATCCCCGATCATGGGCAACCTTGGGTCTATTTGGGGCCCCATAAAGCCACTTGGATGTGAAAATGACATTTTATAAAAATTAATTTAAATTAAGAAAAATGTAACATAAACATGAATGTTTTAGTAAAATAATTTTTATATAGGTTTATATAAGTGATCTATACAACAATAAAGTGTAATTAAAAAGATAAAAATATTTCCTAAATCTAGGTATTTTATTTCTAATATTTATACATCAAATAAATAAATTTCATTACGACACTATGGAGTTGTAATGATTAACTTAATAATGAAATATTTAAATAAATGATATTATAAATATTTAAATAAATTAATTTTTAAACCTTTTATTCTAACAAAAAATTTTATGGAGTACAAATACATTTTATATATCAATTTATTCAGGTTTTTAGAAATAATAAAATTTTATGGAATTTTAAAAATTCAGGATATGAGTAGTATAAAAATTGATATAAATGAGTTTTTAAAACAAATACAATATTATTAAATGATATTATAGAACTAAAAATATAATATTCTTCCCAATGAAAAAGAAAATGTTGGAAATTACATTAATTAAAAATTTGATTTTCTATTGTCATTTTATTTTATTTATATTAACCATATAGGAGAAATACACAAGAAGACATGGTAATAGTTATGTTAGTTAACTAAGGGTTAATGCTAAATGATATGGGAGAATTAGAAAAACAAACATGTATAAAACTTATTGGTTGAGAGGATTTTAAAAAATAATCATCTTATCTTCAAATAAAATGAGATATGTATCTTTTTAAAATATAAATTCAGTTTATTATAAAATAATGTTTCATGATATTCCTAAAGTACTCATCCTACCTCTTATCAAAAACAACCACCTCTAACCCTTTATCACACATATCAATCCCCCTTAGCTCATCCAAAATCTTAAAAAATAATCCCCAAAAATACCACTCTTCCTCCTAGAATCCTTAACTTGGTCATAATGCAATTCAAGAACGGCCTTTTAGCTTAAATCAAATTTAGTTACCTAGTTTGAGGTAATGTCTTTTCTCAAACATTTTCCATTTAATTTCCTTCTCGAACCACATAAAATATCTATATCATACTATTTTATAACAAAACATTTGTCTTCAATATACTAGTATTTTGTTATGAGATGGATTCGAACTACACTTACACACACCACCATCTAATGCATACAATCATACTGTTACTATGTATGGTGAACTACTACCTCACAAAATGAAGGTTGATTGATTTTACCTACCCACTTTCATGGTGTCCATTATTATGGGAATGTATTTATATTTTTTATATTATGTTTATAATGTCATTATGAATCTATGATTTCTATTTACGACATGGAATTACACATTTCATGATGTGTAAACATGATAATTTCATTTGAGGAAATGCGTACTATCACCCCCCTCAAAGTGATATGAATCGTTGAAGCTATACATGGAACATATAAATGATGGAATTAATGAAAATATATAAAATATATAAACAAATTATATTATACTAAAATTATAATATTCCTATGTATTATAATGTTTTCATTCCTTTAAGTATGAGATATAAATGAAAGTTGTGTTCAAGCGTATGTACGTCTTACCGTTTCCATGAATGGTACATTTCACTTATTATCTCCAAATGTTATGGATATTTATAACTTCACAGAAACATATATATATGATATATAAATCATGAATATCATTCTGTAGATAATATAATTTTGAACACATGGACAATTTTTAATTATAACAAGTTAATTTTAGACTCATGTACAATACATCAACAAAAAAACAAATATGAACATGAATAATTATTTGATTCATATAGAAAAATATTAAGGTATATAAAAGGAATAATAACCTCGAAAAGGATTCTTAATCAACTATAAATTATCTTATGTTTATTTTTTATGGAGATAAATAATTTAAAATGACATGTACACACAATGTAAGGGAACCTTTCAGACACATATTTTAGTCCAACAACTATTTTATTTTATGGATTTTAATTTACATTCTCTTATGTTGTGATATGTTCGTCTATATCATGATTTTTGTATATTTTAAGTCCATGTCAAGAGAGACCTTTTTCTCTCCCATCAACTCATTCTCTGAATTTTAATGTGACACTGTTAGGCTACTGAATCTTCGTAAGGGACTTCATCTCAAACACTATTCATTGAGGCATGTTTTTATAATATAAACCTCCTTGTTTTACATGGTTTATAATAAAACACATTGAATTTTAATTTAATAAATGGGAATCTTGTTCCACTGAATCTCTTTACTAAATAAAAAAAGTAATATTCGGCGACAATGACCTCTCTTCCACCATAATAGTTATTTGATATTTGGATTCTAATATAAGAATTATTGTTTTTAAAAGGAAATGAAGTCAAATAATCACTTTTTAGTTGTTTTGTTATAGAAAATGGTTTTTTAAATGGATTTAGTATTTCAATATCTTGAAATGTTTTCTTTGATTGAAAATGAAATGTTATTAGTGAAATGTTTATTATTTCAATATTTTTTGTGTTATGATTAAATAATGGTACTTAAAAGTTTGAAGGGTGGTTTCATGATAAAACAATTATGTGTGGTTATGTGATAAATAAAATGATGGATGGTTCTCTGATAAACCAAATATAACTGGTTACATTATAACCTCCAATGCATTGGGTATGGAAGTCGGCTGTATGATTATTCTATACCGTGATATGTATGGAAGTCAACCATATAGTTATTAAATTTTAGTATGTTTATGCCCCATGTTACCTTTATATTCTATATGTTGTTATCTAATAGAATAATGGTAATAGTATTTTTAAAAAATGGTAATCAATAATCTTATATTTTGTGAAGTGTTTTTGCTACTTCAATACGGTCGAAAAGAATTACTTTATGATAAAGTATTCATTGTCTTAATGTTATTTTGAAAACTGATAGTTTTCTTTAATTATGTATCCCTTAATGAGATTTTTATCCTCATCCCATGTTTTGAAATGTTTTTCATAGGACGTAATAATGAATAGGTTCAAGGATTGGATCAAAGAACAGTCATGTTGTTTATGTCATGGAACTAAACATGTATATTTTTAAAGAGTTTTTTCATTATGAAAAAATGGATACTGAGTTGAAGTGTTTACTCATAATATTCACGTTTTTATGTATATGTTATGAAATAATTCTCTAAAAAATTAAACCTGAAAAGATCCTCGATATTAATTAATAACTTAAGTCCAGATTATGTATTGTTTGAGGTTAGGGCCTTACGGTTGGTATCAGACGTCAGTTTTGATAACTTTAGAGGTTAGGTTGTTAATTAAGAATAAGTGACAGAACCATAATGGTTAGATTATTAGAAATATTAATAGTTATTTTAGATAAATTTACTGATATTAAGATAACATGAATAAATATATCTTAGTATTTACCCTCCTCATAAGATATTATATGATTATTTTACTTATATACTCACACATACCTTTTTAGTTTTAGTGAATAACTGAATATAGCAGGCACAAAAGTAACAATGGATGTGAATAAAACTATTATGGTTTTATGAATATGAAACCAAAAGAAATGGGAGTTGTAGTTAAAATTCATGTGGTTACTCTCATCCAAATATCTGGAGTCAGGATTGACCACATGATCCTTGGTGATTTTTAAAAGGCATTATATATGGGAGAGACAATTCCCTATGAAATATTAGGTAATAATAATAAAGGTAAATAAATTAAAAACCTATTTGTCAATTATATGGAATGAAACACCTAAGGAAATTCTGGAATGGGATGAGAAGATTCTATAGATGTGTCAATGAAGGTTATAAAGTAAGAACCTGACATGGAAAAAGGAAGGGTCAAGTTTAATCTAGGAAAGGGAATGAAATACTTTCTAAGGGATCAATTGAATGTTTTAAATGTGGTGTGCATGGTCATTATACTAATAGATGTCCTACAAAGAAGGTTTAGAAATGGGATCAGAAGAAATGTAAAAATATATCTTTACTAACACCTAATGCCATTTCAATTAAGGAAGAGGAAACTTACAATGACCAATGAATGGTATGTATTATTTACTAGCTAATGTTTTGACATTATTGAATATTAGGATATGCTTTGTGGTTTTTTTGTAGGAAAGAAATATTACATAATATGTTGGACAAAATTGGATAAAGGATAATGAATAATTCTCGATGATTAAGATGTCTAGGAATTGAATAGTTAGGTTTGATCAATAAATGATGATATATATAAATGTATTAATGATAGAATTATCATGGAAGAATTTTTCATGTTTGTGTATCCTTGATGTTTTATATGTAATAATTTTATTTAGGGAATAATTATCTTTTTTCGTGTGGACATAATGGATAACTTTAGGGTTTTTTGTTATCTTTTGTTTTGGAGGAAATGATGTGTTATCAATTTAATTGGGATGAAAAATTTAATGTATGATATAACCATTGAGTTTAACACTTGTTATGGATATTTTTAAGGATTTTACAACATTATGTTACATTTTTTAGAATTATATGGTTTTTAAAAAAGAAAAACACGCAGACCGTGGGATAGCCAGTCGCGTTGTACAACGGTGCGAGAATCAAACCCACAACCAAAGTGCAAGTATGATTTATCACCTACCATCAGACTACATGAAGTCCCTGGTTAGTATATCTAATTATTTTTAGTTAATTGATTTTACGGATCGAGAATAAGTTGATTTTGGGATCTTATGTATTATAAAATGGACATCCCTAGTATAGGAAAATGATTTTGTGTTTAAATGATAAGTGTTATTTTGGAAGACATTCCCTCTTTTCGGAACACTATATACCATAAGAAAATATAATTCTATTGGATTTTATTTGTCAAGTAATTGTTGAAATTTTAATTTAGAAGAATCTATGTTTTTATTGGGGACATATGACGATTTGGGTTATTTATAGAAATAATTAACCTATCAAAATGAAAATGGGGTTAGGTTAATTAAACTTCAGTATGGGGCTTTAAGAGTAGTTGATGTTATTTGGAGATTAATTTTAATATTTACTATGGAAGACTATGTGATTAAATTCATCTTTGTTTTGGGTTTCAATAATAGATTTGAATATATTGATGAATTTTAACGAAAATTGTGCATTGAATGGTCTTTTTTGTGCTTTGGTACTATTTTGTGAATTATGGAGATTAAGAGTAGTGATTATTTTTATAAAGGAGTATCCATTTGGGGAATATCTAACCTCGTACTAACCATTTTGGTTTTGGTTAATGTCTAAAGACCGGGGAAATATATAGTTTATCTTTTTTTACTATGTGATTCTCTATAAGTTTATCTTGCTTCTTTTGATGGGACCATGTCATCTTGAATACTCATCGTTTGGAAATAAGTTGAATTTGTGATAGAAATTTATTAATGGATGAATGTCTACATGACAAGTAAGTATGTTTCCTTATGTTCTTAGTCAATCTCATAAATAAATTCCTCAACATTATGAAATTGAACGTAAATATTTTTTTATCTATTTACTCTTCCTATTGGGTAATCAATGATTGATTAACCCATCAAAAGTTTATGGTTTTCTAGTAGTTAACTTTCTCTGTATCATGTTTTTTATCACTATCCATCATAACATGATGGTTTGATTTCTCTTCCATATCGATGTTTTCTTACATTGAACCCTATTATGCATTCTCTTGGTTGAATTTTGTACTTCTCTTTCATTATTTTAATGTGATAAGTTTACTGACTCTTTTCCAATGTGGTGCATTCAATGATGTTTCTGTACCCAATTTTAAAATTACGAGGACGCAATATCCAAATGGGGGGAAGGATGTAATGACACATGTATTTATAAAATAAAACATTTTGATTTCTATAAATAATTTCAAATAAAAAATTATTTTAATGTTAAGGGGGATGCTTTTTCTCATAGTTTTCTCGACACGCAACAACGATATTCTCCGAAATCTTACATTGCACACAACATTTAGTCATACTGAAAAATTATACAACAGTATTATTATTATTATTTTAAATGGGTTTTAATAACTTGCTTTTGAAATAGTGGGAATTAATAGTATCATATTAATTTTAAAATATGGTTTACAAATGTTTAAATGATGATTCATTCGTTACGAAATTTATTAGAAATTGAAATAAAAAACAATTGAATATAATGGATATGTTTTTATGAAAAACTATTTAAAAGAAAATATATTTTTTCCATATCACCCTTTATGGATTTTTATTTAAAGAAAAATATATTATATATATTTAATTTGATGTTTGAAAACTTTATTATATGTTTTCTATATATGTTATAAGAATAAATACAAATTTTTTCATATAAAAGAAGTACTTTTTCTAATAAAATTTGTTCACCGCCTTTTGATAGAGAACCCTTTTTAAATCATATTTTTTACACCATTAAGTATTTTATTTGAAAAAAAATAAACATCTTATTTATAAGTGGAAGAAAAAAATTACATTAGTTGAAAATTTGTTATTTTTCTATAAAGATCATTCTTTAAGGAATAGTATAAAATACTATATTTTAATTTACAATCTCCTTTAAATCTAATTTGATTATATAGTTTGTCTGTACATTTAATTGGTTTTAATGTTTAGTGGGATTATATTTTTATCAGTTCATCTAATTTAAGTAATTGGATTTAATTTCACATTGAAATTGGACATAAACTCATGTCAATATTTTGTTAGTTTTTACCTCTTAGAAACATGCCTTTTGGTTTTGACAACAAGAATAAATTTTAAATTAATTTTTGTAAAGTATATTTTTTGAATATGAAAAAAATTATTAAATATTTGGAATTAGGAGGTCCAAATATTTAAATAGGAAACTTTTATTTATATACATTATGAATAGTAACTTCAGTCAATATTTTATTTATCAGGGTTAAAAGGTAAATCTCTTTAAAAAAATTTAAAAAACAATATTATAATAATATTAAATTATCCTACCATGTATCCTAATCCTATTTGATGATAAATGAATGAAAATTAGAATCATTGGGTCTATTCTGGTACAACATGGAGCCACATGGAAATGAAAATGACATTTTATAAAAATTAATTTAAATTAAGAAAAATGTATCACAAACTTGTGTATTTTAGTAAAAAAATTTATATATGGGGTTATATAAGTGATTGTTTCTATTATAAATATTATTCATAAATCTTAAAATATTTAATAAATATTTTAATTTTATTTATAATATTTAGTGATCAAATAAAAAATTTCTTTATGTCATAATGGTGATGTAGTCATTACCTTATTAATGAACGATTTAAATAAATGAGATTATGAATATTAATATAAATTTATCATGAAAATTTTTATGATATCCACAAATTTGATGGATGATTAGGACATTTTATATTTTAATTTATGTATTTTTCGGGAAATAATAACGTTGTTTTGGATTTTGAAAAAAATCATGAAATGAATAGTAAAAACATTGACAAAAATGTGTTTTTAAAACAAATACTATATTTTTAAATTATATAATAGTCATAAAAATCAAAGATTTATCCCAATGACTATGATAATGTTGGAAATATCATTGATAATCCACTTGAGGTTCTATTGTCATTTTATGGTAACTATAGTAACCATATTATATGAATATACAATAAGACATGGTAATAGTTAAATTAGTTAACTAAGGGTTAAAGCTAAATGATAAGGTTTAATTTAAAACCAAAACTTGCCTAAAACCTGTTGGTTGAGAGGATTTATAAGAATACATATATTATATTATAATTAAATGTGTTTTTAACATTTTGAAAATCTAAATTCAGTTTTAATAAAATAATCTCTCAAGACATTCATAATGTACCTCTCCTCCCTCTTATAAAAGGTCACCACATCTAAACCTTAGTCACACCTTTGAAACCCCTTGTATTGTCTAAACACTGCCCATATATTCCCCCAATGTTCTCATTTTCCTCTTATAAGTCTTACCTTGGTCATAATGCAATTATGAATGGCCTTTTAGCATAAATCTAAAAGAGTTTCCTAGTTTGAGGTAACGTCTTGTCTCAAGATTCTTCCATTTATTTACCTTCTTTAGCCCCCTAAATACTCTTTATTACGTTATTTTTTTACAACACCAGTGTCTTAAATATACTATGATGTTTTTATGAGATGTATTTGAACTAAACATAGAAACAGTTCCATCTAATTGATACGAACATACTGTTTCTGGGTACAGAGATTTACTGCCTCACAAAACGATGATGGTTCGATTTTCCCCTACCACCGCCCATGGTGGCCATTATGATGACAAAATATTTATATGATATATTTTATAATTATATAATCCTTATTCATAGATAATTTTTGTTTACAACATATCTTTTTCTTTTCATGATGTGTAAAGAAGATAATTTCATTTTTGGAATTGTGGATTACCACCCCCTCAAAGTTATATGACTCGTTCAAGCTATACATGGAACATATAAAGGATGGAATTAATGAACTAATGCAACATATATAAAAAATGATATTATTCAGGAATTATAATATAACTATGTCTCATTAAGTTTTCATTTCATTAAATATGAAATAGAAATGAAAGTAGTGTTCATGCATACATATGACTTATCATCTCAATGAACGGTGCATTTCATTTCATATCTCAAAATGTTAAGGAATATTATAAATACATATTTACTATATATATGTATATATATATATATTATATGATATATAAATCAAGAATATAATTCTGGAGATAATAGAATTTTGACCACATGGACAATTTGTAATAACAAAAGGGTCATTTTTGACTCATGTGTTGAACATCAACAAAACGGATGATATGAAATAGAATAATTATATTATTGTTACATAAAGGTAATAAGTGTTATAAAAAGAATAATAAAAATGAAAATGTAGTTATTCCATTAGAAATTAACTTATGTTTATTAATCAGGGAGATGAAGAATGAACCAGACAATTATGACACAATCTAAGAGAACCTATCACCCTCCTCTTGTTTCAAAGACTTATTTTAGGATACGTCTTATAGTTTCTTTTTTCATATGTTTGGATATGTTCTCCTATATCATGATTTAGGTATATTTTATTTCCATGTGATTAGAGACCCTTTTATCTCCCATAAACTCATTTTATTAATTTTAAATTGACACTGTTAGGTTGCCATATTTTCACAAGGGACTTTGTCTCAATCTCCTTTCATTGAGGAATGTTTTGATAATATACACCTCTTTAATTTATACAGTGTATTATAGAACTCTTTGACTTTTAATTTCATTCAAAGGGATTATTTTTTCTAATAGTAGTATTTCTAAATGTAAAAATTAATTTTTTAACATATGCAGTGACAGAAAACTCTCTTCTATCGTAATCGTTATTTGATATTTGGCTTCCTCTATAAGACATAGAGTTTTTATAAGGAAAATAAATAGCTTCTTCCCTTTTTGGTTGTTTTGGTATTGAAAATGGTTTTTGAAATGGATTGTGTATTTCAATATCTTGAAATGATTTCTTGTGAATAAAATTAAATGTAATTAGAGAAATGTTGATATTTGTAATTTTTAAGGTGTTATGATTATATATTGGTACTTGGAATTCTGACAGGTGGTTACATGATAAACCAATGACATGTGGTTACATTATAAACCAAATGACAGGTGGTTCCATGATAAAACAAGGATGGGGGGTTACATTATAACCTCAAATGATTTAGGTATGTATGTTAGTCGTATGGATAATATATTTAGTGATATATGTGGAAGTCAGCCATATGATTATTCCATTTATGTATGTTTATGTCCCAAGTTACCATTATATGAAATTAATTGTTTTAAATGGGTTTTATGGTAATATTTTGGCTGTAAAAATTTTAATGTGATGAGCTTATATTCAGTGAAGTGTTTATGTGATCCCTTTAAGGTGAAATGGATAAGTTTATGAGAATTATTCATTATTTACATATTGTTTCGAAAACTAATAGTTTTCCTTATTTATGTATCCCTTAATCACATTTTTATTCTCTTGACAAGTTTTGTAATGTTTTTTATAGTATATAAAGATGAATTGGGTTTAGGATGGGGTCAAGGAAAATTCATTCTATTTAAATCATGGAACTAATCATGTCCCATTATAATTAATTTTTGTTTTATTAAAAAATTGATATTGAGTGAAGTGTGAAATTGTAATATTCAAGTTTTTATTTATACGTTATGAACTAATTCTCTAATGATCTGTATCTTAAAAGATCCTCTATGTGAATTATTAACTTAATTCAATATTATGTAATGTTTAAGGCAGTGGCCTTACACTTGCTTCAATGAGACTAACGAATGACCTAAAGACCCTTTATGAAATAATTATACACTAAAAACCCAGAACTACATTCACCTTAAATGACTCAAGAAACAGAAGAAATTAACATGTATTTCAACCTCCCACAACAAATCTCCATCTACAAACGGATCTAGGTAACTAAAAAATAATAGGGGTAAACTCAATTTCCAAATATCAAGAAGAAAGTCCTTATGTTGATCGAATGGAGGGTCATCCAATAGTGAATCACCAAGGGCCACATAAAAGTCATGCATTAACTATTTATGGGGGAATACCCTAGCAAACAAGAAAATCCAAGGACCCAACCAAGCTTGTATTTTGGTCACAACATTCCACAAACCAGAACCGAACACATGAGTGGAGACACCACATTGGCCTCCTAAAGATTTTCTCAAAAAGAGACCATAAACCAATGCTTCATACCAACTTATCGACAAATCACCAAACCAAAACAATTTTTAAATTAGAGGGGTTCTTGAACTTGAAAAATCCTAGAATAACAATCCCAAAAACAAATAATCCACTCCTCCCAACCACTCATCCTCAAAACACAACACTTTAATTCAAAAACACTATTAAAAATAGTTGTTGTGGGTTGCACATTTACCAATGATATCTCATGAGACACACATTATTTTTTACAATCCACAACATGAACCCACCTCATATCCATCCTAAAACTCATTCGGTGATTCCATTAACCATTCATATTCCCATATAAATCCATGCATGTACTCACCCTTGAGAACACCAAAGACCATTTCCAAACATTTTCTCTTTTCAAAATCAAAACATTTTAACCACACGTTCCATTTCTCAATAATACTAACCTTAAACCCAAAACCAAATTTAAATCATATAAACTAATTAAGAAAAGAACCCATAATTCAATAAAAACCTCATTGAAGACCTGCACAGCTATTTCATAACATTTCAACCCATTTCAAAACAATTATAATTTCATGAAAAAATCCATTTTATAAATTGACATTTAATTAAGAAATAAACTCCATTTTATAAATTGACACAAAACTTTATTATTGAATAATGGGTTCTTTTCTTAAATCCGTTTTTACTTGTGTTAGGAAACATGATACAAAAAAATACTATAATTAAAATGAATATGAAATTCTACCCCAAACAAACCTTTAATAAAAATCATAACTAGGAAAAAAGTTTTAATAAAATCCCAAAGACTAAAATAAATAATAAATACCAAATTAACAACCCATGAACCACCTCTAGTCATGGTGGGAACACACTCATGACATTTATATGATAAATTACAATGAAGGATTCTAGAACCCCGGACGACCAATTCGTAGAGTTATACCCAAACGTGAAATAAATAATACTAAGTATACTTACATGTAAAGGTGTAAGTAGGGTATGAGAAAAATCCCAATATGATTCCACCATAAAAATATTCCATGTTATAATCATTATCAAACAATAATCTGGTATGTTTTGTAAACAATAAATGATATTAAAAATGTTTAGGAAATGAAACATTAAATAAAATCTGTTTTTATGTGGGATAATTTAATGAATAAACACTTTTAAATAAAATTCACAAGAAACTAAATTTTTTCACCCAAACACACTGTACTCTGACGATGAGTGTAAAATTTCCATTGAGCACTTGGAACGGAAAAACCCCTAAGCACTAGCTCATTGTGGGTCCCAGGTACCTCATATGTCGGTGAAAGTAAGCATAAAAATATCTATTATCATCTACACGAGACACTAGTAGTGATATTACACATAACCTAGTGGTCCCCCAACATCATCATCACCATTTTCTTGATAGTTTTTTCATCTGTAATCTTGCTACGTGAAACAAGGGCCAAACCCCACGAGATCACTAGAATACTAGTACACGTCCACCAATAAAGTTACTTGGGTTCTCCCACTTGTTCTCAAAAACGTTCCACAAGCCATGAAATTCCATGTTCACTTGTAAATAACATTTCCAAATCATACACACACACACACCAAATATCCCCCACACTTGTTACATAATTTTTTTTCAATCATATTTATTTTTTGAAACAACAGTCACTCCAAAATAGCCCACAACATGTTTCTCATCCCTTTCAAACTTCAATAAATATTTTAAACAATTTTATAAAACTTTTAAAATATAGTAAACATCACATAATATTCCTTCCAAATTAAAATGGTCCATTTAAAAAGTACAAACCTACCAAAATAGTTTCCCAACATAGATTCACCTATTATATAAATCAAGAAACCATTTATAACCATCATAAAATAATTTCAAGTAGTGTAACCAAGATTTGCACATAAAATAAATATAAAAATTTTATTTTGAAACCGAATTCATTCTAATATAACATAAAACTAGAATTTTAATTCCTATAAAATTTTAATAAAACCATTTCATGAACCATAAAATAGTTGCAAGTCGTAAAACATGGAATACACAAGACAAACACACATTTTTACACAAAATGATACATTTAAATTTAATACTCTATCAATGCTAAAAAAATATAGATTTCACACCACCCACAACATATTTGGAAAATTATAAACAAAAAAATAAATCATTCCAACTCATCGAGAAATTCTTTCACATGGAATCACTTACCTTAAATGTCAAAACATGAAATCCTTGTTTTAATGTTCACCCGCACCACCACCGCACCACAATGGATTTAAATGGAACCTAAAATCCCAAGATTTGACCAATAAACACAATATAAAACACATCTTTCTAATCCCTATTTTTTTTAATTAGGATCATTAATAAAATATGGATGAAACCTTAATAAAAAGGAATAAACCCTAAGAAAATGTGGGAAGGAAGGAAAATAATCCACATACTTGAGATATGTTGAATAAAACACCGTATATAAGCTAGTAGATGAATTTAAAAGTAACCAAAAATTAAAGTGAGGTTTTAATAAATATTATTAGGTCACAAGAAAACTTAAATGGGTGGAATAGAGTAAAAAATGATGGAGTTATGAAATAAACAAGTAACCTCTTGAGATATGAATGATTTGAGAAATCGAGAGTTATTTTTAAAAAATTCATGAGGAATATGAGGACCAAAGAGGGATAAAAGATCATGGGGAGTGCCTTGTGTAATTGGTCTAAGGTTAGAGTAGGAATCACTGGAAAAAATTTAAAATTGAATGAGATATTAATGAATTAATTATTTTTAAAGCCGGAAATGGGTTACGGGTTTGCCCAATACCTTAATAAAAAACCGATATCCATAACGATTATGGATTCATATGAGGTAAAAATTAAAATGTTGGTTTTAATATACTGGTGGACACTAATTGGGATGTGAAATGGTTGTAAAATATTAAAAAAGGGATGATTTATAAAAAAATTGTTTTTAAACATGAAATTGGCTCACGGTTTGGCCCATATCATGAAAAAACACAATTTCCACAAAAAATAAATGGGAAACCCCAAAAAATAAATAAATAAGACTAATTAAATGAATAATACCTTTAACATAATTCATTTATTTGAAAATTGGTTTTTTAATAATGATTAATTTATGAAAAATATGACATTAGACTCAATTATGTTAAGGGTAAACTTATTTAGAGAGAACACATTTGTGAAAAATTTATTTAAAATTGTGGTGTAGTTACACAGATAATCATCTTGTAGTCTAAATGAATAATAACACATGTAAAATATTTTTTCATATATTTCCCCCTAAAACTATTACAAATACAATTCAACTGGAATCGTGCATAATCTCAATGTGAAAATTCCAATCTTGGGCAGTAATGATTGGAGGACAATACCATTTTTACATAAAACAGATGTATGATTTTGGAACGTTTCATAATAAATTACAAGTGTATTATTGACCAATAAAATTGATAACTGATTCATGTTCTTTGAAAAATCTTTTTTGAATTTCTTCTATAATCTCAAATCCACTGAAAATAATTTTATCACCCACAACATTATCATTAGGGGTAATATTAGAATAATATTTGAGAAGGATTATTCATCTTTTGTTCTTTAAAAGATACATTTTTACAATGGAAAATCCATTAAATAACCATAAAATAAAATTTCTCCCCATTCCAAACAAGTTTGTTCTCCTAGAACCACAATAAAAATCATAACATTTTCTATAGATATATCTAAAATGTTATTTAGACAATAGACAAAGAATCCATGGATACCTCAATTTTCATTGTAAAAAATTATAAAAATATTACTGTCACCTATCTTATAGAATTGGTTAGATCACCACACAAAATTATCGGTATTCACCCGTAGGTAAATATTTCAATGAGACATTTTAAGTAGTTATTTTAATATATAATAATTATATGAATCTATTTATAGATAAAATAGCCACTAACGGTGAGATAAATTTAATTATTGACCAAACTAAATTGAATATGATTTCTAAAAGAAATAGGATAAATCTATTTCCATGAGAAAAAATTCAAATTTCTTTAATCTTTATCGGCTCTTTATTTGGTTACCTAAGTTGTCTAAATTTGATCATTCTCAATGATGGTGAGAAAAATTTAATAATATTACATAGTTAAAACATTAACTATAATGATCTATTTGACTTATAAGAGAGGTAAAATTATTTTCGCATCTAAAATATTGAAATTTCATTCTCTAATAAATGGCATCATTTTATGATTTAACCTCTATTTCTTGAAACCCAATGTTTTTTATTTGTTTTAATGTGAATCAAAAGAATGCATATGATGTATTGATCCATTTTATATGTTATATGGTTTTTTTAAGAGTGTTTTAACTCTCAAAATACAATTATAAAACTATCCTATTATCCTTTCCATAGATGATCTAATAAAATGGTAGACATTTTTGAAAGGTCACTAAAAAATGAATACTTCCATTGAGATAGTAATGGTTTTATCTCAACTATAGGTTTTTGGGTTAATAGATAAACTATTAATATATGGTGTCTTAACATAATAGAAATATATATTATTGAAAGTCTGATATCCATAAAATTCTTCTTCCTCAATGATATCCAAAGTTATCAATTCAATTCTTCTCATAACTTCTATCTATTTGAGGAATATTATCCACAAGAAACTTTTGATGGTTTATAAAAAACTATTCTTCATTATCATTAAATTGTTCATCCACCTCAATAAAATATTTTCCATGTTTGTTTAATCTATTATTGTTTTCATGTCTAATTATTCAATAACTATTATGAAATATTCATCAATATTAAAATTTTTTCCTTAAATTCCAGCATTAGAAAACTGGAATTTTTTCTTCAAATGTAGGATTCTTAACATATTTTGAAAACATTGACGTATTTATTTGTTAAAAAAATATTAAAATACAATTTACCATATGTAAATCAATAAAAATTAAAATAGTTGATATGAATTTAATACCCATGATGATTGAGACCCCCTTAACACATATCGTTTATTTAAATGAGAATAAATAGGAAAAATATGTTCCCTACAATATTTAACATGTCATCAACTCTTCTAATTTGGAATGTGATGGTGTATTTTTCCAATAGTAAGTCAAATATGTTTGTTATTAAGTCTCATAATAATTTTTTTAAATAGAGATAATGGAAAAAAAATTATGCTAACACAAAAGTCACAAAACCAATTTAGCTAACCACTTTACCCTAACATTTTGGGGATGAAAAATAATCATTGTTACTTTTGATTAGTATGAATTTTTTTAATAAAATAAAACATTTCCCCTCATTTTAAATATATAATTGTAATGTTTTCCTAAAATCATATAGTTTAAAACCAAATTTTTCATCAATTTCAATATAGTTATTTCAAAAATATGAAATGAATAAAATATAATGTTGATGTTTATATTTTTTAGAACCTACGAATATTAGTAGCTTAGGTTATTGATATTTTTTTAATTAATTGAGTAAAATTTATGGGTTGGAGAAATATTCATAAGACATAGGAAATTACCACAAATTCACCCTAAAATTCCTTATTCCATTTGTTCCTTTTAATTTTTAGTATTTTATATTTTTTCGGGTAGGATAATTTAATAAAACTCAAAATCATACGTATTCTAATAATTCCACTATTTAGAGATTTATTGTTTGAAAAATTGAATATTCTTACCCAATATCAATTTAAACATCCTAATGGTCATATATCACATTACCATTATTCCTAAAACCATTCCATGTATAGAAAAAAATAATGTTTTCTTTAGGATTCAATGTTTTTGTAGTTATTCATTTTTATATTTATCACCCACAAAGATAAATTTCTTATTTACTTATTTGAGATTATAGATTTTTAATATTTGATTAAATGTTTTAGTCTTCATATTTTTTATCATTGTGTCTAGACACTTCAAAAAAAATTATATAAATCTTTTGGTTCATCAACTATTATATATTCCACTTATAATTAGTGAACAAAATCCCATGATGATTTTAATTTTGAGGTTTCATCTGTTGTATGAATCTAGGGAAATCATATGGTCTATAATAAACATAATCTTTTAAAGAGATATAATTATTGGTTATATTACTTGGATTGTAGTTTTTTTATAGTAGTCCCACCTATATTGAATCATAGGAATATATTTCACAATGTTTTAATTCTCACTGGGATGGTAATGAATAAGAATAATATAAAAATAAGATATGGAGTTCCCAATCATTCCAAAATTAAGAAAATTCTATCAATATAAATTAGAATGATCATTTTTTTAAAATTTATCACCTACTGTATTTAATTATTGATAAAAATTGAATTTTATTCCCTAATATATCCTCTATTATAGAATTTGTGCTTTGAGTTTTGGTACAGTTTATTGAAATTTTATTTTATCCCCTAAGAAGTTTATCAAGAGATGTTACTAATATGTGTTTTATATACTAATGTGTGGTGGTAATGGTGATCCTATTATATAATGTGTCTATTAATAAATTAGAATAAATTTTAATATTAATAATCCTTCTTAGAAGGATTATAATTTTTTATCAATTCTTATGGAAAAACTCCCCATCATCCATGACAATAAAAGTAATTTTTTTCCTTATAATTGTTATCATTCTTATTTGATATAAATTCATAAAAAAATATTAAAAACTAGCCCCAGTTTTTCACAATGTTACTCATATAATTATTGGAACATCATCATAAAATCTCTCTTTATGTAAAATAGAGAAACTCTTAGATTAATATATTCTTTTCTTAATCAATTTTGTGAAATTTAGGGAACAACACTGTAATGTACATAATAATGTATAAAGGTACATAATTACATTGAGAAAATAGGATAGAAACATGCAGATGTGTTACATATTCAATTCATTATTCCTAGACTTAATATTTATCCTAGTATAAGAATTATTGTTAATATATAATGAAATTGAAGCACCCTAAGTGTCACGATCAATCCTGGGTCGACCTAGAACTAGTCACCCATGCCACTTCTCCACAAGTTTCATGAGGCATTCCTGATTCTCCTAGGATGGAAAAAAGCACCAAAACAATTAGTAGAGTGGCAAGGGAGAAATTTCACATAAATATAATCATGAACTAAGAAGTGGAACGAAATAGACAAACTAATATACATTTATATAAAATTAAATTGAACACTATTAATAAAAGAAACCAAAAGTACAATTAAACAATACATCCAATAGACTAAACCTAATTACAAAACTAACAACAAGTGACCCTACTAGTCTCTCTCCAACATAAGGAATACTTATCTTTCAAAGCGACTGAATTTAATTTGAAACATTTACATGGGCTAAAAACAAAAGAACACTATATGCGTGAGTATTAAAACTCAGTATGTTAGCCCAATATTCTATTCACCATGTACATCATTTAAAATAAAATCAATATAAATTTCATGTTTGAAATAAAAAATATAATTTTTTTTCCAAATGAGGTAACATGCTAAAAAAATTACCAAAAAAACATTCATTTTTTATAAACAAGAATTCTAGAAACAAATTTTCAGAGAGGTGAATCTTCTAAATAAAGATAGTTTTTAAGAATTCTGTTTTAAAGACAATTAAATTTTAAATAAACCACACATTATACTTAATTTACCAACTAAACACGCCATATGTTGACGGTGAGTACAAAATTTCTAATGAGAAAATGTCATTGGAACACCACTAAGTACTAGTTTGTTCTAAGCCCTAGGTACCTCATATCTCTATGTAAAAGTATCCATAACAAATATCCATTATTTTTCACATGAAACACTAGTTGGAGAATCATCCATAAGTAGGGGTCCCCAAAATCATCATTGTCATCATAGTTTATTTTGTTTTTTCATTATCATACCTGCTACATGAAACAGGGATGAAACCCCTCTAGATCACTATTATACAAGTATACGTCCACCCACCTAGATACCCAGGTTTTTCCTTTTTGTGCTCAAATATGTTTCACATATATAAAATACCATTTCCTAATGATCATTACATTTAATATTCAAACACACATCAAACATCCCAAAAATATTTCTCACATTTCATTAAGGGATCAATATACAACCTGAATTATCTTAAAACAATTTAAAGAAGTATAACAAGGCCTTTCACAAAACATCCATTTAAAAAATAATCTTTTAAAGGAAAAAACCCACCAATACCATATTAAAACAGATTTGGAAGCCCCAAAATGATTTAACAAATCAATTTCATGGACCATAAAATGGACCTAAATGGTACGACATAAAATACACATGGAAACCATTTTTACAAGGAATATGCTAAATGGGGATTTTAGAATTTCTCAAAACTATCATTTTACAAAGTTAAAAATTTCAATTTTAATAAATTGGTGTATACAGACCAATTAAAATAGAAAAAACTTTACTAAATCCCTTAAAATATTTAGGTTACACATCAAAAGCATAACCATTTTATAAGGATGTAAAACGGTCCAGTTTCCCACAACTCAGGCCAAAACATGCTTACCACCAAAAACCCATTTGTTTATAAAACCAAAAATACATTATACAGCAATTAAAGGACACCAAATACGATTTTTCATACTGAAAATGTATTTATAAATCGAAACAAATAATTTTAAATCAACGTAAGCACATAAAATCCAACCATGAAATTTACCAAACACATGGCTTGAACATTTAAACAAAAAAACTATTCTATAAACATAAAAGCAGTTAAGATACGATTGGAATTCCATAAATTTATTCAATCTACTAAACCATCTTTAGAAGAATAAAATCTTAGGGCATAAGATAGCCAATAATTTAGTTAAGCAAGTGGTGTATGAATTTATAACAAAACATCACTACTTTTCAGAAAACAAGGCTTAAAAACCAATTTTTTCACACCAAGAAAACTATTCAAAGGATGTAAAACAATACTAAACATATATATCAGGTGATAAAATAATTAAAATAATGAAAATTAAATTATAAAGGCATGTGAATGGGATATCCGACCTCCAAACCATGGAAGAAAGGATTCTGATACCTAATATCACCCATCACGGTTCCCAACAATGTTGATCTGTGAATAACATCTCTAAACAAACCAAAAACCAATAAAAATCAAGGTATAACATAATACTAGGTCATGAATGACCAGGGGATAAGAGAAAACCAACGGAAAGTGGAAGGATAAAGAGAAGTATTATAAAAGAGAACGAATCTCACCTTGGAAATTAGATAACTCTTCATATTATGTTATCTACAGACATATAAGAACGATAATGTACTATAAATTCTTGGAGAGTATAAATAGGTATGGAAATACAAGGAAAGAAGATTTGTGGGGGAGACAAAAAAATGAAATATTTATGAATGAATCAAATTACCTTACCAAATATGGATGATTTGAAGAGCCTTGAGAAATTTTTCCTGAATCCACAATTAAGATGAGCTATAAAGGGGGAAAATGTAAAATGGGGATGTGCCTAGAGTTATTGGGAAAGATTGGTATTTAAAATCACTAAAAAATATAAACAAATTAATAATATATAAAAGAAAAAATATAATTTTTTTAAATCTTGAAATGGGCCCATGGGTTGTCCCAATACTTTAATAAATAACCTGAATCCACCATGATTATGAATTATTAAGGTTGAACAAAACAATATGGGTATTTGAAAAGGTCTGGTGAGGCCATATAGAAAGTGGAATGAGTAAAACATATTTAGAAACTAGATATTTATTAAAGAAACAGATTTTGTTTTTAAATATGGAAATGGGGTCACACTTGGCCCAAATCGTGAAGTAAACACACTATTCTCAAAATACACCCAAACAAGATATGGTGAACCCATAGATATATCATTATAAATAGATGTTATTTAAAAACTAAACATTTTCCTCACCCAAAACCCATCAAACAACTCAGTATTTCCAATGAACTGGATCAAAACCTAGACATGAAAAAAAATCTTCTGTAACAATTCTCCTCACCATTAACGCATTCCACCCCTAGAAAGCAAAAAAACCTTCTAGATGATTTATCAACACCTATGTATTACTTAACAATATTTTCCATCCACTGAAGACAATGGAACCTTGTCCACCATTAATAGATCATAAGCTACTTTCCTCAACCAAAACACTTACTCCCAACCACTTCATGAGAATCTTCCAACATATTGAGTCACTACCTCCACACCTAAACCAAGAACCAGATTGATGGGCCTTCTCCCAATGAACCCAATGATCAATAAAACCAAATAGAACCCATGAAAACCAAATATTATTGGTGTGTTTAGAATGGACTCCCCACCATAATGAAGTAACATGCTATAAAAAATTCATAGGAGGAAACTCTATGTGATCTGTGGTGTCTCTCCCAACCATTAAGAACCAATGATCATTGAAAAAATTTGAATTCGAAATGAACTAGGAATGGTTTTCTCCCAAAAATACCTACCAAAACTCTCCCACAACAACCTAACAACCCATGTTAAGAGGGAAAAAACATGAACATTTAAACCCCCGACTCCCGAACGGAGGGGAAGATATCTGGGCCAACACGCTCTACACGGATCCGAACCCCAACCACATTGGGTAGGGATGCAATGAGACCCAATCATTTGGAAACTAAAACAACAACAGAAATAAAGGAACTCCCACCTTGCAATGGTAGTGTCACGAGCTTAGAAATACTACCCACAGTCATGTTACTCTTAAATAAGTACCAGCTTCACTCCGAGAACTATGGCTAGAGCTCTGATGGATGAAGCATCTCCTACCTCAGAGTCAAGATTTTATAATCCATAACTTGAACTCCTTCCCCTTAGTTCTATATAGTGAAACATAACACTCCAAAAAACAGATCAAGGGACACCATGAAACTCTCTTCCTCAAATAACACACTTTTACTGCTACAAGAACATGGAGTTACACAACACTATTTTCAATCACACTAAATGAAGAGAAAAAGGGATAAGTTACATGGAGAAAAAAAATCACACTCACCAATCATAACTACCCTAACTGAGAGGGACACCATAATAAAAAGTCACTTTAAAACGAGCCATAAAAGCACTCTATTAAATAGGTTGAGGAATCATTCGAAGAGGAGGATTTAACATTTTGAATGAATCCTTATGTAAATTAAATATAAATATTTCCAATGGAGAGCCATCTATTTCAACATCACAAAATCTAAAACATATTTAGAAACCCAATGAACATTTCTTCAAAACTAATCCACCAATGAGATCCACTATCAAGACACAACAACAGTATGACTTTCATATCATAAGGAAGCATACCGAATAAACAACACTTCAAAGATAAAGGAAAATCAAGGGAAATAACCATCAATTTATAAAAAACACAATAATTTTCATCTTAAAACACTTTTAAAAAACAATCCAACTTGGTGAATTTTTCCATTCACTAATGGTGTTTCATAAATTCTCACTCATATGAACGTTTTCATGCAACCTCGGGAAACCAACTACCATTCCATACTGGACATTCATCCAAATATCAATAAAAAACATGCATGTGCGAACCCCTTAAAACGACAAGGCTAAAATCAAACAATCATCACTCTAGAAAGAATCATGTACATTACAAAGGGACATTTTCCAGCAAATCAAATAACATTTCTAGATTTCAGAAAACAAACCTCAATTCATTAAGAACCATTTGACTAAAAAATAAATCTATTTCATTTTATCGAACTTCCAAAAAACAAAAATTCTATTCTAAATAGCCCTTTCCCATTTTCAAAAACTCAGCAAGGTCTCCTTCCAAAATCCTACAACCACAAAGGCCAAAACCCCTTTTCAGAAAAACACCATCTGCTTAAAACTAAATTTCCAAAACCAACTCATCAGATTCAAAAAAATTTAAACATCCCAGAACAACCCATTTAAAAGAATGATCAGAATCACATTAAAATAATATATGATTTCCAAAAATACCATTTCATGAACATATATGTTATATTACGGAAATTCAATCACATTAAATCATTTCCTCTTAATCATCCAGATTTATTTCACCAATCCCAAAATTCCATGAACATTCTCATATTAAAATTTTAAAACCCATTTCCCACATTTCAACAAAAAACCATTACATTAAACGCCATTTTTAAAATTATAAGACATGAATTTTAAAAACAAAATTTTGAATTCATGAAAATTGCAAGAGACCCCCAAAAGGGAACATGTGTCGGTGGGGGATTTTTCCTTATGGTTGGCGTCCATATCTCAAACACACCACTAATACAGACGGCCATCATAGGACCATGACCTGGATCCACATGGATTGGTAGGCCCTGAGATATCACGTAGACCTTTAGTCCAACTCCCCATATTATATCCCAACACCAAAAAATCAATAAGAACTAATGAAACTATAAATATCGGACATCCCATGGACACTTGAGGGTCGAAATGAGAAATAGTTCACAATGAACTTTCCAAACCTGCCCCTCATGTCCCAGAAATCCTACTCTCTCTACCTTGAACATCCCAAAAAAGAATGGGCTATCTAAAAAGAATGGTATTTTACGAGATGACCTCCTCTGATATGATTTTTTCATTAACCAGCCCTGGTTGACCCTAAACCGGTCAACCAGGATGCTGCACGACATGTCCCAAGAGGCATTACTGATCTACCTAGGATTTAAAAAAACACAAAGGGAATAATTAGAGTGAAAAGGGAATAATTTCACCACAAAAAATCAAGATCTAAGATGCCGAAAGAAACATACAACCCAACATACATTTATATAAAATTGAACCATCCATTTTTTATACAAGAAACTAAAAGTACAAATAAACAATACAACTAACTGACCAAACCTAAAAACCAAATTAACTCCATCTTACCACACTAGTTATTCTTCAAAAAAATGAATACCTTTCAGCCAAAGTTACCTAACTCAAACAGAAACCTACATATGGGTTAAAAAATAAAACAAAAATATAGGCATGCGTATTAAAACTCAATAGATTAAGGCAATATTATATTCCCAATGCACATCCATTAAAATAAATCAAACATAAATTTAATGTTTGAGATACAATGTATAAAAATATTCTTTTTAGAATATGTTCAATTATATAAAAATTACCAAAAAAAACTGGAATGTTTTATAAACAATATTTCTAGTAACAATTTTTCAATGTGGTGCAACATCAAAATGAAAATAGTTTTCAAGAGGTCTGCATTAAATACTATAAAATTTTTTAAAAAAAATTCTTAATTTATGATCTAAAAACAACATATGATTATGGTGAGTAAAAAATATCCAACGAGCCCAAGTCATTAGAACACCCTGAGGCACTAGATCGTTGTGGGCCAAGGCACCTCATATCTTGGTGTAAAAGTAACAATAAAAAATATTTGTTCATCTTCATATGATACAGTAGTAGGATAATAATCCATAACCTAGTTTTCCCCAACACCATCATAATCAAATTTTATTTAATGTCGTCATCGTCAATCATCCTACATGATATTGGGACAAAACCCCTCTGGGATACTAGCATACAAGTACACGTCTGCCCACCAAGATACCTAGGTTATCCCTTTTGTTATGAATCAAGTTACACATCTTTAAAATTCCATTTTCTCGTTAAGATTACATTTAAAAATCATACACGCATAAAAACACTCACACACATGTCTCACATTTCATTTACATATTCTTAAACATCATAAATTTCCAAAAAACAATTTCATGAAGTATAATGTTGCCTTGCACATAAAATACACTCAAACATTCTCTTTTAAGGCCAAAAACCCACCAATACCATGTAAAACCAAATTTTTCATCCCCAAAACCATTTAATAAGTCAATTTCATGGACCATAAAATATCCCCAAATGATAGAACATGAAATACACATTGAAACCATTTTACATGAAAAATGCCAAACATGCCTTTAAGAAATTCTCAAAACTATCATTTTCCTAAGGTAAATATTTCACTTTTTAAAAATATGTTTATAAAAACCATTTAAAATGGGAAAACAATTTCATAAATCGCCTAAAAATTTCAGGTTACACATCAAAATCATGACCATTATTATATGGATGTCAAATGGGCCATTTTTCAGCATTTCTAGAAAAAACATATTTACCACCAAAAAACTATTTGTTTATAAATCCAAAAATACTTTTTAAAGACATAAAATAAATCCAAATAATATTTATTATGCTGAAAATGTAATTATAAATCCAAAAAAATCATTTTAAACCACACTATGATCATAAAATCCAATCAAGAAATTTACCTAACATCATGGCATGCACTTTTACACAAAAAACATATTTGAAGCACCTGAAATGGGATAAATCACCATTTCAATGCCATAAATTTATTCAAGATATTTATAAACGTTCAAAATATCATTAAACTATTGCTTTGGATAATAAATCAGTTATGTAAGTAGGCGGTGTACACGTTTATAACAAAACAACATTACATTTCACACAAAAAGGCTTAAACAACCGTTTTTTACACCATGAAAATTATCCAATGGCTGAAAAAAAATAATTAACAAATATTTCAAGTGATAATATAAATAATATTATGAATCTTAAATGATAAATTCATGTGTATGGGATATGTTACCTCAAAACGATGGTGGAAAAGAACCACACACCCGATATCACCCGTCGTGGTTCCCATCACTCTAGATAAATGAAGACCATCCTTAAAAACCCAAAACCCTAAAACATTCAAGGGATATCATATAACTATATCATTTATGACATGTGTATAATAGTAATCCCAAATAAATTTGAAGGAGAAGAATGATGGAAGATAAAGAATAAAGAATCTCACCTTGGAAACTAAAGAACTCTTCATCTTCCCTATGCTCTACACCATTAAAGGAAAGGGAATGTCTTGGACTAACTTGGAGAGGCTCCTTAGGCATGAAAGAAAAAGGTAAGGAATATTTTTGGGGAAAAATAAAAACATAACTTTTCATGAAAGAAACAATTTACTTTACCAAATTGGATGATTTTAAAATCATCGAAAATTTCCCCCCTAATACGTAACTATGATAATCCCAAAAGACTGAAAATGGAACTTGGGGGTTTGTATATGGTTCTGGAGCTCGATTGGTTAGTGTAATCATGGAAATTTATAAAAACAATATATATATAAGAAACAAATATTATTTTTAAAACTGAAAATGGGTTCACAGGCTAGCCCAATACCTGAATAAATAACCCAAATCCCCCATGATAATGAATTACTAAGGCGGTCCAAAAGGATATGATGATTTTAATAGGTCAGGGGAGGCCAAGTAAGAAGTGAAATTACTGATAATTTTTTAATAACTAATTAATTATATAAAATATATTTTTTTTACATCTAGAAATGGGCGTACAGTTAGACCAAATCTTGATGTAACCACCATGTTATCCAAAAACTCTTAAACAATATATGGGGAACCCATGGTAATATGATTATAAATATATGTTAGTTAAAACATCAACATTAAACATACCCATAACCCAATAAAAAGATTAGTATTTCCAATAAACTGGATAAAAACCAAGACATGAAAATACCATGTGTGATAATAAGACTAATTCTATCTTCTTATTAACTAATATGATGAAGTATAATAATATTTTATTCATCATAGAAAACCTCTATAATAAATTAAATTCGAGTTTTTTAGAGCATACATTTTGTTTGATTCCCATTAATGGTGTCTAAAGATTCATGTTTCATTCTTGGGTTCATACACTATATAGTTTTACAGTTTCTTGTTTAATTAAATTTGTTTTATATACTCATCACCATCAATGGAAAATATTTTTTATTATAACCAATATAAATATAACATTAGAATATTTATTTATACAAAATAACCTTAATCAAGTTGAATGTTGTTTAATACAATCGAAATTAATTTATGGGAAAAGATAAAAAACATTAAAGTCCAAAAACAAAAAAAAACAATTGTTCTGAAATAAAATTATGTGATTTTTGTAATGTAATTAAAATTATGTGAAAATAATGTAATTGGGATCATTATATATAAGTAACCATGGAATGAAAAGAACAATAAAAATATAAATATAGTCAAGAAATAGTTATTGGACAAGATGAATTTCAACTGCATGATTATGAAATGGTGTTCCTTTATTCATACAAAAACAATACTAGGTAAACATTATTTAGAGGTCATACACTAAATATTTTTTAATAATTTATATTTGGAATTTAATTTTAAATAATTTTAGAAATTCAGATTTCTATAATTCTTTGGAAAATGATTTAAATTGTCACCACTAATTAAAACTATTGTTAGAATTATGTGTGGTGTTATTCATATTTAATTTTAAATTTTATTGTCATATGATTTCAAAAAATAAGGAAGGTTAATAGTTTTATAATTAATATAAAAATAAACTATCATTAATTCGTGAACCTAACATAAATTGTTACATATATGGGTTTGAAAAATAATTATTGGCAACCAATTGTAAAAGAATAACACAAGTGAATTAAGAGAATATTAAAATAGTAATCCTATTCACATTAAAGAATTTATAAAAACAATTTCATATTTAATTTATGGTATTTTATTCATTAAATTAGATAAATTAAAGAAATTAAAAAAATTATAAGTGGAATAATATTCTATTTTGAGTATATCATCATCTCTTCAACACTCCCCTTTTGTCTCACCTCCATTTGATGCCACATTAGAACCAAACCTAGTTATTCACATGTTTGTTCATTATTTATAGTCATGATCAACATAATAATATCTAATACATCCCTAAAAATGATATCTCCACCCAAATAAGAATGATCACCTTATAATTTATTCACAAATAGAATATTATTATCTTTATTTTCCAAATTAATATATGGAAACCATCATTATTCATCTGCTTCTTCAATATGACCCAGTAACTGACCCTCTAAAATGGTAATATCCCCAATTCATATGGAATTTTGTCCATTAAAATGGTACCTAAAAACATTTTTGTATATATTCCACCTTAATTTCATCATAAAATTCTCTTTTATTGATTCCCAAAAAGACTTATTGTGGAGCTCAACGGCCCATTTGTTCTATTTAGAATTTAAAAAACATGGGATAATAAGGAATTTCATATTTTTTAATATTCAAAACTATATATATACATTAAGTAATGAAATTGTGTGAAAAAATATATATCCTCACCAATGAAAATTATCTTCCATATCATTTCTTGTACAACGTATTCATCTATAAAATAAGAAAAATCCAAAATTTTATACATTTTCATCTGTTGAGAAATAGAATATTATGAATGGAACTCATTCAAATTTTTTAAAATCCTTTATATTTTTTATAAACACTACAAAAAGTAACATAACACATATAATTATTTTTCTAATTAATTGAATTATAGAATGTTATATGTAACATCAACATAGGGTGAAATCATCTTACAAAAGAACTTCAATAGATTTTATTAGATAGTATAATATTATGTTTTTCTTAACTCCTCTAATAAAATCTCATAATTAATATCTCCAGTTTAAAAAAAAATCTTTCACATCAAACTGAATTCAAAATTCCAGAAACTCAATAATAGTACATATATATATATATATTTCTGTTAGTCTTTTTATATGTCATATATTAATAAGGATATCATACAATGAATCCAATACCTTTACTAATTTTTTAAGTTTCCAAATTCATAATAACATATATCAATTGTTTTCATAAAAATATAAATAATTCATATAATCATAAAATTAAAGTTCTAAACTATGTAAAAATTAGAAACTAATTTTCTTAATAATAAATATAAAAAATAGATATAATTACACATTTCAAATGAAAAGCTGAAATTAATTCCTAAAAATAATATTACAAATATTGTAATTATTAATATAATTACAGATTTAAAAATTTAGCTAAAACATGAAATTTTTTTCTCATTTTGGTGTCATTTAGTGAATTTGTATTTGGATTAAATTTTTGTGAGTTAGAGTCCTATATTTGATATATATTATGTTTGGTTTAAGTATTGAAATTTATCATTGGTTCTTAAGTATGTTTTTCATTTAATGATGATGTTTTATGGGTTTTTACTCATACACATGGTTTTGTGTTCACAAATGAGATGAAACCATGAAAATAATTATGGATGATTCATTTGTATATTTAAAAAGTGTGTAGATTTGGTTTATTGTTACAGAATTTTTAGGTTCAAAACATAACCATTTTAGACTATATTAGGTTTTGGGATTCATTTCCAGAAAAAATGGATTGTTCATAGTTGTAGAAAAATCAATTGAGGTGTTATAGAGGTGTTCCAGTGCTATTTCACATCGTTGAAACGTACTAGGGAAAAAATAACCAAACAATGGGTGGTGGATTTTAAAAAGAATTTGACTACCACACAGTTAATGAAATGTCTAAAAAATTATGTTTTCAAACTATACGGCTCGACAAGTTTCTTTAAAAAATCATTTTTCCATTTTAACGGCTAATATTTTTATTTCCCACACCCTCCATCTTCATCTTACATGCATAACTAACTAGGGAGGTCTCTCCAAAAAAATTCCCTTCAATATCACTTAATCAATAGGTGTTTTCTTGTTTTTCTCTGTATCATTTTGAGATTAAATCCTCCCTCCCCTCTCTCCCTTAGTCAAACTCCTTCCTTGAGGTTGATTTTTTGGTCCCTTCATGGGGTTTTAGATTTTATTCCACCTAATCATGGTGGAATAAACTAGTAATGATGCATATTTGGCCTTAATTAGTATGATAACATCCCAAGATACATAATACACACCTTCGCTCATTATTTCAGTGATGTAATGACACATAGGGTATTTTTATTATGTTTTTAATAAAATTTAATGACATTTTCAATAAATTGGGAATCAAATTCAATGGATATTAATTATAAAATTGTTTGAGTCTTTTGTATTCCTCGTAAAGGTTATTATTTATGGTTTCAGAAATCAATTATGTATAAATGATCTTTAATTTTTTTATTCCACTTCATTTAATTTTTTATAATTTACTATAAATATATATAATTAATCCCTCCATGTGGGGTGAGAAAGATGTTATAGAATTTGGTGAAGTGTGGTGTTGTGGATTAAAGCTAAGATAGCCTTGATATTAATTATTCTGGTTGTATGATTGTCAATATTTTCAGATTAATAATATTAAATGCAAATAAAAATATTATTCCACTTTGCGTGCTATCTTTGATAATTATGGGATTTGAGTTCCTTGTAGATGGATTTGGGTTCAAGAATCTATCTGTTTTTGGTTTTAATTCAATGAAACATTTTGTGTTTTTTAGGTATTTATAAATGAAAATATAAAGAGCACAAATAAACTTTTCAGCTGTCATTTAGAATTGGACATATCAATGTTCCATTCATGGTGAATTCTATGTGAGAGGGGATTATAGAAACTCATAATAGTTAGAAGCTAATCAATAGTTTCTTAATTTTAATAGAGGATGGGAATAAGGTCCTCATTGTGATTTTAGATTAATAAATCCTCTAGGTGAGTAAAGTGTGGTTAGGTATTAATTGGAGGTTTCCCATTAGACATCACCCAAGGGATATGTGGTTTGTGGCTCATGTTTAGGTCACAAGTCTTTTGGATGAATTGACATGATAGATTCCAAAGGGATTTCTTGTGTTTCATTATATTATTCCAAGAAGGTGGGATTTATTGGTAACTAATATAAGTAATTATAAGGGATTCATTGTGAGTATATTGGTATAGTTATTTCTATTGGGAATAGTTTTTCCTTTCTCTAGTGGGTGATGATTTAGTTCTAGTTTTATGGGTACATAACATAGTTGGATTATTCATACTTGGCTGACATCATAGGGTTTTTGGTATGAAATTGTTTTATTGGGGTGAGGTTAAAATGGTTATGAGTGATAGTTTTGGATTCTCTTTCTAGTATGGTTCTTCTCATGGGTTCACTTATGGGTGTGTTTTTTAAAGTTGATCATCTGAGTCATGTTTTCACCACCGAGAATTCCCATATAGGCATGTAATTTCTTGAAGATTACCTAATGGATGAGGATGTAGTCATGGTTGGGATAGGATCTTATGTATCCAAATGGATTTTTTTTCCATGCTTGGCTCATGGTTTAAAAGACATGATCTCGAGAACTATGGGTTCCAAATTTCATCATTTAACATGAGAGGGTTAGTGAGTGATTATCGATGGCAACATAGTGTGTCACCAAATTACCCTATATTTGGGGTGATATTATGTAGTGTATATGTTATTATTGAATAGTTTTATGACATTATTGACAAAAGGATTAGGGAATATGATTTGTATATTTAAATACATTTTTACTCAAGTTATGGATTTTATAAGAGACCATTGGGATATCAATGGATTAGGAATTATTCATGAGTTAGATCTTTTTCTATATTATATTGGATAGTTTTTTAGAAGGTATTAGGGAGATAATGGATAATAAAGAGGAGTGATTCCCCTTAGTTAGTATTATTCTATGACAGCATATTGGGTATCCATGGTCTTTGAAATTTTGGATGGACCTATGTAATGGGTTGAGGCCTTTTCTAATGGTATAATTTATATGAATTAGTTAGATATAAAGGGATACACACACTTTTACTAGTTTTATTTGTGTCGGTATAGTTCCTTCAACTTGTTCAATTCATTTAAATAGAGTCCTAGATCCCAATAGAGTTGTGTGGTATGGTTTTAAACACTATGGAAGTAGTATAATAGTCAAAAAATCAGTCCTTCTATGTCATTATACATCATAGAGATAATGCATTATTCTAGTTGACATGGATAATATTTTTTGGATAGGCAGAGAGACATATTATATGTCCTTAATGTGAGTGGGTGTGGAAGTATATTTATCTTGTGAATCATTTTTGATATTCAAGGTTTTACATTATTTTTTTTATAACCATTTCACAATTTCATTTATTTTTATGAAATATGATATTAGTAATTGACTATGCTATTCATGTCACATGTGTATGAATATGTATATGATAGTAGATTATCTGTTCAGTTTTGTGGTGTGCTTTTGATATTTGTTTATCTCCCATAGTACATACACCTCAGTCTTCATATAAAAAGTCATGTACACATTTATACCATCTTTATTTGGGGTATACCTCTACCATACACTGAGGTTCACTTGAGGATTTGTAGTGAGCCATTTGGTGTGATATATCAAGTCTTCAATGTCATGTTCGTTACAAAATTGTATTAAAAAATTCATGATCTCATGATTTGCGGATTTGATACATAGGTGGTTAAGGGATGTATTTTATTTTGTGATTGAACTCATATTGGTTATATTTATTTTGGTGTGTAGTGCCTTATTTTAGAAGAAGATATCATAGGGAATGTTATTATATTGGAAATGACCAATGTTTTTAGAATACATAGTGGTTTAAGAATTTTATCATAGGTTTTATAGGAATATGCTCATGTTAGTGTTATATTTGTTCATATTTAGGTTTTGATATAATTTAAAACCACAGTTACCAAGTTAGTATGGGTAATTTGACATATTAGGTAACATGTATGCTATTTTTATACAATGTTTTCTTGTTTTTGGAGGTTTTCAAGATACTTTGGGGTCATTTGGATCTAATAAAACCAGAGAATTATTTTTATTCAATGATTTTCATGGTTTGGACTTGAGAAGAGGGAAAGGAAAATTCTATATAGGGGATTCTATAATAGACCATTAAGGGTAATCATTCCAAGTGAGATATAAATTGTTTGTTTTTTCAATTATTTGTTTGGAAGTAAGTTATAGGAATATTGGCCTTATCCAATCAATTTGATCAATTATTTATAGATCCTTGAATGGGAATCCTAGTATTTTATCCAGGGTAGACAATAAGGATAATCTTATTGTGTGGACTATCGACTCAATCATATGTTGGTTATAGGGGAATCAATTTTATAGTGTGTGTGTGGGTCTAAGTATTCATGTTTTTATGGTTAATACATTATTTTTATTCTATAATGGATTGATTGTAGATATAAACAGTAGTCATATATTGGTATTGGTGTGACCATCATGTTGAAAAATGATGATGGTGCCTTGGAATATGAGGCTAGGCATTTTGGAAGACATTTGCCTCAGAAGGTTCCATTATTATATCTTGGACAACATTCAATATAGGGAAGAAAAAAATGAATTAAGAATATATTTTTATTCATGTGTTAGGATTTCAAATGATCAAAGTGAGGATTTTAGAGAAGGAACAATTTCTATATGCTCTGTGGTTAGATTATCATAGTGGAAGTGTGTTTGGTGTGTGAAGGTAGATCATGTCTATTTGATTTTGAATTGGTGACTGAAGTATGCCATGATTTAAAATTTTCTAAATACTATATCTTTTTAGGGGTTATAAGAATTAATATGGGGAGTTTATGATGATCTAAATTATTACATGTTATGAAATTTATATGAAATTTAAAATTTTGGGCCTCTAAGTGGATTTTTGATAGATTCATATCTAGATTCAAATTCTATATTTTGGAAACCATTAATGGATGTTTTTTGTTTATTTTAAGGACTGAGTGATTATTTGGGTGATCTAGAGACTTTCAAGAGATTCCGGTATATATTGGAATATTTGGATGGGTTTTAACTCAGGCACATATTATTTTTATCAGCACTAGGAAAAAAAATTGGCTCTATGAGGTTGGGTGGATTTTTAGTTCAACATATAAAGCAAAAAGTTATTTTGTATGGTTAGATGATGGTTATTGTCAAACTATATGTGTTTTATTGAAAACCATGTATTGTGAGTTTCTTTCTAGTCCGGGGCATAAGGTTACATAATAACCATACAAGATGTCACATATGGGATCTAATGTTGTTTTTCTTTATTAGAACATGGTTTGGTAAATTTCATATTCAATCTATTAATTATGGGGTTTCTTTATTAATTATCACAACAATGTTGGAATATTATTTTTAAACCATTCATCAAAACTATTCAACATGAAGATTTTTTTATAAATGTTTATTTACCATTTCCCCTTTTTATTTTTCTCCCCCATCCCTCTTTCTTCTTATGTGTTTTGGGAAACTAAGAAGTATTCTCTATATTTATCCCATAATATCCAATTTATTTTAGTGCTATTTATTGCGAAATCTTTGGTATTTTGAGGTTATACACATCCACTCATCTATCCATTAGTCCGCATTAATTATGGTTGATTTTCATTATCATTTATTGTGTTTTATAATCTAATATAGTATAATCATGGAGAAATCGACAAGTAATGATGGATAATTAGCAAGTATGGTGAAGATAACATCGTATTTCATGTATCAAATTTCTTCTCAAATGATTTCTTTGAATTTATGATGTACGTTTGATTTTTTATCTAGTTTTTAAATAATTTAATTGAATTTTAATGAATGTTTCCTTTAAATTTTTTGTTATTTTTCTTTCATTAGTGCCAACAGTGAATTGCATTCCCCTTATATGTGATTCGACATGGTTTTAGAAAGAGGTTTCACTATAGTGATCATTTAATAATTTTTCTAACTTCATTTAATTTTGAATAAATAATTATATATTTTCCAAATTTATTTATTTTATCATGTTCTGTGAGATATCTTCTTATAATGTTGGAAGAGATAATGGTTGGCATTAAAACATCAACAATATCTCAATGTCTTTAGTCATTTTACTTTTTTATTCCACATCCCATTTTATAAATTGTTTTTAACTACATAATGGTGGTTAGTCTCTTGTGATCCCCATGAAAACATTATGATTTGGATTTGATAAACATGGGATTTAGGTGCTTCATATTAGAGTATTCATTTGGGAATCCATCTCCCATAGAAGAAAACAAAAATAAACACCTCATGTTCTCTTTTTTGTGTGATAATAAAAAAATAAGGGGTGGATCATGGTTAATATTCTATAACTTTCATTGCAATTACACCCATGAGTAGCCCATTCATAATGCACTTTTTGATGGATGTGATGATGAATCCTCAATTTTGTTAAAATATAATTCGGTGATTATTTTTTTTAGTTGAGGTTTGATAGGTGATCCGCATTTAAGGTTTTGGATTTGGAATCCCTCCAGGTGATTGGTAGTTTTGAGGTTCTATATTTCAGTTTCCCTTGAGATATATCCTTAGGTAAATGCAACAATTGTCCAGGGTTTGGGTCATGATACTTTTCAATAAATTGGCATGATTGATGCAATGTGTCCTATATGAGGCTTTTCATATGATTCCAAAAATGTGGTATCAAGTGGTTACATGGGTTGGGAATTCTATGGGGGTCTAGTGTGAAGATCATGAAATGGTCCTTAGTGGTTTGGAGACGTTTCATAGTTTTTTATATGTTTGGACTTTAGAACCAGTTACTTGGGGTTTACTATTATTGGATCCATTGAGATAAGAAAACATTTTGTGGTGTCAGTTATTCTATGGTTTCATTGGGAGAAGGTATTTATGTGTTTGGGTAACTTTTATGATTCTATTATGGGTGTGTTAATTCCCAACATTTCCCATGTGGGCAGGATTTGAGTTGATGATCGGTCAAGTATCGGTATTTTAAAAATTAGGATTTCCTTATAGGATTCATAATTCTAGAGGATTACCTTAGAGGAATGTTTATGATTGTGGTTGTGTCTTTTTCTTTGAACACTGTATGAGGTTTCATGTGTCAATCATAGCTCATTGATTGATGGGTGTTATCCTTGTGACAATTGGCACCCCAATGCTTTTCAGGCCATTATATGGTTGATGCATTCTCATCATTGGAATAAATTTATGTTATTGTAGAAACAATATATAAAAAGTGATAAAATTTGGTGGATATGTTATTGTTGTTGTATCTTATAATTTTATCAACTCATAGTTTATGGATTAGGTAATGGATTATTGGGGAAATTTTTCCCCATATTATATATTTGGGAGGAGACCATTTTTTATGTTTGGATTGGAGTTTCATGTAGAGTGTTATCTAGTTATATCCTATGTTGGATGAAAAATGTTTTGTTATCCTAATAAAATAATGAAAGAACTTAGGGATTGAAACACCTCTATTTAGTATTTATCTCTCAATAGATTCTAGGGTTTCAAGTCCTATATGTTTTGTATGGACCTCGGTTATTGATTGATCCCTTCATCGATTATATATTTTATGGATACTAGTCAGTTCTAAAAAAGTATATTGATTTTTATAGGTTTTATCAATGGAGTAGTTCTTTTATCATGAATTCTAATATTTCCATTAGTGCTCTTGAGAATAATAGATATGTGTGTTATTGTTGTAGACACTGAGGATATGATCCTAAGGATAATTATTTTTTTGTAATGGAATTATTCTTCATAAAAATCTTATGTAGTTATAGAAGAAACAAAAACATTATGTGTTTATGGTGATCTATAACCAATATGTTCTATGGGTGAGATAAATTGGGTGTCAATTTACCTATGGTGAAACCTTATATCCAAAGGTTTATAGCATTATTTTTCTACCCCATTTTATGATGTTGTTTTTTATTCATTCTATTGTTAGTATTTGATGAGTATGGGGAAATTACATGAGCATGAACATGTATATGAAAGAAAATTTTAAGTTTACCATAGCGGTGACCTACTGAGATTTACATTTGATCCCTAATACATGCATTATGATGTGCCTGTAGAACCATTTGCCAACTTTAATTTTGGTAAATGATTTTGATGGATAGATAGAGACCAATTGTATTATGATCTTGAAGTACCGCTCATATGGAGTCATATAATTAGCGTGATGTCACTCAAATTTTGTCTAATGTCCAAGTATGAGGATTAGATTTTCAATAGAAATTTCTCTTTTGTATTTTTTTCATTAATCATTCTATATATGCAATGGGCCAGATATATAATCAGATTCGGTATGTCTTGACATTATTCTGATTTTGTATGACTATATGTTTCCTTTTCTCATTTATCATATAATGTTGTAAGTTCTTTTTATTTTGATGGAATAAATTTATGCTATTATAGATGTTGTTTTTAGGGTTTATTCCTGTTGTCATCATACTATGATCTTAGGATATAGCCTCCCTCTATATATTTTTACTCCTAATATATTTCTCTTAAACATTTAGTTCATGGGTAGGTGAACTTGTGTCCTTGTTGTTTATAAAATCCTATAGATGTGATCAAATTAATTACCTGATATAATAATTTTTCATCCAAATACATTCCTCTGAACCATTAGTTATAGACTTTATGATAATTAGGACAAACAATTAACTAAAAAAACTCATACCCCTTTTAGAAAATGTAAATTTATCCCCGCCATATAAGGATCCACTAAATCTATAAAATGTCTTCAAAATCTCCCTAAAATCCCACAAATATTTTTTTCATGTAGAATTTCTATACATTTATTATCATCATGTCCATTTTAAATAGAACAGTTGATCTCAAATTCCATGTAAGGGTATACAAATATGATTACAATCTAGTAATGACCTGAATCCAGAGCCACTCAATTGGTTCCCCATACCTGGTTCACCACATGAACTAAATAATGTTTCCCCAAATTCCAGAGGTTGTCGACTAGCAGTGAGGACCTTGGTGAGTCATTGGGGAAACTATGCCCTCATTTGGTAACGTATACAAGGAAAAGGAAATAACAGTATGTAGAGGAAGCTGTAAACATCATATGATGACTGAAACCAAACAGTTGAATAAATTAACATATAATAATGATTATAATGATGCAGCATGTACAAGTATATAAGGATAACAAAAAACACAACACCGTGCTGAAATACATCTGAGAACAATTTACTAAAAGTAAACAGGAACTCCAGTAGCATCGCAAGCCTAAGCTCGGTCTTGTGCTCTATAGCTCCAACCAATAATCATGTTCCGGAAGTAGAAGGGCCACAATGTAAGAACTCGGTTCTTATATTTGAGGTACGGGCTTCTTTTTTTCCCTTTTCTTTAGGTGTTTTTTGGAAAATATGGAAAATTGGGAACAATCCTAAATTTTGTAACTACACCCCATGTACTTTTTCCACATGTCGTGTACTTCTGGCCGTGTGGGATGAGTACACGGGGTGTGTAGCCTTGTCGACGAAAAAGGGTGTAGGTACTGACTACACACCGCGTAGTGGCCCTTTACACGCCGTGTAGTTAGTCGGCATGCCAAAACAATAAGTCGGTGGAGCAACCACAAGATGGGCAACAGTACACACTGTGTACTCATGAGTACATGTTGTTTACTCATTCCAACAGGTTAATAGTATGGCGGTGCCACTAGAGTAACGATTAAATGAAGGAAGTAAACGGTGTGTAATTGGAAATGCACACCATGTACTTTGTTTTTTGCTTAAAAAGGGCATTATCCTCCCCTGTTCATAGGGAAGGCTTAGAATGGGAAGGGGGCTCGGGAGAGGAAGTTCAAACCTTCGTAGATCTGTTGGGCGCACATCAAGAATTTTTTTTTTGCTTCGGAAGGACTCGTTGGAACCGTGCAGGTAATCCCTCTCTTCTCCTGGAGTGCTTCTTTCCAATTATTCTTGTAGATGTAGTTATTTGGGTTTGAACCTTTTATCTACTTCGTCAGATCTATTCCATTTTTGGGAGTTTTGGGAACCGACGTTCGTGTATATCATTCGTTGGCATATAAGGTAGGTGGCTCGGTGTTAATTTTTCCAACTCTAGTGTGTTTTATGCATTTTTTTCCACAAAACCATGTTACGGTGTCATGTGGCTGATGTAAATGCTATATTAAACCCCTATAATTGAATGGGTAATTATTTATGATATTAAATTGCTTGTTGGGATCGTTGCTTGGATCCGGAACCACCATGGGGGTGTTTTACACTTGTTAGCCATTTGGCCAGGATACCCGAGGGTATTCCTTTAAAGTACTGATTATAGAATTTCCTCTAGAGGAATTTATTATCTACTACTTGTTTACATGTTGGGCATGGCCCAGTTACCTGTTTAGCCAGAGGGCGTTTTTTTATTAGCTGGTGGGCACTGCATTGTTTTGCCTGAGGGTAGTAGTTATTTTGACCTGAGGGAAATTTCTTCTGGGCTTGTGGGAATCTGATTCTGTGCATGTGGGCGACACTACCTACGCCTGAGGGAAAATTATGTTATTCCTGAGGGCAGACTCTTGTGTTGGATACTCTTTACCTGAGGGTATGGGTTTACACGTCTGTGGACTTTTAGCTGTTACTTAAAATATTCATTGTGGAGATATTTTAAAGTTAAATGGTGAAAATGAATATTAAAATGGCAATATAATTGGTTAAGTTTATTACTTTTCAGTACTGCTTACTTTGTTTCATTTTACTATCGCACATTGTTGTTGCATGCTTACATGCAGTTGGACACATGCCTTTGGTGGGTGCCTACTGAGATATATCTCTCAAACCCTGTTTGTGTCATGCTTTTCACCCCAAATAGATTACGTCCCTGCAGGTGTGGATAGGGGCAATAGTCCCTATACAGGTACTTGGCTGTTACTGAGGAGTAGGTGGGCATGGGACCGAGCCTGGGCTCACAATGCCGCTACCGGCTATTTTTCTTTTTTTTGTTGTACTCTTCCATTTTGTTGTATTTTATTGATGTATAACATGTTCTGGCTGTTTTCATAGAACTTGAGACATGTAGCATCATTATTTATATATTGTTGGTTATATCAACTGCTGTTGTTTATTTCAATTGTGTATTGTTTACTGTTTCCACTATTGTTTTATGTTTTATTTTGTATTCCATTGCTCTAAACTTTGACAAATGAGGGAATAGTTTCCCCACTATCAGACCTGGGCCCTCCCTACTAGTTGGTACCTCTGGAATTTGGGGAAATGCGCTTGAGGTCGTGTGGCGAACCGGGTTCGGGGCACTCGTTGAGTGTCACCCGGAACCGGGATGTTACCAAGTGGTATCAGAGGGTGTTCTTTTCTTTGAAAAACTATTTGGAGCCTTAGTCAGGGATTGGATGGGAATGGTAGTTGGAAAAAATTTGTGCTCGGGATTAGCTAACACATGTACAGGGAAAATCCAATTTACATCTTATTGTAATTTTTCTGATTTTTCAATTTACAGTTTATTTGATTTCACTATTGGGTGATGCACTTGAGTGTGTGTGGTTATAGATTATCTATGGTTTCTATAAGTTTCAACACAATGAGATGAGGGTATTCCATATCATGCATCATATAGGCACATTCTATACATCACATTCCATGCATAGTTCCATGCCATGTAGGTTCATTAAAAATTACATGTTGTTGTGATAGTTGATGTGCTAGAAAAGCATGTTGTTTTGATAGATTCTTGATAAATACCTGCTATGTGATAGGGTATTTTTTGTATAAGTCTGTGAATGAATGGATGAAAAACATCAGTTTTTGGGGAGTATGGGCCCCCATTGACCAGAATTTGGTGGATCATTATCTATTTATTACCTTATAACACGGATAATATGTCAAATTTTGATTCTTGGGGAGTATGGGTCCTCACAGGTCGGAATGTTACACTTAGGTGTTGGTTTCCAGTATTTTCTTATTTTTTAAAAAGTTTCTAAGGCATACTGTCTGAAAACCCAGTATACACGCCGTGTAGTACTTTAAACACTCCGTGTATGACCTTTTGTTCGGGAATAAAAATAATCATTTTATGTACATGCTGTGTACCCAATGTACACATCGTGTAGTCTCTTCCCGTGTCACAAACTGTGTAGGCGGCGACATGGGGAAGGGATGGGATTCAGTAAAACATGTCGTGTACTTGATATACATGTCGTGTAGTTTTGACACTGAGTCCGGCCGTGTAACTAACAACATGGGTCATTGAACTCTTGTACGGATGACATCGTGTCAATGATGAACACGCCGTGTAGTTTGACCTTGGGACATGGCCGTGTAACTAACAACACAGGTTAGTGTCACCGTTCCTTGAACACACCGTGTACCTATGAGACATGTCGTGTAGTCTTGTCCAAGGACCGACTGTGTGGACTTAGGCGTGTGGCATGGAAACAGGGTGGTGTACATGCCATGTGTGGGTGTCACACCCCGTGTAGTATCAAATCCGAGTAGTCGGCCATGTCACAGATGACACAGGCAGTTGGAAAATTTCACCATACACGCCATGTAGAAGATATACACACCGTGTAGTTTTTGTTCAATGGGAGCCATGTGGTTCAGCCGTTTAGAAGGACTCAGCCAGGAAAGGGAAGTCAATACATGTCGTGTAGTCTTTATACACGCCTTGTAGTCTTGTATTTCAAATTTTGAATGCCTTCTTCCTCCTGTTCTCTTTTTGGGTTTCTTCATTTTCGGTCTTTAATAGTCTTGTTCTAAGGCATGTTTTGACATTGTAGTGTCATGCAGCCTAGACGACCACGCGTTGTTCTCCAAGAGAGTAGAGACGATTATACTCCAAATATGGTGGGCCATGGGATACCAATGGATCCTCCAGCAGAGCCAAATGCGGTGCCAGCTGCTATACTGGACTCAGGTGCATAGGCATAGTTTCATGGGGGCTTTATGCAGTTCATTAAGACCTTTCAAGGAGCACCGCAGGCTTCCACATCGATGGCTGAGCGGACACGTATCTTCCAGAAGTAGCATCCGCCTACGTTCTCAGGGGATGGCGGACACAGGCTGCATAGTCTTGGCTGGGGTCGATGCAGACTATTTTCAAGCATCTTGAGACTCCTCCTAGGTGGAGGGTCATGCTAGCGACATATATGCTGCGTGATTCCACCAAGAGGTGTTGGGATGTTACCACCCAGTCAGAGCATCATAGAGACATGGCATGGTAAGATTTTGAGGCAGTCTTCTTTGACTTCTTCTTTCCAGAAACGCTGAGAGCAGATAGGGATCGAGAGTTCATGAATCTGTAGTAGGGCACTATATAGGTGATGGACTATTCTGCTCGTTTCACCAAGCATCAGTGTTTTGCACTTGTGCTGGTGGGTAATTACACTTTGAGAGCCAGACGTTTTGAGGATGGTCTTCGGTATGACATCCGAGCACTGGTAAATGTTTTCAGGTTGGCTACTATACATGATATTGTAAACTAAGCACTAATTACAGAGAGGAACCTATGGGAATCTAGTGGTGTGGGCCATGGTGGGTCAACACCATTTACTGGTACTATTTCTACTAGAATGAGGAAGAGACATATGAACTTCTCTCAGGGCGGTAGTACCAGCCAGAAGAATGCTTCAGGTGGGTAGGTTATGTGCTACCAGTGTGGTAGGGAGGGGCACAAGAGACCGCAATGTCCATAAGACCCAGTGGAGTGCCGAGATTGTGGCAAGATAGGTCATCTGTAGGGATTTTGCAGGATGTTTCTACCAGTGGCAAGTGAGAGGGGTTCTGTGCAGACTCCAGATGCGGGAGTAAGACCAGTGGCTTCTTACCAAACCGGGAACTGGAATACATCAGGGCGTGCAGGTAGAGATGTTGGTCGTGGCCGTGGTAGCCAGACACCAAGATCTCAGAGGCAGCATGGCGGGACAGCTTAGTGTAGCCAGGCTATGTCGCAAGGCCACGTCACTGGGCAGGCATTTGCAGTGAAACAGACCCAACAGGAGCAGGATCTCGGACCTTCTACAGTCAGAGGTACTATTCTAGTAGCTTCTATTTTATCTTTAATACTTTTTTATATGGGTGCTACACATAGTATCATATCAGTACCCTTTGTATAGAGCCTTCAGCTCAGTGTTTCTACTTCTTCTAATATAATCACACTAGACACTCTATTGGGAACTAGAACGGCTGATGTGTGTCGGTGCATGGAGTGCCCCTAGAGATTGGTGGGTGTCACTTCCTTTGGGACATCTATGTCTTACAGATGAAAGCTTATGACTTCATTCTTGGGATGGACTGGTTGGTTCCCTTTCCAGACTTTGTAGATTTCAATCGTCGCAGGGTGAGTTTCATGTCACCTGAGGGAGGAGAGTTTCTATTCAAGGGTGAATGGGATGTTCAGGCGAGTCGAGTTAGACCGGAGCATCATGGGCCGAGTGGAGTCACAACCCAAATTGAGAGATTATATCTGGATGACCAGGAGACTTGTCAGATAGATTTCCCTCTAGTGGTTGATCGTTTCATGGATGACTTCCTAGATGAATTTTCTGGTCTACCACCAGAGCGATTGGTAGATTTTGTTATTGTGCTTGTGCCAGGAGTTGCATCGTTGTCCATTCCTTCTTATAGGATGGCTACACTTGAGTTGCAGGAGCTCAAGAGATAGTTAGAGGAGTTAAAGTCAAAGGGTTTTATCAGACTCAGCACTTCTCCTTGGGGTTCGCAGGTCCATTTTGTAAAAATGGCGGATGGTACCCTTATAATTTGTGTGGATTATCGAAAGCTGAACCAGTTGACGTTTAATAACAGATATCCCTTACTGAGGATTCAAGATATGTTTGATCAACTTCTTAGAGCACGAGTGTTCACGAAGATTGACTTGAGATCAGGATATCATCAGGTGCGCGTTAGAACATCTGATATACCTCTCATGACATTCAAGATTAGTTATGGTCTATACAAGTATATGGTTATGCTGTTCGGACTCACGAACACACCATCATTTTTCATGGCTCTGATGAATCATGTGTTCCATCTGTATATTGAATCTTTTGTGGTAGTATTTGTGGATGACATCATGGTTTACTCTCACACTCGACACGACCATCCCACTCATCTTTAGATCATATTGATTACACTGAGAGAGCATAAGCTATATTCTAAACTCTCAAAGTGCCACTTTTGGATGGACAAGATTCACTTCCTGGGTCATATCATCTTAGAGGCAGGAGTTTCAGTAGACCCAGAGAAGGTGGGAGCAGTAGTTTCCTAGGATCAACCTAAGAACGTGTTTGAGATACGAAGTTTCTTAGGGCTCGGTGGTTACTACAGATGTTTCATACAGGAATTCCACCTCTTAGCAGCACCATTGATAGGTCTGACTAATAAGGGTGTGAAGGTCATTTGGTCGGAAGCTTGCGAGATAACCTTTTAGGATTGAAGGGAAGGATGACATCAGCACCGATCCTGATACTCCCAGAGTAGGGGAAGATCTCTACAGTGTACTATGATGCATCAGGGATTGGGCTGGGAGCAATGTTGATGTTTGGAGATTGAGTAGTTACTTACGGTTCTCGGAAATTGAGGCCACATTGGAGGAACTACCTGACGCATGATCTTGAGTTGGTTGCAGTTGTTTATGCATTGCACTTTTGGATGCATTATCTATTTGGAGAACATTTTGGAATTTTCACTGACCACAAAAGTCTCAAGTATTTCTTTACTCAGCGTGACTTGAATTTGAGGCAGCGGAGGTGGGTCGAATACCTTCAGTCCTTCGATTTTGATCATGCCTATACACCTGGTAATGTTAATGCAGTAGCTGCTGCACTGGGCAGGAAGACTCAGATACAGGTATTGTAGGAGGCCAGTGATGAGTGGCAGCTCATGGCCTTGTTCTTTGAGATGCATCTATAGGTGTATGACAGTCAGGGATAGACTTATCTTTAATCTTTAGTTGTGATATCTACCCTCCTAGATAGAGTGAGGATGAGACACCTATCTGATCCAGAAGTCCTAGTTCTACGGGAGTCGGTGGTAGGTGGGGACCCTCCTCCTGGGTGGATGATAGGTGATGATGAAGTTCTGCATTTCCATGGACGATTATGGGATCCCGGGGATATACACGAGGAGATGATGCACGAGTATCAGGATTCAGCTTGGGAAGTTCATCTTGGAGTTACCAAGATGTACCATCACATGAGACATCAGTACTGGTGGTCAGGTATGAAGAGAGATGTAGCTGGATTTCTTATAAGATGTTCCACCTGTTAGTAGGTGAAGGCGGAGCATTAGAGGCCAGCTGGACTGTAACAACAGTTACCCATTCCGGAGTGTAAATGGGATGATGTCGCGATTTCTTTCATTACAGTTTTACTGAGGTCACCTTGAGTCAATGATGTCGTGTGGGTTTTTTTGGACTGACTCACGAAGGTTGTTCACTTCTTGCCGATCAAGGAGTCTTTCAGTGTTGACAAGCTCGGAAGGCTGTATATCCGAGAGATCATAAGTCTTCATGGGGTCCATCATTCTATCATTTCTAATAGGGACACCTTCTTTACATCTCGTTTCTGGTAGAGTTTTCAGAGTGCACTGGTTACACAGGTGCTTTTGAGCACATCATACCACCCTCAGACAGGTGGACAGTCAGATCATACTATACAGGTGCTAGAGGACATGCTGCGTGCATGTGTCCTAGACTTTGGGGGCTCTTGGGAGAAGCATATACCCTTAGTCATGTTTTCCTATAATATCAGTTTTCAGGCTACTATTCAAATGGAACCATACGAGGATTTGTATGGTTGGCCATTCCACTCACCTTTGTGTAGGTTAGTGGCAGGTGAGGCAGCTTTACTAGGACCACCACTCATGCAGGAGACTTCTGAGAAGGTCTAGTTGATTCAGAAGTGGATGGCTATTGCGTAGTCTCGTCAGAAGTCATATACTGATCGCCGCAGACAACCTTTGGAGTTTGTGGTCGGGGATCAGGTTTTTCTACATGTTTCGCTGAGGCTGGGACACAAACAGATCAGGATACAGTGTAAGCTTTCACCGAGGTATGTGGGGCCATTTTAAATTTTGGATAAAGTCGAGGAGGTTGCCTGCCTGTTTCAGTTACCATAGTGGTATTGAGACTTGCAAGACGTCTTCCATGTGTCTCATTTGCACCACTATCATTCAAACCTATCTCACATCATTCAGCCCGAGGAGGTTGATATTCAATTGGATGTGTCCCTTGAGGAGCATCTGATTCGTATCGTTGACAGGAGCGTAAAGGTTCTCCGAGGCCAGTCAGTTCCTCTCGTGTGGTTTCTATGGTAGCATGGACGAGTGTAAAATGAATCCTGGGAGCGGGAGACCGATGTGAATGCTCAGTGGCTGGAGTTTTTCACGTCTATATCTTCACCACCCTTGGAAGGGCAATTTAGGAATGAATTTCTATAAGAGGGGAAGTTTGTAAGAACCCGGTTCTTATATTTGAGTAATGTGCTTCTTCTTTTCCCTTATCCTTAAGTGTTTATGAGAAAATATGGAAAATGGGGAACAATCCTAAATTTTGGAACTATAAACCATGTACTTGTTCCACATGTTGTGTACTTCTGGCCATGTGAGATGAGTACACGAGGCATGTATCCTTCTAGGTGACAAAGGGTGTAGGAACTGACTACACGTCGTGTAGTGGTCCTTTACATGCCGTGTAGTCAGTCGGCATGCCAAAACAGTAAGGTAGTGGAGTAGCTTCTAGGTGGGAGATAGTACACGCCATCTACTCAGGATTACAAGCTGTGTACTCATGTCGACGGGTGAACCGTATGGCGGTGCTGCCAAAGGATTAGTTAAATGAAGGAAGTACATGATGTTTACTAAAAAATACACGCAATGTACTTTGTTTTTTTTGGATTAAAATGGGAAGTAGCCTCCCATGATCATAGGGAAGGATTAGAACGATATGGGAGCTCGGAAGAGGATGGATGAACCATCAGAGATATACTGGGCGGATGTCGGGAATCCATTTTCGCTTCGGACGGTCACGTTGGAACCGTGCGGGTAAGCCCTCTCTTCTCCTGGAGTAATTATTACCAATTCTTCTCCTAATTGGAGTTATTTGGGTTTGAACGGTTTATCTTCTTCGTTATATCTATGTCATTATTGGGCGTTTCGGGAGCTAACGTTCGCGTATATCGTTCATTGGCTTATAAGGTAGGTGGATTGGTGTTTATTTTTCCAACTTTCGTGTGTTTTATGCATTTTTGTTCCACGAAACCATGTTGGGGTGTTGTGTGGCAGAAGCCATTTCTATAATAAGCCCCTAGAATCGAATGGGTAATTATTTTTTATATTAAAATGATGGTTAGGATCATTGCTTGGATTCAAAACCACCCCGGGGATGTGTTTCATTGTTTATCCGTTAGGCCAGGTTACCCACGAATATGCATTTAAAGTACTGATTATAGAATTTCCTCAAGATGAATTGCTTATCTACTACTTGATTACATGTTGGGTGTGGGTCGGTTACCTTTTTATCCTAATGTTGTTGTTACGATTAGCCTGTGGGCACTATTCTATTTATCATGAGGGCAGTAGTTATTTCGGCCTAGGGGCAATTTCTTCTGTGCCTATGGGCAACTGATTCTGTGCCTATGGGTGACACTACCCATGCCTGAGGGAAAAATCGGTTGTGCCTGAGGTCAGACTCACGAGTTGGGTACTCTTTACCTTAGGGTAAGGGTTTAAGAATCTGCTGACTTTCAGTGGTTACTTAGAATATTCACTGTTGTGATATTTTAAAATTAAATGATGAAAATGAATATTAAAATGGCAATATAACCGGTTAAGTTAGTTACTTTTCAGTACTGTTACATTGTTGCATTTTACTATCGACACTATTATTGCATGCTTACACACAGTTGGGCACGAGCCTTTGGTGGGTGCCTACTGAGATATATTTCTCACACACTGTTTGGTTCACGCTTTTCGAACCAAACAAATTACGTCCATGCAGGTGTGGACAGGGGCATGATTCCCTATATAGGTACTTGACTGTTGTTGAGGAGTATGAGGGCATGGGACCGAGCCTAGGCCCACGATGCCACTGCCAGCTGGTTTTCATTGTTTTGTTGTACTCTGCATTTTTTTTGTACTGTATTGATATATAACAAGTTCTGGTTGTTTTCATAGAACTTGAGACATTTAGCATCATTATTTATATAATGTTGGTTATATACACTGCTGTTGTTTATTTAAGTTGTCTATGGTTTACTATTTTCGCTGTTGTTGTATGCTTTATTTTGTATTCTGCTGCACTACTCTTTGAAAAATGAGGGCATAGTTTCCCCACTATCAGACCTGGGCCTCGCAGGTATTTGGCAGCCTCTGGCGTTTGGGGAAATGCCCTTGAGGTCACATGGAGAACCAGGTTCGGGGCACCCGTTGAGTGTCACCCAGAACCGAGATGTTACTCACAATCCATATCCACACCTACAACCATATAACTTATTTTGAAAGAAAAACAGGACCCAAACAGTGTGTGAGACTAATCCTCGTAGGCAACCACCACATGATCTGTGCCCTACTGTTAGTGAGCAATATAGCGTAAGTAATGGAAATAAATGTAGTAGAGAAATAAATATACACTAAAGTAAAAAATCCAACAAATCTCTATTCACAATCAGTATTTCATTTAATTCAATAATTTAATTTTCAACCAAGGAACCTAACATTAGTTCTATATTCCCAAGGCATATCAAGTAACACAACAGGTATCTCAGCAGAATACCTAAACAACACGCAGTACAATACTCAAGCATGTTTTTCGGCTTGGTGGACTCATCACAACCAACCAAAAAATATTCACATTGACTCTCTGGGTGGCTCATACTGGCAGGCCCCTCTAGTCAAGTAATTAAACAAGGCACATACACTCTGGGAAGCTCTCACCATCAAATCCCTTGTGGTCTAGTAACGATAGATATAGACTGTCTAGGGAAGCACTTACATATAATTCTTCCTATAGTCTCGATTCATAACTAAGGAAATTCTGAGGACGCACAAAGTCCAATTCACATAGGTCTTGCGAATGATATTAATTTATAACAGACTCACTAGGGAAGCCTTTAATCGTAAATTCCCTCTTTAGTCTACCGCACTAGGATCACACAGACCTAAGCAGTCTGGTCATGCATAATCGACTATCAGCAGCCCTAAGTATGTTAAGACACTACTTGGCTAATAGCTACAATGAATAAAAAGCATATAAATAGTACACAAAACATGGAATAAATTATATCAAGGCAGGAAATCAATGCAACAAGGTTTTCCTCATAGGCAACCTAATCTAAACGGTGATAAAATACTAAAACATGGGATAAAACCTATGGGGTGATCCTAAAACATGCTAAAAAGAAATCATTATTCATCTAATAGCCTTTAGTAGACATGAAAACTAAGTAATATAATAAAAAATGATCAAAACCCTATCTCAAGATACCCGAAACATGGGAATCCAGCACTTTTTCACAAAAACTAAAAGACGTTCAATGTAGGAAAAAACCACCTACCTCAATCCTAGGAGATCAATATAATTGAACCTCAGCCTATGAATCGGACTAGAATGAAGTAGATATGCAATAACATCTAAAACGTTCATCCTCAGATAACTCTTATAAGAGTAAGAATCATGAAATGTGGCCAAAGAAGAACCAAGAACTCACCAATGCAATTCTATTGCAACCGACGATGTTCCATTCAGATAACAAGTGATGGATCGGTGGATCAAGGAAGTTTTGTGGTCGTACTGTCACTCTCAGTCAAAGAAGCTAGAGAAGAAGATGTTTTGGGGGTTAAAAGATGACACCAGTCCGTTTAATGAAAAAAAGACAGTACACGACATGTACTTTTAGAGTACACAGTGTGTGATAAGATTTTCCATACTCTGCATTAATAGGCCTCATCATCACCCCTACATGGCCATGTGTGTCACCAAGACATGGCCAGTACATAGCCTCGAAAGGCATCAATGTACAAGGCATGTACTCATAATGTACATGTCATGTACTTTGAAAATATCCAGAATCTCTTATTTTTTTCCCAAAAAATGAATTGAAAAGAATAACATACAAAAAGAAGGTCTGGGTTCTTAAAAACATCCCCCCTTAAATAAATTCATCCCTATATTTCCCTAGAGCAGCGCAGAAGATCAAACCCCCAACATCTCTGGCCACTATGATCACATATCAGCCTCCCTCTCCCGAGTCTCGTCCTGTACACAGTCGTTCTACCATAGCACCCATACCAGAGGAAAAGACCATCCATGATGTACCTTTTCACTAAGATCAATAATCCTAATAGGATGATCTTGAAATGATGAATCCTTTTCTAGCTCAACCTCCATGGGTTGAAAAACATGAGACATGTCTGAGAAATAGAGTCAAAGCAGAGAAACATGGAAGACGTAGTGAATATCTTGGTACCTCTGAGGTAACTGAAACCTATAAGAAACTATCATGACCCTCTCTAGAACCTCAAAAGACCTGACGTATCTTGGTGAAAGCTTTCCCTATCTCCTGATCCTATTTTGTTTCATCCTTAGGGTAACACATAGAAAACCTAATCTCCATCATTGAACTCCAAATGTCATATTTTCTGATCAACGTAAGATTTCTATCGAGACTGTTTAATATCCATCTTATTCTGAATAAACTCCACCGTTACTGTGTTATCATGGACAAGACGAGGTACCAACATAGCAGCCTCTCCATCCTCCAGCCAACACAAGGGTGATCAGCACGGTCTAACATACAAAGCCTCATAAGGTTCTATCTGAATAGTATCTTGAAAACTATTATTGTAGGAAAACCCCACTAGAGGTATACTTCTCTCCAAAGAACCTACAAAATAGAGGACGCATGCTCGTAGCATGTCCTCGAGCACCTGATTCATGCTCTCTGACTGGCCATCTATCTGGGGATGGTAAGCTGTACTCAAAAGTACCTGTATACACAAATCCCTATGTAGTAATTACCAAAAATTATATGTAAAGTGGGCATCACTATCTAAAATGATAGTACTTGGAACCCCATGCAATAATACAATCTCATGGGTGTACAACCTTCCAACCTCATCAACACCGAAGGTCTCCTTAATTGGAAATAAGTGACCCGCCTTTGTGAGCCTATCAATGACAACCCATACCACGTCATTCCCTTGAGGCGATCGCAATAACCCTGTCACGAAGTCCATCGTGACATCCGTACACTTGCACTCGGGAATGGGTTTCTACTGTAAAATCCATGTTGGTCGTTGGTGCTCTGCCTTCACCTACTGAAACGTGGAACACCTCATGTCAAAACCAACAATATCTCTCTTCATACCTGGCCACAAATAATGGTGGTGTAGACCATGATACATCTTGGTGATGCTAGGATGAACTTCCCATACTGAGAAATAAGAGTCTTGCATTAGCTCCTCGTGTATATCTGTTGGCACCTATACATGTCCCTGGAAACGCAATATCTTACCCTTGCATATGGTCCATCAGGGAAGAGGGTCCTCTTCTGACAAGCTTTCCCTTTGGAATAGTCCTTAAAACTCATATAGTTGTCTCATTCGAACTCAATCAAGCAGGGTAGAGGTAACAGATACAGATGAAATAAACATATGACCCTATCTATCGTGAACCTCTAAATGCATTTCAAGGAATAGATCTATAATCTTTCACTCACTACTGGCCTCCTAAAGTGACTGAATCTATGTTCTCTTTCTCAGTGCATCTGCCACAACATTGTCTTTCTCAGGCTTATAAGAAAGATCGAAATAGAATGACTATAGGAACTAAACCCACCTCCGCTATCTCAGATTCAATTCATGCTACGTGAAGATATACTTGAGGCTCTTATGGTCAGTATATACCACAACATGCACTCATAGATGATAATGTCTCCAACAATGAAAAGCATGGTCAACTGAAGCCAAATCCAGGTCATGCATTGGATAGTTCCTCTCATGTGGCCTCAATTGAAGAGATCCATATGCCACAACATGATCCTCTTGCATAAGAAATGATCCAAGACCGATGCAAGATGCATCCCAGAAAACTGTATAACTCTTTACTGGCTCCGGAAAAACTAGTATCGGTGCTGAATTTAGTCACCCCTTCAACTCTTGAAAGGCTGAATCATGGTCATCTAACCAATCATACTTCACCCCCTTCATAGTCAAGCCCATCAATAGCACTACTAAGAGTGATAAGCCCTGTATAAACCACCTGTAGTTACCAACCATCCCTAAGAAACGTTTCACCTCAAAGACATTCCTCAGCTTCTCCCAGGTGACTACTACTCTCACCTTCTCTGGGTCTGCTATTACTCCTGTCTCTGAGATGACAAGACCTAAGAAGTGAATCTCGTCCATCCAAAAGTGTCATTTTTAGAGATTAGCATATAATTAATGCTCCCTCAGTATACTCAAAATGATCTCAAGATGGGTAGCATGGTCGTGTCGAGTATGAGAGTACACCAAGATATCATCCACAAAAACCACCATGAATGAATCCATGTAAGGATGGAAAACTTTATTCATAAATGGTATAAAAACTAATCGCACATTTGTTAGACCAAGCAGCATGAACAAATACTCATACGGACCATACATGCTCTGGAAGGCTATAATAGATATATCAGAAGGACTGACATGCAACTGATGATATCTGGATCTCATGTCAATATTCCAGAACACTCTAGTTCTTCAAATCTGATCAAGGAGATCATCCATCTGTGGTAATGGATATCAATTCATGACAGTCAACGTATTTTGATTCTAAAAATTCACACAAAGCCTAAGGGTGTTTCCTTCCTTATTCACAAAAAGTACAAGCGAACCCCAAGGAGATGTACTGGGTCAGATAAAACTATTTTTCTACTGCTCCTCCAACTATTTCTTGAGCTCCTGTAACATTGGTGTAGACATCCTATAAATAGGAATGGACACCGGTGCCACTCCGGGCACAAGATCAATAAAGAAGTCTACATATTCTCTTGTGGTAAACATGAAATGTCTTTTGGAAGTACATCTGGAAAGAGATCAACCACTAGAGGAAAATCTAAATAAGATGTCCCCTGGTCATCCAGATATAAGCTAGAAATCTACGCCATAACACCACCAAACCCATGATGCTCTGGTCCAGCTCTGCTCGCCTAGACATTCCATTCGTCCTTGTAAAGAAATGATTCACCCTCGAGTGATGTGAAAATCACCCTACGACGATGACAATTGATAAAGTCCTAGAAGGGAATTAACCAGTCCATCCCAAGAATGGAATCATACCCTATCATATCCAAATCATAGAGGATCCATGAAAAATGACACCCACCAACCTAAAGGGGGCAGTCTAATAAGTGACAGAAATTAGTAGTTCTAATTCCCAAGGGAGTGTCTAGAATCATCATATCCTCATAAGTATAAAGATTAATTCATTGGCTTTCCACAGTGTGCACAAAAATAAAACAAGGATAAATTATTATATCAAAAAGTTCAAATGATAAAACTGAGGCTACTAAAATCATACCTCAAATAGTAGAAGGTCTAGAATCCTTCGCCTAATGAATCTTCTATATAGTAAAAGTATGGCCTACACCGCACCCATCTGTAGCATCCAGAGATCTCTGAGCTGAACCTCTCTGAGCCTGACCACTGCATCCAGAACCTCTACCCTGACATAAATTACCTGAATGACTTCAGCCCCTAGTATGTTGCAGAACTGGTAATCCTGCTCCTGTATGCTGAGTTGAAACCGATCTTCCCTCACTAGCTACTGGAAGGAGAACCTTCCAAAAACACTGTAGATGACCAATCATACCATAAGATCGACACTCCACTAGGTCTCTCTGGCCCTGAGGCATCTTATTCCTATTTTTTCCACACTGATAGCACACACATGGTTGCCAGATGGATGATATTGTCTACCTGAAGGAATACCTCAATTCCTTCGGTTACCTTGTGTAAACTCTCGGTGGCGCTTCCTGTTGTCTATCTAAAAAAAATCAGCTCTAGATGTTGAACCACCGTGGTCTACAACTTCAGTCTCCCTCAAATTTCTCTTCGTGATAAGCTCATAGTTGACTATCAGAGTAATAGAAGCCAACTGAAAGATGTTCACCTGTTATCTGATGTTTGGTCTGAGGCCTTCCTCAAACATCCTCGCTAAAAACAGCACGTCATTCACCAGAATGGGAGTGAAACACCATAACTCTGTGAAGAGAGAGTAATACTATATAACTATGAGAGTACCCTGCTGCAGGTTTACGAACTCTCTGGCTCAATAAACCCGTAGTGTCCTGAGGTAGAATTAGTCATAGAACGTATGCTAAAACTCATCTCAATCCACAACCTATTGGCGCCCTGCCTACGAAACCACATCCCACCATCTCTTGGTGGAATCTCAAAGCATATAAGTCACGACCGTCACTCTCCTATTTGGGGGCATCTCTAGGTGCTCAAATATGGGTAGCATGACCTCTATACATGACTCCACATCCTATGGTCCTCCATCCCCTTTGAACATGGGAGGATACTGCTGCTAAAAATCCCATGTGAGATCTGCCATAGAAGGGGTAGGATGATGAGGTCCCTGGATGGTCTACATGAATTTCATGAAACACTCTCTAAACTGAGTGTTGGAACTAGTGTCGGTAATCACTACCGGTGCCATGTATGGAATGATAGATAGAACTCCTGATAGTCCTTGATCTTCCATATCAGGCATATGGTCATTGCCTGGTTCCTGACGTGCAATGATAGGGCGTCTGAGTTCTATATCGTAGAATGGTCAAAAGCACACCTTCAATGAATACGAACATAGTTGAAACATAATAGAGTGAACGTAACAGGAGATAAAAACACTAAAAATAGGGAAAAACATGATAACACGGCGTATAGTACACCTACACGACGTGTATCTTGATGTTTTACCCTAGGTGTGTACCTTGGCTAGACATGGATGTGTAAACCACCTAGCTACACAACATGTTTTCAAACTACACGACGTGTACTAACCCATTTTATCCCTACCTGGTTACTCTTACATGGCTAGGAACACAGACTTTCCCAACAAGAAACTACACGACGTGTTCAAAGGAGACACAGTGTGTACTAGAGATTCCTTAACTAGCACGTGTTGTTAGTGACACGGCTTGACACATGGCCGACATGACATGGCGTGTTATTGACATACATGATGTGTACAAGAAAATTAACATTGACCCGTGTTGTTAGCTACAAGGTCGGCTCCATGATTAACTATACTTGGCGTTTTCTAGAGGGACACAACGTGCACTTGAAGGAAAACCCCGACCCGAGTTGTTCGTGACACAGATGGATATCAAATTCATACTACACAGTGTGTAAACTGGTACACGTTGTGTTCTTGAAAGAATGTTCACAACCCCATGACCCTACCCACACAGTCAGCGACACGACTAAAAACTACACAGCTTGTATTAATAAATACACACCGTGTATTCTGGGTTTTTATAGACAGTAGCCTCAGAACTGCCCTGGAGCCTAGAAAACATAGGAAAACAAGCGTTAAGGTGCCAAATTCTGAACCGTGGGGGCCCATTCTCCCTGTGAATCAAAGCTTGACATCATAATAATTCATATAACAAATAAACTGTATTACGAACTCACGATCCTCCAAATTCCAATCCTTGAGGGCCCATAACACCTCGAAGACCAAAGTGTGGTGTCCATGATAAAGATGCTCTAAACAAACAATACCCTATCAACATAGCAGGTATTATATAACAGCAGTTATCACAACTTCATGCATAGTCTATCACAAATTCTATCACAACAACACGAAATTTATAATGCAATCTAGATGGCATGGAAAATGCATGACATGTGATTATCTATCAAGTGCCTATATGATGCATGAGATGGAATAACCTCATCTCATCTGGTTGAAAGAAAATAGAACAAAAATCATATAAATAGTAACTTCACAAAAAAAGTCTGCCACCCAACTGTGACATCTGGTAAACTGTAACATTTGAAAAAACTCGAAAAATTAAATATTCTAGGTAACCATGATTTTTAAATATAAACGAGCTATAGAACACCCGGTATAACGCCCCAGCCATAAACCTTACTTAATCTTGAGTTATTACAAGATTACACAATGGGGATATTTTCAGGTTTAGAGTTTTAGAGAATTAGATCATAAAACATGCATTACATTCCACATTTAAACAAAGTGGTTACAACAAAAAAATAGTATTATTTTTTCCCATCAACGGATACATATTGAAAATAAAACATGGATTCTTTCTTGACACATCCTTGACACTATCATAATATCATGTACCTTTCCCTTGACCTGTGAAAAACATTTCAAAAACTTGCGATGAGCATAAAAAGCTCAGTATTGGTTATAAAAAAATATGGAAAGAAAACTTGAGTTCATATATACATAAGAATGGAATCATACTTTACCCATAAAACATAGGCACTTTGTCATACAGCATATAATCTTGAATAAATCATAGAAATCATAAGACATAAAGGTAACTTGTGGCATTCATAACATTCTTGCGTCGGGAGTAACCCTCTTGGTTACGTTTGGAATACCCATCACGGTATATTACCTAAATCTCTTCAGAGAAACCATAACGTTTCACTCCTTCGCGATACCCAATGCATTGGAGAGCTATAACGGGCTCACCAGCCCTTAGTATATCACGGAACCACCCGTCTTGATAATAATTCCCAAGAACCATAACATAATTGTATCACATAAAACATGAATTAAGGAAACATAACATTTCCACATTTCAATCACGATATATCAATACAACACATTGATATAATAAAAAACATTATGAAAACCATTTTCAATAGCAAAATGAATGAAAAGTAAAACATTGTTTTTATTTTTCATTTAAAAAAAGGGTATGGCTTGTAGAGGAAGCCAAAACTCAAATAATGGTCACGGCGGCGGAGAAGTCATTGTCAATGCATATGTATGACAAAAAAACACTCCTTTTGTCGTTTAGTAAATGCTTAATATAAAAAAGATTCCTTTTGAGTAGGAATAATAGTCAAAGGGGTTTATACACTGTATAAAATATGGTTGTGTATAAAATAAAATATGCCTCAATGAATGAAGATTGAGACGAAGTCCCATACCTCGGTTCTGACTTGACTTGATCATTCTTTAATGTCATGAATAGTAAACTTGAGTTAATTTCTACTTTCTTAAGAACCTTTTTCAGGTTCATTATTTCTTTTATATCACTTATTTCCATGTTTTGAACATTATGTAATCATTTATGTTAATAACGGTTGTTTTGTCGATATTTGGTTCTTGATTCAAAAGTGAACTTATATTTACAAGTTGTTCACGTAGTAAAAAATCCATTATCTCTAGCATGATATTCATGACGTAGATGCCATTTATTTCATATATATCTAGTATATACATACATTTATAATATTACATAATCATTTAGAGGTAAGAAATGAAATGCACCGTTCATGGAGACGGTAAGCCGTACGTACGCATGAACGCTACTTTCATTTCTATTTTTTATTTTATGGAATGGAATCGTAATGATAGAAAGGTATAATATAATTTCAGTATAATATCATATATAATATCATAACTCCATCCTTTATATGTCCCACATATGGTATTAACAAATCAAATCACTTTGAGGGGGTGGTAGTCCGGACTTCCTTAAATGAAGATATCATGTTTACCCATAATGGAACCCATAAAGGTATGCCAAAAATAAAAAATACAGAAACTTAAGGAAAAAATAAACATATTATATATCATATATAAATATAGTGTCATCTTAATGGCCACCTTTTAAGGTGTTAAAAGAATGTTGAACAATCATCATTTCGGGAGGCAGAAATTCGCCATCCACGGAAACAGTATGTTCTTTAACCATTAGATGTCGGTGTGTGTAAGTGTAGCTCGAATACTTCTTATAACAACGTCATAGTATATTGAAGATACTTGAGTTTTTACAAAATAAATTAATAAAAAGTGTTTTGGGAGATGGATAAGCAAAATAAAACAAAAGGACTCAAGTGAGGACATTACCTTAAAATCGGGTAAATGTCTTTGGTTTGAGCTCAAAGGCTTCCTTGGAAAGACTTCTGCCCAAAGTGAGGATTCTAGGAGTAAGAGAGGGATGTGGAGAGACAAAATGGGAAGGGGTTTTCTGATACCAAGGCTTGAGAGGTGTGGTTATGGTGGTAGAGGTGGGGGCCTTTTATAAGAGGAGAGGAGGGGCACTATATGAAAGTAAAGAAATGTTACTTTATTTTAAAATGAGTTTAGGATTTAAAAGGTCCCACATTGATATAATTCATGGATAAGGTGATAAGGGTTTTAAATATACCCATTCAATAGGTTTTTGAAAAGTTTAGGACTTAGATGTTACATTGTATTTTCATTTTATTTAAATCACTAAATAATGAGGTTATTGCTGCATCATCATGATGTGATAAATAATTTAATTTATTTAATGTCTAAAAATTATGAAAAAAATACTATGATGTAGGAAATCTTCTAAAATCTTCAAATAATATTTATAGTCCAAAATATCATTTATGTAGACAAAATTAAAAATGTTTTACTCAGGTGATACATTCATTGTTATATTTAACTTTCTTTAAAAAATAAAAAGATAACAAGTCACTTTCTGACAAAAGTGATTAAATGGGGTCCCAAAGTTTGGAAAAAGGCATCCCATGGTCGGCCATGAGACAAAAAGTAGAATTAGGACACATTTTGGTGCCATTTTGTATTATTATGATTTTATATTATTATCCTTAACTACCCGATTACTCGTTTATCAAGATAATTAAAGATAATTATCGTCGTTACTATTCATAATGTCCAATAACACAATAATCTTAATTACATAATTTGGACCTTCTTATTCAAAATATGGAATCCATTATATCAAATTCCAAACACAAAAATTTAAATAATTAATTTAAAAATAATTCATGTTGTCAAAACAAATAGAGGGTTTTTTTGAAACAATATCTATGAAAAGTTTGGCATTAGTTTATGCCCAATAACAAAGTGAAATTAATACTAGGGACCAAAATTGTATTAAATGGTAAATCTATACTCAGATTACACTTTAAGACCAATTAAAAAGATAATATAACTATATAATTAAATTAGATGAAAAATCATTTTTGATGTAAAATGGAGTATTTTTCACTATTCATTAATAAATGAACATTATCAGAAAAATAGAAAAAATTTATTCCATGTAAATTTCAATGTCCCAATCATAAATAATATGTTCATCTTGACAAATAGAGATTATAAAATTGTCAAAATTTTGATTTAAAAATTGTTTCCCATCAAAAAGTAGTAAAACAATCTTTTAAAAATATTAGTGTATTTCAGGCTTAAGATTGGATTTATTTTCATTTTAAGCCTCTAAAACACTATCTAATTCATAAATAGACATAGATAAAAATATCTATTATTCATTACTTACTTGGGATGTTACATCCTTCCCCCTTTTGAAAATTGCATCCCCGCAATTTCCTTCCTTATCGAATAAGTGGAGGTATTTATCCCTCGTAGCATTTTCAGATTCCCATGTTACCTCTTCAATCATGTGGTTTTTCCACAAAACCTTTACCTGATGAATCACCTAATTTCGTAACACTTTATCCCTGTGGTCTAGAATCTGAACTGGTTTTTTTCTCATAAGATAGGTTCTCTTCTAGCTGAACTACCTATGGTCTCAAAATAAGAGATGGATGTGGCATGTACTTCCTTAACATAGAAACATGAAAAACATTGTGTACCTGAGATAATCTCGGAGGTAAAGCCACTCAGTATGAAACTGATCCACCTCTCTCCTGAATTTCATATAGTCCAATGAACCTTGGACTCAGCTTTATTTTCTTACCAAATTGCATCACACTCATTAATGGTGAAACTTTGAGAAAAACATGATCACCTACCTCAAAAGAGAGATCATTCCTCCTGTTATCCGCAAAACTCTTCTACATACTCTGAGCAGTTCTCATGTGTTTCTGTATCAGCTGAACTTTTTCTATCAACTCTTCTACCAATTCTGGTCCCATCAACTTCCTTTCACCCACTTCATCCCAGAAAGCTGGAGTTCGACACCGCTTCCCATATAACGCCTCAAATGGTGCCATCTGTATACTGGAATGAAAACAGTTATTATATAAAAATTCAACCAAAGAATGATGATGGTCCCAACATCCCTGATAATCCATCGAACAAGCACATATCATATCTTTCGAAGTCTGAATTATTCGTTCTGACTGCCCATATAATTGAGGATGAAAAGCTGTACTAAAATTTAATTCAGTACCCAACGACTTCTGAAGGCCCTTCCAAAAGTTAGAAGTAAACCTGGGATCACGATTAGATACAATGGATAAAGGAACTCCACGAAACCTGACTATCTCTTTATGGTACAATTGAGAAAGATGATCTAGAGATAAAGTATCTTGAATAGGAAGGTAATGAGCAGATCTTGTCAAGCGATCAACAATAACCTAGATTGCATTATTAAATCGAGATGTCTTCGGTAATCCCACAACAAAGTCCGTGGATATATTCTTCCATTTCCACTCTGGTACTGGTAAAGGCTGAAGCATCCCTTCCGGTAACTGCCACTATGCTTTTACCTGTTGACAAGTCAAACACTTCACAATAAAATCAGCAATATCTCTTTTCATTCCATCCCATTAGTAATAATCCCGCAGATCTCTGTACATCATAGTACTACCAGGATGAACTGGAAACGGAGAACTATGAGCTTCACATAACAACTCTCTCTTCAACTTTGAATCACAAGGCACACACAATCTCTTCCCAAATCTCAAAAAAAATCATTATCAATGTTAAATTCAGGAATCATACACTTCTGAACCAGCTTTACCTTTTTCTGCAACTCACTTTCTTGCTTCTGTGCTTGCTTGATTCTGTCTGATAGAGATGATTTCACTGATACCTGAAACAAAATAGAAGGACATCCCACACTAACAACTTCAATGACAATGTTAATAAAATCCTTAACCAAAGGATAACGTTCCAAATGCATCATTATTAATGAATCATTACTTTTTCGAGTCAAAGCCTCACCCACTTTATTTGCTATTTCCTGATAGTAATGAATTGTAAAATCATAATTATTGATTAATTATAGCCATCTCTTCTATCTTATGTTCAATTCTTTATGAGTGAATATAAACTTTAAACATTTGTGATCAGTATATATTTCACACTTAACTTTATACAAATGATGCCTCCGAATTTTTAAAGCGAAAACAACAGCAGCTAATTCCAAATCATGTGTAGGGTAATTTACCTCATGAGTTCTCAACTGTCGTGAAGCATAAGCAATTACATGATCATTCTGCATTGGGATGCAACCATGTCCTTTCAATGAAGCATCACTATAGATAACAAACTCACCATTTCTGGAAGTTAGTTCCAAAACTGGAGCATTCACCAATCTTCTTTTCAGTTCATGAAAAAAATCATCACATTCTTTGGTATAGATAAACTTAACACCCTTCTGAGTTAGCTTAGTCATTGGACCAGATAACCTTGAAAAATTTCTAACAAACCTTCTGTAATATCTTGCCAAACCAAGGAAGCTATGAATCTCAGTTACATTTGTGGGTCGTGGCCATTCTTCTACAACCTTTGTTTTTGCAGGATCCACAGTTATCCCATATTTAGAAACAATGTGACCAAGGAAATAAATTTGTTGCAACCAAAACTCACACATTCATAATTTCGCATACAATTTCTTTTCTTTTATGGTTTGAAAAATAAACCTTAAATGTCTTTCATGGTCCTATTACTTTTAGAAACACAAAAAATATCATCAATGAAAACAAACACAAACTTATCCAATAACTCATGGAAAATTCTATTCATTAAGTCCATGAATACAACAGGTGAATTGGATAGCCAAAAATGCATTACTACAAATTCATGATGGCCATATCTTTTACGAAATGTGGTCTTCGGAATATCTACTTCCTTTACCTTCAACTGATGGTACCCCGATATCAGGTCAATATTTGAAAAAAACTGAGCTCCCTGGAGCTGATAAAAAAAATCATCGATATGAAGCAAAGGATATTTGTTATTAATAGTGATGTTATTCTAGGATCTATAATCAATGAAAAGTCTCATAGAACCATTTTTATTTTTAACAAATAAAACAGGAGCACCCCATGGTGATGTGCTAGGTCGAATGAAACCTTTCTCTAATAAATCTTGCAATTGCTCCTTCAACTCTAAACGTTCAATTTGAGCCTTTCGATAAGGGGGTTTTGAAATTGGCTTAGCATCAGGAACTAAGTCAACAGTAAATTCAACTTCCCGATCTGGTATTATTCCAGGAAACTCATTAGTAAAAACATCAGGATACTCATTTACCACTAGCACATCATTAATCTGAATAGTTCCCTTGTTTTAAACAATGTGTGCAAGGTATCATTCATTTCCATCTTTTATAAGTTTCTTGGCCTCTTGATATGTTATCAACAGTAAGGGTTCATTCTTGTACACAAACTGAAAGTCTTTCTGAAAAGAAACTTCTTTAGCTCTACAGTAAATCTTAGCATGGTAAATAGAGAGCCAATCCATACCCAGGATAACATCAAACTCTACTAGAGGTAAAACAATAAGGTTTACAAGTAGGTTATTTCAACGGATAAGGATAGAAAGATTCTTATAAATCCTTTTTGCCTCAACATTTCACCTAGGTGTTTTTACCACAAGTTCATGAATCATTTCTTATGATGGTATTCCCATTTTACTAGAAAAGGTTTCAGGGATAAAAGAATGTGAAGACCCCAAATCAACCAACAAACTGGCATAATGTGAAAAAACAAACAATGTACCTGATACAACTTCATTTGATGGCCCGATATCTGCTGAAGTAGTTGCAGAGGATTTCACCACCCCTTTCTGCTTGTAGTCTAATTTCTTCCCATCACTCAAGATCTTTTTCGGACACTCATTTGCATAGTGACCCATCTCATTTCACTTAAAACATTTCACTAACTATAAATCAAATTTGGTCATACCATCAACCTGATCTTTTCTAGTGCAATCACAGGCCTTATGTACCATCTTACCACATCGGTAGCACTTTCCATAATTCAGATGACATTCCCCAGCATGCCTTTTACCACATTTATCATAAACTGAAATTTATTTTTCTTACCATCATACATTTTTTGAAGAATTATTTCCTTTCTCCTGCCACCTTGGTCTCTTCCACTGATGGTTGTTATAGAACACTTGATCATCGACAAACTCCATTTCCACCTTCTCAATACATCGAACAAGATTTTCATAACTTTTAAACTCACAAGAAGCTAAAGCCCTTCGATATTTTGGATTTAATACTAAGTAAAAACGATTGATTTTACGATCAAGGCCTCAGATAAAATTTGGAGTATATCTTGACAATCGAGTGAACCATTCTTCAAAAGCAGCCACTGAGTCTTCCTCTTGCCTCAATTCCAGGAATTGTTTATCTATACTAAGTCGAATAGCCTTAGTAATATACTTCTCAAGATACATACCTTTGAATTCATCCCAGTCGGGATCATCAATCTCATCAGCGTCCCTGATAATTTTAACCATCGACCACCAGTGATCTGCTTCACCCTCAAAATGGTAAATAGCAAGGCTAACCTTTTGATTATGGGAACACCCCATGACATCGAAAATATTCTCTAGTGCTTTAATCTACCCTTCAACTAGCACAGGGTCAGATGATTATCTGAATGATGGGGGATGTTTCCTCATGAAATGTTCCACCATTGACATGTTCCTCTGTAGTTGATCTGGCTGATCTCGTGCATGGATACCACCACCATTTATCACATGAGTCAACTGTGCCATTACTGCAACAAACTGTTCAGTTCCAATTCCGACCATCTCAGGATCCTGATTCGAAAGTTTATTTTTTTGTATGTCTTCCTAGCACTGCTTCCCTATTTCCTCACCGAAAAACCATTCTGAACAAACATGTTTTAGATGAATTAACATGGTAATATTCAAATGCTTTATCATCTCAATTTGACCATAAAAAAATATTTTTGGATAATCATTTAAAAAAATTATAACTTCTAAAGTTATCTAAACCGACCTATGATACTAACGATATGGCCCCAGCCTTAAACCATACATAATCTTGAGTTATTACAAGTTTACACAAGGGGGGTCTTTTCAAGTTTATGGTTTTGGAAAATTAGATCATAAAACATGCATTACATCCCACAGTTAAACAAAGTGGTTACAATAAAAAAATATTATTCTTTTTTTCCCATAAACAGAAACATATTGAAAATAAAACATGGATTCTTTCTTGACACTTCCATGACACTATCATCTTATCATGTACATTCCCCTTGACCTGTAAAAAAAATTTCAATAACTTGGGATGAGCATAAAAAGCTCAGTATGGGTTATAAGAAAAATATGGAAAAGAAACATGAGTTCATATATACATAAGAATGAAATCATACTTTACCCACAAAACATATTCACTTTAACATACCTCATAAAATCATGAATAAATTATAGAAATCATAAGACATAAAGGTAACATGAGGCATTTATAACATTCTTACGTCGGGAGTAACCCTCTTGGTTACGTCTGAGATACCCATCATAGTATAATCCCTAAATCTCTTCAGAGAAACCTTAAAGTTTCACTCTTTCGCATTACCCAATTAATTGGAGAGCTATACGGGCTCACCCACCCTTAGTTTATCACAAAACCACCCGTCTTCATAATAATGCCTAAAAACCATAACATAATCGTATCACATATAACATGCATTAAGGAAACATAACATTTCCACATTTCAATCACGAGGTATCAATATAACACATTTATATAACAAAAGATATTATAAAAACCATTTTAAATAAAAAAATAAAAATAAAAGTAAAACATGGTATTTATTTTTCATTTAAAAAAAGTGTGTGGCTTGTAGAGGAAGCTGAATCTCAAATAATGGTCACAACGACAGAGATGTCATTGTCGCCACATACGTACGAAAAAAAACAATCCTTTTGTCGTTTAATAAATGCTTCGTATAAAAAAATATTCCTTTTGAGTAGGAATAATAGTAAAAGGGGTTTATACACCGTATAAAAGAAGGTTGTGTATAAAATAAAATATGCCTCAATGAAAGGAGATTGAGACGAAGTCCCATACCTCGGGTCCGACTTGACTCGATCATTCTTTAATGTCATGAATAGTAAACTTGAGTTTATTTATACATGATTAAGAACCTTTTTCTATTTCATTTTTCCTTTTATATCACTTATTTCCATGTTATGAACATTATGTATACATTTATGTTAATAACGGTTGTTTCGTCGATATTTGGTTCTTGAGTCAAAAGTGATCTTTTTATATTTACAAGTTGTTCACGTAGTAAAAAATCCATTATCTAAAGAATGATATTCATGATGTAGATGCCATATATTTCATATATATCCAGTATATACATTCATTTATAATATTACATAATCATTTAGAGGTAAGAAATGAAATTCACAGTTCATGGAAACGGTAAGCCGTACGTACGCATGAAAGCTACATTCATTTATATTTTGTATTTTATGGAATGGAATCATAATGTTATAAAGGTATAATATCATTCCAGTATAATATCATATATAATATCATAAATCCATACTTTATATGTCCCGCATATGGTATTAAAGAATCAAATCACTTTGAGGGGGCAGTAGTCCGCACTTCCTTAAATGAAGATATCGCGTTTACCCGTAATGGAACCCATAAAGGTATGCCCAAAATGAAAAATACAGAATGTTAAGGAAATCATAAACATATTATATATCATATATAAATATATTTTCATCTTAATGTCCACCATTGAAGGTGTAAAATGAATGTTGAACAATCATCGTTTCGGGAGGCAGAAATTCGCCATCCACAGAAACTGTATGTTCTTTAACCATTAGATGTAAGTGTGTGTATGTGTAGCTCGAATACTTATTATAAAAACATCCTAGTATATTGAATATTCTTTTGTTTTTACAAAAGAAATGAATAAAAAGAGTTTATGGAGTTGGAGAAGCAAAATAAAACAAAAGGACTCAAGTGAAGACATTACCTTAAAATCGTGTAACTCCCATTGGTTTGAGATCAAAGGCTTTCTTGGGAAGACTTCTGCCAAATGTGATGCTTCTAAGAGTAAGAGAGGTATGTGGAGAGACCAAATGGGCAGGGGTTGGCTGATCCAAAGGCATGAGAGGTCATGGTAAGGTGGTAGAGGTGGGGGCCTTTTATAAGAGGAGAGGAGGGGCACTCTAGGAAAGTAAAGAAATGATACTTTATTTTAAAATGAGTTTCAGATTTAAAAGGTCCCACATTGATATAATTAGAGTATAAGGTGATCAGGGTTTGAAATATACCCATACAATAGGTTTTTGACAAGTTTATGTCCTATATTTTACATTATCTTTTCATTTTATTTAAATCATTAAATAATGAGGTAATTGCTGCATCATCATGATGTCATAGATAATTTAATATATTTAATGCCTAAAAATTATGAAAAATCCACTATGATGTAGGAAATATTCTTACCATTCCAATGAATAATTATAGTCCAAATTATCATTTATTTAGACAACATTAAAAATGTTTTACTGAGGTGATACATTCTTTGTTATATTTAACTTTCTTTAAAGAATAAAAAGATAACAAGTCACTTTCCCAAAACATTGATTCCATGGGGTCCCCATGTTTGGAACAAGGAATCCCCGGGTCGACCATGAGACAACCATTATCATTAGGACACATTTTGGTGTCATTTTTTATTATTATGATATTATTTTATTATCCTTAACTACCCGAGTACTCATTAATCAAGATAATTAAATATAATTACCGTTGTTACTATTCATAATGCCGAAAAAACAAGAGTCTTAATTACATAATTTTGACCTTATGATTCCAAATATGGAATCCATTTTACCAAATTCCAAACACAGAAATTGCAATAATTAATTTAAAATTAATTCCTGTTGTCAAAACAGATAGCGGGTTTTTTGGAAACAATATCTATGAAACGTTTGGCATTAGTTTATGCCCAATTACAAAGTGAAATGAATCCTAGTGACAACCATTGTATTAAATGGTAAAAAAATATTCATATTAAACTTTAAGACCAATTTAAAAGATAATCTAACTATATAATTATATTAGATGAAAAAGCAGTTTTGATGTAAAAGGCAGTATTTTTCACTATTAATTAAAAAATGAACATTGTTAGAAAAATACCAAAAATTTATCCCTTGTAAATTTCAATGTCCCAATCATAAAGAATATGATTATTTTGACAAATATATAATTTAAAATTATCAAAAGTTTGATTTAAATAGGGTTTTCCATCAAAAGGCAGTAAAACAATCTTTTAAAAATATTAGTGTATTACAGTCTTAAGATTTGATTTATTCTCATTTTAAGCCTCTAAAACACTATCTAATCCATAAATAGACATAAATAAAAATATATAATATTCATTAATTACTTGGTATGTTACACCCATGCACTGTTATTTTCCATTTACTTATTCCGTCATATCCCTATCGAATGTCGCTAAACATTAAGTCAATAGAAAGGAAAGGAAAAGAACCTCATTTGATACCACTTTGTAATGACCAGAATCCGGAGCCAATCAACTGGTGCCCCGTAACTGGTTCTCCACATGACCTCAATCATGTTTCCCCAAACTCCATAGGCTGATGAGTAGCAGCGAGGGCCTTAGTGAGTCATTTGGAAAATTATGCCCTTATTTGGTAAAGTATACAAGGAAAAGGAAATAACAGTCAATAGTGAAAGCAGTAAACTTCATACAATGACTGAAAATAATCAATTGAAGAAATGAACATATGATAATAATGATATGATGTAGTAGGTACAAGTTTATATGTAAAATAGAAAACACAACAATGTGATGAAAATACAACTAAGAACAATGTACTAAAAGTAAACAGTAACTCCAACAGCATCGTAAGCCTAAGATCGATCATATGCTCTCCAGCTGTAATCGGCAATCATGTACCTGAAGTAGAAGGGCCACAATCTCTATCCACACCTACAACCATATAACCTGTTTGGGATGAAAAGAAGGACCCAAAGAGGGTGTGAGACTAATCCAAGTAGGCAACCACCACAAGATCTATGACAAACTATTAGTGATCAATATATAAAATGTAATGGAAATAAATGCAGCAGAGAAATAGGGATACACTAAAGTAAACAATCCTTAAAATCTCCATTCACAATCATTATTTAATTTAATTCAATCATTTAATTATCAACCAAGGAACCAAGCATAAGCTATATATTCCATAGGAATATCAACTAACAGAATTAGTATCTCAACCGACTATATAAACAAAAAGCTATACAAAACCGACACTTGTTCTTTGGCTTAGTGGACTCATCACAACCAACCAAAAAATATTCAAACTGACTCTCTGGGTGGTTCATACTTGCAGACCCCTCTAGTAACATAATCATACAAGGCACATACACTCTGGGAATGTCTCAAAGTCAATTCCCCTACGGTCTGGTAATGATATCTATTGACTCTATAAGGAAGAACTTACATCTAATTCCCCCTATATTATCGATACATAACTATGGAAACTCGGCGGAAGAACAATGTACAATTACCATAGGTCCTGAAAATGATAATAATTTATAACAGACTCTCTAGGGAAGCCCATAATCACCAATTCTCTCTTTAGTCTACCACACCAGGTTTACACAGCCCTGAGCAGTCTAGTCGTGTGTAATCGACTATCACTAGCCCTATGTATGTTCAAAAACTACATGTATAATAGATAAAATGCATAAAAAGCATTAAAATAGTAGGAAAAACATGCAATCAATTATATCCAGGTAGGCAATCAATGCAACAAGGATTACCTCACAGGAAACCTAAGACAAACGGTGATAAGCATCCCAATCAGAGGAGAACACCCATGGGGTGATCCTTAAACATTCTAACAAGAAATCATTATTCATCTAATATCCTCTAGTACACATGAAAACTAAGGCAAATAATAAAACAAGATCAAAACCCTAAGATGAGATACCTGAAACATGGAAATCCGAATCTTTTTCATAAAAACACAAAGATGTTCAACATAGGGAAAAAACAAGCTACCTCGATCATATAAGATCAACATACTTCAACCTCAACATGTGAATCGCCCTAGAATAGAGTATATCTGTAGAAAAGTCTAAAATGTTCAACCTTAGATATCTCTTATAAGAGAAAGAACCATGAATAATGGCAAAAGGTGAACCAAAAACTCACTGATGCGATTCTATTGCAACTAATGGTGATCGATTCGGATAACCGGTGACAGATCAGTGGCTCGGAGAAGATTCGCAGTCGTACCCTCTCTCATGGTCAAAGAAGCTAGAGAAGAAGACATTTCTGGGGTTAAGATGCGACCCTGGTCTGTTTAATGAAAAAAAGTACACAATGTGTAATTTTAGAGTACACGGCATGTACTAAGCTTTTTTGTACTCCACATTAAGCATCATCCACATCATCCCTACATGGCCGTGTGTGTGGCCAAGACACGACCAGCACACGACCTCGAGCATCATCAAAGTACACAGTGTATACTCTTAATGTACATGGCGTGTACATTGAAAATTTCCAGATTCTCCTCTTTTTTCCCAAAAAAACTAGAAAGAAAAAACATATCTGAAAATTAGGTTGGGTTTCTTACAAATCTAATATATTATGTCTGAATAATAAGAGAATATTAGTATAATAATGATGTACAACAATGTTATTCCCAACAATTCATAGATACTAATTTCTAAAATAACATAAGAATACATCAGGAAAATTCCTCATACCATTGAAGCATGTCATGATTTAGATTTTTGGGACAAACATAAGAATATAAGTCATAACACAGTGGATCATGTATTACAACATGTTTAACATAGTGGATCAAGATTCACTCAACTATTTCCTATGGTGAAGAAAGATTCACTCACCCATTTAATATATTTTATCAATTATCAAAAACTATTTCCTATTGTTCATCGGGAAGCACAACTCACTTCTCTAATTTTTTATGGAAATAATTCTTTTCCTAATGCAATGGAGGTCTATATAGTGACCACCCATCACATTAATATTAATCATATACATTTATAAAACAAAAAATATATCAAAATCATATCGTAAATATCCCATGAAAGGTAAATGTTTTATATATACATTTGAAATTTAATTAGATAACAAATATATTTATAATTTCGTCAATTATCGTAACACGATATACATGTAGAAAATAAAAGGGTATCCAAAGATATATACTGAGTTTCATGGTAAATACCACTCAATCGAGGTAAAAGAGAATATAGTATTTACATTTTATAGATAAAAGGTATATGGTTAAGAAATTAATTTACTTAATCAATTAATATATGGAATTTATTTTAAGAATTTTAATCAAAGGAATGAAAATAAGTTAGTCATAGAGGAAATTATTTGGAAGAAGAATTAATGTTATACCACAAAAAAACTATTAGTAATGGAAAAGGTAGTGGTGAATCGTTTCCCTTAAATAGAATAGAATAAAATATAACATTCATAATAATAACATGGATAGTTATCTTAGAAAAAAATTCTCAATAAAGAATAATATATGTCAACAGATAATTATATAGATCAAAAATACATTTAAAGAGTTTCCAAATATCCTTTTGGAAATAAAAAACGTCCTTGATTATTTGAATTCATTTTAATAGAGCTATTTTATTTATTGATGTTAAATATAAGTTATTTTAAAAAATATTTAATTATATAGTTAAATTTCTTAATATAATAAAAAAATTAAGAAGAATGATTTTTTCCCCTTGAATTCATTAAAATATATCATTTAAAATATAATTTTTAAATTGAAATGTCATGGGTAAATTTATAAATTCATTTTCTTAATAGTAAGTGAATTTGTTTAAAAATATTTAACTTTGAAATGGAAAATTTAATAAATGACTGTACAAAAAGTCATAAATATTATCAATGGAAATTTGGGGTTTAAGATAAAACTTTTTATTTTGAAAGGATATAAAATATTTTGAAACACCATTATTTGAAAACTAACAATGTAAAAATAGTATTGTACATTTATTTTCAAATGGGGGGAATAGAATTATAAAAATAATATAAAATAATCAAAATTATATTTCATAGAAATAGTTGAGGACATTGGTTAGATAGAAGATATATACATAAAAAATATTCAATTAAGAAATTTAGATTTGTTCTTTATAATGTTATATATTTTGGTGAAGGAAAAATTACGTATTAATATATGAATTAAATTAGATTTCACCCCAATAAATATTTAGAGAACTTAATGTTAAATGGGAGACCAATTAATAAAGAAAATATTTAATTTTGATGATCAAAATAAACAATATAACAAAAATTAAGTGATTTGAGTTACCAATGTTCTCTACGAACAATATAGTTCAGGAAGTAAAAAATATTTAAAATAATTTGTGGTAAATTTTCATATCCCATGAAATAATGACAAAATACCAAATAATTATATAACTAGGTGTAATAAAAACAACTTATATTAAATACGCTCTGGAAAAGTAAATGTAAATCCATGTTAGAGAACTATATTAATGAGAACCCATAAAATATGAAGAAAATATAAATATAAAACCATTGAAAGAGATATATTTAAATTGAATTTGAATAACAACAATTAAATTCTATTTAAGGATATATTAACTCAATTTTTTTATATGAAAAACATTAAATAAAATAAGTTAATAATAAATGTGATTCTAAAAGAGATTATTTTGATACGAAAATGATTTTCTTAGTTGTGTTTCATTTTATAGTTGAGAAAAACATGTAGAATAATTATATTATTCTTATTAAATGAACAAATAAGAACCATATACATAAATATGACATTATATACTACCCATTAATAATAATTCTATACATAAATATATAGATATCTTTATCATCTATTTTAAAAATTAGATTTAAGAAATCATGATCGTTTTGGACTAGCTTTGTATGAGTGGTGTTAGTATTCAATATTATTCAAAATTTAATTAATATTATTTAATTATAGTTTATATTATTTCTTAATTATATTTATTTATTATTTTATAAATTTCAATCATGAGTTTGCCAATCTTTATCCATGAATATGAGATACAAAACAACCTTATTTTGGTGATTCATAACCAATAGAGAGTATTTTATTAAAAAATTTGTTTAATATGGATATAGCCTATCCATAAAAACAAAATTATTATTTATATATATATATATCAAATTATACTATTTATTTTGTTTGCATGGTAATCCATGATAAATATTCAAAGCATTAATCATGTAGGTGGTAAATCTGACCAATATATTTAAATAGCACATCATTGGATGATTATGAGATATTCTAGCTTAAATGTAATTATAATATTAGAGTAATTATCTTATCTATTTTTAATTCATGTTATATATAAGAATTGAAAATAATAATAATAATTCTATTACATATAATGAAGAGATCATTTTCCTTTTAATATTCTAATTTTGAACAATTCAATTTACTATAATCATTTATTGATCATATCCTTAAATAGTTGTATAATTTGATATAATGATAATAATTTCAAATAAGCATATTAATAACTTATAACCAGTATTATTACCTTACCTGAAAGACATTAATTTTAGACAAGTCCTATTATTCTGTGGAGTCTACAGATTATACATATTCATGGATAATTATTTTATTTTCCATAGAATTGGGAAATGATTAATATGGTATATCATTATAGAATATAATAAAATTCTGAAATATTATACTTATATATATATAAATATATTTTATCAAATTCTCTCTTTAGAGTATCATTTTAAGGATGTGAATTAAAAAAAGAATGTTTCCCTTATGAGGCAATTTTCAGCATAACAAATGCTTAACGATTACACTATTAATAATAAACAAGGGAATTTTTTTTAATTATTTTTAAATAATTTAAATAAAATATAAGTATTATATGTATTATTAAATCGAAATTTAAGGAATGTTTAATGAAATTTAAAGAATAATATGTGCACAAAAACAAAAAGAAATTATAATGATTGCTTTGGAAATTATACATCACTTTTGGGATTTTTTTCTTTTGTGAATTGGGTTATTACACTGAGGGATGTTCATTAGAGAAGAATAGAATATATTTAACGAGGACTGAAATATAGAGTTGTTTTTTAAGTGTGTATGGATGAAGAAAAGCGGAGTGGGGTGAGTGTTAGTGAGGAGAGGGTATCCAATTTTATAAGGAAAAAGGGATAATTTTTTTTGGAAATAACCAATACATTTTTGTAATGATAATTCACTCTCCAGAAATATATATATCTAATATCTAATAAAGATAGATTAGGGATGATAAGTGGTAAAAAATACCAGAACAGGTTTTTCATACATGATTTGAAAATTTTTCTATCTCTTTACCCATTGAATTATTCTTTTAACCATTTTACCTTTTCATTCTCAATCTAGTTTTTTCACTATGGTCACCTAATCTTTATAACTAAAAAATCTGGTAGTTATTTATTAACTTATAACTACTATTTATAAAATTAAAATTAATTTATTAATATTAATTTTCGAAACTATTAAAAAATTCTTATTGGTCTAAAATTGATCGCACACTGATTGAAACTGTGAATAATATCAAAAAAAGAAATGGAAAACTTATCTTAGGTGAAGATCATCATTGGAAAAAATAGTGTCAATATTTTTTATAAATATAGTGGTGAAGGATAAAAATAAAAATAAGAGGTAAATACATTATGTAAAGAAAATAATATAATGTAGATCCAAAATTACTCACTATTTCACTAACAATATCATTATAAATATAGAATACAATGAATTTAATCCAATAGTTTGGATTAATCCCTACAATATCTAATAATACTGTTGGAATTCCAATGGTTGGATAATATTGATGGTTGTCCATTATGAGAGAAATTTATTAGGAAATGAGGAGTTTTCATTATTATAATAATTATGATACCCATTTAATGATGTCTCATTTCATGCCACCATGCATGTCATAATATTATAGAATATTATATAGTATTCAATTACAATACGTGTAAGAAAAATAAGTGAAAATAATGTAATTGAATTCCAAGTCAAGATACCTCATTAAAAACTTTATATTGAAAAATCCGTATGAAATCCTGATGAATAGAAAGAGTGTTCCACATTACCAACTCCCCTAATTTTATAATTTAATTTTGTCTTCAGTACATCAATTAATATTTTTTTATTATTTCATCGAGACATGAGAGGAATGCAAAATTTAATAATGAATGGTATAATTGATGATTATAACATAAGGGGAAAGACATAAATTTCGATTATTTATATATATCAATAATAATTTATAGATCTCCCATATATATATGTTTTTATATATGATTGACTCATTAAAAACCTCATTATGTAATACAAATTCCAGGGAAAACCACAATATTATGGAAAAAAAGAATGATAAAATCAATTCTCGAGGTTGTTACTGCATTACAAACCTTATCAATAAAAATAAATGGAAAAAACATAACTACGGTAAAAATAGTACAACTATTACATCTCTTATTCAAAAGGATCATAACTACATCATTTTACTCCTAGAATTTTCATGAAAATTAACTTACTAAATCACATGGTTTTGAATATTTTTAATAATAATAGTTTATATCATTTAGATTTCAATGAATATGTAAGAACTATACCATTCATCATAGTATGATTTATTATTATTTTCAGAGTATATATAAGTTCCCAACCTTAAACCTTACTTAATCTTGAGTTATTACAAGATTACACATTGAGGATCTTTTCAGGTTTAGAGTTTTAGAGAATTAGATCATGAAACTATCATTATATTCCACATTTAAACAAAGTGGTTACATAAAAGACAGTATTCTTTCTTCCCATCAACGGAAATATATTTAAAATAAAACATGGATTCATTCTTGAAACATCCGTGACACTATCATCACATTGTGTACCTTTCCCTTGACCTGTGAAAAACATTTCAAAAACATGGGATGTGCATAAAAAGCTCATTAAGGGTTATAAAAAAATATGGAAAGGAAACATGAGTTCATATGTACATAAGAATGAAATCATACATTACCCATAAAACATAGGTACCTTAACATACCTCATCAAATAATTAATAAATCATAGAAATCATAAGACATAAAAAGTAACATGAGGCATTCATAACATTCTTACGTAGGGAGTAACCCTCTTGGTTACGTTTGGAATACCCATCAAAGTATATTACCTAAATCTCTTCGGAGAAACCTTAATGTTTCACTCCTCCTCGTTACCCAATGCATTGGAGAGCTATATCAGGCTCACCCGCCCTTAGTTTATCACGGAACCACCCATCTTCATAACAATTCCCAAGAACCATAACATAATCATAGCACATAACTTATGCATAATGGAAAGATAACATTCCCACATTGCAAAAACAATATAAAATCTTAAGATATTGAAATAATGAATCCATTCTAAAAACCATTTTCAAAACCATTTAAAACATTTAATAAACAGATTTTTGAATCAAAGTTTCCTATACCACCTTGAAGCTTTTAACATTTTAAACCATTAATATCCATATAAATCAATTCGTAAAACCATTTTGAAAATATGTATATTAATAAGAACAAATCATTAAAACATTTAAAACCATATGTTAGTTAAAGGGTTTTAAAAAAAATGAGAGACACTTGAATAAAATAATTGAGGAATAACATTTAATCAGAACTTTATAATATCATGAGAATAAAGGAATTCATGATATAATATTCCAAAGGACAGTATATACACCATATAAGAGTGAATTGGTGCATAACAACAATGAAGTCTCAATAGAAATTTAAAATGAGATGAAATCCCTTATAAAGAAGGTATCCTTAAATCAAGGATAAATAAATATCATAATTATGTGTGACAAATATAAATACACCAAATATAAGAGGATATTATGTGTAAAACAATCAAATTTCATTCTCACATATTCAAATGATGACATATTCAATAACTACATGTTGAACCCAAAGAAATCGAAATTGGGTTAAGAAGTTCCCTTGACAGCCTAATGGCGTCACATCAAAATGAGTCGATGAGAGATAAAAAATGTATCTAATCACTTGGACATAAAATTTACATCAATAAGGAAATATGAGAACATATCCCAACATAAAAATATGTAAATTAAAAGACCCAACAAAAGATGTCTTTTAAAAAGAGGAGGGTGAATGGTTCCCTTACAGACTTGGGTATCCTTCAAAACGTACACCCCATGAAAGAAGGACAATAAATAATTGATGTAAATACTCATAAAAAAATGTTTATTATACAAAGAGTAGAATAATTGGTAGTACAAACACAACTCAAAGGAAATTTTGGCAAATGTAGCATAAATATCACGAGAATAAAAGTGAGATGAAAAATCTCTTACGAAAACTCGGCAGCTTAAGAGCGCCACATAAAACATACAAAAATGGATTGATGAGATCAAATAGATTATCTCATCATATTAACATAAATTTTATAGAAAGTGGAATATAAAAGAACATCCCCCAACATAACAAAGAGGAGCTTAAAAGATGTGACATAAAGGAGAGTACTTAAAGAGAAAGAGAGAGGTTAGATCTCATATGAAAATTTGGCAGCCTAACGGCACCACTCAAAACTTCCAAAATGGATTGATGAGAGAGAATAGGGTCTCTCATCATATGAACATAAAAATTACAGTAATAGTAATATAAAAGAACATCACAATAACATGAAAGATGATCTTAGAAGGAATGACATAAAAGAGTGTACTTAAAAAGAAAGAGAGGAGTAGGATCCCTTACCTCGTATCCGAATTGACCCGACCGTTCTTTAATCTCCTGAATAATAAACTTGAGATAATCTCTATATTCTTAAGAACCTTTTTCAAGTTCATTATCCCTTTTATACCATGTTATGAACATCATGTAATCATTTAAGTTAATAATGTTCATTTTGTCGGTATTTGGTTCTTAAGTCAAAAAATAGACTTCTTACACTTACATGTTGTTAATTTGGTCAATGGTTCGTTATATCCAGAATGATTTTAATGATTTGGATAACATATATATCATATATATTCAGCATATACCTGTATTTATAATATTACATCACATTTATAGGTAAGAAATGAAATGCACCGTTCATGGAGACGATAAGCCATACGTACGAATGAGCACTACTTCCATTTCTATTTCGTATTTTCTGGAATGGAATCATAATGATATAAGAGTATATTATAACATATATAATATCATTAACTTTATCCTTTTCACATCCCACATATGGTATTAACGTATCAAATAACTTTCAGGGGGCGGTAGTCTGCACTTCCTAAAATGAAGATATCATGTTTACCCATAATTGAAAAAATAATGGTATGCCATAAATGAAAAATAAAGAAGCTTAAGGAAATAATAAACATATTATATATCATATATAAAAATAGTTACATCATAATTTCCACCTTTGAAGGTGTTAAATGAGTATTGAACAATCATCGTTTCGGGAGGTAGAATTTTGCCATCCACAGAAATTGTATGTTCTTTAACCATTTGATGTAGTTTTGTGAGAGTGTAGCTCGAATAAATCTTATAAAAAAATCCTAGTATATTGAATATACTGTTGTGGTTACAAAAGAAGTAAATAAAAAGAGTTTAGGGGGTTGGAGAAGCAAAATAAAACAAATGAACATGAGAGAATGAATTACCTTTAAAAGTGTAACTCCATTTGATTTGAGCCTTAAGGCTTACTTTGAAAGGATTCTGCCCAAAGGGAATACTCTAGGATGAGAAGAGGGATGTGGAGAGAGTAAATGGTCAGGGTATGGCCGAGCCAAAGGCTTGAGGAGTGTGTGAAATGAGGTAGAGGTGGGGGCCTTTTATAAGAGGAGAGGAGGGGCTCTTTTGGAAATCATGAAACTATTATTTTATTTTCAAAAGTGTTTCGAATTTCTAAGGTCCCACATCGATATATTTTGAAGATAAGATGATAAGGATTCGAAATATTCACATCCAATAGTTTTTCGAAAAGTGTAGGTTTTAGATATTACATTATCTTTCCATTTTATTTAAATCGTTAAATAATGAGGTCATTGTTGCATCATCATGATGTCGTAATTAAATTAATTTATTTAATATCTAAATATTATAAAAAAACTAATATGATGTAGGAAATATTTTTAGACTTCTAATGAATATTTATAGTCAAAATGGGGACTTGTGTAACCCCACTTAAAAACTGTTTTAGTAAAACAACTCATGTTTGTGTCAATTTAATTTTAACATTAAATAAATATATATTAGTGTCATTTTCCAACCAAAGTGGCTCCATGGGGTCCCCAAGTTGACCCATGGGTTGTCTTTGTCGTCCATGACTCATCCAATAGGATTAGGACAAGTGTCATGGTGTTTTCATATTTTTATAATATCATTTTTACATTAAATTACACTAATTACCTATAATCGTGATTAATGAAAAATAGTTACTATTCACCAAAAAATTATTTTCATCCCATTTTACAACATTTTACATACTAATTACAACCATGTATTTCGGATTTTCAAAATTCAATACACATTAGTTGTAAACTTTCATTTAACTGAAAAATCAGTATGCTTGATTATCACTTAATGGTTTCACTATTCATCAAAAATTGGAGTTTTTCAGAAAATTACCAAAAATTCACCCTAAGATATATTTGATATTATGAATTCAAAAATGATGTTTATATTACCTAATTCAATGAATATAAGTATAATTAATTAATTTAATAATTAACTCCCACTGTCAAAACAAATAGCATGTTTTTAAGAAACAATAAATATCAAAAGATTGATACTAGTTTAAGTCCGATTTAAAAGTGAAATTAATTCCAACGACCACTATTGGATTTAATGGTAAAAATATTTTCTAAATTCACTTTAAAACCAATTCAAAAGATTATCTAATCATATAAATAAATTAGATTAAAAAGAGGTTTTGAATTAAAACACAACATTTTACACTATTCATTAAAAAATGAACTTTATCGGAAAAATACCAAAAATTTACACAAAGTAAATTTTGTTGTCCCGATTCTAAAGAAGCGTTTTATTTGGTCCAAAAGGATGTATAAGAGTGAACAAAACTATATTTAATGACGGTTTTCCATAAAAAGGTGATAAGTGAACCTTTAGTGAAAACTAGGGCATATACGTCTAAAATTGATTTCTTTCCGTATTTTAAGCCTTTATCATTTATTGGATAAAAGTAAAAACATTTAAAAACATATATAATCATATTTTAGTTATTTCTATACATTCCCTCCAATACAACGACAACCTGTTAACTTCCATTTAATATAATATTATTTTATTATTAGAGTGCAACGTAAGATTCCCAAGAAACTCGTTCTTGCGTGTTGGGTACGCCATTGAGCATAGCATCCCCTTTAAAGTCATATTAATATTTCATTCACAAATATGGATAAAAATAAAAATGTCATATTCTTTATTTAAATGGGGTGTTACATCCTTCCCCCATTTTGGAAATTGCATCCTCGCAATTTTAAAATTGGGCTTGGAAACATCCTTGAAAGTCCCACATTGGAACAAGAGTCGGTAAAACAATCAATTTAAAATAAAGAAATATAAGTACAGAGGTCACCCGAGTTAACCCATACTAGGAATCCATGTTGGAAAGCATGGAAGTGGAGGAGAAAACATAGGGTCATGTTCTGATGGAGAGTGGTAGAAAACATGTTTAGGAGAAAGTTAACAATAAGAAAATCACAAACTTGTGATGGGTTAAACGTTATTTGATTCTCTAGTAGGAAAAGTTAATAGAAATTTTTTTTTGTTTTAAGTTACTTTTTGTTGAGGAATTTAATCATAAGGAAACGTAATCACTTATCATGTTGAGTTTCAGCTTTTACTAGATTCCTTAGTCAAACTCATATTTTATTCCAAAAGGCAAGTATTTTGGGAGATTTGTTCGCATTAAGAGTACTATAATCAACTTCTAGAGAATCACCTAATCCACAAAAGAGAACTATATAATTCCCATATCTTTAGACCTTAACCATAACCAAAACCAAAAAGGTTAGTACAAGGTCAGATAATCTAGAAAAGGATAACCCTTTATAAAAAGAAAATCTATTCTTAATCTCCAAAATTTGTCAAACAAAACCCAAAGTTCAACAAGGATCATTAGATAAAAAAAATTTCCATAAAATTATTCAAAGTAAACCAATCTAAGATTGAAACACAAATGTTTGAAGGATTTAGTCACATATTCTTCCAAGTTAAATCGTAACATTTATCTCCAAACCACATCTGTTTCTCCTAAAGTCTCGTATTGAAAAGTAATTAACCAAATCACATATCCTCCATGATAGGTTAATCATTTTCATAAATAACCCAAAATCAACATACTCCTAATTCATAAAATCATATAACTAGAAAGAATCAGTCAAACTAACCAGGGATTTCACGTAGTCCAGTGGTAGGCGATAAATACCAGTCCCACTTTGGATTTGGGTTCGATTCCCGCAGCTTTGTCCGACGCGGCGGGTAGTCACACGTTCTGTGTGTTGTCCTTTTTCCAAAACTATATAATTCTCAAATCATTCCCCAAAAAGGGATAAAATCATCAAAAATGATCATTACATATTTTAACCTCAAGTTTATCTCATACCTTTCATTTTCCAGCTTATCATATAATAACCCATAATTACCTCAAAAGTAAGGATCATATAAACTCTAATGGTTACCTTTATAATTATTACCTGAACTTCCACATCGATTTCTCATATCGTACATGATGCATTATAGAACATACCAAGGTTCAAGTGGTTGATCATGACTCCTTGATATTTGGTTTAGAACAACCACGATTTTACTCAATGAATACCCCATTTTTTCTAGTATCTTAATCATAGAACCACAAAAGTTTCCTTCAAACCTGTTGTCTCTTTGGTGCCTACTAGATCAATCCATTCACTAAAAACAGAAATGTCAGTGTGAGTATAACAACAAAACCATCATGTACTAATTAGGAAGATAACCCCTAAGATATACTTACTCATTCAGTTTATCTAAAACTAGGAATCTTTCTGAAATCCTTTCCATTATGGTACTGTCACTTATGCTTAGAGAATACCCTAACCTCTAAAGTTATCTATACCGACCATTGATACCAACTATAAGGCCCCAGCCTTAAACCTTACTTAATCTTGAGTTATTACAAGATTACACATTGAGGATCTTTTCAGGTTTAGAGTTTTAGAGAATTAGATCATGAAACATTCATTACATTCCACATTTAAACAGAGTGGTTACATAAAAAACAGTATTCTTTCTTCCCATCAATGGAAACATATTTAAAATAAAACATGGATTCTTTCTTGACACATCCATGACACTATCATCACATCATGTAACTTTCCATTGACCTGTGAAAAACATTTCAAAAACATGGGATGAGCATAAAAATCTCAGTAAGGGTTATAAAAAAATATGGAAAGGAAACATGAGTTCATATGTACATAAGAATGAAATCATACATTACCCATATAAAATAGGTACTTTAACATACCTCATCAAATCATTAATAAATCATAGAAATCATAAGACATAAAAAGTAACTTGAGGCATTCATAACATTATTACATAGGGAGTAACCCTCTTGGTTACGTTTGGAATACCCATCACAGTATATTCCCTAAATCTCTTCGGAGAAAACTTAACGTTTCAATCCTCCGCGTTACCCAATGCATCGGAGAGCTACATCAGGCTCACCCACCCTTAGTTTGTCACGGAAACACCCATCTTAATAACAATGCCCAAGAACCATAACATAATATTAGCACATAACTTAAGCATAAAGGAAACATAACATTCCCACATTGCAAAAACAATATAACATTTTAAGATATTGAAATAATGAATCCAAACTAAAAACCATTTTCAAAACCATTTAAAACATTTAATAAAGAGATTTTTGAATCAAAGTGCCCCATACCACCTTGAAGCTTTTTACATTTTAAACCATTAATATCCATATAATTAAATTCTTAAAACCATTTTGAAAACATGGATATTAATAAGAACAAATCATTAAAACTTTTAAAAACATATTTTATTTAAAGGGTTTTTAAGAAAAATGAGAGACACTTGAATAAAATAATTGAGGAATAACATTTAATCTGAATATTATAATATCATGAGAATAAATGAATTCATGATATAATATTCCAAAGGACAGTTTATACACCATATAAAAGTGAATTGGTTCATAACAACAATGAAGTCTCAATAGAAATGTAAAATGAGATGAAATCCCCTATAAAGAAGGTATCCTTAAATCAAGGATAAATAAATCTCAAAATTATGTGTGAAAAATATAAATAAACCCAATATAAGAGGATATTAAGTGTAAAAAAATAAAAGTTCAATCACACATTTTCAAAGGATGACATATTCAATAACTATATATTGAACCCAAAGAAATCGAAATTGGGTTAAGAAGTTCCCTTGACAGCCTAACGACGTCACATCAAAATGAGTTGATGAGAGATAAAAAGTGTATCTCATCATTTGGACATAAAATTTACATCAATAAGGATATATGAGAACATATCCCAACATAACAATATATAAATTAATAGACCCATCAAAAGAAGTCTTTTAAAAAGAGGAGGGTGAAAGGTTCCCTTTCCGACTTGGGTATCCTTCAAAACACACACCCCATGAAAAAAGGACAATACATCATTGATGTAAATACTCATAAACAAAATTAAATTATACAATGAGTATAATAATGGGAATTAAATATACCACTCAAATTAAATTGTGGAAAATGTAGCCTAAATCTCACGAGAATAAAAGTGAGATGAAAAATCCCTTACGAAAACTCAGCACCCTAAGAGCGCCACATAAAACATACAAAAATGGATTGATGAGATCAAATAGGGTATATAATCATATTAACATAATGTTTATATAAAGATTAATATAAAAGAACATCCCCCAACATAACAAAGAGGAGCTTAAAATAAGTGACATAAAGGAGAGTACTTAAAGAGAAAGAGAGAGGTTAGATCTCTTACGAAAATTTGGCAGCCTAATGGCGCCACTCAAAACATCCAAAATGGATTGATGAGATAGAATAGGGTCTCTCATCATATAAACATAAAAATTATAGTAAGATTAATATAAAAGAACATCCCAATAACAAGAAATATGAGCTTGGAAGGAATGACATTAAAGAGTGTACTTAAAAAGAAAGAGAGGAGTAGGATCCCTTACCTCGTATCCAACTTGACCCGACTGTTCTTTATTCTCCTGAATAATAAACATGAGTTAATATATACTTGTTCAAGAACCTTTTTCAAGTTCATTATCCCTTTTATAACTTTTTATGAACATCACGTAATCATTCCAGTTAATAATGTTCATTTTGTCGGTATTTGGTTCTTAAGTCAAAAAAACAGACTTCTTACACTTACATGTTGTTAATTTGGTCAAATTTTCGTTATATCAAGATTTATTTTAATGATTTGGATAACATATATATCATATATATTCAGTATATACTTGTATTTATAATATTACATCACATTTAGTGGTAAGAAATGAAATGCACCGTTCATGGAGACGGTAAGCCGTACGTACGCATTAACGCTACATCCATTTCTATTTCGTATTTTCTGGAATGGAATCATAATGATATAAGAGTATATTATAACATTTATAATATCATTAACTTCATCCTTTACACATCCCACATATGGTATTAACAAATCAAATAACTTTCTGGGGGCGGTAGTCCGCACTTCCTTAAATGAAGATATCGTGTTTACCCATAATGGAAACAATAATGGGATGCCATAAATGAATAATAGAGAATCTTAAGGAAATAATAAACATATTATATATCATATATAAAAATAGTGACATCATAATGGCCACCTTTGAAGGTGTTAAATGAGTATTGAACAATCATCGTTTCAGGAGGTAGAATTTCGCCATCCACAGAAACCGTATGTTCATTAACCATTTGATGTAGTTGTGTGAGAGTGTAGCTCGAATAAATATTATAACAAAATCCTAGTATATTGAATATACTGGTGTCGTTACAAAAGAAGTAAATAAAAAGAGTTTAGGGGGTTGGAGAAGCAAAATAAAACAAATGAACATGAGAGAATGAATTAACATTAAAAGTGTAACTCCATTTCATTTGAGCCTAAAGTCTTCTTTTGAAAGGATTCTGCCCAAAGGGAATCCTCTAGGATGAGGAGAGGGATGTGGAGAGTGTAAATGGGCAGGGTATGGCCGATCAAAAGGCTTGAGGATTGTGTGAAATGAGGTAGAGGTGGGGGCCTTTTATAAGAGGAGAGGAGGGGCCCTTTTGGAAATCATGAAACTATTATTTTATTTCCAAAAGTGTTTCGATTTATATGGTCCCACATTGATATATTTCGAAGCTAAGATGATAAGTCTTCGAAATATTCTCATCCAATAGTTTTTGGACAAGTGTAGGTTTTAGATATTACATTATCTTTCCATTTTATTTATATCGTTAAATAATGAGGTCATCGTTGCACCATCATGATGTCATAATTAAATTAATTTATTAATATCTAAAAATTATAAAAAAAATACTATGATGTATGAAATCTTTTTAGCCTTATAATGAATATTTATAGTCAAAATTTGGACTTGTGTAACCCCACATAAGAACTGTTTTAGTAAAACAACTCATGTTTGTGTCAATTTAATTTAAACATTAAATAAATATATATTAATGTCATTTTCCAACCAAAGTGGCTCCATGGGGTCCCCAAGTTGACCCATGGGTTGTCTCGGTCGGACATGACTCATCCAATAGTATTAGGACAAGTGTCATGGTGTTTTCATATTTTTATAATATCATTTTTACCGTAAATTAAACTAATTACCTCTACTCGCGATTAATGAAAAAAGTTACTATTCACCAAAAAATTATTTTCATCCCATTGAACCACATTTTAAATACTAATGTCAACCATGCATGTCGGATTTTCAAAATTCAATACACATTAGTGGTAAGCTTTCATTTAACTGAAAAATCAGTTTGCTTGATTACCACTTAGTGGTTTCACTATTTATCAAAAATTGGAGTTTTTCAGAAAATTACCAAAAATTCACCCTAATCTATATTTGATATTCCAAATTCAAAAATGATGTTTATATTAACTAATTCAAAGAATATAAGTAGAATTAATTAATTTAATAATTAACTCCCGCTGTCAAAACAAATAGCGTGTTTTTAAGAAACAATAAGTATCAAAAGATTGATACTAGTTTAAGTCCGATTTAAAAGTGAAATTAATTCCCACATACACTATTGGATTTAATGGTAAAAATATTTTCTAATTTCACTTTAAAACCAAATCAAAATATTATCTAATAATATAAATAAATTAGATTAAAAAGAGGTTTTGAATTAAAACACAACATTTTACATTATTCATTAAAAAATGAACTTTATCGGAAAAATACAAAAAATTTACACAAAGTAAATTTTGTTGTCCCGATTCTAAAGAAGAGTTTTATTTGGTCCAAAAGGATGTATAATATTGGAAAAAACTATATTTATTGACGGTTCTCCATCAAAAGGCGATAAGTGATCCTTTAGTGAAAACTAGGGAATATCGTCTAAAATTGAATTCTTCCCGTATTTTAAGCCTTTATCATTTATTGGATAAAATTAAAAACATTTAAAAACATATATAATCATATTTTAGTTATTTCTATCCATTCCCTCCAATACAACGACTAAATGTTAACAGCCATTTAAAATAATATTATTTTATTATTAGAGTGCAACGTATGATTCCCAAAAAACCCGTTGTTGCGTGTTGGGTATGCCATTAAGCATATCATCCCCTTTAAAGTCATATTAATATTTCATTCACAAATATGGATAAAAATAAAAATGTCATATTCTTTATTTCCCTGGGGTGTTACAGTATATATCCATATTTACATGTATATCTTTAAGGGATTAATTTTTTTTGAATTTATATGTAATCCTTATTTGATATATATGTTCTTTATAAACACCTCACATATGAAATATTTCTTTATTATAAGTATGATATTTAATTATTAACAAAGGATAAAACCCTTCAAAAAAATTAATATATCATATTCTCGATGATGGATTCGAAATACAAGGATCTTCCATGTAATTTCATGGTAAAATATGTCATTGTTTTCAAAAAATATATCATGATTTTAGATGGTTTTATAATCTTATTTATATATTATGAGTTCAATGATTCATAAAAACCATGGGATGATGATTTAAATATATATTTTTCATTAAATTAATATAGATATGTGATATTCATCATATTTACTTAAACCATAATTTATCATATTGGCTGAAACATCCATATTTTTCAACAGTCTTTATGAATTTAAGACCCCTATAGATTATATATATAAATATAAAAATATACACGGAATAATATTTCATATAATAAGATCATTATTATTCATTATTCTTGGGAGTTTTTATAATCAATAAAAAACTATATATGTTGAAAATATCAAAAGTTACTTTAATAATTTTGTCTAGTACTTATGTTGTTGATTTCTATAAAAATCCATTTTCATCGACGATTTTTGAAAGCATTCAATGAAATATATAATAAAATTACATTTGATAGTAATATCATATTTTTTTAGTACATGTTTCTCTTCAGGGAAAATATCTAAAAATATATAACATGGTTGAAATATTCAATTACCTCTTCAATGGAAATATATTTAATTTTTATACTCATGATAAATAATAATTTTAAATAATATTTTCAACCAGTCTTTAGATGTGTAAAATCAGAAAACTGATTTCAAAAACCATACAATCATGTTCTTGTTGTGATCATATTTCCAATGATTTTGCATGAACATTTTTATATAGTATTTTATAATCAAAATATATTTTAACCAATATTCATAGCATCAATGTTTTACCCACCATCAAAAAATACACATGTGATAATTTAGTGGATGCATCTTTTATATAGTATTAAAATGGATCACATGGTAGGTGGGACAACCAATATATACTTTATAAATTATCTTTCTTAAATATGTGGGATATTAAAATCCAAAATAGCTTTTAATGATATGAATATTTTCCTTAAAAAATAGATATGTAATTATAAAATATTACATATCGGGAGATAACAATAACATAATGATAATGAATTCATTGATAATTTAGAATACATGCATCCATCAAATAAATTCACAATTCTCCACCCGATGTATGTAAAATATGTTATCGATAAAATGATGATAATGGATACATGAATCAAAATATTTCATTATAATTGATATAATATGGACTAAAATATCATTTTCTATATTTAAAGTGTTATGATAAATAAACATATATTTTACCATTGTTAATTCCATTTTACAAAAAATACCTTATAATCCATTTTTATTAATTCTTTTTACATATCAAGGTACCTATTTACTCTAATGTCTCCCCATGATTACAGTTTTCAAGAATAACCTCAATATATCACATTGAGACTATTGATATAACATGACATTAGGAATTATTACTACCAGTTAAAAATATATTATATCCTATAGAGCTATTAATAAATTTTCTCTTCCCGTAAATGTACTTACATGAGAATATACTAACTAATATATGAGCTCATTTGAATAATTTAATCAAAATAATATTTATAATGGGTTTTATTCAATATCAATATATATAATATATTTAGGGTCTTACATTGAGCATAATTATATTTTTAATTATAATTGCCACTCATTGTGGTTGATTAATTCATAATATAATTATTACAGGTTAAGTCCATCAAAAATAGGATTATTATTTTTTATGGGACAACTTAACAACTATTATTTCTTAATAAATCTACATGAGTGTAGTGTCCATTATGTATTTTGAAGCTGATTAATGTGGTAGTGAGGACCACTGTAGAAATATATAATGGATTCACAACACACACCTGATCACCATCCAAAATAAAAACAACATTCACATTACAAATTGAAAGGATAATTATTGGATCAACTATAAAATATTTATGATAAAATTCAATGTATGAAAATGAAAATTCATATTAAAAGTTTCTTGAATAATTTTATTCTCTTCAAGAAATGATATAATACAATTACATTCACATCGAGGAATGAATTCATTAATTAAATTTCATGATCAATGAATAATACATCATTATTTATCAATAATGATCATCTAGAATTCAATACTAATATATATTAATTATTATTATAATTTTATTTACCACTTATAATTATCAACTAATTTCAATAAAATACATAGGATTATTAAAAAAATTCTATTCAATCATCTTGTTTTTGTACTTGAAGAATAATAATATACACTTCAAGGGATGAAATCAAATGAATTAATTGAGATAATATTTGTTATTCATAAGAACACGAATAATAATTGTTCCCAGGATATTGCTAGTGTAGTAAGAATAATTGATAAATGAATATATTCTTTCATATAATATGAAAAAAAAATTATACAATCCTCCATGTGTGAATTGTTTTATAAATATTAATAAAATACATTATGTTGTGTAAATATATTTATTATCTTCAAACAACTTATGATGGTATTATTTCTTTTAATTTTATTTCTTAAATAAATAAGTCATAATGATTATTATAAAATATCATATTATATCATGCTTAATTTAATATAAAATCATGTGTATTTCCATTTATTCCATGTAATGCAGGATATAATTTTCAATGAATATTCTCACTCACTTTATGGAATAGAGTAAAATTATTTGTTTGAGTTTTAAACTATCGTTAAAAAACTAGAATGAAAATTTAATTCAAAAATTTCATCCACTTTGCTAGATAGACTTATGTAAATTATATTGATAATTGTTAAATGAAAATTTAATTTCTCTCCAATATTTTAGACAAAATAAATTAAAGATATACTAAATTAAATAATACAACATATAAAGATATTCATATTAAATGTCATCTGCATCAAGACACATTATACAACACATTCAAACATTATAACATCAGTGAAAATGAAAGAATAAAGGAAATATAATTTTATAATTTGTGGAATGATTTGGGAATTTCATATTGACATATAATAGGTAAGTGATGTTTTCCCCTAATTTGAAAACTTCGACTCATTATTCGACATGTACGTGATGTTCATCATTCAACCACATAAGGTGAAATTGATAAATTATTTTATTAATGGAATTATATTCACCTATAAATTGACCAAATTATTTATTAATGAAATGCATTCTCTTTAGAGGGTGCAGAAATGTTTGTGAGCCAGTAGTCAGGATTATTTTTCAAGTGATCATTATTTTTCTTGCAAAAAATAAAAAGAAAATCATTTATTATTTTAAAATTTATCAAGTGGGTAATAATAATTGTGAAACTATATTAAATGGAAAATAAGACTCACCTCCCTTTAATTGAGTGTATCAAATGTTAACATGAATGAACATTCAAAAAAGGGAATGTATGAAAATAATGAGACATACATTTTTCCGGTAAAAATCATCTTACATCATTGATAGGGATGATATCATTGTAATCATGAAACACAATTCTGTGAAGTAGATCATGCTGATAATGTGTTTTAAAGTCAATCAACTCCCAATTGAAATAATAAATTATTTTGGAACCAGAAATTTTAGGACGATCGTAGGTGAAACACATCATTGAGGAAGCAACCGGTAACTTTTCATATAATGATGGAGAAGGAAATACAAAAACAACATAAATACATGAAGTAAATAAAATAACACAATGTAGAGTCCATAATTATCACTATTTAATTAATATATATTCATATATATATATATATATATGTACGTATTACATCGAATTTGATCCAAAAGTCGAGATGAATCCCTACAAAATCTAATCCAATGGCTTGAATTCTATTAGTCGGAGAGAATAAGATAATCACCATTATGAATAAAATTTATTTGGAGTTCAGGATTCATCATTATTATCATAATTATGATATCCATTTAATAATGTTTTACAAGAATTTTGAAATAATATAACTACAATGTATTGTTATTATTTTCAAATAAAATAAATTAATTTCTCAAATCTAAAATATTAGCTTATAAATTAACATGAAATTTTTTAACTTCATAATGAAACTTATAAAATAAATATTTGGCCTTAGAAAAATGATTCAATATTTTGTAATTCATAAATACACATTTTTTTAAAGTCATTTTAATTTTAAAAATGGTATTTTTTACCATTAACCTAAAAATAAATATATTTGGAGAATTAAAAAAATAAACTTAAAACAATTTTCATTTTATAAATTCAATGATGAATTTATTTTTATAAAATAAAACCTATTCACAAAATATATATATAAATATAAATTAAAAATAAAAATTGGTTTTTTAGAAAAGTCTTATTGACATTTAGGTTTACTTAATATTATTTTAGATAAAATTTAATAATAATTTAATATTTATATAATAGTTTATAAATATAAATATTACCTATTGTAATAATGTTTTATATGTGACCAATTCTTTTCAATATGTAATATACTCCACCCTTTTTTTGTAAATGGTTCTGCAAATGGAACTCTTTTAAAAAACATAAATGAGAACTAATAATATGTAATTATATCAATTGATTGTTTTCTTTTTATCTCCCAATGATTTTATAATTCATGTTGTTTTTAATATTTCATGGTTAATTATAGTTAGGTGTTACTTCAGTTCAGTGTTTTGTGTGGCACAAGCTATTTAAGATGGTGTCAATTTAAAGGATCTCAAATCTTAGGGTGTCACATTCTACCAACTAAATAATTTAATAAAAAAAATTAATTATAAATTACAGATGAAATTAGGTTAGGTTGTTCTTAAAATATTCATAACGATTGATATAACATCTAATATGACATCTACCTTGCTAGTTTAGAGTATATAATGTTACACATATTTATTCAAACAATGCTATTCATTCAGAAAATTGTGACCCTTAGTATGTATAAACCCTAATAATATATATAACCTTACATACCTTTCAAAAAAGAATTTTTATCTTCAAGTAATTATTCCATAGTAAAATCATTTATCCTCAAAAAATTAATACTTACATTCATAATATTTTTTATAGTCACACACTAGTCTATATGTATACCAACCCTAAAAAAATTAGATAATGATTGCCAATAATATCATGAAACATTTCTTAATTAAATAAACAATAAATTTAATGGATAGAAACACTATCTAACTCACATTTCACCAAATTGATCCACAAATTATTACATCAACCGCAAGTGTATATTAAACCAAAAAGGTATTTATACATGAACCATGTGTTCTATTATATTTATATCAAACATGTAACCTCATAATAAGAAAATTCTCCAAGGATATCGACACCATTTTATATATTTTTCTAATCCATTTAAAACCCCCACTAAAAAATCCTTATATATTTCACCTAATCTTAATAACATTGAGAATAAACCAAAATATCTTCAAAAAAATATCACTCACTAATGAAAATAGATAAGTGTATCATGATTGTATCACTCTAATGATATCAACCTCACTACCTTTAGCATGACTATGAAACTCAAAAATTTTCATCCTAAGATTAATATAAAAGGATTCTTAACCATTTGATTGTGTACATTTATTTGGTTATAATACATATTAGTTTCATGGAATAGACCATTATTAAGATCACTTTGATGATCAAATTTCATCCAATTACAATAACAATATTTATTTCTATAGAATCAAATATAATTGGATTGAATAAACATAAAAATATGAATTCATAATCCTAAGATATATTCATTAATAACACCTTTATTTTACCCTATGAGACATTCATTTCATATTTGTCATACTTTTTTCAACTTGTTACCCTATTAGATCTACCAAGGATAGTTTATGTTCTCTAAAACTTCAATACCTAATAAGATAATATAACAAATCCTTTATGATGGATTTTAAATAGAAAATGATTAATCTAATAATATCCACTCAGTGTGTCTAACAAGGTGTTTTGTTAGTCCAAATCATCAAAGAAATGATATGACCCTAGATTCAATTTTACCGAAATCCTAACATGGACTATTACATAATTAGAATAGAATTCTTGATCTCTATGAGATTGAAACTAGTTTATGGGAATCACAGAATGAACATTGGGAATAATTTCACCCTCATATATAGACAACAAAATAAGAAATAAAAGAAATAAACATGAAACTAGAGATAAGAATAAATATACAAACAAATAAGATATAGCTGATGTCAAGATAAATTGATTGTGGAAAGAAATAAACATAAGACAAGGTATAAAATATGATCAAACAAATGGCCTAAATAAACTCAATTAAAAGAAAATCATCATTCTATATCCAATGAGAAACTATTCAATCCATGTTCACCATATAACTATATATCCATCCTTAAAGATCCATAGGAAGAAACAAAATACATAATAACCAAATCCTATTGAATATATGCATGATCTAGAAGTCTGGAAGGTTACAAAATCTACCAAATATTTCTAGTTTCATTCATATACATCCAAAACATAGTTGTTTTAAATAAAATGAAAAATAAAAGATTTTCCAGAAGGTTTCAAAATGAATCAATAACACCTATTATTTTTGTTAAAACAATTTTCCTGTGATTTTTATGAAATAAAAATAATCTATTTGGAACACTTTTTAATCCCTACCAATATTCACTGGCCAAATAACTCATTTAATGTCCCACTTAAAAACCATTTTAAAAAAACTCAATTTACAATTTTAATTTATCTACTCAATGATATTTAAGAATGAAACATGTTTGTTATGACATTATTGAAAAACAAACTTTATATATGAATTGGATCATCATCCTAAATACATGTTTTAAAAACACACAAACACTGGGAGTATAAAAAGAAAACTATTTTTAAATTTTTTACATGGGAAAAATTTTAAAAAAACATTTTAAAATTGTTTAATAACAATATAAAATTGAGTTTTTCTTATTCATTCAATTAAAAAATTTACAAACCCTTTTCAAACATTTGAAAATAATATAACCCATATAAGTAATAATCACACAGTGAAGCGACACTATGTCATGTTTTTTGATAAGGATAAATTAAAAGGACATATTGGAAACAAAATAATACGGGATAAAATTGAAATAAAATTATTGATCCCTTAAAATAAATTTAAAAATATCAATGTGTTATTGGGATATTCCTACATCTCTAGTAATAATTGACCTAAAGAGGAAAAAAGTAACCTATTTTGGCACTACTAGATAGTTCCACATCCCTTGATTCCCAATCAAACTACTCGAAGATAATTTCTATGTAATTTCTTCATCCATAATGTCAAGGATAGTGGTTTTGAAATTACACATTCTACCATAAGAATAGTGATGGTAATTCCACTCATAGGAATTTGACCACACACTCATATAAAAAGTGACTGGTAACATATGGATAAACTTCCACATCCCATCTAACCAACCCAATGTAACTAGGAAATGATTTTATAGTCAGCCATATGACTCCATATGCTATTAAAATATATAGTTCACATGCTATATATCTAGGAATACCAAGACTAGTCAAAATGGGGTGAGAGAAATCAAATAATCCTTAATTATGGTTTAATTTATTTTGTAAATAACTCACACTTCACCTCCCTCGTTCATGAAATGCATAACCATTTACGTAAAATATAAAAGCATATATATATGAATCAATGTAAACATCCCCTCCTAGGATAAATATCTACCTCAGGCACACACGGTTCCTAAGTGTCCAAGAGGGTCTCAAATCATTTATGAAAACAACTTTTACATAAAATAAAAATGGGTCAACTATTTGAATCTACAGATAATAAAAATCATTTTAGTTATTTATTAAATCCATCATAATATAGTCTTGAGGATAATTATATCAAATACTATGAAACTCTAATGTGAAATCACTATTCCCCTTTTAAAATAACATTGAAAACATTCCATGAAAATATGTGCCTCAAAATACAATAAATATTGGATAAATCATTGTTTTGAGATCAAACAACTCATTTAGAAATATCAAAAATCAATAAATAGTTGAGTCTATTGGTATAAAAAACTCCCAATGTTATAAAAAGGGTCCAAATAGCTCATAAGGGCTAACTCACCATTTTAAAAATCAAATATCCCATTTATAAGATTTGAATCATTTATAATACACCCAAAATCATTGTTTGAAATCGATTTTAATTACGAAAGGATTTATAAAACATATAAAATGGTACAATACAATTCCTTTAAAACAAAAAGAATTCATTAACAACCAATTGTTCATTTTCATAGACAATTTTCATTAAATCCCATTCAATTAAAAGGGAAAAAATCCTTCCTAAAAGCACCATTTTTCTCTCACGGGCATTCATATATTGCTAACTATAACAAGGAACACATTAGAAACAACAACCATTTATTGGAAAGAAATATAAGGAGACATAAAATAAAAAACTTCATCCATTAAATGGTGATCATGCTAGAAGTTGTCTCTAGTGATGGGGAACACACCCTTAATCTACAAAATGCCCTTTACAAAAACTAATGGGAAAATCCCCATGATTAAAACAAATTCCCACCCATAAATAGACCAAAAATGAATACATGGTTTATAAAAGGTATTGAAGTCAATTGTGAAATAGAATAAAGGTGTATAAAGGGGTTTTCATGGAATTATAATAAAATTTACTAAATTAATCCATTGTAGAAACCAATAAAAAACGGAGGGAAAAAAGGGAAGATACCATTTTACAGTGTTCTTAGTCTATTAGAGAGATAGGGGAGAATTAGGTGTTTGAGAGAAAAAAATGTAAAAAAGGAAAATGAAATTTTTAATGAATTTGGGAAGGCCATGTGGTTTTCTAGATTGTGTTCTAACTTGGTGAAGGAAACTGACATGCCAAACACCACCTCACACATTTTCATCAAGGAACTGCATGATTGGACCATCCTTGATCTGAAAATTTGAATTAAAAATAAAAATTAAAAACATTTATAATGTTATCTTTTCCAATTTTCACTAAATTTTGTGTATTCCTTTAGTAATAACACATAATCACCAAATCCTACACATTTTATCAATAGAATCATGTGTTTTGGACTTAACATTGTTCCACCGGTGAAGAAAACAATGCGTTCAACAAAATGAATTGAAAATATTGATTAATAGGTATAGTTGAGTAGTTTCCAATAAACAATTTAGTCAAATTTTATGTTGTTTGATAAACGAAAAAATATTCATCTTTTCATATAGAAACTATAGGAAAACCTAAAACAACCCACACTCTTATAAAACTACATTATATATTATCTAAAATGAAATGGAGTGTGTAATTATTCTCCCCATCATGGAACATTATTGCCCCAAATGTCTCAGGTTCATGTAGTGGTAAAAAAATAATAAGTTGTATGAATATCCTATGAAAAGGAGAATCATAAAACAATCAAGTATTTCTGTATGAAAAATTGATATATAAAATCTATAAATAAATATTTTTTAGCTATAAGTCACTCCTCTATTTATAAATCAACTAAAATGGGTCAATGATTGAAAAAATCTTACCATTGAATTCGAGCACATCATAAACAATTGGGTTATAAAATTATAAAAAGGTATCAAAAAACTCAACAATCCAATTCCAATAACATGAAACTAGTATAAAACCCCCATAATAGAACCACCTATAGAAAAATTCAAAGAATAATAAACCATATAACCATCCATGGAAGCACGAAAAGGATAAAATCAATAAAAAATATACACTGATAATAAATTAAGGGGACCTAACATATATTAAATTTATCTAGGTGAGTGTGTTAAGATCCCATTTCTAGGGAATACCCTCCCACATTGATTATTATAGAAAATAAATCAATAGGGAACTTATGACCCAAAAAGTAACTAAACAACACCCTCAAGTACAGTAGTAAGAACTAATGGTTCTTCCCATATCTGAAATAGTATCCAAACCCCAACCATAATCTACACCACTCCAGGGAAATAAAAAAAATAAGAAATAAGAAATGAAAAATTGCAAGAAAGAACCCCACATGTAATGGGAAACCAAAGATGTACCAAAGAATTAGTATGCTGTGAAATCCTAATGTATAAAATACTATTAAATCAAAATGAAAAATCCCAAAATGGATCTTAATGCAAAATGAAAAAAAACTTCTGATGGATTCACTGATAATGGCCACTCATCCTTAAAATATCTAATGTTTCCAAGATAAAATAATATAACATTCTCAAACTAAGTGCACAAAATATTCCAAAATAAAAATTAATACTCATTGGACTAATCATAAAAACAAGGTTCACATCTCTAAACTGTGGGACCTAAAAATATCTAATGAATTCAATAAATAACTATAGTTTCTAATAAATCCAAATCATATAACTCTAAAAAGGAAATAACACGTGTAACTCCATTAAAAGCCTATGAAGTGTAATGAAATAGATGTAAGAACCCCTAAGATAAAAATTCCACAACTATAATAGAATATCCAGGTGTATTTCATTAATAATGTGTCACATAGACCCCCACTTGTTCATGTACATAAAATCATATCAAGATGTCAAAAAACAAACAAGGTGGAAAAAAACAACTTGTAAGAAATCAAAAAAACCCTTTTTAAAAACCATAAACCTTTATCAAGTGTTCATAATTATTATTTTGAAATAAATTCCACTGTTAAAATTCATACAAAATGTCTTTTATTAACATGAAAATTTTAAAACATTTACATTCTAATTTTAAGGCACATATAATTGATTTAAAACCAAAAAACTATTTTAGTTTTTATATGAAAACAAAATCTCATGTTTTGAAACCATTTTGGGTTACTTAATATTTTTATAATGTAGAAAGTGTAAAATCCCATTTCAAGAAACAAATATATCTATTAAAATAGGAATCCCATCTTTTAAAAAACATGATTCACATGATCAGAAAAATCAATCACGTATAAAATACACTGCCAAACTTTAATATGGAATCAACTGTTTCAAAAATAAATTATGAAATGTATATCACTTTATAAATTATCTTTAACGAATTATTTTAAAGATGAAAATAAATTATTTAATTTGAAATAAAACTTTCACTCATAGGAATTTCACAAAAGTTGAATAATGAAAAAAAAATGTAAAAGAAGCCTCACCAAAAATCTACATCCAGCATTTTTGATATATCAGAATACCAACCATTAATCATTTTTAGTTACCATAACACCCTAGAAAATGAATTGTATGATAATTAAAAATAGAAAAATAAACTAGGATGTAGAATTATGTCAATATTAACCACCTAGATGATATATAGAATACAATCATATATTGGTCCGTACATGGTATTATACATAAAAAATCTGGTTGTTTCTTGGTCTTAATATCCCTATAAACCATCCAAACATTCTTAATTACTTCTTCATCACTATCCCAAAAACGTCATAGATGATTACCAAGGAAAATCAAGACATGATATTAAGGATCAATCACTAATTCCAATGGTATCAAACCATAATCTAATAATTACATCATTTGGAGAAATAGAATCAAAGAAAAAAATCCCAACTTTATATGGAAACATGTGAATAATGGAATGAAGGATCTCACAACACTCTCCTTACACAAACCTACCATGTTTCACCAACATCTTCTCCAAAATAAAAACACCATAAGTGAAAAGTTGGAGTTTCAAAACCAAGTTCCTAGTAATATACTATTCTTTGATACCACTTGGTAATAAACTGACCAGGGCTCCAATCTAAACTAAATCACAACATTTTTTCCATATGACCCAAAGGAAATTCTAAATTCTCAAAGACTGGGAACTAGTGAATAGGGATTATATGATGATCCTTGGGATCTATTTAAACCTTACACAAAGATAATAAATAAGTACTAGAAATAAATGTAATAAACATTCAACTGTAGATAAATATAATAAAAAAATGAAACATGATACAATTGATACATACATAAAAATTTATAAAAATATACAAATAAGATAGTGTATAAAATATGTTGGGCTTAATTTTATATACATATTAAACTAAAAAAACCACTAGAATACCTCTTATGAGCCAACACATTACGCACGGTCACTATCCAACCATATATCAACCATTTAAATTCTAATGTATGTGAAAAATAATGGATAAACTTGAACAGATATAATATAGATGTGTGTAAAATTCTGAGAAATTCACCAAAACACGCAAAATCATGGGTTTCTCTTTAATATAATTGATAAATATTCTATTTTAAACTAGAATATAAAATAAATATAAAAGACAAGGTAATAAAAAAACATCACCTAAAAAGTGTGTTAAAACACAATTTATAATATTTTAATTAAATGAAAAAATATCTTGGGAACACTTTCAAAACACCCACAAATATTTCATGTCCAAATCAATCTATCAAGTTACTACTTTAAATCCATTTTATAAACACCATATTTTCAAAATATATGAGATTTATGAATTATAAAGTATTTTTCATAACATGTTTGAAAACAAAACATTCCATAAAACTAGGCACTTCATCCTAATATCATGTTTTCAACACCCATAAACACTTTTATTTTCAAAAACAATATTTATTCATTTTTCCAACATAATAAATCTTTACAAACTCATTTCTAAAATATTTTTAAAATACACTAAAATATAATTATAAATTTTCCACCTATCAAACATTTTCAATCATTGGGAATGAAATCTATAGAAGGAAGGAATAATCATATAGCCATAGACAACTATGTTAAGTCATAAAAAATGGTAGAAATGAAAATAACATATATGGAATAAAATATAAAAAGTAGATGACACAATCAAACCAAAAAGGCAAATCCCCAAAAAAACCTAAAATGTTATCCTAGTGTCATTTATGTCATCCAATGAATCTTGTAATAATGGTCATGAAATAGTGAAATAAAACAAAATTCAACACTACTTAACCATTAAATATCATTGAATGACTCATCCAACAACCTAGAGATGATGTTTTATGAACTCCTTCACCCCACGATCAAGGATATTATTTTCCTTGGGAAACCTTCACCCACAAGATCAATGATGGTGATTTACCTAAGATGTATTTACCCATAGGATCATATATATAAAGACACAACTAGAATATGGGCATATGTCTCCTTATGGTCTAACCATATAAGAGTATCTAGTAAATTCTTCTCGCATCAACTGATTGTATGCAATGGAGTTTTCCCACAGAAATGTCATATTCTATCTACCTATGTCTTAAATGATGATTCAAAAAGGCTGTGTAAATAGTCAATGATTTGTTAACTTTGGTATAAATTATTTTAGAATAATTCATTTATCAAGTACCACTATCACAAAAATGTAGTCCCATATACATCAATCAAAAACAATATATATAATTGCATCAATGTAAACTCGCCCACATGTAATTATATGGAACCTCTATAATATAAGGTTTATAAGGGGATTTAGAAGGTGTCATATCTTTTTAAAAGTATCATTTTCAATTAAACTCTAAATGGAACATCATTATATAATTCACAGGGAATACCAAACCACTTCATCATTTACAAAAGATACACTGATATACTCTTTGGACCAATTTTATCAAACCCCTTGATACAGAAATGATAAATCAATATTATATTTTAAAACATTATTTTAAGATAATAAGATTATTAAATATGCTTTAAAATAATATCCACATGGTAGAATATACACTTTTTGATATCATCCAACTCATTTGAAAACTTTAAAAATATTTAGACACCATAAAACATCGTTATAAAAATAATCCATGGTTAAAAAAATATCTTGGAAGACACAAAAGGGATAAGTCACCACTTTAAAAATAAAATAATCGATTTAAAACATTTTAAACATTTTACATGAACCCAAACCCTTTGTTTGAATGGAATTTTAAATAAATAACAGTTTTAGAACATTATTCTGGTGATCTCCATTGAAATTAAAACCAAATTAATTCTTTAATATCCAACTGGGAATTTTTTTCAAACACTTGGAATGGAATTAGATTCAATTCCAAGGGATAATGTAATTTGGAAATCACCGTTTTACCATCATGAGTTATAATATAGGTATATCTTTATTTAGGAAAACATAATAATAATCATTTAAAGTCTTGTAATATTATGTGACATCAAATAAACACCTACCATAGTTCAAAGGCAATCATGCCATATTTTCCTTATACGATAGAGAATAGATCCCCAAGACATGATGTTCCCTCTATAACACCAATATTAGAAATCCCCATGAATCAAACCAATTCCCACCCTAAACCAAAAGAAAAAATTTAAGATTATTCGGATGAAATGAAATCAATGGAGAAAGAGAATAAATGAGGATGAGAGGTTTAGAAGTACTTACTATGATTATAACCACAAAAATCCAAGGAAGATACCACCAAAAATATTGAGAAGAAAGAAGATACACATAATATTGGTGATCATAGTCTGTTTCATAAAATTAGAGAGATAATTGGGGGTTGGGGAACAAAAAAAGAGTGAAAAAAAGAGAATTCATCTTTAATGAATGTAGGTAAGTGTCATGGTTTGGATGCATGGGTTTCAAAACCATACATGTACCATGTGTATGGAACTATCTTGAATGAACCCACCCAAAATGTGTTCTACATGGCACCACATTGTTGGATAAATAATTCTATAACCATACCAAATAGTATTGGAAAAACTATAGGCCTAGATCACATGCCTCTCAAATAGTTTTCCAAATTGTGCACAAGTCATGTGTTACTACACAAAATCAATAAAGACTTACTTTTTTTCTCTTATGAATCAAAAAATTTTTCTTAAACATATACCATCCATAATGTGAAATAGATCATAGAACAAAATTAACTGACAAAATTGTATGTATGATAATACTCATGGTTACCAACCAAGAAGGAAAACCATGAACAATAAAAAGAACACATAATCTTTTCCATTGTAGTATAAAATTATCATGAAACATAAAATGACACTAAAGATCATGAAACCAAATTATATAAGATATATTATTACATGGCGTGTATCACAATCATGAGACATGTGATGATAAAGTTAATACCAAATACACACTTTTAGTGTTATTACCATCAGGTACATCTATTCCAAAGCATGCATCCACATGTAATGTCAAAACAATTATGTTATTTCTAGGGATAAAATAAAATCTCAGAATTTCCAAAAAATTAGGATAATATCCTATAACTATTAATATTATTATAGTTTCCTAAAAATATAAATTATAATAATCCTTATATAACATATAATATTTAGTATAACAAAAATAATGTTTTATATATACCATTGAAACTATGATCGACCTAAGACTATCAACCCTTGATGGTGTTTAGATGTCCTAATTTATCTTAATATCATTACATTCTAACATATAATTTTATCTAAACAAAAATATATTTCCTATTATATAATCCCATTAACCTGACCATCTAAATTACATGACATAATGAAAATTATTCATTATACTACATTCTGAAGAAATATTAGGTTATTGTGTAGGAGAATTATGATGAAAAATTAACGACAAAAACTAATTCCGTTTTTAAAAAATTGAAATTGTTTCCACTCTAAAATAAATTTAATAATCCCTAACAATTATAAAATATTTTCTAATAATTATCAACATAAGTTACATTTTAAAATAGTTTAGACTTGTTTTATTATCACACCCCAATGAAATTGAAACATACGAAAGTGGTGAGATATGATTCTTAATAAGTTAACTATAAGTAATAAAAATAAAGTATCAATAGTTATTATAATATGAGAATATAGTTATAATCTAGATACATATAAACTTATACCAAATATTTCTGGATAATAAATTATTATATAATGTAGGAATACATCCTGAAAATTCAAAATATAATAGAAATAAAGAATACATAAGAATTGTAGTGCATCCATAAGAATAAAAATCATAAAGTACTGGATTAGGTGTCAAAACATATTTCCCAAAGGGGATTAGGATTCACTCACCAATTTAACTAGTTGGATAATGTTATACTGACTAATAGAAATATGATCTAGGCAAATGGTTCTACATCAATAGTTTGAAAATTTTTTGTATAGTAACCATTACAAATCGTTTGGGTAAACCATTTGTATAGGGTTTTTATATATCCACATATTCCAATGGTTTGGGTAAGCAATCAGAAATGGTAAGGTATATATCTACCTATAGAAATGGTTTGAAAAAATAGTTGGTATAGATATTATTTCAATCCACCTATACCAATGGTTTTCCCTAAACATTGGTATATGTCACTTATGGCAATGGATTGACCAAATAGTTGGTAAAACTTGTTCCATTATTTGGGAACAATAATAATAAAAATAATAATAAATACTTTAGTATAACTAATTATTATTGTATATATATATGTATATGTGAATATAGATGTTATTGTATAATGTTATATTCTTTGGAATATAATTGGGATGTTATTGGATCAATACCTAGTGATAGATATTATATTAAAAAGATGAAATCTTCAAACGGTTAGACCAAACCATTAGTTTAAGCCTTTCCATTTAATTTATCTATACTAAGGATTCTAAACAACTGGTATTTTCATTTTCTCTATAGGTACTCTCTTGTTTTCCATAGAAGTTAAAACATCACAATGTATTTCTCATTTTTTATCATACACCACTACTCATTTAACCATTATACAATGAGATACAATGAATTACACAATTCATTGGAGGGATATATAGTCCCCTAAAAAGACATTACCATTACCCATACTCTAGCGACCCAAAATTATCATACATAAATACTATATCATTTGAAATTAATATTAAATACATTACTTAAAAATATATTCTAGAGGACCGTAGTGGTTTATTGTCTTCAGAATCATGGCTATGTAAACAATTGTTACATAAAATATCTATATCATTTACCATTTTCTTCATTAAAACCATAACCCTTATTAGAAATAACATACTAATTTTTTTCTCAATAAAATATGAAATAGAAACATAGTAAAGGGGTAGATAAGAATATTAACAATGATAAACATAAAATATATCAATAAATGATCATAAGATATTATATGATAAGCATATGGGTTTGATAACATTATCAATACATGTAACAATGACACCAAATAAGTCAATGACCAATAATTTGGAAACATGGAATAAATTTTTTTTCTAACAAATGAGATAAGTCATAAGGGTTTTGAATTATCAATAATCAATCTTGATTAATAAGATCATATCATAAGAATAAGATATAATTTTTTGGCATTAACTTAATCATTTATACTCCATTAAATATTCATGGATCTCCTCTAATAATATCATAGTGGATTCTTTGCAATACACATTATATAATTCCTTAGAAAGGGTTCACTTCCAATGGTAACTTATTAGATAAAGTCCCTTCATTAACTATGTTCACTCCTTATTCTAGTCCTTATTATCTCCTGATATATGCTTCTTTCCCCAACACATTGGTGGAATATACAATTTTGTGTAATCATTTTACATAATAAAAATTATATAAATGTCTTCCATAAGATCATAAAACATCCATAATATCATAAAATTACAACTCATTGAAATGATTTGGGTTTCTCAATCATTTCATCATCATAATCATAAACCATTCACAAAAATAAAAAATATGGTAACATTAGATCATAACCTAAGCAAATCATTAGAAACATCAATATATGTTGTCATATAAATAGATACTTTACATACATAGATATTATATATTACTAGATGATTATGTATTACATTATATAATTATCCACAATACAATATACTAGGACTGCTATATTTAGAAATATGGATACATAAAAAATAGCTACAAAAGTAAACTATATCATCTTCAACTAATTTCGTCATAACAATATCTATTATAATAGATATAATAATTAATACCATTTGATATAACATGAGGATATGAAATATAAGAGAGGGTTATCTTAGATTCTTAGTAAAGGAAAACAATATAGATGTCATTCATTTCATAAAAAAACATGAACATATAGGTAAGAGAACAAGATCATAACATTGGAAACTATACCATAAATATCATAGATCATAATCTAGGGTCATGGAATGAACATGGGATGTTCATAAGAAATGAATAGTAAATGAATCAGAGACCATGTTCCATGAGGCATAAAATTGGAATAGGATATTAATTTTTGCCATAGATATAAGCATATAAAATCAATTCCCTAGAAGAGAATTATCACTTCAATTACTATAATAAATGACTGGGTTTTCTCCCCACTCCATCTTAGTAGTCGGGGTTCACTCCCAAGATAATTACAATTTAAAAAGCCCCTTAATAAACTATGTTCACACCCCCATTGCAGTCATATTTGTCTTATGATATTTTAATACTTACCAAATTCATTGGATGGATATATAGATCTGGTTCCACTTTTCTCACAAATAACATCATACATGCATGTTCCATAAGATCATTAAATATTTATAATATCATGACCCTTGAAAAATAAATGGTTTAAAAATAAATCATCATGGCATAACACTTGTAAAATAAATGGGTTTCCTAAAATATTTATCAATTATTCATATCATAACCTGTTGAAATGGAATATGTTTTATAAGAAGAATGTTATCATAATCATAAAAACAATAGAGAATGAATAAGGGTGGTATAATTTGATCATATCCCTGGTATGTATTATATAACACTAAAGGATTTCATCATAGGTGAAAATGGATTTTAGAAGTTCACATAGAACATTTTTGGAGGAAAAAATAATTTCACATTGGAATAAATTCCATAATATCTTAAAATTTTCAAAATATTATTGAAAGCGGTTTTTCATATAATATCATTGAAATATTTTATTCAAATATTTGAATTATTTAGTGGTCTTGATAGTAGTAAATTACTTTTAGGATATATAAGTTAAAAGAAAAAAAATCATTTCATATCATTGTATAAAATGGTTAAAAATTTCCTAAATTTAAAAATGAATAGAATAACCCTTTTAAATGATTTTGAGAAAAAATCAGTCTCGGAAAAAAATGAATTTAGAAAATCATTGATAAATAGTAAACCATTATTGAAATTTTTTTATAAAAAACATAATGTAAAAAATAATTTTCAGCCGAAGAGAAAAACAAATTCAATTTTCATAAAAAATATTATTTTATTCTCTTGAGTAATTAAAGTGAGGAAAATTAAAGGAGATATTTTCTTCTAAAGAAAAAACCATATGAGATAAAAATTAATGAGTTAATTTGAGAGTTAAATCTTGAAATTCAATCATTATAAACAAAATCATAAACATTACCAATAAACAATGAAATTGAGTCATATTAAAATGAATATTACATGCTTTTAATATTATATATGATCCACTATTAGCATTTTAATACACATTTAAAAATCATTACATATTTAAATCATTAATTCAATGTGATAACAATTTCATTATTCCACATAATTTTATTTCATATGCTCCATTAATTTTACTTTGATCATGGATCCATAATCTCAATATTTTTATTTACAATATATATATATATATCAATTTAGTTAATAATGAAAATATTTATTATTATTTATAAAGGATATATAAAGATAAATAATTACATTGTTTATCGAGATGACATGAAATACCGACACATTAATGTTGTTTTCATTACTTTATAGATAAAATGAATGAAACCTAAATAATAATTAAACCTCAAAAAAATTATTATGACACATATTTATGATATATTCATTATATATATCATTATTTTCAATCATGTAATATTGAATAAAAAATCTCTCCAAGGAGGTGGTAGTTTAGATGTATACTAGAGAATTTTTATCATTATCCTGAAGGTTGGGATGTAATAATATTGTTCTAACATTATCATTAAAAAAGAATAATAATATCATAAATATAATATATAAACATTAACCTCGTAATAATACCGATCAATAAAACATGATGTTGAAAAATTTATTATATCGCTATGTAGAGACAATAATTTGTACGTACTCTTGAGTGATACTTTCATTTATCAATTTTTTTAATGGGGGTGGGTAATGGTTTATTCATAATAGTATTATAATTTATTTATATTTAGGATAATAATTTTTTTTATTTTAGTACAGTTACGATAAATTAATAGGGAGTTAAATAATATTTAAAAAGAATGTGATCCATTAAATTGTCTACCTATTATTTGAATGAAACCCTTTGGATATCTACTTAAGGACATTAGGGTTTATTGTTTAGGGAGAAAATAAAATTTTCAATGTGTCTATTTTTTTAGAATATGATATTAGGGTTCCATCTAGATATAATTTTTAATATGGTGTAAATAAGATAAATAAAGGGTGTCATTTTATATGGGAGGGAGAGTAAAAACTAGAAATATCATAAATAATTAAAATATAATAACGAAATATTTGAGAAACATGCTTCAAAAAGGCCATTAATTTAATAAATATGGGTATAGGGTATAAATAACATCATTTAATGAAATTAAATAGGTCTTTGAATAATTTTAATCATTTTATTTTTAAATTAACCCCATCATTAACCATTTTTAACCTAACCACATCAATCATTATATAATTATTAAAAGGCTAAAAACATACCCAACAATGAAAAATGACTCATAAATTGACCATAGTAGAAATTTTATTACCATATTTAATTAAATTTTCTTAAAGATAATATTCTTATGAAATCTAAATTATTTAGTAAAATATTATTTATTATAAAATATCATTGTAATATATTCTGGAACATTCATTTAATTTGACTTCAAATAGCCCACGAAACATATTTAATTTAGATATATTCTTTTTATGCATCCTTAATATTTCATTTGTATCTAAAAAATAATATAACAACATAATTAAACTAAATTGGATTAAATTTATTATTTTAAATGTCATTTGTTTTAAATTTCTATTAATTTAATAAATATTATATCAACTTTTCATATATATTTAATGCAGTTACTCAATCACTAAAAATTTTATAATGATTATTATAATAAAAATTGATAATTTATATTTTGAATAACAATTTATAATCAAAATTATCCCCTTTTTACTACTCAGTTAATTTTTCAGAGATACTGAATCTAAGAGGGTGACATTTCATATTTATTCATTTTTTAAATTAATTTAAAGGTGTTATTGAAATTAATATTGAAAAAATATTTCATTAATTTGAGAAATGGATTGAAATGGCTATAACATTGTCCTCAAATGTGATTGAGTCTAGTGGCAGATAAATATTCAATCCTTATCCTAACATTTTCAAATTATTTACCCATTTTACCCTTACTGAGGTAGTAAAAAAAATTTATTGATACTATTCATATTGTGAAATAATAAAATTGTCCTATTTATCATATTTGATCATCCTGATTCAAAATATGAGATCATTTTTCAGTGTTTAAATAACACTTCGTGGTATAAATTTATTTTAAAATAATTCTGTGTGACTTAAAATATACAATTAAAAAATATATTTTAAATATAAAATTTGACATATATATTACAATCTCACACCTATAAACAATATTAGATAAAATTTTAAACATTTTATTGAATTTATATTATATATATTTAATTAAAATAATTCTAAAATGGTTGTTAAATTTATTTATTAAAATAAAAACCCAGTACGAGCTTAAAAATAGTTTTTCATAGAAACATATATATTACATACATATGATTTTTTATTTTCATTTATAATAACTTTATAATAATGTATTTATATTATAGAAGTGTAAGCAATAAAATTTTCATTATTTAGATAGACTTTTTTAATGCCTAATATGATATCTTAGTTATAATGGTATACAACATTACAGTTCATTTATTCTCGGTGTTTCACGTATTACAATATATATAGGAAATTAAATTTATTTTATAATAATCATATCATAAGATCAATGGTTTATACATTTTATCGACATTAAAATGAATTTTTTTATTAATATTTTGTTACTATAATAAAATAATATTAGGATATCTTTGTTTCATTACATCTTAATGTTCCCATATAACATCTTGAAAATTTTTATTCCACCAGAAGACATTATCTAGTAGTGTAGTCTTGTTCAGAAGAAATTTATCTCCATAATAAAAATTTTCTATCTCTTTTTATTAATGATAATAATCATTATCTAGTGGTACCAAAATTATGTTCAGTACATGTGAAGGATCAGGTTTATACCACCCGGAAAAAGATACATAGAACACGTCATGAATTTGAGAGAGGCTCAGTGCATCCACCGTCATATTTTATATTTTCCCTAACAGATAACAAAATTTAAAGGGTTTAATATATCAGGGTATTATAATTTCATTATCCCTAAATTTAATCACATTTTTATATAGATAAATTTATAGAAACACCCTTTCAACAATATTGAACTCCATATCTCAGTAGTGATTATCAACATAAAAATTCTATTAATCTAGGAATCCTCATCATTTTTTTAATGGATTTGAAATTATCTTCAGTTTCCTCAACTACCTAAGGTCCCAATTGTTTTATTCCCCAAATTCCACCGTAAATATAATATTTCATCAATTTTTTTATAGATACCTTTATAAGATCTATAGGAATCCTTGAATGAAAAATATAATTATATGAAATCCTAACTAGTAGAAAGTGTTGATCCGAAAAACATTTTAAATACAAATAATAAAATCACCAAATATACTCCAGGGTTTTAATTGTTCTCTAAAAAAATACTAAAACTCAACTTTTTATTTTGAGCATACTGAAGACTTGATGATAACATCATGGTGAATCTCAAATCCTGATCAGATTCAATAAAATTTTGTAATACATGAATCCTGAAAACTTACTTAATATATATTAGAGTAATATGATCATGATATAAATCTTATCTGATATAAATGAGATCTGATAAATTGTTTATTCAATCAACTACAACTGAAACATTATTAGGTTCTTTTGACATTTTTAGAGTCCAATGAAAAAAATCAATTGTGGTGTTTTCTCATTCCTATTTTTGTTATGTTTAATAGTTGTAACATTTATTTAGAATTATATATTATATCCTTAACTTTCTATCATACCAAGAACTAAGATACATAGTATCTAATATATTTATTTATTCTATCCCTTCATAAATATACTTTGAGATCTCTATACATCACCATAATTTTATGATGAATACTAAATTATGAAATATGACACTCATACAAAAATTCATTCTTCATATATGGTATTTAGAGAACACATTCATAGTCATAGAACATTTTATTCAATGATAAACAAGTTTTACCTCAAGAACATTTACCACTATCATTCTTTGCTCTAAGACATCATTTTACACATCTATAATATTCACTTGGTGTATGGTTGAATAGTAATTTAATAAATATAACATTTTACCCCTTTCTATAATATTTTAATGTCCATCCATTTGTAATTAAGTAAGATTTTATTTTCTCAAATCCGCTTCATAGATAATATAACATGGTTTTTTTGACTCATATAATCTCCCACGTTTTTCACTTTCCAAGGATTGTATTATATTGAGCATTCATAATCTTTAAATCTCCCCGACCATATTATCTAGATAATATTAAAAAATAATTAGTGAAGATTATATTTAAAATAAAATTATTAATATATATATCTTATCTTTCTCAATAATGGTAATTCCATTATATCATTGATTAAAAGCATTCCATTGCTAAATCATAATAATTAATTAGATTATTTTTCTCTTGAATGAACAATTTTAAGGAGGTATATTTTATATCAATATAATTTTTCATGAGTAAAAATATTATTTACTTCTTATATGAAACACTATATATTAAAAACCATTAAAAATATTAGTGTGATTTTATTACATGTTCATTGACTAATATTCTCTTTAGTTCATTAATATTTTCCACAAATTCCTTTGTCCAAATGAACATGGATCCCTTTGAGATAAAATGGTGAGTGGATTTCAATTTCATGAAAAATTATCAAAACAATCAAAAAAAATACCCATCCATACCTAGAAAACTACATATATAATTCAAAGTGGTTGGTTTGGTCAAATATTCAAAAACCTCTTTCATTAATGGATCCACTAATATACCCTTAAATGGGAATATTTGACATAAAAATAAAACTTATTGTATCTAATATTTTTACTTTGTAAAAGTTCAATATATATTTTCTTTAATTACTATCTTTAGTACAATTCTCAATTTATCATTTTGCTCTTCCATGCTCTTTGAATGTATATGATTTATTTCTATAAAGACTACCACAAACTGATTAAGGTAGTATCTAAAATACTATTTAGTAAAACCATAAATATATCTATGAAATTAATAAGACCAAATGACACCAACATATAATCATAGTGTCAGTACATTATAAAAAATTTTATCTTTGGTATATACTCACTAATTACCCTAAATTGATGATATACGGAATAATGTTCAATCTTGTTAAATTAATGAGATCTGTATAGTTGATAAAACACATCATATATATTTTGTAAAGTATAATTATTCTTGATTTTTATAGTCTCATATTCATAATAATCAATAAAAATTTATAGGGATCCATGTCTTTTCATGATAGAAGGAAAAGGTTCATGTCAGGGTGTTCACTTGGAAAAATAAATCCCTTGTCAGGATTCTCTTAGTGTGCATTCTAAATTTCATGAAACACTTTTGTATCTATTCTCTATAGAGTCTTTGAAATAGGTTTATCAATAAGTATGAGTTATATTGGGAACTAAACTTCACGATTTTGTGAAAAACTTATTAAATACTTGAGAATAGTGTCAAAAACACCCACACAATGTGAATATCATCTGTGTTTTTATTCTCCCAACAATCTATGATAAAGACACCATTTGAATAAGAATCGGTACCTTAACAATTAATGAAATTTCCATTATAATTTAACATATATCATCACACTGATATAGGATCATAGGTTTGTTTAAATGACAAATGTCACATCCCTTCCTCAAAAATTGATTTTCTATATATGGAATAGAATATAATTTATTATAAAAAATAACAACGAATTCAAATATATGAATAATAAGAATATATGGAGGAATTATATTCCCAAAAAAATAAATAGGGTATGAATCATAAACATGGGATGAATTCATTGTACCAGTAGTGGTTTTCACTAATGACACAAAAAATAATCAATGAGAGTTACTATGATACCCTTGTAAAATTATTCATATATAAAATAGTGAGTAGAACCCCAATAAAATAATTCATTAGTAGTTTATAGTATATTGTAGGGGTATATTTTACAACATAATTATTTTACTCTGCATCAATAATAATAATCGATTGATATTTACATCTTTCTCTAGGATTATGAGTTTTCTAATTTAGATCATCATCAATATCCTTTAAATTTGAGAATTGGTTAGTATAATTCCCATACACCTTGTATTTGAAACAATGGAGTGTTGGTGTAGCATTATAAAGTGATTTTCCTCTATCATGGGATAACATTTCCTCTCACTATGAAATTCGATTTCCTAATGACATTTACTTTCACACAAAAAAATTTACTTTTCCACTTAAGACATTTTCCTATATGTTTTCTTCTAAATATAGAGTATATAGAAATCATCATATTATTCTTTACAGGATTTTTATTATGTATTTTAAATTACATCATTTATTTTTTACAAAATCGCAACGATTAATGGGTAACTTCAATATCCAATTCCACCTTGATAGCATATGAAATTATTTCATCATATTTTCCAAATTTAATTATTTATAATTACATTTAGATTCATATTTTTTAGAAATTGTTTAATTGATTAAAAATTTCTTTATATATGATGATAATACTAGAATCGTACTACACAAGTCATGTAAAACATTCATTATAAGAACAAAAAAATCATCATCCATCTAATTTAGCTTCATGTATTCTATCATAAAAATTTTATGACTAATAATAAGAATTTACACATTAAAAAACAACCCCCTAAACATATCTGACTCCCTACAGATAATTTCATCACATTTCCTCCGATTCTAGATAAGATTCCATCATTGATCTTCTTATCCATCAAAATGATATACAAAGACAATAAATTCATCATGTTCTAAATTTTAGAAAATATAAAATATCTTTTTAGTGGTACTAAAACACTATTAAAAACTAGTGGATCAAAATACCCAACAAAATAAGGCGTTTGTGGCCTTATGAATGAAAAAAAGAATATTGGTCCCTCATTTTCTGGTCTAGATCATCATCTTGATTTATATCATGAGAATGATGTATAAGAATAGAAATGAGATTTTTATTTCTAGTTCCCATAAAATTTGTTTTCTCATGTGTATATCAATTCATTTTCCATAACATTCAGTAAAAACATGATTTCTTCAGGATTTTCTATTTTCTAAAAATCATGTGACGAATAATAAGAATTGTTTAAAAACAAATTAAAATGAAAAATCAATTATAAAATAAATATATATGGATACATTGATTTCATTCTATGAAACCATAGGTTTATCCTCGACCACCCATGATCATTAGAAAACATTAATATTTTATCCTATACATATACTTTTTCCAAGGGTTATGTCTAATTTTTTCTCATACTAGATTCCAAAGGTAACTAAGAATTTCTCTAATAAAAACAATAGTGAAACATACATATATAACATAGATATTACATCTCATTAGATAAATATTAATTATATAAAATAATGATCAATTTTAGATTCATATATTCCTAGAATATTTGGAATCTTGGATACATAAACCACTTGTTAATAACTGAACCATATCATCTCCCATGATGTTCCTCATAATTAGAACCCTTCTTAGACATATCCTACAAAATACCTTTCATCATAACCTAGGGAATTAAAATATAAAAAAGGATGATCTCATATTCTCAGAAAAGGTAATCAAGGGAGATATTAATGATCATATCAACATAACATGACACTAGAAACTCGAGTTTTTTGGGATGTTAAAATTTCACAAAAAAGTTTAATTTTTTATTTTGGACTGTTATGAGGGGTAAAATAGTAATTTACTATATAATATGATCTAAGATAATTTTTTTGACAACATTATCGAACCTAAAATACGGTATTTAACCTAGGATAAATGGTTGTCGAATTTTAATCCATTTGAGTATTAGAGGAATGTTTCATATTTATTTAATTAAATACTAAATTAATCGCAATGGTTTTGGTGGAGATATAATTTGAAAGGAGAATGAATTCAAAATTCCAAAGTATTGGTTGAGTTTGTAATAAGTGGTTTTTCATTAGGTGAGGTAAAAACATACATAGTGTATTCAGAGTTGAGATTAGTATTAAAAAGGGTAGTTAATTTATTTATTAATTAAATGACCCCCCCCCCAATTTTTGGCTTCCCATGCATAGAAATAGAAGGGGGAGATAAATATACCTCACATAGGGTAGGGACTAAAGGGATAATGGGAGGATATTTTCTCATAATTCATTTTTGGTAGTGATTGGGAATAAATCGAGGTGCATCATCTTCCAGAAGTTGATTTAGACCCAATGCTTCAGTGTTTACACTATTAGGTAGGCCGATTTTGGAATTTTTATCCTTAGTCACCATATTTTTTTTATGGTTTAAATCACTATTATGATTGATAAATACTATATGGGATAGATCTATACAAAATTAGGTACAATCAGGGGTTTCAAGAGTTTTTAGGGGATTCATATTCATACACCATGACTACAATACACACGGTTTTAAGAACATATGCTGTCTATTATTCCAATATGGGAAATAAATATTTTTCTGAAGAACAAAATATATACATTATGTACATGTGTTCTATTAATTCATGTTCAAATATTTTTTCCATCTTGTAGAGTTAATAGTTAATTTTCTTTAAATTACATTTCATGTACTGTAAGTACACACTACGAGTTGGGACATGGACATGTGTCCATATACATGTAAACACACGCCATGTGTTGGGTATATAGTCATGGGGAACTTCATAAATAAAACCCTTGAATTCCCTTTCAATGTAGAATTACAAATACAAACCCCATGTCCACCCTGTACATGTACAATTACATGTCCAGTTTTAGAGTTTATAGTACACACCATAAACACAAAAGAGCACACAATATATTTTTTCTAGCAATGGTATTCCGGGGACTTTTTTACCTTGAAGCAAGAATTGTACTGGTGAGTAGTCCATTATGAGTTTTTTCATTTAAATTGTGATGTTTGAATCCTTTTATAATTTAGATTCTGGATGGATGTCATTTTAAACAAAAAAAAAAATTAGATGGAGGATTTCCTTGAGTTTTTTTAGAATCTTCTAGTGGGTTATGTTGTGAGTTATGAAACCTAGATGAGGATTGTGAGCTTGGTATTTGTCCTGAACATAGTTTTTCATTGTGATCTCTTAGAGTTTTATTAGATGGATTTTATAATTTTGGATCAAGTAGTATCTTTTATGATATCGTAGTTTTTCCCTACTTATAATGAATTATTAGTCGATGTTAGTGAAATTAAGGTTTGGATCCAATGATTTAGTATTGGAGTTGTTGGATCCTTTTGGATGTGATAAAAAAATAGGATGGAGGTTACAATCAGGTTTCATTTTAGGATAGAGTTGAGTATGAGTGAATCCTGGGGATTATATTTGTGTATTGGTTTGTGATCAAGTGATATTTGAAGGTTGTAGTTATCAATTTAGAATTTCATCATGTCATGGTCCTTCTTTTGGATTTATTTTCTAGAAAAGTGTGGATCAACGATCACTTGGAGACTATTGAGGTATGCTTGAGGATATTTCTCAGGATGGTAACAAAATGAGTTATTCAATGAGATAGTGGAACCCCTTATAGGGTGTCACACACTTTTTATGACACTTTGGATATTTGATGATCTTTCAACCGATATGGGAGATTGGTCATACCTTTTTATATTTTCTCTTCATTGGGTATATTGAGACATGGTTTACACCTATGGTGATGTTATGATATGTTTGGGTTCCAATATTTTGGAATTTGGATTGCTAGTAAATATTTAGAATCATGAATGTGATAGAAAAATGAACCAATTTTATTATTTTTGATACCCTTAGTTGAAACATTTTGACAGGATGCATCATATTAGTTTGAATAATTTGTTTATGTATTGGGTGATGGACCAAGGGTCTGGGATTGTTTTTGGATATTTTTTACTATGTTGGATTTGAAAAACCATGCATGTGGTGGGATGATTTATTGATGGTCCAGTCATGGAATGTATACTATTGGGATGAGGTGTCAGACTAAGCCTCTAGAAATAGATAATTTAATTTGTTGTTTATGTTCCACACTAGTGCTGTTGGAAATTATTGTCTACCAAATAGGATAGATGATGGATTGATGTTCCAAATCCATGGTTTAGGTGTCAGATTGATTATATATATACTAATTTGTGATGCATGCGTTAGGTAATGGACTAATTCCATGGGTACTATTGATTTGATACATGGGTTATTAGTAGGATTGATGGTCTGGGTTTTGGAAGTACTTTTTACTGTGACTAGGACTAATGTACCATGGTACCATGTATTTGAAATAACTAGGGTACTGATTACATGTTATATTAAAACTTAGTTTTGGTCTTGGGATGATTGGACTATTGCATAATGGGTCCCTATAATCATCAATCATTCGTGTTTCTACCATGGATATGGAACCCACTTTTTTTGGGATGAAAAATCATTGATATGTGCTCAGAGACACACTAACATTGGCCGATGTTAGTATCGTCGATCAAGGACTTGATAATAAAGATTTATGGTGTTTTTTTACTTTTTTAGATATGTTTCTAATAGGCTGATCACATTTCAATAGAATTCACTTGTGTCAGCTGGTTATAGGTTCACTATTAGTGGTGCCCTTCTAAGATTTAATTATCAACAGTCGTACATGCACCCTGGTGTACATGTAGACACTATTTCTTCTTTTAGTAAGATAACAGATGCATGATGGATATAGTGAAGGCCTAGGAATTCAAGACTGAGTGATATTATTTTGTGGTGTCTAATGTTCATACTAGAGAAGTTCGTCATGGTACTATTCATGGAATTGCAATTTTTCATTTTATTCCTCTATGGTTTTGTTTCATTTTTTTTATTCATTATATTTACTATGGTATGTATGATTCTTTCTTATTTACATCTAGTTTTACAATCTGATATAGAGGTATAACCTCCTCCTTGATCCACCATAGAATCTTATTTCTATTCATAAGCCTCTTGATCATGAAGATTCATGCTTGAGGTCTTATGAAAAAACTGGGGTAGGGAATTCTTTTTGTGGAATCTAGGTCGCGATGTTATAAAGACGTATTAGAGGTTTTTTCTTTCTGATTATGTTACTATTTTGGTTTTGGTAGACTATAGTTATAGAAATGTGTCATATCCAATGATAGATGTTGGATGGTGTGTCATGAACACCTATTCTCATTACAAATCTTTGATACCAATGGGTTGGATTGATGTTCATAGTATTGGATGTTATCATTTCCTATAATTTTATCTTTGATTGGTGTTCATTGTTTTTGGATTTCATGAATTTCAATGGATTTTTGGATCCTGTAACATTAATAATAGGAAGGTTCTTTGATTATGAATCATGTAAAATAATTGAATGAGGAATATCATGTATCATGATAGGTATATAGGATCCACATGTCATATTCCTACTTGTGTGATTTTTATGGATTTATTTTTTATGGTCAATTTTTTGATTTATGGAGAGAATATCATGGAAGAAAATTCTATTGTGGTTCACATTAATAGTATGTTCATGGAAATTTGTGGGTTAGTATGGTTTGAGAATGTAACTTTTAGACCCTTATGGGGGGTTTTTCTCATGGTTGGTTTTGTGGCTGGTCGTTAATGGAGTAGATTGATATTTAGATGCTCAGGGAGGATTGGTAACATGGTTATGGTTGGTTGTTTTGATGTATGGCATTATTTGCATGTGAAACACTATATATTTTTCTTTTATATGTTTAATTCATGTGAAGATCACTTGGTGGGTAGAATGACACTGTGTTAGTTGCACCATGTTATTAGTCGATAGAGACCTATGTAGTTGATCCTAGTAACATGATGCTATAATTAACTAGTGGAGATAAGTAGGATATCGTGCAGACATTCTTGATGGGACATAAATTTAGAGATTTGGGATTCTGTGTCTTTTTAGGTTGGTCCTTGAGATGGGTCATCTGAGTATTGTGTGCTTTTAGCTGATTGAGGGGCAAATGGATAATTTGGAAGTCTGACAATAATGCATGAAGCATGAAAATGAGATTGAGGTTTAGGTTCATTAAATGGATTTTGAAAAATGGGAATTCATGTGATAATGTTTCATATATTGTTTGGTTTTTGATGGTTTGGTTCATTTGGGTTCCTTATTGAGGGAGTGGATGTGGATATAGGATGTTCTTGATGGTTGGGGGAAGGATTTGGAGTGTAGAAGGAAAACAAAGATTCGTAGTCGTGGATTTTGAGTCATGTTTTGTGATATGTGACTCACTAGAGTTATATATAGTTTTTTGGTTAGTTTATACATTACTATTTAATACATAAGTGTTAATGGAACGTTTTGATAGGTGTATTAGTGACATGATACGTAATTTAAGTGGTAGATTAGACATTGCGTGATATCACACCTATGGTTCATGAGTTCTACAAGAATCCATGAGATGGATGTGAATAAATTTATCAGTGACAAGAGACTTTTGTGAATGGTGAAATGATGCAGTTAGGCTAAAGTTATGATGAACATATAATGGATGAGGTTGTTATGGTATTCGTTGATGACATGTTTTTATACTCCCTATATAGATAAAATCATGCCTAATATCTAGATATTATCATGGTTTTGATGAGAAGGCATCAAATATATGCGTAGGTGTCTAAATGTTTCTACTAGTTTGATAAGGGGCTTCATGAGAGGATGACCTTGTAAAACATTGTTTTTAATGACATTGTATGGTAGTAAGTGCACTATCAACAATTAGTGTTTGAGATCCGCTTGATGGATCATATGTAGATAATTTTTGTGGATGTGACCCTAAGATTTCGTGGATGGGTGGCATTAAATGTTACAATTTTCTTTTCAAGGGGGGGGGGGTGAGATAGACATTTCTAGTTTCAAGGTTTGATAGTGAATTAGGGCATTGTCCTTTGTGATGGAGATCAGTAGTATGGTGATAGTAAGGATACTCGTATTGTTGGGAGTACTAGATCAATTGTGGTATCATGAACCTTTTAACTGTAGTGTCATGGATGTAGTGGAAACCACATTGGGTAGGTCATTATACTAATATAGATGTGATTCGATAGGTAACATTGATGGTGGGAATCACCGTTGATTGGAATCGACTATTTTTGGTTGAGTTTGAGGGTAGAGAGTTTCATGATCTTAAAGAAGAATTTTAAATGATTTTGTGAAATATCTAGATGTATGGGTGTATTTGAAAACTATGATAGTGATTTTATATGGTCAAAAGATCTGGATTGTCCGTACATTGGTTGTATACCATGTATTTTTAGTTATATAGAGTAACTAGTTTTGAATTTTTGTTTAGAATATAATGAGTTGAGTTGGATTTGATGACCAAGGTGGATTGAGATATGTGGTTTGAAAAACACTGAGGATTTTGAGGGATATAATGGATTATTGTGGGGAGGATACAGAAACCCTATGTTTTAAAACATTTAGAACTTGTGTACAATTTTTAATTTTTTAATTTGGGTTCTTGTGAGAGGTAAAATAGTCATTTTTTCTCAAGCTTAAGATTTCAAATAATTTTTTGAGCACTCTCTTGCACCAAGAATATGGCGTTTACCCAAGGAAAATACATTCTTATATTTTTCTCCATTCAAGTTCAAGTATAATAAATAATTTATTTAATAATGTATTAAATTATTTGTGTGGTGTTTGGGGGTGAAATATTTTGAACTAAACATCATATTGACATTCAGAATTCATGGTTGAGTCCAACATGTGGGGTTTAACCGAGGTGAGGTATAAACCAACTATTGGTTTATTGACAAAAAATGTGTATTAAAAAAGGAAAATAATTCTTTAATTATTTAATTAGTTTATTATATGTACCCCCTCCCTCCAATTTTTTTCCACACATGGGCAGATAAGGGGAAAGGATAACCCATATTTGACAGACAATCCAAGAGGACAAGGGGGAAGAGATTCTGCCAATCATTGTATATATTAGAGATCAGGACCAAATCAAGGTGAAGTAGCTTCTGGGAGTATACCTAGGGCCTAAGACGCAACATTTATACCATGAGGTTTGTTGGTTTATGAGTTTTATTACCCAATTACATTAGATTAGTTTTTTATTCTTTAAAGCTGTATTATTATTTCTATAGACCCCATGGGGATCAATCTATACCAAATTATGGAAAATGGGTATCTTGGGATGTACATAGAGGTTTCTCCTTAAGAAACCACAACTACATGGAATCTGACATTAAAAACACATGATATGTATTCTTACCATTAGTGGAGATGTTCTTTTTTTAAGTACACACCAATTACATTATGTACACATTTTTTATTAGTACATTTCATTGTATCTGGCCATGTGGTATAGTACATGGGAAGAAAACATTTTTTAATGTACATGTCATGTACTATGAGTAAACACCTTATAGGTGGACATGAACATGTGGCCATGTACATGGGAAGCCACTACATGTGTTGGTTCATTGTAATGTATTAGTATATTGACATACCCGATGTATGACCAATCCATATAATAGTAAAAAGGAATAACCCATGTATGATCTAGCCATGTTGAAGTACATGTCCATGTGATGATTTGAGTGAATATTTCATGTAATCAAAAGTACACGTCCTTTAATTTTTGAAACTAATGTGTTATCGTTTTTTTATGTCTTAGAGTAAAAATTATACTTGTCAGTAGGTCATTATAATGGATTTTTCTTGTAGATAACATAGGTGGAATCCTTCTAGAATTTATTGGAAACCTGGATAGTGTTTTGGAACAACATATTTTAGTAGTAGTATTTGTTCAAGATTATATTCATAATCTGTTAGGGGGTTGGGATTTAATCTATGAGGAATTATTAAGAGTTGTGAGATTGGTGATTGTATTTTCATCATCATTACATCCAAATATATTATAGATTTTATATATGGATTCTTGAATATAGGATTATGTTGTATCTCCAAAAGATCATGATTTTCCCCTACGTATGAGGATTGGTTGCTTGATATTTCAACAATTGTGGTTAAGATCCTATGTTGATGATTAATGTTGTTAGAGACATTGGAATATGTTGATACCAAATGACATCAGTTATGATTAGGTGTCATTGTAGGGTTGATTTGAGTATGAGGGACTGTTGAGGATGCCCCTAGTGGGATTGTTTCTATTCAATAGATCATTGAATTTCATAGTCAAAATTTTGATAATTCATGCATGGAATGGTGTAGATTTCAAAATAATTTTCTAGTGTATTGTTTGTCTAGAATTTGTTGGAGTCCATTAAAGGAAATCTGATGATTCTTAATGGGATAGGATAGGACCGAGTCATCGATTGAGATTGAGAAATCTCATGTAGGGTGTCTTGTATCCCTGTTCTAACACTTGAACCAAAAAAATAAATCAATAACTATAAGAATAATATTTTCCATAGGTACGATTCTATAAATCTATAATTGATAATTTTGGGCATAATACATTACATTGAAACCTATAGTTTATTTATGTATTGAGTTTCATACTATGGATCGAGGAAAGCTATTTGATATTGTTGAGTTTAGTGGAAGTGATATTCTATTTCTATGGTTAGATTCTATATTGATGGTTGCAGCATTGATAATATACTATATAGATTATGTGTCAAACTCATGATCTTGAAAAAGATAGTATACTATATTGTTTGTATGATATAATAATACGATATGAAATGATCGTACATCTACTTTTATTAAGGGTGGAATGAATCACTATATCCATGGTCAGATACATGAATGATGCAATAGGTACTAATGCTTGATATATGGTTTAGGTGATGTACTATTCTTCTATGTAATATTGTTTTAACACATCAGTTAGATATAAGACTGATGCACTAGGTTTTTGTAGTACTTTTGTGTGGTGCATGAAACTAGGTTAACATGGTACCGAGAATTAGATGACTTTTGGTGTCATGATGATATGGTAGGGGATGACTTAGATTAGTTTCTCATATGATTAACTATTGTAGTATGAGTCCTCAGAATTATCAAGTTTGGTTATGGCTATAATGAATATGGTGCCCATGTGTTATTTTGGATTCATGGCCATTAAGACATGATCAGATACACCCCTAAATTAGACGAAGATGTTATGGTCGATCGAGGTCTATTTCCTAAGGATAAATGGTAGTTTTTATAGATACGTTTCTTATGGGATGAGAATACTTCTTGAGCACTGGATTTGGTAAGTAATTTATATGTTCACCATTGGGGTGGGCTTTTTAGATTTATTTCTCACCAACTGTATATTCCCTGTAGTGTATGTTGCGAAATTAGGTTTGTTTTTATGTTGAGAATGGATTCATGATGGATGGAGAGGAATCAGAGGATTTAATTATTTAGTAGGATGCTCATGTAGAGTCTGATGTTCGATCTAGACCAACTAGACATGGTCCTAGAGACTGGGTATGTGACATGGACCAAAGTGTGTTATAGATATTGAGGTGTTTATTATTTGATTATTATTTTTTTATATTTCACTACGGGAAAAATGGATATTTGCGACGGGTTATTTGCGATGGGAATAAATCTTGTCGCAAATAGTCCCGTAATAAACTTATTTGCGACGGGGTTATTTACCCGTCACAAATAAATAGGCTTTTGCGACGGGATTGCTTTCCCCGTCGCAAATAGTTTTCCCATGATGCGCGCCAAAACGCGGGAAAACTATTAGCGACGGGACCCGTCGCAAATAGTTATCCCGCGATGCGCGCCAAATTGCGGGAAAACTATTAGCGACGGGGAAATATTCCCGTCGCAAATAACCGGCGGCGGTAAAAGGTATTTGCGACGGGAATATTTTCCCGTCGCTAATAGTATGTTATTTGTGACGGGACCCGTCGCAAATAAATATTTACCCGTTGACCGTAATAAATGCGGGCAAAGGTATTTGCGACGGTACCCGTCGCAAATAAACCCGTCACAACTAATCTAACCTATAAATACCCCCATCCGTTTTTTCCAAATCATTCTCATTCTCTATCTTCTCCTGCTCTCAAACTTGTGTTTCTAAAGTTGAGTGTTTCTTCAGTTTAATTTTTTATCGGAACTGATATTCATGTTTTGAAGAACGATCAGAGCAGATCAATTTTCAAGGTATTTATATTCATTTTAATTTAATATTTATTTTTAATTTTTTATTAGTTTCAATTATTCTTAATTAGTTGTAATTTAATTATGTTTATATTGTTTTCTTACTTAATAAATTTAAATTATTAGTATTGTTCATAGTTAATGGTAATTATGAATAAATAGTAATAATTTTTAATAATTAAGAATAAATATTAATAATTAGTAATAAATACCAATAATTAGGAATAATAACATTTTTACATTATTAGTATATTTTATTATTAATATTAAAATAATATAATTTTTTATATATATACAATTCTCTTTTCATCTGTGTGTTTACTGTCTTCACATGTATTATTTGTATGTGGAGATAGAAAACGCACAGATGAAAGGAGAATTGTATATAAATCAGAAAATTATATTATTTTAATATTAATAATAAAATATACTAATAATGTTATTATTTGTAATTATTGGTAATTATTCCTAATTATTGGTAATTATTCATTTAATTACTAATAATTAGGAACAATTATCAATAATTATCAATAATTAAGAATATTTAGTAATAATTAGTAATAATTACCAATAATTAGTAATAATTTGTAATAATTATCAATAATTAGTAATAATTAGTAATAATTATCAATAAGTAGTAATAATTAGTAATAATTACCAAAAAGTAGTAATAATTATCTATAATTTGGAATAATTAACAATAATTAACAATAATTAGTAATAATTAGTAATAATTACCAATAATTACCAATAATTAGTAATAATTAGTAATAATTGCCAATAATTGCCAATAATTAGGAATAATTAGGAATAATTAGGAATAATTTAGAATAATTAGGAATAATTAGGAATAATTAGGAATAATTAGGAATAATTAGGAATAATTAGGAATAATTAGGAATAATTAGGAATAATTAGGAATAATTAGGAACAATTATCAATAATTATCAATAATTAGTAATAATTAGTAATAATGAGGAATAATTAGGAACAATTATCAATAATTATCAATAATTAAGAATAATTAGTAATAATTAGTAATAATTACTAATAAGTAGTAATACTTACCAATAATTTGGAATAATTACCAATAGTTAACAATAATTTGTAATAATTTGTAATAATTACCAATAATTACCAATAATTAGTAATAATTAGTAATAATTAGTAATAATTACCAATAATAACCAATAATTACAAATAATTACAAATAATTAGGAATAATTAGGAATAATTAGGAATAATTAGTAATAATTAATAATAATTAGGAATAATTAGGAATAATTAGTAATAATTAGTAATAATTAGTAATAATTAGTAATAATTAGTAATAATTAGGAATAATTAGGAATAATTAGTAATAATTATTTATAATTAGTAATAATTAGGAATAATTAGGAATAATTAGGAATAATTAGGAATAATTAGGAATAATTAGGAATAATTAGAAATAATTACCAATAATTAGGAATAATTACCAATAATTACCAATAATTACCAATAATTACCAATAATTACCAATAATTACCAATAATTACCAATAATTACCCATAATTAACAATAATTACCAATAATTACCAATAATTAACAATAATTACCAATAATTACCAATAATTACCAATAATTACCAATAATTACCAATAATTACCAATAATTACCAATAATTACCAATAATTACCAATAATTACCAATAATTACCAATAATTACCAATAATTAGCAATAATTAGCAATAATTGGCAATAATTAGCAATAATTAGCAATAATTAGTAATAATTAGTAATAATTAGTAATAAATACCTAAAATTAGTAAAAATTAGAAAAAATTAGGAAAAATTAGGAAAAATTCTCAATAATTAGTAATAATTATCAATAATTAGTATTAACTAGCAATAATTAGTAATAATTACCTATAATTAGTATTAATTACCAATAATTAGTATTAATTATCAATAATTAGTAATAATTAGGGATAATTACCAATAATTAGTAATAATTACCAATAATTAACAATAATTAGTAATAATTAACAATAATTAGTAATAATTACAAATAATTACCAATATTTAGTAATAATTAACAATAATTGCCAATAATTACCAATAATTGCCAATAATTACCAATAATTAGTAATAATTAGTAATAATTAGTAATAATTACTAATAATTAGTAATAATTACTAATAATTAGTAATAATTAGTAATAATTAGGAATAATTAGTAATAATTAGGAATAATTAGTAATAATTAGTAATAATTAGTAATAATTAGCAATAATTACTAATAATTAGCAATAATTAGCAATAATTACTAATAATTAGCAATAATTACTAATAATTAGCAATAATTACTAATAATTAGCAATAATTACTAATAATTAGCAATAATTAGTAATAATTACTAATAATTAGTAATAATTAGTAATAATTAGCAATTATTAGTAATAATTAGCAATAATTACTAATAATTACCAATAATTAGTAATAATTACCAATAATTATCAATAATTACCAATAATTATCAATAATTACTCATAATTATCAATAATTACTAATAATTTGTAATAATTAGTAATAATTAGCAATAAATAGTAATAATTAGCAATAATTACTAATAATTAGTAATAATTAGTTATAATTACTAATAATTAGTAATAATTAGTAATAATTAGGAATAATTAGTAATAATTAGGAATAATTAGTAATAATTAACAATAATTAGTAATAATTAGTAATAATTAACAATAATTAGGAATAATTAGTATTAATTAGGAATAATTAGTAATAATTACCAATAATTAGTAATAATTATTATTAATTACCAATAATTAGTATTAATTATCAATAATTAGTATTAATTACCAATAATTAGTATTAATTACCAATAATTAGTATTAATTACCAATAATTTGTATTAATTACCAATAATTAGTAATAATTACCAATAATCACCAATAATTACCATTAATTACCAATATTTTCCAATATTTTCCAATAATTACCAATAATTACCAATATTTTCCAATAATTACCAATAATTACCAATATTTTCCAATAATTACCAATATTTACCAATAATTAGCAATATTTACCAATAATTAGGAATAATTACCAAAAATTATGAATAACTACCAATAATTTGGAATAATTACCAATAATTTGGAATAATTACCAATAATTTGGAATAATTACCAATAATTTGAAATAATTACCAATAATTAGGAATAATTACCTTATGACATTATTTGTATATTTTATTATTAATATTAAAATAATATAATTTTTTATATTATATACAATTCTCTTTTCTTCTGTGTTTTTTCTGTCTCCACATGTAATATTGGCATTCTTTTTCAAAATTATCAACCTACTCGCCAATGGAGAGGTGAAAGTGAATGCCAATATTACATGTGGAGACAGAATGTGAAACACACAGATGAAAGGAGAATTGTATATAATATAGAAAATTATATTATTTTAATATTAATAATAAAATATATTAATAATGTAATGATGTTATTATTATATAATTAATATTTATGAAAAAAATTATATTAGTATTATTAAAAAAAATAAAAAATCAATATAATATTAAAATTATCAATATTTGTAACAGGTTTTGCTTTATTATCAATATATTCAATCCTTGCTTGAGTGTTTTTTCTAACAAATTATTCAAAACCAGTAATGCTTTTATATTTTATAGAAAAATATGGAACAACGAGGTCGTTAACAGGAATTATTAGATGACCGCATGTGGATAAATCAACGTAGAAATCCAAATGGTTCTGGTTTAAATCCAGTATATATAGAGGGTGTGGAGATTTTTTTATCATTTGCGGCATAAAATGCAGAATTTGTTTGAGAAGGAAAGATAAAATGCCCTTGTAGAAAATGTGCATTGAGAATGTTTGACACGTTTGACAAAGTGGGGGAACATCTCTTGCGTTTTGGTTTTCAAGCAGATTATGTTTTTTGGTATCAATGCGGTGAATGCAGTTCCAGAGCAGGTGATACCAACTTGATTCCGGATCCATCCCAGTTTCAAGATTTAGTACATGATGTTGCAGGTTCATCTGTTCAACATACAGAAACTCCGGCTGATATAGCTTCAAATCCTGAGTTGGGACCGTCTGAATTTTATGAGTTGTTGAAGTCTGCTGAGGATGCATTATATTCTGGCTGCAATATGAGCAAATTAGAAGCAGTTGCAAAAGTTATGGCTATCAAATCAGATAACGGAATGTCAAACACCTGTTTTGACTAGATATTTTCTTTGCTGAAAACACTGTTACCCGAAGGAAATGTTTTACCTGCAAATTACTATGAAAGTAAGAGGTTGGTTCGAAATTTGGGACTTACTTTTCAGAATATTCTTGCATGTTCAAATGACTGCATTTTATATTCTGGGGAAAATGAGTCGTTGGATAGTTGTCCCACATGTGGGCAACTGAGATATAAAGAAGGACAACACGGGAAGTCTGGTTTGATTCCTGTAAAACAGTTGAGATATTTTCCGCTTACATCCAGACATCAGCGTTTATTCATGTCTAAGAATACAGTGACAATGATGTCATGGCATAAAGAGAATATTTCAACCGATAAAAGCTTGAATCATCCAGCCGATGGTGATTCATGGAAACATTTTGATAGAGTGCATCCATCCTTTGCTTTAGAAGCTAGAAATGTTCGACTGGGCCTTTCCACTGATGGTTTCTGTCTGTTTGGATCTTATGGTAGTCAATATTCCTTTTGGCCTGTTTTTTTAACTCCGTACAATTTACCTCCATGGATGTTGATGAAGGAGCCATATATCTTTTTGACTTTACTAATTCCAGGACATCCGAAGAAAAATATTGATGTTTATTTGAAGCCATTGATTGATGAATTAAATTTATTGTGGAGTACTAGTGTCAGTACATATGATGTTGCAACGAAACAGAATTTCATACTGGGAGAAGCATTGATGTGGACAATAAATGACTTCTCGGCTTATGGGATGTTATCTGGCTGGAGTACACATGGTCAGAAATCATGTCCTTACTGTATGGGAGAGAACAAAGCATTTATGCTCATTCATGGAAAGAAACCTTGTTATTTTGACTGTCATCGCAGATTTCTTCCAGCTGATCATCCTTTTCGTAGAAACAGGTCTCATTTCAGAAAAGGAACAGTTGAAATGGATGGACCTCCAAAAATGCTATCAGGTTCGGAGTTAAAATCAGTTTTATTTTCATTACCTCCCATCACTTTTGGTCCCACAATAAACCAACAGAAAATTTCTGGTTTTGGGAAAGAACACAATTGTATTAAACGTAGCATATTTTGTGATTTTCCATTTTGGTCTGATTTGTTGGATCGTCACATGTTAGATGTCATTCATATTTAGAAGAACTGTTTTGATAATTTGTTTCATACAGTTTTGGATACGCCAGGAAAGAGAAAAGACAATGTAAATGCACGTTTAGATCTTGCCCAAATTTGCAGGTGTCCAGAATTGGAACTATTTGAGAATGTCAGAACAGAAAGGTTACTGAAACCAAAAGCAGCTTATACACTGTCTAAAGAAAACCGTTTATTATTTTGTCAGTGGATTGCAGATTTGAGACTTCCAGATGGTTGTTCTTCCAATTTGGATAGATGTTTAAAGAATGGTCATATTACTGGATTAAAAAGTCATGATTGTCATGTTATAATGGAGAGACTTCTACCCATTGGATTAAGAGGTCTGTTGAATTCTGTGATTTTGGATTCCATAACCGACATGTCTCATTTTTTTCAGGAAATTTGTGCGGCTACGGCAGATTATGATGCTCTAGGAAAACTTGAAAAAGATGTTGTTGTAATTATATGTAAACTGGAAAAAATATTTCCGCCGTCTTTCTTCGACTCAATGGAACATTTGATGTTACATTTTCCATATGAAGCCAAATGTGGAGGTCCGGTACAGTTTCGATGGATGTACCCATTTGAATGATTCATGCAAAAATTGAAAAGAAAAGTACGTAACAAAGCATCTGTTGAAGGATCTATTGCAGAATCTTATTTGCAAGAGGAAATATCTTTTTTCTACTCCCATTATTTTGAATCTGAGTATCCTTTAAAACACAACCGAATGGGACGGAACGAGAGGAATATTGATGAAATCGACAATCAATTTTCTATTTTCAACCAGTCAGAGCTTGGTTTTGGTGGAGTTTATGAACGCTGGCTTTCAGATGATGAACATCAGAGAGCTCATACGTATGTTCTGCTCAACTGTGATGAGATGACATGAGTTGTACACTAAGTGTTAATATCACTTATTCTATCATTTATGTTACAGTAAATAACTTTGGTTTTTATAGGTTGTATGATAATTATATCAAAAAACAAATTCCACAAATTACAGCAGCTGCTCTCGAAGAACATAGACTGAAAAATTTCTCTCAGTGGTTTCAAAAACTGGTAACATAAATTCTTTATCTTTTAGAAACTCATTCAATGTATAGTTTACTATATTGATAATTATTTCACAAATTTTCAAGTGTCTCGACATGTTGATAAAATTGACAAACGGCTGTGTGTATTGAGTAACCCACCTTCCAAACTTGTTAAAACTTATAATGCATATGTGCTGAATGGATTTTGATTCCACACACATGCATATGGAGAATCGAAAAAAACAATGAACAGTGGAGTTAGCTTGAGAGGATCTCATCATCGAGAAAATGAAGTTGACTTTTATGGCATACTTGATGAAATCATTGAACTTTGTTATCTTGGACAACATTACATAACCATGTTCAAATGTCAGTGGTTGGATACAGAGAGAGGCGTGCGTGTTCATCTGACTCATGGAATCATCAATATTAAATGTAAAAGTGTTCTCACAGTAAATGAACCATTCTTATTGGATAAACAGGCATATCAAGTTTATTATGAAAAGTACTGTGCAACATCAAGAGACTTGAATGATTGGTGGAGTGTAATAAAAATCATAATTCGAGACAATAATTTTAGTCAAAGTGAATGTGCTTTCACTGATATGCAAAGAATTGAAGTTTTCAAGAGAGTACTCAAAATCAATCTTTTTTACAAAGAGACATGAGTATCGATGACGACACCCCACATTTAAGAGTCGGTGATGATGATGATGTTAATGATGTCACATATGAATTTGAAACGTTAAGAGATGAAGCAACTGTAACTCGAATGGATATCGATGATGTTGAGGAGGAATATGAAGATGACATTGACATATATGAAGATGATGATGAAGATGAACACTGATAGCATTACATGGTATTTATATACAATCATAATATGTATATATGTATATATAATAGTACTTATCAATTATTTGCTAACATTAACATTTTCTGTTTCAGATGGACGACGCCACATTTCGTGAGTTGGCGGATGCTGACCTGACTTTTGATGCAGATGAGTTGCTGACAGATGACCCTCAGCCTGCAGGCGCTCCAGGGAGTACGCGGAGGGGGCGCGGTCTTGCACGATTGATGATTCCTGACCCCGTCCCCGAGCAACGTCCACGTCTTGGGTTTGATCCACGCACACGAAGGTGTGATAACCTGTGTGATAACCTGTGAATTTGACTAAGATTTCATTAATCTATTCACATAATAAATGTTTATTATTTTTTCAGTTTTCCGCATATAGCAGTCGGACAGGGTAGCGCTATTTTGCGCAACTATTTCTCTTAGCTGTGGACCACATGGGAGAAGATTCCCATTGATGTGCAGCAGGCCATGTTCGGCCATTGGTTGGTACGTACGTAAATAAATAATTTTTATTTTGAAAATTATTTCATTTCTAACTTGATATTTTGATTTATTTGTAGGGTTTATGGTATCTGATCGAGGATACCATGCGTGACGCCATCTACGAGGCATGGGAGGTGGCCATGCGTGATCGCCTTCGTCAGTTTTTGCACAATTTAAGAAAAGCTGCGATGAAGAAAGCAGGAGTGTCAGATTTTGAGGAGTCATGTAGAGCACACCGACCAGAGTATATATCATCCCATATATGGGATGGATTATGTGCGCACTGGTTGAGTGGTGCCTTTCAGAGGAGATCATCGGTGGGGAGGCAGAATCGGGGGAGACAGGAGGTGACTCATCGAGCTGGGAGTCGTTCTTTCAGTACTCATAGACAGCATCCGGTACATACATTATTTATAAATATTTTATATAACTATAAATATTAATAGTTTATTTTTTATTCTTATAGGCTGTCGAGCACCCCGATATTACAGAGTACAACGTATATCGGAGGATGTATAGTGATCCTGCTACTGGGGAGCTCAGAGGTGATCGTCAGCATCACATCGTGGTCAGTATTATTTTCATTCAAGTTTAAAAATTAACTGCATATAATATATTCACAATTTTTATTTTAAATTGCAACTATAGGAGTCATATGAGGCCGCAGTGGCACAGGCCCGGACTGAGAGTCAGGCCGAGTCATCAGATCAGACCACTGACCGTCAGTTTGATGAGGCGGCATGGATGCAGGCCACCCAGTATGCCTTCGAGAAGGGCCGGGTAGTTGGTATCGACTCTCGACTGACTCCCGGAGATTATTATGGCAGTGCTGCGATGTCGGCGTCCAGCTCGAGAGGAGCTCGTGCATCATTTTCTACACAGTATGAGGATCAGTTGCGATCTCAGACTGCACAGATAGAGAGTCTCCGACAGGAGCAGGAGCAGATGCGTCAACATCATGAGGAGGAGAGTCGACGCCAGCAGCAGCTGTACGAGGAGCAGGCGAGTCGGTGGCAGCAGCAGCATCAGAAGCAGATGGAGTACATGCACCAACTCACTCATGCTTTAGGGATGGAGTTTCCTCCACCACCATCTGCAGATCCCCCACCTCCCCCCCTCCTTCAGATTAGAGTTTGTATTTCTGTTATAAAATTTGTGAAATCAAAATATTTTTTTTCTATTCGTAGTTTTTGTCTCATTATAAAATATTAATAATATTATATTTTTAAATAACAATATTAATATGAATAATAATATTATTTATATTTTATAATATTAAATTTTATATATATATTAAAATTTTATATATATATTAAAATTTTATATATATATTAAAATTTTATAATATTCTAATTTAATTATATTTTTTGTAATACTTGAATTATTTTAATATTTGAATGTAAAATAATTCTATTATTTTTATATTAATTAAAATAACTTATTTATATTTTTTTAATTTATGAAATATAATTGTAATATTATTATATTAATTGAATCATTTATTAATATTCTATTATTTTTTATTTTTGAATTATAATTCTACTATTATTATAGTAATTAAAATAATTTATTATTTTCATTTGTAAATTATAATTCTTTTATTATATTAATTAAAATAATTTATTAATAATTTTTTTTTATTTTTTTATTGTATTTGCGACGGGATACTATACCCGTCGCAAATACTAGTATTATTAATATATTTTTTATTTTTTTTAAAAAATAGTATTTGCGACGGGATACGATGCCCGTTGCAAATACTAGTATTACTAATAGTTTTTTATTTTTTTTAAAAAAATACCTTTTGCGATGGGACTCGTCGCAAATACTATTTTAAAATGTTTTTTACAAAAATACAGAATACTATTTGTGACGGGGAGAATGACCGTCGCAAAAAAGCCTTTAGCGACGGGCCCGTCGCAAATAAGTGTAGTTGTGATGGCGTTTTCAGCAACATGCTATTTGTGACGGGCCCCCGTCGCAAAAAGCCAGTTGCGACGGGATCCTATCGCAATTGCCCCCTCGCAAATACCTGTTTTTATAGTAGTGTTTGATATTAATAGTCGGGGATTGTTGAGGTATGTATGGCATGACTGTATGTCTATTATAGTATTTTTTTATTGTTGTATTCTTCAATTTGAGTTAGTTTATTCATTCCATCAACACTGAGGTGTATGATTTTTGGCTATTTACATTTTTAATGTGCTCTACTATGTATGTATATTTTACTAATAGTTCAAAATGATACCCCTTATTTTTTGTTGGTAGCCTCTAGCGTATGAGGAGGCACAGTTGATGAATCATGCTTATTGGGATCAAGGCATGAATTTAGTGGCATCTAGGTTTGAATGTTACAATGTATATAAGCTTTTGAGAATATGATCATAACATTTGAAAACAGTACTATGAATATCATATATTATAATCTTGAGTCATGGAATAAATCATTATTATTCATAAGAAATTAATCATAATAAAACAATACTATATGTTAAATAATTAAAAATAATTATCATAAGACATATATTTTTGAAATTCACATAATCAGAGAAAATAATTTCCTTAGTAGTCAAGTCCCACGTCCAAAGTTGTTACAATTCATTGGAATTACACTCTATTCAATCATAATATTCAAGGATCACTCCTATGAAAATCATTGTAGAAAGAGTTCCTTATTAAATTCTTCAATCCCCATTCTAGTCTTGTTCATATCATAGGATATCCATCTCCTCCCAATGAAATGGAGGGGTATGTACTTTCCAGGCTACCTATAACATATCAAAAGATCATAAATATGTGATTCAAAAAATATCATGAAATATTAATCATTTCATAAACCATGAAAAGGATACATGTTTCATTGACATTTGATCATGGAATAAGCCTTTTAAATGAAATGTTTTTCATATTGATTTCATTAATTCATTCTAGCATAACTTAAGTAAAAGGGACATGTTTCATTATAATATTTCCTTCATAATCATAACCCATATAGAAAAACAATAATGATGGTATAATTTAAATATATATTTATTAAATTCTAATTAATACCAATGGATGTTATCTTAGCTGAAAATGGATTTAAAATATCACTTGGAACATTTCATGATAAAAATACCCTTTTCACTATGGAATAACATTCCTAAAATATATAACATCTAAAAAAAATTTAGAATATAATTTCTATAAATATCAAATTTAGAACATTTAATGGAAGAAAATGATTATTGAGTGTCCATGAAGATGTGAAATTAATTCTGTTATATATTATTTAAAATAGAACATTCAATTTCATACCCATATAAAGAGTGTCAACAAGTACATTGTTTTAGAAAATGAATGGATGAATAATTTTAAACCATTATATAAATCGAAAATTAGGGGTAATAATTTCTTTAACAATAATATAATAATATAAAACCAATAAATATATCATTTTATTAAAAAACATGTACATGGAAGAAAAACTATTTTCTCTAGAAGAGAAAATTAATTTTAATATTCCTTAAAATCAATATTTCTATATCATGAGTAAATAAAGAGAATAAGATTAAGAAAATAATTTATTACCTGAAAATAGAAATATGATAAAACAATTATTCAGTTATGGAGAGGTATATCATGAAATTTAATCACCATAATCTTAATCGTAAATAATCTATAAAAACAAGGGGATTTTAAAATAAAACCCTTAACAAGGGTTCCAATTTTATTAAATGTCATATAACCTCATGTATAATAAATTTTAATAATTTATAAACATATAAAATATTCATAACCATAATTTCAATATCATAAATGATAAAAGTTTACATTTAAAATCCAATTTATCAATTATTATTTTTAAAATTATCAATTTATTGTTTTAATGATTTTATAATTCATGAGAATTTCAGTTTGGAGGTTTTGGTCCTTGTAATTTGACCATGGTTACATTATTTTCTGAAAACTAATGATGATATACATATAATAAATATTCTATATAGACATATTTAGGATTATAAAAAATTATAGACATAAAAATTAATTACCCAATTAATGGAAATAATATGCCTTATATATGCATGAATTCTCTTATCATTATTCTATAGACATAATGAACGAAACATAAATAATAGTTCAAATTTTCTAAAACATTTTTATATCAAATAAATCATATATATTAATTAAAAATATATTTATTACCATCATTTTAAAATGTAAATGAAAAAATTCATGTCACTTTATGAAGGTGGTAGTCCACACACGCGCATGAGAAAATTTATCATTTTTGACCATATTAGAAGGTGAGAAGATACATATGATATTATCATTATATAAAAATAATTAGTTCATATATATTATAAATAAAAATCCAACCCATTATAATACTCATAAATATTATATGGTTATTAAAAATGAATTGTATTACTATGGGGAGATAATAAGTCATAATTGAGAATGAGCATTATCTTCATTTCCCATTGGATGTGAATGATTCTTGCTAATTGGTGGTTTCATAATCCAAAAAAGATTTTATTATATTTATGACATGTAATTTATTATTTTATTATTATGAACATATATTTATAGGAGGTAAAATTTCAATTAAAAACAATGTGATCTGTTATGGTAATTAGCTCTTCCTTGAATGATCTAGTTTGGATATCCTCTTAAGGTCCCTAGTGTTAGTATTTGGGGGGCACTAAAACCAGACATAAATGGATATGAAATTTGATAAGATGATTTTTCAGGTTCAAATTGAGATATTAGGAATAATGTTGTGCAAACAAGATAAAGGATAGGTGCCATTTAACTAAGGATGGAGAGGACACACTTATAATATCTTAAAATATTAAAATATAACAAAGTCATTTCCAAGAAAAATTATCTTAACTAGACAGAAAACTAGAAAAGAGTATTGAACCTAAATATATTCATCTAATGAAATTTAGATAGGTTTGTATCTATTTCAAACCATATAGTTTTATTAACTCATTGATTAATCATATTTTATAGTACCCATAGTAACAACCATTTCAATCTTAAAGGGTTAATAATATTGACATAAATAGCCAAATAACCCCTAAATAGACCCTAGTTGATATTTTAACCCATATTATAATAATTTGGTTGAAAATTAATCTTTATGAATTTTAAATAAATTAATAAATTATATTTAATATAAATTGTCACAATAATAATTTTTGAAAATATTAATTTAATTTTATATTAAAGAGACTGATACTCTGATAGAATTAGAATATAATAATACAATACATTACTAAAATGTCAAATGTATATATATAATTCATAGAAAAAAATTATACACTTAAATTTTATTGCATTTAAAATTTTTAATATCTTATTTATTTTGATATTAATTGAATAAATGTAGTGTATTTTTTACATCTATATTTACTATAATTATTAAATCTATAAAAATTATAAATAAATTACAATGATAAATAAATATATATATATTTTTAAAATAAAACTTTAGAAATAATCATATCATCTATTTTATCCTTGTTTAATAATTATATAGACATTAATGTCATGAGAGTGTCATTTTGTATATATTCTTTTCATAAATTAATATAATGGTCATATTCAAAGAAATATGGAAAAAAGTGGACATGTATTCAAGACCAAGATGGAAATGTATTTGATTAACTCATATAATTGGATATTGTTTAATGTTATATTAATTTTAAAGACTTATCCCAAATTTTTTGTCCTTCTTTTACCCATTTTACAGTTACGATGGTAATAAAAAATTTTATGTTTACTATTCATATTGATGAATAAAATAAAAGATATATCTTTAAAGAAAATATTATACTCTTGATTCTAGTTTTAGAATATATTTTTCAATATTCAAATTCTATATGTTGTTGAAATGAATTTTAGAATAATTTTTCAAATTAAAAACATATTGTAGAGAAATACATTTTGATGATTAAAACGTGTTCTATATTCTTATATCACTCATAGAAAAAATATTATATGGCTGTTAAATGTTTTAATTGTATAAATTATATATAAATTTATTCCCTCAAAAATAGTGATGAATTTAATTTAATAAAATAATAATACATTGTGCACATAATAATATATTTTTGAAAAACAACTCTTTTACTCAAATGTTTTTTATTTTCCATTCTAATAAATTTTTAACCAATAAATTTATTATTTACAAGGTAAAATTGATAATTATTATTATTTAGTCAGTCCTATGCGTACGCACTGATTTAACATCTAGGTTATAATAGTATATAGTATTATGGTTCATTTAAACATGGCATTTCATGAATCATGAGTACCCAGTGGAATTATATTTATTTAAAAATAAATTTATCAAAAAATCATAGGGTCTTATATATTTTATAGATAAAACTACATTTATTGGATCACAAGAAAATTTATGGAAGAAAATACATTTTATTTTAAATTAAATAATTAGAATCAATAAATGTCAAAATTATTAAGTAAAACATATTCTCCTAGAAAGAGGATAATTATAAAGGAAGTATAAAATAAAATATTCTTCTTGATGGGGGATAATGTTGTTGATGTGGGTATATGAAAACAAAAATTTCATACAAATTTTCATTAAAAAGTCAAATGAAACATGATGAAAGTTTGACCACATGTTTCTGTTAAATTTTTTTTATTGAAAAGTATTCATGGATAAGTTTGTAATTAATAATAAATTTTAGAATGTTAAAAATAATTTGAAAATATTTTAAAGAATATGCGGATACGAATGTAAAAATCATGACCCGATATAATTTTTAATTTTTTTATATATTTTTTTTCTCATGTGTTCATAATGAAATTAAAATAAAAGTAAAACATGTAATATATAATTCTACTTAGAGATAAGAAAAATAAATTATTCTTGGGAAAAATATATGACATAATTTCAACATTCGAATATTTAATCATAAATAATTATAATAAAATTTTGATTGTACCATAAAACTCTTACTGATCTGGTAACTTTTGTATATTATCCTCACAAAATAAACAACCCAAAATGAAACTTTAAACACCATAAAAATAAGGGTAATCATGAAAACAATTATCATAGGGAAGAAGATGCACCTTATAAAAAGAATATATGTGTATATCATCAAATATTTATCATCAAAACATTCTTGAGATGGAAACCCATTACAAATTTTCTAATTTTTGAAAAAAATTTATTATAATATTTAATATCATATGGTTTTGTTAATAAATTTAATTAATTCAATTTCTTTTCTATTAAAAACTATCAGGTTGTATATACACTATAAAAATAAGAAATTGGTTTATAACATTAAAGTATATCCAAATGAAGAGAAAACGAGATGAATCCCTTAATTTATGTCAAAATTACATTATAATTGCTCATACCACAAGTATAATATATTAAAATATTATATAATTTTATTAAAAAAACCCAAATATTACCTATAACACAATACATGGTATATTAATAACATCATATAAACCATTCATTAACAATCATTCATTATCATCATCATTTTGTGATTTTAGTAGTTTTCTTATTCTCGTATGTTTTGGTTCGGTGGTTCGGTTCCTTGCCCATTGATCAAGATTACATCATCTACATAATGTTATTAATTATATAAATATTATATATATTTGTTATATAAATATTTACATTTATTAATATTAATCTGTGATGATAAACATATTACATCACTACATAGAGAGGGTAGTCACATGAGTGATATTTTATACGTTTCAAAAATATAATGAAATAAAAGAAAATAATAATTAAAACTTCCATAATAATTATTTTTTCATAAATATAATATATATTCATTAAATATATCCTTATTACTAGCCATGTAAAATATAAATTAAAAATAAATCACATCACTTTGTAGGGGAAGCAGTCCACATGTACACACTAGGGAAATTATCGTTTTCCAATACATCTGAAGTTAATAATTTACATATGATTTAATTATTAAAGTAGAATAAATATTATATAAAAATAACATAAAAATATAAATTAGTCATAATAACCATCCCTAAAATATGGTTATGGGAAATGATTTTTATCTCTACGTGGAGGTGATAGTCAACACATTCGTAAGAGCGATACTATAAAATAAAATTTTATGGAGGAGTGAAAATGGTTCAAATTTAATAATAATAACATTTCAGTATTTTTATTATACTAGAATAATAATTTTTATGGCTATTTTTTTTGGGAGAATGTATAAGATAAAATAGAAGCTAAAAAGATTGGTTATGATTTATAAATATTCATTGATAGTACCTATTTAGAATAAACCTCTAAACGTAAATGATTGGTATTAATTGAGTAAAATAAGCTATGAGATTAAGGGAAGGAAACTATGAAGGATATTGATCAGGTATTTTTTGAACTCAAAGTATCAAATTATGTCAATAATCTAGTAGGACAGGTGTTTGTTTAAAAGTAAGTAATGGGATACAAAAGTAACTTCTTGATATATTGAAATTATATTAGTCCAAATTAATTGTAATGTGGAAAAATTTGAAAATGAGTATAAATTTGGATATTATAATGTTAAAAAATCTTCAAATAATAAAAAATTGACATTTTTTTGTTTGTAGTACAAATGTTATCTTCCAGTTTAATGCACTAAAAAAATATGTTTTAACCTTTACCATGGTAGCAATTTTTTTTACAGTTTCTACTATTCATTATGGGAAAAAATAAAATAGAAAATATTAAATTATATAAATTATTCATATTATATATATGGAATCCACTTTACCATAATAAATCACTATATGTGTAAGAATTTAATTATAATTAAGCATGAAAACCATAATGAATACCTTTTTTTGAAATCAAGAACAAAACTGAATTTATTTCAATGAATTACCTTATAAAAACCATAGAAAGTAAATTAAAATGGTACATTGTGTATTAAATATATAAATTTAGATGAAACCGTTAATAAAATGGTATGAAATTAATTTATCAAAATAAAAATATTATACACATAAATAAAAGTTTTAGAAAAATCTATTTTACGAAAAAAATTATCTTTTTAAAAAATTCTATTGAAATAATGATTCACAGGTAATTAATTGTATTATTTCTAATTAAATGAGAATTTTTATATTTTTGGATAATATTCTAAACATATTTTGAAAATTATTTAAAACTAAATAACATTTCTTTCAAAAAATATTTATTTCAATTATTCAATAAAAAAAATTAATTAAAAAAATTCTATATTTCACCATAAGATAATATTAACATGCATATTTAGAAAATTATATTAATTTCAATAAAAAATTAATAAGGGTCTAAGTTAATAATAACTATCATATTAAAAATGTGACGAAAATGATATTGGATGAAATTATATTTTTCGGTGTAAAATGAATTTAACAAAAATTTAGTATTAATTTAACATTAATTAATAAATATATTTTATATAATAAATTCCTTTATACATATTTTCAAAATGTTTTTATTATAGTTAATACATTTCAATTTAACATCATGGTCATAATTTTTTACTATATCATGGCTTTTATAGACTCATGATTCAGTGTAAGGAATGTTTTTAAATAATTAATGTTTTCGTTGAAAAGAAATACATAAAAAATATATATGGTTATATTATAGTCCACAAAAGTTAATATATCCATTGAAATTACATTATTTGTTTATTTGAAAATGCATGTATATCTATATTTTTCACATAATTGGGTTCACATTTAGCTTTGTAAAACTTCTAATTCCCTCAGAAAAACATTAACATAGTGGGTGGTATTATTCAGCACAATATTATCTCTATGATAAAAGATATATACTGCTTATTATTCAAATGAATGATCATGATATAGTGTCATAAACCGATATTTCCGAACATGTGAAGGATCCAGTATTTATTTTGTTCTAAAGCGATACATGAAAAACATCTTGAATTTTAGATTGGTATAGTGGGAGTTTCAATATATAAACTATTGGCACAATTTGATGAAGAATATTGAAGATAACAATATACCAATGACTCATATATTCTTTATTTGTTAAATATTATAATCATATTAACTACAATAATTCACTGGAAAGCCTTCTCGCTGAAATCTTATTCTATATATTATCTATGATTTTCAGCACAACTCTTTTGTCGACTTTAGGATTACATGATGTGATGTTGAGTGACTCTAACCTTGCCTATCATTTCTATATAAATATTAAGTTACAAAACATTTATTTCTCTAATATCATCCCATAATGTCAAATTTTAATACTTATTTCTAATAAGGGATTCATATGGAGCCATCTGAATTCTTGAGTGGAAGATATTATTATATGAATGCTTAACTATTACAAGGTTTTGATCCCAAGCCCTAATACAATATTGATAACATGGTTTAATCATATCCTCCATGGTTTTAATGGTAATGTTTTACTAGTGATCTATCTGAGGATGGTAAATAGTTATAATAGTAAACTATGTATCTAGATCTTTCTAAAGGATTCTCTAGAAATTCAAGGAAAACCACAAATCCCAATCTGATATAGTTTATTGTTATACAATGTTTAACCTTATCATTTATTTAAAATAAATCCTAGAACAATGATCAATATATAAATATTATCTATTATAAATGATATACATAAAATTATTAAGGTGATTAACAATAAACCATATAACATTATGACTATAACATGTATTTTCAGAATCAGAAAATAAAATCCATGGTGATGTTTTCCGATTCCAATTCTGTTATGGTTCATTGTTTTAACATCCCCTTATAATTTTGTCTATAAAATATAACTTTTTTACATATCATGAACTTAAATTCATACTCTTAAATATCTCTTTTCATGTTTTTCCATCCTATAATACTCTTTCATGTATCTATAAATATTTACACATTATAGATGAATAGAGAATGATGATATGTGAGGTTATTACAATAGTTCCATATTCAATTCAATAATTTTTAGGATGCATACTCTATTCTATAACCTTATCATTATTTTATATTCAAGCTTTAACATAGAAAAATTTCTCATATTCTTTTATATCTTCACATCCTCCTTTTTTTCCTCAACAATATTTACATATGTAGTGGTTTGAACACTAATATGATAAAGATAATATTTCTCCTCATACTTTAAATTTTCAAGGACAATCCTTTACCAATCAATAAATATTGGATATTTTTTTATCCTTATAATAGTTAATCTATAATAATCCCATTGACACAAATGATTAGTTTCCTTTTTCACTTTCATAGGCTTTTAGAGTGTTGAGAAGTCCTAATAATAAATACTCACTAACAATAATCATTAATTCATATTCAACTCTTTCTGGATGAATATATACATTGAAGATTTAATATTAGTATATATGATACTCTTTACCCCCATAAATATAATTTCATTATATATTTAATAAAAATATTTCCACTACAAACTAAAAATAATGATATGGGTATTATAACTCATGAACCATTACTTGGCATGTGGCATAAGCTATCAATATTTAATTTTTCATAGGGAAACATCCAAAACCATTCTTTGATACAGAACTATAGATCAAAAACCATTCTCCATTATAGGTCTGTGTTAGCATAGGTGACCAACCAAAATTTTCTTCAGTTCCTTGAATTTTTTTCACATTCATTGGTCCAAAATAAATCAATTCCCTTCTAATTTATATTATTGAGTGGATTAGATATCCATAATAAATCTCTTATGTGGAACTAATAACATAATTAATATCTTAGGAAACTATATATTATGGTCATAGTTTTTTTTAGGCCAATGAAAAATTACATTCATCTTCAGCAGATATTTAGATATAACATTTCATAAGTTTAAATTTCCCAAACACATAACATTATATTTTCAAAATTAACATGTGGTAAGTTTTGATTTTTTATTATGATCTTTAATGAATTTTTCAAGTGATATTCATGCTAATAATTTATCTTCAAATATATAAGAATACTATATATAATGTCTACTATAAAATATTCAAGGTCATATCTAAATACTCTATTAATTAAATCAATAAAGATATCAAGAAAATTAGTAAGACCAAATGGCATCATAATAAATTTATAGTGTCCATACCTTGAGTGGAAGTATATATTTGGAATATTTTAACTTTTTACCACCAATTAATACTATCTAGATCACTTATCTATCATTAAGAAATATTTATCTCCTCCTAATTGATTGAAACAAATCATTAATATGGGGTTTGGGATATATATTCTTTATTATAGCCATGTTAAATTCTTAATAATCAGAATAGAGTAACAATAATCCATCTGTGTTCATAATAAAAATAATAGGTGAAACCTATGGTGACACACTTGTCCGAATGAATCACTTTTCAAGATTCTCTTAAATTTTCATCTTCAATACCATCCACTAAATTAGAGGCACTCTATATGTGTTCATAGAAATCAGTATAAGAGTGGGTATGATAACTAATGAAAACATAAATTCCGTATTTCAAGGAAGACTTTGAAAATCATATATAAATACATTAATAAAATCTCATACAATTAGAATATCATTGGTGTTGAGTTTCTTCAAATCCATATAAGATAAATACCAACTTAAATAGGAATAAAGTCCCATGTCATGAATGTAATTTCCATTTGAAGTTCACAATTACCCATTCAAAGATATAAAATAATAGTTTGGATCCAAATATGAAATATGGAATCCATCTCATAGAAATATTTTTCGGATTTATATAATGAATGATAATGCATTCCAAAAATCACATCAAATTCTACTGGAAAAATAATTAAAATATTTGTAGGATTTATATTCCAAAATACATCAATTGGGGATGATCTGTAGACCTGATATGAAATAATCATACAATAAAGTGATTCTAATTAAATTTCCTAATATAATCATTGAGGATTTTAATAAACATTCCTTCATACATTTCATGAAATAAATTCAATCATATGACTAAAATAAGGAAAGATACATCCATATTTGAGTGTACTTATCAACTCCTCAAACATATTATTATATCATCAATTCCATGATAAAAAATTTCTATAATGACCATCAAGAATAATTAATTATATTGATTAGTCATGAAAAATATTTATTAGGATGTCTAAATATTCACACATTCATTTCAATATATGACAAAAAAACTTCAACCTTGGACAAAAACGATCAATATCTTTTTGAAAACATAGATATTTATATTAAATTTAACAAAAATTAACCTAATATTATTCCCCAACAGTTTCAAAAAAAAATGTTTTATATGATGAACCATTCCATGTGCACATAAATTATGCCCGTGATATAATTGACCAACTCGTTTTATGGTTATTACCCTAAGATTAATCAGTCCCAAAACAACACCACTTGTAGTATCTAAATAGAGTTGAGTTTTATTTGGTAAACAAAACTCGTTTATTTATTAGAACATATGATATTTACTTATACTTTGGCTATTTTTTTTATTTCATAGTTATGTATCCTCAATCTATTTTATAAATGATACAAAACCATTCCTCTAATGCCAACTATATAAATCCATATTTTTAATGAATAAATATTAAATTATTTTATTATGAATATTAAGTACATTTTACAATGATACATGCTATGTGAATATATTGGTTTAGTTTATTTGTATACATGGATACATAAAAAAATGTAACATAAATAAAACTATGTAATTTTTAATTTAGTTCGTCACTACGTTCAACCTTCTTTGGGATAACAATATTAAAGCTTTTCACCAAAACCTTGGGATTAGAAACATAATAAAGGGTAAGGTATGATTTTCAATAAGGGTATATAAAAGATATATTAGTAAATTATCATAAATTATTGTGAGTTTATGAAAACATTATCAATACAAACTACATTCATAAAAAATTTGCTAAAATTCATTGATCACGAAACATGGCGGAAGGGTTTTTTATACAATAGATATAAGAAATTAGAGTGTATAATTATTAGGAATGAATAATGAGCCATAAAAAAATATTCTTAAAATAGTACATATGATTTTGGAATACAAATAATCATAAAAATAAATTTCTTTTGTCAAGGATCTCTTTTATTACTGTCTTTATGGATTTGGATTGCTCCATATTGCACAATTCATATATAGTGGTTTAATCCAAAGACTACCTTATTGGAAACATTTCCTAAGTAAAATGGGTTCACTCTAAATACTAGTATTTGTTATCTTATGCTATATCCTTCTATTCCCAATTCATTTTTGGGTTATTAATTATAGTCCCACACATCACATTATGAAAATTTTATATATGTGTGCCATAAAATCATAAAGAAATCATCATATTATAATATTATAACTCTTGGAAAAGATATTGGTTTTATAAATATTTCATCTAAATAATTTTTAACCGTAATTAAAATGAATTAATATTACAAAATTTGGAAATATCCATATTAAATCATAAGAAAAACCAAATTATGTTGTTATAGATGAAAATACATTAAAAATATCAGTAGATAATTTCTTGAGGAATACACCCTTTAAAGTGAAATCACATAATTGGAACATAAAAATTTCCAAAATATTAAGGAAAAAATATACATTTAAGAGATAAAAATAATAATTACAAATCATTATTAATATAAAATATTATATATCATGGTGGATAAAGTTTTTCATGTGGTTTATATTAAATAATTTCCTTTCACATTGTCAGTAAAAAATTAAATAAATGTTGTTAGGAAATAGATAAGAATATTAAATTTAAATAATGTATATTAGAATTAATAAATGTGAAAGAATTAGTTTGATAAATCATTTGATGATGTAAAAAATAATTGAAATCATTTCTAAGAAAGTATGGACATGAATGAAATTATTCCCAATCGAAGAGAGAAACATGAAATGTTTTCTAAAAAATAATAATTTTAATATATTGAAAAAATAAAGGGATTAAAGTGAAATGAAAACATGAAATAAATATAAATTAAATGAGATAATAAATAAATAATACAGGGTATAAATAGATCATATAATTTCAACATTGGAAAATTTAGTTAAAAACCTTGATAAAAAATACATCATAACAAAAAAACATTAGCAATGTAAAAAATTTTGAATCGTTACTTCAAGAAATAAATAAATTCAAATGAAACATTAAATAACATAATCATAAGGTTAATAATTATAAATAAATATAAATGGGTTAGTAGATAAATATAATAATATATTATGGGTTTATAATGTTAAATGTCTATAAATGAAACAAAACTGTGTTGAGAAGCCCTTATAGATTTTGTTATTTATAAAGAAAAATCATTGAATATTTTAAAGTCATATGGTTATATTTATACCTTTAATTTAATCATGCATTATTTCAAAATATATTTTTTATTAGTATATAAAACATGAAAATAAAAAAATGGTGTGTAACATTAAAACATGTTCCAGAGGAGGGAAATTAAAACAAAACCCTTACATTAAGTTCATTTTGCGTAGAATGTACTCTTACTTAATGTATAAAAAATTTTAAACTGCTATAAATAATTATCTAGAACATAATAACACTTATTATATATTAATTTATTTATTTATAACATCACATAACATATTCAATAATAGTCTTTCACTATCATAATCATTTCTTGTGTTAACTACCCCATTTTTCAAGAGTGATTTGGTTTGGTAGTTATGTTCCTTTCACATTTAGAATGATTAATTATGATATATGATGTTAATGATTATATAATTATCATATATATTCTTTTTATAAACATTTATATCTATTCCTATAAATTGGTGATGAAAAATGAATTACATCTCTTTGTGGAGATGGTAGTCTGTAAGTACACATGAGTGATCTTTTCCAAATGTAGATTGATGAACCAAAATAAAGTTAATTCAAAATTCATGAAAAAAGTATCATTATTATATTATTAATGTAAAAATATTCATTTAATATATCCTTATTATTATCCATTAAAAATAAAACTAAAAAATTATCACATCACTTTGTGAAGGTGGTAGTCCATACATACACATGAGTGACATTATAATTTACCAATAGAGCACGAGGTAAGAATTATATAATATTAAATAATTAATGTTGTATTATTATTAAATAAGTATCATATATAAGTAATACATCCAACATAATAACCATCCACAAATATTTTTGATGTTAAATGAATTGTATCCTTATATATAGGTCCAAGTCCATACAAACAATAGAGTGATACTTTTATTTCACATTTTATGGATAAGTGGTTGAAAATGGATATTTTAACAAAATAATTAATTATGTATATTTATCATGCTTAATTCATCATTTTTATGGATATACCATGGTTAGAGAAGATATAAGAATAAATAAAATTGAAACTACATGGTTATGATTTATACCTCTTCTTTAATGCCAATATTCAGATTAATACATCATCCTTGAAGGATTAGTCTTAATTGAAGACCAAAAGCTCTATGATAAATGGAATTATTCAAGGATGGATTTTGAGTATGTTAATAATGGTATGAATATTTTAGTATGAGACGAGTCATTTTATATGTGAGGGGCTTGACACAGATGACATTTCTTAAATGAGTTTAATTTAGTTAGGACACATTCAAGGGAATGTTGATCCAAATGGAATAGGATTAAAAATTAAAAGAATATAAATATTAAATATATTATAAAAATAAAATTTATATTCTTTTGGGTAGAAATAATACATTATCACTTTGTTAATACCCCTATAAAACTCATATTAACCTTAGTCGTGGTAACAACAATTTAATGTTTTTCGATTCATAATGAAAAAACCGTGCTGATCTTATGAAATTATATGAATTCTTATGATTCGGAATATAGAATCCATTTTCATATATTCCATTTCTACAGTTTGAATAATCTAAATTTAATTAAGTTACAAAACCACAATGAAAACACATTTTTAAAAAATAAAATTTTATGCATAAAACTAAATTTAATTCCCTTCATTTCCCTATAAAAACAATAAAATGAAATTTTAAATTTTAAATAAATCATAAAATATATTACTTCACTTAAAAAATAATATATATATATATATATATATATTATTTTAATTTATTATGATAAAAACAAATTTCACATTTAAAATTAGTTTTTAGTTAAATGTTTTTTATGAGAAAACATTAACTTATACAAAAATAAAGTACAATTATGACTAATATGTAATTAATTAGATTATTTTTAATTAATTTAGATATAGGTTAATTTAATATTTAATTACAAAAATAATAGTACATTTTTGGTAAATAAATGGATATTTCCATTATAAAGAAATTATTTTTTGTTCTTCAATGAAAAATTAATATTTTTAGAAAAATACTAAAAAAGAAACCCTAAAATAATATTGAAATAATGATATTAAAAATAAAATTTATTCAAAAAAAATATTTTTTTAATAATAGTATAAATTAATTTTATATTTCTCGTTAAAATCTATAATAAAACAAATTTTATGTGAAAACATATTTTTGAAGCATAAAATGAATTAATTTACAACTTTGTATTTATTTATTTAAATTAATAAATATGTTTTCATTAATAATATCCATTATAAAAATATTTCATAAATATGTCATTACTATTCATATATTCTAACATAATTTCAATATTTTGATGGCTTACTGTATTGTGATTAATAATGACTTGGGGTTGTGTGTAAGACAAGCTATCAAATATGTCACATTTTAAATTAGATGAAAAACAAAAAAATCATAGGGTGTAACACATCAATAAGTTTTAACAATAAAATATATAATCCTCATATCATATAATTACTCATGGAAATAAAAATATTTTCATATCCTTTTCAAAAGTAATTACATAAAGATAACATTCATAATTCAATCAATTATCATCACATAATATAACATTGAATAATAAAAAAGTATCAAAATATATCTTTCAACATTTTTGGTAAATACCTTTAAATCAAGGAAACATAACCTATAGTAGTTACACTATTAGTAACCCCAATATATATATTTTTATTATCATAATATTTCAATATATCGATGGACTTTTCATTATAGTCGGAATAGTGTTTCAAGTGTCGGAGGACCCCAAAATTAATATAATAACAATAATAATATATATTAAAGTACACTCATGAATATTTTTTTAATTAATGGTTTTACACCTGATTGAGACCTTGGATAAAAATTTTAAGACTTTAGTTATTTATTGATTAAAGGGTTTACAATTTTCATGAATAAAGAGTGGACAGTATCATGTGGTTGGTTGAGGATAGTCAGTGGTAGGTGAGTTAATTAAAATTAAATATTTTATTTAAATAATTTACTTAATGGACTAAAACAAATTTTATTTAAATAAATACATTTTTATGAACATTATCTATGGGCATTTGAATACACCTTGGAAATTAGTGGGGAATAGTAAGAAATCTCTTATGATGGTGAAGACCTGGGAATACAGATTGATGATAATGATCATGGAGAATGATGAAACGAATGAAGATGTACTGGGATCCTTATCATTATTGTTATAAAACACATTCTTTACCACTAATGAATTCATTATTGAGGTAGGGAATATAATGTTTTTTAATATTCACCCTTTTAATAAATTTCATGGACTATATTTAATGTATTCTTACATTTTTGTGACTTCTGTCCTCCACATAAGCCTCATTACAGTTTTTGTTTATGAAGAATATCTTTTATATTAATTGATCATATATTGCAATCCCTTCGTTTTGAGAATTTATGGTCAGTGGTATGGATAAAATCATCTAAAAATGATCTAACATTGTTTTTTTCCACAACCCTTCTTTGTATTCTTTATAATTGGAAAATGGGTTTAAAAATTCAATATTTATGTGTCCTATTTTAGCATTATAGAAAACCAAGATTCATGTAGGATGTGTGAATGATGTAGAGGAACTTCTTTCAGATGTATTAATATGTATTTTTCAATCTGGGTGATGGATTTTTGTATCCAAATTAAAATAAATTAAGAAATATGTTACCACTACTGCATGGGTGAAAACAGTTCAGATACTCAGACTCTACTGGATTGTAAATGAAAATAATAAATTGAAAAAATTGGATTTGTTTGTTTTAAGCATTTAAAAGGTATATTATGTACTTTTAATGATATATCTGGTGTCTGTACAAATCTAGTCATAACTACAGTGAAAAACATGGATACATTCCTCTTATCCTATAGAAAAATATAAGGTGTAACATCGGTCCTCATGGTGGATGGGGGTTTTCACTGAGATAAATATCACACACCATGTGGAGGTGCCCAAAAATCATGTCACCCTACCAATGTAATTGGGACATGTATCAACAATACACTCCCAGGTCCCCTTAAAAGAATACACATTGTATACCCCAATGGCCACATCATATATAAGAACTTGGCTACTCAATCCATGTTCTAGGAGAACACACCCATGGCTTCAGGTGGAAATACACATCGTGTGACCCTATGTACACACAATGTGGAGAGACATGGATAGCCAATCCATGCCCAAGGGAGGACACAACCAATTTTTTAGGGGGATTCACATATTGTGGACCCTATATACATGACACGTAGAGCTACATGGCTGGCCAAAATGTGTCTAAGAAAATACACAACTAGAAGTCCATGTGAAGATCACATGTCATGTGACAATATTTACATGACATATAATTTTTCAAGAAACATATAAGTTTCTTATATAAATCATTAGGACATATATTTTGAGCTAAATTTAGATTATCATGAGTTATTTTATATGTTGGAAATGATTGTGGATTAATGATTGAATTAGAGATACAACGTGAAGTGTTATGAGGGACGTTCTTCTTCCTGATGTCTATGGAATATAAAATTAATCTATATTAGTCATCACTGTGATTCTAGGGTTAGTACTCTTATGTCGCATAGGGAATCAGTCCCCCATACACTTATACATGTATATTCATTACAACAAAAACTATAGAGGGTGTGGGAATTATATATATTCGGTGATACTCCAATATATTCCTTCTCTGGTGGAGTGAGGGTACACTACAATGTGTGTTCCCTCATCATTGGATATAAAGAGTGATGTTTTGTCCCTCAACATTAATTTTGGTGAGGTTGTGTGTGGTGTTTGGAATATGATATAGGACCTTTTGAGCTTCAAGGAGACTCATTGTCATACATCACATGTAATTAATATTAATATCCGCTTGGTTTCTTCCCTTGGGTTTCTTTTTATCATATCTGTTATTGTTTTCCATTATTATCTTAACTTAGGAGTTGATTAAAAATTATTTCATATTTATTCCTGATTAATTTTTAGGTTGTATTATAGGGTATATATAAACTGACCGCTAAAAGGTATTTTACACATGTGTAATATCTTTTATATATTATATAAATATCATTGGTGACTTCGGTGGACCTAGTATTAGAGGATCATGGTGGTACATAGAGGAGATAACCTTATTCAGCAGTCTATATTAGAGATTAAGATCTAGTAATTATTTATTATTTCCCATTCCAAGTTATTTATGTTTAGGACCTCTTTTATAGTTGTGAATGTACTTTTCCCCTTTATATCCTCTATTTTATCTTACTTCACATTGATAATTTTCCCAGAGGTTGGTACATGAATAGATTAAACTGTCGATGTTTATTTATATTTCACTATCTATGAATTGTTAAAGGGATATGGTTATGTGTGTTTGTATATAGTTATATAGTCTAAGGCCTACCATTTTAGTTGTATACCTACTCAACACCTATCACTCACTGTTGACATATTGTCTGTTGTCTTGGGGTGTCACCCCTAACTTACTACAAGCCCATATGGTGTCCTAGTGTGTTGGGTGTTGAAAATAATGTATAAGTAAACGGTATAAATTAAATATAATAATTATACCAATAAATATATCTATTGAAACTAGGAGGAAATACATTAATAAAATAAATAAGTGTAGGTTATTCACATATGAAATTCATTGGAAGAGAAAATATTGTTATACGTTGAAAACAATTAGGCATAACAAATAATGTTATGGATAATTTATCCCAAAGAGAGTAAAATTGCATATAGAATTCATATAAATAATTTATATAGATACATTTGAAAAACATATTAAATCAATAATAATATATTTTAAAGTACTAATAATTAGATAGAAAATAATTTAAAGGAGTTTTTAAAATTTAACTTTGGAAAATAAGAGTTAAACTCAATCTTCAAAAATAAATTTAAAAGAGATATTTTATAAATATTTGACATAAATTATTTCTTTTTGAAACCATAATAACTTATAAGTAAATTTCAAAATAAAATTTCAAATTTTGATGAAATTTTTGTAACAAAGAGAAGGTAAAAGAAATATTTTTAAATATAATAACAAAATTATGATGTTACAGGTATCAATCAAAAGTTGTTTTAAAAATGGTGATGAGAAAACATTGTAAAACATTTAAAATTTAAAATTAAACATCAATAAATTGTTCCATGATAAATAAAGATATTATTAATGGAGATTTGTGGTGAAAGACAAAACATTTGATTTTGTATGGATTGAAAATATTTTGAAATATCTATGTTTGAAAATCGATATCATAAAAATAGTATTACATTTCTAGAAAAGTGGTCAAGATAATTAACAAAATTATAAAAGATATTCAATATTATATTTCAAATAAAATATAGTAGAATATTGTTCGTAACAAAAATATAGACTTGAGAAAAATATCCAATTAAGTTATAGGGGTTTGTTCTTGATAACGTTATACTTTCAGATATGATAAAAATAATGAAAATAGATTTGAAATAACTGTAAAATTATCCCTATAATGAAAAATATCACATAATATAAAATTTTATATAAATTAATAAAGATAATATTGAAGATAAAATTTTTAATAAACTATATTACTCAATGAACATGGTTTGAGTTACCAAAGTATATTACAAACAACATTGTTCATGAAGTAAGAAACTATTGAAATGGGGTTTCTATGATAAAAATGTAAATTAATAGAAAAAAATATAGAATATATTATAATACAATAATAGGGTATATTTTAACCAATATATATAAAATCCGGTCATGACGAAAAATTATAAGTTTGGGAACATTAATTGAGTGAACACATGCACTTACAACATTTAAATAATTTATATTTTTGCCTATTGAAATATTAATCATTAAATTGAACATACATTACCATTATTGAAATTAAAATAATGATATATAAACCCAAAAAGGTATCATATACACATTATGTACTGAAATTAGTTGTATAAAACCAAACAAATCATAAGGAAAATAATTTGATACAAAAAACCCTTACATTGGTATCAATTCATTTTTCAAATACACCAAGAACCCTGAATAACAAAATTATGTTTGATAAATACATACTAACAAACATTATTAATAATTATTAACATATTTAATCCTAATTTATAATAATTATTTATATTGTTATTTAAACTTATTTTTAAAATCATGTGTAAGTGATCTTGATCATTTTGAAATATTTTTGTAAAATTTGCGTCAATATTAATTCTTCTGAAAAAGTTAATCACTCAAATGTCATTAAAAATAAATTTAAGGGTGAGTTAAAATTATTTGGGATGTTTTAACTTCATTTATTGTGTTTTTAATTCCTTTTCCTTGATTACTAAATTTACCCAAAAAATATATTTAATATTCTTAACTAATAATTGATGTTTTTTAATTAATGAATTAAATATTGAAATAATATTTAAAAAAATAGATAATTATATTATTAATTATATTAAAATATATAATTTATTAATTTCCCATATAAATCAATTTAATAAATTTATTACACTATTAAATTATGTGGTTAAACTAACATAAAGCAAGATCAAAACGCTACTAATTAGGAATTTCGAGATGTTCTAGTTCAATTAATATTTTAAAAGTAGAATGATCTCTAATTTAGTTTTCATTAGTGTGATATATGAAAATTTTAAAGAATTATAATAATAATAGAAATCATATAATAATATTAATTAGAAGAAAGTGTCTATTTTACTATAAATAGATTTTTTTGAATGGATAAATTTATGTATAAAGACCCATATAGTTCACAGATACATATTACATCTTATTATATAAATATTATCTAAATAACCAAATTATCCATGATTTAATCATATTTTTCTAGTATCAATAGATACTTGTAAACATAAATATTATTTATAAATAATATACATATTCTCCAATTTAGTTTTTCACCAGATTATAAAAAATTAATCCTCTCAGAACCCAAAAAATGGGGTTTAAAAACATTTCATCACACCATAACCCATTGAAAATAAATTGGATTTATAAAAATATTATTATCCTAAACAATAACCATTTATTAAAATAATAAGTGTTTTTATCATTGGAATATTTATCGACCAAATCATCAACAATATAAAACGATGTCATCATAGATGAAAACCCATTTAAAAAACACAATGAATATTTCTTGAGGAAAATATCCTTTCCAAATTGAATTCAATTATATAAAATTTTAAATTTTAAAAAAAATACCATGAATTTAATTTATTTCAAATGAACTTTAGAAAGTATTAATTTAATCATCGAGGAATAAATCAGTCTTTATGGTGGGGAATTTTGTTGATGTTGTATGAAACCAAAAAATAATCCTTTAACATCTTCCAAAAGAGAAAAAATGTTCTTCATTTGAAAAATTACATGTTTATTTCTCTTAAATAAAATTTTAAAATTAATAAATGGTTATAAATTATTTTAGTTTATTATTGTATAATAATAAAAACATTCTAGAAATTTTTTAGGAAACCATAGTAATGGAAGAGAAAGTATTTTCAACTGAAGAGGAAAATAAAGTGTATTTTAATTAAATAATTATTTCATTATATTATGAAATTGAAGAGGGAAAATAAATGACACAATTATTTTACAAAAATAAACACAGTATAAGATAATTAATTTTTTTTATTGAGGGATATATCATAATAATTAATCATTAGAAACATAATATTAAACACTCATTATATACAATGAGATTATAACATAAAACCCATACCACTTTGGTATCATTTGAATAATAATCCTAATTGAAGAAATAAAAATATATTGTTATTTAAATTTCAAAACATTTAATAAGAGTAATAATAAAATACATTCGTGGGTATTATATAAACCACATAAAATATATACGAGGGTAATATTTAATGTGTCTCTTTGAAATAAAACTAAGATGAAAATCCCATAACATAGGTCTGAATTCCGTTATAAGTCATTGAAAATATTATATAAAAAATATATATTTATAATAAATACATTATATAACCATTAAAATATATATAATACTATATATGAATTATAAATAAACTTTTATATAAAATTTTTATCAAATATTTATTAAAATTAAAGTTCCTTATTATATCAGTTCCTTTTTTATGTAGGTTATAGTTCGATAATTTTTTTCATTATAGTTTTATCATCGGTAAATAATCTCCCAAAATTTAATCATAATATATATATATATATATATATTATTTTAATAGTTTATATAATTAAATTTATCTATAAAAATTACATTTATAAAAATGAATTAGACTATTCAGGGAGATGGTATGTTATACACTAGCACCAATGATCTTTTCAATTTTTGACATATGGAGAAAATTAAAGGAAAATAATAGCTCACCATTTTGGAATCATTATTTTATCATATATATTATATATATTTATTTATTCAGTTATTATTTATTACCATCTAAGAATAGTAGAAATAAAAAATGAATTGCATCACTTTGTATAGGTGGTAGTCCACATGTACTCACACGAAATTTTATAATTTTCCTATAGTTTGTAAGGTAAGAATGCAGATTTTATATTTTCATTAAAGAAAAATATTTATAACATAATTATACTATATAAAAAATAAATCCATCATAATAAAAATCATGGTAATAAGGTGACTGTTAATTATTTGTATCATTATGTGCTAGGTAAGCCGTAAGTACACACGAGCAATTCATTCAAATACCATTTGATGGAAAGAGGGTTAATATATATGGAATAAAAACAATATAACATAAATTTAGGTTAATTAAATTATTATAATATATATAATATAATACATTTATAGGTTTTAAAAGAAGATTAAAAAATATTGTGATCAGTTAAGGTGATTACCACCTCTTTGAAACAACTCATTTAAATATCCTCAAAAGGATTCAAGGTTTTATTATTGGTATGGGAATAATTTATAAAGGTTGTATAATTATGTTGATAAGGGAATTATGTTATTTATGTTAGACCTATAGTTCTGAATTTTTTGCAAATACTAGTTAGGATGAGTTTTGTTTTATCATTGAGGGGATGTGAAATCTTGGGATTTATTAAAATTGAAGTGCCCAGATCAGTGTGAATCACTGAGAGGGGGAGGGGTGAATCAGTGATCCCTTAAAACTTTTTACTAATTGATTCCTTATCAATTAAACCTCTATGGCTGGTTAAAGCCTCGATCCACTCTTCTTGTATCTTTCAACCTTTCCCGGATAATGCAGTAATGAAAAGGAACAGGACACAAGGATTTACAAGGTTCGGCACCAAAGGCCTACATCCTTGCCATGCTCTCCCAGCATGGATTCTCCATTATAACCTGTTAAAATTACAATGGTCGATACAGAGTCCCACTGTATCTCTCCTGAGTCCCACAGGAGGGTCTTTATACTACGTCCCACAGTGTTACCAGAGTCCCACTGGCCTGCTCCAGAATCCCACTGAAGACTTCTTCTCCCTGAGTCCCACATGGTCTTCTCTTGGCTCCTCGAGTCACACGAGTAGCTCTTCTTCACATTAAGCTTCTTCAAGTATCTTCAGCAGCCTGGGATAAAGGCTGCTGGCCTTGCTCTTCTTCTGATCACTTGTGATTGATCAGGGCTTCTCGTCCAGCTCAGGTTTTATCTCCTTCTTCAGGATGACCTGGCTTCTCTTCAACTACTGAATACTCAGACAAATGATGTCTTTAACTTCAGTCTGGTCCAGTCTCACTTCAACTCTACTTCATGCACTGAGTGCATGGCCTTCTCAAATCTTCAAGAACCTCTGGTCTTGGACTCCTCAAATGCACACAAGCTGATTCAGACTTGTTCACGTGTGCACGTGCATGCATGCATGCATGCACTCTCCTTTTCTTCCTCTTGGTGCAGTAGACCCACAAAGGGTGTAGTCACTTTAAGCACACACCTTCACTGAACTTCACACACTTTATCCAATTTGTTTACACACTTAGAGTGTGTTCTACTTTAGTGTGGGTCACTCCTTCTTCTTCTTCTAATGTGTATACACTTTTAGTGCACACACTAGGTTCGGCCAACTTCTCTCTTTGCACACACTTGTTTCATTTTGCACACACTTGAAACTTGGCCTTCACTTCTTCTTGCACATAAATGGCTATGGCCTCTTCACTTGTTGAACACACACAAGAGATGTGGTGGCCTTCCTTCTTTACTATGCACACACAAGAGGCAAGGCCTCGGCCTTCTTTGGCACACACACAATGTGTGGTCTTCCACTTCACTTGGCACACAAGGCACTAAGGCTCGGCCTTCTCTTCCCTTCTTGCACACACACCCGAGTGTGTCCTTCCCCACTTACACACACACTGCTTGGTGTGGTCTTCTTGTTTGCACAGGGCTACGGCCTTTCTCTCCTTTTTGCACACACACTGCCCACGGTGGTTCTTCAATTTTGCACACACACACTAAGGGTGGTATACTTCCTTGCACACACTTAACCCGTGGGTGAGATATACTTCATCAGAACTCAATCTTCAAGGAGGAGCGCAAGGTGTCTTGGTTCAAGGGTCAGACGCGCAAGTCACAAGAGTGGTACTGCCTCTGGTGCGCAAGGTGCACTGGCCGAGGGGCGTGCAAGTGTCACAGCCGCGCAAGCCAAGCGGCCACGCAAGGCCTCGACCAACCGCGGGCACAAGGAGGGCGCACAAGTGCGCTGCCTAAACCCTTTTCTTCCTGTCGTGCAAGTGGTAGCGCACAGGGATCTCCAACCTTCTTGTTGCGCAAAAGAGTTGCGCGCAAGGGACTCAGCCGCGCAAATACCTTGCGCGGGGCTTCAACTTCGCGAGGCAGAGGTGCACTCACGGTTCTCCGGATCTTCAACAAAGGATCAGCAAGCAATCAGAGAGCCTCGGGTGCTCCTTTTATAGGCAGAGGCTGCCTCGCATCATCCGCGTGATAATAACTCAAATTCCCAAGTTATTCGGTTTATCAAGATTCGGTGAAATCTTGTTTTTCTCCTCAGTTTCCACCGCGGGTTCTTTCCTTAATTTCCTCCACGTGCATGAGACTTAGAACGCATGTACGGCCTCTTTAATTCCAATCCATGCAAATCACAAACACCTCATGGCCTCGGCAACTCCGTTTGCCTCGGCTGATGTCCGAATTCTTTATCCATCGTGTGCATGCATATTTTATTGCATAATAATGTTCGGTAGGTCCAGACGAGCTCAATGGAGCCTTCGGTTTCGAAAATGGTGGCCCGGAGCTCGAACACCATGCTCGGGTTGCTCCTGGTTCGACGGAGGTACGCGGGAGGCTTCGGGTGGCCTTCGGCTGAGCTCGAGGAAGGAGACGGCTCGCCGGCCGTTGGATCGGGTGTTTGAAATACATCGGACGGCCTGGATCTGAAGATCTCGCGCGGGATCAGATGTGCGGCTTAGATCGTCCGCGAGATCAATCGTGCGGCTCAGATTCTCTCCCGGGAATTTTTCCGCGTCCCACATCGAAACGGGGCGCGGTTTTCTCGCGCTTTATCAACCTCACGCTCCCTGCCGCTCTTCAATTGAACTTCCTCCCTCCCGGTGCCGCCCCGCACCGGGTTCTCTCTGCGGGCGCGCTCTGCGCCCACCTTGCTCCCTGCGGGCGCGCTTCTAGCGCCCACCATGCATCCTCCGGGCGCGCGGGCTTCACCACCGCGTGCCCTCGGGGCTTATACACGGCCCCCTCTGCCTCTGCCGCCCGGGCTGGCCACATGGGATCCCCCCTTGGGCGTGGCGCCTTAGGCCCACATGTGCCTTGGGGGTTTAACCCTTAAGGCTGGCCTTGGCTGGCCAATTTTTTGGCAAAGGACAGAACCTATACTTTGTATAAAAACAAGTTTTCCTCCATATAAAATGCCATGTCAAGCCCTTTCATTCTTCTTCTCCATTTCATTCCTTCTCTACTTCTTAATAATTCCTTAATCCTCCTCAACATATAATCTTCACTTAATATATGGAATTCAAAAGGGTTCTTCTTAATCTTCTTCATCTCCTCTTCCATATGTGTTCAATACTTAGGAGGGACTTCTTCAACTGAATCTCATAAATCACACATTTTCTTCAACATTCTTCATTGATCTAATCAGAGATCAATTGGATATTCTTCTGATTCACATGCACTAAAAGTTAGCACATGGACTTCTTTAATCCACGTCATCCGCTTAGAAGTTGTGGATGGATCTCTTGCTTCTCCTCATGCATTGTCAGTACAATGCATGGTCTTCAAACAATGTTGTGACATTGTATCATCATGATACAAGTTCTATGAACTTAATGATCAGCTCATCAATCGTCTGATTTTACTGGAGAATGTTTCAACCACATCTCCAATGCCACTTAGTGAATCTCTTAAGTGACATGCCTCTTAGTACCATGGCCATTCTCCATTTCTCACCAACACCATCACAACCTTTGTCATTCACATCTTGACATTCCCTGACTTCCATTCATTCCAAGACAACTTCATGCCTCATTGACAACAAATGCAACACAATGCACTTCAATCTACCCCTTTGTATTTGTTGTCAATACACCACTTCAGCACATATGAATGGGTCAATATGTGTGCCAATATTTTCTCCCCCTTATTGGCAATCAAATGCAAAGGTGTGGTGTGGTTCACTTTCAAAAATCTCTTCCTCCCTTATAAAAGCATCTTCTTGAAAATCACTAGGAGAGGGATGATGTCACATGTTCTTCTTTAGCAAAGAACCTTTAGTTGATCAACTCTAAGTCTACTTGGGCTAACCCGATGTAGAAAACAAGAGTGATGTAACCAAGGAATTCAAAGCTGTCCATAATTCTCTACACATGTGAGGTCATGCTTAGGGGTTTGAAATTTTTCAGATATAACAATGAATTGCTAAATCCTGCACATACTTCACAAGACTCATTAGAAAGTTCAGGTGCAAAGATAAAGCTCCCCCTTTCATCCATTTGCCTTCAATCCATACTCCCCCTTAATTGACAAGATAAACTCAATTAAGAAACAAGGGATGAAAGTATGAGTGGAATACCTTCACTTTTCTCAAGATGGTATTAAATCTTAGAATCCCATCTTCTCCAGATTGGCTCCCCCTCATGGGGTGCACTCCATTCTGTCCAAACCATCCTCCAGCTGAGAATGATCATCATCTTCAATTCCCTGCAATGTCAGCACATGTAAATACCAATAGTATAAGGGAATAAGATGGAACCTCCTTGGTTCATCAATGTGAACAACAAGGTTTAGAAGATTCTCTCAACCGAGATGTCCCATTTTCACCAGTCTTCACACTTGCACATTTGATCTTCATTGATGATTGTGCTGGTGTGGTTCTCAAAACACCTTCATGTGAAACCTTCTTCTTCCCTTTTGCTTTAGCAATTTCCAGAGCTTCATCTTCAACTCTTTGTAGTTCTCTGGCAAGTTGCAACTGATGTGGCCATATAACAAGTAAATCATTTGGAAGAGTGGCCCCAGTTCTGTAAGTTCCACATGGTTCCTTAGATGCTGTCAAGATACCTTTCTTAGGCAACTTGTTTTCAATCAATCCCTTCTTCTTCTTCTGGATTGATTGTCTTTTTGAGTCCAGTCTGCCTCTATTTAATTTCATGGCTTCATTACAAAGGTCCATGATGTGTCCTTTCTTTCCACAGTAGAAGCATGTCTTGGTGGTCCTTCTGGATACATCACCCTTCTTGGATTTGAATTCCAAGGACTTCTCTTCATTCTTCAAAATATTCTTGGGAGAATCTTCCAATTTCTTATGCTTGCTTCCCAAGGAATATTTCTGAGCCAGGTTCTGTGATCTTTTCTTCTTTCCAGCTTTGGATACAGTTGGAGATTGACATGTATCATTCTTTTGACCACTTTTGCAACCATCCCAGATGTTGTCAAGTAATCCAAATCTATTTGCAGTAAACAGATGTCTCTGGACCTGTGGATGTTGCTTCTTTCCTTCTGGATTGCTCCCCCTTGGCATGGGCTTCCTCTGTGCTTTGGCATTCAGTGGATTGTACCAACAATCCTTTCCACAATGCCCATACTTGTTACAACACCAGCACTGACCCACAAATCTTGACCTCTTCAGTCCTTCTGATTGTTGGGTACTTTTCTTGACTTGTTGTGTTGTTTCAGGAGAGCTCTGCTTCTTTACTGTCTTCATCCTTATTTGTTTGGAATTATTCTTCCATCCTGCACTTTTTGTAGAAACACTATTAGAAGCATCAGTACAATATGGGATGGATGGTACCTTCTTTTTAGAAGTTGTTGCACTTTCACTAGAGGATGTATTTCTATTAGAATCATCCTTCTCAAAGCATACTTGAGTAGCAACATTTCTCCTTTCAGTTGACTGGGAGGCTTTGGCTTTGGGTGATTGCTGATTTTTCAATATCACCTCTAATTCTAAGCATTTCATATTGAGGGAGTTCTTCTCATCCTCAATAGTTCTTAGCCTTCCTTCCCATTTCTCTTCCAGCTGTTTTATCTGGTCTTCATGCACCTTCTTTAATTCTTGCAATGAATTGTCCATCTCCTTCACCAATTTGACTTTTTCTTCAAGTTGAGCATCTCTGACAACCATTGATACTTTATGCCTCTTTTCTAGTGCATGGAAAACATCTTTGACCACAGTCTTAAAGAATTCTTTCTCAGAAAGGCTTCTCTGCAATTCTTCAGCAGTGTCTTCATATCTTTCATTGCAAAGAGAAATGGTTTCATCTTTAGCCTTCACCAGCTTTCTGAGAGTGTTGGTTATGCCAACCCTTTTAGCCAATTGATCTTCCAGAGAATTGGCTTCATCTTCTAGCTGTAATTTTTCTTCTTGAAGATCAAGGAGGTCTATAGCTATACACATTGCAACTTCCTTGGGGACTCTCTTCTGAAGATATTTGATTGAATTTAGAAGATCATTGTTTCTTCCATCTTCATCACAGCTAGAGCAGGCTTCATCAGAAGAATGATAAAAGGAATTGTCATCTGATGTGACATTCACATTTCTTTCCATAGAAGGAGTTTCTCTGATTGCACCAGCCTTCTTCTTCATCTTCTTTGCCTGTTTCTTCATTCTGTTTTTCAGAGTCTTGGCAGATATCTCCATTTGAGGTTGTTCTTTCATTTCCTCATATTTGCACTCCATATAGACTCCCTTGGATCTTTTAGAGGTAACCTCCCTCTGATACCAATTGAAGTGCCCAGATCAGTGTGAATCACTGAGAGGGGGAGGGGGTGAATCAGTGATCCCTTAAAACTTTTTACTAATTGATTCCTTATCAATTAAACCTCTATGGCTGGTTAAAGCCTCGATCCACTCTTCTTGTATCTCTCAACCTTTCCCGGATAATGAAGTAATGAAAAGGCACATGACACAAGGATTTACAAGGTTCAGCACCAAAGGCCTACATCCTTGCCATGCTCTCCCAGCATGGATTCTCCATTATAACCTATTATAATTACAGTGGTCGATACAGAGTCCCACTGTATCTCTCTTGAGTCCCACAGGAGGGTCTTTATACTGCGTCCCACAGTGTTACCAGAGTCCCACTGGCCTGCTCCAGAATCCCACTGAAGACTTCTTCTCCCTGAGTCCCACATGGTCTTCTCTTGGCTCCTCGAGTGACACGAGTAGCTCTTCTTCACTTTAAGCTTCTTCAAGTATCTTCAGCATCCTGGGATAAAGGCTGCTGGCCTTGCTCTTCTTCTGATCACTTGTGATTGATCAGGGCTTCTCGTCCAGCTCAGGTTTTATCTCCTTCTTCAGGATGAACTGGCTTCTCTTCAACTACTGAATACTCAGACAAATGATGTCTTTAACTTCAGTCTGGTCCAGTCTCACTTCAACTCTACTTCATGCACTGAGTGCATGGCCTTCTCAAATCTTCAAGAACCTCTAGTCTTGGACTCCTCAAATGCACACAAGCTGATTCAGACTTGTTCACGTGTGCACGTGCATGCATGCATGCATGCACTCTCATTTTCTTCCTCTTGATGCAGTAGACCCACAAAGGGTGTAGTCACTTTAAGCACACACCTTCACTGAACTTCACACACTTTATCCAATTTGTTTACACACTTAGAGTGTGTTCTACTTTAGTGTGGGTCACTCCTTCTTCTTCTTCTAATGTGTATACACTTTTAGTGCACACACTAGGTTCGGACAACTTCTCTCTTTGCACACACTTGTTTCATTTTGAACACACTTGAAACTTGGCCTTCACTTCTTCTTGCACATAAATGGCTACGGCCTCTTCACTTGTTGCACACACACAAGAGATGTGGTGGCCTTCCTTCTTTACTATGCACACACAAGAGGCAAGGCCTCGACCTTCTTTGGCACACACACAAAGTGTGGTCTTCCACTTCACTTGGCACACAAGGCACTAAGGCTCGGCCTTCTCTTCCCTTCTTGCACACACACCCGAGTGTGTCCTTCCCCACTTACACACACACTGCTTGGTGTGGTCTTCTTGTTTGCACAGGGCTACGGCCTTTCTCTCCTTTTTGCACACACACTGCCCACGGTGGTTCTTCAATTTTGCACACACACACTAAGGGTGGTATACTGCCTTGCACACACTTAACCCGTGGGTGAGATATACTTCATCCGAACTCAATCTTCAAGGAGGAGCGCAAGGTGTCTTGGTTCAAGGGTCAGACGCGCAAGTCACAAGAGTGGTACTGCCTCTGGTGCGCAAGGTGCACTGGCCGAGGGTCGTGCAAGTGTCACAGTCGCGCAAGCCAAGCGGCCACGCAAGGCCTCGACCAACCGCGGGCACAAGGAGGGCGCACAAGTGCGCTGCCTAAACCCTTTTCTTCCTGTCGCGCAAGTGGTAGCGCACAAGGATCTCCAACCTTCTTGTTGCGCAAAAGAGTTGCGCGCAAGGGACTCAGCCGCGCAAATACCTTGTGCGGGGCTTCAACTTCGCGAGGCAGAGGTGCACTCACGGTTCTCCGGATCTTCAACAAAGGATCAGCAAGAAATCAGAGAGCCTCGGGTGCTCCTTTTATAGGCAGAGGCTGGCTCGCATCATCCGTGTGATAATAACTCAAATTCTCGAGTTATTCGGGTTATCAAGATTCGGTGAAATCTTGTTTTTCTCCTCAGTTTCCACCGCGGGTTCTTTCCTTAATTTCCTCCACGTGCATGCGACTTAGAACGCATGCACGGCCTCTTTAATTCCAATCCATGCAAATCACAAACACCTCATGGCCTCGGCAACTCCGTTTGCCTCGGCTGAAGTCTAAATTCTTTATCCATCGTGTGCATGCATATTTTATTGCATAATCATGTTCGGTAGGTCCAGACGAGCTCAATGGAGCCTTCGGTTTCAAAAATGGTGGCCCGGAGCTCGAACACCATACTCGGGTTGCTCCTGGTTCGACGGAGGTATGCGGGAGGCTTCGGGTGGCCTTCGGCTGAGCTCGAGGAAGGAGACGGCTCGCCGGCCGTTGGATCGGGTGTTTCAAATACATCGGACGGCCTGGATATGAAGATCTCGCGTGGGATCAGATGTGCGGCTTAGATCGTCCGCGCGATCAATCGTGCGGCTCAGATTCTCTCCCGGGAATTTTTCCGCGTCCCACATCGAAACGGGGCGCGGTTTTCTCGCGCTTTATCAACCTCACGCTCCCTGCCGCTCTTCAATTGAACTTCCTCCCTCCCGGTGCCGCCCCGCACCGGGTTCTCTCTGCGGGCGCGCTCTGCGCCCACCTTGCACCCTGCGGGCGCGCTTCTAGCGCCCACCATGAATCCTCCGGGCGCGCGGGCTTCACCACCGCGTTCCCTCGGGGCTTATACACGGCCCCCTCTGCCTCTGCCGCCCGGGCTGGCCACATGGGATCCCCCCTTGGGCATGGCGCCATAGGCCCACATGTGCCTTGGGGGTTGAACCCTTAAGGCTGGCCTTGGCTGGCCAATTTTTTGGCAAAGGACAGAACCTAGACTTTGTATAAAAACAAGTTTTCCTCTATATAAAATGCCATGTCAAGCCCTTTCATTCTTCTTCTCCATTTCTTTCCTTCTCTACTTCTTCAGAATTCCTTAATCCTCCTCAACATATAATCTTCACTTAATATATGGAATTCAAAAGGTTTCTTCTTAATCTTCTTCATCTCCTCTTCCATATGTGTCCAATACTTAGGAGGGACTTCTTCAACTGAATCTCATAAATCACACATGTTCTTCAACATTCTTCATTGATCTAATCAGAGATCAATTGGATCCTCTTCTGATTCACATGCACTAAAAGTTAGAACATGGACTTCTTTAATCCACGTCATCCGCTTAGAAGTTGTGGATGGATCTCTTGCTTCTCCTCATGCATTGTCAGTACAATGCATGGTCTTCAAACAATGTTGTGACATTGTATCATCATGATACAAGTTCTATGAACTTAAAGATCAGCTCATCAATCGTCTGATTTTACTGGAGAATGTTTCAACCACATCTCCTATGCCACTTAGTGAATCTCCTAAGTGACATGCCTCTTAGTACCATGGCCATTCTCCATTTCTCACCAACACCATCACAACCTTTGTCATTAACATCTTGACATTCCCTGACTTCCATTCATTCCAAGACAACTTCATGCCTCATTGACAACAAATGCAACACAATGCACTTCAAAAATAATAAATTATAATAAATTCATCCTCTTGGGAAAATACCTCTAAAAGGACAAGTATTAGAATATAATAATGGTTTATATTAAAATTACATCCTCCATTAAAATTTTTATTTTCTTATGTATTATTTAAAACCATATATTTTTTATTAACTACTATGTAAACCAATTTGAACATTAACTTCGTTAACGTATGTTATTTCCTTTAAAAGCATTATAATTTAATATAATATGTTGAAAAATTATAAATGGAAAATTATGTATAATTGTAGACAACATATTATATACTTTTCCTAATTTTTTTGTTTTTGTGATTTTTAAATAATTTATTAATACATTATTTTGTAAAAATATCATTGGTATCAATATAGAGACTAATAATTGAATTTGAATTTAAAAACAAAAATAAAAAGTTATAATTATAATATAATCCATTTACACATAACTAATATAAAAAATAAAACTGAAAAGTTATTGTATCGCTATCATTCACTCAAATTATATCAAATTTACTTTTTTAAATATAACTTATTTTTTCCTTTAAATGAATAAATATTGTTACAACATTAAGTAAGAATTTATGGTAATTTTTTAACACCTAAAAATTAAAAATAATATAATATCACCGAAATATGTATATGATGAGAAATATATTTTTTTATTCTTTCACAACATTTTTTGTTCCTTATGTGATCACATAAAAGATATTTAAAACTATGATAATGATATTTTTAAATTTTTTTTCTTTATATATTATAATGGCTATTTTTGGGAAAGTGTCTATTAAAAAATTCATTTTCAGAATAAGGTCATAAAAATCAAATTATATTCCTTTAATAAGAATTTGGATAAAAAAATTATGATCTTAGCACTTATTTTTGACTAAGATTAACCTGATTTATTATTTTTTGAGGAGATATCTTTTACCAAGGTTTCTATTTATAGTGTCTAAAAAAGGTGACTTATTGAAGAAATATGAACCTTCTAATTAAAAATAATTAACCCAATTTAACATATTTAATTAAGATAATTGGAAAAAATTAATTTTTAATTATGTGTGGAACACAAGATGAAAACATTAATTTAAAAAAATTCAGTTTTCAGCATAACAAAAGATCTCATTCTGGTCTAGTTCATAGAGGAATATTCAATGATTTTTTAAAAATTTATTGAATATATAATATTTAAATGTAATTAAAATCATTTAACTTTATTTTTCAATAAAATTTATTAATATTGAAATGTATTACATGTATAAAAATAGTTTTTATGACAAATGCATTTTTTGTATATAAATATTTCTTATAAAAAATTAAATATTAAAATTTATTAAAATTAACATAAATGGTGTTATTATATATATAATATGACTAATTTTTATTTTATATATTTTTTTGGAAAATTATATTTGTAAAAAATATAAAAATAAACTTTTCAAGAAATTTCAGGGTTTTTCTATATTCATAAAAAACAATGTTTTAAAAAGACATAAAAAATAACCCCAAGATAATTTGAATCTTATTATTTTAAAAATAAAGATTAATATCTAAAATTCATTTACTAAATTTATAAAAAAAAATTCTCTGAAAAATAAATAAAAAATAGTTTTTTAAAAGGAATTGTTTTATTAAATAATAATATAACATTACTAAAAAATGAAAGTTTATTTCTTAATAATTCATCAAAAAAAATTATTAAGTTGGAAAATATTTTATATTTGATAATTTTTTTGTTCCAATTAATACCCAACAATTTAAAAACTAGTTTATACTTGTCAAAATAATATTTCATGGTCATTTAAGCTCAATGTTGTGTGTCGTATAACTATCGTACATAATGTTCTTCTATTAAAATATCACGGTGTAACATTATTATGATTTAATATTGAAAATATTAAAAAAAATGTTTATTTGCTCTTCTGAATTCATTAACAATTTCTAGAAAATAAATTTATCACTTAAACCAAATCATATAACCATCCATGAACGCTAGTAATGAAAGATGGAACACACCCTTCCATAGAGGTGGCAGTTAACACATATACATGGATACTTATTATTTTCTCAATAAATGTTGAAAATGAGTAATATGGTTATCATTTAAGAATATATAATATATATACATATTATAATAATTATATATTTAATATCATATTTGGACCATCCCTATATGGAGGTGAAGAAAAACGAAATTTTTTGAGTCGTTGAGGTGGTATTCTAAAAAATGAATAGATAATGGATTCATTTTTATTGATTGAAATGGGAAAAGGGGGTTAATTATAAACCATCAATATAACAACATATTAGTATAAAATATATAAAAATTTAATATCAATATATTGTAATTATATTTTTATAAAGAGTGCACAAAAAAATATAAATGAGAAAGAATGGCTGGGAAATTATACATCACTTCTTGGATTATCCCATTCAAAAGGAGTTTAAAAATTTTAGGGATACTATTTTGTGAAAAATTAAATATATCTAATGGGTCTTGGAATATTTATTTGTGTTTTGGGGATTTATTTGGATGAATATAGTGGGTTTTTGAGGAAGTACAAGTGAGGATATGGGAGCCCCTTTTATAATTGAAAAGGGGTGGTTGTTTTTGAAATAGCAAAAACCTTTCAATAATTTGAAATCAATATTAATGAACATGGATATAAAATTTAAAAAATTATGTAGTGGGGAAGATAAAATTTTTGTAAATCCTCTAAAAACATTTTTCGCACGTGTTTCAAAAATAATTAAATCTCTTTACCCTTTAAATTATTATTTATACCATTTTATCATTTTCCAAAGTGACTGGTTTTTATCAAATCTAACATAATATTAAAATATAGAAATTAATTAATATTAATTATAAAATTTGAAAAAAATGATTCTTAATTTGAAATAAGTATAATTAGTTAAATGTTCTGAAAATTATAAAACATAATTTTATAATAATAGACTTATAATTTATTTTAAAAATTTAAAATATTTAATTATGCTCAAAAATGTAAAATATTCGTATATATATTTTGAAAAATAGTTTTTTAAATTTTATATATAGTTATAAAATAAATATATGACAACATTAAATGGTTTCATGAATTTCAAATTCATACTTATACACGAATAACTTCAAAAAATAATGTTATTAATAAATATTTTGAATTTCCTTGTCTACCAAAAAATTAATATTTCTTTGAAAAACCTAAATATTAACCCTCATATAATTTTGAACTTCAATATTCAAAAATAATTTATTATTGTTAAATTTATGTTATTAAATTAAAATATTTTTAAATAAATAAATAAAATAATTAGAAATACTATTTTCTTTGATAAATGACTTCTTAAATATTAACAGTCTGTTATCATATTTAAAATAGATTTCAAAATAATTGATTATTAAAAAAATTGACTTAAAATATATATTTTAAATATTATAGTAAAAATTTATATTTTAATAGTTTAATGTATTATGTAATACATAATACCCATTTTTGGTAAATGGTTCCTTAAAAAGACCTATTTTTATAATTAATAGAGGAAATTTTTTTAATTTATTTAATTGATTATTATTTTCTATCAACTAATGAATATACAATTCATTTAATTTTTAATGTGTCTCAAATTGGATTTAGTTGATTGTTGTGTTTTTTTAGTCATTCACATGAAAAAATCTATTAAATATAATATAAATATAAAAGATAAAAAATATCATGTTATTGCATGGTGAGATGGATTTGGGGATGTGTTAGACATACATAGGTTGGTTTTTTACATATATAAACCTAGAATATTGTAAATAAAAAACCCATAAATCTAAAAACCTTCAATATCCCATCAAGAATAAGTATTTCAATTAATGATATAATATATTTAATATAAAATAATATATAAGTTAATGTAAATATGATTCGATAAAAATTAATAAAAAAGTACACATTAAAAAACATAAATATATTAAAAAATGTTCAAAATTAAATAAAATTTCAAATAATACTCATTTAGTTTCTAAACGGCAGAGTAATTTGTTAAAAAAGATAAGGAAAAATATATTGAAATAAACTCACATATCATTCCTCTTACAACAAGATAGCATAATAGAGTGACAAGGGAGAGAATATACCACTTAAATGGTTCAATTATAGATCCCATCTAAATAACCACATTTATGACTATATGTTCAAGGTTGTTCATCAAGAACCAACTTTTAATATATTTCTAGAACTTTTATGGATCCATCACCATGAAGTATTCTCCTTGTTATTCTATCAATGACAGTAAATCTTATTAAACATGAATGTAGGTGTACTGTATCAGGATAATGCCTCCTTTGAGTTGAATGAATATCAATACATTGATATATTGCTCTATAAAAGGGATGTAATACAACTAGTTGTTATAAAATTTAATCCTATATTGTCTTGGAAATCATTATCTCCTATCCATGTAGTGAGATTAATGAAGACTATGTGATACTCATCAAATGAATTGAGGAATAACTTCCTGATCTGCAAAATCATCTGGTCATGGAGGTTCTATTGGAGAATAGATTGGAAAATCTAGTGACTTTTATTTTATGTGTCTTTTAAATTAGATTTATCCACGATGAGAAAAATATTCAAAAATTATAAGGTCTTGTGATAATACATAAATATTAACCATTAACCTGGTCATATTAATAAAAAATATTGTTTTGACTGATATTTAGTCATCTATCCATGACTACTGGATATAATGGTTATAAACTCTACCAAAATAAGGAATAAATTGGGTTCAATCACATTCTCTCATGTACTCATGTTGTAAGTTTCATCAGATGAGCCCAAACATATGGTAGAGATATATTATTCCAATGGTAATAATAACACTAACATTTATCATCTATATTATCCAAATATATTCCAATATAATCTATCAAATATAAAAATACCCAAAAATATTTAAATATTAAAAAAAGAAATGTTTAGTTATTATAACAATGATATCTCAAGTATTCTAGTCTAGAATCATTGGAGGATGTTTCAACCACTATTGATGAACATAAAAAAATAATTTAGTTATAGAGGAAGAACTATGTTCTATATTGGTTAGGGATTCTATATTACACAATGAATAGGATAAAAATATCACAATACAGAAATATTTATTGAAATTTTATCACATGAATATTATCTATAAATATAAATGTTATAAAAAGAGTTTTGTAACCATTACATAATTCTACCCATTTACCAGAATAGTTATAAAAAATTGTGGGGAAAATTCATTTGACTTATAGAGCTATGGTGGAAGGGGAATTTGCCAAGAGCATCCATACCAAAATCATTCATAATATTTAACAAGAAATGTGATGCACCAATATTTTCCATAATTAAGAAAATAAATGGAATATTAAGGTTGACATAAACATCAGGGATATCATTACTCACTACTAAAATAATAATGACTCATTCTCAATGATATAATTGTGATTAATTTAATCAATTAATTTCAACCCCTTTCATTCATGGAAATATAATATGATTACAATAACATCTAACTTTCCCATAAGATTATGTGTTTACTACCATATGAGAACCATGTGGGGCATGTTGATACCAATTAATTCACTTTTTTAATAATAATGAATAAATTTTTATCAACATTCCCTACATCATATCTTCAAGTCCCTCTTGGGGAATACAATGGAGTGATACGTATATAATATGGTGGCTACGACATAATATTTTTGTGATCAAATTGACGATATCAAAAATGTTTTTAATAAAAATTGAATGAATAACATGAGTATGAATCCATAAGAAATTGATTTTTCTATCACATTCGAGAGATTACTCAACTTCAGGGTATTCCCATATATCATTGAATTAGATCTTGAAAATACTAGGGTGATAATTGGTATTCCTCATCTTTGAGACCTCAAATTGTCTAGATGAATCGAAGGGTATCTCTCATACATTAGATTATTTACATCCAATCTCACTAGAAAACACATTTCCACAAAAAATATAAGAAAGAATGGGAAAACCAATCAATTTAATGAATATTGTAAAAATTCCTCTAAATATTTCATGTAGTACCTCATGCATCTACTAGTTTTGAATCCACCCATGGAAGATGGTCCACCCATCCTCTATGTTGAATTCATATAACCTTCGATCAATACCATCCATTTAGTGAAAAAATAATATAATAAAATGAATGGACTCTATTATCTTCCAAAAATAATTCATGATAACATGATTCAATATTTGGATATTGAAAAGAATATATTTTTATTTATTTTAATAGTTCAAAAGATTGGTTATCACATGCAGTACCACATGTGCAAACTCATCATTAATATTAACATTGTTACATAAATCACAGATCATATTAAATGAACCTAGATCATGGAATGGTTTTTGGTTATCCTTATATAATTTAATATCCAAATCATGTCTTAGAAGAGATCAAAATCTGTGTTCTAGACGATTCCATCACAACACACCCCATCCTAGAGATTTCATTATTGAACATAGAACACCATAATGGGGAAGTACATCCCATTAATTACACTTATATATCTTGGGAGGCTTACATATATAAGTACAATAAATTCATAAAATGGCCAAAAAAGGATATACTAAAGGTGTACTTAGATAGATTTATAATTATACTCATCTCCCCAAAAAAATTGTTATACCGGATTCCATACTACTTTCAGAAGGATGTACCAACAACGAGGTAGAATACCAATCCCACAATATTGGAATGTATTTATTCATACCAAAACTAATGGACCATAAAATATAATAGGTGAATTATATTTGGTGATCAACAATATAAATGGTGATTATTTTATTTAGAAGGAGTATATACATCTCTTTCTTGATTAGGTATGATGGATAATGAATGAATTCTCTATATAAATATGATTACTAAACAATAAATGTTCATGAAAGTTTCCATGAGATTAAATAAAAAAACACAAAAATTCTCGTATATGTTCTATAGTAAGATGAGATCACTTTTCATATCACACATCATAGGGAGGCCCCTGTATTATTCTACAGTTATATAAAAGAAATTAATGATTTCAATATCATCCTGGATCAAGGAGAGCCTATTTTTTACCTATCTATGTGGTAATCTGATGAATTTACCTTATAATTGATTACTATAAAAATGGTATCCTCCAATAGGATCAATCCAAAAAGGATTAGATCTAATTTCAGGATGATTATTACACACTATATGACAAAATGAATTCCCTAAAAGTTCATTACATGCGATTCTTTGATGTATTTCCCATCTGATGCATTAAAGGTGGATATACCTCTTTATCTAGGAGGAAGTTCATGTTAGTGATTATAGTTATAACAATTCATAAGGGACTAACATCAATCAAAACATGATATGTTGATAATTCTATCAACAAATGATTCAATGATTAATTAAATTAATTATGAAATATCTTGAATGTGAATATCATGAAAATATCATCAATTGTTCCTCAAAATTGGTGCACAAAGGGAAATACAATTATCTATTTACCATGTGTGGAATATATATAATTGGTCTATATCCTTTATATTTTCTTAGTAGATCAAGTACATCCAATCTAAATTTATATTCATATCGAAGTGGGATGAGGATATATCTCTCAAATAGTTTAGTAAGATTTCTATCATTAGCATCATGAATTCAAATATCATTACCATATTTTGTTTCCATAAATTAATAATTATTAACAATAATACTAATTTATGATCATATGAAAAGTAAAGGTTTTATCTGGAATATAAAATTCATTCTTTCCAATCATCTAACTAACATGTTGATTTCAATGGATAGATCTTATCTTTTATAAAAATAATATCTAATATCCATCAGAAAATAAGGGACAAAGATAATCAGTCTAGGATAGAATAGATTCAATATTCATTTTGGTATTATCATAAAAAACCTACACTACTATGAATGTGACCCTTATTCCCCTATATATAAGAACAATGTGGTCCTTCCCCTCACTTTCTATTTATCAACACTTCCATATTTCTATATACAATCAACTATTTAAATATGAGTTGTACCATATATGGATTTATGAATTATAGTGAATAAATGATAAGAGGATATTTATGAATGAAAAATTGATATTTCATTAAAATCAAGTCACCTGATCATTAAATATATAGGGTTTCCACCAATATTTTTTATGTCTATAATTTTTTTGGAACTGATAACTCCCATGAAACTTGGTAAGAAACATATGAAACTATAGTCAAAATTGGAAGGAACCAATGTAATATATAAGATGAACACTAATGGATCATATTCTATAATCCACATGGATGGGGATCATATCATTCCCACCACCACAGATGGATTCTCAATATATATTGTTGTAACTTCATGCCTGGTTCACACATCCTATTCATATGATGTTTAACAAAATTACATGATTCTTTATCGCATGAATATAAACTACTCAATAAAAAGTTCTAATTCATAGACCATAGATCATGGAACACAAATGTCCTAGTAACATGAAATTATACTGAAAAACATGTGGTCAACCATACATTGGAATTAAAAATGTTTCAAATTTTTTTATTGTGAGTCCTATTTTACTTACTTGAGAGTTAGATAAATTTAATAATTTTCAATTCATTTTCCCTATCCATAAATCTATTAGAGGTAAAACGGACTCATATTATAATAACTGTGTGTGGATTGATTCCTATTATTTATGAATATTCCTTGTTTCTCAAATTCTATACTTAATTTCGAAAAAAAATTAAATTGGAATTAATCTTAGTTCCTAGTATCATAGTCATTAATGTCATGTTTCATATGACATTCTAGAACTAGAATAAGCAATAAATTTTCACCTACACATGAGATATATCTATTGTAGGAATATATAATAACTCTAGATAACATGATTCTTATTTTTACATGATGTGTATTGGATTAGTTAATATTGGACCCATCCAGAATTCTAAACTTTGAAAACAGTTTCTTCTTCTTGCTAATATTAGCCACATTAATTGAAGATGGGTTCCTCCATGGTTTTGAAATAAGGATGAGTCCATTTCAATTTTTTCATAAGGAATATTGGTGAATGACCCTATATTTGATGGTCCTTATCACATGAACCTCAACTATAGAATCGTCATGCCATAATCACATGATGTTAAAATGAATGATATATAGGTCACCATAAAATTCATTAAACTACATAGAGAAATACATTACAAGAAACTAAACACCCTCATATAAAATTTAGATTTAAATAATATTATTAGATATACAACTTCTTATCAATATAAATATATTGACATAATATCCACCTATGAGTTATTATAATCAATATAGATGACTTTATTTACTTAAGTACTCAATGGTGATTTATATTTAAGACTACTATAGTGTCATAGTTCACTTAACCAATGATATAAATCACCCTTATAGTAATTACTTGTGGAATAAATCTGGTTATTTTAGAATAAATCATGATTCCAGATAGTCTTAACCTAAGTCTTACTATAAATCTCCTCAGCATTGATGCCCTCTTCATACTAGTGTTTATTACCCCCATTCAAATCATGTTTCTAATTAGACCAACATTAGGATTATTATTTATAAAATTAAAACCATTTAAATGATCATTCCATTTTCAAACTCCACAACATAAGAAATATGTTTTAATTTATTCATATTTTCATGAGATATATAGTTATACCAATATTACACATCCAACACAAGCTGTGAAATATCAATATTTTAAAAATAATCATATTGTTTAGGCCTTCTCCTTCATGAAATAGTTTAAAAATAATCATATTGATGAATAATTTCCTTCATTTTGTGTGAAATAATGTTATTAACAAAGACCCTATATAATTTACCTTGTTGTAAAATCTTTAATTACATGAAACATAGGTCATTTATTCATAAAATTAAACTAGAAGACATTTATCCCCTCATGCACTATTCAAAACATTATAAAATGGCCAAATTTTTATGGTTTTATTCTTTACATTAGTTAAATCTCTATAAATAATTTCACTAATTCAATGATATTTATCTATAGCCCCATGTTGGGGTTAAATGAACCTATCGTTGAAATCAATATTTCCTACATTTTGTACCCAACTCATTAGCATTGGTTCTTCCTTCGTTATTTTCAATTTGGAATGAAATTAATTCATCCTCTACAATACATGAGCTAAATTACTACTGAACCATTCATGGACTATGTGTTTCTTGATTACTGTTATGCGGGATACATAGTGATTCCTTGATCTCTTATACAAATCCAAACCAGAAAATTATATAAATGTTAGTCATTCCTCCATTCATAGTGTATCCAAATTTGCATCATGTCTTTTATAGTTGGCTGAATGTCTACGAATCATATTTTAGTCAAAAAAATTTGACCTTAAGATTTATACCTCTATGTCAAATATTATATGAACATAAACTAAAAAATATATGAATTGTCTCATCAGGTTGATGCCCCACTAAGGGAAAACTAAAAATAATTTGAGTCTCTACCCCATATGTTATTTCATTTCAATGACATAGAAATAGTTCAGATGAAATGTAGAAAAAGATCAAAGAATTATTTTTTGACCATATTACCCATAAAAAAGTAAACATATTCATTTTAGATCCATTAGTTCAAGTAAAATTTAGAGTGAGTATTATTCTGAAATTTTTTACAAGCTGAAATTGTCCCATATATGAATTATCACTCAAGATAGTGCTGTTGCTTCACCCATATGAGGTCTCCCCATGGATGTGGCTATGTATTGAAACCATCTAATGTCATATAATTTTTTCTAAATTGTGTATCAAATACATACTAGCAAAGAATTTAGGGTTCTATTGTCCATATTCAACTTCAACAACCTTTATGGAACCTATTTCACCCCCTATGTATTTTAATGAACATAAACCATTCATGACTACTGGTAATGAGAATATTTGCATCTAAAGAGAAAATATACTTTGTAAATATACATTTTCCTCTATATTAATCATTATTAACCTAGAGTATATTCAATACTAATAGGAAGGTGCGTAAACCATTTATTCTATTGAAAACATTTTCTTGAAAACCATCATCCGAATATGACAATTAGTTACTATCAGAATTTTTGTTCCATCGCATTGCTATACAAATTAAATTTATTGAGTTAATATTTAAACATTACATATTTAAAAAATTAAATTATATAAAATTGACCCCAATGATACACATTTTAGAAACACAACCATATTAATATTATGTTTATGAAATATAGTGCTTATGCTTTATTATATATCTTGGCTAACATCATTAGTAAAAAATAAAAGATTATGATTTTGAAACTTATGTTGGTAGTAACAAAAATACTAGTTTTAAATTGATTACTTTTATTCCAACAAAAACAGTGAAACCCAGATTTATTTTCATGGTTATAATTAGAAACTATAGTCCACAATTCATCATAGTATAATTACAACACCCTGATATTTTCTGATATATTTATCTTTTAAAAAATGTATTTTCTTTTACAATTTACATTATAAGAAACATCATGTTTAAATGTACTGAGATATATTATCTAAACAAATTAATTTAATCTGAATTTTAACACCTAGGTATGAATGAATAGGAAAAGATAAATTATATAAACATACTGTTAACAGTTGTATAAAATTAATTAATTAGTTATCAATTGATCATATATGAAAATAAAATCAATTTAAAATTTAAGATTAGTATTTAAAAAAATATTTGTGAATTGTTCTTAATATTAATTAAAAATTTATTATTAATTACTATCATAATTTTTTTAAATTATATAATTAATAATATTTTTAATCATAATCTTATGATTTTTACTAAGCATGGAATAATAATAAATCAATATTTTATGTCAAAATTATCTTTTCTTCAAATAACATATTTGTTTCATTTTGTTATCATATTATTATATGATTTAATTCCACTTAAAAAAAATTATTTGAGAAAATAGAATTCATTTTTGGATTTTTAAATCATATTTATCTTATATTTAAATTTTTAGATATTTCTAAAATAGTAATTATTTTTGAATAGTTAAAATTTAACTATTTTAAATACCAAGCCTTTTTTCTTATTAATACGATTTAAGAATGAATAAATAACTTTTTATAACCTATTAATCTTTCTAATAATATATATAATTCAATAATAATTTAATTTTTAAAATTATTTTTAATTTTTTCAACCCATTCATTACTTTTGTGAAAATTAATTTTATTTTCTTCAAATATAATTCTATTTTTAAATAATTTAAACTGATGGAATTGTTTGAATATTTCATTTTGTTTAAGATTTATCAAATTTTTTAAAACATTTATATTTTTATAATGAAATATTAAATGGAATACAATATATTAATTTATTTTGAGGTAAAATTATTTCTACTCTAATATTAGGTATTTACCTAAAAACTAATTTTCAAGTATTTTGTGTTGTTATGTTATGATTACTCTTTTAACAACTATAAAATTAAGTTAGATAAAGGGATAATAAATTCTTAATCATCATGTATATTTTTTAATATGTATCTTTTTATTTTTGTCCATATACTTAAGTTATCATGGTAAATAATTTTTTATCTCAGTTAAGGTTAAAATTATATTAATGTTTTTATGTTAGAAGATACAGAATAAAATTAATCCTAAACAATACCATATGTGATTTTTTGTGTTTATTTTCACCCTATCATATATTCTAATGAAAATTGGTTTGACTTGGTTCCTCTTAAAAGGAATACGATATATTTAATTTATTCTTTTATAAATTAAAAATGTTTCTTTTCCATCACTTATAAAAAGGATTCTCATATACTCTCTAAATCAATTTTTTTGAACCTATAGTCACTAAATTACCCAACCATAATACATTTATAACATAAATTCACACTTCATATATCTTATGGACTTTATAAAACAAAATCCTTGAAAACTTCTTGTGCGAACCAAAATAAGTTTCTTAATGAATAGATAGAACTCAAAACCATGTACATTCTATTTTATTTTTTCCAAAAAGAAACATAAATAAATAGTACACTAAAAAATAATTAATTCAAATTTAGTTTTATATTTATATGTAACTAATATTATGATAGATCCGTTTTATACATTTTCTCAATTTTATATGAAGAGAAAAATCCCACTCGTATGTACATATGGCTTACTGTCATCATATAGCAGTGTAATTTGTTTTTCATCAACATTTTAATTGGATATTTATAAACATTTAATTAATTAATATATATTAAATTTATAACTTTATTATGGTTCTATAAATATAATATACCATTTAACTTCTTTGATTTCCACATTTAAAATAATTACAATGTCATGTGTGCGTTTGTGTAAAATACCACATCCACGAAGTGATGTGATTCATTTTTTATGTATTTCATTAAAGGATGATTATAAATATATATATTTTGAATATATAGTATAATTATATAATTGTTAATATTCTAGAGTTGATGAAACCACATTCAAGATAGAAGGAATGAAATTACAAAACCTAAACTTACATGAAAAAAATGAGACAATTTAGACTTGAAAACAATGATTTTAATAATGAATTATTAATAAACATGTATTAAAGTGTTATAAGTATAAAATATATGATATTATAATTATTCATATGTTAAATTAAAAAAATTATATTATATTTATTTTTCATATACATTAGGTTTAAATCACTCGTAATGAAATTTAGAATTAAGGTTAGGGCTTATTTCACAATCTCATCCTTATTCAAGAATATTCCAGTTTTATGTTTATATTTAGTGAATTATTTAATATTTAAATAATATATTTCATAAATATGTCTTATAATCTATTTTTTTCTAAAAATAAATTTTTTTAATTCATTTTCTACTATTTATTTACTTAAGGGGCCAAAAAATAATTTTTAAGAAAAATTGACTCATGTTTTTATTCAGTTTAGAATAGTTTTCAACCACGTCCATATTCTCTTCAAAAAAATTCAATAATAACTTATATATTCTCCAATGATTAATAAAATAAATTTTTTCCCATGTTTTACTTTCAATAAAAAGGTATTATATAAATATTCATGTCTCTTTCTAAAAAAGGTTCATTTACCAAAGATGTGAATGAAATCCTTATATTAACATACATTGCATGAAAACATTTTCACACATTCATGAATAATATTTGTTTTTTTATTTAAATTAATTTTTTTCATGTTATTTGTTATTCAAAATTCTTTCCCTACTATTTTATAATTATATTTATTTTAAATAATTAATTTTAAATGAAAAGTGTATTTTCCACGATAAATGATTTAGTGATATTGTAAAATTTATTATCATCTATTTTAATATTATTTCATGTGTATTTTAAATTTAATTTTTTTTGCACTAATTAAACCATACACCTTTTCACTTTAGATGGCTTCTAGTCAGTTTTACTAGGGAATGTATTGATATTCTATATACTATTTCATCCAAAATAGAATGTTATTAATTATTATGGAATTCTAACAAAGTTATATAATCAATTAATACGAAAAATGCATTGGAATTATTATGCACTGTATTGAGACCAAAATTACATACCATATAATGAATCTTTTTTCCTCATGAGACAAAATAGGTTAGGTATATAGCCAATGTATGGCCCATTGTTGAGTGATGTTGTGACCTGAGGGATTGAAGGTATATATTAGATGTCTATAATTATGAAATCCATAATTATGAAAATATTTATTAATCTCTGTATGATAATTTTAATATTTAATATATACACAGATAAGTTCAAGCTCATGTGGTTATGTTTATAAAATAATTTTATGATCACTTTATTCCCTCCATATAATCCATGCCTTAATCATTAAATAATGGAATCCTCTATATGTTTTCCCTTAATAAGAATCTGATATCAACCCTTTATTATTATCATTTTCAAAAAATTTCTATGGAATTTAACACAAATTATATATAATTTATATGGTAGATAGAATATGATTTCTATCAAGGAAAATACTATGTTTTGTATAATCTTTTAAAATGTAATGTGATAGTTAATCATTTATCTAGTTTATGATGACTATAAATATATTTTTCCCTTGTTAATCAATCACATGTATCTCGTTTAACAATAAAAAAGTAAGCATCGACTCTGGGATATGACGTTGACTATCATTAAATTTCATATCATAAATATATTATTAGAACCCTTGGGGAATATATTTCTGAGGGCATTGATTATGTAACATAACATTATGAATAAATTTTGAGGATATTTCTAAGTTTAAGATAAAATACTATTGATTTAGTAAGGTAGATATTATCAATTTTTTCAATAAATAATTCTAAGTCTAGATACTAAATTTGGGAGGGTCCTTGGTATGAATTAATATGTGTTAATAGAAAAAAAATTAGTTTCTTGAGTATTGATTGGCTATCATTCATGTTCTTGGTGAGTCTTTCCTCACATAAACATTGGTTTGACACACCCATTGTATATTATTTGGTTAATTCACAATTTATTTAAAATAATTATGAAATACTTGAAAGTATTTTTAGGATTTTAAGATATGAAAATAGATTTTGAGATTATTATTATGAGATTAACAAGGTATTTATTATTAAATTTATGTTTATTGGTTAACCATTTAGAAATTGTAAATTATAATTCCTAATATTTTGATATAAAATTTTATACTCCATTATTTAGAAATTTTATATTGTTTAATTAATAAAAAACTATCAATGCAAGTAATTTATATATTAATTTCCATTTTATTGAAGATAATGAACTAGGAGATGATGATGGAGTTAGAACTAAATCCAATATAATTATTTTAAGAACCGTACAAAGCTTATAACCAATAATATTTCTTATATGGTGCGGCGATATGATCTACAACATTGTGTAACAAATGTTTTCTATTTATTATAACAACATAATAAATAATTAATTGAAACAACAAATCCATTTGTTGCTGAGAAATATATAAGTTATTTATATTATATATTTCTTACATTGGGGTGTAATGAAATTTAAATGGTTTCCTTAGATGCCTGTTATATCATGGGGGGATGCAGATTAGTGGTATTCATTGTTTCAAATGACTATGTATGATAAAAAAATAAATATTATGGAGTGGAAGGATTTAAGGATATTTTTCATGGACAATTATATTCTTCACGAACACCATGTTGATATAAAGATACAATTTTATAGTCCAAAACAAAAGGAAGATGGAAATATTGTGATGTTTGAAGATAACATTTCATGGTTTCCTAAGAATGAATCTGACCATTTTTATAATATAAAGAATTAATTTTACCATTTCATTGATGAGATAAATCTAATCAATCAATGGGAACTAGTATCCAAAACTTACTCTTTATTTGATGAGATGTCATGATGTCCAAATGTAAATAGAAATAATTCTCTAATCCATAAATCTAATAAATAATGAAATTAAATAAGGGGACATATAATAATTAATGGGTAATATAATAAAGGTAATGGTGGATTTACTAACATGTGATTCCTATGAAAGGATAACCCTTGGTACATACATAAAAAGAAAATTGACCTTCCTTATGTTTTTAGAAAAAGGACATCATTCTCACAGATGAAAGGGTAAGGGGGAATCCATAAAATTACAGTGTTTCAACTATTATGAAATTTGGAATTATTCCTCCCAATGGCCAAAATTTCAAAGTAACTTACCATTAAAGAATATAAGGAGAGAAGTCTAAGAATATGCAATTACACAAACGAAGTGGATGTTTCAGGTGATTTGTTTAATATTACTATTATCAACAACTGTGGGATTGAAAATATTTTATTTGATTTATATTATACCAATAATTTTATATTTAACGAATTATCCAAGGGTATTTCATCAAAACCACAATGATTATTTTTATATTTGGTAGTGAAAACTCTTCATGTCTATATATCGACTCTAATAGATGTTTCGGGGAATGTGGTTCCCAAAAATCTTGTTATTAGTCCTCTATTTGTATTTTTTGTAATGTTGGATAGGGATTGGATCTCTAAATATAAAAAACATATCTATTGTCAAGGAAGGGATGTCACATTTATTATCCTGAATCAACCTATGAATGTATATTTCTGTGAGGATGAACCTGAATTTCCAATGGAATCTAATTCCATAATGTGGGATTTAATACCTATTCATAAGTGATTTTTATACAAAACTGTTGGGGGAGAATCAATAACTTAAAAAAATTTCTACAACATTGGAATATACTATGGTATTTACCAAGTAATTTTCTAGTCCTCCACCAAATCAAGATGTTGAGTTTTCAATAGAACTCATTACTATTACTATACCTATTTCAAATTATTGATAAATAGTTTCCTTAATAATAGTTTTATAAATTAAGAAGTAACTCAAGGAGAATCTAGATAAGGGATTCACTCATCTTAATGCTTCACCATGTGGTGAACCTATTATTTTTTATTAAGATGAAATGAGGTTCAATGATTATTTGAATTGATTATTGGCAACATAAAAATATCACTATTAAAAACAAGTATCAACTACACCATATATATTATTCATTTGAATAATTATTGGGAGATCAATATTTTTTAATATTTGATCTCTGATCTAGATATAATCATGTAGAGATCAAGGATAACATATTTTTCATGAAATATATAAAAACTCACTATGTGGAATCATTAAGGCGTTATGTTCGTGTAGAAGAATGAATGTGAAGAAAATTTCAATGAATCGAAGAGATTGTTGGTCAATGAATCTATACCTACACTACCTTCAATAGTCAATAATTATATATATATTTATACTTATATTTATTCATTGAAAAATATACAGGGATTAATCCACATAAAAATTGATATATTGGACAATTATACATTTGTCAAATTAAAGATTCATGGGGAAAAATAACAAACTCTGTTCATGGAGATAGAGGCAGTAATTTTTGAATTTAATATATGAAATAATTATATATATAATGAAATTATTAATATAGATAAATTTATGATATATATACATTTTTATATATTATAAAATATCAGATTATATATTTATATATAAAGAGTTGAATTTGTTCTAGAGAATATGTTCGGAGTTTATTATATATTATGAATACTCAATTCAGTATAACATTTGGATGGAAAACAATGTGAATGGTTCTATGATTTTGAATGACCATTCTAGTTTATCTATGATGTGGATTCAGAGGGATAAAATATAATGGATTTACAAATGATCGATATTAAGATCATAATTAAAGAATACATATCATATCTTTTTCAGATGAATATTCAACCGTTACTCCATGAGATGTTTAAGAAGGTGTATAAGGAAGATGATGAACTATATAGGAAATTTAGGAGTGTTCTAGAGTTAAACAATTATTATAATATAATGATAAATATCAAGTAATATTTATGTGTCTCAACAGTGTGATACCTGAATAAAGGGAATTTTTAGGAATATCATAAATCATCATTCTCTATTCATCAAGGAAGTATGAAGATGTATAGATATTTTAAATTCAATTTCTCATGGCATAAAATTTTATGGGATACTTCAAGGTATGTATTATATTTCTTATTGTGTATGAAATTAAAGGACCTGGGAAATAATTTTAATTTCATGTTACAAAAAATACGTATACTGTAAAGGAAATGGGAAAAAATTAACACAATTTTAATCACTAGAATAACCGAAAAATGTAAATGGATAAATTATATTTTTGTTGTAGTAGACCTCTCTATGAATTATGTATTATTATTACAATTATATAATATTTATCACATGATCAACTAAGTAGTTTATAAATTAACAATGTATTGGGATTTCATAGTGTAATACTTTTTATTGTGTCTAATCAGGATCATAGGTTTAACTATATATTGTAGAAAAGTTTTTAGAATTCCCTAGATATAGAGTTGAATTTCTTATTATCCAACCATCCTTATACATTTATCCAGTATGAGAGGATCACTGAAATTATAAAATTCATGATTATAACTTTCTCTACAGATTAATATATTGTTAGGGATCAACACCTCCCTTTAATAAAATTTTCATTCAAAAATAAATTTCACTCAAACATACATGTGGATCCTTATGAATCCCTCTATGAATGGAAATTGATAAATATAAATTTTTGGAAGCTTAGAGAGAATGAAATTTATTTTAGTCAAATTTAAGGGAATAAATGTAAGAGATAGTTTGGTTTCACATAACATCATAGAAGATTTGACTCGATATAAAAGTTATGATGATAATTATCGGTGACATCTATAGTTAAAAGATTGTGAAAAGGTATCACTATAAATAACTCCTTTGAATAAGATTATGGGGTTTGAAAAGAATTAATAACATTGATCTAGATATATTGATCCCATGAAATTCTTGACCTTATTGGGATAATAGCATTTCATTTGTGACATCAACCAAATCTCAATCAAGATCATTATGGGTTTCAAATATCTATCCCATGGAGTTACCTACATGATATTTACAAGTATTTAACTAAGAGTTTGTACTAATAGGGATAGATCTCTCTTATGAGGAATAAAAAGTGGATAATCGTGATCATATAGAGAATGTCCTACGAATCAATTCTATTAACCTTGTCAAACATTTATGGGAATGGCATAAATTAGAGGAAGTTGTGTGGGATCATAAGGAAACGATGAGTTAGAAGTATCTGTAGTTTATTATATCAGAGTGGTGGAATTTTTAGTATTAAATTTATTTTAAGATATAGAATGTATCACCCTGATATTTTATTATATGATTCTTTTGAACTAAACCTAATTTCATTGATATCTTTCATTACACGCTATATTGAGTTTAAATGAACATTAATAAACATAAAAAATATATATACTTAATATTAATTTTATCTCTTAGTTGTTGTATTAGAGGGTATGGACATGAATAAAATAAGAAAAAATATATATTTTACTCTTATATAAAAAGTTTTAATTTTTAATCAATTTAATACAAATTAAAATTACATTATTTCTATGTAAAAGATATGTGATTATAATTTAAATTTATGAAAACAGTATGTTTTTATCTAAATTCATTGCTTTTGATGAATGAATTTAATTAATTTAGAATATGATATAATAAATAAAATGATTTAATTTTCATCTAATATTGAATACTAGAAATGAGAAAAGAACATAAATATTTTTCGTTTTAAAGATAATTTTTATCTACATAATAGTTTTGTTATATTTGTTGAACTTATTGTAAAATTATTTTCTTCCTCTTTTAGAATTTGATTTAAAACTAGATATTATTTTTGCATCTATCATACATAATTAATCTTATTGAGAAATTTTTTATTTTTTTACATAATACTTGATTTTTTGGGTAAATATTATAAATAAACCTTTCTAAAATAATTCCACTTTTATGAAATTCATGTGATCTATAAATGAAAAAATAAATTATGATAACCATTTTCTAAAAAAACTATAATATAAATTTGTTCAATGTAAATACCTATAAAATTCAAGGGAATTTCTTTTTCTTTTTTCTTAATTTTCATTGGGATTTTACAAGAACACAGTTTCTGACGGAACATGATTCTGAGGCCCGGTGTGCCTGGAATAAATTTATGATGTTTAGTTCAGGTACGTTCAGTGAATGAACGAGCGGGTTTTCCTAAATTTCGAACCAGTTCTTGGAATTGAAATCTGAGGGCACCGATGGAACCGCAACACCGGTAATTGCTTAAGAAGACCCTTTCTGGAGTTTTGTTTTCTCGTGAGGATTTGTTTTAAAAAAATGTGAGGGATCAAATATAATTGTTACAACTATATTTTCTTTTCATGTTAAGTGAATGAATTGTTGTGTTACAACACTTTGACCTACTCATAAGTGGTTATAACCTATGTAAGGTAGTTAGGGGTGGGAATAACTTTGATTTAACCACCCATGAGAGGATTAAAGGTGAGGTGGGGCCCACATGAACCCCACCCCTTCACATTCCTCTTAAACTCCCTAACTCCCTCTTAAATTTTGAGTAACCATTCATTTCCTCACCCTCTCCAACATTACCTCTAGCCAACACACACATTAATTATGTGAATTCATATTTTGAATTTATGTTTTTGGAAAAGGTTGGCTTGGGATGATTAAATAATGTGGAACCATTATTTTGTTAAGGGTTGGCTTTTGTGGTGTTGAGGGTAAGGGAATAGAGCTTGGGAGTTTTTAAAGAACTTCTTCGTTTTCTTTTTCTTCGTCTTCTTCTTCCGTCTTCTTCTTCCTTGACAAAGGAGGAGGCACTGATGTGGGAACTCGCCAACGACTTTCCGCCTTTCAATTTTTTCTCCGCGTGGAAGGAAGGGAGATGCTGCTTCCTCCTCAGATGTTCCCCGTCGCCATATATGGAACCTCACCTCTACCTGCTCGTATCCAGACAAGGATGTATTTTCTTGGCAACCCCTACTCAATACTCACCAAAATACCAGGAAGGTTTCCTATATTTAAATTTTCTATAGGGTTATTCCTAATGTTTTAATATACTAATTTCCTCAAATAACTAAACCATATTTTGATACCAACTATAGCATCTCACCTTTTTATCACATAAAATTTCATTATATTTTTTAAAACCGAGGATCTTTAAGGATTAGTGCCTTGAAAACCAGGAACTTAAAACATGAAAACATAAAACATTATTCATAAAAACATGAAAGGCTTATCCTTATGTTCATCCTAGGTTCATTACTGTGTCTCATAACCTAGGGACATACATCAAAAAAAAGGGTGAGCAGAAGGCCCAGTAATGGAAACAAGGGGAAACATTTAACTTGTGAATTTGAGATACAACAATAATGTCATGAAAAAGAACATTAAGGCATGAGAAAGAAATCATGAGGCATATCATAATAAAAATAACATATTTAATACCTTAAAGATGTGGCTACATCATTGAATATTTAAAATCATTTCTGTTTCTCCAAGGTCCATCCCCAAGGTGTCATTAAAAATTACCAAGGTTATTCACCAAGGCATTGTTTAAAATGGCCATCTCTAGAGATTAAGTATTTACCCAATGCATTGGAGCGCTATCAGGGCGCACCCTTAAATTTTCCTTTATTATAATGTGAGACACATATATTATAATCAAAAATTTCATAAACAACCCATACATCATAAAAGAAATGGGTTTCATTTCATTATCATCACTTTTTAAAAACTACTTTAAAGACATGATCCTTATGTCACTTTAAACCCACGGAAAAATGAAAGTGGGTATCATGTATTTAAATACCAGAATTAAAATAGATCATTTTGATATATATGTAAATACCCATGTTGAATAATGATCATTGAGTATTCACTTAATAAAATAAATTAATTTGAAAAGAGAGAAAGACATTTTGAGAGGAAAATTCTACAGCATAACGGCTATGATAAATGGTTTTAGAAAACATTGAAAACAGAGGGGACATGAGTCACCCACTCAAAAAGGATACATAAAATAGAAGTGGAACATAATATATAGGATTTAGGAACATGATAAATAAATTGGAAAGACATACCATATGAAATGAAAAACATTTAAGGAGGAGAAAAATAAGATTTCTCTTATAAGAGTTTGGCAGCCTAACGGCATCACTTAAAACTTCCAAAAATGGATTGACGAGATCAAATAGGGTCTTTCATAATATGAACATAAATGATCAGAATGATAGATATAGATATCATACCACAGAATAATAAAAATTAACTTGAAATACTTCACCAAGAAATAGATCTTTAAAATGAGAAGGGTGAATGAATCCCTTAAAAACTCGACAGCCTAACGACGTCACTTAAATTTAAAAAAATTGAATTGATGAGATCAAATAGGGTCTCTCATCATATGAAAATAAAATGTCAGAATGATAGATATATAGATCATACCACAACATAATAAAAAGGAACTTGAAATACTTGACATGAAAATAGATCTTGAAAACGATAAGGGTGAAAGAACCCCTTAAAAATTCGCCAGCCTAAAGGCGACACTTAAACATTAAAAAAAATGAATTGACGAGATAAAATAGGTTCTCTCATCATATTAACATAAAAGATCATTATGATAGATATATATATCATACCACAACATAATAATAATGAAATTGAAAGACTTGACATGAAAATAGATCTTGAAAATGAGAAGGGTGAAAGAAACCGTTACAAAACGTTCGGTAGCTTAACGTCGCCACTTAAACATTCATAAAACGAAATGATGTGAGTAAGAGGGGATATATCATCATACAAACATGAAAAGGGATGAAAGAGGAATATAAAGGAACATCCTCCAACATAAGAATATGGATCACAAAAGAAATGACTTAGAAGAGAGTATTTGAAAAGAAAGAGAGAGTTTGGATCCCTTACCATAAAACGTAACTCTTAAAACTAAAAGGTTGGGACATTGAGGGCTTGGGGCACCTTGGGAGGAATCATTAGGAGGTAATGAGACCAGAACTTCTTTGGGGGAGAGTTGGGAGTCGAATGTATGAGAGGATGGCTTGGTATTTATATGGAAAGTGAGGGGACAAGGCATTAATGGCCAAGGGACACCTCATTGGTGGTTTTGGAAAAACCATGGGCTTGACCATGGTATTTTCCCATGGTATTGGCCACTTGGGACACCTGATAAATTATATTACTATTCATAAGTCGACCATATTGATTACATACTTAATACAACATTTAATGATGTCATTAAACACCCGTAACTTAAAAACTGTATTTTCACTATTCATCGAAAATTCAACTTTCTCAGAAAACTCCCAAAATTTCACCTTAACCAAATATCGATGCTATGATTTCAAAAATTAACTCCGTTTTATAAAAATAATTTTGTAAATATTTTTAGTTTAATTTTTAAATAAATACACTATTCACTTAGAATTCATTTTTTTTTTCAGAAAAACCCCCAAAAATTACCTTTACATAATATCGATGCTCTGAGTTCAAAAATGAAACCCATTTTATAAAAATAATTTTCTAAATATTTTTAATTTAATTTTTAATTAAAAAACTCTATTCACTTGAAAAAACTAATACTTTAATAATAATTTATGAAATCGTTATTTAACCATTTTATTGAATCACATTACTTAATCAAGGTGCCTAGATTATTTTAATATTTCTTTAAGTGAGATTACTAGTCCATTTGGTCACATTACTAATCCTAAGCATAAAATCACTATTCATAATATACTATTCATCAAAAATTAAGTTGATCTTATTAGACTCTAAATTTCATACTAAATGTAATTGTAGACGACCATTTTTTTAAAATCATTAAACATTTTTAATTATTTAAGGTTTACATAAAGATTTTTTAAAATATATTTTCTCTAAAATTCACGAAAAATATGCATACTATATTTATCCGGACTTCTGAAAGTTCATAAACTTCATCATAAGAAGAAATGAGAATTTTTATTTAGAACAAAGGATTACACAAGGAAGTTAAGATCTCCTTGCATTGCACCTTATCACACAAGCATAGAACCTAAGTGTATGGTGTGCTAAGGTGAGAGAATCTGAGGGAGGCTCATCCCACATCACACGAGTAATATTTTCTATCAGTTTTAACTTCTCACGAAGGTGATTCCTTTCTAGCTTCACACGATGATATTTGTCTTGGGTTTTGTCTAGAGCAAATACCAGTGGTGCTACCTCTTTCCCAAGTTCTGTTAGATGGGATTTGATCGGTCCAAGACTACTAGTTGAGGCCATCAAATCTTCTTTCTATATTAATTAATCAAGATCACTTCTATTTAGAGACAATAATTGAATCGTTTAGTTTCTAGTGGTCATATTGACTAATGGTCATATAATAGTCAAAACCCAACAGTCTCATTTTAATTATACTCATGTTATCAAATGAAACTGTTTTGTTGCGTATAAAAAATAAAATAATAGACAATATTAGGGAACAAGATTTATTCAAAATTTCAGGTCATTACAAACACTATTCTTTATTTCATGTTTTCAAATGTAAATTGATATTCAATTACTTATCTATTTTCCAAATAATAATAAAATATTCAGGCATTGGGATCTGATTTTTTGTATCTTGTACTAGTGTAATAATGTGACCACCAGCTTTGGCGCACTAGGTTTAGGGTCTTCAAAATGACATTAACATAATATAATCCTTATAGATTGAGGATTATTCAATTATTATTTCATTATGGATGAATAATATTTCATGTAGTTGGAAGAAGAAATAAAACAAAAACACATGGTTAAGAATATTCCAACTATTTTGGACTACCTCTTTGGTTTATAACTAAATACTTTCTAGGAGGTTCTTCTAATAATAAAGGGTCTATAGGTAATGTGGAGGGATTCAAGAAAGGTATTGGAAAATTTTTGATACACATTAATAGGCTCTTTAAGAGTGGATAGTATAGGAGAGTGAGTGTCCTTTTAAAAGTGTGGAAGATTACACACATTTAAATTTCAAAAAGAATAAAATATATTAATTTCAAACTCAAAAAAAATTGGTCAAAAGAGAAACTTAACAAATATTAGATCATATAGGGCACTCATATAAATATAACATATAGATTATAATTTTTTATGGTTATTCTATTTAATATCTCATTAGTTTTACCATGAGAAAAATGGTTTTATCATGAACTATGCTAACATATTTTTTAAATTTTTTCTATTCATTATGACCAAATTATCAGTTGAACATATTAATTAATATTTATTATGATGATTTAAAATACTGAATCCATTTTATCAAATTCAACTTATCATGGAGGAGGATTTTAATTTAATATTTTGCCATCAAAAATGCGATGAAAATAGTTTTCCCTTTAAATGTCATTTTACTTATAAAAATGATATTATAAAAAATTAAACATTAAAATTGATTCCAATTAACATAATTTGAATAATAATATTAAATTATAACTAATTTTACATTTATCATTTTAAAAAAATTATCTTTGAACAAGATAAATTTAATAATAAAAATTACAATAAAAATAATTATTTTTCACAAATCACTATAAAATCGATATTTTTGAGAAAATACAAAATATTAACACTCATTTAATTTGATATTATTTTTAAATAAATGATATTAATTTTATGAACTTGAATTTATAGATTTTTTTGAAATTTAATATAATTCCACCATAAAAAATTCAATATAAAATTATATTTGGTGAATGTGTATTTTTGAGGTATAAATTGAGAATACTAATTTTTTTAATATATTATATATACTTTATTTAAAAACTTTTTAAATATTTTGATATTGTGTTTGATGATTTATATAGCTTCCAATTCAATTTATAGATTATAATAGTCATATTTAATTAATAATCTTTCTCTATTCATTGAATATATGTGTTTGGTGTTGTATATATTATCGAATATAATGTTCTTATTTTAAAATATTGGGGTTTTACATTTTACCACATTAAATATATATAATTATATAAATTTTTTACTTATACATGGTAATAAATGGTATTACATTTAAAAATTATTTTATATAACACCAACATCAAAAAAATTATTAAAAAACATTATCCTAAAATGAGAGAAATGAATTGTCATGGTTAACTGGAATAACACAGAACTACTTTTCCAAATTTGAGAAATTTTGTGAGAAGTGAAAACATGGATATGAAGGATAAACTAATGTTCAAATAATTAAGGATATTTGTAATAAATATTTATTATAACATATTTAATGATCAAGAAATACTTAATGATAAAAAAATTAAATATGTTTTGTGTGAAAATATAATAAATTCTTTAAAAATAAAACTAATTGGCCAAAATTACTATTTCAAGATAATTTTACTATTGTTAAAGAATATACACACCATATACAAAAAAAATACATGGGAATATACTTACATCCCACATATAATTTCATCCTCTAATAAATTTCAACAACATTTTCCGCCTTTCTCTAAACAATGAGTATTCCAGATGAATGTTTTATACCAAAACCACACAAATTAAATTATAATGGATCACATAATAAATAAAAGGATGAAAATATATTCCAATTATCATAAAATATAATCCAAATTTGGTGTTTTTTATAAAATTTAAGATAATATCCAAAATGAATATATCATTATATGATATAATAATACATTTTTCTTCAAACTATCCAAAATGACACAAAAGTTTCAACATAGAGAACTCAACAAATAAATAACCCTATATCCCATTTAACATTAATAACCTCAACTTTAAAAAAAATTTTCCATAGAGGTGATATAATAACTTTTAACATACAACCCCAAAAGTTTTGTTGAATTCCTTCCAAATAATCATTCATGTTAAACCAAATGTCAATCCAAATGGTTATACATATCTCTACTTAATGGGGAATCCCCTAAAATAACATTAATCACTATGAAAAATCACCATATAATTTTATAATTTTTTTAAATGAACAAAAAAATATAAATAATAATATTTTGATATGAACGTAAAATACAATCCATATCACAACTTTAAATATCTAAACAATTCTCACTTTTTCAATGAATTTATTCTTGGCAGCCAATATTATATATATCGCAAAATCCATATAATATATTTAACATAAACTCAAATTATTTAATAACTAAATGGGTTATTTAAAACATAAAAATTTATTCTTCCTAAAACACAAAAAATCCCCTCAAGAATCATTCACTAGAAACCTCAAAAGGGGTCTCTACGCCTTCAACCATCTAATAGAACAAAAAATTATAATGCCATGATGGTATCCATAATTATTTTTAACCCCATATGTAAACATATATGCTTCCAAAAATAAATAAAATATTTATTCCAAAAAAAAAACAAATTCAATTCCCATAAATTCAAAAAATGAACTATAAATCAATAAAGATGACAAAAATATCTTTTCCAAAAAATCACAAACCAATATCAAGGTTAGTAATACTCATAAATTTATAACACACATTCCAATAGTATATTAATCTCAACTAATCAATTCAATATCAATATTTAAACTATATTAAATGAAATATTTTCATCAATCATGTGTTTTCCCAATAAAATATCTATTTACCATTCAATAACTATTCTATTTTTTTGTACCATTCAATGTATGATTTAAAATACATAAATAAAAACTATTCGGAATAATAAATAGATGTTTCATGATTATTATAACCAAGATATTATAGATATAACAATAATACAACATATTTATGAAATCCCAATGCCTAAAAACATCAATCCCAACTATTTAAAAATTGACATAGAATAATAAATTCCTTGGTATAAGATTTGAATGTTGGATTATGTCATTTAATTACATAATTGTCTTATTATATACACATAAAATGTTGAAATACTTATAAATCTACTTTTTTATGACCTTAATATCCATAGATAACACATATTCCCCATTTTTAGAGATATTCCAGAGTGTGCCTATTTCTATATGAATTGCATAATGGAAATTGATCCTTATTTATTGTATAGACACCACTAACCAAGATATAAATAATCCTTATCCTTCTCCTATTTTGTGAGTTTCATAGTTAGTTAAGGTTCATGTTATTAATCATATATTTTGATAATTTATTATCCATAGTAATAATATAACTCACTCAAATCATCGTCGCATTTAGTTTCCCATAATCACAACATTTTCTATAAATTTCATCATTAAGAAGGTTTTGTATTGTTATTGGAATTGATAAAAACCTAAAATTATATTTATAGAAATAATAATCATAGTGGTATACCAAATAATCATGAAAAATATTTATATGATGTTGAAACAAAGACATATTTTTAAAATATAAGACACCTTAGGTTTAACCTAAGTCATTTGTGGTCGTCAACATCCTTTATAAGGGCTAATAATTAATATTTGATTTAATGAATGAATATCAGCTAGTAGTTTTAAACCTTGTGATAAATAAGGACACACTTGCTATGCACCAACATCAGATCACAATATATATTAAATCAACCTCTTTGGGGTTGTTATCCTAAGATTCGTATGTTCGAAACCCACTTCTACATGTTTTATCTTCAGAGGGATGTATTTCTTGGGAAACCACATAATATATAACATTAAAAAACATTAAAATATTGTAATGTATGTAAAATTATCCTTTATTTCAATCCTATGATTATTTTAATTAGTCAATGTTTTCTTACATCAAGTTCCCAATGATTCTACTAAACATTCTCGGATTCCAACTATAAAGAACATGAAATGGGTATACAAGAGATATTGGTTAATTTATTACAATTTCATAAGATACAATTTGTATGATCACCAAGAACTGAATGTTTTAGTTGTCTTAGTAAACTATATACAATCTTCAATCACACATTACATTTGAGAGCAAAAAATAAAACATATTGAATGTTAAAAAAATTAGAGCAATAAAGTCATTCAAATATTACTTCTTCATAACCTAAGGAAAGGGATAAAAATAAGGGTTTAAACAAATTCTTATTATGGTTATCCTAAAATAGATGCTAGAATTTTTAAATAAGGGATAATCAATATGTAATGATAAATAATTTTAAACATATGTCATTTAATCAATATTTGAGCATGAAATATCAAGAAATTTTATAATGAATATGAAATGATGCAATATTAAATTATCTCTTGAGTTTAAAAATTATTTAGAATTATATTTACTATTAAAATATTATAATGTAAATCAATAATTGATTTCATAATGATGCAATGAATTATTTTGGAAATCAAAAAATTATCATCAAGGATACGTTCCAATACATCATACATTAATAGGTAAGGCCTCCTCCAAACACACAAAATAGATGGTCTCATAATACCAACATATGCAATGAGGGGAAATATTAGTCCCCACTTGTCTCATACAATTCCCAATTCATTAATTATATAAAAGGGTTAAAAATTATCTATATAAAAATTGGAATTGAAAAACTAGTATAATTTTTTTTTATAATTTTCCAATAAATAAATACAATCATCACTCATCAAATGTAATATAATGAATCGTATTAAAGTAGTACATCCCTAGTAAAGCATTATATTCACCAAATAATGATGACATTGATTTTTATAAATTAAAAATATCGTTGGAATATTTCTCGAAGAAAATATCCTTTTCATTTCAAAATTAATTATTTGAGATATAAAAATTTACAAAATACTAAGAAAATATTTTTATTTGAAAAAAATCAATGAAGATTTTAATTGAAACCCTAACTAATTCAATGGTTGTGTTGGAAGGATTTTTTTTTTCATTTTGAGTTTATAAAAACAATTATTTCATGCACGTATTTCTTAAAAGGTCAAAAATGTATGTCATTGAAAAAATGAAATTAAGAGTCCCTTGCAATAATATTTTTTTAAAAAAATATAAAAATATACATAATAAATAATTATAAAATATTAAAATAATTATTTAACTAATTTTATGTAGAATATTGATATGGAATAAAAAGGCTCACTACAGAGTAGAAAAAAATATATTTTCCTTAAAACATTATTTTGGTCTCTTGAGTATTTAGAAGATGGAAATGAATGGAAAAATTATAAATTTATTAAAATATAATATTATAATATATTATTTGATTAAAATTGTAATATAAAAATAAATATCCCATTGGAGATTTTAATGTAAAAAATCTGAAATAATAATAATATAAATAAACAAATCCTTATCACTTTTGTGATTATCAGACCATAACCCCATGAAAGAAATAATTTAAAATTAAAATTTAAAGGAAATAATATAAATAGATTCATGATATAACATTTCAATGGGTTACTAGATACCCCTCAATAATATAGATAGGTGTATAGCATAACATATGTACCGAAGAAGATTTGTTTTGAAGAAAAATACATATAAAGATCGTATCATTGAAATTATAACTAAACATTGTTGTTATTATAGGTAAAAAAGTAAATTAAATATAAAAACATAAATAAAACATAAAATAATAATTTTTAATTCTATAAATATTCTTTTAATAGTGTATTCAATAGATAAGTATTATTACTCAATGAAAAAAAATGATTTAAAAAAACCCCTTACCTCATGTTTGAATCATCATGTATATTATTTATCATCATGAATTATGATCATATCTTGATTATTTACATTTTAAAGAACTCATTTCATGTTTATTGTTTCATTTAATTTTTTATTTTCATTTTATATTTAATTACATAATCAATTAAGTTCACATGAGACGTTTTAACGATATTGGATTCATATTTATGAATAGACTTTGATAGGTTAAAGATAGAAAAAGTGAAATTTTTCTACCATATCAGTAATATTGATAATGAAAAAATTATATTTTTTATGTTAAAATTACATTTTTAAATTAAATATATAAATTTTAATATCAAAAATGAACTATGTGAAAACCATGTAGACGGTAGGTCGTACGTATACATGAGTAATGTTCCTTTTTTCAATGATCATGTTAGAAAGAAGGACTAAATTATTTAACCATTATATAATTACCATTATAAAATAAAAGAAGTATTATTTATTTCAATAAACTTATATATATCTTCCATGTTGTGTGTTGGTGAAAAATGAATCAAATCACTTCATAGAGGTAGTTGTCCACGCTTACACTTGAACGACATTGTAATTTTTCAATGAATGGAATGGTAAGAAAATATTTGATATAGTTATTTTAAATAATAATTAATATTTCATAAATATAACATATACACATTAAATCAATAATTATTACCATTAATTATTGTTGGTGATGGAATACGAATAACAAAAAATCACGAGGCAATAGTCTTCCATACACATGAACTACTGTTTTATTTCCCATTAAATGGAAAAGGTGATGAATATAAAACATGAAATTAACATAATAACATCCATAAATAATAAGAATACTATTTTTATTATTTAAACAAATATTAATATTATTTTAATTTATTATAAAAATGAATAAAATGAATAATCATAGATAATATTTATATCTCTTCTTCAGACAACATCTTTTGGTTTATAAAAAATAACTTCTTATTATTGTTTTATGATAAATCTAGTGACTCTATTTTGTGGTGAAGGATATATGGGATGTATTTGGGTAGGTATTAGATGAACCTAAATGATATTTATGTCTGTTTATGAGAGGACAATGTGGGTCCTTTTATACGTATAGAAAAGTACACACATTGATTTTTTAATGAGAATAAAATAAATTAATGTATTACTTAATAAAATGGATAAAAAAGGAAATATTTAACTAATATTATATTATATATGATAAATATACTTACAAATAATATAAATTAAGAAATGTTTTAATTCATTTTAACTTATATCTTATTAGTTTAACCACTGGTAAATAGGTTTTATCATTAACCATGGTAACTAGTCGTTGATATTTTTATTATTGATTATGAACAAAAATTAAGTTAAAAAAATAATATAATACTTATTATGATGATTATAAATATTTTTTTTTCATTTTAATAAATTCAATTCAAAAATGTTATTAGTTTAATTTGTTGTAAAACAAATAAAATGAGATAGAAATCTTTTTTTTCAGAAAGAATATTATTAAGTAAAAAATGTTTTTATTCCTAATTCAACCATAAAATTGATCCCAATGAAATTAATGTCATAATAAATTATATAATAATACTAATTTTTCCATAAAATAATTTAATATATATATATATTTGAAAATTATTTAAAAAAAATATAATTTTCAATGAAATTAAAATTTTTTTACAATTCACTATAAAATTTTTAATTTTAAAAAAAATCCAAAAAAATCCAAACTATTTTAATTTAGATATTATTATTAAAAAAAATTAATTTCCTAAAATAAAATTCATTTTAAAAAAAATCTATATTTTGGTAGATATTAATTATAATTTCAACTACAATACCAAATATAAAATAATTTTTGATGAACATGTATTTTTTATGTAAATATTGATTTTACTAATATTTAAAAATAAATTATATAAATTATTTATATGAGTTTTCGTAATGTGTTTTACCGAACACATAATCTCTAGTTGAATGGAAAGGTTATAATGATCATATGTGAATAATACTATTTCGTGGTTCATTTATGTTCGGTGTTAGGTGTTTTATACAATATTGAACATATTATTTTTCTTTTAAAATGGTATAGTGTTACAGATTATTCATATTAAAATTTACTATATTAAATACATGACCCAGTTTATCATTCATTATATTTTGATACATAAATGTATATATAGATATAAATTTCATGAAGTGTAATGTTAAATAAACTCTAAATGTATGACATAGAGTTTTCCAAAACTAATGATCATCATATTGTTTTTTAGGTTATGGATTAATTTTAAGACTAGTGTGTGTAGGATTCTTGTATTAAGGGATAGCATATTCTCAGGAGGGATAATGTAAAGAATAGTATATTCACAATGTTTGTTGGATTACCCACTATGTATACCACATAGAGTGTCATCTATATATCATTGGTATATGATATGTTTATTGATCAAATTTGATTCCCCACCACAAAAGGTTGAAAATAAACCTAGCATAATAAAATTTTCTTTGATACCCTTCCTAATAAATTCAATATATGAACTTATCTAATAAGGGGGTGGTTAGGTATGTTGTTAATCTTATTATCTGTTATATCTTAACCAATATTGGATTTTTCCTCTTGTATTATGAGTATGAAATTAGGGACCTTTATTGGCGTATATTCTGTAATTGTGTGGCTATACCAAGATAATTTATATCAATCTAGATAGAGTACATATGATGTATTTACCCAAAAGGTTGAATTATATATGATGTGTTAATCGATCAGATCATTTGATACACTACGAATCGAGAATATATTTTTTTTCAAAATGGTATTTCTAGGCTCTGTGTCCCATTTTATGTCAATTTTATAGAAAGGAAAATATGGGAATTCATGTATTTATATAATATATACACATAGAAAAAAATATAAATATAATTTTTTTTGTTAGAGATCATTTCAAACCCCATTACAGCTCGAGAAGAATTGATTCATTCCTAGAGGCCACTTTTTCATACTTATATGTATATGATGATTCAAATTTTTTTCCAACATTGTAATGTCCCCATAGGTTTTTAATTTGTTGTTGACTAAATGGTGATTCAGTTTGAATAAGACAAAAAAGTAAAAATTTTATTATAGTTAATCTTAATTTTTTGGTATGGGCTTTCACATAGTATTTCTTATGATGTGATATAAGTTGAATCATTCTAAGTGGTGTTATAAAAGATATCGTAAAGGAGTTTTGGATATGAAATCCCAAGTTATTTTATATGATATAAAATATTGTTAATTAACAAAAGAGAAAACTAGTCTTTAGTGAAAGTGGGATATTGATTGGGAAATTAATTAAATTATTATATATATATATATTTGAGATATTCACACACACACACACACATATATATTTTATGGGAATTATGATTTTCATCACTAGGGTATATTATTATGAAATATGTGATTATATAAAGAAGATAAATATACATCATTTTATGTTTACCCATTTCTGTTATCAGTAAATGAAATCATATCATATTTAATGAATCCTTTGGGAGGGAATTAATTCAATTCATTCAAATAAACATAAACCAATACACATATATATTTAATAATTTCAACACATGTATAAATAATAGTATAATCAATTATTTTCTTTGATAGACTATTTTAATACTTCCATGCAATGGATGATATATATATATATATATATATATATTTGATAATATTCATTCAATGGTATATATATCCCAATAATATATTTAGATTCCTCCTTTTTCTTATAGGAACAATATTATTATAGAGAAAAAGCTGTATGTCTCTTGAATTTCAAGAAATTCAAATTTTACCTTGGATACTGATGAAGGTGGTATGCTTATGCTTTCCACTAAGTGATATATATAAAATTTATAGGAAGATCAAAATGATGTTTTGTATTCTGTGGTGTATGGTATTTGAGTTTACAATATTTATTCATTACAATTTTTAACTCATGTTTTTTATTTCATGCAAGGATATCTATAAAATATCATTTTTAATCACCTTCACATGTTTTAGTAAATTTTTAGACTACATTACAACCCTTTAGTAAAAAAATATAATTATATTATGTGTAATAAGAAATAATATTATTCAAAATTTTATATTAATAATTATGATTATTAATGAGAAAATTGATATGATTTATATCAAACCGTCGAATAGAATGATAGAGTCTCAGTGATGTTTGGGTGATAAAGATGATGATGAAATAATAATCAATTTCCATCATCTAAAAAAGGTGCAATGATAAAACCACGAGAATTTCTCAACGAAAATTTATGATTATTTATATTTTGTATGGGAGGGAATCGAGTAACTAATTGTTAAGGAAAGAATAAGATCTTTTTGGACACATTTAATGAAAACTAGAGTCTTCCTGGAGGTACCTCTAACAATTAAATGTCTTAAATGTGGGGGACATTGGAATTATCCAAAACAATTACCCAATATATGGAATTATAAGAATGACATATATTTGTAATATAAAATAATAAGAGAAAAATAGATGGCCTATACAACCACAACTACTGAATTATATTTTAAAAATGATGTGGAGTTAGGAGATCTCATTATCCACTAAAGAGTTGTGAGTTTTAAATTTTCATCTTGTTCAACCCACTTTATAGAACAAATAATATTTTCTATGGTCATATAATCATCCCTTGGATGAATATATGTTGATTTATTAATTAAAATCCCAATGGTATGATTATTTTATCCCATGTATTTAACATAAATATAATAGCTGTTTATAGGAATGTGAATCCAATAAAATAATTTTAACCTTCCATTAGTAATATTTATATTATATTATTTAGGGGATAGACAACATTATATAGGGACCACTATAATTTCCATGATTGAAAAAACACACATAAAATCATAAATCGATCCATGAGTAACCTATTGGTATATGTTTTATTAGATAAATTCTTTGAAAAAATAATCCTTTTATATTGGGTATATTTTTTCCAAATGATTAGTGAAAAACTAAACATTAGATATATTTTTATTATATGGTAAAAGATTACTTCACTAGAAAAACATTAGAATGTATTAATGAAACCCCAATATAAATTAATATTTTCTAATTATTAACTTTATTGTAACCTTAGTTATTTAAAATAGTGAGATGTAATTTTAATTTTGAGAAATAATTTATTTATGGAGTGATAATTTAACACCCCGTTATTTCAAAATCTATTTTCCATTGAATTAATATTGTGTTTCCTAGTTTTAATTACACCAAAAAAAATAAAAAAAAATATGTAATAGATATAATGTAGTTTTTTATTTAGTGGGTAAAAGATAGTGGTAACCCAAAATTAATATTTAAATATAAACAAATATCAATTCATTTTTTAGTACTTAATAATTTATAAAATTCCATTAGTATATCTAAATTAAAAATAAAATCATTTAACATGTAAAGATATAAGTTCATAAAAATTTCCTTCACATGGACTATAAAGAATATTATGTAATGGATAAATAATTTATTTAATTGAATGTATTGATAATATATAGATTAAAATAAGTTATGATTTATCTAATATTCATCACCCGGAAAGTATGAAACTCAATTTTTCTTAAAAGTTACATGTACCTTAAAACAAATTATGCATTAGGTGAACATATATTGAAATTAATTTTTATCACTTTTGAAAATTGAATCATATATAATAATTATAATATTAGTTTTTATCATTTTCATATTATAAAATGGGTTCAATTTTATTGTTTGGAATAAAATTATTTTATCAATATAAATTTTTGTTACCACAATAAACAAATATTTTTCAGGGAATAATATATTTTATAAATATTTATATTATATATAAAATTCATTCAATTTCAAATAAATATAATAATAATATGTTTGGACATTAAAATTAACATTAATTTAGTTTATAATTAATTATTAAAACACATAACAACTATAATGATATTTTTATTAAAAAATAGTTTTAATGACCATTATATTTTACAATTTTGATGTTTTATTATATCATATTTATAAATTTAGTTACATTAAAATGAGTCTATCTTACAATTAATAATAAAATAATTTTCTAGTAAGGTTAATACTTTGTTCTTAGGGATAAACCATTATGTGTGATTATTAGTTAATCAAAATTAGTAAGAGTTAAAATGGGTAATCTAATCTGGATAAATATCCCTAAATCAAATTGAAACTAATAATAAATATAATTACATTGTTAGTATTGAAATTAATTAATAAAATTTCCACAATTAATTCCACACTGAATCGACTTAATTCACTAAACCCACCTAACTCACAAGTGATACAATTATTTCCCCTACCTATCTTTTGATTCTATGAATAATAAATCAACTTTTTTAAAATATAAAAAGAGATCACACCCCCAATTTTCATATCCATATCCTCTTTAAATCAATTTTTCATGAATTTAAATGAATTATTCCCCCACAAAAATCCCTCCTAAATAATTTATATGGTTATATTTATTCATATCATTCATTAAGAAGATACATAGAATTGTAAGGGATCTATTCCTACTCATTTGGGATTATGTAATTATTTTTTGATAAGCCTTTCAATGTTAATTTTTTTATGCCTTAATGTTTTAATAAAAATTTCTTTACTATAAAAAACGATTCTTTAATTATGATATAGAACACTTTTCCATTATTCGTCCTATTTTATTATGACTTTTTATAGTTGTGATGTTGTCGAAATAACTCTTTGATTCCCCCTTCCAATTCAACCACTTAAATTTTTATAATACTTTTAGTTTCCATATTATTATATTTTCATGTATTCTTATTAATCTTTTTAATATCAAAATTATGCTTTATTGAAAATATATTACGCTTTTCTCTCATTAAAACCACTACAAAATCCTCATTATATAGTCTTTACGATACTTAAATTACTCTTTTAATTTTCAACCCTACAACATTTCATTGATTTATGTTTCTATAGTATACGCCAATCTTATTTTATGGTTTTACTAATACCCCTTGAAATATGATATATTAAATTATTATTTATTCTATAAACAAGAATTCTATTCATTCTATTCCTCGTTTTGTATTATGATTATCACGAATGGAATCTAGTCTCCACCAATACCAGCACAAAACCCAGCCTGTGACAAGTCCCTATGGGCGTTCCATATCCCCACAAGCTAGCACAAGTTCCTAGGTATCATTTATCATGGTTTGGGAAAGATTTACCCGAATATTTATACATAAAAAATAAAAAATATTTGATAAATTGAATCAGAAAAATTCATACCAACATGGTTTATAAAAAAAATACAAATCTAAATACATAAGTTCAAATGAAATAAAAAAGTTCCCAATAAACAATGAAACCACAATATAACAGCCCCATGGACTCCACATGACAAGGGGTCATCACCCCAAAGTCGTCTCCATAACTCCGCCCAAAGGATGGGGAGTAACACAATGAACCGCCATCACCCTGAGCCTTTCCTTTACCTGAGTCATACATAAAAAAGTATACTTACACCCAAGAGGTGTATGCAGGGTGTGAGCCTAATCCCAATGGGATATCATTGAAGGATTCCAATGATCATGAAATACAATGTGAAAAAGAAAGCAGTTTTAATACACAAAGAAAAGCAGTGATAAAATCCAAGAAATGCAACTTTCAATTGAAAAACAATTTCCATATAATGTTTTCATAATGTTCAAAAAATTAAATAGAAATGTTAGATACTGTGAGATACTTCCAAAACACCCTAATAAATTGGAAAATACCAAAATCATAATGATCAACAAAATCGGGAACACCCCTAGGCAGTAGAAAGTCTCGGGCCCCATGTACCTCATACCGCGGTGTAAAGTAACCCTAGTAAAATTCTTTCTTGTGTATGTTCCTATAGTATGGAACATACACATAACCTATTAGTCCCCAATAATCATCCACAGAGTATATTTAGAGTTGTCGTTATGTAAACTCTATGTGAAACAAGGACAAAACTCATCTGGTCGACTTGCCGTACTAGTACAAATATGGCCCACCTAGGTACTCGGGAATCCCACTTTGTGTTCAAACAATTTCATAAAGATACATATATCCATTTTCATATAAAACACCACTAATGGTCACATACAATCAGTACAGTATCTTCACACATTTTATACCATTTAAAACACACAACAAAACACTTTGAGTTTTAATTAAACAAATTCTCCAAATCATTCATTGTTTTGCACCCAAAACTCATTGAAACCCCCACTTAAACTCCATATTCATATACATAGTTATCCAAACATAATCCAACACACCATAAAAATTTATTTAAACTCATTACATGATTTATAAAAATATCTCAATAAGCATCGCATAGAATACCCATGTAAAATACCCAATTCAACACCAAATTTGTACTAAAAAAAATTTTCTTAACAAATGTCACCCAAAACCAATTTCTCAGCAATAAAAATTTATAATAACCTTTAAAAGAATATTTTAATCAATAATACAATTCAATATGTTCAAATAAATAATTAAATGGAATTCCTTAATCATTCAATAAAGATTTATATGAAAAAAATCACGTAAAATTGGCACTTAAATTTACATGCAATACAAACACCACAAAAACCAATTTTTTGTTGCACCAAATCAATGCGTTAAACATTAAAATATAATAAAAATAGTACCTAAGTTAGAACAATTTCATACAAAGTAAAATAACCTACCAATGTAATGAAAACCCTTGAATCAATGTGTTAAAATCTAGTCACCCCACCACCGCACCAGGACGGACATAGAACAAACCCAAAACTACAAATTAGACCAAGAAAATCCAAGGATAAACACTAGGTTCAAAACCCTACCTCCTGGTCATTTGGTACTTCAATTAAAAGGTATAAAACCCCAAGAAAATAGAATGAAACCCTAATAAATTTGAAAGAGGAAAGGAAGTGACTCACATACTTGAGAGATCTTGAAGAATCCCCCAAATAAACTAGTAGCTAAAATTTAAAATAGACAACAAATCATGGGATGTTTGAAGAAGGATGAGGAGATCATCTAGGAACTGGAATGGAGGAAAAATAGTAAGCATTTAGAGAGTTTTGATGGAAAGAACTTACCTCCCCAAATCTTCCCAATTTTAGAAACCCTACGAAGTTCAGCACTCAATCGTGATGAGGAAAAGATCCAAAGAGGCGGGGAGAGGATGGATGCACGGCTGGGTCCAATGGGCTCATGTGAGACTTGGTATCACCAAAAAGTTCTTAATATTGAATATGTTATTTAATAAATAAAATTAATTTTTAAAACTGGATATAGGATTTCAGGTAGGCCCAATCCTTTAAATAAAATCCAAAATACCCCATGTTTATGGATTTCTATAGGGTAATAATTTTAATTGTGGTTTAAATATGTTAGGTAAGGACATTTATGAATTTTAATGTGTGAAAAATATTAAAAATAAAAAATGTTATAAAAGAAATTTTTTTCTTAAATCTGGAAGTGGGCTCACTATTTGGCCCAATTCATGAAAACTCTTCTATTCCTCCATAAAACCTTTGGAAACCCCCCAAAAAAAATTAATTGAAATTATATGAAAAATATCAATAAAATATTTCATGAATATGAAAATTCTCCCCACAATGAAAAATTTCTGTCCTTGAAAGTCTACCTGAAGCTTGATCTGAAAACAGGAACAAATATTGTTCCTCAACCCATGACTTCCACTCCCATGTCTCATGTGTATCATTACCATGCTTCCAATGAACCTAGACTAATGGAATGGACATCCCTAGAATCTTAATCTATTGGGAGTCTATTATTTTCACCATCCACTCAATAATAGAAATGTTAGGCTCTAGCTCCAGTTCTTACCAACACAACACATGGGATGGATCAGGGTTGTATTTCTTTAACTTGGAGACACAGAAGACATCATGGAGGGCTGTCAACTGAGATGGTAAATCCAACCTGTATTCCACCTTTCCAAGACACTCAGTGATCTCAAAGGGGATGACATACAATAACATCAGATTACCTTGCTTCCCCATTCAACGATGGCCAAGACGAGGGGCCACTTTCAAGAATACCTTATCAACCACAGAAAATAGTAGGTATCGTCGCCTTCGGTCAGCATATGGTTTATGGTGACTCTGTGCTATCAATAAATGCTGCTAGATCAACTTGACCTTCTCAGACACCTACTACATTAGACATGGCCTCAACAGTTAGGTCTGACCTACCTCAATCCAACACATGGGGGACCGACAAAGGCGACCAAAGAGAGCCTCAAAAGGAACCATTAGAATGGAATATTGGTAACATTTATTATAATAAAACTAAAACATCCCCAAATGGCTATCTCCAGAACCTCCAAAGTCCAAGACACATGCACGAATCATGTCCTCCAAAATCTGATTCGTCCGGTCTGTCTAACCATCCGCCTAAGGGTAGTATGTCATGCTCATCATAATCTAAGACCCTAAGTCCTTCTGATGGCCTTCCCAAAATCGAGAAGTGATGCGGGAGCCTCTATCTAAGACAAATTTTGATGGTACACCATGGAGTCTCACCACTTCAGGAAGATACAAATGGCCTAACTCATCCAATTTAGTTGTATCTTTTATTGGATTGAAGTGGGATGATTTTGTCAGACAATCAATCACCACCAAAATGAAATTCTTACCCCCATGGTGTACTAGGTAAGCCAAAAATGAAGTCCATGGCAACCTTTTCCCACTTCCAGGTAGGAAGGTATAGTGGTTGGAGAAAACTGGAGGTTCTTTGGTGCTCTACTTTCACCTACTGGCACGTGTAGCATCTCGACACAATGTCTGCTATGTCCCATCTCATACCAGGCCACCAATACTGCCAACAGACATCGTAATACATCCTAGTGGAACCTGGATGGAAAACCCACTGAGACTATTACCTATCCTATGTCACCACCTTCCGAAGTGATAACATCACTACTGAACGACCTTTGAATCACAAGATGCCCTCAGGAGACGGAAACCAATCAGAGGATGTCTCCCCACCATTAAGAAACTGCTTCGACCACTGACGAAGATCATCACAGGTATATTTTTGCTGAATCAACTCCAATAGAGATGGAGTCAACTGGACGTTCACCATGAATTCCCCACTACATTGTTCCCTCGTCTCCACATGCATTTGAGAAAAGAGCCCCATAAAAGTCCAATCATCACTGGACTTCCTCAAATCCTACACTGGAACTCTACTACTCAAAGCGTCGGCCAATACATTATCCTTTCCTGGGGTATAGAGAATGTCAATGTCGAACCTCTACAAGTACTCAATCCAGCGATGCTGCCTCAAGTTGAGGTCCTTCTATGAGAAGACATATGCTAAGATTTTGTGATCAGAGTAGACCACAAACATCTCCTCAAAAACGTAGTTATGCCAAGTCTTCAAAGCATGCATCAACGTTTCCAACTCCAAGGCATGGGTTGGGTAATTCTTTTCTTGTGTTCGGAGTTGGCGAGAGCCATACGATACCATGTGATCATCCTATATAAGCATACACCCATGACACATACCTGAAGCATCACAATAGACCACATACCCCTTCCCGACCTCAGGAAAAATTAGCACGGGGCGGTATTCAACCTCCTATTCAGCTCCAAGAACAATTCCTGACATTCTAGACCCCATACAAACATCACCCCTTTCCTTGTGAGAAAAGTCATTTGTGAAGCATGCTGAAAGAAATCCCGAACGAATTGCCTGTAATAACTAGCCAGGCGAAGGAAAATCTTGATCATGAACACATACATTGGTTGCTCCCAAGACATAATTTCACTAATATTCTCAGGTTCCACTAAAACCCCCTTCTTAGAGATCACATTCCCTATAAATATCACTTCCCTGATCAAATAAGTGCACTTTGACAACTTTTCATTTAGGCGGTGATTTCATAATGTACCCAAAACGATCGTCAAGTGATGTGTGTGTTCCCCCTTAGAGCCAGAGTATACCAGAATGTCATCCACGAACACCACAATGAATGAATAAAGATACTCATGAAACACCATATTTATGAGTGCCATAAATACCGTTGGAGCATTGGTCAATCCAAATGGAAATACCATTTACTAAAATTGGTTGTACCTACTATGAAAGGCTGTCTTAGGGATATCTGACACTTTCAAAATAAGCTGGTGATAACACGAACGCAAGTCTATTTTTGAGAACCACTTTTCACTCGTCAACTGATAGAACAAATCATCCACACTAGGAAAAGGGTATTTGTTTGCAATTTTTTCCTTATTCAACATCCGGTAGTCAATGCACAATAGAAGGGATCCTTCAGCCTTTTTAACAAACAACACAAGAACAGCCCAAGGAGAGATGCTCTGGTGAATAAATCCTTTATATTCTATGTCGACCAGCTATATATTAAATTCTATCAGCTCAGTGCGGGCCATACATTAAGAGGGATGAGATATCGGCTGTGTTCTCAATGCCAGATCAATCAGAAACTCCACATCCCACTCTATAGGAAAACCTGATAAATCCACCGGGAATACCTCAGGAAACTCATTAAAAACATGAGGTAGTGGTCCTCCAGGGGAAAGACCATCATCCTCTAGCATGAGAGATGATAATTGGATGGTTATACTTCCCAACTCTGGGAGTGGATGTCCTGCATGAGCCAACTGAGGATCCCATTCTCCCCTGAAAAACCTGACGACTGCCATCAGGTTTCATGAAACTCACTCATTGCCTATGGCAATCAATTTGTTCCAAAAACATTACTAGCCAATCCATGCCAAATATTATGTCAAAAGTTTCGATATCTAAAACCATGAGGTCCCACTCCATCTCAACCCCTAACACAGAAAGTGCACACAAGGGGCACATGAGGCCCTGCTCCTTCTTCATTCCAAGCGGTGTCACCAACTCCATCACGAAAGACATCAACTCAGTAGGAAAATTCAGCATGTCCACAGAATAGGTAGAAATAAATGAAACAGAGGCACCAGTATCAAAAAGGGAAGTAGATATAGAAGATGCGATCAAAATGCTATATCTAATTGTTGACGGTCCATCCACTGATCTAGCTGGTGCCTGATCCAGCATATGGAGATGTCCAGTCTCTGCCTGATGATGACAGCTAGTCTGTGGCTGTGCCCTGAACAAGCTCTGCCCAGAAGATGACCCAGCACTACCATGAAGGCTTCCAAATCGAGATCCCCTAGTCCTCGACAGCACAGACTGTGATGACACTCCACTAGAAGCCACCGACCCAACCCACTCAGATGTGGACGTGCCACACCACAGAATCACTACAAATGCCCCATACATCCATACTATTAACAAGGCTTCGAATGAAGTGTACATGCTGTTCAGATGTGCCTAGGCTTCCCACACTGGTGGCACATGACCGATCTCGCATCAGAAGCTGCAGACGAAAACTTCCTTGAAGAGTTCCCTGAACTACCACCTCTTTTCTTCACATGATCCCCCTGCTTCCATTTCTTCTCTGAAAATCTTTCACTTCCCACTATAGAGACTAAACCACTTAAACCATCCCTGCCAATCCTATCAATCTCTACCGTGCATGCCTGATCAACGACCTCAGCATAGGTCCTCAACTTAAACAAGAACACCATGAAGTATATATCTGGTCGCAAGCCTTTCTCAATCCTCTAGGCCTTCACCTGCTCATTGGAGACAATTTATGGAGCATACCTAACCAACTCACCAAAACGGTTGGCGTACCCCATCACTGATTGTTTCCGCTGAACAAGTTCCATGAACTCTCTGGACCTTGCTTAAGCCAACTCCTCACGGCAATACTGTTTATTGAAGACAACCTTGAAATCCCCCCAATGCATCTACTCATTCTTCCCAACTTGAAGCACTGACTCCCACCACTTACAGCTAGGACCCTCCAAAAGAAAAGAGGAACACTTCACCCTGAGCACCTTGTGTGTTTATTAGAACTCAAAAATATGCTCGATCTTCTCAATCCATTCCTCTGCTTCCTGGGGTTCTGAACCACCTCGGAAGGTAAGAGGACTATTTTTCAGAAACTCCTGGGATTTAACATTTATAGGACACATCTCTTCTACCCTTGAAGGAATACAAGTAGGATTTGGTCCCTATCCCAATGCTTGGATATACCGAACCACAACCTCCACGAGCCTCTGATCAATCAGTGTGGGAGAACTATCTTTATCTTCCTCCCATGGGTGTGTCGGAGCTTTCTGAGGAGGCATGTTGCTACAAAATGAAAAAGTCACAAATCAATAGTAAATGCCATTATTATGAAAATTGTAATAAAAAACTACAAATATAAATAAACTAAAATCATTTTAGTAACAAAAGAATCAATTAATCCACATCCGTATGATGTCCACGTGTGGTCTGTAGCACACACATCTCACCTCGAAGTGAATTCATTCCAAAAATTCCATCATCCCCTGGTGACTCATGGTCTAACATCAGAGGTACAAGCCAGCCACCCTACTCACAACCAAAACATGAAGCCCCAATAGTCCTAGCTCCTGTCTATCCCGACTCATCACAAAAGAGCAATATAACCCAAAATCATTAACCCCCTTTGATACCTTTTTGTCACAAACTGAATCTTTTCACCACATATACCGGCACCAAACCTAGCCCATGACAAGGCCCGAAGGGTGTTCCCTATACCCATGGGCAGGAACATGTGCCCATGTAACATTTATCTTGGTTTGTAAATGATTTACCTGAATATATATATATATATAAAATAAAAAATATTTGATAAAATGAATATGAAAAATTGATACCAACAAGGTTTATACAAAAATCCAGAACTGAATACATAAGATCAAATGCAATACAAAAAGTCCAAATACACAATGAAACAGAAATAAAACAGCCCCATGGTCTCCACATGACAAGTGGTCATCACACCCAATCCATCTCCACAACACCGCCCCAAGGATGGGGACTAACACCCTGAACTGCCATCACCCTTAGCCTTTAATTTACCTAAGTCAATCATAGCTAAGTCTACTTACACCCAAGGGGTGTAAGTAGGGTGTGAGACTAATCCCAATAGGATACCACCCAATGATTCCAATGAGAATTCAATACAATGTGAAAAAGCAAGCAGTTTTCATACATAAAGAAAAGCAGTGATAACATCCAAGAAATGCAACTTTCAATTAATTTTTTTTTTGAAGTTTATGTTTTTAGAATGTTCACACATTTAAATAGAAATGTTATCTACTACCAAAAACACCCCAATGAATGGTAAAATACCAAAAACACAATGAGAATCAAAATCGGGAACACCCCTAGGAACTATATAGTCTCAAGCCCCATGTACATCATACCTTAGTGTAAAGTAACCATAGTAAAATCTATTCTCATGCATGAGAAACAAGTAGGGAAAATAGCCATAACCAATTGGTCCCAAAACATCATATACATTGTTTAGTTAGAGTTTTTTTATCAAAATTCTAGGTAAAATAGGGAAAAAACCCATTCAGTTCACTACCGTAATAGTACACATCCGCCCCACCTATGTACCCGGGCTTCCCACTTTGTGCTCAAACAATTTTAGAATGATACATATATTCATTTTCATATAAAACACCACTATTGTTCACATTCAATCAATACAGTATATACACACATTTTATACCATTTAAAACACACAACAAAATGATTTGAGTTTCATTAAAACAACTTCTCCAAATCTTTCCTTGTTTTTCCCCCAAAACTCTTTAAAAATCCCACTTGAACACCATATTCACACTCATAGTTATCAAAATTTAATCTAACACACCCTAAAATTTTCATTAAACTCAATACAGGAGTTATAAAACAATCTCAATAAGCATTTCATAGAACACCCATGTAAAACACCCAATTCAATACCAAATTGGTACTCAATAAACATTTTCATAACAAACATCACCCAAAACCAATTTCTCAGAAACAAAAAATGAATAATATCCTTTTAAACATTTTTTCAACAAAAATACAGTTCAATAAGTTCATATAAATAATTAGTAGGAAGCTCTTAATCAACAAATAACAGATTTATATGAAAATAAAAAATTTCACATGAAATTGGCACTTAAAATTCACTTGCATTAAAAAAACCACAAAACCCAATTTTTTACAGCACCAAATCAATGGTTTAAAAATTAAAATATAATAAACTCAGTAGCTATGTCACAAGTATTTCATACAATGTTGAATCACCTTCTAAAGTAATGAAAACCCTTAAATGAACATGTGAAAATCATGTCGCACCACCACCACACCAAGAGGGACTTAGAACAGACCTAAAACCACAAAATTAAACCATGAAAACACAAGATAAACCATAGGTTTGAAACCCTACATCCTATACATTTGGTACTTCAAGGAAAAGAGATGTAACCCCAAGATAATATAATGATACACATATCAATTTAAAGAAGGAAAGGAAGATACTCACTTACTTGGGGGATCGTGAAAAATTGCCCCTAATTCACCAGTAGATTAAATTTAAAATAGTCAAAACATTAAATGTGGTTCGAAGAAGTAGGAAGAGGTCATCTAAGAATCAGAATGGAGGAAAAATAGTATCAATGGAGTGAGTAATTATGGATAGAACGTACCTCCTCCTATCTGCCTCATTTAAAACCACTAAGAAGTTCAACACTCAATCACGATGAATAAGTGCTCCAAAGTGGGGAGAGAGAGGTTGGACACACAGCTGGGTCCACTGGGCTCGTGTGAGTATTGAAATCACAAAAAAATACTAAATATTGAATACATTATTAAATAAATAAACTTCATTTTTAAAAATGGATATGGGCATTTGGGTATCCCCAATCCTTTAAATAAAAACCAAAAGACACCATGTTTATGTATTTATAAAGGTCCCAAATTTTCTTTTTAGGGATAATATGTTAGTGGAGGACATTTAGGAATTGGAATGAGTGACACATATTAAAAAATGAAGAAGTTATAAAAGATACAAAATTTATTTTTAAATTGGGAATTGGGCTCAGGTTTTGGCCCAATTCATGAAAACTCAACTATTCCACCATAAAACCTTGGGAAACACCCAAAAAAGAATTAATGGAAATTAAATGAAAAATACCTTTAAAATATTTCCTATATATGATAATTATTGAAATCTTCCAATGAATATAATATTTTTACAAAAATAAACCTTATTTCATAAGTTATAATTATTATATATGAGCATAATATTTAATTTAAATTGGTATAATATATTTATATCTTTAAAAATAATTTTTTATTCAAATAATCACTATTGATGAATTTTATTCCATATTTAAAATTTAATGATTTAAATAAAAATTCTTATCCTTTAAAATTATGGGATTATCTCCCTATTCCATGTTATAAGATTCTCTATAATGAAAAACTATGATATGTTAGAACCATATTACATACTAAGACTTTTTACTCTCATATCTTCATTTACCACTATTCTTATGTAATATTTATTATATCTTATTTATGATGTGGGTTTTCAGGAAAAGTGTTTTAAATAAATAATTAGTGGTTTTTTCATCCATGATCAAATGTTTCATCATCCTAATGACATTATCCTTGGATTATGTTAAATATTTTTAAATAATAAATTAATGGATATTAATTTTTAAATAAAACTATTAGATTTTCCCCTTTAATATTTTATAAATGTTCATTCAAAATTGAGCAGTCATATTTTATTTTTTTAAATGTCTTAAAAATGATATATAATTTTTTTTTTATTTGTTTACTTTTTCATTTTAATTTCCGTTATTTCTATTCATCATTCATGATTAAAAAAACATATTATATTTATCATATTGTAAATTGAACTGATTGAATAAAATAATCTAACTCATTATCCCTTCATACGTGGCACCTACTGATTAATTCTTTTTGAAAAGTTATTTTTCATCTACATCAATATCTGTATATGTTTCTATATAATAAGTTTACATGGTATTTTTCAAAAATGTTTCTTATTTATATATTTTTTTAATGTCATGTATTTCATACATAATCAGGAAAATTATTTCATTATTATTTAAATGACACATTATAGAAATTTTTTTTCTTTGATGTGGAATACAAATGAATGTACATATATGATGTAATGACTACGATTGGGATTAATATATCATGGGATGTTATAGGATTAGTGAGTGATTTGGATAAACTATGAGACTTTTTCAATAATTTGATGATGAGTGGGAATAATATCATATAACCCTCATATTTATTAGGTAAATATGTATATCTCATGTCATATTATGTATAGGATTAGGGAGTGAAACTAATCCAATATGAAAATTTATCCTTTGTGTGATGATGGTATTTTGGGTTAATCTTGACATATTTTGATGAGATTTATTAGGTTTTCTTCACAATATAATGATGATGAGATCCTTTGATATAAATTTAGATATACTAGAGCCTCATGCTATGATAGTTATCTTATGATCCATGTTGTATTGGGTATGTATTCTATGCATTGTGTTCATGATACTAGTTTACATTCATAATAATTTATTATTATCTTTTTCTCCCTTATGATAATTGATTGTTATCACTTATGAATACCCTTATAGAGTGTTCGAGCTCGCCCATTTTTAATTTCAATTTCCCCAAGGATTAAAAGAAATAATATCTATGGTATTTGAAGAATATTATCCTATATAAGATAATCATGGCAGATATTTTAGACAGATTATGGGGTTTTAATGACCCAAAATGCTATTAATAAAATCTTCTATTGAATGAATTAATTTCATTAAAGATATATAGTTATAGGAAAGAAATGTAATATATTTAATTTTATTATTTGTGACTATTATAAAATATATGCATATTTTTTTGAATTATAAAGTACTATTGAGAATCAATAACTTGGATAATATAGTCATTCTATATAGTATATTAAGATTACTAAATTTTAATGGATATGATAAATTCTAATTGGCACACACTAAAAAAGTGATAACATCACCTAGTATTATTGTACCCTATGGATCCCATTTATCAGAGCTTCATAGGGAGATGTAATCACTAGGATTTTCCCAAGACCAATCCCATGTTTTGATTAAAAAAATAAACTTTTTTGAACGAATTTACAAGATATATTAAAGCTTATTGAAATTATCATCTTACCCATGTTCAGAGAAACACCGAAAAATATTTATTCCACTGTAAACAGCAACATTAGAGTGTACAACTGTGTATGAAGTTCTTATATATTTGGAACTAAGTAGTATAAAATTTGTATTTAATTTTTGATAAATTAATTGTTATATTTATCCCTTTCCATTAATACTATATAAATTATTTATTTAAGGACATTGATCAAAATTAGATTTTGATATAAATAAATCAAAATTGAATTTTTAGGAAATATTTTGTTTCAATTAAAACACAATTTTTATTAAATTAAATAATTTTAAAAATATATATTATTTTCATTTAATCTTATTATAAAATAATATTTATTTATATGTAAGTGCTAATATAAATTTATGAGGCTCAACATTAATTTTATAAGTGTTAGAACACTGTATGTGTTAAAAACTATTATTTTATAACAAATATGATCTTATATTTAATAGTGTCAAAACTAAAGTATGGACAATTATTTGGGTAAAATGAATATTATATTTGAAATTAACATTTCAAAATTATGTGATATTGTATTTTTATACTTTTCTAAGACAATAATATTTTTTGGTATAAAATTAAATCTATAATAAATATATAATATGTATTAAGATATAATAATGGCCCAAAATTGATGTAATAAATAAAATAAAATCATTAAATGACCATAAATATATTTTATTTTTTCAATAATTTATTTTTTAATTTATTTTATTAATTTTTCAAACTTATAACAAATCCTGTTAATATTATATTATATTTTAATATTTTAGAAATAATTTACAAAGAACAAGACTCACTTCCACATCATCAATGAAATTACTTTAAAAAACTATGTTCATATCATAATAAAACATTGAAACATAGTTATCTTGGGTAAAATAAATCAGAATACACATAGGAATATATGATGATTTGAATACTTTTCACTCAAAATCCAAAACTAAAGTTTAAAAATTAAAACAAATTCTCTCCATCATCTTATCAATCCTCACCCATCCCCTCATTAATAAAAACTCAAAAACCATTGATAAAAAATTTATTTCTCCTCCACCTCTATAAATCCCTCTCAATGTTCTCTATAATTCATAAAAAGAACCTCTCATGCTCTTTTTGCCACCATTTTATGGTAAGGTATTCTATCCTCTTCCATTTTATTCAAGTACTGTTATTGTATTAATCCTTATAATTTTAAATGACTCATATTTTAATGTTATTTTACATATGAATATATAATCCTTACGATCCCAGGTAATTATATACCACCTTTAACACATATCAAACCCTTCAATATTCATTTAGGTACACCAATTATGATAGTGTAATTTTCCTATGATTTCAAATATAATTTTTTTTATGAATACTCACCCCCATTAATAGACAATTTTATTCTCCAATATATATCTAGACCTCATTTATCCTATAAGTTTATTTACATAATGCACACTTGGTTTTTTGGCATTAAATCTGATGAAATATATTCTAATGTTGTATGATTTATGAGGAATATAAATGAATGTACATAATATTTATGTGGAAGGTGGGACTAAAAAAAATATAGCCATATAATGCATTGTGTAATTTTTTAATCTCAATAAATACCATGTTTTGTTCTCTAGAATTTTTCATAAGAAACCATTGTTAAAATGTTTCAAGGGATAGCCTTGACTAATGATTATAATTTCTTGTTTTATGTTGTTTACAAATGTTTATGTTTACTTTATGTTATCATCATTTTTTAATTATTTAATGTCCAATTTTTTAATTATCATCCTTTTATGTCGCCTTTATATGCCTCTTAACACAAACATGTTAATTTCATCACTTATTTTATGATTATTCCATTACTATAATTTATATCTCATCCCTTTTTATATACATCCCTAAGATATCCCGTGCAATTCTAGAAGATAAAGGGAATTCTAATGGCAGGATATCTAGATTTAATTAATGTCATTATTTCCCAATTTTATGTTATTGGGAAATGTATCTAACCACCCAATACACATGGATTATCAATCATAAGGTATTACCTTATGTGTAAAAATATATATTAAATCTTGAGGTAACTTCTATAAAATATAGGGGATTACTATGTTGGTATTAGAGTAAATTCTAGTTATTTTGCGGATTAAGATTAGAAAACCATATTGAATCACTGAGTTATAATACTAAAAAACATGAAAATACCTAATTTTTTTAATGTATAGATAATGTGACATCTATGAAATAGAATCCATGTCCAAATACTACATATTGTTGTGGATCGGGCATAGTTGTAACTAAGGGTAATAACCCCAAAAGTATAATTGGGTTTTAACCTGGTCATCCACTGGTGAACAATAGTGTTTCCTTACTAAACATCTAGTTTTAAGCTTTTTCAGGATATTCTTTGGTAAATTCACCAGATAATTATAAACCATTATGAATGGAAACAAAATCTTGTTAAATTTTATGTTATGAAATAGATGATTAATATGTTTTAATGGAAAATATAAATTTATATGTTAGGGACAATATATCATTTATGAGTATCCATTCAATTCTTATAGTCTCATTTAATTTATATAATAGTTTTAAAATTCGATTCCCAAATTTTTTTAACATTTTATTCAGTGTAAATAAATAATAATTCTCCATGATTTTATGATTTTATTATGTTTTAATAAATTCATTTTCATTAATAGCTTGTGATACACAAAACACTTGGTATAAATAAAATGTAACATAGTATGAAATTTCAACATAGAAATTAAATTTATTGTATTGAATAAGAAGAACTAAATTATGAAATTTTTATGTTTTACACATATATAAAATTAATTCATTATTTATCAATTGATAAGAAATGAACGTCAAAACATTTCTATGTAAATGAAATGTTTTAAAAACTCTCTTTATTCATATAATGTGCTTTTATCATAATAAATTAAATCGATCATCATTGGTGAATAATATTAATTTAATTTATATATTATGTATTAAATAAATTTATTTAACATTCATTGAATATTGTTTCTAGGAATGAGAAAAGCATATGTATCCATTTTAATGCTTAAAAAAATATTTTTCTAAAAAATAATTTTATCATATTTTCTGAACTTATTTTTAATTTAATTTTTTACAATTATAGATATTAAATTTTAGAAATTGTATTAAATATTTTAAATCGAAGGGTCTAAATTTTTTAAATAGTTCCCTTTTATTTTCAGTTATTTTCAAATGTTAGAAAGGTAAAATTTATGACATCAATGAAGGAAAAATCGGGTTATCATAGGTTAAAAATGAATGTTATAATAAAAAAATTCATCTTCACTTTAATTTAGTGAACTAAATTTAATAATTATGACCTTATTCTATAGATTTTATTTTATAATGTATTCATTCTAATAAAAATGACCTATATAATAAATAATGAATAAAAATGAAAAATTCACTCTCTTACATTTCAATATATCTTATACGTTAACATGAGAACAAAAGAATGTTGTGACTGAATAATAATGGTTATTTTATGAACAATAAATAAATTTTCATGATGGTAATTTATTAGTAACTTTACTAATTATATAATTTCCTTAAATTATTTTTCATCTTTGATAGAATATTTCATAAATTAAAAGAAAAATAATATAAATGATCTAAGAAATATTAAAAGTAATATAATTTGAGTTACTTATAATGGTTATAAAATAATAGATCAGTTTCAAAAATCAATGTTTTTTTAAATAAATATATTAGAATTTAATATTAGAATTATTGTCTTTAATAATAAATTAAATAAATAGATCCAAAAATTGATAATGATGATATTTTATGAAAATAATAATTTATTAATTTTTTTATAGTCATAAAATCTTGAATGAGTAAAATGTGGATAATATATGGCTGAAAATTAAATTTATTGGTCATCTATGATCCAATAATCATAGAATAATAAAAATTATAGCATTTTAATTTTGAAAAAGTTTTTATCGTGATATAGGTTAAATATTGTTACTAAGGGTTTAAACCAAATGATAATATTTAAAAATGAAAATAAACCCTTACAAAATTCATTGGTTGATTCAATTTCAACAAAATAATATATTATTTTTGAAAATTTTTTCATTTTAGAGAATTTTTTAATAGAATTAATTTTTTATATTGTAATATTTTATAAAAGTAAAAGAGTGCCTCTCCACTCACTTATAAAAGGGAACATATTCCTATTCTTATATACACAAATTCCAGCCATATATCTCAACCAAAGCATAAAATATTATCTTATAAACATAAAAATACACATTATAGAGGTCATGGCCTTTGAAATATATAAAATATATTATCCTTAAGTGGACATCTAAATAAGTACTTTCAACGAAGAGGTAATAGCCAAAACGATCACTTTTTTTTACTTCTTCTTTTACATCATCTAAATAATTGGAATTTAAAATAAAATTACAATTTCAATATCATAGATATAATAAAATTTTACTATTATTTTGAAACCATAATTATCCACCCTCTTTCCAATCATATTTGAATTTAAATTATCTCTTTTTCATATTTATGACATAACATACCCACATAGTGATAAAATTCATTTTCCACTCCCATATTTCATGGTTGGTTATTTTGATGAGTCTAATTTTTATGTATTATATTTATTATAACATTATCATTATAGTATTATTATATCATATCTACCATCTAACCTTATAATTCATTTGAAAATGATAACCACTCTCATGCATTGATGTGGACTACCACCTCCATGTAGTGATGTGATTGTTTTTAGTTTTGATTTACATGGATCGTAAAAAGGATGGATTTGTTTAATATATATAATTTATATCATATAATAATGATTCAATTAGGCTTAATTATTTCTTATCATTCTATGGATTCATTAATTTTAATATAAAAACAATGTTCATGCATACGTGTGGCCTACGGTCTCTTCGAACGATACAATTCATTACAATGCCTTTTATTATTATAGATAAATATATTTATATACTCAATTTATAAGTTATTTATATCATCATTATCATTTGTAATATCATTAACCATGATCAATGTAAAGGATTCAAACTTCCAAATTGAAATTTTTATTAAAAAAATGAAATAATTAACAATAGTAAGCGATGATTTTAAAACAGAAATTTTGATAAATGGGTTATGAAATGTTATAACGGTATCATATATGAAATTTTCAGTATTTAAGTGATTTTTTATAAAATTACAATAAATTTGAATTTATTATAAATGAGGATAGTACACTTTCATAGAATGTTGAACTCGATGTAATGGTTTTCTGTTAAAATATCATTGTTTATCAGGGTTTTTTATTATATAGATTCCAGTGATTAAATTTCATTATTTATCTCAAATTAAACTCATTGAATTATCACATCATCATGTTATTTCTTGATCATTCATGTTTTTTTATTTTACATAATATTATCACCCATGATACTGAATGATAATTTTTAAGGAAAACAAAAATTATTTCATAATCCTATTGAAAATAATTTTTCTTCCATGTTCATTTTTTCAAAAAATGTTTTAAATCATGTATTTTATGTTATACGATTATTTTTTAATTAATTTTATTCCATGATTTTTTTTTTACAATATTCACATGATCTCATCCTGGTTTGTGAGGACTCATTAAGTGCATCCAAGAGACCCGTTATCAAATTTGGGTGGAGACATATTTATGGGTTACTATAGCAGTGATGTAGCAAGAACAATATTGAGTACCCTATCAAGTACTATTTGGTAATGTAGCTGGAAGAATTATTCATCTATCTAGGCCTTTGGGCCAGGAAATTTGTCCTTCGGACCTGCAAGGCTTTCAGACCAACCAAGGCCTTCATGCTTATTGTCTCTCAAGGTCTTTGGGCCACCCCAAGGCCTTCAAGCCACCCTAAGGCCTTTAGGCCACATGAATATGAAGACATACCAATCATACATCGATGGAAAAGGCTCCAGATGAGGATTTAGAGAAGGCACATTCACTAGAGAAAAATCCAACATGAATTGGATTAATATAATGGTATAAAATTTCCATTAGTACCAAAACCAAGTAGCTTTGGAGAGGAAAACTAGCTGACCAGAACAAAAAAGTTGGAGTGATGATATCTTGACATGTGCTGGGGAGGCGCTATTCTAAATTGTCATAATTGTGTAATTCCCACAAATACCTATAGGTCATGTAATTGTCTTAAAGCCTTCAAGCATTGTAAGGGTTATACCTCAATACTTGAAAGGTGTATTATTATGAATAATAAAAATTGAAGGCCTTTAGGCCATTCGATGTGTAAATTGTTTTTAAAATATGATTTAAATGAATTATTATTGTTATTTTTGAACAAGGTACTTTTAACATTTACTAAAAATGTGAAATCAATATTTGGTTTAACATATATGATGTGAAATAATATTACAACATCATTACCAAATAATAATTTTAATATTCCTTTAATAATTTTAAATTTTAAATTCAATGTAAAATTTTTCAGTAATTTTTGTGAAATTTACATATTTGATGTAAATGTTTTCAATGTAAAAATTTTATTTACCTCATTACATGCTTTAATTGTCCTTTTAAATGAATTTTCTTATCTGATTACACACTTTCATTCTTCATATGATTTTATAGGGATATCATCAAATGGTATCATACTAATTATTTGTTTTATTGATTTATTATTATAATGAAACTATTTTTATAAAGGCTATTTATTTTCCATGGGTTATTCTATAATGATGATGAATGTAATTTCTTTCCACAGGTAATTATAAGTTAAATGTTTTATGAAACTAGTAAATTTTTCTTGGGTTGTGATATGATTAATGTTTTAAGATATTTTAGAGCTAATCACTATTATTTTCTTTTTGTGGTGGGTGGGATAAGAATTACATTTCCATATAATACGTTGGTAATATATTGATATCAAATGTGATAAACAAGACTGGAATAGGGAGTCAACTATGATCATTATGGGACTCTATATAATACGATATTATTATGAGTGATCCTTTATTAATATAATTTAATGAGATATAAATTCAACCATTATGATTGTATTTACATTAAACATTTACTACTATATAACTGAGTTTTTGTGCTTACTTGTATGCCAAAATTAAATATCTTATACCTATTCAATATACTCATTGGTCGTATTATTTGATCCCTTTATAGTTCAGTTGTCACAACCCCCTCCCCACAAACTATACCCCTCCTAGGCTGACAATGTGAGAAGGGTGATAATTACCCCTTAGTCCCGCCTCTAGTAGGCCCCGAGTTAGAGACTAGCACCGAGGGTAAATTAAACACACAAATTGGAGGCATTATACTCTAAGAGAACACATGTAAAAGAGGGTGATAAGACAGAAACCAACCAACTCCAACTCATAAAACAATATAAAATAAATATCAAGTACACATTTGTAATGTCATGAAAAACTACTACAACTGACATGGAAAAAACTACAAATACCCAAAAGAATGTAAAAACAACAGCAACCACAAAGCCCAAATAGCACATACAACCCCATGCTAGTAGAAACCTTCCTGATCTCCATCCTACTCTATGTGACCTAAAAACATTTTATAAAGAAATAGGATGAGTATAATAGTATGCTCTGTAGGATCCTCCCGATAGCCTCTCATGCAAATGTAAAGAAATCATGCTAAAGCACAGTGAACAATACGTGAAACTAACTCATCACCTAAATAGGTAAACTAGGTTCCCAGCCTCACCATGGATACTCTCACTAGGTAACACATACAAGATTATATAATATAATAAATAATATCAAGGGTACCCCACTACTACTTCCCAACTGGTTTGCCGCTTGTCCCCATCATTCCACGTCCTGCATATCTATCTCCAAAAGGCTTGCCCGCAGACACCAGGGTGAAGCACCATAACATGGCCTCCATGCCACCAAACCACCACATTTATATAATCATGGTAACCGGGTAGTTTTTGGGAGCCACCACAGCCCGGATAATGTGTATCATACATCGGGTATTAAAACTCAATATATAATAGCCCATACATCGAGCAAGGATTCTCAATCCATCATAGCCTATACACATTACATCTATAGTAGTCAATAAAAATCTATAACCAGAATATATGTGTGTGAATAACCACAATCCATTACTACCCTCTACACACATATATGGGGAAGAATAACCACTATTCCAACCAGCACAAGTAACTACCAAGAGAAGAGAGTGGGCTAATATGGGGTATTCAGCCATCCATCCTCACACAAGAATGTTGCGGAAAATACCCCCAGGGCTCAGAATCCCAAGGGTGTTAGTTTCCCATACTGATGGGGTGGATTTTCATATGGAAACAAAAAAGTATATAATATACAATTTCTCACAAACACACTATGGGAATAACCTAGTCCTAGACTCAACTACAGCTAATATCTCTCAGACACCTAGTTGCCACTTCTAAGACTAGGTATCCTCTAAGCACACAACCATTTAATGATATTTATTGCATTACCTTATTCCCTTTTTTATGTTGCACTTTACCTTAATTAATTATTTAAATATTAATTACCCATTATCAATTCCACGTTATATTTCCTTACCAACTCACCTAGAGACTACAGTTCCTTTAAAATTTTCAACCACAACATTTCAGCCCTGTAAGCTCCAACCCCATGGGCTAACATCATTTATTAAATTATTTATTTATAGCATACATTCCCATATTCCCAGGCCTTCTATGAAATCATCCTATGCTACTAAAAATAAGGGGGCTCAACACAGTGAGTAGACGTACTACCCATCAAGTCTTTGCCGCATATCGGAAGAGTGTAGACCCATACTCCCTTGAGTTGAAAAACACAGAAAGCACATGGCATATCCCGTATATCTTCGCTCCTTATAGAAGAAGGGTAAGAAAGACAAGCTACCTTGAGCATTGTGGAATGTAAAGTAGATAAACCACCAATAAGATTAGAAAGCATCCAAATATTCACATCGAACTTGTTTCATCATCCCTGGTGTCCTCCCTGACACCAACATGCATAAACTGATGCATTTTTTCATTATAGGGTTCAACTACTGACACAACTAGTAGGCCTCCTTACACCCACATATCACAATATCCATCTAGACTAACATCACAACACAAGATACTCGTAAGAAAACATCATAACAATTGATATCTTGCCCCTTAAACAAGAAATATGGTAACTCAGAACCCTACAAGGAATTATCTTTTATCAAACAAACATTTCCTTCACCCATCTTGAATTTACTGATTTGTTATTCACAGGTTCCAACTATGGGAAACCTAAACAGTAAGCTATCAAAATTTGATTAAATATGCTTACTACATCAATTTAATTAGCATCAAATTACAACAATAATTATCAGATTCATTCGCATTCATTAGTATCTTTATCCAAACAATTATCAATTAATTTCAGCATTATGTTCTTTACTAAATTCCATCAATAACAAAAATCTAAACAAAGAAATCCTAGATATCACACAATCTAGAAAAACAAGTGGCAATAACAAATTATTGATATCAATTTACTTATCTAGTTAAAATATTTATTATGTCAATTTCAATGTGATCCATTGGGATAAAACATTCAAACTCTACAGTTTCATTTAATAGAAATGATATGCAACGAATCCCCCACCTTAAGTGGTCCTTTATGTTCTTTATATGAGAACAAACCACACAACAGGTTACAATCTCCTTCTACCAATGACAACTGTATCCACCTGAGGATGTAGATACACCACAACACCAATCAACACCCAAGAAAAGCCCATTAGGAACATGTAGATAGCATTCCATATAAAGGAATAGATAAACAGAAGGATATGAACCTAAAATAATGACAATAGATCAAACCTTATATCGAAGATTAATAGATACTACTTGGTTGCATCAAAAAAGGGGGACTTGTCTAAGGATGAAAGTATGATTTCACAACTCCAATGGGATGGAATGAAAAGTTCAGGCATCTCATAGATATGAATAAAGATGAATAATAATAGAGGAAGAAATCTCGTCCATTTGATAGATTTAACTGTGCATCAGTTTAAGATACAATGGATTTTCCATTAAAAGTGGATCACATTAAACCATGAATTTTACTGATGTAATAACATCCCGAGCCTTTAAAAAATAATATAGGAGTTACACCCTTTGAATCGAACATATAGTCCTTAAAAAGGCTTTAAATGCATTTTATATAAAAGAAAACATGAATGGGGCGAAACTGTAGGAAGTTTGAATCACTGTTCATGAACTCAAAATTTGGAAAAGAGGCATCTGTTGGATCCTCACCATTTTGAAAACACTATTCATGAACACAAATATTTGAAATGGAAAGAGGATACCATTGTAACCTCACCATTGATGAAACATTTTTCATGATCTCATAATTTTGCAAAGGAAAGAGGCTACCATTACAACCTCGCTGTTCTGGAAACACTGTTCATGATCTCACAATTTGCCAAAGGAAAGAGGCTACCATTGGAACCTCACCATTCTAGAAACACTGTTCATAAACTCAAAATTTAAAAAAGGAAAGAGGCTTCCATTCGAACCACACCATTCTAGAAAAACTATTCATGAACTTGAAATTTGGAAAAGGACGAAGGCTACCCTTGGAACCTCATTATTTTGGAAACATGAACTCAAAATTTTGAAAAGGAAAGTGGCTATTGTCAGAACCTCACTGTTCTGGAAACACTATTCATGAACTCAAAATTTGGAAAAGGAATGGGGATACTATTACAACCTCACCATTCTGGAACAATAGTATAGGAACTTAAAATCTGGTAGAGGAAAGAGGCTACTGTTGCACTATTCCTAGAAGGCTACTGATGAAACTGTTTATAGAATTTGATATTTCATAATGTGTTGGAGATAAGTCACCATGACCACCCAATCACCTCAAACTCTAGATTCCAACAAAGTAATGGACCAGAGATGTCTGGTCCATTACTTCAGATACCTCTCAAAACCTTCTCGTCCTCAAGAATTTAAAACCTACCAAAAATGAAATAGAAAAGATTTATGAACAACCACCCATCGAGATACCTCCCAAAAGAGATAATTACATTAGAAGAAACCACGGAAATTCATCTCATAAACATGAAAGGTATATTAACAAAAAAGAAAACCTCGTTACATGAAAAAATTTAAACATCAACCAACCCTAGGTTCTGAGCATGCATCTACGGATCACATTCCCAAGTACTCTCCTAAACACCACTGTGTCACCAAAAGAAACAAACCAAGAAAATAGAAAGTCCACAGAACACCTTATCATTTCGGTCTTGGATCTCTACCGGCTGCTCCTCAAAGGTCGTATCCTCATCAACATCAATCTATCATCAATAAATGACATATGAGTCATCATGAAGATATCAACGGAGCTATGATAAATCGAAAATTTCATGTATCTAACTCATCTATGGGGGAAGCACTATCTGGTATTCCACGACCCTAACATGAGCCAAAGCCACGAAAGGACCAACAAACCGGGAAGAAAGCTTACTACCGTGACCAAACAATCACTTCCCATAATGGGGAGTCACCATAAATAACACATGATCCCTAAAATCAAACTGTAAGGGTCTCCTCCATTTATTAGAATATTATTTATGATGATACTACATTGTCTTCATCCTCTCATGAATCAGCTGAACCATCACTGTTGTATTCTGTACTAGATCTGGTCCGAGAATTTCTGAATCTCTGACCTGAGTCCAGCACAATAGAGAATGGAAGAGCTATCCGTACAGGACTTCAAACGGAGCCATACTGATGTTGGGGTGAAAACTATTGATGTAATAAATCTCCACCAAGGGTAAGTACATCATCCACAAACCTCCAAAATCCAGGAAACAAGTGTGTAACATGTCCTCAGGAGTCTGGATCGTTGGCTCTATTTGACCATCCTTCTGAGGATGAATAGTTTTGCTAAGGCATAGTAAAGAAAAAAAGCATGTTGGAGACCTCTTCACACCCTACAGGTGGAAATGGGATCTCGATAAAAATTGATCGTACTTGGGACTCTATGAAGTCTCACCACCATCTCCTGATACTGCCGCAACAAAACTTTCACTGAGCTTGACTCATTGATTGGTAGGAAGTGGGTTTATTTTGTTAAATGATCCACTACTGCCCAAATAGATTCATGCCCTCCCTGATCTCGAGTTAAACTAGTAAAAATTTCCATTGATATTTCCTAACACATACATTGAGGAACATCTAATTGCTAGAATAGACCACCAAGAACATGGGGTTCAACCTTCATCTTTTGGCAGACCAAACATCGAGACACAAACTCTGAAACCACACACTTCAGCCCAGGCCACCAAAATTGAATCCTGAAGGCTCATTAAATCTTCATCACACCTGGATACACCGTTAAAGGAGAATGATATAACTCTTTGAGAATCTTCTCGCACATATTCAAGGGAAAAATATCATTCCATGATACAACACTCAATTTTGTTCATCCTCAAACCAACCATCAGGGGCCTCACTATAAACAACTCAGTCTCTTCAGACATCCACCTCTAGATCCCTCAACTAGGAATCTTCCACATATTGCACTAGAGGAGACTGCACCATCATCTGAAAAAGACAAACTCTTCCCCTATCTTTTCCCATATCAAGATGTAATACAGATAGTTCTTCTATTACTCTCCAGGAGTCACAAGATTCATGCACTTCATCACTACAGGTCTTCTGACTAAGCGCATCAGCTACACAATTCCCTTTCTAGTTTTATACAATATTTTGATGTTTTATTCCTATATGAACTGCATCCACAAACACATTTTTTTGTTTAAGTCACTCTGGGAGAAAAATACCTCAAACTCTTATGATCGTTGAAAACCACAAAGTGCTCACCAATGAGGTGATGTCTCCACAACATCAGAGATAACACCATAACTACCAACTCAAGATCATGGTTGGAATAATTACGTTTATGGGGATGTATCAACTGAGATCCATAAGAAAAAACTAATCTCTGCTGCATCATAATACAACCTAACCCCAGATGCAAAGCATCATAGAAAATATCAAACTGAACTCCCTCAGGTGGGAGACAAAAACTAGATCACTTACTAACATCTCCTATAGTTACTCGAAATCTGTCTGACACAGATTAGTACATATGAAAGACTAATAGTTCCTAGTCAAATATTTCAGAGGATTCACAACTCAAGGTAAATAGTCTATGAACCTCCTATAGTAGCCTGCATGACCATGGAATATTCGAACCTTTGACAATGTATTGGGGGCTTCCAAAGAAACAAATGCTTCTATCTTCAATGGATCCAAAACTACCCCCTGCTGGGACACAACATTCCCTATGAAACAAACTTCTAAAGTGCATAAATCACACTTTAACAACAACCCAAATAGATGATATTGACGAATAACTCCCAAAATAGTGTGTCGATGCTCAACATGCTCTACCTTAGATGTGGAGTACACAAGGATGTCATTGATGAAAACCACCATGAACTTTTCCACAAACTCATGGAACACATTTTTCATCAATCTAATGAAAAAACTGGAGGATTCATCATGTATAATGACATTAAAAAAACTCATAATTCCCATGATGACAACAAAAAGTAGTCTTTGGAATATCCTCATCCTTCACACGCTTCTGGTGATATCCTGACAGCAATAAGACCTTTAAGAACCAACATGAACCCTTCAGTTGATCAAATAAATCATCAATCTACCGAATATGATAGAAATTCATCACTGTCACTTTGTTTAAGCGATAATAATCGACACACAACCGCCAACATCCATCATCCTTCTTCATGAACAAAACTAGTACACCCCACGGTGACACACTCAGTAAAAAAAACTGCACTATAACAAACCATCAAGAAGTATACGTAATTCTCATAACTCAAAAGGGGCCATCCTATATGGGAACATGGAGATAGGAGATGCTCCTGGTTGTTGCTTGATCCTAAAATTGATCTCTAATCGAGTGGGTAATGCTAAAACCCGTTTTGGAAAGACATCTGGGTACACTTCTACGACCTTGGGAAATGCCAACTACTTAACCTCTAGAGAACATAGCATCATCTCACACATCATGGATGACAAGGATGAAACATGCCTATGGAACATCTGGGGGTCTCGCTCACCAGCAAACACCACTGTGTCTCCATCTACATCGAAGAACACATCCTTCCTCCTGAATAAATCCATGATATCCTACACTGAATACAAGCAATCCATGTCGAGGATTACATCATATGGTTGTATCTGTAAACATAGGAAATCTCTCTAATAGTGTTTCTTCCCTTGAACTAGCTCATAGTCACGATATAGTTCAAATATGTCAGCTCGACCTCCAATAGGCATAGCCAATGCCATGGTCACTAGAAGCATCTCTACCTCATCTCCTAATTCATGGACCAGGGTAGGTGATATGAATGAGTGTGTCTCTTTTGAATCATATAAGGCATACACTAAGTTAGAAAAATAAAAAGAGTACCTCGAATGATGTCTGGCTCACCTGACACTAGCAACACTAATGCATGAAGCTGACCATGACCTCCTCCACGGCCTCTCTGACCTGATGGCGACCAAACCCAGGGTTTTGATCTACTTTATGAGGACAGGGAGAATCACTGGGCTATCCTCGGTCGGCCCCATCTACCCTCTTTTGACCGAAAGCTGGTGCAACCTATTGCTGCTGCCTCAGATGGAACTTCCTCAATGGAGGAACTGGGTGCGGAACACGTGGTGCACAATGAATTCCCTAAAAGGTTAGGCACACTCGATACTAATGACCTTGACCATCAAAATAAAAACAAGCCCCTGATCCCTTTGCAAAGGACTAAGAGCTTCCACCCCTGGAGAAAGGATATGGTGAGGGATGGGACCTACCCCACGGTGAATGGAAACTCTTCTACCATGAAAACCAAGAACCTCGGACCACAGCTCTTCTTCACGATGATTTATGAACCCTACACCCTCGTGATGATCAAGTTCAAGACAATGTTCTCTTGATAACCTCTTCCCTTGCCAACACCAAAATATATGTCTTCCACATAAATGGGGTGACTTTGAATTGGATCTCTAGACGCAAATCCTCTTCTAATTGCCTCACCCTGGCCTCCTCATCTGGAAACAGGTCTAAATCATATCATAAAAGGTTTCAGAAATGGATTCTAAACTCTCACAAACTAGAGCTCCCCTATCGAAGGGTAACATGCTCCTAGAGACAGGACGCCTGCATAGTTGAAGAAAGAACCATGACATAAAAATTGTCTCTGAACTCCTCTCATGAGATCGCTGACTCCTCATGATCCTCATGGAACAAGAACCACCACTACCTTGCTACTCCACGTAGCATCATCACATTCGTGGTCACCCAGGGCTCCTTTCGATCATGGATCCTACTAAAGCCTATCTCGACCTCCACCAACCAGTCTTTTATGACTACATCTGAAATAGAGCCCTTGTACTTCTACAGACTCTTGCATTGAAACTCCAGGTTTTTCCTCCTCCATGTGTCGTCATCGTCAACCTCTACCCTATGAAGATCTGTAGGCACAACCTACCGGACATCTTCTATGTGATCATGACGAGGATGGCGACCTTGAGCCATACTTGTAAAATATCAAAATGTTAGAGATCTTATACATGGAATATGGATGACCCAACATTAATTAATTTTTTTATTTTATTCAATCTAGGATAACCTATCCCAATGTCTACCCATTCAAATCAAATCAGAAAGACGACTGATGCTTGATCCTTTCATAGGTCTCTACCGTACAACTAGTATCACCATGTATAGTAGCCCTTTTAAACATAATGGTCTGCACATTAGATCATAGGGGGCCCTAAATGCATATGTTTCAGCTTATCTCCAGTGTTTATATCACTTGATAAACATGACTAACAATGTTTTCCTACCATCCCAGGCAACCTCGCATGTTCTTAACAACAAACTCCGTCATATTCGTCAACTTGCATTTGATACCACTTTGTCATAACCCCCACCCCACAAAGTGTAATCCTCATAGGAAAACAATTTGAGAAGGGAGATAATGACCCTCAAGTCTCACCTCTAGTAGGCCATAGTTTAGTGACTAGCACCGATGGTATAAAAAACGCAAAGATGAGTGGCATTACCCTTTAAGAGAACACAAGAAAAAGTGATATATAAGATAGACACAAACCAACTCCAACTCAGACAACTATATAAAAGAAATCCCAAGTACATATATATAATATCATGCAAAACTACTACAACTAAAAGGGATAAAACTTCAAATACCCAAAACAAAGTACAAACATTAACAACCGTTAAGCCCAAACAGCTCCTACAACCCCAAGCTAGTAGAAACCAGCCAGATCTCAATCCTTCTCTAAGTGACATGAAAATAGTTTATATAGAAATTGGGTGAGTATAATAGTATACTCAATAGGATCCTCCCCAGAGCCTCTCATGAAAATGTAAACATAGCATGCTAAAGCACAATGAACAACAAGTGAAACTAACCCATCACCTACACAGTTATACTAAGTTACCAGCCTTACCATGGATACTCTCACCCTATAATGCATACAATAGTATATAAAATTATAATGAATATCAAGGTTAATCCTCTACTACTTCCCCACTAGATTTCCGCTTTGCGTCAATATCGCACGTCCTAAGGATCTCTCTTCAAAAGGCGTGCATGCAGACACCAGGGAAAAGAACCAAAACATGCACCTCATGTAAAAAAACGTCCAAATCCATGTATGGAAGGTAACCACACATTTTATGGGAGCCACTAAAGATCGCATAATTTGTATCATTTTTTGGGTATTAAGACTCAAGCCATTATGGCCCATACATTGTGTAAGGATCCTCAAGCCATTATAGCCTATACACGTTACTCCTATATTAGTCTATATGAAAATATATCTAGAATATATGTTACGAATAACCCCAGGAAATTACATCCCTCTACACATATATATAGAGAAAAATAACCACTATACCTACAATCACCAGTAACTATCAAGAGACAAGAGTAGGGCCAAAAGAGGTAGTCATCCATCCATCCTCCCACCAAAAAATGTTTGTGAAAACACCCCCAAGGCTCAAAATCCCTGGGGAATCAATTACCCTTAATGTCATGGTGGAGTTGCATATAGAATCACAAAAAGTATAAAATATACTATAGCTCACAACCACACTATGGTCATAACCTAGTATTAGACTCAAATGGAGCTAACGTCTCTCAGACACCAAGTCGACACTTCTTAGACTATGTATCCTTTAATTAGACAACCATTTAAATAGATTTATTACATCAATTCATTCACTTATTATCAGTTGCACTTTACATTAATTATTTCTATAAACATTAATTAACCATTAACAATTCCACATTATGTTTCATTAGCATCACACCCAAAGTCCACTCTTCTTTCATAAATTTCAACCTCAGAATTTGTTCTTAGAAATCTCAATCTCTGTGGATTAACATCATTAATTCAATTATTTAATTAAAACATTTGTTTCATATATTACCAAGAATTGTAGAAAAATATTCTTTGCTAATAAACATAGGGGGGGATCAACACGGTGAGTAGATGAACTACCTGTTGAGTATTTTACGCCTATAGCAAGAGTGTAGACCCATCCTCCATTGAGAAGATAAACACGGAAAGCATGTGGAATACCCCATGAATCATTGATCATTTCAAAATAATGGTAAGAAAGACAAGTTTCCTTGAGCAGTGGAGAATGTGAAGTAGATAAACAACTAATAGGATCATCATACATCCAAACATTCACATCTAACCTATTTTTTTCATCCCTAGAGTCATCCTCGACACCCACATTCATAAACTGAAGCATTTCACCACTCTAGGCATCAACTGCTGCCACATCTAGTAGGTCTCCCTACCCCCACATTTCAAAACAACCATACATTCTCACATCACAACAAAAGAAGCAGGAAAAAACATAATATCAATTGGGATCTTGGCCCTTAAACAAGAAAGAGAGTAACACAAAACCCGACATGGATTTATCTTTTATAAAACAACCCGTTCATAAATCCATATTGAATTACCTGATTTATTATTCATAGGTTCCAATAATGGGAAACCAAAACCACAAGCTATAAAAATTGATTAAATTGGCTTACAGAATCAATTTGATTAACATAAAATTAAAAAAACAATAATAGGATTCATTCACATGACTCTTTATCTTTGACCAAAATGTTATGAATTAATTTTGGCTTTACGTTCTTTACCAATTTCCATTAAGAACTAAAAACTAAAAAAATAAATCATAGATATCACACTATCTAGAAAAATAAGAGGCAATAACAAATGATCGATACCAATTTACTTATCGAGTTCAAATATTTATTTTGTCAGTTCTATTATAATCCCATGGGATAAAACATGAAAACTTTATAGTTTCAAGTAAAAGAAAAGATAAGAAATGAATCCACAACCTCAAACATTTCTTAACATTCTTTATACAAGAACTAGCCACACAATGGGTTGTGATATCCACCCCCCCCCCCCCCCATGAAAACTGTATCCACCCGAGGATACATAGACACCACCACACTTTTCAACACCCAAGAGAAGCCCATTTGGAACATGGAGATAGCATTCCATAAAAGGGAAAGGAGAAATAGAAGGAAATGAAACAAAAATAATGTTGATAGATCATACCATATATCGATGTTTGATTGATACTGCTTGGTATCATCCAAACAGAGTGGAACCAATCGAAGGAGAAATGTTTGATTACAGAACTCCTACAGGATGGAATAAAAGGTTAGAGCATCTCACAACTGTTAACAAGGAGTAATAATAATTCGGGAAGATATCTCTTCCCCTTTAGAAGATTTTATTTAATTTCTGTTTAAAATATGCTGGATTTTCCTTTAAATGATTATCACATTAAACAACAAATTTTGACCAAGTAAAAACATCCTGATCCTTAGGAAAATTAATATAGGAGTTAATACCTTTGAATCATCCATAGAGTCCTTAAAACATTGATGTAAATGCATTTTATGTCAAAGGAAATGTCAAAGGGGTGAACTGTATGAAACTGGAAATACTGTTCCAGAACTCAAAATTTGTTAAAGGGAAGAGGCTACCCTCGGAACCTCACCATTCATGAAACCCTATTCATGAGCTGAAAATTTGGCAAAGGAAAGAGGCTACCGTTGGAACCTCACCATTGTGGAAACACTATACATGATCTCAAAATTTGGAAATGGAAAGAGGCTACCATTGGAACGTCACCATTCTAGAAACACTGTTCATAATATAAAAAATTGGAAAAGGAAAGAAGCTAATGTTGGAACCTCACTATTCAGTAATCACTATTCATGAACTCAATATTTGGCAAAGGAATGAGGCTACCATTAGAACCTCAGCATTCTAGAAAAACTGTTCATGAATCAAAATTTGGAAAAGGAAAGAGGCTACAATTAGAACCTATCCAATTTGGAAACACTATCATAAAATCTAATTTTGGGAAAGAAAAGAAGCTACCGTTAGATCCTCACCATTCTAGAAACACTATTCACGATGTCATAACTTGGCAAAGGAATGAGGCTACCATTGGAACCCCACCGTTCTGGAAACACTATTCATGAACTCCAAATTTTGCAAAGGAAATAAGAAGCCATTGGAACCTCACATTAATGGATTTACTTTTCATGAACTCAATATTTTTCAAAGGAAAGAGGCTACTTTTGGAACCTCACTATTCTAGAAACATTTTAATGAACTCAATATTTGGAAAAAGATAAAGGCTACCATTGGAACCTCACTGTTCTATAAATACTTTTCATGAACTCAAAATTAGGAAAAGGAAAGTGGCTACCATTAGAACCTCACCATTCTATAAACACTATTCATGAACTGGAAATTTTGAAATGGAAAGAGGCTACAATTAGATCCTAACCATTCTAGAAACAATGTCCTTGAACGAAAAATTTGGCAATGGAAATAGGCTACCGTTAGAACCTCAACATTATGGAAACACTGTTTATGAACTCAAAATTTTTAAAAGGAAAGAGGATACCACTGAAACCTCACCGTTATGGAAACACTATTCATAAACACAAAATTTGGCAAATGAAAGAGGCTATTGTTGAACTATTGACAGAAGGATACCTATGAAACTGTTCACAAAATTAGAAATTTTGAAATGTGTTAGGGATAAGTAATATTGACCACCTGAACACATCAAATTGTAGATTCTAGTGAAGTAATAGACCATAGAGGCCAAGAAAATTACATTAGGTCTTATGAATTTCCAATAATTATGACATGAATCAATATTATGACCAATGATATTATGGGAAGTGATTTAAAATTTTAAGATAATATTCTCATACCCTTATGCTGATGTTATGAATATGTGATCTTTTATATCTTCTTTATTTAGACTTATTAAGCATTTTTTCTCACCCTATCTGATGTTTCCCTTCCCAATTATATGAAGGATGTTTTTATGTATGGTATTTCTATGAAAGGTTATATTTTTGAAGAACTAAGTGGGATATAATATAGATATCTTATGAACAAGTAACTTATGTACCCATGTATCCAAATATACTAGACCAATATCATTTTGGGGATGATAATAATATTTTTTTTTTGAATACAAAACTAATAACATTGAAAATTTATGTATGAAATTTATCTATCAATTTTATTGGTATCAGAGAATGTTTTAGTTATATTTTGAATCTTTGATTAGAAAATTTGAGTGAGAAACCTTATAATATTCTGATGTAAAAGATAAAATCCTGCGTTATGTTAAATAAATGAGTGTGGTTTTAACAAAAAACCACCCATGTTTGGAACCTACAAGTGTATGTGGATTTGGAAGCGATGTATATAAGGGTAATAACCAAGAAAATGTTTTTTGAATATATCTTATCCACAATTCTACAAAATGATGATTGTGCCTTACTGCCTGCCTGGATGGACACTGTCTCGTTATGTTATTAGTTTAATAAATAAATTCTTCAATAAAAATTATTAATAATTTGAATATGTGATGACTATAAATGACCCTAGCTGAACATAATGTGTTAAATATTAAAAATAATTTTTATTTATTTAGATATACTATAAATTATTTTTCATTATTATTTGGTTTCCAACTATGAATATTGTTTCCCATACTACACTTCTCAGTTTTTTTGTGGTCAGAAGAAAAATGAATCACTATAATACAGAATGTGATAGACAATAAAATTATTTTTTATTAGAGATACCACATTTTGTGAGTGTTAGAATTAAAAAAAATATCACTTCTATTGTTATACATCATTCAGAATATACGCATCATTCTGAGATTCCAATCAAAAAAGAGGGAAAACATTTTCTATTCCTTCTTGTGGTTATACCAGACATATTTTTAGGGTCTTCTAATCCAATAGTCACTAAAAATGGATTATTTACACAAAAAATATATTCTTCCTTCTAACGTGTTAAAAACATGAAAAATATATTTTGGTTGTTTATCATTTAGAAGGTGAACCAAAAAAATTTGGAAGCTTATGAAGAACATGATAAAATGGGAAGAAATTATCTCCATGTAGTGTGATGTGTTTGAGAGATTATTTTCCAGTAAGTATTTTCTTTATAATTTTCATAAAAAATTGAAAAATTATTCATTTATCTAAACTAGGTAGATGATGAATATGTTATTACCTATGGTAAACATTTTACAAGTCTTATGATGTATGCGACTGGTATTATTAATTAACATAAACATAATTTTGATCAATTCATCAGTTGAATAAAAACTCACATTTGAAAGAATTTAGAAATAATAGAAATTAGTATCCATCAATAAATTATTTTAAATTATATTATGGTAAAAATGGATATTGGATTTACATATCCATGTCCTAGTTTTGATATGAAAAAAATTATGTTATTGAAATGAAATCATAAAAAACCTGGAGAAGAACATTATTTTAATTTATTCTCAATGTTTGGAGTAAATCATATTGTAAATAATTATATAGGGTATATTAAATGTTTGTAGCGAGTAATTTATGGTTGTCATGAAGTGTTATGTCAATGTTATTGGGAGATTCTTTTCAACGATGGATGGAAATAACCAAAGAATCCACTAACGACACTCAAATGTTTCAAATTCAAGGAGTACAAGAATTATGGTTACTATTATTAAATATTAATTTTAAAGATGATAATTGATGTTACCATCCTATTAATCCTATATAAAAGGGAAATATTAATAGTTCATTATTATTGATGTGGGATATGATGACAAAGTGGTGAAAAGTATATTTACAACCCACTCAAGAGTATCTATGGTCATATTTGATTTAAGATCATCCCACACTATTATATCTGAGGAATTTTCTAAGTGTTCTACAATAGCTCCTTGATTATTAGTTGTTTAATTAATAATGAAAACCCCTAATGGTTTGATGATGACACCATAAGCCTATAATTATTGTTCTATTGATGTTTGTCTAATTGTTCATCCTCCAAATCATATTATTATCCATCCAATTTAACATAATATAAATTTGGAAAATGATTGTATTTATTTTCATAAAGAATACTTCAATTTACACGTTAGGGATTTTAGGCTTGATATTGTAAAAAATCCAATTAACATATCATAGTGTGATGATAAATGTAAAGTTACTGTGGAAAGTTAATTAGTTGTAGGGTTCCAAATTCCAATTGAAAATTGGTTTATATCTCAGATAGATTGGGAGAAACTAAAAATAGATGGTATTGTTTTTTATTGAGTTTATTGTTATCTTCTGAGATGAGTTTACAAATATTATATTGTATTATAAAATATTATTTCTCAATATAACTCATACAAAGGGATACACCTATCTGAGAAACTCCATATTATAATGGCCCTAATAGAGTTGAGGAATTATAGAGGATACTCTAAGAGATTCATTAATATTGTTTAATTTCACCATGTGTGTCATCATAGGGTGAACATTTTTTAACAGGAAATATAGATGAATGAGACTATGAATTGATTATCAAGAAATTGAAAGAACATACTCAAGAATATATATCCTCAACCTTGTATTGAAGACAGGTTTGATCAACTTTATAGAGCTCAATAATTTCACAATAGTAAACAGTATGTTGGATATCATCATTTGGGGTTAATAAAGAGGATATACCCAATAAAAATATAAATACAAGTTATGGACACTAAAAATATAAAGTGATCTCCTTTGACTATTCTAATTACCGAACTATTATTATAAATGTTAGGAATAGAGTTATTAGAGATTACCTTGACCAATTTTTGGATGTTTTTGTAGATGATATTATTATATATTCACTGATTAAGGACTACAATTAATATCACTTATGTATTATACAAAGGAAACCATGAATGGATAACTTATATGAAAAATTTATAAATTTTTGTTTTTTGGACAAAAATGTTTCATTTTTTGTTCATATAATCTCATGTAAGGGTATAAAACTAAATTCTTCAATGATTGAATTTATTGATCATTGAACTAAACAAGAAACATTGAATGATATATATAGTTTTATTGGTTAGGCTAGATATTATCAATGCTTTATGGATAAATTCACCAGACTGCCATATAAACTAGACAAGTTTAATTGAACAGGAGAAAAGTTCATTTGGTCATATGAATGATTTAAAAATTTCATGGAATTGAAGAGAAGATTATTTTTTCATCCTTGGATTAAAATATTTTATATTATATATGTAACAATACAAGATTTTGTAATTTTTTTTTATGAATACATTTATTATTTTTGATATTTTTTTTTCATGGAACATCGAGTTTCGCTTCTATTACATTAAACACAGATTTTATCTTACATTTCAAATAACACCATGATATTTTTGTATAACATGCAAAACTATGATTAGCCTACGTTAAATGTAAAACCGAGTTTAAATAAAACATGACATACTATTAAAATATTAATATTTAATGTGAATGTTATCACCTATACATTGGAATAGAGGGTGTGGATTGGATTAAATGTATTAGGGAAATATTATATTTACTAATGTATATATAATGGATGAATTGGTGAAAAATTAATAAAAAATGAAAATAATAACCATTTTAAAATAAATGAATAACTTTCTAGAAAAAAAAATTTATTTGCAAAAACATCTTTTATCTCAATAAATTAAATAAGTCAATGTTGTTCTATTATTTAAATTAAATTTATGTATAATATATTAAATAATATTTTTAGCATTTATATTATTTGATTTCTAGACAAGAGATAATAATGAATCCACTTTTATTCTTAAAACATTATTTTTCTAAAAAATCAATTTTATAATATTTTGTATAATTATTTTAATTTATTTTTTAAAAAATTTATAATTTGTTTTAAAATTAAAACTAATATTTTTAAGTAAATATTTCAAAATTATTTTATGAATAATATACGAAAATTTTATATATATATATATAATTTTTTTAGTGAATATTGAAAAATACTTGTTTTTGTTAACAAACTTCATTTTCATTTAAAGAATTTATTAGATAATTGTTTTCTTAATCTAGTTTTAAAAGTTAAATTAGTTAAATTATATATCTATTAATGTAATATAGGTCATTTAAATCAAATTTTTATTAAATTTATATGTAAATATTATTCATCTTTTTACGTAGTTTACTTTGGAAAACTACATTTTCATCTCATCTACGTGATTAATTTTAAACTAAATTTTATATTTTTTAATGTTTAATATAGAGAAAGTTATTATATTTTTTGAAAGAGAACAATTTATATTATCTAATAATTTCAAATTAAATTTTTTTCATAATTATTAATAAAAATTGTGAAAATGATTTAATATAGTAAATGTAAAAATGTGTTTGTATATGGATTAAAATAAAACACCATGTTTTAAAAATTACCCAAAGAATGTATAGCACCCATTTCCTTGAAAAATTAAAATTTAATTTCTTTTTTTATTGATTATTTATAATTTTCTTTCTTCTTGACATGTAAAAAACATAGGTACATCATTTTACTTCAAAAAATTACAAGGTACAATACACCTCACATATAAAAGGCCACCACATCTCCTCAACTATTAACATATTAAAAACCCATTGGATTATAAAATTTTAAACAAAATGATTCACATAAATACCATATCTCATTCTCAAATATTTATTTTATTCATAAATCAATCATATGAAGATGTTTTTTACTAATTAAATACGTTTTTTTTAAAGAATAGGTAATAATCCTAATTGAAATTTTTTTTCTTCCTCCACCTCCATAAATTTTTACTAAAAAATTATAATATAATAATATAAGTATGTTATTTATACATTGATTTTATTAGTGTAATTTAATAACTTAATACATTTCCAGTTCTGTCAAATGATTCATGAAATCATCATTTGTTTGGATGACAGACTATTGCCTCATGAAATGATGATTTTTGTTTTCCATCACCACCTTTAAAAACTAGATATAATTATGGAATTATTATTTTTATATGATATTTTTGATATTAAATAATTCTTCTAAATACCTTATATTTTGTATTCCTTCTTATTTTACATTTATTGTGAATAGAATAATTCCATTCATTTGTATTGTGGACAACCCCCTCTAGAACCAACATGATTTTCTCTTCTCATATGCTTTACACGGAGAATCATAAATATAGTTTTAAATAACACAATTTAATTTATATAAAATTATAATAATTTTTTAATTGTAATTTATTTTTTAACATTGTTTTATTTATTCCATTTATAAAATGGAAACAATGTTCATGCGTACATACAACCTATGTTCAAAATGAACAGTGTATTTCATTTTATATCTCTAACTTTTATGGATTAATATAAATTAATATGAAATGAATACATCTGATATCTATATTTCGTTTTAAATTCAATATATTTTGTAGCCATTAATAATTTATGTGTAACAAAAATTTCAAATAAAAACATATACGAAAAACAAAATAGTAACTATCTAAAATATTACTATAATATGGAATTATTAATAAATATATAATAACAGATAATAAGTAAATAAGATATGCTATGACATATATAGTTATTCATATAATATATATTAGTAATAAACTTATATTTATTATACATGAGGATTTAACATGTACGTAGGATGTCGAGACAAATGATAAGGGATTTTTTTATCACTTTTTTCTCTTAGGAGAAACATTCTATATTCACAAAATACTTTCTAATGTAATGTATAAAATTCAAAAGAATTTATTTTTTAATTTTTCAACTAAATATTTTTTGAATTTACATATCTATTTTATTATCTATATTGTATTTGACATATGGTTCAAAATTTACCAAAACAGTGAGATATTTTTTTCTCGAATGGATTTATTTGGGACATAAGTTATGTTTTTTACCTATCTTCTTATATGATATGAATATACATAACCTTAGAAATTTAATATAAATAATATAATAATTTCAAAGATTTTAAATTTTTTTAATGTTATTATTTACTGGGGACTATGATACAAAAGATACCAATGTAGTAAAGGACTGATGTTGTAATCTCAATATTAATATAGAATATTAGTGATTATGATTTAGATAATTATATCATGTTATATAAATCAACAAAAACTAATTATGTTTTTTATCCTATGTTTATTTCACTATAATACATGTTTTAATACATTTTAATCTCTATATACACTCAAGAGTTCAAAATAATTCTTTTTAGAAAAATAAATTTTATTTCTATTTTTGATCAAAAACCCTTTTTCTTACAAAACAATATTTTTTTAAAATAGAAACAATATCAAAATAATTTATTAAATAATATTTTACACATGTTTTAATTTTATAAGAAATATTTTAAAGTTAATCTTCATTAAAATTTCCCAACAATTCTTTTATATCATTTACCAAAAAATGTGAAAAGAATAATTTTTTAAACGTACGGAATTTACATAATATTCTACCATCAATATTACCCATTCTTCAATTAATTTATTTATATGTTTCAATAGATATATTAAAATAAAATTATTATTATAATGATTTATGTTTAAAAATAGTTAAAGTGTACTAGATATATTCTTCAATAAATTTTTAAATTGATTTTTAACACATCTTTTATAAGATTCGAATGATATTTTCAGAGAAAATGATTTATAATTTTTTTTATTTTAAAAAAATATTTTTTCAATGTAGAATGGTTTGTTTTCCTCTTGTAATTTTGCAGGTGATATTTCATATACCACATTTCACCAAATATGAAACCCTTTAATGTCACTTATGAATTAATAGTGAAGTGATTGAATGATACCATCCATATTCATTATATGGATGGTAATTTTTTATGTCGATGAAATATTTATAGAACCCATTTATTTCAAATGGATTATGTTTTTGTGAATTGATGAAATGACAATGAAACATATTTTCATAACACTATTTATGATGGAAACATATGATGACTGTTTTATTATATTTTTTTAACACAAGTATGATTTTCTTTATGAGATGGGTGGTGCCAATATCTACCTCCAAGGAATTAGGTAAATCCTTATATCACATCAGATAACAGTAGAAAACACGTCAATGGCCTAGATATAATATAGGAAAAGGATATCCCAGATCCACTATGGAAAATAGGTGCATCATAATCATCATTGGGATAGAGGTGATAATTACTAACCCACTATATTTATTTTCAAGTTATTTAGCCATGTAATATTAAATTCCTTTATATATTTCTACTGGTGCCACACTTTTGTAACATCAGTTAATGTTTAATGAATTAGTTTTTATTATTTCTCAATCTTATGGTATATATTTTTAGAATTGGTATAGTTTTATTACCTGAATCTTTTTTATTATCTACGATTTGTTGGGTATGATATTTTTAAGTAATTTTCATGAGAAAATACACTTATGTTTATCTAATTCATTCATATAATAATATGTTTATATCTCATATGATTACCCTTATTGAGAATCTAATATCACCATTTCTTATGTTTGTTTCCTTTGGTAATGAAGAAATGTTTGAGTAGATTATGCCTAAGTGGAGGGAAATGTAAGAATTTATTTGTTTGTTATGTTGATTATTATTTATGAAATATGAATATTATGTTTCTAGTCATTAAATAAATACAACATTTATGGTCCTCGGGTGTGTGTATTGGAAAAATGTTAGATGTTTATATAAAATGATCTAATATTTATGAATGAAAAGATTACCTACTTGTAGTATAAAAGGTTTTTAATATATAGTCATTCATCAATATAGTTAATAGTAAGTGTTATCATGTTGAGTAATATTTTAATGTATTATTCCTCACATAATTTTATGGTTCTTGAATAAAATTACCCAACTCGTGATTTGGATTTATTTGCTGTATTTTTTAGATTAATTATATAAATGAATTAACATTATTTTAGATATATGTGATATATATAATGATAATAAAATATAAAATTATATATTCTCTCTAAAAGATATGAATATGTTCTAGATAATATATTTTTAATTGAATAATGATTATGAATGCTCAATATATTATCAACACAGGTCTGTGAACAAGGTGGAATATTCTCTAAGTTGAAAGTACCATTCTAGCTTATATATGGTGAGGATAAAAAAGATCCAATATTTCTAGATATTATAATGATATAACATAAAATATTTAATTATGCGTATAAATATTATATTTATGAATGATTGTAAAACCATATATCTTAGAGAGTATTAATGAGGCCCAAAAAAAGACATGGTGCTATGGAAGCATTTCATAAATATTCATAAATTCGAACTTTATTAGGATAGAATTATACAGTTTAGAACCCATGTATGTGTTCCGACCATAACATATTATAAAAAGGATCTATATGATAAGGGTCATAGTTCATTATTCTCTATCCATCATGGATGTATGATAAATTATAGGGATCTAAATTAGTATTTCTATTGGGATACCACAAATAGATTTTTTTTAATTTTATATAATGTATATTTTTATTTTATGATTATTATTCTTTTATACATAAGACTAATGTGATTTAAATACCATTACCCATACCATAACAGAAATAGGAAAACTACACCACAATTTTTTTTTCAGAATCCCCAAAACATCCAAATGCTTAATTTTATTTGGAATGTAGTCAAACTTTTTAAAATTCATTAAAATTCATTATTATCATTGAATATTTATATCATAATCAGATTTAGATAATTTATATTATGTAAGTGATATAGATTTATGTAGTAACACAATCTATTCTATCTAATTAGGACTTGAGGTTTACCCAGATGTTCATCTAAAGCCTTTTGTGGGTTCGGGATATATAGATCGATTTCAGTATAACTAATCATCCTCATATATATATATAAATTTTGAGATAACAATTTAAGAACCCAGATGAAATTATAATATATTATTCTTCAGATTTTAAATATGGCTGGGATCGACACCTTCTTCTAGTATGTTTTTTCAAAAATAGCTTTTACATGAGAATTTGGATGGATTCTTATAAAAACCACTATCGAAATAATTATAGAACATGAATTTCATGTGAGGAATTTAGATAATGTATACTAATAGGAACTTAGGTAGATAAGGAAATGGCAGAGAATGTTACGTCTATTAAGCCTCACATCAAGGAAGATTTGAGTTTAACAAAAAGTTATGATGACAATCTTTAATGTAATCTAGAATTTGATGTTACAAAAATTTTATTTCATAGATTTTTCTCTCTAGAAAAACTATAAGTGATTTAAAATGAAATAAATGTTTGAAAAAAAGTATATTAGACCCTTTTCTACTATTGATTGTGTAGGTACATTATCCTATCACTTGGAGATTCTACGGAACCTCTCTCAATTTAACTATTTCATTCATATAAATCTCATATAGAAGTACAAAACTGAACCTTCACAAGTACTATCCAATGAAAAACTATTGGATGCTAATATTTTCTGTAAAGAAATTTCTTTTGAATAATTTCATAATAGAGATAATATGTTATGGGAAACTAATACCCTCCTACATTAAGTTCTCTAGATGAGTCATAATTTCAAAAAGATACATGAGATCAGGAGGATGTAATGAAAAATATTTATCCCCATTATTTTTGTTACTGTAATAGAATTTTGGGGGATATATTAATTTTCATGGGTGTGGAATGTAATTTACCAAGATTTCAGGATATATATTTTTAAGATAAATTTATTTACATTGACTAATTGTAATACACTCGACCCCAAGAAAGAATTAATGGAAATATTTAATATCATTAATGTCTTGTTTTTTTAATAATGGTAGTGGATAAAAAAGAATAAATTATGAATTTTTTAGGGATGTATAAAATAAATTCATCATATAAAAAATATATTTCAATTTTTTATGCTTAGTATGTACTTTTAAGTAAATGTTTTTATCACATTTGAGAATTTATATTATATTGAATTTATCCGAATTATATGAATTGAATTCTGAAAAATGGATTCCCTATTTGGAATCATGTGGTATAAATTTTTTAAATTGGCCCATTTTTTATTCATTATGCATAGTGATAATTGTAAATTTTATCAATTCAATAAATGCTAAATCAGGTAAATTAAGGATTAAAATAAAATTTAAGCGCACCAATTTTCATTATTATTCATATCGGAAAAATGTAATTTTACCCTAATCACCTCAAGCTTGATGATAAATTTTTTAAGGGTCATGATTCTATGGAACTTACCTATATGATATTCAATTAAAGGAATAAGAAATACAAAAAATGTCACTATAATACATTTTATTTTTTTATGTGTCTCAATAGGGTTGAAAATAATGTTATGAGTGAATATTAATATTGATTTTTATAGTAAGGATATTATTATGATGATTTTAATTTATTTCTATTTTTTAATAATTATATAATTACAATAAATACAAACAGAATGTTGACACTCTATTTCTACAAATAATAGATAAATACAATATATGATTTTAAAAATAGTAAATGTATTATAATTTGTGTTATTTAATGTGTTCTGTGAATATTTCAGACTAATATAACTTATTTTTTATGTAATTGTATTATATTTCAATTCCTTATTTTTCATGGTTTCTTTAAATTGAAATTAATATAATAGTTACAAATTTTCAAAAATTATATTTTATGAAAATAATATTTTATTACATTTTATATATTTAATAAAAAAATAAAAGTGTATATGGTGGATAGGATATGGTCTAACATTTCGTTAAATTTCCCTTTAGGAGCCAACTATTACTATATATGTAGAATTATAACCATTAAGGAGTCAAAAATATGTTAATTCCTTCAAGGTTAAATTAGGTTAGCTATGTTGTTAAAACAAAAGAAAATTTTTATCACACCAATTAAATCTATAAATTTATTTAGTTGATATGATTGAAACCCAATAATACCTTAAATTGGAATATCTATATATTTGGATGCATTTTCACAGAGAATATTTTTTATATTTTATTATTTTGGGAAATTTCAAGAGTGCCCCTCCAATAAAGTATAAAAGGTAACCCCTTATATCTTTTCTTTACACCACATTTAGCTTTCAAGATCAACCTATACATAAAAAAATATTCTAGAAATCCTTGTTTATATTATAGATGTCTTCTCTTCCCAGAATACCAACACTATGTCCCCTAAAAGTAGATGTAAGAGAATTATTTCAATGAAGAGGAAATTACCTTAATTGATCATATTATTTTTAAATATTTCATTAACCCATATTAATATGTGGAATATAGCATTAAGTAATAAATTATGTATCCTATATAAATTTAAATTTTTTTATTAGTAATCCACCATTATTTACCCTTTCTTCCATCAAATGGGTAGTAAAGGTCTCCCTTATTTGTCGGTAAAACATACCATCTCCACTAAGTGATAAAAATCATATTTCATCCCCATATTTTATCGATGGTTATTTTGATTATTTTAATGTTTTATCTAAATTTATCACATGATTATCCTTATATAATTATATTATCATATATAACCTCATAGCCTTCAATTTTTTGGAAAATGATATATTTTCCCATTCAAACATGTGGACTTTCACCTCCACGAAGTGATGTGTTTCATTTTTCATTTCATTTTTATATGGATAGTAATAAGGAAGGATTTTAAGAATATATAAAATTTTTAGGTTTTAATAATTTTTATATAATGTTTTATTATTATATAGATATCTTTTATTTCATCCATTGAAAATTGAAAAAAAAAACATTCATGTGTACATATGGACAACCCTTTCCCTGAACAATGTAATTCATTTTTCTATCATTAAATTTTATTGATTAAAATAAATTAATATATAAAAAATAAATATGATAATTATATCAGGATTAATATTCTATATATGGTGAAACTGTAAAAAAAATTCAAGGATGGAACTAATGATCCCAAATTATTTAGAAAAAACGAGACAATTAACACTCAAAAAAAATTATTTCAATAAAGATTAATTAGAAAATTGGTTTTGAAATTATATAAAGCGATCATATATGATATTATAACTATGTAAATGATACAAGTATAAAACTATAAAAAATTTAAATTTGTTGTAGTATTGGATAAATCAATATCATATCATGTGGAACATGAAGCAAAGGTTTCATGTTATAATCTCATTGGTTATCTAGATTCTTTATGATTATGTTTTCTGATGATAATATTTTATGATATAACTCTTAATAAAATTGTGAATTTTTTTATACAATATTTATTTTATGCGATGTTTTTTTCATTTCATTTTACCCACTTTATGTACTCAATATAAATAAAAATTATTTTAAAGGAAAACAAAATTTATTTCTCTCTTCAGTAGAAAATCATTGTTTTACATTTTCTATGTTCTCTAAAAATTTTAACAATATTATTTACTATTATACCAAAAAAATTTAATGTAATTTTCAACCATGATTTAATTTATAAAAATTATTTTAAAAGGAATATTTTAAATATTTTTCAAATGATGTACTTTTCAGTTTTTTATGAAAAAGTGAAAGGAATATTTTCCTTAATGGATACAGCATGAACAAAATTTCTCACTATCATAACCACTCAATGAATTAATTAATACAATACATGTCTATCAGTTTATTCTTTAATAATGTTTTTTATTTATAATTTGGGAGATTATAATATTTAAAATTAATAGTTTCAAATTGATAATTTTATTTTATTGAAGACATGGCTCAAGTGATATTTTAAATGATTTTTTATATATGATAACATATTTTTATGTTACTTATGATTTAATATGGATGTGATCAAATGAATTCATCCTAATTATTTCTATAAATATTTTTCTATTATAATTGTAATATTTTAGTAAATCACATATCTTTTATATGGATAAACTATAGGGAACTAAGGAAGTGTTTATGAAACCCATTTCTTTTACATGGGTTATTCTATGGTAAAATATTAATTAACCCCATTTCTTTTATATGGGTTATATTCAGTTGAATGTTTAATAATTTTTTATAACACATCACAATGATTTTCATAATTTTATAGGTAAGACCCAAATTATTTATCCTTATAATTCATTGGGTAAAGATTGATATCCAAATAGATATATATGACAAGAATTGAGAGTGAACCATATTTTGTAATGGAACCATATACATTGATAGTATTGGGAATGAAAAATTAATAACATGATATAATGTGTACTAAAACCAATCTATTATAATTGTCTTGGTATCGAACCATTTCATCTATGGAAATTAATTTTTCTGTACATTTTTTAATTTCATAAATTTATGTATTATGGCAAAAAGTTTATTCCATGGAACATGATATTTTTTTCATTAATGATTTATTTCTAATGACCAACCATAATTTATTCAACCTATCAAGAATATGATCTATAATGTGATGGGTATGGTTTTAAAATGTTAATACCAAGTTCTAATAACCTTGTGAACATTTTATATTTATGTTGTCATTTATATATCCCTTGTTTATCATTACTGATCATCTGAGCTCACCCATTATTTTGTATCCCTTACCTATGATATTAGGGATTTTTAGATATGATATGTCTAATATGGATTTTATTTCTTAATATTTAATTGGAAGAAAATTTATAAATCTTACAAACAACTAGATTATGTTTCCGTGTTTCTAAATATTCTAGACCAAAACAATTATGTTGTCAATTTTAATGTTATATATTGAATATTAATATAATAATTTTTAATATTTATGTATGAAAAGTAAGTATGTATATAGAAATAGGAGGAACTAAATCAAAAACCAATGTGATGGGAAATGTGATTCCTTCCCAAATACATTTCTTTTTCAATTACATAAGGATTAAAAAAATCATAATAATACTTAATTAATTATCATATGTTTTGAAATGATAAATAAATTATATAGAAACCCACATCCCAAAACGATATAGAATTTTGAAATCTATACATTTAATCAATATTGGTTTTTGAGTTGTATTGTATATCCTGATACCATAATCACCTAATAATTGATAAAATCACTTAAAATGAGATTTCTTTCCTTCAATGCTCTATGTAAGAGAACATAGTGCTATGTGTTTATTGCATGATGGGATAAGAAAATAAATTGTGGAAATTGAGCCTGAATATAATAAAATAATTATAAATTGAACTTCTTGTGTGGAAATAATTCACAAAATTATTTTCTTTATAATATTTTCCTCAAATCCTCATATATTAGAAGTAGATAGAATTTTGTGTCTTCATGTAAATGGATGATAGATCCACTGGTGCTTATAATAAAAAGAGTCAAAATACATGAATGATATAACTCTGTCTTTTTCATTAATACCGAATGTTCATCTGAACTGTTATTTAGTGGGATAATACTAAATATATAAAAATATTTAATGATTTTGAAAATTAACCATTTCAATGAAAAATTATATTTCACCCCCAAAGTTGAAGTGGAGATTAGAAAAAAATATCATGGGGTTAAATATAGGAAGTGAAAAATGGAGTGTAATTTGGTGGTTTAATGTGATTATATCACATGGAAAATTAAATTCTCCATGTGTAGGAGGGAATTATAACATGATAGGGATTACAGATGGGAAAACCCACTAACATGATAAAGGACTGGAATTCTGTAGTTGACCCTTTTCTTGTACACCAATGTTTAAACCATAAATAACCAGTATAATCGGAAAAAAAAGAACTAATCATAGGATTTTTTATGAAAACCAACAACAATAACATCTACAACCTAGAGAAAAAGGGTGAGATAATTCGATCACAACTGCTGAGGTGGATTTTGAAAATGATTTGTTGAAATGTTTGCCAATTATTCATTAAAGGATAGTGAACATACAATTTTTTTAATGTTCTATACATTCGTTCATATCTCACATGTTTAGTAAATTATTATAAGACCACCTCAACACATAGAATTAAAGATATTTTTTGAAATGGAAAAGGGGGAAACAATTTAATCCCATGTATATAACTTATCCAATATAAATATTTTTTTGCATAACTTCTTAATGAACATTTTGATAATTTATTTAAAGGTATTAAGTGATATTTTGGGTATGGAATGGATTTCATGGTATTGAGACATCATAAATTTATAAGATAATGTAATCAATATATGTATCATGAACCACCCGCTTATTTGATTCAAATAAAAGAATGATGATGGATCTCCATTCGAATCATCACCTCAATCCAATTTATTATTTCCTCATGGAAAAGTATATCCAACTCCAATTTGTTAAATTATGGAAAATATTTTACTTTATTACATATACAATATAATAGAATATTCTAATGTGTTTCTGGAAGAATTACATAGTCTTCCTCCAAGAGAAAAGGTTGAGTTCTCAACTGAACATATTCTCAATGATTTGAAAATATCCAAAAATCCATATAGGATGGCAATTATTGAACATTATGAGTAGAATAAGAAACATAATTATAATATAGATAAAGGTTTTATACACCCAGGTGCTTCCCCACTGGGAAAATGATTCCTTTTAATAGTAACACAAATGTTTTAATGTTCCTTTTAATTGATTATTATGAATCAATAATATCATAATTTAGATAAAGTATCCTCTTACATGGATTGATTACCTGTTTGATTAGCTATGTGGGTATTAGTACTTCTCTACGGTGGATTTATGGTCAAGATATTATAAAGTTATGGTGAATAATGAGGATATACCCAAGACTATGTTTTATTCAATGTATAGTCTTTATAAGTGTCTAGTGACTCCATTTGGACACACTAATTCTCTAGATATATTCACAGAATTAATTAATAATCTTTAGGGATTACCTCAGTAAATTTATAGTAGTATTTATATTAAATATTATTTCCTAATCTAAAATCATGGAGGAACATGAGGATTATTTTAATAATATAGTGAATACCTTGTAAATGGAAAAGTTATATGAGAAAAATAAAAAATTGAAGATTTTAATTGAGAAAGAATAATTCATGGGGCATGTTAACTCATGTAAATGGATATCCATGGATCCAACAATGATTGAGGAAATTAAATGATGAAACAAACATACATATATGATAGATATCGATAGAACTCTAGGAATATGTGGGAAATATCATGAATTTGTGAAAAACATATCATGGTTTTAAATCCCACTACCAAAGATAACATAGAAGGGAGTAATATTGTACTAAACGAATGAATGTGAAGAGAGAATTTAAGGTAAAAAAGAAGAGGTTAATCACTATACATGTTCTAACATTACCACCCACTAGGGAATTATTCGTGATCTCCAATGATGTTTCTATAAGGGGATTATATTTTGTGCTCATTAAAGACAAAAAACTGAGAGCATATAACACCCACTAATTAATAATACATCTGTAGAACTACTAAACTTGTGATTTAGAATTTGTTTTAGTGATATCCCTACTAAATTTTTGAAGGTATTATCTATTTGGGTAGAAGTTTAACATATATACAGATCATAAAATCTCCGTGTATATATTTACAACAAAAGAGATAATATGATCCAATGAATGTTGTTACAGATGAACAAGGATTATGACTATTCAGTCCATTACCATCTTAGGAAGGTGAAAAAAGTGGAAGATACTCTATGTAAAAATGATTTCATAACTCAATCTATGATATTGATTTAATGGAATCTAATATTCAAGGAATGTTAAATGATAAACATGGGAATAATAAAATACATTTCATCCAACCATGATCAAATTACTTCGTAACCATCCATTTTGTGAAGATCATGGATTCCCAAAATGATGATATAGAAATATAGACAAATATAGTGAATATTTTGGAGGCTAACATTTCTTATGTTCAGTTTTAATTTTTGAAAACTAAATATTTTTCTTATCAAAATCATAACTAAAGAGGTAAATTCATGATGATGAGCACAAATCATCCTTCTATATTAATCCAAGAAGCACTGAGATGTAAATAGATCAGCGGAAAATCTTATTTTGGATAATATAAAGAGGTATATTAATGAATTTTTATCAAGATAGTTTTAATTACAATAATTCATGGATGGAATAAATTTTTACATGAGTAAGATATGAAAATTTCTTATACTAGTTTGGAGATGGGAAAATATAACCATAGATTTTTTTATAGTAATCTTAATTACATATAATGAAAATAATGTTATTTGTGTGGTAGTTGATATCTATAAAGTGTTAGTGAGCATCATTGACATCATGAAAGATTTATCTCTTGAAAAATATTCCATGTAATAAATAAGAAATGTGGAATGATAGAAGGTAGTACCACTCTCAATTGTATCTAATAGAAATCAGTGTTTTACCTTAAGGTTAATGAGAATCCTTCAGTAAGAGTTGGATACATAGATCAGTTCTAGTATAATTATTCATTATAAAATGTGTGTTATCATTGATATAGAAATACAAAGTCCAGAGGATTTAATTATATATTTCTCACTGTATTTCAAAATATTTTATAATTGTATTATTCTCCTAGTTTAGTTTTGATATAACAATAATTTTTGTTCCATCATTCAAATTATACCATATGAGGCTCTGTAAGGGAAGTGGTTTAGGACTCCGGCATGATTATATTAATTTTGGTTGTGATAGATTATGTGAACTAATCATATCCAAGAGATTATAGAGAAGGTTAAAACCATTGATCATAAAATTATATTTTCTCAAAGTTGACAAAAAAGCTGTATAGACAATCATCGATGTGACCTAGATTTTTACAGTTGTAATAAGATGTTTTCTAATATATCACCATGGAATAATTTCATGATGTTTGGGAATAATGTAAATCTCAGTTCATGATATATTATCCACTTTTATTTTAATGATTTCAATGGAGTCATGTCCTATATACAATCATTCCCACCTGACATATCTCAAGTACATGTTGAGTTCCATGTATCCCTTTAAAGGAAGTACAAAATAGAAACCTCTCAAGAAATAAATACATATGGGGTACCCTTATAGAATGATATTTTATAAGAGTATAAGATGATAAAAAATTTATATCATAGAGAAAATTTTATATGAAACAAGGAAAATTTCCTGGTTAATGTACTATAGAAGAACAAAAAGTTTGTGGATGAAACATGGGAACATAAATTGGAAATGAAATAGATGTTCCCTCCTCTATTTTTTGTATAAAATGTAATTTTAAGGGATAGATTTAGAAAGGTGGGAAGAAATTAATGACAAATAATTAATTTATATTATTGTTTATGTTAATTTCTAACAATAATTAACGTAATAATATGTTTCCCTGAATAACAAAACATTACCATATAAAGCCCATTTGTTAGAGCATATGATGGAGATGACATCACTTGGATTTTCCCATGACCAAGATCAAGTAATTAATTCAATAAATGAAACATGAGATTAACTATTTATGGGGTAATTTTAAGCTTAATGATATCATCTCCCAAACCATGTTCGCTACACCAACCCAAGAATGTACCACCATCGCACACCTTACCCTTTTGGAGTACGCAGATGTGATAATGCGTTATGTATATTGAAAGAAGATTTATGAGTTTTTATACATTCATTTTAATTTCATAATGATTATATTTAACCCATTACCTTAATACATTATACATAATTATATAATGAGTTTTATAAAAAATATATTCTGAGATGGAGAACATAAAATTGATTTTTTTCAAAATATATAGATTTAACAAAAACACATATTTTAATAAATTCTACAATTTTTGAAATAAATATGATTTTCATAAATAAATTAATTTTAAATTATATTTATATAAATATTAATTAATATATATTTTAATATTATCAAATGTAGTTTTATAATGGTCATAATGTAGTTAATTTGAGGAAATTTAAATTTTCCCCTAAATAGTGATATGAATTTTAAATTTTAAATAATAAAATTTATAATTATATTTTTCAAAAATAAATATTATTTTTAAAATCATTATGTTAGAATTATCCTATTTTGAATTCTTTATAGATATCTAAGATAGTCAATTTTTTGGTTAAATATTAAATAAGGTAAAAATATACAGTATGTATTATGGAATCAGAATTTCCAAAAAGAGATGTAAAAATAAGATGAAATGAATCCTTGACCAAAAATTTATTTCCCATCTAAAATATTGTTTTTAATGTATTTTGTTACTTTTACATTCTTATAATGAATCCTCCAAAACCTATATTATATTTTAATGTTTTAAAAACAATTCTTCATGATCCTGACTCAGTTCCAACTTCTAAATTTTATTATTTAAATGATTTCAATTTGTAAAAAACAAAATATAAAAAACAAGTCATTTATTTTAGAAAACATGGGAACAATTCATAATATGGTTTCTATTTTCGATTCTTTTATCACTTAGAGTCCAAAACCTTTGTTTTGAAAAAAATAATGAATTCCACTTTCTTTTTCTATAAATTCACAACCAACCTCACATTCCACTTCTCTCAAAACACATTGATCACTATGTTACTCTACTGATATCTATCTTAATCCCTTCCAAGGTGTTCCCACAATCTTATTTTATATAGTGTGTTTGCCCATGTTGACATAGATATTTCAATTTAATGTGTTGTAAAAAATTCAGGTTAATCTGTCCTTCACTTTATAAGTGATCAAAATTTAAAATTTTAATTTGAATATAAATAATAATAAGTATCATAAGAACAACCCAACATAAACCTTTGGGGGAAAAAAAAAATTCATTCACACATAATGACATCAATTGAATTCAAGGTATTTCGAACACATAAAATAAGGGTATATTTAAGTTTCAATGTTATAATTTTAATTAATTTCAATTATGATGAGTTCCTAGATATTTACAAAGAAAAAATTATTGTTTTTTAGATAAAGGAATCAATTTATCTCTAGACATTCTAGCTAGAAAATAGATTAAATAAGTCTTAATAGTTACCTAAAAAAACATGTTTTATCTGTTAAAGGATCATCCCTTATATGTGTGAAATTTTTTAATTTTTTTTAATGTTCAAAAAATTCACAGTGATTCATTGATAAGGAAAACTATTTATAATAAATGATAATTTATGATTTATCATTAAATGCTTTCAACATGTGGATACTTATTAATTTTTTGTTTTAATACACATGGGTGGAGTCTGGGATATATTGATAAGGCCCTATGTGATTTTGAGAAATCAATGGTATGATATACATGAATTTTAGAGTTATGGTCTTGTACGTAAAGGTAAATTAGTACTTATATAAATATAATAATAGATTCCAATAATTTTGTTATGGTAATCATAGAAATACATTGATTAAAAAATATTAAACTAATACATTCAATACTGATGATAAGTATATCTTGGGGACCTCAATAAACAAAAATATTAATTCATATGATATTTCCTAACAATTATGCAAGTTCATCTCTTAACACTTCATGAATATGAGATATCACTATCCTTGCACATTTTTTCTCTTTATTTTTATATTGTTTTTTATGTTAGAAGAAATAGGGATATTTATCTATTTTTCTAATTAAATTAATTAAAAACAACAATATAATGATAAATAATAAAACTATTTCTTGAAAAAACATGTGATCAAGTTGAAATTCCATTGGGTTCAATAATTATTTAGATTTTTTAAAATATACTAACATAATAAATATTCTCTATATTTTTCTCATCTATTTTTCTTACATTTTTTCCTTAAATAAAGAAAATAAAATTCTAAACAGAATCCTCAATTACACACATAGTCCTATTTTTATTCATAGTGAATAAGAAATAACAATACTTTTCCATATGAATAATCCTACTTATAGACCTAGAATCATTATTAAACCATTATTCCTTTCAAACATCATAACTCAATTAACATGCAGTTTGACCTAAGTAGATAGAAACATTTATGTGAATATAGAAGAGGATTCAATTAATATAGATAGAATATAACATGATAATCACATCCTCTACACACATTCATCATAGTCATATAAGAATAAAATAATAATAATATAAAAAATTATGATAATAAATCTAGCAAAACTATTGTGCATCCTCTTACACCACCCACAATGTGTTAGTATGACATAATTCTGGATTTTTCAGATTAGTGGGACATTAAAGTGGTAGATAAAAAATCATAAAGGAAATTTCGGAGTATGGAATAATGAAACCTAGTTGAAAAAAAATAGTATTATTAAAATATAACCAATTACAATAAACAATAACTAAATCGAGACTTTGTCGAATTCTTTAGTTTAGATCCTTTACAAATTGATATGTAAAAATTATTTAATTCATTAAAGACCTTATTCGGACTTCTTCTAAATTTCTTTGCCTTTATTTTGAGTTCATATCATTCTAGGAATATATTCAATATTTGCAAGATTAGGGTTGTGATTTTTACCACTAAAATAATCCAGATTCATGGACATTCTCACTTGATCGTGCTCATATAGCTATGAAAATAACATTTAATTATGTTATCAAGTGAATCGTGACTTAAATTGAAGAATATTATTTCATGGGATAAGTGATCACATTATATATGACTTGGGTGAGCTCGATATTTCCAGTGGGATACAATTTTCAAATTACTAATGTAGGACTACAATGAGAGAAGGTAGGATTGTTCTGCACTCAGGTCGTGAATGATAAATGTGGGCTCAAAACATCAATCATACATGTAATAGATCAATGTGGTCTGGGATTTGAAGAGTATAGTGAGGTACCACTGTGTTGGGGGATTTGGTACTCAGTCTACTGAATATACAATATGGAGAGAATCATGTTTTCTTCCTCTTGAGAGATAGAATCTGGTCTTGTCGTAGACATATTGTGATCATTCTTAATTCTTATTTTCAACATGATTGTAGTGATAATGGTAAATCCAAACATGTTTATTTTTTCTTGTGGGATTAATATGAACATGATATAAAAAATGGATTCGTGTTAATTAATTTGTGGAACAGATGTAGGGAGTTTCTTGAACTAGTGCTGTAGGAATTAAGTTAAATTTACCTGAGTTTATTCCTGTATCATATATTAAACAATATCAATAATAAAGGTAGATAGATTTAGGGATCAACATTAGTCGCTATACCTCTCAAATTATAATAAAAATATATCCTTGGGGAATATCATCAAACACTATGTGTGTGAGTCTCTTCAAACACATAGTAGGTAAATTGTAAGTATGAGTGTCTTTGATTTTTATAACTGAAAAAGGAATAATCATAGTATAAAGGAATCTAATTCATGAAATGTGTGAATGTACTTAGGTGGGTATAATTTTATGTTTGATTTAATCTATAAGGAGGCCACGGTTCTAATTTTTGGAATGAGTACATAAATGTGGCTATGAAGGTGAATGTTAAGTGGACTTGAGAAGATGTAGATTTGGGGAATAATGGATACTATTGTACGTGATGCTTGAATTATATTATTAATACAGGTGATGTGAGACCTGATCCAATCTCACAAGGTGTTTTCATGTTCCTAGGTATCACCAAATTGTTATTGATCAAATTTGAATCCCACTATAGAATAATATTTGAAATAAGTTGATGGAGGATTATGGTACACCGTAAGTTACTTGGTTTGTTATTGTGCCATGGTAACTTGGTGTGTCATATAAAATTTGTTTATTGTAGTTTGAGGAATTGTTTAGGATGTCAAAATAATGCGATTTTAGATCATTTGTGTCGATCAAGTAATTATTGTTGTTGATTATGTAATTTTGTGGTTGAGAGATTATGGTAGGTGTGTATGGAATGTGTATTTTCCCTATATCCTATGTCGGGTACTAGATTAATTGTGGAAGCTACAGATACTATGAAAATGGAGTCTGATTCAGAAAGGGATATATTGCTTAAGGTTGTTTTGATTTGGGATAAGAAAATTTCAAATTATTGGCCCAAGCTGTAATGGGATAAAATGAACTGGTAAGGCCCATCAATATTCTTTAGATTCTATATACATACAATCAACAATAAAATTACCCACTAATGTAATATAAAATTTTCCTATGAATTAAATTCATCAAATTCCTATTCAACCATTTTAGAATTAATATTAAAATTTATATCCATATTTTGAAATAAAATAATATATTATATTTCATCATATAGAAAATAAGATAATTCAAATTAATTTTTCACCATTAGACTTCATAGTTCTAAAAAATCCTCAATTTATTAATCAAAATATATCTTTTATAGAATAAAAACATATATTTTTCAAAATGATAATAAAAATGAAATTAAATATTGATAAAATTTCATTAAAACCCAAAAAAATAGTCTCCATTCTAACTATTCAACTTGTATCAAATTATGCAACAAAATTGATAATATTAGAATGAGTTAGATATGGATTGAATGGATTTTAATAGTGAATTATAGAAAAAAAAATTATGGAATATAATTTTCCATCACACCAAAAAAATAGTTTATTCCACTAAATTAAAATTCATGTACATATATGTATTAAAAGAGATATGTACTTTTTAAAATTAAGTACCAATGATAGAGAAGAATAAAATAAAAAAATAATTATGTAATTGAATTAACTTGCCTTCTATGCGAATTAATATCAAAAGATAAATTAAATTAAGATCTTTTTCTTGTTCCATGAGTGAATCTTAAAGATTTAAATGAAAATATAATATTAACATAAGGATATTGTGTTTATCCCTTTTCCTATGTTTCTAAAATTAGAGTTTCACTCCCACATCCTTGATATAAATCAACTAAAATTATAATAATTCAATTACCTCTTATTATTATTTTTTGAAATATTACCCTAACCTAAGAGAATACATTTTAGGTTACTATGAACTTATTTAATTTTTTTGTACATTATGATTATACAATAAAATTATTGAATTTTAAAATATCATTTATTAATCTCTTGCATAATTTATAATGTGTCATAGCATCATTATGGGACCCTAATAGCCCATTTTTTCTATTTTGGAAGGACATATATCAATTTCTATTGATTGATTTTCTGAAAATATTCTATTTCACAAAGGACATGTAATGAATTAATGTTCTCATTAAATGATATGATATATTTTTAGATGAGTTTTATATTACCATAAAAACACACGCCTAAGGGTAATGAAGGTATATTTCCTTCTATGACTAGATAAAAAATATTTTTTTCCTTTAAATATTTCCAAAATCACCCAAATTGATCATATAACGTAACACATTTCTTAAAAAATCCTATATAAAACATTTTTTCATAACCAAATAAATAAAAACATGAGCATAACATCTGAGAAACATACCAAGAATATCAAATATCAAAATAAAGATTAATTTCATAAATACTTTCAATTCATATAACATGATTCATAGGCAAATCAATGAACATGAAGAATGAGAACATAATATTGTCATAATCCATAGATTTATGGCATAAGGATATACAAAAAAACATTATTTCCATATTATTGAAGGATCATTCACAATTCTATCATAGTATAATGGATTTACTTCTAGAACTATCAAACTAGTAAAGGTTCTCTCCCAAGAGAATCATAGTTGAAAATGTCATTTTCTAATCTGATTACACTACCCATTCAAGTCCTTTTTATATAATTATATTTCAATAAATACTAAGTTATATATAGGGAGATATAGGTACCACCAATCACATACAAAAATTCATACATATTTCGCCTACAATATCATTAAACCTTCATTATTTTCAATCCTAAGAAAAGAAATTGGTTTTATAATAATTACAACATAACATAATCATGGAAATGAAATGGGTTTAACAAATATTTCTTCGTTTCATCATAGAATAACCCATGAGAAATTGCAGGTTTCATAAGTATTATATCATTGTATAACCCATGTAAAAGAAATTGGATTCATAAACTTATTTTCATCAGAAATATAAACCAAAAAAAATAAATAAATAATAATTGTATCATTGGAAAATATCCCCATTAATGTAAAAGAAACAGAAAAGGATTTCATCTTAGGACAAAAAGGTTACACAACTAGAAAATGAGGTTAAAACCAGACCTATAGCCACAGTTTTAAAACCGTGTCAATAGGTTTCTATAGCCACAGATTTTGTGGCCAATTTCTATGATTTCTAAACCGTGGCAATATGTCAGTTATCGAGGCCTATGGCCACAGTTTTTAGAACTTTGGTACTATGAATTGGCTATAGCCACAATTCTGTGTCCTATAGCCATGGTTTTAGAACTATGGCTATAATACACTTTTTCCAATGGCATATTTCCATGTTTTTTCAAATCCATTGATATAGGTTTCCCATACATTGTAGGGAATAGAATTTCCATCCAAAAAATTGGCAGGAAGACCTAATGCCATAGTTTTGAGGATATTCCCATGGTTTATATTAATATATATATCATAATATATATATATCTGTAATGTCACTCAGTGTATAGAGAAGTAATATGGTTCATAGAGAAAAGGTACAGGGAATAAAACCTATAGGTGACATTTTGTATTTAGGATATTACCACAGTTTACCAAGGCTATAGCCATGGTTAATCCTGTGGAAATAGCTTCAAATATATACACTTTAAACCATGGCCATAGCTCAACTACCACAGTGGCAGTTTTTAAGACCCATTGACATGATATTTAAAACCATGGCTATAGGCACCTATTTCCATTATTAAAACTATGGCAGTAGGTTGGGACATACTCCCACAGCGATAACGTCCATGGTTGTCCAAAACGATGGTCATAGCCTAAGGAAATGATTTTGGGGTCCAATGCACGGTTTTGAACTGTTGAAATAGGTCTATTTTCATGTTGTGATATTGGAAACACACTTAATACATTTCATGATGAAAATATATTTTCATTGAATATATCTTTTTAAAACAGAACATTAATAAAAAAATTGTTTTAGGATTTTCTTTGAAAAAACATTGAAAATTATAAAGTAACCATTAAACTAATTTAAAATAATTCTAAAGTAAATCATCATCTCCACATTAAAAACAATTTTTAAAAAACAAAACGTTTTTAAAATCCTTTTATTTGAAAATAAATTATAAAAATTATAAATGAGTCATTAAATCAATGAGTGATCATGTTAGTATAAAATACCATTTTTATTTTACACATTAAAAAAATATATCTCTAATATTTTCTATAATATCCATTAGGATATTGTTTAAAAAACAACGTAAATATTCATTTAAAAATAATTTTTTAAAAAATAAAACATGGGTAAAAATATTATTAATAAATAAATTTCATAATTTTAAATACATTTTTTGAAATACATTTCAAAAACATGGTTTCAAATGGAAAATTGATTTTCGACCTAATAGAGAAATAAAGACAATTTTTCTTAAACAAATTACCTTCTTATTATTGAGTACATAGTGGGAGAAAAATGAATGTAAAATTTTTAATTTTTGTTAAATAAACAATATATATGAAAAAATAGCAGTTTTATGTGAGATAAATCATATGATTTCATCATTAGAAGCCTAATCATTAGAAATCCTAATAAATGATTAGATAGTAACACAAAAACCATACCACATTGTTAACAATGGATTATAAGACCCATGAAAGAATAATGTTTAATTAAAAATATAATATCTGGATTATAAGTAAATTAATGATATCACATGTTAATGTGGATTTATCTACAACTTCTAAAATAAGATAGCATTAAAAAATAACATATGTATCAAAGAAGTAAAATGGGTAAAATTTTCTCTTCTTCCTTCGGAAACTTTTAGACCATAAACCATATGAAGGATAAATACTGAAATTGATATGTAAATCCTGATAATTTTTAATATTATAATGATAAAATAACTTCAGGGGAAGTATATTTAAAAAATAAAATAAACACATGGTGAATATTGTATGTGTCTCATAAAAAAGAAAAGTGAGATCGAAATCCCTTACATTAAGTATAAATCTTCTTCATACATGTTGAAACCTCTTATATAATAAATTAAAGTTTATTATAAATGAATTAATGATACAAAATAATTTCTGTAATACAATATATTGTTTACTAATTATCCTTTATTACCTTTTTATCTACAAATCCTTTTTTAAATAACATTTTACATAATAACTAAATTTTTTCATGTATGTTTTGTTTTTTTAATTTTTTGTACCACTATGATGATCATGAATAATTCATAACCAAAATTTTAATCAGTATATAAATATCATATATGTTAAGTTTATATTTATTTATTTTATTCTATAAATTATAAATATATAAAATTAAAAACATAATTCTTGCAGATGGTAGGTCATAAGTACACATGAACATTGTATACATGTTCTCTATCGATTGAAATAACAAATGGTAAATATTAAATTAATATTAATTCTTTTAATATATATATATATATTATATTCATTAAACTATTCCTTATTACTTTCAATGAAAATTGTTTACCACATCGCTTTTTTAGGTGATAGTTTGTCGTACACTCGAGTGATGTAATCATATTCCCACAAAATTGAAAGTAAAGAGGTGTATGTGATATAATAATTTTATAAGAATAAATATGTTAAAAATATTACACACACACACACAAAAATATATATTATCCTTATTATCATCTATGTAAAATAGAAATAGAAAACACATCACCTCTATTTGTGAGCCGGTTGTCTGCCATACACACGAGTGATGTTATTATTTTCCAAAGGGATTAGAGGTAACAATGTAGCTGTTTTAATATAATTATAAATCTATAAAAATATCATTAATATTTTATATAAATATTAAATAGATCATTATATAATTTTTTGAGAGGTGGTGATTAAAATGAATAACATTGGTCTGCGAGGCGATAATTCACTATAAACATGAAAGATGATTTTCTATCTAATTTTATGAAAGTGTATATAGTTTTAGGATATAAAATTAGGAAATTGAAATATAATTATATGTAAGAAAAAAATTTTCTTATATAGACCCATTGTAATAAGAATATTAGCATGTTGAGTAATAAATAAAATAAAATATCCAGTCAGGGGTGTTACCACTTCTTTGAAAAATGACTTTTTATTTCCACCAATAATCTTCATAGAATAGATTTCTGACCATAAAAAGTATTCTAAGATGTGAATATGTAATTAAGTATGACATTTTTGAAGGTATATTAAAAAAATGGGTTCTATATTTGTGGAAAGGTGAGGAGGGTGGGTGGCCTTTTATAAGTGACTTGGGTGGAATACTTGTATTTTTTAAAAATAAAAATGTGTACACATATTTTAAAAATGAAAAAAGGGCCAAAATTAGAAATTAATGAATGTATAAGATATAATGTTGCAATTTGGGTAGATAATGGGTTTTTTTACATTTTTGGGTCATTTTTAGCACCTATTTTGTTAGTTTGTCCCCCGCTAAACCTAATTTTACCTTAACCACAGTTAATACGTTTTATTATTTCTGTTATAAATTTTGATAAAAAATTAATTTGACATTATTAGAAAATATAATTTATCTTGATTCCAAATATACATTATATTATTCAAAATTCCATTTAAATAATTTGGAAGATTATATTAAATATTTATTATGTAGACGTGATGAGAATGTTGTATTACAAAGATAAAATGTTAAAATGTTAAAAATGCGTTTTTATAAATATTAAAAATAAAATGTAGTAAAATTTACTAAATGGGATTAATAGATATATAAAAGTACATATTTTAAACGTAAATTTTGATTTCTTTTATCTCATTAATAGAATATCAATTATATAAACACAATATATAATATGTTATATATACTATATATATTTCATTAATATATTTCAAAAAAATTATATTATTTAATTTATTCATAAAAAAATTTACAAAAAAGATTTCATTTATTTTTAAACGGTTCTTATTTTAATTTATAATTATTTTTTAACCAAAGAACACATTTTATATACATCTGTAAAAAAGAATTTTGATAATTAATTTAATATTATTAATACCAACCTTTATAATAGCTTTGGGATATCTTTCATATTAAATGATAAACATTTTAAGTATGGAATATTTTATTTTAACTTGTTATTCCTTGTAACACATTCTAAAATTTCTATTAAATATAACAAAAGACAAAATAAATGTAGTGGGTAATGAAAGATAAAATTAGTGTTGTTTATGAGGAAAAATTTAATAAATATTAATGTTTATTAAAAAAACTAGAAAATCTCAGGGTTATACATTCGAACCCTTTATATAAATCGCATCCTCTTTATTTAAACATGTTCTATTTATATAAGGTTTTAAAATTTGAAAACTACATTATATGAAACCCAAATAAATACAATTACTAAAAATATCCTCTTAAAAATAGATAAATGGATGTGTGATGGTTATCTAGAGTAAAAAATATTTTGTTTCCAAATTGGATAACATAGGTGGAAATTGAATATTTAAATATTGATAAAAAGTGTGATGTACAAATAATGATGGGGAGTTATAGAAATCATTGATCATAAGAATGTAATGGCTCGTGAGAAAATAAAAAACCACCAAACTACTAACCAAAGTGGTGTGAAAAACTTCACTGATATAACTATAAATAATAACAATACAACAATGTTTCTCAATATCCTTTTACCTAAAGTTGCCCAGTTTTCATGTGATAGTAATCATAATTCATTTCAATAGATTTCATAAGAACAATTTCTTCCTCCAACTTGGATTTAATAAATTTACACTTCATCTCTTACTCTATGAAATGAGGATTAATATTTTTATGTTTGAAAAAATAGTTTATCATAAAATCCATAAAATATTGATAAGTCATTAGAATAATTTTAAGTTATTATTAAAACGAAATTGTTAGAACGAGGTAACCAATAAAATCTAAATTTCATATTAATCCACTCAACTAAATGTCCACCTTAATGCTACCATGTGTTTAGATCAAACTGAAATGACAAAATTTAGGATGAATTTCACAAAACCTTTTAAAAATAAATTTTCATTAATTCTCTAAAAAATGATGTATCTCTTAATATTTTATGTTAAATAAGTGAATTTTTTGATCATATATTATCCTAAAAATGATAATATCATGAATTAGCATAAAACTTTAATGAAAACATACATTCTATAAAAACATACTCTATTATTATTCCTTCAAAAAATAAATCATTTTTTAATATATTCTATAAATAGAATATGTTTTAAACTCCATAAATTATAATATAAAACACCTTTTCATCAAATAATTAATTAGTTCAACGTTAATCAATAATATATAATTTAAATTATCCATATAATTCATCTATTTATTAAATTTAAACACCATTTTCTAAACATCTGGATTATATTTAGGGATATCTACCCTTAATAAAAATATCACCATGATATTAAATAGATTTTCAAGGACAACAATACCATTTAACACATTAAAAAAACATTTCAATGAAAAAATATTGTGAAGAAGTCCATTGATGTTTATTTATTCAAATAAACAAAATTCTATTGATAAAAATATTATTATTTTAATCCCAATACCTAAACACATCAAACATTCCCATTTCATCATACACCATTAACCAGATATCATCATCATGTTCCTTAACAAATATTTCCTTTAATATGTCATTTGTAGTCTCCAAATAATTATATATTTAACCATTACACATACTATAACCCCCAATATTTTACACTATGTATTTTACTAAATAAATTCAATTTATTTAGAAGATTATATTGAATGTAACACCAAGCCTAAAAGAACCATGATATATTGTTAAATATTAACAAGACCATTGGAATAGCAATGTGGCTATTAGAAATAGTAAACTACAAATAAGAATAATTATCTCATAGAAGAAAGTATAAATAATATTTATGCGTATCATAAATTAATATATGATATATTTAAATCATGTAAGATATAAATAAATGTTCTAAGAATGATAAATTATGTGCAGGAATTTTTGTGAAAAAAAATGTTAATTTTAAATTTTATAATTAATATAATTATTTAAAAAACTTGATTTCATAAAATAGATACCTAAATATTTATTTTTTCCATTATAATTATAATATTATATTATTATACAATAATTTATTTTTTAATGGGTTATAAAATCAATTATAATTTTAAATTCTGTATTTATCAAATAATTTATTATTTTTATTTGAAACATAATTACCAATATTTAAATGAATATTTTCATAAAATTTATTTCATTATTTAGATCTGATCATTGAAATTTTATTAAGTTTATTATTTGTGAATTTTTTTGACATAGATGAATTGTTTTGAATTATTAATTTAATAATTTACACTATTTAAAATTTTAAGCCGAATAAATGTATATATATATCATTGATGATGTATGAAACCATTATTTATAAATCAAATGGACTAGTAACTACACATAATTATAAGAATCAACACTATTTATATTCATGATCCAAATAATAAACAAATGAATAAAATAATCAAAAACACCCCTCTCTTCCCCTATAAATACAACACCTCACAACCCCTTCTCTTAAGACCTTCTAAGACATGTATATTGTTGAAAATATATCCAGTTACCTTACCAAGACACTTCCCCATGTATAATACCTTCTTTTATTAAAAAAATACATAATAAAACTTCCGTAAAGAGTTTCACAGTGAGAAAATATTCAAGAGGTAAAATCCTTTATCATTTTGTCTTATTTTCTTTTATTTTATTATCCTCTCCACTAATCAATAATAAAAATTGGAATATTAACTATATTTCCATATATATACCATAATATTATTTTTATAATTTAATATACATCATCAAATATAGTCTCTTATAATTTTATTTTATAAATTAAAACATCATCTGTGATGTGTCGATTCAACGCCTTCATGGACGATGAGTTTTTATTTGACATTAGTGCATGCAAGGCTGGTCATAAAATCATTATTATAGATATATAATTTTATAATATGTAAATTATAAATTTTTATGATCTATACCCATTTTATAAACATAATATTAAATTAAATGGAACTATTTTTTTACGGTTTTAATAACCCAACAATAAATTAAAACATTTTCATGAATGTTTTATATAGTGAATCTTCCTCATAAAATTTATCCAAATAATATTTGAGACCATATAAAATGTAGAAGATAATTATTACTAAATTATTTTACATCTATAGTTTTTATTCCATTTTACAAAAAATACTTTAATAGAACAGTAGGGATCCAACCATAAAACCATGAAACAAACTATCCCATAATAGTTACAGTAAACATTATAACTAATTATAATATATATAAATGAACATAATAGAATTTTAATAATTAAAAAAATATTTAATATTTTATAAAATTATTAATTAATTAATATAATTTTTTATTCCTCACATTATGTACAAGTGGAGAACACCTTTAAACATCAGGTAAGGGGTTTATCATCTCATTTTTTCTATAAGATATATCATTTACACCAATTATTTATTTTGTGTTTTTCTTGTATATTAAAATTTAGATATTACATATCATTAATTAATTAATATTTGTGGTATTTAATGATTAATTTTATTTTTATTAATTTTATGAGGAATTTGATATGATTTATTACCAGTGATAAGGGTTTCTCAACTCACTTAATATTCTAGGACATATATTCCATATTCAACCCTTATTTCATGTTTTTGTTTACATACTTCCTTTTTTATACACAACATAATTAATAACATTAACTTCATTGTATTCAATGTTTCATTTTTGGTTATTAATTTTAAGGGGCATACAGTTTAATTGATTATAATATAGTAAGGTTTTCTCATTTCACACTTTAGTTTTATGAGAAATATGTCTTATTCACCACTAATTTCATCAATGTGATGCATATACTACCTAAATTATTTATGGTCATTGTTAATTTAATATTTGTTCAAATATATATATATATATATTGTATAATGGATATGATTATTTTTTAAGCCTTATACCAATTTCTTTTAGGATTTTCACATTGAAAGTCATTTTATTAACTGGGGAGATAATGTTAAATCTATATCTCTTACTCATTATTAATTTTTTTTATAATACATATTGGATAATTAATTAATTAAAATCATCATTTCTATTTTTGAGTAATTTTATAGACATGAATACTTAGGGAATCTTTGTTTTAGATAGACCTTGGATGAATCTGTTGTCTAGAGGAATAACAATGTTTACCAAATGAAATGAGTTTTTACCCATATTAACTAAAAATCCTTGTGAAATTCCTTGATGGTAGAGGTAAAATGATTTCTAAGATCATTATTTAAATATTATTAATAATTTACATAAATAATATTTTAGTAAATATTTTTCATTATCTTTTCACTGTGATATTATTTGTGAATTTAGATTGTGACCAAATTATTGATTAAATGGAATTTGTTTCCAATATTTTACATTTCCATATTTATTACACCTTATCCAATCATATTTTTTTGGACAAATGGAATTTATTTATTTTTACTATATATACCCTTCCAAATGATAACTTTTCATTTATTATTGTTTCATCAATGCATCTATTGTACATAACCCTTACTGAGCATCTAATATCATCCTTTTGATTATTCTCCTTTTATATGCATATGAAGTATAAATAATTGAATGATTTCAAGGATGAAATTAATTTCCATTATACTATTTTATATTTTAGGTTCAATTTAATAAGGGTGTTTTGAATATATATAATCCATTTGGTATATTAAACTTATTGGTCCTTTGGGTATGAATCTTGTATTTCTGTCACTATAAGAAAAAAACCACCAACTCTTAGGCAATGATGGAATGTTTGTACTAGTTTTTAATTGATCAAGTTTAGTAGAACACTTGAAAACTACTAGTTAAATAAAAATGAGAATAATAATAATTCCTAATAGAAATTTTTTTCAATTCTCATGATGATTATAAGCTAAATCTAATTGTTCCATTATTCAGTGATGGAAGATAACTAAATAAAGGGAATCAATACTCAAGGGAAATGTAAGTATTTTCCCATTAATAATGTAAACTTTATTAGTGTTAGAGGTTAGGTGATAATGAATGTATTGTATATCATTCTCAGGTAATGAGGAATAACCATGCAACACGTTTTTGGATAATTTTTATGTAGAAGAATACCCCATCATTTAGTGGGACTACTAATCTATTTGTAGTTGAGAAATAGATCAAGTACCTTTAAAAAATAAATATATATATATATATAATTAGGATATGTTTAGTAGGAAAAATTATTACTAGAGGTATATTTCCTTATGGGTGATGCTGATCAATAGCGGTCGTTGATCTAGAATACTCAAGAGGTAGATGAAATAGAAAACATGTGATGGAAATACTTTAAAGAAAAATTATTTGACAATTATTTCCCTCATTATAAAAGAACTAAAATGAAGAGAAATGTTATTAACATAATGAAAAAGGAATAATATTGTGTTTTAGTGTATGATGCTACCTTCACAAGACTATCAATGTATGCTACAGATTACACACGTGTTTCAGAAAACAAGATTGGTAATTTCTTTGAATGTTTTAAGGAAAGTCACTATTGGGATATTAGTTCTCAAATATTTTCATCATATTAGGTAATAGTACATTTTGATTGAAAAAAATTGAATTAATTTACTAGATCATATATATTCAAGTAATTAAATAGAATATGAGGTCAGATGAGATCAATGAGAAAGGAAAATTACTAAATAAGGAATGCAGAATAAATCATTTTCAATCATGTTGATAATTTTGGAAGAAACAACTAGTAAATGAATAAAGGGAAAAAGATTTTAATTATTTGTGAAGATATTGACCATTTTAATCATGAGTTCAAGGGGAAAAAATTATGATATCAAGTACTTAAACTATAATGAATTGGTGAATTACTCAAACCAAGGACCCAAGTACCCTGGAAAAGTACAATATAAGAGGTCTATGGAAGATGTACAAGCTTATGTGACCACTATAGTTGAGTTAGAAGTGACCAATAAAGTGTTAAAATGCACATTTATAATATGATTAAATTCACCCAATAATTTATTCTAATCAAGATCATTAATCTATATTATTTCTACCCTGTTTCACAAGAAAATTAGATATTTTCATTTTGATTTAATAAAAGTGTTTTGTGTCAAAAATCTTAGGGGATGTCTCATTGAAATAAAGAATTTTTTTCCAGTCACCATTATAGATTATTTATGTTATTTATTCTATGACTATATCATAATAACTATCGTTTACTCGGATATAATCATTGGTAGTGACACGATTACAAAATACAATGCCAAATTTAATGTATGAAGAATTAAATTAAAATTTTTAAGGAAGATGTATAATTCCATATCTTTAGAGAATAATCATCATCATATGAAACTTATCTAGACCCATCCCATCGTCTTTATTGAATTAAATTGATTGGGATGAAGAGAAAACAACATATAAGTATTAACAAGGTAATATTCATATTTATTATGTTCCTATAGTAAAATAATTCATTGATGTATTTCCTGAGAAATTACTAGAACACTCTCTAGTGAGTGAATTTTATTTTTACATTGATTTAATCCCTAAAAAACCAATATCAAAGACTCTCTATAGAATGGAAATTGTAAAATTAGTGGAGAAAATGAATAAAAGATGTTTTTAGTAATAAAATATTTATTCACCCTAGTGTTCCTATATGGGGATCTCATATTATCTTTTTTTATATGAAATATAGTTCCATGAGTTTGTTCATTTCTTATAGAGAAATAATGTAAATTATTATAAAAACAAGTATACACTTCCATTAAATTTTGATTTATCTAGCCAAATTCTAGGATACCAATATTTCTTGAATATTTACCCTTATTTTGGATATCATAAATTGTGATTAAATGTTGAATATATTTGAATAGAATATTTTTTGATAAGGGATGGTAATTATGAGTTTATAGTAATTCTGTTTGGATTGACTGATGCACCCTTAGTTGTAATGGATCTAATAAGGATAGTATTCAAAGAATATCATGAATTTTTTGTTTTAAAATCCATTAATTCTATTTTATTTTAATCTAAAATCTATGAATACCATGATAGTCACTTGTGAGTCATTATAGAGACTCTTAGAATGAAATAGTTATTTGTTAAATTTAGCAACTGCTAATTCTGATTATAGTAAATTTCTTTTCATAACCATATTGTCTCTATGGATGGAATATTATTTGACCCTAAGAAGATTAATGAAATATGATAATGTCCTAAAATTATTAACATAACTCAGGTTTATATATATTTTAGACTACTGAATTATTATTGCCATTTTGTTAAGAATTTTATATTATTGTCTAATCCATTAAAGAAGCTCATGGGAAAAGGGGTTAAGTGTGTATGTAAAAAAGAATGTACAAAATGTTTTATGGAATTAATGGTATGATTATTCAATGATCTGATTTTGACTCTACCATCACGAAATTATGGGTTTGTGATATATAGTGATGCATCAAAAAAATGATAGGGTTGTTTCCTTGTAAAAAATGATAAGGTTATTGCATATGCAATATGGTAGTCATGTATTCATAGCTAATATTATCGAACTATTGATATTGAGTTTACAAAAATAATCATTCAATTTGGATACACTATCACTATATTGAAATATGTGAGATATATATGTATAAAAAGACTTTTAAATACAATATTACACAAAAATAAATTAACCTGAGGCAATGAATATGGCTGGAGGTACTCCAATATTTTTATTTCTCAATAAACTACCAACTAAGAAAACAAAATTAGGTAGAAGATTCATTAAGAAGGAAATGTCATGGAATTCTTCAAAAATGAGTATTAAGATATATCAAATGTTCATAGATGTAACAAATATAGATATAGGAATATTTATGGAAGGGGAAACATCACTCCTTTTACAAATTATTCTATAAGAATATCTATTAGAGATTATATGAATTTCTCAATATGATGATGATAATTTTCAAAATAAAATTAAATTCAATAAGGATGGAAAATTGGTAGACTTCATGTATGACGATCGTATTCTGAAACACAGAAAGAGGATTTGTATTCCATAAATACCTGATCTAAAAATGGAACACTCTAATGATTCACATAGCTCAAATATATCTATACAACTTAGTTGTTCAAAGATGTATAGATATATAAATTAATTTTTTTGTGGGATAATATAAAGATATAAATTATTTTCAATTTGTAAGGATTTAGAGATTTACAACAAGTGAAGGTTGATTGATAGAATCCTAGGTGGGTTATTAAACCACTACATTTTTCTATTTATAAGTGGGATAAAATTACTATAGACTTATTCACTATATTTTCAAAGATCCCTAGAATTAAAGATACAATATGGGTTATTGAAGATCACATTGAAAATTGGAAAAAAAATCATACAAGAGAATCTTTAAATATTTATAACCAAGATAAAATATATATTAATTACCATTTAAGACATATTGGTTCACCTATTTTGATTTTGTTTAATTGACATCCCTATTTTACATTAATAATCTAGAAGAGTCTTTATATGTCTTTAGATACTGAGTTTCATTACAAAACCCCTTATCACCCTTAAACCCACGAACCGTCTGAAAGGACTACTGATACATTGTAATTAACGTTGAGTTCATGCTCACATGACTTTCAAGGTGTGTGGCATCAATATTTACCTACGGTAGAGTTTTCCAATAGATATATTTTACATTCTAGAATATAGATGTTTCTATATGAAGTATTATATATAATGATATTTCATACTCAAACTTGTTTGGATGATGTTGGTGAGTTGAAACTAATAGGCCCTGAAAATATTTAAGATACACTTAAAAAGCTAAAGAATATTTAGGACCTTATTAAATAAGTGAAATAATGAAAAAATAGTTCTACTAAAAACTATTTAATGGTTTCATAATTTCATGTGAGAGAGCATGTCATCAGGAATGTATCTCTATGGAAGGGTTTCATAAGGTTTGGTAAGAAATTGAAATAGTGACCTCGTTTGATCATAGCACACAAATTCACGAAATAATTAGTTTTGTAGATTATTGATTATTAATTTCTCCATGTATTTCTAATGTTCAATACTTATTCTAGATATCATTATTATGGAAGTACATACATGACCCAACACATGTAATCACCTATGAATAAATATAACTATAACTCAATTTGTATTACCATAAAGATCCTATCATTATTAATGACACTAGAGAGAAAGTATTGAGAAATCATATGACTCTATTTGTAATGGTTCTTGGGAGAAACCATAAAATGGATTATTAAAAATGGGATTTTGGGGTTGTTATGAAGAAAAACCACCCTCATCTTTCAAAAGGGTAAAATTCATGAAAAAATCAATGGAAAAATATTATGACAGAGGATTGAAAATAAAACCCCCAATATATTATGTTTTTTATATTCTAAAATAATTTCACTTTACATGTTATCTAAAATTACATGAAACACCATGAATAAATGAAATGTGATATATAATTAAATATTGAATTGACTATTTGAATATTAATCAGATCGTTAGGAATAATAAAGTTTCCAATAGAATAATTACTTCACCTATTAAAATATATATTAAATTTAGTCATCTCCTAAATTAAATAATTTTACATTTATATAATCGAATTAGTAAATAAATGTTTTTAAAATAATAACTTATGTGTTATTATATTTTATAAACAAAAATTTTCTTCAAAATATTATAATTATGAAACTAATTTAAACTAAAATTTATTTTCATAAAGTATTTTAATCAATTTATATTTTTTTATATTATAATTTAAATATAATTTTGTGATACGTTAATTAATTTTTCATAGGGTTATAAAATTAGTTATAAATTTAATTTTGATATTTTACAAACAAATGATCATTTTAAATATAAACATAATTTATCATATATATATATTGTCATAAAATTTATTCATCCATTGAAGTATAAATATCAAAAAATGGTTAGTGTAATTTGTTTTGGATTTCACTGTAATATTTGAATTTTCAAAGAAGAGTGAAAAACAATAATTTATGATATTTAAATTATGATTCAAAATACATAAATATTTGATTCATGGATGAAATAAGAAAGAATTTTTTTCAAACTGAAATGTAATATTTACTATAATTAGTAATAATAATAAACACTATTGATAGTCATGATCCAAAATAATAGTCATATGAGTAAAATAATAAAAAACAGACCTCTCCCCCCCAATGAATAACAGCCATAAACACCCCATCTCCTCAAAAATTCTAATTCTTATATATTGCCTATATAATTACATATTTACTTCAAAAACCTCTTCCACATGTCTAAATTCTATAAGTATTACCAAATTACTAAATTCATGTTACTTAAGGAGTTTCTCATGTTGACAATATTCAAGAGGTACAATCATCCTTTCTCATTTAATTTATTTTTTTTACTCTTTTCACATACCCGATCTAATGTAGAATTATAAATCTAGTATCACATAACTATTTTAATATTATTTTGTTCATGAAATAGCAATCATCAAAACAATTCAATTCACCTTTTATTTTAAAAATTAAAACATCATATCTAATGTTTCGATTCACCGTCTTTATGAATGTTGAGTTTTTCTTTTAATCGACCACATTTAATTCGTGTAATAAATCCATTATTATAGATAAATAATATTATAATATTTACATTATAACTTGTATTTTTTCAATAAATAATGTGTAAACATGATATTAAATTAAATGATACGTTCTTGTGATGGCTATAAAAACTGTAAAAATAAATTAAAAAATTATCAGTAATGTTTTATATAAAGAATACTCTCAATAAAAAATAACCAAACGATACAAGAGACCATTTAAACATCAAAATTATAATTAATAAAAAATAATTTCACTTCTATAATTTTTCACTTAACCAAAACATTGATTAATATACCCAAGGAACCAACCTTAAAACCATGAAACGAGCACTCCTATAACAATAAAATCAAACATTATAACTCAATGGAAAATACAAAAATGAACTTAATAAATTTTAAATAAATTAATTATATGTGTAATAGGTTTATAATTAAGTAATTAATGAGTCTAATTTTACTATCTAGGTTATTAGGTACAAGTTAAAAATGCTACTTAACATACGGTATGAGGTTTCTCATATCACATTTATTTCAGTGACATAGTCCTTATTAACTATTAATTTTTTCTAATTAATGTATTCATACTAAAATATTTATATATTATATTATGAATATTTTTATCTTTATCATATTTAGTGTCTTATTTATTTATAATTAATTTTATTATGTATATGATTTGATTGATTATAATTATTAATGGTTTTCTGTTCCCACTTCTACTTCTATGAGACATATTATGCATTCAATAATTATTTGTTTTTTGTTCATACACCCCTTTGAAATATAATATCATTAATCCCATTATATTCATGGTTTTAAATGATTAATTTGATGACAAATAATTTTATGGGGAATATGGTTTAATTGATTATAAATATGTAAGGCTTTCTCATCTTACTTTTTTATTTTTATGACAAATATGCCTTATTCACCACTAATTTATTTTGTGTACTGTATGTAACCCCCTTTCATTCCGAATAATTATTTGATGAATATTTCATAAAATATAGATATTTATTGTATAATGTATGTAATTATTTCATAATTTATATACATGTTTTTTCATATGGTTTCTACATTGAATGTTATTTTATTAATAGGGGAAATAATATTAATGTTGAATCCCCAAATCAATATGGACATTTTTTGATAAGGAATATTGACTAAGGAATCTAATGGACCATTTATATATTTGAGGAAATCATTGGACCTATTTACACATTTTGGTCCAGATTATAGATATCACCTCGATGCATCGATAGTCTCATGAGACAAAAAAATCATCTAATTAAATGGGTGTTTACCCATAATAGTTAAAATTTCTTCTCAATGGTCTTGATAGTGAAGGTACCATGATTCCTGAGATCATGGAATACAAATTAATAATAATTTACTTCATTATTATATCATTAATTATTATCCATGATATTTTCACTATGATATTATATGTAAATTAATATTGTTGACAGGTTATTTATTAAATGGAATTTCTTCTATTATTTTACATTACTATAATGATTATTATTTTTTCCTCTCATTATTGAAATGTTTTTGATTAAAAATAATTTATTTTACGTATACATATACCTTCATATTTTTCTTATATTTAATTTAAAAATGATTCATGAAATTATCAATTGTATTTAACCCTTAATAAACATTTGAACTCACACTTTAATTTTGTTCTCCTCCCACAAGGTTTTGAAGATAAAATGATTGAATGAGTTTGATGATGAAATTATTTCCCCTTGTTATTTGTAGTATTTTGTTACAAATTTAATAAAGGTTCAATATATCTATCTACATCCTCAAGAGTATAAAATTGATCAATCCTTTGAGATTTGAATATTTTATCTATCAGATTACAAGAACATAACCCCCGACTTTGGGATACTGAGGTTGAGATAATTACACATACATATTTTTTGGTTCTATTCATAATATTTACCTTTAGAACATTAATTTTAATAATTCACATGTGTTAAACATTCTAAACAGTCAACTATCAATGGAATCCCAAGGAGACCATTACACTCATCCATTTCATTATCTTAACTGTTCATTTTTTATAATAATTTAATAGTTTTTTATTTATTATCAACAATGAAATTGTATTATCATTCCTCTAAGATATTCAATTGTGTGAGTATTCAAAAATTATGGACCCATAGAATACTATATATTCATTATATAATGGTTTCCACTACCCAAACACTTTTCAAACTCTGTCCTTCTCTTCTTAGGTGAGTCTGATAGTTGTTTATGATGAAATATATTAGTCATGTATCATGATAACTAATTTGGAATAATCATAATATATATAACTCCATTAATCTTCCCAATTGGTTTATTAGGAAAATATTTTCTACCAAATTCAATGTTATTATGGTTCCTTAGAGTTTCATATATTGTTTAAAAACAAAAAATTATAGTGTGAATAGTAATATTAATATTGGGAAACAACGCCATACTAAAAAAATCACATATTGGATGTCTAAATAATGACTCCTTATTTTTGATATAGGATTCCATATTCTAGAACATGTTCATTAATGTTAATCATATATTTAAATCTTTCATTATAGTTTATAAATAGTTTCTAACTTCCAATGAATATACCCTAACTGTTTCAAACCATGTGGGTAGTAAGGCTCTTAGTCATGCACCACGAAATGATTGAGTCCTGGTCGATATTACCTATTTTGTGTTATTAACCAATGGTACCTCTATACCAGAGCCATGTCCACATATGTTATCCAACCATGGATTTAATTTCAAGGAAACTAACCTCTCAATCCACTACCACGGTTCGGAGAAACATTTCAATCCATTGACTCATCCTTAGACTTATCCAGGGACATAACCAAAGTTATATATATATATATCCCTAGGAATGCCACTAAATTTTTCTCATAAAAGTTTCCAAAGGATAACTAAACCAATCCTTTGATTCCAACTGTAAAAAGTGAAAATTATCATACAAATATATTATATCTTCTTCGATTAATATTAATTACATTACACAAACACATGCATGAGGGTCATAGAGGTATAGTTCATTTAGAGACTAGACACAAAATAATTTTATTTTTTGAATGATATTCATCATAAAACATAATGATTTTCCCACATAGTACACTTCTTTGAAATATGTAACAAAAAACCATTCTTCATATCCACGAGAAAAGAAACATATGAAAAAGTGAGATCTGATTCTCAATAAGGTTATAAAATGGAGATACATAAGCATAACATGATCATAAATGAATGAAAATACTATAATAACATTCTAAAACCATACCCTGTATATCAATGATCATAATCTTGTGTAATGGGATAAATATTAGATGTTCATATAACATTAATCAAAGGAAAATAAAATAACATGAACCATGAGAACATAGGATTTCCGTAAAGAATATATATATAGTATACATATAAGTGTAAAAAATCATTTCCATAGTAGCAAAGTTTTAATTAAAATACTATCATAGTGGAATGGGATCATTTCCAAAACCATTTTAGTATTCAAGTTTCACTCCCAAGATTATCATATTTGAAAATTCCCCCTTCGAAACAGGGTTCACTTTCCATTTTAGTTCTGTTTATTTCATTTTATTTCAATATTTACCCAATTTATTATAGAAATATATAGATCCAAACCATAAATTTATGAAAATGATACGAATTTATTCCACAAGATAATAAAACATTCATCGTATTATATCTAATGAAAATAAATAGGTTTCATAAGAATTATTTCATAACAAAAACCATTGAAATGAAATGGGTTACATATACATTTCATCATTTAATCAAATCATAATCCATAGAAAAATGAGTGGGTTTCATAACCATTTTATTGTAGTATAACTCATGGAAAATAAATGGGTTTCATCAAATTCTTGATATCATATACATAAACTATTTAGATAAAGAATTATAATGTTCTCCTTTGATCGTATCCATTGTAAAACAAAATTAACATTAATGTATTTCTTCTTATGTGAGAATGGATTTTAAAAATATACTAGGAATATTTCTTAAGGAAAATAAAATTTTGTTGAAAAAAAATTTTAAAGACATTATATATATAAAAAAAAATTAGAAATACATATCATTGAAACACTACAAAAAATACTGGCATATTATGATGGGTTTTATTGCAACGGGTCAGTATCCTATCACAAATAGTCATTCAGAATAAGATTTTTGTGATGAGTGAACATTCATATAATAAATAATAAGCCTTTTTTGGTGTTTAGATGGTTCCCATCACAAAGGATTTGCTGAGTGTTCCACACCGAAATGTGGGAAAGCGTATTTGCGATGAACTAAAATAGAACGTCGCAAATACCTGACAAAGTTTTATGTATTTACGATGGGATATACTTATGGTCAAAAATAGAATATCGGTAGGTGGTCTTTTGTGACAAGTTCCATTAAAATAGACTTTTTTGTTCAAAGGGTATTTGTGACCAGACTCGTCTGAAATGATACTATTAGCTATGGGAAATCTATCTCAAATTATGACATCAGTACTAATCTTACTTATATATACCCCATTTCATTTTATTCTTTATTCCATTCATTTCTATACTCTTCTCTCCCACTCAATTGAAAATTTTTCTCTCAAAATTTTCATGTTTATGGATTTATTATGGGTTATTTTTCATTGGGAGTAGGAGAAGATGCATTAATGGTAGCATCAACAGCAAGAAAAGTTCCTATGAGAAAAGCAGTAGTTGCAGTAGGGGTTGTAGGAGGAGATGCATTGATGGTAGCAGCTATAGATGCAGGAGTAGTTGGAGTACATATGACATCTGACTCATGGTTTGGGGATGGAGTTCCCTTAAACATCTCATCCAGACTACTCTCCCCCTCAGTGATCTATTTATTTTTTAAAATAAAAAATTTAATATAATTATTTTTAATAATAACTATCAATATTTTTATATAGTGGGATTTTATATTTTGGTGAATATTACATTTTTTCTTATTTATTTAGTTTTTTATTCTTTTGTTACATTATTTATATATTTTTTTATTTTTTTCTAATTATTTATATTTGTTATTTTTATTGCTTTTATTTAATTAATTATTTTATATGAATTTTTGATTTTTTTGATTATTTTATTAATTACTATTTGTTATTTTTTCCTTTCGGTAATATTATTATATTTTTCTCAAATATTTATTTTTTCATTATTTTATAAATTTTTACAATATTATTAATATTAATATAATCATATTATTAATATTATTTTTATTATTATTTTATGAATATTATTTTTTATTTTATAATTTAATTTAATTTACTAATATTAATATTATTAAGTCAATAATAATAATATTTATTTTATTTTGTGATGGCCTATCACAAATAGTATTTGTGACTATATGTGATGGGAATCGTCGCTAAGAGTATTTACGGTGAGTTCCATCAAAAAAAATATTTCTGATCAGCTGTCACAATATGATATTTAAAAACCATGATGAAGCTATTTGAGACTGGTGCACAACCCATCATAATTATTTACTTTTTATGATAGACCATCGCAAAAAACACTTTTTATGATGCCATTTTCTATAATGGGTCATTGGTGATGAGAACCCATCAAAAATTCCATAATTTATAGTAGTGAGAAGAAGCTTTGAATCTTATAATTTCCATTTTATAAATAATTTATAATATTTCATGTAGGAAAATATATTTTCACCTTTATGTACCACAATTTAGAAAAGTGAATTTTTATAAAATACATTTCTACAAAAATAACATTGGAAAATTCTAAAATATTCCTTCAACAATTGTGTTTTCATGATGATAGAAAATACCATTCTTGTCGTATATATTAAAACATGTATTCCTTTCACATTTTTACTAAATTCCAAACAAGAGTTATTTAGAAACTGAAATCAATATTCCATTCAAAAAAAAATTTGAACAATTTAAAATTGGGTAAAAATTTATTTTATTAAATCCTTTTTGTAATTTTAAAATCATTATTCAGTTTTTTTAAAAAAAAATTGGAAGAAAACTGGGTTTTGAACCAAAGAGAAAAAAAGGATTATTTTTCCTTAAATCATTAAATTGAATTTAGTGGTACATTAAACGATTAAAAGGAAGGGAATATATATTTTTTATCCACAATACATGTATGAGAAAAAAATATATCAATTTCCTTGGTGATAAATCTAATGATTTCATTATTGGTAGTATAATCTACATAAATGACAATAAAAAATGAGATTCTAATATAATAACATTGCCACATTGTTTCCATTTAATCACAATACCTATCAATAAATAATTAAATGAAAAATATACTATAATAAGAATAAATAAAATTGTGATACTACATGTCACTAAGGTGTTATATACACCTCTTATTAGAATATATCTTCATAACATAACACTTGCCTTAATGAAGGAAATTTGAGATAAAAATTGTTTCCTATTTTTTAAATTTTGAAATGAAAACACCAGGAAAGTGAGATCCTATACATGATAAGTTAAAAACCATAAATTTCAATAAAATAAACAGAACAAAAATTAATTGGTAGTATATGCATCAAATAAAATAAAGATTTGGTGAATATTCAATGTGTCTCAAAGAAAATTATATTGTGATGGAAATACCTTACTATAAGTCTCAAATTCCTTCATTTATGTTTGAAACTCATGTATAATAAATATGAATTTAATATAAATCTATTAATGAATATTAATCATATATATCAGACCATATATTTTTTACTTAGGACATCTTATTCCTAATTTATCAACATTTCCTTGTTGAAATATTGTATCAGTTAATACCTGATTTATTTTTCATGAATGTTTGGATTTATTATTTTATTGGACCTATAACATTGATCATTACTTTATAATATAAAAATTTCTAAACCTAATATATATATATATATCATATATATTAATTATATATTATTATATTGTATTCTATAAATTTTAGGGATCAAAAATAAAATATGTAGTTTGTGGAGATAGTAGGTCGTATGTACTCATGAATACTGTTTACATTTTCTCAAAAAATTTAAATAATGAATGGTATATAATATATAACAATTATAAAATTATTTTAAATATATATATATATAACATATATTTATTAATGATATCTTTAATAATATCCATGTAAATCTTGAATGAATCACATCACATCGTGAGGTAGTTGACTTCCATACACACGAGTGATGTTATTATATTCACGTTGAAAAGAGAGTATGGTGGTAAATGTAATATAAAAATTAAATAAGTATAAATATGTTAAAATTTTAATATAAATATATATATATATATAATATTCTTATTAATATCAATGTAAAAGAGAAATGAAAAAGACATCACCTCGGTTCATGAGGTGGTGCATTGCTTTAGACATGAACCACATTAGTGTTTTCCAATTATTTTTGTGGTAGGAAGATAAGTATGGTAATATAAATCAAGAGTTATAATAATATCGTAATTATAATTTATATAAATTAAATCAATCATTATATCCATCCATGATTGGTTGTGATGGAAAACGAATAACATCAGTTCGCGATGAGGAAGTCCTCCTTTCACCAAATGATGATTTCATATCCTATTTGATGGAGGAAGATATGGGTTTAGTTTATTAAATTAATAGAATAATTTATAAATATATTAAATATACTACATTAATTGGATAATCATGGTTTAATATGAATGTGAGGAGTTTGAGGATGAATTAAATTATAATTCATTATTCAATGTGCTACCTCTTCTTCAAACAAATTCTTTTGGTTTGCACAAAAATGATTCATAAGATGAATTAATGGTCAAAATATAACATTTAGGATTATATTATGAAATTATGTAAGATGTTTTGTCAGGTATTTTCCATTTCAATGGGATTTTAGAGTGTGAATAGGAGAGTAGAGGGTGTGGTCTTTTAGAAGTGTGGTGAGAGGAACACTTGTAATTTTTGAAAAGAAAAGTATAAAACCGTATTTTTCACATCCTAAAAGGGTCCAAAATTGACCATTACCAATCCATGAAGATATTATATTGAAATAATTCCATAAAATGTGTTTTTTAAAATTTTTGGGACATTTTTAACCACTATATTTTCTGCTTAACCCCATAGTAAACCCATTTTACCTTAAAAGTGGTTAAAAAATTATAGTTTTTTCTATTTTTACTATCGAAAATTATTATTACAATATTAAATAATATAAATTAATATAATTAAAAAAATTGAATACATTTTCCATAATTAAATTCATGAAATTAAAAAGTATTATTTAAAATTAGTTACGCGGCCACAACAATAAAGCACGATTTTCCAATATGAAAAAGTTCAAAATTTTATAAAACATTATATAATAATTTTATATTATATTTATTCCTAGGAACAAGATGTGATTAATATATATATATATATATTTAAAAAATTTACTTTTAAACCATATTATTGTTTTTGAAATTCTCAAAAAAATGTCAATCCTAAATAAAAACCAATATGTTTCACTAATCATTGAGAAATATACCTTCTTTAAAAATTATATAATATTTGACCTAATTTATTTGTAACATTTTTATTTAAAAAAATGTATTCAAATTTTCAATTAAATATCAAAAAATTGAAAAATATTAATTTTAAAATAAGTGATAAAAATACCAAAAAATAATTTTTTATAAAAATATAGATTTTAAATGTAGAATTGGATCTATTTTATCTCTTCATTAAAATTAAAATAATATGAATGTTAAATATTATTTTGAATATATAATAAATATATTTCATTAATATAATTCAGAAAAAAGTTTCTTTTTCAATTTAATTATAAAATAATATTTGGAGAAAAATATTTCCATCATTTGGAAATGATTATTACATTTATTTATAATTAATAGGCCATCAATGAATTAATTCTATATACTTATGTAAATCATATATTTTCAATATTTAGTTAACTGAATTTAAACCTTTCTTTCTAATGGCTTGGTGATAAATTTCAATTAAATAATATTTTCCTAATAGTATGTCATTTTTAGTTTAAATTAATTTATGTTTTTAATGATAGTAAATATTATTATTGTTTACAACACCAAACCAAATAAGTGTTTCATGTAATGTAAAATAAATTCAGGTTTTTGTGTAACTCCAAATTTCAATAATATTAAATTCATTTAAAAAAAATATCAAAATCACAAGGTGATACAGGAAAAGTTATATTGAATTATATTTAATATTCTAGTTTTCTTATGTTATATTTTAAATTTTATAAAAATCCTTTTACTCGCACCTATTTTACTACTTAAACAATAAAATTTCCCTGAAAATTATAACTAAAATAAATCTGAAATAATTTACCTCATTCAATTTCAATAAAGTTAACTCCTTCCATTATAGCATTGTAAGATAAAATTCCTCTCATGTTCCTCCTATCTGAAGATGCTCCATAATTTAAAATAAAAAAAGAAACAACATGAAGATTTTTGTTTAAAGGAGCTAAAAATTTTATTCAAAAACACTATAAATCTCTAAATATGATTATATCGACCCCCACACTTTATCATCACTTTTATTTAATTTTTTTAAAAATTATAACTGTATGAGGTGAATAAATGTCTTTGACTGGATTGAGTCAATATAAAATATATTAAACTAATTGGTTCTAGTTAGGATCTTCCATAGTTACACTATTGATTTCTTGAGCTACTCTACTTGGTTGTTTTCCAAAATAGAAACCCTATAGAAAAAATCAATATGATTAATTTTATCAAAAACTAATGTTAAGGGCAATGAAATAAATAAATGATGGGGTTTTACAACATATGAGGGGTCATTGTTTTTGTTATCCACAGTTTTATAGTCTCATTATAAACCATAATCCACCTTATGATATGGGTTTTATGATGAAAACCACCACATACACTTCCTTACAAAGATACTCAACTAATATTCTTCTTGGAAGTTCCATCATATTGTGTCATTCATGTCCACACACTTGTCTATTTTATGTATCACATATGTATGGGACGAAAAGAAGATGTATGGTTCCACTATGATATAAAGACAACAGTTATGGATTACTCTTTTAGTGACTACTCTAATAAATATATTTTTCCCGGTTCAAACAATGGATAGTCAATAGGTAATTAATATTTAAAATAATTCAAATAGATTTATTTCAGGTTAATATTTTACCCCTCATAGGTATTATCATGTTCTTTATATTCTTAATGATGAGCCACTAATAACTATTTCTATAATTATACTCTCTCAAAATAGTAGTCAATGTAGAGTTGGGAGGAGAATGTTCATCACCACAGGTCATAGAGAATCATCCTCTTATTCATATATTAATTATGTAATATTTTTCTCATCATCTTAGGTTAGTTATATTTAGTATTCTCTAAAATGATATCATCGCAGTTGTGTTCCAACATTGTAAGACATTGTAGTGTCCTAATTTAGGAAAGATTTCAGCAGGTTATCAATTTATTCATCCTATAGTTATTCTTATTATCACTTGTATGCAACTTTTTCATTATATTTTTTCTACAAACATTCCATAAAACATGAATATTTAGGCCCATCATCATAATCATCATGGGAATTTACAAGTATGGTTGAATTTGAGGGTACATGTCAATAGAAATTAAAATGATCAAATTGATTAAATTAAATTTGATTAAAATAAATAAATAATTTTCAATTATTTTTTGTTCTTATACTACTTCTTCCGGAATTTTCACAACTCTTGGAAATATTCAATTATTGTGTTGGATATATATATACTATCCATGTCATATATGAAGTTTAAATACTTTTGAAACCCATTTATGATGCATTGGTTACACTAAGGAGTAGCCTATCATCAATATTCATGTGGATTGGATACTCAATTTTTTGGGGATGGTTTTCTTGACTCCATCATCAATCATTATAGCTAGCTAGTTTCATTCATCCATATCCCTTTTCACATCCTTGTATTCTTCTATTAGTAAATGTTAAAGTGATTTTAGTTTTATAATATAAAAACTATGGATTGGGAGTTGTAAATTATACATTATAAAAATATAATGGATAAAAATAAAGGTATGATCAACTTCAACATATATTCTAGTTTGAATCTCTTGTTTCTCACATAACTCCTTTAAAAGTTCATTTACGTCACTTATAGACTATGGTTCATTAATTTTACCCTTAAATAAATTATTCTATATTGTCGTTATCATCAAACATCTCCAAATATTCTCCTCATTATGAAAACTACTAGAAATCCTACCTATACCAATTCTTGTATACCTAATCATTATAAAAATCATTGGTATAGGTTCTCTTTCCCAATGGTTTTTCAAAAACATTGGGAAAATCCAACATTGAGGAAACTTTTCCCAATCCATCTAATGGCTCGGAGGCCTTTATTTTTTTATTATTGATAATCCAACTTTCAAGTGGTGAGGTGGAACCCTTACAAGGCCCGTAAGCATAAGTATTACATGGCCCACAATCCTTAGAGGAATTCATTGCCTACTGTATTCAAAAATTACATACTACCCAGACTAACTACTTGGAACTTCCCTTCCCCAGTATCTTCATCGTGAAATCAGCTCTCCACCTTTACATGGCTATTCGGCTAGTCATTCCTGTTCATGCACAGGCTTTTCCCGATGGCAGGTGTCATACCCTTTCATTCTTGAAATCTATTTAGCTTCTTCCATGGTGAAATATCCTTTGCTCATCCTCCTTATAGATCATGTTCCTTGTAGGTTGTCTAGTTTTCATCTGCACTTAAGGTGGCCCAAAGGCCTTGAGGTTTCCTGAAGGCCTTACTTTTTCAAATGGTTTGGGAAAACCATTGGAAAAGGGTATTGGATTACCAATGTTTTTTCCAAAACATTGGTAAAATCCCACATTGGGATTACTTTTCACAATATTTCGGCAAAAACATTGGGAAAGGGTATGGAATTCCCAATGGTTTTTTGAAACCATTGGGAAAATCCCACTTTGGGGACACTTTTCAAAACGATTTGGCAAAACTTTTGTGGAAGGGTATGGCATTCCCAACTATTTTTCCAAATCATAGGGAGAAGTGTTCACAAAGTGGGCTTCTTCCAATAGTTTGGGAAAAGTGTAGGGAAAGGGTATGGATTTTCATACGGTTTTTACAAACTATTTATAAAATCCCACATTGGGACCACTTTTACCAGTGGTTTGGCAAAGTCTTTGTTAAAGACCTATACCAAAAATTTGAAAACCATTGGTATAGACCAATACTAACTATTTTCAAACTGCTAGGATAGGTCTTTGCCAACATTTTTTCCCAAACCATGGGGATAGATCTATCGCCACACCAAAACACCCAAAGGGTGCCCAAACCATTGTTATAGGATATACCAAGGGATTGTAGACCTATACCAATAGTTCCAAATCATTGCTATTGGTAATTCATCAGTTAGTGGAATTTACCATTTACTGGGGATGATAAGACAAATGGGATGTAATAAAATTAGTGAAAGAAATGATTAATGTAAATAATTCTCACTCAGTTACATCATCTCTTAAATTCTCTTCAATGTGTATGGTCACTAGGAAGACGAGTTAAGAAGTTAATAGTGGTACCTCATCCATTCATTCAGGATCATAAAATTATACCTTCATTTTGGTTGTTGAAATAATTGAGATTATCATCTCAAGTTAATCTTTTCTATCATTATATGAAACAATTATTCTTTCTTCATCATGTTTTCTTTATTTTCGTGGAGTTTTGTGGCTCCCATTATTGTCATTTCCATTAACTCACTTCTATCTTGATTTTTTTGGGCCAACAGAAAAGATATATTGATTTAATTATGAATCCCCTCTAATGGGGATCAACATTACTTTAATGGTGTGGGTAATTTATTTTTTTCTATTTTTGGAGTCTCTTATTTATTAGGTACCAGCCTCTTACCAATTTGTGTGTATTGAGGGTTTCTCCCATTATGGTCCTTGAATTTTCTTTCTCTTTAGGCTCCTAGGAGTATGTGTATAGGGAAATAAACTATTGATTCCTTATTATGGAATAGTCACATTACTATTCTTTTCCCATATTTTACATAAATTAAACAAATTGATAAATATAATAGAAATCAATTTAAATATAGTAATAAAATTGAAATGAAAATAATCATGATTTACAACATTGTCAAAAGAGTGAAATAAATAGTTCAAATCCTTTAAATAGTTCCATGTTACTGAGATACATGTCATCTTTCCCTCATAAAATAGAATTTTTAAAACCTGGTATGTTTCCATGTGGCTAACCAAGGTAATCTATCGTAGATTCAGGCCAGAGTGATATCACTATCAAAGAAAATTATGAATTTTTTATCTTTTCTGCAATGAGAATAAATGGGATTTTTTGGTTTTCTTTTTTTTATGTATTAAAAAATAAAAATACAAATCCATAATCCCAATAATTTCATTTGAAAAATATGATCTAATTTGATTTATTCCATGTTCAATAATTTTTTAGATTTTAACCAAATCCCAATTCTTAATGAAAAACACTATATCATTAAACAATTTAATAATCATTAGACCTTATAAAATGTAACACATGCTTATAAATGGTGAATCAGTGTATATACCGAACTTAAATCCCATTCATGCACATGATTAATTTCACCACTTCCTATATAAATATCAGAAACAAAATAATGAAATTAATATTACATTTGTTAACAAGGTTTTCCTCTTTTCAGATGGCTTTGTCCCTCATCTTTTACAGTAATTATCCCTTGCAGAAAGTCCCCATGTTATTATAGAAATTTACTTTATAAAGGGTTTGAACATGAGACAATAAAACTAATTGCACCTACTAGTTATAATCTCACATCAGATGAATAAATCTCCTCAATGAAATATTCCTTGATTCATATATAAACCACCACCTAGACTCTAAGTAATGATTTCCTTCTTCCATACATAGTAATGAATAGTGGATACTCACATGTATTATTCTTTGATAATATCATATCAATTATTGTTCTCAAAAAAAATTATCAAAAAATATTCTCTATACCATACGCGTCATTATTTATCATCACTAACTATTTATTGAATATCATTTTTCTATTATTTTATAGAAATATCCTTAAATACATGTGGATATGAATGAATCATTGAAATATCATGAACCCTGAGTTAAATAATCCTATAAAAACTTCATGGATGTTAGGATAATACTTGGTTCTTCACTAGGTATAATATTTTATTTTTTATATTCTTTCTCTAAATTGAAACAACCCATTTAAATAATTACATTTTATTTATCTTTTCATTTCTATTTTGGTAAGAATTTTCTATATCTAGATAAGATTTTTGATCTAGAAATGAAAAAAAACTTTATGGAACTCAAAATAGTTGATTCAATAATTAAAAAGAACTAATTATGGGATTTAATAATTTCATCAAGTAAATCATTAAAGAAACATCTAATAAATAAATTACTTTTTTAAAAATTTAGAAAACTCAAATATCCTATTGGCCTCTCAATAATTATACATTCATAAGGTAAATTTTATTACCTAATCATTATACCTTTGGTGTGTAAGATAAATAATTTTGTTTATTATTACATAAAGATTTATAACTGTAGATTTATTATTATTCATGGATTTAAAACATCATACGAACATCAAAAATATCATAAAAGCATCCAAATTGTTAAACCCATATGATATTTTTATTTTTCATTTCATAAAACATGCACTTTATATATTAGTTTTCTTATAGGTTCCTCACCAATGTATATTTTCCTTTTTCAAATTTTAGGGTCCATCACAATACATTTATAATGAGTTAAAATAAATTTCCCACATCATAAAATATTCTTTATCCCTTACCAATAACATCGAAAAATCATCAAAATAATCTTTATTGTTTTTTATATATCAAAAATCTATGGACAGATACTCCCTTGGTATAGCTCAACTATCTTCCTTTTAGGTTAGCTTTTGATGATATAACTAAAATCTATTGACATGTGTGAAATAGTGTTAGCATAATAATTTTTGTTTTATTATTCATACAAATAGTCATAATATTTTTAAGTATTTAAACCATTGAAGGTTTAAAATTACATTTACATTTTAGTAACATTTTCTATTAAGAGTAGGTATTATTTTTATTTTATAATTAATGGGATTGTTTTGATATCCATGAATTGTAAATTTATCAATATTCCTATATTCAATGACTAATATTTTGACATAAAATTTACCTAGTAGTAATCTCATCTTATAATTTATAATTTTATAATATTCATGTGTTTCTACAAACCCTCTAATGGTACTAACAATAATATTTACCCTATCAATGAATTCATAAATAGTTTTATCATCATATATTTTGTAATGTTCAATGAATTTTTAATTAATTTAAATATATACTAAATTCCACATTCAATATACTTTATAAATAATATTTCACTTATTATAAAATGAATTAACTATTTTATAAACCTTTTAAATTTTTAGATCATTTTTAAAAAAATATGATAATAGATAATTCTGATCATTCACATATTATTCAAAGTATTTCCAATAGGTCAAAAACCATGTTGAGTTTTCATATAGAAAATTTATTCCATATTAAAAAATATTAAGAACATGAAATCATAGTCATTTAATTTAAGGAACCATTCTATCATTCCAGGAGTGTATTCCTTTTACATCAAATGTTTGGATACCTTACTATTAATATAATTTTATTTATATGTGTCGGATACTTAAGGGAGGGTGATTTTACTTTGCACTAGTACCAATTGTTTTCTGCACAAAATATATCACACTCTAATACATGGTTAATCAGTTTGTTTTAAAAATTGAAATATCTTCCACACTCAAGTATATTCATATACAACACTCTAAAAAATTCTCAATAATGTTGTAATGAAATTTGAATTATATTTTTTTACTGAGGTTCAGAACCTTTTGGATGAATATGTACCCATTGTGTCATGTGTATTATCCCATGAATGCAGTCCCATTATAAATATCAGAAGCAAATTAACTAAGAGATTTTCCATGAACTCGTAAATATACTGGAACCTACCAGTTATAATGTCTCATTAGTAGAATGGGGCTCCTCAGAGAAATATTTCCTGATATGTATATTCACATCCACCGAGACACAAGATGAAGATCTCCTTATTTATCTACCTCACAGATCATTCAACACTACATGTTTTAATATCTTCTTCTCTAATGGATGAATATCAAATCCACTCCTCAAAAAATTCTACAAAACTTTCTCTTTACAATATAACTCATTATTTATATTATTTGAGAATTTAATTAACATCATTTTTATATTTTTTACAGAAATCTTCATAAATATCAATGGAATATAATAAATCATTAAAATGTCAAAAAATGTTAGAATATGAATAATTAAAATTATTTTAAAAATATTTGATATATATATATATTGTTAGTCCATGGGTGTGATATTTGAATTTTCGTAGTCCCTCACTAAATTAAATCTTTCTAAGAAATGTGTTAATTTTTAGTTCACTTGATATTTACACATAGGAACAATATTTATATTTAATCATATTAATACTAACAATGAATCATATATTAAAACATGGAACATGAATTAGCTAATTATTCTTTTTTAATGTATCAATTCTAAGAACTCATAATTTCCCCATGTAAATCAACGTACACACTTCACATAACTAAATTGTCTTCCTAATTAATTAACAAAATAAATTATCAAAAAATCCCCTCCAGATTCACATTTGTGTATGATAAATTATCTAATGGGATATTTATACATCCAAAATATATGATAAATAACTATTTTGATATATTCCTCAATCACTAGCTACATAATTGTGTTACCATATATTTTATTTGTAATTTTTTCATGTATCTGATTTATGGATCAATTATCATAGATGTAAATTTTCCTTAAGATATTTTCCATTGAATATTTTTAAAATTTGACGTATTATGTTCGTACTTACATCTAATATATTATATCCTTCTTCAAAGTGATTTTTTCATTTATCAATCACATCAAAATCTCATCCAAAAAACCATCATAGTGATTTTCAAGATCAACAATCATTCGATGGATAGTCAAATTGTTCTACTTTTAAATATTCATTTAGTAATAGATTTCAATGATATAAACAATATATATTGAATTTTTTCATATTATCTTATCATCAAACTAATTCCAAAACTTTATAGACAGTGTCATCATCTACATAGATCTAGTCATATCTCCATTAAGATCATCACATCAATTGTAAATTACAATGACATATATTTAGATTATGAAAGAAATCAAATGTTCAACATAAAAAACTATTTCCATATATATAATAACTAACCTGATTAATGAATCCTCCATTAGACTGACGATACCATTTTTTTTACAGATTTAATGGGAAATAACACTCCACAACCATGTGAATGATCCAACTCACACACCAGTATGTACTTATATACAACAATTTTGATAAAACCATTCAAATACATTGGTATGAAGATTGATGAAAATTGATGAAGTATTTGAATTGAATCTTTGGGATGTGAGTTGTTGTTCTGGTTGAATTTAGGATGATAATCACCTCAATTATAGACTATCTTCACTATCTCACTAGACTCAATGATGACTTACTATTGGAATTAAGTGCTTAACTTCAATGAGACCACATTAACTTCCCTAGGTTCACCCACAGTGGGTTAGTGATCCATAATAATGGAGTACTGAAATTACGGATACACCACATAGTTTGGAGAAATATAGAAGGAAGTGGTGTAGAAATGAAAATCAACATACCATTGAACAATAATGTGGCTTTTAATTTTATTTTTATGAATTTCATTATACCAAACATATTAAAGTCTCAGTTGAGGACCAATTCATGATTTCATCAAAAATAGTGGGCAATGTATTTATATCATTAAAGAACCTTATTCTCCATTCTCTTAATTTTCAAAGTCATGAGATTTATTTTTTCACCTTTCTTGGATAGATTTTACAAGCAAATGATTAAGTCCAAAAATGAGATCCCTTGAATCGTTTTGATACATATATATTTTCCTAGAACCATACATTTTAAACATTTTAGACAAATCATGGATGATGTTCAACGTTGTGTCACAAATTCAATGGAACAATAGTGTTTATCAGAAGAAGTGATTTAGTTTTGGCCTATGTGTGTATGGATAGGCCTAAAAATGGTCTTTGAAATTCAATTCAATGAAGTATGTCCAAAAATAAAGGATTGTTTGGGTCAATATGTTGTTATAGAGTCATGATAATGGGCTTTAAACATTTATTGATCATGTAACTAGTGTTATTTTTTCTAATTGGAGGAAATATATATAATCATAAATCTTAACTCATGTATCAGGTTCATTGGGATTGAGTAGATCCTGAAGTCAAATAGATAGTGGTGTTAATGTGGTTGAAGAACATGTGTGGGGAGATTCTTGGAAAAGTGGTGTGGGATTTTCCATTGATAAAAATAATATTATTGTTGCTCTATGGACTATAGAATATATGGTATAGTGGGTGGTGTATTTAAGGCTCAGTATTTGTGTGGATTCATGATTAATTATAAAGAAACGATCTGCTTCATTTAAATCATTAGATACCTACAAGAAGATTCACTTCAACCTTTCAATAGGTGAATTGAGAAGTGTTTGTGACACAATTTTTTTGAACCATATAAGCAATAATAATAGAAAAACTCATAATATGATGTGTTTGAAAATGTTCCATATGGTCTCACATAGAGACTTAGTTGTTCTATAAGGAGGCCATTGTTCTGCAGATCTAATGAGTACAAACATGAGGCCATAATGGTAGAATTATATGTGAATTAGATAAAATGTAGATTCATGGGAGAATGGATACTTAAATTTGGGATTCTTGTCTTAGTTGGGAAGTATTTATACTAGGTGGAATGATCCAGTCTCAAAATGTGTTTTAAATCATTGTGGCAGTGCCATAGGTGTGGAAGATAAAACTAGTTTAGTTTATCAAATTGGAGTTCCATGGTTGGTGGGGATGTGTGGATGAAATATAATGGATTTGAGTCGATCATGAGAGGAATGATGGATTGTGATGGAATGGTCAATTTTTGTTTGGTCTTATAGTTTAAAAGTTAGGTTGAGGGATATTTTTTGTTAAACAAATGAGGTAAAAAAGGAGTTGTTTGATCGATTGAGTGATTCTTATGGTCAATTGAGTGACCATACGTTGAGGGATTATGGAATGTGGGTACAAAATGTGGAGATTATTTGAGACCTATGACGTGTGGTACATAACATGTGGAAAGCGGACATGCCATGAAGAAGGCTAATTAATTATTAAGGGAGGTATGGCATGAGTTTTGTATTTATTGCTTTGGCATTGTCAGATGTTTGTACACAGTTGTAATGGGATCAATTGAACTGAGAAGGCTAATTAACATTTATCATGACCCATATACATATAACATTAAAAATTACCGACTATGGTAGTTGAAAGTTCATAAATTAAATAAATTCATCAATTTCCTTTTCAACATCATATTATAATTATAATTTAAATTTTCATCTGCACTCTTAACAAAATTAACTCTATATTATAATTTAAAACACATTTAAATTAGAAAATCATTTATAACTTTTTAAAACTCATATTTTTCACCAATATTAAATTCATTCATAAAAAATTCAAATTTATATATTTATAAATATATATTTTAAAAAATTAGTATCTATTTGAAATTCACGATGAATGAAATTTCATTATAAACTAGAAATTTGGCCCAGTTCTACCTCTTCATTAAGAAATACATTTTGATGAAAAAATATAAGTATTACCTAGATCATAAAATGTATTTACAGTTTTTTTACAATTAATTACTAATAAATCATTTTAAAAGTAAAATTTTCATCTACATCTTATGTAATGTTAGTCCTGTATACTATATAAATTTGATGACTATGACAAACACTAATAATATAAAGTTATGATAAGATTTAAAATCTATATATAATGGTTGGTGTATCTCTCTATAATGCAATGAATAAAATTATATTAGAAATAAAAAGTAAATCTAATGAAAAATTATTGTGTAGAGGTAATCTTCTTATTATGTAAAGATATGTCGATGGATCTATAAAGTTAAATTCACCTACATAAGGTTAATGTGAAACTAGTCATAGAATTCTTAATTTAAAATCAAACTCAATAATCTATGTAATTTTTAAAGACATGAAAGTTAATAGTAATATAAAAATTTAATAATGTGTAAGGATTGTTGGAGTATGAATATAGAATGTAAGTTGAAAACCAATTTAAATAAACCCATGGGATGGAGAATTTCTTGTGAGTAGACATCGTTCATAAGCTATAACTGCTTAAATATTTGTTAATCGACATAAATATGAATTTATGGTTAATCCACTAACTTAATGTCATGTGATTAATCTAATAACCATGCAATTATAGAATTATATATATACCACATTCCAAATGGTTGATCAAATTACTACTTGATTTTAATTAACCACACAAATATCTATGGAACTATTTTTATTTGGACCTACCATGAGGCTTAATTTACTTCATGAAGGACCATGAGATGCTTTGAAGTGTATTTAGTCATATGATGTTTCCAAAAATCCTTATAAACTGATTTTTTTTCATTAATTTTGTGAGATCAACTACACTATAAAAATATGAGATAACCCCATTGATATCAAATTAAAAAAATCATACAATAATTCTAATCTTTATTCTTGTGGTATAAATGTGTTTCATATTCTGTAATAAATTAAATCCTCTTATTAATATTTTGATAATTTAAAAATAATCACTTGTATAATGAAAGAAGGATAGAATAACAAAACCAAGGGACCATGATTGTGGATTTGTTATTATATATAAATACATAAGTTAAATTAATTGTTGTTTTGATGGAGTGATTGAGATATTGATTCTTGCTTGAAATTTCAGGTACCCGCATATAAGTCCAAGGATAATATTCATACATAATCTAGGTTCAAGTGGATTTGAATAAACTCCATGAAAATTTAGAAAGAATATCATTGCAAGATAAAACATAGTGCATTAAAAATTCATGGGAATTTTCATGCACACATTTAGGTAGGGTAAGACACGTACTAGTTCTTTGAGGTATAAAATAGTAGCGAAAAAAGTGGGCTTAGATATTTAGCTTAAGGAAATGTTATTATAAAAGAAGTAATTTTCTCTATGTAATATTTAATGTCAATAATAGAAGAAAGTATTATAGGGATTTAAATTATGAGAATCTGATATAACAATCATTCAAAATATCACATGACAAATTCAAATAATATATTCCTAGAATTTAAATAAATTTTATTTTAATTTAATCAATCGAGATATAGGTGATGTGATCATTCAATTTTCATATATATTTTTGCATTTGAGTCTTTAGAAGACATTATAAAAAAGATAATAGTAGTATTATATATTTTTTAATGATCATATATGTATAATAATTTAATGGGAATTTTTTAAGTATAAACCATTAGGTTATATCATGAATAATTATATAGGTATTTGAAGAAGAAATTACAAAATAAAAAATCTTAAAGATTTAAAACCATAGATATTCTATGATGTGAAGATAGAATTGTATCAATATTCAAGATACTATTTTCATTCTATTGAAGGGATAATAACACATTCAGGTGATGTTTTATTTATTTAACAAGAGAAAAGGGAATAAGTATGTGATATATCTATATTATAAATAGAAGATTGAGGATAAGAATTGGGATATGATGCTTCAGAGGTCTATCTCACAGCACCGATAACAATAAGGATTTAGAACCACTGTGATTAAAAATCACAATGAGTGTGAATGTAAAAAAATCTCAATCTGTATGATTATATACTTATCACACATGTGATGTTTAATACGTATTAGTTATTCCCCTATAGAATAGGTTTTAATTTCTAAATAATGTAGATGAAAATATAGTGGTGGTAGTATAGATAATTCCATACATTGATGAAGATTCATTATCCCTATATTAATATATTTGAATTATTAAAACCCAACCCTTGTGTGTCTTCTACTAGGATCTTGTAATCACATTTAATTTTAGTGATAATAAACTACATGACGTGAAATATTTGATCACTTAAAGGAGTAGATTTTCATAAATGATTACCAACATTTAAAAACTTCTTATGTTGTTGTTTTTATCTATTTCAACATTGAATATTGATTTAGGAATTCAAAACACCTCAAAGATCCACATCTATTATCCATGTTATACTTTTAGGTTAATGATAGTTGATAATGATAATAGAATGTAAAAATATATAAAATATGGTTTTCATTGATTCACCCCCTCCCCCACTCAGTGACCCTTTAGGACTCATTTGACATTACACATTCCGTAAGGCTCATAAATTAAGAAAAAAAGATTGGAAATAGAGTTATAGGTTTTCATCATGTCACAAGGATGAACAAAAGTAATGTTATCCCCCACTATTAACTAAGGGGTTCATGCCTCATTTCCTAGTATTAATATGAACCACATGCTAGAGTTTACACATGTTGTGACCAACTACATTGCAACACATCACATAACCTAGAAATATCCCATTCCATACTCCACCAAGATCTATGTGTAGATACCATTTTATGAAATATAAATTCCATATTCAAAATCAAGAAACAATTTGAGCATATTTTTTCTATTGGATCCAATTATAATGTTTAAGAGAATTTTTTTTTTCAATGCCTTTTTATAAGGGGTATATATTTTTATTAGGTGGGGACAGTTTTTGTGTATAGGGGTATAAATGTTTCTTAAGTCTACCCATTATCCCTAGTATTCTCATTCTCCTTTTTTCCCATTCACATAGCTCCCCTTATTCATATCCACCATCATTTTATCCATAATCACCCTATGCATGAACCATGTTATCATATCCTGAGGAAATAGTTTATTTATCCTTTGTTTAAAAGTCCTATGTTAAAATTGTTCTTAATACTGGATTATAAAGGGTTTAACTCAAATTAAAATATTCCCTTATTTTAAAAAATAATGATAATAATGATAATAGATAAATTTAATTACATTTAAAAATTAATGTATTATTTTTTATAGAGTTATATTATCTATAATAATATTATGTAAATTTATAACCAAAAAGAAAACATGTTTTTTCTAAATAAATTGATTTTCATTTATTATATGGTTTTATTAAATGTTAATCTTATATATTTTATAAATTTAATGTGAAAAAATTATAGTGTTTTTTTATTTCATCAAGTCAAAATTAAGTCAGAATTATGTTCTTATTGAATATTTTAAAATATATTTGTTTTTTTGAATATTTAACAATATGTATTTTTGTAAAATTATCATTACATTTCACAAGATATATTAGATTAGAATTAAAACTATTTTTTAAATTTAAAATTTTAGTAACATAAGAATAATTTAATTATAAATAATCCATTTAATTGAATATGAATCATTATTATACTTGATTGTGGTATTAGTTTTTTTTTTGGATTAAAAATAATTTCTCTAAAAAAAGGATAAAACTCTGTGGTACTGCAAATAATCTCCCTAAAACTTATAATTAATTTATTGTGTATGATAATAGCTACCATATCCATCCATTTTTTTTGAATATTTTCAAATTTTTTCCTCATTACATTAATAATGAACATAATTTGAATTTATTAAACAATAAAAACAAAATGTCACTCTATTTACTTTAATATTTTTAATATTTTTAATAGGGATAAAATATGTTAATTTTTTATTACAAATGTTTATCTGAAATTTGAATGAATTTATTTATCAAATATATTTAATAATAGTTTTTAATTATTTAATAATTACTATAAATTCTTACACAAATCTGACACAATTGTTGTCCAAATAATCTTAGATATCTTGTAAATGTTTTATGAAAATTAAAAGTAATAATATTTGGATGTTTTATTTTTTCCCCAAAAATTAGAAAAATATAACATATTAATGATGTGTTAATATCTTATATTTTACTTACATTACAATCTTAAGGTCATTAATTTCAAACTATTTCATTAGTTTTGAAATGATTTTAATGGTATATTATATTAAATATAATTTTATTTAATATTTTATAATTAACAATAATATCATCTCTGGCCATGTTAAAGTGGTATTCTTGATCATATCAACCATTTTCCACTTATTGGTCAACTTTCCTTTTATAGTAAATATATTTACATATATAATGTAAATACACTAACTTCATGATAATTATCAAATGGGATAACATGGGTGGGTGTGAAACTAAGAGATGAGGGTGAAAGGATCACATAAAATTATCCAAATTTTCTTTTTGGAAATTATTATTTATCATTAATCAACCTATATTCAAAATATTCTGATCATATTTCATATGAACATGAAAATTAATTTATATTAATTTTATACATTAAGTATTTTCAAGGACTCCCCTCCCGTAAATTAAAAAAGGGGACATCATATCATCCCTTCATCACACCTTTTGAGTACTCTATTTAAGATAATTCATAACTAAATATCTCCCAAAAATTCATCAACATGACTTAAAGGTCCTGGAATCACAAAAATACCAATCATGTGTGACATAAGGTGTTATTCAAATTGGTTATATAAGGAAAAGGTATATGTCAAAACTAACTCATTTCATATTTATTTATTATTATACATCTTTTAAATCTAACATAATCATGAAAAAAAAGAAATGTATTTAATATATTTATATTTATTATTGTATAAAAATCTTTCCCTGATTTTCTATCATATGGGAAATAAAAACCTGGTCTATGTATATTAGTGTATTACCACCAATATGAAGTGACGTGTTTCATTTTTTATCATAACCTTTCAAGGATGGTAATTATGATTGGATAAATTTGTATATATTATTTTAAATAAATAATTATAATTCCTGAATAATAATATGTAACCCATTACTATTCATTTATGTCTATTGAATCAATATAACCTCATCTTTGCATATGTGTGGAATGTCACCTCCACGAAGCGATGTGATTCACAATTCATGTTTTACATTAATGGATGGTAAAAAAATTGTATTTATTTTATAAAAAAGATCATAATGTATAATTAATATTCTAAAATTCAATTAATAATAACCCATTCATCTTTATTTAACCCACCCAATCCATTTCAAACATATACGATGAATATTCTCAAAACATCTATCATGAATTTAATCGAATAAATAACTATGTATAACTTGTATATAAGTGAACAAAAAAGAATAATATTCTTTATTATGGTTATTAATCAAGTAAATAATTAAAATGATTTTACTATTCAATAATACTAAGAAAATTAGATACATTTCAGGCTTGAGGTAAGGGGTAGTTCACCTTACAACCATGTTGTAAATGTTCTAAGGATATATTTTCCAAATATTTTCCTCTGGGTCAAAATTTTACAAAATACTTTTTATAAACGTATTTTTATTGATATAAATATATAATATATTAAGTTTTATGTATATTTTTACTTTATTTAAATGGTTTTCCAAAGGAATATTTTTACATATTTCAAAAAGGTTTTCTTGACATTATTTTCCAAAGAGAAAAATATAAATTTTAACATATATGACATTGAAGTATTTTTTCGACATAAATAAATATTATTTTATTTATTGATTCCTATATAAAAATACATTTTTTATTTAGTGTAAAAACCCTCGTCCCCTTTTCTCAATGTATTTTATTTTTAAAAATTGGGAATTAAATATATGAGATATATCAATATTAAAACATATTCTTTTTATCGGGTTTTAAGTATATTTTTATGAGTTATATTATGTTATTTCAAGGTTAAAGTGGTTTTAATTTTTATCAATATTCACTATTTTTAATTACTTATGAAATCAACTTAACTCTATAATGAATTGGGTAATGATTATGTTTTGGAGTATTATTTTGTTATTAACCAAGTAGGTAATTCCATTTATAAGAGTTCATGAGAGGGTAATTTTTATAGTTTTATAAAGATGATGTCCCACACAACCAACATGAATTTTATATACATAATAATTATTTTTTATAAAATTATTTTTATATCTCAACATGATCTCAGAATATTTTGTTTAAAGGAATGATTATTCCCTTTATGGGTAAAATGTTATGTTTTTATGAAAATGTTTTCATGGGTTCTAATTTTTGAAAGAAAACATAATGACTGTGTTTTTTCTATTATTTTATCATATAAAGTGTTTTATAATAAAAAAATTAGGTTAGAAATATTTTTTTAGGATTATTTAGACTATTATTTAAAAACAAAATATATTATCTTAAAAGAAAACAATCTTATATGATCTTAAGGTTAAGAAAGGGACAGATTGATTTCTTTTTATTTTTTAATTTGTACTTCTGTGTTATTTAGAATCATCTCAGATATTAAAATAGTTTGATAGAATTTATGGACGATTAGGATCATTGATGATGTTAGGTAAAAATCATGATGATTTTTACTAAAAATATAACATTTTTCATTTTATTATAATGAAATTGAAAAAATGGATATTGTTGGAAAGATTACACTTTGTAATATATAGCATTTTTATATAAGAGATGAAACATAATTATTTATGAAAATAATATATAATTATCCTTGAAATGTTTAAAAAAGAATTCTATATTTAAAACTAAATATTATGTTACGTATTAGGGGATATTCATCATAGTTGGTATCAATGAAATGGAAAATATAATTATGGATTTTATGATATTATAAGTATGTCCCATTTGAAGATTTTAATTTATGGTTATCATGGTATAAAATTTGAATATTAACATATTGAATCATCAATTATGTATATATTATGAATGGTTTTCCATATATGAAAGAGGGCCTGACTTAGAAGACACAAAGAGAAATATATCCTTCTAAATCAGCAACCTAGAATAGTTTGAATATAAATAGAGAAATTTTTCATTTTGGTGGTTTAGTTTATCTGGGATATCAATTTTTCTTGTATGTATGTGAGAGATAAACCATATTCACCTTTGAGGAACATATCCATTGAAGATAACCTCATGAATAAAAACCCTCTAATAATCAGTGGATCCTCTATCCCTATGAAAATTGAAGGATATGATATAGACTTGATGAAAGATATTCGAAGTCATGGGTTCTTAAGAATAAAAAAGGTATAACATTCTACTTACTATTACAAATTTGAATCCAATAATTCATGTTAACTTGTTAAAAATATTTGATAATCTTAATAAATTGATGAATTTAAAATAGTTGAATATAAAAATATTTTTATTGAGAATTATTTTCTAAATACTATTCAACCTTGAATGGAAAAGAAATGCATAGAATATAGGAAGATGGTGTAAGATTCAGTATCCTCATATGAACAAAACATATCCCTTTTTGAAAAGTATATACAAATTTATATCTACTAACATGTTTGAAAAATTAATTAGTTGAACTAAGAAATAAATCTTAGATATCAAATTGTGTCGGCTTCTCATAAATTCAAAATTTATAAGAAAATTGTTTGATGTGTTAATAATGTATAAATGTAGTTTTCTGGATTTCATATATTCTTTGGCAACATGTCTAAAAACATTTATATGTCAATAATAATGGTAATTCATCCATCTAAAAATATTATTGTTAGAAAGTCAAATTTTAATCTTCTAAAAATTTTAGTAAACACTACCACGGTGAATGTCTTATATAGTCTAGGAATTGTTTCGAATGTTGATAGTTTGGACATGTGGATCATGGATACAAAAAAATGAGCATTCAAATGAAAAAAAATATTATAGTATAATACTTTAATTTTAATTTTATGGTTCATTAAATAATAACAACGATGAATATAGGTATAATGTGTGGAATTCATTATGATTATAAGAATAAAGGTGTAGATAAATAACTTTCAATTATTGTGGTAGTTGTTGGATGATCTAGTGATGTGGTGTTAGATAAATTAAATGAATATTTAGATTATGTTAATGTGTTCATGAATTTGGGGGTTACACATACATATATTTTTTAGAATGTTTTTAATAAATTATAAAATTAAATTTAAGGAAATAATACATAAATTTTTGGGAATGTAAAAGCGGTGGTATTAAAGGAAAAATAAATTATAAAAATCTTATTATTATATTTTTTTGATGTTTTTTACCTTCTAATAATGCCGTATTTCTCCTTACTAGAAAATATGATATTATTGGTATAGATGGGATATCTATTTTCCATTTTAAAATAGATTTGGGGTCTAAAGATGTTTTTTTGGAATAAGTATCATTTCATATACACGAATTAATTCAAACCTTTGATAACATATCAAGATAATGAGAAAATGATTAAATTTGGAATTAAATTTTATCTTTCACATATTTTTGATAAGAAGGAAACGATTAAAATTATTAATATTCATATAGAGAATAAATTCAAGGATGTATATACTGATGAGTTTTTTTTATTTTTTATTAGATCTAAAGAATCAATTTAATATTAACATAGTGCAAGAAGCTAATCAAATTTCAAAACCACGTTATCAAATCTATCAAGTAAAACGTTTGTAATTGAAAAATATATTAAAAGAGTTTCTTGATAAGGGATACAATCATAATAAAACATCACCATTATAATCTTATATTCTTTATTAACATAATGATATTTATATAAGTATTTGAATTCATTATAGAGAATTGAATAACAAAACTTTTTAAAAAAATTAGGTGTTCCCTCAAATCGATGATTTTTTATCACATCTATGAATATTAGAATTTATCAAACGTTTATCTATGGTCGAGGTACCATCAAGTGAAGGTGACATATAATTAGTTGTCAATATTAAATTTTATACATTCATTTTGGGTTTTTATTATGTGTTAATTCACTTTTGGCTGAAGAAATATCCAGATACACTTATGGACATTATAAATTTAATTTTCATGAGTTATTGGCTAAATTTTTGGTTGATTTGGCTTCATTAAATGTTGATATATTATAAAAGATATGACAATCATTAGAAAGATTATAGTCATTTTATCAAACATTAAATGAAAATAGGTTTTTTATAAAAATTATGAAATATGAATTTTGGTTGTGACAAATTTCTTATATTTGACTTATTATATATAGTTATGAAATATTAGTTGATATAGATAAATCTAATGTGGTTTTAAAGTATAAAACACTTATAAAAGTCAATATATTCATATTTTTATCAGATTAGTAGGATAGTATTGATGGTTTGTTGAAAAATATCATGGTTATCTATCTCACCAAATAATTTATCTGAAGAAGAATTTTAATTAATTTGGATGAAATAATGTTATAAATGTATCTATGAATTTTAAAAATAGTGAATGCTCTAGTTTTGGCTCGGTCATCCAAAAAATGGTTATTTTTTCTAAAATAATTATTCTCTGATGTGAATTGGTTGTGTTAAAATTCATAATGATTAGTTAAATTCTTATGATTGATGTTTATTGAAACATCTTGGGATAAATTACCATACACAGGACCTTGAACTAATTGTTGTGGTTTTTACGTTAAAAATATACAGGCATCATCTATATGAAGTAAAGTGTAAAATATATTTAGTTAATAAATTTTTAATTTATATATATACATAGAAAAAGATGATCACGAGGAATGTATGATGACTGGATCAAATTAAGGATTTCAAATACATGATTCATTACAATATTGGAAAAGATAATGGGGTATATCAATTTTTATATACAAAATACTATGAATTATTAACTACGATTTATTTGGAACATGATATTTTTTAAATGTTTTGATGAACATGGGCCAAAAAATTATATTTGTACAAACATACTATAATCTATTTCAGGTTCAAGAGCAATCATAATTATCATATAGAATTATCCCAGCATAAAAGGATGATTTTTTTCAATAAAAACTGTAGAATTATTTAGGAATGGTTAGTTAAGAGAATTTAAAATTGAAAAAGAAGGTGTTTTGAGATAAAAAAAAATATGATGTGCGACTTTGGATTCTTAGTTAAAGAAATAATTTATGGTTGCATCTCATATCACTCTGAATTTAGTTTATCCTAAACGTTCTATTATTTATTGATTCCTTCAATAATATTTCTTTTCGAATTGAATGAATATGATAATGCTAATATTCCCAAGAAATAAATAAAATGTAAAAAAAAAGATGAATAAAAATTACAAATGGATATGGTTCATACTTCTCTAGTTCATAAATATAAATTAGAGAATATATCCATGGATTCCATGGTTAGATTACCAAATACATCTAGAGGTAAAAATGTGATATGTGTTATTTTTAATTTTTTAACCAAATATATATATTTTCATATAATTTTAGATAATATGTATCAATATCATCTATCAAGAATTCATATTAAATATAGCGTTATATTTATTTTGTTCATTTTATCTATTATATTATACCGTGATCCCAAAAATACCTCAAATTTTGTTTAAAACCTTTAGAATTCATTGGGTAATATATTGAATATTAGTAAATCTTTTCGTCCTTAATATTATGGAAAGTATAATGGAATTATTTATAAATTGAAAGAAATTATTTGATTTTATTTAAAGGATTATTAGGGAATATGGGATTACCAAGTATCATTAGTTTAATTTTTATATTATAACAGTTTTAATTTCACTATAAATATGGTCCATTTGTTGCCTTATATGGAAAATAGGGACAGCATACATAATGCTGGGATAATTTTTGTGAATAAATTTTTTTTGGGAAAATGATCACTATATGTAATGGTTGACATGGTGAAGATTGTTTTTGAATATTTGAAGAAAACTATGATAATGATAAAAAATTTATAAATATAATCATATGAATCAACTATTATTCTAGGATGGTGACAATATTTCTATCAAAGTATCACCTTGGAAATTTTTTATGTGTTTTGGTAAATTTAAAAACATAATTCCATTGTTCATTGGTCCATATAGAAACCTAGTGAATTGTTGGTCAGATAATTATTTAGTGTCCACTCCTTCACATTTATCATAGGTACATGATGTGCTTATAAATTCATTATCAAAGAAGTATGTAAGAGATGCATTTCATGTTTAAAGTCTATAATCAGTTCAGTTGGAAACTAAACTTTTATATGAGGAAAACACTATTCTAATTATTCATTATATTGAGTAGTTGATTAATAAAAATTTTATTAACCTTTCAAAGATTCGTGAAAAACCCATATGATTTAAGGGGAAGCATGGGAACCTCAAAATTCTATAATGGAAAAATATACCCACTTGTTTAATTAATGAGTATTATTTTGAGGTCAAAGTTTCAAAAATGGGGAAGTAAGAAAAAATAATTTAATGTCCATAGTAAATCAATTTCATATCTTATAAATACTCATTAATTTGATTTTATATATTTAAAATCAGAATATTAATATTTAGTAATTTGCCAATAAAAAGAATTTTTTTTATTTCAACTAAATTGAGATTCAAGAATTATATTATTTTACTATGGACTTTGCTTTATAAATTTTAAAATATTAATTTTAAAAATTATTTTTCTTGTTTTATATCATAAATTTAAAATTATCTTAAATGAATTTTTTTATAATTTTCTAAAATTAATAATTTCTTAGTGAGTAATGAATGTTATCACTTTTCTAAAACTATCATTTATTTTCAATAAATAATTTATTTTTAAAGAAATATTATTTGTTAGTTTAATATTAATGTTATATAATTGTCTTTTAATTGTGAAGAATTTAATTAATAACATAAATTATCATTATACCTTATTTTGGTATAACTTGGAAATACAAATTTCTAAACACATTTTATCATTGGGTTTTAGGATTTTATATTATATTTTATATATAACACAACTTGATATTTAGTATTTAATATTTGATTAAGTATTTGGAATTAGTACTTAAAATTTTTTAAATAAGACCCTTTTATTTTTTGTAATATTAAATAGTAACTATTGTAATATTTTCCACCTGAGTAAGATTAAAATGGGTAAAACATGTTTAAAAATATTAGATAAAGCCTAAAAACACTATAAATATTATACTAGTTTTATTGCATTTTTTTTTGATACCATCAATATCCATGGTTCAAATATTTGTCAATTTATATTCACTTTCCATTGATAATGAACTTGATATGATTTTAATAAATTAATAAATAAAAAATATAAATCTATTTTGTTATATTTAATATATATTAATGAGTTTAAAATGGTAATATTTTATTATATATGGTTATTTAAAATATGAATGTTTTTCCTTGCATTAAATTTTTTTTAATTTTATGTGATGGAATTTTTACATTAAATTATTGCGCAATTCTGAGACATTTCTTATTCTAGTAATAGAAAAATGATGTAAATGATTTTATAAAACATTAAAACATGTAAAATTTGAATGAATTATTTTGTTCAATTAATTTTTTCATTTTAAATTTCATATTAAAAATGTGTTTAATATTTATATCAGAACCACATTGCTATATTGATGTCAATAATGTTAAAGAATGTGAATAGTCCTAAAAAAGACTAATGATAAATTCTATTAAATAATATTTTATTTTATGATTTAAAATTCATAAAAATATTAAATTCCAAAAATTAAATTTTATATGGACATACATTTCTATATATTGTCCACTTATGGTTCAAATTTTCATTTATCTAAAATATCATTACTCCTTTAGAGAAAAAGAACATTGATATTTCCATAATCATCAAATGGGTTCATAGAAGGATAAAACCAAGAGATAATAGAAAATATAATAAAATAAACATATAAAAATTTTATTTTATGAGAGTATTTTATCGCATAATGACGAATATATTTTAAATAAGTCATTTTTTTCCAAATTAAAATGAAAATTAACAGACATTAATTGAATATATTCGGTATTTCCAAAGGTGTATGTCCCTTCACATATAAATTGGAAACTTCTCCTCACTCTTCCTCACAAATTTTGAAAACTCTATTCTATAAAATCCATCCCCAATCCATCCCCAATATCTATAACCATTCATTACATTTCTAGATCTTAATTTATAGAAAACATTAAAGGATGAGGGTGTGATATAAAGTAGTTATCTTGGGTTATAGTGTATCCCCTAACTGACCAATTTCATGATTATTTCTTCTTTTACATTCAAAAAAAAAAATTCAAAACTGATATAATAATCACATCAGTATATTTAATATAATTAAATATTATTAGGATTATGTTACAACCATTTATAATCACCTTTTACATCATATGGGAACTGAAATCATCACTCTTATGTACATTGGATTACACCCTCCATGAAACAATGTGTATAGTTTTTCATAAACACCCCAAAAGGGTGGTTATTATGTTGAATTTAAATAAAATATTGGATAATAAATAAATAACATCAATTATATATAGATAATCTATCATTTATTATCATACACTTCCATATATTAAAATATTATGACATTCTATGTGCGTATATGTGGACTACCACCTCAATGAAGCAATCTATTTCATTATACATGTGTACCATTCATGTATAGTTGAAATGTTTATTTTAATGTATAAAAATTATAATAATGTTATTATTCTAAATATGGATTAATGACCCATTTTAAAATATTCTACCTACCTAATCTAATTTGGACATACCAGTTGAATACTCTCAAAATGTATAATCTGAACTTAATCAATTATTAAATTAAATATAACACATATATTAGTTATATACAATGAATAATACACTAAAAAATTTATGAATAAAATAAATAATCAAAATATGTTTTTTATTCTGAATGATAATGAAAATTTGTGATACCTCGGGCTTGATGTAGGAGACCCATTACCATAAAATTGAGTTTTAAATATTTTAATGATATGGTTTCTAAAACATTTCATCCAAGGAAAAATTTATAAAAATAATTTTAAATAATTTATTAATATTGAAAAAATTAAATTCTAAATGAAATTTTATTAATTTTTTACCTTTATGTCAATAGTTTCAAATATAATCCTTTTACATGTTTTATATAGGTCACTTTTTACTTTACATAAAAAAGGTAAAGGGAATACAATAATCTAATATATAATTCATTGATGAATGTTTTCCACTATCAAAAAAATTAATTGGCATTTTGATTCATATATAAGATTCTATATTTTATTCATTAAAAATCCTTATTCTCGTTCTTCTTTGTATTTTTGTTTTGAAATTTTTTTTTAGAGTAAAGAAATATATCAATCTGTGAAATTGTTTTTGTTACGAATAAAAAAAATATTTTTTGAATTTGAAAATGGAAATGAAATACTTTTTTTGTTTAATATATGTTATGAATCTAAGAAACTTGTGATTACAGTTTTTTATCTGAACATATCTCTCAGAAGAATTTGGTAATGATTACGTTCTCTAGAGGATTATGTTGTCATTAACTAAGCATGTTATTCCATTTGTAAGGGTTATTGTATGAGTTATTATAAGGGTTATATGAAGATGATTTCCCAAGGAACCTGCATGAATTTAATATTATTTATAATTAATTTTCCAGGAATTATATTTATTTCATAATGTAAGAAAATGATTTATTAATTAAATTAATAATTATATATTTTAAAGGTAAAAGGTTTGTTGTTAAGAAAACAATTTCATGGGTCCTTGTGAATTTTCAAGAAAACCACATGAAATAGATTTCACTTTTATGACTCCTTATAATGTTTTTTAATGAAAATTTGAAGAAATAATAATTAATGTATAAGTAAATGATTATTTAAGCTCAATGTTTGATATATTATGGTAAAATCAATTATATGATCTCATTTTTTCATATGTATTGTTTTACGGTAGGGTCCATATATAGTATTTCACAATACATAACAGGAAATCCAAACCTAATATCTGAGTTAAACTATGACAATTCTTCAAGGTCATTCTTAATCCCGATTGGAAAGAATGTAGATCCTAGTTATCCAGAATGCACTCTTGGGAATTATGACTCACTAAAAGTAATGAATATCATATAGTGAAATTCATAATTGAAATATAAAATAGTGAAAACATAAATTAGATTTCCATGAAATCAAAATTATTATTTTTATTATAAAAATCCACATAAACATTTCATAATTCAAAATAAAAGCCCATTACTAAATCCAACAGAACATAATTCCTAAAATATCTAAAAACCCCATCCCCAAAACCGACTTTATCAGTGAAAAAAGAGAATATTCCATAATTATGAAAAAATAGAACCTGAAGATAAAATATACTCGATTATACTGAAAAAAAGTTGTATAAGTATAGTGTTAGCTACACGTCCTAGTGGGATTTTACCCAATATATAGTTCATTTCCATTATTAGAGAATTCTATAATCACTAGTCTGAAATATTATACATGAATAATGGGTTCTAACACTCTAGGAAAACTTTTCTCCTAATAATTTTCCAAATCCATTTAAAAAAATAAATTATTCTTTAAATAAAACATTTAACATTCCATTGATTTCCCAATTTGGGAATATTGTATCCAAGATAATTAAAAATAAATATTTTAAACTACAATATAAATATCCCAAAGTATCTTAATAATACATCAAATAAATATTTATATCTAAAATTAATATGGTCATATGTGGATAAGTGTTTAATGATTAAAAGAAAGTATAAATAATTGAATGAAACAATGGTTAATACTAAAAAAATGTGATTGGATTACTTCCACTCAGGATCTTTCTTTGGGTTACATGTCCTTACGTTCAAGAAACACTTATTCATCCCCCTCCCTATAGGGGGAGGGGAATCTCAAGATTTTATTTTCCTCATTATTTCTATCATATCACTAAACATTCTAATATTTATACCTTTCCTGCAATCAGGCCCTACCCCAAGTTCCCATATTTTGAGTAGGACTTCCCCAAGCTATAAATATCAAATTGGGAATTCAAAGAAGATTATTAATTTCAAATACACTCCATGGTGGTTCACTTTTGGAAATAATTTCCCCAATGTTGATGGTTTTTACTATTAAATCACTGAATCATGAAATATGTAACACTATGTTAATTTTAGGGCTTTTAAAACCCCATCTTAGGCTTATTTGGTTTGTGACTACAAAAGAACTTATCTATTTCTAAAATGGAATTTAACGGTTCTTCAATGGAATATTTTTCTCTCTTTTAGGATGGAACATTCCCTTCCACCTGATACTCGATCAACTGGTAGCTCCAATTTGGGTTTTTCTCTAAGTCTTTTTCTTCCTTTTTAGAATCATTATATACTTTTGATTCAAGGATATTTTGTTAAGAGATTCATGTGTTTTGACATTAGATCAAGATCCATTTTTCACACAATTTATCCTTGTATTTTCATTAAAAAATCTGTTTCAAATCCTCCAATTGATTTTTTTGGAATGTTATTGGGATGAATATCAAATTTAACAGATAGTATGGTTGGAGTATTGTTTATATTTCTGTTTATATTTCTATTATTTGGGTCATTCTAAATAGGTCTGTAAGAATGGTTCAGTCAACCATGTCCTTGATTCTTTTACCCTAGACCATAAGGATCTCCCTTCATTGAGGAATACAATTCATGTCTTACAAGTTAACTATGATTCTCTAGTCACCGATAGTGGTTTTATCTACTCCTCAATTCTAATTGTTTTGCACCAGTCATCTGTCGCAGTGACCTACCTAGGCCTCATTGTTAATAATGTTCATTTAAATAATATATGAATGGTTTATCACAATTATGAAGAGGAATTATTGTAGTGAGTTTTTCTGAAGATTGTGAATATTTTTGGTAGATCGTGATGGGATTTTGATGTAAATAGTTTGGAAGTGAAGATTCAACCTGAACCAGAGGGTCTAGAAGGGTTTTATGCACCTTGATCATAGAACCCCAAGACCAATGTTTTGAAGGACCTAAACTATGAATAGGTAGTGAATATGGGAAATATAGATATAATAATTTGGAACTTTTGGAGGCCACAAAGAAGAGTTACTTTAGTGAAAATGGCGCAAAAGAATGAGGAGGGCTGGGTGACGGTTTCAGGCTAGTTTAGTCAAATAAGATCTCCCTTGTATATTACCCACTCAATTTGCTTTGTCGACCTGGTGGATACATTCCTTGTTCAGGAATAGTCATCAATAAATAAATTGGTTGTGTAGACACCATTAATATATAACGATGCTGAGATTTCTAGTCAAATGTATATTGATTTATAATAGGGAATGAGAGTTAGGGGGCTTCACATTCTGAGGAAAAATAAGGAATCCAAGGGGAAATTATAAGTGAGGGGATTTATTTTTCTTAAAGTAATGAATGTTAGAGGTTTTACTAAACCAATATAAATAATAAAAAATATATGGTCATAGGTGATAGAATGTAATCAAATAGTTCAATACTAGGAATAAAATATGGTTTTAGATCTATGAAGTGGAAAGCTAATTCTTATGTATTGATATTATAAGTAATAAGGGAAATGTGTTGTGGTAGTAATGTATGATAGGGAAAATGGGAATACCTTGTGCTAATTATTCATTCTATAGAGGAAATTAATGAAGTGGATTTGACAATAAATTAACCATAGGAGGATATGAATAGATTTTAAGAATGGGAGTTTTGAATTGATGTTAATATGGACTAAAGGGTATGGATCTAGAAAAAAAGAATAATTTTTTGAAGTGGGATTCAATGATAGAGAGCTAAACATGGAGGAGTACATCTTGACTTGTGAAAAGATGGCTAACCACATGGAAGATTCAATCAAGGATAATCCTAGTATGAAGGTTAAAGAAATTCAATGGGGGATATTTAAGGTAGGTGATTCCAACAATATTGGCCTCATTTTTAATGATTTTTATATTTCCTACTATGTTTACTTATATAGGGGGTAAGACTACTGTAGATTCCCACATTATCCTTAATATTGATTTTGAAAAGAAAATTTAATTTTTAGGAATGGGAAATACTTTTAAATAAAATATGTTTCAATAAAAAAAATTGACAATGATAAGTAACTCATATCATGGGAGAATAATAAAAAAATAAAGTAGTGACAAAATCATGTATAATATTGAGGAAGTCTTAGTAATGTGTGCATAATCAAGGGAAACTCCTATATATATAATGATAAAATACTAGACATCTCTGGGAAAAAGCATCTATCAACTTATTAATAGCGATCCTAATACATATTCTCTATTGATTAATCTAACTAACTCTCATATAGACCTACATACCATGGCCAAAGCATGTCATATACTAGAGAATCAAAGTTTTTATATATATAAAATACTAGTAGAGAAAGCATCTACCAATATCCACCTTAGATAAATAGGGTTTTGATGAAGTTAATGATTGGAGGATAGGAAATATGTATCACATATCAATAGCATACCCCAGGAAAAAACACCCAATATCATACCTCATCCCAACTTTAAAGACCATTTTTTATTAAATCCTCTATTTTTAGTTCACACCGAATCAAAAAAAACTTAAAATCATTTCCTAGGATATAAACATTCATATAAACTATGGTTTTAATGAGTATTAACACAAGATTGCATAAAATATCATAATTTTTTTAATAAAGTGTAAAATGGTCCTTAAAATTCAATATGATAATTATATAAAAAATCACATATTCAAAATATATTTTTCAAAACCAAGTTCTATTTGAAATGCATTTTTTTGTAAAAAAATGGGTAAATCTACTTTAAGACAACTAAATATATTATATATTCCATTTACATAAATTTATTTTCATTAAGAAACATATAAATTGAATAAACAAAATACAAAATTATAAATAGACAAATACAAAATAAATTCTTCAAATCCCAAAAGAGATGGAATTCAAATCAAACAGACCCTTAAACCCATAAATATATCATATAATTTAATTTGGGTATCATTGGTGGAATAATACTTCATTTGAATTTAGAAAACCATTTGAAAACAGTCATAGTAGTTTTAGAAAATAAATTTCATGCATAATATTCATGCAATAAGAACTTTGAAAACTCAATCATAACATAAGAAAAAAATGAATCAAAAGGAAGAAACTACCTATATCAAGAAAATAATATTAAAATCCATAAAAAATAAAGATAATGGGATAGACAGTGTAACATCCTAGGTAAATATAAAATATTACTTTTTAATATTTATTAATATTTGTGAATAAAATATTAATATTACTTTAAAGGGAACTATATGCTCTATGGTGTACCCAATACACAACAACGAGTTTCTTTGAAATCGTATGTTGCACTCTATTCATAAAATAATATTATTTTAAATATTAGTAAACACCGAGCCGTTGTATTGGTAGGAATGAATATATATCACTAAAATATGTTTATATATGTTTTTTAAATGTTTTCACATTTACCCATTAAAAGATAAAGGCTTAAAATAAAAAAGAATTCAATTTTAAGCATAAATACTCTAAAATTCACAAAAAGGATGATTTATCGCCTTTTGATGGTGAAACCTCTTTAATATAGTCTGGGTCACTCTTATACATTCATTTAGACCAAATAAAATTCTTCTTTAGAATCGGGATATCAAAATTTAGTTTGTGTAAATTTTTGGTATTTTTCTGGTAATGTTCATTTTATAATGAATAGTGAAAAATGTTGTAATTTTATTCAAAACCTCATTTTAATCTAATTTATTTTTATTTTTATTTAAAATTTTTAATTGATATTAAAGTTCCATTAGAATATATTTTTACCATTTATTCCAATGGTGGCCATTGGAGTTAATTTCACTTTGAAATTGGACTTAAACTACTGTCAATCTTTTAATAGATGTTGTTTCATAAAAACACGCTATTTGTTTTGACAACAGCAATTAATTATTAAATTAAATAATGCAACTTATATGTTTTTAATTTTGTAAAATTGAAATCATTTTTTACTTTTAAATATCAAATATATCTTAGGGTGAATTTTTGGTATTTTTCTGAAAAACTTCAATTTTTGAGGAATAGTGAAACCACTAAGTGGTAGTTAAAAAAACTGATTTTTCAATTAATTGAAACGTTGCCACTTCTGTTATTTGAATTTCAAAAACCAACATACATGGTTTTCATTAGGATGTAAAATTTGGTTCAATGGGAATAAAATTAATTTTTGGTGAATAGTAACTTTTAAGTTTTATTAATCGCGATTAAAGGCAATTAGTGTAATTTAAGGTAAAGATACTGTTATAATAATATGAAATGACCATAAAACATGTCCTACCCTTATTTTATGAGTCCTGTCCGACCAATACAATCCATGGGTAATCTTGGGGATCCAATGGAGCCACTTTGGTAGTAAAATGACAATAATAACCATTTATTTAAAGTTAAAATTAAAATGTCACAAACATGTACTGTTTTACTATAACAACTTTTACACCGGGTTATACAAGTCATATTTTTTACTATAAATATTCATTATAAAGATAAAAATAGTTCCTACATCATGATATTTTTTTTATAATTTTTATACATTAATTAAATTAATTTATTTATGACACCGAGATGATGCAGTGATTACCTCAATAATGAACGATTTAAATAAAATGAAAAGATAATGTAAAATATAAGACATTAACAAAGAAAAAAACTATTTTATGAGTATATTTCGAACCCTTATCACCTTATCCTAAAAATATATCAATCTGGGACCTTTAAAATCCGAAAATAATTTTATAAATAAGTAACATTTTAAGACATTCCAAGAGTGCCCCTCCACCCTCTTATAAAAGGCCCCCAACTCCACCTCATTACCCACACCACTCAATCCATTGGATCGACCAACCCCTAACAATTTCATCACTCCACATCCCTATCTTCATTATTGAAGCCTTCCCTTAGGCAGAAATCTCTTCAAGAAAACCTTTTGGTTCAAACCAAGGGGAGTTACCCAATTTAAAGGTAATGTCTTCAATAATGTTTTTTTGTTTTATTTTGCTTCTCCAACCCCCTAAAATATTTTTATTCTTTTATTTTGTAACAAAAAATGTATCTTGAATATAGTAGGATGTTTTTCTAAAAAGGATTTGTGCTACACTTACACACACATCCGTCTAATAGTTAAAGAACATACTGTTTCTGTGGATGGCGAATTACTTCCTCACGAAACAATGATTGTTCAATATTCTTTTAACACCTTTAAAGGTGGACATTATGATGTCATTGTATTTTTTATATGATATATGTGGTATTTATGATTTCTATATTCTTCTTTATTTTATATTTAAAACACACCTTTATTCTTTTCATGTTGAGAAAATGCCATAATTTCATAAGCGGAAGTGTGGACTACCGCCCCCTCAAGTGATGTGACTCATTCATGTAATACTTGAAATGTATAAAAGATGAAATTAATGAACATATGTGACCTATATAAAATATATAATATACTATAATTATAATATATATATCTCATTTACTTTTTTTAATTCCATTAATATGAAAATGAAATGAAAGTAGCGTTCATGCGTACGTACGACCTACCTTCTCCATATATGGTGCATTTCATTTCTTTTTATCTCCAAATGTTATAGAATAGTATAAAATGAATATATACTAGATATATATTATATTTAAATCATTAATACTATTCTTCAGATTATTTACTTATAACTACATGGATAATCATTTTCAAACATGTTGATTTTTGACTCATGTAACAAACATCGAAAAAAACATCTGATATGAACTCACATTATTAACCAATTATTATAACATTATAATATGTGATATGAACTGAATAATAATATTTAAAGGAGGTCCTTAAGAAATTATAAATTGATGAATGTTTATTATTCAGTAATATAATGAAACGAACAAGACAAGTCGGACTTGAGGTAAGGGATCCTACCTCTCTCTTTCCTTTTAAGTACTCACTTTTATATCATTTCTTTTAAGATCATCTTTCATATGTTTGGGGATGTTATTTTATAATACTCATTCAGTAATTTCTATATTCATGTTATGAGAGACCCTATTTGATCTCATAAATCCATTTTTGGAAGTTTTATGTGGCACTGTTAGGCTGCCGAGTTTTCATAAAGGATTTTTCGTCTCAATTTTATTCCTATGGGATTTATGCTACATTTTCCACCATTTCCATTTAGTGGTGTATTTACTTCCCATTATTCTACCCTTTGTGTAATATACATTCGTTTTTGAGTAATTACATCAATGGTGTATAGTCTTTCTTTCCTGGGGTGTACTTTTCAAAAATTACCCAAGTTGGTAAGGGAACCTTTCACCCTCATCTTTTTAAAAGACTTCTTTTTGTTAGGTCTTTTAATTTACATATTATTATGTTGGTATATGTTCATAAATATCCTCAATGATGTAAAATTCATTTCCAAGTGATGAGATACCCTTTTTGTCTCATCAACTCGTTTTCGGAATTTTAAAGAGATGTCGTTAGTTTGTCGAATTTTTATAAGGGAACTTCTTAACCAAATTTCGATTTATTTGGGTTAAACTTGTAGTTATTGAATATTTCATCCTATGAATATGTGTTAAGGACCTCTGGTTGTTTTACACTTAGTATCACATTATATTAGTTTTATTTATATTTTTCACACAAAATTATTAGATTGATTTATCCTTAATTTAAGGACACATTCTTTATAAGGGATTTAATCTCATTTTACATTTCTAATTGAGACTTCATTGTTGTTATGCACCAATTCACTCTTATATGGTTTATATAATTATCTTTGGAATATTATTTCATGAATACCTTTATTCTCAGGATATTATAATGTTCTGATTAAATGTTATTCCTCAATTATTATAATCAAGTGTCTCTCATGTTTTTAAAAACCCTTTAACTAAAATATCATTTTCAATGTTTTAAGGATTTATTATTATAAATATTTCCCATTAATATCCATATTTTCAAAATGGTTTTAAGGATTTATTTATATGGATATTAATGGTTTAAAATGTTAAATTCTTCAAAGTGGTATGGGAAACTTTGATTCAGATTTCTTTTTATTAAATGTTTTAAATGGTTTTGAAAATTGTTTTTTGAATGGATTAATTACTTCAATATCATAAAATGTTATATTATTATTTCAATATGGGAATGTTAGCATTCTTTTATGCTTAATTTTTGTGCTATGATTATGTTATTGTTCTTGGGCATCATTTATGAAGATGGGAGGTTCCGTGATAAACTAGGGACGGGTGGACCCGATATAGCTCTCCAATACATTGGGTAACACGGAAGAGTTAAAAATTAAGGTTTCTCTGAATAGATTTAAAGAATATACTGTGATGGGTATTTCAAACATAAACATGGGTGTTACTCCCTATGTAATAATGTTATGAATGCCTCAAGTTACCTTTATGTATTATGATTTCTATGAGTTATTCCTAAATCATATGATTTCATGAGGTATGTTAATTTGATTATGTTATTTGAGTAAAGTATGATTTCATTGATTCATATGTATACATGGACTAATGTTTTCTTTCCGTATTGGTATAACCCTTACTGATAGTTTTGTGCGCATTCCATGTTTTTGAAATGTTTTCCACAGGTCATAAAGTGGAATACAGTCAAGTATGGGATTAAGGGAATTCCATGATGTCTAAAACATGGAACTAGACATGACTCTTTTGTTAAAGAGTTTTTATTTTGTGAAAAAAATGGAAACTTATTAGATGTGTCAGCCTTTTAATCTTTGAGATGTAATAGTTATGTCTTAATTATCTAAAACACTAAACCTGAAAAGATCCTCAATGTGAATTATTCATTTAATTCATGATTAAGTATGGTTTAAGGCCGGGTCCTTATAGTTGGTATCAGAGGTCGGTTTAGATAAATTTAGAGGTTAGTGTATCCTTTAAGCATAAGTGACATTACCATAATGTTTAGGATTTTAGAAAGGCTCATAGTTTTCAATAAAGTGAATGAGTTTAAGATAACATGAATAATTATATCTTAGAATTATATGATGATTTTAATGATATACTCACACTGACCTTTTTGGATTAGTAAATAGATGGATCTAGCAGGCACCAAAGTGAGAAAGGAAACTATGGTGGTTCTCTAATTAAGATACTAGATGAAATAGGGGATTCAATGAGAAATATCATGGTTATTCTAAACCAACATTCAATAGGCATGATTAACCAATTGAACCTTGGAGAGTTCTCTAAGGCATCATGTACGAGATGACCAACTCGATATGGAAGTTCAGGTAAATATTATAAAGGTAACCATAAGGGTTTATATGGTCCGTACTTTTGAGGTAATTATGGGTTATTATATGTTATGGTGGAAAATGGAAGGCATGAGATAAACTTGAGGTTAAATTATGTTATGGTTATTTTTGAATATTTTATCAATTTTGGGGAATGTTATAAGAATCACGTAGTTTTGGAAAAAGGACAACACGTAGACCGTGTGACAACCTGTCACGTTGGACGAAGATGCGGGAATTAAACCCACAACAAATGTGTGGCTGGTGTTTATCACCTACCACTAGACAACATGAAGTCCCTGGTTAGTTTGACTAATTATTTTTAGTTAGATGATCTTATGAATCTAGAATAAGTTGATTTTTGGGTTATCTATGGGAATTATTAACCTATCATGGAGGATATGGGATTAGGTTAATTACATGTCAATACGAGACTTTAAGAGAAACTAATGTTATTTGGAGATAAATGCTAAGATTTAACTTTGATGAATATGTGATTAGATCCTTCAGATATTTGGGTTTCAATCTTAGTTTTGTTTACATTGAATAATTTTATGGATAGATGTTTATTGAATGGTATTTGTTGAACTTTTTCTTTTGTTTGACAAATTTTGGAGATTAGGTGTAGTATTTTTTTTGTAAAAAAAATATCATTTTTGGGTATTATCAGATCTCGTACTAAAATTTTTGGGTTTGGTTTTGGTTAAGGTTTAATGACATGGGAAATATATATCTCTCTTTTGTGGATTATGCGATTCTAGAGATGTTGATTATAGTACTCTGAATGCGAACAAGTCTTCCTAAATCCTCATTATTTGGAGAATGTATGAGTTTTTGTTAGAAATTTATTAAACGATGAAAGTTTACATGACAAGTAAGTATGTTCCCTTATGATTTATTTAAGCTCATAAATATTCCCTCAATGAAAAGTAACTTAAAAAAAATGTTGTCTATTAACTTTTCCTACTGGGGAATCGAATACTATTTAACCCATCACAAGTTTAGGATTCTTTGGTGGTTAACTTTCTCCTAAACATGTTTTCTATCACTCTCCCTCAGAACACGACCCATTGTTTTTTCTTCCATATCCATGTTTTCTTACATGGAATCCTAGTATGGGTTATCTCGGGTGACCTCTGTACTTCTCTTTCTTTCTTTTAAAGTGACATTTTTTCTGACTCTTGTTCCGATGTGGAACATTCAATGAAGTTTCGAACCCCAATTTTAAAATTGAGAGGACGCAATTCCCAAAAGGGGGGAAGAATGTAACATCCCAGGTAAATAAAAAAAGTTTCTTTTTCATATTTATTAATATTTAAGAAAAAAATATTAATATTACTTTAAATGGAACACTATGCTCGATGGCGTACCCAATACGCCACAACGAGTTTCTTTGAAATCTTACATTGCACTCTATTAATAAAATAATATTATTTTAAATGGTATTTATGGCCTAGCCATTTTATTGGCGGGAATTAATAGAAATAACTAAAATATGATTATAGGTGTTTTTTAAATGTTTTTACATTTACCGAATAAAAGATAAAGGCATAAAATAAGAAAATAATTCAATTTAAAGCATAAATACTCTAAAATTCACTAAAAGGCCGATTTATCACCTTTTGATGGTGAACCCTATTTAATGTAGTTTTGGTCACTCTTATACATTCTTTTAGACAAAATAAAATTCTTCTTTAGAATCAGGATATCAAATTTTACTTTGTGTAAATTTTTGGTATTTTTTTGATAAAGTTCATTTTTAATGAAGAGTGAAAAATGTTGTATTTTTATGCAAAACCACTTTTTAATCTAATTTATTTATATTATTAGATCATCTTTTTAATTGGTATTAAATTTAAATTAGAATATATTTTCCCTATTTAATCCAATGGTGTTCATTGGAATTAATTTTACTTTGAAATATTTCTTAAACTTGTGTCAATCTTTTAATAGATATTCTTTCTTAAAAACACACTATTTGTTTTAATAGTGGAAAATAATTATTAAATTATTTAATTCAATATATATGTTTTGGATTTTATAAAATAGACATCATTTTCTAATTCAGAATTTCAAATATAGCTTAGGGTGAATTTTTGGTATTTTTCTGAAAAACATCAATTTTGATGAATGCTGAAAACACTAAGTGGTAGTTAAAAAACTGATTTTTTGATTAAATGAAACCTTACCACTTCTGTGATTTGAATTTCAAAAATCCAACATACATGGTTGTCATTAGGATGTAAAATTTTGTTTAATGGGATTAAAATAATTTTTTGGTGAATGGTAACTTTTATGTTTTATTAATCGTGATTAAAGGTAATTAGTGTAATTTAAGGTAAAGAAAATGTTATAATAATATGAAATGACCTTGACACATGTCCTACCCTTATTTGATGAGTCATGTCTGACCATGAAAATCCATGGTTCAACATGGGGACCCCATGGAGCCACTTTGGTAGGAAAATGACATTAATAACCCTTTTTAAGTTAAAATTAAAATGTCACAAACATGTATTGTTTTGCAAAAACAATTTTTACATGGGGTTATAAAAGTCATAACTTTGACTATAGACATTCATTAAAAAGCTAAAAATATTTCCTACATCATGATATTTTTTATAATTTTTAGACATTAAATAAATTAATTTTTTTTATGACACAGTGATAATGCAGCGATTACCTCATTAATGAATGATTTAAAAAAATGAAAAGAAAAAGTTAAATATAAGACATACACTTGGAAAAAACCTATTGGATGAGTATATTTCGAACCCTTATCACTTTATACTCGAAATATATCAATGTGGGACCTTTAAAATATGAAAATCATTTTATAATAAAGTATCATTTCAAGACATTCCATGAGTGCCCCTCGTCCCTCTTATAAAAGGCCCCCACCTCCACCTCCTTACCCACACCTCTAAAGCCTTTGGCTCAGCCAAACCCTGCCCATTTGATCTCTCCAAGGGAGTTACCTGATTTAAAGGTAAAGTCTTCCCTAAAGTTATTTTTTTTTATTTTGCTTCTCCAACCCCCTAAACTATTTTTATTCATTTATTTTGTAACAAAACCAGTATATTAATTATACTAGTATGTTTTTATAAGAATTATTTATGCTACACTTACACATACATTCGTCTAATTGTTAATGAACATACTGTTTCTGTGGATGTCGAATTACTTCCACATGAAACGATGATTGTTCAATATTCTATTAACACCTTTAAAGGTGGAAATTATGATGTCACTGTGTTTTATATATGATATATATGGTAATTATGATTTCTATATTATTATTTATTTTATATTTAAAACATACCTTTATTCTTTGCATTTTGTGCAAATGTGATAATTACATAAGCGGATGTGTGGACTACCGCCCCCTCAAGTGATGCGACTCGTTCATGCAATGCATGGAATGTATAAAGAATGAAATTAATGAACATATGTGACCTATATAACAGATATATTATACTGTAATTAAAATATATATATCTCTCTCATTTTTTTTAATTCCATTAATATGACAAAGAAATGAAAGTAGCGTTCATGCGTACGTACGGCCTACCATCTCCATGAACGGTGAATTTCATTTATTTTTATCTCCAAATGTTATGGAAAAGTATAAAATGAATATGTACTGGATATATGTTATATTTAAATCATTAAAACTATTTTGGATATGATTTACTTATAACTACATGGACAATCATTTTCAAACAAGTTCATTTTTGAATCATGTAACAAAAATTAACAAAAACGTCTGATATGAACTCACATTATTAACCAATTATTATAACATTATAATATGTGATATGAACATAATAATAATCTTTAAATAATTTCCTTATTCAATTATAAATTTACCAATGTTTATTATTCGGGAATATAAAGAAATGAACAAGACAAGTCGGACTTGAGGTAAGTGATCCTACCTCTCTCTTTCTTTTTATGTACTCACTTTTATGTAATTTCTTTTAAGATCATTGTTCTTATGTTTGGTGATATTATTTTATAATCCTCATTCTGTAAATTTTATTTTCATATTATGAGAGACCCTATTTGATCTCATAAATCCATTTTTGGAAGTTCTATATGGCGTTGTTAGGCTTCCGAGTTTTCGTAAGGGATTTTTCATCTCACTTTTATTTTTGTGGGGTTTATGGTACATTTTCAACCATTTCCTTTGAGTGGTGTATGTACTGACCATTATTATACTCCTTGTTTAATATACTTTCTTTTATGAGTATTTAAATCAATGGTGTATAGTACTTCTTTCATGTGGTGTACTTTTCGAAAATTACCCAAGTCGGTAAGGGAACCTTTCACCCTCCTCTTTTTAAAAGACTTCTTTTTCTAAGGTCTTTTAATTTACAACTTATTAAGATGGAATATGTTCTTCTATATCCTTATTGATGTAAAATTTATTTCCAAGTGATAATATTCCATTTTTGTGTCATCTACTCGTTTTCGGAATTTTAAAGAGACGCCGTTAAGCTGTCGAATTTTTACAACGGAACTTCTTAACCAAATTTTGATTTCTTTTGGATCAACTTGTAGTTATTGGATATGTCATCCTATGAATATTTGTGAATGGCCTCTGGTTATTTTACAATTAATATCCACTTATATTGGGTGTATTTATATTTATCACACACAATTATGAGCTTGATTTATCCTTAATTTAAGGATACCTTCTTTATAAGGGATTTCATCTCATTTTACATTTCTTATTGAGACTTCATTGTTGTTATGAACCAATTCACTCTTATATGGTGTATATTATGTCTATTGTAATATTATATCATGAATCCCTTTATTCTCATGATATTATAATGTTCTGATTAAATGTAATTCCTCAATTATTATAATCAAGTGTCTCTCATTTTCTTAAAAACTCTTTAACTAAAATATCATTTTAAATGTTTTAATGATTTATTCTTATAAATATTTCTCATTAATATCCATGTTTTCAAAATGGTTTTAAGGATTTATTTATATGTATATTAATTGTTTAAAATTTTAAAATATTCAAAGTGGTTTGGGACACTTTGATTTAGAAATCTCTTTATTAAATGGCTTATGTTGTTTTGAAAATGGTTTTTAGAATGGATTCATTATTTCAATATCTTAAAATATTATATTATTATTACAATGTGTGAATGTTATCATTATTTTATTCTTAAGTTATGTGCTATGATTATGTTATTGTTTTTGGACATTGTTTATGAAGACGGGTGGTTCCATGCTAATCTAATGGTGGGTGAGCCCGCTATATATCTCCAATGCATTGGGTAACGTGAAGGAGTCAAACGTTAATGTTTCTCTGAAGAGATTTAAGGAATATATTGTGATGGTAATTTCAAATGTAACCATGAGGGTTACTCCCTATGTAAGAATGTTATGAATGCCTCAAGTTACCTTTATGTCTTATGCTTTCTATGAGTTATTCCTAAATCTTATGAATTCATGAGGTATGTTAATTTGATTATGTTTTATGAGTAAAGTATGATTTCATTGATTCTTATGTATACATGGACTAATCTTTTCTTTCCGTATTTTTATAACCCTTAAAGAGCTTTTTGTGCTCATCCCATGTTATTGAAATGTTTTCCACAGGACATAAAGTGGAATACGGTTAAGGATGGGATCAAGGGAATGTCATGATATATAAAACATGGAACTAGACATGACTGTTTTGTTAAATAGTTTTTATTTTGTGAAAAAAATGGAAATTGAGAAGATGTTTCTACCATGTAATCTTTGAGATGTAATAGTTATGTCCTAATTCTCTAAAACTCTAAACCTAAAAAGATCCTCAATGTGAATTATTAATTTAATTCAATATTAAGTAAGGTTTAAGGCCTGTTCCTTATAGAAGGAGTCCTCACATCCTATAAATCAGAAAAAATGATTATATTAGACAAAAAACTATTCTAGGTTATGTCTAATATGCTTCCATGAGTAGAAGGAGAATAAAATAAAATTAGAGAATATAAAGGAGATGAAAGAGAATATAAATGTTGATAAACCTGTGAAAAAAAGGTATGGTGCCCTAGGAGTCTTCAAAGTGATAAGAATGAGCAATTTGGTGTCCCCCCCAGACGTCACCAATGAATAGGGATGGAATAGACACCAAATAATGTTAAACTGTTCAAGGGTGGGATGATAAATCATTTTTACAAAAACATGTGAAGATAGGACAGTTTACCAAACTAGGCTCTAACATTGCATGTGGGGCTAGACTCTCCTAGAGGAGACTTATAGTTTTCAAAATCATATTGACACCAATATAATAATATATTAGAACTATAATTTCTAATTCACATGATTTTCACTAGTCTTGAGAAAAATGTGTTTTATGCACCACACATATAATGTTCATAAAAGATAAATTAAAACAAGATAAAATGAATAAATTATATTAAAAATGAATGAATTCATTAGTAAATGTGAAGTTTTGTTTTAAATATTATCCACATGATATCAATTTCTTCCCATAAATATAATCTGTAATGTTACAAAAATAAATGATCCTTTATTCATAGAATACAAGAGGGATCCAATCAGAATGAAATTGTGGAATGGGAAATACGATTCTTTAGTAAATTTTTACTAATGGAAAAAACATATCAAACTATCAATCAATATCCATAATGACACCAAACAGTCTTTTACGATAATCCAAAATAAAATACGAATATAATTTTTTCTATGGAGGTAATTCAAACTCTAATAAATAAAGAAGGTCTCCCCAGCACTTAAGGAATTTTATTGTAACTAAGGGTCTACGAAAATTGTGTTGTCCAAAAAAACCCACATTATAATACATAATCCCTATAACCATGGACGATAAAATGATACTTTCACACAAAAATTTCATCCATAATAATATAATAATGAATATATGAATCTCCAAAATAACATAGACATCGAGAATCATAGATGAAAAAAGAATATAGCAAAAGACTAATAGAGTATAAATAACTAGTGAGAATAACATTATGTACCAAGAAGAAGATCTATCAGACAACTACTATGACCCAATCTAAGATAGACAATCATTTCATCCATTCCTCAAAAATTGAAAAAAAAATACTTCAAAAGATGTTTCAATAGAACAGGGTGACACAATGTATTTATAACTCTTTAAAAGGGGGCTTATAAAGCCAAATTTAACCACATTTATAGAATAAAAAGGATCTATGTATTACAAAAGTAATGAAAACAAAGTGAGAATATTTTCTTAAGTCAACCAAATTATTTAACATAGGATAATATTGTTTCATATTTTCACCAGATAGAGAACCATCTCAAATAACAAAATAAATAGTTTCATCAATAACATACATTTCACAAATAAATTTCAACTCTACACACAATACCTTATAGACTATATGCCCAAATGAAGTAAAATTAGGTAAATTCACTCTAAAGGTGAGATATTTTTGGAGAACCATCAAAAAGAGATAAACCTTAAATAAGACATAAAATAAAAAAATTCGAAGAATATAACATTAAAACCCATGTATTTGATGATATATTTTTCCTAAAATAAATTTAATTTCACATATAGCATGCGATAAAGGAAAACCTATTTTTAAACAAACCACAATAAAAAGAATTTTAAATAAATTTGATTGTTGTAAACTAGAAATGATAATTATTAGAATGAATAAGAATGAACAAATTTTGAAAAATATTCTTAATTATATAATATAATGATAATTTATTTTCATATAAAGTACTCAATTTTAAAATAATTCATTATATTCATTAAAATACATATTTCTTAAAAATAGTGTTTTTTTATTTTTTTTTAAACAATTATATAACTAGTTTGATAGACTATTGTAAAATATATATTAAAATATTAAACAAAAATTTTGAAAAATTTATATCAAAATTATCTTAGAGTGAAATATTAATAATTTTATAAAATAATTTCTTTTTTGATGAATAGTTTGAATTTCTTTTTTTTAAATGTCTTATAATATAAATCATTATAAAAATTATATTTTATTTTAAAATGATTTTTAAGGTATAATGAGTTGAATTATATTATTAATAATCCATATTTTGTTATTTGAATACATTGTGTAGTGAATTTTGTTATTAAATATTTATATGCTTATGAAAACAAATTTTTGGAAACCCTATTTTCATCATGATTTGTTGGAATATTTTTAAATTAAATTATTTCACTTATATGACATGAATTTCGGAAAAATAATTGTATATTTTAAATCATAATAATTAATATATAATAATTTCAAATTTATTTTTTTTCATTATTAATGGTATGTAAGGTGAAAATTCATCACCATGGTTATGGAAAAAATGAGTTTGTTGGGGGTTAAACCACGAAATAAAGGTGATTTTCCAATGAAAATTTCATAATGACTGTTAAATGTAAAAATTACTACCTTATATGATCCAAAATTAGAATATTTATCTATTTAGAATCATTTTAGTTGAATATGAATTTATTATATTAAAATATTCAATGAAATTCAAAGTGTTTCCTCATCGCAGATATAAAATTACACCCATAATTTCTCTTCCTTACAGCACATTGAGATATGTAGATCAGCCAAATCATGAAAACCTATACAATGAAAATTCAAATCCATTAATTGTATGTTATATACATCTTAAAATACCATTCCAATGGTTCACATCAAATGAACTAAAGGAGGCTTACTGAAGAAGAGGTAATCATCCTACCATGACACTATCAATTTATTTCTTACTATAACTCCTAGAAATATTTTTTATTTGTCATCAAATAATAAAATAATAATATTTAATATATTTAAATGTTATTTTTATTATTTAACCACCAAAATCTCCCATCTATTAAATCCAATGGGATGTGAAAATATCATTCCTAGTACATGTGGATTATGGACTCCACATAATGAAACAATTCATTGTCCACCGTGGTATTTCATGGATTTTTATTGTTATGGATTTTATGTTTATATATTATATTTCTGAGATATTCATGATTCTATAATTATAATATCATATCTATCTTCTTACCTTATGATCCATTGTAAAATGATAATGTTATTCTTGCAAATATGTAGACTACCACATCCACAAAGCATTATGATTCATTTTTCATTCCTCATTAAAAGGATGATCACAAAGATATATTTAATAAATATATATTATATATTATAATATAATAATTATTATTTACAAATCAAAATTTCAGTCCAATGAAAATTTAATAAAGTGTTCATGCATACGTATGACCAATCATCTCAAAGAATAGTATAATTCATTTTTTAATTTATACCATATATAGATGTCCCTAAATATATATAATGTATATATTTGAAATTTATATCATTATTAAAAAATTGGATATGATTTAACCATGATTAAAGTAAAAGGACCCAAACCACTAAACCAAAATTTTCAGGAAAAAATATATAGTTAACACTGTGAAACGATGATTTGAATAAGGAATTATTAATAAATGAATATTTAAATGCTAAAAGTGGAAAATATATGATTTTATAATTATTTTAATTATTATTTTATATAAATATAAATATAAATATATATATATATTATATATGATATTATAGTTCTTAAAATGAAATTCATACTTGAGGTCAGGGTTTATCATGTCAAATTGACTTTTTTGAGATATATGTTATGCTATACACCCATAATCATTTATAAAGTTTATATACATTCCAATTTTTATGTTATATAATTAAAATATTTATTATCATGATATTAAATGTTTCTTTTAAATTTATTCTTTCAATGGTATTACGATTAAAAATTTACTAATGCAGTTGTGGATTCTCATCTCACTTTTATTTATTAGGGACACATGTCATATTCAACATTTAATTCATTTTATTGTGTATATAATACACATGAATTTATTTTATGATATTTTTTATGAATATTTTAAGTGTTTTAATATCTATATAATCATTTATTTTTCATGAGGCTTTTATTCCAATGTTTCCAAAGTGGTAGGAGTTTTATGATACAATCTCATTGATAATGGATGTTAATTATGATGATGTTTTACATTATTAAATTTCATGATCTAACACTAAATAATATAAAATTTATTCATAGAATATAGTTATATTTTGAGATTCTATATTTTTTTCATTTTAGCATCCTTAATAACATAATAGAAAGAAAAATTATTTAATGAAAAACATAATATATTCTTATCTTTAGTCCAAAATAATTTTCTTTCCATAAACATGTTTTCAAAAAAAATTACAATAATTATTTTAGTAATATAAAATTATTTTTTAAATTAATATTTACCCTTGGTTTACTTCTTATAAAAAGTTTTAAAATGGTTCTTCTTGTCATTTTCCGAATATGGTGATTTTGAACTTTTATCTAAAATGTGAAATGAATCTATGTTATTAAGTACATGGAATGAACTGAATTTATAGTCATCTTGACTGATAAATGTATTGAATCTTACGTAAAGATATCTATGCTTTTTATAAAATAAATTTATTGCCTTAATATTTGAATATTTTAGGATTTTAATGAAGTTACTCTAAAATGTAAAATAGTATCTTCATCAAGTAATATTACAACAGATCTTTTAGTAGAATTTTCATTTACGATAACATCATTTATTGTAATTTATGATTTACAAGATATATAATCCAAGGATAAAATATAATTTTTTGGATTAATGGTTTCCAATTATTATTATGGTATTTTTATGATTTATGTTTGTTTTCCATAGGTTATGTCCAGAAAAAATGTAAAAATATTTACAAAACTCATTACCTTTCATCAAGAAAGGATATATGATGAATGAATTATGATCATCTAGAAGATATAGAGACAAATTATGATTGTGTGAACGGTGCTTTTGTAGTGGTATGTCTGTCCAATACCTTGGTGAAATATGGATATATCATGAGATAATAATGGTTGGGATGGGGAGTGAACCCAGTTTCTTATGTGACTATGTACACTATGATATTACTTGGAATGAACATTGACTAATTGTATGATTAAATAGGGAGTGAACACAATAAACTATTATAGTGTTCAGAGTTTTCCTTTACTAATGAATTTTTTATATGACTACGTTTATTTTTAAAAAATAATTTTTATTCAAATATTATGTTCTCATGGACCAAATTATTTGATTCTTTTATGATTCATATCTTATGAATACTCAATATTTAATCCATAACTTGAGAGTATGATTTATGAAATCCACGGTATGATATTAAAATGTTAATATAATACCCTAATGTCATTTTTCTCATGTTATGATTATGTGATCATTTTTGTCTACCTTTTTTACAAAAAAATTGAATCAAATATCACTATTTCATATATTTCCTTTCCACATGTTATTATATTTTTAAATGTATGATAAGTCTATGATTGGTGCTAGTTATAGAAAACATTTTTTTAGATGATATAGTTCTCTTTTGAATAAATTTTTTACATATCCATGTTCCCAAAAACACTAAACCTATACCATATTTGGATTAACATTAATTTTATGAAATGAATAATAAGTTATTAATATTCTATTTTAATTTATGGAAATAAAAATCTTTAATAGTTTTTGTTAGATTAAAAAATGAGATTCAATACTGTGGTACTCTTTTGTGTGAACCATGGTTGAAGCGGTACTCTCTTCCCTTTTCCTTCACGGGGAAAGGGATTCCACTAGTGATTATTGTATAAATCTCACCTGGGAGATATAGATACTCATGGAGTTCTCTGATATGAATCAATTATATCCTAATAGTTATAATTAAAAACTATTTTAGATGGTATAATTAAATGGGTAAATTAACATGGGAAATATGGATGAGAACATATTAGAGAGAACACTTATGATAATAATCAATATTTGATAACGTACTATTTTATAGCAAAGTGAGGAGTGCAGTTATTCTAGAAAAAAATCTCAATCAAGATATTACAAGTGGATGAAATTTTAGAAAATATTTACATTTGGGTAATAAACATGAAAAAAATAATTCAAGTATATTTATTGTCTTATTATAGTTTTTTCTGAGTGTTACCTTGGTGTGAACCTAGGTAGACACTCTGAGAGGATATTTTTGGGTTAATTCACCATTTACATTATATTCATTATTAAGGATTATAATTGATGAAGGTCATGTATGAAATAGGTTGAACCTAAGGTGTCATAGATTGAAATGAAGGTGGATTCCATGTAAATTTTTTTTAGGATTATGTTGTTTAATATGACTGTTATTGTTTCATTCAATATTTCTTTTTATGCTAGTCAATTGTTTTAAAACAAATTATCCTTGTTAATGACAAATTTGATGATTAATTAAATGATTATACTATTAAGGGACAAAATCTTATTGGATTGAGAATGAAAATTTTTATTTCAATGCTTAAGTAACACTCATAATATATGAATCATGAGGGGATATAGAAAAAAAGAGGGAACAATATTCTATTGATTCAGTCATGGGGTAATATCCACCTTCTTTTAGGGGGTCTATAGATCCACTAGTTTTCTATGAAATATATTATTTCCATCAAAAATTTATTTTCAATTATCCATTATTTGAAAGATGTAAAATTTATTATATTTTTTTATCATTTGGAAGGATAACCAGATCAGTTGTGGAATCATATCAAGAATATGTGGTAAAAAGAATAAATTGAATCGATTGATTGGGATAAATTTAAACCATTTTTTAATAAGAATATTCTAAATATTAATCTTACAAAATAAATAATTAATTCATTGATATATTTAAAAATGATGATGAATCCATTAGTACTCATGAGGATAATTTTACTAGACATGTGAGCTATTAATATCTTGTTATTATCCAACCTGATTGTAATATTTATTATTTCATTGGGGGATTAAAATTGTATCAGTGAAGGGTTTAAGTCATAAGTGATATTAGTAGCTATGAATAAAATCATTCAATGTGATATGTAGTTGTAAATAAATATTTTCATTACCCTTAAATCTCATGGTTTTGATAAAAAATAAATATGGAATTAAAATAAATTTTTTAAAAGAATGGAGAAAAAAAGTTTAGAATTCTTTTATACTAAATGTGTGGAATTAAACATGGAGGACATTTTATTAAGGGTACTGGTAAATTTATTATGTGTCTAAATTAAGTTAATTTGTAACTAAAATATCGATGTATTGGGGAGAATAAGATAGATAATGTTGGAGAAAGGCATTATAGAATTCCCCACCAATAGTCTAGGGTTTCAAATTCAAGCAGTATGGGAATTATGCTAACTAATTCCAAAATTTATAGATTTATTATAATTATCTACAATAAAATCCTCTTAAAACTATATATAGTGTTAAATAAATTATGATATCTATTTTTTTGTGGAGTTAAAAAATAAATTGGTAGAAGGTACACTTACCATACACTATTTGATGCCCGCTAAATGTGGATCGACAAATTAATAATGGGTAAAATACATTAATATGGGTATTTCATTCCCAAAAATCGAAGGAAGATGAAGTTTGATGATACCTATGGATCATGTGAGCCTTCATGGGTCTTGATATTGTGTGACCATCATTAGGTCATGTGAAAGAAACATGTTCAACGCATAACCTGTAGTGGATCCCGTAGATCCATTTTCAACAACTCTTCCTACACTTGTAATGCTTCTACAAAAAAAATCAATGGTCATGTAGTGGTATCAGAATATGTTCCCCCATGTATAAGTGGTTTATCATCAATGAGTTCCTAAAAAACATCCAATATTCCTCTAAAATAGGTTAAATGTCAAAAAGGATGAGGAATTTCACAGTCATAAAGAACATGTGATGCATAACCTATGAGAAGGGTAATTTTCTATAAAAATGTCCAGACACACTCCCAAGAACCCCGAGACATTATAGAATAAAAAAATGTTAATAAAAAAGTATTATGTGGAATCCACTTAGTGTCCTAAAAGACATGCAATGCATCAATGGCGATCTAAAAGACCACGTAAGACCATGAAAACATGTCTGCCTCATCTTGCAAAATCTCATCAGTATGCCATCCTCATCACATGAATCACCTTAGATATGTCTAGAAAAATTTACGCTCCCACATTGGACCACTATGGGAAAATGGATGTGTTTTTCCATGAATTGATCATGCGTCTCTATATGTCCATTTTTGGTCACGCGATGCATCACCAACAAGTAGATTAGTTATCTTAGACATTACTCATGCAATCTGACATGAATCCCACAAATTATAAAAAAATAAAATGAAATAAAAAGAGTAAGATGTGGGATCCTCTTGTTATCATAAAATTTATGTGGAACACCGAGGAAGTCTATAACATTGTCCCATGAATACCCCAGATAGGACATCCTTACCATGAGAAATATTCTTGACAAGTCATTTAACATCTCGTGAATGCATTTAAATAAATGTCATGTTCTCATGATGGTCCTTGGAAATGTCAATATGATGATAAGGAGGGACCATTGAATGATTGCAAGATCAAACAAGTCCCTATTAATTATGGATAATTCTATAATGGAAAGGATGATGTGAGGGAATCATGGTTTTTGAAAATGAGGCAATGCCCTCAGAGTAATCCATGATAGAGGCTCAATAAAGTGTAAGGTTTCCGAACACTTTACTAACACCATATTGGAAACACTTAAGACACACTTCACACTGTGAATAAAATATGTGGTGGAAAGGCCTATAATTTCTACATGGTAGCATGAAATATTCCTCGCTACCTATTAGGACTGAGGGGATGAACTCTTGAAATTTCTCACCAATACTAAAGAAGGATACATAGAGTGGATGATATCATGAATAAAATATATTTTGTCAAGTAATATATTGGTGAAAAGCATAAGAGATCATGATCCATACATAAAGAACAACACATGATCCTTAATAGATCATGGGAAGGCCTTTTGGTAGGATATGAAAATAACATCACACAAGTCATCTAGATTGCGAAAGACTTAAAATAAAATGACAATAAATAAAGAAAATTAATTCATGAAATAATGGAAATAAATAAAAGTAAATGTGGAAGAAAAAAACCAAATACACATTCATTGTCCCTCATACACTTTTTGTAAACTATCCATGATTTGGTTCAAGGCAACGAAATATTATCCAAATCTCATTATTCTCCCCTGCTATGATATTTGAGTCATGAGAAGTCCCTTGGACATGTAAGTGCAAGCTGAATGGTTCTCCTTGGTATTTGAAATTATTCTCATGAATTCCTCTAGGATTGTCACCAAAGCCTTGAGATGTACTTTAGATATATCGCATAACTCATATAACAGTTCCCTATTATGTCATCCAAATCTCATAATATCACTCGGGTAACCAGCTATCACGATGCCCTCCGATCAAGTTAGGAAAGACATGAACTTCTATCAAGAAATGCTAACCAGGAGAAGTGATACTCTTTAGAAATTTCATCCAAAATATGTCACACCATCCAAGACATGTCACATTGACTCTCACAACACCCTCCATATGTGTAATCCATCTCTTACGTTGACACCAAGGAATGTAAGCTGGGTTACGAGACACCATCTTGACAATCCATTAAAACTGGTGATGTCCTTTTGATATGTCATCTAGGTTATACGGAACCCTCTATATGAATTGTCCCAATAAATAAGAGCATCATATTACTTGATGAAATTATTCATCCATGGTGTAGAAGCCATTGTCGCAAGGAATCCTCAGAGTCTAAGTCATGATCAATGGAAAAATATAATATTCCCCAACTAGGAAGGGAATCATAGGACATGATGACATTGCCTGTCCTTAGTGTGCAAGCCTCAGTCAATATGGAATCCTCTAAGTGTAATCCCTGATCAGTGACATTAAAAAATACTCTCAAGATAGATAGGGAATCATGTGACTGGATGAAATTTTCTATCCTTAATTTGTAAGCCTATATGAATAGAAAACCTCATAATGTAATCCCCGACTTATGGGATAAAAAATATTCTATAACCGAAATTATAATTCTTTTACTTAATGACATTTTCCATCCTTAGTGTGTATTCTCTGATCAATAAGGGAAACTCAAAGTATAATCACTGATCAATGGCATAATACAACACGCCCCAGTCCTTAAGGGAATACCATGACCTGATGACAGTGTCTGCCCTCGATGTGTAAGACCTGATCAGTAGGGAAGTGTCAGTGTGTATTCCCTAGTCAATCATACTATAATGAATCTAATTACTATTATAACCAGGATAGATAGGATACCTCTCTAAGGCCAGATCTCTATAATAAAATCTTCTATGGGTTGTCGTTGTGTATAAACCACACACTGGTGTGTAGTGATACTGATTACATGTTATCCCTTGTCTCTCACACCAAGAATATCTCAGGTGTGTTTAGGTAGTTAAAATAGACATACAATCTTCCCCAAATATTCCCAAAAGTTAAGAAATTTTCAACATGTATTCCCCAATATGTGTCATGATATATTCATCTCAACACTAAGGCATCTACCTTGGGTCTAGTTGAAATTTTATGAATGAACTACAAGAACTCTGATTCCTTCCAAAATCATGATATGTTGGATATCTTTTTAAGGCCCAGTCTCTAATGAAACTCTACTCTGATGCAATTACTTTTATATCTATTACATCTCATTTTTTAGGATCCAATCCTTCTCATGGGCAGATCACCCTACCACTTTCATAAATAGACTGTGAAAATTAATAAACATAAATTTTTTTTATTCTTTCTATAACTGGGATATGTTGGACAATTATGAAGGACTAAATATTCAATTCCCAGTGACTCATAGTAATAATATATATCCACTCTACATGATTTCAAACTAGACAAATCTAAGGGAATACAAGGGTTAGTATTCCTATAATAACAGGTATTTGTATAAAGCCTCATAATGGATCAATACCATCCTCAGAATATTAAATGGCCTCCTTATGTGGTAGCTTATTATGAAGCATCTAGTTATATGGATTCATAATATAAAGAATATACCCATAATTATGAATATAGATGAAAAAAAATATATGCATATAGATCAATTTACTAATGATATACACTTTTATTTTATCATCAACGAGATTCCCATTATTTTGTATGTAGAGTTAATTAACGAAAAATCATTTTATTACTGTAATGGATCTCGTATAGGGATTATGAATAGATTTTCGAACATATCTTATAACTATAAAAGAGTTTTGGGGTAGTTAACAGTACCACTCAGAAAGGATTGATGATCCTGACCTCCCATCCTCTCAACTAATGTGAGTCCCTAAGAGTTTTTGGGTATGCAAAACCAACTATCCACCTTTCTTTGAAAATTTTGTGTGTACCCAGTTATGGTTGATGGAACTATTGGAATCATTCATTAATAATGATAATGATCTGATATTAATAAATTTTAAATATATCAAATCCCCCATAATCAACCACCTAGACCAACTGAGTCCAACTCATCGAGGGTTTCCCCGATTATCTATTCCTTGTAAAAACAAAAATGGTGAACCCTATGTGAATCTCTTAAATATCAAAATATTTTGTCAGTATCTATTGGGAAATTTAATTTCCCCATAAAAAATATAAATGTTAAACCCACTATGAGTCTATTAAATAACAAATTATTTGGTTATTATCTATCATGTAATCCCCCTATATACAAATTGAAATGGTTTACCTCAAGTGAATCTCTGAAATACAATATGATTAGGTTATTGTATGTCCAAGAATTTTCTTTTTCCCCATATCAAAATAGAAATTGTGAACCCAACATGAATAACTAAAATAAAAAATTATTAGATTACTCTCTTTAGATCCATTTTTTCCACTTCTGCAAACAAATATGGTTAAATCGATGTTAATCTATTTAATAATAGGATAATCATGTCTCAAGACACTTTTTTTACCAAACATGCAAGACCATCATGATTTTATAGATAATCCATTGAAAATAGGGTTCTCACAAAATAATTCTATACGTGTATTGATACATCCAAGTGTTCAGAATAGATGAATTGAAAATAAAAGAGAAATTGTGTTAAATAGACATAACTGATTGATCATAATATACCTACATTGTCAAACTAATCGGTTACCTTGTTATTTTTTTTTCTAAAAATGTTATATACTTCTCCCTTGAATCTGGATTCAAGATAATTTCTTCTTCATCTAGTGCTTCCTTATGTAAATCACCTACCATTGCAGCCCCTTTGGGTTTTAAAATAGTATCACCTGCGTTAAAGCTTAAATATTACATGGAAAACAAGATGGTCAAAGAGTATTATCGATGTTGTACAATCCCGACTCTGGATGCATCCCACAAGGTTCTCTAAACATGGAAGCCTGAAATTTTGCATCACCAAGGGAAAGATGCATCAAGGCCAAGATCCCAGTTCACTATAACCAAATCATTGAGAGATTATACTTGGAGTGGGATAAATGTCACCATAAGTGTCTAATCGAGGTACACCCAAAACCCAATTACACAACCCTTTTGGTTGATGTGCCACTACAGAGGAAAACTGCTAACTGCCACCACCAACATCATCACACTAGTACCCAACAATCGCCTACTGAGCATACCACCAAATAAAATACTCCATCTAATTCCTATGAACTGGATGCAGGGAAGGCTCATCTGAGAGGGGAAGGAACTAGATATTAATAAGAGGTATCATATGCCCTCTCATGTTGATGATGTCTATCGACATATTCTATCATGAATTAGAAATCATACTCATATCCCTTCTCACTCATAATAAATCTACAGGCATATTCACTCAGCTTGCATGGGGGAGGTACATATCCCAATCCTCATTCATGAATTTCATCAAAATATTATAGTTCCACATGGATGATAGAAGTGGGAGAATATTCCATCTTTAATCAATGTCATAGACTAGTACACAATGTAGAAAAAAATATGAGCGCTCATTTCCATGAAAACACTTTTATGAAATGAAAATATATATTATAAACTGTTAAATAACTCCTCCAACATATTCCCACACTATAGTAGATAATGGTTTAGGCATATATTCATATCCATATAAACAAGAAATCTCAACACTATGATCATCATAGTCAAGTGGTCGTACTATTGAAATCAATTATTCATTCTCATTCTGAAGAATATTATTAGAATATTAAGATAAAAGGCAGGGGCATAGGACAATCCTCATACCTACAATACAATTTTAGGTCACATGGTGAGAGTGGAACATGCCTCAAGATCTAGGAATATGCATGTTGAAGATGTCTGGATACATATTCTTAAGGCCTAGGGTCAGGCTCATAAACATATTTTGGTCATGTATCACCAAGTGAGAAATGAAAAATCCTTGGGATTTTATATTATTCATATAAAATAAGGCCATAATCATACTCTAAGGTCCCATGATTAGGCATTTTTCCCTATTCTGGTTGGGACTAACCCAGTTAAAATGGAATGTGCCTTAAGACAGGCTCACTTTCTATTCAGTGAATCTTCCTAGCATAATCCATTAGATCGCGGAAGTGAGTTCCATATTCCTTATTCCATCAAATAATAATTACACCCACATCACTCTGATGAAATATAGTAGGAGGCTCATAACACTTCTCTCATTCAAGAGGTTCATCGACATATTTCTGTAGGGAATATATATTTGGAACATGCTATTATTACTTCTCCATTTGGAGTCACCAAGAGAGAGTGGAACATGCCTTGGGTTGGGCTCATATCCATAACAAGAAAGACCAACAGTATATCACGAAGTCTCAATATTGTTCTCATACTCTCACCTCGACTGACTCTAAACATGGGAGAATAGAACATGCCTTAATATAGGTTCATATTTTTATAAATAATGGGATAGAACATCTTAATATTTCATGATATTCACTGTCACGGGCTCATAAGCTCCTAGAATCATATGGATATAAAAAGGTTCTTGGAACAATTATATTACCTGATCATGTCCCAATGCAATTCCAAAAGATAGGTTATTATATTCTGACCAAAAAAAACATGGTCTATATTTCTAATATTCCCAGTAATAGTGTCATTGAGGTAGTTTAAGAGACATTCTCAACACCATTAGGGTTAACTTACTCTTCCATTGAAGTAGAAGATGTTCATCATCATAATAGTCCACCTTATGGTAGTTTGAAAGTTTATTGTAGGGACCATACTCTTGAAATAAACCATTGTGAACCTCCCCATGTTGATATGTCCCACATATAAGGAAATACACACCATTACCATAAACCTCTATACAGAGTGGTGACCAAAACTCTGACGTATTCATATAGAGTGGTTCTCAAAACATTAGTGTCACTGGTAAATAATTCCCCACTAACATATAGGATCTATCCATATTAATTATCTACAGACCATCATAATAATATTCTATTGTCTGAATATATTTAGTCATGTAATTTTTATTAAGATGTGCACAACCTTGATACATTGAGAGAATTAACTAGAGACATCATCTCCATCATGCACGGTCCCCTCACTATTTCTGACCATGAGAACCAACATGATCTAGAAAAGGATTGCATGCCTTATATATGAAAAAATTTGTGGGATACTCATCTTCGACTAAAGTCCAGACTCCTCCCTTATCGAGGTTATGAGGGTTTCCTTTAAACTATCAAGATACCCTCTTTTCAATGGGGTGTGTCAATAATCTTCATGGTCGGAGATCCATAACTGAAAAATCGCATAAAAAATATGCAACATACTTTAAGAAATTTCATTAAAACTATTGAAAATATGATCTCTAAATCCACATCATTCATCTATATTTTAGGACGGGGATTGTATATAGCATTACACTTTTCCAAACACATAGAATAGAAAAACACCTAATATATGGTGTCATGTAATGGAATAGGATCTGGAAAAATTTGGGTACCCGATAACTCTCGGGCCAGTTGTTTAATACAAATGAATGATCCCACTTGAATGCCACCTAAGCATCACAAATGGGGAGATATGATATCCCACATGATTCTTAAATGGGATCCTCAAACCAATGAGACTTTATTTCCAACATAGCGACCATAGTTGAAATCACTGGGATTATATCATGTAAAGAATGTTCCTCATTATGGTATGTCATCACACCCATCTCTTATGCGAGAACAACCACACCAAATCAAAATGGTCATAGTCATTGCAACCATATCATCCATCCAAGAGAATACATTGCTCGCCTGTCTAGGGGAATATCTACCACTTCATTCAAATCTCGAATCATCAATTTTGGAGAGTATTGGTGACATGCCATCAGCTTCTATAGACAAACCCAATCCCCATGGGATGGGGGAATTTATATCTCAATCACCATCACTAGGTTCATCATCCCTAAGAGGACCCAGGATATATCAAGTGTCATTATAGCCCAACCCCATCCTTCTAGGATGGTGGAATTTATATCTTCATGTCTATCTCAGGAGTAATAAAATCCATGATTAGGGCAATTGAATCCTCAACAATCGGACTAATCTATTCTAGTCGTTGTCCCGAATAACCCACATACTACAGGGATGGGAAAATTTTCATCAACATAAACACTAAATAGTAAATTATCCTTGTCTTCATTGAGAGGGAAAAATTAACAGTTTACATCACACCTTGTACACCCTCTACAAGACATACCTCTACTGGTTGGGACATGTTCAGTAATGACTATTAGAAACTCTCTCAAAGCCACTATTCATAGCCAATGATGGGAGGGACATATAGAGAAAGAAATCAAACCCTTCTTGGGTCTCAAAAAAAATAGCCTAATATGGAAATTTTTTTGAATAATGACCCTGATAAAATCAGTATAGATCTAGCATGTTATGTCAGATGTAATGAAAGAACCACCATTTCCCGGTATTCCTCTATAAATTTAATCACACTCCACATAGTTGACATCAGGTATCAAGGCATGAATGAAGAGGTCCATAATATAGAAAATCTATCCCAATAATAAGGTGATATCGATGCACTATCCAAGGATTTATGCACCCAGAACTAGAGAAGAATCCAAAATATAGAACCTCCAAATAAAAAGATGACACCATTTTTATGGAACCATTCCAATAAAAGTGGGAAAGGTTTGAATATATCATAATCATTAGCCAAATTATTTGATGTTCCATATATATAGGAATACTTGTCACACAATAGGAGTGAGATAAAATCTCTCTGAAAACTCAACGAGGAGCTATTTATGGGAAATATTCCCACTCGGTACCCTCTTTACAAAGAGATAGATATTCTCCATCCCATAGACATTTTTCTCACATGAGTGGTATCTGGGAATCATATTAGCCCAAGATACTAGCAGATAGTACAAAAAAATTAATAAATCATAAAAGATCATGATTTCCCTTAGTTGTGTCGATATCCTCTCCCATGTCAAGCAATCATTCAGTCTTGGGAAGAATTGAAAATTAATGGGAGACAAATGAAGCGTCACCTACTCAACCCCTACCTACTCCCATTAGATGGATGATGGCCCAAAAATTTACCCCCTTATGGTTTCATAATATCATCTCATCCTTGGATACTCGAATGGAATCCATGGAAGGGTGACACAGACCTATGTAACCCAAAATAAATCCTTATCCCAAATGGGATATTGTGACTATGCCTCCACCTAATTTTAGAAAAACTACACTATCTTCCATTATGGTGAGGGAGACACCATAAATTATCTCACACAATTCATATCCTGATGTGGGAAGATGATGGAACCTATAGATCAATAGGATTCCAAAAGGCTATGTTATTTTATATAGTCATTGGCAGGGCCTTCCCTTATTTGGAAATGAAGTCTGCTAGTTTGATCATTGTAGGATGAGGAGACTTTAGTCATCAATTCCATTATCAATTTATTTCCCCTATAAGGAAAATAATAATCATCAACCAAACAAACTACAAGAAATTAGAATATGAGATGGTGGATGAATTCATATTGAGATGGAAAGGTTTAACCTATTCACTCAACATCCATCTCTTAGAAGAAAAACTAATGTAACTCTATACTGAACATATCTTGGATGAGGTGTAGAAACATTTAAAACTAATGAATTATCTTGGAGGGTTCCATGAGTTCATAGAAAATGATCAATGTCTCAAATACACCATTCAACAAACTCGATACAATCTTTGACTCATGATCAAAGAATATGGGAAATGTCAAGGAAAAAAAGCATTTTTTTATATCACTATCAAGATAATAGTAGTTTATATTCAAGTACCTAGGTAGGTCCCATCCAACAAAACATCTCATATCAAGAGGAGACAAACACAAAATCTCCATTGGACAGAATCACATACAAATCTTATTTTCCTAGGATTTGAGGAACAAGTGAATAATGAATACTTCTTCTAAAAAGTACTAGTCCCTAGTAATTTCTTAGAATCCATGGATAACAACTGGCTCGTTCAATTATGATCATGGAGACCTGATGTGGCCAACCTCAAATATTGTACAAACTACTACCATTTCCCTAGGAATTTGTGTCATAATATCTTGGACTGCTTCATCTTCAAATACATCTTATAAGGAATGCCCAATTATATATATATAGTGCTAGAAAATCATTAGAGCTAGTTTCATACAAAAACATCACCCAGTAAAAATAAGATTTTTTTAAAGGGAAAGAAATTTTTTTATTAAAAATTAAAATAGAGAGAAATGTTACATGAAGTGGAAAGATGGTAACTTATTATAATATCATACAAGTGGGGGAGAAGTTCAATAGGTAGAGTATCAATCCATGTCATGGCTTGGTTAACTACATTGTTAGAATGGCCATCAACAACCATGTTTTCTTCAAGATACATATGGGTGGAAATGTATCTGATATCAAGTGTGAATTCAAGAAGTTCATCAATTAGGCTATGAGATGCCAGGCTAGGTATATCACCCCATTCCAAATATAATGCACAATGGTGGTGGAGTCACTCTCTATCCAGATGTTGTTCCATACTTTTATCTTAACAAAAACAATGGCCTGATTCAATGCCATCATTTCAGCTTCAAGAGCAGAGGCATTGCTACAACTTCCAAAGAAGCATCCGTGACAACGACCGAGGTAATCTATGAAAATGACCCCACATCCCACAGGACCTAGGTTTCCTCTGAAAGCTCCATCTACATTGATCTTGATCCATCCAGGAGTTGGAGCTTTCCAAAAAAACCTCAAGAGAAAGCTTCGTCTTGGTGTAAATGCCATCACGATTGAGGCTTCAGAGAATCATAATGTCCCCAACCGAGTGGTCGTAGTGTCCTTTCTGGAGCAGGTCAATTACTCGTATGGTACTAAGGATCCTCATCTAACTTGCATTAAGATTAAATGAGTAATTGTTTTGAATAATTGCATTTCTATCATAATAGATCACATTTTGGATCTCAGCAATCAAAGATAGGAAGAGGTTCATGATTTTCCAAGAGGATTCATATTCCACACAGTGTTTTAGTTGAGAGTAAATAGAGTTTTCAGATGACCATATATAGTCAAAACTGTCAGTAACATATTTCCAAAGAGGAGAGGATGTAGCAAAAGATAAGAAAAGTTGATTAGTTTCCTCCCTATGTTGGTGGCATAATTTACATTTAGAGCATAGTTGTATGCCAATAGACTGAAGACAAAACTCTGTAGGAATGCGATTGTGGGCAATGCGCCCAACAAGATTAAGCCTTGAAGGTTTCATCTAATGTTTGTCAAAAAACATCAACCATGAGAAGACGGAAAATTACCCCATTATATATGGGGATTTAATTAACACCATTTTTATATTTTTTACGAAAATCTCCATAAATATCAATGGAATATAATAAATCATTAAAATATAAACAAAATGAGACTATAAATCATTTAAATTATTTTTAAAATATTTCATATATATATATGTTGTTATTCCATGGGTGTGATATTTGAATTCTCATATTCCTTCACTAAATTAAATCTTTCTACGAAATGTGTTAATTTTTTGTTCACTTGATAATTACACATAGGAACCATATTTATATTTAAACATATTAATTCTTATGTTGAATCATATATTAAAACACGGAACTTGAATTAGCTAATTCTTCTTTTTTAATGTATCAATTCTAGGAACTCATAATTTCCCCATGTAAATCAACGTACACACTTCACATAACTAAATTGTCTTCCTAATTAATTAACAAAATAATTTATCAAAAAATCCCCTCAATATTCACATACGTGTGTGACAAATTATCTAATGGGATCTTTATACCTCCAGAATATATGATAAATAACTATTTTGATATATTCCTCAATCACTAGCTGCATAAATGTGTTACCATATATTTTCTTTATAATTTTTTCATGTATCTAATTTATGGATCAATTTTCATAGATGGAAACATTCCTTAAGATATTTTCCATTTAATGTTTTTAAAAATTTTCATATTATGTTCATACTTACATATAATATATTAAATCATTCCTAAAATTGATTTTGTCCCTTATCAATCACATCAAAATCTCATCCAAAAACCATCATAGTGATTTTCAAGACCAACAATCCTTAGATGGATAGTCAAATTGTTCTACTTTTAAATAATCATTTAGTAATAGATTTCAATGATATAAAAAATATATATTGAATTTTTTCATATTATCTTATCATCAAACTAATTCAAAAACATTATAGATAGTGTCATTATCTATAAAGATCTATTCATATCTCTATTAAGATCATCACATCAATTGTAAATTACAATGACATATTTTTATAATATGAATGAAATCAAATGTTCAATATATAATACTATTTCCATATATTTAATAACAAACCTGATTAATGAATCCACCATTAGACTGACGATAGCATTTTTTTTCAAATTTAATTGGAAAGAACACTCCACAACCATGTGAATGATCCTACTCACACACAAGTAAGTAATTATATACAAAAATTTTGTTAAAACGATTCAAATACATTGGTATGAAGATTGATGAAAATTGATGACACATTTGAATTGAATCATTTGGATGTGTGTTGTTGTTCTGGTTGAATTTAGAGTGATAATCACCTCAATTATAGTCTATCTTCACTATCTCACAAGAGTCAAAAATGACTTACTTTTGGAATTAAGTGCATAAATTCAGTGATACCACATTAACTGCCCTAGGTTCAACCACAGTGGGTTAGTGATCCATAATAATGGAGTACCGAAATTACGGATACACCACATTGTTTGGATAAAATTAGAAGGAAGTAGTGGAGAAATGAAAATCAACATACCATTGAACAATAATGTGGCTTTTAATTTTATTTTTATGAATTTCATTATACCAAACATATTAATGTCTCGGTTGAGGACCAAGTCATGATTGCATCAAAAAAGAGGGGGTAATGTATTTATATCATTAAAGAGCCTTATTCTACATTCTCCTAATTTTCAAAGTCATGAGATTTATTTTTCACCTTTCAGGGATAGATTTTACAAGCATATGATTAGGTCCAAGAATGAGATCCCTTGAATCTTTTTGATTCATATATATTCTCCTAGAATCATTAATTGTAATCCTTTTAGACAAATCATGGATGACGTTCAACTTTGTGTCAAAACTTCAATGGAACAATAGTGTTTATCAGAAAAAGTGATTTAGTTTTGGACTATGTGTGTGTAGATAGGCCTGGAAATGGTCTTGGAAATTCGATTCAATGAAGTATGTCCAAACCTAAAGGATTTTTTGGGTCTATATGTTGTTATGGAGTCATGATAATGGGCTTTAAACATTAATTGATCATGTAACTAGTGTTATTTGTTCCAATTGGAGGAATTAGAGATAATAATGGATCTTAACTCATGTATGAGGTTCATTGGGATTTAGTTGATCCTGAAGTCAAATAGATAGTGGTGTTAATATGGGTGAAGAACCTGTGTGGGGAGATTCATGGAAAAGTGGTGTGGCGTTTTCCATTGATCAAATTAATATTATTGTTGTTCTATGGACTATAGAATATATGGTATAGTGGGTGGTGTATTTAAGGCTCATTATATTGTGTGGATTCATGATGAATTATAAAAAAAAGATCTGATTCATGTAAATCATTATATACCTACAAGAAGAGTCACTTCAACCATTCAATAGGTGAATTGTGAAGTGTTTTTGACACAATTTGTTTGAACAATATAAGGAATAATAATAGAAAAAATCATAATATTATGTGTTTGAAAATGTTCCATATGGTCTCACCTAGAGGCTTAGTTTTTCTATAAGGAGGCCATTGTTCTATAGCATCGAATGAGTACAAACATGAGGTCATGATGGTAGAATTATATGTAAATTAGATAAAAGGTATATTTATGGGAGAATGGATACTTAAATTTGTGATTCTTGTCAAAGATGGGAAGTATGCTTAATAAGTGGAATGATCCATTCTCAAAAAGTGTTTTAAATCATTGTGGCAGTGCCATAGTTGTGGAAGATAAAACTAGTTGAGTTGATCAAATTGGAGTTCCATGGTTTGTGGAGATGTGTGGATGGGATATAATGGATTTGAGTCGATCATGAGAGGAATGATGGATTGTGATGGCATGGTTAATTTTTGTTCGGTCGATTGAGTGATGCATGTGGTCAATTGAGTTACCTTATGTTGAGGGATTATGGAATGTGGGTACAAAATGTGGAGATTATTTGGGACCTATGATGTGTGGTACATTACATTTGGAAGGTGGACATTCCATGAAAAAGGCTAATTAATTATTAAGGGAGTTATGGCATAAGTTTGGTATTTGTTCCTTTGGCATTGTGAGATGTTTGTACACAGTTGTAAGAGGATAAATTGAACTGAGAAGTCCAATTAATATTTATCATGACCCATATACCTATAACATTAAACATTACCCACTGTGGTAGTCAAAAATTCATACATGAATTAAATTCATCAATTTACTTTTCAACATCTTATTATAATTTAAATTTAAATTTTCATATGTACTCTTAACAAAATTAACTCAAGTTTATAATTTAAAACCCATTTAAATTAAAAAATGATCTATAACTTTTTAAAACTCATATTTTTCACCTATATTAAATTTATTCATCTAGAATTCGAATTTATAGATTTATAAATATATATTTTCAAAAATTAGCATCTAATTGAAATTCACGATGAATGATATTTCATTATAAACTAGAAATTTGTCTCAGTTCTACCTCTTCATTAAGAAATACATATTGACAAAAAAATATAAGTATTACCTAGATTTTAAAATGTATTTACAGTATTTTTAAAAATAATTACTGATAAATCATCAAAAAAGTAAAATTTTCATCTACATCTTATGTAATGATAGTCCTGTATAATATATAATTTTGATGACTATGACAAACAGTAATAATATAAAGTTAAGATAAGTTTTAAAATCTATATAAAATGGTCGGTGTATCTCTCTATAATGCAATGAATAAAAGTATTTGAGAAATAAAAAGTAAATCTAATGAAAAATTATTGTGTATAGGTAATCTTCTTATTATGTAAAGATATGTTGATGGATCTATAATGTTAAATTCACCTACATAAGGTTAATGTGAAACTAGTCATAGAATAGTAAATGTAAAACCAAACTCAATAATATATGTAATTTTTAAAACCATGAAAGTTAACAGTAATATAAATATTTAATGGTGTGTGAGGATTGTTGGAGTATGAATATAGAATGTAAGTTGAAAACCAATGTAAAGAAACCCATGGGATGGAGAATGTGTTGTGGGTAGACATCATTCAAAAGCTATAACTGCTTAAATATTTGTTAATCGACATAAATATGAATTTATGGTCAATCCACTAACTTCATGTCACGCGATAAATCTAATAACCATGCCTTTGTGGAATTTTATATATACCGCATTCCAAATGGTTGATCTAATTACTACTTGATTTTAATTAACCACACAAATATCAATGGAACAAATTTTATTTGGACCTACCATGAGGTTTAATTTTCTTTATGAAGGACCATGAGATGATTTGAAGTGTATTTAGTCATATGATGTTTCCAATAATCTTTATAAACTGATGTGTTTTCATTAATTTTGGGTGATCAACTACACTATAAAAATATGAGATAACCCAATTGATATCAAATTAAAAAATCCTACGATAATTCTAATATTGATTCTTGTGGTATAAGTGTGTTTCATATTCTAAAATAAATTAAATCCTCTTATTAACATTTTGATAATTTAAAAATAATCACTTGTACAATGAAAGGAGCAGAGAATAACCAAACCAAGGGACCATGATTGTGGATTTTTTCTTCCATATAAATACGTATGTCAAATGAATGGTTGTTTTGAAGGAGTGTTTGAGATATTGATTCATGCTTGAAATTTCAGGTACCTGTATATAAGTCCAAGGATAATATTCATACATAATCTAGGTTCATTTAGATTTGATTAACCTCCATGAAAATTTCAAAATCATATCATTTCAAGATAAAACATAGTGCATTAAAAATTCATGGGAATTTTCATGGACAAATTTTGGTAGGGTAAAACACGTACTAGTTTTTTGAGGTAGAAAATAGTAGCGAAAAAGGTGGGATCAGATATTTGGTTTAAGGAAATGTTATTATAAAAGAAATAATTTTCTCCATGTTATATTTAATATGAGTAATACAGGAAAGTATTATAGTGATTTAAATTATGATAATTTGATATAAAAATCATTAAAAATATAACTTGACAAATTCAAAGAATATATTCCTACAATTAAATTAAATTTTATTCTAATAGAATCAATGGAGATATAGGTGATTTAATCATTCAATTGACATATATATTTTTTCATTTGAGTCTTCAGCAGACATTATAACAAAGATAATAGTAGTTTTATATATTTTTTAATGATCCTATATGTATAATAATTTAATGTGAAGGTTTTAAGTATAAACAATTAGGTTATATCATGAATAATTATCTAGGTATTTGAAGAATAAATTAAAAAATAAACACTATTAAAGCTATAAAACCATAGATACTCTATGATGTAAAGATAGAATTGTTTCAATATTCAAGATACTATTTTCATTCTATTGAAGGGAGAATAACACATTCTGGTGATGTTTTATTTATTTAAAAAGATAAAAGATAAGAAGTATATGATATAGCTATATTATAAATAGAAGATTAAGGATAAGAATAGGGATATGATGTTTTAGAGGTCTATCTCGCAGCATCGATAATAATAAGGATTTAGAACCACTGTGATTAAAAATTACAATGAGTGTGAATGTAAAAAAATCTCAATCTGTATGATTATATACATATCACACATGTGATGTTTAATACATATTAGTTATTCTCCTATAGAATAGGTTTTCATTTCTAAATAATGTAGATGAAAATCTAGTGGTGCTATTATAGATAATTCCTTACAATGATGAAGATTCATTATTCCTATATTTATATATTTGAATTATTACAACCCAACCCTTTTGTGTCTTCTACTAGGATCTTGTAATCACATTGATGTTTAGTGATAATAAACTACATGACATGAAAGATTTGATCATTTAAAGGAGTATATTTTCATCAATGATTACCAACATTAAAAAACCTCTTATGTTGTTGTTCTTGTCTATTTCTACATTGAATATTGATTTAGAAATTCAAAACACCTCAAAGATCCACATCTATTATCCATGTTATAATTTCAGGTTAATTATAGTTGATAATGATAACAGAATATAAAAATATATAAAATATGGTTTTCACTGATTCACCCCATCCCCCACTCAGTGACCCTTTAGGACACATTGGTCACTACACATTCCGTAAGGCTCCGGAATTTAGAACAAATATTGGAAATAGAGCTATAGGTTTTCATCATGTCACAAGGATGAACAAAAGTAATGCTTGCCCCAACTATTTACTAAGGGGTTCATTCCTCATTCCCTAGTAATAATATGAACCACATGCTAGTGTTTACACATGTTGTGACCAACTACATTCCAACACATCACATAACCTAGAAATATCCCATTCCATACTTTCCCAAGATCTATGTGTAGATACCATTTTATGAAATATAAATTCCAAATTCAAAATCAAGAAACAATTTGAGCATAGTTTTTCTATTGGATCCAATTATAATGTGTAAGAGAATTTTTTTTCACTCCCTTTTGTAAGGGGTAGAGATTTTTATTAGGTGGGGACAGTCCTTGTGTATAGGGGTATAAATGTTTCTTAATTCTACCCATTCTCCCTTGTATTCTCAATCTCCTTTTTTTCCAATTCACATAGCTCCCCTATTCATATCCCCCATAATTTTATCCATAATCATCCTATGCATGAACCATGTTATCATATCCTAAGTAAATTATTTTAGTTATCCTTTGTGTGAAATTCCTATGTTCAAATTGTTCTTAATACAAGATTACAAAGGGTTTAACTCAAATTAAAATATTCCCTTATTTTGAAAAATAATGATAATAATGATAATAGATAAATTTAATTACATTTAAAATTTTATGTATTATTTTTTATAGAGTTATATTATCTAAAATAATATTATGTAAATTTATAACCAAAAAGAATAAATATTTGTTCTAAATAAATTGATTTTATTTTATTATAAGGTTTAATTAAATGTTAATCATATAAATTTTATAAATTTAATATGAAAAAATTATAGTGTTTTTTTATTTCATCAAGTCAAAATTAAGTCAGAATTATTTTCTTTTTGAAAATTTCAAAATATATTTATTTTTTTGAATATTTAACAATAGATATTTTTATAAAATTATCATTAAATTTCACAAGATATAGTAGTTTTAAATTACCACTATTTTTTAAATTTTATCTTTATGTAACATAAGCATAATTTAATTATTAATAATCTATTTAATTGAATATGAATCATTATTATACTTGATTGTGGTATAAGTTCTTTTCTGTGATTAAATATAATTTCTCTAAAAAATGGTTAAAACTATGTGGTAGTGCAAATAATCTCCCTAAAACTTATATTTAATTTATTATGTATGATTATATATACCATATCTATCCATTTTTTGAATGTTTTCCAATTTATTTCCTCATTACATTAATAATGAACATAATTTGAATTTATTAAATAATAAAAACAAAATGTCACTCTATTTATTTTAATATTTTTAATATTTTTCATAGGGATAAAACATGTTGATTTTTTATTACAATGTTTTATATGAAATTTGAATGAATTTATTTATCAAATATATTTAATAATAGTTTTTAGTGATTTAATAATTACTATAAATTCTTACACAATTATGGTCCAAATAACATAGATATCATGTAAATGTTTTATGAAAATTAAATGTAATAATATTTGGATGTTTTATTTTTTCCCTAAAAATTAGATAAATATAACATATTAATGATGTGTTAATATCTTATATTTTACTTCCATTACAATCTTCAGGTCATTAATGTAAAACTATTTGATTAGTTCTAACATGATTTCAACAGTATATTATATTAAATATAATTTTATTTAATATATTATAATTAATAAGAATATCATCTCTGGCCATGTTAAAGTGGTATTCTTGATCATATCAACCCTTTTCCACTTATTGGTCAACTATCCTTTTATAGTAAATATATTTACTTATATAATGTAAAAACACTAACATCATGATAATTGTCAAATGGGATAACATGGGTGGGTGTGAAACTAAGAGATGAGGGTGAAAATATCACATAAAATTATCCAAATTTTCTTTTTGGATATTAGGTTTTATAATTAATCATCCTATATTCAAAATATTCTGATCATATTTCACATGAACCTGAAAAATTAATTTATATTAATTTAATACATTAGGTATTTATAAGGATTCCCCTCCCTTAAATTAATAAATGGGACATCATATCATTCCATCATCACACCTTTTGAGTACTCTATTTAATATAATTCATATCTAAATATCTCCCAAAAATTCATCACCCTGCATTAAAGTTCCTAGAATCACAAAAATACCAATCATGTGTGACATAAGGTGTTATTCAAATTGGTTATATAAGGAAAATGTATAAGTCAAAACTGACTCATTTCATATTTATTTATTATTATACATCTTTTAAATCTAGCATAAGCATGAAAAAAAGAAATGTATTAAATATATTTATATTTATTATTGAATAAAACATTTTCACTGATTTTCTATCCTATGGGAAATAAAAACCTAGACTATGTGTATTAGTGTATTAGTGTATTACCACCAATATGAAGTGACATGTTTCATTTTTTATCATAACCTTTCAAGGATGGTAATTATGATTGGATAAATTTTTATATATTATTTTAAATAAATAATTATAATTCTAGAATAATAAGATGTAACCTATTACTATTCATTTATGTCTATTGAATCAATATAACCTCGTCTTTGCATATGTGTGGACTGTCACCTCCACGAAGAGATGTGATTCACTATTCATGTTTTACATTAATGGATGGTAAAAAAATTTTAATTAATTTATAAAAAATTTAATAATATATAATTAATATTCTAAAATTCAATTAATAATAACCCATTCGTCTTTATTTAACCCACCGAATCCATTTCAAAAATATATGACGAATATTCCCAAAACATCTAACGTGAATTTACTCGAATAAATAACTATGTATAACTTGTATATAAGTGAACAAAAAGGAATAATATTCTTTATTATGGTTATTAATCAAGTAATTAATTAAAATGATTTTACTATTCAATAATACTAAAAAAATTGGTTATATATCAGGCTTGAGGTAAGGGATAGTTCACCTTAAAACCATGTTTTAAATGTTCTAAAGACATATTTTCAAAATATTTTCCTCCGTGTCAACATTTTCCAAAATAATTTTTATAAATGTATTTTTATTGGTATAAATATATAATATATTATGTTTCATGAATATTTTTACTTTATTTAAATGTTTTTCCAAAGGAATATTTTTACATAATTCAAAAATATTTTCTTGACATTATTTTCCAAAGTGAAAAATATAAATTTTAACATATATGACATTGAAGTATTTTTTCGACATAAATAAATATTATTTTATTTATTGATTCCTTTATAAAAATACATTTTTTTATTTAGTGAAAAAACCCTCATTCCATTTTCTCAGCGTATTTTATTTTTAAAATTTGGGAATTAAATATATGAGATATATCAATATTAAAAAATATTCATTTTATGAGGTTTTAAGTATATTTTTTTGAGTTATATTATGTAATTTCAAGGTTAAATGGGTTTTAATTTTTATCAATATTCACTATTTATAATTACTTATGAAATCAACATAAATCTATAATAAATTGTGTAATTATTATGTTTGGGAGTATTATTTTGTTTTTAACCAAGTAGGTAATTCCATTTATAAGGGTCCATGATAGGGTAATTTTTATAGTTTTATGAAGATGATGTCCCACACAACCAACGTGAATTTTATATATTTAATATTATTTTTTATAAAATTATTTTTATATCTCAACATGATCAAGGAATATTTTGTTTAAAGGAATGATTATTCCCTTTATGGGTAAAATGTTATGTTTTTGTGAAAAAGTTTTCATGGGTTCTAATTTTTGAATGAAAACCTAATGACTGCGATTTTTATATTATTTTATCATATAAAGTGTTTTATAAAAAAATTTAGGTCGGAAATATTTTTTCACAAGTATGTAAACTATTATTTAATAACAAAATTTATTATATTAAAGGAAAACCATCTAATATGATCTTACGGTTATCAAAGGGACAAATAGATTTATTTTTATTTTTTTATTTGTACTTCTATGTTATTTAGAATCATCCCATATATTATAATAGTTCCATATAAATTTTGGATGATTAGGATCATTGATGATGTTAGGTGAAAATCATGATGATTTTTCATGAAAATAAAACATTTTTCATTTTATAATAATGAAATTGAAAAAATGGATATTATTGGAAAGATTACACTTCGTAATATATAGGTTTTTTATATAAAATTTGTAACATAATTATTTATGAAAATAATATATCAAGATCCTTGAAATGTTTAAAAAATAATTCTATATTTAAAACTAAATATTATGTGATGTATTGGGTGATATTTATCATAGTTGGTATCAATGTAATGGAAAATATAATTATAGATTTTATGATAATATAAGTATGTCCCATTTGAATATTTTAATTTATGGTTATCATGGTATAGAATTTGAATATTAACATATTGAATCATCTACTATGTATATATTATTAATGGTTTTCCATATAAGATATATTGGCTGACTTAGAAGACATAAAGAGAAATATATCCTTCTAAATAAGCAACCTAGAATAGTTAGAATTTGAATAGATAAATTTTTAATTGTGATGGTTTAGTTGATGTGGGATATCAATTCTGGTTGTATGTAAGTGAGAGATAAACCTTATTCACCTTTGAGTAACAAATCCATTGAAGATAACCTCATGAATAAAAACCCTCTAATAATCAATGGATACTCTATCCCTATGAAAATTGAAGGATATGATAGAGACTTGTTGAAAGATATTTGAAGTAATGGGTTCTTAAGAATAAAAAAGGTATAACATTCTACTTACTATTAAAAATTTTAATCCAATAATTGGTGTTAACTTGATAAAAATATTTGATAAACATAATAAATTGATGAATTTAAAATAGATGAATATAAAATTATTTTTATTGAGAATTATTTTCTAAATATTGTCCAACCTTGAATGGAAAATAAATGCATAGAATAGAGGAATAATAAGTAAGATTCAGTAGCCTCATATGAAAAAAACATCACCTCTTTTGAAAAGTATGTACAAATTTATATGCAATAACATGATTGAAAAATTAATTTGTTGAACTCAGAAATAAATCCTAGATATCAAATACTGTTGGCTTCTCATAAATTCAAAAGTTATAAGAAAATTGTTTGATTTTTTAATAATGTATAAATTTAGTTTTCTGAATATCATATATTCTTTGGTAACATGTTTAAAAATATTTATATGTTAATACTAATAGTAATTCATCCATCTAAAAATATGATTGTTAGAAAGTCAAATTTCAATCTTCAAAAAAGTTTAGTAAACACTACCAAGGTGAATGTCTTATATAGTCCAGGAATTGTTTTGAATGTTGATACTTTGGACATTTGGATCATGGATAAAAAAAATGAGCATTCAAATGAAGAAAAATATGATAGTATGCTACTTTAATTTTAATTTGATGGTTCATTATATAATAACAACTATGAATATAGGTATTATGGGTGGAATTCATCATGATTAGAAGAATAAAGGTGTAGATAAATAACTTTCAACTATTGAGGTAATTGTTGGATGATCTAGTGATGTGGTGTTAGATAAATTAAATGAATATTTAGATTATTTTATTGTTTTCAAGGATTTGGGGGTTACTCATAGATATATTTTTGAGAATGTTTTTAATAAATTATAAAATTAAATTTAAGGAAATAATACTTAAATATTTGGGAAAGCAAAAGGGTTTGTATAAAGGGAAAAATAAATTATAAAAATTTTATTATTATATTTTTTGATGTTTTATACCTTCTAATAATGTGGTATTTTTCCATACTGGAATATATGTTATTCATGGTATGGATGGGATATATATTTTCCATGTTAAGATAGATTTGGGGGATAAAAAAGTTTTTTTTGGAATAAGTGTCATTTCATATACCCAAGTTAATTCAAACCATTGATAACATATCAAGATATTGAGAAAATGATTGAATATAGAAGTGAATTTTATCTTTAACATATTTTTGAGAAGAATGAAACTATTAAATTATTAGTATTCATATAGAAAATAAATTCAAGTATGTACATACTGATGAGTTTTTTTATTTTGTATTGGATCTGAAGAATTAATTTAATATTAACATAGTGCAAGAAGCTAATCAAATTTCAAAACCACCATATCAAATCTATCAAGTAAAAAACTTGTAAGTGAAAAATATATTAAAAGGGTTTCTTGATAAAGGATACAATCGTCACAAAACATCACCATTATGTTCTTATTGTCTTTATTAACATAATGATATTTATATTAGTATTTTAATTTATTATAGAGAATTGAATAACGACACTTTTAAAAAAATTATGTGTTCCCTCACATCGATGATTTTTTATCAATTCAATGAATATTAGTATTTTTCAAACGTTTATCTGTGGTCTATGTACCATTAAGTGAAGGTGACAAATAATTAATTGTCAATATTAAATTTTATACGTTATTTTGGGGTTTTTATTATGTGGTAATTCCCTTTTGGTTGAAGAAATATTCAGATACACTTATGGACATTTTATATTTAATTTTCCATGAGTTATTGGCTAAATTTTTGGTTGATTTAGGATCATTACATGTTGATATATTATAAAACATATGACAATCATTAGAAAGATTATAGGAATTTTATCAGACATTAAATGAAAATAGGTTTTTTATAGAAATTATGAAATGTGAATTTTGGTTGGGATAAATTTCTTATATTTGACTTATTATATATAAATATGAAATATTAGTTGATATAGCTAAAAATAATGTGGTTCTAAAGTATAAAACACTTATAAATGTCAATAGATTCATATATTTATGGGATTAGTAGGTTAGTATTGATGGTTTTTTGAAAAATATCATGGTTATCTATCTCACTAAATAATTTATCTGAAAAAGAATTTAAATTAATTTAAATGAAAGAATGTTATTAATGTTTCTATGAATTTTAAAAATAGTGAATGCTCTAGTTTTGGCTCGGTCATCCAAAAAATGGTTATTTTTTCTAAAATAATTATTCATTGATGTGAATTTTTTGTGTTAAAATGCAAAATGATTAGTTAAATTCTTATGATTGATGTTTATTGAAACATCGTGAGTTAAATTACCATACAAAAGACCTTGATCTAACTGATGTGGTTTTTATGTTAAAAATATAGAGGCATCATCTATATGAAGAAAAGTGTAAAATATATACAGTTAATAAATTTTTAATGAATATATATACATAGAAAGAGATGATCACGAGGCATGTATGATGGCTAGATAAAATTAAGGATTTCAAATACATTCTTGATTACCATATTGGAAAAGAAAATGGGGTATATCAATTTTATGTACAAAATACAATGAATTATTAACTATGATTTGTTTGGATCATGATAGTTTTTTAAATGTTTTGATGAACTTGGGCTTAAAAATTATATTTTTAAGAACTTACTATATTCTATTTCAGTTTCAAGAGCAATCATAATTATCATATTGAATTATCCCAACATAAAAGGATGAATTTATTCAATAAAAACTGTATAATTATTCTGGAAAGGTTAGTTAAGAGAATTTAAAATTGAAAAAGAAGGTTTTTTTAGATTAAAAAAAACATGTGTGACTTTTGATTCTTAGTTAAAGAAATAATTTATGACTGCATCTCATATCACACTGAATTTAGTTTATCTTAAACGTTCTATTATTTATTGATACCTTCAATAATAATTCTTTTCTAATTGAATGAATATGATAATGCTAATATTCCAAAGAAAAAAATAAATTTTCAAAAAGAATAATATGAAAAAAAATTACCAATGGAGATGGTTCATACTTCTCTAGTTCATAAATATAAATTGGAGAATATATCCATGGATTCTATAGTTATATTTCCAAATACATCTATAGGTAAAAATGTTGTATGTGTTATTTTTAATTGTTTAACCAAATATATACATTTTCATATAATTTTAGATAATATGTATCAGGATCATCTATCTTGAATTCAAATTAAATATAGCCTTATATTTCTTGTGTTCATTTTTTCTATTATATTTGATCTTTTTCCAAAAAATACCTCAAATTTTGTGGAAAACCTTTAGAATTCATTGGGTAATGTATTAAATATCAGTAAATCATTTCATCCTTAATATTATGGAATGTATAATGGAATTATTTATAAATTGAAAGAAATTATTTGATTTTATTTAAAGGATTACTAGGGAATATGGTATTACCAAGTATCATTAGTTTAATTTTTATATAATAATAGTTTTAATTTCACTATAAATATGGTCCATTTTTTCCCTTATATGGAAGATAGGGTCAGCATCCATCATGCTGGGATAATTTTGGTGAATAATTTTTTTTGGGAAAAGGATCACTAGATGAAATGGTTAACACGGTGAAGATGGTTTTCTAATATATTAAGAAAACTAAGATAATGAAAAAAAATTTATAAATATAATCGTATGAATTAACTATTATTCTAGGATGGTGTCAATTTTTCTATCAATGTATCACCTTGGAAATGTTTTATGTGTTTTGGTAATTTTGGAAACATAATTCCATTTTTCATTGGTCCATATAGACACCTAGTGAATTATTGGTCAGATAATTATTTAGTGTCCACACCTTTGAGTTTATCATAGGTACATGATGTGCTTATAAATTTATTATCAAAGAAGTATGTAAGAGATTCATTTCATGTTTAATGTCTAGAATCATATTAGTTGGAAGATAAAATTTTATATGAGGAATACACTATTCAAATTATTCATTATATTGAGTAGTTGATTAAAAACAATTTTATTAACCTTGTAAAAGTTTCGTGAAAAAACCATATGATTTAAGGGGAAGCATGGGAACCTCAAAAATCTATAATGGAAAAATATACCCACATGTTTAATTAATGAGCATTATTTTGTGGTCAATGTTTCAAAAATGAGGTGGTATAAAAGTATAAATTAATATTGATAGTAAATCAATTTCATACCTTATAAATATTCATTAATTTGATTTTATATATTTAGAATCACAATATTAATATTTAGTAATTTTCCAATAAAAAGAAAAATTGTTTTATTTCAACTAAATTGAGATTGAAGCATTATATTGTTTTACTAAGGACTTTGGTTTCTAAATTTTAAAATATTAATTTTAAAAATTATTTTTCTTGTTTTATATCGTTAATTTAAAATTATCTTAAATTTATTTTTTATACTTTTCTAAAATTATTAATTTCTTAATGAGTAATGAATGTTATCACTTTTCTTAAACTATCAATTATTTTCAATAAATAATGTAATTTTAAAGAAATATTATTTTTAGTTTATTATTAATGTTATATAATTGTCTTTTAATTATAAAGAATTTTAGTAATAATATAAATTATCATTATACCTTATTTTGGTATATGTTAATTTTTTAGATTGGAAGTACACATTTCTAAACACATTTTTTCATTGTGTTTTAGGTGTTTATATTAGATTTTATTTATAAAACAACCTTACATTGAGTATTTAATATTGGATTAAGTATTTGGAATTAGTAGTTACAATTTTTTAAATAAGACCCTTTTATTTTTTGTAATATTAAGTAGTAACTACTGTAATATTTTGCACCTGAGTAGGATTAAAATGTGTAAAACACCTTTAAAAATATTATATAACGTCTAAAAATACCATAAATATTGTACTAGTTTTATTGCATAGGTTTTTTGATACCATCAATATCCATGTTTCAAATATTTGTCAATTTATTTTCACTTTCCATTTATAATGACCTTGATATGATTTTAATGAATGAATAAATACAAAATATAAATCTATTTTAATATATTTAATATATATTAATGAGTTTAAAATGGTAATATTTTATTATAAATGGTTATTTAAAATATGAATTTTTTTTCTTGAATTGAAATTTATTTTTAATTTTATGTGATGGAATTTTTACATTAAATTATTGCGCAATTCTGAGACATTTCCTATTCTAGTAATAGAAAAATGCAATAAATGATTTTATAAAACATTAAAACATATAAAATTGAATGAATTATTTTTTTCAATTAATGTTTTGTTTTTACATTTCATATTAGCAATGTGGTTAATATTTATATCAGAACCACATTGCTATATTGATGTCAATAATGTGAAATAATATGAATAGTCCTAAAAAAGACTTTAATGAAAAATTATATAAAATAGTATTTTATTTTATGATTTAAAATGCATAAAAATATTATATTCCAAAAATTAAATTTTATATGGACATAAATTTCTATATATTTTCCACTTATGGTTCAAATTTCCATTTATTGAAATTATCATCACTCTTTTAGAGAAAAAAGAATATTGATATTTCCATAATCATCAAAAGGGTTCATAGAAGAATAAAAGCAGGAGATAATAGAGAATCCAATCAAATAAACTTGTAAAAATTTTATTTTTTGAGAGTATTTAATCACATAATGACGAATATATTTTAAATAAGTCAAATTTTTCCAAATTAAAATGAAAATTAACTTATATTAATTGAATACATTCAGTATTTCCAAAGGTGTCCCTCCATTGACTTATAAAATGGAAACTTCTCCTCACTCTTCCTCATAAATATTGAAAACTCTATTCTATAAAATCCATCCCCAATCCATACCCAATTTCTATTCCCTTTCATTACTATTTTAGTTTTTAATATATAGAAAACATGAAAGGCTAAGGTTGTGATATAAAGTAGTTATTGGAGGTTATAGTGTATTCCCTAACTGACTGATTTCATGATTATTTATTCTTCTACATCCTTAAAATATTTTTTAATCCCGTTATAATAATTACATCAGTATATTTAATATAATTAAATGTTATTAGTTTTATGTTACAACCATTTATAATAGCCTTTTACATCATATTGGAACTGAAATCATCACTCTTATGTACATTGGATTACACCCTCCATGAAGAAATGTGTATAGTTTCACATCAACACCTCAAAAGGGTGGTTATTCTATTGAATTTAAATAAAATATTGGATATTATATAAATAACTAAAATTATATATAGATAATCTTTCATTTATTATCATACAATTCCATCCATTAAAATATTAAGACATTGTTTGTGCATATATGTGGACTACCACCTCAATGAAGCAATATATTTCATTATACATGTGTACCATTCATGGATAGTTTTAATATTTATTTTAATGTATAATATTTATAATAATGTTATTATTCTAAATATGGATTAATGACCCAGTTTAAAATATTATACCTACCTAATCTAATTTTGACATACCAGTTGAATACTCTCAAAATGTATAATGTGAACTTAATCGATTATTAAATTAAATATAACACATATATTAGTTATATACAATGAATAATACACTAAAACATTTATTAATAAAATAAATAATTAACATATGTTTTTTATTCTGAATGATAATGAAAATTTGTGACACCTCAGGCTCGATGTAGGAGACACATTACCTTTAAATTGAGTTTCAAATATTTTAATGATATACTTTCTAAAATATTTCATACAAGGAAAAATTTATAAAAATAATCTAAAGAATTTATTAATATTGAAAAAATTAAATTCTAAAAAAAATTTTAATAATGTTTTACCTTTATGTCAATACTTTCAAATATAATCCTTTTACATGTTTTATATATGTCACTTTTTACATTACATACAAAAGGAAAAGGGAATGAAATACTTTAATATATAATACATTGAAGAATGTTTTCCACTATCAAAAATAATAATTCAAATTTTGATTCATATATAAGATTCTGTATTTTATTCATTAAAAAATCCTTATTCTCGTTCTTCTTTGTATTTTTTTTGGAAATTGTGTTTTAAAGTAAAGGGATATATCAATCTGTGAAATTGTTTTTGTTATGAATAAAAAAATATTTTTTGAATTTGAAAATGGAACTGAAATATGTTTTTTAATATATGTTATGAATCTAAGAAACTTGTAATTACAGTGTTTTATCTGGATATCTCTCTCAAAATAATTTGGTAATGATTGCGTTCTCTAGTGAATTATGTTGTCATTAACTAAACATCTTATTCCATTTGTAAGGGTTATTGTATGAGTTATTATAAGGGTTCTATGAAGATGATTTCCCAAGAAACCTGCATGAATTTAATATTATTTATAATTAATTTTTCTATAATTATATTTATTTAATAATGTAAGATAATGATATATTAATTTATGAAATAATTATATTGTTTAAGTTAAAAGGTTTGTTTTTAAGAAAACAATTTCATGGGTCCTCGTGCTTTTTTAAGAAAACCACATGAAATAGATTTCCCTTTTATGATTCCTTATAATGTTTTTTAATGAAAATATAAAGAAATAATAATTACTGTGTAAGTAAATGACTATTTATGCTCAATGTTTGATATATTATGGGAAAATCTATTATATGATCTCATATGTTTCAAATGTATTATTTTATGGTAGGGTCCACATATAGTATTTCACAATACATAACAGTAAATCCAAACCTAATATCTGAGCTAGACAATGACAAGTCTTCAAGGTCATTCCTAATCCTGATGGGAAAGAAAGTAGTTCCTAGTTATCCAGAATGCACTGTTGGGAATTATGTCTCACTAAAAGTAATGAATATCATATAATGAAATTCATATTTTAAATATACAATAGTGCAACCATAAATGAGATTTCAATGAAATCAAAATTAGTTTTTTTATTATAATAATTCACATAAACTTTTCATAATTCAAAATAAAAAACCATTACTAAATCCAACATAACATAATTCATAAAATATCTAAAAAAACCATCCCCAAAACAAATTGTATCAGTGAAATAAGAGAATATTCAATAATGATGAAAAAAAGAGAACCTGATGATAAAATGTACTCGATTATACTGAAAAAAAAGTTGTATAAGTATAGTGTGAGCTACACATCCTAGTGGGATTTCACCCAATATACAGTGCATTTCCATTAGTAGAGAATTCCATAAACACTAGTCTAAAATATTATACTTGAAAAATGCGTTCTAACACTCTAGTAAAACTTTTCTCCTAATAATTATCCAAATCCATTTTAAAAAATAAGTTATTCTTTAAATAAAACATTTCACTTTCCATTGAATTCCCAATTTGAGAATATTCATTCCAAGAAAAATAAAAATAATTTTTTTAAACTACAATATAAATATCCCATAGTATCCTAATAATACATCAAATAAATATATAGATCTGAAATTAATATGTTCATAGGTGGATAAGTGTTTAATGATTAAAAGAAGGTATAAAAAATTGAATGAAACAATGGTAAATACAAAAGGAATGTGATTGGATTACTTCCACTCAGGCTCTTTCTTTGGGTTCCATTTCCTTACGTTCAAGAAACACTTATTCATCCCCCTCCCTATAGGGGGAGGGGAATCTCAATTGTTGATTTTCCTTATTGTTTCTATCATGTCACTAACCATTATAATATTTATACATTTCTTGCCATCATGCCCTACCTCAAATTCCCATATTTTTAGTAGGACTTACCCAAGCTATAAATATCAAATTGGGAATTCATAGAAGATTATGAAATTCAAATACAATTCATGGTGGTTCACTTTTGGCTATAATTTCCCCAATGTTGATGGTTTTACTATTATATCATTAATTCATGAAATTTGTAACATTGTGTTATTTTTAGGGCTTTTAAAACCCCATTTTAGGCTCATTTGGTTTGTGACTATAAAATAACTTATCTATTTATAAAATGAAATATAATAGTTCTTCAATGGAATCTTTTTCACTCTTTTATGATTGAACATTACCTTCCACCTGATACTCGATCAACTGGTAGCTCCAATCTGGGTTTTTTCTAAGACTTTTTCTTCCTTTTTAGAATCACTATATACTTTTGATTCGTGGAAATTTTGTTACGAGATTCATGTGCTTTGACATTAGATCAAGATCCATTTTTCACAAAATTTATCCTTGTATTTCCATTAAAATATATGTTTCAAAACCTCCGATTGATTTTTTTGGAATGTTATTGGGAAATAATATCTAATTTAAGAAACAGTAAGTTTGGAGTATTGGTTATATTTCTGTTTATATTTCTATCATCTGGGCCATCCTTAATAGGTCTGTAAGAATAGTTCATTCAGCCATGTCCTTAATTATTTTACCTTATACCATTAGGATCACCCTTCATTGAGGAATACAATTCATGTCTTACAAGATAACTATGATTCTCTAGTCATCGGTAGAGGTTTCATCAACACCTCAATTCTAATTGTTGTGCACCAGTCATCTGTGGTAGTGACCTACCTAGGCCTCATTGTTAATAATGTTCATTTAAATAATATATGGACGGTTCATCACAATTATGAGGAGGAATTATTGGAGTGGCTTGTTCGGAATATTGTGAATATTTTTGGTAGATTGAGATGGGATTTTGATGTAAATAGTTTGGAAGTGAAGATTCAACCTGAACCAAACAGGCTAGAAGGGTTTTATACACCATGATCATAGAACCCCAAGACCAATGTTTTAAAGGACCTAAACTATGAATAGGTAGTGAATATTGGAAATAGAGATAAAATAATTTGGATCATTAGGAGGCCACAAAGAAGGGGTACTTTAGTGAAAATGGCACAAATGAATGAGGAGGGCTGGGTGACGGTATCAAGCTGGTTCAGTCAAATAAGATCTCCCTTGTATATTACCCACTCTATTTGCTTTGTTGGCCTGGTGGCTACATTCCTTGTTCAGGAATAGTCATCAATAAAAAAATTGGGTGTGTAGAAACCATTAATAGATGACGATTCTGAGATTTCTAGTCAAATATCTATTGATTTATCATAGGGAATGATACATAGGGGGCTTCACAGTCTGAGGAAAAATATTTGATGGAAGGGGAAATTATATGTCAGGGGATTTATTATCTTAAAGGAATGAATGTTAGAGGTTTTACCAATCCAATAGAAATAATCTTAATTATAATTTCATAGGTGATATATTGCAATCAAATAGTTCAATACTAGGAATAAAATATGGGTTTAGATCTATGAAGTGGAAAGCTAATTCTTATGTATTGATATTCTATGTAATAAGGGAAATTTGTTTTGGTAGTAATGTATAATGGGGACAAGGGGAATACCTTGTTCTAATTATTCATTCTATAGAAGAAATTAATGAAGTGGATTTGAAAATCAATTCACAATAGGAGGATATGAATTGATTTTATGAAAGGAAGTTTTGAATTGATGTTAATATGGACTAAAGGTTATGGAATAATTTTTTGAAGTGGGATTCAATGATAGGGAGATAAACATGGAGAAGTACATCTTGACTTGGTAAAAGATGGATAACCACTTGGAAGATTCAATCAAGGATAATCCTAGTACGAAGGTTAAAGAAATTCAACGGGGGATATTTAAGGTAGGTGATTCCCACAATATTGGCCACATTTTTAATGATTTTTATATTTCCTACTATGTTTACTTATATAGGGATTAAGACTATTATAGATTCCCACATTATCCTTAATATTGATTTTGAAAAGAAAATTTAATTTTTAGGAATGGGAAAAAAAATTTAAATAATATATGTTTGAATCAAAACAAAAAAAATTTGACTATGATAAGTAACACATATCATTGGAGAATAATAAAAAAATATAGTAACAAAATCATGTATAATATTGAGGAAGTCTTAGTAATGTGTGCATAATTAAGGAAACTCTTATATATATAATGATAAAATACCAGACTTCTCTGGGAAAAAGCATCTATCAATTTATTATAACGATCCTAATACATATTCTCTATTGATTAATCTAACTAACTATCATTTTGACCTACATACCATGGCCAAAACATGTCATATACTAGAGGATCCAAGTTATTATATACGCATGACTAGTAGAGAAAGCATCTACCAATATCCACCTTAGATAAATAGGATTTCGATGAAGTTAATGATTAGAGGATAGGAAATATGTATCACATATCTATAGCATACCCCATGAAAAATTACCCAATATCATACCTCATCCCAAATTTAAAGACCTTGTTTTATTAAATACTCTATTTTAAGTTCAAACCGAATCAAAAAATAATTATAATTATTTCCTAGTATCAAAAAATTCATATAAACTATGGTTTTAATGAGTATCAACCCAAGATTGAATAAAATATCATAATTTTTATAATAAAGTGTAGAATGGGACTTAAAATTCAATATGATAATTATATAAAAAACCATATATTCAAAAACTATTTTTCAAAATCAAGTTCTATTTAAAATGTATTTTTTGTAAAAAAATGGGAAAATCTACTTTAAGACCACTAAATATATTATATATTCTATTTACATAAATTTAATTTCATTAGGAAACTTATAAATTCAATAAACAAAATACCAAAATATAAATAGAAAAATACAAAATAAATTCTTCAAATCCCAAAAGAGATGGAATTAAAATCAAATAGAACCTTAAACCCATAAATATATCATATAATTTAATTTGGGTACCATTGGTGGAATAATACTTCATTTGAATTTAGAAAACCGTTTGAAAATAGTTAGAGTAGTTTTTGAAAATAAATTTCATGCACAATTTACATACAATAATAACTTTGAAAACTAAATCATAACACAAGAAAAAAATGAATCAAAAGGAATAAACTACCTATATCAAGAAAATATTATTACAATCCATAAAAAATAAAGATAATGGGATAGATGGTGTAACATCAATGGTAAATAAAGAATAATACTTTTTCATATTTATTAATATTTGTGAATAAAATATTAATATTACTTTAAACGGAACTCTATGGTCGATGGCGTACCCAATACGCAACAACGAGTTTCTTTGAAATCTTATGTTGCACTCTATTCATTAAATAATATTATTTTAAATGCGAGTTAATTCATAGCCGTTGTATTGGAAGGAATAAATAGAAATAAATAAACTATGATTATATATGTTTTTTAAATGTTTTTACATTTACCCATTAGAAGTTAAAGGCTTAAAATAAGAAAAGAACTCAATTTTAAGAATAAATAATCTAAAATTCACTAAAATGCCGATTTATCGCCTTTTGATGGTGAACCATATTTAATATAGTTTTGGTCACTCTTATACATTATTTTGGACCAAATAATATTCTTCTTTATAATCAGGATATCAAAATTTACTTTGTGTAAATTTTTGGTATTTTTTTAATAAAGTTCATTTTTTAATGAAGAGTGAAAAATGTTGTACTTTTATTCGAACCCCTTTTTAATCTAATTTATTTATATGATTAGATCATATTTTGAGTTGGTATTAAAGTTCAATTAAAATATATTTTTACCATTTAATTCAATGGTGGTCATTGCAATTAATTTCACATTTAAATTGGACTTAAATTAGTGTCAATCTTTTAATAGATGTTGTTTCTTAAAAACATGCTATTTGTTTTGACAGCAGTAATTAATTATTAAATTAATTAATGCAACTTATATTTTCTTAATTTTTTAAAATAGACATCATTTTTGAATTTGGAATATCAAATATAGAATAGGGTGAATTTTTGGTATTTTTCTGAAATACTTCAATTTTTGATGAATAGTGAAACCAATAAGTGGTAGTTAAAAAAACTGATTTTTCGATTAAATGAAACTTTACCACTTCTGTGAATTGAATTTGAAAAATCTAACATACATGGTTTTCATTAGGATGTAAAATGTGGTTCAATGGGATTAAAATTATTTTTTGGTGAATAATAACTTTTAATTTTTATTAATCGCGATTAAAGGTAATTAGTATAATTTAAGGTAATGATACTGTTATAATAATATGAAATGACCATGACACATGTCCTACCCTTATTAGATGAGTCATTTCCGACAAAGATAATCCATGAGTCAACTTGGGGACCCCATGGAGCCACTTTGGTAGTAAAATGACATTAATAACCATTTATTTAAAGTTAAAATTAAAATGTCACAAACATGTATTGTTTTACTATAAAATTTTTTACATGGGGTTATACAAGTCATATTTTTTACTATAAATATTCATTATAAATATAAAAATATTTCCTACATCATGATATGTTTTTTATAATTTTTATACATTAAATAAATTAATTTATTTATGACACCGTGATGATGCAGTGATTATCTCAATAATGAACGATTTAAATAAAATGAAAAGATAATGTAAAATCTAAGAATTTAACTAGGAAAAAACCTATTGGATGAGTATATTTCGAACCAGTATCACCTTTTCCTCGAAATATATCAATTTGGGACCTTTAAAATCCGAAAAGCATTTTATAATAAAGTAACTTTTCAAGACATTCCAAGAGTGCCCCTCCTCCCTCTTATAAAAAGCCCCCAAATCCACCTCATTAACCACACCTCTCAAGACTTTGTCTCGGCCTAAACATACCCATTTCATCTCTCCACATCCCCCTCTTCATCATTGAAGCCTTTTTTTAGGCAGAAATCTCTTCAAGAAACCCTTTTGGTTCAAACCAATGGGAGTTACCCGATTCAAAGGTAATGTCTTCCCTAAAGTTCTTTTGTTTTGTTTTGCTTCTCCAACCCCCTAAACTATTTTTATTCCTTTATTTTGTAACAACGCAAGTATTTTAAAAATACTAGGATGTTGTTATAATAAGTATTCGAACTACACTTACACACACATCCGTCTAATGGTTAAAGAACATTATGTTTCTGTGGATGGCGAATTACTGCCTCACGAAACAATGATTGTTCAATATTCTTTTAACACCTTTAAAGGTGTCCATTATTATGTCACTTTATTTTATATCTGATATATATATGGTATTTATGTTTTATATATTCTTATTTATTTTATATTTAAAACATACCTTTCTTCTTTTCATGTTGTGCAAAAGTTATAATTTCATAAGAGGAAGTGCGGACTATCGCCCCCTCAAGTGATGTGACTCATTCATGCAATACATGAAATGTATAAAAAATTAAATTACCGAACATATGTGACATATAAAACATATATATTATACTGGAATTATAATATATATATATATCTCATGTATTGTTTTTTTTAATTCCATTAATATGACAGAGAAATGACAGTAGCGTTCATGCGTACGTACAACCTACCGTCTCCATAAATGGTGAATTTCATTTCTTTTTATCTCCAAATGTTATGGAATAGTATAAAATGAATATATACTAGATATATATTATATTTAAATCATTAATAATATTCTGGAGATGATTTACTTATAACTACATGGATAATCATTTTCAAAGAAGTTCATTTTTGACTCATGTAACAAACATAAAAAAACATCTGATATGAACTAACATTATTAACCAATTATTATAACATTATAATATGTGATATGCACTGAATAATAATATTTAAAGGAGGTCCTTATGAAATTATAAATTGACGAAAGTTTATTATTCAAGAATATAATGAAACGAACAAGACAAGTCGGACTTGAGGTAAGGGATCCTACCTCTATCTTTCTTTTTCAGTACTAACTTTTATGTCATTTCTTTTAAGATCATCTTTCTTATGTTTGGGGATGTTATTTTATAATCCCCATTCAGTACTTTGTATAGTCATATTATGAGATACCCTATTTGATCTCATAAATCCATTTTTGGAGGTTTTATGTGGCACTGTTAGGCTGCCGAGTTTTCATAAGGGATTTTTCATCTCACTTTTATTCCTGTGAGATTTATGCAACATTTGCCACCATTTACTTTGAGTAGTGTATGTACTAACCATAATTATACTCTTTGTGTAATATAACTTCATTTATGAGTATTTACATCAATGGTGTATAGTATTTCTTTCCTGGGGTGTACTTTTCGAAAATTACCCAAGTTGGTAAGGGAACCTTTCACCCTCCTCTTTTTAAAAGACTTCTTTTTGTTAGGTCTTTTAATTTACATATTATTATGTAGGGATATGTTATTCTATATCCTTATTTATTTAAAATTTATTTCCAATTAATGAGATACCCTTTTTTTCTCATCAACTCGTTTTTGGAATTTTATAGAGACGCTGTTAGGCTATCGAATTTTTACAAGGGAACTTCTTAACCAAATTTCAATTTATTTGGTTTCAACTTATAGTTATTGAATATGTCATCCTAGGAATATGTGTGAATTATATCTGGTTGTTTTACACTTAACATCCACTTATATTAGATTTATTTATATTTGTCACACATAATTATTAGATTGATTTATCCTTAATTTAAGGACACATTCTTTATAAGGTATGTATCTCATTTTACATTTCTAATTGAGACTTCATTGTAGTTATGCACCAATTCACTATTATATGGTGTATATAATTACATTTTTAATATTATATCATGAATCCCTTTATTCTCATGATATTATAATATTCTGATTAAATGTTATTCATATATTATTGTAATCAATTGTCTCTCATTTTGTTAAAAACTATTTAACTAAAATATCATTTTAAATTATTTAATGATTTATTATTATAAATATTTCACATTAATATCCATGTTTTAAAAATGGTTTTAAGGATTTATTTATATGGATATTAATGGTTTAAAATGTATAAATATTTAAATTGGTATGGGAAACATTGATTGAGAAATCTGTTTATTAAATGTTTTAAATGGTTTTGAAAATGGTTTTTATAATGGATTCATTATTTCAATATCTTAAAATGTTATATTATTATTTCAATGTGGGAATGTTATCATTCTTTTATGCTTAATTTATGTGCTATGATTATGTTATGGTTCTTGGGCATCGTTTATGAAGACGGGCGGTTCTGTGATAAACTAAGGGCAGGTGAGCCCGATATAGCTCTCCAATGCATTGGGTAACACAAAGGATTTAAACATTATGGATTCTATGAAGAGATTTAAAGAATATATTGTGATAGGTATTGCAAACATAACCATGAGGGTTACTTTATATGTAAGAATATTATGAATTCCTCAAGTTACCATTATGTCTTATGATTTCTTTGAGTTATTCCTAAATCTTATGAATTCATGAGGTATGTTAATTTGATTATTTTTTATGAGTAAAGTATGATTTAATTGATTCTTATGTATACATGGACTAATGTTTTCGTTCCTTATTGGTATAACCCTTACGAAGCTTTTTGTGTGCATCCCATGTTTTTGAAATGTTTTCCACAGGACATAATGTATAATACGGTCAAGTATGGGATCAAGGGAATGTCTTGATGTCTAAAACATGGAACTAGACATGACTCTTTTGTTCAAGAGTTTTTATTTTGTGATAAAAATGGAAACTAAGTATATGTGTCTACCTTGTAATCTTTGAGATGTAATAGTTATGTTCTAATTCTCTAAAACTCTAAACCTGAAAATATCCTCAATGTGAATTATTCATTTAATTCAAGATTAAGTAAGGCATAAGGCTGGGTCCTTATAGTTGGTATCAGAGGTCGGTTTAGATAACATTAGAGGTTAGGGTATCCTTTAAGCATAATTGACATTTCCATAATGGTTAGGATATTAGAAAGGGTAATAGTTTTCAATAAATTGAATGAGTTTAAGATCAGATGAATAATTATATCTTATAATTATATGATGATTCTAATGATATAATCACACTAACCTTTTTGGTTTAGTAAATGGATGGATCTAGCCGGCAACTATGTGACAAAGGAAACTGTGGTGGTTCTCTAATTAAGAGACTAGATGAAATAGGGGATTCAATAAGAAATCTCATGGTTATTCTAAACCAACTATCAGGAGGCATTGTTAAACACTTTAACCTTGTTGAGTTCTCTAATGCATAATGTACGAGATGACCAACTCGATGTGGATGTTCAGGTAACAATTATAAAGGTAACCATAAGGGTTTATATGGTCCTTACTTTGGAGGAAATTATGAATTATTATATGTTATGATGGAAAATGGAAGGCATGAGATAAAATTGAGGTTAAATTATTTTATGGTTATTATTGAATATTTTATCACTTTTTGGGTAATGTTATAAGAATCATGTAGTTTTGGAAAAAGGACAACACGTAGACCGTCTGACAACTTGTCGCGTTGGATGAAGCTGCGGGAATCAAACCCATAACCAATGTGTGGCTGGTATTTATGACCTACCACTAGACTACATGAAGTCCCTGGTTAGTATGACTAATTATTTTTAGTTAGACGATCTTATGAATCTAGAATAAGTTGATTATTGGGTTATCTATAGAAATTATTAACCTATCATGGAGGATTTCAAATTAGGTTTATTACTTGTCAATACGAGACTTTAAGAGCAACTGATGTTATTTGGAGAGAAATGCTAAGATTTAACTTTGAAGAATATGTGATTAAATCCTTCAAATATTTGGGTTTCATTCTTAGTTTGGTTTACTTTGAATAATTTTATCGACAGATATTTATTGAATGGTCTTTGTTGAACTTTTGCTTTTGTTTGACAAATTTTGGAGATTAGGTGTAGTATTTTTTTTGTAAAAAAATTATCCTTTTTGGGTATTAATATATCTCGTACTAAAATATTTGGGTTTGGTTTTGGTTAAGGTCTAAAGACATGCGAAATATATAGCTCTCTTTTGTGGATTAGGTGATTCTGAAAAAGTTAATTACAGTACTCTGAATGCGAACAAGTCTTCATAAATCCTCATTATTTGGAGAAAGTATGAGTTTGTGTTAGAAATCTAGTAAAAGATGAAAGTCTACATGACAAGTATGTATGTTACCTTATGATTTATTTAAGCTCATAAATAATTCCTCAATGAATAGTAACTTAAAACAAAAATGTTGTCTATTAACTTTTCCTACTGGGGAATCAAATACCGTTTAACCCATCACAAGTTTTGGATTTTCTGGTGGTTAACTTTCTCCTAAACATGTTTTCTATCACTCTCCCTCAGAACATGACCCTTTGTTTTTTATTCCATATCCATGTTTTCCTACGTGGAATCCTAGTATGGGTTATCACGGGTGACCTTTGTACTTCTCTTTCTTTCTTTTAATGTGATAGTTTTACCGACTGTTGTTCCGATGTGGAACTTTCAATGACGTTTCCAAGCCCAATTTTAAAATTGTGAGGACGCAATTCTCAAAAGGGGGAAGAATGTAACATCCCAGGTAAATAAAGAATATTAAATTTTAATATTTATTAATATTTGTGAATAAAATATTAATATTACTTTAAAGGGAATGCTATGTTCGATGGAAGACCCAATACGCAACAACGAGTTTCTTTGAAATCTTACGTTGTACTCTATTAATAAAATAACATTATTTTAAATGGTAGTTGATGCCTAGCCTTTGTATTGGTGGGAATGAATATAAATAAATAAATATGACTATTTGTGTTTTTAAATGTTTTTACATTTACCCAATAAATGATAAAGGCCTAAAATAAGAAAAGAATTCAATTTTAAGCATAAATACTCTAAAATTCAAAAAAGGTCGATTTATCACCTTTTGATGGTGAACCCTCTTTAATATATTTTTTTTCACTCTTATACATTCTTTTGGACCAAATAAAATTCTTCTTTAGAATCGGGATATTAAATTTTACTTTCTGTAACGTTTTGGTATTTTTTTCGATAAAGTTCATTTTTAATGAATAGTGAAAAATGTTGTATTTTTATTCGAAACCACTTTTTAATCTAATTTATTTATATGATTAGATCATATTTTGAATTGCTATTAATGTTTAATTATAATATATTTTTCCCATTTAATCCAATAGTGGTCATTAGAATTAATTTCACTTTTAAATTGGACTTAAACTTGTGTCAATCTTTTAATAGATATTGTTTCTTAAAAACACACTATTTGTTTTGATAGTGTGAATTAGTTATTAAATTAATTAATTCAACTTATATGTTTTGAATTTTTTAAAATATACATCATTTTGGAATTCGGAATATCAAATATAGCTTAGGGTGAATTTTTGTATTTTTCTGATAAACTTCAATTTTTAATGAATAGTGAAAACACTAAGTGGTAGTTAAAAAAACTAATTTTTCGATTAAATGAAACTTTACCACTTTTGTGATTTGAATTTCAAAAATCCGACATACATGGTTGTCATTAGGATGTAAAATGTGGTTCAATGGGATTAAAATAATTATTTGGTGAATAGTAACTTTTAAGTTTTATTAATCGCGATTAATGGTAATTAGTGTAATTTAATGTAAAGATAATGTTATAATAATATGAAATGACCTTGACACATGTCCTACTCTTATTGAATGATTCATTTACGACTCTGAATATCCATGGGTCAACTTGGGGACCCCATGGAGCCACTTTGGTAGGAAAATGACATTAATAACCTTTTTAATTAAAAATTAAAATGTCACAAACATGTATTGTTTTACTAAAACAATTTTTACATGGGGATATAAAAGTCATATATTTTACTATAAATATTCATTAGAAATCTAGAAATATTTCCTACATCATGATATTTTTTTATAATTTTTAGACATTAAATAAATTAATTTATTTATGACAACGTGATGATGTAGCGATTACCTCATTAATGAACGATTTAAATAAAATGAAAATATAATGTAACATATAAGACATACACTTGGAGAAAACCTATTTGATGAGTATATTTCTAACCCTTATCACCTTATCCTCAAAATATATCAATTTGGGACCTTTAAAATCTGAAAATCATTTTATAATAATGTAACATTTCAAGACATTCCAAGAGTGCCCCACCTCCCTCTTATAAAAGCCCCCCACCTCCACCTCCATACCCACACCTCTCAAGCCTTTGGCTCTGCCAAAACCTACCCCTTTAATCTCTCCACATCCCTCTATTCATCATTGAAGCCTTCCCTTAGGCAGAAATCTCTTCGAGAAACCCTTTTGGTTCAATCCAAGGGGAGTTACCCGGTTTAATGGTAAAGTATTCCCTAATGTTCCTTTGATTAATTTTTCCTCTCCAACCCCCTAAACAATTTTTATTCAGTTATTTGGTAACAACACCAGTAACTTCAATATACTAGGATGTTGTTATAAGAATTATTCGAGCTACACTTACACACAATCCCATCTAATGGTTAATGAACATAATATTTCTGTGGATGGCGAATTACTACCTCACGAAACGATGATTGTCCAATATTCTTTTAACACCTTTATAGGAGTAAATTATGATGTAACTATATTTTATATATGATATATATGGTAATTATTTTTTCTATATTATTCTATATTTTATATTTAAAACATACCATTATTCATTTCATGTTGTGCAAATGCGATAATTTCATAAGAGGAAGTGTGGACTACCACCCCCTCAAGTGATGTGGCTCGTTCAAGAAATACATGGAATGTATAAAGAATAAAATTAATGAACATGTGTGACCTATATAAAATATATATTATAGTTTAATTATAGTATATATATCTCTCATTTATTTTTTTTATTTCCATTAATATGACAAAGAAATGAAAGTAGCGTTCATGCGTACGTACAGCCTACCATCTCCATGAACGGTGCATTTCATTTAATTTTATATCCAAATGTTATGGAATAGTCTAAAATGAATATGTACTGGATATATATTATATTTAAATCATTTATACAATTCTGGATATGATTTACTTATAACTACATGGACAATCATTTCCAAACATGTTCATTTTTGACTCATGTAACGAACATCGACAAAATTGTCTGATATGAACTCACATTATTAACCAATTATTATAACAATATAATATGTGATATTAAATTAATAATAATCATTAAATAAGTCCCTTATGAAATTATAAATATACCCATGTTTATTATTCATGTTTATAAAGAAACGAACAATACAAGTCGGACTTGAGGTAAGGGATCCTACCTCTCTCTTTCATTTTAAGTACTCACTTTTTTGTAATTTCTTTTAAGATCATCTTTTTTAAGTTTGGGGATATTCATTTATAATACTCATTATGTACATTTTATGTTCATCTTATGATAGACCCTATTTGATCTCATAAATCCATTTTTGAAGTTCTATGTGGCCTTGTTAGAGTGCCGAGTTTTCGTAAGGGATTTTTCATATCACTTTTATTCCCGTCGGATTTATGCTACATTTTCCTCCATTTACTTTTAGTGGTGTATGAACTACCCATTATTCTACTTTTTCGGTACTATAATTTATTTTATGAGTATTTACATCAATGGTTTATAGTACATCTTTCATGTGGTGTACTTTTTGAAAATTACCCAAGTCAGAAAGGGAACGTTTCACCCTCCTCTTTTTAAAAGACTTCTTTTTTTAGGTATTTTAATTTACATATTATTAAGTTGGGATATGTTCTTATATATCCTTATTGATGTAATATTTATTTCCAAGTGATATGATACCCTTTTTGTATCATCAAATCATTTTATGAATTTTAAAGAGACTTCATTAAGCTGTCGAATTTTTACATGGGAACTTCTTAACAAAAATTCGATTTCATTGGGTTCAACTTGTAGTTATTGAATATGTCGTCCTATGAATATGTGTGAATGACCTATGGTTATTTTACCCATAATATCCACTTATATTTGGAGTATTTATATTTTTCACACATAATTATGAGATTGATTTATCCTTTATTTAAGGATACCTTCTTTATAAGGGATTTCATCTCATTTTACATTTATAATTGAGGCTTCATTATTGTTATGCACCAATTCACTCTTATATGGTGTATATACTGTCCATTGTAATATTATATCATAAATACCTTTATTCTCTTGATATTATAATGTTATGATTAAATGTAATTCCTCAATTATTATATTCAAGTGGCTCTCATTTTGTTAAAAACCCTTTAACTAAAATATCATTTTAAATGTTTTAATAATTTATTCTTATAATCATTTCTCATTAATATCCATGTTTTCAAAATGGTATTAAGGACTTATTTGTATGTATATTAATGGTTTAAAATTTTAAGAGCTTCAAAGTGGTATGGGACACTTTGATTCAGAAATCTCTTTATTAAATGTTTTATTTGGTTTTAAAAATGGTTTCTAGAATGGATTCATTATTTAAATATCTTAAAATGTTATATTATTATTTCAATGTGGTAATTCTATCATTACTTTATGCTTATGTTATGTGATATGATTATGTTATGGTTCTTGGGAATTGTTTATGAAGACGGTTGGTTCCATGACAAACTAATGGCCGGTGATACCGATATAGCTCTCCAATGCATTGGGTAACGCGAAGGAGTTAAATGTTAAGGTTTCTCTGAAGAGATTTACGGAATATATTGGGATGGGAATACCAAACATAACCATGAGGGTTACTCCCTATGTAAGAATGTTATGAATTCCTCAAGTTACCTTTAGGTCTTATGATTTCTATGAGTTATTCCTAAATCTTATGATTTCATGAGGTATGTTAATTTAATTATGTTTTATGAGTAAATTATGATTTCATTGATTATTATGTATAAATGGAATAATTTTTTCTTTCTGTATTGTTATAACCCTTACAGAGCTTTTTGTGCTTATCCCGTGTTTTTGAAATGTTTTCTATAGGACATAATGTGGAATACAATTAGGGATGGGATCAAGGGAATGTCATGATGTCTAAAACATGGAACTAGAATGACTCTTTTCTTCAAGAGTTTTTATTTTGTGAAAAAATGGAAACTGAGTAGATTTGTCTACCTTGTAATCTTTGAGATGTAATAGTTATTTCCAAATTCTCTAAAACTCTAAACCTAAAAATATCCTCAATGTGAATTATTAATTTATTTCATGATTAAGTAAGGGTTATGTCCTAGTCCTTATAGAAGGAGTCCTCACATCCTATAAATCAGAAAAATTGATTATATTAGACAAAAAACTATTCTAAGTTATGTCTAATATGGTTCCATGAGTGGAAGGAGAATGAAATAAAATCAGAGAAGATAAAGGAGACGAAAGAGAATATAAATTATGATAAACCTGTGAAAAAAATGTATGGTGACCTAGGAGTCTTCAAAGTGATAAGAAGGAGTAATTTGGTGTCCCCCCCCCCCCCAGACGTCACCTATGATTAGGGATGGAATATAACCCAAATAAAGTTAAATTGTGCAAGGGTGGGATGATAATTCATTTTTATAAAAACATGTGAAGATAACACAGTTTACGAAACTAGGCTCTAACATTGCATGTGGGGCTAGACTCTCCTAGGGGAGCCTTATAGTTTTCAAAATCACATTGACACCAATACAATAATATATTGGAACTATAATTTCTAGTTCAGATGATTTTCAATAATCTTGAAAAAAACATGTTTTATGCACCACACATATAATTTTCATAATAGATAAATTAAAAGATGATAAAATGAATAAAATATATTAAAAATGAATAAATTAATTAGTAAATGTGAGGTTGTGTTGTAAATATTACCCCCATGATATCAATTTCTTCCCATAAATATAATCCATAATGTTACAAAAATAAATGATCCTTTATTCATAGAATTCAAGAGATATCCAATCAGAATGAAATTGTGGAATGGGAAATATGATTCCTGAGTAAATTTTTACTAAGGGAAAAAACATATCAAACTATAAATCAATATCCACAATGACATCCGATAGTCTTTTATGATAATCCAAAATAAAATATTAATATAATTTTTTCTATGGAGATAATTCAAACTCTAATAAATAAAGAAGGTCTCCCCACCATTTAAGGAATTTTATTGTAATTATGGGTCTATGAAAATGGTGTTGTCCAAAATAAAACCCCACATTATAAAACATAATCCTTTTAACCATGGAAGAAAAAATGAGACATCCACACAAAAATTTCATCCATATTAACATAATAATGAATATAATAATCTCCAAAATAACATAGACATCAAGAATCATAGATGAAAAAGGAATATATCAAAATAATAATAGAGTATAGATAACTAGTGAGAATAATGGTATGTACCAAGAAGAAGATCTATCAGACAACTATTATCATCCAATCTAAGATAGACAATAATTTCATCCATTCTTCAAAAATTGAAAAAAATACTTCAAAAGATGTTTCAATAGAACATGGTGACGCAATGTATTTATAACTCTAAAAAATGGGGCTTATAATGCCAAATTTAACAACATTTATAGAATAAAAAGGATCTATGTATTACAAAAGTAATGAAATAAAAGTGAGAATATTTTCTTAAGTTAACCAAATTATTTAACATAGGATTATATTGTTTCAAATTTTCACCAGATAGATAACCTTCACAAATTATAAAATAAATAGTTTTATCAATAACCTGGGTTTCACAAATATATTTCAACTCTAAACACAATACCTTATAGACTATATGCCCAAATGAAGTTAAATAAGGTAAAGTCACTCTAAAGGTGAGATATTTTGGGAGAACCATCAAAAAGAGTTAAACCTTCAATAAGACATAAAATAAAAACATTCGGAGAATATAACATTAAAACCCATATATTTTAGGATATATATTTCCTAAAATAAATTTAATTTCAAATATAGCATGTGATATCGGAAAACCTATTTTTAAACAAACCACAATAAAACGAATTTTAAATATATTTGATTGTTGTAAACTATAAATTATAATTATTGGAATGAATAAGAATGAAAAAATCTTGAAAAATATTGTTAATTATATTATATAATTATAATTTATTTTCATATAAAGTACTCAATTATAAAATAATTCATTATATTCATTAAAATACATATTTCTTAAAAATGGTGTTTTTTTATTTTTATTACACAATGATATAAATAGTTTGATAGACTATTGTAAAATATATCTAAAAATATTAAACAGAAATTTTGAAAAATTTATATCAAATTTATCTTAAAGTGAAATTTTAATAATTTTATAAAATAATTTCGTTTTTGATGAATAGTTTTAATTTCATTTTTTAAATGTCTTATAATATAAATCATTATAAAAAATATATTTTATTTTAAAATTATTTTTAAGGTATAATGAGTTGAATTATATTATTAATAATCTATTTTAGGTTATTTGAATAAATTGTATAGTGAATTTTGTTATAAAATATTTATATGCTTATGAAAACAATTTTTGGAAAACCCTCTTTTCATCATGATTTGTTGGAATATTTTTAAATTAAATTCTTTCACTTATATGTGATGAATTTGGGAAAAATAATGGTATATTTTAAATCATAATAATTAATATATAATAATTTCAACTTTATTTTTTTAATTATTAATGGTATGTAAGGTGAAAATTCATCACCATGGTTGTGGTAAAAATGAGTTTATTGGGGGTTAAACCAAGAAATAAAGGTGATTTTCCAATGAAAATTTCATAATGATAGTTAAATGTAAAACATACTACCTTATATGATCCAAAATTAGAATATCTATCTATTTAAAATCATTTTTGTTGAATATGACTTTATTATATTAAAATCTTCAATGAAATTCATAGTGTTTCCTCATCATAGATATAAAATGACACCCATAATTTGTCTTCCTTACAGCACATTGAGATATATAGCTCATCCAAATCATGAAAACCTATACTATGAAATTTCAAATCCATTAATTGTAAGTTATATACATCTTAAAATACCATTCCAATGGTTCACATTAAACGATCTAAAGGAGGCCTACTGAAGAAGAGGTAATCATCCTGCCATGCCACTATCAATTTATTTCTTATTATAACTCCTAGAAATATTTGTTATTTGTCTTCAAATAATAAAATAAGCATATTTAATATATTTAAACGTTATTGTTATTCTTTAACCACCAAAATCTACCATCTATTAAATCCAATTGGATGTGAAAATGTCATTCCTAGTACATGTGGACTATGGCCTCCACATAATGAATAATTCATTGTCCACCATGGTATTTCATGGATTGTTATTATTATGGATTTTATGTTTATATATTATATTTCTGAGATATTGATGATTCTATAATTATAATATCATATCTATCTTCTTACCTTCTGATCCATTGTATGAAGACAATGTTCTTCCTGTATATATGTGGACTACCACATCCACAAAGAATTATGATTCATTTTTCATTCCTCATTAAAAAGAATGATCACAAAGATGTATTTAATAAATTTATATTAGATATTATAATATAATAATTATATAAATAATAATAATTATTTAAATATCAAAAGTTCAGTCCAATTAAAATTTAATAAAGTGTTCATGCATACGTATGACCTATCGTCTCAAAGAATAGTATAATTCATTTTCTAATCTATACCATATATAGATGTCCATAAATATATATAATGTATATATTTGAAATTTATATAATTATTAAAAATGGATATGATGTAACCATGATTAATTTAAAAGGACCCGAACTACTAAACCGAAATTCTCAGGAAAAAAACATATAGTTAACACTATGAAACGAATATTTGAATAAGGAATTATTAATAAATGTATATTTAAATATTAAAAGTGGAACATATATGATTTTATTATTATTTTAATTATTATTTTATATAAATATAGATATATGTATATAAATTTATTATACATGATATTAGAGTGCTTAAAATGAAATTCATACATGAGGTAAGGGTTTATCATGTCAAATTGTCTTCTTTGAAACATATGTTATGCTATAAACCCATAATAATTTATGAAGTTTATATACATGCCAATTTTTATGTTATATAATAAATATATTTATTATCATGATATTAAATGTTTCTTTTAAATTTATTCTTTCAATGGTATTAGGATTCAAAATTTACCAACGCGGTTGTGGATTCTCATCTCACTTTTATTTATTGGAGACACATGTCATATTCAACATTTAATTCATTTTTTTGTGTATATAATACCCATGAATTTATTTTATGATATTTTTTATGAAAATTTTAAGTGTTTTAATATCTATATAATCATTTATTTTTCATGAGGCTTTTATTCCAAAGTTTCCAAAGTGGTAGGAGTTTTATGTTACAATCTCATTGATTATAGATATTAATTATGATGATGTTTTAAATTATGAAATTTCATGATCTAACAGTAAATAATATAAAATGTATACATACAATATAGTTATATTTAGTGATTTTATATTTTGTATTCATTTTCAAATCCTAAATAACTTCATAGAAGGAAAAATTATTTTATAAAAAACATAATATATTCTTATCTTTAGTCGAAAATAATATTCTTTCTATATATAAGTTTTCAAAAAAAATTACAATAATTTTTTTAGTAATATAAAATTATTTTTTAAATTAATATTTACCCTTGTTTTACTTCTAAAAAAATGTTTTAAAATGGTTCTTGTTGTCATTTTTTGAATAGGGTGATTTTGAACTTTTATCTAAAATGTGAAATGAATCTTTGTTATTAAGTACATGGAATGAACTGAATTTATAGTCATCTTGACTGATAAATGTATTGAATCTTAATGTAAAGATATCTATGATTCTTATAAAAGAAATTTATTCCCTTAATATTTGAATATTTTATGATATTAATGAAGTTATTCTAAAATGTAAAATAGTATCTTCATCAAGTAGTATTACAACAGATCTTTTAATAGAATTTTCATTTATGATAACATAATTTATTGTAATTTATTATTTAAAATAGATATAATCCAAGGATAAAATATAATTTTTTGGATTAATGGTTTCCAATTATTATTATGATATTTTTATGATTTATGTTTGTTTTCCATAGGTTATGTCCTGAAAAAACGTGAAAATATTTACAAAACTCATTACCTTTCATCAAGAATGGATATATTATGAATGAATTATGATCTTCTAGAAGATATAGAGACTGATTATGAATGTGTGAATGGCGCCATTGTAGTTGTATGTCTGTCCAATACCTTAGTTAAATATCGATATATCATGAGATAATAATGGTTGGGATGAGGAGTGAAACCATTTTCTTATGTGACTGTATACACTATGATAGTATTTGGAATGAACCTTGAATAAGTGTATGATGGAATAGGGAGTGAACACAATAAACTATTATAGTGTTCATAGTTTTCCTTTACGAATGAATTTTTTATATGACTATTTTTATTTTAAAAACATAATTTCTGTTAAAATATTATGTTCTCACAGACCAAGTTATTTGATTCTTTTATGATTCATATCTTATGAATACCCAATATTTAATCCATAACTTGAGAGTGTGATCTATGAAATCCAAGGTATGATTTTAAAATGTTAATACCATACTCTAATGCCATTTTTCTCTGGTTATGATTGTGTGATCATTTTTTTCTATCTTATTTACCATAAAATTGAATCAAATATCACTATTTCTTATATTTCCATTCCTCAAGTTATAATATTTTTAAATTTATGATAAGTCCATGATTGGTTCTAGTTATAAAAAACATTTTTTTAGATGATATAGATCCCTTTTTAATATATTTATTAAATATCCATGTTCCCAATAACACTAAACCTATACCATTTTGGGATTTACATTAATTTTATGAAATGAATAATAATTTATTAATATACTTTTTCAATTTATGGAATGAAAAATCATTAATAGTTTGTATTAGATTAAAAAAATAGATTCAATACTGTGGTACTCTTTAATGTGAACCATGGTTGAAGCGATATTCTCTTCCCATTTCCTTCATGGGTAAAGGGTTTCCACTGGTGATTATTGTATAAATCTCACCTGGGAGATATAGATACTCATGGAGTTCTCTGATATGAATCAATTATACCCCACTAGTTATAATAAAAAACTATTTTAGATGGTATAATTCAAATGGTTAGTTAACATGGGAAATGTGGATGAGAACACATTAGTGAGAACACTTAGGATAATAATCAATATTGGAGAACATACAATTCTATAGTAAAGTGAGGAGTGCGTTTATTCTAGAAAAAATAATCTCAATCAAGATATTACAAGTGGTTGAAATTTTGGAAAATATTTATATTTGGGTAATAAACATGAAAAAAATAATTCATGTATATTTATTCTATTATTATAGTTTATGCTAAGTGTTACCTTGCTGTCAACCTAGATAGACACTCTGAGAGGTTATTCTTGGGTTAATTACCAATTTAAATTCAATTCATTATTAAGGATTATAATCGATGATGGTCATGTATGAAATAGGTTGAACCTAAGGTGTCATAGATTGAAATGAAGGTGTATTCCCTATAAATTATTTTTTAGAATTATGTTGTTTAATATGACTGTTATTGTTTCATTCACTATTACTTTTTATGTTAGTCAATGGTTTTAACACTAATTATCCATGTTAATGATAAATTTGATGACTAATTAAATAATTATACTATTAAGTGACAAAATCTTATTGGATCGAGAATGAAATTTTTTTTTCAATGCTTAGGTAACATTCATAATATATGAATCGTGATGGGATACAAAAAAAGAGGGAACAATATTCTATTGATTCAGTCATGGGGTAATATCCACCTTTTTTAGGGGGTCTACAGATCCACTAGTTTTCTATGAAATACATTATTTCCATCAAAAATTTATTTTCAATAATATATTATTTGAAACATGTGAAATTTATTTTAGTTGTTTACAATTTGGAAGGATAACCAGATCAATTGTAGAATCATATTAAGAATATGAGGTAACAGGAATAAATTGAATCGATGGATTGGGATAAGTTTAAACAAATTTTTTAATAAGTATATTCTAAATTGTAATCTTACAAAATAAAGAATTAATTCATTGATATAATTAAAAAGGATGATGAATCCATTATTACTAATGAGGATAATTTTACTAGACTTGTGAGCTATTCATCTCTTGTTATTATCTAACCTGATTTTAATATTTATTATTTCATCAGGGGATTAACTTTGTATCTGTGAAGGGTTTAAGTCATAAGAGATATTAGTAGCTACAAATAAAATCATTCAATGTGATATCTTGCTGTAAATAAATATCTTCATTACCCTTAAATCTCATGGTTTTGATAAAAAATAAATATGGAATTCAAATATTATTTTTAAAAGAATGGAGAGAAAAAGTTGAGAATTCTTTTATACAGAATGTGTGGAATTAAATATGGAGGAAATTTTCTTAAGGGTACTGGTAAATTTATTATGTGTCTAAATTAAGATAATTAGGAACTAAAATATCGATGTAATAGGAAGAATAAGTTAGATAATGATGGAGAGAAGCATTATAGAATTCCCCAACAATAGTCTAGGGTTTCAAATTCAAGCAGTATGGGAATTATGCTAACTAATTCTAAAATTTATAGATTTATTATAATGATCTACATAAAAACATCTTAAAACTATATATAGTGTTAAATAAATTATTATATCTATTTTTTTGTGGAGTTAAATAATAAATTTGTAGAAGGTACACATACAATGCACTAGTTGTCGCCCGCTAAATGTGGATCGACAAATTAATAATTGGTAAAATACTTGAATATGGGTATTTGGTTCCCAAAAATTGAAGGGAGATGAAGGTGTATGATACCTATGGATCATGTGAGCCTTCATGGGCCTTGATATTGTGTGACCATCATTAGGTGATGTGAAAAAAACATGTGCAACGCATAACCTGTAGTGGATCCCGTAGATCCATTTTCAACAAGTCTCCATACACTTGTAAAGGTTCTACAAAAATATCAATGGTCATGTAGTGGTATCAAAATATGTTCCCCCGTGTCTAAGTGGTTTATCATCAATGATTTCCTAAAAAACATCCAATATTCCTCTAAAATAGGTTAAATTTCAAAACGGTTGAGGAATTTCACAGTTGTAAAGAACATGTGACGCATAACCTATGAGAAGGGTAATTTTCCATAAAAATGTCTAGACACACTTTCAAGAACCTAGAGACATTATAGAATAAAAAAATTTTAATAAAAAAAGTCTGACGTGGAATCCACTTAGTGTCCTAAAAGACATGTAATGCATCACTGGCGATCTAAAAGTCAACGTAAGACCATGAAAAAATGTATGCCTTATCTTTCAATAATCTCATCGGTATGTCATCTTCATCACATGAAGCACCTTAGATATATCTAGGAAAATTTACACACCCACATTGGACCACTATGGGAAAATGGATGTGTTTTTCCATGAATTGATCATGCATCTCTATATGTCCATTTTTGGTCATGTGATGCATCATCAACAGGTAGATTAGTTCTCTTAGACATTACTCATGCAATCTCACATGAATCCCACCAATTAGAAAAAAATTAAATGAAATAAAAAGATTAAGAGGTGGGAGCCTCTTCTTATCATGAAATTTATGTGGAACACTGAGGAAGTCTATAAAATCATCTCATTAATACCCCAGATAGGACATCCTTACCCTGAGAAATATTATTGACAAGTCATCTAACATCTCGTGAATGCATTTAAATAAATTCCATTTTCTCATGAAGGTCCTTGGAAATGTCAATATGATTATAAGGAGGAACTATTGAATGATTGAATGATCAAACAAGTCCCTATTAATTATGGATAATTCTATAATGGAAAGGATGATGTGAGGGACTCATGGTTGTTGAAAATGAGGAAATTCCCTTAGAGCTATCCATGATAGAGGCTCAAGAAAATGTAAGTTTTCCGAACACTTTACTAACACCATATTGGATACACTTAGGACACACTTCACAAAGTGAATAAAATATGTGGTGGGGAGGCCTATAATTTCCCCATGGTAACATGAAAAATGCCTATCTACCTATTAGGACTGAGGTGATGAACTCTTGAAATTTCTCACCATTACTAAAGAAGGATACATTGAGTAGATGATCTCACGAATAGAATATATTTTGTCAAGTAATATATTGGTGAACAGCCTGAGCGATCATGATCCATACATATAGAACATCACATGATCATTAATAGATCATGGGAAGGCCTTTTGGTAGGAAATGCAAAGAACATCACACAAGTCTTCTAGATCGCGAAAGACTTAAAATAAACTGACAATAAATAATGAAAATGAATTCATGAAATAATGGAAATAAATAAGAGTAAATGTGGAAGAAAAGAACCAAATACACATTCACTAACCCTCATACACTTCGTGTAAACTATCCAAGATTTGATTCAAGGCAATGAAATATTGTCCAGATCTCATTATGCTCCTCTGGTATGATATTTGAGTCACGGGAATTCCCTTGGACAAGTTAGTGCAAGATAAATGGTTCTCCATAATATTTGAAATTAGTCTCATGAATTCATCTAGGCTTGTCACCCAAGCCTTGCGATGTACTTTAGATATATCACCTAACACATATAACAGTGCCCTCTTATGTCATCCAAATATTATAGTAGCACTCGGGTAACTAGCTATCATGATGCCCTCCGAGCAAGTTAGGCGAGACATGAATTTCCATCAAGAAATGCTAATCAGGACATGTGATACTCTTTAGACATGTAATCCAAAATATGTCACACCATCCAAGACATGTCACATTGACTCTCGCAACACCCTCTATATGTGTAATCCATCTCTTATGATGACACCAAGGAATGTTAGATGGGTTATGAGACACCCTCTAGAAAATCCATTTAGATCTTGTAATGTCCTTTTGATAAGTCATTTAGGTTATTTGGAACCCTCTAAATGAATTGTCCCAATTAATAAGAGCATCATATTACTTGATTAAATTATTCATCCTTGGGTTACAAGCCATTATCGACAAGGAATCCTTAGATTGTAAGTCATGATCAATGGAATAATACAATATTCCCCAACTAGGAAGGGAATCATAGTACATGATGACATTTCAGGTCCTTAGTGTTCAAGCCTCGGTCAATAGGGAACCATCTAACTGTAATCCCTGAATGGTGACATTAAAAAATACTCCCTGGCTAGATAGGGAATCAATTGACCGGATGAAGTTCTCTATCATTAATTTGTGAGCCAATAACAATAGAAAAACATCATTATGTAATCCCCGACCTATGGGATAAAAAAATATTCTAAAACCGAAAATAAAATTTTTGTACTTGATGACATTTTCAATCCTCAGTGTGTATTCCCTGATCAATAAGGGTGAATCAAAGTATAATCACTGGTCAATGGCATAATACAACATGCCCCAATACTTAAGGGAATCCCATGACCTGATGACAGTGTCTTCCCTCGATGTGTAAGACCTAATCAGTAGGGAAGTGTCAGTGTGTATTCCCTAATCAATCATATTATAATGAATCTGATTCCTATTATAACCAGGATAGATAAGATACCTCTCGAAGGCCTTATCTATATAATAAAATCATTTACTGGTTGTCCTTGTGTATAAACCACACCCCGGTGTGTAGTGATAATGATTACATGTTATCCCTTGTCTCTCACACCAAGAATATCTCACGTGTCTTTAGGTAGTTAAAATAGTCATATCATCTTCCCCACATATGCCCAAAATTTTGGAAAGTGTCAACATGTATTCCCCAATATGTGGCATGATATATTCATCTCATCACTAAGGCATCTACCTTGGGTCTAGTAGAAATGTTATGAATGAACTACAAGAACTCTGATTACTTCCAAAATCTTGATATGTTGGACATGTTTTTAAGGCCCAATCATTAATAAAACTCTACTATGATGAAATTGCTTTTATATCTATTACATCTCATCTGTTAGGATCCCATCATTCCCATGGGAAAATCACCCTACCACTTCCATCAATGGACTTGGAAAATGAATAAACTTAAAAAATTTAGATTCTTTCTATAACTGGGATATGTTGGACAATTCCCAAGGACTAAATATTGAATTCCCAGTGCCTAATAGTAATAATATATGTACACTCTACATGATTTCAAAATAGACAAGTCTAAGGGAATAAATGGGTTATGATTCCTATAATAACAGGGATTTGTATGAAGCGTCATAATGGATCAATACCATCCTCAGAATATTAAATTGCCTCCTTATGTGGTAGCATATTATGATGCATCTAGTTATTCGGCTTCATAATATAAAGAATCTTGCCATAATTATGATAATCGATGAATAAACATAGATACATATAGAACTATTAACTAATTATATACCCTATTATTTTCTAATCAACGCGATTCCCTTTATTTTGTATGTAGAGTTAATAAACCATTAATCATTTTATTACTATAACTGATCTCCTATAGGGATTATGAATAGATTTTCTAACATATCTTAAAACTATATAAGAGTTATAGGGTAGTTAATAGTACCCCTCAGAAAGGATTGATGATCCTGACCTCCCATCCTCTCAACTAATGTGAGTTCGTAAGAGTTGTGGGGTATGAAGAACCAACTATCCACCTTTCTTTGGAAATTATGTGTCTACATAGTTATGGATGATGGAACTATTGGAAGCATTCATTAAAATGATAATGATCTGATATTAATAAATTTTAAATTTATCAAATCCCCCATAATCAACCACCTAGACCAACTGAGTCCAACTCGTTGAGGGTTTCCCCAGTTATCCCTTCCCTATAAAAACAAAAATGGTGAACCCTATGTGAATCTCTTAAATATCAAAATATTTTGTTACTATTTATTGGGAAATTTCATTTCCCCACTACAAAAATATAAATGTTAAACCCACTATGAGTCTATTAAAAAACAAATTATTTGGTTATTATCTATCATTTCTTACCCCCCCTCCATATAAAAATTGAAACGGTGTACCTGACGTGAATCTCAGAAATACATTATGATTAGGTTATTGTATGTCCAAGAATTTTGTTTTTCCCTATATGAAAATAGAAATTGTGAAATAAACATGAATAACTAAAATAAAAAATTATTAGATTACTACCTTTAGATCCCTTTTTTCTAATCATACAAAAAAATATGGTTAAATCGATGTTAATCTAATTAATAATAGGAGAATCATGTTCCAAGACACTTTTTTTACCAAACATGCAATACCTGCATGATTTTATAGATGATCCATTGAAAATAGGGTTCTCACAAAATAATTCTATCCATTTATTGATATGTCCAAGTGGTCAGAATAGATGAATTGGGAATAAAAGGGAAATTGTGTTAAATAGATATATCTGATTGATCATAATATACCTACATTGTCAAACTAATCGGTTACCTTGTTTTTTTTCTAGGAAATGGTATATACTTCTCCCTTGAGTCTGTATTCAAGATAATTTCTTCTTCATCTAGTTCTTCCTTATGTAAATCACCTACCAGTGGAGCCCCTTTGGGTTTTAAAATTGTATCACCTGCTTCACAGCTTAAATATTACGTGGAAAACAAGATGGTCTAAGAGTATTACCGATGTGGTACAATCCTGACTCTGGATGCATCCCTCAAGGTTCTCTAAACATCGAAGCCCGAGATTTTTCATAACTAAGGGAAAGATGCAGCTAAGAAAATATACCAGGTCACTAGAACCAAATCATTGAGATATTATCCTTGTAGTGGGATAAATGTCACCATAAGTGTCTAGTCGAGGTACACGAAAAACCCAAATACACAACCCTTTTGGTTGATGTTCCACTACAGAGGAAACCTACTAACTGCCACCGCCAACATCATCACACTAGTACCCAACAATCACCTACTGAGCGTACCACCAAATAAAATACTCCATCTGATTCCCGTGAACTGGATACAGGGAAGGCTCATCTGAGGGGGGAAAGAACTAGATATTCCGAAGAGGTATCATATGCCCGCTCAAATTGATGATGTCTATCGACATATTATATCATTAATTAGAAATCATGATTATATCCCTTGTCACTCAGAATAAATATACAAGCATATTCACTCAGCAAGCATGGGGGAGGTACATATCCCAATCCTCATTCATGAATTTCATCCAAATATTCTAGTTCCACATGGATGTTAGAAGTGGGTGAATATTCCATCTTCAATCAAAGGCATCGACTAGTGCATAATGCAGAAAAAAATGAGGGCTTATTTCCATGAAAACACTTTTATGAAATGATAATATATATTAGAAACTGCTAAATAACTCCTCCGACATATTCCCAAACTATAGTAGATAAAGATTTAGAAATATATTCATATCCATATAAACAAATAATCTCAACACTATGATCATCATAGTCAAGTGGTCTTGCTATTGAAATCAATTATTCATTATCCTTCTCAAGAAGATTATTAGAATATTAAGATAAAAGGTAGAGCCATAAGACTATCCTCATACCTGCAATACAAGTCAAGGTCACCAGGTGAGAGTTGAACATGCCTCAGGATCTGGGAATATGTATGTTGATGATGTCTGGATACATATTCTTAAGGCCCAGGGGCAGGCTCATTAACAAATTTTGGTCAGGTCTCACCAAGTGAGAGACGAAAAATCCTTGGATTTTATCTTATTCATATAAAATAATTCCATAAGCATACTCTAAGGTCCCATGATTAAGAATTTTTTCCTATTCTAGTTGGGACTAACCTAGTGAAAATGGAACATGCCTTAAGACAGGGTCACATTCTAGTCAGTGAATCTACCTAGAATAATCCATTAGATCACGGAAGTGAGTTCCATATTCCTAATTCCATCAATGAATAACTACACCCACATCACTCTGAGGAAATACAGTAGGAGGCTCATATCCCTTCTCTCATTCTAGAGGTTCATCGACATATTTCTGTAGGGAATGTATATTCGGAACATGCTCTTATTACTTCTCCATTTGGAGTCACCAAGAGAGGGTGGAACACGCCCTGGGTTGGGCTCATATCCATAAAAAGAAAGACCAACAGTATATCCCAAAGTCTCAATATTGTTCTCATACTCTCACCTCAACTGACTCTCACCATGGGAGAATAGAACATGCCTTAATATAAGTTCTTATTTTTATAAATAATGAGATAACACATCTTAATATTTCATGATCTTCATAGTCACAGGATCATAAGCTCCAAGAATAATATGGATATAAAAAGGTTCATGAAACTATCATATTACCTGATAATGTCCCAATGAAATTCCAAAAGATAGGTTATTATATTCTGACCACAAAACAAAACATTGTCTATATTTCTAATATTTCCAATATCATTGTCTTTGAGGTAATTTATGAGACATTCTCAACACCAAAATGGTTCGTTGACTCTTCCATTGAAGTAGATGACGTTCATCATCATAATAGTCCTCCTTATGGTAGTTTGGAGATTTATTGTAGGGACCATACTCATGAAATACACCATGGTAAACCTCCCCATGTTGATATGTCCCACATATAAGGAAATCCACACCTTTCCCATAAACCTTTCTAAAGAGTGGTTCCCAAAACTCTAACATATTCATTTAGAGTGGATGTCAAAACATTAGTGTCAATGGTAAACAATTCCCCATTAACATATAGGATCTATCCACATTCATTATCTAGAGACCATCATAATCATATTCTATGGTCTGAATATATTGAGTCATGTATGTTTGATTAAGAGGTGGACAACCATGATACATCGAGAGAATTATCTAGAGACATCATCTCCATCATGGAGGGTCCCCTCACTATTTCTGACCATGAGATCCCACATGATCTAGAAAAGTATTTCATGCCTTATATATGCAAAAATATGTGGGATACTCATTGTATACTAAAGTCCATACACCTCCCTTATCCAGGTTATGAGGGTTTCCTTTAGAATATCAAGATACTCTCTTTTCAGTGGAGCGTGGAAACAATCTTCATGGTCAGATATCCATAACTGAAAAATCCCATAGAAAATATGCAACATACTTGAAAAAATTTCATTAAAACTCCTCAAAATCTGATCTCTAAATCCGCATCATTCATCTATATTTGAGGACAGGGATAGTATAGAGTGTTAAAATTTTCCAAACCTATGGAATAGAAAAACACCTAATATATGGTGTCATGTAATAGCATAGGATCTGGAAAAATTTGGGTACCCGATAACGCTCGGGCCAGTTGTTTACTACAAAGGAATGATCCCACTTTAATGACGCCTATGCATCATAAATGGCGAGAGATGATATCCAACATGATTCTGAACTGGGAACCTCAAACCAATGAGACTTCATTTCCAACATAGTGACCAATGTAGAAATCACTGGGATTACATCATGTAAGGAATGTTCCTCATCATGGGATGTCATCACACCCATCTCTTATGCGAGAACACCCACACCATATCAAACAGGTCATGGTCATTGAAGCCATATCATCCATCCAAGTGAAGACCTTTCTCACCTTCCTAGGGGAATATCTACCACTTCATTCAAATCTCAAATCATCAATTTTGGAGAGTATTTGTGACATTTCATCATCTTCTATAGACAAACCCAATCCCCATTTGATGGGGGAATTTATATCTCAATCACCATTACTATGTTCATCATCCCTAAGACCACCCAGGATACATCAAGTTCCATTCTAGCCCAACCCCATCCTACTAGGATGGGGGAATTTATATCTTCATGACTATCTTAGGAGTAATCAAATCCATGATTAGGGAAATTGAATCCTCAACAATAGGACTAATCTATTCTAGTTGTGGTCCCGAATAACCCACATACTACAGGGATGGTGGAATTTTTGTCAACATAAACACTACATAGTAAATTCTCCTTGACTTGGTTGAGAGGGAAAAATTAACGGTTGACATGACACCTTGTACACCCTCTATAAGAAAAACCTCTACTGGTTGGGACATTTTCAGTAATCACTATTAGAATCTCTCTAAAGCCACTATTCATAGACAAGGATGGGAGGAACATATAGAGAAAGAAATCAGACCCTTCTTGGGTCTCAATACAAAACAGCCTAGTATGGAAAATGTTTTGAATAATGACCCTGATGAAATCAGTGTAGATCTAGCATGTTATGTCATATGTAATGGAAGAACCACCATTTCATAGTATTCCTCTATGAATGTCATCATTGTTAACATAGTCGACATCATGGATCAAGAAATGAATGAAGAGGTCCATAATATAGAAAATATATCCCAATAATAAGGAGATACGGATGCACCATCCAATGATTCATGCACCCAGAACTTGAGAAGAATCCATAATCTGGAACCTCCAAATAACGAGATGACACCTTTTTTATGGAACCATTCCAATAAAAGTGGGAGACTTTTGAATATATCATTATCATTAGCCGAATGATTTGAAGTTCCATATATATAGGAATACTTGTCACACAAAAGGAGTGAGATAAAATCTCTTTGAAAACTCAACGAGGAGCTACTTATGGGAAATATTCCCACTGGGTATCCTCTTTACAAAGAGATAGATATTCTCCATCCCATAGACATTTTTCTCACATTAGTGGTATCTGGGAATCATATTAGCTCTAGATACTAGTAGATATTATAAAAATTAGAATATCAAAATAGATCATGATATCCCTTAGTTGTGTCGATAGCCTCTCCCATGTCAAGCAATCATTCAGTCTTGGGAAGAATTGAAAATTAATGGGAGACAACGGAAGTGTCACCTTCTCAACCCCTACCTGCTCCCATTAGATGGATGATGGCTCAAACATTTACCCCCTTATAGTTTCATAATATCATCACATCCTTGGATACTCGAATGGAATCCATGGATGGGTGACATAAAACCTATGTAACCCAAAGTAAATCTATATTTAAAATGGGATATTGTGACTATGCCTCCACCTGATTTTAGAAAAACTACATTATCTTCCATTAAGGTGAGGGAGACACCATAAATTATCTAACACAATTCGTTTCATGATGTGGGAAGATGATGGAACCTATAAATCAATAAGATTCCAAAAGGCTATGTTATTTTATATAGTCATTGGCGGGGCCTTCCCTTATTTGGAATAGAAGTCTTCTAGTTGGATCATTGTAGGATGAGAAGACTTTATTTATCAATTCCATTATCAATTTATTTCAACTCTATGGAAAATAATGATCATCAACCAAACAAACTATTAGAAATTAGAATATGAGAGGGTGGATGAATTCAAATTGAGATGGAATGGTTTAAACTATTCACTCAACATCCATCACTTAGAAGAAAAACTAATGGAACTCTTTAATGATCATATCTTGGATGAGGTGTAGAAACATTTAAAACTAATGAAGTATCTTGGAGGGTTCCATGAGTTCATAGAAAAAAACAATGTCTCAAAGACACTATTCAACAAACTCGATACAATCCTCAACTCATGATCAAAGTATAGGGGAAATGTTATGGAAAAAAAGAAGTTTGGGATATCAGTATCAAGATAATAGTAGTTCATATTCAAGTACCCAGGAAGGTCCCATTGAACACAACATATCATATCAAGAAGAGACAAACACAAAATCTCCATTGGACAGAATCACATAAAAATCTTATTTTCCTAGGATTTTAGGAACAAGTGAATAAAGAATACATCTTCTAAAAAGTACTAGTTCCTAGTTATGTCTTAGAATTTGTGGATATCAACTGGCTAATTCAATTATGATCATGGAGACCTGAGGTGGTCAACCTCAAAGATTGTACAATCTACTACCATTTCCCTAGGAAGTTGTGTCATAATATCATAGACTACTTAGTCTTCAAATACATATTTAGAAAAATGTCCAATTCTAGATATGTAGTGCTAGATAATGATTAGAGCTAGTTTCATACAAAAACATCACCCCGTAAAAAAAAGATTTTTTTTAAAGGACAAGATATTTTTTTATTAAAAATGAAAAGAGAGAGAATGGTTACATGAAGCAGAAAGATGGTATCTTATTACAATATCTTACAAGTGGGGGAGAAGATCAACAGGTAGAGTGTCACTCTATGTCATGGCTTGGTTAACTACATTGTTGGAAAGGCCATCAGCAACCATGATTTCTTCAAGATACATATGGGTAGAAATGTATCTGATTTCAAGTGTAAATTCAGGAAGTTCATCAATTGAGTTGTGAGAGGCCAGGCTAGGTATATCTCCCCATTCCAAATAGCATGCATAGTTGTAGTGGAGTCACTCTCTATCTAGGTGTTGTTCCATCCTTTTAGCTTAAAAAAACAATGGCTTGATTCACTACCATAATTTCAGCTTCAAGAGGAGAGGCATTGTCACAGCTTCCAAAGAAGCATCCGTGACAATGACCGAGGTAATCTCTGAAAATGGCCCCACATCTCGCAGGACCTAGGATTCCTCTGAAAGCTCTATATACATTGATCTTGATCCATCTATGAGTCAGATCTTGCAAAAAAAAACTTCACGAGAAAGCTTTGTCTTGGTGTAAATGCCATCACGATTGAGGCTTCGTAGAATCATAAAGTATCCAACTGAACTGTCGTAGTGTCCTTTCTGAAGTAGGGCTATTTCTCATAGGGTAATAAGGATCCTCATCAGACCTTAATTAAGATTAAATGAGTAATTTTTTTTGAATAATTTAATTTCTATCATAGTAGATCACATGTTGGATCTCCGCAATCGCAGATTGAAAGAGGTTGATTATTTTCCTAGAGGATTCATGTTCCACACAATGTTTTAGTTGAGAGTAAATAGAGTTGTCAGATAACCATCTGCAGTAAAAAATCCCAGTAACATAATTCCAAAGAGGAGAGGTTGTAGCACAAGATAAGAAAAGTTTATTAGTGTCCTCCCTATATTGGTGGCATAATTTACATTTAGAGCATAGTTGTAAACCAATAGACTGAAGACAAACCTCTGTTGGAATGCGATTATGGGAAATGTGCCTGACAAGATTAAGCCTTGAAGGATTAATCTAATGTTTGTCCAAAAACCTCAACCATGAGAAGATGGAAAATTACCCCATTATATATGGGGATGATATTCTTACATGGGAGCCATCTCACAACATTATTTTTGACAACTTAATGACATGAAAAAAATATGACAATGATCATACCTCCCTAAAAGAACAACTACACCAACCCACAATAGTTCCACCACCAAAGGAGGAAACATCAAATATACCTCCAAAATGTTGGAACTACCACTAGAGTTGGGAAAAAACCAATGATTCATATTCATATAGAAATCAAGATCAAACTCTTGCAGATTTCTTCTCTACAACATCTAGAGAATGGGAATTGCACTAATAGAGAGAATTCTCATAAGAAAAATAGTTCATCATTGGTTATATAAATATGATACACATAGGATACCCCTTCCCTGATGATGAATTTTCCATGGAGAATGAGTTTTCTATAAATAAATATGGAATGGGAGGTTGCATGCACTAGAAAAGAGGATACATGGGATAACATAGTCATGGTTAGACTGAATACTCAATTTATTTCCCTATCGAGGATATATGTGTAGCTAAGAACCATGGTAAACCACTCTTGCATGCTCAAAAGAAGAAAAAAGGTGTTCCAAAACCCTATGGTGGTCGCCTAAATCCACTTTTCTTGGTTGTCTTCCTAGTGGTTGTTTGATTATATAATCAACCTAGACAATGTGGAAGGATGTAACAACAAGAAATACTTGTATATGATACCCCCTTGACATCTGCGCAAGCATAAAGCCCCTCTATCTCAAATGTATTGTCTGTTGATCTGCATGTCCATGAGTAACCACAAATCTAGAATCACTGACCTATAGCCCAAAATTAATATGTTCTGAAACTAGTGGCAGTAGTCCCATGTAAGCTCATAGTTCCCAATTCACTCCATATTATAAAATAACTTTGGGATGTACTAGTTAAATCCATTAAAAACCAATATGAATTGGGGATAGAATTCATTATAGCTGAGCTATATCAAGTGGATACCATGTCATTATAATGTCGTATTTCTATATCATTCCTAAAACAAGATACTAAAGAGGTTATCCATGGGAACAATATGCCCCTATATGTAATGGGTAGAATCAATAATTTCAATTTTCCAAGGGATATTATTTATAGTGGTTCTGAGATCAACATCATCTTAGTCTAAAAGCTAAAATATTTAGGGTATGGTGAAATTTATTTTTCTCCCACATGGATAACCATTCAAGGGTATAAAAACCATGATAAATGACCACTCTATAAGATCATGCTCGAAGACAATTTAGGGAACTCACATATGACATAGATTTTATATTTATCTAGTAAGATACCACATATAATGTTTTTCATCTAAGGCCTTGGATACATATCCATGTAGTGGTACCTTCAACATTCTATATTTGTATAAAGTGACAATTGATGTAAAATTCAGTATATTACATGATGATAGCACCACTTTTGAGACTTTTAGAGGCACATATGCTAAATAATAATTCTATAAAAATGGAGGAAAACAACTAATATGGGATAATGATATATAAGTTGCATCCCACACTGGTCTGGGAACCACTCCTATGAATCCCTAGAGTATGCTTGACAGATACTATGTTCTCCCTATAAATCTGGTCGAGGAAATAGATCTAGTCTTTGTGTTCTAAGCCCCTAATTTCTCCAATAAAAACTTAAAGGATAATAATATATTTCATCTCTATAGAATGAATTTGGTAGCATGGGATGAAAATTTGTCTTCTCATGGCTTCTCTCACACCTATAGTGACAGATATTCCAATATATTTCCAACATCATCTAGATATGTCTCTATGGACCTAGATATTGAAGTATATAAGGATTACCTTAAGAACACCCCCCAAGATTTGAGGAAGGTGTCTCCACCACCATTATTGAAATCAGAAATATAAATTTATCAATTGATGAAGGATTGTGGACTAATCAGATTAGCACTGACATAACTCTTTAATAGAAAGTGATGTGTATCCAATTTCTAAAGAATCACCAATACGTGTTCCCTTGGATCTTTATAGAAATGCTTGGATTGAATCTATATGTGGATATGCATCATATCATACTACCAATGATCATTGTTTCTAAAAGTAAGAATCCAAGAGGATGCACCCCTCTCATGCCTCCAACGTAGAGGTGGAGGTTAATAAATTGATTAGAGCCATTTTTTTTCAAGGAGTTCAGTACCATGATAGATAACTAACAACATCCCTATCATGTGGAATAATGGAAAGATTAGGGTCTTCATTGACCTTATAGTCCTTAATTGGCACTTTCCAATAAATGATTTCCCATTTTTGATCAAAAAAAATCATTATCAACATAACTACTAGAATCCAAGCCCATTCCATTATGGTCATGTGAATTAGGTATATATAGATAAAGATGGCCCCCAACAATGAAGAAAACATTTCCTTCATAGAACCATAGGGGATATTCTACTATCAGGTCATGCCCTTTTCTTGAATAACACTGGTTCCACTTACCAATACGGCATGCATCACATCATTAATCCATCCCTATGAATAAGAGTTGAATATTATGTTGAATACCTTATGGTAAAATCCTAATAGTGATTTCATCAATTCACCAACATTAAAACTATCCTAAATAAGATAAAACAACATAGTTTGATTATTATTCCTTAGGAATTCACATTTAGGGTGACATAAGGGAGGTATATTGGTTTTATGGTATGTCACTATGACATTGAGGTCATACTTGAAAAGACTTTTTCTATCATTGAAATGTCTCCTAAAAAGAAATAACAAGTAGCTAATGGGGATACAAGGTCACCTTTCCTAGATTTGGTGATACATTTCCAATGTGGAAAAAATCTATCATATTTACCAGGATAATGAACAATAATGTCACCTATCAGTGTGATGATGATAACCATGAATACTTTGAATGTATCAAGGAATAATTTCTATACCCACATTTCCTAATACATTCAATGGAAGGTAGGCCACTCATCTTATTTGTGGCATATATGGAATGATCACTGGGCACCATCCTCACACAAAAAATCATGGGGGGAGCGATAACAATCACTAAAACCAGATTTAGATGATTCTATGTACTAATAATTGGTACTCTAATGTCGAGAAGACCGTCATTGAAATCATCTTCATAGTGAAAGTCATGAGGCATTACATGCAGAACAAAAAACTCCATATGGTCTCTCAAATCGATACTCTCAAGTACTTATTTGGCCACCCTATGTTGATTGGGTGATTCACCTGATGGGAATCATTCATTTGTAATATAATATTCATTTTGTATCATATAAATCCTTGAAAGAGAAATCCTTGGATGATTTCCTTGCAACAGATCCAACACTGGAGAATACATTGGTGGACACCGAGATTTTACATGAGGGGGTATTTTATGCCCATGTCACTCCCTTTACATGGGAAATGTTTTTGGATGGGGCCTCCAAAATTCGCATCAGAAAATGGATTGAAATCCTGATGGTCAACCGGGATGGCTTAGCAGTCGTATTTGTCTCTCCTAAAAAAGTGAATTTTCTGTACTATTTATCACGATTCTGAGGATGAACAAATAACAAGGGAGATAACCAATCCCTCATTACTGGCTTGGAATTATCCCTACAACTGTAAATATACTACCTGAATATTAAATGGGATTTGGATCTACTAATAAAGATGTTCAACAGAGAATATGCCATAAAACAGAACGAACATACCACCATCAATGGTTTTGTAAGATAAATTATAGAAGTGTTCTCTTTTAAACCCACATTACATCATATTCCTTGATCACAAAATTCTTATGTCGATGCATTGGCCAATACATCCTCCGTCATGGTCTACCCTAGTCTGGAAGAAAAAATATTTTGTATCCCACATCGAAGAATGGTCTCAAAAACCATTATTTTTTGAATGGAAGAAATAAATCATATCAATAGTACAATAGAGGATGATGAACTAATGACCACCCATTGTAGGATAGAGAACATAAATGGTTACCTCTAAAACAACACTCTTCCAATAGAGAGAGACCTAAGGGAACAGATTCATCACTGTTCAATGAACATAACTCTATAGTATGGTCCAAATTAGATAAAAACACTATATAAGTGTGGATTTTATGGAATACACCCTAGATTCATAGTAGAATTTGGAATTTTCTATATTATAGTAGATTTCCACATAGGTTATTTTGGTGCCCATAAATGGAGGATAAGGTACTCCCACCAATTCAGGGGGTTGGGGTATTACAGGAAAACCATGATGCAGTACATTGTATAATTCACCATGAAATGTCATGATGTATGTATTCATGTAAAAATCATTAATTTACCTCAGAATTTCTATATACAACTAACTATTTAGGGTCAGTTTCCATTTAGGTAATGGATGTAATTGGGCTATATCCCCCACCCACAGCTTTTTTTGAAGTACATCATTAATTCCAATAACTTATTTTCCATATGAGATGATTAAATATCCCTCAAATATGTTTGGATGAAGAATAAAATTAACTTTATAAAATCTCATAACATCACCATGTTTAGTTTCCCTCATTAAATATTGATAGAAAACAACACCAACTTCTATTATATGTAGATGAAGAAACACTATCAAGAGTAAAAAAATGTCCAATCACTCATATCACAACCATTCAATGGAAAATAAATATATATAGGCCTTCAATTAGAATCTATTGAATATTCTTCAGAAGATGGTGAATAAGGATAGTAATTCATAGCCAAAAAACTACTCCTTGATCTAGGGTCCTAGTATATGACCATGTGTACTAATAAAAAAGAATCTCCATACTCACTAGTGTACATGACTGAGGAGGTGTTGTACATATATTTCAAACATCCCTCCCACCGATTCGTTATCTGCGGACAACTCTCATATTATATGAAATTCAAATGGTGGTTGTATGGATTGAAGTGCATAATGAGAACAAGTTGTCTACACTACACAACCATGATATACATCATAATCATCTTGAATAAGCCTTCAATAAAACGGTTCACCTCAACTCATTCCACCAAGAAGAACTATTATAGGTGCTCAGAACCCCAATGATACTTGGAAACAAACCCCCAAAACTAGAACCCAATTGGGAAGGACCTTACATCATACAAAACATCTATCAAAACTATTCTCATGCATTCGATAAAATGGTTGGGTAGTGTATCACACCATCCATGAATGCCAGTTTTCTAATGAAATAATTTGAATAGATATCATTGCAATGAGAATCCACATAATTGTTTGTATCACCATTCATCCTAGTTAAATGATATTAAACTGTACCATATTGTCTTATCTAAATGATGTTATACTATATATAGGAATCTTTTAATTACGACGTTAAACTACACAACATCTCTCATCCATACCATATGATGGATAACTGCATGGCCCAATGACACCCTTCATTATTCAAGTCAGGAAATCCACATCCTTAGTGCATGAATTAAAACTACGCGGATCCATAATATTATTTTTCCTTCTCATAACATGAACCATATTCTTAACAAATGATGTTAAACATCATGGTAGATGTTCTTTTCACATAACATACAATTTCATAGGCTTTTTTGAACTACCCATCAAATCTATTTTTTATTTTATTGAAAAATCCACTTTAAGGAAAGTGGGAACCTTACAAAAAAAATTCACCGACTGATTTCAGAATTCAAATCACAAGCTTAAAAATATTTCATAATACAATCATTGAACATAATCCCCTTGATAACACCCAATTAAAAATTCAAAATCAATCGAAAAAAGTAATTGTCACCCAGTACACATCTTCTGAATCCCAAAAATCATGCGATCAACATCATCATTATATCTTCCAAACACTTCTCCAACATTCACGTCAAATTGTTTCCATACACTCCAAACATCATCGTCATCGTCACCTATCAATAGCTAAACCATCCTCAAAAATTCCATATTCTACCTTCATATATCAGACTGATAGGAAGCCCACCAGAGTCCATCACCATCATCAATAAAGCACCAATGTCATCATCAAAAAAACATCCCACTGAACATCACAAGACATGTAGCACCTCCAGAACTGCTATCATAAATTCCTCTTCTTCACCCAACACCGACCCCGAAGCACAATAAATCTCTCAAAAACTATTCAAACATTTTAGGGTCATCATATAAATTTCAAGGCAATCAAAAATAACATATGATCACCAAATGCCAACATTCCCCTCAGGAACTACTAAATAATGCTTTATTCTCATTCCAATGAGATATATAGGGACTCTTCAATACTGTATCTTGGTCTAAACATCCCATAATATGAAATTCCCATATATTTCATTTAAATGATATATATGGTGATAGGAATTATTTTCATTCCATGTTTCTCACCATGAGGATTTCCCACATGGCCATATGAGTTCCATAAAGGGATTACCCATACATATACATTATAATTGCTTTCAACAGAATCATCCTTGTCCTAAATTATAGATAATAAACATGCATTCCATGAGCCCTCACTACATGATGTTAAACTACCCATTTACATAAGAACTATGAGTGGATTGATTCCTATCATTATAGGATATGTAGTTATGCTTGGATCTTGAATCATGGGCCCAACTAAACAATCGATTGAAATAATTCCAACGTATGTGTATGGTTCATACCTATTTGGAGAATTTATTTTCTAAAACTACATGTGGATTGATTCCCATCTTCAAGATATGTTTAATGATTCATGTGATTATACAATTAGTTCTAGATGTAATATCTCTAATTTTTAAGTCATCTCATATTTGCCCTTGTTGAATGATGGAAAACTACATTTTTTCCTAATAAATTTGTGTGGGTTTCTTCCTATCATCACAAGATATATGGTGATGACTAAATCTACAATCCTACCCCATTTAAAAAATCTAATAAAAAATCTCACCAATGTGTACGGTTCAAACATCTGTGGAGTGTTTACTATATAGAACTGTGTGTGTCTTGATTCTCATCTTCATGTAATTCGTTTTGACGCGATCAATTCCACCCTTGGGCCTAGATGCAACATTACCTCATTTTTTACATCAGTTGAATATTTTACTTACCACACGATATTATATTACATGGAAGTACATCCTTACCACATGAAAAAATATTTTTTTGAAGTATGTCCTTCCCTCATTAAGTTAATCATCATAGAAAATGTCCTTACTGCATGATAAGTAACTTCATGGGACATGTCCATACAACATTATATTAAACTGCATAGAAGAAAATATTTCCCCATAACATGAAAATAAATTATTCTAACCATCACCCATGTTTTATTCTTTATCAAATAATCATAAGAACCATACCTCGATCAATCAGACTAAGTGGTTCATCCATCATCAATTAAAGAACCTAAATCTATAAACCATAATTCATTCATCTGTCACCTAAGGTAGAATAAATTATTCACGGACCGTGGAAAGGATATTTGGATTCAAGGAACCATTTTTTACTACGCATACAAGCCCATTGATCATGAATATGCACCTATGGTCATAAAACAAATGTGCCACTCTATTAAAGGTTTATTATGATCCTTCTGAGTGATGAAACCACTACGGAGGATCTCAACAACATAGTGTGATCTGAACCTCTACCATCAATAATTTCTCATATCCTCACTCATGAATAGAGAACCTCATTCCATGATTTACAATATTTTTATCCTCTATTTAGATTTGAGTAACAAAACATCATTCTTATATTGAATAAAAAACTGCACAGAAATAATAAAAAGTTCCGAAAATTCATTCATTCATAGTATGCCAAAAGGGGGAGGAATCTCACAAATGTAGAGACTCTCAAAAGTCATGTTATAAATATAATGAATTAAAAAGTTAAATCTATGAAATAGATGATTAGATTCACTGTAAAGGTCTGAATGAGTGTAGTGGGAACTGTTGATGGAGATCTGAAGTGCCTCTCTCCTTGCCTCTCCCACTTCTACCCGAAGACAAAGAGTATCAACCCAAAATGCCAAATCGTTGAACCTCCTCTCATAAATATCCAAATAGGATGATGATTTTGATATATAATACCTCAAACATTCAATGATATCCTTCAATCTTTATATATGTGTAGTCTAGGAATCCATATGAGCTGAAAGTTTAGATATTAACAGATGACACTACTGCAATGCTTCTGATGTCTCCCTAATCTGACAATTATGGGGATCCTTGTCCACATGATCATGAAACACACCATTCACTTGCGGAAAAACCATTTCAGGTCAAGAATATTTTCATCATGATATCATACAATGGTTTCCGATCAAAACCACTTATCCCCAAGTCATGAAACAACTGATGGAGGTGGATTATATGGTTACAAAACAACAGATTCTCAGTAATAAATACATGAATCTTTTCTTAGGTAAGGCTATGTTGTATTTCAGTGTCTATAACTGATGACGAATTTATGAATGGAGAAGTAGTAACGATTTTATTAGGTAGATGGTCATGATAAGAAGCCTCATATGCTCATCTCTTGAAATATGTATCTTTAGTTGCCTATGAAGGAGGAATAATCTTCTGAACACATTTTGTTTCACTATTACGGAAATCAACATTAGAACGAGGTGAATTCTTTGATTTGTTTTAATTTTCTACAATCAATCTCCCCTTCATCATAGACTGACGAGATATAAGGGATACGGTTATGTGAACATGATGGAAATGTTGTCCTAGCACAACATCTGGATAAGATATTACCCCTTCCGGTTTATTATATTGGGTGAGGAACTTGGGATCCTTAGTAAGAAGAAGTTTGATCTCAACCTTAGTATCTTCATGTTTCAGCATCTTCCAAAACTAACAGATGACCCTAGGATGTTATTCTCCTCGCATTCTATCCAAGGTAAGTGGGGAAACCCAATGGATACATCCAAACTAACTATTGAATTGATAGGTTGTCTAAGGATTGTAGATTATTATCTCATATACCTGGACTATGAGGAATCCAACCTAAAGAGAGATCATAAATGACCTTTCTCCAAGGGGACCATTGAAGTCATCAATAATCTACCCAACTGGTGCATAATAGGGGTTAGAATTAATATATTTGGACTGGATTAGTGACCATTTAATGTCAACAGGTCTCAAATACATTACCTTTACCCTGATATATTAAGTAATCTAAGGTGGGATTGAATGATTGGGATCCTGTAAGTATTGTAGTATTTATAACAATGATAATGATTATCTTTAAAACTAATAGAAATTAGAGAGTAAAACGGATCCTATCAATTGTGTTGCATTGTTTCATATGGACTTCGATTTGATAAAGTCATGTAAGGACCGAAACATCCATGTTAAGACATTGACCTTTCACTAACAGTGATGCCATCACTAATGTTGTGACATGAATCCTAGAGTGCATAACTCAAGCTGGGATAATCTGACCATTCAAAAACATGACCCTGGAAACTACTACCCTAAGGTCTGGGTAAATCTGCATGTTCAAATTAGGCACCATAACTTATATTACTAAATTTACATGATGGCCTAATATGATCAAGAACTATCACAGAGCCATTGAGAAGCAAACTGATGGCGGCGTATGGAAGTTGGCCTAACCCCACTATAGTAAAGGAAACTATTGATCGATACAATGATAGAAATTAGGGACCACATATTCAGAAATTTCCATAATTCCTCATTCATAGTGAAAATAATTTCCATCGCCAAAATGGGAGTATGTGAGGTTTCATCCCAAACATCATCAGTAGGGAGAAACTCATCATACATCTCTCGAAGTGGTTGAATATCACCCATTTGGTAGAATTTCCATTGCTTGATTCCCACAACCGCAAGGGATAGATGAAATTTGATATTTCCATGACACTAATAGATGATCATTTCTCAGAGGATGTCAGGATGACAATATATATATTATTTAGGAAATCCACCGGGATTCTTAATGATGATCCTTGTATAGCTAATCAGCAAGTTGTATTTGAATTTTCCTAACCCAAAATGTACATGACCGCTCATCTGATAAATTTACACCCAGACGAAGATCCCATTTCAAAATCTAACAACAACATGAGTAGTTCAGAGAAAAAGAAAATATATTAAATTAGTATTATGTGATGGGATGATAAGAAAAATCATTTCCATTAGGAAAACATGGGATATTTTTTTTGTATATAATAAAATCCATGGGACTGGTTTTTAAAAAGTTATCTATCCATTGAAATAATCATTTGAACATAGTCAATAGAAGATGACACCCACATATATCTAATGAATAAAGATGGAGGAATAATGGTGGTGTCATCCAGTAAACCAAACATTTACAATGAGAGTCATGATATAAGGTATAATTCTGAAGCTCAAATGAGATTAGCCACTTTAGGATCTTGTTATTAGTATACACACTATATTTTGGATCGACATTAGGATTTATGGAAATACTAGCCCCTTGATTGGTTGTAGTTCAGAAACCCTAACGATGACTGGATGCCATCCCAAAAAAAATAAAGGGGCATATTTCAGAAAGATAAAAGAAAATATTTCAAAAAGAAAGAAAATAGTAGAATCAGGTTCTATTCAGGAATCGACATAGGATTTTTGAATCTCATAAGGGATTTTTCAATAGGCTAACCCCCAAATGACTCATTGGTCATATAATCCAACAAATAATCTTGAAAACACATAACCAATTTTGAGACTCACAAATCTCATGACTCTAACATGTTCATACGAATCGCTTGATAATCTACCGATCATATGATCAAGCCAGTGGATCTTGAAAAACCCTCAAGACACCTGAAGTATTTATGTCTGATGTCCATGAAATTATAGAATTATGGTACACAACGTGATCCAAAAATATCCTAAGAAAAATAGGTTATGCAAATGATTTTTAATGAAATTGGACTGCGATGAAGGCTAATGAATATGTCTCAATATCAGGTCTTGCGGAATGGTCTATCAATGGAGTATGTGAGAAAGGAAAGGTGATAACACTATAGATAAGTGGTATCTGAGGAAATTAATGGATCTCCCCCATATATAGGGAATTTCAAGAAATTCCATGCATCTCCCAGTAGACCAAATGCCTCTAGAGACAATGATCAGCAACACTATCAATGGCCCAGTCAAGAATTTACATTCAATAGAACTGAGCCATTGTCCCCATTGATGTTTCTCCTTCTAGGAAGCATTTATAAATTCTATAAAATTATAATCATAAAATTTAATAATGAATTAATAATTGAATAGTGTTATTATTTATTCCACCAAAAAATTAATAAAGAGGTGTTAGAGACCAGCAGATTACATGAGCCTTCAATGGAATCGTGCCTTTTTGACAATTGGAATTTGAATGAATAAAACATGTGAAGAACATAACATATAGTTGATCTCATGAAGCCTTTTTTGAAATGTATTCCTACTCTTGAATAGACACTCTAGAAAACTAGTTTTCATGTTGTGGAATCCGAATAACCTCCCCTAGCCACAAAATTTTTTATTAGTGAGGGCCCAACAATACCATATGAAAAATCCTTTTATAATAAGAGGAAAATTTCCAAAAGGTGGATTCCTTTAATGGTTTCAAAGAACATGTGGTGCATCACCAATGGGAATGTTAACTTTCCTTGAAAATTTACAAATGAAATTTCAAGACACATGAGCCTTTTTTGAATAATGAAATGGAAATAAAAAACAAAGTGGTAGAAGCTATTGATGGTTGTAAACGATAAGTAACACATCATTGGAGATATGTAATACACAGCAATACTATTGTGACATGTCCACCTCATCTCATAAAATCAAATCATTTTGTCATCCTCATCGCTCAAAGATTTTGTGTATGTCTAAGAAACATCACGCTCCCCCTTTTCCTCTTTAAGGGTGAATAGTTGGATTTTTCCATTAAGTGTTCACTCATCTCTATAGGATGATTGTTGTTCATATTATGCATCATTAAGGAGTATAGTAATTTTATTCAAAATTACTCATGAAATATCATATTAATCTCAATAATTTGAAAATAAACACAGGACATACAAATATTGGGAGGTGAGAGAATCTCATGGTCATAAAAAGTTTGTGCCACACTGAGGATGTCTGCAACAATACCTCATAAAAACCCCAGATAGGCCATCAGTGTGTCTAAAAATATCTTGGATAAGTCATCCAAAATTTGATTAATAAATGGTGAAAATTCAAAAAAGGAAACATTGATTTGAGGTAATTTTCTTCACTAAATTGTTAGTGATTCCATTGGATAAATCCATGTTAGAGGCTCCAGAAAATGCATGATTGTAGAACCCTTTGTAGACTTCAGTCTAGATTCATTCATGATACACCATGAAAACTGGAGAACAACTAAGGTGGAGAGGCCTATAAATTCCCAACCCATCATGAAAAATTCAACACTGCATATCACAAACAGGAGGATGAACTCTTGGAATTTGTCACTAGTGCTAGATTTGGTTTCTTGGAGGGTCTCATATCAGGAACATCAAGTATTCTCTAAGGTAATATACCAATTAACAAGGGGAGTGATTGTGTTCTATTCATATAAAACCTAATGTGATTTTTTATAGAACAAATGAAGGAATTATGTTATGAGATTAAATGAACATATAACATGTCTGGTAGATCATGTGATATATTAAATAAATGGAAAATGATTAAAACTAAGTCATTTTTGATACAATGTTAATAATAGAGACTAAATGTTGAATAAATAATCCAAATACATGTTCAGAAAACCTTATATGCTTCACAAAAACCATCTGAGACATGTGGTGCCACTAGGAATTCTCTCTTAGATATCATGATGCTCCTTCGGATGCTATTTTTGTTATGAGAAGTCTTGTGGACGTGATAAATATGGTTGTGCGGTCAACTTGGGTACACCACCTTTTCCTCAAAAAATCCATCTAATCTTGTCAGTTATTCCTTGTGATGTCCTCCAGATATATCCCTTGACTCATATAAGGGCTTCCACTCATGTCAACCAAATCTCGTGTTACCACTTAGGCCTGTCAACCAACTCTCGTGATGTCATCAAATAAAGTCAGTTGAGACACAAACTTCCCTCTAGACATCCTAGCTAGGATATGCAATATCGTCCAGACATGTTGTCCATGGCATCAAAAACTATTCAAGACATGTCAAATACACTCTCACAACACCCTCCATATGTTTCATTTATCTATTGATATGACACCAATTTATGTTTTAATGGTTATGGGACACCCCCTAGATGTGAGAGATAGGTCTTTCGATGTCCTATGAATAACTCATCTTCGACATGTTGTAGGTTACGAGTGTAGTATAGTTATGTGATGGGAACTACTAAGCATTGATTTTTTCCATCTATAATTACGAATATATGATTTAGATGATGTTAAAGTCTGTGTTCAGCATAATTTAATCAATGAAAAAAAATGAATCACACTAGAGCTATAGAGAGAGAGGATCATAACATATTATTTATAATTAATGTAATTAAATAAGAATTTTGTTGGTGAGATACTTTCTTCACTCATGGATCTAGTAACATATCTGTGATGCACCATCATTTCATTATCGGAATGAAGTTCGTATTACCTGTAGCGGTGATCCACACATGTTCCTTGAATCATTAGATATTGATGAAGGAATATATATGTTCTAGTATGGATGATCCTTGTGCTTATGTCATCTTATATTGATCACTATGAGAATATATTCCATATAACTATCCATGATCTGGTGGATAAAAATTTCCCTATGTTTTTTAGACCAATCATGGAGAAGAAACCTCTTAAGGGATTTAGAGAAATCTCAAATTTTATTGTGCACAACCCATCAAACAAAATCTCCACGTGAGAAAATAACATAGGTAGGTTTATATATTACTAGGGTTAAAAAATAATTACACAAGTTCCAATAAATATTTACATACTACTAGTGAAATCCCCATTTCAAATAATAATAATAATATTAAAATTTCCTTATATGTGCTTAAATTAAGAACTAAAATAAAATATTTTTTAATAAAATAATATTCAACATTTATTATTTTTCTCATAGGAACTAAATACATGGTCCTTCATTCTTCCATAATACTTATCAGACCATGAATAATATCTATTTATTAAATAAAAAACAACATATTAGTCACAAATAAATACATAAATTCTATATTCACTTACTAGAAAATAAATTTTTTTAAAATATTATGCTTACATTTTATTCTCTCAAATAACTAGTGACAAAATAAATGAGATAAATAAAATTTTAATAAATAGTAAATCAAATGATGGAATAATATTTATTCAACTCTTTAAATAGTAAATAATAATATATTATTTAATTTCGATTCTAGATATACCTAGTGTGTGACCCTCTTGACCACATTCTCAGTGGCATTAGGCAAAGAAGCCTAAAGTACATGTTTGTAAACTACAAACATGTCATGTAACCCATAAAGATTGGGGTTAATGTTTCAATGACGCAACATCTAATTTGGATGCTTGTTGTGTAATGTAATAACAAGATCAAAATATCTCAAATCAATGAGGTTTCCTACCATTTCCATAAACCTATGTGATCAATGTCTTTTAATTTCACTTTTTGGAAATAGAACTTGCTTACACAACATGATAAAAATGGATTTATTTATGCGATATAATTTCTATCAAATAATCTGGGAAATCAACATCCATTTATGAGTAGAAGGTAAAAAAATTATCATGTTATTCTTTTGTGAAATATTTCTCATGATGCACTGAATGTATCCTACCACACCGCAAAACTTTTCCTACACAGTTTTCATCATTACATCAAAATACATGACTCATAATAATAATTAATAATTACCTTAAAGTATAAGGACCAATAAACATGTATGAAAATTGGAAAATCCAGTGACACATATAAATGTGGATTTCCTAATTGTTGATCTCATTATAATAATATACTACATGCTATTTCCATGGGCGACCAACTTTAAAAGGTGCCTCAAATTACTATTAGTCTCCACCCATGATTTATTGTATCATTTGCATCCCATAAATGATATCGTTCAGATGTGTAAAATATATTTATGAATAGTGTCTTATCATTTCAGGGTTCTCATCATTGTTGGGATCTGCTGTGACATTTTAGTGTGATAGCTACTCTAATTATATTATCAAATACACTGATATGAAGAAGAACAATCTTTACATCATGAGAGGTTTATTAATATTCAAATATTTGAATACTTATATTGATAAAGTACCTAGAATTTTTTTATTTGGAACCAAATCTAACAAACTCCCACTTTCACTAGAGCCAACAACTAAAAAACCTTCAGTGTGCTAGATCTCAAATGATACTTATGCTTATGTTGATAAAGGACTCTAGTTATGGGGTCCTCTAATTTATCTTATATGGGTACTCTGATCACTGTAACTTCATCCCTTTCATTAAAATCCATCCACAGGTGATAAATCTAGAGTATCTGATTTTTTGTTGGTGTGACCTTGGTACTTTTATAAGAGCCACTACTATAGTTGTAACATCCTGGGTAAATAAAGAAAAATATATATTCATATTTATTAATATTTGTGAATTAAATGAAAATTTTAATTTAAATGGGATGCTATTTTCGATGTCTTTCCTGATACACAACAACGGGTTTCTTTGAAATCATACATTGCACACTAATAAGATATTATTATTATTTTAAATGGTACTTAACCCTAAGCCATTGTAATGGTGGAAATGTATATAACTAACTAAAATGTGATTATATATGTTTGTTAAATGTTTTTACATTTATCCAATAAAAGTTAGAGGCTTAAAATAAGAATGGAATTCGATTTTAAGCAAAAATACTCTAATATTCATTAAAGGGACGCTTTACTAACTTTTAATGGTGAACCCTATTTAAATATAGTTTTGGTCATTTTTATATGTTATATTTTACAAAATAAAATTCTTCTCTAGAATCGGGACATCAAAATTTAGTTTGGGTAAAATTTTGGTATTTTTCTAATAAAATTTAGTTTTTTGATGAATAGTGAAAAATATTGTATTTTAATTCAAAATTGTGTTTTAATATAATTTATTTATATGGTTATATTATCTTTTTAATTTGTTTTAAAGTGTAATCAGAATATATTTTTACCATTTAATCCAATTTTGGTCATTGTAATTAATTTCACTCTGAAATTGGACAAAAACAATTGTCAATCTTTTGATAGTTATTATTTCTTTAAAACACTCTATTTGTCTTAACAAGGGGCATTTATTTTAAATTAATTAATGCCAATTTTATGTTTTTATCATTTTTGAAATAGAAATCATTTATGAATTAGGAATATCAAATAAAGCTTAGGATGAATTTTTGGTATTTTTCTAAAAAACTTAAATTTTTGATGAATAGTGAAACCACTTAGTAGTAGTCAAAAAAGTGACTTTTACATTTAAATGAAATTTTACCACATCTGTGAGATGAATTTAAAAACTCCAAGATACATGGTTAATATCAAGAAGTAAAATGTTGTTCAATAACATGAAAATAATATTTGGTGAATAGTAACTTCTGCCTTTTATTTACCGCTGTTAAAGGTAAATAGGGTAATTCAAGGTAAAAAGTATATTATAATAATAAAAAATTACCTTAACACTTGACCTAACCTTATTGGATGAGTCATGGGCGACAATGGACATCATTGGGTTGATTTTGGGACCCCATGGAGCCACTTGATAGTAATAAGTACTCTTTAGATTAATTAATTTAATGTAAAGACAAAAAATGACCCCAACAAATATCTTTTAGTAAATTAATTTTTACATGGTGTTATATACGTTATAATTTTTACTATAAATATTCATTGGAAAAGTAAAATTATTTCCTACATAATTGTATTTTTTTTATAATATTTAGATTTAATATATATAAAATTATTTATGACACAATAATGACGCAGTGTTTACCTCATTAATAAATGATTTAATAAATAAGATTATAATGATTAAAATATTATCCAAAACATGTCCAATTAAGATTAGATGATTTTATTTTTAATATTAGTCATTTTATCTTATACCTTAATGTCTTTTGGACGTTTTGAAACAGAAATTATGTTTATAAAAAAATAATAATTTCACACTTTCCAAAAGATCCCCTCCTCTCCCTTATAAAAGGAGACCACTTATAATCAATTATTCACATCTCTCAAGCCTTTTGGCATGTCAAAACTCTGCCCAATTAAGCTCCCAACATCCCTATCATCCACAAAGAAGCCTTACCTTATGTAGAAGGAACTTCGAGAAGTCCTATTGGGTCAAACCAAAGGGAGTTACCCAAATTAAAGGTAACAGTTTCTCTTAAATTCATTTCTTTTATTTTACTTCTCCAACCCCATAAACTCTTTTTATTACTTTATATTGTAACAACAGTAGTATCTTAAATATACTACGATGTTCTTATAAGAAATATTCGATCTACACTTACACATACCCCTATCTAATGGGTGATGAACACATTGTTTCTGTGGATGGAAAACTAATGCCTCACGAAACGATGATTATTCTATTATCTCCTACCGCCTCTTATGGTGTCCAATATGATGGGAATATATTTATATATTATGTTTATGATGTTTATTTTTTCTCTATTCTTCTGTATTTTGCATTTAAAGACACACCACTATGCTTTCCAATATGTGTGACCATGATAATTTCATTTGCGGAAGTGTGGACTACCACCCCCTCAAGGTGATATGATTCATTCATGACATTCATGGAACATATCAATGATAGATTTAATTAAATTATTTAAAAAATATATCATATGATATTATACTAGAATTATAATATACCTATGTATCATTATGTTTTAATTCCATTTAAATAAAAATAGAAATGAAAGTAGCATTCATGCGTAGGTACGGCTTACCGTATCCATAAAAGGTGTTTTTCATTTCTTATCTCGAAATGTTATGTACTATTATTAATACATATATATACTGGATATATATTATATATATATATGATATATAAATCATTTATATAATTCTGAATATAATGTACTTTTGACCACATGGACAAATTGTAATTATAACACGTTCATTTTTGACACATGTTCCGAACATCAATAAAATATCCAATATGAACTCAAATAATTAAATAGTTATTATAAAAAGGTAATAAGTGATTTAAAAGAGATTATAAAATTTAAAAGTGTTCTTAATCAAGTATAAATTAACATCAGTGTATTATTCAAGAAAAACAAGGAACACACAAGACAATTCAGACTTGAGGTAAGGGGTTTCTTATCTCACTTTTAATTCTGTGAGATTTCCATTATTCACCAGTTATTTATTGCATGTGGTGTGTGTACTACCCATGATTCTATTCATTGTGCAATATACTTTAATTTATGAATATTTGAATCAACATTGTATGATCCTTCTTTCATGGGTGTATGTTTTATATGTTACCAAATCGATAAGGGAATTTGAAATTTCAATTTCCACTCATTTGGCTTTACATATAATTCATTGATTATTTTACTCTATGATTTTTTGTGGAATAACTATTCATTTTATTATGGAATAATTTAAACTCCCCTTTTTGTGGATATACTTTTGATACACATAATCACTTCATTGATAAATTCTTAAGTCATCGATATGAACTTGATAAGAGTAATTTTAACTCAATCTCCATTTGTTGAGTTAAATATCCAATTCATTGGAGTTGTGTTTACAAGAATATGTGTGAATATACTGTGATTGATTTACACTAAATATACAATCATATTGAGTGTATTTATATTTTTCACAGATAATTATGTCGTTGATTTCTCCTTAACCTAATGACATAATCTTTATAATAGATTTCATCTCAATTTACATTCCACTGAGACTTGTTTATTGTTATACACCAAATTACTTTTATATGGTCTATATAATGTACTTTGACATAGTATATCATAAATCCATTTATTCTCATGATATTACAATGTTTTTGTTACCTCAATTATTTGAATTCAAGTTTCTCTTTTTTGGTTAGTAACTCTAACTAAAATATCATTTTAAATTTTTTAAAGATGTATTTTTCTAAATCATTCTCATTAATGTTCATGTATTAAAAATAGTTTTAAAGATTTATTTATATGGACATTATTGTTTTAAAATTAAAACTCCTTTAAATAGTTTCAAAGTGGTAAAGGACGCTTTGATTCCAAAATCTATTTTTAAATAGCTTCTTGAAAAATAGTGTGACTTTTTATAGTTTTCATGAAAAAGAGGGATATTTCTCTCAATAGTTTGATAATTATTTTAATCTATGTCAATATCCTTCATTATTCTTGATTTAGCTTATTCTGATACAATAAAATCTTCCATATTGTATCAAATGAGTTATAATTGACTATGGATGTGCTATTTTTATACAATTCATGGTTTATGGTTAAAGTATTGACATTTCATATGCTAGTTTCAATACGAATGTTTATGTTATGCTTCAAACTTTTCATATGAGGAATTCATTATACTTAGTATGTGACAGGTGGAGCCCACTATAGCTCCTCGATGCATCGGTAGGTCTCATGAGATAAACTAGTGTCTTAGCACAAGGCCTTGACAAAATCTTATTTGTAGTCTTGGCACAAGGCCTTGACAATGTGGTTATGATAGTCTGGAATTATGCATTCCATTATTATGAAAGTGGTTATTGATAATTAATGATATTATTCAACTAGCGGAATATCCATGTGAGTAACAAAATGGAATTATTTGATTTTACCTTTACCATATTATGCTGAAGATCAAGTTTAAAATGATTTTCTTTTATTTATACATTCCCGTAAATTTTTATGCTTATTTATGAAAGTTTTCGCTATATTGTTATCCTTACTGAGCATCTGAGCTCACCCCTTTCTATGTTTTATTTTTACAAGGATGCAAAGAAGTATTTTATGAATGACCTTCAAAGATAGTATGAGGTTGTGAGTGTGGTCTATGGAGACAAGATGTTGCTGTAGTTAATCAATTTATGATGGAATGCAAACCTTGGGAATGAATCTAGTGATTCCAAGGCTACTAAACTAATCGGTCATTCGAGACATGATCTTTTGTGATCATGCCAATGATACGTAATAATACACTAACTCTGGACATCTGGGGTCGGGGCGTTACAGTTGGTATCAGATGAAGTTTGGTACAAACCTTGGAAGTAAGATTTAGATAAACTCTGATTGGAGCACATAACCCTAAGATAGACTTTGAGAATTATTATAAAATAACTTCCTAAAATATTAGTATTGTAGAGATTTTGTTAGTTTTCTATGTAATACAACCCTGTCTAGATACGAGCAGGTATAGGCAGCTCTGGCACAGATGTACCTAGGGGTAAAACCTGAAAACACCACTTTAAGTTAGACTTGAACGGGAACTGGTGCATGAAAACAGGCCTTGTTGCACTCTTTGTTACGACACTCCCAAGGGATATGCATAGGATAACGTACATTTTCTATAAAAACCGATTTAATGTATTTTAATATAAGATGAGAATAAATGACATGGTTAATTTTAAGGTGTTTTAAATTGAAAATATGGTGTCATGATCTTATTTAAGTGATTTTATGACTACTATTACTCACACAATACATTCGGGGTTTAGTCAATAGATGGATTCCAGGTAATTCATAGTATCATTTAAAATGATGTACAAGGTGGGAACAATAGTGTAAATGAGAAACTAAATGGAATGTGGATAGGTGTAAAAAATATTTTCTTCATGCTGAATCAGTTTTCCAAAAATATGATCAACAACATATATATTAACCATCTCTCGGACTCAACAAAGAAGAGAAAGGCAGTGAATGATATGAGCTCCAGCTGTGTAGACCATGGAGAGAAGAAAGCTCAATTTCAGTCATGCCAAAAATGTGGAAGGAGACACCCAGTAAAGTGTCTCATTGGACGAAATAAATGCTTTATGTGTGGGAAAGAAGGGCATAAAGTAAAGAATTTCTGAGGAAAAATGAAGAGTACTATGGAAGAAAATAAAAATAATCTTAAGATTCCAATTACGGTCTTTTTTCATAAATGTAAAGGACCTTGTCATCACCCAAGTAAATTCCCTATTCTATTGGATAACCTCTTGGTTATGGAAGAACCTATGGGGAAATAAATTCCTGGAAAAATGTTTAGAGGTGTCAGTTCTCTTTGTTGTTGAGATTACATTGGGTGAATTTTCACTTATATGTGTAACCCTGAAATTTATCATGTGAAAATGATATTTGAGGAAGAATTATAATTTATCTTTTGGATATAGTTATAAATAACCATTTGGTTTTATATGATCATTGAATTTGAGGCAATTATAAGTTATTATATTTTGGGATGAAAATACAATGTTTGAGATAACATTTGTGGTTAAATTATTTTATGGTTATCTTGAATTTATCTCATTTTAATAATGATATAAAATATAGTTTTTGAAAAATGACAACACGCAGACCGTGTGACAACCCATCACATCGGACAAAGCTGTGGGAATCGAACCCACAACCAGAGTGAGATTGGGATTTATCACCTACCACTGGACTACGTGATGTCCCTGGTTAGTATGACTAATTATTTTCTATTAAATGATTTTATTGATCAATTATATGTTGATTTGGGATCTTATGTCTTATCAAATGAATACCTTTATTATAGGAAAATGATTTTTTAGTTTTGTGATAAATGTTATTTGGAGGACGTTCGCTTTGTTGGAAACACTATATGCCCAAGGAAAATAGAATACAATGGGATTTCATTTGAGGAGTAATGGTGGATTTTTATCTATATTTTTATTGTTGAATTATAGATATTTGGTTTATTTATAAAAATGATTGACCTATAATAGAGAATATGTTGTTAGGTTAATTACTTTTAAGTATGTGACTTTAAGATTAGTTGATGTCATTTGGAGATACAATTTAATGTGGAATACTGTATAATCAAATTCATCTATGTTTTGGGTTTCAAAATTATATTATATTATATTAATTAGGTTGAAGGAAAATTTTTTATTGAGTGATATTTATTGTACTTTGGGTATTGTTTGTTTAATTTTAGAAATTAAGATTAGTGTTTCTTTCTCTAATGGACTATCCTTTTGGGGGATCATCAGATATTATACTAACCGTTTTGGTTTTGATTAATCTCTAAAGACAAGGTAAATATATATTTTATCCGTCATGGATCATGTGATTCTATAAGATGTTTATTCTAGCTCTTCCATTGTGACCATGTCTTCTTGAATACTTATCGTTTAAAAATGAGTTAGTATTAGAAATTTATTAAAGAATGAAACTTTACTTAAAATGTAAGTATATCTCTTTATGTTCTTAGTCAATCTTAGAATTGAATTACTCATATTTATGTAATGTAACGTAGAACAAAAAAAATGTTGTCTGTTTACTTTTCCTACTGGGAAACTAATGACTATTTTTTCCATCACAAGCTTGTGGTTTTCTTGTTGTCATCTTTCTCCTAATCTTGTTTTTTATACCTCTCCATTATAACATGACACTTTATTTTCTCCTCCATATCCATGTTTTCATGGAATCCTAATATATTTTATCTAGGGTAACCTTTTTACTTCTCTTAATTTATTATAATGTGATGGTTTTATTGACTCTTTTTCCGATGTGTGGATTTCAATGAAGTTTATGAGCCCCATTTTAATATTGTGAGGACGCAATTCCAAAAAGGGGGGAAGGATATAACATCCAAGGTAAATAAAGAATAATACATTTTCATATTTATTACTATTTTTGAATTAATTGTTAATTTTAATTTAAATGGGATGCTATGTTCGATGGCTTACTCAATACACAACAACAGGTTTCATTGAGATCTTACATTGCACACTAATAATATAATATTATTATTTTAAATGGTACTTAACGTTGAGCCATTTTATTGGTGTAAATGAATCAAACTAACTAAAATATGATTATATTTGTTTTTTAAATATTTTTACATTTATCCAATAAATATTTCAAGGCTTAAAATAAGAAAGGAATTTGATTTTAAGCATAAATACTCTAATATTCATTAAAGTGCCGATTTACCACCTTTTGATGGTGAACCATTTTTAAATATAGTTTGGGTCCTTATTATATTTATATTTGACGAAATAAAATTCTTCTTTAGAATCAGGACATCAAAATTTACTTTGGGTAAAATATTGTTATTTTTTTGATAAAATTCAGTTCTTTGATGAATAGTGAAAATTATTGTATTTTAATTCAAAACTATGTTTTAGTCTAATTTATTTATATGGTTAGATTATCTTTTTAATTTGTTTTAAAGTTTAATAAGAATATATTTTTACCATTTAATGTAATGTTGGTCATTGGAATTAATTTCATTTTGAAATTGGATATAAACATGTGTCAATCTTTTGCTAGTTATTATTTCTTAAGAACACACTATTTTTTAACAACGGGAATTAATATTAAATTCATTAATGCCACTTTTATATTCTGAATTTTTCAAAATAGACATTATTTTTGAATTCATAATATCAAATAAATATTAGGCTGAATTTTTGGTATTTTTCTGAAAAACATCAATTTTTGATGAATAGTGAAACCACTTAGTAGAAGTTAAAAAGTGACTTTTACATTTAAATAAATTTTTCCACTTCTGTGAGTTGAATTTCAAAAAACCAAGAGACAAATTTAATATCAAAAAGTAAAATGTGGTTCAATAAGATGAAAATAATTTTTTTAATAGTAACTTATGACTTTTATTTACCGCGGTAAAAGGTAAATAGGGTCATTCAAGGTAAAAAGTATATTATAATTATAAACAACTACCTTAACATGTGTCTTACATTATTTTATGAGTAATGGATGACCATGCTCATCCTTGGGGCCATTTTGGGACCCCATGGAGCCACTTTATAGTGATAATGACTCTTTAGATTAATTAATTTAAAGTAAGGACAAAAATGACACAAACAAATATCTTTTAGTAAATGAATTTTTACATGGGGTTATATAAGTTATATATCAACAATAATTATTAATTGGAATGATAAAAATATTTCCAACATCATTGTATATTTTTGTATAATTTTTAGATATCAGAGAACTTAAATTAATTATTACACAATAATGATACAGTGTTTACACCATTAATAAATGATTTAAACAAATAAGATTATAATGATTAAAATATTATCCAAAACTTGTTCAATTATGATTGGATGATTTTATTTAGAATATTAGTCATATTATATTCTACTTTAGTGTGTTTTGGGCCTTTTGAAACTGAAGATAACTTTATAATAAAATATTAGTTTCACACTTTCCTAACGAGCTACTCCTCTCCATTATAAAGGAAGTCCACTTCTAATCAATTAATCGCGCCTCTCAAGCCTTTTCGATCATTTAAACTCTGTCCAATTAAGCTCCCAACATCCCTATCCTCCACTTAAAAGCCTCACCATAGGCATAAGGCACTTCAAGAAGTCCTTCTGGTTCAAACCAAAGGGAGTTACCCAAATTAAATTTAATGGTTTCTCTTATTCTTTTATTTTACATCTCCATCCACATGAAATATTTTTATTCCTATCTTTTGTAACAAAACAAGTATCTTTAATATCCTATTATGTGGTTATAAGAAGTATTTGAGCTACATTTATGCACACCTCCATCTAATGGGTGAAGAATATAATGTTTCTGTGGATGGAAAACTAACGCCTCACGAAACAATGATTGTTCAATTATCTCCTACCGCCTCCTATGGTGGCCATTATAATGGCACTGTATTTATATATTATGTATATTATGCTTATGTTTTATCTATGCTATTATTATTTTCATTTAAAAATATACCATTATGCTTTCCAATATGTGTGACCAAGATAATTTCATTTGAGGAAGTGTGGACTACAACCCCCTCAAGGTGATGTGATTCGTTCATGACATTCATGGAATATATAAAGGAAATATTTAATTAAATTAAGTAAAAAATATATCATATGATATTATACTATAATTATAAAATACCTATGTATCATTATGTTTTAATTCAATTTAAATAAAAAATAGAAATGGAAGTAGCGTTCATGCGTACGTACGGCTTACCGTCTCCATGAAAGGTGCTTTTCATTTCTTATCTCCAAATGTTAGGTACTGTTATAAATACATATATAATTGGGATTTATATTATATATATGAAATATAAATCATTTATATTTTTCTGTAGATATTGTACTCTTGACCACATGGACAAATTGTAATTATAACAAGTTCATTTTTTACTCAAGTTCTGAACTTCAATAAAATATTCAATATGAACTCAAATAATTAACTAATTATTATAGAAACATAATAAGTGATATGAAAGGAATAATAAAATTTAAAATTGTTCTTAATATATTATAAATTAACATAAGTTTAGTATTCAGGAAGAACAAGGAACACACAAGACATTTCAGACTTGAGGTAAGGGGTTTCTTATCTCACTTTTAATTCTGGGAGATTTCCATTGTTCACCAGTTATTTATTGCATGTGGTGTGTTTACTACGCATGATTGTATTAATTTTGTAATATCCTTTAGTTTATGGATATTTACGACATCATTGTATGATCCTTCTTTCATGGGTGTGCATTTTATATGTTACCAAATCGTTAAGGGAATTTGAAATTTCAATTTCCACTCATTCAGCTTTACGCATACTTCATTAATTATTTTACTCCAAGATTATGTGTGGAATAACTATTCATTTTATTATGTCATAATTTCCACTCCCCTTTCTATGGAAATACTTTTTATATACATAATCACTTCATTGATAAATTCTCAAGTCATCAATATGAACTTGATACGAGTAATTTTAACTCAGTCTCCATTTGTTGAGTTAAATATCCAATTCGTTGGTGTTGTGTTTACAAGAATATGTGTGAATGGCCTCTGATTGATTTACTTTGAATATCTAATCATATTTAGTGTAGTTATATTTTTCACACATAATTTTGTCGTTTATTTATCGTTAACCTAAGGATATGCACTTTATAAGAGATTTTATCTCAATTTACATTCCATCGAGACTTCTTTGTTGTTATACACCAAATCAAATTTATATGTTTTATATAATGTACATTGACAAATTTTATCATGAATCCCTTTATTCTCATGATGTTACAATGTTTTTATTACCTAAATTATTTGAATTCATGTTTCTCTCTTTTGGTTAGGAACTCTAATTAAAATATCATTTTAAATGTTTTAAAGATGTATTATTATAAATCTTTCTCATTAATGTCCATGGTTTAAAAATAGTTTTAACGATTTATTTATATGGACATTAAAGTTTTAAAATTAAAACCCCTTTTAAAATATTCAACGTGGTATGGGACACATTGATTCAAAAATATATTTTTAAATCGTTGTGTGACAAATAGTGTGACTTTTAAATGTTTTCAAGAGAAAGGGGGATATTTCTCTCAACAGTTTGATAATTATTTAATATATATAAATATCCTTCATTATTCTCGATTGAGGTTAATCTTATACAATAAAATATGCCATATTATACCAAATGAGTTATGGTTGACTGTTGATGAGCTATTTTTATACCATTCATGGTTTGTGGTTAATGTATTGACATTTCGTATGCTTTTTTTAATATAAATGTTTATGTTATGTTTAAAACATTTCATATGAGGAATGTATTGGACATAGTAAGTGATGGCTGGATCCTGCTATAGATCCTCGATGCATCGGTAGGTCTCATGAGACAAACTAGTGTCCTGCCAGAAGGACTTGCCAAAATCTTATTTGTAGTCTTGGCCCAACACCTTGACTATGTGGTTATGATAGTATGGAATTATGCATTCCATTATTATGAAAGTGTTTATTGATATTGCATGTGATTATTAGATGAGTATAATATCTATGTGAGTAAGTAAATGGCATTATTTATTTTTATCTTTGCCATATTATGCTGAACTTCAAGTTTAAAAGGCTTTTGTTTTTGTTATACATTACCTTAAATGTTTATGCTTATTTATGAATGTTTTCGCTATATTTTTATCCTTACTGAGCTTTTAATCTCACCCCTTTCTATTTTATATTTTTCCTAGGATATGAAGACGTATTTTATGAATGACCTGTAAGAATAGTATGAGGATATGAGTGTGGTCTATGGAGACATGATGTTGTTGTAGGTTTTTACTTTATGATGTAATGTAAACCATAGGAATGTATCTAGTGATTTCAAGGCTACTAAACTAATCAGTCTTTCAAGACTTTATCTTTTGTGATCATGCCAATGATACATAATAATGCACCGACTCTTGGCTTTTGGGGTCGGGGCATTACAATAGTATTATCAGAAAACAATGTGATGAAATAATTATTATTAAGTATCACATCATGCTTTTAGAAAATATTTCCAAATCCAAATGGCTTATTTATCTACATAAATATATTCTATATACGTAGACTCCACTATAGAATCATAAACAAATGGATCCTCTAAACTCTTCGAGCTCATAGCTCATCCATTGAGATAGAAACCATATACTAACTATAAATTCATATAATTTTGATATATTTGAAAACTAGCATCCGTATAACCCTTGCTTACCAGTTTCTCAACTCCTCCATACAATAGTAACAAATCTATAGTTCTTCCTAGATACTTAGGGATATACATAACATTTTTCCAATGATTTTATCCAAGATCTACTAGATATCTTCCAACCATGCTCAAGGCTTATGAGTCATATAGTCTAGTAAATAGTATGACATACATGAATGATCCTATCAATGAATCATATGTTATCATAGTCATTCACTCTTTTAATATTGTGTATAAGGAAACATATTTTTTTAATGATGTAAACCATGTGACACTAGAACTAATCCCCTCTCAGATTGTTCCATTATAAATCTCTTTAGTACACGGTCAAAATATATACTTTGACTCATTCCAACATCCTCATTGTTCAGTCATGAATGATCTTGATCCCCAGAATATTGGATGCTTCACCTAAGTACTTAATGAATAAAAACTTGTAAAATAGTCCTTAACATAGTGAAAAACTAGTATGTCATTTTGAGTAAATAATATTTCATCTGAATATACTACTGGAATAATGACCACATTCCCACTAAACCACTTGTTAACACATATCTCACATTCAATATTAATGAAACCAAATTATTTTATGGATACATAAAATTTAATGATCAATGAACTAGTTGACTGCTTCATTACATAAATGGATCTCTATAAATCCAAAATCTCGTTGGAATCGCATGGAGACCCAAAAAATTTTGGTTGGGTGATTAGACATCTTTATTTTGGTTCCCTTTAATGAATACAGTTTTGATATCCATATTCCAAATCTCATAGTAATTTTAATTTACTATATAATGTTGAACTCTAATGGATTTGAACATGTAAAGGGATTGAATTCTTTCATTATAGTCAATTCCTTGATGTGGTTTAAAACATTTATCCACTAACCATTCATTATTGGTATTTATATTACCTTTTATATCCATTTTCATCTTAAATACCCATTTTTATCCTATAGTATTTACATCGACTGGAATGTCGACAATAACCCAAACATGGTTCTAATAAAGGAAATAAATTTTATAATTCATGGATTCATTCCATATTTCAGTTTATGATCTCTGGATTACATCCTTTTAGGATATAGGTTCATTATTTTTGACCAATAATGAATCACAATGTCTGGTGACTAGAAAAAAAGATCCCTCTAGTTATCTTACCTCTCTTATGATCCAATGAAGTACATCTATTTTAAGAAATAATTCATCAATTGGTACCCGTTGAATACATTCCTATACCAACTCTTGTGTATCTTTATCATCAACCTCATCAAAGTTATGATTTCTCCCACTATCCCGTTTGAGGATTTGATCCCTCAAGTGAAATATGTCTTATCTGGTGATAATATCTTTCATGTATGAGGGTTTTTAAATTAAGTAGCCATTTTTTCCTTGGGATACCATATTTAGATTCACTTCATGGCATGGGGTGCTAGTTTTTTTCCTGATAATGCCCTAAAAACACCTCACAACTCTATATATGTGTATGTGAAAAAACATGTTTCTTTTTTTCCATGACTGGAATAGAATTTCATTTTCCTCTTTAGTTGGTACTTAGTTATGTGTGTAATCCATTGTTTTTAATATAGATCCACAGAAGGATAATGTAAGATCTATATGACTCTTCATTGTCCATACCGTGCATAACAAGGTATGTTTCCTCCTTTCACAAACACCATTCCACTATGCAGTGTAAGGTGGTGTGAGTTGAGATAGAATCCCAATATTTCATAAAAATTTTATGATTCCTTGGTTAAGATATTCACCACCTCAATCTGATAAATGATTATTTATCTTCCTTCCATCAAGATTCACTAATTCATTATTGAATTCTTTGAATTTCTCAAAGGACATGCACTTATATCTCATCAATTTGATATATCTATATTTACTATATTCATATATAAAAGTTATGTAAGAATATCCATGACTAGATTATATTGTAAATGGTCTGAAAAAATTTGTGTCTAAAAATACTATAATATATACGGCCCTTTCACCATGTCCACAAAATAGTTGTTTTTTCAATTTTTTTTCTTTTAAACTAGATTGAAATATTTCAAGAGGTTTTATCTTAGAAGATTCTAAATAAAAATCTTGACAGAGATTTGAAAAACTCTTTTCTTTTATATTACTAGGATGGTGATGCCATATTGGGGTGTTAAATGAGTCATGTGAAAGTGATTCACCATTAATTACCAACACTTGGTTTTCAATTATTAATACATAATGGTATTTATTAAAACGTGTCATCCTGTAACATTTTGATCCGTATTAAAGAAACATCTTTTCTTTCCTAATTAAAAAATAAACTCATTTATATCGAGGCATGATACATAAATAATGTTCATGGTAACTGTGGGGACTCAATAGAAACATTTTAAAACCAAAGACATTCTATTTGGAAATGAAAAGTCATAGTCACCAATTGTTATGTACGCCAGCTTCACACCATTGGTTGCTCTCAGATCCACCACACCTCTCTAAATCTTTTGAAATCTACTCGGCTCCTAAAATTAGATATAGATAAGATTTGCACGAGCTATATATAATACACGAAGTGTATATATTGAATGTTTTCACTTGATAATGAATTCATTATTAGAATCCTCTTTCTTATGGGTGCAGTTCCTCTTCCAGTGGCCTAACTTTCCACATGGAAAACATACTACCTCGTATTCCTAGCTATACCTCTAGATCATTCTCTTCATTAAAGGATATTTCTCAAAAGATTTAGATTGTTTATATATATTGGGCCCCTTTTACTTGGTCAACCTTTTCTTATTCCCTATAAAGACTATGGGTTTATCACTCCCCATGTACTTATCCATTTTGTGAATCAATTTAAGAAGTTTCAAGAGACACCTCTCATTATTTATCATATATTAATTAATAATAAAAATATAAAAGGTTTGGGGAAGTGATGAATGTATGAGATATATATTAAAATAATATGACAATTTAATCCCTAAGATATCTATGAGATCAATATATCCAATGATCTTGACTAGATAGGGCCTAGATTGTGTATAATCAAAAATATTAGTTTTAAACAAACCGTTGTTGATCTCATACCTCTCTTTTCAAAACAACTCTTCATAATGATCTGAAAGGAGAGACATCATTCTATATGCATCCAGTTCCTCATGTCACTTCATATTCATGTTTTAATTGGATTATTAGATGAATAATTGAACATCTATATCATTAATCAGATATTTATCAAAGTGATATGTTACTTTATCACTTGCCTCAATGCCATGTGAAACTAGAAAAGGTTCTTACCATACATACAATTTTCATTCATGGAAAAGTATAATGCATAAGCACCTATAACATTATTGTAAATTTTTTTCTGGGGATAAGGCTATCCTTATCATGTTTGGATCATAGTATATGTATGATTTTATTTTATAGTTTTTCTAAAAATAATACAATCATAATTTTAGTACTTTATCGAATAATATTTAGACAAATAAATACATATTAAAGTTAATATTCTCTAACTATTTTATAGAAACCTAGTATCCATCCCCATTTTCGTTAGAATATCCTAGTACATAGAAATTATAGAGGAATAGATCCATATTGCCCTTACCAATAAACACAATATTATTGGTCATGAAACATGAGTCATTTTAGTAAGGAATTCAAAATGACTAATTCATTAACTCATAGTTCATTGATCTATTGGGTGTACACCCCAATCAAAAAATCATTAATTTATATTTTCTCAACCCTAGCATCATAGTTACCAATGTATTTATTTATAATTCAACTATTTATGTGAACTAAGTTAATTCAATGCAAAACAGGATGTTAGAATTATTCAATAATTGAAATCACCCCAAATTTGGCTAGTCGAGAACATTAACTTATGGTTTGATTTTAATGAATATAGTTGAAGGCTATATAGACATAATACATTTAATTGAGGAATGTTATCCTTTCTTTGTAAATTTAAATTTATTATCATTATTACATTCTGGTTAATGTTAATTATTTATTTAAGTGACTAACCATGATTTAGATAATATTGACGAATATGTTAACTTGTTTTAGATTTATCATGCATTCCTATTAATTTTATTAATTTATGTTATTGAGACAAAAAATTTAAAATAGAATAACCTCGGAATTGAAAAAAAATAAAATAATAAAGCGTTATGTTGATGAGTTTATACTAGTGGTTATATTATCCAAAGGATGATAAAATAATTGATGACTTAAGGGGGAAATACCTTGAACCATTTATCTTTCGTGTTATAGAATTACACCTATCTATCTTGGGTTGGTTTCACCCTAGCTCATAACATGAACCGACACCGCTATCTTGGTAGTTACATCCATTACATATACTTTTACTCACATGCAAGTGAGTCTAAAAGGGTTTATATAAAAGAAACCATGGGAATGTTGACCCTACATAATAAGGCCAAAGAAGTCATACAAGCCAAAAAAATTAATTTAATAACAATATAAATGGTAATCAATCCCATACAATGATATTTACATTTATGATGATCATCCACGTTCATGAAATGAATTACATATTTAATAAATCTATCATTCAATTTATAATCATTATTATTTATAATAAATCATGCATGAATCAATTAATTATAATCATAAAATAATGAATTATTTTATCTTAATTCACATAATAATTTCATTTACATTCTCATCCATTATATTTTTTCATAAAATAAATAAATTCATTTGAAATTAACATTGTACATAAATATACCTTATTGGAAACATGGTGAAAACCAATCTAAATCTACCCAACATATATTATACTCATAAATTGATTTACCTTTTGGGAAAACTATCACACGTGAATTATCAATTAAATTCATGATTTGTATTGTCAACATAATTATTACACAAATTACATGATTCTTGGGTCACAAATTATTATTCAATGCATGTAGAGTAACAAATGTAATAAGACTCATCTATGATATGCATATCTAAACATTACGTAGATATTATTTTAAAAATTATATATATATATATATTAAAACCCTATCACATAGTGTCTCCTATCTACATAATTACCACACACAATCACATTTTGATTTGTTTTAAATACTATAATAACTAAATTAAAAATATATATAGTTAGATAAAAGTACACAATGTGTATATATGAGCAACACAATGTGTATGCCTCACAATATATATCTGAGGCACATTTCTAGGGACTCGTCATGTAAACCATGCATTGAAAAATTTGAGTACATGGTGTGCATCAAGGACAACATAGTGTCTTAACTCCGAGTTACATGATCACAAGTCAGGTATTATATGTATGGAATACATGGCTCGTATGTGACTCAAAGGCACTACATTCATGTATATGAGACACATGGAAAGTAATCGGGCTGATTGTATGCCAAGCTAGCCCAGTTAAAACACAATGTAATAATTAACTGCACCACATTCCAACAATTCACACAGATTGAGATATTTCTGAATTAACTCCTAGTGCATTGAACACAAGTAAACGACATGAAACTCTAGTTACATGGCCTATACTCATGTGTTGTCTGACAAGAGTTCTTGGAACCTTCATATGAGTTCTTATATTTTATTTTAATAATAAAATTAGTTATTTAAATTATATATATGGGAAAATAAGGAAGAATAATCACATATCAGGATTCAAATAAAAAGAGTTATTAAAATTTAATTGAAAATATAAACTAATGTTCATAAATCAACCGTGATATTTAAATAATTATAATTAATTATGCAACCTTTCCAAGATACCACTTTTAGGATCTAGGAATAGTAGAATCATGTGATTGGTGATTCCCAACATTTTTTCTCCATGTTCAATGATAAATCTGAGATCTGCATGATGATGAATGTCATGTTCAGTAAAATTGAATCAGAGAAGATAGACAATATGAATCACACCAGAATGAGAGAGATAATCATCACATATTATTCAAAATTAATATAATTAAACAATAATTAACCTAATGGAATTATTTCATTATTGATGGATATTATAATAGATCAATTATATGATGCCATTGCATTGTAGGAATCAACTTATGATTCCCTTCAGAAGTGATCTTTACATGCTTCATGAATCTCTAAATGTTGTAGAAGGAATTCATCGGTTCTAGCATAGGAGATCATGCACTTTTGTCCCCTTCCTTTGATCACTTGGAGAAATGTTTCCAAAACATTTTGCTTAATCTAGTAGAAGAACATTGGTCTCCATTCTTGGGAGTGATCGTGGAGAAGAGGGATCTCATGGGCTTGTGAGAATTCTAAAATTCATTTATGCAGAACTAAAATAAATTATTTATTTACTAATAAAATAAGCTAAATGGGTTTATATATTTTTAGTGTTAAAATAATATAATTTCACAAGTACCCGTAACTATTTATTTACTACATGTGAAAATACCATGTCTAATAATAAAATTAATATTATTATGTCTTTACATGTTCATAACATTTGAAATAAAATTAACTATTATTTAAACCAATAATTATCAATATTTAATATTTTCTCACCGGGCCTAAAATTTTAGTTTCATAATTCCTCTATAATATATATTTGACCATGGCTGATGTCTGTTAATCTATTTAATGAATTAAAATCCATTATTCCTAAATACATAAACAAATATTATATTAACTAAAAAGAAAATAAATATTTTTTAAATATTCTGCTCACATTATATTTCCTTGAATAATTGGTGATGGAATAAATTTTATCCAAAAAACAAGATTAATTGTTAAACAATGTTCCAGAATAATATTTATTCAAATTTTTAAATAATAAAATATAACATATCATTAAATTGTGATTCTGGATACATATAGTTTGTCATAGTCTGGGCAACATTCTCAGTGGACTTTGGAGAAGATGCCTTAATTCCCCAGATAGCATCTAGAAACATGACAATTAATCCACATAGAAATAGGTTTATGTATGAATGACATAATACATCATAGACACTTACTATATAATTTTATTCCTTTATAATAATTTCTCACATGTCTGCAATGTCATTTTCTTCGACTTTCCAAAAATTGAACTTTCCTATAGAACACTATGGAAATAGATTTATTTAGGATATATAAGTTCAATAATAGGTCCTAATATATAAACATATATTAAATAATAAAAGATATAAATCATTTACATCATTATTAATTATTGCAACATTACTTATGACATGCCTAATGTATCCTACCTCACCATGAACAACTATCATTGTGGATTTTATCAATACATCAATGTAGAACACTCATGAGACTCATTAATAATAATTTAATATTATAAGTAAAAATACAAACATTCATAGATAGGGAAATCTAATGGCACATATAAATATGGATTTCCTTTTAGGGGGGTCTCATTACCATAATATCCCACTTGATATAAACACAATCATACCCTATGTGAATGTGCCTTAAAGACCTATGAGCCTCCAACCATAATAGCCTATATATTGTTTATCCTTAAAATGATATCACCTATCTATAGTATATATATGTAATAATAGTTTTGTATCACTTCTAGGTTCTCATCATAAAAGGGAACTAACTTGTCATTTTAGTGTGATAGCCACTCGAGGGACATTATCACATACTATGTTACACAAAACAGTAATCATGATGTAGTGAAAGGTTTGTAAATATTTAAAAATATGAATAAAAGTTATCATAAATTATATAAATATTGGTTTTGGGGCACCAACTCCAACATATGAAACACCCTCTCATCAGACATTCCTAACTAGCAAGGGCATCCAAGGGCTTGATACCATTTTCCATCATCAGTGTTTATGAAATCAACAATAGGGAATTCTTAGATTGTAAGAATTGATCAATGGAAGAATACAATATTGCCCAACTAGATAGTTAATCCCATAATTTGATGAAATATTTTGTCCTTAGTGTTTAATTACAAATCAATATGGCAACCTTAGAGTTAATTCCATAATCGACAACAGAATAAAATATTCCCTAACCAGGAATGGTATCCTAGGACTTGATGAAATTGTCTATCCATGGTATAATAATCGATCAATATCGTATCCGCATGTGTGTAATCTCCAATAAATATCAAAATAAAACATTCCCCAACCATCATGGGAATCCCATGATGTGATGACATTTTTCATCCATTTTTTTAAACCTCGATCAATATGACATCCTCAAAGTGTAATCCCTGATCAGAAACATAATAAAATTTTCTCTAATTAGCAATGGAATCTCGTAAAGTAATAACATTTTCTATTCTCGGTGTATAATCCAAGATAAATAGTGAAGCCTCATTGTGTAAAACCCATTCAATCAAACTATAATGGCTATAATTGCTTATATAACATGGATACATAGGTTGTCTCCCTATGTATTGACCTCGAGATTAAAATATTCATAGGGATTCAACAGTGTGTATGCCCTTCAACTTTATGCATTGAAACTGGTTACTTGTTATCCCCTGTTTCTCACACTATAAATATCTGACATGATATCATGGAGACTTAATATTCATATCATTCTCCTCATGAATCCCCACCAACTAGTGAAATTTTAACAAGTAAGCCTCAATGAGTGGAAGGATATATTCTCCTTTACACATCTACATTGGTTCTGATCCAAAGGGAGTGAATGAACTATAAGATGTTTGATTCCTACCATAATCCAGATAAATAGGATGCCATTTTAAGGATTGAGATCAAATAAACACCTACTATAGTGTAATTCCATTCATATCTATAACATCTCTACCATTGGGATCCAATAGTTCCCATGGGTTGATTACTCTACCAAAATACATCATTGGACATAAATAATGAATGAACTACAACAACTATGATTAAATCTATAATTCAGATACATGGGGCGTCTCCCAGATACTCAATCTATAATAATTAGTACCACAGAGCACTACTATATATCCTCTCCACATGATGTTAAATTGAACACGTCCAATAAACTAGATGTGTTTTGATTCCTTTAATAATTATTATATATAGAATGCCTCATAATGGATCAATCATGTACTTGTAATATTAAACCACTTCCCTGCATGGAATAATATTCTGATGTGTATGGTTATATTGATTCAACATATATTGAAGTTACCAATCATTAGTTAAATGGATGAAGAAACTCAGATACATATAAATGGATTAACTAAAGATATCCCCATTAATTTTTTGATCAATGATATTACTTTTCATTTTTATATATAGATAATTAACCTATAATAATTTTGTTAGGGTATCTGGTTCTATTTTGAGATTAGGATATGACTAGTAAACATATCTTAAATCTAAAAGACTGTCTTAGAGTAGGAAATAGTTCCTCTTAAATTGTTGAGATGAGTCCAACCTCCCATCCTCTTGACCAATGAATGTCCCTAAGAATCATTAGGTTTGAAACCCCAATTGGCCAAATACCTTTGGAATTTATGTATATACCATGTTATGGATGAGGGAACCAATGGGAGTTACCATTTAAAATGATAATTATCTAGTATTAATGATTTTGAAAAAGTTTAAATCCACCACAATCAATAACCATACCCAATAGATACCTCCTTAGCGAGGGATTCCACTTCCATCTCTTTCCCATTGAAACAACCCTGAAGAACTGTTAACCTGTAATTTGATTCTATATCTACCAACCCATTTATAACTAATGAATTTGTGAACGGTATTTTAGTACCACTTTATGGATTAGACGTTAAATTAACAGTGGAACCCCAACATTGTTAGGTGATCTCATCTCAATTATTTGATTCTTTTCATATTTTAATGCATTAGAATGTGCTTCCTCAAAATCTCACTATTCCTCCTATAGTGTAATTTTATGTTACCTTAGGCATGGATTGGTTTTTTTACATAAATACTACAAGAATTTTTGAGGAATGGAAGTCATGTTAGATATGTGAAACCATCATATTATTTTCTATTAGTGTGATGATATATGTATATCATTCCAATAGTAAATAAATATATTATATGGTTCATGAATCTTATTCAAATGTGGTGTTTTTCTAAAATGGTTGGGGAGATACTCAACATAAAAGATATTTCTATTGAGAGGTAGTTTTTTGATTGATTTTTTGGAAGATATTTTTATTCTTCCATAGAATCATGATATTATTATTTGAATATAAATAACACCATGTTATAAACCTATATCAAATAGTTAATATATAATTCCCCTTATTGAATTAAAGGAATCAAATAACAAAATCAAGGAGAATCGTGATAGGTGATTTATTTGTTCATGTTCTTCATCTTGGGGTAATCCTGTTATTTTTTATAAATAATTATTGATCATTTCAATTTTGTAGTTATTATCAGAAACATAACAATGTGAAAATCAATATTAAGTATCATCATCCTAGTATTAATTACTTATTTTCTCAACTATCTAAATATCAATACATTTCCATGATTGACCTCCATTATGGATATCATCAATTAAGGTTCAAGGAGGAAAAACAAATTATATTGTTCTCTATAGGGTATGAACATGATGAATTTATAGCGATTCCATAAAATCCCATTATTTTCCCATTATCATTACATTTTTAATGAATCATGTATTTAGATATCACCTTGATCTGTTTGTGGAAGAAATAATAGATTATATTATTTTATATTTAAATAGTGAGGAAGAGCATGAATATAACTCAAGGATTGAAATGAACACTCTTAAAGAATCTATATGAAAAATTTACCATGAGTTAATTTTTTCAACCAAACAACCATTTATTAGTTATAAAATTTTAACAAATGTGTATATATATATATATATACAATAATTGAATGTCATTTACTGTTATCCTGGATTTACCATAGTTCTTAAGATCAATATTTTTCTTTGTTTTGATTGATATTATAATTTTTTTGGGAAAAATTTATCATTGATTTACAATACAATCACCACATTAAATATAAAGGGATTAGTGTTCCTTGTGACAGATGAATGTGAGGAATCCTTCAAGGAACTGAAGAAAAAATTAGTTAATAAACATGTTCTTACACTACCCTATATTAAAGAATGGTTTAATATCTTTAATCATTCATAAAATAAGAATCTAGGATTTTTTCATTTGTAGAATGATATGGTTATTTATTATACCTTACAGGATTTGAAGATTCATGATGAAAATTACCCAACTCATAATTTAGAGTTAGCTAGGGTAATGTATTGAATATTGATATGGATGCAGTATGTTTATGGAGAATTTGGAGATATTTATACTAATCAAAAAAATAAAGTATGTATTTACTCAAATAAAAGGTTCATATGTGCTAGAAAAGATGGTTTGAGTTTATTAGTGATTATTAATGTTCAATTCATTACCACCATAGGAATGTGAACATGTTGGAAAATGATCAGAGTCAAAAAGATCATGCTAGCTTCTCTATGATGAGTATCACAGAAGATCACATATTTTTAGTTTTTCAAAATATGGATTTCAAAAACTAGATGTAATGGTAAAAATATTGTCTAGCTCAAATGAGTGTTTAACCATCAATATATGTGAATATTAAAAATAAACATAAATAATATCAAGATTTTTAAGATAAAAGAAGAAATACTCCAATGATTAAAATTGATTATTATATAGTGATAAATTTTAAGAAACATGTCTATGTCTCATTAAATACCAAACTTGAAGAAGGTTCCATTAGATGTAGATCATTGTTCATCATTCTCTAGTCATCGTGGAATTAGAATCATTTATAGATATCTGAATGAAAATTTCATATTGGACAACATGAAGGGTGATATTGTAGAATTTTTTTCCCCTTTCATGGTATGTGATAATGTTAATGGTGAGAGATAAGGGTAAAATGGGATGTTATTACCATCACCAACACTAGAATTGAAATGGGAAACAATCTACTTTGATTTTTTATTATTCTCTCAAAAAATTCTAAGAGAAATACTATTATTTGGGTTGTAGTTAGTCACCTTATGAAGTCATAAAGATTCATTACTATCATAGAATATCTATCCTTTGATCTTCCTTCCAAAATATACATTAATGAATTATTATGATTTTGTATAGTAAAGAATTCTATTGTATCTTATTGAGATCTTAGGTTTATGTCAATGTTTTGGTAAATTCTTCATCAATCTCAATATTATATGTTTTGTTACAAATTTTTTTATTATCCTAAGTAATAAGTTTTTTCTGAGAGAACCATTCAAACTCGAGAAGACATACTGGTGTCTCTTAAAATTCAATGGTGGTTTGTATCAACACCATCCTTTATTTGTGATTCCATACAATAATATCTTTTAATGACAAATTTATATAGATCCTAAAGAATATGTCTATGTAATTAAGTGTATAACTCCAATTTAATCAAACAAGGGTTGAGGTTTAATTCTATTGGGATATGATATTGCTACAGAATTGATATATAATGTAAGATTCTATCATTATTATGTCAAGAAAGTTTAGATGTGATAGAAAATTTAGTCTAAAAATCATTGAGGAAATATGAAATTTAAGTATTGTATTAAGGTGTTCTTATGAATTACTCTATGGTAGGAGACTATGATATTTTAATATAAAGGAAATATAAGTCCTATCGATTGTGTCCCGTGTTCACAATTTGTTCCATGTATCTCTCATGAGGAAGTACATACCCGATCCTTTATATGTACTAAACTAAACGGTAATACTATTAGAAAATGATATTTTCTTTGAATAAAACCTAGTTGAAACCTTGTATTTTATAGACAAGGTTCCATGGAACATGATAAATCACCCTATTAAAATTATGTTAAGGAATTATAAATTTGAAAAATCTACCAGGGAACCTGGTGATGACATGAAATAGGGATATCCCCATTTATTTATAATTGTATGACAAAATTTTGAGTGTCAAATATATTTTATGGATGGTAGAATACAACACTCAAAGATTTTATATTATATTTCTCTTCAAAGAATTTTAATTTCTTTAATACATAGTGACATATGTAAAGCCATGTCTAAACAAACTAAAATTTAAATACATTTTTTAAAACAAAACCATTATAACCAATAGGATAAAATTGAATCTCTGAATCAGGATAACCATTTTATAAAAATTAGTATATATTTTTTCAATAATGAGAATTTATTGATAAATAATGTACTCAATGTTTAAATTAACCATTATATGTTTGAAAAATACATTTTTACTCAAAAATATTTTTATTTGTTTTTGTAAAAAAATAGTATAATTTATTTATTTTAATTTTAAAAATTTCTTTCAGGAAAGGAAAAGAATTTTTGAAATCATCATGTAAAAATTATCTTAGAATAAATTTTTTTTGAATTTTTTGAAAATATTTATTTTTCGATATATAGAGAAAATAGTACCTTTTGTTAAAAAATGACGTTTTATTTAAGGAATTTATAAAAATAAATTTTTATAAATGGTAATAAAAGAATAATAAAATATATTATAATATTAATAATCCAATTTTGTTATTTGGAATCATTTTTATGTTGAATTGTTATATAAAAACATTTAATACATGAGAAAATGTTTTGGGGAAAACCTTTTTTCATCAAAATTTTTAGGTTTAACTGTAAATTTAATTTTACCAATTATGAAAGTTATATTTATTAAAATAGATTATATATTTGGAATTAGAGAAATTAATTTTTTTTCAAAATAGAAACTTAAATATTTTCCTTATTAATATTCACTTAGGTAAAAATTCATTACCACAATTAAGGTTAAAAAATGTTTATTGGGGGTCAAACTAAAAGATAACGACATGTTTGAAAGTTGAAACATCATAAATACTATTAAATTTACTTATTTAATCATTATATAATCCCCAAATTAAATCTATATCCCTTTTAAATAATTTCTATTAACTAATAATTTATGATATTATAATCTTTTAAAAAATTCCATGTGTGTCCTCTCCCAAACATATAAAAGGACACCCCATATTTCTCGACCTAACACCACCATGGGCCATTGATAGCCATTGAATATTTATTTATTATATTATAAATTAACCTATAAATAAATTAAATGTTATGTTATTGTTAAAATTATATTATAAGAGTAAATAATAAAGGATTTGATTGATGTCTATCTAAGATGAGGTAATTATCGTACCCAACTATCTTTGATTTATTGCTTCATAAACCTCCTAAAAATATTTTTTTATAATTAAATAAATAAATTCATTATCCAAAGTAAAATTAAATTTTATTATGATTATTTGACCATATATATCCACCCTTCATTCAATCCAATGGGATGTGAAAGTATTGCTCGTGCGTACGTGTGGACTACCCCCTCCACGCAACGATACAATTGATTTTTCATAACCATATTTCATCGATGGTTATTATTGGGTTAAAATTATATATATGATATTTATGAAATAATTATTATTCTACAATTATAATGTAATATATACTCTCATACATTCCAATAAGTTATATTACGATAACGTTTCTAGTATGTACATGTAGAAGACCGCCACCATAGAGTGATGTGATTATTTTTTTCATTCCTATTTATATAGATGGTAATAAGGATATATTTTTTAAATATATATGATATATATGATATAATAATGATTTTATAAAGTCTAATTAATATTTATTTTTATTTCGTTATATCCATTGAATAGTGAAGGAATTGTTCATGCATACATACGACCTACCGTCTATAAGAACAATGTAATTCATTTTTATACCTCTACATTTTTTATATGACTCAATATATAAATAGTTAATATATATGATATTTATATTATGATTAATATTATATATATGAATTATGTACACTCATTTTAAAATTACAAAAACTATAGAACTGAAATATAAATGAAAAACAAAACAGTTAACACCCAGAAACGATGGTTCTAATAAAGAATTATTATTTAGTGGGTTTTTAAATGTTATAAGTGGATAATATAGTATACTATAATCATGTAAAAGGTTATATTATAAAATTATAAAAAAATGTGTTTTTATTTCATTCAAATAAATTCTAACATGAGGTAAGGATTTATCATCTCAAGTTGTTTTTTAGGAAATTTGTTATGTTATACAACATTAATATTTTATGATATGTATATAAATTGAATTTATAATATTATATAATTAATATAGTTATAATTGTGATATTTAAATTTTCATTTTCATTTATTATTTCATGGTGCTTAAGATTCAAAAATTCAAAAATTAGTAAGATATTTTCATCTCACTTTTATTTATGTGTGACACATGCATTAATCACCACCGATTGATTTTCAGTTTAGTATATAAATTCCATGAACTTGATTTATGATGATTCTCATTAAAATTATTATGCTTTTTATATCCATATATGTTTCTCTCCTTTATGAGATTCTAATTCCAATGATACCAAAGTGGTAATGGTTTTATGTTACAATCTCGTTGTTTATCAGGATAGTTCATTATTATATTTTTTATAATAATATTTCATAACCTACCCATGAATAATCTCATAAATTTTCTTATACTCTAGTTATATCTATATATTAGATTCTTTACATTCATTTTCTTCTCTTTATGATCCCAATACAGTGAAAGAATGTTTTAAAGGTAAACAAATTTTATTTCTCTCTCCATTCAAAATTACTTTTTATTTTATATATTTATTTTATGAAATGGCTTCATTAATTTATTTAATGATATGTACTGATTGATTAAATTCATTTTCAACCTATAATAATTTTTCAAAAACAAGATATAAATGAATTTTCTTGTTATTTTCTGAATGATATTCTTTTTACTTTATACCAAAAATTAGAAAACAAATATTTATTATTAAGTTCATTGAATGAATTGAGTTTACCATCATCAACCATATATAAATAATTTAATATTACATGAAGTTATTGTATTTTTCATTTAAACACATTATTTTTTTATAGATTTTGAAATTTTTTATATTTTAAAGAAGTGATTATAGATTGAACTGTGTATTTTCCTTGAAAAAATATTCAAAGTGATCTTTAAAATGGATTTTCTTTTATTATAGCATCATTTGATGTTACTTACGAATTACATAGGAGGTGATAAAATGAAACAATATTTATTGTTTATTTAAATGGATTATGATTAGGATGATGATATATTAATGAAAGCCATTTATTTGACCTAGGTTATGTTATAATGATTTTTAAAATTTTTATGTAACTAATTTCCATTACATTGGTTGTGATATATTTTGTACACCCACCAAATGAGTGGTAGGGAAATTGGAGTTGAAAATAGCCAACTAAATATTTTCTTTTTTCATGAAAAATAACATGTTTAATTAAATATGATATAATAGGTTGTGTGTTGAGGTCATGCTATCACCTGACACTCTCAGAGACTCATGATGACATCAGAAAATGCTCCATGGACAAAAAAACAAGCCTATCCATGAATAGGGTTTCATACCAATGTGTAAAATATAAGAAATCATGTGACACCCCATTTGAATTCATCATATTAATTCCTAGACAATAATTTTATATGGAGGTCATACACACTTCATTAGATTAATTAAATAATAATTTGAAGGCCCTATGAAAAGTCCTCATGATCATTAAAAGTCCCTTAGACATATCCTAATTGATCATGGGATTCTGTAGTATACAAATTCAAGACAAAACCAAAGAGGTCATGTGATAAAAATATAAATTGATTGGATCCTTCTGTGATAAATGTTATGTTTTTTTTCAGGTGATGGTCTTATGTGATTGGCTAGAACAATTAATTGATCACAAGAAGGAATACTAACATGATAACATGTACTTAGAAAGTAGCATAGATCTGTTAGTCTCATCATTTAAAATTTACTTGGATAGTTAAACATGCAATTCACTACTATACGTACTCTTGACCATCACAAAATGTATCATGTGATAAAATGATGAAAAGGATGGGATCTGTATGTGATTGAATTTATACTGTTTTACACATGAATGAAATACATACATCACATGATCAGTTCATTAATCATGTAAGTCCCTCAGACATGTTGTCTTGATCTCATGAAGGCCCACATACAAATGGGATTGATCATGAGAATTCCTTCGGATATATTAGTTGGATCACACAAGGTTGTTGGAAATTCTTTGTCCTAAACATGATATAATTTCCCCTAAAATACATATGATCAATGATTGGACAATCCATTCATGAAATTGGATTCTAAGAATGATGTTAATTTTAACGATGGACCAATCACATTTACACTATTTATCATACGATTTAGGAAGGATGCCATGAATGATGCCAAACTCAATCACGTGAAGTGCATAATATATTTCAAACTTATGTGGAATCTCCTTATTCAAACATAAAAAATGTATTCAGATTTATCACCATATTATAAAAATATATATTGGGGAGGAATTCCATAAACACCCCCAATAGAAATGGTTCTCACGCACAGAGATATGGGAGTAGACTTTATAGTGTGAAGGAATCATACGATCACAAGATCCTTCAACCTAGAATAATCAAGTGATTAACAAATTATAAATATAATAAAAATGTTACAAGGTTACGATTATCAAATAATGTTTTCTCTTCAGTCATCATGATTTTGATAGGGATTAATTGATTAACACAATGTGATTCATGCGATGAATATCATTAAATGATATGACCTCTCTGAGATGGATGTTTTGTGGTTTTTCATAGGATGGGATTATATACATCACATGATCAATTCATTAATCACATGAAGGATTCTAAAAATTAGAAATTGATCCTGAAAAAGACTTTGGGAATGTGATATTGTTCAAGAAAAGTATTCTATACATGTAAGTTGGATCATATGAAGGATTCAGTTATGTTTAATGGATAAAAAGAATAGATTAGGTGGTTCATGTGATTTGTTACTTGATCACATAAAAGGCCATCAATTTTGTCTTCCTTAAAACGTAGTCAATCCAAAAATAATCATATGGATAACATGGTTCGTATGATTATTTCATCAGTCATGGAAAGGATCTGGGACATGTTATATGGACCATAAAACAACTCTTGGACATGTTTTACTTATTAAGAAAACACACTCAAACATGTACATTTGATCCCTGTGAACCACCAACAATGATCCATTGGTTTAGTGCGCCATTAATATAGAGATATTTTGTAATAAATTGTGATATTCACTCATGAAACGTTATTTGTGTCATTTCATTCCAAGAGACCCATTTTTTCCATCCAAAAATACAGAATAAAAATTCCATTATCCCATATCTTTGTCTATGAATGGATGTGAGATGGAAATATGACAAGGAAATCCAAAATTGATTAAGCTCAAAAATAATTCATCTACTATTTTCATAGGACCCATCTTCTAATGTTATACCAAATTTCTTCATTTATTGGCAGATTAGTTAATTTTGTTAACTAAAATGAGTCCAGTTCCTTTTATATGTACTATATGTAATATGCCCTACTAATGCCCAAGTTCATTATCAAACATTTTTACCATATATTCCCTAGATTATTCATATAAATTATTAGTTTTATAATCTTATTACATTAGGTATACTTTAATTTTTATGTATCTCGCCAATAATTAGAGCATTATATCCCTTGATATCACTTCTATCTCTCAACTAGCATGAATCAAAAGATATTATGTTTGTTAAATAATTTTGAGATTAGGATATTAAAAATTTCATAATAATTGAAGCCTCAATGTGTAATAATCTATAAAATATAAGGTAATATTAATTTTTTAGTCCTACTAGTTATTTTTCATGAATCTATTGTGGGAAAATTAATTTTGCATTTTCATTTATTTCTCACACAGAGGATGCCTCACATGAGAATAAAGATTTTTAGGAATAATTCTAAAAATAATATATAAATTCCTTTAAGCAATGGAATATACCTTTATGCGATTACCTAATATGGTCTAATATTTCAATAATCTGGGGAAATAGTCCCCACAAGTAATGATCATATATCCTCATCCATCATTAGGTTAGGAATAAACTGATCTTGGTGAACTCAGATTCTAGTTATATTACTGATGTATTGTATTCCTTCATAAGGCCTAATCTTTATATGTCATATTATAATACTATCAAAAACATAATTTCCTCATGAAATTAGACATCACAATATAATCCTCTCATATGACCTTAAAATATGTCAAATGAACAATATATGATTTTATTCTTGTTCCTATTAGATATGTAAAATTCTTGTTTAATGTTCAATACCATTTCCAAATCATCAACTACCTCCCCAGATGGCTGTAAAATCTAGAGTTTCCAAATCATCACAATGTATTCCTCTAATATGTAGTTCTTCAATATAAACCAATAATGCATCATATGATGGAGAAAACTGATATATAAAATAGTTATCATTCGTATGACCTTATCCATCATGAAAAATGATTCCCAAATGATCATTTTTTATGATATCATGTCTCCTATTATGAATTCGGAATGATTAAATAACATATCATAAATTTATAAGAGAGTCCATTGGTATGATATAATTTCCTCCAAAATTGTCTAATGAGCCCATCCACCCAACCTCTCAACAAATTTGAGTTTCTAGGTGTCGTTGGAAGTAATATTTGATGACATTATATCTTCGGAAATTATGCATCTATCTCATTACAAATATGAGTACCATTGGGTGTTTTTATTAGAGAAATAATGGTGAACCAGACGTAAATCTAATTAGAATCCGGGTCAACACACGTGATTTTTTAAAAAAAACTATGCTAAGTCTAATGTGAATATTTTAATATAGATATTTAGTCGGGACTCCTATGATTAGAAAATTCTAATAATTCAAACATAAAAATGTCTAAACAGATAATGAAATTATAAAAAAATTATTAATAATACAAACCTAATTAGTAATGTAACTTACATAAAATGATGTACTAATCCTCCAGTGGCCCGAAAGCCTTCAATTTTTATTTATTTTTGATAATCCACCTTTCAGGACGTGAGGTGGAACCCTTACAAGGCCCGTAGGCATAAGTATTACATGGCCCATAGGCCTTAGAGGATTTCATTTCACGTAGGCTTTGAACATTACATACAACCGAGACTAACTACTTGGAACTGCTCCTCCCCAGCATCTTTGTCATGAAATCAGCTCTCCACCTTAGCATGGATGATCGGCTAGGCATTACCTTTCTTGAATAGGCGTGTCCTGATGGCATGAGCCATGCCCTCTCATTCTTGAAATCCGATTAGCATCTACTGTGGTGAATTCTCTTTGCTCATCCTCCTTGTAGAGCTTGTTTCTTGTTGGTTGTATGGTTTGCATCTGCACTTAAGGTGGCCCAAAAGCGTTGAGGTGGCCCAAAGGCATTACTGACCCAAAGGCCTGGGTGGACCAAAGGCCTTACAGGACTCAGGGACCAAATTGGTGGCCCGAAGGCCCAAACGGGGGAATATTCCTAACTACTACAGTGCCAAACAGTGCCCGCTGCAGTACCTGCAACAATACTACATAGTCCTGCTACAGTACCCTGAAATTATACCTCCACCTAGATTTGATCCCTGATCACTTGGATGCACTTGTAGATTCCTTACCAACTGGGCTAAGGCTCATGTGCATAAAATGATGTACTAATAGGAGACCTCATTTATTGTCTTAAATATGATGATAGATAATGTACTCACAAAATTCACTTTCATTAGAACTAATGATTTATCAAGTAATTGTTCTGGAATTTCAATTACCACAAAGGCCTCTAAGGATTGTGAAGACATGCCACCTACATAACTCCTTCAACAATAGATGAAAAATGATATGGTTATGGAGTACCATAAATAAATTATGATCTAAACCCTCATGTTCACACATATATCAATCTAGTAACTAAATCCTTCAAGACCAAATCATTGAGATTAGGGTGGAGTGAAACTTGTGATTCTTATAACCACTTCAAAGAACTTGAGGATTTTATCCATAGAGCACCACAATCAACACATTCCTTATATTATAAATGTGGATCAACAGTGTGAATAAAAATAAATACCATTTCTTGATCCATCAGGGAGATCCCTTATCTCACCAATGTCCCTCAAGTTCCTGCAGAAGGAACTACCTACCTAGTCACTGCTATGGAAAATTATACATAGTCCGAATGGAGAATTCGTCAGTCATGACATGACACAGACCATGGGTAGGGGCTTATATCCCCACCTCCATCGATTAATCTAACAAGAATATCATATAATCATCTATTGTAACAACCTTTATACTAATTAAAAATATTTTCTCAATAATTTAAAATCATCTATAGCTTGTGAGATTCAAAAATCATCTATTCAAAATTAATATTATTAATGAATCTCAATCATTTTAACCAAGATATTAAAGTTGGACATATGACAATAATAAAAATAAATAAATATTAATTATAATATTTTGATATATATAAATCATACCTATAAAAGTTCTTAATATTTATTATAATATTTAAATATTTTTGAGAAAAAAATGTTCTCAATAAATGTTTTTATTTCATTTGGTGAACAAAAAATATAATTAATATTTTACACATTAAAAAATGAGAAAAAATAAAAATAATTTTTTAAATCTAAATGTGAAAATTGTCTTTTGTTTAATTATTTATATCTTTATAAAATGATTAGTTTTTAGATCGATATTAAAAAACTCTAATTTTTATTAAAAACATCCATTTTTATTAAAACATTTACAATATCCATTTTATTTTAATCTGATTGTACATGTAACACTATTTAAACAATATATATTAGTCTAATATATATCATTCGAATAAATTTCTTATTGAATTTTTATATTAAAATTTTCTTTACTTATGCACATTTTTTCTTTGGAAAGTTGATTTTTAATCACGTCTAGAGTTTTATATTAAAATTAAAAGCTTCCACCTCATTGAATTAAATTTTGAAAAATAGATTCCATATTTGGAACTATAATTTTTAATGTTATATAATAATATCAAAATAACTTTTTTCAAAATAAAAATTAAAAATAATAATAGGTTATTATTATCGTAAAGGTTAAAAGATGTTTACAAGAGGTTGAAATACAATTATAATGGGTAAAATGACCTATAAACTTGTCTAAATATTGATTTATAAAATATTTTATTCCTTATCACATATAATATTTTATATAGGTCGTTTTTAGATTCTTTTTGTATGTTTTAAATGTGGTTACACCTTTTTCATTTCAAATATTCCAAGTGTCTCCTATCCCCCACATATAAAAGGTAACCCACTGTCATATCCCCTATACACATAAAAACCCAATTGTGTCAACCAATACCAACTAAAATCTATTAATTAATTCCTTTTCCACTACATAGAGTCAATTTTTATATTAAAAAACCTATTAAGTCATTATGTATAACCCTAAAGGGGTTCTCTGGAGAAGAGGTATGGACCTTAACCATGGGTTTTCATATTATTTATTTTCTAAAAAACATAAAATTTTACTCAAACATTCTTATATAATAATATAAATATCTATAATATACTTATATTTTATTTTTTATGTTTCAGGACCTACTTATTTCCCCTCTTCCACTAAGTGGGAAATGAATCCATGGATCATGTTTATAACAGACTACTGCCTCATAAACCGATGTAAATTATTTTCAATCACCACATATTGTAGCTGGATATAAAGTTGAATTTAACAGATTAATATGATATCTATGAAATAATTATAACTCTATATTTATAATATAACATACACTTTTATACATGTATTTTCTTGGAAACATGAAAATTTTACTTGTGTTTATGGTGGACTACTTCCTTGGGAAGAGATGTGATTTGTTCATCACATACACCTTACATGGAAGTTATTAAGGATTATTTATTGAAAATTGGTGATATATACTAAATAATATTTTTCTATAAATATAATATTTAATTTAACATCATTTTTTTCATTTTTTGAGAAAATGGAAACAGTGTTCATGTGTATATACGAACTACCATCACCTAGAATGACCTAATTAGTTTTTTATCTATAATTTTAATTGATTAATAAATATATATATATATAATATTTATATGATGTTTTAAATTATTGATATTATGGAATCCATATAAAATTCTAATGACCAAAAATACCCAACCAAAACATACTTGAAAAATGAAGATTTTATTACACAAATCATGATTTTAACAAAACAATTGTTAATAAAAGTTCACAAGTAAATTTTATATAGTTTGATAAATAATGGTATGGATTTATATAATAATTTTTATAAATTTTTTCATTATACATGTATTTTTAAATTTTAAAAAGGATGTTAATAATTAAGGAAAAACATTTTTCATATCACTTTTTTTTCAGATACATGCCTTACAGACCACTTCTCTTTTTCTATAATGTCTATACTACCTAAGAATTAATTTTATGTTTATTATCAATAATTTATCGGATATATATCCATATAATATTATTGATTTCATTATTCTTAGGATTCAAAATATATATTAATAATGTAATGGTTTTATGTTATGATCTCATTGTATATTGGGATTTTTTATCATTATGATTCCAATAATGAGATCTTGTGATCCGACTCTCAAAAAACTATTGAATTTTATTCTCCAAGATTAACATAATCTAATTAATTGTCTTACTTTCACTTTCCTATCGTTGTGTACTAAAAATTCAAAAATAATTTTATTTATGGAAAACACTAATTTATTTCTCTTTAGTCAAAAATCATTTCTCGTCCATGTCCATGTTTTCTAAAAATATTTTAAATATAGTTTCCACAATTCTGAAATGATTGTTTAAATATAATTGAACCATTTTTTAATTTTCATAAAGTTATTTAATACTAATCATCTTATCACTTTTGAAACAATACTCTCTTGACTTATTTTGAAAAATGTCAATGAAATATTTTTTTAATGTGTATGATTTGAAAATAATTTTCTCTCATCAAGACCACTAAAATATTTCATGCTTCATTTAAATGATTCGAAGTTCCATTTTAAATAAATTAATGTACACAATAAATACAATTTTATTATATTTTAATCCATTTATTTTAAATGAAAATGATATTTTCCTCAAGAATGATGTAATGATATTTTAGTTAATTTATATCCATTAACTATGATAATATTTGTTTTAGATTATATTTTACTAGGGATAGTATCCAATGGTTCCATACTCAATCAATGTATACTTTCTTATTAAAAAATATTGGGTAGTAACCAATGGTTCAATCCTTTTTCTTTCAATGTATATTTCATGTTTATTATTCTGATGAAAATATTATTATGAAACTAATTCCCTTCCCACATGTTATGAAATGATAAATTGATTAAATTGTTATAAAATTATTTTCTTTTCCTCATTTTATGGTATATATAAATTGTTTGGAATCCATTTTCCTTTTAAATGTGTTATTCTATAATTAATGTTTTATAAAATTTTTGAAGAAAATAATTACGGATTGTGTTATGGTTTAGAACTATATCTTACACTAATTCATTCTGTGATTATTTATATTTCATGAGATATAGATGGGAAAGAAGAGGTTGTTCTTGATCCACTATAGAAAATAAACTGATGTTTGTTATCCAATATGGGATATAGATGATAATACCAGATCTATTATGAAATGGGGAACTGATTTTGATGCATGATCTATTATGATATTATAGTATCACAAGTTAACATTGAAATATGAAATGGTTTTTTGATTATGATGGTTCTACACTTATAGTACATGAATATCTATGTCATTATTTATTAATGATGATTTTTTACTCTAACAGTTCATGTCTTTTGAAATGGTAATGTTTAATAATGTGGATCATGTATTAAATCCATGATATATTTGACATAAAATTTTTATTTTAAATTTATAATATCATAACATTATTCTTCTCCTCATATTTCATATGATCATTAATTTATATCTTTGATATTTACCCTTATAGAGAATCGGATCTCACCCTTTCTTATGTTTTCTTTCCCATGAATTAATGAAATGTTTATATTGCGTATATCAATGATGATTACTAAATGGAAAGATATTTATAAGATATTTTTAATAACATTCATGAAATAATAATATTGTGTAACTAGTCTGATAATAAGCTAAACAATTATGGTCATTAGGCATGTAACTATGAAATGTGTTGAATATTGTTTTATTAAGATTTAAAATTTATGTATAAAAAACAAGGTTAATTATAGTTGGTATTAGATTAAAATATTAGATAACTGTAGTAAAATAGGATGAGAAACATTAATGATATCCCTTATGATATGTCTATGGATTGGTCTAAGGATATGTCTATTGATAATTACATTGGTTAGTCAAAATATAGGTAAATGTCTAGGAATTTTGGTGAAGAATAGAGTGAGTCCTTTCCAAGATATTAAATCCATTTCTGGTTAGTACAAGTTGATGTGGATTTGAAATATTTATACGTAGGGAAAATAAATTCAAAAATAGAGCATTGAGATAGACTCAATCATTACCTAGTGCACAATGAAAGACCTTTTCGCACACCAAGTTTAACACTCCTGGAGAAATATTCTTTAGAAATTCAAAAACTCATTAGGAACCATCATGATTGATTTTAATAGATGATGATTATGTGTAAAGAAGCATAAATGTATGTAGTTTACTATTTAATTGATTAATTCATGGATTATACATCATATAAATGATCTTTCAGGATTATTTATTTTAACACCATGCTTAAACTATGACTTTTCATTTTCATCAATTGATGGAACCTGATGTAACCATGTTAATGATGAATGTTATCAAAAATACAATGATTTTCCCCCCAAAGAAACGAAATGTTAATTTATATAGAATAAAAAATTTCATTTATATTCTCATAAAAAATTATCAATCTTTGAATCATGTTGAGATTCCATATTAGAAAATGAGGGAATAGTGTTTTTTCAGTCCTTCATGAGGAAACACCCACCCTATTTTGGTGGTTCCCCTAATCAACAAGTAATTGAGAAATGGATCGATACCAATAAAAAATACTATCCACTCTCTAGTGATTGGAGAAGGAAATCATTATTTTTGTTATTTATTATTTGTATGGTGAATTAGATCAGTGGAGTAATATTATTATGAACTCAAGGGAATATGATGAAATTTACTCCAAGGGGTGGGATGAGTTTAAGATTCAATTTTTCAATAAGTAAATTCTTCATATTATTTACACAAATATAGAGAATTAAATCATTTCAATGATGGCTATTGTTGATGAATATGTTGGTATCTATGATAAAAAATTTATAACACTTTTTACATAAAATTATCATCCAAAATGAATGTAAGATTGATTGATAATTTTTTGGCCTAAAACAAATTTATAAAAGGAATTATCTATAAGATGAATTAATAGATATGAAGAAATGATTCGATGTGAACTCAATTTAGAAATGAAAATTGAATATTCCAACAATTTCCATTTTTTATGATACAAAAAAAATATTTAGTATCATTAAAACTCAAATAAATCACATGGGGGAAATAATTTTTTGCAAAAAAAAATTGAAAAAAAAATTGTGGAACTAATTCATTAGAACCAGGAGGTTGATTTATTGTTAACAGAAGGTTCATAATCCACATGAATATATAAAGACAATGAATAGTGTGTTTAATGTAAGGGAGGAGATGAATACACATTCAAACACTCCACTCATGCTTAAATGCTAAAAAAGTAAGTATTATTAGCATTATTCTAGTGAGTGATCAAATATAAACATTAATGGATCAGATAAATGCCAGAAACCACTTAATCTGAGAGAAATGGAAAATAACATGTAATCACAATTCCTGAGCATGGGTACAATAACAATGTTGTTAAATATATGCATTTCATCCACTCTGGAATAGATAATGTATTAGATGACTCTATATATAACCACTAATATATATCTCAGTAATTTTCTCTAAGGGTATTATAGTACCACGTCAATGATAAGATGTTGAAAAAGTAGGAATAACCCCTAATGGTATGATGATCTCATTACAACTATATGGTTCTTCTCTATTTTATTTTTTCAGAATGTGATTCTTAAAAATCTTTTTATTCTCCCATTGGGTGAATTTAATGTTATATTATGAATGAATTAAATTTCATTATAGAATTCACACATCCATTATTGTGGAACTGAATTCATATTTCATATTCGAAACCAACATATGATCTTTGATCTATGTGATACTAAATATAAACATTATATGAATATCAAATCCATTTTATTGTTATGATTCCCATTTAATTTGGGTTTCTACATTAAATGGTAGGTTAGAAACTCAACATTTATGATATTCCTATTGCGAGATAGATTTTTGATGTCTTTCCGGAAGATTTTCCTAGTTTTTAACTAAAACATGAAGGGGGGTTCTTGATATAAATCATACTAAGTTCCTCGCTATTTAAAATAATCCCTATAGAATGTTACTAATTAAGATGTAGAAATGTATGGGAAAAAACTAACATAACATAGACACATGATTCATTCAACAAAGTGTGTCTCCTTTGGGTGAACCAGTTCATTTAGAGTATAAGAAATATAGAACAATGCGATTCTAAATTGACTACTGAGATCTGAACAAGATCATAATAAAGAACAAGTATCATCTAACCCTTATTTATGAGTATTTCAATAAACTATTTGGAGTTAAAATATTTTTCATTGATTGGCCTTCATTCTATATACCCTAAATTGTGGTTCAAAAAGGAGGATATACAATACATAACATTTACTTTCATATATGGACACTATTAGTATATAGTGGCTCACTTCGATCTTATTAATTTCCCTACTATCTAGATGTATTTAATGAATTTCTTCTTTAGAGAGTACCTTGAACAGTTTGGTCTAGTATTTGTAGATTATAATATTATCTATTTGAAGAGACTTGAAGAGAATAAATATGAATTTAGAGTTTTACTAACCACCTTAAGAAATTGGAAACAATATGAATAATTGAAAAACAAAATTGGCTAAAAATTACTCATTTTTGGATTATATAACCTCAAGAGATGGTATATCAGTGGATCCATGAAACATAGTCTATTGAAAATTATACTAGGCCAGCCATGGTGAATGAGCTCTAATGATTACATTGTTCTGTTGGATATGATCAATTATTTATGGACACTTTTTCAAGGTTATCTAGTCTACTCACAATGTTAACTTAGAAGTCATCCATGTTACACTGAAGAGACTCTTGTTGGGATAATTTCAAGGAAATGAATCAAAGATTAGTCAAATAACTTGTAATTACATTACCCTATAGTTGAGAAGGGTTTGTAATCTATATTAATGCATCCAATAATGGATTGAGATGTGTTATATTTTACAATGAAATATTCATAGAATATGCCTATGATAATTTATGTTTCATGAGAAAATTTACCCAACTCATGATTTTGAGTTTTCTGCAGTAATTTTTTCAATAATTATATGAAAGAATTATCTTTATAGGGAAAAGTGTGATATATATACCGATAAAAAATGTTAATAGTATATATTTACATAATATATGAATATTAACTAGAGAAGATGGTTATATATGATTAAATATTATAATTTCTCAAATACCATAACACCTAGGGAATGTAATCAAGGTGGTAGTTTCTTTGAATTTAAAGGATCATGCTATATTATCCTATATGACGATCAAAAAATATCCAATTTTTATATATTTTCAAATTTTGGTTCTCAAAATCATGAAGGAACAAGAGAAAACCTAACTCTCCTAAATATATTTCAATCTATTTATCCATATATTAATAAAATAGGTGTAGAAGGATGATTTTTATTTGAAAAAGATTGTTAAAAATGATACTGAGTTAAAACATTGTTGTGATATAATAATAATGTTGAGGAATAATTTTTGTTTTATATCTATAGTGAATTTGAAGAAGGAACTGTTAGAATAATATCTTAGTTCTTCTTTCCCTATAAATCCACTATGTTTTAAGATACATTGAGATTAGAAAGAGTATTTATTATGGGTTATAATGAAGAGAGATATTGTAATAGATCTATCTTTATGCATGGTATAAAAATATTTTATGGTCAATTAATAGAATTCCATGTAGATTTTACAATCCTTACCCATACCAAAATGAAAATGGGAAATCATCCACATGTATTTTATCGTCATCCTACCCCAAAAAATCTGACAAAAATAATTTTATATGGGTTTTATTCAGTAACCACCAAAATTCTGCATATTTCCTCTCTATTTGAGATTATTTCTCCATAGACCATCCTTCCAAGAATATATATTACAAAAGATTTAATGATTCATGGAGTACCACATTCTATTGCACCTTATTAGGATATGAGGTTTACCTCAAGTTGTAGAGAAGCCATTAACTTAATTTGGATAAAGATTTAGGTTTCTAAAATATTTACTATCCTCACACATATGGTCATTCTGAGAGACAAATTAATACCCTAGTGGATATATTGAGATCATGTTCTATTGATTTGAAATGTGGATGGGATCAAAACCTTCCACTAGTCATGTTTTTATACAAAAATATGTTTCACTCAATATTTCATATGGATCCTTATAAATATCCATATAGAAATATGTGTAGATCCCAAACGTACTTGGATTATATTTTAGGAATAAATATATTGGGAATTGATATAGTTTAAGAAATCGAAGATATGGTTACAACTATTTCACAACCAATATATAGAGAATAAATTTGGAAGACAAGTTATAATGACAATCACCTATGTGTTCTGGAATTTGAAATGGTGACAACGTGTATCTAAGAATCTCTCCATGGAATATGGTAATGAGATTTCAAATGAAGGAAAAGCTAATCCTTCGGTAAATCATTGGATTTTCAATTCTTGATTGTATGGTGACTTTAACTATTCTCTTAACACTTCCATTGAAACACTCTTAGGTTCAAGATGTATACCATGCATCTCTTCTGAGCAAGTACATATATGATCCATTACATATACTAAAATCAGAGTTAAAACCAAATTATCATGATCTTTAATAATAGGGATAACAAGTGGATATTATTAATCATATGATAAATTACAAAGAAAAAAAGATAAGTCACTTTTTAAATGTTTTAAAAAAACACAAGTGTGAGGAAGCTATGTGGGAACATGAGGATGTAACGAGGTGGGAGTAACCTCAGTTCTTATAATAAAGTTATTGAACTATAAGGATAATATTAATTTTATGTGCGTATAATGTTACACCCTCAATTTTTATGGAATATTTTTTGTAATAATTTAATTTATTCAATAGCATCCATTACCCTCAACATAGAGTTTTAACAATCCAAGATATACTATTAATATTATTATCTTAACATGACCTATATAACCTAGTTGTTAAAAGTCAAATTTATGAATAATAATACCATAATTTAACTATTAATTATAATGGGTTATATAAATAAAAAATTATTGATAAAAAATTATTTACTTTTTAGTAATGTATTTATATGCTTTAAAAATATTATTTAATCCTAAAAATTTATTAATTGCGATTATTTTAAAAAAACACATGTACTTATGAACACTTTTACAAAAAAAACTAAAAAATTAAAAACAATTTTGAAATATATATTTCAATTTTACCTTTGAATGACGTTTTATGAATTTTTGGAAAATTTAATTTTGTTTTTAATATTACAAAATAGATATTTTTTAAAAATCTGTTTTTTAGTTTAAATCATTTACCAGATCCACATTGTTTTAAGATAATTATAGCTTTAAAATTTGTTCAATTAATTTTTTTTAATACTTTTTTTATTATTTTATTCTATTTCATAGTGAAATTTTATATTAATACTTTCAATACTTATGAAAATTTACACATGGAAAACCAATTTTCCTCCCATATTTAGGTTTATTTTTAAACTAAAATTTCCCAGTTAAGTGTATGAAATTTTAAAATTTTTTCCATATTGTGAGTAAACATAAATAATATAACTTAATAATTTAAAATTAATTTTTTTTATTATTAATATTAAAAATAGTCATAAAATTGTTATCATGTTTAGGGGTCAACCACATTTACCGTGGGTCAAACTGAAAGAATAAGTGGTAAAATTACCTATAAACATATCCAAATATAATTTTACAGCTATATTTAGACCATAAAAAATATAATGTTTTATAATGATACATTTTTCATCATTTTTTCATCTATAAAATATTTGTACACTTTTTCTTTTTTAAAAATCTTTGTATATCCTCTACCTAACTAATAAAAGGCCACGATCTCTATTCTTCTCTTAATATATAAAAAAATATATGTTTTAGCCAATAAATTTTATAATCCATTAATAAATTTCATATCCACTTCCAATAAGAATTTTTTTATATTAAAACAACCTATGAAGGCTTTAGATATAAACCTAGATGGGTTCCCTAAAGAAAAGGTACAGTCTTTAACCATGATTTTTTTATTTATTCTATAAATCCTTAAAATACTCTTGATCAATGATGGTATAATAAAATTAGTATCCCCAATATAAATTTATATATTATTATATTAATATAATAGCACACATATATCTCTTATCACATCAAGTGGGAAATGAAACTATCAGTCTTGTGTACAGTGGACTACGACCTCAAGAATTGATGTTGTACATTTTCTATCACTACCTAACATGGGTGTATGTAATTGTGTATTTAATTATTTATGTGATATTTATGGAATAATTATTCTTATTTTATTATAATATCATATAAACATTCATACATTATATTTCATGGGAATACTATAATGTCATGTGTTTGTAGGGTGGACTACTGCCTCGTGAAGCAATGTGATTTAGTCTTCACCTAATATTCACATAGAAGGTAACAAGGATAGGTTTAATGAATTTTTTTTAATAAAAATGTATTAAAAGTAATTATTTAAATCTAATATATTACTTACCTTTATTTAATTTCATTTTTTTGATAAAAAGGATTCAAAATTCATGCGTATGCATGGCCTACTATCTCCATTAATTAGGTAATTCATTTTTTATCTATAAGTTCAATGTATTAATATATAAAATATACGATGAATATATATTATATTTATATGATGGATTAATTTATTTAGATTATGGAATGAAAATAAATTTATGATGATTAAATATAGAAACAAAAACAAACATTAAAAATGAACTAGTTGTTACATGTAATTTGATTTTAACATGAAATTTTTAATTAATGTGTAATGAAAGGAAATAATTAAATAATGTATCATATCCTAAAAATGGGTATGATTATATAATATATTTATAATAAACATAAAATTATTATAATTCATGTTTGAACATGTTTGAATGATGTCAATACTTATGTTAAGTGATTTTCATCTTAAATAATTATCATTAGGACACATGCCTTATGTGTCGCATCAGAATTTTATGGGTTATATATTCCTCCCCAAAATTAATTTTACCGTTATTATTATGAATTTTTTTATATACATATAAATCTATTTTTTATTCTTTCATGGGGATTTCAATTCAAAAAATACAAAAGTGGTAATGTTTCATGTTACAATATCATCATTTTTTTGAATTTCTTTTGATTGTGCTTCTAATGATGAGATATTATAGTCCAACTCTTAAAAAAACAAGAACTTTCTTATACTATAGTTATTTATTTAAATTAAATCATTACCTTTCACTTTATTTTATTTATGAACTCAATATTCAAAGATAATATTTATAAGGAAAATATGAATGTATTTTTCTCTTCGGCTGAAAACTGTCTTTCTTTCCTGTTCGAGTTTTATAAAACAATTATGATATTTTTCATGATTATCCAATGTTTTTAAAAGAAATTTTTACCCATTTTTCCTTTTAACATAATGTTTTCAAATGAATCGTTATGTCATTTTCAATATAATACACTCTTGAATTGTATACAAAAAAAAGTGATAGGAATATTTACTTAATAATATACGACATTAAAATAATTTTCTACAATCACAACCACTAAATTCATTAAAGATTTTATTAAATGATTACAAGGAAATTTTAAATGAGATTTTTCCCTTGATATTTGTGAAACATATATACTTTAATAATATATTTTAAATTTAAATAATATTTTCCTCAACAATTTTTTAATGATATTTAATAGAATATATATTTATCAATAAAAATATCATTTTATGTTTATTATGATTTACTGGGAATATGGTCCTATAGTTACATAATTATTCTTTCATGGGATTGTTTATATTTATTATTATTATGAAAATTTGTTTATGAAACTCTTCCCTCTTCCATGGTTTTGGACATGATGCATTAATGAATTGTTTGTGAAACCTATTTCTTTTCCCCATGTTATGCCATGATGAAATGTTTTTGAAACCCATTTCCTTTTCATGGGTTATAAAATAATTAATATTTTATGATATTTTGGTACATATATATGAATAATGTGATGGGTGAGACCTATACCTCTCTAATTCATTGGGTAAAGTTTATATATCATGAGATAATGATGGAAAATAAGAGGATGTGCTCGATCCATTATGAGTAAAAAATTGTTTTTAATCCACAATGGGAAATAGGTGATGATTCTTAGTCTGTTATAAAATGGGAAACATGTTTTGAATCCTAATCTATTATTGTTTGATTGTACTGAATATTAACCCTAAAATATCAAATTGTTTCTATATTTATGATGGTGTAACACATATATGACATAAACTATAAGTTCATTATTAACTTATGATCTTTTTTCATTCTCATGGTTCAGGTATTTGTAAATGATAATTATTTATTCCATGTATCATTCATATAATTCATGATATATTGGGTACGAAATTTTTAAGATATGTGTATACTATTATTCCCTTATGATTATCTTATATGTTCATATGATCATCTACTAATATCTTTTTCTTAAACATTTGGAGTATTTTAGATCACACTTCTTATGTTTCCATTTCTTATTTAATGAATGATGTTTTAACACGGGTATGTCTATTAAGATTACTAAATTTTAAGATCATTATGGGAGATGATGAAGATATTACCTGAAATAAGATGATTGTGTAATGAGTTTCCAATGAAACTAAACCATTACAGTCCCAAAGTGTGTATTTATGAAATTTTTGAATCTTTATCAATTAATATGTAATTTATATGTATGAAACTTTTGTGTCATTACTGCTATATATTAGGCCCATATACCTTCTCACACCAGCACTGTCTCCTTGTGCATCCTAGTAGCAAGCATAGGGAGGCATGTATCCCATCACCTATGCATGAATCTCATCAACAAATTCTTCTTGAATAAATAATAAATTAGTGGGAATATATCCCCATATAAATTGATTACATTGACTAATATATCATGGAGAATGGGAAAGTGTGGTCCTAGATTCCTGTATACCCCCTTTTGAATTTCCACTACATTCTAGTAGTTATGGAAGAATTTCAACTATATACTTCGATTATTATACATATAAAAAAATATTTCTATCACAACAGCCAGAGTATCATATCATCATGATCAAAATGAAAATGATGATTCTTTAGAGTATGTGTATATTCTTACTCCCATCCCATGTTATTATCGAAATATTCCTATGAAGGATGAGGCATGGGGTTGGTCTTATATTCCCATTACAACTCAGGTCCATCAATCTAGTTTGTAAATCACTTTTGGATAGGCATACGTTTGTATAAAATAATGATAATGGTATATGATAAAGGCTATCACAAATTAGGGCTATATTCCTACACTAATTGAGCTCTTCCAGTATAGTTTTTATATAACATTAGTATAGGATCATATCGTTGCTGATGAAGATACTCCTTATATTCAGATATATTATTAGAGTTAGTCTCATGTTCTTGATCCCACTAATGAGAGACTGCAATAGCTTAATTTATAGGCTATACATTATGATTCCCATATCCCTCATCCCATTAAAAATTTCCTTCAGCATATTCCAATAGGAAATGAATATTTAAATAGGACCCATAACCTCTCTTTTATCATGATTTCTTGTCAGATTTTGGAAAAAAAAATGGTAGGATCACATTACCACTGATGTTATATAAGATCAAGAGAAAACATCATTATCTCCTCAATAGTGATATAATATTCCCAAGGTGATATATGGCCCTCGACATATTACAGTGACTGCCATGATGCAAGATCATGCTCCCTCTCAACAACAAAATACATTTTGGAAAATTCCATCCTTGATGAAGAATGAGGAATAAATTTCTACTCTAATCAATACATGTATCCTCAAGGTTGTATAATTTGTATCTACAAAACAATAAGTGTCCTCTAAATCTTTATGTGATAAAGAAGGTGTTAAATTCTATTATAGACCTCCTCATGGTAGTATAGAGATTGATTATAAGGTTCATTCCCTAGACATCTATCTTTGACAAGCTTCTTCCTATAATAGGAAATTATCATCTTTTCAAAAAAAAAACATTATATATAGAGGCTTCTTGAAAAGTCAAGGTTTACCATAAATTGTTCACCCATCAAATACCAGTAAACAATTTCCATGGCCAGTATGTGACCCATCAAATTGACTTCTGTAGTATTTCCAGGTGGAGCAATATTCTTATATAATGTATGGTCTAACATGGATATTAGGAGGGATCTAGTTAGAGAAAACCACCAAACATTGTTTTAGACCAACTCTACATTCAAATTATGAATTCTTAGATTATCTAAAAGTTGGGTTTGTGACTTAATTTTTTTGAAACATGTGGGAAACCTCTCAGTGATTAATGGATAGACACATACCTTAAAATGTAAATGAGGGTTTCTTATAGGCCATAAAATTAATCTTTTTGAAAATTAACCTGTCCAAATTATATATGTATTATTTCTAGATAGTAGAAAGGAGTGAAAAAAATCTATATCTCACATTCTTCTACAACATGGAATATCACATCAAATAAATCACTGATTTCCCTTCATACATCAATATCCAAAAATGGGGTGATTGTGGATCATTGCACTTTACCCTATACATAGGATAGAAAATATCCATAGATGTTGCATGCTATAATTTCATAGCCACATGAAATATCAGGGTAAAATGTAAGGAACATTATATTTGGAAAGTCCAACCAATATCCTCTTCTTTTAGAATGAAAATACCCCCTATGTTGAGAGAGAGAGTCACCAACATGCTCCTAATATGGGATTCTCAGAAAAACGGAAACTCATATCATATATGGAAATGATTTTTTAAACTACCCAACATATCCCCATAGTAATTTACTACCATAAAAAGTAGCCACTGCACCTATATCATGCATGAGAAAATTTTTACAAAATTAGGAAGATCCAAATAGAATCTACTATAACATCCATCCAAGATAAAACTCCTACCATAGGTCTTAGGGAATTCTTTCTACAACCTCATCCCCTAGGGTCATAAAACTCCATGGGGTCCAAATTAAATTAGTGTAAGACCCAAATAAACCACTTATAATTTGGATAGAGAAATTATTAGATAATCCACTATCCCAAGAATCATCATATCCTTAACAATAGTGTAAAAGAATTCCAAATAATCCCCTAAATCAACCCCAACTGAAAGGTCTTTGGGAAATTTTAACATTAAACAAATAGAAGCCCATATTTTATAGGATATGTGGTAAATAGAAATAGTCATCATTCTATAAATTCCTACCAATAAAATAAATGTCCATTTCATTTTGGTATTAATTGATAGGTATGATTAAAAACTCTCTCAAAGCCACTATTCATAGGCCCAAAAATTGGGAATGCCTGAAGAAGATAATGAAACCCCACAAAGGTCACATATCAAGACATCCCAATAAGACCATGGCCCATATGTAGGACCCCCTTGTAAATATTTAATTTGAAATGGTTTTTATGTATATGACTTCTATTTGATAAATGGTGGGGTGACTACTATTGTATGGTATGCCTTAGGGAACATCATCACTACCTATAGAGACCCTATATTTTGCTACAAGATTATTACATCATATTAGTGATAAAAAAGATAATTCAATTAAAAATATCAGATCAAGAACATTAGTGTATTGGTAAAATTATTCTTAGATATAACATATAAAAAATATATTATTAACACTATTTAATTCCATCTTCTATAGCTTCTTAGTGGCCTTTGTGTGCTCCATAATATAAGTAATCACTTGGGGATATTCATAAGTGTTGATCTAAAATACCTGTAAGAGGGTAGATAAGAACATGAAACAATATAACATGTTTGATAACAATAATCATCATAACTTAATAATCATGGGAGGAATCATTAGATGAAGGCATGGAATGTGGCAATGCATAAAAATGAAACATCTTGTCTTATTGGTCAAATACCACACATAGTTGTGAAGAAATATAGCATCATGTTCATTCATATCTAACATTATCTGTTGAGATAAATCAAATTAAACAAAGAATTGGAGTTCTATATAATTCGGGCCACACACATCACATCATAAAATTTACATGCATTATAATATTCTGGGTTCACCCATCACATTTTAACATTTACATTATCATTCATGCCACATAAAATTTATATTAGTCTTGATCATAAAATAACCCATGTAAAGGAATGGGTTTCAATTCATACATAATATATTCACGAATAAAATATTGGGTAATTAAAATAAAGATTTAATAATATAATTTGTATAATAATCCTTAATATTTAGTGAGGAAGAAACAATATCATGGGAATTAAAAGTGGTGTTTATATAAAGCAAATTTGTTTTGGAAAAATATTTTAATTTTACATAAAATCATATTGGAGACACGTATATCAATAAAATAAGATATAAGGATATCCAAATTATATTTAAGGAACATAAATGGAATATCCATTCTGATAATGGAGTGAAATAGGGAAACAATATAAGAAGATATTTGAGTATGAGAATCCCTTTATCTTTTGTCTGGATGATTTATTCACTTTAATATCCAAGATAATAATATAAAATTCATTAATTATCAAATACAAATAATTTTATACATGAATTCAATTCATTGTAGTTTATTTATATTTTTTATGGTTATTTTGATGATTTATCGATTTTAATTTCATTGTTTGAGATTATTATTTTTTTCTTGGTTTTCATGATCGGTTGACTAGTATATGAGTATCGATGTTCAAGTAAAATTAAAATAGTTTTGAAATATTTAAATTAAATTTATAATTAATAATGTTAATTGATCCTACATATCATTTTTATATATGAGATGATAAATAATCATTGGATAAATAGTTACTGATAACCATTTAGGTTAATTTTGACGTTTTTCTATCGCAACGAACTAATTTTCTTATATCATTTAGTATTATGTATAAATATGCAAGTTATAGAATATAAAATTGGTCAAAACACACATTTTATAATATATTACAACCATTATAATGTTTTTATTACTATATTTTAAGTAGGTTATGGAAAATGGAAATGCTTCATCCATGGTGGTGGTAAATCGACACACCACGAATGATATCTTCAATTTTTGAGTAAAATGAAAAGGGAATATAATTAAAGATGAATTATTCCATTAAAATAATAAAATTATTGTATTTAAAATATAATGGTTTTATAATTCCAATTAGATATGTGGATGTTAGTTGATGGTAAGAAAAGAAATGAAATTTCGAATAAAATTGAAAGGAAAAGAAAGTGGATTTTACCTATTGAATGTATCCTCATTGATAACCTCTTTTCGGAAATGGTTTTGCAATTCTTATGATACCAAAGTATCCTAGATGTGTAAAAGTGTATTTTTACTATGATTTGATGGAATTTGGATAGATATAAAATATTAGATGGTGTTTGGTGAAGAGGCGGTTAAGGGTGGTATTAATATAAGAGGAGAGGTGTGTTTTTTCATTATTTTACTCATTGTATTATTATTTTGGAATAATACTATGAATATTTTTATAATTATAACTAAATATTTTAAAATAATAACTTATAGTTATATATTATGGGATTTAATCATTCATACATCATTGATGACTCAATAATTCATGTATGAAGCTAATATTGTAAATTATCATATTTTTCTACTCACTAAAAATTCATATAGTTTATAAAAAAACAGGATGCCAATTTTTTGATGTCCATAATTATAAAATGGAATTAAATTTATGAAAATAATGTTATAAATATGATAAATCTAAATTTTAATCAAAATTATATTTTACTCAAAAAATAGATATTTTAAAATTATAACTTGTTTTATAATACAATAAAAAATTAACTAAGGTATCCTAATTTTTATAAAATATTAACACATATAAATATTAATTTATACGTACATTTTATTAAAATATGTTTTATTTTAAATTATTAAAATAACCAAAAACATTTAATTAAATATTTATGACTTACAAAATATTAACACTTAATTTTTGATTTTTAAAACATTTATGTACTTATTCCATGAAATAAATGCATCAAATATTCATTCATAAGATACTTCTATTTTATCTATACATTCATAGGTAAATTTACTATTCTATTGGTTGAATTACTATTTCTTACGGGTCATATTACAATTCCAAAGGTCAAGTTACTATTTCATGGGTTCAGGTTCCTTATCTTCTAAAAATACCAAGCATTTACATCATTATTTATTTATAAATATTTTATTATGTCCTATTTGTGATTTTATCTATCATATACTATAGAAAATAATTAAATGAAGGTATATTTTATTGATAAAATTCTAGGTTGTTACATTCTTCTCCCTTATCAAATTTCACCTTCGAAATTTCATTTTACAAACTATGGTTAAAACCAGTGAGAGTAATTCAACCTCATCACATCATATGATTCCCATGTTGCATATTCACATAAATGGTTTGTCTACAGATCTTTTACTAGGTGAGTAGTATTATTGGGTAAAAATTTATCACTACATCCTTTTATCTTTGTTGGATTCTCCTCGAATGAGAGGTTATTTTCCAACTATACAACCTCTAGATTTAGGGAAAATGAGGATTTTGGTATGTACTTACTCAAGATGGATTCACGTAATACATCATGTACATGATACATGGTATGTGGAGGTGCTAGACAATTGTCCACAGCTCCAAATCGATCATGAATCTTGAAGGAGTCGATGTACCTGGGTCTCAACATTCCTTTCTTCCCAAATATCATGATCCACTTCTATAAAGATATGTTATAGAATACGATGTCTTAGACGTTAAACTCTAGCTCACATCGATGATTGTATTCATATCCCTTATGTCGAATTTGGGATGTTTGGATGTGTTGTTGAATGGTTTTGACCTTCTCCACCATTTCTAAAACCATTTAAGGTCTCATCGACTAATATTGACCGATTTTATCCCAGAACACTGATGTTTTGTATCTTTACCATAACGGTATTCATATGGATTGTATGATAGAGTAGATACTATTATTGAAATATAACTCAACCAGAGGTAGATGTTGGTCCCTTAATCCCTTGAATTCTATCGAACATATCCTCAACATGTCTTCTAGAGTCTGACTAGTCATCTCAGATTGGTCATTAGTTTGAGGATCAAAATACACATTGAAGTTCAGCTTTGTTCTTAGACCATGTCAGATACTTTTCCAGAACTTGTAGGTGATTCTAAAATCTTGATATTACATAATAAATAGTGCTACATCATACATAAATACTAGTTCTCTAATTTATATACGTGAAAATTGATCCAGTGAGATGTTGTCTTGAATTTATATCAAGTGACATTTCATTGAAAGATGATCCAAAACAACCCATGTAAAATTGATTCTTCTAGATGTCTTCGAAAGATTGGTGACAAATTATACGGTGACGGTTTCCAATTTCCATGTTGTATGTGTAAGGGTTGAATCATCCTATTAAAATTTATTTCATCCTTCACTTCCTGACATACTAGAAAGATGTATGTATATTTAATTATGTCTTTCTTCATATTGTCCCAACAATAGTTCACCTTGAGAACATGATACATCATTATTCTCATTTGGTGAATAGATATGATTGTGTAATATGTTTCATTCAAAATATTCTTATTTATCTCTAGATCACGTGTTACATATAGTCATAATTAAAATCTTATAATTCCTTCCGCATCAATTTCAAACTCTGAGGATTTCTCATTTATCATAATTTATACCTATTTCATAATTTCAACATCATTTCATTTAGTGAACATTATTTTCACCCTGGGGGATGTTTAGAAATCATTTATGAATGAATTTTTTATGTTTATTCCTTAATGACTCTCATTTCTGTCATTTGAAAATATAAGAATTTTAGATCCTTCTCAGTTATCATCATTAATGATGTTACATGATCCTTTCTATTTAGATCAACCACACCATATTTTCTATCCCTAGAGGGTAATTGAACGAGAATTCATTATCCTTGTTGATATCAAACCATATTCATTAGAACATACTAATATTCTTCTATGTGAATATGTATTTGAGGATCTTATGATTAGTATATATTTCTCACTTCTCCACATAGTAATATTGCCACTAGATTTTTAATGCAAAGATCACAAGTACAAAATCTAGATTACACATGGGATAATTTTTCTGATGTATTTTCAACTATATTTAAGTATAGGCTCTCACTATATAATTTTCCATTATCACAAATATTAATACCTTCTTCGAATCATCGATGTATACTGCAACGATTTCCCCACTTGTCAGAAGTGTGTTCCCCTATATGGTGATAATCCTTTTTTACTATTTAAAGAAATATTAACATTCATTGATGTAGAAAAACATTTCTCCCTTTCAATTCATCATGGTTATTTGGTTTCAAAATTTTGATATATTCTTCATAAATCACTAGTAATACCCATCTAGACCATGGAAACTATGAATCTCTATTACAAATGTTGTCTTAGTCCGATATTCAATTTCCTTTGTCTTAGAAGGGTCCATAGATATTCACTTGGTGGTGATAACATTACCCAATTATGATACATACTATATCTAAAACTCACATTTACTATAATTTTCAGAATGTTTCTCACTTTTAAAAGTCATTAACACATTATTCAGATGCTCCACAGGTTATTCCTTTCTCTTGGAGTCTATTATAATATCATCAATTAATACTACCACAAATTTATTGAGGTAATATCGAAAGACTCTATTAATTAAGAACAAGAATATATCTGGGGCATTAATGAGTCCAAATGGTATCACAATGAACTCATAGTTCCCATACCTCGTTCAATAGATAGTCTTAGAAATATCACTCCTCCTCACCTCTAATTAGTGATTTCCCGACCGAAGGACCAACATAGAGAAATACATGGCCTCATGTAGTGGATCGAACAAAAAATCATTCTATGGAAGGGGAATACTTGTTCTTTATCATGGATTTATTGAGATCAAGATAAACAATGAAGAGGAACATTGATCCATAATTCTTCTTAAAGGGGTGGACTAGAACACCCCTTGGTGGGGCACTTGGGCTTATGAAACCCTTGTCCACATTATCTTGTAACTGCATATTCAGTTCTTATAGAAAAATTGTGGTCATTATATAAAGTTTTATTGATATAAGAAGAGATCAAAGAATATATTCAATTGATAACTCAACCTCTCATTCGGGATGAAGACCAGACAATTCTTCAGGGAACAAATCAGTCATGTTCCTTGTAATGGTAATATCCTCGACCACGATTCTCCCCTTTCTCTCAATAATTTGAGATAGACAATATTTATCATAAGGAAACAATATCCACACTTGAGATAATAATTCTGAAGGAGATTCATACTCCTCCTTACACATATACAAATTTAAAGGATTCCTCAAGATAAGAATAGTGATATCCCTTTCCTGATAGTTGATGTTGGATTTGAATTGAGATGGTCAATCATTGTCTATAATAGAATCAAACCCACCAAATGAAGTAGTAAAAGACTTTATGGGATGTTAATTTAAAATTAATTAAATAGGGAGGTGTTATATATTTTTGAACTATAATTTCCCAATTTTATATTCACTCTGATAACACAATCTCTATATTTTGAGGAGTTGTTTGAATAGTTATACTAAACTTGTGAGGTATAAAGGAATTCATATAACCAAAATTAAATAGTATGTTATATATTCATGAATGAAAATCATGAATTCCAGTCACCACATCAGTTTTAGGATCCACCTCAGTTGTAGGGATTATATTATACTTCCCTTTCTCCTTTATATTTTGTGGTTTATGGTGATGATTAACCTCAAGGACATGAGTTTTAGTGCAAAGGATTGTATGGTGCCATTTCCACCTACAGTTGAAGCATTGAACCATTGAAGGTGCTCTGCTTTCATCCATCTTATTGGCTACCTTCATTATGTGTCTTCAATATTCTTGATCATGGTGGACTTCTCTCCTACATGTATATAATTTCCCCACCCCATTGAGGTAATTACCATGAATATTATTCACAAATTTCATACATGTTATTTTTTAAGAATTAATTCCACATTTCTCATTAGATCACCCATCTAGAAACTACACCTTTCATTTATTTTCTCCATGTCCATGGGAAAATTATACAAACTTGATCTCCACTTTGAGAGAACATTGAAAAACTTCTTCATAACTCACAAAGTCTCAAATTTATAAGTCCCTTTGAAGTATTAGTTTTAAACCACAAATGAATCGATTTATTTTTATATCATTTTTTATTAAAAAATTCAAATCCTAACTTCCAAGACTTATGAATGTTTATTCTTAGGGTGTGAAAAATTTCCCATCCTTTTGTTTTCAATCTATAAATTATCTATCCATTTTTTTATGAAGTGTTTGAGGGAAATACATGTCACAAAATATTATTTTAAAGTATTACTACCCCATATCTTTAATTTTGACTTGAATTAGAGTATTTAGAAAATTACAACAATTTATCAACTTCTCCATCTGTAAAATAAAATTCCAGATTCACAATATCATTCTCATAATTGTGGATCAGAAAATATATTTTCTATCAAGTTGACCCACTATTTTGAGACTAGTGGATTGGAATATCCACTAAGTTTCTATCACCATATCCACATAAAAGACTTTATAGCCAGTTTCTTCCTCTCAGGTGAAGGAATATATTTCACATTATTCAGGTTATTGTTCATTGCCTGAGATAGCTGGGTAAGAATCATCAATAAATTTTGAACTCCCCCTCCCAAATAATTAGGTATGTCAATTGGGTAATCCATGCATTGTCACTTTCATAGGATGATTTCCTGGTTTTTTCTACTTACCACCATTTTCTAAAACATACAATGAATGAACAAAACATAAGTCAAAAATTCATGAATAATTAATTTTCACCAATGTGTAATTAATTATAAAGGAATACGTTGTGGGATCCTTATGTTTGTAGTTTTACTAAAACAATTCATCTTAGGTACTGACTAATACATAGACTCATACTAAGATCTATTCACTAATTTTTTCTAGTCAAAATTCTGAAATTAACTAAATTTTACACAAATGATAGCTATAGTCACCCTACATTTTCTTATATTACTATTATATCATTATAAATAAAAGCAAAATAATAGTGTTGAAAATATAGGATCAAGAGGTGTAGTGTCTTGGTAAAATTAGTCTTATACATAACTTTTACCAAATAAAACCTAAACATTATTAAACAAATATTCTTGATATTTTTAGTGGCCTTTTCATTCTTCTTAGTACATGTAATCAACTGATGATATACATCAAGGTAAGGGATGATCTAAAATCCTAGTAATATCATAGGTAAAAACATTAAACAATATAACATGGGTGATAATAATAATAAATATAGTTCCAAAATTACAAGAGGAAACATTATATAAAGGCATTGAATGCAGAAATGCATAAAAATCAAACATCATATATTAGTGGTCAAATACAATACATAGTTGTGAACAATTATAGTATCATGTTCATAGATATTTCACATTATATCATGAGATACATCTCATTACCCTATGAAATAGAGCGCTAAATTATTTTTGTGTCACCAGTCCCATCATAATATTTACATTGTATATATAATTCTAGGTTCACCTATCACATCATAACATTGACATTATCTTCTGTTCCATATAGAACGTATATCCATCTTAAAAATAAAATAACCCTTAGAAATGAAAGAGTTTCATTTTCCAAAGAATTCATTGATGGATAAAAATTGGAATTCTTAAATGAAATATAAAATAACATAATTTTTTTTAAGAATCATCACTATTTAATGAGGAATAAACAATCTCACGAGAAGTAGACGTTTGGTTTTTCGAAAGAATCATCATTTGGAAAATTAATTGAATTTTCCTTAAAAGAAGATTGGAGAAATTTATATCTAGAAAATAAAATAGAAGGATATATAAATTATATTAAATAAAAATTAAGGGAACACCGATACTAACAATGGAGTTAAAGGGGGAAAACCCAAAGGAAGAGAGTTGAATTCGAGAATCATCATAACATATGTCTCAATGCTTCCAACAATTAAATACCTTGGTAACTAAGTAAAATTAATTAATTTATAGATAAAACTTTTATAAATTAATTTGATTAATTATAGTTATGTTAATTTCATTTATTAAATTTTTAATGAGTTATAGTGTTTATTTTTATCATTCGAAAATGTTCATTTTCTTGGTTTTCATGATAAGTTTTCCTAAATATGAGTTTGGATGTTCATGTAATATTAGAATAGTGATCCAAATTAGAAATTATATGTTATTAATGTAATTTAGTAATATTTAATGATCTTAGATACCATTTGGAAAATTCATATGAGGATTAGTAATTATATAAATATATAATGATAATCATTTAGGTAACATATGGTGGTTTTTATCACAATGAACTCATTTTGTTTTATCATTTATTATTTTGTATATATGTCATTTAATAATCATAAAGTGTTATGAAATATATTTTTTCAAATGTATCAACCATTATAATAGTTTTCTTACCATCATAGATGTTTTTTAAGGAAAATGAAAAATACATTTTTGATGGTTGTGGTAAATCAACACACCCCGATATAATTTTCGTTTTTTAGTAAAAAAAATGGGAAAGGATTGAAGATGAATTATACCATTAAAATAATAAAATTATGGTATAGAATATACACTATAGTTATCAACCCACATGAAAAAATATAGGTGATAATATGAAACAAAATAATTTAAATTATAATGAAAAATGAAATGAAAATAAACAAGATTTTACCTCTTGAATTTCTCCACCTAGAGAACATCCTTATGAAAAAGGATTCGATATATTGATGATAAAAATGGAAAATAGATGGTGGGTAGGTTCTTGGGAATTTGATTGAGAAGAATTATGTTGAGGATAAATTATTACATGGTGTGTGGATAAGAGGTGGTGAGGAATGATATTTATAAGTTAGGAGAGAGGTGTTTTTTAATTATTTTATTCATTTGTTTATTATTTTGGCTCAAAAATATGAATACATTGATCATTATGATAAAAATATATTAAAATAATTAAATATATTTTGAGATTATGGGATTGAATTATCCATACATCACCTATGACTCAATAATTCATGTGTTTGTCATATATTGTAAATTATCATATTTTACAATTCACTGAGAAATCAAATATTTTAGAAAAATCCCTAAAAAATCATCATAACCAATTATTGATGTGTAGAATTAAATAATGAACATAATTTTATTAAATTAATTTTATAAATATGAGAAATTTAATTTTTAAAAAAAATAATCATTTACTCCAAAAATAAAAATTTTAAAATTTTAACTGCTTTTAAAACACTATAAAAAATTATTTAAGGTATCGTAAAATTATATTAAAATCCTATGACAAAAAAATATTAATTTATGTATAAATTTTAAGAAAAAAATTTTTATTTTATATTTTTAAATTAATTATAAAATTTTAATTAAATATTTATGACTTACAAAATATGAATGCTTAATTTTTTATTTTTAAAAAAAATTATTCACTTATTCAAAAAAATAAATAAATTATATTTTAATTCATAAGATACATAAATATTATTTATACATTCATTTGTGAGGATACTACTTTATTAGTCTAATTACTATTCCTATGTGTAATATTGTTATTCCAAAGTTCATATTACTTTTTCATTAGTATAGGTTCCTTGACTTATAGAAATACCCTAATTTCATTCATTAATCATTTATAATGTTTTTATTATACTCTCTTTGTAATTTTATGTGACTTATACAGTATGAAATAATTATAATAAGGGTAGTTTCATTAATAAAATTATGTTTTTCTACACTATCAATCCATAAAATGATGTGTTACAAGAGGAAAATGTAAAATGTCATAATTCTATAGTGGTAAATTGAGACATATGTGATATTGATGCATAAACTAAGGATATACATACATGGAATCAGAGAAGGAATATACATCGTTCACAACTAAATATGAAGCTTCCACCTCCATGGTTAAATTCTTCCATGAATAAGAATAATGGTGTGGAAAAATCTCACTCATCACTTGTATGGTCTGATATACCTTCCATGGAAGATTGAATTTCCTAGTATGAGATTGGGAAGCACAATCTAAATAATCTCAATGAGGAATTACTTAGAGTAAATATTTCCATTGTGTATCCCCTTCAATAGAAAATTTCAATACCACATATCACACATTATAAGAGAGAAAATACACCAATGAAGGTACTATTAGAACATTAAAAATTATTTGTATACATACAACTAGTTTATATTAATTAAAAAATTGATTATGACTATGACTTTCCTTCATTATGATGAAAACCTCCTCATAAAGGGAGTGATCATTTGGAATCCTTAATAATTAAAAATCTTATTCATTTTTAATAAGTAAACCCATTTTAATCTCACACACTCCCCATGCATAAGAGGTTTTCTAAATAGAGATACCACTAGAACTCATAAACACAATCTTTTTTTAATCTATGTTGATGAATGTAATGGAGGGATGACATTTCCTCATAAAAAATAAATGGAATCAATACCCAGAATGGATGCAAAATACCTTACCCCCACCCAATTTTTGTAACCCCATCTTCTTAACTATTGACTGCATAGAAGACCCAGAATAGAATCTTATGCACTTCATATCCTGATGCAACCCTATGATGGCCCTATATACTAGTAATATGAATCATATGTAAGGTTAATATTATAGAATATGGTATGGTCTAGACACCCTTTTGTTTATTAGACTATTGGTAGGGTTTTTGTTATGGACTTGTTGTGCCTCATACATTAATTATCTTATAAATTTAGTTCCATGCTAAGTAAAATGATGATCTTAGACCTTAAAAATCCCATATAGTGAAAAATGGAAAGGTCTCTGCATTTATCTCCATATGGAAGGTTCTAGTGTACTCACTCAGTATCCCATTATCAAAAGATAAATTTCAATAACATTGTTTTTAGAACCCTCAATATGAGTATCATACACCATTGATATTGATGAAATACCCTGGTAGATTCCATGAGTTTAAAAAATTAGAACAATGCCTAGAAGAAGTCATTTTGCCAACATGGAAAAAAATAATACCAAATCTATGGCATATTGAATGAAGATTGCTAGAGTAGATACTGTGGTTTTCACACTAAATCTAGTAATTATTCCCATATGAGAACCCAAAAAGGCCCTAAAAACATGGAACATCCTAATGAGTGGGAAAAACATAAAAATTGGCCTTTAACGGTTGTAACAAGAGATCAAAGTCACCCGAATATTTGATAAATTGAAGACCAATATGGATTTCATATGAAATGAATGGGTTCATGGTTATTTTCTCGTAACCATTTAAAATAATCTCCTCAAGCTATTAGAGGAAATAAAACCCAATGAGGTCGACCTCAAGTACCACCTAGATTATTTTCATTTTCGTAGTAGACTCGGTCATACCATTTAGGAATGATTTATCTTAAAATAAATACTTTATAGAGTGAATGATTCATGATAGGTAATACTAGGAAAATTCAGTACATAAGTGACCTCAATGACCACTACCCAACTAAGGGAATAGGGAAACTAGAAAGAAGTTCCTACCTGGTGTGAACAAAATTTCAATAACTGGATGACTTGGAAGAAAATTTACCAAGATCATACCACCGTAATAGCATATCATTGAAATGAATTACCTGTTATAGAACCTGGGGATATTTCATTAACACCACGTACTAAATGAATATATAATCATCAAAGTAAAGGAAATTAATTTTAAAATATATTTAGACAAAATGGTTTTCTCTCTAACTCTTGTGGATTTCCATCCATCCATAGCCAGATTATATACACCACCCAAAAAAATAGAATCCTCATTAGTTGAAAATAACTTTTCTGGTTAATTTAATGTTATTCACATTGATAACCCTCTATCTGATGATTAATACACCCATGAATATGAGTTACATATACATAATTCGAGATCTGGATGCTGATGTTATAGAAGATAAGAGTAGAATTGATTTTGGGGTAATATCTAATCCAAATATTCTAGTTGCATCCCTGCCAAATCCATTTATGTAGCTGATACCCATGAGTGATTGTTTCCTTATTTTCAATATGAGAAAATATAATCGTATGATCCTTTTATCTTTTATTCAAACCTAATAATTTTAGACAACCCACAACTATGGGTGAAACATTAGGTTCATCCCAAAACAAATTTGTATTCCATAAAGATATAAACACCCTTAGCCTCTATCCAAGAACTAGTCCTGTCTTCCTAAAAAATTCCAGCTCATCAACCACATTATAAATAGAAACCCCACCATTGAAAGTAAATACCTCTAGCATTGAACCATGAAATTATGAAATAGTTTCTAGTTGTCCAATCTAAAATCTTAATACTATATTTTCACCATCATATAATATATCTTAGATAATCAACCATTAAGTCCCTTTAGAGTATCTTGGAGTTTTTGATTGAAGTCTTTCTAGATGAGGTTTACTGGGTGGAAACCACTCCAATATAATTCTATACCATTATCTCGTTCAAATATAAAAATCATGAAGATTATATATAGGGACATATTCGATATGATTATGTTTCAAGAAAACTCAACATTTTATACATTTACTGGTCTTTGGTTGAATATGTTTCCAGGATAATTCTTATCTAGTTCAAAACCCTATGATTTTTGGGATATAGTGAGGATGATTTGTCTCCAACAAAGCACACCATTAAAGGAAATTTATTGTGCCAGTAAACTGCAACTTATTAGTGTCCAAATGTTGAAATACATTATCCATTGGTTTATTTCATTTTTTATGCCTCAATTTCACTAGTTTTAGAGCCAGAACAGAATTTCAAACTTGAAGTTATGGCTAGTTTATGTGAGATGACAAAAAATGGATAGTCTTGGAAATTCTAGGGAAAATGATGTAATTGTGCATAATAATTAAAAAATTACTCAGATGTCCTTGATGGTAACACAACACACCTATATGAAAATGGTGATAATAGGTTCCTTGTATTCCCCACATTTTGTATTCATTCCCAAGTCCCATTCATGAAAAAACAGTGTTTTCATGTATGATTGTAATATTGCATGAAAAAATGGAATATTACACAAGAAAACCCATAATAAAACATTATTTTTTTTTTCCAAAGAAATCGTAAAACATAGAATTTTAGTATGAATAGAATCCCACCTCCATGAACAAAATTTATTTGTGTTCATAGTTTCACAAAAAATTCATTTTCTTGAAAATATCTCATGGCTGGGTGAAATGCCTATAAATAGAGAATTGACCCCTCATTCAAAGGATAGGATCTCTAAGATTGGATATCACATGTGAAACCCCAAGTTTCAAACATTGTGAACCCACAAGTCCCAATTTGTTCCACAATTTCATTAGCACAAACCATCAAAATACATGCTCCTACTATGATGTTTGTTTCATACTCTGTCCATATGGATCAAAATTTTGTGCAATGTCCAGTAATTTGTGTGGCCCTATTTTCATGAAGAGACAAGTGTTTCATGTTTCAATTTTTTCCTATGATGACCAATCTTTCACACTTCCCAATATTTATGAAAATCCAAATACATGAAACAATTTTATTTCAAAATTAACCTGTTGGTCCATACCATGGAGCATCTTCCCCCGTACTACCACATGGGTTCATTATTTGGTTGTGGTATGTAGCTTATTTGATGATCCCTTCACTACCGTCACTAACCCCCATAAAAATGGACAGTCACAATATTTACATTTTTGGATAGTTCAATGTCATTGGTTTTTGTTCCCTTGGGTGACCCCAATGCTAACTCATCAAATGCCTCAAGTAAAGATACAAATACACATTCCAGGAAATACCTTATTTCAACCAAATTCTCTTGGTACCTCTCCCATTCCGTGTGTTGATATTATCCAATTGGGTACCTCGAGTAACATACATTGATAAACATATCACTATACTCCCAATATCCTCTCACCTCACTCTTATATCAGTTTGAACTACAGATTTTATCCCTAGGTGTGGGTCCATAATTATCGATTGGTTGGGAATATTATTCCCATTAGTCCTCAATACATAACCTTAAACTATAGAATACACTATCATTCATGAATAGGATTTCTTATGTGTCAATCATGAGATGTTTCATTCCATGATCATGAGACTATATTCCATAATCCTCACTAAATGACATTAAACTATATAATATCATATCATTTATGAATATGATGCCTTATGCATCAAGAATAAGATACCTCATGCCATGGTCTTGAGAATAAATTTAGTGGTCATCACTACATGAACTTAAAGTACTTCATACCCTATCATTTAGGAATAAGATATCTTATGAATCAAGAATATGATGACCCATGCCATTATTAAGATAATACATTCCATAGTCGTCAATACATGACTCTAAAATATAGTATAACATGTCATTAATTAATAATATGCCTTATGTGTCATGTGTTAGATTCCAAATATTCCTCACTACACGAGTTTAAACAGTAGCATACCCTATCACTCAATAATTTGATTTCTCCTATCATAAACATGATTTGGATTATGTGTCCAGCATAGGATTCTTCATGTAATCATGAGAAGAGCAAAAAAGATAAACCATAGGCCACCTCATTAGTTGCATTCGCCAATCACATAATTCAACCCACCATCTAGTTGATATTTTCCCACTAACATACATGCGGAATAAATGATGGGAAACAAAATTCATAAACCCCAACCAAAAAATCAATTCACAACAACTTAATAAATGATCTTACCTCATACAATGAATGAGGGATGACTTCATAACCTAACATCAAAAATACATGAAGGGAAACTCACATGAATAAGCTAAATTCACATCATTTTTGTCCCATAGAGTCACCAAGGATGTTCCCACTTGTAAGACCCATTAACATCATTACTACACTATAGTTTCTCATGGGTAGATGTTACCAGTAATCCCCATCCACACCATTGCTGCTCCATTGTGGCATTGAGGAAGATCCTATTCCAATGCCCCAACAACATCATTTCTACTCCTAGTAGTACCCATACATATCAGATTGTAGGACTCAAACCATTTCCACAAAGGCAAATACTCTTCTGAAGGCCAACTTTTAAGCATAAGATCTAAACTATTCCTCATAAATTCTCTATTCTTGACACGATAATCCTTGCTTCTTAACATTAAACAATATGCACTCTTCTGAAAATATGAACATAAATTGGGGTATCAAATTATGTTTATTTTTATCTTAGTATTCTCAAAAGGGAACATATGATTCCTCTCTAAGGTTCAATCCCAACCAATGTTAATCCTAGGTTCTCCATCCTAGGGAAAACCTCCTTAATCCACCATAAGGGGCATTCTGATCAACCTTCTAAATCATTATCATGGGGAATTATGATCCATACAACTATCCATGGTTCACATTAAGGGATGTTCACACCCATAAACCTAGGTGTGACTCCTTCCCCATTAATAAAAGACCTCCATGAACTTCCTTAATGGGAGTTCTAGTCATCATTTTTAATTCATCACCAGGAGTGTTCTAATCCATCCATCTAGGGTTCTCCTCTGGGGGTGTTCTTACATATCAACATATGTGTTAAATATTTCTTCCTAGGGACACACATCCATAATCCACCTCAAGAGGTATTATGATAAACATTCCAGATATGTTGCAAGGGGAATTATGATCCAACCATATAAGGGCCACCTCGAGTTTCTTTCTCATCCCTCAACCTAGGTGTGACATCTTCCCTACTAGGGACACACATCCAAGATATTTCATTATGGGTGTTCTGATTATCTCTTTGGATCCATCTCAATGGGTGTTATGATCCATCCATATCGGGTTCTCCTTAAAGAGCATTCTCACCCATCAACCCTAATGTGAAATCTTCCTAACAGTGACATAAGACATTAATCCTCTATTGGGTAATTATAATCAACCATTAGTGTCCATATCAAGGGGTGTTTCTTTCATTAATCTAGGGTTTGCCTCAAGGGACGTTCTCTCCCATCATCCTTGGTTCTCCCTCCTAGGGACATACTTCACTGAACCTTATGAAGGTTAATTATGATCAACCTCATGGGATTTCTTCATGGGGAATCCCAATAATAGTAAAATTAAATGCCCTATCTTAGGGACACACCTCATTGATCCTCCTCAATGAGAATTTTGATCAACATCCTCGATCCACCTCAAAGGGTGTTCTGATCCATCCATCCTGGATCAACCTGAAGGGGAATTCTAATCCGACCTTCCAGCTATGATGTCTCACTTATTAGGTAAACCTCTCCCAGATATTCCTCAAGGGGAACATTGATCCATCAGTCCCTTATCCACCTCTTGTGGAATTCTGATCTGATCTTCATGGTGTGACATCTTCCCTCCATGGGATACATCTCTGGATCCTCCTAAATGAGCATTCTGATCCATCCATCATGTATCCTCCTCCATGAGGTGTTCAAATCCATCAATAAACCCTCTAGGTGTGACATATTCCCTACTAGTTACATCTATTTTGGATCCTCTTGTTTCGGGTGTTCTGATCAAAACCTCATATGTAACCACTATATGGCATCATAATCAACTTCACTCCATTGCCACAAGATGTAAAAATCGACCCCCTACCATCTAAACTATAGTTTTGGATCCATATTTATAGGTCCTTGAACTTGTGACTGGTCCCATTGAAACTACCACAACATATAAACATGGGAGGATTGAGTAAAAAATCCTTGGAAGATTTACTCCCCTTGCATTGTTACCTCATAATCGATATATGATTTTTTGGGATTTATGCCTTAAGATGCATCATCTGATATGCACTACAATGAGAAATATTTATAGGTTCCCAATGCTTCTAATGACCAAATAATCCTATTCTAGGCCAACATTACCTTCTACTTTGATGAAATTTTGATTCCCATCTACAAAAAAGTAATATATTTAACTATTTTCTATAAAGGTATGGCATAGGGACTGAGATTCACAAAAAATATTCAAATATATGATTGTTACATGGATAGGGTGACAAGTTCTTAAGAGGAATCCTAGGAAGGAGGAACTAAAACCCCATTATCCTTTTTGATGAAGGACCCAAACTCGCCATAAATGATGGTGAAGGCCACCCACATTTTGAATGTCAGAATGTAGGAAAATAAATGTGTGTTGTTATTGGAATGCTATCCTCTACTATGAAAGAGTCATAAAACAAATGGTGAACCTATTGTGAATCTCTTCTCCTTCAATTGTGAGCAGATGAAAAATTTCAGGTATGTCCAAATAAATTCATCAATCACATGAATCCCCCCTTCCCCATGGTAAAGGGGGTGAGTAAAATTGGTTGCATGAATACCAAGGGTATTGGTGCCTAACCAACACTGCCTCCCTGATTGGTCATACAGGGGGAAACCACCACACATTCCATCAGTGTAACAACCCAGAATATTATCAATGGAAACTCCTTATTATAATAACTCCACATAGTTTAAATCACATCAAAATCTCATAAAAAATATAATACAAACTTTATAAATTAACAATTAATATAATAAGTGGTATTTCTTTATGTTAAGGAACATATAACAATGGAATAGTATCTTGACCTTTGGAATAGTAATGTTACAATTAGCAATAGTAAACTGGCCAATAGAATTGTAAAATCATCCATGAAAGTATAAAAAAATATTTTGGTATCGTATGATTGATAATATGAAATCATTACTTCATGATATAAGTAAATAAATGTTTTAGAAATGAAAAACTAATTGTTTGTATTTTTGTAATTTATAAATATTTAATTACAATTTGATAATTAATATAATTATTTAAAAGAAAAATTATTTTAATAAAATTTATTCATAAATATTTATTTTCATATATTTTTTTATAAGATTACTTTATGAGCCCTTTAGTAATTTTTCAAAATTTCATAAAATTAGTAATTATTTTAAGATTAGTATTTTTTAAATAAATGATGATTTAAAAAAATTCTCCTAATTACACAATTATTTAAAAAAATATTTTTCCAACATTCTAATTCTACACATCAAAAAATTGTTAGGGTGTTTTTATAATTTTTCTATAATAATTTACATTTATTGAATAATGAAATATAGTAATTTACAGTATTTAAAAAATACATGAATTATTGAGTCATAGATGATGTATGGTTGATGTAAGCTCAAACTATCAACCAATCCACAATTAAGATAATATATTTAGTGATAAGTTTCAAAATATTGATATTCTTTAGCCAAAATAATAGAATAATTAATAAAATAATGATGAAACACCCCTCTTATCCCCTATAAATCCCACCCTCACCACCTCTTATCATCATTCCTTCCAAGGCATGAAGATACTCAAATTTCATCCAATACTCTTTACAATAATATCCCCCATATATAGGATCATTGTTTCTCAAAAACTGAACAAAACCAATCTCCCTAAGGAGGATATGAATTGGAATAATTCAAGAGGTAAAATACTATTTCTTTTTATTTTATTTTGTTTCATTTTTTCATCTCTTTTCTTATTATCTCCTTATATCACCTTATCTAAGTGGTATGAATACTCTAGTATCATATATATATACTATTATTTTATTATGTTGATGGAATAATATATCATTATACCTATTATCCTCTCCCTTTTTATTCTAGAAATGGAAATGTTGATCATGAGGTGTTGTTTTATCGCCTTCAAGGACAAAAATGTTTTTATTTCCATTTACAACATTTTTTATTTGTCCAAAAACCATTATATTGGTTGAAACTAATTTTAATTTGTATTTTAGAACATTTTTCTATGTTCTGATACCATCTTACAAATATAATATTAAATAATAAATCAAAAAGAGTTCATCGTGATCGAAAACCTCCCCAATTAATCTAATCAATTACCATTATCATTTTATTTAATGAATAATCCTAATGTATTGAAAGATAATAATAAAAAAGGATAATAAAACGTGTTAATGTTCATTTATATTCTATAATATATGTTCTATATAATTATACCCATTTAACAAGGTATTCCAAACATGTATAAAAGTGAACTAATCATGAAAACCATGAAAATGAACACTCCAAAATGATAAAATTGAATTCTCTAACTCATCATAATTATTTTAATAGTGGGTCTCCTAGAACCAACTACTCATTAATTTTGATTACCATATCATGTATATAGTTAGATATACATAATATATACTTATCATTATAGTTTAGATATTTTTATTACCACTATTTGATGGTAATTTCCATAGATTAATTGTTGTATTGAAAGGTTATAGATGATCCCAGTCTATAATGATAACTTTGAGATACTATGAAATTAATATTAAATATAGGTCATATGGTCTAGATACATATTATTGATTGGATATAGTATATGTATGACCATCAGGTGATGGGGGCCAAAAAGCATTGAGACTTATTCTCCTAATGTTTAGACTTGGTGATCTATAATAGTTAGATCATGAGGACAGGCATGCCAAAAGGAACACCACATGTTTTATGTTCCATAAGATGTTCTTATCTAAATAAATGTGATATTGTTTCCTGAATTTAGATCATTACCAATGTGTCATATGAGGTCATGTACTTTGATGAAATAAAAAACCATGATAATGAAATCGTGTGGAGTTAGCTTGGGTTTGGTATGTCAATCGTGGGTTGAATATGGTTGGATAGTCAATAAAGGATTTTTCAGCTCTAGGTTAAGGAAGAAATATATCTTGGGATACATTTATCCAGATGGAAATACCTTCATAAATACATGGCCATGGTTGTTGAGTGGATATTCATCTAATTAGATCAACAAACAATAATGAAAGAAAGGGGAGATGACACAGGTGTGTGTCCTGCTTTGTTAGATGTTAAAAGTAATTATATTATATTACCTAATGTGTTTTTGTTGTATGGTATTTATCTCTATGACTATCATGATCTATTTAGAGGTCATGATGGTTTTCTAGATCCCACCCTTGGTCTATGAATAGTATTCACTGCCATCAAGATATGGTCATAGAGGGTCACGTAGAATAGCATATTCAAAAGGCTTCTTTATTCTAGTTAATAGGGGGTTTTTCATGGTGGGCCCCACCATTGTTGTTCATGTTTTTTCCAAATATATATGATCACAAATAGAATAAATAAATTCATATCATTAAATTTAATATTAACTGATATTGAATTTATTTTTTATGAAAAAACATCATTTCAATGAAAATTGGTTTAAAATATTCATGTTACATTTAATATTTGTGGGAATGAAGAGTCGAGTTAATATATAAGGTATTATCAAGTAAAATATTTATTATATTATAAGAAAGTTAAAAAATGTAAATTTTATTTATGATTTAGTATAGTAGTCCTAATATATCATTTATTTGGTGAGAAATAAATGCTTGGGTATCAGATGTATATTTTGGATATTTATTGATTCCATATAAATAGAGGAGAATATCTCATGCCATATACTATTAAATAATATAATGGTTAGAGATTCTATCTATTTTCTCTCTCATGATTACTAGAGATTGAAACTCAGGCTCCATGTTCTTTATCACTCTTTTTCTTGAAAGATCAAAAGAATAGAGAAGTGGTGATCATCGGGACATCGAATACATCTTTAGAACTCTTCACTAGAAGCGGGATATAAATGATCAACATTCCCACAGACATTAGAACCAAGTGTGTATTATCTAGAGGGATTATAATTCAGATACATCAATTTATTATTTTTTGTGACCAACAGACACTGAGTGTGTCTTTAGATCGAACCATGTAGTTTTAAAATTTTGTTTTTCACTGAAATTATTCAGGCTAATACCGGGTAGTGATTCACAATCAACGATGTAGTCATGTTAATCATCGGTGAAAAAAATAAAAATATCATGTTCTATATATTCCACTACTTACTTCAAACTCCTAATTGGTATCAGAAAAACGAGTGAAATGTTTAGGTTAATAAAAAAATCAAATTTTAATTTAACTATTAAGGGGGCATCATTATAGTCCCACCACCATAAATAGTTTTTCAATCCAACCTTGGATGGCCAATATGTGGCCATAAGATGTTTTATATTTGGATTGAATAAAACTTTGGTAGGTTTTGAATTGAATAAAACTTTCAATTGATAGAATTATGTTGTCCAGAATAGTAATTCTGGCCACTAAATTGTATTCCACAATTTTTTAGAATTGTTTTTAATATAATTGTGTTAATCCAATTAAATATGAAAGTAAGAAAATAAACATGTTGTTATTTTTTAGGTCAAAAATTGAAAAAACCAAATATATAAACCAAAAATAGGCCTTTTGTGTATGGACTAGCGACCCCACCCATGTCATCCAGTTTGTCAACCCAACCTTCTTACCCCAGCCACCTGACTGGTGATACCCACCATAACATTCCAAATCTAGTTGTGTCACACCTTGGCCTCCCACCTAGACTATGACCCCATTGGCTAGACATGCCACCCTGTTGGTACACCTCTCTTACCAATGATTGTGGTTTTTTTATATGGATTTTTTAAATTTTTTATCAAAAAGGGATAGGGTTACAAATATTTTTAAAACTGGGTTTGGAGATGTGTAAACCTCGTTCATGCATCCCCGATCCCAGGAAGATGGGGGAATGGGGTTCACACATCATAGGTGCATTGAAAGATGGGTGAATCTCATTTATGCATCATTCACTATGTTTATGAAGTATGCATGTTCATGCATCCAATAGAAACATTTAATTTTTTGTACAATTTTTTTTAAAAAAATATTTTTATTTTTTATTTTATTTTTTTTGCTTTGATTTGATTATTTATAATATATAATCATATATATATAATATAAATTTTGAACAGAATATATCTACTATTTAATATCTAGTAGTACTGCCATTACAGCAGTTTGGATTCTGATTGAAACTCTCACCCAGAGCTCCCTTTTATAAGAGGGAAAGACCATCAAATCATTCTGAATTTCTGATGAGGGATTCAGGTTCTCTTTTTCATGCACAGAACATTCTGCATTTCCGATGTGGAATTCGGTTTCAAGTACGAGTCTTTAAAGGACTATAAAATAAAAACAATATGTCCAATATAAATAAAACATAAAACATGGGATAAAAATATAAGAAATAGTTGAAAATAAAAATAATTTCATAAAAAAGGAAGATGAATAATAATTTATATGCATTCAAACCCACCAACTAGAAACCTAAAAATGATTCAAGTACATGTCTTCAGAAGACTATAAAATACAAAATATAAGACAAATTTGGATGAATCATAAAATATGGTTTAAACATATAAGAAATAGATAAACATAAAAATAATTTCGCAAAAAAAATTGTTGATGAAAAATAATTTATAAAATTCAAATCCACCCACATGGAACATGAAAACGTTTTAAGTACATGGCCTTGAAACCCTATCAAATAAAAAATATAATACCAATATAAATTAAAATTAAAACATGTATTAAATAATAAGAAATATTTAATAATAATTAGTGAATTAGTAGTAAAATTATTCACTATATAATTATTAGATAATTAGTGATATCAATATGATTTATATATTAATTAATTAATAATATAATTATTAATTATATAATAATTAATTAGATAACTTGTTACAAAAATATTAATTATAAAATATTTAATTATTTAACTAGTAATATAATAATAAATTAATTAATAATTAAGTATTTAATTAGTAATATAATTATTAATTATATAATAATTTATTACTTAATTAGTTACATAGTAATATCATAAATAATTATAATTATTTCATATAATTATTAGTTATTAATTAATAATAATTAATTATATTATAATTAATTTGTTACTTTGTAATATATTTATTAATTATATAACAATTAATTATTTAATTAGTAATATAATTTTAAATTATAATTTGTAATTATTAAATATATAATTAATAATTATATTACTAATTAAAAAATTAATTACTATATAATTAGTTTTTAATAATTAATAATTATATTAGTAATTATTTATTTAATATTTACTAAATATAATTAATAATTAAATTACTAATAATAATTAATAATTATATAAATAATTATAATTAATAATTATATTAATAATTGACTAATTATTTATTATATAATAAATAATTATATTACTAATTAACTAATTAAATATTCTATAATTAAAAATTAATAATTAATAATTAAAAGTTATAATGAATATTTACAATTAATAATTATTTTACTAATTAACTAATTAATTATTATGTAAATAACAATTATTAATGATAATTAGTAATTATAATTTGTCATTCTCTTACTATTTAAAAATAATAATTACATTACTAATTTTATATTAGTAATTAAAAATTAAAAATTAAAAATTAATAATTATATTAATTATTAACTAATTAATAATTATATTACTAACTAACTAATTATTTATTAACTATTTCTTATATGTTTAATCCATGTTTTAAATTTCATTTATATTGGTCTTATAGTTTGTATTTTGTAGTTTTTCAAAGCTACGTACTTGAAACATTATTAAGTTTCAAGTATGTGGTTTTGACAGCTTAAAAATTATGTTCCATCAATATCTTTTATGAATATTTTTTAAACTATTTTTTTATGTTTAATCCATGATTTAAGTTTCATATATATTGGTCTTATAGTTTGTATTTTATAGTCTTTTGAAGTCAAGTACTTAAAATATTTTAATGTTTCAAGTTTGTGGTTCTGAAAGCTTATAAATTATTATTCATCAACATTATTTACAAAATTAATTTTATTTTTAATTATTTGTTATATGTTTAATCGAAATTTTATGTTTCATTAATATTGGTTTTATAATTTTTATTTTATAGTCTTTTAAAGACACGTATTTGAATCATTTTTTAGTTTCAAGTTGGTGGTTTTGAAATCATATAAATTATTATTCATCAAAAAAATTTACAGAATTGTTTTTTTCAACTATTTTATATATGTTCAATCATTGTTTTAAGTTTCATTTTTATTGGTCTTATAGTTTGTATTTTATATTCTTTAAATGTCATGTACTTGAAATAGAATCTCACATCAGAAATGTAAAATGTTCTACGTAGGATAGGAAGAACCTGAAACCCACAAAGGAAATGTAGAATGATTTACAGGGTAAGCTCTTTTATAAAATAGAGCCTTGGGTGAGGGTTTCTGTCATAATCTAGACTGATATAATGTCAGTACTATTGGAAATTAAATAATAGATAAATTATGATGAATTATATATATATATATAACAAATCACAATAAAAATTAAAAAAATTAAAAATTAAAAAACATTATAAAATAAAAACATTCTGTAGGATGCATGAACAGAGTTCACACATCCTTTATAATGTTTACAAAGGTTGCATGAACTATGTTCATGCTTCCATGCGAAAGAAGATGTGTGAACGGGGTCAACTCATCTCTGGACCCATTTCTAAAAATTGTTTGAATCCTATCGCATTGTGATAAAAAAAAATTAAAAAACCCCATTTATAAAAAAAACCTGATGATTGACTTGCCAGAGAGAACCTTTGTGTCCTGAGCATGCTTCTGCCAACCACCTCCCTTCCGTCCTATGAGACTGTGACATTATCTCCCCAACTGGTATCCATTTCTACTAACATCCATTGTTCCATCCCATCTCAGACTTGTGATATCTTACCGCCTTCACTGATCATTATCCCTACATGATGTGCCTCCTCTGTCCACTCCCCTCAGATGTCGCTACCCACTAATGTCACTCTCGACTCTTCTTCCACCTAGTTCAGTAGAGGGTAACTGTGAGTGCATCCTGACCTGTCGGATCTCGTTGGGTAGATATCACACCAAATCTAGATGATGCCACCACTCCCACCCCTCACCTATCATTCATCCCATAGTCATGATCTTCGACCACTAATATCCCCTCACCAACAAACCCATTAGATCTAAAACCTCCTTCCCCACTGCCCCTCTATGTCTAGTAACCACCGTAGAATCTATTCCCACTAGCTAACATCTTTTAAACTTCACATACCAATAATAAATCAGGCACCGCCTCCTACGGCCGATCCTCCTCCATGAGAACCACATGCAGTGTTCTGTCTAGTAATAAAACACACCTAGATGACTACCAGGCCAATTTCATTATTTCATGGTACCCCTATTGTACCACTTCTATTCCCATACTTGTTTTTCTAAGACTAGATTCTTCATAAAACATGCTCTCTTTGGTCGGCCCTTCTTAGAACAGGAATTAGAGGACCTACCATACCCAAAACCCCCACATTGGTGCATCGCAGCTCGTAATGGGCCTGCAAGTGTTCGGACCGACCTTCATAGGCTCTACAATGTGTTTCTGGAACCAGATTAATTTTAATATAATAAAAAACTATTCAAATTAATTAATTTAATTTTGGTTTTAAATTAAATTTATTGAATATTTCTTTTTTGGTTTAGAAAATAATTTTGCTTTTTGGGGTTTAATTAATTTAATATTGGTGATAAATAAAATTAATTCATTAATTTTTTTTATTTTAAAATTAAATTAATTAATGGGATCAAATGTGGAGATTTATAATATTTAAAATAAGAGTGAATTTGTAATAAAATAAGATGACCTCGGAAATATTATTTTAATGCAAGCTTACTTTTTATTTCTACATTAACATAAATATGTGAGTTTAAAAGAATATTAAAATTTTCATGAGATGTGGACCAACCAATGCAGGTTTGGTGTTTTATTAAATTTATTTATTAACTTATTTCAATTGTGTTTTATAATATGTAGTTTAATAAATGGCAATCAGTGTGTCGTCTAAGCATCGTTATATGTATATGGAACTACATGACCATTTCTAAAAGATGTAATTTATTCTCTCATGTTCTCCCCACATAAGAGTGATTAATTGTTTTTAAAGATCAGATGAGAAGTGATGCAATTCATGCCAAGTAATGGTGACACACCAAACTTGAGTTTTATGCATTGAATGGGTGATCACTGTGATTTGAGATGTGTGTGACGCAACTCTAAGTATTACACCAATAGTCTTGGATGATTTATAATTCAGTCAATGTATAAAGCCTTAGTATCAGATCAAAATCAAGTCATCATTTTATTACATCTTATTATTTTTTGAATGGTTAGTTTTTGTGCGATCACATAGAATACTAAACAAGCAATCATATATAAAATAAACTTTTGATGTGATGGATATTTTCCATTAAATGGTATTTTTTGAGTGTGCTCACATAGTACACTCTTATAAAATAGAAAATTATTTCTTTTTTCACTTAAAAATAGTAATTCCCTCAAAAAAATAATAAGTCATAATTACCTTCCATAATTCAAATTTGAACAAAACTGGGTGTTTGCGGTGCTCTTCCTGCCAATGATGAAGGGGCCTCTAACTAACATTTAGTCATTGTGATATGTGTGCGTTTAAATAACAAATGTGGTTGTAAGGATTATCCATATCTGTGTTTCTATCATTTTAGAGGAAGTCATTGTGTAAATCAAGTTATGATTTTAAAATTTGGCACTTCACTTAGTAGATCAAGTAATTATGAGTTAATGTGGTTGGTCATCAAAACTCCTACCTTAAACCCTCCAAGTAGTTGTATAGAAATGGCTTCTAGATTGTGATAGGATAATTAGAGATCCTTTTTAATAGAATAATAATGTGACATAGTATTCTGATTATATCATAGAGGTTTCCTATATTTTGATAAAATAGTGGGAGAAATTGAATGACATACTTAATTAATTTATTAAATTGCATATACAGGTAATCAAGATAGAAAATACTAATCTGTTAGAATTTTATTTTTGTTGAAAATTTCAACTAATTCCATTGTAAATATAGTGTTAAATAATGGATAATGTACATATCCACACTAGCATGATTATCCAATAGTAGTACATGCACTTGCCCAAAATACATTGATATTGGAATTCAATGTGCTATTTTCACATACCTATTAAGCCACATGCACTTCAAAGGATCCGTCGTGATTTCCTTAAATGAAATTAATGAGTTATTAATATAATGTTTTTTTCATTTTATATCATGAAATAAAACAAAGTATATTAAATGTAATAAACTGAATAAAATAAGCATGTACATACTTATACTTCAGGTATATTCATCAAAATAAAAGTAATATTTCAACTATATTTATTGGGTATAAAATAAATTATTCCAATCATATATGTTTATTTAAATATAGTAACCATACAAATATATAAATTTTACCAGAAGTCAGGTGTAATCTCTATGCTGCTGAGAAAGGGTGATTATTAAATCAGTGAGTAGAATTACATGACATCTATATCTCCAAGGGAATTATTATTTTAAAAATATTATTGAGTCTAACCAAAAAAAATATATCACATGTGTCCTTTTTAAATAAAGATAAATCATTTTATTTTTATGAATGAATGTTTTTTGTGGTGTAGAATACTCATGTGAAATTTTAGAAATACATGAATTATAAGAAATACATGATGAATATAAAATTTATGACTCATTTACCTAGTTATGGAAATACAATTATTTTAAATGAAAAACTAATTACGTTGTCAAGGATATAATCATTTTAGTATTTAGTCTTGGTAAATGTATTCACAATTGGTATTTTTGACGTATTTTATTTTCGACAAAGGAAACATTAAGAATAAATGTATGCCACAGAGCTTTCGAAATCCATTCAACAAGAGATTATTAACTTTTCCAAATATTATATAGTGGTAAATATACTTCATAATGTTTTTTTATGTCATTATGTAATGTTACATTGATGTATGGTATATGTGTGGTCAAAGGATATTAGTTACATTAGGCCAACATGCGGAATAATATCTTGACCAAACATTCATTGATCAATATAATGTTGCGTAGAGAAAATTCCAATCACACATTACCTTTCCTACATAAATGAATTGATTTTTATTAAGATAATCTATGATAATTATTAAATATAATGTTGATAACCAAAATTTATCATAGTGTAATTCCTAAATGAACATTTCATACATTCGAGAAATGATGTAAGTAGTGTCAATGTTGAAACTTACAGTAATTTCCATTATATTTAAGTATTGAATTTGAATGTAAAAGTTATTTCCCTTAACCATAAAAAATCATCAAGGACTAATAAATGTCATAAAATTTGTATTATGTTAAAAATTCATTATTTTACTAGACATGTGTTTACATTCAAAGAGTTTTTTAGGATATAAACAAACTTTCTTCAAGAAAAACACAATGTGCATCTAAGGAAACTACACTTACATTCTCTTTAGATATTAAATAATTCCATTAGATAGAAAATTCTTAGTCAATTGATATGCTAAGTTTATATAAATGGGTTCACATCTCTACCAGATTTAGTAGGAGTAATATTGAATTGGGATGATTCACTTCTATATATGCACATGTTGTTGGAAAATGAACAAGTTTCAAAAATGTATGTGGAATAGATGAGTTATAGTGACACATACTACATAGGATGGTAAAAACCATACCAATGTTTTTTTATTCACAGTAAATGGTGATATATTATTCATTGAGAATAATAATTCATACAAAAAAATCAGTATAGTCCAATTAGCTGATATTTTCATGATCAATTAAAATTCAATAATTGATTCAATTTGTCATTGTGGAAAGTGGCTTATTATTATGAATACTATAATGGGTATTAATGTCTGTTGATATAGGGATCATACAATCCAATTACCAATATGGATCGATTCGTTATACCATGTATATATGACTAAATAAATTAGAATTTTAAATATCATAGCTAATATGTAAGATAATTTTATTTTTCATTAGATTTCAAGGCCATATTTCATGGATGGTCTCTACTTGACACAACTAGAAAGGGATGGTGACATCCAAGAATTCTAATAGGGTTTCATGTTATTGAAATATAGTTTTCGATTGAAGTAAAAACAAGATCGTAGAGTATGCATTTCCAATGAATAATATTCATATTTATACAAAATAATAGTTGGATAACCAATTTTTTCCATGTGAAATATGTTAGGAATAAAATTGGAAAAAACTATTGGTCTTTAAGTTAGTGAAGACTAAAATGATAGAACCAATTTTTTTAGTGATTGACTTAATGTAGAAACCTAAGTTCTTGGTAAAATGATGTACTGAGGTAGAAAAAATGGTTTCATGGACCTAGTCGATCAAACATATACTGACATGGTATTCAAAATGACAAGTTGTAACAATTCAAGAGAACAATTGTTTCCAATTTCAAATGGCATGTATTTATCTTGGTTGAAATGTATGGGATATGGGAGGAGATTGAGGTGTAGTGTCGAAACCCATTCACTTTAGCAATGGATTAATCATGTATTCCATGATATGTGCAAGGAATTATATTTCCATTATAAAATTTATAGTAGGTATACATCAATTATATCTAGTAGAACTGCAAGTAAGTATTCAAGACTATCCCTTTATACGATGGAAATTACAATGTATATGTACTTGGTATGTGGAGATGAAAGGATACTAGTTTTCAGGGAACATATACTAGTCTTCCTTAGATCCTTGAAATATAATATCATAGTTATGCTAAATTGGTTAGTGATACAAGCTCATAAATTAAAGAGGTATCCATACCTACAAATACCGAGTATGTTTCAATTATGTGGCAGCTAAGAAGCAATTAAATGCAACGATTTGTCAAGTTCTTGGAATCTCACATAGTAAGTTAAATACTATCATAATGTAAATTATGATCTTTTTAATGGAAATGAATTCAAGTTATGAACGTATAAAAAAAGTGATATAATGAGGTATTACATCTCTTTAGATCTTTTACTCAGTGACATGAGTTCGAATATAGCTGAAATGCCAGATAGATGAATTGTAGTGGACCTAGCAACTAAAGACGTCACTCAACAGAAACATGATTTAGATCATGTGAGAGCTAAAAAACTTTTGGTTAGAATGTTGGATCTAATTAATGTGGGAGTGTTGTAATAGTGGGTTGTCTATTCCTAATTATTCATTAATTTTGATTACCAAATTGTTTATACAATTATATATAAATGATGTATAATTATCATTATATTGAGCATATTTTTGCATCCACTATTTAATGGTAATTTCCATAGATTAATTATCAAATTAAAATGTTATAGCAGATCCCATTATATAATGAGATCCTTAAGATACTATGACATAAATATTAAATATTAGTTTCATGGTCTAGATACATCATACTGATTGGACATAGTTGATGTATGATTATCATGTTCGATTAGAACATAAGCATTGAGGCTTCTTCTCAGGAAGGTCACACTGGGTGACCTCTAATAGTGGGATCACAATGACTATCCAACCAATTGGAACGCCACATGTTATGGGTGTCACTATAGTTTCATATATACGGATATATGTAATGTTCTACTAACATGTGATCATTACCAATGTATATCATTTGATAACTTACTTTGAATCAAGAAAAAACAATGTCAATGAAATTGTTGAGATTTAGCTTTTGCTGGGAGAATCATTGGTGGTATGACAAAAGTTAAATGTTTAATATAGAATTTGTCGCTTATATGTTAGTGAATAATATATCCTAGGACTCACTGATCTGGATGGTATTATCTTTATAAATCTATGTTCATTGTAGTTGAGGGTAAATACATCTAGTTAGTTCAGAAATAATAAATCACGAAAAGGGTGGTGACACAAGGTTGTGTTCTTCATTATGATATATTAAAGATAAATATATTATATTACACATCACATTTCCATAGGATGTTAGTCATTTTTATGCTAATCCTTATCTCTTTAAGGTCATGATGAGTTGTTATATCCCACTCTTTGTTAGTGTATAGAAATCAGGACTATCAAGATAAGGGCCTAGTGGTTCAGATACAATAGTATATTTGAAATTCTACCCAATTCTAGTTAATATCGGTTTTGAACAAGTTGGGCACCACCATCGGGGTCCGGTTTTTTTATAGGGATATACGATCCCCAAATGAATAAATAAATTCATATTATTCTTGTTAAGAATACTTGATATTGAATTTATTTATTATGAAAATTTTTATTTGAAAGAATATTAGATTAAAATATTCAAAGATCTTTTACTATTTATGGGAATAATGTGTCATGTTAATGGCTCAGGTTTTAATTTATAATATATTTATTATATCAAATGAAATTTATTAAAAATATTAATTATATTTATGATTCTGTATAGTAGTCAAAATATATCATTTATTTAGTGAGAAATAAATATTTGGTTATATAGTGTATATATGGGATATATATTAATTCACTATAAATAGTGGAGTGAGATCCCATGCCCTAAACAATTAACTTCTCAAATGGTGAGAGATTATATATCTTTTACCTCTCCTGATTACTAAAGAGAGACATTCTGCTTCATTTTGCTCGTTAAAAAATCTTATATATGGATTGATAGAACAGTGTAGTGCTGGTCATCAGGACATTGATGGAATTGTCAGAACTCTGACTTAGCTCTCGAATTGAGATGATCAACATTCCCACAGACTTTCAATGGTCTTCTGGATGGTCTAGAGGAACTCGAATCTGTATCCTTCAAGAAACAATCACTACTAATGGGAAGACATCGAACATAGTCTATGATCGAACAAAGTACGTTTACATTTTATTTTCTCACATAAATTATTAATGTGATGATTTGAGGTCTAATATCAGGTAGTGATTCATCAATAATGACTTAGTTACACTGATCATTTGTGGAAAAGTATTTAAAATCTCATGTTTCAGGGATTCTATAATGTGTTTGGTACTGTCAGTAATGTCCACTAATGACATTAATAATATTATAATAAATCAAATAAGTGTGTAAGAGGTTCTAGATTTATTAATTAATTAATATAATTTTATTATCTGGGATATTAAAGGGGGGAAATCATTTGAACATAAGTTAAGGGGATTATCAAACCCAACACATTTTTCCTTGGTTTATTCTTATTTCATTCAAAATATTAGTGTGGAATTTATTTATTTGTTTTACCCTTTTCTTTTATAAGATATAAATTCATTCAATCTTATATCATGATAAATTCAATGATTTTTTCAAAAATAACTATTCTTTATAAAAACTCATCTTTTACTTCTCTTGAAATTGATTCTTCTTATGTCAAGATTGAGTATTATTTTACCATGTATTTTATTCCCTTTTTATTTTGTGAACCCCAATTTTATTCATGAAATTATTATTTATGAGATTCTCATGAAATATCGTTCTATTTCATGGGTTAATTTATGGAATAGGTTTTTATTCATTCTAGGTGGAATTCTTGATTATGTTAATGTTATGATGTAATGGATTCACATAGAATTTAATAACACTCCAATACATTGGGTAATATGATTCATCATGTGATATAATGTGAAATTTGCATGAACATGATCCTATATTTTTTCACAATCATGATGTTATGGTTATGTACATATGTTATTCATGAACATGATTTTCTCTTCATTCACATCTATGTATTGTATTTGAACACTATGGTATAATATTTAATTGTTATCCATTTTGACATTCCATGGAATAATCAAATGATTCATCTCATGATTATGATTATTATGACATACTAAGGTGATGATTATGATGATTTTTCCCATACATGTTATATTAATTCATGTTCTCATATATCCTCATATTGAGACTTTAGCTCACCCATTTATTTGATTTATATATTTAGTGGATTACTTTTACTAAGGAGAACATAAAGACCAATAAGGATCTAGAGAAGAAGGATTAAAATAATTATTATGTATTTTATGTAAATGTTTTGTTTAGTCCTAATTTTCAAATGAAACTAAACCATTGTATCCTGGTTTTCTAACAATATTTTTTTATTTGTATTTAAAATAATGTAACAGTGATGTGAGAAAATATAGAGTCACTATAATCGGCACCTCAATGACATTACTTCCCTCATGGGCCACATAAGGGGAAACCACCACCCATTCCATCGAGGAATCGCAAACATTGACTCCCTCATGGTACCCATAAGGGGAAACCATTCCACATTACATCATCACATCACCCACACCACAACCCTCATGGGTCGTGGAGGGGGAAACCACCCCCCATTTCATTGATTTCATGCTAACATCGTCTCCCTCATAGATCACATAGGAGGAAACCGCCCCATTCCGTCACTTCCACTCCGACACCACCACCCTAATAGGTAGTGTAGGGGGAAACCACCACACATTCCATTGGAGGACCAATTCAGTAGATCTAACTAGAGAACTAAGTCATCGCACTCCCCGTGCTGAGGAGGCTGGGGATGTCCATGCTATTCCAGTAGTGACCAACACTCCGAAACATCCAAGTAAGCTCCCACTAGGCCGCAATAGTGCCTCTAGAAATATTTTTATAGGACAACGAGAATTTTTACTCTTTTAGGGATCTACTAACATTAATCTATAACAACTAATGTCGATTCTAGGGTAAGACACATAACATTTACCGATAAGAGGCATTTTATATTGATAAAGTGTCCCCTTCCACCTATATTGTATCATATCTTATCCTTGTAAACATTTAAAATGATACTTATTTTAAACCTAAGATAGGAATTCCATCCACATAATAGGAATACTGATTTGACCATCTCATTCATCACAACCACCAACGACCATTACAGGACATCCCGTGATAAGGGAATCTAGTATGGAGGTCCTTCATACACTAAAATCAATAGGAATGGAGGCCCTGAACATAGCCATCCAAAACCAATGTATAGGTCCTCCCCACATATCCATCAACTAGCACAGATTTCCACTCTACACCACCAATAACCAACATGGATGTCCCCCTCAGGTTGAAGACAATCCTTCATCTGAAGAACCATCATGAGGTAGAAAGGTTCCTCAGTACTAACAAAGAGGCCAGACATGGTTTCCCTGAGCTGGTTTCACTGATATGTGAGTTGTGACTCTCATAGGTTCCCCTAGATCCTTGATTCTATCTCCACATCAAAATGTCAATACAGGATTCAATGATTCATGTGTTCCATCGCCCCGTCGAATTAATGATCCAATATTTAATGCCTATAAAGCACTATCTCCCCCATTAAATCGAATATCTAGGCTACCACACCTCTTGGGTGCCATCACCCTGTCAAACATATAATCCAGGCTTCCATGCCTCATGGGTGCAATCACCCCCATCAAACTAATCCAGGAATCCATGCCTCATAGGTTCCATCAGCCTATCAAACTGATGATCCAGGCATCCACACATCCCAGGTGACATCTCCCTATTGAACTTACTATATTGGAATCAATTTCTCTTTAGTTCCATCACCATGGAGAACTGATTATTCAAGAATCCATGCCTCCTGAGCATCATTACCCTGTTGAACTAACCTCAGATTCCATCCCTCCAAAGCGACATCTCCCGGTAAAATTGATCATCCAGGCATCCATGCATCCTAGATTCCATCACCTCATTGAACTAGTGGTCCATGATTCTATGTCTACAAGGCACCATCACCCCATCAAGCTGACCATCCATGATTCCATGCCACCTAGGGGTTGTCACCCTATCAAACTGATCCATGCTTCTATGACACATAGGCACCATCAACCCATAGAAATTTTGATCCTGGATTCCAATCTCTCTAGGATCCAACAACATGGTGAACCAATCTAGGATTACATGCCTCAAAAGTTCCATCAACCCATCCAACTGATAATCCTTTCTTCTATGACTATTGGCCTCCATCGCACTATATATCCATTGATCCAGTCTTCCATACTGCAGAGGTTGCATGTCCCCATCAAACTAATGATCTAGGATTACAGTCACCCCATTTTAAATCTACCCATTGAACAGAAGATCCATTCTCCCATGCCTCTTGGGGGTAATCACCCCATCAAACTGAAAATCTAGTCTACCATTCCTCTCGAGTTCAATCACACCATCAATCTATTGATCCACGATTCCATTCCTATAAGGCATGATCACCCCATCAAAATAATAATCAAGGCATCAAATCCTCATGGGTTTCATCTCCCATCCTACTATTATTCTACGATTCCATACCTAACGAGTACCATTGACCCATCAAAAAAACAATCCAAGATTTTAAACATCCTAGGTGCCATTACCCCATCGAACTATTCCACTCATCCATGCCTCCCAGCTTCCATCACCCCATCAAACTGATGATCTAGTATTACAAGCCTCCTAGGATCCATCTCTTTGTCATACTGATGTTCTGGACTCCACACATACAAGGCGTCATTTCCCCATCATATCGATCATTTAGACATCTTCACCTCTAGGGATCCATATCCCCATCTATACTACTATAATCCCTACACTATTCAGTCCCACACCAATAGCTTTGTGTCCTCTTTACACTCTCATGGTGCTCTATCTCACCTTGATCTCTATATAGGGAAGCTTTCATATCTGATTGGTGTCAATACCTCAACTATATATTAGGTGTGTACGGTCAAATCTCCCTGCTACATGTGCTAATGGTAACTGTAAAATTACACTCTACGGCCCAACACTATCTCATGTAATTTTTCCCAAGACATTTCCTAGAACATTCATATAGGACATCCAAATATACTTAGGGTACATTTTAGAGTAATACCAGCATAAGGATTTCACCCTAACCCTCAAGGAGCCCAAATCATTTATATGGGGAACAGTGGGCCTTTCCTCTATAACCACTATCCTCAGGGTCAGATCTTTAAGGAAATAGAGGGAGCTCATTATGGAAGATCCAACACATGACACAATAATTATGTTTATGTAGGGTCAACAAATGTTGACATATCCCTGACTAGGGAAACTATGTGTGGAATGATTCCCCATGTGTTTCAGTGGTATGACATTAAACAGCACAACCACATTAATCATGATCACGTGATGTTAAAATGTGGGACGCACCATAACCACATGACATTAATATGTATGATATTTCCCTCACCACAAGATGTTAACATGTGTTTCTACATCCCAATTACATAATTTTAAACCGTGTGATTAGTTCAAACACTAAGACCATAAAATAGGATTCCATGGCCCAACCTCTCTGATCCTAAAGTAGGTGTTCAAGTCCATGTTTCATAACATTAAACTATATTCATTCCCCCTAAAAAATATACGATGTGGAGTTTGGACTCATTTACCCTCATTCACATTGGGTTTTTCACTCCACTTCCCCAAAAATATCCACATGGGAAACTCAATGTCCCCAGTGTGAGATGTTAAAGAGCATTCATACAATGAACAAGTTCAGGATGCCCTGTATTAGAAACATTATATGAACAAACATCATCAATTTACTACAATAATCTTTTCCTTTTATCTTTTTAAAACTAGATGTCATTGAATATGATATGAGAAATACCTCATACCCTGAACATGGGATGTTGTCCAAGAACCATTAGATTTCTTAATTCCCTTTTAAGATAGGATCACCCCCACCAGCAATGGTCTTTTACCACAATGTTTTTTATAATTACAATTAGATTGATTCTTATCATCATGGGATACATAGGGACACCTAGAATTATTACCTCAGAGTGTAGCTATGAATTTTAATATCTTGATCATACTATAAAAATATGTGATTGGTCCAATAATTAAGACCGTAAACAAATAGCCACCCTATGTCTAGGCATCATGACATTAAACAATGGATAGGAATTCTATGTAATTTAATTTGTGATAGTTGGACTACTTTGTCCTAATTCACAGATGGTTCTTCACTCTTCCATGCTATACATATCTATTAGCGAGGCCCAAGATATGTCCTAACTCTTTTACCATAAACTAAAATCTCATGGTTCAAGATTTAAGCCATCAAACAAATAACCATGGTCTATGCAATACAACCCTAAACTATTTGCAACACCTAGGTTCTTTCCCCATGATCCACTCAGTTATTCAACATGAGTTCCAACATGGACCTTAGCCAACCTCAATCCGCCATTCTTAAAAATGTGTCTGAATCGTACTTTTTAATATTCTATATTGGTGTGGATAAATTCATAGTGGTGTTGATCCTAGAGTATTGAAACTCATATAGACATTTCATCAATACATTTCTACAGATCAATTATTTCTCAGTTAGAATTTCAATCATCATTAGATTCCAAAAACGCCCCCTAATGGTGATGTTATCTAGAAAAAATTGCTCACCTCCCATATAGGACTAATTACATTATTGATATATAGCAACAAATAGTGGACATTGTCATTCAAACATGTATTGTAGTCAATCCCACATTATTATCCCCATTATTGACGGGTGTGGTTCTAGTACCTATGTTTCAAATAGGGAAAATATTCAATACCAACACATTAGTAACCACATTATCTAGATCTCAAATGTATTGACTTACATTATTTCTACATATTTATATATATTTTGATTTCCAACACCATTGGTGTCACCCCTCCGTACATCTATGCATGTGAAGTAGGCAGGCAAATGTCACTGGGAAATTCTTAACCCAATATCTACATCCACCTACTGTTTTCGTATAAGTGTCAAGTAAATACCATTTGAACTCATTGTTTCTGAAACTACTCATTACTGATATGGTATTAGGGTTATTTTTTAGGGTTTCTACTAATGTGGTCAAACTAAATGACATTGAGGTCTGAAATCTATGATGTTAAGCTAAGATCCCACATTCCAAGCATCACGACTTTAAAATATATAGAAGTATCTCATGAAAATGGGGTATGGTTCTAGGCCTCCTTGTCCCTCATTCGTGTCTAGCTTTTCACTATGTCTTTCCACATATATCTATTTAAGAATACCCTCACCCAATGCCAAACTCTATGACCATGAACTAAGAGCATATAGACCAAGCATCAGGAATTCAAACTATGTGTGAATATCCACTTTGAATGTGTTCTATGAAACGGGCCTTCTAGCTTCTCAATGACATCATTTTGTTCCTTATAAACAAGTTGTTACATCTCATACCTAGGTGATGCATAGTGGTTCCCTTAGACCAGTTATTCAACTGGGCTCAAGTACACATTCCAATAAACTAGTGGTCGCTGACTATCAGTGAAGGCCTATGTTGTGTCTGTGGGCATACTATCCCCTCATAGCAAGAGTGTAGCATAGTGGATAAGTAATAAAATATTTATAAATAGAGGAAATATATCAATAATGGAAGATATAGAGTAATCATGTATACAAAACTTGAATAGTAATTCTCTATAGAATAAGAAGAATATAATCAAAAGAAGTAAATTGAATCATATGAAATAGATAATGTTTCCCCATCTATTCAAAATTGGAAAACATGTATACATTATAGCAGAAATTTAGAGAAGTACATGATATACAAAAGGTACAAAAAAGACCAAAATCAATCTCATCATCCCAAGATCTTGCCTAGTCATATGTTATCAATCTCCCATCCAATGTTATGCAATATTTCATACATCTGTAAGAGTATTATTCCCATTAGCTACAATTTTAATAATGTAGTATTCCCATGTATAATGGATGGCCCAGAGAGGGTGTGTGATAAACATAGTATGACACATGTAATAGAATCTATAAATATCCAGTTTGTGTATATAATATTGAAGTTTGTTGATTTAATAATGTAAAGTAGTAATAATTACTATTATTGGGTCGAATAATTTTTTTAATGAAAACCAATATGACACTACCTTTTTTGGACTATTATAGAACATATCTGAAAAAGTAACTAGGGATACAATGCATGATATCACAATAGTAAGGTACGTCATTCACAGTACCACAATATTTGGTTATCATGTCTAGTATCATACTATAGGTATGCCTTGATAGATATCATTGTATTGGAACTCCTTTCTTGGTATCATATCACATTGGGTCACCATATCTTCATAAAATAAATATAAGGAACACCATTCAGATCTCATATCACACTGGGTCTTCATGCCTGTATCCCATTAATATAAGGGACTCCATGCCTTTATCATATGGAATTGCATCATCATTCTCTTATCACATACATATAAAGGACTCAATGGTCGTATAACATTTATATAAGGGACTTCATACACAATAATTATTAATTATAAAGGGTCTCCATGACCTTGAATATTTAACATACTCAAGGGCCATCATTCCAATTTACCATAACAATCCTAGTTTTCCAAGAACATATTCATCTGATATAAGTTGCAGTCAACGCTTTAGAAATAGAAAAATGTTAATTTAGAAATAATTTTATTTTAATAATGAAAAATGTGTAACCATTATTCTATTTAATTATAGTGAGGTGATCATTTAGCTCCCATTCAGTTTAATTCATTTTAATAATCTCACTTCATAGGCATGACAAAACCATTTAAATGACAGTTTGACCATTTAAACATTTATAGCCACATTGGAAAACTGATTGACACACTAGAATGGGTGAATACCATTGACAAGGAAAAATTAAGGTCATTATGATCTCATTTATGGAAACCAATTTAAGGAATATTAAATTAGGTACAACACACAGTTAATTCGGCTTGTGGTGCATATCACATGTTAGAAATCATCAAGATGTGAAGGGATAAAAACTGCACCATATACCACATGATCATAGTACTCTCCTTGTCCAGTATCGACATTTAGTTTGGGCTGGACTGAAATAAATTTGATGAACATATCAATCCACTGAAAATAAAAAATATTTTCCTATAACTAAATAAATATGAAGAGGACAAGAGAAACGAAAAATGGTTAAATATTATTAGAGATCATACTATCTTCAATCCAATGAGATAGATGTATCTAGAATTAGAGATCAGATGGAGAAATGGTTGAAGAACCTATCATACATTTCCATGGGAGCCTCATGAATGTGAGAGAGAGGAGAGGTTAAACATCTTCCTAAAAATGGATTCCCCAGCCACTATTTTTAAAAAAATTGATTCAGAATTTATACATCGTGTACATTCCTTAAACAAGATATAAACATTAGGGTGTTAAACTCGAGAAAGGCCCTTTTTATGATGTGAATGGTTTTACCCATCCCATTACATATCGTTTAACCACTATACATCATGTATTCAAATTTTAAGTCTTGTAATTGGCCTACATCTAACATACAAGTTTCCTAACTATACCTTTCTAAAAACTATCCAACTAGACCCTGAGCCTAGATTCAGTTTCTTGTCCAGAAAAAGAAGATTATAGAAGAATTAATCGGAAAAATAGATATGTACCTGATAGAAAAAAGTAGGTTATTTTTGTCATCCACCATAATGGAACTCATCCCCATGTTTACCTTTCAAGTGAGGAAAATCATCATTTGAGAACAACTCTAGACACTAAGCATGCACATCAGCCAACCCTCTCCTATATATTGTCATTTACCTAGTCATGCTTCCAAATCAACCATAATAAATGGACCAAAAATCATTATAGATACTTTATTATCTACAAAATTATTCTTATAGGATACTTCTCAAAAGAAACATTAGAATCTAAATAAACATCTTTTGGATCAATACTATGAGACAAGTCAGCATGATAATGGATAATCTGTTAAACATGGAAACTGCATGCATGTATAAATACCACTGTGTTAATAGAAAATAAAATCCTACCAGCCCAAATCACTCCAAGTTCTCAAATTGACCAAAAAATGTGGATAGAGATTCACTTTATTTTGAAACCTTCTTAGCCCATGTTTAGGTGTTTACTACAAGAAAGCCCAATCCCTGACCGAAAACCCTAGTGGTCTTCAATAATTATTAACCAACGATATCTTTCTAGAATAAGTAGCAGCCGTATAATTCCTAATCAACTAAACATTCAATGATGTCTATTGAACACAATGAGGACCTGTAATCAATGCATCTCTGTCCTCTAACGAGTACAAGGGTTAACAGAACAACCTACAATAATAGAAATCATAAGGAGCCATCTATACCATCTCGAAATGTTGTAATTATATGATAAAATGATGAGGGGGATATGATTTTCTTAGGGACCACTGAAATGATGTTTTCATTTTAATATCACGTTCTATAACACTTGTATAATTTTTTTTCTATCCGTCCTTCTGAGAGTGAAACGTTCTTCTTAGAAGCACATGTATTCCCATAACTCTATATAAACTTTATCAGAACCTCAATGTATAATAATTTTACTTATCTAAAATGATAGTTCATAAGATATCATGGAGATATAGTTTTCCTAAATGATCAAATTAGAAACTATCTCATATAATAAGGTAGCGGGATGCTTTTTTATTCTATCCCTAACTACCCAAACTGTGTTGTTGCCTCAGGGAGACATTAGTAATTTAGTGATATAATCAATGAGAACATATTCACATTTCCATTCTAGGACTGATAATAGATGTAGCAAGATATTAGGTCACTAGTGTTCCTCCTTCGCCTACTAACAGATGGAACACCTAGTAATAAAACCTTCTATATGACATTTCATCCTTGTCTGGAAATACTATCAATACATATCATGAAACATTGTGGAGATACCAAGGTGAACATCCCATTATAAATCATATGATTACTTCAACAACTCCTCTCTCACAAATGTGGGAACCAATATGCACCCATGTATACATAGGATGCTTTCATCATCGACAGTCCAATCTTAAGTTCAGTCCTCACTAGAGATACCTACCCAAAGAACAAATACCTTAGTATTTGAAAGATATCTGATCCTCACCATCTCTAAAATTGAATAGGTAACTGATAGTGATGCAATAACTTGTTTTACATGATTGTCCTAATCCTAATTGTGCATCACAAAAAAATAGATACATAAGATTTTATTTTATACTGGCATCCTGAACTACTTGTGTTTGATTCATCTTTCTCAATGAATCGGAAACAATATTTACATTTCTTGGAATATAGTAAAGCTGAAATTCTAATGTCTATATATGTTCAACCCATATCTACATTATTAGATATAATTATAATTAGGTGAAAATATTCATATTTCTCTTGTGGTATATAAACACAAAAAAAACACTCTCCTAATAGGCAATGCCTCCAACAACACAAGGCATGTATAACAACTTCCAAATTGAGATCCTGTTTCGGTTAATTCTCTCTTGATCCATCAACTTACACAAACCATATAGAAAGACTCAATATTCCTGCATCAAAACTACTCATATATCAATATCTAATGCATCATAATATATTGTACAGATTTTTATTGACTCTAGTAGAATCAACATCATCACTGATGTTAATCTATCTTTTAAATAATGAAAGTCTATGTCATAGGATTATGATCATATAAACACCACACCATTCTTAATCAATCCTTTAAGATAATCTTCTATGCATGATAAGTCTTGTATAAAATCCATGATGTAAAAATGTTATCCCAAAGAAACACCAGATGTCAATGATGTTTTTAGGATTCTCCAAGGTAACCACATATCTCACCTTCTATGGGTTAATAGAAACTCATGCCTCTAAGATAATATGAACCAAGAAGTGTATCTTGTCAATCTAGAAGTGGAATTTATTGATCATAGCATAAAGATGGTTCTATATTAATGTATTCAAAATGATCTTAAAATGAGTGGCATTCCCTCTTTGAGAATGATAATACACCAATATGTTATATATGAAGACCAAAACAAAGGTATCCAAATAGTGATATAAAACACTATTCTTTAAACCCATGAAGATGGAAGGAATGATTGTAATAATTAATGAAATCATGAGATACTTATATAATCTTTACTAAGTATATGATTCCATAGATGGAATATCTAAAGGCTTGACTCGAACCTAATGATAGGTAAATCTTGGTTCAGTCATTAAAAATTCCCTTCATCCTCTAAGCTAGTCAAATATATCATCAATAATTTGTAAGGAATATAAGTTTTCACTATAAACTGATTTAATTATTAGTCATCCACATAATGGCTGATGTTTTTATCTATCATATTGGTGAAAATGACTGATGAACTCAAGATAGAAACACTACTCCCTAAAAAAATGGTTGTCCTATAAATACTCCAGCTTTATCTTGAGCTCCTACAGCACATTAGTATCAATCCTGTATGAAGGGATGGATATCAGCACTACTCCATGGAGTTGATTGATAGTAAAACCTATCTCTATCTTATGATTTTTTCTAGAAATTTCATTGGGTAAAATATCCTTGAATCAATCTACTAAATAAGGAACTTAGTTTGATGTTTTCCTTAATCCTTCATGTAATTTCTATAAATCTAGGACGTCACTCCACATATCCAAAGATACAATAGTCCATCATCACCTACCTAGATATATAACTCTCCATAGTGATTATATGTACCACCCTTTGATTATGTAAACGACACCCTCCATTGATAACAATCCACATAGCCATGATAGGAAACCAACTTTTCCATTCTCAGAATGACATTAATTCATGTCATCCAGAAGAAGAATGGGTGCCATAAAAAATTACTATTTCCTACCTTTAGAAATTTAGCCCATGCATTATAATATATTCTCATAACATATATCCAAATATATATGTTGCATCATAAATCAATAAGTGTACTCAAAATATTGACAAAGGATCACTAAAAATATGAAGCAACAATATGCACCTGTGTTGAATAATTCATAAAAAATCATAATGGATACTAGAATAGTTCCTTGAATAGTAGATAACCCAATACCATGTTCTTTGGATATAGGCTACACTAAATATATGTGGCTTGATTCCCGACCTTGTGTTGCTTCTTGTCAACATGGAGCAGGTCCACTCTTTTGTGTTTATATATTTAATGTCTGGATACCATGATAAAAAACACCTTCTATTCCAATGTGTCCAGTAGTAATCTAGCTAACTTTCTAGTGTGGGTCTACTAAACCTACTCATGATGGAAGTTCTAGCATGGATCCCCTCTCACTATCCATAGATATTAATTTCCTATAGGAACGTTGTAGATTTCCCAATCTACCATATCCTTAGTACTTAAAGGGGTCCTGGAAGCACATGGGTCTTGGGGAAACATAGGACTATAATTACAAGTCTTACCAAACTAGTGAAATACTACATAACTATCTGTGGGTGTCACCTGACTTTCATTTCTCACACAAATAATCTAAAGGCATCACTTCCGACCGCTAGTAAAACAACTACTTTCTCTGGGTTCTGAACCACCCTATCTCACACTCTCAGATTCCCTTATTGTTTTCTCTGTGATAAGGGTACGGTTAAAAATATCATATATGGTATTCAATTGTAATATGTTCACTTAATAACAAAAATAATTCATCATACCATTCTCTAAACCTCTCACTTTCACTAGCTAATCAGCAATATAGATTGGCACAAAGCGTTGAAGCTCTGGAAATAGAGATGGGTAGTCCATAACTATCAGAGAAACCTATGTCAGGTTCATAAATTCACTGAATAGTCATATATTTGTGTCCCATGAATGATATAATCAAGGAATAATATGTAAAAATCTCTCAAATTCATTTCTAGATACTGACCCTCATAATTTTAAAATCTAATCATCTCATGGTGGATCCTATAACCATATAATTAAGGAGTTTCACTCTCCTATCAGAAGGTGTCTCTAGAATATATAATGTAGACCCAATTGTCTCAAGTTATATCTTTACAGTATATGTTCCTTCATCACCCAAAAACATCTATGGATGATACGACTAAAGCACCCAGGTTATATCTCATATAGGAGGGGCATAGTGTGAAGCTCTTTGAATCATCTGCATATGCTGTAAGAAGCCTCTATGAAGCCATAAATCATCACCCTCAAAAGGAATAGGAAGAGGTGTTATATTAGGCACTACTATAAGTATCACTGGCCGCTTAGGTCCCACCACCTTGGGAGAAAGGTCATCACCACCATCCCAAAGTTTGATTAGAATATATCACAATGGAATTTCTCTAAAAATTTCCAACACATGCCTTAGTTAGAATTCTATTATGATGTTAGCCACATAAAATAGAACAAAATAAATTAAAAACCATTTTCTGAAATATTCACATCCCTCTGTCATCTCAAAGTGTCAGATATGGGTGATTAGAACATTTATATAGAACATAATAGATGCTACCTACTACCCACTACTAAAGTTGGGACATGATCAAGCTCTATGTTTTTAAATTTTAAATTTCAGTTAGTTTTTTTATTACTTTTTGATTTTTATTTAAATGGTTGAACCACATGGTTCACCACTTCATATCCAAAATGATCAACATACCTTATTAACCATATTTTATATTACACTTAATTGTCATCATATTGATTTCCTATCCATGCAACCAATGCTCCATGACTCATCATTTCATAATATACTTTCTTATTGTGTCTTTTTTACACAAAATAATATAACACTTTTTAGGTAATCAAATTATCATTATGTACAAATTTTGTTTCTAAATTTAGTGTAATATTCATAATACATTGAAGATTCTATTTATAGCATTCAAATCACCTATGGAAATTAGAGACAAAGAAAAAAACAGAAAGGTATTATATGATATGGCATATGCATGGCATGTGAATGTCCTACAAGGTGCCTAAAATGATGAATAATCAATGATTCCATTTACTTATCCCATAATTCAATGGATATAATGAAATATTGAATAAAAATAATAGTAATACTCATTTCTTGGAATTTAAATCACCCAATGGTGTAATCAAATTATGTATAATATGATTAATATATAAAAAAATTATTATTTCATGAAACTCGGTATTTTCCATGAATGTGGGTGAGATAATCCAACGTATATCTTATAACCAAGTACCAAATCATTATTAATCTCTTCAAAATTGTCTCAAAATAGTAAATCAATAAATTAAAGAACTTTTAATACCTCTTTGTGACATACAATAATCTGGTTCCACTCAGAGGTTACTGAATCATGGTTGGCCATATATCCTCAAGTAGGCCTCTCCATACACTAAATGGTTCTGACTAGTAGTGAGGGCATGGGGTGTTTCTATAAGGAGACTATTCCCTCATAATGATAATTTATCACATGTGATATGTAATAATAGATAAATAAATTGTGGAAGTATATCAATAATTTAAATGATGGTGGAAACATGTATAAATGACTAGACCAGTAACCCTCCTTAGAAGAAATAGTGTATAATTAAAATAAGTAAAATGAAATATATAAAATAGATGATGATGTAATGTCTTTACAAAATAAGAAAACATGTATAAATGGAAAAAACAAGTAAAATAATTACAATATTTGAAGAAGATACAAAAATAGAAAAATCTATCAAAGAATCATGATCTGTAGTCTAGAATTATGTTATTAATCACCCATCCAAATCCATTGAAGACATTACACATCTGTAAGAGGGTTCCTACCATTATCTACACCAGTAAGCATGTAGTCCTATCTGGTCCCATTGGAATCCTAGATAGGGTGTGATAAAAATTCACTAGGGAAGCAAAAATGAAATATATAAATATCTAGTATATATATATATATATATTATAGAAGTGTGAAGATATAAAAATGTAAATCATTAATAATAACTACAAATGGATCAGCTCTTGTTCCTAAATGAAAACCAAGTTGACACGACCAGTTTTGGCCCACGCATGAATATCTCTGAATAAGTAACAAGGGATGAAAATACATGTATCACATTATTACAGGATATCTTCCCCAATATAATTGTATAGGATCTCTAATCATAATATCATAGCATAAGGACACCATGCCTGGTATCAGAGTAGAGGGGCACCATGCTTCATATTTTATCACATAGGGTCTCTATAATAGTATCACATAAATATAAGGTATGCTATGATCGTATTATATCACACGAGGACGCCATGAACATATCACATAAATATAAGGGATTTCATGCCTCTATAATATCACATTGGGTCACCATGCTCATACCACATAAATATAATGGATGTAATACCCATATAAAATTTAATAAAGGTATGACATTCCCAATCATTATTAATTAATAAGGCTTTCTATGCCCATACATATGTAAAGTGAAAAATGGTTTTCAATCCCATTTACCATATTTCTCTAGGGTTTTCATGCCCATATTCATAAGGTATAACTATTGGTCAATGATTTTAAAAGATCCAGTAGTTTTTTACAACTCATATCCATATTATGCTTACAAGGGAATAACCATCATTCTATTTAACTAATGTGGTGTTGCTTTACCCCTAAAATTTCGTTTAATTAATTTTAGAATTATAACATTGGATTCGTGAAAAAAACCATTTTGCATGATTTTTGGGTTGATTATTCAATTATAGTCACATTGGAAAAGTGATCAACACACCACAAGAGGTGAACACCATTGAAGGGGGTGTAAGAAGGTCCTAATGTTTTCATTAACCGAATCTGATTTCTGGAAGATTAAATTAGGGTCAACTCATAGTGAAACTAGAATTCAGAGCATACCACATGTTTTAAGACAACCAGACATTAAATGATAATTACTAGAATTCATACCTCATGCTCATAGTACACTAGTTGTCTACTAGTGTCCTTTAGTTTGACATAGATGAGAAAAAAATCTAAATAATGGATCAATACCTAGAAAATAGGTCATATTAGCCTACATCTAAATAACTCTATTAAGGATAAGAGAACAAAATTAGGGGGCAAGATGAATTTATATCTTATCATTGTGCATCCAACAAGACAAAAGGATCTGAAATATGAGATCGGATGGTGTAATGTATGAATAACCAAGATTAGGATTCAATGGGAGCCTCCTATAGAAGAGATAGGGGATGTTGGGATTTTAATTGAAAAAAATATGTGGCCCCTTCTACTATATAAAAAATTGTGTTGGAATTTACATGATGTGTAAATGCCTTACATGTTGTGTAAATATCTAGCACTTTCCACTTGAGAAAACCCATTTACCTGAGATGAAAGGGTCATCTCTACCAATTACACATTTTGTAATCGATATATTCCATGTATTTTAATCACACAACGTTTAATTGGATGGAATCCAACCTATATCCCTCAGGACTCTTCCTTTATATAAAATACCCAACTAGTCAACGAGCCCCACATCATGTACTAGAAAAAAATATCATTACAAGTGATGAATGTGGGAAAAAGATCCTTACCTAATAGGAATACATTGGTTCTTACACTATGGAGATCCCTTTTTGGATAATCCTCATTGGCCTAAACTCTACAACCATGAACTAGTGACCACTCTATGATCCTTGCCATATGACCTTAATATATGTTCAATAGGTCTAAAAATTATGACCTTAATATATTTTCAACCACTATAGTCAAATATGTATGATTTTGAACTAAAAATATCTACATCATCAACCCACGACATGAAAATATAGATTAACTCCATGTAATATTGGGATTCTTATTTATTAGGGATGGTCATTACCCCATTTGAAACAGTGATGCCTCATATAATAATTATCTGATTTTTGAATGGCACAATCATTATAAACAAAAACAATATATAGTTAATCTTCCGGTGTATATATGGTACATTAGCCTCTTTGAATATATTCACCATGGGTCTTACTTTGTTTGTGCCACATAGGAACCCCTAGAACTCCCCTTCTAATATGTCCATGTATCACAACATTAAACTATATTCCTTATAGACGTGGTCCATGAATTGAAAACTTAAACTATGTGTTGTTTGATTCACAATACTTATAGGGTGTCCAATGCTCTTTGGATCAATTCACTTCAGCTTTTATATTCCATGTTCCACCATTGGAATAATCATTTCCCCCATAGTCCAAGCAACCTGACTTGAAAATATTTTTCATGTTCTAGACCATAAGACTTTAACTTTTTTATGATTATCTTTTAGATTTCATCAAATGGTGTAAGGAATCCATCGATCATTCATATCGGGGTTTAACTCTAATAACACATGAACATCCTTAAACCCCGCTTTTCACCCCATAGTCAAATCATTATAACCTTAAACTATCTGAATCCACCCTCAGACCAACATGTGTCCATATTTCTATCCTTATGGGATATATAGTGAAACATATAATTTAAATCTACAGGTTTAGTACAAATCCCCAGCCTTAATCATTACTTAATCTTGAGTTATTACAAGAAAAAACGTTGAGGATATTTTCAGGTTTAAAGTTTTAGAGAATTAGATCATAAATCATGCATTACATTCCACATTTAAACAAAGTGGTTACAGAAAATATAGTACTCATTTTTCCAATCAATGGAAACATATTTAAAATAAAAAATTGATTCTTTCTTGACACTTCCTTGAAACTATCATCACATCATGTACCTTTCCCTTGACCTATGAAAAACATTTCAAAAACATGGGATGATCATAAAAAGCTCAGTAAGGGATATAAAAATACAGAAACGAAACATTAGTACATGTATGCATAAGAATCAATGAAATCATACATTACTCATAAAACATAAGTACATTAACATACCTCATGAAATCATAAGATTTATGAATAACTCATAGAAATCATAAGACATAAAGGTATCTTGAGGCATTCATAACATTCTTACATAGGGAGTTACCCTCTTGGTTATGTTTGGAATACCCATCATAGTATATTCCCTAAATCTCTTCGGAGAAACCATAACGTTTAACTCCTTCATGTTACCCAATGCATTGGAGAGCTATATTGGTCTCACTCGCCCATAGTTTATCACGGAACCACCTGTCTTCGTAATAATCCCCAGCAACCATAAAATAATCATATCTCATAAAAAATTCACAAAGGAAACATAGCATTTCCATATTTCAATCACAATATATAAATATAACACATTGATATAATAAAAACATTATGAAAACATTATTTAGTTACAAAATAAAAGAAAAGTAAAACATGGTATTTATTTTTTTTTTTTTTAAAAAAGTTATGGCATGTAGAGGAAGCTGAAACTCAAATAATGGTCACGGCGGTGGAGAAATAATTGTCGCCGCATAAGTACGACAAAAAAACATTCCCTTTTGTTGTTTAGTAAATTCTTCGTATAAATAAAGATTCCTTTTGAAGAAATATAAAAATAAAAGGGGTTTATACACCGTATAAACGAAAGTTGTGTATAAAACAAAATATTTCTCAATGAAAGGAGATTGAGACGATGTCCCATACCTCGGGTCCGACTTGACTCGATCGTTCTTTAACATCCTGAATAATAAAATACAGTTAATTTCTACTTTCTTAAGAACATTTTTCAGGTTCATTATTCCTTTTATATCACTTATTAACTTGTTATGAACACTATGTAATTATTTAAGTTAATAATGGTTGTTTTGTTGACCATTGGTACTTCAGTAAAAAATAAACTCTTTATAATTACAAGTTGTTCATGTGGTAAAATGTAGATTATATCCAGAATTATATTCATTCTGTAGATATCATATATATCCTATATATTCAGTATATACATGCATTTATAATACTACATATCAAATAGAGGTAAGAAATGAAATGCAATGTTAATGGAGACAGTAAGCCGTACGTACGCATGAACGCTACTTTCATTTATATTTTCTATTTAATGGAATTGAATCATAATGATATGAAGGTATATTATAATTTAAGTATAATATCATATATAATATCATTAACTCCATCCTTTATACGTCCCACATATGGAATTGAAGAATCAAATCACTTTGAGGGGGCGGTAGTCCGCACTTCCTAAAATTAAGATATCGTGTTTACCCATAATGGAATCCATGAAGGTATGCTATAAATGAAAAATACAGAAGCATAAGGAAAAAATAAATATATTATATACCATATATAAATATAGTTACATCTTAATGGCCACCTTTTAAGGTGTTATAAGAATATTGAACAATCATCGTTTTGTGAGGAAGAAATTCACCATCCACTGAAACAGTATGCTCTTTAACCATTAGATGTAGGTGTGTGTAAGTGTAGCTTGAATACATATTATAAAAAAATCCTAGTATATTTAACATACTGCTGTTTTTATAAAATAAATGAATAAAAATAGTTTAGGGGGTTGGAGAAGAAAAATAAAACAAAAGAGCATTAGAGAAGACTTTACCTTTGAATCGGGTAACCCCTCTTGGTTTGAACCAAAAGGGTTTCATGAAGAGCATTCTGCCTAAGGTAAGGCTTCCAGGATTAGGAGAGGGATGTGTAGAGGTAAAATGGGGAGATATTGGCTGAGCCAATGGCTTGAGAGGTGTGTGTAAAGAGGTAGAGGTGGGGGCCTTTTATAAGAGGAGAGAAGGGGCACTCTTGGAAAGTAAAGAAATGTTACTTTATTTTAAAATGCGTTTCGGATTTAAAAGGTCCCACGTTGATATATTTAAAGGATAAGGAGATAAGGGTTAGAAATATACACCTCAATAGGTATTTGAAAATTTTAAGTCTTAGATGTTATATTATCTTTTCATTTTATTTAAATCGTTTATTAATGAGGTAATCGCTGCATCATCATAATATCATAAATAATTTAATTTATTTAATGTATGAAAATTATAAAAAAATACTATGATGTTGAAAATATTTTTAGATTTAAAATGACAATTTTTAGTCCAAATGATCAATTATGTAGAAAAATTTAAAAATGTTTTACTCGGGTGATACATTCTTTGTTATATTTAACTTTCTTTAAAAAAAAGATAAAAATCCGCTATCACACAAAGGAGATTCCATGGGGTCCCCAAGATTGGCACAAGGAATACCATGGTCAGACATGACACAACCAGTAGAATTAGGACACATGTTGGGGTCATTTTTTATTATTATGATATTATTTTATTATCCCTAACTAACCCATTACTAATTAATCAAGGTAATTAAGATAATTACCATCGTTACTATTCATAATGTCCAAAAACAAAAGTGTATTGATTACATAATTTTGACCTTCTGATTCCAAATATGTAATCCATTTTACCAAATTCCAAACACAGAAATTGAAATAATTAATTTAAAAATAATTCCCATTGTCAAAACAAATAGCGGGTTTTTTAGAAACAATATCTATGAAAAGTTTTGCACTTGTTTATGCCCAATTCCAATGTGAAATTAATCCCAATGACCACCATTGGATTACATGGTAAAAATATATTCTATTTAAACATTAAATCCAGATAAAAATTTAATCTTACCATATAATTATATTAGATGAAAAAGTTGTTTTGATGTAAAATGTAGTATTTTTCACTATTCATTAAAAAATTAACATTGTCAGAAAAGTACCAAAATTTTATCCAAAGTAAATTTAAATATCACAATAAAAAAGAATAAGTTTATTTTCACAAATAGAGCTTATTAAATGGTCAAAAGTTTGATTTGAATATGGTTTTCAATCAAAAGGCAGTAAAATAATCTTTCAAAAAATATTAGTCTATTCCATGGTTAAGATTGGATTTATTCTCATTTTAAGCCTCTAGAACACTATATAATTCATAAATAGACATAGATAAGAATATATATTATTCATTACTTACTTAGTATGTTACATCCTTCCCCCTTTTATAAATTTGCGTCCCTACAATTGATTTACTTATCAAAAAAGTGGGGGTATTTATCCCTCGTTGCATTTTCAGATTCCCATGATGCCTCTTCAATCATTTGGTCTTTCTACAAAACATTTAACTGATGAATCACCTTATTCCACAACACCTGATCCATGTGGTCAAGAACATGGACTGATTGTTCCTCATAAGATAGATTCTCTTCCATCTGAACTACCTCAGGATTCATAACATGAGATGGATTCGGCATGTACTTCGTTAACATTGAAACATGAAAAACATTGTCTACCTGAGATAAACTCGAAGGTAAAGCCACTCGGTATGAAACTGATCCAATTCTCTCCAGAATTTCATATGGTCCAATGAACCTTGGACTCAGCTTTACATTCTTACCAAATCGCATCACACTTTTCCATGGTGAAACTTTGAGAAAAAAATGATCACCTACCTCAAAAGAGAGATCCTTCCTCCTGTTGTCCGCATAACTCTTCTGCCTGATCTGAGCTATTATCATGTGTTTCTGTATCAGCTGAACTTTTTCTGCCAACTCTTCTCCCAATTCTGGTCCCATCAACTTCCTTTCACCCACTTCATCCCAGAAAGCTTGAGTTAGACATCGCTTCCCATATAATGCCTCAAATGGTGTCATTTGTATACAGGAATGAAACTGTTATTATAAAAAAACTCAACCAAGGAAAGATTTTGGTCCCAACTTCCCTGATAATCCATCAAACAAGCACGTAGCATATCATCCAATGTTTGAATTGTTCGTTATGACTGCCCATCTGATTGAGGATGAAAATATGTTCTAAAATTTAATTCAGTACCCAACAACTTATGAAGGCCTTTCCAAAAGTTATAAGTGAACCTTGGATTGTGGTCAGATACAATAGAGAGAGGAACTCCATGTAACCTGACTATCTCATTAAGATATAAATGAGAATGTTTATCTAGAGAAAAATTTTCTCGTATAGCAAGTAAATGATCATATTTAGTCAATCGATCAATAATAACCCAGATAACATTATTACCTCGAGGTGTATTCGGCAATCCCACAACGAAGTCCATGGATATATTCTCCCATATCCACTCTGGCACTGGTAAAGGTTGAAGAATCCCTTTTGGTAACTGCCACTCTGCTTTCACCTATTGACAAGTCAAACACTTCATAGTAAAATCAGAAATATCCCTTTTCATTCCATCCCACCAGTAATACTCCCAATGATCTCTATACATCTTAGTACTTCCAGGATCAACTGAAAACGGAGAACTTTGAGCTTCACATAACAACTCTATCTTCAACTGTGAATCACAAGCCACATACATTCACTTCCAAAATCTCAAAACACAACCATTTTCAATGTTTAATTTAGGAAACTTACCTTTCTGAACCAGCTCTACCTTTTTCTGCAACTCACGGTCTTGCTTATGTGCTTACTTAATTCTGTCTGATAGAGAAGATTTAACTGATACCTGAAACAAAACAAAATGACATCGTGGACCAACTAATTCTTTGCAAATGTTCATCAAATCCTTAACCAAAGGATCACGTTCCAAACACAACATTGTTAAGGAAACATTACTTTTTCAACTCAAATCATCAGCCACTTTATTTTCTTTTCCCAGGTGGTAATGAATTGTACAATCATAGTCCTTGATTAATTCTAGCCATCTCCTCTTCCTGATGTTCAATTCATTAAGAGTGAATATATACTTTTAACTTTTGTGATCAGTATATATTTCACACTTTACTCCATACAAATGATGCCTCCAAATTTTTAAAGAGAAAACAACAATAGCTAATTCAAAATCATGTGTAGGGTAATTTACCTCATGAGTTTTCAATTGACGTGAATCATAAGAAATTACCTGATGATTCAACATTAGGATGCAACCAATTCCTTTCAATGAAGAATCGTTGTAGATAACAAACTCCCCATTTCGGGAAGGTAGTGCCAAAACTGGAGCATTCACCAATCTTCTTCTTTGTTCTTGAAAACAATCATCACATTCTTTTTTCCAGATAAACTTAACACCATTCCGAGTTAGCTTAGTCATTGGACTAGATAACCGGGAAAAATATCTAACAAACCTTCAGTAATAGCCTACCAAACCAAGGAATCTACGAATCTCTGTTACATTTGTGGGGCTTGGCCATTCTTCAACAACCTTGTTTTTTCCAGGATCAACAGTTATTCCATCATTAGAAACAATGTGACTAAGGAAATAAATTTATTGCAACCAAAACTCACACTTTCTGAATTTCCCATCTAATTTCTTTTCTTTTATGGTTTGAAAAATTTCCCTTAAATGCCTTTCATGATCCTCTTTACTTTTAGAAAACACCAAAATATCATTAATGAAAACAAACACAAACTTATCCAAGAACTCATGGAAAATTCAATTCATAAGGTCCATGAATACAGCATGTGAATTTTTTAGCCCAAAAGTCATAACTACAAATTCATAATGGCCATATCTTGTTTGAAATGAGGTCTTTGAAATATCTACTTCCTTTACTATCAACTGATGGTACCCCGATCTCAAGTCAATCATTGAAAAATACTGATCTCCTTAGAGTTGATCAAACAAATCATCGATATGAGACAAACAATATTTTTTCTTAATAGTGATGTTATTCAAGACTCTATAATCAATGAAAAGTCTCATATAACCATATTTCTTTTTAACAAATAAAACAAGAGCACCCCATAGTGATTTGCTAGGTCAAATGAAACCTTTCTATAATAAATATTGTAATTTCTCCTTCAACTCTAAAAGTTCAATTTGAGCCATTCAATAAGGGGGTTTTGAAATTGGCTTAGCATCAGGAAATAAGTCAACAGTAATCTCAACTTCCAGATCTGGTATTATTAAAGAAAACTCATCAATAAAAACATCAGGACACTCATTTACCATTGGAACATCATTAATCTGAATAATTCCCATGTTTACAACAATATGTGCAAGGTAACATGCATTTCCATCTTTTACAGGTTTCTCGGCCTCTTGATATTTTATCGATAGAAAATTTTCATTCTTATACACAAATTGAATTTCTTCTTGAAACGAAACTTCTTTATCTCTATATTCAATCATAGCATGGTAAACAGAGAGCCAATCCATTCACAATATAACATTAAAATCTACTAGAGGTAAAACAATAAGGTTTGAAAGTATGTTCTTTCCAAATATAAGGATAAGAAGATTCTTATAAATTCTTTTTGCCTCAACATTTCTCCCAGGTATTTTTACCACAAGTTCAGGATTCATTTTTTGAGATGGAATTCCCAATTTACTAGAAAATTTTTCAGAGATGAAAGAATGTGTAAACCCCGAATCAAACAACACACTGGCATAATCTGAAAAAACAAAAAAAGTACCTGATACCACTTCATTTGATGGCCCAACATCTGCTGAAGTAGTTTCAAAGGATTTCACCACCCCTTTCTTCTTGTAGACTAACTGCTTCCCATCAATCGAGCTCTTTTTCAGACACTCGTTTTCATAGTGACCCATCTCATTGCACTTAAAACATTTCACTAACTGTAAACCAAATTTGGACTTACCATCACCTTGATATTTTTCAGTTAAATCACAAGCCTTATGTACCATATTACTACATCAGTAGCACTTTACAGAATTCAGAAGAAATTCTCCAGCATTCCTTTTACCATATTTATCACAAACTGGAAATTTAGTTTTCTTACCATCAGACCTTTTTGAATAATTCTTCCCTTTCTCCTTCCACCTCGGTCTCTTCATCTGCTGGTTGTCAAAGAGCACTTGATCATCGTCAAAAACCATTTCCACCTTCTCAGCACATCGAACAAGCTTTTCATAACTTTTGAACTCACGAGAAGCCAATTCCCTTTTATATTTTGGCTTTAATCCTAATTAAAAACGATTGATTTTACAATCAAGGTCTTAGATAAAATTTGGAGCATACCTTGCCAATCAACTGAACCTTTCTTAATAGGCAGCCACTGAGTCGTCCTCTTTCCTCAATTCCAAGAATTGTTTTTCCATCCTAAGTCGAACAGCCTTAGGAAAATACTTCTCAAGAAACATACCTTTGAATTCATCCTAGTCTAGAGCATCAATCTCATCAGTGTCCCTAATATTTTTAACCACCGACCACCACTGATCTGTTTCACCCTCCAAACTTTGCATAGCAAGACTAACCTTTTGATTGTCTGAACACCCCATGACATCAAAAATATTCTACAATTCTTTAATCCACCCTTTAGCTAGCATAGGGTCATATGATCCATTAAATAATGGGGGATGTTGCCTCATGAAATGTTCCACCACTGACATGTTCTTCTGCGGTTGATCTGTCTGATCTCGTGCATGGATACCACCACCAATTATCGCTTCAGTAAACTGCACCATTACTGTATTAAAATGTTCAGTTCCAATTCTAGCCATCTCAGGATGCTTATTCAGAAGTTCATTTCCTTCTGTATGCCTTCCTAGCACTGCTTCCCTGTTTCCTCTGCGGAAAACCATTCTGGACAAACATTTCTTAGATGAAGGAACATGGTAATCTTCAAATTCTATATCACTTCAGTTTTTCCATAAAAAGTATTTTTGGATAATTAATTAATAGAATTCAAACTCTTAAAACTATCTAAACTGAACTCTGATACGAACTATAAGGACCCATCATTAAACATTACTTAATCTTGAATTATTACAAGAATACACATTGAAGATCTTTTTAGGTTTAGAGTTTTAGAGAATTATATGATAAATCATGCATTACATTCCACATTTAAACAAAGTGGTTACATAAAAGATAGTACACATTTTTCCCATCAACGGAAAAATATTTAAAATAAAACATGGATTCTTTCTTTACACTTCCTTGACCCTATCATCACATCATGTACCATTCCCTTGAACTGTGAAAAACATTTCAAAAACATTGGATGAGCATAAAAAACTCAGTAAGGGATATAAAAATACGGAAAGGAAACATTAGTACATGTATGCATAAGAATCAATGAAATCATACTTTACTCATAAAACATATGTATGTTAACATACCTCATGAAATCATAAGATTTATGAATGAATCATAGAAATCATAAGACATAAAGGTATCTTGATGCATTCATAACATTATTACATAGGGAGTAACCCTCATGGTTACGTTTGGAATACCCATCACAGTATATTCCCTATATCTCTTCGGAGAAACCATAATTTTTAACTCCTTCACATTACCCACTGCATTGGAGAGCTATATCGGGATCACCATCCATTATTTTATCATGGAACCACCTATCTTCATAATAATTCCAAAGAGCCATAACATAATCGTATCACATAAAACATGCACAAAGGAAACATAACATTTCCATATTTTAATCACAATATATCAATATAACACATTGATATAATAAAAACACTATGAAAAACATTTTCAGTACCTAAAGAGAAGAAAAGTAAAACATGGTATTTATTTTTTTATTTTAAAAAATGTTATGGCTTGTAGAGGAAGCCGAAACTCAAATAATGGTCACGGCGGTGGAGAAGTCATTGTTGCTGCATACGTACAACAAAAAACATTCCCTTTTGTAATTTAGTAAACGCTTCATATAAAAAAGATACCTTTTGAAGAAACATAAATGTCAAAGGGGATTACACACCGTATAAAAGAAAGTTGTGTATAAAACACAATATGCCTCAATGAAAGGAGATTGAGATGAAGTCTCATACCTCAGGTCTGACTTGACTTGATCGTTCATTAACATCCTGAATAATAAACTTGATTTAATTTATACTTGCTTAAGAACCTTTTCCAAGTTCATTATTCCTTTTATAACACTTATTACCATGTTATGAACACTATTTAATTATTTAAGTTAATAATGGTCATTATGTTGATCATTGGTACTTGAGTCAAAAATAAACTCATTATAATTAAAAGTTTTTCATGTGGTAAAATATGCATTATATCCAGAATTATATTCATGATTTAGATATCATATATATCATATATATCCAGTATATACATGCATTTATAATATTACATAACATTTAGAGGTAAGAAATGAAATGCACCATTCATGAAGACGGTAAGTCGTACGTACGCATGAACACTACTTTAATTTCTATTTCCTATTTAATGGAATTTAATCATAATGATATGATGGTATATTGTAATTCTAGTATAATATCATATATAATATCATTAACTCCATCCTTTATATGTCCCACATATGGAATTAACGAATAAAATCACTTTGAGGGGGCTATAGTCCGCACTTACTAAAATGAAGATATCATGTTTACCCATAATGGAAGCCATAAAGGTATACCATAAATGAAAAATATAGAAGATTAAGGAAAAAATAAACATATTATATATCATATATTAATATAGTGGCATCTTAATGGCCACCTTTGAAGGTGTTATAATAATATTGAACAATCATCTTTTCGTGAGACAGAAATTCGCCATCCACAGAAACAGTATGATCTTTAACCATTAGATATAGGTGTGTGTAAGTGTAGTTCAAATACTTCTTATAAAAAAATTATAGTATATTTAACATACTGGTTTTGTTACAAAATAAATGAATAAAAAGAGTTTAGGGGGTTGGAGAAGCAAAATAAAACAAAAGAGCATTAGAGAAGACTTTACCATTGAATCGGGTAACTCCTCTAGGTTTGAACCAAAAGGGTTTATTGAAGAGCTTTATACCTAAGGTAAGGCTTCTAAGATGAGGATAGGGATTTGGAGATATAAAATAGGTAGAGCTTGGACGAGCCAATGGCTTGAGAGTTGTGTGTAAAGAGGTAGAGGTGGGGGCCTTTTATAAGAGGAGAGGAGGGGCACTCTTGGAAAGTAAAGAAATGTTACTTTATTTTAAAATGAGTTTAGGATTTAAAAGGTCCCACATTGATATATTTCTAGGATATGGTGATAAGGGTTCGAAATATACTCATCCAATTGGTCTTTGACAAGTTCATGTCTTAGATGATGCAATATCTTTTCATTTTATTTAAATCGTTTATTAATGAGGCAATCGCTGCATCATCATGATGTCGTCAATAATTTAATTTATTTAATGTCTAAAAATTATAAAAAAATACAATGATGTAGGAAATCTTTATTTCTTTCCAATGACCATTTATAGTCCAAAAAATCATTTATGTAATCAAAATTAAAAATGTTTTACTCAGGAAATACATTCTTTGTTATATTTAACTGTCTTTAAAAATAAAAAGATAAAGAGTCATTATCACATAAAATTGATTCCATTGGTTCCCCAAGATTGTAACAAGGAATACCATGGTCGTCCATGACACAACCCATAGAATTAGGACAAATTTTGGGGTCATTTTATTTATTATGATATTAATTTATTATCCCTAACTACCCGATAACTAATTAATCAATATAATTAATGATAATTACCGTCGTTACTATACATAATGTCCAAAAAAAGAGTCTTGATTTCAAAATTTGTACCTTTTGATTCCAAATATGTAATCCATTTAACCAAATTCCTAACATAGAGATTGCAATAAATAATTTAAAAATAATTCTCGTTGTCAAAACAAATTGCGGGTTTTTTAAAAACAATATCTATGAAAAGTTTCGCACTTGTTTATGCCCAATTGCATTATGAAATTAATCCCAACGTCCTCCATTGGATTACATGGTAAAAAATATTCTATTTAAACTTTAAAACTAATTATAAATATAATATAATTATATAATTAAATTAAATGAACAAGTATTTTTGATGTAAAATGCAGTATTTTTCACTATTCATTAAAAAATGAACATTGTCAGAAAAATACCAAAAATTTATCCAAAGTAAATTTAAATGTCCCAATAATAAAGAATAAGTTTATTTTAAAAAATGGAGCTTATTAAATTGTCAAAAGTTTTATTTGAAAATTTATTTCCATCAAAAGGCAATAAAACAATCATTTAAAAAAAATATTAGTGTATTCCATTCTTAAGATTGGATTTATTCTCATTTTAAGCCTCTAGAACACTATCTAATTCATAAATATACATAGATAAGAATATATATTAATCATTACTTACTTGTGATTTTACACTTACCCACACATTCATTTTGGAAAAATCAATTTCTCACAGCATAATATCATATGGGTCTTCATCCAGGTATAATCCCAATCCAATTACCTTTACTATCAATAGGATGGGATTCCCTCACATATTGATATGAATATGGAATGTAATTAATTAATGATTTTAGACTATAATATTACCCCAAATAATTTAATGATGCCTCTGAATAAAAGACTATTTTATCTTGTATCAAACTAGGAGGCCCAGTCTAGAAAATATTAAATGAATAAGAACTAACATACATATCACACACCACTAAATCTTATTTTTACATCATATAAATTTATGATTACTCATATCTATGTATGAGAAGATTCAATACTCTCATTTTAATTTTAAGCCCCCTACTTGCATTTTTTTTCTACCATGATATGTTTCATGGTCCATATAACAGGACCATACAATTTATGTAACATTCCCATTTCACGTGGTAAGAAGGGCCTCCATTTCTCATTAATGTTTGGATATTCATCTTCCATTACACATGGAGAACCATTTGGTTCCATAATGGACCAATCATATTGACCTTAATCTATGTGCATGGTGTCCCCAGAGAGTTTTGTGTGGTGTTGGGTGGCCTCACTATCACACACATTCCATTAATACACTCCCCCATAGATAAATATTTTTGACCGTAAACTATTTTCAAATGGTAAAAAATCTATGACCATAAGTAATGAGTCCATGGTCCATTAAACAAAATCCTAAACTATATGCTACCCACCCTAGATTTCATTCCTCGTTGTGGGGTATTCATGTTTTTTGTCCTTTATTATTACTTGCCTTCATTGAAGGGAGTGTAAATTCATTTTGGCTTCCTATGTCCTTTTTTACAAGATGTTAATATATGAATCTACCACATTAAATAAACATAGAATTCCCTCTTGATCTAATATGAGGAATAAATATTGGATTACTAGGAATAAAATCAACACACACTCCTCATCTTGGTCAGATGTCTTGAAACTATGGGATGTGTCCTTATCACACGATTTTATACTACATTATGTCACATCCTCACAATACGATATAAAACTACATTCTAATCATTCTCATTGCATGACATGAAACTGAATTTCATCTTAGGACCTTCCCTAAGAATCAATTTCCTTTAGCGCTGGTTATCTGCTTCATCGTGTTCTTTGACCATCACTTGGAATATAATATGATCCTATGATAAAAGATGATTTAGAAATTTTTTAAGACTATTATTACCTCATTAATTTATTCTAATCCTTGGTGAAAAAACTCCATAGAAAATTGAATCTATTCAAATAATCCATCACTTAATTTCCATTATTTGTGTCCCCATAATTTATATCCTCATCATACTCCATGTTTGAAGAGACCCCCTAATTATATGGTTTTTGCCACACTGGCCCACCTACTATCCTAGGAAAATTCCCTAAAAGGCTTATTATGGCATTATGAGACATGTTTCATGTTTTGAACTTGTTTAATAGTTAATAGTCATTTATTTTATTCCAATATAAGCTAATAGGTATGTATTCTATGATTTGAACTCGGCCAACAATTGTATTTTATCATGATTCTACTCCCATTTTATTACAAATGTTGGATTTCAAGAATCATGCTCACTACTCCCCTTTTTTCAAGAAGAATTTAACACCCCAGATTTTACCCAATTCATGCACTAGCAAACTTTTGGAAATAAATTTGGTTTCATAGAAGGCTATGTCCTCATGCCATAGAACATTTGTTGTCAGAACACTCCCAAAGGTAATCGATGTACCAGGAATTTTTGGATAGTATAATCTCAGTTGTGATAGAATGCTCATTTAGTCCAATGAATTCATGGTAAAGAATCTCCCAAATAGGATCAATGTCCCATTTTTACCACAAAACATCTTCCCTATGTAGCATTGTTAAACTGTTGAATGACTGTATATTGTCTATTTTTCCTACATTGAGTATGAGTCTCATGGTCATATATATTTCAATTGGTTGTTACATAAATGAGATCTAGATACAGTGGGCTATAAGGTAGGAGTATTTCATAAGCACATTCATTATAATGTGTTCCACCACACCCTTTTCATCCTCATTGGACCACTTTATCAAGGAGAAAAGTATTGACACCAGTAAAAAGAATATGATAAGTTCCCAAAAATTTGAAAAAATTTCTCTAGGTATATACTTCACTTAATAATATTTGATTTTACTAGTCATAGATCCTAAATAGACATACACATTATATGTTATGGTTTATTGAATTCAGACTGCAGAAAATGGACAGTCAGGGTTATTCTGAGGAAAATGGTGCAATTTCACACAATATTACATAACAAGTGTGAATGTACTTCATGGCCTTTAAACAGAGTTGTTTTCAAAATGTGATGGGATGTTCCTTGGATTCCCTTAAATAAAAATATAATCAATGTACCATGCACGAACAAAATTTAATTTTTTCATGCAAGAATTGAATCTTTAGTGCATAAATGTAATCTTAAGCACAAACCTGTTGCGTAACCATCATTTTTCATTCCAATGGTTTTGTCAAACACATATTTTCCATGAAAAAATGATCCCACCACCATTGGAAAAATTCATTCATATGCAATGTTGTATGAAAGTAACCATATGTGATAAAATTATACAACATGCTGAAATGCCTGTGAACACGACATCAAACACTCATTTGAGGAAGAGTGCCTCTGGTTAGAGCTCCCTCATGCCCAACCCTTAGTTTCATGATTCACAAAAAACACCCAATTCCCAATGTTTCGAGATATTACCTTATCACATTACCTCAAATTATGATCTCTATATTAGAGTATTGAGTGTAACAATTTCCATAGGAATTTTTTTGCGGAAAGTATAATCATTTCTGCGGCCCTATTTGTGTAAAAAAATATTTTTAGATTCCCTATTGGTGTGTTGTTTGAAAAAATACCTCATGGTGTTTCTCAGTGTTTTTAGGTTTATTATGATTGTTGAAAATGACATATGATAGCAAATAAGTATGGTTGGTGATTACCGATGTAGGTATTTAAAGTGGTGTTGTTTCTTAGTGTTCACCAAATTTTTGGGCCCCATTTTCAGATGTTTGGTTTTTTTAAAACAAATTTCATTCCACAATAGTAGTTCTTCAACTATGAATAATAGTTCATGGATAGAAAATTAGTTTTGTATATTGCTAAAAGAAATTTGGATATTCTATGGGTTTCAAAAAGTAGAGTTATGTGTACCGAAAAGTATGTTATATGGATATCAAATGAGAAGTAGTTTGTGGGAGGGTTTGATTCTATAAAGGGCAGGAATTTCATGGGATAGCTAATTGTTTGTGGGAATTTTTTACGATTTGAGGAGACACAAATGGTCTTCATATATGGTAGTGATCAGTGTCTATATAATATAAATTTTTGTATAAATACCGCATAGCAGAGTCTTAAGTGAGGGTTTTACCACATCAATGATTTTAGGAAATTGGATTAGAAATATTTTCATATATATTTTCTTATATAAGGAACTCTAATCAGATTATTTTGTAGTGTGATTTTCATAAGAAAACATCTTCACCCTATGGGTAATTCAAAGAAGTCCCATGTGGTTCATGTGGGAGGATTCAAAGAAGGAAAATAGGTTTTAAAAGGAGGATTCCAAGAATGGAAAATGGATACACAAAGATATTGAGTGGAAGGAATTTTTCCTTGTATTGTACTTCACAAAGAAATGTTTTCACAGTTTTGAGGCAATCCATGGGGCATCAACAGTCTATACTATTTGAAGTGGTCCACAAATGATATGCAGTACACCGAAGAAGAGGTGGTCCATGAGGAACTCGTGCCACACATTTCAAGGAAGTAAATTTAGGAACTAATGAAGCTCACAAATGAACTAAAACAATTTGTGAAATTAATTTCCACAAACTAATAGTTGGAAAAAATGGATTTTATATATGGGTGAAAATTTGACTATAATAGAGAATCTATTTATATTGAGGATACATGTATTCATTTAAATTAAGGGATAAACAAGTCCCTAAACTTTTGGTGGATCCCTTCCAAAATAATTTAGAAACAGAAGAGAAAGATGGTGATCCCTTACATAAGAGGTGAGTTAGAGAAATATACATAGGGAGTGACCCTTAGTAAATGATTGAACTGACCCTAATCTTTGAAATGGTAGTGAGCCAAGGCATAGAAGTGATCTAGACTAGAAATCATAATTGGATATGAGCCATAGTGAATTTGGTTCAATATGCACATTGTCTTTATATAATCATTGGATGTATCCCAATGTTGGTGAACCAAGTATAAATCTTTCGGTCCTTGTGATTTATTTATTTATTTAGTTCAAATTAATTATAATTTGATAAAATTGGAAAGTATTAAATCATAATTAAAATTAAAGATAATAAGAAGTAACCCTTGTAATAAAGAGGTCAATATCGAATGGGACATGAAGAAATATGAAAATAATATCCGTACCCTAATTCATCCTCCATCTTAGGGTATCTAGGCTCCTTTTGGACCTAATAAATGATATCAGAGCTTTGGATTTTTTTGTAATATCTGTTTTCTATGAAATGGATCAGTTGATGGTTGAAATTAATGTTTCAAAATTCTACTATCCTAATATTACTTAACAATGGGTATAACTTAAAAGAATAAGAATAAGTCTTGTTGTATTCCATAATGTGGAAGTGTCTATGGAAAGGGTGTTATTCTGTTGAAGGAAAAACCAATGCACATGAGAATGATTTTCAAGAAACAAATAGTGAAACTTTTTACTCATTCAATGATTATAAATAAATAATTAGATAACCTGATATTCCATGTGATACTAGAAAATTGATGAAGAATAAATTACATGGAGTAAAAAATCAAATGTTGTCCATGTAAAAAAATGAATTGGATTGGAAATTTAATGAATAAATTAAATTTATAGATATTTGAATCCAAGTGCTATAAATTGAGATCAAATAGATCATATGATTAATTAAAAGTCTTATTTAGGTTTCCATTGGTATGAGGTAGAGGAATGATTCCATAGGTTAATTACATAGAAAATTTCTATAATGGTATAACACTCAAAGCTATTTAAATGGAAAGAGTTTAAAATTAGAAGAAATTTAGAATCTAGAATCCAAAAATGATGGTCTGGCTAATAATAAATCTGAACAAGTTTAGATTAACCAAATTCTATATAATTAGAATTTATGAAACAATGAATCTATTGCTTAGAAAAATTATAATATAAAGGATATATATGACCTGATAGATAAGATCTCACAAGAATAGGTAGTTGAGGTAACTAATGGGATAACTCTAATAAGAAAACATAATGCTCAACATGAATCTATGTACAAGAATATTCAATAGTTTAGAGAATATCTAGAGTCAGTTAAGAAATAATTGGGGAAATCTAATGCCCATGTAAAGCACGCATTAATGGATTCTTTTCACTTACTATTTTATTATCCTTTTTCTATTGATAATGATATGAAATGAAAATATTCTACATTATATGATAAACATTAAATGATAGTTCCATCCCAAATAAATCTAGTTTTGGTAATGTAGTTATTAGATATAATGAGTTAACTCCCATACAAAATACAAATAGAGATGAGAATAGTTAAAAAATATGGAAAAATTCTATTGATAATGGAAGCATACATAAAAAAGGATTTTGTAGGTAGTAATGATATCATGAGTTACTTTTCATGAATGCATTGTAATACTTCATGATTTTTAGGCATTGGAAAATATGTCATTATGTGAAGAAAACAAAACATTCTAAATCTAATAATAAGATGAAGCTTCTTGGGAAATATGAGAGCATAGTATCTTAGACGAAACTATCCATGAAATGCTACTATTGTGGAAGACTGAGACACACCACAAATAAGTGTCATGAATCCTAGGGCCTCAATGTCAAAAGTAGAACTCTAGATGCCTCAATATATCATCCAATAAAGGATGAAAGGAGGTATAAATCTAAGTGAATATGTTTTCTTTATTCTGATCATGGGTATTTGGAAATAAATTACAAGAAGAACAATGAAGGGATTGAAAAGAAACCCAGAAAGAGATCCCCAATACTGGTAGTGTTTAACAAAAAAAATACTATATTAGAAGAAAACATGATAAGTTGAAAAATGTGTCTACATCCTAAGAGGAATCATAAGGATATCATACAAAGTCATATCAATCACATCTATTATTAAACTCATAATAAATATCTTGGAGGCATTGTGAACAGACCTATAAAGAAAATAGAGGAGATGATCCATTTGTGATTAAGAAAAACGTAAATTCAGTGGAAGAATCAATACCAACAAGAAAAGGTTACATGACTTGGATAGCTATGAAAATAAAAATGAATAAATAGTTATTTGAAAATTTCACATCTCATGCCACATGATGATAAGTGAAAGCCACAGAAAGAGCCCTCCAATAAATGAAGAAGCAAGAGAAGATGACTAATGAAAAGATTACTAGTCAAATAAAGAGTGATAAAAAATAGAAGATCGGTGGACAATAAAAGAATTATAATTAAAAAAAGGGTTTTAACCAAAATTTTTGAAAACATTAATGCTAAAAAATCCAAATATCTAATGAAGAATCATCCTGTTGGTAAAAAATTCATAGTCATATGGCTAGAATAGTTGATGTTGTTTGGGAAGATTTAATATGCAAAAAAACTGTACAGTGCATTGTAATAAATTATCAAAGGTTTGATCCATTAAGATCAAATACAATCCTCTTCTATAGGATTCCATATGTTCCCCTCTTTATATGTGTCTAAATTATATTAACTTATATAAATGTTTGTTTTGTTTGGGATGATATATGATCCAAGGAGAAGTGGCATCAACATATGTAAATTGGTGATGTGATGTTCTCTAGAATGACAACTGAATCAAATCAGTTAACATAACTAAAGAATAAATCTATAATAATTTCATGAAAATAGTTAATGTTCAATGGTTACATGAGATATAGTAACATAATAGAGTAAAATGAATATTTATAGTGTTATTACCTTTATCTCTTGTTTCTTAAGAAAAGTTCTAACTCAATGGGTTTGGTGGTTTTTTGATGGATCCTTGCTATGTGGTAAATTAACCAAATGGAAATTCCAATGAATGTTTCTACAATTGGTAAATGTTATTGATCTGTAGAAGTCACAAAAACCTATAGTCACATGTGAATAAATGGATTATGATTAGATGAATATTTGTGGGTCGAATTGTTTGGCCTAATAACATTAAGAGTTTTATATCATAGGGGGAACATTCTATATCAGAATCATCTAAAAGGACCAAATGGACCAAGTAGGGAAAAAAACTTCTATTAACATTTTTGAGAAAAGAGAAAATGTCTCAAAGGCATAAAAGTGATGAAAGTTTATGTTTTTCATTGTCAAGAAGACCCATTGGGGGAGAAGTAGCAAAATTTATCTATTTATGATACTCTATTTTTTCCTAATAATATTTTATCAATTGAATCATTTTTGGATACCAATAATATTTTATTTAATATAAAAAAATGTTTCCACAAGAGTCTAAAAAATTATTTGAATGAAGGGTGGTCACTATAGTAGATAATGAACTATATCATTGAAAACACAATGAACAGTTTCATTATGGTAGTAATGAGGAGGTAAGAAGCTCAGGGAGATTTGAATTAGAAAATTATGATTTAGAATAAAATAATAATAATAATAATAATGAGTAAATCAAACATATATCACCCTAAAATCCAACGTTTTGAGGTAAAACTGTGTAGAAAAATTTAATTTATAATCAGACAGTTCAAGTGAAGATGTGGAAGATAAAGACTTTACCACAAGGATCATACATATCATGGTTATATCATAAAATGGTATTAATGAAGTAGCTGGAGTTAATAATTGGTATTAGTATATAAATTAAGATCCTAAAAAATTGAGAAGAATCATATTATTCTTGGTCAAAACAGTACAAAGAAGATAAAAGTTTTCTAGATGGACATTGAGTCAGCATTATTGAATGGGGTTCTTAAAGAATAAGATTAAATTAAGCATCTAGATCCATTTATCATTAATGAATATTTAAAATTAGTTTTTTTTTCTAAATAAGGCTCTATATGGGTTGAATCAAGCACCAAAATCATAGTATTCAAGACAATATCAGTTTCGGAAAAGCTCAAATTTCATTATGGTGGAGTTGATTACAATCTATATGTGAATCTGGTGGTTATTTATATATTAGTGGATTGTGTGTTTTTTGTCTATAAAATAAACAATATTTCAATTAATTAAGTATATAATGAGGTAAATATATTGTGGCTACTCACGAATTCATGTAGTTATTGTGGATGAAGAATCATCATGATGATATGGGAGTTGAATTGAAGTCTCTGATTAAAATCAATTGAGATAATTCAATTTTAATAAATCATTGAAAAAATAGATTCCATTAAAAAATTACATGGAACTTTGAAATCATGTATCATTTTATATAGGATAAGGTTGAACAAGGGCTTTGGAAGTTATAGTATGTTCCAACAGACCAACAGGTTGCGGACATTTTAACAAAGGCCTCACCCAAAGAATTATTTGGGAGGCATCAACAAGATCTAAGAGTTCAATAATATCCTTGGACATGAAAACGTGTATATGTTGACCCCCACCCCTCTCCTATAGGGTGTTTTTTTTCTTCCTCAATCCACTGATCTATGTTCTTTACCCTATTTTATAACTAAAAAGAGTGTCCTTCAAGTTCATTGAAAATGGTGGATAAATTGTGGATTTAATAAGGGAGAAAATGTCTTAATAAATATAAGTAAAGAAGTTGATGAGTGGAGTAGTGAGATATGGGAGAAACAAGTTAATGGATGTTTAAAGTATGATTATGCTGATGGTGATCAATATAAGATTATATATCACGACAAACAAGGTTCATGATCAATGTTTTTGAGTGGTTTCTAGAATGAAGTGATTCATTGATAGACTTTTCATACTACTCTATTTTCTCATGCTGAGCATGGATATATGGTCTTATACAATGTGTTAAGAAAATATTTGATTTCTATCTGAATCTCTTGAAGTCAATTTTGGTAGAAGATGGAAAAAGTTTTAATTATGTATCATGTTGAGAATATTGGTCAACAAAAACAATGTTGGATATTATTGTGAAAAAATTCCTCAAGGAATTATCTCTGTGTTTTTTTCTATGATTTTATTTTTTGACAAATCCATTTGACATTAAATATGAATGGTTGGTGATTTACATAGTTGGTTTTTATAGTGTAATAGTTTCATAATGTTTTCCAAATTTTTGGCCCTCAAAATTTGGAGTTTGGTTTTTGTAAAAGGTATGTTTTTCAACAAAATGAGTTTGAAAACCATAAAGAATATTTCACAAACTGAAAAAGAAATTTTATAAATGGAAAAGGAAAATTGTAATTGGAAGGATTTCTCCATTGCAGCACAATGCTGACTGCAAAAGATGCAATGTGGATTGCAAATAAAAAATAGTTCGAAGGAGGATTAGAGTCTACAAGGTGCTTGTAGTTCATGGGATGGATCATCATTTATAAAAAGGAAGTGGCAATTTTAGGATCTATAAAGGGTTTTATTTTATAGAAGATATTTTTTATTATAAAATATAAATATTTCTATGTGGACCATATAGAATGGCCTATGGTGATGGTTGTACCACATAGATGATTTTATGAAATTGGATTAGTGGTATTTTATTATCTATTTCTCGATATAATGACATCAAATTAGATTGTTATATAGATCAATTTTTATATGAAAACATCTTCGATATAAGAGGAATTCATAGAAGTTTGATGTCATTCATGAGGTTGGATCCCATTAAGGAGAAGAGTTTCACGAGGGAGGATTCTACAAAAGGATAGGAGTTTTGTGGAGATATTTCACATAAGGAATGTTGTGGGGCACTATTTCCCACAAAGAAATGTTTCTGCAATGTTGAGGTGGTTCTTTATGCACCAGAAGTCCATTGACGTTGATGTCATCCATGAAATAGTATCATCCCATGGATGAAGAGTTTCTCTATGAATCACTCACACCATGTGGTGCATGGTAGATTTCCGAAGAAGTAAGAATGATTACAAAGGGACTAAAACAGTTTTAAAAAGCACATTCTGCAAACTAATAGTACATTTAAAAGTTGATTTCAGCAAAATGTGAAAAGATGGATTCAAAATAGAATCTACCTATAGTGAGGGTGCATGTATTAATCATAATTATGGGACCTAAAAGTCTATAAATTGTGCTTGGATACCATCCATGAGTAGTGTGTAAAAGAAGTTGAAGATGATGATCCTTCCCACCTAGAGTGAGCTAGAGAAAGAGTCATAGGGAGTGACCCTTGGGATAGAAGTGATCTGAACCTAAATGTTCAAAAGGCAGTGAGCTAGGAAATATATGTGATCTAGCCCAAACAAAAATATTTTTAGTGAGCCTTAGTGAATTTGGTACAGTCGAAACATTTATGTTGTATACTCCTTACATATATCCCAATGTGGGTGACCCAAGTAAAAATTCACATGTTCTTATGTTATCCTCAGTTATTTACATTTAGTGCACTATTTTCAGATAAAATTGTAACAAATATAATCAATATTATCAATAAACAGCTTAATAAGTGATTCTTGTAATAAATAGGTCATGATCCAGGGGGTATGATGTCCTTTGGATTGAATATCATTACACTGATTCACCCCCTCCCTTTGGTTACATATGACCCTTATGTACAAAACATATGTCAAGATTAATATTGAAGAATTTGTATTTATGATAAAATCATTTTATTTTGTGAAACTATTTTTAAACACACACCCACTAGTACATAGCACTGTTCCCGCACCCCACACCCCCACATGGGATCATTTCCAAGCTACAGTCTAGTGCCTCATGCTCAATCCCTTCACTACCATCACTAAAACCCATAAAAATGGATAGTCATACAATAAAAAGTTTGGTCTAGGGTAGTGAAATTGTGGGTTGTTACATTGTGTATCCCTATCACCAACCCCTTAAATTCCACATGCTATGGTACTCCTCCACATTCCATGAAATGCCTTGATTTGACATACTCCTCTTGGTCCCTTTCCTATTCCATGAGATGATATTATCCTCTTGGGATCCTTTGAGTACCTTGAGTTTATTCAAATCTCATGAAACTTAGGAATCCCCATCACCTAACTCATATTCTAGGTTTAACCATATAGGTTCACCCACAGTGTAAGTCCCACATAATCAATTATTGTGGAACTTCTGCATAGTTGTCCCCACTACATTATTTTAACCTTTAGCATACTATAACATTAATGAATAGTATTTCTTATGCATCAAGAATAATATTTCTCATTACATGATCATGAGAATACATTCCATACTCCACACTAAAATACTTTAAAATGAATAATACCTTATAAATCTTGAATATAATTCCCTAAACATCAATATTAAGATGCATCATGACATGATCATATGAATACATTTAGTAGTCCTCACTAAGTGACATTGAAATATAGAATACCATATAATTCATCAATAGGATTTCTTATGTGTCAAGCATCAGATGCCTCATTCCATGATTATGACAAGATATTTTATGTCCACACTACTTGACATTAAACTATAGAATTCCCTTTCATTAATGAATATGATTCTCTATGTGTCAATAGTAATATGTCCAACAGTCCTCACTACATGAATTTACAAAACGATATCCCCTGTCAGTCAAGAATTGGATTCCCCCTATCACAAATAAAAGATTCCTTATGTATCATATTTCTGACACATCATGTAATCTTAAGAAGACCACCAAATAGAAACCATGGGCTGCCTCATCTTGTGCAAGCCGCAATCACATACCTCAACCCACTAGCTAGTTGAGATTCTTGCATGTCCTCACATGATAAAAAATTTATGTGTATCTAAATGCATATTACAATGAAACTATGTCCCTTCACAAGATGTTAAACTATAAGCTTACATCATGAAATGAAAATGGGATGCCACCATGACCTGAAATAAGGAAGACATGATGGTAGGATCCCACATATAATCCTCATTCACATCATTTCATCTCTATAGAGACAAACTAATTGCTCTCCCGTGTCAGCCCCATTCACATAATTACTACTCCATATAAAGACTTGGGAATTTGTCACACATAGTACCTGTTCATATAATTTCTCCTCTATAGCATCACCTGGGAAGCTCCCAATTGTATGCTCCAACAACATAATTACATCTCCTAGAAGTACCTGGGTAGATCATTTTGTAATCCCCGCACTATTCCAACTGAGATGAAACATCTTGAGATGGATAAATTCTATGCGTAATCCAAATACACCCATAATCAATGCTCTTTTTGTGAAAATAGTGTGCTTAATGCATGATATTAAACTTTAAGGATCGGTCTTATCTCATTACTATATAATGTGGTATGAAATTACATGGGGTTTCATCATTATCATAAAAATTGGGTACATGGGATTCCTCTCTGAGGTTCAATACCGACCAATGGTAAACTAGGGTGCTCCCTCCTAGTGTCATAGTTTCCTTATCCACCTCAAGGGGCATTATGATAAATCACGTGGATCCATATTAAGGGGATTTCTAATCCATACTTCTAGGGTTAACCATAAGGGGAGTTCTCACCCATCAACACCGGCGTGAAATCTTCCCTCCAGAGGACACACCTCCTTGATCCTGCTCCAGTGGTGTTGAAATCAACCTTATGGATCTATCTCGAGGGGTGTTATGATCCCTCCATCTATAGTTTTCTTCCAGGGAAACTCTCTCCCATCAACCCAAGTGCGGAATCTTCCCTCCTAGGGAGAAACCTCCTCGTTCCATCTCAAGGGGCATTTTGATCAACCACTCTGATATATCTCAAGGGGTTATCTTATCCAACCATCTAGGATTTTCCAAAAGTTCCATTATCACACGTCATCTAATGTGTGAAATACTCTCTCCTAGGGAAACAAATCCATAATCCTTTTTAAGGGGTGTTTTGATCAACCTTATGGATCTATCTCATGGGGAGTTTTGATTTATCAATCTAGGGTTCTCTTTAATGGTTGTTCTCTCCCATCAACTCATGTGTGACATCTTACCTCCTAGGAACACACCTCACTAATCTGACTCTAAGGGGTATTCTGATCAACCATCTAGATCCATATCAGGGGTTGTTTTTTTCCATCCATCAATGGTTCGCCTCATGGGGCATTCTCAACCATTAACCAAGGTATTCCCTCCTAGGGACATACCACTATGATCTATCTCAAGTGGTTTTCTAATCAACCTCTCAGGTATTCTTCAAGGGTAATCCCAACCAATAGTAAATATAGGTGCTCCGTCCTAGGGACAAACCACCTTGATCTTCTTCATGGGAAATTCTAATCAACATCACATATCTACCCGAAGGGGTGTTCAGATCCATCCATACTGGATCCACCTCAAGGGGAGTTTTGATCCAACATTCTAGGTGTTATATCTTACATTCTAGGAAGACACCTCCTCGAACTACATCAATGGGTGTTCTATTCCATTTATCCATGATCTTCCTCAATTGGTGTTTGCATCCAACCTTCCTAGTTTGACATATTACCTCCAAGGTACCCACCTCAAAAATCATCCATCCCTTTCAAATCAACCTCCATAGGGTGTTCTGATTAATTAGTAAACCCTATATGTGTGACATATTCCCTCATAAGTGTACACCTTCTTGATATACCTCAATCAATCATTCTTATCCACACCTCCTAATCTATCTCAGTGCAGTTTCCTGGTGAACATGACTCCATATCCAAAAGATGATAAACTTGTGCCTCAATCCTTCTCAACCAAACATTTTGATCCATCTCTACTGGACGTAAATCTTGTTTCCTTTACCATAACAAAAACCATATACTATAAACATGGTATGTTTGAGGTAAACATACATGTAATATTTATACCCTGGGCAGGCTTATCTCATGATCAACAAGGGATGACTTGGGTTATATACCTAAAGACGCATCATATGAGATTACCTCTCATGGGAAAGAATCACAGGTTCCCAATGCACCCACAATCATTAAATTCACATACATGACTAACATTATCATATACTCTGATGAAAGGTTTCTTCCCTACTAGATAGAAGAAACATAATTAACTAATTTCTATATAGTGATGTCACCATGAATTAGTTTCACAAACCTGACTCAAATCAAAGAGGGAGTCCCAGACTATGTGATGAGTTCTCTGGAGGATTCCATGCAATGAGGAACCAACATCCCATCATCATGTTTTGATAAAGAGACAAAATCACCATCCATGTTTATTATGGGCGTCTACCTATGGAAAGTAAGAATGTAGGGAATGAAATGTGCATCGATGTGACAATACAACCCTTGCTACAAAATTTTATAAAACCAGCATGCCAAATGGAAGAAAAGACCCATATAAAATATCAAGTTCAATCCCCATGACAGATAACTCACATATAATATTATGTTCATGGTTATCCAAAAAGACACGCTTTATATATATGAAATCTTGGAAGACCTTATCTTCATAGCCATTTGTTGGTTCCATGAGTATTACAATAAAGTTCTAAATACCCAATTAAAATAAAGGTTTGAATACTCTATGGTTACATTATCCCCTTTTAATCATGGATAAAACCATGAATTTTTCTGTAATATGGATGGAAAACCACCAATGATAAAGGGTGATGTGCTGGTTTCCACTGAAAAGGATTGAGAACCAACCCTACAAACCCATGGACTATACTTTGTAGTGATTTTGTGTCACCCATACACCTAATATGTGTAGTAGACTTAGCCTCAATGAGTTTATATAAACCAAAAAATTTACTTTTAAATTCTGATGTGAAAAGAATTACATCTATTAGAATGGGTTCATCAAAGGATAGGAATACTAATTCTTAATTTGGATTTAAAAATTTTCTCACTCCCTTATTAGGATTTATAAATTCTAATAATATATTCCATATACCATTGGAATTTTATACCTCTTTTTAACATTGATGTAACTTCAAGTAAGACAAGCATCCTTAGAATCCCCCCATGGTGACTTCGTCCATTTAAGATATTAATGATTCATCACATGGCCTCTTGTACATTTATGAAGATAGTGGTTCCCCTGAGTTAAAAACCATTATTAGTGATTCCCCACTAACATATAGATAAAATAGTAGTATGATGTCCTTTGTGAATCCCCTTAGATATTTGATCAGTGCATCTCTACCACCATTGATGAACTATTTTTGGTAAATGTTGTAAGAAAATATGATTTCAAACCCATGTTGATCAGTACCTCCATTCCTCTTGAATACTAGTATATGTATACATAATTTCTAAAATATCATCTTTACATGTTCTCTTGGAACTATAATGTGATTCTAGAGTAGAACCTCTATGCGTGTAACCATAATCTAGGATTGTATTATGACCACCAAGGTTTCAACCAACAATCTAGGATTATTTACCACTCTTACGATAACTTAGTACAAAATTAATATGATGAATTTATTAAATAAATATTTTTTCAATAGTTGATGTACAAAAAATAAATTTCTAATACATTCCCCTTAGAAAACAAGATAAGGATCAGGGTCTTCATTAATTTTCAGTGCCTTAATTAGAACTACCAAAAGGATGATTTCGAAGTACCAACCACAGAACCTTTGATTGATGAAAATATTAACCTCTCATACCTTTCTTTTTAGATGGTTGTCCATGATATAAGTAGATTAAGATTTACAATGAATATGAAAAATCCATTGGCATCAGATCATTTCAAGGGACATTTTTCTACCCAGTCATTCCCTTCAGTTTATTGCATTCTATAAACACTTACCAATGCAACATGGATAACATCTTTAGACCCTTATTAAGAAGAATCGTGGAGTCCTACATGTATGATCTGATTGTTAAATCTTGATAGTGTTGTGTAATCTACCTAATGGTCAAACAATCATCCCCAAATTTCAGCATCATTGTTTGAAGATAAATCCTCTAATTTGTGATTTTTTTGTAATGTATGGTAAATTACGTGGCTCTTTGGTACCCCAAAATGACATTGAGGTTGAATCCAAAAAGATTACTAAAATTTAGTAAATTACACCTCCTCAAAATATTATTGAATTATGATTGATCAAAGGTCATATTTATTATATCAATAATTTAATAACCATATGGGATGGAGAATATCTCATGTTGAGTAAGTTAATAAATAAATGATTCACAAAAACATTGGATGATTACTTTCACAAATCTTTTAAGAACCTTAATTTTACCTCTTATATCATCCAATTATTATGATACTGGAATAAGGAAGGTCACTTATCCAATGTAACACCTCAGGCGTCCATGGTACACTTCTCTTTGAATAATACAATAGCATGTGTTGTACGCAACACTGATTTCAAGCGCACCATGACATACAAAACTAGTCGATCAAAAGAGGTTATGAATATTATGAAAATAATTTCAAATTTTATATTATCCTTATAATTTTAATATATATTAAGAGTTTCTAAGACATTATTGATGAATAAATTCATTTTTTTCATATAAAAGAACTATTTTTCAAAAAATGAAATTTTACCGCCTTTTAATGGCGAAGCCTTTTTAAATCCAATATTTGAAACTTATATATATTAAATTTGACAAACATAACTTATTCTTTAGAATTGGGACATAAGAATTTATTTTCAATAATGTTTTGGTGTTTTTTTATAACTTTCATATTTGTGTGAATAGTGAAAAATACTATATTTTAACTGAAAATGTCTTTTTGAATCAAAATAATTTATATTGTTAAATTATAAATATTAATTTTTTGGAAGTATAAATAGAATATATTTTTACTATTTAATGAAATGATGGTCATTTTAAGTAATTTCACCTTGAAATTGGTCATAAACAAGTGTAAAACTTTTGATAGTTATTATTTCTTAAAAATACCCCTTTTGGTTTCGAAAGCGGGAAGAAATTTTAATTTAATAAATGAAACTTTTATGTTTTGAATTTGGTAAAATAGACATAGTTTTTGGATTATTAATAACAAAATTAGCCTAGGGTTAAATTTTGGTAATTTTTAGATAACTTTTATATTTTGATGAATAGTGAAAATTAATAAATTTTAATTAAAAACAACTTTTTTAATCGAAATAATTGATAGTGATAAATTATGAATTTGAGTGGTTTTAAATTATATTAGAATATATTTTTACCATATAATACAATTTGGGTCATTGAACATAATTTCACATTTAATCCGAACATAAACAACTGTCAATCGTTTGATAGTTATTTTATCTTAAAAACACGCTTTTTGTTTTAACAACGGGAATTAATTTTAAATTATTTTCTGCCACTTATGTGTATTGAAATAGGAAAATTGTATTCCATATTAGGAATCAGTGTGTCCAAATTATTTCAATAGGTAACTTTATTTTAGACTTTTTGAATAATTACTTCGGTAAATATTTTATTTACCATGGTTAAAGGGTAAAAGCGGTAAATAAGGGTTAAAAAATAATATTATAATAATAATAAATTATCCTAAAACATGTCCTAACCTTATTGGTTGATACATGTCCGACCATGGGCATCTTTGGGTCGATTTTTGGACCCCATGGAGCCACTTGTTTGTGATAGGGATACATTATTTTAATTATGTTAAAATGAATACAGAAATAAAATAAGCATATATCTTTTAGAAAAACAATTTTTACATAGGGTTATATATGGTGGATTTTAGACAATAAATTTTAATTAGAAATATAAAAATATTTCCTACATAATTATATTTTATTTATTATTTTTAGACATTAAATATTGTAATTTATTTATGACACAATGATGATGTAGTAATTACCATAATAGTGAAAATTTAAAATAATTGATATTATAAATACCCAAATAAATATAATTTGACACTTTTTATAAATTAAAATAATTTTCTAACATAATATGACATGTTATTATTTATTTAATTATCTTTGATCAAAGTAATAATTCTGTTAGGATTTTTAAAAAAATCAATTATTGAATAGTGTCAAAATTGACATAAAAGAGTTTTTAAAACAAATATTATATTATTAATTGATATTAAATTCCTAAAAATCTAAAATTCTTCCAAGAGACTTATATCATTATAGGTGCATCATTAATGGACCAGTTGGGGGTTTCTTGGATGTATATAGTAATTTTATTAACTATATAATATAAAAATACAAAGTGTTATGGTAAGTGTCAAACTAATTAACTAAGAGTTAAAACAAAAAGATAAGGTTAATATATTGACCAAAACCTGTATAAATTATATTGGTTGAGTGGTTTTAGACCCATACCCACAATAACATTTAAATAATACACTTTAGAGCCATTTGAATCAGAATATTAATTTATTATAAAATAATATTTCTAGCTTTTCCAAATGTGCCCTTCACCCCTCCTATAAAAGGGAACTCCTCCTTCTCATTACATAACACATTCAAAGCCTTTTGGATCGATCAAAACCTACCCAAATACTCTCTCAACTTCCCTCAATTAATCCTAGAGGCCTTAACTTAGTCATAAATCCAACCTAAGGAGTTCTTTTGATCAAATAGAAAGGAAGAACTCGAAGAAGAGGTAATGTTTTCACCACCCCCTTTCATGTTCCTTCTTCCACTTCTTCTTTATTTGTTATTTTCATTATATAATAATAACTCCAGTATCTTATATATACTGTGATGTTATTATAAATATAGTAAAACTATATTCAGTATTCTATCCATCCTTTTAATGACATGTCACCATACGTGCGTACGTACAGTTTACCGTCTCCACGTCGTGGTGTAATAGTTATTCAGTAACTTGTTATTTGGATGGGTATAATAATGATGTGTAATTCATTTAAATAATAAATATAACATGATAATGATTTTGTATATATGATATAACATCCAATTATATATTATTTAAATATCAAAAGAGTGATATTGTCGCTCATGCGTACGTACGGACTACCCTCTCCATGAACATGATGAAATTCATTCTCCATCATATCCATTCAAGTATAATTCTCATTTTATAATTAAATATAATTTTTAGAGTCATGATATAATTCTAGATATGAATAAGATACATCCCATCCATAACAAATACGGCTCGCATAACAAATAGTATAAAGTAAAATGAATCCGTTAACACCCAAAACGACAAAAATACTAAGATATTATAAAAAAATAAATGTTAGAAGATCATATATTATATCATATTAATGAAAGTAATTCTTGTGTAATTAAATGACAATTATTTCTCCATTATACAGGAGGTTAACCTACCATCAACCAAGGATAAAGTACAACGTAAGGGGTTTCTTTTCTCACTCATAATTTCATGAGAATTCCATTGTTCACCACTTACTTATTGTATGTGGTGTATATGTACTACCCATAATTGTATTCATTTTGTATTATACTTTAATTTATGGGTATTTACATCATAATTGTATGATCCTTCTTTCATGGGTGTATGTTTCATAAGTTACCTAATCGATAAGGGAATTTGAAATTTCAATTTCCACTCATTCGGCTTTACGCATAGTTCATTGATTATTTTACTCCAAGATTATGTGTGGAATCACTATTAATTTGATTATGTCATAATTTACACTCCCCTTTCTGTGGATATACTTTTTATAAACATAATCACTCCATTGATAAATTCTCAAGTCATTAGTATTAACTTGATAAGAGTAATTTTTAATCAATCTTGATTTGTTGAGATAAACATCAAATTCATTGGTGTTGTTTTTACAAGAATATGTGTGAATGTCCTTTGATTGTTTAACACTGAATATCCAATCATATTTAGTGTATTTATATTTTTCACACATAATTATGTCTTGTTTTATCCTTAACCTCAGCATACGGCCTTTATGAGATATTTCATCTCGATTTACATTCCATTGAGACTTCTTTGTTGTTATACAGCAATTCACTTTTATGTGGTTTATATAATGTACATTGACATAGAATATCATGAATCCATTAACTCTCATGATATTACAATGTTTTGATTACCTCAATTATTAGTATTCAAGTGTCTCTCTTTTTGTTAGAAACTCTAACTAAAATACCATTTTTAAATGTTTTAAAGAATTATTCTTCTAAATCTTGCTCATTAATGTCCATGTTTTAAAAAATGGTTTTAAGGATTTATTTATATGGACATTAATGTTTTAAAATTAAAACTTAATTTAAATGTTTCAAAGTGGAATGGGACACTTTTATTCAAAAATTTATTTTTAAATGGCTTCTTGACAAATAGTGTGACTTTTAAATGATTTCAAGAAAAAAGGGGATATTCCTCTCAAATAGTATTGATGATTATTTTCATATATGTCAATATCCTTCATTATTCTCAATTGAGGTTAATATGATACAATACAATCTTCTATATTGTATCGAATGAGTTATGTTTGACTATGGATGTGCTATTTTTATACCATTCATGGTTTGTGGATAAGTATTGACATTTTGAATAATAGTTTTAGTATGAATATTTATGTTATGTTTCAAACTTTTCATATGAGGGATGCATTGGACTTAATAAGTGATGGGTGGAGCCCACTATAGCTCCTCAATGCATCGGTAGGTCTCATGAGACAAACTAGTGTCTTGGCACAAGGCCTTGGCAAAAATCTTATTTGTAGTCTTGGCACGAGGCCTTGGATATGTGGTTATGATAGTCTGGCATTATGCATTCCATCATTATGAATGTGGTTATTGATATTTCAAGTGATTGTTCGTAGTAGAATATCCATGTGAATAAGTAAATGTTATTATTTCATTTTATCATTTCCATATTATGCTTAAGTTCATGTTTAAAAGGCTTTGGTTTAAGTTATAAATTGCTTTAAGTGTTTATGCTTAACTATGGAAGATTCTACTATATTGTTATCCTTACTGAGCATCTGAGCTCACCCCTTTCAATGTTTTATTTTACCAAGGATTGTGAAAAAGTAATTTATGAATGACCTATAGGGATAGTATGACGGGATATGAAGACAAGATGTTGTTTTAGTTTTTTTACCTTATGATGTAATGTAAGACTTATGAATATATCTGGTGTTTCCAAGACTACTAAACTAATTGGTTTTTCGAGAATAGATCTTTTGTGATCATGCCAATGTTATGTAATAATACACCGACTCTAGGTATCTAGGGTCGGGGCATTACAGTTGGTATTAGAGGAAGTTTAGTATAAACCTTGGAAGCTATATTTAGATAAACTCTGATTAGAGCACGTAGACCTAAGATGAACTTTGAGGATTTGTATAGAATTACTTCCTAGAATTTTGGTATTTTAGAGATTTTGTGAGTTTTCCGAGCAATACATCCATGTCTAGATACGAGCAGGTAGAGGCATCTCTTGCACAGATGTACCTAGCGGTAAAACCCGAAAACACAGCTTTGAGCTACACTCAAATGGGAACTAGTGCACGACAATGGGCCTCGCTGCACTCTTGGTTACGAATCTCCCGAGGGATATGCATAGCATAATTTACATTTTCTTTACAAACCAATTTGAAGTATTATATATATAAGATGAGAGTAAATGACCTTGGTTAATCCTAATATGTTTCAAATTGAGAATATGGTGACATGTTAATCTCTAAATGATTTTATGAATAATATTACTGACACAATTCTTTCAGGTTTTAGTCAATGGATGGATTCCAAGGAAGTCATAGTGACTTTGAGAATGATGTACAAGGTGGGAACCGTGGTGGAAATGAACAACAAAGTGGAATGTTGATAGGCGTAAAAGATATCATCTTTATGCCAAATCAATTTTCCAAAAATATGATAAACAACATATATATTAACAAACTCCCAGACTCAAAAAAGAAGAGAAAGGTGATGAATGATAAGAGCTCCAGCAATGGAGACCATGGAGAAAAGAACCCTCAATTTCCATCATGCAAGAAATGTGGTAGGAGACACCCAAGAAAGTGTCTCACTGGGATGAAGAAATGCTTTACGTGTGGGAAAAAAGGACATAAAATGAATAATTTCCAAAGAAAAATGATGAGTACTATGGAAGAAGACAAAAATGGTCCCAAGAATCCATTTACAGTTATTTACCGTAAATGTAGGGGACCTGGCCATTACCTGAGTGAATACCCTATTCTATAGGATATTTTCTTGTTCAAAGAAGAAGCTATGTGGAAATAAATGGTTGGATAAATGTTTAAAAAGTATTAGTTCTCCTTGTTGATGGGTTTACTATAAGGCCCCAGCCTTAAACCTTACATAATATTTAGTTATTACAAGATTACACATTGAGGATCTTTTCGGGTTTAGAGTTTTAGAGAATTAGATCATAAAACTTGCATTACAATCTACATATAAACAAAGTGGTTAGATAAAGATAGTATTCCTCATTCCCATCAATGGAAACACATTTGAATTAAAACATGGATTCTTTTTGACACATCCTTGACCCTATCATCTTATCATGTACCTTTCCCTTGACCTGTGATAAACATTTAAAAAACTTGGGATGAGCATAAAAACTCAGTATGGGTTATAAAAAAACATGGAAAGGAAGCATGAGTTCATATATACATAAGAATGAAATCATACTTTTCCCATAAAACATAGGCACATTAACATACCTCATAAAATCATGAATGAATCATAGAAATCATAAGACATAAAGGTAACTTGAGGCATTCATAACATTCTTACGTAGGGAGTAACCCTCTTGGTTACGTTTGGAATACCCATCACAGTATATTCCCTAAAATCTCTTCGGATAAACCTTAACGTTTCACTCCTTCGCGTTACCCAATTCATTGGAGAGATATAACGGGCTCACCCGCCCTTAGTTTATCACGGAACCACCCGTTCTTCATAATAATGCCCAAGAACCTCAACATAATCGTATCACATAAAACATGCATAAAGGAAACATAAAATTTCCACCATTCAATCACAAGATATCAATACCACACATTGATATAAAAAATATTATGAAAACCATTTTCAACACCAAAATAAAAGAAAAGTAAAACATGGTATTTATTTTTCTTTTAAATAGAAGGAATGGCTTGTAGAGGAAGCCGAAACTCAAATAACGGTTACGACGGCGGAGAAGTCGTTGTCGCCGCATACGTACGACAAAAACATTCCCTTTTGTCGTTTAGTAAAAGCTTCGTATAAAAAAGATTCCTTTTGAATAAATGTAAAAGTCAAAGGGGTTTATACACCGTATAAAAGAATGTTGTGTATAAAATAAAATATGCCTCAACGAAAGGAGATTGAGACGAAGTCCCATACCTTGTATCTGACTTGACCCGACCGTTCATTAACCTCCTGAATAATAAACTTGAGTTAATATCTATTTGATTATGAATCTTTTTCAAGTTCATTATTCGTTTTATACCATGTTATGAACATCATGTAATCAGTTAAGTTAATAATGTTCATTTTGTCGGTATTTGGTTCTTAAGTCAAAAATAGACCTCTTACACTTACATGTTGTTAGTTTGGTCAAAGGTTCATTATATTCAGAATATTATTCATGATGTAGATATCATATATTTCATATATATCCAGTACATTCATGCATTTATAATATTACATAATCATTTAGAGGTAAGAAATGAAATGCACCGTTCATGGAGACGGTAAGCCGTACGTACGCATGAACGCTACTTCCATTTCTATTTCATATTTCATGGAATGGATTCACAATGGTATAAGAGTATGTTATAACTCCAGTATAATAACATATATAATATCATTAACTTTATCCTTTACACATCCCACATATGGTATTAACGAATCAAATCACTTTTAGGGGGCGGTAGTCCGCACTTCCTAAAATGAAGATATCGTGTTTACCCATAATGGAAACCATAAAGGTGTGACCAAAATGAAAACAACAGAAGCATAAGGAAAACATAAACATATTATATATCATATATAAAAATAGTGACATCATAATGGCCACCTTTGAAGGTGTTAAATGAGTATTGAACAATCATCGTTTCGGGAGGCATAATTTTTCCATCCACGGAAACTGTATGTTCTTTAACCATTTGATGTAGTTGTGTGAGAGTGTAGCTCAAGTAAATCTTATAACAACATCCTAGTATATTGAAGATACTGGTGTTGTTACAAAATAAGTAAATAAAAAGAGTTTAGGGGGTTGGAGAAGCAAAATAAAACAAATGAACATGAGAGGAACAATTACCTTTAAAAGTGTAACTCCTTTTGATTTGAGCCTAAAGGCTTCCTTTGAAAGGATTCCGCCCAAGGGTAATCCTATAGGATGAGGAGAGGGATGTGGAGAGAGCAAATGGGAAGGGTTTGGGCGAGCCAAAGGCTTGAAGAGTGTGTGAGATGAGGTAGAGTTGGGGACCATTTATAAGAGGAGAGGAGGGGCACTTTTGGAAAGTAAAGAAACATTACTTTATTTGAAAATGTGTTTCGGTTTTAAAAGGTCCCACATTTATATAATTCGTGGATAAGGTGATAAGGGTTCGAAATCCACTCATCCAATTGGTTTTTTCCATGTGTAGGTTTTAGATTTTACATTATCTTTCTATTTTATTTAAATCGTCAAATAATGATGTCATCGCTGCATCATTATTATGTCATACATAATTAAATTTATTTAATGTCTAAAAATTATAAAAAAAATACTATGATATAGGAAATCGTTTTAGATTTCCAATGACTATTTATAATCGAAATTTGGACTTGTATAACCCCACTTAAAAATTGTTTTAGTAAAACAATATATGTTAGTCTCATTTTCACTTTAACATTAAATAAAAAGTAATTTATGTTATTTCCCAACAAAAGTGGATCCATAGGGTCCCCAAGTTAGGCCATGACTTGTCTTGGTCCGACATGACACAACCAATGGGGTTGGGACATGTGTCTAGGTCATTTCATATTATTAAAGTATTAATTATACCTTAAACTACACTAATTACCACTAATCGCGATTAAAAACTTAATAAGTTACTATTCACCAAAAAGTTATTTTTATCCCATTGAACCACATTTTACATACTAATGACAACCATGTATGTCGGATTTTCAAAATTCAATACACATTAGTGGTAAACTTTCATTTAACTGGAAAATCAGTTTGCTTGATTACCACTTAGTGGTTTCACTATTCATCAAAAATTGAAGTTTTTCAGAAAATTACCAAAAATTCACCCTAAGCTATATTTGACATTTCGAATTCAAAAATGAAGTCTATTTTACAAAATTCAAATCATATAAGTCACATTAATTAATTTAATAATTAATTCCCGCTGCCAGGGCAAATAGCGTGTTTTTACAAAAAAATAAGTATCAAAAGATTGACACCAGTTTAAGTCTAATTTCAAAGTGAAATTGATTCCAATGACCACCATTGGATAAAATGGTAAAAATATATTCTAATTCCACTTCAAAACCAATTCAAAACATAATCTAATCATATAAATAAATTAGATTAAAAAGCAGTTTTGATGTAAAATGCAGTATTTTTCACTATTCATTAAAAAATGAACATTGTCAGAAAAATACCAAAATTTCACACAAGGTAAATTTTGATGTCCCAATCATAAAGAATAAGTTTATTTTGACAAACATAGTTTATAAAATTTTCAAAATATAGATTCAAAAATGGTTTGCCATCACAAGGCAGTAAAACAATCTTTTAAGAATATTAGTGTATTCCATGCATAAGATTGTATTTATTTTCATTTTAAGCCTCTATAACACTATCTTAATCATTAATAGACATAGATAAAAATATCTATTATTCATTACTTACTTGGGATGTTACATCCTTCCCCCCTTTAGAAAATTGCATCCCCGCAATTTATTTACTTATCGAATAAATGGGGGTACTTATCCCTCATTGCATTTTCAGATTCCCATGTTGCCTCTTCAATCATGTGGTTTTTCCACAAAACCTTTACCTGCTTAATCACCTTATTCCGTAACACTTGATCCCTGTGGTCAAGAATCTGGACCGGTTGTTCCTCATAAGATAGGTTCTCTTCCAGCTGAACTACCTCTGGGATCAAAACATGAGATGGATCTGGCATATACTTTCTCAACATCGAAACGTGAAAAACATTGTGTACCTGAGATAAACTCGGAGGTAAAGCCACTCGGTATGCAACTGATCCAACTCTTTCCAGAATTTCGTATGGTCCAATAAACCTTGGACTCAACTTTCCTTTCTTACCAAATCTCATCACACTTTTCCAAGGAGAATCCTTGAGAAAAACATGATCACCTACCTAGAAAGATAGATCCTTCCTCCGGTTATCCGCATAACTCTTCTGCCTGCTCTGAGCTGTTCTCATGTGTTTCTGAATCAGCTGAACTTTTTCTGCCATTTCTTCTACCAATTCTGGTCCCATCAACTTCCTTTCACCCACTTCATCTCAGAAAGATGGAGTTCGACACCGCTTCCCATATAATGCCTGAAATGGTGCCATCTGTATACTAGAATGAAAACTGTTATTATATGAAAACTCAACCAAAGAAAGATGTTGGTCCCAACTTCCCTAATAATCCATAGAACAAGCTCGTAGCATATCCTCCAGTGTCTGAATTGTTTGTTCTGACTGCCCATCTGATTGAGGATGAAAAGCTGTACTAAAATTTAATTCAGTACCCAACGACTTCTGAAGGCCTTTCCAAAAGATAGAAGTAAACCTCGGATCACGATCCGATACAATGGAGAGAGGAACTCCATGTAACCTGACTATCTCTTTAAGATACAAACGGGAAAGTTGATCAAAAGATAAAGTATCTCGTATAGCAAGGAAATGAGCAGACTTGGTCAAGCGATCAACAATAACCCAGATTGCATTATTACATCGAGATGTCTTCGGTAATCCAACAACAAAGTCCATGGATATATTTTCCCATTTCCACTCTGGCACTGGTAAAGGCTGAAGCATCCCTTTCAGTAACTGCCGCTCTGCTTTAACCTGCTGACAAGTCAAGCACTTCACAGTAAAATCAGCAATATCTATTTTCATTCCATCCCACCAGTAATACTCCCGCAGATCTCTATACATCTTAGTACTGCCCGGATGAACTGAAAACGGAGAACTATGAGCTTCACATAACAACTCTCTCCTCAACGTTGAATCACAAGGCACACACAATCTCTTCCCAAACCTCAAAACACAATCATTATCAATGTTGAATTCAGGCAACTTACCTTTCTGAACCAGCTCTACCTTTTTCTGCAACTCACTGTCTTGCTTCTGTGCATGCTTGATTCTATCTGATAGAGAAGATCTCACTGATACCTGAAAAAAAATAGAAGGACTTCCTGCACCAACAACTTCCATGCCAAAGTTCATCAAATCGTTAACCAAAGGATCACGTTCCAACCACAACATTGTTAATGAAGCATTACTTTTTCGACTCAAAGCATCAGCCACTTTATTTGCTTTCCCTAGATGGTAATGAATTGTACAATCATAATCCTTGATTAATTCTAGCCATCTCCTTTGTCTCATGTTTAACTCTTTCTGAGTGAATATATACTTTAAACTTTTGTGATCGGTATATATTTCACACTTTACTCCATACAGATGATGCCTCCAAATTTTTAAAGCAAAAACAACAGCAGCTAATTCCAAATCATGTGTAGGGTAATTTACCTCATGAGTTATCAACTGTCGTGAAGCATAAGCAATTACCTGATCATTCGGCATTAGGACGCAACCAAGTCCTTTCAATGAAGCATCACTGTATATAACAAACTCACCATTCCTGGAAGGTAGTGCCAAAACTGGAGCATTCACCAATCTTCTTTTCAATTCCTGAAAACAATCATCACATTCTTTTGTCCAGATAAACTTAACACCCTTACGAGTTAGCTTAGTCATTGGACTAGATAACCGTGAAAAATTTCTAACAAACCTTCGGTAATAGCCTGCCAAACCAAGGAAGCTACGAATCTCGGTTACATTTGTGGGTCTTGGCCATTCTTCCACAACTTTTGTTTTTGCAGGATCAACAGTTATTCCATCTTTAGAAACAATGTGACCAAGGAAAGAAATTTGTTGCAACCAAAACTCACACTTGCTGAATTTCCCATATAGTTTCTTTTCTTTTAAGGTTTGCAAGATAACCCTTAAATGTTTTTCATGCTCCTCTTTACTTTTAGAAAACACCAAAATATCATCAATGAAAACCACCACAAACTTATCCAAGAACTCATGGAAAATTCTATTCATTAAATCCATGAATACAGCAGGTGCATTGGTTAGCCGAAAAGGCATTACTACAAATTCATAGTGGCCATATCTCGTACGGAATGCGGTCTTCGGAATATCTGCCTCCTTTACCTTCAGCTGATGGTACCCCGATCTCAAGTCAATCTTTGAAAAAAACTGAGCTCCCTGGAGCTGATCAAACAAATCATTGATATGAGGCAAAGGATATTTGTTCTTAACAGTGATATTATTCAAGGCTCTATAATCAATGCGAAGTCTCATAGAACCATCTTTATTTTTAACAAATAAAACAGGAGCACCCCATGGTGATGTACTAGGTCTAATGAAACCTTTCTCTAATAAATCTTGCAATTGCTCCTTCAACTCTAAAAGTTCAATTTGTGCCATTCGATAAGGGGGTTTTGAAATTGGCTTAGCATTAGGAACTAAGTCAACAGTAAACTCAACTTCCCGGTCTGGTATTATTCCAGGCAACTCATCAGGAAAAACATCAGGATACTCATTTACCACTGGCACATTATTAATCTGAACAGTTCCTTTATTTTCAACGACGTGTGCAAGGTAACATTCATTTCCATCTTTTACAAGTTTCTCGGCCTCTTGATATGTTATCAACAGTAAGGGTTCATTCTTGTAAACAAACTGAAAGTCTTTCTGAAAAGAAACTTCTTTAGCTCTACAATCAATCTTATCATGGTAAATAGAGAGCCAATCCATACCCAGGATAACATAAAACTCTACTAGAGGTAGAACAATAAGGTTTGCATGTAAGTTCTTTCCACAGATAAGGATAGGAAGATTCTTATAAATTCTTTTTGCCTCGACACTTCCCCCAGGTGTTTTTACCAAAAGTTCAGGAGTCATTTCTTGAGATGGTATTCCCATTTTACTAGAAAAGGTTTCAGAGATGAAAGAATGTGTAGACCCCGAATCAAACAACACACTGGCATAAACTAAAAAAACAAACAAAGTACCTGATACAACTTCATTTGATGGCCCGACGTCTGCTGAAGTAGTTGCAAAGGATTTTTCCACCCCTTTCTGCTTGTAGTCTAACTGCTTCCCATCACTCAAGCTCCTTGTCGGACACTCGTTTGCATAGTGACCCATCTCATTGCACTTATAACATTTTACTAACTGTAAATCAAATTTTTTCTTACCTTCACTTTGATCCTTTTCAGTGCAATCACGAGCCTTATGTCCCATCTTACCACATCGGTAGCACTTCCCAGAATTCAGAAGACATTCCCCAGCATGCCTTTTGCCACATTTATCACAAACTGGAAACTTAGTTTTCTTACCATCAGACTTTTTGGAAGAATTCTTACCTTTCTCATGCCACCTCGGTCTCTTCTTCTGCTGGTTGTTATAGAAAACTTGGTCATCGGCAAACTCCATTTCCACCTTCTCAGCACATCGAACAAGATTTTCATAACTTTTAAACTCACGAGAAGCCAATGCCCTTCGATACTTTGGCTTTAATCCTGAGTAAAAACGATTGATTTTACTATCAAGGTCCCGGATAAAATTTGGAGCATACCTTGCCAATCGAGTGAACCTTTCTTCATAGGCAGCCACTGAGTCTTCCACTTGCCTCAATTCCAAGAATTGGTTTTCCATCCTAAGTCAAACAGCCTTAGGAAAATACTTCTCAAGAAACATACCTTTGAATTCATCCCAGTCAAGAGCATTAATCTCATCAGCGTCCCTGATATTTTTAACCATAGACCACCACTGATCTGCTTCACCCTCCAAACGGTAAATAGCAAGACTAACCTTTTGATTGTCTGAACACCCCATGACATCAAAAATCTTCTCCAGTGCTTTAATCCACCCTTCAGCTAGCACAGGGTCAGATGATCCTCTGAATGATGGTGGATGTTGCCTCATGAAATGTTCCACCACGGACATGTTCCTCTGCGGTTGGTCTGGCTGATCTCGTGCATGGATACCTCCACCATTTATCGCTTGAGTCAACTGTGCCATTACGGAAACAAACTGTTCCGTTCCAATTCCGACCATTTCTGGATGCTGATTCGGAAGGTTATTTCCTTCTGTATGCCTTCCTAGCACAGCTTCCCTGTTTCCTCTGCGGAAAACCATTCTGAACAAACATGTCTTAGATGAAGCAACATGGTAATCTTTAAATGCTATATCATTTTGAAAAAATATTTTTGGATAATAATTTAATAGAATTCTAACTCCTAAAGTTATCTAAACCGACCTCTGATACCAACTATAAGGCCCCAGCCTTAAACCTTACTTAATCTTGAGTTATTTCAAGATTACACATTGAGGAGCTTTTCGGGTTTAGAGTTTTAGAGAATTAGATCATAAAACTTGCATTACAATCCACATATAAACAAAGTGGTTACATAAAGATAGTATTCCTCATTCCTATCAATGGAAACACATTTGAATTAAAACATGGATTCTTTTTGACACATCCTTGACCCTATCATCTTATCATGTACCTTTCCATTGACCTGTGAAAAACATTTAAAAAACTTGGGATGAGCATAAAAACTCAGTATGGGTTATAAAAAAACATGGAAAGGAAACATGAGTTCATATATACATAAGAATGAGATCATACTTTACCCATAAAACATAGGCACATTAACATACCTCATAAAATCATGAATGAATCATAGAAATCATAAGACATAAAGGTAACTTGAGGCATTCATAACATTCTTACGTAGGGAGTAACCCTCTTGGTTACGTTTGGAATACCCATCACAGTATATTCCCTAAAATCTCTTCGGAGAAACCTTAACGTTTCACTCCTTCGCGTTACCCAATGCATTGGAGAGCTATAACGGGCTCACCCGCCCTTAGTTTATCACGGAACCACCTGTTCTTCAGAATAATACCCATGAACCTCAACATAATCGTATCACATAAAACATGCATAAAGGAAACATAAAATTTCCACCATTCAATCACAAGATATCAATACCACACATTGATATAAAAAATATTATGAAAACCATTTTCAACACCAAAATAAAAGAAAAGTAAAACATGGTATTTATTTTTCTTTTAAATAGAAGGAATGGCTTGTAGAGGAAGCCGAAACTCAAATAACGGTTACGACGGCGGAGAAGTCGTTGTCGCCGCATACGTACGACAAAAACATTCCCTTTTGTCGTTTCGTAAACTCTTCGTGTAAAAAAGATTCCTTTTGAATAAACATAAAAGTCAAAGGGGTTTATACACCGTATAAAAAAAAGTTGTGTATAAAATAAAATATGCCTCAACGAAAGGAGATTGAGACGAAGTCCCATACCTCGTATCTGACTTGACCCGACCGTTATTTAATCTCCTGAATAATAAACATGAGTTAATATCTATTTGATTATGAATCTTTTTCAAGTTCATTATTCCTTTTATACCATGTTATGAACATCATGTAATCAGTTAAGTTAATAATGTTCATTTTGTCGGTATTTGGTTCTTAAGTCAAAAATAGACCTCTTACACTTACATGTTGTTAATTTGGTCAAAGGTTCATTATATTCAGAATATTATTCATGATTTAGATATCATATATGTCATATATATCCAGTACATTCATGCATTTATAATATTACATAATCATTTAGAGGTAAGAAATGAAATGCACCGTTCATGGAGACGGTAAGCCGTACGTACGCATGAACGCTACTTCCATTTATATTTCATATTTCATGGAATGGATTCATAATGTTATAAGAGTATGTTATAACTCCAGTATAATAACATATATAATATCATTAACTTTATCCTTTACACATCCCACATATGGTATTAACGAATCAAATCACTTTTAGGGGGCGGTAGTCCGCACTTCCTAAAATGAAGATATCGTGTTTACCCATAATGGAAACCATAAAGGTATGACCAAAATGAAAACAACAGAAGCATAAGGAAAACATTAAAATATTATATATCATATATAAAAATAGTTACATCATAATGGCCACCTTTGAAGGTGTTAAATGAGTATTGAACAATCATCGTTTCGGGAGGCATAATTTTGCCATCCACGGAAACCGTATGTTCTTTAACCATTTGATGTAGTTGTGTGAGAGTGTAGCTCAAATAAATCTTATAACAACATCCTAGTATATTGAAGGTACTGGTGTTGTTACAAAAGATGTAAATAAAAAGAGTTTAGGGGGTTGGAGAAGCAAAATAAAACAAATGAACATGAGAGAAACAATTACCTTTAAAAGTGTAACTCCTTTTGATTTGAGCCTAAAGGCTTCCTTTGAAAGGATTCTGCCCAAGGGGAATCCTCTAGGATGAGTAGAGGGATGTGGAGAGAGCAAATGGGAAGGTTTTGTCCGAGCCAAAGGCTTTAAGAGTGTGTGAGATGAGGTAGAGGTGGGGGCCTTTTATAAGAGGAGAGGAGGGGCACTTTTGGAAAGTAAAGAAACATTACTTTATTTGAAAATGTGTTTCGGTTTTAAAAGGTCCCACATTTATATAATTCGTGTATAAGGTGATAAGGGTTCGAAATCCACTCATCCAATTGGTTTTGGCCGTGTGTAGGTTTTAGATTTTACATTATCTTTCTATTTTATTTAAATCGTAAAATAATGATGTCATCGCTGCATCATTATTATGTCATACATAATTAAATTTATTTAATGTCTAAAATTATAAAAAAAATACTATGATATAGGAAATCTATTTAGCTTTCCAATGACTATTTATAATAGAAATTTGGACTTGTATAACCCCACTTAAAAATTGTTTTAGTAAAACAATTTATGTTAGTGTCATTTTCACTTTAACATTAAATAAAAAGTAATTTATGTTATTTCCCAACAAAAGTGGATCCATGGGGTCCCCAAGTTATGACATGGCTTGTCTTGGTCGGCCATTACACAACCAATGGGGTTGGGACATGTGTCTAGGTCATTTCATATTATTAAAGTATTAATTATACCTTAAACTACACTAATTACCACTAATAGCGATTAAAAACTTAATAAGTTACTATTCACCAAAAAGTTATTTTTATCCCATTGAACCACATTTTACATACTAATGACAACCATGTATGTCGGATTTTCAAAATTCAATACACATTAGTGGTAAACTTTCATTTAACTGGAAAATCAGTTTGCTTGATTACCACTTAGTGGTTTCACTATTCATCAAAAATTGAAGTTTTTCAGAAAATTACCAAAAATTCACCCTAAGCTATATTTGACATTTCGAATTCAAAAATGAAGTCTATTTTACAAAATTCAAATCATATAAGTCACATTAATTAATTTAATAATTAATTCCCGCTGCCAGGGCAAATAGCGTGTTTTTACAAAACAAAAGTATCAAAAGATTGACACCAGTTTAAGTCTAATTTCAAAGTGAAATTGATTCCAATGACCACCATTAGATAAAATGGTAAAAATATATTCTAATTCCACTTCAAAACCAATTCAAAACATAATCTAATCATATAAATAAATTAGATTAAAAAGCAGTTTTGATGTAAAATGCAGTATTTTTCACTATTCATTAAAAAATGAACATTGTTAGAAAAATACCAAAATTTCACACAAGGTAAATTTTGATGTCCCAATCATAAAGAATAATTTTATTTTGACAGACATAGTTTATAAAATTGTCAAAATATAGATTCAAAAATGGTTTGCCATCACAAGGCAGTAAAACAATCTTTTAAGAATATTAGTGTATTCCATGCATAAGATTGTATTTATTTTCATTTTAAGCCTCTATAACACTATCTTAATCATTAATAGACATAGATAAAAAAATCTATTATTCATTACTTACTTGGGATGTTACATTTACTTTGTAATAATTTTCTCTTGTATTTTTAACCCTGCAGTTTTCCATGTGAGAATGATATTTGAGGAAGAATTATAGTTTCTCTTGTGGATATAGTTATAAATAACCATTAGGTTTTATATGATCATTGGGATTGAGGCAATTATAAGTTATTATAATTTGGGAATAAAATGCAAGGGATGAGATAAGATTTGGGGTTAAATTATGTTATGGTTATTTTGAGGAATTTATCTCATTTTGGTAATGTTATAAAACATAGTTTTTGAAATGAACAACACGCAGACCGTGTGACAACCCGTCGTGTTGGACAAATCTTTGGTAATAGAACCCACAACCAAAGTGTGATTGGGATTTATCGCCTACCACTGGACTACGTGAAGTCCCTGGATAGTTTGACTAATTATTGTTAGTTAAATGATTCTATTGATCAATAATAAGTTGATTTAGGTTCTTTTGTCTTATCAAATGAATACCCTTGGTATAGGAAAATGATTTGGTGATAAAGTGATAAATGTTATTTTAGAAGATGTTCGCTTTGTTGGGAACACTATAAGCCCATGGAAAATAGAATACTATGGGGCTTCATTTGTGGAGTAATTGAGGATTTTTATCTACGTTTTTATTGTGTATTTATAGTGATTTGGGTTATTTATGAAAATTATTAACCTATAATAGAGAATATATGATGAGGTTAATTACTTTTAAGTATGTGACTTTAATAGTATTTGATGTCATTTGGAGATACCATTTAACGTGGGAGACTACATAATCAAATTCTTCTATGTTTTGGGTTTCAATATTTGTTTGTATTATATTGATGGATTTAAGGACAATTGATTATTGAATGGTATTTATTTAGCTTTGGGGTATTGTTGGTTTCATTTTAGAAATTAAGATTAGTGCTTACTTCCCTCAATGAATATCCTTTTGGGGGATCATCAGATATTATACTAACCATTGTGGTTTTGATTAATCTCTAAATACAATGTAAATATATATTTTATCCTACAGGGATCATGTATTTTTATAGAATTTTATTCTATCTCTTTCATTGTGAAAAAGTCCTCTAGAATACTAATTGTTCAAAAAGAATGAGTTAGTGGTAAAAAGTTATTAGAGAATTAAACTCTACAGAAAAAGTAATAATATCTCTTTATGTTCTTAGTCAATATCATAAATGAATTCCTCGTCCTTATGTAATGTAACTTAAAACCAAAAAATGTTGTTCATTTACTTTTCAACTGGGATACTAAGGACCGTTTGTCCAAACACAATTTTGTGATTCTATTATTGTTAACTTTCTTCTGATCATGACTTTTATCCCTCCTTATCAGAACATGACACTTAGTTTATCATCCATATCCATGTTTTCCTACCTGGAATCCTATTATGGGTTATCTTGGGTGACCTTTATACCTCTCTTTCTTTCTTTTAAAGTGATAGTTTTATTGACACTCTTTCTGATGTGGGACATTCCATTATATTCTCAGGCCCAATTTTTAAAATTTTGAGGATGAAATTTAATGAAGGAGGGGTGAATGTAACACCCCAGGATTCCATGGTACACTTCTCTTTGAATAATACAATAGCGTGTGTTGTACACAACACTGATTTCAAGCGCACCACGACTTACCAAACTAGCCGTTCAAAAGAGGTTATGAATATTATTAACTAAATTTTTAATTTTATATTATCCTTATAATTTTAATCCATATTATGAGTTTATAAGACAATATTGATGAAGAAATTCATTTTTTTCAGTTAAAAGAAGTATTTTTCAAAAAATGAAATTTTACCGCCTTTTAATGGTGATGCCTTTTTAAATCCAATATTTGAAACTTATATACATCCAATTTGAAAAAATTAACTTCTTCATTAGAATCGGTACATATGAATTTATTTTCAATAATTTTTTGGTGTTTTTTTGATAACTTTCATATTTGTGTGAATAGTGAAAAATACAATATTTTAACTGAAATTGACTTTTTTAATAAAAATAATTTATATTGTTAAATTATACATTTTACTGGTTTGGAAGTATAAATAGATTATATTTTTACTATTTAATTCAATGATGGTCATTTCAAGTAATTTTACCTTGAAATTAGACATAAACAAGTGTCAAACTTTTGATAGTTATTATTTCTTAAAAATACACCTTTTGGTTTCGAAAGTGGGAATCAATTTTAAATTAATAAATGAAACTTTTATGTTTTTAATATGGTAAAATAGACTTCATTTTTGGATTCTTAATAACTAAATTAGCCTAGGGTGAAATTTTGGTACTTAATGGATAACTTTTATATTTTGATGAATAGTGAAAATTACTAAATTTTAATTAAAAACAACTTTTTTAAGCAAAATAATTAATATTGATAAGTTATGAATTTGAGTGGTTTTAAATTATATTTTGAATACGTTTTTACCATGTAATACAATGTGGGTCATTTAACATAATTTCACATTTAAAACGAACATAAACTACTGTCAATCTTTTGATAGTTATTATTTCTTAATAACACGCTTTTTGTTTTAACAACGGGAATTAATTTTAAATTAATTTCAGCCACTTTTGTGTATTGAATTTGGAAAAATGGATTCCATATTTTGAATCAGGATGTCCAAAATGTGTCAATAGGTAAATTTTATTTTTAGACATTTTGAATAATTTTTTCGGTAAATATTTTATTTTCCATGGTTAAAGGGTAAAACCGTTAAATAAGGGTTAAAAACTTATATTATAATAATAACAAATTACCCTAAAACATGTCCCAAACTTATTTTTTGATACATGTCCGACCATGGGCACCTTTGGGTCTATTTTGGTACCCCATGGAGCCACTTGTAAGTGATAGGGACACTTTATTTTAATTAAGTTAAAATGAACACAAAAATGACATAAGCATATATCTTTCAGAAGAAAAATTTATATATAGGGTTATATATGTTGGATTTTAGACTATAAATATTAATTAGAAAGATAAAACGATTTACTACATAATTAAATTTTATTTGTAATTTTTAGACATTAAATAATATAATTTATTTATGACACAATAATGATGCAGTAATTACCATAATAGTGAAAAATTAAATTAATTGATATTATAAATACCCAAATAAATATAATTTGAGACTTTTTATGAATTATAATTATTTTATATGATAATATAACATGTTTTTATTTATTTAATTAACTTTTTTTGAAGTAATCATTCTGTTATGATTTTTTTAAAAATCAATTATTTAAAAGTGTCAAAATTGACATAAAAGAGTTTTTAAAACAAATATTATATTATTAATTGATATTAAATTCCTAAAAATCTAAAATTCATCCAAGAGTCTTATATCATGATATTTGTATCATTTATGGGCCACTTGTGGGTCTCTTGGATGTATATATTAATTTTATTAACTATATAATATAAAAATACAAAGTGTTATGGTAAGTGTCAAACTAATTAACTAAGAGTTAAAACTAAAAGATAAGGTTAATATAATAACCCAAACCTGTCTAAATACTATTTATTGAGTGGTTTTAGATCCAAACCCACCTTAACATGTAAATAATACACTTTTGAGCCATTAGAAACCGAATATTAATTTATTATAAAATAATATTTCTAGCTTTTCCAAAGGAGACCCTCACCCCTCCTATAAAAGGGAACTCCTCCTTCTCATTACATCACACATTAAAATCATTTTGGTTCGGCCAAACCCTTCCCAAATATTCTCTTAACTTCCTAAAATTCATCCTAGAGGCCTTAACATAGTCATAAATCCTACCTATGTAGTTCTTTTGATCAAATCAAAAGGAAGAACCCGAAGAAGAGGTAATGTTTTCACCACCCCCTTTCAAGTTCATTTCTTCTTCCACTTCTTCTTTATTTTTTATATTCATTCTAAAATAATAACTCCAGTATCTTATATATATTTTTATGTTATTATAAATATAGTAAAACCATATTCATTATTCTATCCATCCTTTGAATGACATATCACCATACGTGCGTACGTACGACTTACCGTCTCCACGTCGTGGTGTAATAGTTATTCAATAACTTATTATTTTGATGGGTATAATAATGATGTGTAATTAATGTAAATAACAAATATAACATGATAATTATTTTTTATATATGATATCCCATCCAATTATATGTTATTTTAATATCAAAATAGTGATATTGTCGCTCGTGCGTACGTACGGACTACCGTCTCCATGAACGTGATGAAATTCATTCTCCATCGTATCCATTCAAGTATAATTCTCATTTGATGATTAAATATATTTTTTAGAGATATGATATCATTCTGGATATGAATAATACACATCTCATCCATAGAAAATACGACTCTCATAACAAATAGTATAAAGTAAAAGGAATCCGTTAACACCCGAAACGACAATAATACTACGATATTATTAAAAAATCAATGTTAAAAGATCATATATGATATCATATTAATGTAAATAATTATTTTGTAATTAAATAACAATTATTTAACCACTATAAAGTAGTTTAACCTACCATCGACCAAGGAGAAAGTACAAAGTAAGGGGTTTCTTATCTCACTCTTAATTTCATGAGAATTCCATTATTCACCACTTATTTATTGCATGTAGTGTATATATACTACCCATAACTATATTAATTTTTTATTATAATTTAATTTATGGGTATTTACATCATCATTGTATGATCCTTATATCATGGGTGTAAGTTTCATAAGTTACCTAATCGATAAGGGAATTTAAATTTTCAATTTCCACTCATTCGGCTTTACGCATACTTCATTGATTATTTTACTCCATGATTATGTGTGGAATCACTATTAATGTGATTATGTCATAATTTCCACTCCCCTTTCTTTGGATATACTTTTTATACACATAATCACTCCATTGATAAATTCTCAAGTCATCCGTATTAACTTGATAAGAGTAATTTTTACTCAATCTTGATTTTTTGAGATAAACATCAAATTCATTGGTGTTGTTTTTACAAGAATATGTGTGAATGTCCTTTGATTATTTAACACTGAATATCCAATCATATTTAGAGTATTTATAATTTTCACACATAATTATGTCTTGTTTTATCCCTAACCTCAGCATACGTCCTTTATGAGATATTTCATCTCGATTTACATTCTATTGAGACTTCTTTGTTGTTATACACCAATTCACTTTTATGTGGTTTATATAATGTACATTGACATAGTATATCATGAATCCATTAAGTCACGTGATATTACAATGTTTTTATTACCTCAATTATTAGTATTCAAGTGTCTCTCTTTTTGTTAGAAACTCTAACTAAAATACCTTTTTTAAATGTTTTAAATAATTATACTTCTAAATCTTGCTCATTAATGTCCATGTTTTAAAAAATGGTTTTAATTATTTATTTATATGGACATTAATGTTTTAAAATTAAAACTTATTTTAAATGTTTAAAAGTGGTATGGGACACTTTTATTCAAAAATCTATTTTTAAATGGCTTCTTGACAAATAGTGTGACTTTTAAATGATTTCAAGAAAAAAGGGATATTCCTCTCAAATAGTATTGATGATTATTTTCATCTATGTCAATATCCTTCATTATTCTCAATTGAGGTTAATATGATACAATACAATCTTCTATATTGTATCGAATGAGTTATGTTTGACTATGGATGTGCTATTTTTATACCATTCATGGTTTGTGGATAAGTATTGACATTTTGAATAATAGTTTTAATACGAATGTTTATGTTATGTTTCAAACTTTTCATATCAGGAATGCATTGAACATAATAAGTGACGGGTGGAGCCCACTATAGCTCCTCAATGTATCGGTAGGTCTCATGAGACAAACTAGTGTCTTGGCACAAGGCCTTGGCAAAAATCTTATTTGTAGTCTTGGTACAAGGCCTTGGCTATGTGGTTATGATAGTCTTGCATTATGCATTCCATCATTATGAAAGTGTTTATTGATATTTCAAGTGATTGTTCGACTAGTAGAATATCCATGTGAATAAGTTAATGTTATTATTTCATTTTATCATTTCCATATTATGCTGAAGTTCAAGTTTAAAAGGCTTTGGTTTTAGTTATAAATTGTTTTAAGTGTTTATGCTTAACTATGGAAGCTTCTGCTATATTGTTATCCTTACTGAGCATCTGAGCTCACCCCTTTCAATGTTTTATTTTTCCCAGGATTGTGAAGAAGTAATTTATGAATGACCTGTAGGGATAGTATGAGGGTATATGAAGACAAGACGTTGTTGTAGTTTTTTTTACATTATGATGTAATGTAAGACTTATGAATATATCTAGAGTTTCCAAGACTACTAAACTAATCGGTCTTTCGAGACTTGATCTTTTGTGATCATAACAATGTTATGTAATAATACACCGTCTCTAGGTATCTAGGGTCTAGGCGTTATAGTTGGTATCAGAGGAAGTTTAGTATAAACCTTGGAAGCTAGATTTAGATAAACTCTGATGAGAGCACGTAGACCTAAGATGAACTATGAGGATTTGTATAGAATAACTTCCTAGAATTTTGGTATTGTAGAGATTTTGTGAGTTTTCCGAGCAATACATCCATGTCTGGATACAAGCAGGTAGAGGCAGCTCTTGCACAGATGTACATAGGGGTAAAACCCGAAAACACTGCTTTGAGCTAGAATCAAATGGGAACTGGTGCACGACAATGGGCCTTGCTGCACTCTTGGTTACGAAACTCCCGGGGGATATGCAAAGGATAATTTACATTGTCTTTACAAACCAATTTGAAGTATTATATATATAATATGAGAGTAAATGACCTTGGATAATCCTAATATGTTTCAAATTGAGAATATGGTGACATGTTAATCTCTAAATGATTTTATGAATACTGTTACTCACACAATTATTTCGGGTTTTAGTCAATGGATGGATTCCAAGGAAGTCGTAGTGACTTTGAGAATGATGTAAAAGGTGGGAACGGTGGTGGAAATGAACAACAAAGTGGAATGTTGATAGGTGTAAAAGATATCATCTTTATGCAAAATCAATTTTCGAAAAATATGATCAACAACATATATATTAACCAACTCCAAGACTCAACAAAGAAGAGAAATGTGATGAATGATAAGAGCTCCAGCAATGGAGACCATGGAGAAATGAACCCTCAATTTCCATCATGTAAGAAATGTGGTATGAGACACCCAAGAAAGTGTCTCAGTGGGATCAAGAAATACTTTACGTGTGAGAAAAAGGACATAAAATGAAGAATTGACAAAGAAAATTGAAGAGTACTATGGAAAAAGACAAAAATGGTCCCAAGAATCCATTTACAGTTATTTACCTTAAATGTAGGGGACATGCCCATTACCTGAGTGAATGCCCTATTCTATAGGATATTTTCATGTTCAAAGAAGAAGCTATGTGGAAATAAATGGTTGGATAAATGTTTAAAAAGTATTAGTTCTCCTTGTTGATGGGTTTACTTTGGAATAATTTTCTCTTGTATTTTTAACCCTGCAGTTTTCCATGTGAGAATGATATTTGAGGAAGAATTATCATTTCTCTTGTTGATATAGTTATAAATAACCATTAGGTTTTATATGATCATTGGGATTGAGGTAATAATAAGTTATTATAATTTGTGAAGAAAATGCAAGGTATGAGATAATATTTGTGGTTAAATTATATTATGGTTATTTTGAAGAATTTATCTCATTTTGGTAATGTTATAAATCATAGTTTTTGAAATAAACAACATGCAGTCCGTGTGACAACCCGTCGTGTTGGACAAATCTGTGGGAATAGAACCCACAACCAAAGTGCGATTGGGATTTATCGCCTACCACTGGACTACGTGAAGTCCCTGAATAGTTCGACTAATTATTGTTAGTAAAATGATTCTATTGATCAATAATAAGTTGATTTAGGTTCTTTTGTCTTATCAAATGAATACCCTTGGTATAGGAAAATGATTTGGTGATAAAGTGATAAATGTTATTTTAGAAGATGTTCGCTTTGTTGGGAACACTATTAGCCCATGGAAAATAGAATATTATGGGGCTTCATTTGTGGAGTAATGGAGGATTTTTATCTAAATTTTTATTGTGGATTTATAGTGATTTGTGTTATTTATGAAAATTATTAACCTATAATAGATAATATATGATGAGGTTAATTACTTTTAAGTATGTGACATTAATATTATTTGATGTCATTTGCAGATACCATTTAACGTGGGAGACTACATAATCAAATTCTTCTATGTTTTGGGTTTCAATATTTGTTTGTATTATATTGATGGATTTAAGGACAATTGATTATTGAATGGTATTTATTTAACTTTGGGGTATTGTTGGTTTAATTTTAGAAATTAAGATTAGTGTTTATTTCACTCAATGAATATCCTTTTGGGGGATCATCAGATATTATACTAACCATTTTGGTTTTGATTAATCTCTAAATACAATGCAAATATATATTTTATCCTACAGGGATCATGTATTTTTATATAATTTTATTATATCTCTTTCATTGTGAATAAGACCTCTAGAATACTAATTGTTCAAAAAGAATGAGTTAGTGGTAAAAAGTTATTAAAGAATGAAACTCTACATAAAAAGTAAGTATATCTCTTTATGTTCTTAGTCAATATCATAAATGAATTCCTCGTCCTTACGTAATGTAACTTAAAACCAAAAAATGTTGTTCATTTACTTTTCAACTGGGATACTAAGGACCGTTTGACCCAACAAAATTTTGTGATTCTATTATTGTTAACTTTCTCCTGATCATGAATTTTATCCCTCTCTATCAGAACATGACACTTAGTTTATCATCCATAACCATGTTTTCCTACCTGGAATCCTATTATGGGTTATCTTGGGTGACCTTTATACCTCTAATTCTTTCTTTTAAAGTGATAGTTTTATTGACTCTCTTTCTGATGTGGGACATTCCATTATATTCTCAGGCCCAATTTTTAAAATTGCGAGGATGCAATTTATTGAAGGAGGGGTGAATGTAACACCCCAGGATTCCATGGTACACTTCTCTTTGAATAATACAATAGCGTGTGTTGTACGCAACACTGATTTCAAGCGCACCACAACTTACCAAACTAGCCGTTCAAAAGAGGTTATGAATATTATTAACTGAATTTTTAATTTTATATTATCCTTATAATGTTAATCCATATTATGAGTTTATAAGACATGATTGATGAACAAATTCATTTTTTTCAGTTAAAAGAAGTATTTTTCAAAAAAAGAAATTTTACCGCCTTTTAATGGTGAAGCCTTTTTAAATCCAATATTTGAAACTTATATATATTCAATTTGAAAAAATTAACTTCTTCTTTAGAATCGGGACATATTAATTTACTTTCAATAATGTTTTGGTGTTTTTCTAATAACTTTCATATTTGTGTGAATAGTGAAAAATACTATATTTTAACTGAAAATGACTTTTTTAATCAAAATAATTTATATTGTTAAATTATACATTTTACTGGTTTGGAAGTATAAATAGATTATATTTTTACTATTTAATGCAATTATGGTCATTTCAAATAATTTCACCTTGAAATTGGACATAAACAAGTGTCAAACTTTTGATAGTTATTATTTCTTAAAAATACCCCTTTTGGTTGTGAAAGCGGGAATCAATTTTAAATTAATAAATGAAACTTTTATGTTTTTAATATGGTAAAATAGACTTCATTTGTGGATTCTTAATAACTAAATTATCCTAGGGTGAAATTTTGGTACTTAATGGATAAAGTTTATATTTTGATGAATAGTGAAAATTACTAAATTTTAATTAAAAACAACTTTTTTAAGAAAAATAATTAATATTGATAAATTATGAATTTTAGTGGTTTCAAATTATATTTCGAATATTTTTTTACCATGTAATACAATGTGGGTCATTGAACATAATTTCACATTTAAACCGAACATAAACAACTGTCAATCTTTTGATAGTTATTATTTCTTAAAAACACGCTTTTTGTTTTAACAACGAGAATTAATTTTAAATTAATTTCAGCAACTTCTGTGTATTGAATTTGGAAAAATGGATTCCATATTTGGAATCAGGATGTCCAAATTGTGTCAATAGGTAAATTTTGTATTTAGACATTTTGAATAATTATTTCGGTAAATATTTTATTTACCATGGTGAAAGGGTAAAACCGTTAAATAAGGGTTAATGAATAATATTATAATAATAACAAATTACCCTAAAACATGTCCTAACCTTATTGGTTGATACATTTCTGACCATGGTCATCTTTGGGTCGATTTTGGTACCCCATTGATCCACTTGTAAGTGATAGGGACACTTTATTTTAATTAAGTTAAAATAAACACAAAAATGACATAAGCATATATCTTTTAGATGAAAATTTTTTATATAGGGTTATATATGTTGGATTTTAGACTATAAATATTAATTAGAAAGATAATACGATTTCCTACATAATTATATTTTATTTGTAATTTTGGGACATTAAATAATATAATTTATTTATGACACAATGATGATGCAGTAATTACCATAATAGTGAAAAATTACATTAATTGATATTATAAATACCCAAATAAATATAATTTGAGACTTTTTATGAATTAGAATTATTTTATATGATAATATAACATGTTATTATTTATTTAATTACTTTTTTTTGAAGTAATCATTCTGTTATGACTTTTAAAAAAATCAATTATTAAATAGTGTCAAAATTGACATAAAAGAGTTTAAAAAAATTATTATATTATTAATTGATATTAAATTCCTAAAAATATAACATTCAGACAAGAGACTTATATCATGATATTTGTATCATTAATGGACCACTTGGGGGTCTATTGGATGTATATATTAATTTTATTAACTATATAATATAAAAATACAAAGTGTTATGGTTAGTGTCAAACTAATTAACTAAGAGTTAAAACTAAAAGATAAGGTTAATATAATGACCCAAACCTATCTAAATACTATTTATTGAGTGGTTTTCGATCCATCCCCACATTAACATGTAAATAATACACTTTGGAGCCATTAGAAACCGAATATGAATTTATTATAAAATAAAATTTCTAGCTTTTCCAAAGGAGACCCTCACCCATCCTATAAAAGGGCACTCCTCCTTCTCATTACATCACACATTAAAATCATTTTGGTTCGGACAAACCCTACCCAAATACTCTCTTAACTTCCTAAAATTAATCCTAGAGTCCATAACTTAGTCATAAATCCTACCTAAGTAGTTCTTTTGATCAAATCAAAAGGAAGAACCCGAAGAAGAGGTAATGTTTTCACCACCCACTTTCAAGTTCATTTCTTCATCCACTTCTTCTTTCTTTGTTATATTCATTCTAAAATAATAACTCCAGTATCTTCTATATATTTTGATGTTATTATAAATATAGTAAAACCATATTCATTATTCTATCCATCCTTTAAATGACATATCACCATACGTGCGTACGTACGGCTTACCGTCTCCACGTCGTGGTGTAATAGTTATTCAATAACTTATTATTTGGATGGGTATAATAATGATGTGTAATTAATGTAAATAATAAATATAACATCATAATTATTTTTTATATATGATATACCATCCAATTATATATTATTTTAATATCAAAATAGTGATATTGTCGCTCGTGCGTATGTACGGACTACCGTCTCCATGAACGTGATGAAATTCATTCTCCATCGTATCCATTGAAGTATAATTCTCATTTTATGATTAAATATATTTTTTAGAGACATGATATCATTATGGATATGAATAAGACACATCTCATCCATAGCAAATACGACTCTCATAACAAATAGTATAAAGTAAAAGGAATCCGTTAACACCCGAAACGACAATAATACTAAGATATTATTAAAAAAATCAATGTTAAAAGATCATATATGATATCATATTAATGTAAATAATTATTTTGTAATTAAATAACAATTATTTAACCATTATAAAGGAGTTTAACCTACCATCGACCAAGGATAAAGTACAAAGAAAGGGGTTTCTTATCTCACTCTTAATTTCGTGAGAATTCCATTATTCACCACATATTTATTGCATGTAGTATGTATGTACTACCCATAACTATATTCATTTTTTATTATAATTTAATATATGGGTATTTACATCATCATTGTATGATCCTTCTATCATGGGTGTAAGTTTCATAAGTTACCTAATCGATAAGGGAATTTGAAATTTCAATTTCCACTCATTCGGCTTTACGCATACTTCATTGATTATTTTACTCCAAGATTATGTGTGGAATAACTATTAATTTGATTATTTCATAATTTCCACTCCCCTTTCTATGGATATATTTTTTATACACATAATCACTCCATTGATAAATTCTCAAGTCATCAGTATGAACTTGATAAGAGTAATTTTTACTCAATCTCGATTTGTTGAGATAAGCATCAAATTCATTGGTGTTGTTTTTACAAGAATACGTGTGAATGTACTTTAATTGTTTAACACTGAATATCCAATCATATTTAGTTTATTTATATTTGTCACACATAATTATGTCTTGATTTATCATTAACCTAAGGATACGGCCTTTATAAGATATTTCATTTCGACTTACATTCCATTGAGACTTCTTTGTTGTTATACACCAACTCGCTTTTATGCGGTGTATATAATGTACATTGACATAGTATATCATGAATCCATTAAATCTCATGATATTACAATGTTTTGATTACCTCGATTATTAGTATTCAAGTGTCTCTCTTTTGGTTAGAAACTCTATCTAAAATACAATTATTAAATGTTTTATAGACTTATTCTTCTAAATCTTGCTCATTATTGTCCATGTTTTAAAAAATTGTTTTAAAGATTTTTTTATATGGAAATTAACGTTTTAAAATTAAAAATCCTTTTAAATGTTTCAAAGTGGTATGGGACACTTTTATTCAAAAATCTATTTTAAAATGGCTTCTTGACAAATACTGTTACTTTTGAATGATTTGAATAAAAAGGGGGATATTCCTCTCAAATAGTTTTGATGATTATTTTCATATATGTCAATATCCTTCATTATTCTCAATTGAGGTTAATATCATACAATACAATCTTCTATATTGTATCGAATGAGTTATGTTTGATTGTGGATGTGCTATTATTATACCATTCATGGTTTGTGGATAAGTATTGACACTTTGTATGCTTGTTTTAAAACGGATGTTTATGTTATATTTCAAACTTTTCATATGAGGAATGCATTGGACTTAATAAGTGAGGGGTGGAGCCCTCTATATCTCCTTGATGAATCGGTAGGTCTCATTAGACAAACTAGTGTCTTGGCACATGGCCTTGGAAAAAATAATATTTGTAGTATTGGCATGAGGCCTTGGCTATGTGGTTATCATAGTCTGGCAGTATGTATTCCATCATTATGAAAGTGGTTATTGATATTGCATGTGATTTTTCAACTAGTAGAATATCCATGTGAATAAGTAAATGGCATTATTTCATTTTATCATTACCATATTATGCTGAAGTTCATGTTTAAAATGCTTTGGATTTAGTTATAAATTGCTTTAAGTGTTTATGATTAACTATGAAAACATCTGCTATATTGTTATCCTTACTGAGCATCTGAGCTCACCCCTTTTAATGTATTATTTTTTCCAGGATTGTGAAGAAGTAATTTATGAATAACATGCAGGGATAGTATGAGGTGATATGAAGACAAGATTTTTTTGTAGTTTTTTTACCTTATGATGTATTTTAAGACTTATGAATATATCTAGTGTTTCCAAGACTACTAAACTAATCGGCCTTTCGAGACTTGATCCTTTGTGATCATTCCAATGTTATGTAATAATGCACTGACTCCGGGTATCTTGGGTCGGGGCGTTACAGTTGGTATCAGAGGATGTTTAGTATAAACCTTAGAAGCTAGATTTAGAGAAACTCTGATGAGAGCACGTAGACCTAAGATGAACTTTGAGGATTAGTATAGAATAACTTCCTAGAATTTTGGTATTGTAGAGATTTTGTGAGTTTTCCAAACAATACATCCCTGTATGGATACGAGCAGGTAGAGGCGGCTCTGGCACAGATGTACCTAGGGGTAAAACTCGAAAACACGGCTTTGAGGTAGACTCGAACGGGAACTGGTGCACGAAGACGGGCCTTGCTATACTCTGGGTTACAACACTCATGTGGGATATGCATAGGATAATTTACATTGGCTTTACAAACCAATTTGAAGTATTATATATATAAGATGAGAGTAAATGACCTTGGTTAATCCTAATATGTTTCAAATTGAGAATATGGTGACATGCTAATCTCTAAATCATTTTATGACTACTGTTTCTCACACAATGCTTTCTGGTTTTAGTCAATGGATGGATTCCAAGGAAGTCATAGTGACTTTGAGAATTATTTACAAGGCGGGAACGGTGGTGGAAATGAGCAACTAAATGGAAAGTTGATAGGGATAAAAGATATCATCTTTATGCCAAATAAGTTTTCAAAAAATATGATCAAAAACATAAATATTAACTAACTCCCAGACTCAATAAATAAGAGAAAGGTGATGGATGATAAGAGCTCCAGCAATGGAGACCATGGAGAAACGAACTGTCAATTTCCATCATTCAAGAAATGTGGTAGGAGACACCCGGGAAAGTGTCTCAGTGGGACCAAGAAATGATTTACGTGTGGGAAAAAAGGACATAAAATGAAGAATTTCGAAAGAAAAATGAGGAGTACAGTGGGAGAAGACCAAAATGGTCCAAAGATTTCATTTACAGTCATTTTCCATAAATATAGGGGACCTGGCTATTACCTGAGTGAATTCCCTATTCTATAGGATATTTTCATGTTCAAAGAAGAAGCTATGTAGAAATAAATGGTTGGAGAAATGTTTAAAAATTAATAGTGCTCCTTGTTGATGGGTTTACTTTGGAATAATTTTATCTAGTATTTTTAACCCTATTGTTTTCTATGTGAGAATGATATTTGAGGAATAATTATATTTTCTCTTGTGGATATAGTTATAAATACCCATTTGGTTTTATATGATCATTGGGATTGAGGCAATTATAAGTTATTATAATTTGGGATGAAAAATTCAAGGTATGAGATAAGATTTGTGGTTAAATTATGTTATGGTTATTTTGAGGAATTTATCTCATTTTGGTAATGTTATAAAACATAGTTTTTGAAACAGACAACACGTAGACCATGTGAAAACCCATCGCGTCGGACAAAGCTGTGGGAATCGAACCCACAACCAAAGTTTGATTGGGATTTATCACCTACCACTGGACTACGTAAAGTACCTGGATATTGTGACTAATTATTTATAGTCAAATTATTTTATTGATCAATATTAAGTTTATTTGGGTTCTTATGACTTATCAAATGAATACCCTTGGTATAGGAATATGATTTGGTGATTAAGTGTAAATGTTATTTTGGAAGATGTATGCTTTTTTGGGAACACTATATGCCCAAGGAAAATAGAATACTATAGGGTTTCATTTGTGGAGTAATGGAGGATTTTTAACTATGTTTTTATTGTGGATTTATTGTGATTTGGGTTATTTATGGAAATGATTAACCTATAATATAGAATATACTATGAGGTTAATTACTTTTAAGTATTTGAAATTTAGAGCATTTGATGTCATTTGGAGATACCATTTAATATGGGATACTACATAATCAAATTCTTCTATGTTTTGGGTTTCAATATTAGTTTCGATTATATTGATGGATTTAAGGACAATTGATTATTGAATGGTATTTATTTAACTTTGGGGTGTTGTTGGTTTAATTTTAGAAATTAAGATTAGTGTTTATTTTCCTCATGGAATATACTTTTGGGAGATCATCAGATATTATACTACCCATTTTGGTTTTGATTAATCTCTAAATACATGGTAAATATATAGTTTATCCTACATGGATCATGTATTTATATAGAATTTTATTCTAGCTCTTTAATTGTGAAAAAGTCTTCTAGAATACTCATTGTTCAAAAAGAATGAGTTACTGGTAAAGAGTTATTAAAGAATGAAACTCTACTAAAAAATTAAATATATCTCTTTATGTTCTTAGACAATATCATAAATGAATTCCTCGTCCTTATGTAATTTAACTTAAAACCAAAAAATGTTGTCCGTTTACTTTTCCTACTATGAGACGAAGGACCGTTTGTCCCAACAGAAGTTTGTGGTTTTCTTATTGTTAACATTCTCCTGATCATGACTTCTATACCTCTCTATCAGAACTTGACACTTAGTTTATCATCCATATCCATGTTTTCCTACCTGGAATCCTAGTATGGGCTATCTTAGGTGACCTTTATACCTCTCTTTCTTTCGTTGAATGTGATAGATTTATTGACTCTTTTTCTGATATGGGACATTCAATTATATTCTTAGGCCCAAATTTTACAATTGTGAGAACGCAATTTATTTAAGGAGGGGTAAATGTAACACCTCAGGCTTCAATGGTACACTTCTCTTTGGATAATACAATAGTGTGTGTTGTACGCAACACTGATTTCAAGTGCACCACAACTTACCAAACTAGCCGTTCAAAAGAGGATATGAATTTTATTAACTGGATTTTAAATTTTATATTATCCGTATAATTTTAATCCATATTATGAGTTTCTAAGGCATGATTGATGTACAAATTCATTTTTTCAGATAAAAGATGTATTTTTCAAAAAATGAAATTTTACCGCCTTTTTATGGGGAAGCCTTTTTAAATCCAATATTTGAAACTTATATATATTAAATTTGATAAAATTAACTTCTTCTTTATAATCGGGATGTAAGAATTTATTTTCAATAATGTTTTGGTGTTTTTCTGATAACTTTCATATTTGTGTGAATAGTGAAAAATACTATATTTTAACTGAAAATGAATTTTTTAATCAAAATAATTTATATTGTTAAATTATACATTTTAATAGTTTGGAAGTATAAATATATTATATTTTTACTATTTAATGCAATGATGGTCATTTTATGTAATTTCACCTTGAAATTGGACATAAACAAGTGTCAAACTTTTGATAGTTATTATTTCTTAAAAATACACCATTTGGTTTTGAAAGCGGGAATCAATTTTAAATTAATATATGAAACTTTTATGTTTTTAATTTTTTAAAATAGACTTCATTTTTGGATTTTGAAAAACGAAATTAGCCTAGGGTGAAATTTTGGTAATTTTTGGAAAACTTTTATATTTTGATGAATAGTGAAAATTACTAAATTTTAATTAAAAACTTTTTTAATCGAAATAATTTATAGTGATAAATTATTATTTTCAGTGGTTTTAAATTATATTTAGAATATATTTTTACCATGTAATACAATTTGGGTCATTGAGCATAATTTCACATTTAAACCAAACATAAACAACTGTCAATCTTTTGATAGTGATTATTTCTTAAAAACACGCTCTTTGTTTTAACAACGAGAATTATTTTTAAATAAATTTCTGCCACTTTTGAGTATTTAATTTGGCAAAATATATTCCATATTTGGAATCAGGATGTCCAAATTGTGTCAATAGGTAACATTTATTTTTAGACATTTTGAATAATTACTTCGTTAAATATTACATTTACCATGGTTAAAGGGTAAAACCGGTTAATAAGGGTTAAAAAAATAATATTATAATAATAAAAAATTACCCTAAAGCATGTCCTAACCTTATTGGTTGATTCATGTCTGACCATGGGCATCTTTCAGTCGATTTTGGGACCTCATGTATTTATTTGTAAGTGATAGGGAAACTTTATTTTAATTAAGTTAAAATGAATACAAAAATGACATAAGCATATATCTTTTGGAAAAACCATTTTTACATAGGGTTATCTATGTTGTATTTTAGACTATAAATATTAATTATAAATCTAAAAAGATTTCATCAATAATTATATTTTATTTATAATTTTTAGACGTTATATAATTTAATTTATTCATGACACAATGATGATGCAGTAATTACCATAATAGTGAAAAATTAAATTAATTTATATTATAAATACCCAAATAAATATAATTTGAGACTTTTTATGAATTAAAATAATTTTCTAGGATAAATGACATGTTATTATTGATTTAATTAACTTTTTTAGAAGTAATCATTCTGTTATGATTTTTAGAAAAATCAATTATTTAATAGTGTCAAAATTGACATAAAAGAGTTTTTAAAACAAATATTATATAATTAATTGATATTAAATTCCTAAAAATAAACCATTCAGCCAAGTGACTTATATCATGATAGGTTTATCATTAATGGACCAATTGGGGGTCTCTTGTATGTATATAGTAAGTTTAGTAACTATATAATATAAAAATACAGTGTGTTATGGTAAGTGTCAAACTAATTAACTAAGAGTTAAAACTAAAAGATAATGTTAATATAATGACCCAAACCTGTCTAAATTCTATTGGTTGAGTGGTTTTAGACCTATAACCACCTTAAAATTTAAATAATATACTTTGGATCCATTAGAAACTGAATATGAATTTATTATAAAATAATATTTCTAGCTTTTCCAAAGGTGCCCTTCACCCCTCCTATAATAGGGCACTCCTCCTTCTCATTACATAACACATTCAAAGCCTTTTGGATCGATCAAACCCTACCCAAATACTCTCTCAACTTCCCTCAATTAATCCTAGATGCCTTAACTTAGTCAGAAATCCAACCTAAGGAGTTCTTTTGATCAAATAAATAGGATGAACCCGAAGAAGAGGTAATGTTTTCACCACCCCCTTTCATGTTCTTTTATTCTTCAACTTCTTCTTTATTTGTTATTTTCATTATAAAATAATAAATCTAGCATCTTCTATATACTGTGATGTTATTATAAATATAGTAAAACCATATTCAGTATTCTATCCATCCTTTGAATGACATGTCACCATACGTGCGTACGTACGGCTTACCGTCTCCACGTCGTGGTGTAATAGTTATTCAATAACTTATTATTTGGATGGGTATAATAATGATATGTAATTCATGTAAATAATAAATATAACATGATTATTATTTTGTATATATGATATACCATTCAATTATATATTATTTTAATATCAAAAGAGTGATATTGTCACTCGTGCGTACGTACGGACTACCGTCTCCATGAACGTGATGAAATTCATTCTCCATCGTATTCATTCAATTATAATTCTCATTTGATGATTAAATATAATTTTTAGAGACATTATATCATTCTTTATATGAATAAGATACATCCCATCCATAACAAATATGGCTCGCATAACAAATATTATAATGTAAAAAGAATCTGTTAACACTCGAAACGACAATAATACGAAGATATTATTAATAAATCAATGTCAAAAGATCATATATGATATCATATTAATGTAAATAATTCTTGTGTAATTAAATAACAATTATTTCACCATAATACAGGAGGTTAACCTACCATCGACGAAGGAGAAAGTACAAAGTAAGGGGTTTCTTATCTCACTCGTAATTTCGTGAGAATTCCATTGTACACCACTTATTTCTTACATGTGATGTATATGTACTACCCATAATTGTATTCATTTTGTATTATACATTAATCTATGGGTATTTAAATCATCATTTTATGATTCTTCTTTCATGGGTGTATGTTTCATAAGTTACCTAATCGATAAGGGAATTTGAAATTTCAATTTCCACTCATTCGGCTTTACGCATACTTCATTGATTATTTTACTCCATGATTATGTGTGGAATAACTATTAATTTGATTATTTCATAATTTCCACTCCCCTTTCTGTGGATATACTTTTTATACACATAATCAATCCATTGATAAATTCTTATGTCATCAGTATGAACTTCATAAGAGAAATATTTACTCAATCTCGATTTGTTTAGATAAACATCCAATTCATTGGTGTTGTTTTTACAAGAATATGTGTGAATGTCCTTTGATTGTGTAACACTGAATATCCAATAATATTTAGTGTATTTATATTTGTCACACATAATTGTGTCTTGATTTATCTTTAACCTAAGGATATGGCCTTTATGAGAGATTTCATCTTGATTTACATTCCATTGAGACTTCTTTGTTGTTATACACCAATTCACTTTTATGTGGTGTATATAATGTACATTGACATAGTATATCATGAATCCATTAACTCTCATGATATTACAATGTTTTTATTACCTCAATTACTAGTATTCAAGTGTCTCTCTTTTGGTTAGAAACTCTAAATAAAATACCATTTTTAAATGTTTTAAAGACTTATTCTTCTAAATCATGCTCATTAATGTCAATGTTTTATAACATGGTTTTAAGTATTTATTTATATGGAAATTAAAGTTTTAAAATTAAAATTCCTTTTAAATGTTTCAAAGTGGTATGGGACACTTTGATTTAAAAATCTATTTTTAAATGGCTTCTCGAAAAATAGTGTGACTTTTAAATGATTTCAAGAAAAAGGGGGATATTCCTCTCACATAGTTTTGATGATTATTTTCATCTATTTCAATATCCTTCATTATTCTCGATTGAGGTTAATATGATACAATAAAATCTTCCATATTTTATCGAATAAATTATGTTTGACTGTGGATGTGCTATTTTTATACAATTCATGGTTTGAGGATAAGTATTGACATTTCATATACTAGTTTTATTCTGAGTGTTTATGTTATGTTTCAAAATTTTCATATGAGGAATGCATTGGACTTAATAAGTGATCGGTGGAGCCCACTATAGCACCTTGATGCATTGGTAGGACTCATGAGACAAACTAGTGTCTTGGAAAAAGGCCTTGGCAAAAAGATTATTTGTAGTCTTGGCACGAGACCTTGGCTATGTGGTTATGATAGTCTGCCATTATGCATTCCATCATTATGAAAGTGGTTATTGATATTGCATGTGATATTTCGACTAGTATAATATCCATGTGATTAGGTAAACAGAATTATTTAATTTTATCATTGTCATATTATGCTGAAGTTCAAGTTTAAAAGGCTTTGGTTTTAGTTATAAATTGCTTTAAGTGTTTATGCTTAACTATGAATGTTTCTGCTATATTGTTATCCTTACTGAGCATCTAAGCTCACCCCTTTCAATGTTTTATTTTTCCCAGGATTGTGAAGAAGTAATTTATGAATGACCTGCAGAGATAGTTTGAGGGGATATGAAGACAAGATGTAGTTGTAGTTTTTTTACCTTATGATGTAATGTAATACTAATGAATATATCTAGTGTTTCCAAGACTACTAAATTAATCAGCCTTTCGAGACTTTATCCATTGTGATCATACCAATGTTATATAATAATTCACCGACTCTGTGTATCTTGGGTTGGGGCATTATAGTTGGTATCAGAGAAAGTCTAGTATAAACCATGGAATTTGGATTTAGATAAACTCTGATTAGAGCACGTAGACCTAAGATGACCATTGAGGATTAGTATAGAATAACTTCATTGAATTTTGGTATTGTAATGATTTTGTGAGTTTTCTAAACAATACATCCCTATCTGGATATGAGCAGGTAGAGGCAGCTCTCGCACCGATGTACCTAGGGGTAAAACTCGAAAACACCGCTTTGAGCTAGACTCGAACGGTAACTGGTGCACGAAAATGGGGCTTGCTGCACTCTTGGTTACGACACTCTCGGGGGATATGCATAGGATAATTTACATTTTCTTTACAAACCCATTTAAAGTATTATATATATAATATGAGAGTAAATAACCTTGGTTAATCCTAATATGTTTCAAATTGAGAATATGGCGACATGTTAATCTCTAAATAATTTTATGACTATTGTTACTCAAACAATGCTTTCTTGTTTTATTCAATGGATGGATTCCAAGGAAGTCATAGTGACTTTGAGAATGATGTACAAGGTGGGAATGGTGGTGGAAATGAGCAAAAAAATGGATTGTTGATAGGCGTAAAAGATATCGTCCTTATGCCAAATCAGTTTTCCAAAAATATGATCAACAACATATATATTAACCAACTCCTGGACTCAACAAATAAGATAAAGGTGATGAATGATAAGAGCTCCAGCAATGGAGACCATGGAGAAAAGAACCCTCAATTTCAATCATTCAAGAATTGTGGTAGGAGTCACCCGGGAACGTGTCTCAGTGGGACCAAGAAAAGCTTTACCTGTGGGAAAATAGGACATAAAATGAAGAATTTCCAAAGAAAAATGAAGAGTACTATGGAAGAAGAAAAAAATGGTCCCAAGAATCCATTTACAGTCATTTTCAATAAATGCAGGGGACCTGGCCATTACCTGAGTGAATGCCCTATTCTATAGGATATTTTCTTGTTCAAAGAAGAATCAATGTGGAAATAAATTATTGGAGAAATGATTAAAAAGTTTCAGTGCTACTTGTTGATGGGTTTACTTTGGAATAATTTTCTCATGTATTTTTAACCCTGCAGTTTTCCATGTGTGAATGATATTTGAAGAAGAATTATCTTTTCTCTTGTAGATATAGTTATAAATAACCATTTGGTTTTATATAATCATTGGGATTGAGGAAATTATATGTTATTATAATTTGGGGTGAAAATTCAAGGTATCAGAAAAGATTTGTGGTTAAATTATGTTATGGTTATTTTGATGAATTTATCTCATTTTGGTAATGTTATAAAACATAGTTTTTGAAATGGACAACACGCAGACCATGTGACAACCCGTTGCGTCGGACAAAGCTATGGGAATCGAACCCAAAACCAAAGTGCGATTTGGATTTCTCACCTACCACAGGACTAAATGAAGTCCCTGGATAGTGTGACTAATTATTTTTAGTTAAATGATTTTATTGATCAATAATAAGGTGATTTGGGTTCTTATGTCTTATCAAATGAATACCCCTGGTATAGGAAAATGATTTTGTGATTAAGTAATAAATGTTATTTTGGAAGATGTTCGCTTTGTTGGGAACACTATATCCAAAAGGAAAATAGAATACTATAGGGTTTCACCTCTAGAGTAATGGTGGATTTTTATCTACGTTTTTATTGTGGATTTATAGTGATTTAGGTTATTTATGGAAATGAATAACCTATAATAGAGAATATATGATGAGGTTAATTACTTTTAAGTATGTGACTTTAAGAGTATTTGATGTCATTTGGAGATACCATTTAACATGGGAGACTACATATGTAACACCCCAGGTAAATAATGAATATTACATTTTCATATTTATCCATATTTGTGAATAAAATATTAATATGACTTTAAAGGGGATGCTATGCTCGATGGCGTACCCAACACGCAACAACGAGTTTCTTGGGAATCTTACGTTGCACTCTAATAATAAAATAATATAATTTTAAATGGTAGTTAACATGTAGCTGTTTTATTGGTGGGAATGGATAGAAATAACTGAAATATGATTAAATATGTTTTTTAATGTTTTTAAATTTATCCAATAAAAGGTAAAGGCTTAAAATATAGAAAGAATTCAATTTTAGGCATATATGCCCAAGTTTTCACTAAAGGTTCACTTATCGCCTTTTGATGGCGAACCATCATTAAATATAGTTTTGTTCACTCTTAAACATTTTTTGGACCAAATAAAACTCTTATTAAGAATAGGGACATCAAAATTTACTTTGTGTAAATTTTTGTTATCTTTCCGATAAAGTTCTTTTTTTAATGAATAGTGTAAAATGTTGTATTTTAATTCGAAAACACTTTTTAATCTAATTTATTTATATGATTAGATTACATTTTGAATTGGTTTTAAAGTAGAATTAGAAAATATTTTTACAATTAAATCCAATAGTGGTCGTTGGAATTAATTTCACTTTGAAATCGGACTTAAACTAGTGTCAATCTTTTGATACTTATTATTTCATAAAAACACGGTATTTGTCATGACAACGGGAATTAATTATTAAATTAATTAATGTGACTTATATGTTTTGAATTTTGTAAAATGGACTTCATTTTTGAATTCAGAATATCAAATAGAGCTTAGGGTGAATTTTTGGGATTTTTTTGAAAAACATCGATTTTTGATGAATAGTGAAACCACTAAGTGGTACTTATAAAAACTGATTTCTCCATTTAAATGAAATTTTTCCATATTTGTGTTTTTATTTTCAAAAATCCGACATACATGGTTGTCATTAAGAAGTAAAATGTGTTTCAATGGGATAAAAATAATTTTTTGGTTAATATTAACTTATTAAGTTTTTAATCGCGATTAGTGGTAATTAGTGTAGTTTAAGGAAAAAATAATGCATTAATAAAATGAAATGAACATGAAACATGTCCTAACCTTATTGGATGTGTAATGGCCGACCAATACAAGCCATGGGTCAACTTGAGGACCCCATGGATCCACTATGGTTGGGAAATGACATAAATAACATTTTATTTAATGTAAAAGTAAAAATGACACAAACATGATATGCTTTACTTAAATAATTTTTAAGTGGGGTTATACAAGTCATAATTTTGATTATAAATATTAATTGGAAAGATAAAAAGATTTCATACATCAATGTATTTTTTTTTAATTTTTAGACATTAAATAAATTAAATTATTTACGACATTATAATGATGCAGCGATGACATCATTATTTGACGATTTAAATAAAATAGAAAGATTGTGTAAAATCTACAACCTAAACATGGCCAAAACCAATTGGATGAGTGGATATCGAACCCTGATCACTTTATCCACGAATTATATCAATGTGGGACCTTTTAAAACCGAAACACATTTTCAAATAAAGTAATATTTCTTACTTTCCAAAAGTGCCCCTCCTCTCCTCTTATAAAAGGCCCCCACCTCTACCTCATTTCACACACTCCTCAAGCCTTTGGCTCGTCCAACCCATGCCCATTTACTCTCTCCACATCCCTATCCTCATCCTAGAGGATTCCCTTTGGGCAGAATCCTTTCAAAGTAATCCTTTAGGCTCAAATCAAAAGGAGTTACACTTTTAAAGGTAAATCATTCTCTCATGTTCATTTGTTTTATTTTGCTTCTCCAACTCCCTAAACTCATTTTATTTAATTCTTTTGTAACAAAACCAGTATTTTAAATATACTAGGATGTTGTTATAAGATTTATTCGAGCTACACTCTCACACAACTACATCGAATGGTTAAACAACATACGGTTTCCGTGGATGGCAAAATTCTGCCTCTCGAAACGATGATTGTTCAATACTCATTTAACACCTTCAAAGGTGGCCATTATGATGTCACTACTTTTATATATGATATATAATATATTTATTTTTTTACTTATGCTTCTGTATTTTTTATTTCTGTCTTACCTTTATGGCTTCCATTATGGGTATACGCGATATCTTCATTTTAGGAAGTGGGGACTACCGCCCCCTCAAAGTGATGAGATTCGTAAATGCCATACGTGGGACGTATAAAGGATGGATTTAATGATATTATATATGATGTTATACTGGAATTATTATATACCTCTATATCATTATTATTTCTTTCCATTAAAGTATGATATAGAAATGAAAGTAGCGTTCATGCGTACGTACGGCTTACCGTCTCCATGAACGGTGCATTTCATTTCTTATCCCCAAATGTAATGTACTATTATAAGTACATGTATATAATGGATATATATGATTAATGATACATCTAAATGATGAATATAATTCTGTAATTAAAATATACATACCTCTCATTTAGTTTTAATTCCATTAATATGACAAAGAAATGAAAGTAGCGTTCATGCGTACGTACGGCTTACCATCTACATGAACGGTGCATTTCATTTCTTACCTCTAAATGATTATGTAATATTATAAATACATATATATGCTGGATATATATGATATATATGATATCCAAATCAGGAATGTAATTCTGGATATAAAGAAGCTTTGACCACACGAACAACATGTAATTGTAAGAAGTCCACTTTCGACTTAAGAACCAAATATCGACAAAACAAACACTATTAACTTAAATGATTACATAATGTTTATAACTTGTAAATAAGTGATATAAAAGGAATAATGAAATTGAAAAAGGTTCTTAAGAAAATATAAATTATCTCAAGTTTATTATTCAGGACGTTAAAGAACGATCGAGTCAAGTCAGACCCGAGGTAAGGGATCCTACTCCTCTCTTTCTTTTTAAGTACAAACTTTTATGTCATTCCTTTTAAAGCTCATATTTCATGATATTGGGATTATATTTTATATTACACTTAATTTAATTTTTATGTTCATGTGATGAGATACCCTATTCTCTCTCATCAATCCATTTTGGAAGTTTTGAGTGGCGTCGTTAGGCTGCCGAACATTCGTAAGAGATCTAACCTCTCTCTTTCTTGTTAAGTACTCTCCTTTATGTCACTTCTTTTAAACTTCTCTTTGTAATGTTGGGGGATGATCTTTTATATTCATATTGCTATAAATTTTATTGTAATTTGATGATATTCCCTATTTGATCTCATCAATCCATATTCGGAAGTTTTATGTGGCGCCGTTAAGCTGCCGAGTTTTCGTAAGGGATTTTTCATCTCACTTTTATTCCCGTGAGATTTATGCTACATTTTCAACAAATTACATTGAGTGGTGTATGTAATACTTTTTATTCTACTCTTTGTGTAATATAATTTCGTTTATGAGTATTTACATCAATGATCTATTGTTCTTCTTTCATGGGGTGTATGTTTTGAAAGATACCCAATTCGGTAAGGGAACATTTCACCCTCCTCTTTTAAAAGACTTATTTTGTTGGGTCTTTTAATTTACATATTGTTATGTTGGGATATGTTCTCATATATCCTTATTGATGTAAATTTTATTTACATGTGATGAGATACATGTTTTATCTCTCATCAACTCATTTTGATGTGATGCCGTTAGGCTGTCAAGGGAACTTCTTAACCCAATTTTGATTTCTTTGGGTTTAACATGTAGTTATTGAATATGTCATCCTTTGAATATGTGTGAATGACATTTGATTGTTTTACACTTAATATCCACTTATATTGGGTGTATTTTTATTTTTCATACATAATTATGAGATTGAATTATCCTTAAATTAAGGATACCTTCTTTATAATGGATTTCATCACATTTGACATTTCTATTGAGGGTTCATTGTTGTTATGAACCAATTCACTCTTATATGGTGTATATACTGTCCTTTGGAGTATTATATCATGAATCCATTTATTCTCATGAAATTATAAAGTTATGACTAAATGTTATTCCTCAATTATTGTATTCAAGTGTCTCTAATTTTGGTAAAACCCCTTTAACCAAAATATCATTTTAAATGTTTTAATTATTTGTTCTTATTAATATCCATGATTTCAAAATGGTTTTAAGGATTTATTTATATGGATATTAATTGTTTAAAATTTTAAGCCTAAAGGTGGTATGGGACACTTTGATTCCAAAATCTCTTTATTAAATGTTTTAAATGGTTTCGGAAATGGGTTCGTTTTGAATGGATTCGTTATTTCAATATACTAAAATGTTATATGGTGATTGAAATGTGGAAATTTTATGTTTCCTTTGTGCATGTTTTATGTGATACATTTATTGTTATGGTTCTTGGGCATTGTTATGAAAACGGGTGGTTCCGTGATAAACTAAGGGCGGGTGATCCCGATATAGCTCTCCAATGCATTGGGTAACGGGAAGGAGTGAAACGTTAAGGTTTCTCCAAAGAGATTTAGGGAATATACTGTGATGGGTATTCTAAACGTAACCAAGAGGGTTACTCCCTACGTAAGAATGTTATGAATTCCTCAAGTTACCTTTATGTCTTAGGATTTCTATGATTTATTCAAGATTTTATATGCCTATGTTTTATGGGTAAAGTATGATTTCATTCTTATGTATATATGAAATCATGTTTCCTTTCCATATTTTTTATATCCCTTACTGAGCTTTTTATGCTCATCCCATATTTTTAAATGTTTTTCACAGGTCAAGGGAAGGGTACATGATGTGATGATAGTGTCAAGGATGTGTCAAGAAAGAATCCATGTTTTATTTTAAATATGTTTCCGTTGATGGGAAGAATGAATACTATCGTTTATGTAACCACTTTGTTTAAATGTTGAATGTAATGCATGTTTCATGATCTAATTCTCTAAAACTCTAAACCTGAAAAGATCCTCAATGTGTAATCTTGTAATAACTCAAGATTAAGTAGGGTTTAAGGCCGGGGCCCTATAATTGGTATCAGAGGTCGGTTTAGATAACTTTAGAGGTTAGGGTATTCTCTGAGCACAAGTGACATTACCATAATGGTTAGGATTTCAGAAAGAGTCATAGTTTTAGATAAAGTGAATGAGTAAGTATATCTTAGTGTTTACCTTCCTCATTAGCACATGATGGTTTTGTTGATATACTCACACTGACATTTCTGTTTTTAGTGAATGGATGGATCTCGCAGGCACCAAAGTGATAATTGGTTTGAAGGAAACCGTGGTGGTTATCTGATTAAGAGACTCAATGAAATGGGGTACTCAATGAGGAAACTCGTGTTTGTTCTAAACCAAATATCAAGGAGTCATGATCAACCACTTGAACCTTGGTATGTTCTATAATGCATCATGTACGAGATGACTAATCTATGTGGAAGTTCAGGTAATAATAAAAAAGGTAACCATTAGGGTTTATATGATCCTTACTTTTTAGGTAATTATGGGTTACTCTATGATATGATGAAAAATGAAAGGAATGAGATAAACTTGAGGTTAAAATATGTTATGATTATTTTTGAATATTTTATCTCATTTTGGGGAATATTTTAAGAATTATATAGTTTTGGAAAAAGGACAACACGCAGACCATGTGACTACCCGTTGCGTCGGACAAAGCTGCAGGAATCGAACCCACAAACAAAGTGTGACTGGTATTTATCGCCTACCACTGGACTACGTGAAGTCCCTGGTTAGTTTGACTGATTCTTTTTAGTTATATGATTTTATGAATTAAGAGTAAGTTGATTTTGGGTTATTTATGAAAATGATTAACCTATCATGAAGGATATGTGATTAGGTTAATTATTTTTCATTACGAAACTTTAGGAGCAACAGATGTTGTTTGGAGATAAATGTTACGATTTAACTTGGAAGACTATGTGACTAAATCCTTCAAAGATTTGGGTTTCAATCATAGATTGGTTTACTTTGAAGAATTTTATGGAAAAATGGTCTATCGAATGATCATCATTGAACTTTGGGTTTTGATGGACAAATTTTGGAGATTAAACATGGATTTTCTTTTTAATGGGTTATCCTTTTCTGGATTATTTGACCTTGTACTAACCTTTCTAGTTTTGGTTTTGGTTAAATACTAAAGACATGGGATGTATATAGTTCTCTTTTGTGGATTAGGTGATTCTCTAGAAGTTGATTATAGTACCTTTAATGCGAACAAGTCTCCCTAAATACTCGTCTTTTGGAAAAAATATGAGTTTGATTAAGGAATCTAGTAAAAGTTGAAAGTCAACATGATAAGTGATTATGTTTCCTTATGAATAAACTCCTCAATAAAAAGCAACATAAAACAAAAATTTTGTCTATTAACTTTTCCTACTGGGGAATCGAATACCGTTTAACCCATCACAAGTTTGTGATTTTCTCATTGTTAACTTTCTCCTAGACATGTTTACTATCACTCTCCCTCAAGAACATGACCCTTTGCTTTTTCATCCATGTCAATGTTTTCCTAGATGGAGTCCTAGTATGGGTTAACTCGGGTGACCTTTGTACTTATCTTTCTTTATTTTAAAGTGATTATTTTACCGACTCTTGTTTCGATGTGGGACTTTCAAGGATGTTTCCAAGCACAATTTTAAAATTGTGAGGACGTAATTCCCAAAAGGGGGGAAGGATGTAACACCCCAGGTAAATAATGAATATTAAATTTTCATATTTATCCATATTTGTGAATAAAATATTAATATGGCTTTAAAGGGGACGCTATGCTCGATGGCATACCCAACATGCAACAACGAGTTTCTTGGGAATCTTACGTTGCTCTCTAATAATAAAATAATATTATTTTTAATGGTAGTTAAAATGTAGTTGTTGTATTGGCGGGAATGGATAGAAATAACTGAAATATGATTATATATGTTTTTTAATGTTTTTACATTTATCCAATAAATTATAAAGGCTTAAAATACAGAAAGAATTCAATTTTAGGCGTATATGCCCTAGTTTTCACTAAAGGTTCACTTATCGCCTTTTGATGGAGAGCCATCATTATATATAGTTTTTTTCACTCTTAAGCATTCTTTTGGTCCAAATAAAACTCTTATTAAGAATCGGGACATCAAAATTTACTTTGTGTAAATTTTTGGTATCTTTCCGATAAAGTTCATTTTTTAATGAATAGTGTAAAATGTTGTATTTTAATTCAAAACCACTTTTTAATCTAATTTATTTATATAACTATATTATCTTTTGAATTGGTTTTAAAGTGAAATTATAAAATATTTTTACCATTAAATCCAATAGTGGTCGTTGTAATTAATTTCACTTTGAAATCGGACTTAAACTAGTGTCAATCTTTTGATACATATTGTGTCATAAAAACACGCTATTTGTCATGACAGCGGGAATTAATTATTAAATTAATTTATGTGACTTATATGTTTTGAATATTGTAAAACAGACTTCATTTTTGAATTCAGAATATCAAATATAGCTTAGTGTGAATTTTTGGGATTTTTCTGAAAAACATCAATTTTTGATGAATAGTGAAACCACTATGTGGTACTTATAAAAACTGATTTTTCCGTTTAAATGAAATTTTGCCATCTTTGTGTTTGGATTTTCAAAAATCCGATATAAATGGTTGTCATTAAGAAGTAATATGTGGTTCAATGGGATAAAAATAATTTTTTGGTGAATAGTAACTTATTAAGTTTTTAATCGCGATTAGTGGTAATTAGTGTAGTTTAAGGTAAAAATAATGTTTTAATAAAATGAAATGAACTTGACACATGTCCTAATCTCATGGGATGTGTAATGTCCGACCAAGACAAGCCATGGGTCAACTTAGGGGATCCCATGGATCCACTTTGGTTGGGAAATGATATAAATATCTTTTTATTTAAAGTAAAAGTAAAAATGACACAAACATGATATGTTTTACTTGAATAATTTTTAAGTGGGGTTATACAAGTCATATTTTTGATTATAAATAGTCATTGGAAAGCTAAAATGATTTCCTACAACATAGTATTTTTTTTATAATTTTAAGACATTAAATAAATAATATTATTTATGACATAAACATGATGCAGCGATGACATCATTGTTTGACTATTTAAATAAAATGGAAAGATAATGTAAAATATACAACCTAAACATGGCCAAAACCAATTGGATGAGTGGATTGCGAACCCTTATAACCTTATCCACGAATTATATCAATGTAGGACCTTTTAAAACCGAAACACATTTTCAAATAATGTAATATTTCTTACTTTCCAAAAGTGCCCCTCCTCTCCTCTTATAAAAGGCCCCCCACCTCTACCTCATTTCACACACTCCTCAAGCCTTTGGCCCGGCCAAACCCTTCCCATTTTCTATCTCCACATCCCTCTCCTCATCCTAGAGGATTCCCTTTGGGCATATCCTTTTCAAAGGAAGCCTTTAGGCTCAAATCAAAAGGAGTTACACTTTTAAAGGTAATTCATTCTCTCATGTTCATTTGTTTTATTTTGCTTCTCCAACCCCATAAACTATTTTTATTTACTTATTTTGTAACAACCCCAGTATCTTCAATATACTAGGATGTTTTTATAAGATTTATTCGAGCTACACTCTCACACAACTAAATCAAATGGTAAAAAAACATACGGTTTCCGTGGATGGCGAAATTCTACCTCTCGAAACAATGATTGTTCAATACTCGTTTAACACCTTCAAAGGTGGCCATTATGATGTCACTATTTTTATATATGATATATAATATATTTATTTTTTTTACTTATGCTTTTGTATTTTTCATTTGTGTTTTACCTTTATGGCTTCCATTATGGGTATACGCGATATCTTCATTTTAGGAAGTGCGAACTACCGCCCCCTCAAAGTGATGAGATTCGTTAATGCCATACGTGGGAAGTATAAAGGATGGATTTAATGTTATTATATATGATTTTATACTTGAATTATTATATACCTCTATATCATTATTATTTCTTTCCATTAAAGTATGAGATAGAAATGAAAGTAGCGTTCATGCGTACGTACAACTTACCGTCTCCATGAACGGTGCATTTCATTTCTTATCCCCAAATGTAATGTACTATTATAAGTGCATGTATATAATGGATATATATGATGAATGATACATCTAAATGATGAATATAATTCTCTATTTAAAATATACATACCTCTCATTTAGTTTTAATTCCTTTAATATGACAAAGAAATGAAAGTATTGTTCATGCGTACGTACAGCTTACCGTCTCCATGAATGGTGCATTTAATTTCTTACCTCTAAATGATTATATAATATTATAAATACATGTATATGCTGGATATATATGATATATATGATATCCAAATCAGGAATTTCATTCTGGATATAAAGAACCTTTGACCACACGAACAACATGTAATTGTAAGAAGTCCACTTTTGACTTAAGAACCAAATATCGACAAAACAAACATTATTAACTTAAATGATTACATAATGTTTATAACCTGGAAATAAGTGATATAAAAGTAATAATGAACTTGAAAAAGGTTCTTATGAAAATAGAAATTAACTCAAGTTTATTATTCAGGACGTTAAAGAACGATCGAGTCAAGTCGGACCCGAGGTAAGGGATCCTACTTCTCTCTTTCTTTTTAAGTACACACTTTTATGTCATTATTTTTAAATCTCATATTTCTTGATATTGGGATGATCTTTTATATTACATTTACTATAATTTTTATGTTCATGTGATGAGAGACCCTATTCTCTCTCATCAATCCATTTTTGATGTTTTGAGTGGCGCCGTTAGGCTGCTGAACTTTCGTAAGAGATCTAATCTCTCTCTTTCTTTTTAAGTACTCTCCTTTATGTCACTTCTTTTAAGATCCTCTTTGTAATGTTGGGGGATGTTATTTTATATTCCTCTTTCTGTACATTTTATTTTAATGTGATGAGATACCCTATTTGATCTCATCAATCCATATTCAGAAGTTTTATGTGGCGTCGTTAGGCTGCCGAGTTTTCGTAAGGGATTTTTCATCTCACTTTTATTCCCGTGAGATTTATGCTAGATTTGCCACAAATTCCATTTAGTGGGGTATGAAATACTCATTATTCTACTCTTTGTGTAATATAATTTCGTTTATGATTATTTAAATCAATGATCTATTGTCCTTCATTCATGGGGTGTATGTTTTGAAAGATACCCAAGTCGGTAAGGGAACCTTTCACCCTCCTCTTTTTAAAAGACTTATTTTGTTGGGTCTTTTAATTTACATATTGTTATGTTCAGATATGTTATCATATATACTTATTGATGTAAATTTTATGTCCATGTTATGAGATACCCTATTTATCTCTCATCAACTCATTTTGATGTGACGTCGTTAGGCTGTCAAGGGAACTTCTTAACCCAATTTTGATTTCTTTGGGTTTATCATGTAGTTATTGAATATTTCATCCTTTGAATATGTTTGAATGAAATTTGATTGTTTTAAACTTAATATCCACTTATACTGGGTGTATTTATATTTTCACACATAATTATGAGATTGAATTATCCTTAATTTAAGGATACCTTCTTTATAATGGATATCATCACATTTGACATTTCTATTGAGGGTTCATTGTTGTTATGCACCAATTCACTCTTATATGGTGTATATACTGTCCTTTGGAGTATTATATCATGAATCAATTTATTTTCATGATATTATAAAGTTCTGACTAAATGTTATTCCTCAATTATTGTATTCAAGTGTCTCTAATTTTTGTAAAACCCCTTTAACCAAAATATTGTTTTAAATGTTTTAATTATTTGTTCTTATTAATATCCATGTTTTCAAAATGGTTTTAAGGATTTATTTATATGGATATTAATGGTTCAAAATTTTAAGCCTAAAGGTGGTATGGGACACTTTGATTCAAAAATCTATTTATTAAATGTTTTAAATGGTTTTGGAAATGGTTTCTTTTTGAATGGATTCATTATTTAAATATACTAAAATGTTATATTGTGATTGAAATGTGGAAATGTTATGTTTCCTTTATGCATGTTTTATGTGATACATTTATTGTTATGGTTCTTGGGCATTGTTATGAAAATGGGTGGTTCCATGATAAACTAAGGGCGGGTGAGCCTGATATAGCTCTCCAATGCATTGGGTAACGCAAATGAGTGAAACGTTAAGGTTTCTCCGAAGAGATTTAGGGAATATACTATGATGGGTATTCCAAACGTAACCAAGAGGGTTACTCCATACGTAATAATGTTATGAATGCCTCAAGTTACCTTTATGTCTTAAGATTTCTATGATTTATTAATGATTTGATATGCCTATGTTTTATGGGTAAAGTATGATTTCATTCTTATGTATATATGAACTCATGTTTCCTTTCCATATTTTTTATATCCCTTACTGAGCTTTTTATGCTCATCCCAAGTTTTTGAAATGTTTTTCATAGGTCAAGGGAATGGTACATGATGTGATGATAGTGTCAAGGATGTGTTAAGAAAGAATCCATGTTTTATTTTAAATATGTTTCCATTGATGGGAAGAATGAATACTGTCTTTTATGTAACCACTTTGTTTAAATGTGGAATGTAATGCAAGTTTCATGATCTAATTCTCTAAAACTCTAAACCTAAAAAGATCCTCAATGTGTAATATTATAATAACTCAAGATTATGTAAGGTTTAAGGCTGTGGAACTATAACATAATCAAATTCTTCTATGTTTTGGGTTTCAATATTTGTTTGTATTATATTGATGGATTTATGGACAATTGATTATTGAATGGTATTTATTTAACTTTGGGGTATTGTTGGTTTAATTGTAGAAATTATGATTAGTGTTTATTTCCCTCAAGGAATATCCTTTTGGGGGATCATCAGATATTATACTAACCATTTTTGTTTTCATTAATCTCTAAATACAAGGTAATTATATAATTTATCCTACAGGGATCATGTATTTCTATAGAATTTTATTCTAGATCTTTCATTAGAACAAAGTCTTCTAGAATACTCTTGTTAAAAAAGAATGAGTTAGTGGAAAAAAGTTATTAAAGAATGAAACTCTACTTAAAAAGTAAGTATATCTCTTTATGTTCTTAGTCAATATCATAAATGAATTCCTCGTCCTTATGTAATGTATCTTAAAACCAAAAAATGTTGTCCGTTTACTTTTCCTATTGGGAGACTAAGGACTGTTTGTCCCAACACAAGTTTTTGGTTTTCTTATTATTACCTTTCTCCTGGTCATGACTTCTATCCCTCTCCTTCAGAACTTGAAACTTAGTTTATCATCCACATCCATGTTTTCATAACTGGAATCCTAGTATGGGTTATCTTGGGTGACCTTTATACCTCTCTTCTTTCTTTGAAAGTGATAGTTTTATTGACACTTTTTCTGATGTGGGACACTCCATTATATTAATAGGCCCAATTTTTAAAATTTCTAGGACGCCATTTATTGAAGGAGGGTTGAATGTTACACCACAGGCTTCCATGGTACACTTCTCTTTGAATAATACAATAGCGTGTGTTGTACGCAACACTGATTTCAAACGCACCATGACTTACCAAACTAGCCGTTCAAAAGAGGTTATGAATATTATTAACTGAATTTTAAATTTTATATTATCCTTATAATTTTAATCCATACTTTGAGTTTCTAAGACATTATTGATGAACAAATTCATTTTTTCAGATAAAAGAAGTATTTTTCAAAAAATGAAATTTTACCTCCTTTTAATGGTGAAGCCTTTTTCAATCCAATATTTGAAACTTATATATACTCCATTTTACAAAATTAACTTCTTCTTTATAATTGGGACATAAGAATTTATTTTCAGTAATATTTTGGTGTTTTTCTGATAAATTTTATATTTGTGTGAATAGTGAAAAATACTATATTTTAACTGAGAATGACTTTTTAAATCAAAATAATTTATATTGTTAAATTATACATTTTAATGGTTTGTAAGTATAAATAGATTAAATTTTTACAATTTAATTCAATGATGGTCATTTTAAGTAATTTTACCTTGAAATTGGACATAAACAAGTGTCAAACTTTTGATAGTTATTATTTCTTAAAAATACGCCTTTTGGTTTCGAAAGCGGGAATCAATTTTAAATTAATAAATGCACCTTTTATGTTTTGAATTTGGTAAAATAGACTTCATTATTGGATTTGGAATAACTAAATTAGCCTAGGGTGAAATTTTGGTACCTTTCGGATAACTTTTATATTTTGATTAATAGTGAAAATTACTAAATTTTAATTAAAAACAACTTTTTTAATCGAAATAATTAATAGTGATAAATTATGAATTTGAGTGGTTTTAAATTATATTTAGAATATATTTTTACCATGTAATAAAATGTGGATCATTGAACATAATTTCACATTTAAACCGAACATACACAACTATCAATCTTTTGATAGTTATTATTTCTTAAAAACACACTTTTTGTTTTAACAACGGGAATTAATTTTAAATTAATTTATGCCACTTCATTGTAATGATTTTGGAAAAATGGTTTCTATAGTAGGAATCAGGATATCTAAATTGTGTAAATAGGTAACTTTTATTTTTAGACATGTTGAATAATTACTTTGGTAAATATTTTATTTACCATGGTTAAAGGGTAAATCCGGTAAATAAGGGTTAAAAAAATAATATTATAATAATAACAAATTACACTAAAACATGTCCTAACCTTATTGGTTGATACATTTCTGACCATGGGCATCTTTGGGTCGATTTTGGGCCACCATGGTGCTACTTGTAAGTGATAGGGACACTTTATTATAATTAAGTTAAAATGAATACAAAAATGACATCAGCATATATCTTTTAGAAAACCAATTATTACATAGGGTTATATATGTTGGATTTTAGAATATAAATATTCATTAGAAAGATAAAATGATTTCATACATAATTATATTTTATTTATAATTTGTAGATATTAAAAAATTTAATTTATTTATGACACAATGATGATGCAGTAATTACCATAATAGTAAAAAATTAAAATAATTTATATTATAAATAGCAAAATAAATAAAAAAAGAGACTTTTTATGAATTACATAATTTTATATAATTTTATGACATGTTAGTATTGATTTAATTAAATTTTTTCTAAGTAATCATTCTTTTATGATTTTTACAAAAAATCAATTATTGAATAGTGTCAAAATTGACATAAAAGAGTTTTTAAAACAAATATTATATTATTAATTGATATTAAATTCCTAAAAATATAAAATTCAGCCAAGAGACTTATATCATGATATATGTATTATTAATGGACCACTTGGGGGTCTCTTGGATGTATATAGTAAGTTTATTAAGTATATAATATAAAAATACAAAGTGTTATGGTAAGTGTCAAACTAATTAACTAAGAGTTAAAACTAAAAGATAAGGTTAATATAATGATCCAAACCTATCTAAATTATATTGGTTGATTGTTTTTCGACCCCTAACCACCTTAAATTTTAAATAATACACTTTGGAGCCATTAGAAACCAAATATGAATTTATTATAAAATAATATTTCTATCTTTTCCAAAGGTTCCCCTCACCCCTCCTACAAAAGGGCACTCCTACTTCTCATTACATCACACATTAAAAGCCTTTTGGTTGAGCCAACCCCTGCCCAAATACTCTCTCAACTTCTCTCACTTCATCCTAGAGGCCTTAACGCAGTCAGAAAGCCAACCTAAGAGGTTCTTTTGATCAAATCGAAAGGAAGAACCCGAAGAAGAGGTAATGTTTTCACCAACTCCATTCAAGTTCCTTTCTTTTTCCACTTCTTCTTTCTTTGATATTTTCATTCTAAAATAATAACTCCAGTATCTTCTATATACTGTGATGTTATTATAAATATTGTAAAACCATATTCATTATTCTATCCATCCTTTTAATGACATGTCACCATACGTGCGTACGTACTGCTTACCATCTCCACGTTGTGGTGTAATAGTTATTCAATAACTTATTATTTGGATGGGTATAATAATGATGTGTAATTAATGTAAATAATAAATATAACATGATAATGATTTTTTATATATGATATACCATCCAATTATATATTATTTTAATATCAAAAGAGTGATATTGTTGCTCGTGCGTTCGTACGGACTACCGTCTCCATGAACGTGATGAAATTCATTCTCCATCGTATCTATTCAAGTATAATTCTCATTTGATGATTAAATATAATTTTTAGAGACATGATATCATTCTGAATATTATTAAGATACATCCCATCCATAACAAATAGGGCTCACATAACAAATTGTATAATGTAAAACGAATCCACTAACACCTGAAATGACAATAATACTAAGATATTATTAAAAAATCAATGTTAAAATATCATATATGATATCATATTAATGTAAATAATTCTTGTTTAATTAAATAACAATTATTTCACCATTATACATGAGGTTAACCTACCATCGACCAAAGTGAAAGTAAAAAGTAAGGGGTTTCTTATCTCACACTTAATTTCGTGAGAATTCCATTGTTCACCACTTATTTATTACATGTGGGGTATATGTACTACCCATAATTGTATTAATTTTGTATTATACATTAATTTATGAGTATTTACATTGTCATTGTATGATCCTTCTTTCATGGTTGTATGTTTCATATGTTACCTAATCGATAAGGAAATTTGAAATTTCAATTTCCACTCATTAGGCTTTATGCATACTTCATTGATTATTTTACTCCAAGATTATGTGTGGAATCACTAGTAATTTGATTATGTCATAATTTCCACTACCCGTTTTTTGGATATACTTTTTATACACATAATCACTCCATTTATATATTCTCAAGTCATCTGTATGAACTTTATAAGAGCAATTTTTACTCAATCTCGATTTGTTGAGATAAACATCCAATTCATTGGTGTTGTTTTTACAAGAATATGTGTGAATGTCTTTTGATTGTTTAACACTGAATATCATATCATATTTAGTTTATTTATATTTTTCACACATAATTATGTCTTGATTTATCCTTAAACTGAGGATACGACCTTTATGAGAGATTTCATCTTGATTAACATTCCATTGAGACTTCATTGTTATAATACACCAATTCACTTTTATGTGGTGTATATAATGTACATTGACATAGTATATCATGAATCCATTAACTCTCATGATATTAAAATGTTTTGATTACCTCAATTATTAGTATTCAAGTGTCTCTATTTTGGTTAGAAACTCTAACTAAAATACCATTTTTAAATGTTTTAAATACTTATTCTTCTAAATCTTGCTCATTAATGTCCATTTTTTAAAAAATGGTTTTAAGGATTTATTTATATGGACATTAATGTTTTAAAATTAAAACTCCTTTTAAATGTTTCAAAGTGTTATGGGACACTTTGATTCGAAAATCTATTTTTAAATGGCTTCTTGAAAAAGAGTGTGACTTTTAAATGATTTCATGAAAAAGGGGGATATTCATCGCAGATAGTTTTGATGATTATTTTCATCTATGTCAATATCCTTCATTATTCTCAATTGAGGTTAATATGATACAATACAATATTCCATATTGTATCGAATGTGTTATGTTTGACTGTGGATGTGCTATTTTTATACCATTCAAGGTTTGTGGATATGTATTTACATTTAACATTCTAGTTTTAATATGAATGTTTATGTTATGTTTCAAACTTTTCATATGAGGAATGCATTGGACTTAATAAGTGATGGGTGGAGCCCTCTATAGCTCTTCAATGCATCGGTCGGTCTCATGAGACAAACTAGTGTCTTGGCACAAGGCCTTGTCAAAAATCATATTTGTAGTCTTGGCACGAGGCCTTTTCTATGTTGTTATGATAGTCTGGCATTATGCATTCCTTCATTATTAATGTGGTTGTTGATATTGGATGTGATTGTTCAACTAGTAGAATATCCATGTGAATAATTAAATGAAATTATTTCATTTTATCATTGCCATATTATGCTGAAGTTCAAGTTTAAAAGGCTTTGGTTTTAGTTATAAATTGCTTTAAGTGTTTATGCTTAACTATGGACGCTACTGCTATATTGTTATCCTTCATGAGCATCTATTCTCACCCCTTTCAAAGTTTTATTTTTCTAAGGATTGTGAAGAAATAATTTATGAATGACCTACAGGGATAGTATGAGGGGATATAAAGACAAGATGTTGATGTAGTTTTTTTACCTTATGATTTAATGTAAGACTTATGAATAATCTAGTGTTTCTAAGACTACTAAACTAATTGGCCTTTCGAGACTTGATCATTTGTGATCATTCCAATGTTATGAAATAATGCACCTACTCTGGGTATCTAGGTTTGGGGCGTTACATCATATATATTTTTTTGTGGAAAAATCACTGGACACCATCTTTGAACAAGAAATGATACCAATAGTGAAAATAATGTGTACTATCTCATACAAACAATGAAATATACTAAGACATTATATTACGATATATATAAGAACTGCCTTGTGCTCATATTCGTAGAAAAAAAAGATTTTGAATTACATGAAACATCATGAACTCCTCTTGGACTCTTATTTTGACCAGTTCATGTGTATTTATAACCTCTCTATGTTTATTGGTTGTTTGAAAAGATGGTTGGATATACTAAAATAATATGACACTCAATTAATCTCATTTAAGGATATCAAAGGCTAGATAATGGATGATTTCCTTGTGGAACATAATGACACAGAAAGTGCTCCAGAAAAAAAATTTACTTCTTTTTTGAGAAGTACTATATACCCATGGCACTCCAAAAATATGGGAGATTAATTTTCAAAGTTCTTCATGATGTATAATTAGAATGAAAATGAAAATATATAAGCTCAAACTAGTTCATTTAATGAATGTATATGTTTCCTTAGATAAAGAAATTCTTCACTACTCCTTCTCATAGTTTGAAGGTTGTACTAATAATGAGCCAGAATAACCAGCCCATGTTCAATGCATGAAGAAATATCTACTGCTTCAGATATTTTACCTAAATGTGAATATTGGCTCTGGAAATTCCATTCAGGCGGAGGCGCAGACCCTTCTCAGTGGGCTTATTTTTTGTAATCAGAAGAATATACAACTTGTGGAGGTGGAAACCGATTCGATGGTCATATTTAATGCACTTAATGGTTACGTGTCTCCACCAGGTCTATTGAGTATACCATTCGAAGATGCAAATATGTTTTGAACAACCACATTGATATCTCTCATACATGGCTTGAAGGCAACACTGTGGCAGACCTCCGGGCCACCTATAAAATTCCAGATGAAAAAATTTCATGTTTCATGAGCATTGGGTCTCTTCCCATAGATGTAGTGAATCTTGTGTGTGAAAACACTCTAGGCCTTCACCATTTCAGGCCCCCATAATTACTGGCCTTTTATTTCTTTATTGCACCCTTGTACCTTGAGAAAATCAATAAAAAATTATTTTTTAGTCATAATAGATTACCACCAAAATGGAACCCTCATTTCTAATCGATCAAAAGGGGCGAAGATTAAAAGCCTGTGTAGTGATCTTTTTCCTCTATAATGATCTGAATGAGCAAAAAGTGATCTATGAATAAGGCTACAATGGATTCCATCATAGATGAATTAGAGAATAAGAGAATCTCACCATCAGGAACGAAATCCTTGTAGGCTCCCACAGTGATCACAAGTCTAGAACCACTCTCTCCCAGTTAATTTGGAGTTTTGGATACTTTTAGATGTTTTTTATTAAGATATATATAGAATTCACTATGAAGTTTAATTCATGTATAATCCATGGAATATTAATCCATTTTCCTCTGGAGTTGACATACACAACTATTTATTCTTGTTTATTTTTCTTATAGGGAATGAGAATTGTTTTTTTAGGTCCCATATCTATAACTAAGTTGTTCAATTACTTTCTTACTAATATTGTCTAATTTTCTAAATTGGATGATGACATTTACCTCATGTAAGCAAAGATGAAGAGTATCGTCAAATTCTTGAATTCCTATAATATCATTATATTTTTTTTCCATCACATGATACTGATAGAAAATGACACTAAATTATATTATTCTTAGTTAAAGATGATATATAAAGTGTATAATATAATTTCCAAAAATTTATATCACTATTATGCAGTAGAAAATAGACATATAGTTCCCTTCAATAAGACTATTTTCGAATGTAATCATGAAAAATGTGGATAAATACAATAATGCTTGTTTAAAAAATCATGAATTTTTTGTGGTATTACCGTAACACCACTCTCACAGAATCGTAAGAGATTCCATATTCACTGGTTTATAAAATAGAGGTCATTTTACCCATTGAATTCATATTTTATTCACATAAAAAGCTATATAGGGACAACTCTCAAATGATGAACAATAACTGAAGTAACTAGATGAGGTAAACTGGCATGATGGTAATAGGTTGATAAGATTCATAAAAAAATGGTCCACAAAAATAAGATTTCATGAGACTTCAAGAAAAAGTTTCACCTATGACTATTCCTCCAAGAGGAATTGGTAATAGTTCTCAAAAACCATATGATACAAGGGATGAAACCCCCAATGTTGGAACCAATGTGGGAAGCTCTATACGTCATAAATAAGATCTACTCTAAAAGGTATACTCATTGGGAATAATAGACATACATGGAATGCATTACCCCCCACTAACACAATGGTTGTAAAAATGTACATTGAGTAAATTACACCATGAATACCTAATTCTTGGAGAAAACACTATCAATTATATTACACCTTGATTTCAATAATTCATGATCTAAAACTATTTGGGACATGACATTACTACTTTTAAGTAATGTACATGCCAAATTTCCTTACCACATGACATTAAAATGCATGGAAAACATTCTTACCACAAGATGATAAACCGCATGAGACACATCCTTACCACATGATATTTAACTACACGAGACATTTATTTACTTCACGACATCAAATTACATCGAAAAATTCCATAAAAAAGACAAAAAACTATTTGGAACACATCCATATAAAATTGCATTCAAATTCACATAATATGGTTCGGGTTAAAGGACCTTAATGTGGATAACATATTCTTACTGAGTGGGACATACCCTCACCGCTCAGTGTATGAATCATATATTTATAAAAGGATTTTCGTGTGTTTATATTCCAACTCATTCTGAATATTCCACAACTCTTACATGATAGAAAAGTGTTGTCATGTGATACTAGAACCAAGACCCCATTTAATGTAAGTTTCATTATTTCCCCATTCATGGAACCACTTCATTAGATTTTCATTGTATAAAAGCTATATCTATACATTGAAAAAATATAAAAGATTCCCCCATCCCTATGTGAGATTCATATATTTATAAGGGGGAATATATGGGAAATATGTATAGGGACACCCAGATCCCAAACCATAATCACGAATACCATATTAAAGAAAAAAATAAGCCTCATCTCTATATATGCGTTAGTCCTGTGGAGGGAGTTTTTTCTAGAACTATGTATGGAATTATTGTAATCATTATGGGATTTATAAAGATTCCTAGTTTTTACATTTTCAAGACTATACATGAGTATTTATCACTCCCAGCTATCCTCTTCTATGAGTGTTAGATACATATGGAGGTTTCAATCCACATTAAAATTTGTGAAACCCCATATATTCCATTTCATTCACACTAAACCATGTAAATCAATTTCCCATTTTTTCTCTTATGACTCATGTTGATCATGACTCATGTGAGCTTAGGGAATCAGGTGAGCCGCTCTAACCAGTAAGATTAGGGTGCATTCTCTTTAAATATAAGAAACCATGTACTAGTTCCATGATGTTAAATTGATATACCAAATCATAGTCATATGACCTTAAAGCATCATGGAAAGAGGTCTTCATGTCATGAAAAATCATCCCTCGTAGGTGATTATGTACTAAAAAATAAGTATTTTTCTCCCTCAGCACTGAAAATGCCTTCAATACACATTTTCACAGCCTTTAGTGTGATTTAACCATTCTTTAATATTCTATATCCAGGAACATACCTCATATCATTGATGCCTAAGTGAATACTAACCAATTCCTTGATATAACTCAATTATATTATAACCACATCGATTGCAACTCTTCAAATTCATTAGTATAATATATAGAAAATTTGTTAACATGTATTGAATAATCCAAAATGATCCCTCTAGAATTTTATGGGGAATAACATAAAACTTATTATATTTTCCATAGGGAATAATTTAGTCCTAGAGGAGAGGTTCCCCTTAAATTGAAGAGTCATTGTCCTAACTATGTGGGATATAGAATTCTTCCACTACTCATGGTTACCATGTACCAACCGGTCTTCATTTATTATTGACTTATGTTAGGTCCACTAGGTCAAATATCCTTAGAGGGGGTGAGTCAAGGTATGGTTGATAAAAACTACTACACCTTTGGATCTTGTTTCGTCATTAAAAAACACACTTATCACTATACCCCATATAAATTAATAGAAATTAAATCATTCATAGGACACAATAATTTTACACGGTTCGCCCTCATTGGGATATATCCAAGGAGTATACAATGATGATGTGACTATCTACGAAATCCACTATATTTCACTTCTAATTATTAGGTTTCGGAAAGATCACATTTATACCAAGTCTCACTGCCTTTACAAGTATTAGGCTCTACTCACTACATTCCCAAGAGTTGCTCCATGTGTCTCTTTCTCTAGCTCACTACTAGTGGAAAGGATCATCATTTTCTTCTTCCTTAACTCACTGCACATGGGAGGGACTCACCATCAATTTACAGAATTGTAGTTCCTTTCATTATCTTTAATGAATAAATCCTTAGTTCTATATGGATATTCTTTCAAAGATAAACTTTCACCCTATAGATTAATACAACATTACCAAAGATGTATTGATAAATACCTTAGGAAAAACTTTCTTGATGGTCACTAACTTTAGGAAGCTCCTCTTTTTCATTTCCCAAATAGCCCTCGTGAAGAACCATCTTTTGTGAAGGTCAACTAGCCTTCACTACACACCCTCCTTCAAGAAGCTCTATTAGACCTCACAAAGACCATTCTTTGATGAACCTCAACTTTCCTTCATGAATAACACATGTTTTGGTAGGATTATCATAGACTTAATAAATTATATTCTTTCACTATACTCATAAAATTTGGTTGGATTTTATAGTCTTGAAAAACTTCTTCGCATAAAAAACCATTTTTTACCTGCTTTGAAAACCAACTTCACAAAACCATAGATTTAAAATTATCATTGAGTCTCCATACATTTTTGAAGGGTGTACATTCCTATTTGTAGGCATTTTCCACCTCATCCATAATCATCCGTCCGTGTTATCACCATTTCATAGAGCTCATTCCTTTCCTTCACAGCTCTCCCTATTTCTCAATGTTCCACAAATATTTCATGTTCATAAAGAACATCTAAATTGTGGAGAATTCTGTTAAAACTGTCGTGGTGCCACAATAATCCACTCTTGGTGTTTCTCACCTTCTCCATTTCCAATTCTAATCATAGTCACAAAGATTACTATCTTAATTCTTTGACAATTTTTTGAACACTCTTCATTCACAAAATTCAAACATCTACTATATTTTTAGATAGCATTAATGAAAAACCATCTTTCATAATGCAATCCAAACTCCATATTTTGGAACAAAAAAATTGGAAAACAATGGGAAATGGTGTCACCTTATGTACGATCTTTTCTATACATCTTCCATCGAATCCATTCCTTCATCTTGTAACAATTTCAACATATTAATTCATTAATCTCTTTGGACTCCACAACCAACCATTGAAACCCTCTTAGTCAACAAACATTATCATCCAAAAAACACATCAAGGATACCTTGAGGGTTTTTTCATAATAACATTGATATTCATATATGAAAATTTAAACTTCCCATAATCCAAATATACAATAGAACTCAGAAACACTTGTTTTTACCCATCAATGCATCAGACTCATTATCAAAGTAAAATTATAACGTCATATTCCTATTCTCTTTCATTATATAGTGTGTATCTCCTATGATGACCCAAATTTATTGAGTTTCTAAATCCATTTTTACCCCCTTTTCCATTTAAAAAATTTCATTCTCTATTTTCATGTCCAAATCACTAGATTCATTGAGTGAAATTTATTCATCAATTTCATGGACCTTGATCCCATGTTCTTCATGTTCTCCCTTATAGAAAATTGGTAACACTGACTATCTATGATGAAGGGGCCCCTATAGGATTTATGAGATAATTAAATAATTCAAAATAGCTTGTTTCTATGGGATACTTTGGTCCTAATGTAATGGTCCACCTAAACCCCCTAACCATCTTTTTTTGGGTGAAATGTTAATTCCACCAATCATAAAAAAATAATCCTTGATATATGATGTTAAATACATGCTTCATTTCACCCATTTCCCCATGTATGAGAGGGATAATGAATGTATTAGTGTTTTATGCCTGCATACCTATGTCTTAGTGGAAAGACATTAAACTTCACTACATATTCACATCCTTACTACCCAATGCTCAACTATAAGGAACACACCCTTACTACATGTTGTTAAACATTATGGAATAAATTCCTACCATATGAAGTTAAAATACATCAAACTCATCCTATCTGCATGATGTTAAATTGCATGGAACACAAAATTCTTTATCCTGACTAGATACTCATCCAATGGATACTTACTATATTTGAGAAAGATTTAAAAATTCAATAAGATCCCCCATCCTTATGTGAGATTTTGATCTATATAAGGGAACATATATGAGAACTATGTTTGGATTTATTTCTATTGACATTGAGTACATATTGAAACTCCAATCTAAAATATTGATCCCACCTGTAATATAAAAGTATAATTCCCCCTCCCTATATATTTTTGAGGCCATTGAAAGAATGATTTCCTATAAGATCTGTGTGTGGATCAATTCTTATTTCCACAATATATGTATAGATTTATGGATCATAAATCCTGGGACCATCAAAATTATATACAAAATCCCCATCCCTATATAGATGTTATACATATACATGGAGCATTCTCAAGAACTACATGTATCTTGACTCATACCATTATAAATACACAATGATGTGGAGATCATTTATTTTAGGCCCATCCATGGATATTTATTATTTTTAAATGTGTACCTTGATATAAATATATTTTGTGGGGATTCTTACTATGAGATATATATTCCATCATATATTTACTATCATTAAATATCAGATGGCTTAATCGATGATTAGTTCTCTCTTGTTTCTCTTGATGATCATAACTTATGCTAGGTTAGGGAAACTCAAAATATGCTTTGATAATTTTGACCAAGGTGCCTTATTTTAAATGATAGGGAACAACATATATTTTTTGTGATGTTAAAATATTAGACAATGTAGTATTTAGATTATATTAAACTATATAACCATGTCATAGTCTCTTTATGTTAATCTATTTGACAATAGGTTTTCATACTGAAAAGATCATCCCCCTGCTGACTCTGTACCAGAGAATCCTGTGGCTTATCCCTTACCCATGAAAATGTTCACAATAAACATTGGAATAGCCTATAGGTTTATTAAAACCTTATTTGATATTAAATTATCCATAAACTGACTTCATACATTCTATATATCATTTAACACCAACTAATTCCCTATGTTTTTATACTTATCATCGAACCCCATGGACCCCAATCCCATGTACTATTGGTTCTCCTATGTACAAAATTAGCAATATGGACTTTCTAATCTAAAATGACCCCACTAGTATTCGCTGGTGAATAAAAAATGCCTTATCTATTATGCTTAGGGGGGAGTTTCATTCATTGAGGAGAGGCCGCTAATAAATTCTGGAGTTATTTTCCTAACTCATTGGGATCAGAGATTCCACAATTACTAATGGTTAACCTATAACCAATAGTTTCTACTTCACATTGACTTAAATATTTTGAAGTTATTATTTATACTTCCCATAACCAATATATTCAATTGGATTTATAAGCATGCGATTGTATGCATTAATGAATCATACTCATTAAAATAGAAATATTATAACATTTTATTATTATATCCATTTATTTTATTTTATGTATATCCTATAATGACACAAATTCCTTGAGATACCAAATCATTCTAGAAATACTATTTGTTCAAAGCTACATGACCATAAATCATCTGCCATCATACATCCTTTCTGCCAGATGTTAATCATTATGATATATTTCCAATCATCCAAGTCCAGAAACTATTTTCAATGGGTTTTGTGGAATAAAAATATATAATAGTGATGAATCATTCATACCCATTTCACTATAGGCTATTGTAATTCCCACCCACTACATTGGCGCTTGATTTATGTAGATGACCCATTAAGAAACTGTGATGTCCCAACTTAAAAGGAAATATACAAAATTACCTCTATCTGAATATTAGTTAGATGAATATAGGGAGTTTATATAAGAAATATTTGTCACATGACCCTTATTGACAATGTATACATAGTGATGAACATGTTACCTAATTCTAGGTCTGACCGTAATTTTTAAAGTAATAATTACACATTCATTGTACATGAGACTGATCTATACTGGGAACCTTCTCTAATAATATTTTTCTTCTTATTGATTGCAGAATATTCATGATATATAGTGATTCCTATGTATATATTTATTCTCCAAGCCATGAGTTATCCACTAGAAAAACCTTCCTTAGTGATTAATCCAAATTTAACGCTATCAACCTTGTTTAGCTACAATAATTTAATGATCACCCCACCAGTGATAGACAATCCTAGTATAAAATCCATTTACATTAAGTGTATCATTTAATTTTAGATATATACCCTTGATCAACATGGGATGACTTCTCTTTCATGGGGAAAATTACCCTCTCCTCTATATATAAGTTAGGTCTATGTAATGGTATCATTAAATTCCCTATTATTGTGTATGGAATGATTCCTATCCCTATAGGATATATAGTTATTATCATAAAACCCATCACTAATCCAATCATGTAATTTAAAAGAAATGTAAATGACCCATCCGCACATATGATATTGATCTATGTGGGGATCCATATGATACCTATGTGTGTATTGATTCGTATTGTAATGGGATACATAGTGAATCATAGTATCCATCAATACTTGGACCAATAGAGAAGTCAAATATAAAATTATCATACCCCCTATTGAATATAGTATAGATCTGCATAGATAGTTATCTTTGAAAAAGATATCTTTGGTATGATTCCTGCCCATAAAAACGAAAAGGGAACCCTAGGGAATCCAATCCCTAGAAGCTGTATATACCCTAATATTTGGTCTAACTTGAAAAACATTAAACATCTTAAGGATGATTGAGTTGTAAAATTTTGATTCTTCTACACATGAATCAAATCTATTTATGGATTTTTTTCAAATTAATCTAGACCCATAAAGGAGATACTCTATAATATGTATACCGACAGAAAAGAACATTTATGGAAAAACAATTCCTCCCACATTTGAATACCTCTGACCAATTCAAGTAGTCCATGAAGACACATTTCATAAATTTCAAGTCATTTTATGATAATTACATATTGACAAATAAAATGAAACTATATGTAATATGTCAAGTATCATGATGATAAACTATATTATAATAAAATCATCACCACATTACATCAAACTGCATGATATGTGCATTCTCATTGCCCAATGTTAAACTATGAAAACCATCATCCATAGTCACTACTTATCAAAGAACTATAAGATCTGCACCATGGTGATCATGTTTTTTTGGATATGTCCATAATCATTTTGAGCACCTCAATTTGTATATCAAACTTCATGGCTTTTTCATCTCAGGTTTCCAAGAAACCATCCCCATCCCTTAAAATGGAGAAAATATCCCATAGATTTACTATGTTTTATGTGGATCTTTATAAGGTCCCTAATCCCATAAACAAGAGATATCATGTCCATGAAATAAATCCCTTTTAATTCTACTGTGCCCTAATAGAATTTTAGTTGAACTCTCCATCATATATATTATCATGATCATTATATGCATCACTGCCCGATACCATCACTCATGATTTGAGAACCATGATCCATGATTTTCACCATTCTTATCTCCCTCTCAAAATGGTGTTGGATTACTCTTTTCTAGGTAAATCCTAATAAGATTGATGTGTAACACTCCCCTAATACTAAGTTCATGTATCATGACCCTATACTATGTGAACCTAGTAAAAATTTGAACGACCTTCAAATTTAGTGCACGATGGTCCAAATCAAAGACCATGCACTATTAGAAAAGGAGACATAAAAATCCATGATGAAACCTACAAAGGGTTTTATAAGAAAAATTCAACTATCCACTCAATATATTCTTTGTCTCTAGAGTCTAGGAAACATTCAGTGTATAAATATAAATGTATATAGCTATTAGGTCCCAACATTTAGTCCCAGTAAAAGTCAATCAATACTCTTGAGACCCTAATAGTCTAGGAAAAAGTTAGAGAAATGATTTATCATGACTCCTCACTATGATAACCAGTTCAGTAGGATGATAAACAACTTTTACAGTGCTTGAACACATCATCAATATTACTTTTTCTATAAATCACCCTCCTGAAATTTAATTCTAAATTGTACGCCATCAATTCATTGATTTGTTATACATATCTTGGAGGACCATATCCTTGAATAATTTTTATTTATTATTTAATAATGTCTATTGGTAATAGGAACTGACTACTCTAATGGGACCCAAGTAGAATTCATTGTTGAGTAACACAATCCCATATATCTTGTACATAGTGGAGGTTTTTTTCCTAGATGAAAGGTCTACCTTAAATGCATGATTCATTTCCCTAACTTTGTGAGATAATAGTTTTAACTTGTAACAAACCTTTTCTATTGCTTATTGACCCATATATTCCCATACCATGATTTAACAATCCCATGACCAAACTATTAAAGTTTATTTTACATTATTTATATTAATTCTACATTTATTATTCCCGTTATCAATGTAGGAATGCGGTACTTCATTCTAGAACCTTCTATATGTTTACATTATGTGGCCTTAATTCACATGATAAATGGGTCCATGCATCATGATAGAAAACTGATCTACCCTCCGGTGCTTGAACCCACATTTTATAGTATTTCTTTTAAACTCTACTTCATTTACAAGTGTTTGAATCATTATAAATTTTTCATACCCCTTGCATAGGAGAAGGTACCCCTATACATGAACACACATGTAAACTCATATAAGATCAAGCGTAAGGGTCCTTGACCCATTATGTTTCATTACATCAACCTTGCGTGAAAGCACCACCAATCCACATGAGCCTCAGAAACATACATGTTGAATTCAGTAGCTTATAGTGTTTTATGATCATCCCTGGTGTGTCTTCCCAATTCCATTATCCTCAATTCAAATTCATTTGGGACATGATTTTCATATCCCGTAATCAAATTACCCATGTTTATTTGACATTAATGACATTTAAAATCCATATATAATACCCCATATATGTGTGGATACAATTTATTTGGACACATCATGACAATACATCTTTCAGAGTATGCAAGGTTTCCAAACCCTTTCTTAATAACAATCCTTCAAAGGATACAGGGTATCTGAACACTTCATAAATATCAATTCATTAAAGGATATAGGGTGTCATAACCCTCCCAAAATATCCAACCTTTAATGGTTGGTGTGTGTCTAAACCCTTCACGACTATCCATCCTTCAAAATATATAGGGTTTCGAGACCCTTAATGAATTAACATCCATAATATACCTTAAAATAAGGTACAATCTAAAATAACATAAACTACAAAAAACAGTCTAATCTCTAAGAATAGAAACTACCACAATAGTAGTTCTTTTAATTATGACCTTAATAAATTTAAAAATAAGTCTGAGCTATACAAATATAATCTATTGAAAAATAAGGTTTGATCTATATGACCTTAAACTATAGAAAAATATGGTTAATGTTAAATGACCTTAAACTTAAACAAAATAGATTATGATAAATATAGATTAAACTACTAGAATTTAATTTCTAATATAGAATACTATAAACAATAGAAATATAATGTTCTCAGATGTTCAACCTAAAAATGTGCACTAAATCAGTCCAACAAGAATGACTTTATGCTTCCAATTGAATGAGACACAATCCACATCATGTTTAAATCCCCCAAAGAGAAGCCCAGAAAATATTTGAGTCCCTACTCACTAGATATATACAATTTTTGATCTAAAAAAATTAATTAATAATGAAATGGAAAAGGAATAAAATATTTCATGTTGAAAACCCAAAATGGTTATCCTAGGAAAAAGCTGATTTCATTGCCATTATGCCTCACTGTTGATGGATTATGAAAAAATTTGGGTTAAAACAAGAGATATAAAACTTTTAGAGACCATTATATGGCCCAAGAAAAAATTCATCTATTCTCTCTTGGCCCCTATATTAGGAAACTGTTAGATCACACTACATTGGGAAAATATTTACTTCAAATATAATTTTGAACTAGACTATTATCAAATGATTGGAGTTGATACATCAATACAGATTCTTATTCTAATAATTGTTCACTGGAAATTACCATGAGTGTTATTTTATGATTCGAGTACATGAGTTACAAATATGGGTTTTTCTTAATGTATTTGATTATTTGTATGATATTATTATTCTAAAGTTCCATTCAAATGATAAAAAAAGTAAGGTTTTGAAACAACATATATTGTTTGAAGGATCTATTTTTCAATAGTGTGTAATATAAGGAGGAAACTTCAAAACCTAGACACTCTCCCATTATCCTTTTAGAAAAAAGTTCCATTTAAAGAAAAACATTCTTTAAATATCATTTTAGAGGACTCCCTTAATTTACCAACTTTAAATCCAAATAAATAATTGACCGGCACAACTGGATTATTGGTGTTGTATCCACCTCTACATCATGATAAAATTATTCTTCATTTGAAACAACACCATGTCTTCAAATCGTTTCAATGCTTTCTGTATGGACCCAAAGTGTGATGTATATAGACATTACATTACTTTTGCGGAATACTTAATACATAACAAAAATAGACATCAAAGTACCGTAATAGTTTAGTGTCCTTGAAAACATGGAACATAATCTTCTAATAATGTTGAAAGATCTTCAACATCTCCCATAAAGATCTTCCCATTTTGTTTTCTTACCTAAAACATTTATTTAAATACTGGGGAAAAGGAATCATAAAAAGTGTGAGCTCAAATGCCCAATAAGGGTAAACATAGAGAACATAAAACAATCCATAAACATTTGAATGCAAAAACTTGAACATAAAATCTAAAAATTAAAATCTGGATCAAAGACATAAATCGTAGAAGTATGTAAGGAATATATCATAATTTAACATCCATCATGATAAAATAGAATGGGAAGAAAACATGTAATTGTGGAGAATCATTAAGAATGTGATATGATTTCCATAGTAACCAGGGCATTGCTGCCAAGACCATCTTAGTGGACAAATTCCCGTTCTGAATCGAGTTCACTCATCGTTCATGTCCTGTATCACTGAACCGGATTAACTTACTATTCTAGCCATGTCTATATCATGAGATATAAATCTTTACCCAATGAATTTTAGGGATATATAGGTCCCACCCATCTCATAATGAAATCATTCTTACTTGTGCCACAACATAAACATAAATCATTCATCATAACCCAATGAAGAAAAATGGTTTTCATAAACATCATCCCATCATAACATAATCCATATAAAACAAATAGATATCATTTCATAATAAGAAAAGTTAAACCATGTAAATCATAGAGATATTATACTTGAAACATACACATATGAAATAATTTTATCTTATATGGAAAATGGTTTTGATAAAACACTTAAAAATAATTCTTGAGGAAAATATCCTTTCTTCTTAAAAATCATTTTCTTTTCACAAAATGCCATGAAATTTTAAAAGAAAAGGATTTTTTATTAAATATTCATGAAATATTTTAGAGTAAGATTCATGAAAATAATACGTTATAAAACCATAAAAATCCATTCATTCCGTATAAGATAAAAAAACATTCTCCTCGTACTTTTGTTGGAAAATTCAAAAATTACGTCGTGTGGTAAACATAAGAAAGATTCCTTCCATATGATGTTGTAAAAGTAAAAAGGGTAAAAATGAATTTAAGAATACATGGAGGAAAAATAAAAATTTTATGAAAACATTTTGATAACATATAGACATGTATATTAAACATAACCCTAGTAAATACTTATAGATAAACCATCTCGGATAAGAATGAGATTGGAATAATTATCCCTTTCCTTATGTCTGATATGATTCATATGTATCCAAAACTCCTATATAATGATCTAAATAATGTCATTTACTTACTAAAGAATCATATTCATTGTTATGATATCATATATGGTTCACTTATGATGTTATATTACCCGATCTATTGTAAATTTCATGTTAAAACAGCGTTTTGGGTAAAATCGGTTCATTTATCGTATGTGTTTGGACTTGTTGTTCTTGATAATATTATTAATTATGTCATGATTTACTTGCTTCCATAATTTGAAACATGATGTATATATCATAAATATTCAGTATAAATATATCCATATATAATAGATATATAAATGAAATGAAACACAGCCTTCATGAGACAGTAGGTCGTACGTATGCATGAACGTTGTTTTCCTTTACTTATTGAATTGAATGGAATTAAGTAGATGACATACATATATATATACATAAATCTATAAGAATTATTATTTCACATATTTCATGATTACTTTTTATATATACTTTAGTATCATTCTTGAATTTTTAACATGGAAAATGAATCACATCACGTCGTGGAGACGGTAATCCGTAAGTACGCACAAGCGATGAAATCGTTCCCATATTTATTAAATGGAATTGGAATGGTTGATATAATATCATAGAATCAGTATTATGTTATAATAATCATATATAGTTATTCTTTACACCATTATATCTATCCAAGTAAGCTGGTGGTGGAAAAACAGATTACACCACGGTGTGGAGATGGTATTCCGTACGTACTCACGCGTGGTAATTTCGTTTTCCATAGGATGGATAGAAGGTGAAATGGAGTTGTTTCATATTTATAAAAAAATATCAGAATATAAGTAATAATTATGTTATTACTTTATAATGAAACAACTAAACAAGAGGTAGTAGAAGAAGAAAGAAACTTGAAACAATCGGTAGAAGAGATTACCTCTTCCTCGACGCACCTCCTTTAAACTTATTCTTAGGGAACTAGAATTGGTATTTTGAGAATAGCAGAACCTATATGATATAAATAGAGAGGTTTAGAAGAGTAATTTTTATGGTTTGGCTGAGCTTAAAGCTCAAAAAGGGTGTGAAGAGAAGAGGGAAGGGGTTCCCTTTTATAAGGGAGGAGAGGGGCACCTTATGAAAAACATAAAATATTATTTTCTAATAAAGTAATATTCGGTTTTTAATAGCTCCAAATTGATTTATTTTGAATATAAGGTGGGTATGGGTCAAAAAATATCAACCAATAGGTTTTAGACAAGTTTAGCTTACTATTGTATCCTTATCATTTAGATTTAACTCTAAGTTAAATAATTTAACTTTTACCATGTCTTTTTGTTTTCATACACTATATGGTTAATAAAATTACTATAATAAGCCAAAATAACCCCAAGTGGATCATTATTAATATATATATCCTTATATATGTCATTTTTCTAATCCATATATTTTTACGAATAAAATAACAATGAATAATATAATATTTATTTTAAAAACTATTTTATATCAATTTTGACACTATTTGGTACTTGATTTTTTTGAAAATCATAACAGCATGATTAGTTCTAAATAATTTAATTAAATCAATACTAACAGGTCATATTAACCTATAAAATTAGCGGAATTTATAAAAAGTCTAAAATTACATTTATTTGGGTATTTATAACAACAATTATGTTTATATTTCATTAATAAGGTAACTACTGTATCATCATTGTGGCATAAATAAATTGAATTATTTAATGTCTAAAAATTATAAATAAAATACCATTATTTATGAAATCTTTTTATATTTCTAATAAAAATATGTATTCTAATTTATCTTATGTATAAATGTATATTAAAAATGTTTTAGTTATTAAACATTGATTTTAACTATTTTAATAATTCTTTAAATAAAATAATAATAAATGTCCTAATCTAATCCAATTGGACATAAAGGGTATTATTTTATCCATAAGTTTGTTTTGGTCGAATTACATTTATCCAAAAGATTTAGGACATGTGTTAGTGTAATAATAATATCTTTTTTACCCTTAATTACAATATTTACTTTTAACGGTTGTAAAGAAAAGTAAAAAGATACTATTCACAAAAAAATATTTTTATCTCATTGAACCAGATTTTACTTACTGATATCAGCTATTTCTCTCGGATTTTTGAAATTACAGTCATAGAAGTGGTAAAATTATGTTTTAAATGAATTTATAAATTCTCCTAGGAGGTGGGTAAAAGACGGTCAAATGTTCAATAAAAATTTTATATTATAAAATGACTCCAATGAATTACATTGAACTTATATAGGTATTGTGTATCAATTTTTAAATAAAATAAATATAAATAAATTAATAATTATTTAAATAAATAGTCAGTTTTTAAATAGTAACCCAGTTTTTTCATTATTCATCAAAAATTGAATGTTTTTAGAAAAAAATCACCCTAGGATAAATTCGATATTACAAATCCAAAAATGAAGACCAATTTAAGAAATAAAATTTCAAAAAGTTGGTATTACTATTCAAAATGGAAAGTTTATATAACATATCATTGTTTAGTAAAACTCGGTATTATGTGCAGCACACGCTATCATGGAAGGTCGTGATTGCGTGTAATGCAAGCCAAGTCAGAGATGCATGTAGTGCAAGATCCTTTTGGTGTAGCGTACAACATAAGACATCAATGAAATTAAAAATAATATTTGTCATAAAATATTGGGGTGTTACATTCTACCCCACTTAAAATGAATTTCTCCCTCGAAATTCAGCGGGGTTATAAATGGATTACTACTCGAAATTTTTAATAAAAACCAACATTGTTAAAAGGAATACCAAAACTTTTCTTTAAAAACTAAAGTATGAAACTTAACGGTTACCCAAAATTAACTAATCACTGGGTTTCCACAGAGGAGAGCATTGGTGAAAATATAGATATGGAAGAGAAATATAACCATCAGGTTTTGATAGAGAGTGGTAGAGGACATGGCTATGAAAAAGGCCAACCATCACAAAGCCAAAAATTTGTGATGATTTAAGGTACCATCTGATTCGTCGGATATAAGGGAACTAGGAGCACATTTTTGGTTTTCAAGATGATTTCCCTAATGTTGAAGAATTTTAATTAGAAGAAATACTTACTTTATTTTGGTATAATCTCACTGTTGTTCGTGCCTTGAACAATTTCCACTTCATCTCTTAAAGAAATGAAGTTGAATTTTTCATTCGTGAAGTGTTAGCAGATCATGTGATAGAAGTATGGGACATTCCATATGTCTCAAACAAATGGTTAGAAAATGTTATCAAATATACATAAGTCCATCTAGGGTGAGGTAAATTGTATATTATTCCAAATATGGACTTATACTTCATCTATCATTCAACTTAATAAAATTAGTTTCTACTAACCAGGGACTTTCTGTAGGCAACTGGTAGGAAATAAATGAATTTCGCACTTTGTTTGTGGGTACGATTCCCACAGCCTTGTTCGATACGACGGGTTGTCGTCCATCCTGTAGGTTTCCCTTTTTCTAAAACTAAATTATTATAACATTCCATCAATAATATAGAAAAAGTTTTATCCTTAAACAATACTAACTTATGTCCAACAGAATCCATTCCAATCATTAGGATTATCCAAAATACTTCAATCCAAGCTCATAGTATAATGAAAACAATTACTAGAAATGTCATATGTCGAGCATATGAATACCATCATTTATCGCCCATATATCATACGATATATCTTGTTGGTAAAATTACAAACATGTGAATACCTTAACCATGTATTCTCTTGAAAAAAATTGAATAACCATTGAATCTTAGTGAAAACATGAATGTTGTCAAAAGTTATCTCTTTCCACATACCAAAATCAGAAAAACCATATATACTCAAACCATAATATCACTTAGTCCTTATATCAGTCATGATCTCATGAATACTATTAAACATTTCATTTTCTCCTTATCATATCATTTGATTTCCAAAATATTTGAATTACTTTTCAGGGTTACCAGTACCATATAATTATTGAAAACCATAATAAACTAATACAAAGATATCCCAATATTCCAAAATACTATAAATTAGATTTCACAACATTATTTTGGAATCCTGTTACATAAACACATAATCATTCTACTACATTGTTGTCATACTCAACATCTCCAATAGTGATCACATGTGACTTGACTTTGTTCTTTGCCTTAAGAGGTTGCTCATGTTGATCATCATTAACCCTTGGATTAGGGCATTGGTTAGCATAATTCCCCATTTCCTTCCACTTAAAGCATAGAAGTGTTGACGAAGCGTTCTCTATAGTCGTTTCTATATTCACGTCATTAGAATCCTTTTTCCCATTACTTCAGAACTCCGCTACTTGATGACCTTCTTTTCCACACTTGAAACATTTTCTAGTACCTTTTATACAATATCCACCATACTTAATTCCACACATTGAGCATAAAGAAACATTCACCTTCTTTTCAGCATTGTTCTGAGGTTTTTCCATGAACTCCATCTTTCGTTTCTTGTCAAAACCATGAGATGGATATGTTACACCAACTTCTAGTTCTACCTTGATTTCACAATGAACAATGTTAACATAGATATTGATGTATCTTATAGCTAAGGTCGTTTGAAGACTTGCTTTTAAGACACTAAAGAATCGATCAAATTTACTTTCAGGTTGGATGATAAAGCAAGATGCATACCTTGGAAGTCTTGTAAAATTCACTTCATATATACCAACAGATTCATCATCTTTCTGCATAAGCTCAAGGAACTCCGTTTCCATATTTTTTTTATGAATATGAGGTATGTACTTACTGAAAAACATGTTCTTGAAATCATCCCATTCCATGGATTCAATTTCATCTTGGGGCCTTGTATTCTTAATTAGAGTCTACCAATGGCCTGCCTCACCTTCTAAATGGTAAACAACGTAAATAGATTTTTCATGTTCAGAACAACGAAGTATGGAAAATATATTTTCAATGGTGCTGATCCATTGTTTAGCAACAAGTAGATCATAAGACCCATTGAAAGACATTGGACGTTGCCTCATAAAGGACTCAATAGAATATTGTTCCCTTCTCTGATCATTTGAAGATCTAGAATGATTTATAGCTTGTGTATGTTTATCAATAAGATTTTGCACACCATATCCAATCACATTTGGTTGTTCAGGAGGAATATCATTTCATTGTACATTATATTGATCAACACGGTTCTTTCAGGTTTCATCCATCGTCTAAAACCCAAAAAGAACAGTTTGAGAGGCAAAAATCATGCTAGGAAAACAACATAATAAAGGGGGAGTACATTCAATATCTAACATCATAGGTTTAATTCTAATATTATTTTCGTAATTATAGGACTATATCTTATACTTATACTTTACCATATGGACATCCCTAGACATACCTTAGAAATACCTCTAGGGATATCACTAAAGTTCTTGCATCCATGTTTCCAACGGTTGAATAAAGTGTTCCTCTGATACCAACTGTAGAGACCCAAAGCATGTTGTACATAGACATTACATTACTTTTACGGAATACTTAATACATAACAAAATCAGATAACAAAAGACCATAATAGTCTAGTTTCTTTGGAAACATGGAATATAATCTTCTAATCGTGGTGAAAGATTATCAACATCTCCCATAAAGATCATCCCCTTTTGTTTTCTTACATAAAACATTTCATTAAATCCTAGGGAAAATAAAACATAAAAAGGGTGATCTCAAATGCCCAGTAAGGGTAAACAAAGATAATATAAAACAATACATAAACATTTGAATGCAAAAACTTGATCATAAAATCTAAACATCAAAATATTTAGCAAAGACATAAATCGTAGAAGTACGTAAGGAATATATCATAATGGAACATCAATCATGATAAAATAGCTTGGGAAGAAAACATGTAATTGTGGAAGACCGTTATCCAAATGATATGATTTACATAGTATCCAAGGCATTGCTTCCAAGATCGTCTTAGTGTACAATGTCCCTTTCTGAATTGAGTTCACTCCTCATTCCAGTCCTGTATCATTGAACCAGATTAACTTAAAATTCCAGCCATGTCTATCTTATATGATATAAATCTTTACCCAATGCATTGGAGGGAGATATAGGTCCCACCCATCTCATAATGAAATAATTCTTACTTGTTCCACAACATAAACATAAATCATTCCTCATAACCCAAAGAATAAAAATGGGTTTCATAAACATAATCCCATTATAACATAATCCATATAAAACAAATGGATATCGTTTCATCATAAGAAAAGTGAAACCATGAAATCACAGAGATATTATACTTGAAACATACCCATATGAAATAATTTCGTCTTACATGGAAAAAGTTTTTGATAAAATACTTGAAAATAATTCTTGAGGAAAATATCCTTTCTTCATAAAAATCAATTTCTTTCCACCAAATGCCATGAAATTTTAAAAGAAAAAGATTGTGTTTAAAATAATCATGAAATCGTGTAGAGTAAGCTTCATGAAAATAAGGTATTATAAAGCCATAAAAATTTGTTCATGCTGTATAATTTATAAAAAACATTCTGCTCGTACTTTTGTCGGAAAAGTCAAAAAGTACCTCGTATGGTAAACAAAAGAAAGATCCATTCCATACGATATAGTAAAAGTAAAAAGGGAAAAAATGAATTTAAAAATACCTGGATGAAAATTAAAAATTTTATGAAAATAGTTTGAGAACATATGGACTTGGAAAATAAACATAACCCTAGTAAATACTTACGAATAATCAATCTCGGATAAGAATGAGATTGGAATAATTATTCCTTACCTTATGTCTGATATGATTCGTATGTATCTGAACATCCTATATAATGATTTAAACAATTTCATTGACTTATTAAAGAATCATATTCATTGTTATGATATCATATATCATTCACTTATGACTTTATATTTCTTGTTCTTTTGTAAATTCCATGTTAAAGAAGCGTTTTGGGTAAAAGCATTTTATTTATCATACGTGTCATGACTTGTTGTTCTTGATACTATTATTACTTATGTCATGATTTACTTACTTCCAGAATGTAAAACATGATTTACATATAATATATATTCATTATACATATATCCATATATAAAAGATGGATAAATTAAATGAAACACACCGTTTATGGAGACGGTAGGCCGTACATTTGCATGAACGTTGTTTTCCTTTCCTTATTGAATTGAATGGAATTAAGTAGATTACATACATATATATATATATACATAAATTCAGTAGCATTATTATGAAATATATTACATGATTACTTATTATATATACTTTATAATCATTATTTAATTGTTAACAAGGAAAACGAATCTAATCGCATCGCAGAGACAGTAATTTGTACGTACACACGAGCGATGATATCGTTCCCATATTTATTGAATGGAATTGGAGTTGATGATATAATATCATAGAATTAGTATGATGTTATAATAATAATATATAGTTATTATTTACACCATTATACCTATCCATGTAAGGTGGTGGTGGAAAAATAGATTACACCATGGCGTGGAGATGGTATTCCGTACGTACTCACGCGCGGTGATTTCGTGTTCCATAGGATGGATAAAAGGTAAAATTGATTTTTTTAATATTTATAATAACATATAAGAATATAAGTAATACTTATGTTTTTACTTTATAATGAAACAACTAAATAATAGGATGTATAATAAGAAATAAACTTGAAACAGTCGGTCGAAGAGATTATCTCTTCCTCGACGCACCTCCATTAAACATCTTCTTAGGGCACTAGAGTTGGTATTTTTAGAAGACCAGAACCTCTATGATATAACTATAGAGGCTGATAAGAGGAATTGGCAGGGTTTGGCCAAACTTCAGGGCTCAAAAGGTTGTGAAGAAAAGAGGGAAGGGGTTCTCTTTTTATAAGGGAGGAGAGGGGCAACTTAGGAAAAACATAAAATATTATTATATAATGAAGTCATATTCAGTTTTTAATAGCTCCAAATTAATTTATTTCGAATATAAGGTGGGTATGGGTCTAAATACTCTCAACCAATAGGTTTTAGACAAGTTTAGGTTAATATTTTATCCTTATCATTTATATTTAACTCTAAGATAAATAATTTAACTTTTACCGTGTCTTTTCGTTTTCATACACTATATGGTTAATAAAATTACTATAATAAGCCAAACCGACCCCAGTGTTTCATTATTAATATATATATCCTTATCTAAGTCATTTTCTTGATCCTTATATTTTTAGGAATAAAATAACAATTAATAATATAATATTTGTTTTAAAGACTATTTTATGTCAATTTTTACACTATTTGGTACATTATTTTTTTGAAAAACATAACAGCATGATTAGTTATAAAAACGTTAATTAAATCAATACTTACAAGACATATTATCCTAAAAAATTACTGTAATTCATAAAATGACTAAAATTACATTTATTTGGGTATTTATAACATCAATTATGTTAATATTTCATTAATAAGGTAATTACTGTATCATAATTGTGTCATGAATAAATTAAATTATTTAAAGTCTCAAAATTATAAATAAAATACAATTATGTAGTAAATTCTTTTATCATTCTAATGAATATTTATAGTCTAATTTATCTTATGTATAACCCTATATTAAAAATGTTTTAGTTATTTAACATTTATTTCAACTATTTTAATTATTCTTTAAATAAAATAATAATAAATGACCTAATCTAATCCAAGTAGACCTAAAGGGTAATATTTTAGCCCTACAGTTGTTTTTTGGTTGAATTTTGATTATCCAATAGAATTAGAACATGTGTTAGCACAATAATTATATCATTTTTACCCTTAATTACCCTATTTACTTTTAACTATTGTAAATAAAAGTAAAAATTAACTGTTCACCAAAAATTATTTTTATCTTATTAAACCACATATTACTTACTTATATCAACCGTTTCTCTCGAAATTTTGAAATTCCACTCATAGAAGTGGTAATATTATGTTTTATGTAAATTTAAAAATTCTCCTTGGAGGTGGGTAAAAGACGGTCAAAAGTTCAATAAAATTTTTATATTATAAAATGACTCCAATGAATTACGTTGAACTTATATAGGTATTATGTATAAATTTTGACATAAAATAAATTTAAATAAAATAAATTATTATTTAATTAAAAAGTTGTTTTTTAAATAGTAACTCAGTGTTTTCACAATTCATCAAAAATTGAATGTTTTCAGAAAAATACCAAAAATTCACCCTAGGATAATTTCGATATTCTGAATCAAAAAATGAAGTCCATTTTGAAAAATAAAATTTCAAAAAGTGGGTGTTACTATTCATAATGGCTCGTTTATATAACATGTCATTGTTTATAGAAACTCGTTATGGAGTACAAAATACGCTATCGTGGAAGGTTGTGATTGTGTGTAATGCATGCCAAGTCAAGGATGCATGTAGTGAAATCTCTTTTTGGTGTAGTGTACAACATCGAACCTCAATGAAATTAAAAAGAATATTTTTTATAAACTTCTGTGGTGTTACGTTTCTAATGCCTTGTTTATCTACTATCATTTTCCCTATGGACATCATCATATATTGAAAGTGAGATAGCACCTACATGAGCTTTTTTATCTTATACTTATTTGTATTTACCAAATCCTAATTAATGATAACATCTTTCACAGATTGGGAAGCCTCATATATTGTCTCGTATTGATGTTTATTAGCCAAAGAATAGGCCTCCACTTCCAAAATCCAAATTTAAATAGATACCTATGATCCATTAAAGAGACTATCTCTTTTACCCTAGAATAAAGATTCCGATAGTCAAAATCCCCAATGACATGAGTGGGGAACGTGTACTTCAGATGGCCCATCTGGACCTCCAACACCTCAAATGGCCCCTCAATGTTTAAATTCTAGATTTCCACCCATACATTTCACCACATCCACTAATGAAATTCCATGTTTTCAAAGATTCATCTTTGGCCTGGTCTTGGAATTAAAAAAATATTGAATGACTATATCACTAATCAATAAGATCATTCTCACATCCATTCACATTATTGGTGTGGATATAGTCTCTTATCGGGTCATTTCATTTTGGAGTGATCCTGATGTTGGAGGACCCAAGGCCCCCAGTATTGGAGAAATACTACTAAGATAATTTGTATTAAAGGATTTCAACCATAATATTTGTAATTCAATATTTCTATATAATCATGAATCATGATATTATCTGGAAACATACCCATCTCAGTAATTCCACTATAAGAATACTCCATTTTAGTTCCATATTATAGGGAAGTGGAAACATCTTCTTGCATTGAATGAAATAGTTTAATATCTAATGTTTTTTATATGAGAAAAGTCTCAATGATTCCTTAAATAGATTTATTAATGAAGAAATTTTAGATTAAATGATATGAATTTGGTGATGATTCATGTTTTAAAAACAAAAAATCAGATAATTATTACACTCACACAGTGAAACTACTATCATTAACATGTCTATAGAGGTGTAACTACAAATTTATTCCTCTTATAGGTGTGAAAATTCCATTTACAAGTCAAAATGTAGTGATAATTGAAACATAAGATGTATGTGATGGTTATAATCATGCATGGACCACAACTATCTTAATGTAATTGTGAACTACACAAAATGATGAATGTTCAATTGAAAGAACAAAATTTGTGTCATTCTTCTAAGAAGGAGTTTCTTCCACTCCCATGTGAACATAGTGAGGTTATATATAATTTAGTATGTAATAATAAAATATTAAAAAGGTCATGGTTAAATAAAGTAATATTACTCCATAATTTGAAACACTCACTTCATTTCGGTAGGGAGGGGTTTGTTGATTTAGACCACCAAATGTTTCATGTTCTCCTTGAGGGAGGATCTATATAAAGAAGAAAATATTAAAGGTACTGATGTAGTCACTAAAAGAAGTGTGGATTTTTATTCTCAAAGATAGAATCTATTGACTTTATAAACTCTATTTGGCTAGAGGATACCTCATCATAGGCTTCATAAACATCATATAATTCATCCCCATACATCGTACCTCTAGGAGAGTATACTGGAGAAGCAAGGGGTGATTTCTCCTATACGAACTCCAATAATACTCCAGAATATAGTGAGATACCAACACAGTTTCAAGAATTATTCGATAATATTGAAGTGATTGTACACTTATCCTTACTTCTACTCTAGAATTTTACTAGTATTCATTATCTTCAAAAACCATCTCTATACCAGTAACCATCATTTTCCATGCATGGGGTGAGTATAAAAATCATCCTTTTACACTATAGATTAATGAATCCAGTTACTAAAGGAACACCTCCACCTTAGTAGGATAATTTTTAATGACGATCCCCTAAAGAGTAGTGATGTGATCAAAATCTTGAAATTCAAGATCCATAGGGGGCAATACAGTCATGCCTCACCAACACGATTATCCTTCATCTAGTCTTCCCATTTCTAACATGCAATGGGAAATTCCATCATAGATAAAGCTCCACCTAAAATTTCTTTTCTCATCATGTATGCATTGATTGAAAAATTAATTGTTGTGTATTTTATCTCAAGATGCCTTGCCTATATAAAAGAAACCATCAGGTTTTTAGATACCTAGTTCTTGGAATGCTTCAGGTTGGATTCACTACCAGTCATTTTTTATAACCTCAATTCTATTATCATCAATGCTTCCAGCTTCCCATTCTTGTATTAATGAATCTAAGCATCAATATAGTCTTTGTAGAGACTGAATTTAGTGAAAATCAGAGGAAATATTTCATTGGTCAATATCTCATCCTTGGTAAACATTTACTATAGTTAATGATCCACCATAAAATGTTTATAAGAGTAGATTTATGGAGGAGAAGGAAATATTTTTTAAACACACATATATTATTTCACAAACATACTTGGGGAATTTTACTTATAGTGGATCCTACCATCAATCCTAGTGGTGTGAACTCCCCCACAAATAATGATCAAATAGGCTTGATCTTTAGGATTTCCATGCCTATTAATAGTTATTATACCAAGATAATCCTCATACAAAATAATTTTGAAATGAACATAATGGCTTAGGTGGCTTGTGATTTCCCAATTCATCAGCACAATGGGTTTAACCCCACTGATACATTACAAGAAGGGTTTAAAATAATCTCTGAGAATTTTTTAGGTTCCCAAATATTTATATCCACCTAGGAGAGCCCCCATTAAAACCCAAAATACATGTATTGTCCCCAAGATTATGTATGGTGTATTTACACTATTGTTAAAATAATAATAATATATAATTTAGCCAGTATGGGAATGCATAGACTAATATGTTTTCCCCGACCATGGTTGTCGCCAGTATAAAGGTAGAAACCTTGACTCTATCCTTTTTCTGGGTTGGGATCAGGTACATACTAAATTAAATTATAATAAACTGAGATAATTGAATGGGTTGGTCAACATTGAGAATGAAAACCCACCAATAGTTATTGAAAAACCCACCATCAATAGTCAACCAATAGCATCCTTTGGCACTATAATAATAATTCAATGATAATAACTTTAATTTCATCATATGGGCTTTACAAATGGCCTTATTAATAAATTGTAGATTCAATCTCATGAATAGTATTTACACACCAAAAAATGGGGGCTCCCATAGGGCCTCTTCATATAGCTGAATCAGCAACCTAAAATTTGTATGGATACGCTCTACATTGACCTACAAATATAATGGCAGGATAAAATCATCAAACACAACTCCAAGGATTGGCACAACATATATTTTCATGATATCCCAGATGATTATTTCAACCTAACCATGAATCTGGTGAAATGTGTTCATATCTAGAATATAATGGTCGACCATGTTTTACATGAAACCCTATTTACCATAATGTGAGTTTGTGAAATCTATGGGTCCTTATACCGAATGATTCTCTTTAGCTTACTATAAAATTTTGTGATGGTATGATATCCTAAAAGATTCCTTCCCTAATCCATCCCAAAGATACCACCTGATTGAACATCTTAGCCATACAGCCATATGAATTTTTGACTAGAGTAAGACATCTTCAATATTTATCATTATATGTGTATTTTAGGCTCAAATTTATTAAAAACCCCTTCTAATATAGTTGGTATGAACATTAATATATAATTTTAAAAGGGTTTATTCTTATATATTAAGTGACTGGCAAGAGTTATAGTTTATCTAAAGGTATTTTTGGTATTCATGATCCAAAAAGAGGCATGATATCTAATTATGGGGTCTAAATAGAATCTCAATTCTGGATACCAAATCTGTACAGAGGTAGGCATCTTAAAAATTAAATTCCAAAGAATGTTCTCCATAAAACTTTTTAACAACTTTGAATATAACTAGTAAATAAATAATTTTTCATTTTCCACATTAGAAATTGTTGCATTTAGGAGAGATACTATAACTATAACATCCTTTCTCTAAGTTATCTGGACCAAAACATAAAAGGAAAAGCATTAAGATATCATGTAATATTAAATAGAGTTGAATAAATTTTAAAAGTTCACGACTTGTATGGATTCACCTGAAGAATGTGATCTATTTTGAATCTCATGATCACAAAACCCACATAAATTATTTTAATCACATGATTTTCGGAAGGTCTTGTGATCACATGGCCATAGGAAGTTCACATTATCTATGTAATGAATTATTTATCAACATAATCCCCAGAAAACCATCTGAATGAACCACACGTCCAAAGATATATATCATAGTTTATGTAAATTATCGATGATTATCTAGTGAATTTTTTATAAGAGTTTTTTAAAAATGCTCATTCCATGATAAAATTACACTATCAGGTCACATGAGTTGTTCTCATGAAGGGGTTATGTGGAATAGTCTCATGAATCATTAAAAAAAGGAAAACAATATGAGATCTCTAAAAAATTTTGAGTCACAATTTAAATGGTCAACCCTATTCCATCCTATTTATAAGTCATCTCATGTAATATAAAATTTGTCTTAATAAACCATGAGATGATTGGGATAAAAACTAATGGAATCTCAAGGATCATAAGTGGGAAATAATTTCCTCAAAACCAAGTTCATGGTCTATCATTTGGAGGTCACATTTGAGGGGGGGAGATTTTTTGATGACTAAAAAATGGGAATTAGTTAAATTTGAGTTGAAAATATCCTAATAAAAAGTAACCATTTATGAAAAAGGATAATAATAAAGGGTGATTGTATAAATTGTCATGAACTAAGGTCAAGTGATCACATGTATCTCTTATATACTCATGACCACATCACAAAATTATCTATTGGAAAACAAGTACGTATGTATGGGGAATTTTTTTCACACTAATTAAGGATACAAGACAAATATTATGACACCCCCTTTGAATTAATGTGATTAAACCATGTAAATCATTTTATATGGAGGAATTGTGAACATCATGTTATTAGTTAATTAATCACTCATTGTCCCTAAGACATGTCATCTAGATCATGTGATGACCCTTTGACCAATTCACAATGATCATGTGTTTCTCTAGTACATAAATGATTATAAATATTTAAATGGATCATGTGATGAAAATATTATAATGATGGTATAACATACACAATTGAATTTATGATGGTTTTCATGTAATGTACTTACACACTTTGTGTGATTAGTTCACTGATTACGTGTGGATCTTTGCACTTCATTTCCTGATCCCACAAATAAACCCCTAAATTTCAATCTCATCACATGAACGGACATTATACAAGTAAAATAAGATCATTTAATGGATTGGTGGATAAATGATCAACAAATTCTAATGGGATTATATGATAAAAAAATAAAAATTATAGGATCCTTACATGCTAGATATCACACTATTTTCCACATGACGGGCTTATTTTCATCACATTATCAATTAATTAATCAATCAAAGGCCCTCTAAAATTTATTATTGATCTCAAAAATCCCCTCTAAAGTTATTTATTAACAATTTGAAATACTTTATTAATTTCTAATTGATCATGTGATGGCCTTTGGGATGTATGTCTTGAACCTAAAACGTCACCCCCTCAAAGTCTCATGATCAACACCTTGAAAACATGTCTCGTGAAAGTATTACATGTTTTATGAGGCTAATAATGAAAGACCAATCATGCATTCAATATTTTTCATGTGCTGAAGGGAAGACATCATCAATGACCCTTAACATCATCTCTCAAAGTTAATATGACATTATCAACTTATGTGGATTCCCTTTCAGTTGACATTAAATGAGGTATTTGAATTGATCACCAAATAAAGAGGCATAGATATATGGGCGGTGAAGACTAAAACCCCCTCTCCCAAACTCAATCAGAATATAGACACATAGAAAGAGAGAGAGAGAGAAGGGGACGGACATTACAGAGTGAATGAATCACATGATCGTAAGATATTTTCATATATAAAAATTTTGTGAGTAACATATGTTCAATAAATATAATATGTTACATGGTTCACAATATCATTCAAAGCAAACTATTTATGTTTTCCTAATCATTGATTTCCATGAATGATAAATGATGTGGACTTTATGTGATGAAAAGCTATAAATGAATGAAATCATTACATGATGGAAGTTAAACTATTTTTAATGTGATGGGATTACATGATTGAAATTATCGGTTCATTTATGAAAAAATGATTCCAGATTTTTCATATGGATCTTGTGAAGAACTCTATAAATGTCAGATAAATTAGGTGAATTATTTTAAACATGTCAATTGGCTCAAAAAATGGACTCCATACATGTCATTTAGATCACATGAAAGACTTTATATATGTCTAACCAATCATGTGAAGTAATCATGTGATTCAAATGATATGTTCCTTGATAATGTGAAATAAAATAAAAAATATCACCCTTGAAAAGAAGAAACCATATGATAAGTCATCTAGAATATCTTGGTTCATAAGACCAGTTCATCAATCACACAAGGGTCCCCATAAATTTTATATGAACTGTATAAAAAAATTTGGGAATGTTTTCCTTATCAATAATGTAAACTTAGACATGTTACCTAAAACCTTTTGGACCCCCTAAAATGAGCCTTTTTAAACCCCCATTTTGTGTAGAGTGGTTATAACTATCATGGGTTATGAACCCACGAAACCATATCTATTCCATGTCCTCAAAAGAGGCCCCCTCTATGCCATTCAACCATATGTAATAACCCCCTCAAGGTCCCCTATATTTTTCTATCCTATGATAAAGGATTTATATGTTACATCAAAATCCTCATTGTATTATTTCCCTCGTCATCCCATCTACTCTATCACAAAAAATTCAACCCATTTGGGTTTATTGTCTTTCATAATCCTTCAACAGATTAGGGAATGATGTGGAATATGTGAAATCTAATTACTGTTATTTGAAACCTAAATAAAGAGAATTACTAAGGTCTGAGTTATATATAAAACATGAAAACCATATACCTTGTTTTGGGGTTGTATTGAGTTTTTTAATTTTATTCTATCAGAGCAGCATTAATGTCTAAGTGTTTCACCTATTAGTAGTGTGTTTAATCCTATATTATCTATTCCTTCTCGTACTAATCTTGACTCAAATGAACATAACCATTTAAAATATTCACACCATTAGCATGATAATAACACCCAAATAGGGGAATCCTTAGTATATATGCCTAAGTAAAATATAATGGAATCATTAGTGCATATTCCTCTTACAAATTTAGTCATGTATTCATTAAGACATGATCAATATTTTATTATCTCTTGTTACTAACAATGGAAATAACTCAAGTGGGATTAAATATTTTTGGTGATCATCCCAACAATATGAAACAAATTTCCCCAATCATGGGGATCCACTTTGCTGTATGTCCCTAAGATACCCTAATTTTTCCAAACTCTAGGGAATTATTCCTCACGAGTATTTATTATTTGTATTCACACATCAGCAAGTTAGGAATGAAGTAAACAATGAGGGCTCTAATTTAGTTAATATATAAGATATATATGACTCCTCCTTATGTCCCATGTTCTATATTCAATATTAAAATCCCCTCAAATGTATCCTTCTCCTCTGACATTAAACTACATGGTGTAGTCCTATCATATGACCATAAACTATGTCAATGGAACTATATGGGTTTTTATTCTTATTATTATAGGATAACTAGGAAACCTGTTAAAGGATCAATTAGATTTTTAAAATTTGAATTACTTACATGGATGGTATTGAACTATATTGTACCCATCCATATGACTTCGATGTATAAGTAGTCCCTCATTGAAATGAAATAATGGTTAAAAAGATGGAATACATATGATATATATTGATAGTATCATTGTCAGAACCATATCTTTCATGTACTAGGATTCAACATATATTCATTTTTAGGGTAAATTGTCTCATACTAGGATTTCATATAGCTTCTCGAACATATAATAAATATATAAAAGTGTCTCTAAGTATAAAATAATTCCCACCAAATGTGTATTTTAAACACAGCTGCCATCCTCTTGGCCAATTTAAGTGACTAAGTGTCATTGGAAGGAATCTGTAATTAATTTAATCCTTTTAAAATCATTCCCACAGATAGTTATTAATATTAGTTCAGTTTGGAGTTTCTTCTAGAGAATAAATAGTTATCAAAAAATAAATCTTTTTAGAACATCGGTCTACACATGTCTTTTTTGGGAAAAATATACGTTGAATAATTTATGATATTTTGGAACATATATGAATAGATTAATATTGTCTTTCAAGTGGACACAATATTTTATATCCCTATAATTTATTGGATAAATATGGATATATTTTATGATAATAAGGAAAATAATTGTGATTGTACCTAGTTATTTAATGTACAATGTCTATTAGAATTGTTTTTGGAGTGGACTTTAACAAGTATATGATTGAATGGGGAGTGAACCCAATACAATAATATAACCTTGGTAGTGATTGTTTACTAAGGATATAATTTTCTATAGTTATGTTTATATCAATAACTTCTATTTTATGTCATTATTTTACACTCCGGGACCATGTTCTTTGATAACATTAGGATTCATGTATCATGATCCATCATGATATATGAAATGACTCAACCGTAAGATCTATGAAATGCATGGTATTTTTTTCTAATTTCAATATCATGAAATCATACCCTTATTCCCATGTTACATTTAAGTTACCATTGATATATCAATTATTTAACATTATTAGGAATATGATATCACCCTTTATTATGATTCATTTTTACATGTATTGAAGAAATGTTTTATGTACAATACGTCCATGACGGGTTCTAATTATAAATAACATAGTGGTATATGATGAAAACATCTTATTAACATGTTTTTATGTATTCATGTTTCCAAAACACTAAAACTATTATAATTGATATTGGATCATAATGTTATATAATGAATATTCATATATTATGATGAAATATCTATGTATTAAAAGTATGGGTCTCTATTGTTGCTTTCAGAGAAAATGTAGGGATTCGACCCACGGGAACTCTCACATGTGAACATTTTGTGAAGCATGACACTCTGCGCAAGGGATTCATGAGGAATGAGAAAACACATTATATAGTGGTATAATTAATGTTTATGAGGTGTAACAACCCATGGAGTTATTTGATATGTATCAATTATAGTTCATTGTTAATAATTTTATGTTGTTTTGGTTGGTATTAGGTTAAGTTTTAGTTTTCTTTAAAATCTTTGATGAAAAAAATTTAGTGATAACCCTATGGATAATCCTATATATAGAATAATATCATATGTTATGGTAAATAAATGAGTGTTGTTATCATAAAAAACATGAATGCATTGATACAAAAAAGTAGGTATGCTTTAGGAATAGATTTATCTTGGGGTAATAACCTAAAAAATGTTAATTAATTATATCTTTGACATCATTCTGTTGAAAATTAAATTTTCTCTTACTGCATGCCATTTTTCAAACTTCTAGGGGACATTCAAGGGTTATTTCAAAAAATATTACAAAACATTATTAAGGATTTTAATATATGATGATCATGAATGGACTCGGTTTAAAATAAGGTGTTATCGATTTGATATAATGTTTCATGGTTTAAACATCCTAAAAATGATTTATCATGATTATCTAACTTCCCAATATAATTATTATCTCTCACACTCTACTTTTTGGATTTAGTCAATAGATAAAACCTAATGAAACTATCATAATGATGAATTTCAAATAAATGCAATGATTTTACCCTTGAGATACCAAAATTTATGGGTCCTTGGATAAAATTATTGGTTATATTCTTAAAAAACATGTAAATGTTATTTATCATGTTGAACTAAAAAATGAGAAATGCAGGGAACAACATTTTGTTCAGTCCGTTATGAGGAAAAATCCACCTTCTTTTAGTGGGTTTGTTAATCTAATAGTTTTTAAGGAATATATAAGTACCATTAATATTTTCTTTCTCCATTACTTAGAATATAAATTTTTTTGGTTATTTCTAATTTTCCAGGAAATGTAGATCAATAGTGGACTCATATTAAGAATATGAGGAAATATGAATAAAATGACTCCATGAATTTGGATTAGTTTAATAGAATATTTATCAACAAGTTCATTCCTCTTATTATTATTTTTAAAATATGATACGGAGTTCCTTTAGATAATGAAAAAGTAAGATGAGTCCATCAATACCTTTAAGGAATATTTTACAATACTCATGAGGTACGCATAAGGTACTATATTACAACATAAAATTCATAGTGATAAATTCATCAAAAGATTGAATAGGTCTCTAAAAGGCATTATCAATAAGATAATTCATTAGTTAGGAAGATATATTTTGATTTTATATGAAAATAGAAATAAGGATTAGAGTAACCCATTAATAATATATTTTTTATATGAAATTAATGATGGATTTAAAAGTAAATTATCCGAACCTTGGAGAGAATAAGATGATCCCTCCTTTATGATAAAATCGTGGAAATAAACAAAGAGGTAATCATCTTAAGGGGACTGGTAAATTTATTATGTGTGTAAAAAAAGTCCATCCGGAAGATGAATGTCAATGTGATGGGAAGAATAAGTTACATAATGATTGATAAAAAGAACATAAGAATGCACCACCCACACTGTAGTATTTCAAATTAAAGGAGTTTGGGAATTATTCTAACTAGATAAAAACATAGAAGATTAATAATAATGATTAGTGTTATAAACCTTTGAATCTCTGTGATAAAGAAAAATATCCTTTTATAATAATTTTCAATGTATGGTACGAGAAAAAAGTTTTGAATTGTACACTAATTGTCCACTCTATAAATATTAATGTCTTATTTAATAATGGAACAACCCAATTTGTTATATCTAATGATTTTTATAAGGGTATCAAAATATAACCTAAATTATTAGATATTGAAATAAATGTAAAAAACCCTAATTTTTGTATTACACTATCTCGTGTTTATGATCCTTCTTTGAATGAAATTTATTAGAATATACCTTCTAAAAAATAATGTTATTCTCTCTTTGGTTGAATTTGACGTTATATTAGGAATGGATTGGATTTCATTATATATACTCCCATCAATTTCAAAGGATGGGAAATAATTTTTCATATTCCAAAACAACCTATAGTCATATATTAGTGTTCTAATTTATATTAAATTTCTATGTAAATTAGTTCCATTATATGGTTATTGATTCCTATTAAAAATGGTTGTTTATATTATATGTTTTGAGAGAAACCAAACATCAATGATATTATTATTTTATGGGAGTTTTTTATGTATTTCTAGAATAGTTCCCTAGTATTCTATCAAATTATGAAATTAATTTTTCAATAAAACTCTTAATTGGTGCTACACCTATTTCAAACAATCGATATAAAACGGTCAATTTTGAGTTATAGGAATTGAATATAAAACATGAGGATAATCTTGAAAAGTGATTTATTCATCCATGTTTGCATCCTCGGGGTGAAAAAGTTCTTTTTTTAGAAGAAATACGGATCAATGAGCCTTTATATTGAATATTGGGAACATTAGAAGATAAAAACAAAGAAAAATTATCCACAATCCAATATTGATGAACTATTTTATCATCTATACAGAGCTATGTACCATTCTATATTTGAACATCATTCTAGATATCATCAATTTATGGTCAAAAAGTAGGCTATACCCAAAACATTATTACATAGAAGTTTTGGAAACTATAAATTTTGGGTGATTACATTTTTTCTTATTAATTCATCCAATATATTTATAGATTTAATTGAAAATGTATATAGTGATTACATTAATCAGTTTGGGTTAGTCCTTATAGATGATATTCTTATATATTCAAAATCATGGAAGGGAAATAATATCACTTGATGATTTTGTTAAATACCCAAAATATGGAGAATGTGTAAGTAATATTTACCAAGTGTGAATTTTGGATTCATAAAGATTAATTTTTCTATTACATTATTTTATGAGAGGGTATATCTATAGATTCATCAAAGATAGAGGTTATTGGTTGTTATCCCAAACCAACCACAGTTATATAGATCAATGTTTTTCTTGGATTGGATATTTTTTTTGAAACTATATCACATCTATCAAATACAATAACCATATTAACTCGTAAAGTTGTCAAGATACATTAGAGAATTGAATTAGGGGATAATTTCAAGGAGCTTTAGAGATGGTTAATTAGTGCACATTTACCAACACTACCCTATAGTGGGGAATGATTTTTATAGAGTCCCATTATTAGAAAACATTGATATTACATCATTACATAAACACTCGCCAGAGGATCATAATATTTTAGATCCTTTGGAATCTCGGAACACATTTGTAAGAACCCGGTTCTTGTTTTAAGGGTACGGGATTCTTCTTTTCCTTTTCCTTAAGTGTTTTTGAGAAAATATGGAAAAATGGGAAAAATACTAAATTTTGAAACTACACGCCGTGTACGTTTCCCACATGTCGTGTACTTTTGGCCGTGTTGGGATAAGTACACAGGGCGTGTAGCCTCACAGGCCACAAAGGGTGTAGGAACCGACTACACACCGTGTAGTGGTCCTTTACATGCCGTGTAGTCAGTAGGAAGGTCAATAAGTAAGGCGGTGGAGTCGCCGCCAGCTGGGTGGCAGTACACGCAGTGTACTCGGGAGTACATGCCATGTACTCGTGTCGGCAGGTGAATAGTGTTGGTGCCGCCAAATGAATTGTCAAATGAAAGAAGTGCACGTCGTGTAATCAGAAGTACACGCCGTGAACTTTTTTTTTGGATTAAAATAGGCAGTAGCCTCCTCATTTGGCAGAGGAGTCGTTTCATCCATTTTGGAGCCAAAGGAGGAGGTCGGACCTTTGATGATCCGCTGGGAGTTTGTCTGGAATCCGATTCGGCTTCGGATGATCTCGTTGGAACCACACGAGTAAGCCCTTCCTCCTCCTGGTGTCGTTCATTACTATTCTCCTCCCAACGCATGTTATTTACGTTTGAATGGGTTTTTTTCTTCGTCAAATCTACGCCGTTCTTGGGAGTTTCTGGAGCCTGCGTTCGGGTATAGTGTTCGTTGGCACAAAAGGTAGGTGGCTTGATGTTTATTTTCCAACTGTCGTGCGTTTTTGTGCATTTTCATGCCACAGACCCATGATGGGGTGTCGTGTGGCAGAGGCCGTTGCTATATTTAATTCCTAGAATTTCATAGGTGATTAAATGGGGATAATAAAATGATGTTTGGGAACGTTGCTTGGATCCGGGACCATCCCGAGGGGTGGGTTCGTCTGTTTAGCCGTTTGGACAGGATACCGGAGGGTATTCCTTTGTAACTGAAGAATTTCCTTGAGAGGAATTGCTTTTTTACTGCATTTTGATATGTTGGGCATGGCCCGGTTACCTGTTTAGGCTGAGGGCGTTGTTTTGATTAGCCTGAGGGTGTGACTGTTTTAGCCCGAGGGCTGTCGTTATTCCACCTGGGGGCAACCTTTCTTGCCTGAGGGCTTGACTTCTGTGCTTGAGGGTGACACTTCGTAAGCCTGAGGGAGAGAATTTCTGTTACACCTGAGGGCAGTATCTGTATGTTGGACACTGTATGGCCTGAGGGCAAGCCTGAGGGCTTGGTTACTATCTTAGCCTGAGGGCACGGTTCTGGTTAGCCTGAGGGCTTGGTGCTGAGCACAAAAACGTTACTAAATTAAAGTAATTATATGAATAATAAAATGGCAATTTAACTGTGAAGTTAGTTACTTTTGATTACTACTTAGTTATTGCAATTACTATGCACACTTGTTGCATGTTTTACACACAGTTGATCACATGCCTTTGGTGGGTGCCTACTGAGATATATGTCTCACACTTTATTTGGGTCACGCTTTTCGGCCCAAACAGATTACGTTGCTGCAGGTGTAGATAGGGGCAAGAGTCCCTATACAGGTACATGACAGTTGTTGAGGAGTAGGAGGGCATGGGACTGAGCATAGGCTCACGATGCCGCTACCAGCTGTTTACTTGTTATGATGTACTTTGCTTTTGGTTGTATCACAGTGATGTATAACAAGTTCTGGCGGTTTTCTTAGAATTTGAACATGTAGCATCATCACTTTATACTATTGTATATATCCACTGCTGTTGTTATTTCAGTTGTGTATGTTTACAACTTCTGCTGTTGTTGTATGTTTATTTTAGTATTCCGCTGCGCTGCACTTTGACAAATGAGGTCATAGTTTCCCCACTATCAGACCTGGGCCCTCGCTGCTATTTGGCAGCCTCTGGCGTTTGGGGAAATGCACTTGAGGTCACGTGGCGAACCAGGCTTGGGACACCCGTCGCGTGGCACCCGGGATCGGGACGTTACAAAGTGGTATCAGAGGAGATTCTTTTCTTTGACATACTATTTGGAGCCATAGTCAGCGATAGGACAGAATGGTAGTTGGTAATAAGTTGTGCTCGGGCGTAGCTATCCCGTGTACATGGAAATGACATTTTACCTTGTATTTTGCATTATTTGATTTGCAATTTTACGGTTGATATGTTTTCACCGTTGGGTGACACACTTGGATTGTGCTGTTTATATTTTATCTGTGGGTTCTATTTAGTTGCAACCCGATGAGATGAGGGTATGTCGTCTCATGCATCATATAGGCACATGTTAGATATCACATGCCATGCATAGTTTCCATGCCATGTAGGTGAATTAGAATTTCCATGTTGTTGTGATAGTTGTTGTGCTAGTAAAGCATGCTGTTGTGATAGCTTCTTGATAAATACCTACCTTGTGATTGGTATTTTTGCTTGAGCTTGTTTATAGAATGGACGCCAAACATTGGTCTTTGGGGAGTATGAGCCCCCTTTGACCGGAATTTGGTGGATCATTTACTGGTTATTATTTATAACACAAATAAGATGTCAAACTTTGATTCGTGGGGTGTATGGGCCCCCACGGGTCGAAATTTGACACTTAGGTGTCATTTTCAGTATTTTCTGGCTTACGGAGAAGTTTCGGAGGCATACTGTCTGGAAACCCAGTATACACGCCGTGTAGTATATTTATACACGATGTGTATGTTCTTCTGTTCAAGAAGAAAAATGAACTTTTTGAGTACACACCATGTACCCGTAGTACACGTCGTTTAGTCTCTTCCCGTGTCACAAACCGTGTGGGCGGTGACACGGGGTAGGGAAAGGGGTTGGGTAAGACATGCCGTGTAGTTTTTTACAAGTCGTGTAGTGTTGACCCGGAGTCCAGCCATGTAACTATCAACACGGGTCGGTGAACTCCTAGACAGAACACGCCGTGTCAAATATTAGACACGCCGTGTAGTTTGACCTGGGGACTCGGCCGTGTAACTAACAACACAGGCCGGTGTCACCTCTTCTAGAACACGACATGTACCTTTGGGACACGCTGTGTAGTTTTGTCCGAGGATATATCGTGTGGGGATTAGCCGTGTGGATGGGAAACGAGATGGTGTACACGCCGTTTGCGGGTGTAACACACCGTGTAGAGTATAGCTGAGTAGTCGGCCGTGTCACAGACGACACAGACAGTTGGAAAATAACACTATACACACCGTGTAGATATTATACACACCGTGTAGCTTTGTTAAAACTGAAACTGTGTGGCTTATCCGTGTGGAAGGACCCGGGTAGGTGAAGGGAAGTCAAGGACATGTCGTGTAATCAATGTACACGCTGTGTAGTATTGATTTTCAAATTTTTAACCACCTTCTTCCTCTTGTTCCTTTGTGGTTCCTTCATTTTAGTCTTAATAATCTTGAATCTGAGGCGTTCTTTTGACCTTGTAGAGTCATGCCGCCTAGAAGACCGCGAGTTGTTTTCCAAGAGAGCGGCGACGATTATACTCCGGAGATGGTGGGCCATGGGCTACCAGTTGATCCACCAGTAGAGCCAGATGTGGCACCAGCTGTTATACCGGACACGGGCGTGGAGGCGCAGTTCCGTGAAGGCTTATTGAGGTTTACGCAGACCTTCCATGGAGCACCGCAGGCTGCCACATCTATGGCTGAGCTAAAGTGTATCTTCCAGCAGCAGCATCTGCCTACCTTTTCATTGGATGGCAGACCACAGGCTGCAGAGTCTTGGCTAGGTTCGATGCAGACAATTTTTGATCATCTTGATATGCCTCCTGGGCGGAGGGTCAAGCTCGCGACTTACATGGTGCGTGATTCCGCCAAGAGGTGGTGGGATGTTACCACACAGTCAGAGCATCCCTGGGACATGGTGTGAGAGGATTTTCATACAGTCTTCTATGACTTATTCTTTCCCGAGATGCTGAGAGTAGATAGAGCTCGAGAGTTCATGAATCTGCAGTAGGGCGCTATGTCGGTTATGGACTACTCTACTCGTTTTATAGAGCTTCAGCGCTATGCACCTGTGCTGGTGGGAGATGAGACGCTGAGAGCCAGAAGTTTTGGGGATGGTCTTCAGTATGACATCCAAGAACTGGTGAATGTTTTCAGGTTCCCTATTGCACACGCGATTGTGAACTAGGCATTGATTACAGAGAGGAACCTACGAGAATCTAGTGGTGTGGGCTAGGGCGGTTCGGCACCACTTACTGATACTATTTCTACTAGCTAGAGGAAGAGGCCGATGGAATTCATTTAGGGAGATAGTACCAGCCATGCAGCTTCTTCAGGTGGCCCGATCAGGTGCTACCAGTGTGGCAGAGAGGGGCACAAGAGGCCACAGTTTCCACGAGACCCAGTGGAGTGCAGAGCTTGCAGCAAGATGGGTCATCTGCAGCGCTTTGGAGGGTGTTTCCACCAGTGGCTAGTGAGAGGGGTTCTGGGCAGACTCCGCATGTGAGATCAGGACCAGGGGCTTCTTACCAGTCAGGGAACTGGAATACGTTAGGCCGTGCGGGCAGAGATGGCGGTCGTGGTCGTGGTAGCTAAACACCAGGATCATAGAGGCAACAGGGCGGGACAGCTCAGGGAAGCCAGGCTCTGTCGTAGGGCTACGACACTGGTCAGGCATATGCAGTGCAATAGACCCAGTAGGAGCAGGATCCCGGACCTTCGACAGTCAGAGGTACTATACTAGTAGCTTCTGTCTTGTCTTCAGTACTTTTTGATACGGGTGCTACACATAGTTTTATATCAGTACCCACTGTGGAGAGCCTTAGGCTCGGTGTTTCTACTTCTTCAAGTATCTTGACGCTAGAAACACCATTGGGGACTCGGACGGTTGGTGTGCATCAGTGCAAGGAGTTCCCCCTTGAGGTTGGTGGGTGTCACTTCCTTTGGGACCTATATTTCTTGGAGATGACGAGCTATGACGTCATTCTTGGGATGGACTGGTTGGTTCCCTTTTAAGCCTTCGTAGAATCCTATCGTCGAAGGGTGTGTTTCACCTCACCAGAGGGTGAGATGTTTCTATACAAGGGAGAGTGGGATGTTAAGGTGAGTCGAGCTGGACCAGAACATCAGGGGTGAGGGGGAGTCACAGCCCAGATTGCGAGCTTATATCTGGATGACCAGGGGACTCGTTAGATGGTTTTCCCTCCAGTTGTCGATCGTTTCAGGGATATATTCCTGGACGACTTTTCAGGTCTACCTCCAGTGCGTGAGGTTGATTTAACTATCGAGATTGATCCAGGATCAGCACCGGTGTCATTACTCCTTATAGGATGGCCACGCTTGAGTTGTAGGAGCTCCAGAGGCAGTTAGAGGAGCTACAGGCAAATGGTTTTATCCGACCCAGTACTTCTCCTTGGGGTTCTCCAGTCCTTTTTGTGAAGAAGGTGGATGGTACCCTTAGGCATTGTGTGTATTATCGGAAGCTTAACCAGTTGACAGTTAAGAACCGATATCCCTTACAAAGGATAGACGATTTGTTTGATTAGCTTCGTGGAGCACGAGTGTTCTCGAAGATTGACTTGAGATCTGGATATCATCAGCTATGGGTTAGACCAACTGAAATACCTCTCACAACTTTGAGGAGCAGGTATGGTCTATATGAGTATACAGTTATGCCATTCGGACTCGCGAACACGCTAGCAGTTTTCATGGATCTGATGAATCGTTTGTCTCATCCGTATCTTGATTCATTTGTAGTGGTATCCAGTGAAAACATCTTGGTGTACTCTCAAACTCATCACGACCATGCCACCCATCTTGATATCGTATTCAGTACACTAAGAGAGCATCGCCTATATGCTGAGATCTCAATGTTCCACTTTTGGATGGACCAGATTCACTTCCTGGGTCATATTATCTCAGAGGCATGAGTTGTAGTGGACCCAAAGAAGGTGAGAGCAGTAGTTTCCTGGGAGCAGCCCAAGAACGTGTTTGATATACGAAGTTTATTAGGGTTGGATGGTTACTACAGACGCTTAATACTGAACTTCTCTAGCTTAACAACACTGTTGATAGGTCTGACTAAGAAGGGTGTGATGTTCGTTTGGTCAGAAGCTTGCGAGACAGCTTTTCAGGACCTGAAGGGAAGGCTGACATCAGCATCGATCCTGATACTCCCAAAGCATGGGAAGAACTATACGGTTAACTGTGATGCGTCAGGGATCGGGCTGGGAGCCGTTCTGATGCAGGGAGACCGAGTTGTGGTGTACGGGTCTCAGTAGTTGAGGCCACATGAGAGGAATTACTCGATGCATGATTTCGAGTTGCCTGCAGTTGTGTATGCGTTGCGCTATTGGAGACATTACCAGTTGGGAGAGCATTTTGTGGTTTTCACCGACCACAAAAGCCTCAAGTATATCTTTACTCAGCGTGACCTAAATCTAAGGCAGAGAAGGTGGGTCGAGTACCTACAGTCCTTCGATTTTGAGCTTTCCTATACACCTGGTAAAGGTAATGCAGTAGCCGATGCACTGAGCAAGAAGACTCAGATACAGGCAGTGCAGGATGCCGGTGGTGAATGGAAGCTTATGGCTTTGTTCTCTGAGATGCATCTGGAGGTGCATGGAAGTTAGGGACAGACTTATCTTTCCTCATTAGCTGTGACTTCTACCATCCTGGACATAGTGAGGATCAGTAAGCGATCGGTTTCAGAGGGCCTAGTTCTATGGGAGTCGGTGGCAAGTGAGGACCCTCCTTCTAGTTTGACGATAGACGATGATGAGGTTTTGCATTTCCATGGACGTGTATGGGTTCTAGGGGATATACGTGAGGAGCAGATGAGGGAGTTTCATGCTTCTTCTTGTGCAGTTCATCCCGGGGTTACCAAGATGTACCGAGACTTGAGACGTCAGTACTGGTGGCCGGGTATGAAGAGTGAGATAGCTGGTTTTGTTACGAGGTGTTCCACCTGTCAGCAGGTGAAGGCAGAGCATCAGATACTAGATGGACTGTTATAGGAGTTTCCCATTCTAGAGTGGAAATGGGATGATGTCGCAATGGATTTCGTGATGGGATTGCCAAGGTCACCTCGAGGCAATGACGCCGTATGGGTTGTTGTGGACAGACATACGAAGGTATCTCACTTCTTGCCATTCAAGGAGACCTTTGGTGTGGATGAGCTCAGAAGGCTTTATATTCGAGAGATCGTACGTCTTCATGGGGTCCCTCGTTCTATTGTTTCAGATAGGGAGGCCTGCTTCACATCTCATTTCTGGCAGAGTTTTCAGAGGGCGTTGGGTACACAGGTGCTTCTAAGAACAGCATACCACCCTCAGACAGATGGCCAGTCAGAGTGGACGATACAGGTGCTAGAGGACATGCTAAGTGCATACGTCCTAGACTTTGGGGGCTCTTGGGAGAAGCATATACCCTTAGTCGAGTTTTCCTATTACAATAGTTTTCAGCCAACTATTGAGATGGAACCATACAAAGCTTTATATGGTAGGCCATGCCGATCACCTTTGTGCTGGTTAGAGGCAGGTGAGGCAGCTTCACTGGGACCATAGCTCGGGCAGGAGACATCTGAGTAGGTCCAGTTGATTTAGAAGAGGATGTCTACTGCGCAGTCTCGTCAGAAGTCTTATGCTGATCGCCGCAGATGACCTTTGGAGTTCGTCGTTGGGGATCAGGTTTTATTGCATGTTTCGCCGAGGCTGGGACACAAATGGATCAGAAGACAAGGTATGTTATCACCGAGGTATGAGGGGCCATTTGAGATTCTAGAGAGAGTCGGGCTGGTTGCCTATCGGTTGCAGTTACCTCAGCTATACCGAGCCATGCACGATGTCTTCCACGTGTCTCAGTTGCATCGCTATCATTCAGACCCGTCTCACACCTTTCATCCTAAGGAGTTTGAGCTTCAGCATGATGCGTCCTTCGAGGAGCATCCAATCCGTATCATTGATAAGAGCACGAAGGTCCTCTGAGGCCAGTCATTTCCTCTCGTTCGGGTGCTATGGCAGTATGGCCGAGTGTAGGATGAGACCTGGGAGCGGGAGGCCGATGTACGTGCTCAGTGGCCAAAGTTGTTCTGAGCTTTAACTTCGACACCCTTTAAAGGGAAATTATGGGACAAATTGTTATAAGGGGGGAAGTTTGTAAGAACATAGTTCTTGTTTTAGGGGTACGGTCTTCTTCGTTTCCTTTTCCATAAGTGTTTTTGAGAAAATATGGAAAAATGGGAAAAATCCTAAATTTTGAAACTACACGCCGTTTACTTTTCCCACACGCCATATACTTTTGGCGGTGTTGGGATAAGTACAGAGGGCGTGTAGCCTCATCGGCCACAAAGGGTGTAGGAACCGACTACATGCCGTGTAGTGGTCCTTTACACACCGTGTAGTCAGTCGGCAGGTTATTAAGTAAGGCGGTGGAGTCGCCGCCAGCTAGGCAGCAGTACACGCCATGTACTCTGGAGTACATTCCGTTTACTCTTGTCGGTAGGTTAATAGTGCTGGTGCCGCCAAATAAACAGTTAAATGAAAGAATTACACGTCGTGTACTCATAAGTACACGCCGTGTACTTTGTTTTTTCGGTTTAAAATAGGCAGTAGCCTCCTCATTTGGTAGAGGAGTCGTTTGAGCCATTTTGGAGCCAAAGGAGGAGGCCAAACCTTTGAAGATCCGCCAGGAGTTCGTCTAGAATCCGATTCGGCTTCGGACGATCTCGTTGGAACCGTATGGGTAAGCCCTTCCCCCTCCTGGTGCCTTTCTTTCCAATTCTTCCCCCAACGTAAGTTATTTATGTTTGAATGGGTTTTGTTCTTCGTCAGATCTACGCAGTTCTTGGGCGTTTCTGGAGCCTGCGTTCGTGTATAGTGTTCGTTGGCACATAAATTAGGTGGCTTGATGTTTATTTTCCAATTGTCGTGCGTTTTTGTGTGTTTTCGTGCCACGAACCCATGTTGGGGTGTCGTGTGGCTAAGGCTGTTGCTTTATTTAATGCCTAGAATTGCATTGGTGATTAAATGGTGATAATAAAATGGTGTTTGGGATCATTGGTTGGATCCAGGACCATCCCGAGTGGTGTGTTCCTCTGTTTAGCCGTTTTGCCAGGATACCTGAGGGTATGCCTTAGTAACTGTAGAATTTTCTTGAGAGGAATTGCTTGTTTACTGCTTTTTTATATGTTGGGCATGGCTCGGTTACCTATTTAGTATAAGGGTGTTGTTGTGATTAGCCTAAGGGCGTGACTATTTTAGCCAGAGGGTTGTCATTATTCTGCCTGAGGGCAACCTTTCTTGCCTGAGGGCTTGACTTCTGTGCCTGAGGGAGACACTTCGTAAGCCTGAGGGTGAGAATTTCTATTATGCCTGAGGACAGTACTTGCGGGTTGGATTCTGTATGTCCTGAGGGAAATCCTGAGGGCGTGGTTACTATTTTAGCATGAGGACCTGGTTCAGGTTAGCCTGAGGGCTTGGTGCTGAGCACAAAAAAGTTACTAAATTAAAGGAATTAAATGAATAATAAAATGGCAATTTAACTGTGATGTTATTTACTTTTGAGTATTGCTTTGTTATTGCATTTACAATGCACACTTGTTGCATGTTTTACACGCAGTTGAGCATGGTACATTGGTGGGTGCCTACTGAGATATATTTCTTACACCCTGTTTTGGTCATGCTTTTCGGACCAAACAGATTACGTTGCTATAGGTGTAGATAGGGGCAAGAGTCCTTATACAGGTACTTGACAGTTGCTGAGGAGTAAGAGGGCATGGGACCGAGCCTAGGCTCGCGATGCCGCTGCCAGCTATTTACTTGATTTGTTGTACTTTTCTTTTGGTTGTATCACAGTGATGTATAACATGTTCTGGAGGTTTTCTTAGAATTTGAACATGTAGCATCATCACTATATACTGTTGTCTATATCCACTATTGTTGTTATCTCAGTTGTGTATGTTTACTGCTTCCGCTGTTGTTGTATGTTTATTTTAGTATTCCGTTGCACTGCACTTTGACAAATGAGGGAATAGTTTCCCCACTATCAGACCTGGGCCCTCGCTTCTAGTCGGCAGCCTCTGGCGTTTGGGGAAATGCGGTTGAGGTCACGTGGCGAACCGGGATCGGGGCACCCGTTGCGTGGCACCCGGGGTTGGTACGTTACAACAATATTATAATTTGGTAAAATATATTCAATGTTTTCCAAAAATAACATTAAATTTAGTAATCTTAGTAGAGATACAATATATAAAACCTTTATTTATACTTTTTGTAAATAAAATATAAAAGATGTTTATATCAGATTCTATGTTTAAACATAAGAGATAAAAATATATGATCATATAAAATAATACGATACTAATAGGGGTTTGTGATAACAAACATAAGTTATATAGTTCATACCCATCCTATCAAAGTCTATAAAAATGAGATATGTTGTAAATATAGTATTTTAATAAGACATAAATCATAAGGAAATCAATAAACATGAACCATGATAACATAACATAGGCATAAGACATTATTTTCTATTATATATATAGGCATAATAAATCATATGTCAAGCCTAGCCACCCAGACAATGAAATCATATTATGCTTGGGATAACCACCCATATACCAACATAGAGATTGGTATAAACTTCAATGTCCCCTCTTTCAGGATTGGGATAATAACCCACATACCCTCTTCTTCAGGCATGGGAAAACCACCTATGTACCCTTCTTTTAGACTTGGGATAAGCACCCACGTACACACTGAGCTCATAGAACCATACTTGTTACCCAATTCATTGGATTGAGATAAAGGTCCCACATGTAACATAATAAAAATCACTTATATTTGTTCCAAAACATCATAAATAATTCATAATTTCATAACCCATTAAAATAAATGATTTTCATAAAATATTTTATCAAAACATCATCTAGGGAAAATATATGGCTTTTGTAGTAATTTAACAATGGTTTAAACCATGTAAGAGAAATGGGTTCATAAAAATTATTTTAATAATAAATCATTAAAACAATTAGTAATGATGTTATCCTAGTATCATACCTCTATTAAGTCATTGGTAACATCTATGGATATCATCTTATATAGAAAATTATTTTGCTCAATCATTTTAAACATTTCTTCAGAAATACTATCCATAAAACTTTGAAAAAATATACTTATTAAAAAATAAAACCATTTGAATTTATTTCATCAAAAACTCCTTTAAAACATAAAAATTAAGCTTCATTAAAAATAATGTCCATAATTAAAACATTTTTTCTTCATTCACGTCATGTTTAAAAAAGGTCCTTATATATTTTTGTTAAAACCCAAATGAGCATTGTTAGGAAACTGACAAGAATATTCCTTTAAAAAAACAACATTAAAAATTAAAACATGTGAAAAAATTAATTTTTAATCTAATTTGTTAAAAAAAATATTTCTATTTTTTTTTGGAAAACATGATTTTGAAATAAAAAATATTTTCTTTATGAAGAGAGAAATAAAATATGATTTTATTGAAAAAATGATTCTCAATTATATTATGTACCAAAGCGTGTAAAAATGTACTATTAATTGAAAATATCATTAATTACTATAAGAGAATAAAATTAATGATTTTTATGAGTGATATATGATAATATTTCATCCTTGGAAGTATAATCTTAAACAATCCTGATAAATGATTAGATTGTATCATATATTATTACTATTTTGACAACATTGAATAATTATTACAATAAAAAAATGAAGTTTAATTAAACTTATAATATCATTAAATTAAGTATAATTATGATATAACACGTAAATGTTTCATTATATACATATTATGAATGAATATTGGTCCATAACATAACATACACGTCAAAGAAGGAAAATTACGTCAAAAATCTTTTATATATTTGGTAGCTTTGGAACTATAAACCCCATTAAATAGAGATCCTAAAATTAGTATTTAAATATTCATAAATTGATTCATAATAATCATATATTACATTCATGGGAAGTATATACACCATAAAAAACAAATAGGCTATGAATATTACATGTATATCGCCGGAGTAAAAATGTGAGACGATACAACCCATATGTTAAGGCTTGACTTATGTAGTAAAAATTCAATCCTCCTGAATAATAAATAAAATTTTATTATAACTATATAAATTAAAAATATTTATATATATCACAACATATAAAAGTTTTTTAATACCTTTTATTAATATTTTATTAACAAATCTATGTTAAAGATAGGTTTTAGGTAATCACTGCATTTCTTTTTATATATGTTTGGAATAGTTTTTTTTAAATTATATAATAATATATTTAATTTTATATATGATATTAATATTTTCTATAACCAGTATATATATATATATCTATAAAATTCAGTTATGAAAAATGAAATACACTGTTCATAGAGACAATCAGTTATACATAGGAATGAATATTGTCTCCATTTTCTTCTTTAATTCAAATAATAAAAACTTAAATGATATATTAATAATAAATAATCATATTTATGTTCTATATATTAAATATTTTCATTAAATTCATCCTTAATTCCATCTGTTTAATGTGTGAATGAACCACATTACTCTGTGAGGTTATAGTCCTCTGTACACACGAATGACATTATAGTATTCATGAAAATTTTAAATCGTTAATATATGTGCAATATAATAATTATATAAAAATAATAATTTCATAAATATCAAATAAAAAATAAATCCATCATTTTGTACAACCATGATTAGTATCAATAGATAAATAAATGGAATCGGTTTGCCAGACGGTAGTTCGTCGTATACACCAACGATATTTTGTTACCCATTTGATGGAAGTGGTGATTGATTTTGTTCATTACCTAACCCTAAAATCATATTATTATAAAAAAATACTGATGATATTATATTATCATGGTATAGTAATAAATAAATGACATGGATGGATACATAAAACAAAGACGCCCATCTATGATCATTACTCCTTCTGCGAGAATCCTCATTAGGAAGTACCAAAAGCCATCCTTGGTTGGATTTATGTCCACAAAATGGATCCTATGGTTAGAATAGGGAATTTTAGAATTTATTTGGTAATATATTAGCTGATGTTTTTTAAAGGTTTGAATGGGATAGGATAAGGGGTTTCTTTTTATACATTAGGTGTGTGGCACACTTGTAATTCATTGAATGAAAGAAATCAGCCCACATTTTTTCATGTCACACTGCTCCAGTAAAGGACCATCATTGATCCTATAATTTATAAGGGGAAATTTTGGAAAAAATGGGTATTTTAGAAGTTTTGAGTTATTTTTAACCCTTATGTATTTAGATTAACTCCCGATAAAATAATTTTTACATTAACAACATTAATTAATTTTTATGATTATCACTATTTATATTGGTAAAAAAATAACATGAAATTATTATATTATATAAATTATTATATTTCAAAATATTGTTTCCACATTTCTAAATTTGATTCATAAATTTATAAAAAAAATTATTTAAAATTAACCCCATACATGTGATTAGAATGCAAGGTTTTAAAGAGAAAATTATAAGAAGTTTACAATATTATTATATCAAAATTAAATATTAAAGTGATTTAATTTATATAAATTGGATTATTTTATTTATATTATAGAAAAATTTACTTTACAACAAAATTAAAATATAATTTAACTTCAAAAGTAAATTAAATGAAAAGGCAGATTTCAATTAAAATTCAGTATTTTTCACTATTCCTGAAAATTGAATCATTAAAATAACATAATGTATACTTGACCATGAGATTTCAAAAAAATTATTTATTCATATTAATTTTCTAAAATTTCAAAATTTAAATTTAAAACAAAACCTCTATACATTATAAAATATTCAATGTTCAAGAAGTGTATTTTTTTCAAGCACAAGATGATTTATATTAATTATAATAATCATTTCATGAATATAAATAGAAACGTATTGATATATAATATATAAATACCAATTAATACATTTATTTTTATGTATTATTTTATTAAATTAAAATGGAGAAACATTATTCATTTTCAAATAGGTTTTTAGAAGAAAACAAACCATTTTTTAGTCACAATAACTCTTATACTGAAATCCAATATAAATTTGATTAAAAATTAATTAAAATGTTTTATTATAAATAAATAATACTTATGATAATTTAAATCATAATTGGTAATTTTAATTACTCATTTTTTTTTAAAATAAATGATTGTTTTACAATACTTAGAATTTCTCACACCTTAGTGAAAAATCAATAATTTTAACAAAATCTCAAAATATCACAATAAATTAATTTTGTTATAGTGATTCCAAATATGAGGTTAATTTTTTCAAATAATTTTTTTTAAATCCCAATATATTAAATATAATATTTTTTCATAAAAAAGAATTTTTATGTATATTATGGATTTTTCATATAGTTAGCTTACTAATAATTGGTTGATTTTTTAATAATCATATAAAATATATATATTGATTAGGGAAATTATATTTATTATTTATTAAGTAATTAATAAAATTCATACCCCTATATTTAACATATACAGTAGAATTATCATATTTAAAACAATATCACTTCATGGTTCACTGAAGCTCGGAGTTGCGTGTTAGGCACACTATCGAAGAAACTCATTATTGCGTGTAATGAATGATAAACTCAATGTTTTGTGTTATATAATATAAAATAAATTTTTTTAATGAAAAATATTAAAAAAAATTATTTCCCAAAATCTTGACTTTTACATTTCCCCCCCCCCCTTAAAATAAATTTCCCTCACAAAATTGTATCAGGGTTCAATGTTTAAAATTTTCAAATTCCTTCATAAAACCCCACTTCTTAAGAATGGTTAACAAAAACTTCTCTAGAAAAAGAGAAATATATGTGTGAAATTAATCTAGGAAAATATATACTGGGTTTCTAAATAAACATATGTGGGAGGTGAAGACATGGTCATATAAGAAAAAATAAACACCCAAATACTGATGAAGGGGTTATAGACCATTGATCGTACGAAACTGGGTGATCCAAAGAAGGTTGAAGACCAAAAATAATTAAAATATATGTGCATGAAAAATAACATTAATATTAGCAAAAATTTTGATAATTGGATACAAAAATATTTCAAGATCCTTTTCCTAATGTAGAATACTTTTTTACAAGATATACTTACTTGATCTCATTCCATTTCATTATCACAATTTCTCCCTTTACTTGTGACTTCATCAATTTCCACTTCCTCTCTTACTTCAATAAATGAAGGTGGATTTTATATTATTAATGTACTAAAAAATCATAATATTGATAATATAATGATAAGTAATACTTTCTATACCTAGTTATCATAACACAAAAAAATGGTTACTAGAGTTATGAGATATGTATAAATATTTATATGGTGAAGTAATATATTAATCTCTAAAACCTTATACAAAATTCAACTAAAATCATTCTATAAATGGTTAACCTTGTAACCCCTCCAAAATTTAGTATTTGTAAATATGGGGAAAATATTTATCAAATTAAAATGGTCATTAGTCCCCCATATATAATAAAGTGTATCTTCATTGTCACTTACCAAACATGTGAATAACTTCATCATATATTCTATTAAAACATATTAATAACCTGAATATCCATAAATCCATATTGAAAACATCATAAATACTCATTCCTAACATAAAAAATATATTATTGATCATATTATGTAGTTCAATAAATTTTTAAGCTCGATCAATAATAACATCAACCACATTACAAAAAAACATTTATCAGTTTTCTAGTCTTCAATATTATTTAATATACTATATCCATGTCAACAATCTCTTAATCCTAAAACATAAAATTTTCTCAACATCAAGAACATATTTAGGGTCGTATTCCATCAATAAAAATATCACCTTTATTTTAAATCACATTTCTAGTCCTTCAGTACGTTTTAACATATTTTTTAAAATAATTATTGAAAAATATATATTGGACAATCCTTATATATTTAATGATTCATATAAAATAAACCTTGAATTGTAGTATATAAATACTTCATTCATCCATGTTTTTTCTCAAAAAATTAACTACTATTTTCCATCACATTCATTATCTCTTCCTTCTATTCATATGTAATTTGAAGACAATTCATCCGCTATAAAATAACAGTTACATGTAGCACCTTGATGGTTTCCTTCAAAATCATTCCCCCTAGGACATCGATTATTATAATAAAAATTATTTACACATTATAATTATTCATTGATTACTAATAACATAGAGAGACAAAAATTCTCATCCATTACGCTAAATTATCTCTTCATTTTTCCTTTATAGTAAATTTCGTTGTGTCTTTATTTTACACATCCAAAACATATTCTCTTAACTCTAATACAATAACGTATATTCTAATTCACACATTATTGATACATAAAAAACTAAATATTATATCATAAATGGCCTCCATTCCCCTAACTCTCAGGGAAAAATACCCTTCTCATCATTGAGGACTCTAGGAGTTAGTTAAGGTGCACATTGTCAATCATGTTTCATGATAACTTATTAGAAATAATAACTATCTCCTTGATTCCAGTCATCATCTTATTTGGTTGGTTATCATAAAATTTTTTATCAGATTTGATGTAAACCTAGTTCTTTAGGTTTATATCTAGTGTCTAAAACCATGAAAGGAATAGTGTAAAAAACCATGATCTTAGTGAAAAATCACATAGTCATGAAAAAGTCACAGATATGATGTATAAATTATGACATCATAATTTAAATCTATTACAAATTAGTTTTATAATATATCATTTACAGTAATCATATATTTAAATACTTTATGATATTAACTATTTTTTTAATTTCAAAATAACCCCCCTTAGGATTGTCAAACTAGGTGTACAACAAGGCTCATTTTAATGCACTAGGTGACGATCGAGTCTAGATAAATTTTCTCTTCCCTGAGTTATTACCCCTAAATACCTATATACTTGATCAACATCAACTTGTATTGTCCACATAATATTATAATTTGATGAATGGTCCTCAATTTTTTCAAAAAAATTATTCCTATTTAATACCATTCATCTAAATAATCTACATATAATATTTCTTCATAATCTAAAGAAATGAAAAAAATATAATGGGTGAGCTCAAATTATAAGTACCCAGCCCAAAACATTATATAATCATTAGTTAAATATTCAATTCCCAATGAGGGTCTTTTTATGTTTAATGATTTATATAATTAGGATATAAATCATACATATCAACATAATTATTAAAATTTAGATACTTTTATAAAGTATTAATATTATTCATTAAACAGAAACTTTTAAAAAGAAACATGGTTTTGTGTCATGTTTAAACATCATAAATATTCCTTGATCTCATCCATGAATCTATTATCCTTTATATATTGTAAAAATCACTTAAAAACATGGTATGACCATAAAAATCTCAATATTGGATACATAACTAAGTAAAAATAGTTATTCTTAAAAAAACATGTAAACCACGAACACATTATAAAAATTTAATACTTTTAAAAATTATGATGTATAAAATACTCTTCAATGAATATAATCTCATTTCATATAATTTTGTAATTAAATGAATACCATATGACTCATTAAAATAGTTTATAAAATATAATGGAAACATGGTACATAATCATATATAATAGAATAACCATACAATAGACTTCCACACATATCGCTCTTACAAATGGAATGGTCGTACGGTTGACTTCCATACCCAATGCATTAGAGGTTAATGGTATCCACCCATTCTTGGATTATCACATAACCATCTGTCTTTGGTTTATCAGTTAACCTCTTATATTTGGTTTTTCATGTAACCACTTATATTTGGTTCATCACATAACCATACATAAAATGTCTATGTTCCAATATATAATCTTAACATATAAAAACTTGAAATTATTAACATTTCACATATAAAATTTATAATAAAATTGAATCATTACAAGATAGAAATATAATAAAACCATATGTAAAACCATTTTCAATACCAAAATACATGAAAAGTGAATGTGGTAATTTTTTTATTTTAAAAATTTTTGGCATATAGATGAAGCAAAATACCAAATAATGGTAATGGTGGCAGAAAAGTCGCCACTGTGTACATTACAAAAAATTTTCTCTCTTAATTTAGTAAAATGATTCATTGAAAAATATTCCATTCCAAAAAATTTGAATGAAAATAAAATTTTAAGGGGTTTATTATATTGTGTATAAAATAATGTGGTGTATATTATCAAAACATGCCTCAAGGAAAGGAGATTGAGACGAAGTCCCCTAAAAAGATCATATCATTGGATTAAGGATAAATCATTAACATAATTATGTGGCAAAAATATAAATACACCCATCATAAGTTTTTATTCATTGTAAAATAATTATAGGAAATTCACACATATTATTGTAATAACCAAACCAATGTCATTAATAGTTTATTCAACGAATGGAAATTGAGTTCGGATTTCACATAAGTTGAGTCCGACTTGTCTCATACATTCATTATCTTCCTAAATAATAAAATTAGGTTAATATATACTTATTGGAAAACCTTTTTGATGTATATTATTTCATTTTTATCACTAATTCTCATGTGAAAAAAATTACATAACAATTTATGTTCATATCCGACGTTTTGTCGATATTCAGTACATGAGTCAAAAATTAACTTTTTTTAATGTAAATTGTCCATCGGTTCAAAAGTACATCATCTCTAGAAGAGTATACATAATTTATATATTATATATATCAATTATATATGAATTTTTGATAATCCAAAATATTTGGAGATTTGAAATGAAATCAACCATTCATAGAGATGGTATGCAATACATACACATGAACGCCACATTAATTTCTCTATCATATTAAAAGAATATTAATTATATGATATTAATGTATATTATAATACTAGAAATATATTAATTATATATATGTATCACAGGTTTAATAAAAAAATCCTTTATATATTCCATGTATAGTGGGAATGATTAATATCTCTTTGACACGATGGTAGTCCACATTTCCTCAAATGAAATTATCATATTCACACAACATAGAAAACATAAAGGTATATTCTAAATAAAAATTAAAGTAGAATATACTCAATATAAATATGATATGTATCATATGTAATAACAGTGTTCATTATAATATCCACCATGAGTGGTAGAAGTGGAAAATTGAACAATCGTCATTTGTTGAGGTAGTAGTTCATCATACATAGAAAAAGTATGTTTGTTACTATTAAATAGATGTGTATTACATTCTTGGTATTTATTACATGTGTAATCATGATTTATTAAATAAATTGAACATAATAAAACCTATAAGATTGATATTTCTAGTTTCTTTTGGGCTTAAGAATATTACATGACAACGTAATACATAAAATAAAACATATTTTATGAAAAAATATTTTAAATGAACACAATATTCCTTCATATTTAGCGTTGCATGGGATAAGCTAAGGAAATACCTAACAAAAGGGTGATCAATAAAGACATGTAACAGATTAACAAAGGAATAAATTGAATAATACAATACATGTTAGGAAATAGGCATATCAATGGTTCATAAGAGAGACATGAACATAAAGTTGTTGTATAACATGATTATCATGGCATGGAAATGTGAAAACAACATAAAACACCACATCATAAAAATAATGGAATGAGGTGAAACCCTATCCCAACATGGTTTAGAAATTTTCTGAAAGGAATTAGTTAAAAGATTATCCCAGCATAATATATGCTGATACTAAACATTACCCAATGCATTAGAGCACTATCAGGGCACACCCTTCATGAACATTTCAATCAATTGCTTAAGTGTGCCACATAGATCATATAACATGGGTTCATTCAACATCATAATTTATTCCATGATAAAGGTATTTGGAATATATAAATGTATACCCCCAATCAATAAGTATATGTTTATAAAGGTGAATAACCTTGATTGAGGAATGGGTATGGTATTCACTATGCAAAGATATTTGCATTGAAAATTGTGGTGCAATTTCAGCAGCATAACATTGTCACATGGAAATACATAAAATGGGTAGATGTTAGATAAATGGATATGTCATCATTTATACATGAAATGGAATGTGTCTTAATCATGAAACATAATATCCCACCATATGAGAAGGATTTTTAGATTCATAATACAAATTAAGTGCTTAAAATGGAAATGAGAACAGATAAATCCCTTACGGAATTTAGGCATTGTAACAACATAGTTAAGGGTGTAAATGGGGGAGGATAAATGATAACTCAATGTAATAAAATTATATGGGGCATAGGTACTTTATTATAATATGATGAAATTATATCCAACTAAAATTAAAATGATTAATTTCAATCAATGTTCTTGAATTAAGATGAAGAGTGAAATGTGAGGATCCCTGAATTGGATGTGTGATCCTAATGTATTAGGAGAGGCTTATTGGGTGATTGGGGAACCTTGGGAGGAATATAGGGAGTAGAAATAAAAGTCAGGACGAGCATCATGATGTTTTAGTGGAGGGTAATGGGTGATCAAGTGGGTTTATATTGGAATGGTGGGAGTAATTCTTTATTATTTTGATTTAGAACACTACACACAATAATATTGAAAACAAAAAACTATTTTATTGTACTTGACCATAGTTTTTGGAAATGTGGAGTGGTAAAAATTATTTTAAATGAATAAGGGATAATGTTATTAAAATATTTCCCTTTATTATGTGGATGTGAGACACACTTTCAAGGAAAATATTTTTAAATCATACAATATTTTATATGTCTTGGAGGATTCACTATGTTTTTATAAAATATTTTAAATAAAAATAAATTTACATTATATTAATGGAATAGCATTTATTTGGGTGAATTTAGGTTTTATAGTGTTTAATTACATCACTTTTGGGGCATTATGATGCCATAAAACACATTATATGTTTATATAGTATTTAGTTTTTAACCAAAAATTCGATTGTTTCAAAAAAATTATAAAAAATTAATCATTGCATAATTTCAACATCCTAATTCTAGAAATAATATTTATTTATTCTAAATAATTTTCTAAATATATTAATTTTCACTTTTAAAATAAAAGCATACATTTATTTAAAATTGATGGGTTCAGACAAAAATAGTTTTCCAAACATAATAAATATTATTATTGACTTCATAAAATTATACGATCATTAAATTTTAATAAAATATTATAATAATAATATTTAATTAAAATATTATATAATTAAAAAAATTATTCATCAAAATAGATTTCTTAATTTAATTTTAATATTATATAAAAATACTATTTTTTCATTAAAAATAATTTACAATATATGAATAATAAAATGAATGTATATTCATTATTCTATACAAAAATAATGACATAAAAATAATGATAGGGTATTGTTACATATCACATTATTACACCAGCATACACCCTATAAGTATGGTCTACTATTGTGGGGATTTCATGGGGTCATTCAATGAACATGGTATAGGTCATGATCTCGATGAGTTTGAACATTTCTAGTAAACGGTTATAATCATTATTAATTTTTTGGATCTCATCTTGGGATTGGTCTAGGGAAAAGCCGAAAAAATCTATCTCTCTCAGAAGCTCTAGTAAACGGGCTTTGTACCATTTGATCCTACTAGATGAGGAAAAAATTCCTTTGTCTAGGTCAAAGGAATCTTTTAAAACCTTATATTTGTACTAGTAATGTGGTCACTGTTCAATGACTATATTATCAATGTTAAGGATACCTAATGATCATTTTTATCCAATTGGATACAAGAAATCAAAATGAGTGCATATGTTTTCGATATCCATAAGACATTTGATTAAATTAAAAGGAACATTAATCATATATGTTTGGGTCATTACAGCCTTCCCACCATAAGAAATTTCTCCCATGAAATATTTCTTTCCCACAATAAAACATATGAGTGTATCTTCGCAGCATCACTTCCATGGATTCCCATGTTTCTTCTTCAAACTTTTGGTTTCCCCACAAGACTTTGACAAGGGACATTATCTTTTTTCATATAAATTTTTCCTTATGATCTAGGATCTTCATCGGCTTCACTTCATATGATAAGTCATTCTGGATTGAGAATATTTTATGGGTCTAGTATGTACTTCTATAAGAGTGATACATGAAACACATCATTTACTTGAGACAGGTTTGGTGGGAGTGCTGGTCTGTAGGTCACTACTCTAATGCGATCAAAGATCTCAAAAGAGCCTATGTACCTTGGACTATTCTTTAAATTCGTCCTAAATTTCTTAAATCTCTTCCATGGTGATATGTGGAGGAAAACCATATCTCTGACATCAAAATCTTGGTCTCTTCGATGTTGTTCAGCATATCCCTTTTTTCATCTATGAGCTGCATTAATGTGTTGTTGAACGGTCTTAACTTGCTTTATCATTTCTTCATCCATTTCTGTACCTTCATGTTTTTTCTCCCCAAATTCAACCCAACATGCATGTGTTCTTCACCACTTCCCCTAAAAGGCATCGAAAGGATCCATTTGGATGCTTTAGTGGAAGTTGTTGTTGTAAGGGAACTCTACCCAAGGAAGATGTTGGTCCCATATGCCTTTGATGTCTCTTGGGTAAGCTCTCAACATGTTCTCAAGCGTCTGGATAGTCTTTTCATACTAGCCATCAGTTTCAAGATGATAATACAAAATAAAGTTTAGCTTAATATTCAGAGCATGTTGGAGCCATTTCCATAACATAGTGGTGAATCTTGGATCTCATTCGGATACAATCGAGAATGGTACACCATGCAGCCTTACCAATTCTATGATTTATATCTTTACGAGATGATTCATTGAGAAGTCCTATCGAATTACAATGATGTGTGATGTCTTTGTAAGATGATCCACAACAACCAAAACATAATTATTTCCATTGGGTGCCTTTGGAGGTCTGCTGACCAAGTCAATGGTGTTGTTCTCTCATTTCTATGTTGTTATGTGTAATAGTTGCATCATCCACTAAAACCACTTCATCTTAGCCTTCACTTGCTGACATACCAGGCACATTGAGGTATGTCAAGCTATATCATTCTTCATGTTAACCCACCAATAATTCTCTCAGAGATCATGTTACATATTTTTGATTCCTGGGTTAATGGAGACATTAAATCTATGTGCATCATCCAAAAGTTCATTCTTTAAATTTAGATTGTATGGAATACATATTCTTGACCCAAATATCATAATTCTTTCTTCGTTAACATTCAGCTATTAGGATTTCCATTTTTTTATAGTTTCCACAATCTACTGAATTACCACATCATCTTTTTTAGTATATTTCCACATTTCCAAATGAGACGGTTGTGCAATCATTTGTGAAATGATTGATGATATTCCCTTCTTTATTATTCCCATGTCCATATTCCTCAAATCAAAGAATATTTGGTCCTTTTCAATTCTTATCAATGATAGAATCGATGGGTCCCTTCTACTCAGAGATTATTCCCCCTTTTTGTCTTTCCCATGGAGGAAATGGATTGAGAAGTTGTAATCCTTGATAATCACTAACCATCTTCATTGGTGCATGTTCATCTCTTTTTGTGTAATATATATTTGAGACTTTTTTAATCCATATTTATTTGAGAATTTTTCCCAAATAGATAATGTAGCTATATTTTCTATATAAAGATCACAACTACGATCTCCATAGAATGCATGGGTTAGTTTTATTAATGAATTTTCAACTGCCTTGAGGCATAGGCAATGAATTTCTCATTCGTCATCAACACATATCCTCAGCCCTTCATCAAATCATTGTAAAAGATTACGAAAATCACCCCACTTGTGGGTAGTTTGAGCACAGGGGAATTAAAAAGCCACTTCTTTGACTCCATGAAGGATTCCCCACATTCATCATTCCATGAAAACATAAATCTCTTTTATGTTAGCTTCGTAAGAGGGTTTAACAAACATGAAAAATTTCTCACAAATTTGTGATAATATCCATATAACCCCAAGAAGCTGTGAATATCTGTCACTGAAGTCAGACTTAACCATACCTCAATTTCTTTTGTTTCAAAAGGATCCATAGATATCCCATTGCCTGAGATGATAATCTCCTTGAATGATAATTCCTTCAATCAGAACTCACACTTTACGTACTTTTCATAGAGCTTATCCATTCGCAAGGTCTCAAGTACAGTGCATAGATGCCGCTTATGCTCCTCCTTTATTTTGGAGTATATTAGAATATCATCTATAAATACTACCACAAATTTTTTGAGTTAATCTATAAAGACCCAATTCATCAAGTACATGCAGATTTCTGGAGCATTAGTGAGTCTAAAAGTCATTACTGTGATTTCATTGTTCCCGTACCTTGTATGAAAAGTAGTCTGTGGAATATCCTCCTTCTTCATCCTTACTTGGTAATACCCCGACCATAAATCCTCTTTGGAGAAGTATTGTTCTAAACATAGTTGATAAAACATGTCATCAATTTTTGGAAAAAGATACTTGTTCTTTATCATGATTTTTTTGAGATCATGATAATCAATGAAAAGGTTCATTAACCCATCCTTATTCTTTAAGAATAGGACTGGTGAACTCCATAGTGAAGACCTTGGGAATATAAAATTTTTATCTAGAATCTCCAATACTTGTTTCTACAGCTCCTCCCACTATTCAATAGACAATCTATATGGATTCTTGAATATTGGAAATGCCCCAGGTATAAGATCAATTGAGAATTCAGCATCCCTTCTAGTAGGAAAACTAGACAATTTCCTGGGAAAAACATCAGTGAATTATGTCACCATAGGCATTTCTTCTTGGATGAATCATTCATAAGAATCAATCATCTAAGAAAGATACACATGCTCATAGGGAAGTAATATACATTCTTGAGATGATGGTGCCAAATAGGATTCACCCTCATCCTTACACTTGTATAGAATCGGGGTGGGGGGGGGGATTCCCCATATTGAGAGTTAATTACCTATGCTGAAAATTTATGTTCGATCTATTTAAATAAAGCCAATCCATGTTAATAATTACATCATATTTCACCAAGGAATGTATTATTAGGTTCACTGGGAAGTTCAATCCAAAAATTGTAACATGGGATGGGTTATATTCATGGGCAGTAATAATTTCCTCATTTGTCATTCTCAACAAAATCACAACATAGATGATTTGTGGTGGTGTTTGGATTTTTCTACTAACCTCTCAGGATATAAATGAATGCATAGAACCAGAATCAAAATGTATGATTTCTATTCCTGAATAAATAACTAGAGTACCTATCATCACTTCTTTATCAAGATTTTCTTCTGTGGTTGTGATTGAAAAAACACTCCCTTGCAACCTGGGAATTTGTTGGTTTCCTTTGAAAACCCTTGGCATAGGGAATTGGTTCATAAATTTCCATGTTTATTTGTAGTTGTAGTAATGAACAATGCATCAAGTTTCGAATGGAGTGTACCATTCCTCTCTCGTAGTAGTGAGTTTTTCTTCTCGATATTCACGTACATGGTGCCCTTCATTCCCACACTTAAAGAATTTCCTCGTCCCCATCAAGAAATTTACATGGTACTTTTTTCCACGCCTTATTCTAGTGGCATACTATAATTTCTTAGCACTATTGGATTTTTTCATCAAACCACCAAAATGTCCACATTCCACTTTTTATCCCCATGATACCCCTAAGATTCACTGATCTCCGTCTCTGATTTGAGGGCACATCAGTGAACCTCATTATAGCTATCAACATCATATATCAAAATATATTTCTGTAGGCTATGTTTTAGCACCCCAAATAAGCGGTCAACCTTATATTTAGGGTTAATGACAGAACTAGAGGTGCATTGTACATGTCTATTGATGTTTTCCTTATATTCCCACAATAAATTCATAATCCATTTTCATGAGTGAATGGAAATCTCTACTTATCTTAAGATAGAGGGTGGAGGGAAAATATTTATCAAATATAATTTTTTGGAAACCCTTCCATTCCATCACATTGATCTCTTCATCGGGATTAATATTTTTGAGTAATGTACACCATTTATCAGATTCACCCTCCAAACAATAAGTTTCTAGAAGAACCTTCTCTTGTTCATATCATTGAAGGATGGAGAAGATATTCCCAGTGTAGTTGATCTATTGTTCGATAATTGAGGGATCGGTTGATCCATTCAATGTAGGAGGCCTTTGTCTCAGGAAGTTCTCGATTGTGACTTTTTCTTTCTTGGGTGGGTGGAACTTATTCTAGACCCATGTTTCTTTTAATAACCTGTGTTATCTAAGATATTATCGTGAAATGTTTTACCATTTTATCTCCCGTCATATTGGGAATCTCATTGTAATAGTCATCACATCAATATTTGCATCAGTTTTAAAATCAAGTCCTCCTATTACTAGACATTGGCTTGAATAAAAGGAAAGGTAGTGGCAATTATTTAAAACTATTATGAACATAATGGGGAATCCAATTACAAAAGGGGAAACATATAAATTAAACTTATTTTCCTAACATATGAATTTATAGGATACAATCTAAGTTATCCATGATCTACTTCAAAACATACATTCATAGGGGTATTTTATTCCTTGGATAATGGTTCATACTAGGCTTATGAATTTACCAAAGAATATCACCTTGGAGTGTCAAACCAAGAGTACAGAAAGGCCTGTTGTTGTGCACCAGTTCCCATTTGAGTCTCACTCAAAGAGGTGTTTTTAGGTTTTACCCACAGATATATCTGTGTCAGAGCCACCACTACGTGATAATATCTAGAAAAGGATTTATTTACATGATAAAACACTTACTCTATAATTACCAAAATTTTGATATTCTTTTCTTATACATAGTCTTATACCTATGGATTTTATAAGGTTTTCTAATCCTAATCCCATAAATAATAAAACCCATCCTTTCATAGTAACTATAACAACCCTGTTCTTTATTACACTCTTAACATGATTTTATCACATAAACATGCACCTAAAACAACTCAAAATATTGAGAGTTCTAGTGTCCTTTTGGTTTAAAAACATTACATGAAATATTAATACATAAAATACAATGTCTTTATTCAAAATGTATTTTTCATGACTACAATATACTTTGATAATGATCATTTATTGGGATAACAAGAGAACATACTTAAGAAAAGTGATAGCTATAATTCTGAGTAAGGGATTAAACAAGGTATTATATGAAGAATAAAATAAATCGTAGGAAATATGAATATTAATGGAGAAAAATGGAAACATTAATAGAAAGTCATGGAATATCTAGATTATCATAACATGGAAATGTGGCAAAAAATTAAAACACAACAACATAAACAAAAAGAAATTAGGTAAAACCCTATACTAAAATGGTGGGAAAATTTCCTACAAGAAATTATCTAACCCCTATCCCAATATCATGTATCATGATACTAAAAATTATCCACTTCATTCGAGTGCTATCCAGGGGCACCCTTTACGAACTTTTCAATATCATGCTATGGTGTGCCACATAGATCATATAACATGGATTCATTCAACATCATAATTTATTCCAATATAAACTAATGTGATGTACATATATTTTAGTCCCCAATAAATATGTATATTCTCATAAAGTTTAATTCCATAGATAGGGGAATGGGTATTTTATTCACTACATGATGATTTTGGCCCAATAAATCATTGTGCAGTTTTTTCAGCATAACAACATCATATGGAAATTCATAAAATGTGAAGATAATATAAAAAAGGGTCTCTCATAATTTATACATGAAATGGATAGCGAGGGATCATAAAACTTAATATCCTTGCATTTTAAATGGATTTATATATGCATTATACAAATGAAGTTCTTGAAATTGAAATGAGAAGAGAGAAATCCCATATAGAATTTTGGAATATTAATGATGCAGGTAACAGTATAAATGGTAAAGGATAAATTATCCCTAATTGTAATAAAATAACATGGAATGTTTGTAATTTATTATAATTGAATGAAAATATAACCAATTGAAATAAAAATTAATAATTTGAAACAAGGTTCTTGAATTGAAATGAATACAGAAAGGTGTGGATCCCTTACATGGATGTGTGATCCCAACGGCTTGGTAGGGGATTATTGTGACCCTAGGGGCACCATAGGACTATATAGAGTTGAGAAAATAGTTTGGACGAGATTCAAGGAGTTTGAGTGAAGGTGAATGGGTAGTCAGGTGGGTTTATATTAGAAAGTGTGAATTATTTATTATTTTGGTTATGTAAACACAATAATTTTGAAAACCAAAAACCATCCCATGATTTTTCCGTGGGTTTTTAGAAAAGGGGATTAGTATAAATTATTTTAAAATAATAAGGTATAAATTTATTAAAATATTTCCTTTTCTTATGTGTAGGTGTGTGACAGCATCAAGGAAATTATTTTTAAATCTTAAAATATTTTATATGTCTTGGATTATTCACTTAGGCTTTTTAAAATAAATCAAATAAACCTGGAATGACCTTATTTTAGAGGAAAAACATATATTTTTTCAAATATTTCTTTTATAGTATTTTACTACATTGTTATTGGATCAATATAATGTCATAAAACACATTATATATATATAGTATATAATTTTTACCAAAAAAATCGACTCACTTGGAAAAATATGTAAAATTCACTGTTGGATAGTTTCAACATCATGATTAAAAGTAATAAAGTAATTTTATCTAAATAATTTTCTAAATATGTGAATTTTTACTTTCAAAATTAAAACAAACATTAATTGAAAATTTTCGGGTTTTGAAAAAAAGAGTTTTCAAACATTAATAAAATTTAAAATTGACTTCATAGAAATTATACAATAATATATATTTAACAATATTAATTTAAAAAATATATTTTATCGAAATATTATTTAATTACAAAATTCATTAATTCATCAAAATAGATTTCATAATTTAATTTGAATATTTACCAAAAATACTATTTGTGATTTAAAAATCATTTAAAAGTAATAATAAGAAAATGAAATTATATTCATTATTCTATAAAAAAATAATGCACATAAACATAATTATAGGGTCTTGTTACATATCCCTTTATTAAACTGGCATACGCCCTAAGAGTAATTTTTGCAATGGTGGGGATTTTATTGGTTCATTTGGTGATGATGGTTTGGGTCGTGATCTCGATGAGCTTGAACTTATGCAATAAAAGATTTCATTCATGATTATGTTTTTGGATCGTTTATTGGGAAGGTTCATGTTAATGTCCTGGAAATTATATCTCCCTTGTAATCTCTCAAAAATGGGCTTCATAGGGTATTATCCTACCTGTTGAGGCTATCACATACTTCATTTACGCCAAAGAGATTTGTTAAAACCATATTTTTATATTAGTCATGTGGTCACTCTTCAATAGATATATTATCGAAATTAAGGATAACTAATGATCATTTAAATCCAATTGGATATATTATAAAAGGATTGGATGTGTTTTCTATGTCCATAAGACATTTAATTTAAAGAAAGTGAATTATATTCGTAAATGTTTGGGTCATTACAATGTGTGTATGTTTGGATAAAAAACATAGAAGAACAAAATCCTAGTATATATATGATATTGGGTTTTTTATATAATCATGGAATAAGAAGAGAATAGGGAGTGGGTAATGTAAATGGAACTAAAAATCATGAGAGAAGGAATTACCTCTTTATCGGGTAACTTCTTTTAGCTTATTCCAAAAGGCTTCCTTGGGAGGATTTATTCACCAATGGAGGCTTCTTGGATGAGGTAAGTGATTTTAAGTAGATTTTTGGTTAAGGCTTGGATGAAACAAAGGGTTCATGAAGTGTGAGTATTAGGGAAGTGTTGGTACCTTTTTATAGGAGTGGGAAGGGGTGCCCTTGGAAAATTATAAATTATTAAATTAATATAAATTAATTGTTTTAATTAAAATGTAACCAACATTATATATGTAGAATATAAGTTAATGATATTTTTCAATAGTATCATCCAATAATTTTTATACATGTATTGATTTTATTTTAATCCTTTTCTTTCGAGCTTACCCTTTATTATTATCTTTAATTTTAATTCAGGTAATAATATTTTAATTATTAAGAGGCTAATAATTTTACATATATGAGGTCAATTTCTAATAATTGGAAATATAATATACTTGTAAATGTTATCATAGAAATTTTTTTATTTTAAAAGATTTTTTTAATTATTTTAATTTATTAATATTTTTCTAAAACATTAATAATTTGTTTTTTTCACAATTCAGTTTTTGAATATAAAAAAAATCTAAACAGAGAGATTAATTTGATAAAAAAAATTGAATAGTATTATAACATGTCATATTACCCTATAAAAATCAATAACGACATAAATTATTTCAAATAATATTTATATTAAAATTTATAACATCATTAATTTGATTCCTTCATTAATAAAGAAACCGTTGCATCATCATTGTGTCATAATTAAATTTATTTATACAGTGTCTAAAAAATATAAATAAAATGACATGGTGTATGAATTTTTTTTAATTTTCTAATGACTATTTATAGTCTAATATATAAGATATACAAAACCATATTTAAATTTATTTATTAAGAAGAAATATGTTTATAACATATTTACCTTTACATTAAATTAAAAGTTAAAAGTGTCATAATCACACCCATGTGGCTTCCAAAGAACAAATTTTCAACCCAAGGGTTTTCCCCGTTATTGATATCTCATAAAATAGTATTAATACATGTTTTATTGTAGGTTTATATTATTATAATTTTATTTTTACCCTTATATACATGATTTACCCTTTAACTGTTATAAATAAAAATGATTAATCACATTAATATTCATAATTTTGTAAAAAAGGAACATATTTACATAATTTGGATCCTCTAATTCCAAATGTAGAATCCAATTTTCTAAATTCCAAACACATATTAGGAAGAAATTTATTTTATATTAATTATTGTTGTCTAAATGAGAAAATGGGTATCATAAAAGTATAACCCTTCAAAAGATTCACACAAATTTATATCTAATTTCTTTGAGAATTACATCCAATAACAAAAACTGTATTAAATGATAAAAAAATTAATATATTTTTACTTTAAAACCAATTATATAGATAATGTAACAATATAAATAACTACTACCACAATACTGGGTTTTCATAGCGTCACCCTTTAATAACACTAAAAAAAGTGCTGATAAAGGGGTTACATTTATCATCAATAAAAAAGAACTATTAAAAGTATCACTTTATCAGCACTTTTTAGCATTGATAAAGGCACCCCCTTTATCAGCACATTTTTTAGGATTTTTAAAGGGGGCCCCTTTATCAGCTCTTTTTTTACTAGCACTGATCGAGGGGGGATTTATCACCGCTTCTTCCTAGCACTAACAATGTTTATATTTAAAAAATAATATTTTTCTTGAAAAATAATATTTTTCATGAAAAATAATATATTTATATTGATATAAATATGTTATATATTTTTAAAATATGTTTTAGATTAGAATAAACGGACTATAACATTTAATATATAAGAAATTTAGTTAAAATGGATTTAAAATATTTAAAAGTATATTATTAATTAATAATTTTCTAATTATCATCCACTAATAATCATTTAATAACAATTTTAAGCCACAAAAAATAAAAAAAAAATTAATAAACGATCTAAAATAAGTTGAATAATGTTTTTTTAATACTTGGGATGTCACATACCCCTTGTAATAAATTTCACCCACTCAATTTGAATTTGGTTTTAGTAACTATGTTATGAATTTTATAAATTCCTTTATTTCAATCCCATATCAGAAAAAGGGTTAATAAAACTACCTCTTTAAATAAAATAAATACATGAACAAAGGTCACATGAGATAACACATACTAGTATTCCATGTAAGAAAAAATTGATATAGAAGAAAAACTAAGTTTCATGTTCTGATGGAGAGTGATAGAAAACATGATCAGGAGAAAGTTAACAACCAGAAATCCACAAACATTTCATATGTTAAATGGTCCATGATTTCACATTTTGAAATTTAAATGGAAAGCGTTTTTATTTTAATATCCTATTCATACAATTGATAAATTTATTAAAAATATTGAATACTAACACAAGGAAACATACTTACTTGTATATTATAATATCATCCTTTAATAATTTTCTACCAAAAACTCTTCTTTTCTAGAAATGATGATTATTCAAGATGACCTAGTCACACTAGATTCACTACAATTAGCTTCTATAGAATCACATAATACACAAAATATTAACTATATATTAATATTATCATGAAATATTAACCAAAAATAAAAAATATTAGGGTAAAATTAGATAATTTCCACAAAAGAATAAACCATTGTATGAAGAAAACTACTTTTAATATGTGATGTTCCCAGATCAGTGTGAATCTCTAAGATGGGGAGGGGTGAATTGGTAATCCCTTAAAAGGTTTTTAATAATTTATTATTTTCAATTAATCTTCTATACCTAGTTAAATACTTGATCCACTCTTCTTATGTCTCTCAGCCTTACATCAAATGATGTTGTAAATGTAAAGGAACCGAACACAAGGATTTACAAGGTTCAATTCAAATACCAACTACTTGATGAGTTGGTTATTCTCCCTAAAATATATTTTTCACTATAATATTATTATAAACTAAAATTGTTAATAAAACGCCCACTATATCACTCCTGAGTCCCACAGGAGGTTTTTTATACTGCTTCACATAGTGTTACTATAGTTCCAATGGCCAGCACCGGAGTCTCACTGAAGTGTTCTTCTCCCCCATTATATTTATTGTCAATATCACATGAGCACATTTTTAATGTGTCAGTATGTGTGCCAATATTATTCCCCTAGTATTGGCAACCAAATGAAAAGGTTTAGTGGGGTATGTTCAAAATCATGTTCTCCTCCACAAAAAATATCTTCTAGAATAATTATGGGTGAGGGATGATGTAATGTGGTTAACATAGATAAGATACATTAGTAAATCAAATCTAAGTCTACTTGGGATAACCCCATGTAGAAAACAAGAGAGATATGACCAAGGTTTTCAATTTTGTTCATAAACAACCATACTTGTGAAATCATGCTCAGATTGTATCAATTCTCTACCAAGGGATTAGAGATAATCAGATTTATCAACGAAATCCTAAATCCATAACATACATCAACTAAAATATTAAAAATACCAAGTGCAAAGATAAATCACCCCTTTCATCCCATCATTCCATCAATCAAGACCCCCCCCCCCAATTTATATGATAAATATAATTATTAACAAGGGAAAAAGTGTGATTGGAATATCTCATTTTTAGCTTCTTTAGAGGGCATGAATTTCCATATTTTTCATGAAATTATCCATGATATCATCTATTTCATATTTTATCCCACTCAAGGGCTGAAATCCATTTGATTTAGCCTGGTGGAAAATATCATGAAATTATCTTCAATATATTCATGTTGATAATCTTCCACTATGGAACACTTTAAGTAATTATTAAATCATGAATAACGAGTCCAATTTGTTGTCCTCATCATTGTTCAACCAATTATCATCTTGAGAACAACCTTCACATTCAATTACCTTTAATTTAGTCACATATATCAAAAATAATGGAATAATATGGAACACATGTGAGATTCTTAATAAGACCAACAGGGCTAAGGGTTTCCTCTCAACCTAAGAAATCCATTCCTTATGGCTCTAATGTGTTTGGTATTTTCCATATTGGTGTATCCTATACATTTAATATTTTGATCTATCATTGTTAGCATGGACTCTTTACATACATTCACTATCATCTTCTGTGGATTGTTTGTCCTTACCTATAATAATAGTGAAGTAGCATCCACTGGTGCATGTTTTTCAATTTTCAACATTTCTATTTGGAATGGAAATATTGTTATACATTTATTGCCACAATGTCCATCCTTTTGTATTCATTCACATAGTAGTTGTGAGACACTTGAGTTGTCATGTGTAGAAAACCTCTCATGAATTTTGAATTTTCATTCATGTGGAATGACTTGTTTCCCCATTGCCTTGTCTTTTCCTAGTACTTCATCTTCATGTCTTGGTAGTTCTACAGAAATTTGAAATTGAATAGGTCAGATAACTAAACACTCTTTCTTAACATTTTTTGATTTGGAGCTTCCACATAGATTCTTCATTGCCTTAAAGTTACCTTTCATAGGAAACTTATTATGATTATCTTTAAGAATATCTCCATACGATCCCATATTCATCTAGATTGATTCTCGTGTTCATTTTAGCTCGCTTCCATTCATTTCCATACCATGTTTGTAGTGATACAATGAATGAAAATTCTTTCCACAGTAAAAGTATCTTTTCTTTGTTGATATGAAATTCTTGTAATTCATCTTGAACTACTTGGGAATAATTTCATTAACTATTTTCTTGACTTCATTGTTTTTCATATTCCCAATGGAATACTTTTCAACTCTTTTTTATTTCTCCTTCCTTTGTTGTGGTCAATACTTCTTATCAATATATGAATGAGGCATGGTAGGACTAAACCAACAATCATCATAACTTTTATGACTTATGTTTTAATTATCACATATGACCTCAAGATATTCAAATTTGTTCATGATAATGCGATTCTTCATCATCTGTGAATTATACTTTTTCTTTGTATGTGGATTAATTTCTTCATATTTAATTTCCCTAAAAGATGGAATTTCATAATTTGAATTTGGTGACAAGTTGATCTTGTAATCATTTGGCTAATTCCCAAACTTCTAGCAACACCAAAAATAGCCAATAAATCTTCTTCTTTTTATTTTAGTATCAGTATGGCTAAATCTAGTGCTTTATTGTTTCAGGAATTTTCTTTATTTCATTGGCTCATCCATTTGGGAAATGTTCTTTTTAATCATCCCAACATCCATCATTGAAATTTAGATAGATGTGTCAACATTTTTATCAATATAGGTCTCCCCAACTTTTAGATTTGAACCAATACATTCATATGAAAATGTATTAGTAGAAACAGAAAAAATGGGTTTTGGGATACCTTCTTCTTGGAGGATTTTTCCAATGTATTAGAGGATGATTTTATCATTCTCTTAGAATCATATTCCTCAATATAAACATTATTGGAAGTATCTCTTATTTCAGATATTCAGGTATTTCAAGCTTGTATTGATTTTGTATTCTTTAATTTCACCTCCAGCTCTATACACTTCGTGTTGACTTTTCATCCTCAAATGGTTTCATATTGCATTACCAATTCTCCTTTAGATATTTAATTTTATATTCATTCACATTCTTTAATTGATACAAATATATGTCAAGCTCCTTTAACTTTTTGGCATTTTCTTTTAGTTGATTATCTCTGACAACAGTATATACATTGTGCAAATTTTCAAATGCATGGAAATATTATACAAGCACAATCCCAAAGAATTATTTCTCACAAGTACATCCTTGAAATTATTTAGAAACCTGAGCATGTCTTTCATTGCAAAGATAAATTACTTCTTCCTTTTTCTACACTAGTTTTTTGAATGTGTTGGATATGCCAACCCTTTTAGCCAATGTTCTTCCAAGGAATTATATTATTCTTCTAGGTGGAATTTTTCATCTTGAAAATCACTAATGTTGGCAGAAATATGTCTTCCCACATAACAAGGGATTTTATTCAGATGATATTTGAGTGCATACTGAAGATCACATATTGTTCAATCATCCTTATAACTTGATTAGGCTTCATCAAAAGTTTCATAATAATAACAATAATTATCATGTGTTGTACCATTCTGATTACCTTCACCAGAAAGTGTCTCCCCATTAGTAGTAAACTTCTTTTTCATCTTCCTTTCTTGTTTCTTCTATCCATTTTTTGGGGTCATGGAAGATAACCCCATTTGATTTTTTGAACTCATTTCTGAAAATCTGTACTTTATAAATACTCCCTTGTATATTTTATAGGCAACCTTCCTCTACACCAATTGAAGTGCCCAAATTAGTTTGAATCACTGAGAGGGGGATAGGTTGAACCAATGATCCCATTGAAACGTTTTTCTAATTTATTCTTTTCAATAACACTTATATGGATAGATAAATCCTCGATATACCTTTCTTGTGTCTCTTAGACTTACCTAGAATGTTTCTAGAAATGAAAAGGCACTGACCACAAGGGTTTAAAAGGTTCAGTTCAAAGACCAAATCTTTGTCGTGTTGGTTATTCTCCACAACACATATTATACACTATAATCTTATTGTCAATTAAAATAGTCATTAAAGAGTGCCACTATATCTCTCCAATGAGACCCATAAGAGGTTATTTATTCTGCTTCCCATAGTGTTACTAGAGACTCACTAGCCTATTAAAGAGTCTCAGTAATGTCTTCTTCACTTCCCCGAATCTCATAGGGCTCTTCTAGATCTTGAGTCACATGTGTAGCTTCTTTCTTTGAGTTCTCTCTTGATTCACTATAGATGATCTTATACTCTTTCTACATTGGAATAATGAATAAAACATTCCATTAAATCTATTTAAGAATAATTTATAGCCTCTGGTAAGGTCTATTGGCATTGTTCAATATTTCTGATCTCTATTGTGATCAGTCCTCAGTGGAACAATGATCAGGAAATTCTTTCTTCTTCTGTTGAAGACATGGACTCACTTATGAATTTTAAAATTGTTCTCACAACCTCTTCCAGAATACTAGAATAATTTTGAACAATATCATCTCTTCATGTCATCTTGGATTCTCAAATACTATCCACTCTGATACAATATCTTCTTTTAAGTCCATCTGGATTCAATCTCAGTTCTCATCTACATCACATAGGGATTACATGGGTATCTCAAATACTTCTCACATGTGCATTTTATTGTGCATGTTTTCATGCATTCATAATATGTAGGTTGTAAACCCAAACACACCTAGTTTTTATCTATAAGAATGTTTTTTAGACTCATGCACTGTATTCTTACTCAATATGAACACATAAACTTTTCTTTTCATCATTTGCACACACAATTACCCTTTTGATTTGAGTTCAGTTAATATTAATCATTTGCATACACTTACATTATTACATGTTCATGGTCATACATGGGCTTGCATGGATGTTTTAGATAGGATGTTATACAACCCGATTTCCCCTACTATTATACTTCTTCACAAGTGCACACCCATTCTCTCTTATTTATCTGTTTATATTTCTTTTTCATTGTATAAAATTTGTTCATGTTACTTTTAGTTTTATATGCATTCTTATTCAATCATGAATGGGTGTGTGAAATATTCTCTTCAAGAGGGAAGTGTGTATGTGTAATGTTCTTATCTCCTCCTTTAAATCATGCACATGTGTGCATGTGATCAACGCATATATATACATGCTTCACCATTTTATGCAAACACATGAATCATCGAGTTTCCTCAAATAAAGCATACACAACTGGGACGAATCATGAAACAAGGTGGGAGTTCTCACCTCTTATTCTTCATGAATAATAGTAAAAATGTATGTTCTTCTTAATGCAAACCAGGGAGCATGAATTCTCCCTCGTTGTACAGGAAGAGCATGGTTCTTCTACACAGAAGGGTGCATACCTCCTTCATAGAACGAAAGGATCGTGGGTCTATCAACTCAATGCACTAAAAAGGTGCATAGCATTGTTTTTGTTTCCTACGGGATCACCTCCATGAAGCATGATGCAAGTTTGGGAGAAAATATATCACATGTTCATGGGTTTCTTCGCACAGAATTAGTGCAGTGTTTCTATTCATCATAAGATCATTTCAAGGGTGCATAGCACCTATTAAGATTTTGTGGTACATCTTATTTTCATAGCTGGGCTCTATGTAATCTGTCATTTCTCTATTTTTAAGAAAACATATGCTTTCCCAATATATTCACAACAGAAATGAGTTGAGGTGTTCTTCCTTTTATAGGAAGAGATTGTGCATTTGACTGTGTTCAAATCCACCATGATATGATGAAGGTTTAAAACATTTGAATGGAAAAGATTATTGGCTTTAAATATTTCAAACAAGCTTAAAAGATATGTTGGGAAACATAGTTTGATTCTATTTAACATGGGTTCCTTCTTTTCGGTGAAATCTTTATATTCATGTGTTTACGAATGCACAAAAACAACTTTTTCCTAAACATCGAATGGAATGACCTCAGCAGCATTGCATTGTCTCAGCCAGGACGTGTTTCATCCAGTTTATGCATGCATGAAAATGTTAATGCATGCATGTGTTTCACTTTATTTAGATGTTATAGACGATCTTGGAATGAGATGAAATTGTGGCAAGGGTGATGAGATAGGTTTCTTGGATCCTCAATGGTTTGTGGGTGTAGCGGGGGTGGACGGAGGTTAATGATAACTCAACTGGAGAGATCCAATGACACTAGTTGAATCGTAAAGTACGTGATTAGATGGATAGTTCTAATTGATTGTATTGATGGTGCGATGATCGAATGGAACACCGTATGTTTGTGATGAATTGGACAGTTGAGATTGCTTCCTGAGAATTTTTTTCCTTCACACACCAATTTGGTGATGCAGGGGAACTCTCATTTATAATGGTGAGCACTCTTACCCCTCATCAGAAATTTCATTCACCCTCTCCTAGTGTTGCCCTAAATTGGTATTCAGCGGGCACTCTTCTGTGCCCAACTTGGCTCCTTCAGGCGTGCTTTAACTTCCCATGATGGATCCCTCGGGGCTTATACCCAGCCTCGTGTACCTCTTGAGGATAGGCTTTGAGGCCACCACTTTGGGTGCAGAAGACCCTTGGGTCTCTCATATGCCTTGGATGAGGGTATTAGTTGGCATGCATGGTTGGCCTACTTTTTTGGAAAAGGAACAAAAGATAGCTTTGTTAAAAAAAAATTCACAATCAAAATATTAATAGTGCATTACATCTTCAACTAATAAAGCCCCATATTCATTATTTCTTATAGTTTATTCTTTTATCATCAAACATCATCATTCTTCCTGAAGGATTAGATCATGAATTCCAAATCTCTTCATTAAGGTTATTTGAATCAATAAAGGATGATTTGTGGGTTCTACTTCACCTTAATCATTTAAAGCGTAATGCATGTCAATCTTGTTGTGAGTGATGTGTTATCCTATAAACACAAGTATTGGAACATTGAAGATCATCACTTCAATCGTCTGATTTAATTCACAACCTTCATCCAATTAGAAGACATTGGATAAATATTACACTTTTATCATGCAATAGAGTATTGAATGGGGTTTTTCAAATGCTGTAACAACTTCATCATATTCATACAAATGAGATTTTACTATCTCATTTATCACCATGTCCAACCAGCAACTATTGATATTAATTTTAAACTAATATAATTCATAATCAAAGTGGGATTTTCCCTAAGTCAACAACCATAAATTAATCATCACCACTTCAATTATCATAATAGCTTCCATCACTACCTTTCCATACACATATTTACTCTTTATTGAAAACAAATACAATACTATACTTTACAATATCCAAAATTCAACAATAATATCCAAAATTCAACAAAGACAATTTTAAAAATAATTGTCCTAAAAATCCCTCAAAATAATTCAAACTATGATTGAAACCCAATAATTATATGTATTTGTTAACATATTCTTCCAAGATTAATTTTAACATTTATCTCTAAATAACATCCGACACTCTTAATGTCTCATACCAAAAATTAATTAACCTAATGATATTTTATCCATGATAGATTAATCACTTCCATAAATAACCCTAATCACTCTATGTCCTCTATAAAAACATCATTTCTTAAAAAATAAAACACAAACATTACTCCTGAAATAAAATCCCAAGGTATTCTATTTTCCTTGGGCATATAGGCTTCCCAAAATAGAAAATTTCTCCCAAAAGTACACATATCACTCAATACCCATATCATTTTCTAATACCAAGACTATCCATTTGATAAAACATAAGTTCCCAAAATAATATTAATCTTATTCCATAATCTAGTGCAACTGAAAAGAAAAAAATATTACTAACTAGGGACATCACATAGGCCAATGGAAGGTGATTCACCCTTATCACCCTTTGGTTGTGGGTTCAATTCCCACGTTCATTCCAAACACAATGGGTTTTCACAAATCCTACGGGTTTTCTCTTTCCAAAAACTATATAAATCTTATAATATTAAAAAAACATTATAATAACCTAAAAAATAACCATAACATGTTTTAAAATCCATGGTTATTTCATACCTCACATTTTTCATCCCAAAAAAAAACCCATTCTTTTTTTAAAGGTGAATGTCTCCAAAAATTCCATTAGTCACCTTAATATTTTAGAACATAAAGCCTAAAATGGGGATTATAAGATATATCATCCTAAAAATTATAATCCCTTGACGGTATCTATTACTATTAAGAAAATATCATAATCTCCAAAGTTTCTTAAAACATACTCTAAAACCAACTATATGGCTCGATCCATGAACATTACATAATCTTGAGTTAATTTAATAATTCACATCGAGGATCCTTTCACGCTTATATATTTATAGAATTATGCCATAACTCATACATAACAAATTAAGTATTACAAATTTGAAACTTCTTCCCACTATACATTTTATTAATTAAACAAATACTTTTAAAAAGAAACATGGTTTAGTTTCATGTTTAAAAATCCCAACTTTTTTTTGATCCGATCCTTGAATCTATTTTCAGTTAAATACTATTATAAAAATTTAAAAACATGGGATGAGAATAAAAATCCATCTAAGAGATAAAAAAACAAGGAAAAACTATTTTCCTTTAGAAAAAATGCAAACTATGAATGCTTTATCCTAAATTAATACTTTTTCCCTTTATAAATTTGTAAATACTCTTTCCTGAATATAATATCATTTCTTATCCTTTTTGTAATAAGAAGATTACTATAAAACTCATATAAATAACATATAACATATCATGTAACCATGGAATGAAATCATACATAAATGTAATACCCATACAGTCAACTTCCACACATATCACTATAACAAATAGAATAGCCATACGGACGACCTCCACACCCAATGCATTGGGGGTTATAATGTAACCACATGTACTTATTTTTTCATGGAACTATCCATATTTTGATTATTATGTAACCAGTCAAATATTTTTATCATGTAAGTAAACATATTTGGTTTATCACATAACAACATTCAAATTTCCAAGTTCCATTATATAATTATAACACAAAAAATATTTCAATTATCATTATTTCACTTATTAAATTTTCTATATCAAAGATTAATTAGAAGACATTTATATAATAAAACCATTAGTAAAACCATTTACAATTCCAAGATAACATTAAATGGATTATGATATTTATTTTTCTTTTATAAGCATTTAATCTTGTAGAGGAAGCCAAATACCAAATAATAGTCATGGTAGCAGAAAAATCATTGTCACCGCATATGTTAAAAACACATTCCTATTGTCGTTTAGTAAAATGATTTCAAATAAAAATTTTCCTTTCAAAAAATTTGAATGAAATTAAAATTCAAAGGGGTTTATGATGAACCATATAAATTAAAGTGTTTTATATTATCAAAATATTCCTCAATGAATGGAGACTGATATGAAGTCCCTAACAAAGAACATGTCATTTTATTAAGGATAAATAAATGACACAATTATGTGTAAAAAATATAAATATACCCAATATAACTGGTTATTTATTGTAAGACAATAATATTTCATTGAAACATGTTATTGAAAAAATAAAACCAATGACATGGATATTTAACTCAAAGAATTGAAATTGAGTTAACATTTCCCTTACCTTTAGTGTGACATGCCTCGTAAGTTATTTATTGTCCTAAAAAATAAAATTAAGTTAATTTATACTTTCTTTAGAACCATATTCAATTTAATGTTTCATTTTATATCACTTATTTACATGTTATCAAAATTACGTAACTATTTGTGTTCATATCAGATGTTTTATCGATATTCTGTACTTGAGTCCAAAATGAACTCGTTTTGACGTAAATTACCCATGTAGTCAAAATTAAATCATTTCTAGAATTTAATTAATTATTTAAATATCATATATATCCAATATATATTTATTTCAAATAATCCATAATATTTTGGAGATAAAAAATGGAATGCACTGTTCATGGAGACAATAGGTCATACATACACAGAAACACTACTTTCATTTCTATTTCATAATAAAAGAATAATAATTAATTGATATAAATATAAATTATAATACCAAAATTAAATTAATTTAATATATTTCTAATATATTTATTAAGAAAACTATATGTTCTATTTATATAAGGAACGAGTCATATCACTTTGAGGGGGTGGTAGTTGACACTTCCACGCAAAAAAATTATCGTATTTACATGACATGGAAATCCTAAAGGTGGGTTCAAAATAAAAATTAAAAAAGTATAAGGACAATATAAATATTATATATATCATATGTAAAAATATTTTTCCATTATAATTGTCATACACATAAAATGTATGTTTGATACCCATTAAATAGATGTGTGTGTAATTGTAGATAGAAAACATTGCATAAAAACATCCAACAATAATTTGGATACTGGGTTTGTTATGTAATAATATAATAATACAATTTTTGGGAGTGGATAATTGAAATGAAACAAAAAAGCATGAGAGAAGAAGTTATCTCTTAATAGAGTAACTTTTTTGGTTTATACAGAACGGTTTACTTTGGAGGCTTTCTAGCATAAGTGAGCCTTCTCGGATGAGGTGAGGGATTCTATGAGGAGTATTGGGCAGGGCCTGGCAGAACCAAATGGTTCTTGAAGTGTTAGTTTTAGATAAGAGAGAGTACCATTAATAGGAGAGGGAATCAGAAACCTTGGAAACTCTTAAACTATTAAATTAATATAAATAAATTTTTTACTTAAAATTGGTAAAAATGAGATATGTATAAGACAATATGAGTATAATTCTAAATAATCTCTTCCAATAAATTTGAGAGATGTGTTTATTTTATTTTAAATATTATCATTTCATTTTATCCTTCATTATACTATTTTAAATTTAATTATGGTAACAACATTTTAATTATTAAAAGGATAATAATTTTTAATACCCCAAGATTCCACGATATGTTTCCCATTGAGTAATGAAATATCTTGCGTTATACACAACTTCAAGATTCAACACATCACGACCAATCAAGCTAGCCATTAGGAATAGTAATACACACTTTTTGAAATTTTATAAATTTTATCTTTCAAAATGGACTTCATTTTGGGATTCATAATATCGAAATTAGCTTAGGGTGAATTTTTGGTATTTTTCTGAAAACATTTAATTTTTTATGAATAGTGAAAAACACTGAGTTATTGTTTAAAACCAAATTTTTATTTAAATAATTATTTATTTTATGTAAAATAATTTTAGGTCAAAATAGATACATAATAACTATATAAGTTCGATGTAATTCATTGGTGTTAGTTTATAATAATTTACGATATATAAAATGTTTATTGAACATTTTACCATCTTTTGCACGCCTCCTATGAGAATTTGCAGCTTTACATGAAACATAATTTTACTGCTTCTATGAGTTGAATTTCAAAAATCATATATAAATGGTTGATATTAGTAAATAAAATTTTTTCCAATAAGATTAAAATAATTTTTGGTGGTTAGTAAATTTTTACTTTTATTTACCATGGTTAAAAGTAAATAGGGTAATTAAGGGTAAAAATGTTATTATTATTACCCAAACACATGTCCTAATTCTATTGGATAAGATTAATTCGTCCAAAAACAACCTTATGAATAAAATAGGATCCTTTAGGTCTAGTTAGATTATATTAGGACATTTACTATTATTTAATTCAAAGAAGAGTTAAAGTGTTATATTCAATGTTTAATAACTAAAACATTTTTGATATAGGGTTACACATAAGATAAATTCAACTATAAATTTTCATTAGAAATATAAAAATATCCCTTACATAATCATATTTTAGTTATTATTTTAAATATTAAATAACTTAATTTACTTATGACCCAATGATGATGCAGTAATTACAATACTAATGAAAAATTAAAATAATTGATATTATAAATATCCAAATAAATCTTATTTTATATTTTTTATGAATTAAAATAATTTTCAAGGTGATTATTACCTATTATGGTTGTTTAGATGAATTTTTTTCGATATAATAATGCTGTTATGAGTTTATAAAAATAAAAAATACCAAATAGTGTCAAAATTGACATAATAGAGTTTTTAAAACAAATATGATATTATTAAATGATATTCTATTGATAAAAATATAAGGTTCAGTAAAAAGACATATATAATGATATTTGTATCATTAATGAACCACTTGGTGTTATATTGGATGTATTTAGTAATTTTATTAACCATATAATATAAAAATACAAAGAAACAAGGTAAATGTCAAACTATTTAACTAAGTGTTAATTCTAAAAGATAATGTTAATATAGTGACCAAAACCTGTAAAAAACCTATTGGGTGAGGGTTTTTAGACCCATCCCCACCTTATCATTTAAATAACTCATTTTGGTTCAATTATAAATTGAAAAGGATTTTGTTATAATGTAATATTTCTTGTTCTTTCTATGGTTCCCCTCACCCCCTCTTATAAAAGGGCCCTCACCCTTCTCTCTAATTCACACCATCAAAGCCATTTTTCTCAGCCTCCCCCTGCAAAAATACCCTCTAAACTATCATCCCTTTATCATAGAGTACTTAATTTAATTATAAAGCCAACCTATGGAGCCCTTTTGATCAAATCCAATGGAAGAACCCGAAGAAGAGATAAATATTTCAGCACCTCTTTTAATTTCCTTTCTTCTTCCACTTTATCTTTCTTTGTTGTTTCCATTATAAAATAATAGCTTTAGTATATTATATATAATATGATTTTATTATAAATATGATAAAACTATATTCATTATTATATCCATCCTTTTAATGCAATGTAATCATACGTGCGTACGTACGGCTTACCGTGTCCACATCGTGGTTTAATTGTTATTCAATACATTATTATTTGGATGGGTATAATAATGATCTGTAATTGATGTAAATTATAAATATAAAATGATAATTATTCTGTATATATATGAAATACCATCCAATTATATATTATTTTAATATTAAATGAATTATATCATCGATCGTGCATACGTACAAATTACCATCTCCACGAACACGATGAGATTCATTCCCCATCGTATCCATTCAAGAATAATTTTAATTAGATGAATAAAAATAATGTTTAAATACATAATATCATTATGAATATGAATAATATACATTCTATCTATAACAAATATTACTTATGTAAAAAATAATATAATTGAAAAGGAATCAGTCAACACCCGAAATGACAAAAATACTGAGATATTATTAACAAAGCAATGTTAAAAACATATATGATATCATATTAATGTATATGATTATTGTATAATTTAATTACAATTATTTTTCCATTATACATGAGTTTAACTTACCCTCAACCATGGAAAATTACAACGTAAGGGTTAATTTCATATTCTTTTACTATCCGAGGTTGTTTATACATAAGTATCTACTGGGACCTCATTATCATCCAAATCCATATTTCATAAAAATATATTTAATTTTTTTTACTACTTACTAGACAATGGGATAAATTCATTTATAAACGTATTTGACCATAGATGTTTTGAAATGAATCTTTCTATCATTTTCCAAACAAGGTACTTTATGATCTTTTAGACCAAATTAATGTAAGAATATTTTTAACATATACATCGTGTGCGGATATTTTTTGTAGTTATAACATTTTCGATGCATACCTTACAAGGTTATAATAATATTTTAAAAATAAATGTCTTCCTTATACTTATATGACTCTTAAATGATTTCAATATAGAAAGAGATATTTCTCAAAAAAAGTGTTTTGATTTCATCTATGTCAACATACTTTGATGGATTTTAAGCTTATTTGATGTAGTGTTTATTATGATACAAAATAACCATGTTTTATTGAAGGTTTTATGATATGTTTGACCATGGATGTGTTATTTTTTCATCATTCATGGTTTATGGAAAAAAGTATTGACATTTCATTTGCTAGTTTTAATATGAATGTTTATGTATTGTTTAAACATTTTCATATGTGGAATGCATTGGAATTAGTAATTGATGGGTAGAGCCCTCTATAGAACCTCGATGCATTGGTTGGTCTCATGAGAAAAACTAGTGTATTGGAATAAGGCCTTAAAAAAATCTTATTGGATGTCTTAGCACAAGGCCTCGACTATGTGGCTATGAAAGTCTGGAATTATGCATTCCATCAGTATAAAAGTGGCTATTGATATTTCATGTGATTATTTGATAATTATAATATCCATGTGAATAACTAAAAGGAATTATTTGATTTTATATTTGACATATTATGTTGAAGTTCAAGTTTAAAAGTCTTTTGTTTTAGTCTTATACATTGCCTAAAATGTTTATGCTTATTTATGAAAGCTTTTGCTATATTTTTATCCTTACAGAGAATCTAAGATCACACCTTTCTATGATTTATTTTTCCTAGGATGCGAAGAAGTATTTTATAACTGACCTGTAGGGATTGTCTAAGGGGATATGAGTGTGGTCCATGGAAACAATGTTGTTGTAGTTTTCCATTTTATGAGGTAATGTAAACCTTATGAATGTATCTAGTACTTCCAAGGCTACTAAACAAATCAGTCTTTCGAGACATGATATTTTGTTATCATGCCAATGTTTTGTAATAAGGCACCAACTCTGGGTAACTACGGTTGGGGCGTTATATTTAGTATTAGAAAAAATTTAGTACAAACCTCAGAATCATGATTTAGATAAACTTTTATTATAGCACATTACCCTAAGATAGACATTGTGGATTAGTATAGAAAAATTTCCAAGAATTTTGGTATGGTAGAGATTTTGTGATTTTTCAAAGCAATACATCACTCTCTGGATATGATCAAGTAGAGGTGGTTTTGGTACAGATGTACCTAGGGGTAAATCCCAAAAACACCGCTTTGAGCTAGACTGGAACGGGAATTGGTGCACAACAACGATCCCTGATACACTCTTAGTTATAACACTCCCGGGTGGATATTCTCAGGATAATTATCATTTAAATTACAAACCATTATGAAGGTTTTATTAGTATATACTTCCTCAATGAAACCATTTTTATGATTATGGATTATATCCAAAAACTATTCAGTTTATGTTAAGTGTTTTATAAGTTTGGAATTATGTATTTTGATTCATAAACAAATCTAGTTTATGACATTTTTTAGAAATGGATCCTAGTGGAAGGAATGGAAATCATATCAATGCATGCACTCCATGTAGGTATTTCCCTCCTGCTCAAGATAATTATAGTGGAACTGGAGATACAACCGGTGTTGATCAGCTTATCACTATATTGAGACAACTCACTCAGGTTGTGAATAATAACCTTACTCGTATGGAGCACCCTGATCCACATCACAGAGGATCAATGTTAGATCGCTTTATAAGGAAACAACCACCAAAATTAAATGGGGGTAAAAATCCAATAGTAGATGAGCAATTGATAAAATTTTTAGTGAAAAAATTCCATGCCTTGGGGAGTAGCGAAAGGGAAAAGGCTGCGATGGTAGTTTACCGCCTCACTAGAGATGCAGATCAATGGTGGTCATTGATTCAAAACACAAAGGAAGATGATGAAGTATAAAATATGGAATGGAGGGAGTTTAATGATATTTTCTTATAAAAATACTTTCCTCATGACCATCGAGCAGATATGGGAAGGAATTTTGTGAGTCTGAGGAAAAATGAGGATAAAAATGTCGTAAAGTATGAGGATAACATTACAAGGTTAGTAAGGCATATGGAAGATTATATATGAAACCCAAGAAGGAAGATTTGTCATTTCTTTTATGGGTTAAAATAATTTCTCTATAGAGCATTAGTCTCACAATCCTTCTCATCATATGAGGATATTTTCTCTTGTACTATCAAGAAAGAAATAGAATTATCTATGTCTTACAACATTAAATCAAAGAAACAGAAGAAGAGATCTGTCGAACACTCTGGAAATGTAAAGAATAGGAAGAAGGGAAAAGTTGAATATCCATCCTGTAGTAAATGTGGGAAGAAACACCATGGTACATGCCTGAAGGGAATAGGAGTTTGTTACAAGTGTGGTGAAAAAGGCCACTATGCTCGTGATTGTAAGGGGAAGAATGAGGTTGTTTTTTTGAATGCTACAATTGTAGATAAAGGGGGAATTATGAAAGTGAATTTTCTAAGCATCAGGGGAACATACCTCAAAAAGTCCAAGGGGTCCGGGACATGTTTCTGAAATCACTACTACAGAGGTTGAAGCTTCGAAAGACTTGGTGGCAGGTAATTTAATGGTTTTCTAAAGTTTGGAAAATGATTTATTTGATTTTGGATCATCGCATTGTTTCATATATTCTCTATTTTCTAAGAAAATTAGATATTTCTAATTTGATTTTACAAGGGAGTTGTCAGTCAAATCTTATTAGGGAAGTATCATCGTAACAATTTTTTGTGAATCTGTTCCCATTAGGGAATATAAATTATCTTTATCGGTTGATCTCATCGTCATGCCCATGATTGAATTTTATATAATCCTTGGTATGGATTGGATTTCGGACCATCATGTGAAAATATATTGTAAGACGAAGTATATTAGGATTTTTGATGATGATGATTAAGAACACCTTATCTTTAGAGTGGAATCGTCACCACCTAATTCTTATCTAGATCCACCCCCAGTAGCTCAACTGAATTCAATTATTAGAGAGTAAGAGAATGAAATAAGTGTGGGTGAGGAATGGAATGGTCTAATAGAGGATGTACCTATTGTAAAAGAATATTTTGATGTGTATTCAGAAGATTTACTTGGACATTCCCCATAATGAGAAATTGAGTTTTCCATTGATTTAATTACTGGTTCAAGGCCCATATCGAATACCCTTTATAGAATGACCTCTTTGGAATTAGTGGAACTAAATTAACAAATGGAATAATTGTGTAATATGGGATTTATTCTCCCTAGTGTTTCTATATAGGGAGCCCCTATCCTTTTTGTTAAGAACAGAGATGGATCTATGAGGTTGTGGATTGACTACAAGGAGATCAATGCTGTAACAATAAAGAAAAAGTATCCCCTACCTATCATTAATGATTTATTGGACTAAATTCATAGAGCTCAATACTTTTCATTGATTGACATAGGATCTGGATATCATCAGTTGTGCATGAAAAAATAAGACATTTCGAAGACAGCATTTCGAAACTAGGTACTGGCATTAAAAGTTTACAGTATTGCGTTTGGGGCATACTAATGCACCCTCTGTCTTCATGGATCTAATGAATAGAGTTTTCAAGGAATATCTTGATGAATTAGTAGGGTTATTTATTGATGATATCTTAGTATACTCAAAAATCTATGAAGATCTTGAAAATTACTTGTGCATTATCCTCAAGACTCCTAGAAGACACAAATTATATGGGATGTTTAGCAAGTGTGAATTTAGGATTCAAGAGATTTCTTTTAGGTAGGAGATTATGTTTTCTTGAAGGTATCTCCATGGTAGAGTGTTATATGTTTCGTTAAGAAGGGAAAATTAAGTCTCAGGTACATCGGACCTTTCAAAATTCTAGAAAGAATTGGGGCTATTTCTTAGTGTTTGGAAATTCCGCCAAATCTCTCTAAAGTTGACGATGTCTTCCAAATATCACTACTGATAAAATACATGAATGGCTCAATGCATGTACTCACCAATGAGGAATTAGAACTGGAATATGGTATGTCCTATTGTAAAGAGTCTATCATGGTTCTTGATACAAGAGAACAAGTGCTGAGAAACTGGATGACTTATCCAGTAAAACTTCTATGGAGAAACCATAAGATGGAAGAAGAAACTTGGGAACCCGAGGAACATATGATGACAAACCAACCGAATATTTTTAAGCAGTAATATTCTATAAATTTTAAGGCTAAATTATTTGACGGAATGGATAATGTAACAACCCAAACTTCCACGGCATTTTTTCCTTTGAATAATGCAATAGCTTGCGTTTTACGCAACTTTGAGATTCTAACACATTGCGACCGATCAAACTAGCCGTTATGAATAGTAATACCCACTTGTTGAAATTTTATAAATTTTATATTTCAAAATGGACTTCATTTTCAGATTTTTAATATCATAATTATCTTAGGGTGAATTTTTGTTATTTTTCTGAACACATTCAATTTTTTATGAATAGTGAAAAACACTAAGTAATTGTTTAAATCCAAATTTTTATTTAAATAATTATTTAGTTTATTTAAATTTAATTTAGGTGAAAATAGATATATAATACCTATATAATTTCATTGTAATTTGTTGGAGTTATTTTATAATAATTTTAGATATATAAAAAGTTTATTGAACTTTTTAGTGTCTTTTACCCACCTCATATGAGCTTTTGTAAATTTACATAAAACATAATTTTACCACTTCTGTGAGTTGAATTTAAAAACTCTAAAAGACACAGTTGTATATTAGTAAGTAAAATTTGGTTCAGTAAGATGAAAATAATTTTTGGTGAATAGTAACTTTTTACATTTATTAACCACTGTTAAAAGTAAATAGGGTAATTAAGGGTAAAAATGATATTATTATTAGCCTAACACATGTCCTAAATCTATTTGATAGGTGTAATTCGACCAAAAACAACCTTAGGAATAAAATATGATCCTTTAGGTCCACATAGATTATATTATGACATTTATAAATATTTAATTCAAATAAGAGTTGAAAGTGTTAAATTCAAAGTTCAATAACTAAAATATTATTAATATAGGGTTAAATATAATATAAATTAAACTATAAATATTCATTTAAAATCTAAAAATATTTCCAAAATAATTGTTTTTTATGTATAATTTGTAGACATTAAATAATTTAATTTATTTTTGACACAATGATGTTGCAATATTTACCTTATTAAAGAAATATTAAAATAATTAATATTATAAATATCACAATAAATGTAATTTGAGAATTTTATTGAATTACACTAGTTTTATAGGTTAATATGACCTATTATGGTTGTTCAGAGGAAATGTTTTCCAATAATAATAGTATTTTGAATTTTGAAAAAACAAAATACCAAATAGGGTCAAAATTGACATAAATGAGTTTTTAAAAAAAATATTATATTATTAATTAATATTCTATTCCTAAAAATATATAGTTCAGTCAAAGGACTTATAAAATTATATGTGAATCATTAATGAACCACATGGGGTTCTCTTGGATGTATATAGTAAGTTTATTAACCATATAATATAAAAATACAATGAGACATGGTAAATTTCAAACTATTTAACTAAGTGTTAAATAAAAAAGATAAGGCTAATATAGTTACTCAAAGCTGTCTAAAACCTCTTGGATGAGTGATTTTAAACCCATACCTACCTTATCATTTAAATAATTCATTTTTAAGACATAATAAACTGAATATTATTTTATTTTAAAATAATATTTCTAGCTTTTCCTATGGTGACCCTCACCCCTCTTATAAGAGGTCACTCACCCTTCTATCTAATTCAAACCTTCAAATCCATTTAGCTTGGCCATACCCTTCCCAAATACCCTCTCAATTGTCCTCTATTCATACTAGTGGCCTTTCTTTAATCATAAATTCAACCTATGGAGCCCTTTTGATCAAATCAAAATAAAGAACCTGAAGAGGAGGTTAATATTTCATCACCTCTTTCAAGATCCTCGCTTCTTCAAATTCCACATTATTTGTTGTTTCCATTCTAAAATAATAGTTCCATTATATTCTATATACTTTGATGTTATTATAAATTTGGTACATGATTTTCATTATTTGAACCATCCTTTGAATGAAATGTCACTATACATTCGTATGTACGGATTACCATCTCCACATCATGGTGTAATTGTTATTCAATACATTATTATTTGGATGAGTATAATAATGATGTGTAATTGATGTAAATAATAAATATAAAATCATAATGATTCTGTATATATGATATACCATCCAATTATATGTTATTTTAATATCAAAAGAATGATATTTTTGCTCGTATGTATGTATGAATTATCGTCTCCATGAACACGATGAGATTCATTCCCCTTCATATCCATTCAAGATTAATTTTCATTAGATGATTAAAAATAATGAATAAATACTTAATATCATTATTAATATGAATATGATACATCATATCTATAACAAACATTAATTACATAACAAAGCATATAAAGGAAACCAAATCAGTTAACACCAGAAACGATGAAAATACTAAGATATTATTAATAATGAAATATGAAAAGGCCATATATGATATCATATTAATGTATATGATTCTAGTATAATTTAATAACAATTATTTCACCATTATACAGTTGTTTAAACTACCATCTACTAATGAAATGTACTAGGCAATTGTTAATTTCACAGTCTTTTTATTATCCGAGGTTATTTTTACGTAATTATCTATTGGGACCTCTTTCTCATCCACATCCATGTTTCATAAAAATGTAATTCAAAAAAATTTTAATATTTACTAGACAATGGGTTAAAGTAACTTATAAATATATTTTAAGTTATATTTTTTTAATGGAATCATTTAGTCATTTTCCAAACAAGGTAATTTATGACATTTTGGACAAAATTAAGGTAAGAATGTTTTTTTAACTTATATGGTGGTTTCGGCTATTATCCACCATTATAACATCGTAAAAGAATCTCTCACAAGCTTATTACAATATTTTAAAAATAAATTCTTTCTATATAATTATGTAAATCTTAAATTATTTCAACATAGAAAGAGTTATTTCTCTTAAAAAGGGTTTTGATTTCATCTTTGTCAATATCCTTCGATGGATTTTAAGTTTATTTGAATTTTATGTATTATGATACAAAACATCCATACTATATGGAAGGTTTTGTGATATGATTGACTATGGATGTGTTATTTTTACACTATTAATGGTTTATAGAAAAAGTAATGACATTTTATATTCTAGTTTTAATATGAACTAGTACTTACCCGTGCATTCGCACGGCAATACGTTCAATTCTTACTTTCTAGAAGAAAAAACTATACTTCAATATTAATAAAGAACATCAATACTGTATTTATTGAAAAAAAATAGTGAAACATAATATTGAACTATAATTGGAGAAAATATATAGAATTGAAAACATAAGAAAAGAAGAAAAAGAAACCAGGTTACATGTTTCACTGTCAAATGAATCCCAAGAGATTCAATTTAGGGATTCTTACCTTTAGGCATGCAAACACCCATGAAATACCATAAATGAACCCAGATAGAAAGAACTACATTCAGTCATTAAACCAAACACAATCAAACCTAAAAACATACATGAGATAAAAATGTTTCCAGGATCACAATATTACATAGTTAAAAATCACAAAAAGGAAAAGGAAATAACGGCTTTATAAGAAGCAGTTCCTCAAATAGTACTCTGTCTTGCATATGCTCATAGATATAAATCAAAGGAATACACATTTATTTTTAATGTTGGGAAATAATATATAAGAAGTAATAGACTTCTTGGTGATCAGAATTGGTCCTAGTGAGCCACTCCTTGGCAACTGGATTAATTTCATGTCCATCCTAAAACAATGTTGAAAAGAGTTAATTTTATCAAAAATGCAAAATAAACTAACATGATAATGAGAGAAAAAACAAATGTTTAAGGCAGTATTAAAGTCCACATTGATGAAATTGAAAATTGAATCATTATGCATTCAATATAATACATTGAGATACTTCACCAAGAAAATGTGAAAATGATCCTAAAAACAAAATCACGGTAAGGAGAAAAATAGCATTTTCAAAGTAAAAGCTATGAACAATATTTCAGTGTTGATTATCCCCAATTTCCCCCTAGAATTTTGTTAATAGGACTCATCCTTCCATCTACAAGATTATTTAGTTGGCTTCCCTCTTTAAAAAATGAATTTTCAAAGTAAGTATTTATGCTATCAAAACCACCAAAAAAGAGAAAATGAATTCCAACTTTAGCTATATATATAATATTCATGAAACAGTACAACCAATGAATGGACAAATAGAAACATCTTAAACAAAACTCAGAAAAAAAATAGCAGAATTTCCAGATCATTGCAGTTTTCCACAAAAAACTATTGTATGTAAAAAAATTTGACAGTAATTGTGCATAAAACTGTTGTATGAAAAAAAATATTGGGTAAAATGAAGTAATCAAAAGAGCCTAATGACTGCATATGCGGGAGCTTACTGTTTGACGATGAGCTGCCTACGTTTACCACCCGAAATTGAAGTGAAAACCAAAATTGTTAATAAAATTGCATTTGGATGAAGCTTCATCAAATAAATAGTATGTACATAACAGTAAATGAGCAAAGTGTCGAGCATAACCATAATTTCTAAACAATACATGTTGCAATAAGGCATAACAATACAGATTACAGTAAGGAATAAGAAATTCTGGAACAAAACAGATGTTGGAACATTACATATTGTGGAATTTCCTTGTTTGTTCAGCAGTATGAAGTTGAAGTGACATATCTGCAACATTCAACTTCAAGTTATTTGTTAGTGATGAATATTTAGTAAGAGCATGAATAGAGTAAAAGAGTTGAATGTTGAAGGAAATAGTCAATAAGTTCAGTTACGTTTACCTGTATTGAAAGAGGTGTTGCTGTACTGGAACACTGAAAAATAGGGCCTGAAAAAACAAACATGTCAATAGAAAGTAACTGGTTTATAAATCAATTCTTGACTAAAAAGTGAACGAAATGTCTAACATAAGACAGTGATTATAAAAATAAAAACGACAACTGTGAAAATGAGTGGAATAAATATGATAAGATGAGAAAACATACAGAACTTAAACTGATGAAAATCAGTCCAGTGATACATAATGCTCCTCACGGGCCAGTGATACCTAATGCACCTCACGGGCAAAAAGTGCATACAATAATTAATGCAACGATAGAATCTGATCACAAACATGGACATATTTATTCTCATTTTTCTGACAGTTAATCAGCTAACATGGCCTACAAACTAAAAGTTGAAGATAAAATTGGTTCCAAATAAATGGTACCTCACGCAAGACAGTCAGAGCTTTGAAAAACCAGTCACACTCCATCAAAGTACACATAGTAATATACTCCTTGCCGAACTGCAAGCAATTACATCAGCTTCAAGGGGAGAAATAGAGAAAATGTAAATGAAAAATCTAAAAAGACCACTTGTTAACAGCACTGTGTAATGTATGTATTTATAGAAATATATGGCTATATTTATATAAATCTATTTCAAACATGAAAATTACAAAAGTTCTGTCCATACAGCACTGTATAAGGACTATATACTACCAGGACACATACAACTGGCTATGTGTACTGTATTCATTTGTATAAGTTCAATAATTATAAAACTTCAGTGTATACAGCACTATGTACTGTAAGCAGTGATAGAAATTCATAAAAATCAATTATATAAATCTGTTGCAAACATGAGAAATCTAAAAGGATTGGAATAGATAATATGAAATGAAAAATATATATTCTGTTTAACTTTAAATCCCATAAGGAATATGTGTAGTAATTAATGATTTTAGTTAATGTAAACCACCTGTATGTTCAGTAGTTTAATGATGTATTGGCATAGCTGCATCATTAATCATCTAGTTAGTTGCTGCTGGTGAATATTTAGTATTATTATATAGAGTTAAAAAGTGTACTATTGGAAATATTATGTCCAAGTTGACATACCTTCGTCGTTGATTGTAGGATATATCTCACACATCGTTGAAGGAGTAGTATCCATGTATATACCTATCATTGAAACTTGTTCATCAGTTGTTTCTATGATGAGGATGCATAATTGGACCCCCTAATAGTACATCCATCATAATGGTGTCTTCTCCTCAATTTTGTGTCAATGACCCTGTCATTAAACAATCTGATTGTTAGAAACTTGTATAATTATTGAACATGAAGAATGAAATAAATTATGTTCTTAGTTGGGGCAGGCTGGAGGGGAGGGGAGAGGGAGAGAGGGGCAGGGCAGGTTGGAGGCAGGGGGAGGGGAGGAGAGGGTGATGGCAGGGGGTAGGCGGTTGCTGGGGGGAAAGGTTGGGCAGGAGGGGAGGGGAGGGGCAGGGGCTGGAGAAGCTGGAGGGGCGCGGAGGGGAGGGTGATGGTAGGGGGAAACGGTTGCCCAGGGGGGGAGGGGAGGGGAGAGGCAGTTGCTGGGCTGGGGGGGAGGGGAGGGGCAGGGGCTGGCTGTGCTGGAGGGGAGGGGAGGGGAGGGGCTGGGGAGGGCAGAGGCGGTTAGTGGGCAGATTTCCAAACCCTCACCTAGTTGCTGCAGTTTACCAATGTTAGGTGCGTCAAAAGGATGACCCATAGGTTCCCACCTATAAGTAATCATAGAAAAAAACTAAAAAGAATATGATCAAACATTTGATACAAAAAAATTGAAATTTTGATGAATAATACCCTAGAGGTGGGAAGTACATGAAGAAGATGCAACAGAACATCACCTTCAAATCAGCAATAGTCGCTCCTAATGGGAAACTGGAAGTCGTTATGCCCCGATGTTTGTATTGTAGGCCGTCTGATGAGATTAGCATGTCCAATTTATACATTACATGATCGCCTTCTCTAAAATACTCGATCCACTATTATAAAAAATGATCTACTGGAAAAATCATGATCCAGTACCCAATAAACTGAATGTTACACTGCTTACAGGGAAAACATGTTCCACTACTGAAGAAAAATACATGCTCCAATCTAGTGCTTAGAAAATGTAAGATCCACTACTAAAAAAAAATCCACTGTTATAATTAATGTAAAGTCACATTTAGTATAACTAAATGTAACTAACAACTCAAATAAAATATAATGATCATGCACACCATAAAATGACAGTAAACTTATGTTGTACCAAAATCTATTGAGTCCATGAAAATCCGATAAATTAGTAATCAAGAAGTGAAGAAAACCGTCCAACATATTGGGAAATGCAGAATACAACAAAATTCCCAGATTGAAGTAATGTCCAGCATTAAATCACCAACCTAAGCAATCTGTAAAAAACATAAGAAACAGTGCAGCATAAGAAACCTACAGCATTAACTTCTAGTAGCAGAAACCTCAAGCATTATGATCACATTAATGGGAAGTATTTCATCAGTGTAGATGTATGTTTACCTTCTATTTCCAGGATGAGTTTTCAGTCTGTTTTTTTGGTTCTCTTGTTTATATATCCCTTCAGCATGCTCTGCAAATCAGTAGATGGACATGTTGTAGGCACGATGTCTGGAAATGTCTGGATAGTATCTTCCACACCATTATCAATATCAAAAGAACGCGACAAATTTTTCTACAGAGAGGTTTCATGTTAGAATAACTTGAAACTATAAAGTAGAGAAATTAAAAGCAGTGAAATTAAGAGTTGCTCAACCTGAATATGTAGACTGTTTTTTATCAGCACATAGATGTAATAACTACGTACATCTATGACTTATAAATATTTAAAAATCAGATTGCACAACAGTAATGCATTGTGTTGTTATAGAAATGGAAATAATCTAGGAGTAATAGAAGATAACATATGTATACCCTAGTAGAACACGGGTTGAAGGGTGAACTATGTAATCCTGTATCAGTGTTTAAAGTGCCAGGAGAAGACCCCACTGTTTGATGAGCCTACAAGGAAATGTAAGAGGAATATATCAATAATCTGAAATCCATTGTTAGAAACACATAGTAATGTAATTGAAAAACAGTTACCTGCATATAATGATCTACACTACTTACTGTAGAAGAAGAACTGCTTTGATAAGCCTGCATATTATTGACGAAAATTGTAAGGTATTGTGACTTGTTGGGATTATAGATAACGTGAATTAAATACAGACTGATGTGTTTATGTTCTAAGACATCATTGAAGAGGTTGATTTACTTCTCATTATCATTCATATAAATGACTTTGTAACAGTTTTTCTCAGATGGGCGATGACGATTCTTAATATTATAATATATCGGGTCAATTCCCAACAGAAAATTTCTGCTTTTAAAGAAGTTCAATTCATGAGGGAAACCAAACTCGTCATCGTCCTAATAAAAAAACCCATTGTCAGTGTAATTTTTAAGATTTCAAATAATTTTAAAAGAGAAGACATAAGGATATGGATTTACCTGTAACAAATTAGCTCTCAGTTGTGCTGCTGTTTTTTGTATGTATTGCATGACATGTTTTTCAAACAACACCACAGAAAAAGAGTCTGTCTTGTCTGTAACCATTAGTTGAACTCTAAACCTGTTGCAATTTTTATTATGACTACAGTTTCAGTATCATTTTGAATGTGCTGCTTAATGAAGTAGCATAATGATAAAAAGATATTTTTCTAGCAATGAATACATGAAAACCTTGGAATAATGCTTGTAGGTGAGGACTTGCAGGACATACAACAAATGCTTCCATCTATAATCTACACTTTCTTCATGCACAACTGGCATGATTCATAGAACCAGTTTTGGGTGCTTTGAATTTTCTGAACTGTAACTGCAATTAAGCACCTAGTACTCTGCAGTATATTAATTACATGTTAATATAGTATTTTGTACAGGACAGTAGTTAGCACATAATAATATTGCATAATAAAGAAACGGAAAAGAATTGAATATTGCTAACCTGTAGACAGGTTTTCACATCAAAAATGGTTGTCTTGTTATTCAAATACGATATTTCCATTGTTTGGTTGGGAGTTGTTGGTGATGTGGTATGTGCTGGTGATGCTATTATCACAACAAGCCTGGAAAAAGCCGATCAAGAATAATGTAAGTAAACACTAAAAGAATGTCAGTAGTACAGTTTTGACGACGAGATAAATAAAATATTGTACTTCGAAAGAAAAGTAAGATACACAGTTACCTGTTTTTGAAGTCCTCAACTGGTGGAAGGTTTGGGTTGTAGAGAATCCTGGTTGCATTAGCAGTTGTTGTGACAAGAACAGAGGCTAAAAGCCGTATGAAGTCAGGATTATATTTTTGTACATTAAAACCACAATTTTGAAAACACCAAGTAGATAGATTGAGATTATGAACTATAGACAGAAACCATACTCGTCAATTTCATAACCCGGACAAGCTGTAATATCAATATGGTAGTGGGGTCTGAGCTGTTTTCCATGTACTGTAACATTTCAAATGCAAAATTTCCCCATAAGCTGCAGGTTATTTGCAAGCGTCTGCAAGTAAAACAATGTGAGTAAATTAGTAGTTTTTTTCTGATACAGTTGTGAAATGAAATCAGTCCAAAAAAAAGTACCGGTCATCTTCTAAAACAATCTGCATTCTGTGGATCAAAGTGCCCATTGATTGCATTGGATGTGAGTAACGTAGGACTCCAATTATTTCTAAATCACAGTACAGAGAAACAATGTTTTTGTGAAAAACATTTGGCTGAAGGGAAATACATTATTCATGTTAATTTAACAAAACTTGGTCAAAGGTAGTGTAAATAGGTCGTATTAACCACATGTACCTATTAGATGTTCCTCAGGGACTTTGTCCTGAATTATGTCATCAAACGAAGTAAAATGAAAACTAAAAAGAGGTAGTTGTACTTCACACGGACGAACAAACGTCGTCGATGTGAACATGATTCGACACGGGTGTCTTGTTGCGAGGTAACTTCCTAGATTGGAAGCTATTTGGAAGTTCTGTACAATATAGCATAGTCCCTCAACCAACAGTTGTTTGTACTTAGAGATAAGTTGACGATTCGTAATGGTACATTGAATCTTGGTTCCCTACATATAGTATGTTTCACTGTTGGTTAATGAGGAATCATTACAAATTGCAAGGAACGATAACATTATATATATATATATATATAAATGTTCTCATCGTAGGTGACAAACAGTGAAAATAAATAGTAATGTCTTGTTGTAAGGAAAACTAACCTGGATGTCGCAGAGTACAAGATCAACAGCAACAACTTCATTGGAGTATTTGGATGACGAATTGAACCACATGTTGAGGACACGAACTTGTATTCGTAGTGTTTCATCGTCGTTTGGGCTGATCTCATTCAGCATGGTTATTGAGCGTGACATATTTCTGACTGTACATAATCAGTAAGTGTTCAAATAATACATATTAAGCATGTAAAAACCCCATGACAGTAAACAAAATAATTTTCCAGCATAGAATAAAGCACATAGAAATAATTTGAAATGATACCTAAGACAAATTCTGAAAGATTTCCTTGTAGACAATATTTTCTGTGTAACTGTTGGACCCAGGACTGGTACCTTCAACTACAATTTTCAACCCAGTAGCCGATGTGACTCTAGACACTGCAACATATAATTGACCATGAGAAAACAATGGTTTCCGAAGATAAAGCCCAACTGAAGACAGTGATTGACCCTGACTTTTATTAATAGTCATCGCATAAGAAACTGTCAAAAGATATTGTCTTCTTTGTAGTTTGAATGGCCATTTACTATCAGAGTGAGTCATAGTTAATCTTGGAATGAATGTTGAATTTCCCGAATGGCACCCATTTAATACTTCAGCGCCAACAACATGTTCACCCAAGTGTGTTACTATCATTCGAGTTCCATTACACAGACCAACAGATTGGTCCACATTTCAGAGTAACATAATAGGAACACCAAGCTGAAGTGTAATTTTGTGCGCTGGTAACCCAGAGACGTTTATACAATTCAACATGTCAGATGTGTAAATATTTTCTGGTTTGTCTGTATCAAAACTTGCATTGAAAACAGAGTCTGAGCTGAAGTAATATTTGTTTTCACCGCCAGTGAGGCTCAACATATATTCATTTACTTATTGTACGACATCACGGGTTGGAGCTAAAATTGCACGGTCTTGTAGATATGATATGTCTCCATGTCTTCCAGGGAAACCCGGGTGTGTATGGTTGACGATTGCAGCCATGGCATTAACAGTGTCTATAAGAAGAAACATTGACGGAATTGGAATGAGTGCTTCACCATCATTTGGTTCTCCAATTCGACCTTCACCAATATCTAAGGTCCATTTTTCAAAATCATGTAACACAGCCGCATCAGGAGTGCTAGTAGTACTATGCAATCTCATGTTTTTTGTAAGAGACAACACCCGACAGTGTTGCCAAAGAAACGATGACTTCACACTTGCGTAGACAATGTCACATCTGTTTCCTCCCGGTATAACTGGTAGTATTTGCCTAAAATCTCCTCCGAGGACAACTGTTAATCCACCGAATGGAAAATTCTGAGCATTATCATTTCTGACAGTCATAATGTCCCTAAGAGTACGGTCTAGAGCCTCAAAACAGAATTTATGAATCATAGATGCCTCATCCCAAATGATTAGTTTAGTCAATTGCAGTAGTTCTGCTACGTCACTCCCCTGCTGAATATTACAAACTGATTGTTCAGTAATGGAGATTGGAATACGGAACTTGGAATGCGCTGTTCGTCCACCAGGCAACAGTAGTGAAGCTATTCCACTCGATGCAACTGCAAGTACAATTGATCACTGTGCTCGCAGAAATGATGTTAATACTCTCCAGACGAACGTTTTACCTGTGCCTCCATAACCATGCAAGACGAAGAACCCCCCTGAGTTGGTATTCAGTGAAGAGAGGATGGTAGACATAACATCTTTCTGTTCATCTATAAGCAATCTTTGTAAACGGTTTCCCTCTTCTAGAAGTGTTTCTCTATTGTAATTCAATTCTTCTGAAATTAAACGATTTGCAGTGGCATCAGAATCTGAATCTGGAAGTGGCATAGGAGGAAATAAATGAAGTTCTCTTCCATTGCTCTGTAAAATGCGGTCTATCTCTCTCAAAGCATACGTTTGTATCTGGTGATCTGTGAGTGTCAAATCTACAATGTTGAGGAATAATGTTAAATAGTAGTACGACTAACCGCTAACGAAGTCATTACAACATCTTACATTTAATTGAATATAAGAAAAATAGTTGAAGCTGAAAAACGTTGATAGAAAACATCAGTACGGATGGAAATGTAATGTGAATAAAACACATAGGTTCTTTGAATTTATTAAATTGCATAATATTTTTACAGATTCTTATATTGTAGTACAAATGGCACTGTTATCTGAACAAATGATATATGAATATGTGGATTATGTGTACAGAATTGTACAGTTAAATATATATTCAAATTATATTTGAACACCAAGGCTGTAAACTCTGATGTACTGGATTATACTGAATAAAACATATATGTTTATTGAATTTAAAAAAATGAAGAATTACTGTACGGAATCTAATATTGCAGTACATAAGGCAATGTAATGTGAAGAAACGATATAAGTATATGTGAATTATGTGTACGGATTTGTACAGTTTAAAATATATTGAAAATATAACTGAACAGCAGGGCTGTAAACTTTGAAGTACAAGATTATATTGAATATAAACAAATTTATAGAAGTGATTAATTTACAATGAATGCATATTCAATTTACTACGAAGTATTACATGTTTTTTAATGTTCGATGATGCAGATTATTTATACAGATTCAAGAATTTCAGTACAGAAGGCTATTTAATGTTACTAAATTATACATTAAAGTGCCAAATATCTGTACAACATCGTACAGATTTTAAGTATGCTAGAATTACTGTAATTGTATTTGAAAAGAAAGGCCGCAATCTTTGTTGTCACAAACTGTGGACAATATACTTATGTGAATTAGTGCACTGAATATTTTTTTTGAGTGATTACAGAGCAGAATAAATAAAGTCAATTGAAATATAAGAATGCTGATCAGAGGGCATAAATAATTATACATTGGGAAGACATAAAAAAGAAAACTATGAAGCAGGAACATGACTAAATGTGCACCTGGAATTTCTTGAGTCCTTCTCTGTATATATAAAATGTCTTCTGATAGTATGTCTTTGGTTGCATCCCAGACCATATCTGGGCGAGATATGTTATTTCAGATTAACATGTTGGCGAATAGTCTGCGTACATGTTGTCCCATTCCCCAAGCAGACACTTCTTTTATTGCTTCAACAAACTCTCTGTCATCTGTTAGTAGTCCCATAGCAGAGCAAGCCTCTCGAAATGTACCATGCGTGATGCTGTTTACAGTCCTGATATACTCAAAAGAAGTTGCACCTTTGATTTTTGGTAGAAGTATTCTCAAGTAGTAGAGTTCACCTGTGGTTTGAGGCACATAGTACAGTCTTCCAATACAGAATCCTTGTTTCCGGGGATGCCATTTTCTATCTTGAGAGTGGAAAACAAATCTAGTTGGATACTCTGCAAAAGATAACCCTCTTCCTTCCGGGTAGTTAATATTTGCTTCCAACCAAGAGGTTAACATTGACTGAGAGTTGTTTCTATGATTCAATAAATCTTCAATGATATCGGAGTCCAAGAAGGTGACACAATTCTGTTGTGGCAAATGGAAATGCAACCTCTCAACTGGTGGATATCTGTAATGGATATCATATGAAAAAATCCTCCAACATGCCTCACAAGGAGATATGTAACGACAGTCATAATACATTTTTATCTCATCTACCGTATTATGTGTGGACTATTCGTTGTTTCCGTCATAGAGTGCTGCCGTTTCCCGGTCATTTCCTTTGCTAATATACTTAAATAGGTATTTGATTGAAGACGACTGATTAAAAACTTCAATGTTGAGATGTGCATGGTACTTTAATAGTAACACCGGATTGTATGGGACTACATAGCGATTATCTAGAGGAATGTTATTTTTCAGAATAGTTCTTTTGTCATCCCTTCTCCGATAAACGACACAGCCATCCTCATCTACTGTCGTATTTTCAGAAAATTTTTTTGGAAAAAATTTAGCACATTTATCATGTTTCATGCAAGGTGATGATCTGTTGGCAGCACCGCAGGGGCCGTGGAGCATAAAGCTCTTGACAACTTCATGTAGGTTTGGGCATGCATCTTTATCCGGGATTTCAGCACTGACGTATTTGTTTATAGCCAACGGAGTGTCCACTTTATTTTCACGGCAGAGGAATAATAAGATGGGAACGTGAGGCAAGCCGCGTTTCTGAAATTCTACAGTTCGAACTACTAAATGGAAACAAAAGTGCCATAGTCAGTAAGTGATGATAAAATTGCATACTGCATGGAAAATATTATTTGATATATGCAAGTAGATGGTCACCTGCCCTAGAATTTCCAAAGAAACATCCTTCTCGTAAATCTCTCATTAGATATTCAAGCTTCATATTGAAAACTCGAGATAGAATTTGAGGTGAGTCTACTGGTCGAAGGTTCTTGTATCTTAGATACCGAGTGATCTCAGGCCACATTGGGTTATATGTAAAGGTTAGAAACAAATCTGGATACCCTGCCCAATTACAAATAGATATTGCATCTTGGTAATTTTGGATCATATACCTTGGACCACCTGTGAAGGATGAAGGCAAAATGATCCGTTTGACGCATGAAGAACCATCGATGTCGCCTCGTAGAAATGCATCTTGCAAGCCGTTGTATAGATATACCCTCAATTTCTTTTGATTAAAGCGAATGAATGATAGTCTCTGAGACTCTATCATCGTATAAGCATCAACAACGAACTGCTGCAAAAGTCTTCTTGAATGTAGTAGTGTTGAAGATTGATTCTCACGGAATTGAAGGTGGAAGGAGAAGTACTCTCTCATGGTAACCTTCTTAAATTTTGTACTTGTTGTGAAAGAAGTTGGGCGATGTAGAATGTTGTCGACATATCCATCACTGCCATCTGTGAATATCAAGGGATATTGCAATGGAAGATATAGTGGGTGCTACTCATCAATTCGTTGAAAATCACCAGTTTTGGTATGAATAATTATATAACGCTCTTGGTTGAGATCTTCAACATCACCGACGATAAGCATTGCAATCTCAGAATTATTTGGTATGTTATATGTACTGGGATTAGTTTCTCTTCTCTTCAGCAGACGTAGTTTCAAATTCTGCACACCCTGATGTTGAAGAACATCCCTTGCACTTCTGAAGTGTCTAGCTAAACAATTGTTGTCATGAAGCATTTGTTGCAGGTTTTCGACTATGTCGTTGTCAATACGAGATTGGACATTCTGATTTTCTGAGCTGCAGGCAATAGGTATGTTAATACATAAATAAGCCACAATGAGAAATAAGTTGACAACAGATAAATACAGCGATACATAAACTCGCGAACCCTATTCTGACATTCATGTGCTGTGTCATACACGTATATTTGTGCAAATCTCGGTCGGTGACCATCTGGTGGACATAAACATCCAATACGATGGTAGTTTTGTCCATTCAATCTGAATATACATGGAGATCCACCCTTGTTGTTAGACCTATCAATCTTTCCACCCATAGAAGTGAAAGAAAACATGGAGTTGTAAATATGTAAGTTTTCCTGGAATGCTCTTGCTACTGTGGATGTTGTATTGAAGAGCAACATTTCTAGATACGGCGGAGACGCTGGTATAAAGCTCAAAGAAATCTTTCCCATAGCACAACATGCAGAGAAACGTTGGCTTTTTCGATTGCTACATTTTTTGATTCTTTCATCGAACCACATTAAAGCATGACAGTACTGACAGACGTAAGATGGGTGACCAATGTCTAAATATCCTGGTTGAATAAAAATATATAGTAGCTGTCAGTACTTACAAAGTAGATAACGTGCGCGGTATTTGCCTCCAGTATTTTGTTACTATTAATGATGAAAAAATTAGTACGCTGACCTGTGTTATCTGAAACCACCTGTTGTACAGAGCAGCCTGCAACAGTAACCCGTTTAATACCGAAATCACTTAGTATAAATAAGATATTACTGTTGTTAGTATCTAGGGTTATTCGTTAAATACCTGTAGTGCTTCCTGTACGCTGTATTCCACCATTGATGTCGTAATTTGTTTCTGAACTGTTAGAAACTGCTGCTTGTGGACGAAACAGCACTGTACGATGGTCTGTTATTTTTTTATAAAACAGTATAAGAAAAAAAATGTAATCTAATTGAAGTGCGGGTGCGTGTGATGCTGTATATTTGTGATAAATACGACGTTGAACCTGTAGATGATATATTACTATATTCCGTGTTATTTGGTCGACTCAACCTGCAACAAATGGGAAAGTAAATTGTTAATTTTTGAAGATTCCGTAATAATTATAGTAATATTTAAATGCTGAATTACGTGCTTACATTGTCAACGATCCCGACGATGAATTTGACAGATTGGTATCATCAGTCACGATCGCTACCGAAAGTGTGAAGGAAATAGTTAGATGAATAATATCCCAGTATTATGGTGTACAGAATGGTTTTAGCAGATATATGTCACCAGACTTACAATATGGAATAGGAGTGTGTATGAGGGAATTTGTTCATTGCCTTCGATTGTTTGCTCCCACGACGGATGATGTTGTACCTGATGATTGATGTTTCACTGTAGACAAAGTAATTGAAGACAAATAGCTTATGTTAGTAGATATAGTGGATTTGAAATTTATGTACTTACATACTAAAATTTGAACAGAAGTAACCATTGATAGAAGGTGGTTGTAATGGCGTGCGTGTGACTCCATTTTCACCGCCATGTGTAGATGTCAATGAAGCACCTCCGTTAGATGATGACATTGGCACTGTGTCATCAGTTCGTTATAATAATTATTGTATTATTACATAATTGAAAGAAGTATCGGGTGAAGGTATTAGTGAACTCACAATTGTGTCGTTCCCTCATGTGCAATCGTCTTTGGAACCTTGCATCTCTAGAGGTCAACGGGAAGTGGATGTTTTCGTTCGTTATGAGCGCTATCGAAATTGTGAATGGAATAGTTAGACCATGTCTTGGTTTTCATGTGGTGTGCAGTATGAAAATTGCAGATAATGGTCATTATACTTACAGAAACGGATATGAGATTGTTTGAAGGCATATGATGTTTGCTTCTGCTTCTTTGCATTTGCGATAGATGTTATCCCTGTATCGGACTGTTGTTGAACTGCTGACAAAGTAGTTAGAGAGCGATATATTCAATTAATATGCAAAGTATTTAGTAAGTGAGCGATTTCTGCAGTGCAATGTAAACAGAACAGACCCGGTATAGACGCTGCTGTTAGTGGCGTTAGTGGGACTCCACCTGCAGTCCCATTTGTAGAATGCATGTCCTCAGTAATTATGAAGAGTAATAAAGAAAGTATGGATATAGATAATATAATGTAAATATAACATACCATTGACAGATAATGGTGTGAGGGGCGTCCGTATGAATCCATATGCACCGCCATTTATAGAATGCGGTTCACTTGTTAGTGCAGGAGAGAGATTTGTAGATGCCATTGATGGACTTGAATTTGTTGACACTGCAAGCGTGACAAAATTAGGTTGTCCATATGATGGAATAAAGCTATGAAAGAAACATGTATAAAACTAAGTCGACAGTAAACTCACAGTTCTGTTGTTCCATTGTTAGCACTCTTTTCTGCAACACATCATTCGTAGAGGTTGCCGAGGAGCGAATTGTTTGGTTCTATATCTATATATATTAATGTAAAGGAGTGTACTAACACCATTGTATGGAAGGAGAGCATTAAATAAATTGTAGTTCAAATTGTGAATGAAGACTCAGAATTTGCTAAAGATATATGTGTGCAACTATATGTAACTGTCAGAAATTTATAAACAAAACATGCCTGTATGACTTTGTGGAAGGTGCCGGTTGCACTTATTGGCAAAGAAATCAAAATGTATAGAAGTACGAGGCCCGTATAATGTGTAAGGTATACTCACATTGTGAAAATAAGCAGCAGCAGAAGACGGATCGTTGCCAGGAGTAAATCGTTGTCAGGTAACTGGGTAATACAGGATTCATAGTCAGTTGAATGATGTATGTTGCAAGTTTTAGTCTACTTTAAGAAGACTGTTACCTCAGTGAAAATAGGGATGTCGGTTGTTCCAGTGAAAGCTGTAGTAGTCGCCGGAACACGGAAACCGCACGACGCAAGTCGGGTCAGGAGCAAAACATTGTGCCGTTACTGGGTAATGCAAAATTCATAATCAATTGAATGATGTAGGTAGCATATTTCTGTTGAAAGTAAGAATACTGCTACCTAAATAGAGTATTGCTGTAAAGTCTATTCTTCCGAACATCCGTTGGTTCTCCGCTAGCCGACGCAGTGGAATATAGTTGTTGGTTCTGGTAGTAGAAGGTGTAGCAGTGGGCTGTGGAATATGGTGACGCAGTAGAAGTAATCGGGAATCCCTTATATACCGAGGAGTTGTATAACTCGGAATCTGGTAACCAAAGTCGACATATAATAGCCTGAGACAATGAATGCAAATATCAAATTAGTATTGGAAGAAATTGATGTAGAATGATAATAAGGCTGGAGGAATACAATGTTGAAGCGTTTGTTGTAAGGGAAGTAGATGCAGTCTGTCCGTCGTAGTCGCTGGAAGAGGTAAACCGGCGGCCTGAAGATGGGAGTTGGTAAGGCCGTCGTCGTAGGCTCGCTGCGGGAGGAAGAAGGTCGGAGGTGGATACTGTAATCAGGGACCCACAGGATGAAGAAGGTCGGAGATGGATACCGTAATCGTGTATCCGCGGGAGGAATAAGCTGGGAGAACGATCGAAGGTGTGTTGCGGGACGAAGAAGGTCGGTGATGGAAACCGGAATCGGGGAGCTGCGGGAGGTAGACGCAGTCTGTCCGTCGTAGTCGCTGGTAGAGGTAAACCGGCGGCCTGAAGATGGGAGTTGGTAAGGCCGTCGTCGTAGGCTCGCTGCGGGACGAAGAAGGTCGGAGTTGGATACTGTAATCAGGGACCCACAGGATGAAGAAGGTCGGAGATCGATACCGTAATCGTGTATCCGCAGGAGGAATAAGCTGGGAGAACGATCGAAGGTGTGTTGCGGGACGAAGAAGGTCGGTGATGGAAACCGGAATCGGGGAGCTGTGGGAGGAAGATCCTGGGAGGACAAAACCGTAATGAAGCAACGACGTGAGTAATCTATTCGGTGGCGGAAAAATTTTCAGGGATAACCGCGTCGGGCATCGCGGTATCCTATAGGATACGATAGGAATTTCGGTGAAAGGTGGACGGTGTAATGGTAAATAGAGTTGGGTAGTGGGTGACGTGGGAGGCTGGTTGAGTGACACGTAAGGCTGGTTGAACCCAGTCTTAGTAAATATAGTGGATTTTTATGTTATGTTTAAACCTTTTCATATGAGGAATGCATTGGAGTTAGTAAGTGATGGGTGGATCCCGCTATAGCATCTTTATGCATCAGTAGGTCTCATGAGATAAACTAGTGTTTTGGCACAAGGCCTTGAAAAAATATGATTTGTAGTCTTGACACAAGGCCTTGACTATGTGGTTATGAATGTCTGGAATTATGCATTCAATCATTAGGAATGTGTCTATTTCTTGTGATTATTCTATTAGTAGATATCAATGTGAATAATTAAATGGTATTATTTGATTTTATCTTTTCCATATTATGTTGATGTTCAAGATTAAAAGGCTTTTGTTTTAGTCTTATACATTTCCTTAAATTTTTAAGCATATTTATGAATGTTTCTGAAATATTGTTATCCTTACTGAGAATCTGAACTCACCCCTTTATATGTTTAATTTTTCCTAAGATGCGAAGAAGTATTTTATGACTAACCTATAGGGATTATCTAAGGGGATATAAGTGTGGTCTATAGAAACAAATTTGTTGTAGTTTTCCATTTTATGATGTAATTTAAATCTTATGAATGTATCTAGTACTTACAAGGCCACTAATCTAATCGGTCTTTTGAGACTTGATCATTAGTTATCAAACCAATGTTATATAATAATGCACTGACTCTGAGTAACTAGGGTCGGGGTATTAAATAATTTTACTTATATGGGTTCAATTTCAAATAATTTTATATTTAATGAACATTTATAAAATATAATATTAACTTTTTGACTTTAAAGTATTTTTTGTATCTTTAAATAATTTATTAAATTACTATTTTCATAAAACATCAATTTTGTAAATTTTTACAGTATTAATGTTATTGAATATAAATATAAGTAAACATATAAATAACTTCTAAAAAACCATTTAATATTCATACGACATGTCATATTAATGTAAAAATCATGGTTGTATAAGATTATGTCAAATAAAATTTATTTTAATATTTAAAATATCATTTATTTGATCCCTTCATTAATAAACTAATCACTGTGTTATCATTATGTCATGATTAAATTTAAATATTCAATCACTAAAATTTATAAATAAAATACCATGATTTAGGAAAGACTTTATATATATTGTGGATTTTTATATTCGAAAATATCAATTATATAAACCCGTTAAAAAATTATTTTAGTAAGAAGATATATGGTTATATCAGATTTTGTTTTAAATTAAATTAAAAGTTATAAGTGTCATAACCACACCCAAGTTGTTTCAATGGCTTGATTTTCTTCCCAAATGATGTATTGGTCGGTCATATCTCATAAAATTTTATTAGGACAAGTATTAGTATATTTTTTTATTATTATAATATTATTTTGCCCTTATTTACATGATTCACCCTTTAACCATGGTAAATAAAAATAATTACATAAGTTACTATTAAAAATATACAAAAATATTAGGGACCTATTAACGTAATTTGGATCTTTTGATTCCAAATAAGGGATCCATTTTTTTCAAATTCATAACACAGAATTGGCATAATATAATTTTAAATTAATTCCTATTGTCAAAATGAGAAAACGAGTTTTTTAAAACTAAAAACCATTAATAGATTAACATGTGTTTATATGTAAATGTGAAATTACATCCAATGACCAAAAATGGATTTAATTAAAAAAATAATCTAATTATATTTTAAAATTAGTTAAATATATAATATAACAATATAAATAACTTAGAAAAAAACATAGTTATGAATTAAAATGCACTATTGTTCACTTTTAATTAAAAATGAATTTAATTAGAGAAATACCAATATTTCAACCAAAGTAAATATTGATGTCACAATTCCAAATTTGAAGATTATTTTGACAGATATAACTTTTAATATTTTAATAAAATATATTTAAAATGGGTTCCCTATCAAAAAGAGGTAAAATTTCTTATTTTGAAAATTAAATATTTTATACTTAAAATTTATTTTGTTCTTATATCTTTTCTTACAAACATAAAATTTTATTTTTTAACATAAAATTATGTTTATATGAAATTAATATAATAAGAAAATAGTTATATTATTTTATACACAAAATTATTCTCATTTAAATAGGTTTTCATAGAAACACATCCTTTATATAAAATTGGTTTTTATTTCCATTTATAATAAATTTGGTTACCAATGAACCATTATATAAACATGTGTAAACTATATTTTCATAATTCGGTTAATACTATTAATTTTCACTATTCCTACAGCTACATTATAATGGTAACATTTAAATAATAATATTTAGTTTCTCATTTAAGCTCGATGTAGCGTATCATTTAGGCTAATGAACATAATGTTTCTTTGTTAAAACATAGGATGTTACACAGATGTTCAGTATGGGTAAACATAAGAGATGAAAATGTATGATTATATAGAAGAATAAGATATGGATACATAACAATGAACATAACTTATGAATATCATTCCCAACCTTTCATAGATAGTAAACATGAGTAATGGAATATAATTCATAAGACAATAATCATAAGGAAATAAAATAACATGACCCATGAGAGCACACAATTGGTTAAAGACAGTGGTTTGTGTCCTACACATAATTATATAAACTTTTATCCAATCCATTTATAGTATTTTAATCATGGTGTAACAACCCATGTGACCACTTTGGGATTAGGATAACCTCCAATATACCGTATTTTGGGATTGGGCTAACCACTAGTGTACCCTCATTTCTAGGATTGGTCAAACCACGTATAAATCCTACCTTTTAGCCTTGGTATAACCACTCGTGTTCCTTCTGAGATCATATATCATTTATCATTACCCAATTCACTAAAGGGAGAAGTTGATCCCACAATTAACATCTTAAAAAACATAAATATTTAATATAAAAATACATTAAACATTCATCATATCATAAACCATGAACTGAAATGGGTTTTTAGAAACATTACATCATATCACAACTCATGGAAAATAGACATGTTTCTTAATAATTTCATTAGAAAATAACCCATTGAAGAGAAATGAATTTCATAAACATATTGGCATTATAAATAAATAAAATAAATAATAGTAATTGTGTCCTTAGATAATATCCCTAATAATTCATAGGTAGCATCAATGAGAGTCATATTATATGGAAAATTATTTTTATCAGATATTTAAATTATTTCGTGTGGAAAATATGCTTTCCACTTTGACAAATCACTTTTTAAAACAAAAAAATCAACATCTTTAAAATTGAAATTAACCTTGTAAATATATAGATTAATTATGGATTAAAGTATTTTTCATGATGATTTTAAGTTTCATTCATGTCATAAACGTTAAAACAAATGTTCTTTTCACATTTTATATGAAATTATAGTTGGAATTGTTTGGAAAATGAAATGAAGATTATTTTAAAAAAATATTTTAAAAAATATAAACCTAGGTAAAAATATCTTATAAAAATTACAAGATAATAATAAAACTTTTTATTAATCATTTTTAGAAAACATTGTTTTAAAAAAATGGATTTTCCAATGAAAGAGATAAATAATGTCATATTTTCTTTAAAAAAATTTCTTTATTTTCTTAATTAGAAAAGAGTGTAAAAATTATACTATTAATTGAAAATATCATTAATAAATAGAGCATGCTAAAATTAATTAGTTTATTCAACAAGAGATCATAATATTTCTTCATTAGAAGTATAATCATAAACAATCCCAATAAAAGATGAGATAGTAACATAAAAACATACTACATTGGTAACATTTATTCACAATTACAATTATATAATAAAATTAAATGAAACATTTAATTTTATTAAAATAATTATATTCTTGATATATTATTTCAGCTATGAATTATATATACATTTTGAAATAATATCTGTGTATAACATAATGTACATCTCAAAAAAGGAAAATTTATTCAAAAATCCATTTCCAATTTCTTCACTCTGAAATATTATCCTTTTGAAATTGGTATAATAAAATAGGTATGTAAATCCACATAAATTTTAGGATATAATCATATATTACATTCATGGGTAGTATATAAACCACATAAAATAAATAGTTTGTGAATATTGCATGTATCTCACAGAAGTAAAAAAGTTAGATTCGATAACCATTACCTTATGTATTGACATACGTTGTCTATGATAAAAACCCATTTTATTATAAATATAATTTCATTATAAATCTATTAAATTTCAATATTATTATATATCATACCATATATTATTTTTATATGATATTTTATTACCTATTTTTTGACAATTCTATCTTAAAGTTACCTTACTGTTAATAATTGTTGTGTTATTTGTGTATGTTTTGATTTTTAATTAATGGTCCTATTAAATTGATCATGCATTAATAATATCAATAATTTTATCCATGATATAAATATAATATATAAATATAATATATTTATCTATAAATTTTAGTGATAGAAAATGGAATACACTATTTATGGAGACAGTCGGTCGTACGTATGGATGAACGTTGTGTCTAATTTCATATCGGATTGAAACAAGAAAAACATAAATGATATATTTATATTAAATAATAATTTTTAATTCATATGTATCACTAATTTTCATTAAATCCATCCTTAATACTTTCATTGTAAATCTTGAACAAAATACATCCCTTGGTGAGGTGGTAGTCAGTAGTACAAAGGAACCACATTATCATATAAAAAAATAGAAATAAATAAGTGATGCATTGTATAATAGTTAAATAAGAATAATAATAACATTAATAACATTTATAATTAATAAATCCATCTATATTTCCAATCGTGATAGGTAGAAATGAAATAATGAATGACATCGGTTCATGAGGCGGTATTCCATCGTACATACAATTGATAATGTTGTAACCCAGGTAAAAATGTCTGTATGTTTATAGGTAATTAAAATTTCATAAAAACATCTAATTATTTTTAATATAAATTGGTTATTATATCATAATGTTGAAATAATACTTGATGTAGGAGGAGTAGAATTAAAACAAGAATGCTCATTGATGAACATTACCTCTTATTTGGGTATCCTCCTGACGTATTCATCGAAATCATTCCATGGTTAGATTAGTGTGTAAACAAAGGAATATAAGATGATATTAGGGGTGTTTGGAGGTTATTTGGTATATTTTTTCTAAAAAAGGTATTGATGGGGTGAAGAGGATAGGATAAGGGGTGACCTTTTATAAATGTGGGGTGTGGCACCCTTATTGACTTTTGAAAGAACAAATTCCACAAACATTTTTCTATGTCACAATGATTCAATAAAGGACCACTATATATGTATTAAGGTATAATTTCTCTATATTTCCATAAAATTTGTGTTATACATATTTTGGGGTTCTTTTTAATTAGTATCTTTTTAGTTTAAACCGTAGGAAATCCATGATTACCTTAACTCTCTTAATTGATTTTTACTATTTTTAGTCTAAATTTTAGTCAATATTTTTGGTGAAAATATTAGATAATATAAAATATTCTTATTTAAAAAATTAATCCATTTATAAATATTCCTTTCACATAAGTGGAAATTTTATTTTAAAATTACCCTTGAGACGGGATGTTAAGGTATGTTTTTAAATAAAAAATATTTACAAGTATAAAAATATTTTTATATAAAAATTAAATATAAAAATGATTAAAATGAACTAAATTGTATTATTTTATTTATCATTGAATTAATTTTACTTATAAAATATTTAAAATATAATTTAAATTTAATAATAAGTAAAATGAAAAGGTAATTTTCAATTAAAATTAACTATTTTTCAATACTCATAAAAAAAGAATCTTTTTATAATAATCCCAAAAAATAACCATAAGATAAATATGAAATAATGATTTTAAAATTTTATATTATTTTATAATATTGATTTTTAAAATCTGGAATATTAATATTTATTACAAAACATGTGACATAATGAAAAGAAGGTCTTCAAAAAGTGTATTTTTTAAAAGCCCATGTTTCTTTATATAAAATAATTATATAATAATAATCATTGTCTCAATTTTATATAAAATATACTTATATATAATATATACATTTATTTTAAAATATAAATCAATAGTTATTATTTTTATTAATGAAAATTGAGAAGTATTATACACTTTAAAATATTTTTTTGGAAAATCCCTTTGTTATTCCCAAAAGTAACCTTATACTAAAATCCAATAATAATATTTTCTAGAGTGTAATTAATTAGTTTAAATGTATCTAATTAAAACTAATGTTACATAAAAAATAATTAGTGATTTAAATTAGATATTTTTTAGAATAAATTATATTTTTACAAAAAAGTATTTTCCACTATTTACTGAAAAATATATTTTTTCTGAAAAAATATAAAATTTCACTATAAGTTGATTTATATATGTTGAATCCAAAGTACGGATAAATTTATCAAATATTTTTTTTAAATCCCTATAAAATATTATAATATTTTCTCATAAAAATCAATAAAAATCATTTTTGAAGAATATATGTTCTTGACGAATATAATTACAATATTTACAATTAACTGGTTATTTTCAAAGGATTTATAAATAAATTTATATTTAGTATGACATTTCAATATTTCATTATTAAATTATTTATTATTACTCGTAAAATAAATTAAATAGATAGTGTATGTCATGACCCGTCCTCGGGGACCGTACCGTGACTACCCCAAGCCCGCCTTCCATAGGCCAGGGGCTGGCGACTAGCACCAAAGGTGTAAATCCCGATAACTGGGAAGGCATTGCCTTTATAAAAGTAAACTAAACACCACAGAGTATAAGCGGAAGTAAAAAATTAAGTACAAAAAAATGTGCTAAAAAGTAAATGGGCCAGAATACAATCCCAACTGAACAAAAGTACAACAGAAAAAGACAAATAGCTGGAATGAAGGAAGCAGCTTCTGGGTCATCCTACTCGGATCCTACTTGAAGGGTAGGTACAGATAGCGCAGCTCCTAGATCGTCCACCACAGATCCTTCCTAAAGGGTAGGTACAGATAGCCTCCACAATGCTCTTTCCTATCAACCTCCTCCGAGTCATCTCGCCGAGAAGTCCACCTCCTGGTAATGACTCGTCGCGAGGTCCACCTCTGGGTAATGTTCAGTCCTCGAACACTCGGACTACGTCAGCACTGCCTGTCGTCTGCAACCAACACAATGAGGTGCGGGCATAGCCCATGCAGGGGTGAGTATAACGATACTCATTAGGGACCCTAATACCCTTAAGGTCTCACTAAAACCAACATGGATAACCACAATGAAGTTCTCAACAGATAACCTCTACTTAGGTATATGCCCATTCATATACATAAGTTATCAAGTAACCCATCACAATCATGAAGAAACACAATGGTCATATACTCATCTCAAACCAAGATTTTCATTATCGAAACCGTAACTGCTGAAGAGCTCCGTCTCTGGAGTGTACAGTGGTCCTGTCACAACTCTGAGGTACTGCTCACTAACCTAAGACTATTGAGGTACTCCTCCTATCGAGTACCACGAGTCAGCCACCCAAACACAGTAGTGCACACCCCCTAGTATCCTGCAGAGGTACTCTCTGGATGAGTACCATGGGTCTGCACTGTCACACAGTTAGTGCTCCGTCCGCCATGGGTCTGCACCTCACAAAGTAGTGCTCTATCCACTGGGCTAGTCAACTCACTCCAAGTCGAGTCGGTCAAGTAGTCGTCAGGTCTCAGTCGGCTACACAGTCTCTGTACTCCACACGCTCGTCTCTAGGAGGGTGCGCTCCATGAGCTACAAGTCGATACTCCAAGTATCTCAATGTCCCACGAAGAAGTATCTCAAAGGACCACCTCGTCATAGGGGTCTCAACGCAACAAACGGCGCGTCAATCAGACGCCCGGTCTGTGAGTTACTAGGCTTTTTGTCCCAGGGGCCCGGTTGGTTTCATGAGCGAACCAATTCCAACCGTATCTCAACTATACCCCGAACTCTCATAGGGTATACCCAAAGGGACCGTTTCTCAACGTGATCACCAACGCTGCTGACGGTTCGTCAAACGGACGTCCGGTCTGAAAGATATCAGTTTTTCCGTTCCAGGGTCCCAGTTGGATTTCGTGTACAATCAAACCTATCCACTATCCAACAGCAACCAAAAATCGGTCTAAGTATGCCAAACGTTCCTTCTCAGCAAGAGGAAATCAACGAGACAGACGACGCGTCAATCGGATGCTCAGTCTGTGAGTTATTGGCCTTTTCGTTCTAGGGACCCGGTTAGTTTCGTGGGAAAACCAACCCGACCACTCATCGACGACATCCAAACCTCAAGTGGAGTAAGACAAAAGATCCATCTTACTTAGAGGAATCCATCAAAGTCGGCGGCATGTCAATCGGACATCCAGAACTCAAGATATAAGCGTTTTCGCTCCGAGGGCCCGGTTGGTTTTGTATCCAAACCAACCCGGCTGAACACAAAGTATTCCAAAACCTTAAGTGCGATATACCGAAACGACCGTCTCGATCCAAGGATCACATCGCCGCTGACAGTGCGTCGATCAGAGGTATACAGTTCATGATATGGGCAAATGCCTGAAAAGGGTCCGAAAACGGGGGGTCTGGGCCCGGACCGACCCGGCCCAACACCCCCTGGTCGGCCTGAACTGGGTCGACTCGACCCGGCCTGGTTGGGGTGGCCCGGCCCGGCCTGGGTGCGACCCAGCCCGACCGGTGGGTCGGCTCAGCCGATTACGGCCGAGCGGAGCAGAGCGGGGCGCTGCACCCACGTGAAGAACCGCTGCCCCACGTGGGGCCGCCCGTCCTAGCGGACGCGGTAGCTGGCCACGTCTCGCCGCTCCCCTCCGGTCTCACGCGGGCGTGGGACCGCGCTCCGCCTTCGCGGCTTCAGTCACGGCCGATTTTTCCGGCGGCGCTCCGGGCACCGCCGCCCCCGACCACCGGCGCCGCTGCGCCGGCGTGGCGCGCTAGCGGGGGTTTCTGTGGACCACCGGACGGGTTCTGGTGGTCGAAAATTCGTGGCCTCTTCGCCAATGGGCTTCCCGGGACCCTTCCTTCACTGCGAGGATCCCACAACGCCCGTGCGGCTTCGTTTGTCATTTTCCGGCATGGTGCGACGGCGCCATGGCTTGTTCAACTTCATCAGCGCGGCGCGACGAAGCCGCGCTTCTTATCCCATCCTCATAATTTCCTCACAGTGCAATGGCACCACGCCACCATTCACGTGCCGCAAGAATTTAAAACAACAAGGGGGAGGAGGATCGGCCGTGTTCGTGCGGTCCGACCTCCTCCCGTTATAATGATAGCAAGTAGCCATCTAATAGAAGTCAACGTACGGTCAAATAAATAATTCGCGGACAAGAACAATAATCCACAACATCAATCCGCATGAACGAACGATCCGCAGATCAACCTGGAATTGGTTGGTCCGCGCTCGTCTTTCTTTTCACAAAAGATAAGAGAACACCAAATAAATTCCCTACATGGATATTTGACATCGCACGTCGGGTGTCGTGGAGAATGGCGTCGTGGAGTCGGACGTAGATTCCGTGGACGTCAGGGTGCGTCCGAGGAGGAAACCATGTCTCCCCACTTGTTACTATCATTAAGAAGGAAGGTACGTTGTCGTTGGCGATGTTCACTGTGGTCGGAGACTTCTCCCTTATCATGGAGGAAGATGAAGATGGAAGAATCTGGGTCGCCGAGTCTTCTAAGTCGAAGGGTAGATGTTCTTCATCGGAGAAGAACCATTCTTCATGTTCTTCAAAGTGGAAAATGAAGTTCTTCAAAGTAAAGAACTCTCCCTCTCACAATTATCCATAGTAAAAACCAAACATAAATAAAATAAGGCTTTGCCATATTTTATTTACTTATGCAAACATTTTCAAAAATTCAAAATTCAAAACACATAACTCCCTTAATTAATTTAATGTGTTGGCTTTGAATTAAAGTGTGGAGAGGGAAAGTCACCTTAATCAGTAGTGATTTTTTAAGGGTTACACACTTGAGAGGGAGTTTTAAGAATTTAAAGGGGTGGGGCTCATGTGGGCCCCACCTCAAAAATATCCTAACAAGAGAAGATCGGATTTAGTGGGTTCCACCTCAACTCCATCACATGGAAGATAAACCACTTAGAAGAGAGAAATAAAGTTGTGACACAACTTTATTTCACTAAACACTTAAACCTATTAGTAAAAAAATAAAATAAAATTGTAAAACAATTATTTTTATTCCTCACATTTTTAACAACTCTTTCCGAGTAAATGAACCTTTGGAAAAGGTGCTCCTAAGAAAAAACCGGCGCTGCGATTCCATTGGTGCCCTCCGAATTCGATTCCGAGCACCGGTTCGAAAGTTATAAAAACACGCTCATTCGTTCACTGAACGTAACCGAGCTAAACTTCGGAAATTAATTCCGGGCCCACCGGGCCTCAAAATCAGGCGCCATCAGAAACTTAATTCTTTTAAAATTCTAAAGAAAATTAAGAAAAAAATTTCCTTGAAATTTCTGGGTCTTTACATTACTCCTACCTCAGGGCTTTATATCCCCGTAAAGTTTCAACACAAACTAGGGTAACAAAAGCGGTATAGAGCACGCATCTGAGCCTTCCGCTCCCATGTGCTCAACTGGAGGTTCCCGTACTGTCAAAGAAAGTGTACCTGAGGAATTGATCGTCCTCGTAAGATCAGCTCCAGTCGATCCTCGATCCCCACTAGAACCTCTGTGCATGTCGCCCTATCATCGACGTCCAACTCCCTGAGGTCGATGATGTAGGAAGGATCAAGCACATATCTCCTCAGTTGAGATACTTGGAAAACATTGTGCACCTGGTGCAACTGAGGTGGATGGGTCAAGCGGTAAACCACCTCGCCTACCCAGCTGAGGACCTAGATAGGTCAGTTGAACCTCGGAGATTACTTTCCGCCTTGGCCACATCTCCGTAAACCTTGTCGAGGTGAGACCTATATAAGGACATGATCGTCATCCTCGAACTATACAGGTCTCCAATTCCTGTTAGAACTGAAACAAAAAACGATTGCTGCCACGAGGGTAAGGTTGACCGACTCAATGGTGATCTTCCCCACCCTCCTATCCATGAGTTGTCCTATGCTTCCTGGGGTTTCCTTTTCTCCGACCAAGGGAAACCTATCCCGACATCATAGTTAAACCACAACCTTATTGCCTATTACTGTCAATTTGTGTATGAACTGTGATTGCTCAGTCCATACTCAAACCAACGTCGTAAGGCCTAGACGCTGCCACCAAGAGATTCCAACCAAAACTCTCACCTTGAGGCTCTGACCACACCGTCAGCGTAAGTGTGATTATCGAGTCTCCTCACTATGTATCTCCAGATGTGAGGGTCATGTCCATGGATTACTGGAAACTGTAGGTCTGGGACAAGATTTTGGAAAGCATGGAATGATTCATATCGGCATCTATTACTACAGCAGCTAGTAGTGGACACAGACAGTCCCTTGAATCATTTTTAGATCCATTGGGTCACACTCCTTGATCTCAAGAAGCCTCACTCTTCCTCCGCCCTCCAGCTCCCTGAGCCTGGCGGGGATAACTAAGGCCGGTGACTGTAGCATGTTAAGATGTAAACCACCTCATGCTGGTCTCCTAGCTCTGCCTCCACGTCTGCAGCTTCGCAGACTCATCTCTCCTTAAAGCATCCTCTTCTTGAAACATTTAACATGCTCGAGTATCTAAGACTAGCGTCGGTTTCTAGTTTCATACAGCACTGTGTAGTCTTCATCCACTCCAGGATGATCTACACCTTCTTTGCCTACGATCTGAAAAAGATGCTAAAATATCTCCTTTGCCGAAAAGAGAAACATGGTCTCATCCCCTGGATGAACCACGCCTATTTCCTAATACAGTCAATCCTGACATGAATGATGCATTCATGCCATGGATGAAGTCGTAAGGCCTCGGCGTAACTACCAAGAGATCCAACCGTCACTCTCACCTCCAAATGACGAGTCACGCTGTCAGCATCAGTGTGAGGTCACTGGTTCTCCTCCAGTAGAAATCTCAAAAGTGAGGGTCAAGTAAATAGTTTTAACCGGGACCTCTCAATATCAACCAAACAAAAGGACAGGAATGAAAACATCACAATGATAAGTGTCTTTTTATTATTGCAGCTCATAGTACAAGATATGAATACATCAACAACATGGAACTAGAAGTACAAGGGACGTATCCACTAGTTTCGCTCCTGTCCACCTGCTCCCAGATCTCTACTGCCTTATCCACTGCTCGGCTGTTTCTCAAGCACTCATCGCTGCTTCTACCTCGGTGGCTCCTCCAACGCCTACGGATCGACAGTGCAGGAGGTCGGACAGTCACGTGCCAGGTGACCCTTCCTGCCACATTAACAACACTTCCCGATCCTCGTACTGCTGGCTCTGACCCCACACCAGGTGCCCTGCTCCACCGGTCCCAAAACCCATGATCGCCCAACTGCTGGTCTGGTCCTCTTGGACCTCTGCATCATCTGTCTACTGCCCACAGATGACTCAGCTACTGATCGAAAAACACGCGGCAAAGGCAGCAGCTCCTGAACACGCTCGGGGTGTAAAGCTACTAGCATAAACTCCACCCTGAATAAGGTCTCGAAGTCTTCCCATGCTAAGGTCATCCCGTCGCAAAACTAGAACAAGTGGCTCCACCACCTGTCTGCTGCTGCCTAAAAAAGTCTGGTAGCAAAGATCACCATGAAGTCTGCAGGCATCCCCACTAGCCTAAAGACTCTCACCACGGCCTCCAGCCAATCCTCAACCACTTGTGGGTCCGTCTCTCCCCGAAACCTGGGTGGCCTCTGGCACTGGAACTCGTGCAGCACGCTCAAGTGGCATGTATCGCCTACTTCTGGGGCTGGTGGAATCGGTGGCCCAACATATGGTAGTACCATTGGTGCCTCCTATGGTGCCTCGGCTGCAAGAGGGCCCTCTACTGATGCCTCGTCGCTCGGCAAGATGTCAGTACGTACATCCCTCTAGGCTCTAGATGGTCGTCCTAGAAAAGGCATCCTGAAAGAAACATTGTGACACGATCAAATGATTATACCTGGTGAGCTGACCTGGTTTGATCTAACATTGAAAAACTTCTGCAAACACTCACGCAATCAGTGTTTTCATGCACAAAGTCAGAAATCAGTTTTTAGGGTCCTGGTGAATGGATACATCGGCCGCCAGCACTAACACAGGATGGAGTTGAGGAGGGACCAACTAAATCCAAACTTCTCTTGTTAGGATATTTGTGAGGTGGGGCCCACACGAACCCCACCACTTCAAATTATTAAAAATCCCTCTTAAGTGTGTAACCCTTAAAATCTCACCATTGATTAAGGTGACTTTCCCACTCCCCACTTTAATTCAAATCCAACACATTAACTTAATTAAGTGAGTTATGTGTTTTGAATTTGGAATTTTTGAAAATGTTTGCATAAGTATATAAAATAAGGAAAAGCATTATTTTATTTCAGTTTGGTTTTTGCTGTGGAGAATTGTGAGAGAGAGAGTTCTTTACATTGAAGAACATAATCTTCCACTTTGAAGAACGTGAAGAATAGTTCTTCTCTGACGAAGAACATCGACCCTTCGACTTGGAAGTCTCGGTGACCCAGATTCTTCCGTCTTCATCATCCTCCATGACAAGGGAGAAGTCGTCGACCGCGGTGAGCATCGCCAAAGACAACGTACCTTCCTTCTTAGTCATAGAAACATATGAGGAGACGTCGTTTCCTCCTCGGACGCACCCCGACGTCCACGAGATCTACTTCTGATTCCACGACGCCGTTCTCCACGACACCCGACGTGCGACATCAAATATCCTTGTAGGGAATTTATTTGGTGTTCTCATATCTTTTGAGAAAATAACGACGAGCGCAGACCAACCAATTCCAAGTTGATCCGCATATCGTTCGTTCATGCCGATTGATGTTGTGGATTATTTTTTTTGTCCGTGAATTATTTCTTTGACCATACGTCGACATCTATTAGATGGCCGCTTGCTATCATTATAATGGGAGGAGGTCAGACCACACGAACACGACCGATCATCCTCCCCCATTGTTGATTGAAATTGTTGCAGCACGTGAAAGGCGGCGTAGTGTCGTTGCCCCGCGCGTTAATTATGAGGAAGCTCTATGAAGAGGGTCGCCGTCGCGCCGCGCCGAGGAAGTTGAATAAGCCACGGCGCCATTGCGCCACGCCAGAAAACGACAAATGAAGCCTCACGGGTGTTGTGGGATCCTCACAGTGAAGGACGTGTCCTGGGAGGGCCATTGGCGAAGACAGAATGAATTTCCGACCAACGGAACCCGTCCGGTGGTCCGCCGAAGCCCACGCCGGCGCGCCACGCCGGCGCGGTGGCGCTGGCGGTCGGGGGCGACGGCGCCCGGAGTGCCGCCAGCAAAATCCGCCGTGGCTGAAGCCGCGGAGGCGGAGCGTGGTCCCCCGACCATGTGGGACCGGAGGGGAGCATCAGGACACGACTGGCTACCACGTTTGCTGGCACGGGCAGCACCACGCGGGGCCGCAGTTCTTCACGCGGGGGCAGCGCCCCGCTCTGCTCCACTCAGCTGTAACCGGCCGAGCCGCCCCACCGGTCGGGCCGGGTCGCACCCAGGCCGGGCCGGCCCACACCGGCCGGGCCGGGTCGCACTATCCGGGTCGGACCCAGACCCAGGTCGGACCCGGGTCGGGTCAACCTGGTTCAGGCCGACCCAGGGGGGTTGGGCCGGGTCGGTCTGGGCCCGGACCCCCTATTTTCAGACCCTTTTCGATCTTTCACCCATATCTTGAACTGTAGACCTCCAATAGATGCACCATAAGCGGTGATGCGATCCTTGGATCGTGGCGGTCGTTTTGGTATATCACACTCAAGGTTTCGGAATACTTTGTGTTCAGCCGGGTTGGTTCGGATACGAAACCAACCAGTCCCTCGGAGCAGAAACGCTTATATCTTGAGTTCTGAATGTTTGATTGATGTGCCATCGAATTTGATGGATTCTTTAACTGAGATGGATCTTTTTTCTTACTCCGCTCGAGGTTTGGATGCCGTCGGAGTGCGATCGGGTTGGTTCGCTCATGAAACCAACCGGGCCCCTAGAACGAAAAAACCAATAACTCATAGACCGGGCATCCGATTGACGCGCCGTCTGTCTTGTTGATTTCCTCTTACTGAGACGGAACATTGGGCATACATCACCGGATTTTTGGTTGCTATTAGATAGTGTCAGGTTGGATTGTATCTGAAATCCAACCGGGCCCCTAGAACAGAAAAGCTGATATATTTCAGACCAGACGTCCGTTAGACGAACAGTCAGCGGCGTTGGTGATCACATTGAGAAATGGTCCCTTTGAGTATACCCTCTGCGAGTTTGGGGTACAGTTGAGTTACGGCCAGAATTGGTTCACTCACGAAACCAACCGGGCCCCTAGGACGAAAAGGCTAGTAACTCACAGACCGGGCGTCTGATTGACGCGCCGTCTGTTGCGTTGAGACCCTTATGACGAGGCGGTCTTTTGAGATACTTATTCATGGGACTTTGAGATACATGGAGTATCGACTTGTAGCTCGTGGAGTGGACCCTCCCATAGATGAGCGTGCGGAGTACAGAGACCGTGTAGCCGACTGAGACCTGACGACTGCTTTACTGACTCGACTTGGAGTGAGTCGACTAGCCCAGTGGACGGAGCACTACTTTGTGATATGAAAATCTATGGAGGACGGAGCACTAACTGTGTGACAGTACAGACCCGTGATACTCATCTGGAGAGTACCTCTGCAGGCTACTAGGGTGTGTGCACTACTGTGTTTGGGTGGCATACCCCGGCGGGAAGCACTACTGTGTTTGGGTGGCTGACATGCGGTACTCGACAGGAGCAGTACCTCAGCAGTCTTATGTTAGTGAGCAGTAACTCGGAGTCGTGATAGGACCATTGTAATCTCCATAGACGGAGCTCTTCAGCAGTTACGGTTTCGATAATGAAAATCCCGGTTTGAGCTGAGTCTATGACCTTTGTGTTTCCTCATGATTGTGATGGGATACATGATAACTTATGTATATGTATAGGAATATACCTAAGTATAGGTTATCTATTGAGATCTTCTTTGTGGTTATCCATGTTGGTTTCAGTGAGACCTTGAGGGTCTTAGGGTCCCTACTGAGTAATGTTATACACACCCCTACACGAGCTATGCCTGCACCTCGTTGTGTTGGTTGCAGACGATAGGCAGTGCTGAAGGAGGTCGAGTGTTTGAGGAATGAACAGTACCTGGAGGTGGACCTCGCGACAAGTCAGTATTAGGAGGTGGATTTCTCGGCAAGACAATACTCGGAGGAGGTTGACGAGCAAGAGCGTTGTGGAGGCTATCTGTACCTACCCTTCAGGTTGGATCTGAGGATGACGACTGAGGAGCTGCTTCCTTCCTTCCAGCTATTTGTCTTTTTCTGTTGTACATTCGTTCAGTTGGGTTTGTATCCTGGCCCATTTACTTTTTAGCACATTCTTTTATACTTAGTGTTTTACTTTCGCTTGTACTCTGTGGTGTTTAGTTTACATTTATAATGGCAATGCCTTCCCAGTTATCGGGATTTACGCCTTTGGTGCTAGTTGCTAGCCCCTGGCCTATGGAAGGCGGGCTTGGGGTAGTCATGGTATAGTCCCCGAGGACAAGTCGTGATAGTATATAATGGTAATATTTAAAATAATATCATTTTATGGTTCAACAGTGCAGACCCGCGGTACTCGTCCAGATAGTACCTCTGCAGGCTACTAGGGGTGTGCACTAATGTGTTTGGGTGGCATACCCCGGCGAGAAGCACTACTGTGTTTGGGTGTCTGACCCGCGGTACTCGACAGGAGGAGTAACTCAGCAGTATTAGTTTAGTGAGCAGTACCTCAAAGTCGTGACAGGACCACTTTACACTCCAGAGACGGAGCTCTTCAGCTGTTACGGTTTCGATAATTAAAATCCTGGTTTGAGCTGAGTCTATGACCTTTGTGTTTCCTCATGATTGTAATGGGTTACTTGATAACTTATGTATATGTATGGGCTTATACCTAAGTAGAGGTTGTCTGTTGTGATCTTCTTTGTGGTTATCCATGTTCGTTTTAGTGAGACCTTGAGGGTCTCAGGGTCCTTACTGAGTATCCTTATACTCACCCCTGCACGGGCTATGCCCGCACCTCGTTGTTTTGGTTACAGACGACAGGCAGTGCTGACGGAGGCCGAGTGTTCGAGGACTAAACAGTACCCGGAGGTGGACCTCGCGACAAGTCAGTGTCAGGAGGTGGACTTCTCGGCGAGACGATACTCGGAGGAGGTTGACGGGTAAGAGCATTGTGGAGGCTATCTGTACCTACCCTTCAGGTAGGATCTGTGGTGGATGATCGAGGAGTTGCACTATCTGTACCTACCCTTTAGGTAGGATCCGAGGAGGACGACCCAGGAGCTGCTTCCTTCCTTCCAGCTATTTGTCTTTTTCTGTTGTACTTTCGTTCAGTTGGGTTTGTATTCTGGCCCATTTACTTTTCAGAAAATTCTTTTTTGATTAGTGTTTTACTTCCACTTGTACTATGTGGTGTTTAGTTTACTTTTATAAATGCAATTCCTTCCCAGTTATCGAGATTTATGCCTTTGGGGCTAGTCGCCAGCCCCTGGACTATGGAAGGCGGGCTTGGGGTAGTCACGGTACGGTCCCCGATGATGGGTCTTGACAGTATATAATGGTAATATTTAAAATAATATCATTTTATGGTTCGATGAAGCTCAGTGTTGGGTGTCATGCAATCTATCATAGAAACTCATTATTTTGTTCAATGAATGATAAAATCGATGTATTGAGTAAAAAAGTTACAATAGGTGTTTTTTGAAACTAAAAATATAAAAATATTATTCAAATAATCTCGGGGTTTTAAAATGTTTTATCTTTACAAATGCATCAAATAAGTTTATGGGATGAATCCTCATGTAGAATGATATAGTGATAAAATATTGCTCATGTTAAATGATGGTTCATTAAAAAAACATACACAAATCATGTTTTAGATATATTTTTTGTGATTTTTGAAATAAATATATTGCTAAATTATCTTTAAGATGTGGGATGTGAAATATATACAAATAAATAACATCAAAATATACATTATCTCAAGATTTGTTAAATATATGATAGATAATATGGTTGGTGTTGATTAAAGATTATGACTATTCAATCCATTGAAACACTAAAATATAGAAGAGGGTGGATGACTATATGGGTTGAATGGAAATTCTAACTTAGCAATGAATAGGATCACAAAATATCCAATATTTATGGATTTTTAAAGGATGGATATGGAAATCACAACGGAAGGGGAAAAATATTATCTTTATCACATAAGTGTCCAACCATCTATCAAAGTGAAGATGAAATCCATATTGAAATAAGATGTATAGTTGTAGTAGAAGGAAAGAAATTTTCCTACGTCCAATATTTATTGTGATAAAATGATAAGGTCAAATAACTGTGAAAGGACTTTTCCATAATGAAATTGAAGAAGAATTTATTGGAAGATTTTCAAAGTTCATCACACTTTATTAATCCAAAAGTTAAAATATGTTTTGAGATATGAAATAATATTTATGCAGCATGAATGGAGAGACATAATACATATTATGTATATTGTTTCATTTCATTTAAAAAATTAATGGTGACCATAGAAGTATAAGGGTGTGTCATAACCATTACCCATAATAGAATGGAAATGGGAAAGAATCCCCAGATATTGTTTTTCATACACCTAGAAAATGTCTAATGGACAAAATTCTATTTTTGTTATAGTTGTTCATATTATGAATTTATCACACTTCATTTCTATTAGATAATAGTACTCTATTGATAGTATTTATATAATCTACATTAAATAAGTTGTATGGTTTCATGGATTACCACATTCTGTTTTATCTATGTAGGATCTGAGGTTGACAATGAAGTTTAGGTGTAGTATTCAGTAATCTACATATTTGAAGTTATTTTTCAATACTACTAATAATCCTCTAATTGATAGTATATATGAGATAACCATTCAAACATTAGAATATATTTTATATATTTTTCGATTTATTTCAAATATGGTTGGGATCAACACCTTCGTCTTGTTTTGTTTTCTAAGAACGATAGCAGTAACTTGAGTATTCAAATGACTCTCTATGAATACCTCTAGGGAAATAAGTATAAAAATTGGACATAATGAGATTATTTTTGAGAAATAATTCAATTTGTCCGTGGGCTATCTTCAGAAATTGTAGAGAAATTAAGATTTAGTCGATAACACATTAAAGAATCTTAGAGTTGATAGAAAAAGTACTGTTGATAGATGTTGGAGAAATATGGAATTCGAGGGTGGTGAATATGTATTACTACCAATTTATCCATGGGAAAAATTTATGATACATAAAAAAATGAAATATTAACCCATGTTATATTTGACACATCAAAATTCTTGAAAGGATGGTAGCCTCTCTCTTGGATCTTTAACCAACCCTTTATCATGTTCATGATGGGTTCTATGTATCTCTCTTGTGTAACACCCCGAGCTTCCATGATACGCTTCTCATTCAATAATGCAATAGCTTGCATTGTACGCAACTTCGAGTTCTAAAACACCGCGACAAATCAAAGTAGCCGTTATGAATAGTAATAACCACTTTTTAAAATTATAGAAATTTTATATTTCAAAATGGACTTCATTTTTGTATTCCTAATATTGAAATTAGCCTATGTTGAATTTTTTGTAATTTTCTAAGAACTTCAAAATTTTTATGAATAGTGAAAAATACTTAAAACAAATTGTTTAATCAAAATAATTTATAGTGATAAATTATACTATTGAGTGGTTTTAGAGTATAATTAGAATATATTTTTACCATTTTATCCAATGGTGGTCATTAGAATTAATTTAACATTGAAATTGGACATAAACAATTGCCAATCTTTTGATATAAATTGTTTCTTAAAAACACGCTATTTGTTGTAACAGCGGGAATTAATTATAAAATTAATTAATGCAACTTATATGTTTGGAATTTTGTAAAATAGACATCATTTTTGAATTCGGAATATCAATTATAGCTTAGGCTGAAATTTTGGCCTTATTCTGAAAAACTTCAATTTTTGATGAATAGTGAAACCACTAAGTGGTAATCAAGCAAACTGATTTTTCAGTTAAATGAAAGTTTACCACTAATGTGTATTGAATTTTGAGAATCCGAAATACATGGTTTTCATTATTATGTAAAATGTGGTTCAATGAGATTATAATAATTTTTTGATGAATAGTAACTTATTAAGTTCTTAATCGCGATTAGTGGTAATTAGGGTAGTTTAAGGTATAAATAATACTCTAATAATATTAAATGACCTAGAAACATGTCCCAACCTCATTAGTTGTGTCATGGACGACCAAGACAAGCCATGGGTCAACTTGGGGACCCCATGGATCCACTTTTGTTGGGAAATAACATAAATTACTTTTTATTTAATGTTAAAGTGAAAATGACACTAACATAAATTGTTTTACTATAACAATTTTTAAGTAGGGTTAAACAAGTCCACATTTTGACTATAAATATTAATTAGAAAGCTAAAAAGATTTCCTACATCATAGTATTTTTTTTATAATTTTTAGACATTAAATAAATTATATTATTTATGACATCATTATGATGTGGCGATGAACTCATTATTTAACGATTTAAATAAAATGAGAAGATAATGCAAAATCCAAGGCTTACACTTGTCCAAAGCCTATTGGATGAGGAGATTTAGAAACCTTATCACCTTAGCCTCGAATTATATAAGTTTGAGACCTTTAGAATCCGAAAAGCATTGTGAAATAATGTAACATTTCAATCTTTCCAAAAGTGCCCCTCCTCTCCACTTATAAAAGGCCCCCACCTCTCCCACCTCATTTACACATTCAAGCCATTTGGCTCGGCCAACCTCTGCCCAAATACTCTCCCAACATTCCTCCCTTACTCCTAGAAGCCTCACTTTGGGCAGAACTCTTCCCAAGGAAGCCTTTGGCTCAAATCAAAAAGAGTTACCCGATTTTGAGGTAATGTCTTTTATAATGTTGTTTTGTTTTATTTTTCTTCTCCAACCCCCTAAACTCTTTTTATTCAATTCTTTTGTAACAAAACCAGTATCCTCAATATACTAGGATGTTTTTATAAGAAGGATTTGAGCTACACATACACACACCTACATCTAATGGTTAATGAACATATGGTTTTTGTGGATGGCGAATTTCTGCCTCACGAAACGATGATTGTTCAACACTCATATAACACCTTCAAAGGTGGCCATTAAGATGTCACTATTTTTATATATGATATATAATATGTTTTTGTCTTACTTATGCTTCTGTATTTCTCATTTATGGCATACTTTATGATTTCCATTATGGGTAAAACGCGATAATTTCATTTTAGGATGTGCGGACTACCGCCCCCTCAAAGTGATTTGAATCGTTAATGCCATATGTGGGATGTATAAAGGATGGAGTAAATGGTATTATACACTATATTATACTGGAATTATATTATACATTTATATCATTATGGTTTAGTTCCATTAAATATGAAATTGAAATGAAAGTAGCGTTCATGCGTACGTACGGCTTACCGTCTCCATGAACGGTGCATTTCATTTCTTACCTCTAAATGTTACGTAATATTATAAATGAATGTATATAATGGATATATAAGATATATATGACATCTAAATCATGAATATAATTCTGGATATAATGGATATTTCAACACATAAACAACTTGTAATTATAAGAAGCTTATTGTTGACTCAAGTATCAAAGATCGACAAAACGACCGTTATTAACTTAAATAATTACATAATGTTCATATCATTGTAATAAGTGATATAATAAGGATAATGAAATTGAAAATGGTTCTTAATAAGGTATATATTAACTCTAGTTTATTATTCAGGAGGTTAAAGCACGGTTGAGTCAAGTCGGACACAAGGTAAGGGAACTTCTTAACCCAACTTCCATTCTTTGGGTTAATCTCCTACTTTCAAATTATGTCATGATATTATTATGTCGTATGTTGTATTTATACTTTCTTTATGTGTACATATAGTGAATACACATCATAGATATATTTTATTTAAAAATGATCTTTTTAAGGGACTTTATCTCAATCCCCTTTCATTGAGGCATATTTGGTTTTATACACAACTTTCTTTTATACGGTGTATAAACCCCTGTGACTTTTACGTTTATTTAAAAGGTTTTCTTTTATAATTATGTGATTTTTAATTGATTTCAAAAAAGAGATATTTCTCTCCAATATATGAAAATCCAGTGCAAATGTATACGTACTTAACGCAAGCTTAAAAATGTTTTCAGAAAACCCGACTCTCGAGTGTGGTAGACAGGAAGGGATTGGGCGTGGACCCATCATGGCCTGTAATTAGTCGAGCAGTCTCAGAATTAGTTATTTTGTTTTCAGAAGCTTGCTTAATGTTTTCAAAAAAACACTGGAGTATATTTGAGCAGTTTTAAACGTAAGTATCTTCTAAAAAAATTGCATCGGTAGGTCTCATGAGACAACTAGACGTGGAATTGGCCGAGGCCCTTTCCCAATTTGATTTATGGTTTTGGCCGAGGCCTTAATCATTTTAGACGTCTTGGCCGAGGCCTTGACGAAATGTTTCAGAATGTCCGGCATTATACATTCCATCATTATGAAAATGGTTATTGATATTGCATGTGATTATTCGACCAGTAGAATATCCATGTAAATAAGTAATGGCATTATCTCATTTTACTTTTGCCATATTATGTTGATGTTCATGTTTAAAAGGCTTTTGTTTTAGTTATACATTGCCTTAAATGTTAATGTTTATTTATGAAAGCTTCCGCATTATTGTTATCCTTACTGAGCATCTGAGCTCACCCCTTTCAATGTTTTAATATTTTCCAGGATGTGAAGTAGTATTTTATGAATGAACTGCAGGGATAGTCAGAAGAGGATATGAGTGTGGACTATGGAGACTTTTTTATTGTAGTTTGTTTACTTTTTGATGTAATGAAAGACTTATGAATTTATCTAGTGTTTCCAAGGCTACTAAACTAATCGGTCTTTCGAGACTTGATCTTTTGTGATCATTCCAATGTTACGAAATAATGCACTGACTCTGGGTAGCTGGGGTCGGGGCGTTACCGTTGGTATCAGAGGCAGTTTAGTACTAACCTTGGAAGCTAGATTTAGATAAACTCTGATTAGAGCACATAGCCCGAAGATAGACTTTGAGGATTAGTATAGAAGAACATCTTAGAATTTTGGTATTGTAGAGATTTTGTGAGTTTTCCGAGCAATACATCCATGTATGGATACGAGCAGGTAGAGGCGGCTCTGGCACAGATGTACCTAGGGGTAAAACCCGAAAACACCGCTTTGAACTAGACTCGAACGAGAACTGGTGCACGACAATGGGCCTTGTTGCACTCTTGGTTACGACACTCCCGGGGGATATGCTTAGGATAATTCTCGTTTTCATTACAAACCACTATGAAGGGTTACGAGTATATACTTCCTCAAAGATTTTTTTTTATATATCCATAATTAGTTCAATTTATGTTAAGTGTTTTACAAGTATGGAATTATGTATTTTGATTCATAAACTAATCCAGTTTATGACATTATATTGAAATGGCGCCTAGTGGAAGAAATGGAAACCGTATCAATGCACGTACTCCATGTAGGGATTGCCCTCCTGCTCAAGATAATTATAATGGGGCTGGTGATGGAACTGGTGCCGATCATCTAATCACCATACTGGGACAACTTACTCAGGTTATGAATAATAACCTTACTCGTATGGAGCACCCTGATCCGCAATGTGGAGGATCAATGCTAGTCCGTTTCATGTGGCAACAACCACCAACCTTCAATGGGAGTACAAATCCTATAGTAGCTGAGCAATGGATAAATTCCTTAGAGAAAATATTCCATGCCTTGGGGAGTAGAGAAAGGGAGAAGGTTGTCATTGCAGTTTACCGCCTCACTGGAGATACCGATCAGTGGTGGTCGCTGATTCAAAACACAAAGGAAGATGATGACGTATCGAATATGGAATGGAGGGAGTTCAAAGAGCTTTTCTTAGAAAAATACTTTCCTCGTGACCATCGAGCAGATATGGAAAGGCAATTTTTGAGTCTGAGACAAAAGGAGGATGAGAATGTCGCAAAGTATGAGGCTAACTTTACAAGGTTAGCGAGGCATGCTACAGATTATATACGTAACCCAAGAAGTAAGATTGATCGTTTCTTTGATGGGTTAAAACCATTTCTCCGTCGAGCTCTAGTATCACAATCTTTCTCAACATACGAAGATATAGTCTCATGTGCTATCAAGACAGAAAAGGAATTCTCTAAGTCTTATGACAACAAAGTAATGCAAGAGAAGAAGAGAACGGTGGAACAAGAGACAGATAAACCGAAAAAGGGAAAGAAGAATTTTCCCTTATGTGATAATTGTGGGAAGAATCACCCTGGTACTTGCCTAAAAGGAATGGGAGTTTGTTATAAATGTGGAGAAAAGGGTCACCAGGCTCGTGATTGCAAGGGAAAGAAAGAGGCTGTCAAAGTTGAATGCTACAATTGTAGAGAAATGGGTCATTATGCAAAGGAATGTCCTAAGCGTCAAGGAAACTTACCTCAGAAAAGGCCAAGGGATCAAGGCAAATCTTCTGTTGTGACTACAGTTGAAGCAGAATAATTAATGTATTGGTGCTTTTGGACTCAAGGATTATATTCTGGTTATAAGAATAATGTGATCTATATAAGGATTGTACTGCAGTACTTGTTGGTTTCTGTAAGGTTTTAATATGATGAAGGTAATTATATTTTTAGTATGTGACAATAAGAGAAACTTTACTTTGTTTGGGTAATCTGATAAATTGATTTTGGAATTAAGAGACCTTTTAGAGAAAGTCTGGACAGAGGTATTTTGGATAACTATAAAGGTTGGAATGGATTAAGTTGATCTTTGGATAGTATTATTTAAGGTTAACAAAAATTTTATGAAGATTATTTTTGGATTATTATGATACTATAGTTTTAGAAAAAGGACAACCTGCAGGGTGGGACATAACCCGTCGCGTCGGACCAAGCTGCGGGAATCGAACCCACAATCATGGTGCGACAGGCCTTTATTTCCTACCACTAACCTACAGGAAGTCCCTGGTTATTACAAAATAATTTTACTAATCTAAATGGTATGTGTTAACATTTGGAACCTTATACAATTAGGATAATTATAATATTTTTGAGTTCTATTATCTTTTTGAGTGAAAGATGAGTTGAAGGTTGAAACTCTAATTTTCAAGCATAAATATATATATACCTATCTCTTATTCAATGAATAAATTAATTCTTAAACTTTAGTAAAGGGATATTAAAACAAAAAAATGTGTTATCCTAATACCTTATGTCTTGTTGAACTGATGATATTTTAAATCAATATAGATTGAAGGCTTTGAGGCCCTCAATTTGACAGTTGATTGTTATTGATGACCTCAATAACTCCCTACAAATATTTAAGTTTTTACTCCAATTATATGTCTCTAATTGCCACCAATGTTCTCCTAATCGAGATCATAATTGGGTGGCGACTTTTTCATTTCCCTTTCCCTCTTATTAAGGCTAAATTTTATTAATCTTATTTCCGATGTGGGTTTTCCTCAAAGGTATTTTCTCTTTTCAACCTTTTATTTTCAAAGAAAAATTTCAAATTGCGAGGACGCAATTTATTGAAGGAGGGGAGAATGTAACGCCCCGAGCTTCCATGATACGCTTCTCATTCAATAATGCAATAGCTTGCATTGTACGCAACTTCGAGTTCTAAAACACCGCGACAAATCAAAGTAGCCGTTATGAATAGTAATAACCACATTTTAAAATTATAGAAATTTTATATTTCAAAATGGACTTCATTTTTGTATTCCTAATATTGAAATTAGCCTATGTTGAATTTTTTGTAATTTTCTGAGAACTTCAAAATTTTTATGAATAGTGAAAAATACTTAAAACAACTTGTTTAATCAAAATAATTTATAGTGATAAATTATACTATTGAGTGGTTTTAGAGTATAATTAGAATATATTTTTACCATTTTATCCAATGGTGGTCATTAGAAGTAATTTAACATTGAAATTGGACATAAACAGTTGCCAATCTTTTGATATAAATTGTTTCTTAAAAACACGCTATTTGTTGTAACAGCGGGAATTAATTATAAAATTAATTAATACAACTTATATGTTTGGAATTTTGTAAAATAGACATCATTTTTGAATTCGGAATATCAATTATAGCTTAGGGTGAAATTTTGGCCTTATTCTGAAAAACTTCAATTTTTGATGAATAGTGAAACCACTAAGTGGTAATCAAGCAAACTGATTTTTCAGTTAAATGAAAGTTTACCACTAATGTGTATTGAATTTTGAAAATCCGACATACATGGTTGTCATTAGTATGTAAAATGTGGTTCAATGAGATTATAATAATTTTTTGATGAATAGTAACTTATTAAGTTCTTAATCGCGATTAGTGGTAATTAGGGTAGTTTAAGGTATAAATAATACTTTAATATATTAAATGACCTAGAAACATGTCCCAACCTCATTGTTTGTGTAATGACCGACCAAGACAAGCCATGGGTCAACTTGGGGACCCCATGGATCCACTTTTGTTGGGAAATAACATAAATTACTTTTTATTTAATGTTAAAGTGAAAATGACACTAACATAAATTTTTTTACTAAAACAATATTTAAGTAGGGTTACACAAGTCCAAATTTTGACTATAAATATTCATTAGAAAGATAAAAAGATTTCCTACATCATAGTATTTTTTTTATAATTTTTAGACTTTAAATAAATTAAATTATTTATGACATCATTTTGATGTGGCGATGACCTCATTATTTAATGATTTAAATAAAATGAAAAGATAATGCAAAATCCAAGGCTTACACTTGTCCAAAGCCTATTGGATGAGGAGATTTAGAAACCATATCACCTTAGACTCGAATTATATAAGTGTGTGACCTTTATAATCCGAAAAGCATTGTGAAATAATGTAACATCTCAATCTTTCCAAAACTGCCCCTCCTCTCCACTTATAAAAGGCCCCCACCTCTCCCACCTCATTTACACTTTCAAGCCATTTTCCTCGGCCAGACTCTGCCCAAATACTCTCCCAACATTCCTCCCTTACTCCTAGAAGCCTCACTTTGGGCATAACTCTTCCCAAGGAAGCCGTTTGCTCAAATCAAAAAGAGTTACCCGATTTTGAGGTAATGTCTTTTATAATGTTGTTTTGTATTATTTTTCTTCTCCAACCCCCTAAACTCTTTTTATTCAATTCTTTTGTAACAACACCAGTATCCTCAATATACTAGGATGTTGTTATAAGAAGGATTTGGGCTACAATTACACACACCTACATCTAATGGTTAAATAACATATGGTTTCTGTGGATGGCGAATTTCTGCCTCACGAAACGATGATTGTTCAACACTCATATAACACCTTCAAAGGTGGCCATTAAGATGTCACTATTTTTATATATGATATATAATATGTTTTTGTTTTACTTATGCTTCTTTATTTCTCATTTATGGCTTACTTTATGATTTCCATTATGGGTAAAACGCGATAATTTCATTTTAGGAAGTGCGGACTACAGCCCCCTCAAATTGATTTGAATCGTTAATGCCATATGTGGGATGTATAAAGGATGGAGTAAATGGTATTATACACTATATTATACTGGAATTATATTATACATTTATATAATTATGGTTTAGTTCCATTAAATATGAAATTGAAATGAAAGTAGCGTTCATGCGTACGTATGGCTTACCGTCTCCATGAACGGTGCATTTCATTTTTTACCTCTAAATGTTACGTAATATTATAAATGAATGTATATAATGGATATATAAGATATATATGACATCTAAATCATGAATATAATTCTGGATATAATGGATATTTCACCACATAAACAACTTGTAATTATAAGAAGCTTATTGTTGACTCAAGTACCAAAGATCGACAAAACGACCGTTATTAACTTAAATAATTACATAATGTTCATATCATTGTAATAAGTGATATAATAAGGATAATAAAATTGAAAATGGTTCTTAATAAGGTATATATTAACTCTAGTTTATTATTCAGGAGGTTAAAGAACGGTTGAGTCAAGTCGGACACAAGGTAAGGGAACTTCTTAACCCAACTTCCATTCTTTGGGTTAATCTCCTACTTTCAAATTATGTCATGATATTATTATGTCGTATGTTGTATTTATACTTTCTTTATGTGTACATATAGTGAATACACATCATAGATATATTTTATTTAAAAATGATCTTTTTAAGGGACTTCATCTCAATCCCCTTTCATTGAGGCATATTTGGTTTTATACACAACTTTCTTTTATACGGTGTATAAACCCCTTTGACTTTTACGTTTATTTAAAAGGTTTTCTTTTATAATTATGTGATTTTTAATTGATTTCAAAAAAGAGATATTTCTCTCCAATATATGAAAATCCAGTGCAAATGTATACGTACTTAACGCAAGCTTAAAAATGTTTTCAGAAAACCCGACTCTCGAGTGTGGTAGACAGGAAGGGATTGGGCGTGGACCCATCATGGCCTGTAATTAGTCGAGCAGTCTCAGAATTAGTTATTTTGTATTCAGAAGCTTGCTTAATGTTTTCAAAAAAACACTGGAGTATATTTGAGCAATTTTAAACGTAAGTATCTTCTAAAATTTGCATCGGTAGGTCTCAGGAGACAACTAGACGTGGAATTGGCCGAGGCCCTTTCCCAATTTGATTTATGGTTTTGGCCGAGGCCTTAATCATTTTAGACGTCTTGGCCGAGGCCTTGAAGAAATGTTTCAGAATGTCCGGCATTATACATTCCATCATTATGAAAATGGTTATTGATATTGCATGTGATTATTCGACCAGTAGAATATCCATGTAAATAAGTAAATGGCATTATCTCATTTTACTTTTGCCATATTATGTTGAAGTTCATGTTTAAAAGGCTTTTGTTTTAGTTATACATTGCCTTAAATGTTAATTTTTATTTATGAAAGCTTCCGCATTATTGTTATCCTTACTGAGCATCTGAGCTCACCCCTTTCAAAGTTTTAATATTTTCCAGGATGTGAAGAAGTATTTTATGAATGAACTGCAGGGATAGTCAGAAGAGGATATGAGTGTGGACTATGGAGACTTTGTTATTGTAGTTTGTTTACTTTTTGATGTAATGAAAGACTTATGAATGTATCTAGTGTTTCCAAGGCTACTAAACTAATCGGTCTTTCGAGACTTGATCTTTTGTGATCATGCCAATGTTACGAAGTAATGCACTGACTCTGGGTAGCTGGGGTCGGGGCGTTATATCCTGAGGATGTACAAACCAGATTCTAAACATGTACTAAACTCCGAGGTTATAATACCATAAAATTTTATTTCATATGAAGAACAACCTATATAAATATTATATTGTTTGTATAATTTTCTATGAAAAAAGCTTAATAATTGGATTTATATTTCCTTGATGAATTAGAAATTTGATAAAGCTGCATGGGAACCTGAGGATGTTATATAACAATGATATCCTCATTTTTTTTATTAGAGTTATATAATCCCAATGGGTAAATTCAATTTTATTGGTTTATAGTGTAACACTATTATATTTTATGATATAATTATCTTCAAATGAATTTATTTTCTTCAATAGATTTTGATACACACAAACCAGAGTTTATATGAAATGTGATATAAATGATATTATTTAAATTTTATATCTACAACCAAATGATTAAAATTAGTTTTATGAATTGGAATAAACAAATTATTAAAAATATTGATAACTAATTTTTATATTGTATGTTTATTGATAGATAAATCACTGAATTTTTTATAAAGTCATTATATGAATTAAAAATACTATTTTCTAAATAGCATTTATTAGTTTTCGAGAAAAAAATATATTTTTTTCTATTGATTTTGGATAATATATTAGAAAATATTAAATTCATTTTTGAAATAATCTTCTCCAATTTGTCATAGAGTTAACTTTTTTTAATTTTCTAAAAAGATTAGCTTTTTTATTAATAGTGAATATACATATTTTTATAGAAAACTACTTTATGTTTAATGAATTTGCAAAGTTAAATTTTATTTAAATATAATTATAAAATTTCATGCATTCAATTATATTATAAAAATTCAATTTATGTTACTAGAGTCTATATTATGAAGAATTTTTGTATATAAACTATTCATATATAAGAAAAAACATTTCATAAAACCTCTTTTAGCTGTGAATTATGGGATAAATTTTTATTTAAATTATCGAACATATCTATGTTTAAATTTTGATAAATTTATTCTAAATTTGGAATCATAATAAATGATTTTATATAATATTTTTTATTTATTTTGATTTTATTTTTAGTATTAATCGAGATAAAAAGTCATTACAATGATTAAGGGAAGAACGGGTGTATCGTGGTGTTAACAAATAGATATGTGTATATTCACAAATTAAAATTATATAAATCCTATTATATTTCCATAGATGAATCATAGTATATTAAAACATATAGTGTATGAAAATGTATAAGAATTTTAATTCATTAATATATTATTATATTTTAATATTTTATGAAATTCCAAGTGTACCCTCTTCCTAACATATAAAAGAATGCCCTTCCATTCTCTTATTTACACCATGTAGAGACATCTATATCGACCACTTACTACCCAATTATATTATCAAATTCCCTATCCACAAAATATACGTTATTTTATTCCCAAAAATACCATTCAATGTGTCCCTAATAAAGGATTTGATGGAGATGTATCAAAGAAGATGTAATTAGCCTACCAGAACTCTTTCAATTTATTTATTCTTATTCTTCCTATAAAATATTGTAAATATCATTAAAAACAAACTCCTCTATGATAAATATATTATATTTTATTACTATTTTTAACATATATCCTCACTCTATTCCATCTAATGTTACGTGGGTCTATCACTCATGTGTACGTATGGACAACATCCTCCATATAGCATTAAAAATCATTTTCTTTCACAATAATTCATAGAATATTATTATGATGGGTTTAACTATTACATATGATATTTATGACACAATTAGGATTTATATTTTATAATATCATATTTACCAGCATACCTCCAAATCCATTTGAATATGATAACGTTAACTCTGTGTACATGTGGACTACAACATCCATGAAGTGATATGATTCATTTTTCATTTCGATTTACATGTAGGGTAATAATGATAGATTTGATATATATATATATATATAAATTATATTATATAATAATGATTATTTGAAGATTAGTTATTATTTATCCAACTTTTTTCCATCCATTGAAAATTGAAAATAACGTTCATACTTACATATGGCCAACTATCTCCATGAATAATGTAATTAATTTTTCTATCAATTCCTTTTATGGATATATATATATATAAGAGTGTCTGTGTTTCATTAATATATATTATATTAATACCATATATTATTATTAACATTTTTGTGATGATATAAATTTTAAAAATGTTTAGTAACCAAACCTACTAAACAAAAATTCTCATGAAAAATGAAAAGAATAATATCTAAAAATGATGATTTTAATAAGGAATTATTAAAAACATTAGTATTATAATGTTATAAGGAGATAATATATGAATTTATAAGTTTCTAAATGATTTTATTATATAATTATAATAAATTTAATATCATTATAGATTAGGATATAGTGATTTCTAAGAAAGTGGATCTTAAGGTAAGGGTTTGTCATCTCAAATTATATTCTTTAGGGAATATGTTATATTATACATCAATATTACTTTATTATGTGTATATATATATCCAAATTTTCATATAATATAATTCATATACATATTATAATGATATTTAGAATTTCATTTAATCTATTCATTCATGGGGCTTACGATTCATATGTTACCAATGTAGTTAGGGATATTCATCCCACATTTATTTCTATCAAACAAATGTCATATTAACCAATTTTTTATTTTTTATTTTTTATTTAATTCAAATGAATTTATTATATGATTATTTAGATGATTATTTTCATGATTTTTATATCCATGTATTTTTTTACATTTTATTAGGTATCGATTCAAAAGTTACTAATGTGGTAATGTATTTATATTATAATCTCCTTTCATATCTGAATTTTTTATGAATATCTTTCAGATAATGAAATCTCACGATATAAAACTCAAGAATCCCATGGAATTTATTATCCTATTTATGTCTATAGATAACATGTTTTAATTTCATTTTTATCAATTTAATAACCCAAGAGACAGAAATTGTTCTTTTAAGAAAAACTGATTTCATTTCTCACATTATTCGAAAATTATTTTTCTTCCATATCAATGTTTTCTAAAATGTTTTCATGAATTTTTGAACTAATATTAAATGAATATTTAAATTAATTTTTACATATGTTTTACTTTTTATAAAAAAATTAAAAGTAGTTTTCTTATCATTTTTTGAATGAGGTAATTTTTACATTTTACCAAAAAATCGAAAGGAATCTCTATTTTTATATACATAGAATAAAACTAATTTCAAAAATAAAAAAACAATAAAAACATTTAATATTACCTAATAAATATCAAAAGTGTTTCCATATAATTGTTTTATTATTTTATCTATTCTTATATTTAAAATATTTTATTCCAAAATGAAAAGGATATTTCCATCAATGAATATTCCATGTGATATTTTAAAAGCTTGTTTAACTATGATAACATCCTTTTATGTTATATATGATTTATAGGTAATATTATATATGGATATCAACCTTATTTTTTCATTTTATCGCTTATTATTATGATGATGAGATGTTTCTGAAACCCATTTATTTTCTCAGGTTTATGCTATATAGAATTGTCGACTCTTTTATGAAACTCGTTTCTTTTTAGTGGGTTATAATATATTATGAATTGTTTATGATCCTTAGGAACACATATGAATTGACTATTATTAGTTGATAGGTGGACCCAAAATTATATATCCCTCCAATACATTTGATATTGCGGATATATTAAGAGATAATAATGAATATAATGGGGAGTAAACCTAGTTCAGTAAGGGACGATATCTAATTTGATAGTCTTGGGTGTGATCATTGAATAATGATATGATGTAATATTGAGTGATCCCAATCCTGTATGATAGTATTTTGAGCGAGCATTATTTTAAGAAATTATTTTCTATGGTTATTTTTATAACAAAAAATTTTGTTTTATTTCAATGTTATCCTCTAATGCATCAATCTAATTGATTCCATTATGATTCATGTATTATAAACTACCAAGCCTTATTCTATCACTCAAGAATATTATTTAAGAAATACTGAGTATGGTATTAAAATGATAAACTCACTCCCTAATACCATAACAATCATGTCATATTTAGGTTATCATTGATATCTGACTTGTTTAACCTTATTTTGAATCTAATATTTCCCTTTATTGTGTTTCTTTCACCTTATTAATAATTCTAGTTTTTATGTATTATTTTTATAGTAAGGGTTGTAGTTATAAAGAACATGGTTGGAGATAATGTAGATCTCTTTTGAACATGTTTTTTATATATCTAGGTTTCCAATTAAATGAAACCTGATTATTATTGAATGAATTATAATGTTATATAATGAATATATATATATATATGCAATATATATTTATGAAATTTATGGGTTATTATATGAAAAAACATTTTAAAATGGGTTAGTGACTCCTTCACTATTTGTTAACCTTGATAGATATGTAAATGCTCCTTCTTCTTCTATAATATCTCCTTATCAGGGTAATTTGAATTAAGTAATATGGTCTGACGAAATTCCCAATCCATAAAAATATACAATAGAAGAAAAATAATGGTCTCCCATAATTCTCATAATAGTATTTCAAACAAGTTTGATGTGGTTTTCACTCAAATGGATTTCGATGTTTTAGTGAATTAAAGAATCCATCAATATTTTCTAGCCACATTATACCCAAGTGAGGTCCTTGTTTATTAAAAATTATGATATAATATTGATAAGGATTCATAACGACCAGTCAATAAGCAGTCTATGTAAATTTAATTGCTCGAAAGACCAAATTTTCTCCCTAAAAGATAGTAAGCTATGGAAAATTCCATCATACAAACTTCATATTATCCATTTTGACTTTAATTGGTGAAATATTGTGAGTAAAAAGAAAAATAAAAATTATAGACACAAATACTAAACCATAAACTCACTCTAAACAAAAGAACCCTTAAAATAAAATTATAAATACCACTCAGAAAATTTTACACATTAAATAAAAATATGATTCATATATTTAAGTTGTTTAAATATCATGAAATTTTACATAAAAATGTTTTAAACCAATAAGTTTATTTCTAATATAAATTTCCCGACCATAATAGTTATACTAATTTAATTTCATTTTACATGACATTAATAATTTCAAAAGCATGTGTTTAGAATTTATAAACATGTTTTTAAAAAATATATCAATTATATGCATCCAAATAAGATAAAATATTCAATATAATTCCATTTAATTAATCTCAATTGTGATCACACATAACCCAAATGAATCTATATATAATAAGGGGTTAATGAAAAAAATAAACGGGCTAGGGGATATTCATGGTTTGGCCATATGGTTTTTAGAGACTATATTCTAAACATGAAACCACCACTAAAGTCATTAAGTACCATGTTGTTGAGCTCTTTATGGTTTCTCAGACCATGGAGGCCTATCACATACCTCCATTTTGACTCCCATTCTCATTAAAAACAAAAAACCTCCAAATGACTAACACAAACGTAGTTAAATTCAGAGAACACAAAACCAATATCCAAATATATTACAAAAAAATAAATATCTATCTTAATATTATTACACACAACCCAAAAACCCATTATATCTCATGTCTTAGGATGATACAGAGCTAGCTAGACTCTCCTTACACCAACCCCTCAACATCCGATAATCCTATCTATAATCTAACACTAATCCCAAAAATAAAAAGTCTTCATTGTTACCATATTTCCATAAACCAACTGGATTTATTTTAATATGTAACTTGAGTGGACAAATAGAAATCCCAAAATGAAATTTTTAATCAGCATGGCCATAAACTAGTGTTTTAGAATTAATAAATCACCCTTTGGAATTATTTTCACCAATGTTAAATGAGTAAAAAATAAAATAATAAATAGAAAAAAACTAAAATTTAGTTACCATATATTGGAATTAGATGAAAGGTAAATAAAAATGTTTTAAAATAAAAATCTAATCAAACATGTAATAACTAAAAATAAACATCTATCTCCAAATCCAACATAATTTAAATACCAAAACATCCAAATAAGTAAATTTGTTTCTCAAAATAACATAAGGCTAAATTGGTCCATACATACATGATATAAGATAAGAAGATGAAAACACATAGTTCTAAACTAGAAATATACTGGGGAACCATGTTCAACACAAGACACCATCTCCAAAACCATCTTCAGGAGAGACCAAGGAGAAGATTCCATGAGGAGGAACTAGTGAGTACCCAAGCATAAAACAGACAAGATTCTAAAAACACCAAGGATTTTAACAAGGGTATAATCTAAAGAACTAGTGGTATTTCTACAAATAATTTATATATTTCCTATATCAAGTGATTCTATAAATATATCATGAAAAGTGTTACATTAAAATAGATTTATTAAAATTGGGAAAATTATCTCAAAATAAAATTTAAAAACCTTTTTTAAACCTAAAAAATAAATTAATAAACCATTTAAATTTTCATAAAAAACTTCATTTGCAAATATTCCATCTTAAAACCATTTTCAAATTAATTTTAAATAATACTAACAGATGATCTCAAAATACAAAAATAAAATATCAAATGAATAGGTAATTATTGACAATAATATATGAAAATACCCAGCTATTTATTTCATGACAAAAGGAAACTAAAACACAATTTTAGTCTTCGATGAGAAATAATATGGTAATGAAAATGTTTTAGTTAAACCATAAAAGAGACAAGGACATATAAAACATAACATGAGAGAATAATAATGAAAAATAAATAATAAAACCATCATTTATATAAAAACATTAATTCAAATTAAGTTATAAATGATCAGGGAAAACACTTATGGCCCTTATGAGATGATTCAATATTTACTTGTGTAGACCTATATACTGTACTATTGGTGAATTTAGAAACATATGAACTCATAAAAATTCTCTAACATAAAATCACTCTGTAGAAATCCCCCTAGTTAAAATATTTTATTAATAATCGGATCTTACTTAGTAAGTGAAAATGATTATAATTGAAACAATTTATCATTCCTCCCTATAAATACCTAGGGTTCTCATGAATTTGGCTACCAGATGTGAGGTAAAATTTATCACGTATCAATAAAATGACACATGGAAAATAATACCAACATAAAAATTATCCCAAACTACAAAAACCCCTTTTATATATGTTTTCTTTTATACTTTTCACCACCTTAAATAATAATAAAATGTTTCATCAAGGATATAAAAACTCATGAAAAATAGATTTTATTTTGGAATTAAAATAAATGTGCAACAAATTTCATTAAATTAGCATTAATAGTATTCCAAATGGGCCATAGGAATCAAGATGATAGTCAAATACACCTATTATTTCATTAAAAATAATCTTATAAAGAAAGTTTCACTTGAAAGCCTTTTTTGAACCCAATAGTAAATACCATGTTAAATACCCTAAAATAAGTGATATAATATTTAAAAATAAATATTACATAATTAAATAACATATAAAATTCATAAATAAAATTATTCAAAAGAAATAAAAGAACCTATAAACTAAACTAGGTAATCTTAAAGGAAATGTAATTCTTATCAACCAGACCTAAAAATCATAAATTATATCATATAAAGTCATTAGTAAACCACTCATGATTAAAAATCTGTTTTAGTTTCTAAAACCCTTGTAAAATACCTATGTGAATTTTTTAAAATATTTAGACTTTAAAATTGTTTTGGAAAATGAATGTGAAAAATCACGAATAACATGGTTTCCTAAAAAAATGTAATCTCTTTGGAAAACCATAATCAATCATTCTTAGTTTTATAAATCCTTCCAATAATAAGACAAGGTACCCAATAATGTATTTAAAAAATAAAAACGTAAAAAACTAGAAAGATTTTTGACTAACCTAACTCTACGGATTATCCAACAATATTATAAAAAATGGAAGGAGAGGAAGATAAAAGAGATATTAATGGAGATAATATTGAAGATAAATCATTAACAATCCTTGAAAACCCATGGTGGTACAATCTATGTGGCTTGGGAAAATGATTATGGAGTCTCTCATATCCCTCTAGGATCCATCAAGTTCAAATGGGGAAGGAACATACAAATAAATCAGTTAAATTATACAAGGGAAATAAGGCGAATTTACCATTTCCAAAACCTAAGAAGACTACATGATTTACCAAACATCTCTCCAACAATGTGGGTAGAATAATACTCACCTACATGTATCAATTCATTGGAAAAATTATGTTACAACCATCAAAAGAACATTCTAATAAGTTAAATTCCCTTACACTGTGGGGTTATAAAATTTTACTTAATACTTTGATATGACCTTCTTCCCCAAATTCTCAAAAATCATAAATTAGAAGGCCTAAAAAAGATAAATGAGGATAAAAATAATTAATTATGAAATTTGTGGTTAGGTATTAACATAATATACATTTATCTATAAATATACCCTTATATCTCTTATTCTGGCATAAGGAAGAGAAATTAGAGAGATCCAGTAGATCTAAGATGCTCCTGTATGTACTCAAGTATCATTTCTCCATCAGGTGAATTTCCTTGTCAAATAAACCTAAGTAAATAACCATAATATAGGATTATTATGTTACCTATGGGTTAAACATAATTAAATTGTCATGAGAGACTAATTTTACCCTAGTTCATTAAAACTAGGGGGAATAACCCCATATTAGATGATACACTAGAGTTTCACGTATCTAATCATACCCAGTGAACTATAACTTGGGAGACACATATCCTTACCAAATAATTAGTGTGATATGTCACCCTCCCCAATAACTAGGTTTAAATTTATCCCTACTGTATAACTATAGAGATACATCTATCTACACTTTAACTAGGGAGAAACATCTCCCATCCTCAAACTAGGGATTTTTTTACCTACGCTAAAATTATATGAATAATTTTCTCATCCCCCTTGGTTTATTTGGTAGAAATATAGGTCTAATACTAAGGAATTATCCTTTCCCATGACCCCTACCTGGGTTCCTTTTTCTCCTGGCCACCTTTATGTCAATTTAATGTATATGATCAGGCCATGCACATCACCAAACACCCCATAGATCATGTATTCAGTTTTTAATGAATCTTTCCAATGTTTTACACCCATGATAATTGAAAACATAGGGTAATCATGATCTTGTGTTCCCTTGATAATGAAGATTTATGCTATGATAATATCAGTGAAAATAATTCTATATCATTAAACAATTCTTAGTTTCCCAGATATCTAGTATCCAGTTAGATTTCAAATCCTATTGAACTATTTTTCCCCACAATGATCTAAATATGTTGAAAGTTCTTCCTATTAGGTGTATGCCACAAATATTCTTAACATCTCCTAAGGTACCAACCAGGATGGGTATATCTATGTGGAATATTCATGATCCCAAAATATATCCTTTAACTCTCTTCATTGGATGGGGGATCCTACTTTGTTTAATCACTAAATACCCCTCACTAGACCATATTCTCCATGATTAATGTTTCCCTTATCATCTTTTCAAAAATAAATTGGTTGTCGTTTTTCATGTATGGTATTCTTGCTTAGTGTATTCCATAACTATATCCACATTGATGATCTCTTGTATTTCCCAATCCATGATCCATATATATTTATATATATTATTTTTATATGGTATAACCCCCAAAACCAACCTCTACCTATGTCATAAATCATGTAGTAAAAAATAAGGTATTCCATTTCATAATCCCCAATTGACCTATTTTTTCCCTTTTTATGATAAAAATATCTATACCACATGATTTTAAACAACATTGTTATTCCTGATATAAAACCTTAAATTGGGACACTTAAACTATGTGGTATTTTATTCCTATTAACTATGATATAATGGATCTCTCTCTATGATTCAATTCCAACAGTTCAGTGCATTAATTGTAATACCATTAGTTGGGATCCCTAATCCAACTTTAATATGTAATATTCACCATGAAAATCCTCATCAATTATACATACATATTTTTAAATACCATTATTCAATAGTATATATTCCCTATGATACATAATTATTCACTGGGATATATTTCTTATAAATCTAGAAATCTATCATCCATGGAATATATCCCTCATAATATTATCTTCCATGGAATATATTTTCTATCTTCCATGGAATATATTTTCTAAAATTCAACTCAGTATACTTGGTCTATATTCTCTATGATTAATTTCTCCTCACTAGGCCATATTTTTCATGATCTTAACTATATAATCTACTACCTAGTAACCAACATACTTGATGTTCTTGAACATTCTACACATCAATAATTACTACGCCAACTATTTCTAAAAATACTTTACATCATATTCCTAGATATACGATTTTAATGTGTATATCATAACATCTATTCCTTGTTATGTTAAATTCCTAGGTGTATGTCATAAATTTACAACCATTAAAGGAACATAACTCATTCAAGGATACATAACCAAAAAAAAAGAAATATGTTGGTCCTTATAACGTTATTGTAATTGGTATGATGTGTCTCATTTAGTGACAAAGAATAATGAATGTTATAATTCACATCATATGGATATATAAGAATCCCATCTCATGGGATTGATCCTAATATTAAAACACATACTACATACCTATATTGAGGTTAAAACTAGATCACCCATTTGTGTGTATTTATACAATAACATTTCCAATTAATTGGAGAAATATAGAGAACATATAATGCATAAAAGGGTTCATATAAATTATTGGAATTGATCAATAACATTCATGGAGGTAAACATTCTTGTATTGGGATTTGTGAGTGATTTAAGAATTTATCATAAATAATTAAGTGGGTCTAAAAAAAGAAACAATTCCTCCATAAAATGTGAGATGATCTTGAACTCTCATCCTCTTGACCAATGAACAACCAAATAATTTATGGTAGAGTACCAGTGACAAAATAAATTTAAAAAGAAGGTTTTTGTTGACATAAAAATATCATGGGGTAGAAGTGATTTTGAAATATACACAAACTATTCATTCTTGACCTATATCATCACATCAACTATTGAAATCTATTTATTCTAAAATATTTCTCTAATATCTTGAATTAAATTTTTAATGGTTGATTTTAACATGTTCAATTTCTTCTAATATTTTAACAAAATATATTGAATAATTTTATTTTGTTTAAACATTTATTTAGAATTATATTCCATTGAAAAAATTGACATAAAATCTTCAGTTAGTATATTAAACAAGTCTTCAATTTCATGAATAATATTTTACCTTTTAAATATTTTAGTCATCATTGTTTCCTGATAATTTATGATCTTTATTTTGATCATTGATTTCTTTATCCATCCATGAAATCTTTGAATCAAATTCCATATGTTATCAAATTACAATGAACTCCATTTGATTTACTTATTTTCTTCCACCTTTATTCCTATCATCACTAGTAATTTCTTCTTCATCAAATTGAATAATTAACTGTTTTCACAAAAACACTACATCTATTTTCTTATTATTCATCCTCAGTACTAACTTAATATTCATTAATGGATAAAAAATATCCCTCTCTGGTTTTAGAAAAATTAATTCTTTTTCCCATTGAATTAAGAGTTGACTTGTTATATTTTGAAGCTTTATTATTTAATTAACCTCATGGATTTTAATATAATCTTCATAGTATCCATACCAATTTTATTATAGATAATATTCTAAAAATTTCATAATATATCAATAATTGAAATATTAAATTCATATGTTTCATCTATATTTCTATTTTCTTCTCCTTATACTTTCATAAATGAATGGCATGATTTTATCAAATTTCATTTGAACATATTTTTATTCCTTAGAATAATATTCATATAAAAATAATTATTTTATATTCACCTCTTATTTTGAGGATTTATTGGATATTTATCTATAATCTTTATCCTTCTTCTTGAAAATTTCCATTTACTCATTTCAAAAAAGATAAAAATTCTTTGAAAATAAACCAAAATAATTGTACATAGATCAACCTCTTTATGTTAAAAAATCCTTATATCAAAAATATCTATTATGTTTCATAATATCTTTTCTAAAATCATACACTCCTTTAGATTCTCACCAAAAAATATAATGGTTTGAATGATTTCATTAGCCTATGTAAAAAAAATCATCCATTTTTTCACTATTATTTTTCATGATATCTTTTTAATTAAATCTCTAATCAATTATCTTGGATTTTCTCACATTCACATTTCCTTTATGAATGTTTTCAAATTTATTTAAAATCACCTTCAATATCTTCATCCCTTTAAATATGAGACACTTGTTTTATGAAACATATGAAATGATGGCATTTCTAGCATGGCCATCCTTCTTAAAAGCTATTATATTAATTATATTCTTATTAACACTATTATCATGAAGAATAAAGAAAATGGTAGTATATTAAAAAACAGAAAAACTAATTGATAAATCATATAAAATGAATCAATCATTCCAAACAGCATTGTTATTCTTATAAAAAGTGGGATTTTTTTTATTATTTAAAAAAGTAATGTTACACAACACAAAAACCAAAAATTAGATCCTAAAGATCTAAAAATAGAGGATATATTTTCACACCATACTCCATAAATATGATCATATTTAATGATTAAGTGAAAATTTCTTATACAACTTGAAAAGTGCCACCATGGATAGTGAATTTTCCCCATGAAGAGGAAAAATTAATGGATTAATTTCCATTTACTTTTCTATATCATTAAAAATAATTGAAACTTATTATAGAGCATGGTGAGATTGTGGTACTCAGACCAAACACAGTTAATGACACATATAAAATATGCATAATGTATTTTTAGAAGTTTAATTACTCAAAATGAGTAGCTACAATGGTAGAATGATCTAATAAATCCTATGATCACACGTTATACTAGAATCACAATGTGGGTTACAAATTTGAAATTAGTCTTCTTGAAATCATGAAACACAACTTTTCTCCCATATTCTATAAGGTCATGTTTCACAAATAATGTTTAAAAATTATAATTATAACAATAATAACGACATTATTAAGTATATTATTCCATCAATTTATTATATTCCATGAACTTAATCATTTTATTCATGTTCGTATTCCTATTCTTCCACCACTTTATCTTCTTCCTATTTGATTCTTAAATTACAGAGAATTAAAAACTCTCATCTTTAATATATTCTATATGTGACAGTTTCACACACATACTCTCTCTCTCTATATCAAAATATACTTCTCACAAATATTTTCATAATAACATCTAATTTAAATAAACTCCAAACTTTTATATTGTTATATATCTCTAGGACATGTATCCACCCTTTGATGTGGTTTAGGGGATTAAATATGACAACTTGGTCTCAGTGACAGCATAGACTCCCCACCTTAACATGGTAATCAGGTCCTGGAACACCAAGTACCACTTATTTCCCCCAAATACATGTCGTCCCCACAGTGGGGCCCACCCTTGTACCTAAATAGGTCATCTAACTAATGATTGTACCCACAAACCAACACATGTACATTCTAGTTTGTTTTGTCCTCACTCACACAAACCCAAGGTAACTTGGGACAAGGTCACCCATTTTGATCACTACTCTAGGACAAGGGCATTTAACTGTGGAGTTCTATTTAGGTAGGCTCTTGAAAAGGAAGGCTCGCATTGTTGGAATGATTAGTATCATTTATTCACTTAACCCACAATTATTTTGGAGTTTTACATTCACCCCCATTAGATTATAATGTCCTCATTGTGGGACATGTATCCTATCCCAGGCAGTGTACCACACTTAAAGATGGGTACCATCTCTGATACCAAAAGTGACAAATGAATCCTAGTGATAGCACAAATGCCCCACCTTAACATAGTCATTGTGTCCTGGCCCACCAGGTACCACCAGTTCCCCTGTAGACATGTGGTCCCCACCTTGGTGCCTAGCCACATGCCCAAATAGGTCATCGAAGTAATGATTGTACCCAAAGGCCAATACATGTCCTTTCGAGTGTGCTTTTTCTTCACTCACACACAGCCCAGGAAACTTCCTATAATTTCACCCATCTAGATCACTATTCTAGGTCAAGAACCTTTAACTATGGAGTTATAATTGGGTAGGCTCCTGAAAAGGAATGAGAACCAAGTTTACATGAGTTATATAATTTATTCATTAAACCCACTTTCATTCTGGGGTGTTACATTAAATGATTGAGTTTTACTAGCCCATGAAATACTATGTTTTATGCAACAACATTACTCAAATTATATTTTTATCTATCTTAATGGAGTCGAACCAACCATTATTTTTTAACACAATAACAACCCAAAAAACAAATCTTCTTATAGTGAAATAGTCATCAATATGAAATGAATATTTTCATCACCATTTATTTATATGAACAAAAATTACATGTCATGATAACTACATAATGATAATATAAATTTTACTCATGTATATATTGAATTATACTCCTACAAAAGACCAATCTTGATGTTATCTCATCCTTTATGAAATAGTCAATATTGAACACCACAATATATTCCTACATAGATAAAAAAATAGTTTTTCATCAATGGTTGTGGTGTGTCTACTCCCTTCAGGGAGTGACATCCTTCTTATCAATTTAACTTGAAAATGTAATCCATGTATATAGAGGTGTGAAATACACCTTTGTTCCATGAATTATTAGAACTACAAATCTAGAAGAGCACTAATTTAACATGGTCTCTTGATCACAAAAAAAATTTGTTGACTTCAGGAGTAGTTAAAAAAATATTCATATTTAAAATTCAATCACGTCATGAAACCATAGCTTGTACAATTATTTACTCTTACATAAAAAAACATTACACTTATGTATCATCCATTTAATATTCCACAACATTAATTTATTATTACAGAAAATGAATTATAGTGTGAAAAAAATTCATTTTTTTGTTATTATATCTTCAGAAATTAAAATTATCTATAGGTGTTTTAAAAACATTCAAAGTTATGAACGTTGATCACATCATAGGATAAAATTTATTTATGTGTGTTTATACATGATTCACTTGTTGAATAAAAAAAAAACATAAAATTAATATCCACTACAACCCTCTCTACATACATTATATCATTTTAAAAACAATCATAGCGTAATGGATTTTCATTTAAATCATAATTTCAACAACATTATCCTTGGTATCATCAAATCCATGTCTCAACATCTCCTGTAATTAGATCGCGGTCTAAAAAAAACATATATAAAAAATGGATCAAGACATTTTTATCTTAATAAATCTGTTGATAAAGCTTTCCCTCTATAGTTTGACAATGATTTGGGGAGTTCTTTATCTCTCAAAATACTTATATGTAAGTGGATTTTATTTTTCCATTGACCAATTAACAATTATATTTTTATTATTCAAATAAATTCTAAAGAATAAGTGGGAAACCATTCTATTTCAAGGATGTAAATTAACTGAATCCAAATAAAATTACAGAATGATTGAAATCAAGTTTTATTATGTTAGGAAACATTACCACTATAAAGGCTCCATTGTATAATAAACGCCTCCATGTTCTTGTCATCCATGATGAAGTCTTCAAAATAATAGTCCATATTTTCCCATTATTGGATGGCTTCATCCACACAAATATTCCATTCATTGAATCCATGTGCCAAAATGTGATTTTTCGTATTGATATAAACACATTGTTATATGTTGGGGTTCATTAAAATCATCCTCTAAACCATCCTTTCATACTCTAAATATGTGTATTTGAACTCAAATTTGTCCTCTAACATATCTTCATTGGAATGAATGATGATCTCACATGATTCCCTTTGTTCTTGGACCTCTCAATCTATTTCTTTGACTATATCCTTAGCTCTAGGATGCTCATAAATCATTCATCTATCTTATTTATAACTTGTTTTGAATCCTTGACTTCACCACTCTCCATCATCTTATTAGAGTTATTAGTGATTGAACTCTCCCTTCCAACATAATCATTAGTCAAGGGTTTACTCTCCCCCACCCTATGATTTTTAGTAGATCTAGTTTAAAGTATCTTCCATAAATTACTGAAGTCCAAAGGGAATTTAGTTTTATTTCACTTAAAAATGATTCTATATGCTTAACATTTGTCCATCCACCCATTCATCCTCATAGTATTATGAATACCTCTTCAGTACCCTTCATCAATATTGTCCACTAATACATGGCATGAAACCTCATACTCAGATCAAGTCCTGTACAATTTGTGATCATTTGAGGGGTTATGAATTGGTATTGTTGTTTGGATGTTTGATAATATCGCATCCCTTTGATCATGTGTCATAACATAGACCTCTAGGTTCCAAAAATGATTACAAAATTTAATGTTCTGGTTTATCCCTCTCTACCTCACCATGATTGTAACCTTCACCCACTCCTCTCTACCTCTACTACAAACATAAATGTTTTCCTCTTCCATTACTTCTTCTTGAGAAACCAACATATCCTTAGAACCAACATTAGCTTCCACTACCTCATTATTAAAAGAATTTGGAGAATCAATAATTTGAGTACACATAAGAAATGTTTTATAAAAAAACATCATGTCTCAGTTCATTCTTCTTAAATATGTAGACAACTTTCAAATCTAAAGGAAACCATTGTTCATCCTTATAGATGATGATGTCCTTTTTTTTACTATTGGAAGTCAAATATTTAGTTAAAGGGACTGTAGGAAAATCAGCCCCCACTGAGTCCCCAACAACATGTAATCCAACATACACAGATACTAAATTCCATCTTCGATCACATGTATGACCATACAAATCCATCTCCATTGAACCTACACCAATAATGGAAACCCATCTTACCAGTCACGCATCTGAATTTTTAAATATTTTCAATCCCTTGTGCCAATAAAATATCACCACATTCCCCACTTTAATGAATTATGTATATAAATCTACCCATGATTCAAGTAAAATATGTTTCATTTATCAAAACTCTTCTCCAATATCAATATAAGCAAAATCAATCGCCACTCTAGACACATCACTTTCAACATAGATTCCTATAAAAATATGATGAGTAATATATCAGTTTCTACTATCTGAGCACATAAATCTACCAATTAGATTCCCTTATAGATGAATAATTGTGTGGTTTTTAAAAGGGATATAAAATTCAAAAAATATAACCTAGATAGCTGTGGTCGAGGAATCACACTTCATATAGAAATCATAATTCCAACTAAATATGAAGATTATAGATCTGTTGATGGTGATTTCTACACTAAACCAAGCCAATATTAGGTCATCCTCTGATGTGAGAAAAACCACGATGTGCATGTTGTCAATAAGACCAATCATTACTCGATCTTATAATACCAAATATGAAAAAATAAACCTTTCGAATGAATCCACCAACAGGTGATGATGTGGGAACCATTACATCAACATCATAGTGAGAAGATAAAATTACACATTTAACTCCAAGAATGATAGTTAATGATCTAGGAGTCCATCAAGGGATAGAGAAATTTAAAAAACATAACTAAATCTAGTAATATAATCTTGAGGTAAATCTAAAATTTAGAGTTTATTATAACTAGTTTCTTGATATGATTATTTTAAATTTCTGATGATTTTTTTCTATTTTATTATTTTCAATATTCTCATTTATTTATTAGAGAAGCATTATAGATAATGATTTTATAAATGGAGCAATAAATTCATAAGAATCATATACCATGTCATGGTGTTCTAGAAAATATATTATGGCTAGTGTCTTACAAAATAACTAACAGATAGTTGGGATAAAATGATCATTTCATTTTTTGTTTTTTGTTTATTTTTTTTGAAATTTTACGTCAACATTATGAAAAAAATAGCATTTTGGAGATTGTAATTAAATTGTGGTTTATTAATAAAACCTTCACGGTTCATTTGATGGTTTATAATGTTAAAGAATAATATTATTTGGCTACTCCAAAGAAAATATAACATCATACTCTTTAGTACCACATCATTTTATCAAGTAAAAAACGTTTTTTTTATATTCATCCAAAGATATGTTTAATAAACATTTTGGGAACCATTATCAAGTAACACACCTTATAGGTTTTGTGAATATATCATAGATAGGAAAGAAAATAATCATGACATTTTAATATTATAGTGAGAGATGATGAACTATGTCATTGTCTATGGATAACTATTTAATGTTCTTTCTCAAAGGAATATTTTAGTGGTGAATATTACATTTGATATTATTTTTAATGGTTTTTGGATTGTTCATTTTCCAAACCAAACGTTGTGTTGATACACATATATACACCATGGGTATTTGTGACTTTATTAAAGTAATATTTTTTTAATATATAGGGTGATAAAACATTAATATTGTTTTGCAAAACATAGTTTTAGAATTATAGAGAAACAAGGGTGTCTTTTAGTTTAAAAAATATATAGACACCTAATCCATCAATTAGAATCACTTGAGGTGAATCAAAAATATTATTCATGCTATTAAGTACTATCTTTTGATTTTTTTTAATTGTATTGTTTAAATATACCTATATAAGATTTTAAGACTGTATACTTTCTCTAATTTTTTAATATTTTTCATATCTATGAAATGATGTGTGATGTAAAACAAGAACCAAAAAGGACCAAGGACAAATCCAGTCAATAAAGAGTGTTAGTGGAACTTGTAAATATATATTTTGTTTTTTGTTATTATTTATCTCTCTTTATCCCTCATGATATTCATTCTACTTGGTTTTTTTATATCCAATATATTATCTATCATATGGATATTTTTTGGAATGATTTTAGTCCCATAAATTCATCCTCTCCCTTAGTGCTTCTCACTTTCCTACCTAGAAAATATAATCTAATCATACCACTACCACATTGCAGACCTTTTATTACCATGAAACAACTATAAAGGTAAAAAAATATCCATGGGAAATTTAAAATAATACTATAATCCAATATTTAGTAGAGGATTCCCAATTCCCTTTGTATAGTAATGATGTAAAAACTAGATGAAGAACATGTCCTCCTTGGTAAATTCTATAAATATACTACTAAATAGATTTATAATTATCTTCTAGAATTCTATCTCATTGAATCTTCTTTTTATAGGATAGTCATAATGCTTTCTAAAAAATCACGAACATGCTTTATAATGATAAGATATATGAAATGGGACCACAATCCTCTGAATATCATCAAATTAGGACTGGATATATATTAATTATCTTTGAATTATTTCAATATATTTCACTATTTTTTCTCTTCTCTTTACTCTCTTTTGAAAACCCACCCACTCCTTTCATACTTTAATTTCTTCCTTCATTTTATCTCCCATGATCCAAATTGTATCAATTTTTAAATTACTTATATATATAAGTATTTATTTAATATGGTAAAATCACTTTAGCCTTGGCTAATGTAATCATTAATAATTTAATAATGTTAGTATAAAAACCTCTTTCAAATTGTGAATATAATCACGGAAACAAATTTATTGTCTATATTATTTCAAAATTAGATAAAATACCAAACTCAAAAATTAAACAACACCAATAACTATTAATCCAACACACACAACACATGGACTCTATAAATTATATATATGAATCCCCAAGATCAGGAAACATTATGAAATCATGATTCAACCATATATACATTTTTATAACCCTAACATAGTGTCATTTTTTCAAATTCACTATTACATCACAATCATCTCACCCTTATATGGTTCTTACTGATATATTTGTTATATATATAAATTTAGTCCTAATTAACAAATATTTTATTTCAAATTACATTTCTATTATTCAAAAATATTCTATATCTGTATTTATTACTTTATACTTGCATAAAAACATTACATAATTGCATAAGAATTTTGGTTCATATCACACATACATGGAATTAACCATTTTTAATTTCTCACCAATATAGATCCTTAAAATCCTTCCCATATTATTTTTTATGTATTTTTTTCTATTTTCCACAGTCCATCCTCTTTATATAAAAATGTCATGTAATGTATAATCTCAACAGATTTAGATTTAATGATTGATTTTATTCATCATTATTCGATCATTCTCAATCATCACTTCAACCTCTAATATACTCAAACTCAATGTATTGAATTTTATGACATCATCAATGTGGAATAAAAAAACTTATTTAAATATTGAAAATATATAATATATATGAAAAAAATTTAATAATCCAAAATTTTTTAAAAAAATGAACTACTAATACCCCCTTTGGATTTATTGTATATTCCATCATATCCCACTCTATAAAAAATTTGTCATTGAGGTGAAATTAGTATGGCCAAATGTATGATCGAGAATCACTAAAGGCATGTGAATAGCACGAAACTTACATGGATATCAATTTAGGAGTGATTTTCCATTATTGAAATAAATGAAACTACATCAAAACAATACACATAAAACATCATTTAATTTAAAAATAAAATCTCAAACAAAACCCAAGAATCAAATAATCAAATGAAATGAATTTATAAAAATAAAACAGAATAAAATAAAATAAATATATTTTTTGGAATCCCAATCTCCAGCATTAATGGTTCCTATCATGAACTCGTAGAAGAATCAAGACATTTACCCTACCTGTGTATTCATGTAGAATGTTTCTTTATTTAGATATGAATGTATAGAGGGTGATATAGTAATCTCCATAGTTCCCCTAGGACACTCAAAAACGTTTTTGGTATTTACCTATACATCTATGTCAGATATGATATATAATTTGATGGAAATTAATAAATCAAAAAATATATATGAAAATTATGCCAAATATATATCAGGGTGTTAACCAGACCACCATGTCAATACAGTACCCACCTCTGGTAATCCCAACAATATTATAAATAATGTGTATAAGTATTTCATGAAATCATTTGATAAAAAATATAAATATAAATACATATAATGTTATAATTTATTGTGTGGTTCAATAAAAACCCAAACATCTACCCTATGGAACTTCATGATATTTCATGAATTAAAGTATCGATTAACACTTTCATACACATCCATTTAGTAAATCTTCACAACATATCATGATTTACGTCACATATTACTGGCCCTACCATATCCAAATTGATTCATTCCACAATATAACAAATTATATCCCACTTCAAGGATTATAGAATCCACATGTATCACAAAACAAAATATCCACATTATATAAATGCTTGGTTTTAAAGGATAAATAAACTCCTAAAATAAATAGTGAATGAAATTATAATCTATTATCTCATGATCTACTATGTAGGAAACCTAAAATAATACAAGAATAAAATAAAATAAAAAAATCATTTACCTAAAACTGATGATCAAAATTAATTTCCTGTAATTCAATGTAATTAAATAAGATAACACAGTTATATCAAAATGAAATCCATCCTCTATGTTATATTTGTGGGATAAAATTGAGTCTCCCACCACTAAATATATATTATACTCAAACCGATGATATTATAGTATCTCACTTTGGTAAATGGAGGAGGATAATATATATTATTGGGAGGATTAACTTAATGAAGTATCTGTTTATAAATAATTAGAACCATTTATATAGGACTTTAGGATACTCCCCAATCTAATGAATTTACTCATTTGTCACATAACACATGAGTAAATGTATTATGGATACAAAAACTAGTAACTATTCTTCCATGAACATAAATAGTATGTGAATTGATTTTATATTTGTTTAATGATATATTTCCTAGAAGTATGATCAACATTTTAATGGATAAAGAATAGAATATCAAAAGAAAAATATCATATGTCATGATTTATGATATTTTTAACACAATGGAAAATGATATACCATGCATTTTAGAATGTTTTACTTGATTACCAACACAATCATTAACTATGGTGTAATGATTTTAGGGAATATGTTTTCATTATCCAACATTCACTATAAACTCATAGAATTAATTCAATTTCACTATAAATTATATCATATAAAATAACTTCTGAAATAATCCCAATAACTTCTATTGAATTTTTTCAAAATCACTTTTTTAAAATCAATCATCAACATCACCTTATATCGCATTATATTAAATATCTTATGAAAATACATCCAAATATCATTTAGAAAAACTCAAATACACTTTTAGATATGGATTCAAACTCAATCCTCATTGATTAAACTAAGAAGTGTGACACCAAAGGCCTTTATAATATTTAAAAAAAATATAAATTTGAGTAATCATTAATTTATGAAAAGAGTTTCCTCTGAAAAAACATTACTGAAAATCAAGAAAAAAATTTATCTTGTGTGATCTCCATTAAGAAAATGAATCTATATACCTTTCTCTAGAAGATGAATCGTATGAAAGAATGAATTTTCATATTACTACATTTTATAAGGAATTAAGTAACCATGGGGCACATAGTATGAAAATCCTTTATAATTACTTATACATTCTCGATTCACTAGGTATAGACTAACAAGAAAAATGGAAACATCACACATAATTATTCTTTATAGATTAGATCATAACATGTCCCATACTTGAAAAGATAACCACATCATATATATTATCTACATATGGTTGTAAAATTCCCTAGTATACGTCAATAAAGGGATAATATGTCATAATAAACAAAAAAAAGAAAAAAATTCATAATTTTTAAGCTCTAGAAAAATGTGTGATCCACAGTATACCAAATAACCATATATTATATAAGACTTGAGGATTGTATAAGGAAGGTATAAAAGTATTAAGGTTCCCATACAAGGTATCTCATAAACCTCAAGAAATGGAGAACCTCTATTATACCAAATATGTAGTGTATAAAACACCATGTGGTATACTTCATAGGTCAATCAGTACAAATAAACTTGTTTTTTTGCCTCATGAGAATATCACATAGCATGTTATAAGAATTCTACTCACACTAACCATTATATTTCATCAAAAATATATAATAAAACATAACAAAAATTGTTAATGGATAACTAAAATTAATTCTTTATGTACTTAATTATCATTTTACATAATCATACATATATACACAAACATATATAGTCAACATGAAACAATTATAAAGTGGATATTTCAATTTTCTATAACAGGAATCATTTTATATCATTAAATTTTTTCAATATTACAAAAAAATAAAAAATAAACATCTATCTAACATATCATATATGACTGTCTACCAGGTTATCCTAATTTTTTCCAAACATTAAGTGGTTTAATAAATACATTTCATCTATATGTAATTCCTATCATGTAATTATATTCATATATATTAAAACCATACAACTAAACACTTTAGTGACTTACACCATAGAATAAATCTAGTTGGAATAATTGTAAAACATGTGATGAAAATTCTAAATGTTTAACTACATGAACATATTCAAAATCCTTAACTCCAAAACATCAAATATCATGATGTTAATCACTTTTGTTTTTTACTTAGAACCCTTTCTTTGTACATCATCATAATTTTTATAAAAACATTGATCAAAATTTTTCTTCAAATACATTTGGTAACTAATGTAACTATTTATATTACTAATACACAAACACATCATAAAATAAATTATAATATATTTTTAAATTTATTTTGATTTTTTACTATTATAATCCGTTATTGGTAACATTAAAATTTTCAAATTGGAAACATTATCCCACTAGTCTCCTAGACTCTATATTCTCTTTAGAATGTCATTATAAGATTTAAAAAATAATTTTTATTTAAAAAATAACACTTATTTAATTTTAGTATGAATATTTAAAAAAGAAACTATTGTATCCATATAATATATAATATTTTACATTTTTTTATATTTTTTAAAAAATAATATTTATTGTAAAAATATTCCAGGAAGGTAGTGGGATCAAATACATCCTATTTTGGAAAACATCTTCATAAACATATTTATCTTCTAATTGTGTTGATGTTATCTATAGAAAATGGTGAATAATAAACCTTGTGAAACATTAAAAATTGTTTATAAGAACTATTAGTTAACAAAAAACACCCTCTTCATATAAGATACATAAGATGTAAAACATAAATCCTTTATTTAAATCCATTTGGGATTAATATAATTCAATACATTCAAATATTTCATAAACAAACTATTTTCATTATCACATGAATGTAAAATATAATACTTATAGATTCTTCCATTGATTTTGAACTTCTGTATATTTATAGATTTTTAAAAGTATCTACTTGGTATCATTCACCCATAAAAACAAAATAATTGATTTCTATAATATTGGTACCTTACACAAATAATCCATAGATTTTTTCAAACACAAATTATGTATTAAATAAAATTAAATCATATAGAAACACAAATTCCCCTCTTGGAACCATTTTTATGGTTCCTTAATCATTAATTAGCTTATGGGAGAATCATTTCTTGTTCTTATTCTAGTTTTAACATTTACCCATTCATTCTATAATTACAACACCACAATAAAATAAAAAACATTCTATATCATATTTTCTATTTAATTTGAGAAATTAAGAAAACCATTTCATTAATTGATTCATAATTTTGGAAAATTTATAGTGTTGATAAAAGAATAATTCATCATAGATAACAATAATAAATGAAACATATATGGAATAATTATATGTTACTCATAAGAATCCAGATTCACCAATTGAAAAACAATAATATTAAATTTATTAATGAATTTTCTTCTATAACACATATAATTTCCCATTCTTAAAAAATAATTATATTTTTTTATACCAGACCTTAATTTTTTATATTAAGAATCACATTCTATAGGATTGATCTAAAATTTTTGTTTGATGGTGATGATTCCACTTATCTATAATAGAATTTTTTTATCTAATGAGTATCATATTTTACATTAATTTAATAGTTTATTTTATTAAAAGTGATCCCACTAAAATTAAGACTCATTTTAAAATCATCTTATCTACTAGTGACCAAGATCAACATTATACCAAGACATAAACTAGTTATCATATAAATAATCAGGGGTTATATCTAATAGAAAATATTGTCAATAATATCGTATATGACTCTTAGATAATCAAGTTTAAAACTATTTATCCATTCTATAATATTCATTTTATAAACTATATTAAATTTGTATCTTAATAATTATTGTTTCCCAACTATGTATAATTCAAAGCATAGACAACTAATGAATAATCTAACAGTCAGGGTCATCTCATTATTGACTGACTAAATGGCCCGAAGTCCTTCATTTTTTTATTGTTTTGATAATACTCTTTTCAAGGGGTGAGGTATAACCCTTACAATTCCCAAAGGCTTAGAGACAATTATATGACCCGTTAATCTTAGAAGAAATTACAAGGATAGAAAAACTTGTAACTACTCCTCCACAATACATGTTATGATATTAATACTCTACCTTCACAAGGATCATCAACTAGCTTTCATGTTCAAAGATATACATGCCCAGTACGAATGTTTGTGTTATGCATTACAATGACATAAATGTAATTGAGTATTTTAGAAGTTCATTAGGTGATTTTTATTAGGGAGTTGTTCTAGAAGATGATCAAATAATATATATGTAAATTATTCATTGTGATGGAAGTGGGTCTTGGAGTTAATTATAAAAGCTAAAAATTATGGGTAAATATAATCCATATAATATATTTAATTTATGGTTTCATTTTTAATAAATATATTTTCTTTTATTTTGATTTTATTAAAAGATTTGAGGTTCAACATCATATGATATTTAATAACTTTCTAGAGAATCATTCATGTGATTATTTATATCCTCTATGAGTATATACATAGGGTTACAAAATTTATCACAGTATGTAGTGTAATGTCATGGCTCTCACCATGTTTATGAAATTTCAAGTGTTACATCTTGGAAATTTTGTTAAAAATAATAACTTGTTTTATATCATTCTTAACATACGTCACTAAGATTTATGAAAATTATGATATACTATAAAAATATTGTTATTTAAACATTTATGTTTTTACATAAACATTGAATTTTTCAATAAAAATATGAATAAATAGATTATTATATATAAATATATATATAATGAAAATACTCAACAAAAACATATTGATTACTTCTTAGGAAATAATTACTCAATTTTTTAATAGTGTTTTATTCATTGAAAAACGTTTTCTTCAAAAAAAAATTTATTACTAATTGTGAGTGAATATTATAAATATTTTATGAAATTTTATGAAAGTTAATATTATAAAATAGATATTCTTTTAATATTATAATATGAAAATTATACTAGGGATATTTTTTGATATTATTCTAAAAAGATTTATTTTTAAGTAAATAGTGAAAGAAAATAAAATTTATCTGTCAATTTTATGTATTTAGATATTTACATTTTTATATTAAGTAGTTTTAAAATTTCATTATTTCATCTTGATTAATCATATTATAAAATTTCACTTTCATCAACATTGTTTTTAATTTATATATAAAAAAATTTATAACTATTATTTCATTTTTTTAGGAAACATTTATTCATCACATTCTATGATTTTATTTTAATAGAAATTTATTCCACTTATAGGTAATGAATTTTTAAAAAAAAAATTACTTACTAGGAATATAAATTTTAAAAAAAAAAATAGTTCAACTTTATTTTTCTCATAATAAATAGTAATTGTGGTAAATGTTTTTCAGATCGATAAGGGTAAATCAGGTAATTAAGGTTAAAAATAATATGGTCAATATTTAAAAAAGTATCTATCACCTATATTATTTCCATTTGATGAATTTATTTCTACCATATTTATATGATATTTGAAAATATGGAAAATTGGCGAAGAAGAAATTTCTCTCTTGTTTCACGAAGGTAGTTCACGTAGCCCGTTGTCTTCATGAAAGAAGAGCTTCGCAGCGGCTGTTATAGCTCCATGAATGTTGCGAGCTCCACATTAGCTCAGTGAGCTTCGCGAGGGACATTACTCTGCAACGACTTGAGCTTCACGATAGTTCTTCACGAGAGTGCTTCGTGAAAATTCAGGAGCTTCGTGAAGGCATGATTGATTTCATGAAATTCGGAGCCTCGCAAAGTAGGGTTCTTTGCAAAGGTGTTTCCAAAGGTAGTTGCCTAGTGTTCCAAGGCAAAGGGGTATTCTTCAGGGGATGAACTTTGAACTTCAAATAGAGCATCTATCAACAGTTGAAGATGCATTCATTCATGCAAATGAAGAGACCTACAGGTCTATAAACTATGAGTGGATCTTTTGAAGAAGTAGTGAGCTTACTTCAGTTGAGATAGTATTGAGTTCTGAAATTGTGAGTGGTTGTAAACCAGGAGGGTCATTGAGTCCGCTTCAAACTTGTAAACAACAGTGCGCTTATAGTGGAATTGGTACATTGGAACATTACCGGTGTATGCTCCATGGACATAGCCCAGTGAGGGTGAACCAATTAAAAACTGTTGTGTCATGTGCATGATTTAATGTTTGATCACACTCTACATCATGAAGGATAGAGAAGATGGTTTTGTCTAACAGCAAAACAAGATCAAAAGGGGCAGTTGTTTAATTTGTCTTACCCTGATTCACCCCGCTCTTAGGGTATGTTGCCTAGTGGACCTAACAATTGGTATCAGAGCGAAAGGTTAATATTGTTGTTTCTCTCTAAAATGGAGGTCACTAATCATAAAGGGATTCCGATCTTCAACAGGAAAAATTTCTGGCTATGGAAGAATCATATGAAACACTACTTATGATCATTAAGAATTGATGTTTTCATAGTAGTGATGCATGGCATAATAGCATATATTAATAGTGTTGCATTATCAGAAGCTGAGCGTAGAGAGTTGGATGCTGATGCCAAAGAAATAAATGCCTTAGGGGGAGCCCTATCCAATCTTATATATACAACGGTGATGTCTTACAAAACATCACATGCGATGTGGGAAAAGTTATTGAATATGTATGAAAGAGATACAAAGGTCAAAGAGGCAAAGCATCAAGTGTTGTGGATCAAGTATGAGGATCTGAGAATGAACCCGAATGAGACTGTTGATGCATTCTTTGATAGGGTCAATGTTGTAGTGGAAGACATTCGAGGTCTTGGAGAAGTTATTGAAGACATTAAAATTGTGAAGAAAATCTTGAGGAAACATTCACCTCGGCTCAATCTGAAAGTTTTTGTTTTGCAAGATAAAGGCCCGAATGATCGGACATTAGACAACCTACACAGTTCCCTTGTTGCATATGAAATGAGAAATGATGATAATGATGCTATGGAATAGGGTAAATCCAACGAAGTGGCATTCAAGGCCATGAAGAAGCTCATTGCTAAAGACTCTCAGGATGAAGAAGAGACAAATGAAGTGATGTCATTCTTATCCTCAAACCTTCAAAGTGTAAAAGGAAAGTTTAAAGGGAATATTACACTTGCATGTTTTCGGTGTGGAAAGGTTGGACATCTTTTGGCACGGTGTCCCAAAAATGTTCAAGAGGATGATGATGTCGATGAAATCGAAATTCCTAAGAAGAAGTCTTTATCCTCTGGGAAAGGAAAGAAACAGTTCAAAAGAAATTTCTTTAAGAAAAATAACCTTCATTCAAATGAATATGAATGTTCAGAAGAGTCTGAGGTTGAGGAGGTTGAAGAGATAGGGAACTGAAAAGACCAAGGAGAAAATGCTACGGTGGCAGTTGTCGACAGTTCTCAGAATAAAAATGAAACCGAAGCTGATAAAGATGAAAAAGAAGTTGAGGGAATAGTTGATATGAAAGCAGAGTTAGATGCTTCCCTTGAAGAGATAGATGTTTTGAGAGCCAAAAAAAGAAATCCATCAAAGTTGTTCGTGACGCCAAACTCTATATGTAGCAGCGGGAAAAAGAGAAGTCTGAGTTAATGGATGTAATTGAGAAACTCAAGTTATCAACACCAAAGGACTGGGAATTTGTTTGTGAGTATAAAATTAAAATCGAAGAATAGAAAAGGGAGATCGATAGCTTGAATAACACAAGGAAAGAACAAATCAAACATATTGAAGAACATGAAGGAGAAGTTTTCGGTCTGCGGAAAAAGGTTAAAGGTCATGAAAAGATCTTGACTCCTACTGGGTCATCAGGAAAGTAGATCACTCAGAAAACTGAGAAGTTGAAAGCGGAGAATACTCGTTCAACAGAAAAGAAGAATCAACATTGTTTAGATGCTAAGACTGATGGAGGGGTTGATCAAAAACATAAAGCTGTGAAAGTTGAGGTCAGACCGCAAGCACCAACTCTAAGACTGAAGGTGAATATTGACACAATGCAGAATCAAAATATTCATAGATCCCAAATGGAAACTAGCAGTGTAGAAGTAACACGATGGACTACACCTTATATCATGTGTTATTGTTGTATAAAAATGGGACATTCATAGTATGTGTGTTCCATAGCTATGAGATATTGAAGGGCACAAAAACAAAGGTGGTAGACAAATAGAGAAAGGTTCTCTAGAACATATTTCGAAGGGCACTCAATTTGGTGCGGAAGATTCGGGCACATGGCTAGGTATTTCACTTCGACCATACAAAGGAATATGCCAAAGAAGAAATCAAATGTCCACAAACATCAGATCAATGAACCAACAGGTGAGTTGAAAATGAAAAATAAATTTGCACCACTGCAGGATGAATCTGGTCCATCATACTCTGAGAAAGAATAGAAGTCTCAATCCGTACCGAGTGTGAAGGAAAAAATATGGACCATAAAGAGGATGGATGAGAAGGCCGTGGTGGTAGAAATTTCCCGTAAAGCATCAGATCGCTCAATTGTGTTGATCCTTAATAGTGGTTGCACATCTCACATGACAGGTAATAAGGATCTTGTTACATGCATGAAATATTGAAAAGTAGGAGTTTTCATTTTTGGAAATGATGAAGGCCTGAAGATTATTGGCTCAAGAGATGCCATGTTTGGGGGCAAAGAGATGAGACGTGTTGATATCTTAGTAGTAGAAGGCCTCAGTGTAACAGCCCGAGATTTTATGAAAAATATTATTTTTAATTTTATTAATGTTTTGTGTTGTACACTACACCAAAAGGAGCTTGCACAACACACATCCTTGACTTTCCTTTCATTACACGCAATCACAACCTTTCTCGATAGCGTGTGTAATACGCAATACCGAGTTTCACTAAACAACGATATTCTATTAAAATATTATTAAAAACTAGCCGTTATGAATAGTAATAACCACATTTTGAAAATTTTTAAATCTTATTTTTCAAAATGGACTTCATTTTTGGATTCGTAATATCAAAATTAGATTAGGGTGAAATTTTGGTAATTTTCGGATAACTTTCATATTTTGATAAATAGTGAAAATTACTAAATTTTAGTTAAAAACATCCTTTTCAATCGAAATAATTAATTGTGATAAATTATTAATTGGAGTGGTTTTAAATTATATTTAGAATATATTTTTACAATTTTATACAATGTTGGTCATTGGATGTAATTTCACATTTAAACCAGACATAAACAAGTGTCAATCTTTTGATAGATATTGTTTCTTAAAAACACGCTATTTGTTTTAACATCGGGATTTAATTATAAAATTAATTAATGAAACTTATATGTTATGAATTTGGTAAAATAGACTTCATTTTTGAATTCAGAATATGAAATATAGCTTAGGATGAAATTTTGGCATTGTTCTGAAAAACATCAATTTTTGATGAATAGTGAAACTACTAAGTGGTAGTTAAAAAACTGAATTTTTCATAAAACTTAATTTTACCGCTTCTGTGAATGGAATTTAAAAAAATCCGAGAGACACGGTTGATGTCAGTAAGTAAAATTTTGTTCAATGAGATGAAAATAATTTTTGGTGAATAGTAACTTTTTACATTTATTTACCACGGTTAAAAGTAAATAGGGTAATTAAGGGTAAAAATGATATTATTATTACCCTAACACATGTCCTAATTCTATTGGACATGTGTAATTAGACCAAAAACAATCTTAGGAATAAAATATGACCACATAGGCCCACTTGGATTAGATTAGGACATTTATTATTATTTAATTCAAAGAATAGTTAAAAGAGTTAAAATCAAAGTTGATTTATTAAAACATATTTAATATGTGGTTATACATAAGATAAATTCTACTATAAATATTCATTAGAAATATAAAACGATTTCCGACATAATGTTATTTTATTTGTAATTTTTAGACGTTAAATAATTCAATGTATTAATGACACAATGATGATGGAGTAATTACCATAATAGTGAAAAATTAGAATAATTGATATTATAAATGCCTAAATAAGTATATGTTGAGACTTTATATGAATTACACTAATTTTCTAGGTTAATATTACATGTTATTATTAATTTAATTAACTTTTTTCGAACTTATCATTCTGTTATGAATTTCAAAAAAATCAATTACTAAATAGTGTCAAAATTGACATAAAATTGTTTTGAAAACAAATATTATATTATTAATTGTTATTTTATTCCTAAAAATCTAAGGATCGGAAAAATGACTTAGATAAGGTTATATATATTAATAGTAAACATGTTGGGATTCGTTTGGCTTGATTTAGTAAGTTTATTAACCTTATAGTATAAGAACACAAGAAGACACGGTAAAAGTAAAATTATTTAACTTAATGTTAAATCTAAATGAAAAGGTTAAAATAGGAACCTAAACGTGTCTAAATTCTATTGGATGAGAGTATTTCGACCCATCCCCACCTTAGCTTCTAAATAAATCAATTTTGAGCTATTTAAAACCGAACTTGGCTTTATATTAAAATAATATTTTTAGTTATTCCAAAGATGCCCCTCTCCTCACTTATAAAAGGGCACCTCCTCCCTCTCATCCACACACCAATTTGAGCATTCAAGCTCGGACAACCCCCACCAAAATATATTCTACACTTTCCTAGTATCATCCTAGAGGTCCTGGTCTTCTTAAAAGACCAATTTTATTTCCCTAAAAGGAGGTCTCAAAGAAGCACTTCAAAGAAGAGGTAATATCCATTACCGATCCTTTCCAATTTCTTTCTTCTTCAACTTCTTCTTCATTAGTTGTTTAATGATAAAGTAATAACATAAGTATTTATTATATACTGATATGTTATTATAAATATGAAACAACTCTAATTAACCTTCTATCCATCTTACGGAAAAAAGAAATCACTGTGCGTGCGTACGTACGGAATACCGTCTCCACGACGCGATGAGATTCATTCTCCACATTAACCATTCATGAATGATTATAAAGTATATATAATAAGTACTAATGAAATATATGACATAATAATGATACTGGATTTATGTATATTTATATGTATTTCATCTACTTAATTCCATTCAATTCAATAAGGAAACAAAAACACCGTTCATGCGTACGTACGGACTACCGTCTCCATGTACAGTGTATTTCATTCCATTTATCAATATATTATATATATGTATATTCTGAATATATATTATATATAAATCATGTTTTACATTCTGGATATAAGTAATCACGATCCAAGTAATCATATTAATAATTACAAGTTAAAAACACGATCTACAAATGAGACCATTTTACCCAAAATGCTACTTTAACATGAATTTACAAAAGAACGGGTAATATAAAGTCATAAGTGGACCATATATGATATAATAAAAATGAATATGATTCTGGAATAAGTCAATGACATTATTTAAATCATTATACAGGAGGTTCTGACACGTACAAAGCAAGTCAGACCTAAGGTAAGGGTTAAATTTTCAATCTCATTTTTATCCGAGATTTCTTATACGTAAGTATTTACTGGGGTTACGTTTATCATCCACGACCATGTTTTCTAAAAAAATGTTTTTATAAAATGTTTCCCATTCTTCCATGAATGTTTAATGTCATTTTTAACCTTTATTGACTTTTTACCAGATTGTATGAATGGAATCTTTCCTTTGGTTACCATATAAGGTACTTTTTGACTTTTCTGACAAAATTACGAGGAGAATGTTATTTTTAACTTATACGGCATGATCGAATTTTTTCGGTTTTATAACACCTCATTTTCAAGAATCTTCCTCTACAAGATTGCATGATTATTTTCAACAAAACCATTATCTTTTAATATTTCACGGAATTTTGTGAAAAGAAAATGATTTTAAAGAAGAAAGGATATTTTCCTCAAGAATTCATTTCAAGTGTTTTTCTCAAAACTATTTTCCATCTAAGATGACATTATTTGATATGTGTGTTTCAAGTAAAATGTCTCTATGATTTAAATGGTTTCGATTTTCTTATGATGAAATGATATCAATTGTTTATGGATTTTGATGGCATGATGTCTAAGAATCCCATTTTATTACATGGGTTATGAAATGATGTGTGATTTATGATTTTGTGGCACACATAAGAATGGTATCATTATGAGATCGGTGGGACCTATATCTCCCTCCAATGCATTGGGTAAAGATTTTGTATCTCATGAGATAGACATGGCTGGAATGGTAGGTTATACCGGTTCTGTGAAACATGACTAAAATGAGGGTGACTCGGTTCAGAAAGGGACTTTGTCCACTAAGATAGTCTTGGCAATGAGTCTTGACTAACAAGAAATTATTCTCTATGATTATGTGTGTATGCCACAAAGTTTCATTTTTTATGTTATGATTATTGGGATTACATTTCACTTCTATTATTTATCCCATGTTATGATATTATGAGCTCTTTTGCAGGTTATGATTTCCAAAAGCTATGTTCTTATGTATATGATGTGATTGATATTTCTTTTGTTTACCCTTACTGAGCATTTTAGCTCACCCTTTTATGTTTTATTTTCCCCAGGATATAAAGAAAGGTTTTAGGTATAAAAAAAGGAAGATCTTTATGGGAGATGTTGAAGATCTTTCACCACGATTAGAAGATTATAATCCGAGTTTCCAAAGACACTAAACTATTACGGTCCTTGTGTGTGTGTTTTGTTATGTACTAAGTATTCTGCAAAAGTAATGTAATATCTATGAACATTATGTTTCGGGTTCTACAGTTGGTATCAGAGGAAAGGTTTAGTCAACCTTTGGAAACTAGGATTCCAAAATGTTAGTGAGATCCCTAGAGATATTTCTAAGGTATGTCTAGGGATGTCCCTAAGGATAAGTATACGTATAGGATATAGTCCTAGAACAATAGTAACGATATTAGATTAAACCAAAGATGTTAGATATTGAAGTTACTCCCCCTTTTTTATGATTTTGCCTCACACTATTCTTTTTCGGGTTTTAGAAAATGGCTAGAAACAAGATGATTCACGATAATGGAGGATCTGAAGGACAATGGAATGATATTCTTTATGAGCAACCAAATGAAATGGGATTTGGAAGTCCAAACATCATTATTATGCCGAATCAGCAATCTCATAATATGATCAATAATGTAAAATTTGGTAAGTTTCCTAACTCGTCTAATAAGAGAAAGATGGAGTTTCATGATGATCATAGATGAAAGAATGTTCAATTTCCCCTATGTAAATTATGTGGGAAGAGGCATCAAGGAGAATGTTTCAAGGGAACTGGAAGATGCTTTGGGTGTGGAAAAGAAGGACACAAAGCAAGTAAGTGCAAAGGAAAAGGTTCAGTTAACAACCTAGATGAGGATAATGGTATTGCTACGACATAAAAATGGTTAAGTGTTTTAAATGTGGAATGTATGGACATTATGCAAACCAATGTCCTAAGGGAATGACTCGTGAAGAGAATAAAAATGGTCGTATGGGTAGTATTTATGTGGATGATGATGAAGAGACTACAAATGATATGTGAGATGAAATAATTGTTAAAGCTCTGTTAATGGTTTAAGAATGTAGTGAAATGATTACATGTTTATCATGTGTAATGTTGTATAAGAAATATCATGGAACTATGGAATAAAAGGACATCTAAGGATTTTTACATTGTTGTCTTTCCTTGAGTTTTAAAAGTGTATGATTAATGTTACCAGTATCCATGAAAGGTTATTCAGATATTTTTGGAATGTAGATGATATGCGCATAATGAAGGGATAAGGGGAAATTAAATGTTTAACAGTATTCTTGAGCTCATGATTTATAAGGACTAAGTGATATCATTGTTTGAGTATATAGAATTTTGAGGATTTTGGTATGTTGAATGTGTTAACTTTTAACTACATTCATGTTTTCACTAAGGTTCAATGGGTATTCAAGAGAATACATGATTAAGGCCTTTGAATGTTTGGAATGTGACCAACAAGACATATCTTATGATATATGGGGATCAAGAATGGTATTAAATCTCTGGTAATCGTTTTCACTATATTATGACAATGGACTACAGTATTATGGATAAGCCTAAAGACTAGAATGGATTATGTTGGACATAAAATAGTATTGTTTAAGGATAGAAGTTCTTTTTTTGATATTATTTATGGGATGTTATAGTAATGTAGTTTTAGAAAAAGGACAACCTGCTGGTCTGGCGACAGCCCATCGCGTCGGACAAGGCTGTGGGAATCAAACCCACAACCGAAGTGCGACTGGCCTTTTTCTCCTACCACTGGCCTACAAGAAGTCCATGTTTAGTAGAAACTAGTTTTATTATATTTAGCAGTATGATATATGAAGTATAAGTCCATTTTTGGAACTATATATGATTAATATCACTGTAGATGGACTAATGTATTTTTAGATAACTTTTTTTGAGACAGATGGAATGACCCATCATTCTATCACATGATCTGCTAACACATCACAAATGACAAATTAAACATCATTTCTTTAAGAGATGAAGTGTAAATTGTCCAAAGAGCGACAAACGGTGAGACTATACCAAAATCACGAAAGTATTTCTTCAAATTCCAATTTCATCAACATTAGGGAAATGATCTTGAAAACCAAAAATGTTGTCCTAGTGCTCTAATATCTGATGAATCAGATGGTACCTTAGATCATCACAAATTTATGGCTTTGTGATTGTTGGCTTTTCCATAGCCATGTTCTCTACCACTCTCCATCAGAACTTGAAGGTTAGATTTCTCTTCCATATCCATATTTTCACCTATGTGGAAACCCAGTGATTAGTTTATTTGGGTAATCGTAACATTTCGTACATTAGTTTTTAAAGCCAAGTTTTGGTATTCCTTTTTACGATGCGAATTTATATTAAAGAAAATTTCGAGTAGTAAACCATTTATAACCCCAAAGAATTTCGGGGGCGAAATTCATTTTAAGGGGGGTAGAATGTAACAGCCCGAGATTTTATGAAAAATATTATTTTTAATTTTATTAATGTTTTTTGTTGTACACTACACCAAAAGGATCTTGCACAACATTCATCCTTGACTTTCTTTGCATTACACGCAATCGCAACCTTCCTCGATAGCGTGTGTAATACGCAATACCGAGTTTCACTAAACAACGATATGCTATTAAAATATTATTAAAAAATAGCCGTTATGAATAGTAATAACCACTTTTTGAAATTTTTTAAATCTTATTTTTCAAAATGGACTTCATTTTTGGATTCGGAATATCGAAATTAGCTTAGGGTGAAATTTTGGTAATTTTCGGATAACTTCATATTTTGATGAATAGTGAAAATTACTAAATTTTAGTTAAAAACAACTTTTTCAATCAAAATAATTAATAGTGATAAATTATTAATTTGAGTGGTTTTAAAGTATATTTAGAATATATTTTTAAAATTTAATACAATGTTGGTCATTGTATGTAATTTCACATTTAAACGAGACATAAACAAATGTCAATCTTTTGATAGATATTTTTTCTTAAAAACACGCTATTTGTTTTAACTGTGGGATTTAATTATAAAACTAATTAATGAAACATCTATGTTATGAATTTGGTAAAATATACTTCATTTTTGAATTCAGAATATGAAATATAGCTTAGGATGAAATTTTGGCATTGTTCTGAAAAACATCAATTTTGATGAATAGTGAAACTACTAAGTGGTAGTTAAAAAACTGAATTTTTCATAAAACATAATTTTAACGCTTCTGTGAATGGAATATAAAAAAAATCTGAGAGACACGGTTGATTTCAGTAAGTAAAATGTGGTTCAATGAGATGAAAATAATTTTTGGTGAATAGTAACTTTTTACTTTTATTTACCATGGTTAAAAGTAAATAGGGTAATTAAGGGTAAAAATGATATTATTATTAACCTAAAAGTTGTCCTAATTCTATTAAACAAGTATAATTCGACCAAAAACAATCTTATGAATAAAATATGACCACTTAGGACCACTTGTATTAGATTAGGACATTTATTATTATTTAATTCAAAGAAGAGTTAAAAGAGTTAAAATCAAAGTTTATTTATTAAATCATTTTTAATATAAGGTTATATATTAGATAAATTCAACTATAAATATTCATTAGAAAGCTAAAACTATTTCCTACATAAAGGTATTTTATTTGTAATTTTTAGACTTTAAATAATTCAATGTATTTTTGACAAAATGATGATGCAACAATTACCATAATAGTGAAAAATTAGAATAATTGATATTATAAATGCCTAAATAAGTATATTTTGAGACATTTTATGAATTCCACTAATTTTCTAGGTTAATAATAAATGTTATTAGTAATTTAATAAACTTTTTTCTAACTTATCATTCTGTTATGATTTTCACAAAAATCAATTACTAAATAGTGTCAAAATTGACATAAAATAGTTATTAAAAAAATATTATATTATTAATTGTTATTTTATTCCTAAAAATCTAAGGTTCGTCCAAATGACTTAGAAAAGGTTATATATATTAATATTAAACAAGTTGGGGTTCTTTTTTCTTGATATAGTAAGTTTATTAACCTTATAGTATAAGAACACAAGAAGACACGGTAAAAGTAAAATTATTTAACTTAATGTTAAATCTAAATGATAAGGTTAAAATAGGAACCTAAACTTGTCTAAATTCTATTGTATGAGAGGATTTATACCCATACCCACCTTATCTTCGAAATAAATTAATTTGGAGCTATTTAAAACCGAACATGGCTTTATAATAAAATAATATTTTTAGTTATTCCAAAGGTGCCCCTCTCCTCCCTTATAAAAGGGAACCTCCTCCCTCTCCTCCTCACACCAATTTGAGCATTCAATCTCGGCCAACCCCTGCCAAAATCTCTTCTTCACTTCACTAGTATCATAACATGATTTAAATCATTATACAGGAGGTTTAGAATTGTACAAAGCAAGTCAGACCTAAGGTAAGGGATAAATTTTCAATCTCATTTTTATCCGAGATTGCTTATACGTAAGTATTTACTGGGGTTACGTTTATCATCCATGACCCAGTTTTCTAAAAAAATGTTTTTATAAAATGTTTCCCATTATTCCATGAATTTTCAAAGTCATTTTTACCCTTTATTGACTTTTTACCACATTGTATGAATGGAATCTTTCCTTTGGTTACCATATAAAGTACTTTTTGACTTTTCCGAAAAAAGTACGCGGAGAATGTTATTTTTAACTTATACGGCGTGAACGAATTTTTACAGTTTCATAACACCTCATTTTCAAGAAGCTTCCTCTACAATATTGCATGATTATTTTCAACAAAACCCTTATCTTTTAAAATTGCATGGAATTTTGTGAAAAGAAAATGCTTTTAAAGATGAAAGGATATTTTCCTCATGAATTCATTTCAAGTGTTTTTCTCAAAACTATTTTCCATATAAGATGACATTATTTGATAGGTATGTTTCAAGTAAAATGTCTCTATGATTTAAATGGTTTCAATTTTCTTATGATGAAATGATATCAATTGTTTATGGATTATGATGGCATGATGTTTAAGAATCCCATTTTATTACATGGGTTATGCAATGATGTATTATTTATGATTTTGTGGCACACATAAGAATGGTATCATTATGAGATGGGTGGGACCTATATCTCCCTCCAATTCATTGGGTAAAGATTTTATATCTCATGAGATAGACATGGATGGAATGGTAGGTTATACCAGTTCAGTGAAACAGGATTGAAACGAGGGTGACTCGGTTCAGAAAGGGACTTTGTCCACTAAGATAGTCTTGGAAATGAGTCTTGACTAAAAAGAAATGATTCTCTATGATTATGTGTGTATGCCACAATGTTTCATGTTTTATGTTATGATTATTGGGATTACATTTCACTTCTATGATTTATCCCATGTTATGATATTATGAGCTCTTTTGCAGGTTAAGATTTCCAAAAGCTATGTTCTTATGTATATGATATGATTGATATTTCTTTTGTTTACCCTCAATGAGCATTTGAGCTCAACCTTTTATGTTTTCTTTTCCCCAGGATATAAAGAAAGGTTTTAGGTATAAAAAAAAGGAAGATCTTTATGGGAGATGTTGAAGATCTTTCACCACGATTAGAAAATTATAATCCGAGTTTCCAAAGACACTAAACTATTACGGTCCTTGTGTGTGTGTTTTGTTATGTACTATGTATTCTGCAAAAGTAATGTAATATCTATGTACGTTATGCTTCGGGTCTCTACACTCAGTCACACTTTGCTCAGTATCAGTCAACTATGTGACTCAGAACATTTTATAAGGTTTACTAAGAAGATGTGTGTCGTCAAAGGATGAGACAAGGAAATAGTTCTATAGGGAAAAAGAACAAAGGGAAATAATTACCTGGTGAGTGGAGAAGAAGATATGTGTTTTCTGTCTATAGAGGAAGAAAAAAAGTTGTGGCATAAGCAACTTGGTCATCTTTTCAAACCATCCCTGGAAGATCTTGTAATGTGTGATGCAGTAAGAGACCTACCCAAGCTAAAACGTGATCGTACTCACACGTGTGATGCATTCCAACAAGGGAAACTCTTCAAAAAGACATATAAGGCAAAAGAAAATAAGTCAACAAGAGTGCTCAATTTGGTTCATGCCGATGTTTTTGGACCTATCACACCAAGAGCAATAGACAGAAAGAGGTACTACGTTATTTTCATTGATGACTATAGTATAATGGCATGTGTATTTGTTATTTCCCATAAGTCCAATGTGTTTAGCTGCTTAAAATAATACCGAAGGGAGTGTGAATGGATTCATGGACAGAAAATTCTGAAGTTTCATACAGACAATGTTACGAAATTCACAAATTGTCAGGTTGAAGATTATCTCTAGAAACACGGGATAAGGCATCAAGTTTTTTCAGTAAGAACTCCCCAACAGAATGGAGTGGTTGAGAGGGGAAATAAGATCATCAACAACTTGGCTAGAATGATTCTCATTGAAAAATACAAAGAAGAGAAATTTTGGAATGAAGCAATTTTTAAACCGGTCTGCATTTCAAACAGGGCTTCGTTATGTCCGATGGAAGGAAAGACTCCATACGAGATGTGGTATGGAAGGAAGCCAATGGTGAATTACTTCAGAATATTGGAAAGTATGTGCTTTATCCTCAACAAGGAAAAAAATATGAAATATGAGTCTTGAGAAGATGAGGGGATATTCCTTGGATACTTAGGAAAAATCAAGGCATATAAATGCTTTAAAAAAATGCTCGGAAAATTAGTTGAGAGCAATGATGTAATTGTAGTGGAGAATGAGGAGATCATTCAACAATGTAGTGAACAATTTCCTGATGAGAGTGATGAGGAAGAAAGCAACACAGGGGATGCAGAAGTGGCTGATGTTGATTCAGAAGAAAATAATGATGATGAGCATGAGGAAGTAAAGTCTGTATCTGCACAAAAGCCAAGGAGTCGAGCTGAAATTGATAGGCAGAATATCCTTGGTTATCAGTCTACTCAAGTTCAGACTAAGAGAATGAAATCACTACAGAATACAACTTTCCTATCTCAGGTTGAGCTGAAATGCATTGCGGATGCATATGAAGATGAAAACTTGATTCAGGAAATGAATGAAGCGCTAGATCAGATTGAGAAGAATCAAACACGGAAGATTGTTTCATGGCCAGCTGATAAGAATTTCATCGGGACTAAATTGGTCTATCGCAACAAGATGAATGAAGATGACATAATGATTTTGAAGAAAGCACGACTAGTGTGTAATGGGTACTCCCGGATTGAGGGAATAGATGCTGATGAGACATTTGCACTGGTTGCAAGGCTAGAGACAATCAGATTATTCCTAGCCATCGCAGTGCAAGGGAAGTTTAAAGTGTTCCAGATGGATTTCAAATCTGTATTTTTGAATGTGTTTCTGGAGGAATAAGTTTATATTGAGCAGCCATATGGTCTTTTCATTCATGAGGATGAGAATAAGCTTTGCAGACCGAAGAAGGCACTGTATGGGTTGAAACCAGCACCAAAGAATGGTACTCAAGGCTTGATCAATACTTGAAAAAACATGGATTCCAGTGCGGGGGAGTTTATTACAATCTCTATTTCAACAACCACAGTAATCAAAGGATGATGTTCTTGGTTTATGTCAATGACATAATATTTGGAGGATCAGATGAATCTCAGTTCAAATAGCTTTCTGAATTGACGAAAAGTGAGTTAGATATGTCAATGATTGGAGAGCTAACATTTTTCTTTGGTCTACAGGTGACAAAAGGAAGAAATGGCACATTCATTTCACAATCCAAATATACAAACGAATTTTTGAAAGGATTTGGAATGGAAAATTTCAAGGAGATGAAGTCTCCGGTATCTACCCGGATGAAATTGTCCGAAGATGAGGATGGAAAGGAGGTTAATATCGTAGAATATAGGCAAATCATTGTATGTTTGTTATACTTGACTGAAACAAGGACTGACATTGTATTCGCCACATGCCAAGCAGTGAGATATCAGAGTAATCCAATGGAAATCCACATGCTTGCAGTGAAAATATTACATCGGTATATCAAGGGAATAGTGGACTTAGGCATGATGTACAATGGAAAATATCAGTTGGAATTATTGGGATATAATGACACAGATTGGGCCGGTTCAGTGGATGATAGGAAGTCAACATCATGAGGTGCTTTCTGTCTTGGAAGATTGTGTGTTTCTTGGCTAAACAAGAAGCAAGATTGCATTTCATTGAGCACCGCAGAAGATGAGTACATTGCGGCCTCTCAGGAATGCACACAATTATTGTGGATGAATTTGCAGCTTGATGATAAGGGAGTTGAAGTGAAATATCCAATCGGAATCCAATGTGATAACTCAATTTCTATAAATCTCAGCAAAAATCCCGTACATCACTCACGGAAAAAGCACATTGAGATGAACTATCATTTTATCAAAGAGAAATTTGAGCAAGGAATTGTGAAGTTGGAGTATGTGCCTATAGAGCTACAGGTTGCATACATTCTAACATAGTCCTTAACTAGGGAAGCTTTTGAGAGGCATCTACTGGCTTTGGGAGTTCAGTCAACTCCCCGCACTTAATGTGGTGATGTGTGTTCTCTACTCTATTACAGACTGCAAATGAGTGACCATTCGGTTCATTGACAAAGGGGTAGAAAATAGTGATTGTTCAAGGGGGATACAGTGTGGATATTTGAGAAATCATGGATGATATAGGGATAAACTGTTAGGTGAAGCAGCGAGATTGGGGGAGCAATGAGAAAGGGGGAGCATTTTAAATCTGATTATGCTAGTAGTGACCGATCAAAGCATAGATATCAGGACAGCACAGGATCATGATAAAAGTAGAATGGTGATGTTGGAATGGTGTGGGAAGGTGTCCAGTTATCATGAATTGGTATCAGTGTGTTCCAATAATTGGTATCAATTTAGAAATTGGTATCAGTTTGGAATCGACATTTGGGTTCTGAAATGAAGTGTTTCATTGATGAAATTTTCATACTACTCTTGTTTCTCAGGCCGAGCATTGCTCATGTGTGCTTAGAGTACGTGTTAAGTGATTCCTTTAATGATATCATAATTGAAAGAGGCAAATGTTGTTAGCGCCTGGAAGGATATTCAGAGAGGTATCAACGTGCATAAAATCAATCTAAGAATATTTATGAAGAGTTTTCAACAAACCCAAAGGGGGAGATTGTTGGGGAAAATGCCTCAAGGTAACATTGTAGTATTTTTGGGTTGATTGTTTTTGTTGAAAAAGAAGGTTTCCATGGAGAATTGTTGAGTTCCTGAGAAGTTGTTGACAATCCATGTTGCCAATGAACGATGAAAAATGAATGGATTATCTCCAGGAGGTACAAAAGAGCAGTACAAGGTGGTGTTGTTTCCTGGTGTTTTCCAATTTTTTGATGTCCAAAAATTGGAGTTTGGTGAGAATCACAAAAATAGGATTTCCATGAAGATTATAATTAAATATGGAAATGGCATGAATTTCGCGAAGAGAGGCTTCATGGTTTGGATTTCACTAAGACCAGAAAGAATGATGATGGTGATTCTTCGCGATTACTTCAATGCTTCGTGAACGGCAGAGGTTGAAGTGCATCGTGGTTGTGATGGGATTTGTGAAGGAGCCTCATGAATAAGGCATGAAATAATGATGAAGGTGATGCTCCAAGATTACGACGAGTTCCGTGATCAGAAAATTTCCTTGGTGCTTCAAAATATTGACAGAATTCCGGCGGAAATTTCAGAGCTTCGTGATTGGTGATGACATGGCGCGGACATTGTGTGGAAGGGTCTAAGGGCGATGGAATTTCCTATTAATTTATTTTGACACCCTCGAGAGAAGTATATATTTTTTTTAGAAGATATTTCCCTCTCTTTTTACGAAGGTAGTTCGCGTAGCCCATTGGCTTCGCGAAAGAAGAGCTTCGCAGCAGCTATTTTAGCTCCGCAAATGTTGTGAGCTCCGCATTGGCTGAGTGATCTTCGCGAGGGACATTGCTCTGCAATGACTTCTGCTTCGCGATAGTGCTTTACGAGAGTTCTTCACTAAAATTCAGGAGATTTGTGAAGTATTTGTTGAGCTTCACGGAATTGGGAGCCTCACGAAGTACGGTGCTTTGCAAAGGTGTTTCCAAAGGTAGTTGCCTAGTGTTCAGAGGCAAAGGGGTATTCATCAGGGGATGAACTTTGAACTTCAAATAGAGTATCTATCAACCATTGAAGATGCATTAATTCATGCAAATGAAGAGACCTACAGGTCTATAAACTATGAGTGGATATTCTGAAGAAGCAATGAGCTCACTTAAGTTGAGAGAATAGTGAGTTCTCAAATTTTGAGTGGTTGTAAACCAAGTGGTATAGTGAATCTGCTTCGAACTTTTAAACAGTAGTGCGCTTATAGTTTAATTGGTATATCAGCACACTACCGGTGTATGCTCCTTGGACGTAGCCCAGTGAGGGTGAACCAAGTAAAAATCGTTGTGTCCTATGCATGCTTTAAAGTTTGTTCACACTCTGCATCGGGAAGGAGAGAGAAGAGGGTTTTTTCTAACAACAAAACAAGATTAAAAGGGGAAGTTGTTTTAATCTATCTTACCCTAATTCACCCCCCCCTCTAGGTATCTAGCCTAGTGGACCTAATAATTGGTATCAGAGCGAAAGGTTAATATTGGTGTTTCTCTCTCAAATGGAGGTCAATAATCATAATGGGATTCCAATCTTCAATGGGAACAATTTCCATCTATGGAAGAATCGGATGCAACACTACTTCTGATCATTAAGAATGGATGTTTTCACAATAGTGATGCATGGAATAATAGAAGATGTTACTAGTGGTGCATTATCACAAGTTGAGCGTAGAGAGTTGGATGATGATTCCAAAGCAATAAATGCCTCAGGGGGAGCCCTATCCAATCATATATATACAAATTTGATGTCTTTCAAAACATCACATACCATGTGGGAAAAGTTATTGAATATATATGAAGGAGATACAATTTTCAAGGAGGCAAAGCTTCAAGTGTTGTGGAACAAGTATGAGGATCTGAGAATGAACCCGAATGAGACTATTGATGCATTATTCGATAGGGTAAATGTTGTAGTGGAAGACATTCGAGGTCTTGGAGAAGTAATTGAAGACATTAAAATTGTGAAGAGAATCTTGAGGAAACTTCCACCTCAGTTAAATCTAAAAGTTTCGGTTTTGGAAGTTAAAGACCCGTTAGATCCGGCATTGGACAACATACACATCACCCTTGTTGCATATGAAATAAGAAATGATGATAAGAATGCTGTGGAAAAGGGGAAATCCAAAGAGGTGGAATTCAAGGCCATGAAAAAGCTCACTATTGATGACTCTCAGGAAGAAGAAGAGGCAGATGAAGTGATTTCATTCCTCTCCTTAAACCTTTAAAGAGGAAAAGGAAGGATTAAAGGGAATCTTCCACATTCATGTTTTCAATTTGGAACGTTTGGACATCTTGCGACACGGTGTCCCAAAAAGCTCCAAGAGGATGATGATGTCAATGAAATATAAATTCCCAAGAAGAATTCTTCATCCTATGGGAAAGGAAAGAAACATTTCAAGAGAAATTTATTTAAGAAAAATAACCTTCTTTCAAAAGAATATTAATGTTTAAACAAGTCTGAGGTTGAGGAGGTTGAAGAAATAGAGAACTGCAAAGACCGAGCAGAAAATGCTATGGTGGAAGTTGTCAATACTTCTCAGAATAAGAACAAAATCAGAACTGATGAAGATGAAGAATAATTTGATGGAAGAGTTGATAGGCAGGAACAGTTAGAGGATGCTCTTGAAGAGATATATGTTTAGAGAGCCAAAACAAATAAATCCAACAGAGTTATTCGTGATGCAAAACTCTATATGCAGCAGAAGGAAGAAGAGAGGTCTATGTTCAGGAATGACATCGAGAAACTCAAGTTATCAACAGAAAAGGGCTCAGAATCAGGTAGTGAGTATAAATAAAAATTGAATAACAGAAAATGGAGATCGATAGCTTGAATAACACAAGGAAAGAACAAATCAAGAGTATTGAAGAACTTGAAGGAGAAGTTGTCAGTCTGCGAAAAAAGGATAAAGATCATGAAAAGATCTTGACTCCTATTGGGTCATCAGGAAATCAGATCACTTAGAAAACATAGAAGTTGAAAGTGGAGAATAGTGGTTTAGTAGAAAAGAATACTTAACATTGTTCAGATTCTACGATAGATGGAGGGGTTGATTAAAAACAGAAAGTAGTGAAAGTTGAGGTCAGATCGCAAGCACCCACTCCAAGACTGATGGTGGATTTGGGCACAAGGCAGAATCAGAAGATTCAGAGAACCCAAAGGAGAACTAGCAATGCCGAAGTTTAATGAAGGAATGCGCTTTATATCTGGTGTTAATGTTGTGGAAAAATTGGACATTCACAGTATGGGTGTTCCATAGCAAATAGATATCCAAGGGCACAAGAACAGAGTTGGCAGCCAAACAGAGAAAGGTTCTCTAGAAATTATTTCGAAGGGCAATGTTTTTGGTGCGGAGGATTCAGGCACATGGCTAGGTATTGCACTTTGACCATACAAATGAATATGCCAAATCGGAAATCAAATGTTCACACACAGCAGATCAATGAACCAACAGGTGAGTTGAAAATGAAAAATATATTTTCACCGCTTTAGGATGGGGTTGGTCCATCATACTCTGAGAAAGAACAGAAGTCACCATCCGTACAAAGTGTGAAGGAAAAAATATGGACCATGAAGAGGAAGGATGAGAAGGCCGTGGTTTCAGAAATTTCTCTTGAAGCATCAGATCACTCTAGTGTGTGGATCCTTGATAGTGGTTGCACATCTCACATGATAGATAATAAGGATCTTGTCACAGGCTTGAAATATAACAAAGAAAGAGTTTTCATGTTTGCAAATGATGAAGGCTAGAAGATTATTGGCTCCGAAAAGGCCAAGTTTGGGGGAAAAGAGATGAGATGTGCTAATGTCTTAGTAGTAGAAGGCCTCAGTCACAATTTTCTCAACGTCAGACAACTATGTGACTCGGGAAATTCTATAAGGTTTACTAAGAATATGTGTGTCATCAAAGGAAGATAAAGAGAAATAGTTCTACAGGGAAAATGATCAATGGGAAATCATTACATGGTGAGTGTAGAAGAAGATATGTGTTTTCTTTTGGGAGAGGAAGAGAACAAGTTGTGGCATAAGCGACTTGGACAACTTTTCCAACCATCCCTGGAAGATCTGGTAAAGTGTGATGCAGTAAGAGACCTAACCAAGCTATCACGTGATCGTACTCACACGTATGAAGCATGCCAAAAAGGGAATCTTATCAGAAAGGCATATAAGGAAAAAGAAAAGAAGCCATCAAGAGTGCTCGAATTGGTGCATGCAGATGTTTGTGGACCTATCACACCAAGAGAAATTGATGAAAATAGGTACTACGTTCTTTTCATTGATGAATATAGTAGAATGTCATGGCTATTTGTTATTTCCCATAAGTCTGATGTGTTCAAATGCTTAAAATAGTACTAAAGGGAGTGTGAAAGGATACTTGGACTGGAAATTCTAATGTTTCATACTGACAATGGTACATAATTCACAAACACTCAGGAGGAAGATTATCTCGAGAAACACGGGATAAGGAATCAAGTTTCTTCAGTAAGAAATCCCCTACAGAATGGAGTGTTTGAAATGAGAAATAGGATCATCAACAACATGGCTAGAATGATGCTCATTGAAAAAGACCTACCAGAGAAATTTTGGAAGGAAGAAGTTCTGACATCGGTCTACATTTCAAACAGGGATCTGTTGTGTCTGAAGGAAAGAAAGACTCCATACGAGATGTGGTATGGAAAGAAGACAACGGTGAAATACTTCCGAATATTTGGAAGTAAGTGCTTTATCCTCAAAAAGGAAAAACATAGTGAATATGAGTCTTGAGGATATGAGGTGATATTCCTTGAATTCTTAGGAAAAATCAAGGCATATAAATTCTTTAACAGAAGGATAAGAAAAGTCGTTGAGAGAAATGATTTAACTATAGTGGAGAATGAGGATATCATTCAACAATGCATTGAACAATTTCTTGATTAGAGTGATGAGGAAGAAAGCAACACAGGGGAAGAAAAAGTGGATTATGTTGATTAAGATGTAGATACTGATGATGAGTATGAGGAAGTAAAGTCCGTATCTGCACAAAAGCCAAGGATTCGAGCTGAAATTGGTAGGCATAATATCATTAGTGATCAGTCTACTCTGGTTCAGACTAGAAGAATGAAATCACTGTAGCAGACATCTTTCCTATCTCAGGTTGAGCTGAAATTCTTTGCTGATGTTGCTGAAGAGGAAAACTAGATTCATGAAATGAATGAAGAGATTGATATGACTGAGAAGAATCAAACATGGGAGATTGTTTCGAGGCTAGCAGATAATAATGTCATTGGGACTAAATGGGTCTATTGCAACAAGATGAATGAAGATGACACAGTGATTCGGAACAAAGCATGACTATTGTGAAAGGAATACTCCATGATTGAGGGAATATATGTTGATGAGACATTTTCACTGGTTGCAATGCTACAGACAATCAAATTATTCCTAGCCATCGCAGTGCAAAGAAAAGTTTAAAGTGTTCCAGATGGATGTCAAATCTGCATTTTTTGAATGGGGTTCTGGAGGATTAAGTGTATCTTGAGCAGCCATATGGTTTTCTCATTCATGAGGATGCGAACAAGGGTTGCAGACTGAAGAAGGAGTTGTATGGGTTGAAACAAGCACCAAGAGCATGATACCCAAGGCTTGATCAGTACTTCAAGAAGCTTTGTTTCTAGCATGGGGGAGTTGATTACAATATCTATTTCAACAAAAACAGTAATCAAAGGATGATGGTCTTGGTTTATGTCGATGAAATAATATTTGGCAGAGCAGATGAAGCTCAGTGTAGACAGTTTTCTGAATTCATGAAAAGTGAATTCGAAATGTCAATGATTGGAGAGCTAACATTTTTCCTTCGTCTACAGGCGACACAAGGAAGGAATGGAACATTTATTTCACAATCAAAATATGCCAAGGAGGTTCTGAAAACATTTGGAATGGAAAATTCCAAGGATATGAAGTCTCCAGTAGCTACTCGGATGAAATTGTCTAAAGATGAGGATGGAAAGGCAGTTAATATCACAGAATACAGGAAAATCATTGGAAGTTTGTTATACTTGACTGCAACAAGGCTAGACATTGTATTCGCCATATGAAAAGTTGTGAGATATCAGAGTAATCCCATGGAAAACCACATGCTTGCAGCGAAAAGAATACTTCGGTATATGAAGGGCATAGTGGACTTCAGCTTGATGTATAACAGAAAATCACAGTTGGAATTATTGGGATATACTGATGCCGATTGGGCCAGTTCAGTGGATGACAAGAAGTCAACATCAGGAGGTTCTTTCTATCTTGGCAGATTGTGTGTTTCTTGGCTAAACAAGAAGCAAGATTGCATTTCATTGAGCGCCGCGGAAGCTGAGTACATTGCGGCCACTCAAGCATGCACACAATTATTATGGATGAATCAGCAACATGATGATATGGGATTTGAAGTGAAATGTTCGATCGGAATCCAGTATGATAACTCAAGTGCTATAAATCTTAGAAAAAATATCTTACATCACTCAAGTACAAAGAAAATTGTGATAAAGTATCATTTAATTCAAGAGAATGTTGAGCAAGTAATCATGAAGTTGGAGTATGTGCCTATAGATCTACAGGTTGCAGACATTCTGAAAAAGGCCTTACCAAAAGAAGCTTTTGAGAGGTATAGACTGGCTCTGGAAGTTCAGTCGACTCCCCGCACTTAAAAAAGTGTAGATATGGAAACCTCCCTTCTCCCCGAGGTATGATGTTTTTTTCCCTAATGTGCTGGTTTGTGTTCTCTACTCTGTTACAGAGTGCAAAAGAGTGACCTTTGGGTTCGTTGACAAAGCGGGAGAAAATAGTGACTGTTTAAGGGGGAGAGAGTTTGGATATTTGAGAAATCATGGATGATATGGGGAGAAACTTTTAGGTAGAGAAGAGAGATTGGGGGAGCAATGATAAAGGGGCAGCATTTTAAACCTGACGATGCTATAAGTGATCGATTAAAGCATAGATATCACGACAGCACATGATAGTGATAAAAGCAGAAGAGTTATGTTGGAATGGTGTGAGAAGGTGTCCAGCTATCACGAATTGGTGTCAGTGTGGTCCATCAATTGGTATCAATTTAGCAATTGGTATCAGTTTGGAATCGACATTTGGGGTCTGACATGAAGTGTTTCTTTGATGAACTTTTCATACTACTCTTTTTTCTCACACCGAGCATTGCTCATGTGGGCTTAGAGTACGTGTTAAGTGATTCCTTGATTGCTATCAGAATCACAAGAGGCGAATGGTGGTAGTGGCTGGAAGGAGAATTAGAGAGGTATTAACATGCTGAAAATCATTATGAGAAGAGTTATGAAGAGTTGTCCACAAACCAAAAGAGGGAGATTGTTGGGAAGAAATCCTTCAAGGTAACATTATAGTATATTTGGGTTGATTGTGTTTATTGACAAAGATGTTTTCTGTGGGGAATTTTCGACTTCCTAAGAAGTTGTTGACAGTCCATGTTGACAATGAACGATGACAAAGGAATGGATGATATGGAGGCGGTACAAAAGAGCAGTACCAGGTGGCACCGTTTCCCAGTGCTTTCCAAATATTTGGTGTCCAAAATTTGGATTTTGGTGAGCATTTAGAAAATAGGATTTCCATGAAGATTATAATTAAATATGGAAATGACATGAATTTTGCGAAGAGAGGATTCATGGTTGGATTTCACAAAGACTAGAAGAATGATGGCGTTTATTCTTCACGATTATGTCAATGCTTCGCGAACAACAGAGGATGAAGTGTATCACGGCGGTGATGGGATTTTCAAGGGAGATTTGTGGCAAAGGTGAGAAATAATGATGATGGTGATGCTCATCGATTACGACGAGCTCCGCGATCAGAAAAATTTCTGTGGTGCTTCATGATACTGACAGAATTCCGGTGGAAATTTTGGAGCATCATGATTGGTGATGACATTGTGTGGACTTCTTGTGGAAGGGTCAAGGTTTGGTGGAATTGCATATAAATTAAGTTCGACCCCCTCGAGAGAAGTAGATATTTTTCGAAGAATATCTTTCGCTCCTGTTTCGTGAAGGTAGTTCGCGTAGCCCGTTGGTTTTGCGAAAGAAGAGGTTCACAGTATCTATTGTAGCTCCTTAAAAGTTGTGAGTTCCGCATTTTCTTAGTGAGCTCCTCAAGGGACATTTCTCTAAAACATCTTGAGCTTCGTGATAGTGCTTCGTGAGAGTGCTTCGCGAAAAGTCAGGTTCTTCGTAATGGATTGGTTGAGATTCGATAAATTGGGAGCCTCATGAAGTAGGTTACTTTGCGAAGGTGTTTCCAAAGGTAGTTGCCAAGTGTTCAAGGGAAATGGGGTATTCATCGAGGGATGAACTTTGAACTTCAAATATATCATCTATAAATAGTTGAAGATGCATTCTTTCATTCAAATGAAGAGACCTACATGTCTATAAACTATGAGTGGATCTTCTGAAGAAGCAGTGGGATCACTTCAGTTGAGAGAGCAGTGAGTTCTCAAATTGTGAGTGGTTGTAAACCAAGAGGGACACTGAGTCTGCTTCAAACTTGTAAATAGCAGTGTGCTTATAGTGGAATTGGTACATTAGCACACTACTTGTGTATACTCCTTAGACATAGCCCAGTGAGGGCGAACCAAGTAAAAATTGTTGTGTCCTGTGCATGATTTAAATATTTTTCACACTCTGAATCAAAAAGGAGAGACAAGAGGGTTTTTTTAACAGCAAAATAAGATCAAAAGGGGATGTTGTTTTAATCTGTCTTACCCTGATTCACCCCTCCCCCCTCTCAGGGTATCTAGCCTAGTGGACCTAACAATTGGTATCATAGAAAATGGTTAATATTAGTGTTTCCCTCTCAAATGGAGGTCACTAATCACAATGGGATTCCGATCGTCGACTGGAACAATTTTCAGCTATGGAAGAATCATAAGAAACACTACTTCCGATCATCAAAAATGGATGTTTTCACAGCAGCAAGGCATGGCATAATAGAATATTTTAATAGTGGTGCATTCTCAGAAGTTAAGCGTAGAGATTTGGATGCTGATGCTAAAGCAATAAATGCCTTAGGGGTAGCCCTATCCAATCCTATATATACAAAGTTGATGTCTTGCAAAACATCACATTCCATGTTGGAAATGTTATTGAATATATATGAAGGGGATACAAAGGTCAGAGAGGAAAAGCTTCAAGTGTTGTGGAACAAGTATGTGGATCTGAGAATGAACCCGAATGAGATTGTTGATGCATTCTTTGATAGGTTAAATGTTGTAGTGGAATACATTCTAGGTCATGGAGATGTTATTGAAGACATTAAAATTGTGAAGTGAATCTTGAGGAAACTTCCACCTTGGTTCAATTCGAATGTTTCGGTTTTGGAAGATAAAGACCTGAAAGAGCTAACATTGGAAAACCTACATAGCACCCTTGTTGCATATGAATTGAGAAATGACGATAACGATGCTGTGGAAAAGGGGAAATCCAAAGAGGTGGAATCCAAGGACATGAAGAAGCTCACCAATGATGACTCTCAGGAAGAATAAGAGATAGATGAAGTGATGTCATTCCTCTCCTCAAACCTTCAAATAGGAAAAGGAATGTTTAAAGGGAAACTTCAAATTTCATGTTTTCGGTCTGGAAAGGTTAGATATCATGGGGCATGGTGTCCCAAAAAGCTCCAAGAGGATGATGATGTCGATGAAATAAAAATTCCCAAGAAGAGTACTTCACCCTATGGGAAAGGAAAGAAACATTTCAAGAGAAATTTAATTAAGATAAAGAACCTTCTTTCAAAAGAATGTTAATGTTTAGATGAGTCTGAGGATGAGGAGGTTGAAGAGATATAGAACTGTAAAGACCAAGGAGAAAATGCTATGGTGGATGTTTTTGACAGTTCTCAGAATAAGAATGAAAATAGAGCTGAAGAAGATGAAGAAGAAGTTGAGGGAATATTTGATATGCAAGAAGAGTTAGAGGCTGCTCTTGAAGAGATATATATTTGGAGAGACAAAACAAATAAAGCAAAAAATGTTGTTCATGATGCCAAAATCTATATATAGCAGTAGGAAGAAGAGAAGTCTGAGTTTATGGATGAAATCGAGAAACTCAAGTTATCAACAACAAAGGACTCAGAATCAGTTAGTGAGTATAAAATAAAAATTGAAGAATATTAATGGGAGATCGATAGCTTGAATTAACACAAGGAAATAATAAATCAACCGTATTGAAGAACTTGAAGGAGAAGTTGTCGGTCAGTGGAAAAATGATAAAGATCATGAAAATATCTTGACTCCTACTAGGTCATCATGAAAGTAGATCACTCAGAAAACTAAGAAGCTGAAAGTGGAGAATAGTGGTTCAGAAAAAAAAGAAGAATCATAATTGTTTAGATCCGAAGATTGATGGGGGGCTTGATTGAAAACAGAAAGCTGTGAAAGTTGAGGTCAGAGAGCATGCACCCACTCTGAGACAGAGGGGGATTTGGGCATAAAGTAGAATCAGAATATTCAGAGGTCTTAAATGGAAACTTTCAGTACTGATGTAACACGATAGAATGCGCCTTATATCAGGTATTATTGTTGTGAAAAAATGGGACATTCACAGTATGTGTGTTCCATATCCAAGAGATATTGAAGGGCACAAGAACAGAGGTAGAATCCAAACAGAGAAAGGTTCTCTTGAACATATTTTGAAGGGCACTGTTTTTGGTGTGTAGGATTCGGGCACATGGCTAGGTATTCCACTTCAACCATACAAAGGAATATGCCAAAGAAGAACTCAAATGTTCACAAACAGCAGATCAATGAACCAACAGGTGAGTTGAAAATGCAAAATAGATTTTCACCACTGCAGGATAAAGCTGGTCCATCATACTTTGAGAAAGAATATAAGTCTCAATCTGTACCAAGTATGAGGGAAAAAATATGGACCATAAAGAGGAAGGATGAGACGGCCGCGGTGGCGGAAATTTCCCTTAAAGCATCAGATCGCTCTGGTGTGTGTATCCTTGATAGTGGTTGCAGATCTCACATGACAGGTAATAAGGATCTTGTTACAGGCATGAAATTTTACAATGAAGGAGTTTTAAAGTTTGGAAATGATGCAGGCCTGATGATTATTGGCTCGAGAAAGGCCATGTTTGGGGGAAAAGAGATGAGACATGTCGATGTCTTAGTAGTAGAAGGCATCAGTCATAATTTGCTCAGTGTCAGTCAACTATGTGACTCAGGACATTCTATATGGTTTAATAAGAAGATGTGTGTCGTTAAAGGAAGAGATGGGGAAATATTTCTACAGGGAAAAAGAACAATGGGAAATCATTACCTGGTGAGTGGAGAAGAAGATATGTGTTTTATATTTGGAGAGGATGAAAACAAGTTGTGGCATAAGCGATTTGGTCAACTTTTCCAACCATCCCTAGAAGATCTAGTAAAGTTTGGTATAGTAAGAGACCTACCCAAGCTATCACATGATCGTACTCACATGTGTGACGCATGCCAACAAGGGAAGCTCCTCAGAAAGATGTATAAGGCAAAAGAAAATAAGTCAAAAAGAGTGATCGAATTGGTGCGTGCATATGTTTGTGGACCTATCACAACAAGTGAAATTGACAGAAAGAGGTACTACATTCTTTTCATTGATGACTATAGTAGAATGGAATGGGTATTTGTTATTTCCCATAAGTCTGATGTGATCGAATTCTTAAAATAGCACTGAAGGGAGTGTGAAGGGATTCTTGGATAGAAAATTCTAAAGTTTCATTCTATCAATGCTACGAAATTCACAAACAGTTAGGTGGAAGATTATCTCCCAAAATATAGGATAAGGTATCACATTTCTTCAGTAAGAACTCCCCAATAGAATGGAGTGGGTAAAATGAGAAATCGGATAATAAAATACATGGATAGAACGATGCTCGTCGAAAAAGACCTACCGGAGAAATTTTGGAAGGAAGCAGTTTTGACATCAGTCTACATTTCAAACAGGGCTCTGTTGTGTTTGTAGGAAGGAAAGACTTTATATGAGATGTGTTATGGAAAGAAGACAATGGTGAAATACTTCTGAATATTTGGAAGTAAGTGCTTTATCCTCAACAAGGAAAAACATATGAAATATGAGTCTCAATGAGATGAGGGGATATTCTTTGGATACTCAAGAAAAAGCAAGGAATATAAATTCATTAACAAAAGGCTAGGAAAAGTAGTTGGAGAGAAATAATTTAACTGTAGTGGAGAATGAGGTGATAATTCAACAACGTAGTGAAAAATTTCTTGATTAGAGTGATGAGGAAGAATGCAATGTAGGGGAAGCATAAGTGACTGATGTTGATTCAGAAGAAGATACTGATGATGAGCATGAGGAAGTCAAGCTTGTATCTGCACAAAAGCTAAGGAGTCGAGCTGAAATTGATAGGCAGAATATCAATGGTGATTATTCTGCTCCGATTCAAACTAGGATAAGTAAATCACTGCAGTATACATCTTTCCAATCTCAGGATGATCCGAAATGCTTTGCTGATGCAGTTGAAGATGATAATTGGATTCAGGCAATGAATGAAGAGATAAATCAGATTGAGAAGAATCAAACATGTGAGATTGTTTCGAAGCCAGTAGATAAGAATGTCATCAGGACTAACTGGGTCTATCACAAAAAAATGAATGAAGATGGCACATTGATTTGGAACAAAGCACGACTAGTGTGCAAGGAATACTCCCAGATCGAGGGAATAGATATTGATGAGATATTTGCACCAGTTACAAGGATGGAGACGATCAGATTATTCCTAGACATCGTAGTGTAAAGGAAGTTTAAAGTGATCAAGATAGATGTCAAATCTCTATTATTGAATGGGGTTCTAGAGGAAGAAGTGTATATTGAGCATCCATATGGTTTTCTCATTCATGAGGATGAGAACAAGGTTTATAGACTGCAGAAGGCGCTGTATGGGTTGAAACAAGAACCAAGAGCATGGTACTCAAGGCTTGATCAGTACTTGAAGAAGCTTGGTTTCTAGAACAGGGGAGTTGATTACAATCTCTATTTCATCAAAAACAATAATCAAAGGATGATGGCCTTGGTTTATGTCGACGACATAATATTTTTCAGATCAGATGAAGCTCAGTGCATATACTTTTCCAAATTCATGAAAAGTGAGTTTGAAATGTCAATGATTGGAGTGCTAAAATTTTTCCTTGGTCTAGAGGTGACACAAGGAAGGAATGAAACATTCATTTCACAATCCAAATATTCCAAGTAGGTTTTGAAAAGATTTGGAATGGAAAATTCCTAGGAGATAAAGACTCTGGTAGCAACCAGGATGAAATTTTCCAAAGATGAGGATGGAAATGCAGTTAAAATCATAGAATACAGGAAATCATTAGAAGTTTATTATACCTAACAGCAACAAGGGCTGAAATTTTATTCGCCACATGCCAAGTTGCGAGATATCAGAGTAATCCCATGGAAAGCCACATTCCTAAAGTGAAAAGTAAATTTCGGTATATCAAGGGCACAGTGGACTTCAGCTTGATGTATAATGGAAAATCTTAGTCGGAATTATTGGGATATACTGATGTAGATTGGGCCAGTTCAGTAGATGACAGGAAGTCAACATCAGGAGGTGTTTTCTATCTTGGCAGATTGTGTGTTTATTGGCTAAGAAAGATGAAAGATTTCATTTCATTGAGCACTGCGGATGCTGAGTACATTGTGGCCACTCAAGAATGCACACAATTATTGTGGATGAAGCAATAGCTTGATGATATGGGAGTTGAAGTGAAATCTATGATCGGAATCTAGTGTGATAACCCAATTTCTATAAATCTCATCAAAAATCCCACACATCACTCAAGGAAAAATCACATTGAGATAAATTATCATTTTATCAATAAGAAATTTGAGCAAGGAATCATGAAATTAGAATATGTGCCTACATAGCTACAGTTTGTAGTCATTCTGACAAAGGCCATACCTAAGGAAGCTTTTGAGAGGCATCGACTGGCTCTGGGAGTTCAGTTCACTCCCCACACTTAAAAAAGTGTGTATGTGGAAACCCCTCCTTCTCCCTGAGGTATGATGTGTTTTACCCTAATGTGTTGATGTATGTTCTCTACTCTATTACAGACTGCAAAGGAGTGACCTTTGGGTTCGATGAAAAAGGGGGAGAAAATAGTGATTGTTCAAGGGGGAGATAGTGTGGATATTTGAGAAATCATTGATGATATGTGGAGAAACTGTTAGGTGGAGTAGCGAGATTGGATGATCAATGAGAAAGGGGGATCATTTTGAATCTGAAGATGCTAAAATTGATCAATCAAAGCATAGATATCACGACATCATAGGATCATGACAAAAGTAGAAGCGTGATGTTGGAATGGTGTGAGAAGGTGTCCAGCTATCACGAATTGGTATCAGTGTGGTTCAAAAATTGGTATCAATTTAGAAATTGGGATCAGTTTGGAATCGACATTTGGGGTCTGACATGAAGTGTTTCATTGATGAACTTTTCATACTACTTTTTTTTCTCATGCTGACCATTGCCCATGTGGGCTAAGAGTACGTGTTAAGTGATTCCTTGAATGCTATCAGAATCACAAGAGGTGAATGGTGGTAACGGCTGGAAGGAGATTCTGAGAGGTATCAACGTGAAGAAAATCATTTTGAGAGGAGTTATGAAGAGTTGTAAACAAACCCAAAGGGGGATATTGTTGGGAAACATCCCTCAAGGTAAAATCACAGTATTTTTGTGTTGATTGTGTTTGTTGACAAATGATGTTTCCATGGAGAAATGTTGAGTTCCCAAAAAGTTTGTGACAATCCATGTTGTCAAAGAATAATGACAAAGGAATGGATGATCTGGAGATGGTACCAAAGGGCAGAACAAGGTAGCGCCGTTTCCCAGTGTTTTCCAAATTTTTGTTGTCCAAAATTTGGAGTTTGGTGAGCATCACCAAAATAGGATTTTCATGAAGATTATAATTAGATATGGCAATGGCATGAATTTCTCGAAGAGAGGCTTCATGGTTTGTATTTTGCGAAGACCATAAGAATGATGGCGGTGATTTTTCACGATTACATCAAAGCTTCACGAACGGCAGAGGTTGAAGTGCATCGCGGTAGTGATGGGATTTGCGAGGGAGCTTCACGATGAAGGTGTGAAATAATTATGACGGTGATGCCTCGCAATTACGACGAGTTCTGTGATTGGAAAAATGCCATGTGGCTTCATGATATTGACAGAATTCCTGCAGAAATTTCAGAGCTTCGTGATTGGTGATGATGTGGTGCAAACTTTGCATGGAAGGGTTGAGGGTCTTTGGAATTGCATATAAATTGAGGTTGACCCCCTCGAGAGAAGTACAGATTTTTCTAAGAAGATCTTTCACTCTCGTTTCACGAAGTTAGTTCACGTAGCCTGTTGGCTTCTTGAAAGAAGAGTTTCGCGGTTGCTATTGCATCTCTACGAAAGTCGCGAGCTCCGCATTAGCTCAGCGAGCTTAGCGAGGGACATTGCTCTACAATGACTTGAGCTTTGCCATAGTGCATCGTGAGAGTGCTTTGCGAAAATTCAAGAGCTTTGTGAAGGATTGGTTGAGCTTCGCGAAATTGGGAGCCTCACGAAGTATGGTGCTTTGCGATGGTGTTTCCAAAGGTAGTTGCCTAGTGTTCAGAGGTAAAGGGGTATTCATCAGGGGATAAACATTGAACTTAAAATAGTGTATCTATCAACAGTTGAAGACATATTCTTTCATGAAAATGAAGATACCTAGAGGTCTATAAACTTTGAGTAGATCTTCTGAAGAAGCAGTGAGCTCACTTCAGCTGAGAGAGAAGTGTGTTCTCAAATTGTGAGAGTCTGTAAACCAAGAGGGATAGTGATTTCGCTTGAACTTGAAAACAGCAGTAATCTTATAGTGGAATTGGTACATCGGCTCACTGTCGGTGTATGCTCTTTGGACGTATCCCAGTGTGGGTGAACCATGTAAAAATCATTGTGTCTTGTGCACGCTTTAAAGTTTGTTCACACTCTGCATCAGGAATTAGAGATAAGAAGGTTTTGTCTAATAGCAAAACAAGATCAAAAGGGGTAGTTGTTTTAATCTGTCTTACCCTGATTCACCCCCCCTCTCAGGGTATTTAGCCTAGTTGACCTAACAATTGGTATCAGAGAGAAAGGTTAATATTTGTGTTTCTCTCTCAAATGGAGGTCACTAATCGTAATGGGATTCAAATCTTCGACGGGATCAATTTCTAACTCAGGAAGAATCAAATGCAACACTACTTCCAATCATTAGGAATGGATTTTTTCACAGCAGCGATGCATGGAAAAATAGCAGATATTAATTGTGGTGCATTATAAGAAACTGAGCATAGAGAGTTGGATGCTGATGACAAAGCAATAAATTCCTTAGGGGGAGCCATATCCAATCCTATATATACAAAGTTGATGTCTTGAAAAACATCACATGCCTTGTGGGAAAAGTTATTGAATATATATGTAAGAGATTCAATGGTCAGAGAGGAAAAGCTTCAAGTATTGTAGAACTAGTATGAGGATCTGAGAATGAACCTGAATGAGACTGTTGATGCATTCTTTGATAGGTTAAATGTTTTAGTGGAAAACATGCGAGGTCATGGAAAAGTTATTGAAGACATTAAAATTGTGAAGCGAATCCTGAGGAAACTTCCACCTCGGTTCAATCTGAAATTTTCGGTTTTGGAAGATAACGACCCGAAAGAGCTGACATTGGACAACCTACATAGTACCCTTGTTGCATATAAAATGAGAAATGATGACAACGATGCTCTGGAAAAGGGGAAATCCAATGAGGTGGCATTCAAGGCCATGAAGAAGATCACCATGGAAGATTCTCAGGAAGATGAAGAGAAAGATGACATGATGTCATTCCTCTCCTCAAACCATCAAAGAGGAAAATGAATGTTTAATGGAAAACTTCATCTTTTATGTTTTCGATGTGTAAAGGTTGCACATCTTGCAACACGGTGTCCCAAAAAGATCCAAGAGGATGATAATGTCGATGAAATCAAAATTACTAAGAAGAATTTTTCAGCCTATGGGAAAGGAAAGAAACAGTTCAAGAGAAATTTCATTAAGAAAAATAACCTTCTTTCAAAAGAATATGAAAGTACAGAAGAATCTGAGGTTGAGGAGGTTGAAGAGATAAAGAACTTCAAGGGACGAGGAGAAAATGATATGGTGGTAGTTGTCGACAGTTCTCAGAATAAGAATGAAATCGGAGCTGATGAAGATGAAGAATAAGTTTATGTAAGAGTTGATATGAAAGCAGTGTAAGAGGCTGCTCTTGAAGAGATAGATATTTGGAGAGCCAAAACAAAGAAATCCAACAATGTTTTTCATGAAGCCAAACTCTATATGCCGCAACAGGAAGTATAGAAGTCTAAGTTGATGGATAAAATCGAGAAACTAAAGTTATTAACACCAAAGTACTCCGAATTAGTTAGTGAGTATAAAAAAAAAATTGAAGAAAAGAAAAGGGTGATCGATAGATTTATTAACCCAAGGAAAGAACAAATCAAGTGTATTGAAGAACTTGAAGGGGAAGTTGTCAGTTTGTGAAAAATGTTTAAATATTATGAAAAGCTCTTAACTCTTACTGGGTCATCAGGAAGGCAGATCACTCAAAAAACTGAGAAGTTAAAAGTAGAGAATAGTGGTTCAACAGAAAAAAGAATCAATATTGTTCAGATGCTAAGACTGATGGAGGTCTTGATTGAAAACAGAAAGTTGTGAAAGTTGAGGTCAGACTGCAAGCACCCACTCCATGACTTGAGGTGGATTTGGGAGGAAGGAAGAATCAGAATAATCAAAGATCCCAAAGGAAAACTAGCAATACAGTAGTAACACGAAGGAATGCGTCATATATCAGGTGTTATTTTTGTGAAAATATGGGACATTGACAGTATGTGTGTTCCATAGCCAAGAGATATTGAAGGGGACAAGAACATAGGTGGCACCCAAACAGAGAAACGTTCTCTAGAACATATTTTAAAGGGCACTTTTTTTGGTGCGTAGGATACAAGCACATGGTTAGGTATTGCACATAGACCATACGAAGGAATATGCCAAAGCAGAACTCAAATGTTCATAAATAGCAGATCAATGAACCAACAGGTGAGTTGATAATGCAAAATAGATTTTCACCACTGTAGGATGATGCTGTTCCAACATACTCTAATAAAGAATAGAAGTCTCAATCCATACCGAGTGTGAAGGAAAAAATATGGACCATGAAGATGAAGGATAAAAAGTTCGTGGTGGCAGAAATTGCCCTTAAAACAACAGATCTCTCTGGTGTGTGGATCCTTCATAATGGTTATACATCTCACATGACTGGTAATAAGGATCTTGTTGCAGACATGAAATATGAAAATGAAGGAGTTTTCGTGTTTGGAAATGATTAAGGCATGAAAATTATTGGCTCGGGAAAGGCCATGTTTGGGGGAAAAGAGATGAGGCGTGCTGATGTCATAGTAGTTGAAGGCCTCAATCACAATTTGCTCAGTGTCAGTCAACTATGTGACTCAGGACATTCTAAAAGTTTTACTAAGAAGATGTGTGTCGTCAAAGGAAGAGACTAGGCAACAGTTCTACAGAGATAAATAACAAAGGGAAATATTTACCTGGTGAGTGGAGAAGAAGATATGTGTTTTCTGTCTCAGGAGGAAGAAAACAAGTTGTGGTATAAGCCACTTGGTCATATTTTCCAACCATCCTTGGAAGAACTGGTAAAGTGTGTTGCAGTAAGAGACCTACCCAAACCATCACATGATCATACTGACACATGCGACGCATGCCAACAAGGGAAGCTCATTAGAAAGACGTATAAGGCAAAAGAAAATTAGTCAACAAGAGTTCTTGAATTGGTGCATGCAGATGTTTGTGGACCTATCACACCAAGAGAAATTGACCGAAAGAGGTACTATGTTCTTTTCATTGATGAATATAATAGAATGGCATGGGTATTTGTTATTTCCCATAAGTTCTATGTGTTCATCTTCTTAAAACAGTATCGAAGGTAGTGTGGAAGGATGCGTGGACAAAACATTCTGATGATTCCTACATAAAGTGGTACGGAATTCACAAATAGTTAGGTGGAAGATTTTCTCGAGAAACACAGGATAAGGCATCAAGTTTCGTCAGTATGAACTCCCCAACAGAATGGAGTGGTTGAAAGGAGACATCGGATCATCAACAACATGTCTAGAATGATGATCAATGAAAAATACATACCAATGAAATTTTGGAATAAAGTCGTTTTGACATCAGTCTACATTTCAAATAGGGCTCTGTTGTGTCCGAAGGACGGAAAGACTACATATGAGATGTGGTATAGAAAGAAGCCATTGGTAAAATATTTCTGAATATTTGGAAGTAAGTGTGTTATCCTCAACAATGAAAAACATTGGAAATATGAGTCTCAAGGATATGAGGGGATATTCCTTGGATATTCAGAAAAAACCAAGCCATATTAATGCTTTAACAAAAGGCTGGGAAAAGTAGTCGAGAGCAATGATGTAACGGTAGTGGAGAATGAGGAGAACATTCAACAATGTAGTGAACAATTTCCTGATGAGAGTGTTGAGGAAGAAAGAAATGCAGTGGAAGTAGAAGTGGTTTATGTTGATTCAGAAGAAGATACTGATGATCAACATGAGGAAGTAAAATCTATATATGCACAAAGGCCAAGGAGTCGAGTGGAAATTGATAGGCATAATATCATTGGTGATCAGTGTACTCTGGTTCATACTAGGAGAATTAAATCACTACAGGAGACATCTTTCCTATTTCAGGTTGATCCAAAATGCTTTGCTGATGCAGCTAAAGATGAAAAATGTATTTAGGAAGTTAATGAAGTGCTAGATCAGATTGAGAAGAATCAAACATGGAAGATTGTTTTGAGGCCAGCAGATAAGAATGTCATCGGGACTAAATAGATCTATCGCAACAAGATGATTGAAGATGTTATAGTGATTCAGAACAAAGCACCACTTGTGTGCAAGGGGTACTCCCAGATCGAGGGAATAGATGTTGATGAGACATTTTCACCGGTTGCAAGGCTAGAGACAATTATAATATTCCTAGCCATCGTAGTGAAAAGAATGTTTAAAGTGTTCCAAATGGATGTCAAATCTACATTTTTGAATGGGGTTCTGGAGGAAGAAGTGTATTTTGAGAAGCCAGATGGTTTTCTCATTCACGAGGATGAGAACAAGGTTTACAGACTAAAGAAGGAATTGTATGGGTTGAAACAAGCATCAAGAGCATGGTACTCAAGGCTTGATCAATACTTGGAGAAGCTTGGTTTCCATTGCGGGGGAGTTGATTACAATCTCTATATCAACAACAACCATAATCAATGTATGATGGTCTTGGTTTATGTCGACGACATAATATTTCGTAGATCAGATGAAGCTCAGTGCAGACAGTTTCCCGAATTCATGAAAAGTGAGTTCGAAATGTCAATAATTAGAGAGATAACATTTTTCCATGGTCTACAGGTGACACAAAGTAGGAACAAAACATTCATTTCACAATACAAATATGCCAAGGAGGTTTTGAAAAGATTTGGAATGAAAGATTCCAAGGAGATGAAGACTCCAGTAGCTACCCGGATGAAATTGTCCAAAGATGAGGATGGAAAGGCAGTTAATATCACAAAATACAGGAAAATCATTGGAAGTTTGTTCTACATGACTGCAACAAGTCCTGACACTGTATTCGCCATATGCCAAGAAGCGAGATAACAGAGTAATCCCATGTAAAGCTACATGCTTGTAGTGAAAAGAATACTTTGGTATATCAAGGGAACAATGGACTTCGTCTTGATGTATAATGGAAAATCTTAGTAAGAATTATTGGGATATACTGATGCAGATTGGGCCAGTTCAATGGCTGACAGGAAGTCAACATCAGGAGGTGCTTTCTATCTTGGTGGATTGAGTGTTTCTTGGATAATAAAGAAGCAAGATTTCATTTCATTGAGCACCGCTAAAGCTGCGTATATTATGGGGACTCAAGAATGCACAAAATTATTATGGTTGAAGCAACAGCTTGATGATATGGGAGTTCAGGTGAAATATCTGATCGGAATCCATTTTTATAACTCAAGTGCTATAAATCTCAGCAAAAATCCCATACATCACTCAAGGACAAAGCACATTGTGTTAAAGTACCATTTTATCAAGGAGAAAGTTGAGCAAGGAATCGTGAAGTTGGATTATGTGCCTACAAAGCTACAGGTTAGAGACATTCTGACAAAGGTCTTACCCTAGGAAGATTTTGAGGGGCATCGACTAGCTCTGGGAGTTTAGTCGACTCCCCGCACTTAAAAAAGTGTTGATGTGGAACCCCCCCCCCCTTCTCCTTAAGGTGTGATGTGTTTTTCCCTAATGTGATGATGTGTGTTATCTACACTATTACAGACCGAAAAGGAGTGACCTTTGGGTTCATTGACAAAGGGGGAGAAAATAGTGATTGTTCAAGGTGGAGACGGTGTGGATATTTGAGAAATCATGGATGATATGGGGAGAAACTGTTAGGTGGAGCAGCGAGATAGAGGAAGCAATGAGAAAGGGGACCGTTTTAAATCTGACGATGCTCGAAGTGATCAATCAAAGCATAGATATCAAAAAAGCATAGGATCATGATAAAAGCAGAAGAGTGTTGTTGGAATGGTGTGAGAAGGTGTCCAACTCTCACAAATTGGTATTTGTTTGGTCAAACCATTGGTATCAATTTAGCAATTGGTATCAGTTTGGAATTGACATTTGGGGTCTGACATGAAGTGTTTCATTGATGAACATTTCATAATACTCTTGTTTCTCACACCGAGCATTGCTCATATGGGTTTAGAGTGCGTTTTAGGTGATTCCTTGAATGCTATCAGAATCGTAAGAGGCTAATGGTGGTAGCGGCTGGATGGAGATTCAGAGAGGTATCAACATGTAGAAAATCATTCTGAGAAGAGTTATAAAGAGTTGTCCAGAAACCTAAAGGGAGAAATTGTTGGGAAAAAATCTCTCAAGGTAACAATTCAGTATTTTTGGGTTGATTGTGTTTGTTGGCAAATTAGGTTTTGATGGTAAATTGTCGAGTTCCTGAGAAGTTGTTGACAATCCATGTTGACAAATAATGATGATAAAGGAATGGATGATCTGAAGGTGGTACAAAAGAGCTATACAAGGTGGTGTTGTTTCCCAGTGTTTTCCAAATTTTTGGGGTCCAAAATTTGGAGTTTGGTGAGCATCACAAAAATAGGATTTCCGTGAAGGTTGTAATTAAATATGTTAATGGCATGAATTTTGCGAAGAGAGGGTTCATGGTTTAGATTTCATGAATACCAGAAGAAATGTTGGCATCGATTCTTCGCGATTACATCAATGCTTTGTGAACGGCAGAGGTTGAAGTGCATCGCGGTGGTGATGGGCTTTGTGAGGGAGCTTCGCGGTGAAGTCATGAAATAATAATGACGGTGATGCTCCATGATTATGACGAGCTCCGCGATCGGGAAATTTCCATGGTGCTTCATGATATTGACAGAATTCCGGTGGAACTTTCGGAGCTTCTCGATTGGTGATGATGTGGTGCAGACTTCGTATGGAAGGGTCGATGGTTAGTGGAATTGCCTATAAATTGAGGTCATCCCCCTCTAGAGAAGTAGTGATTTTTCAAAGAAGATATTTTTCTCTCGGTTCGCTAAGGTAGTTCACGTAGCCTATTGGCTTCATTAAAGAAGAGCTTCGTGGCAGTTATTGTAGCTCCGTGAAAGTTGCGAGCTCCACATTGGCTCAGTGGACTTCGAGAGGGAAGTTGTTCTGCAATGACTTCAGCTTCACGATAGTACTTCGTGAGATTGCTTCGCGAAAAGTTAGGAGCATCATGAAGGATTGGTTAAGCTTCGCGAAATTGAGAGCCTCATGAACTAGGGTGCTTTGAGATGGTGTTTCCAAATGTAGTTTCCTAGTGTTCAGAGGCAAAGAGGTATTCATCAGTGGATGAACTTTGAACTTCAAATAGGGCATCTATCAATAGTTGAAGATGCATTCTTTCATGAAAATGAAGAGACCTAAAGGTCTATAAACTGTGATTGGATCTTCTAATGAATTTGAGATCTCACTTTAGTTGAGAGAGTAGTGAGTTCTCAAATAGTGAGTGGTTGTAAACCAGGAGGGACAGTGAGTCCACTTCAAACTTGTAAACTTCAGTGCGCTTATAGTGGAATTGGTATATCGGCACACTTTCGGTGTATGCTCCTTGGACATAGCCCAGTGAGGGTGAACCAAGTAAAAATTGGTGTGTCCTGTGCATGCTTTAAAGTTTGTTCACACTCTGTGTCGGGAAGGAGAGAGAAGAGGGTTTTGTCTAAAAGCAAAACAAGATCAAAAGGGGCAGTTGTTTTAATCTATCTTACCCTGATTCACACCCCCCCCCCTCTCAGGGTATTTATCCTAGTGGACCTAATAGTAAAAAGAGTGTTTATAGTAAGTAAAAGGGGATGGAATACAAGCCCAACTGGAATGTACAAGAAAACTGAAAGTACAAGTAAACTGAAATATCTCCTTTGGACACCCATGCAAGGATCCAACATGAAGGGTATGTACAGCTCTCGAACAATTGTCTATGTGGTACACCTTGTCTAATGTACACCTACAAGCTACCTCAAGTCCCAGTACTCTCATCCTTAGTCAGTGTTCTCTGTCATCTGCACCAAACCCAACAGGGTGTGGGCATTTCCCATGTAGGGGTGAGTATAATGATACTTATTAGGGACCCTGAGACCCTAGAATTTCTCACAAAACCTACAAACGATAAACCACATAGCATGAAAGCATCTGACAACCCTACTTAGGTATATGCCCATACATATACCTACTTATCAAGTATACCTTTCTCATTCATGAAGAAACTCAAGGCCCAAATCCTAAGCCAAAGTACCACTATTCCACGAAGGAAAGAATACCATGATGGGAACACCACAAAGGTAAGTACCACAAAAATAATGACACACAGAAGAATACCACAATGGTATCACATTAAGTTAAGTATCACGAAGGTAAAACCACAAAGGTAAGTACCACATAAGTAATGCCACATAGAAGAATACCATAAAGATATCACCATGAAGGTAAGTACCAAAAATTTATGCCACACAGAAGATTGACACAAAGGTAAAGACTTACCTCACACAAGGTATAAATTAGGTACAGTAGCAAAGATGATTAGATGTAACTACTAAATAATCTTACTCTATTAAGAGTTAGACCCATGTAGGATCCAAAATCATCAGACCCACGTTGGATCCTGGTATAGAAGACCGACATACGATCCTATAGTAGTCTCATGGGTATTTGAAGAGAGGATCTACGTGACACTCTCGAACACAGACCCATGTATGATCCCAAAGCACAGACATACATTGGATCCAAAAGCGCAGACCCACATAGGATCCTTTTCTCAATTTACAGCCATATACAGGGTTCTCGCACTAATCTCACGTGATTCTTGGGAGGGTCTGATCTTAAATCTATGGGTCGATAAACCAACATCCATGAAGTCCCATGAAGATGTATCCTAAAGGACCTCTAGATGAAAGGGGTCTCAACGCAATATACGGTGCGTCAATCAGATTCCCAATCTGTAAGTTATTGGTATTTTAGTCTTAATGGCCCAGTTGGATTCGTGTTTGATCCAAGATAGAAGTACCACAACCATATCCCAAACTCAAGTGGGGTATACAAAAAGGACCGCCTCGATCCAAGGTTTCTGGCACCACATACAGTTCATCAAACGGACACATGTAGCTCAAGATATATCCAAAGGAAGGAGAAGGGTCAAAGTTGGTCTAGGTCCAGTCCAACCCATTCGGACTGACCCTGCCTGACCCTGATCTGGCCTTGGGTCTGACGCGGCCCGTTGGGTCTGGCCTGCTAGGTTTGGCCCACTTGCCAGCCCGCGGTGCGATGACGCAGACGCGCACCATGCCACCACTGGCAGTCAGCTTTTCCATCGGCACTCCCTTTTCCAACACGGCATAAGGTCGCGGCACATGCTCACCTGGCGATGCGGATGCATGTTGCTGCCTCTCCCTCACATGGTCGGCCGATGCGGATCACCACCCTTTCTCTTTCGAGTTCGACGGGATGCATACCTTCTACGAATACACAGTTGCGCCACAACCATCTTCACAGTCGGCTGTGGAGCCAGCCGCCGCTCCCGAGTCCCACCGATGTTATTCACCAGCACCAGTCCCTGTCCTCCTCCATCGCGAAGATCACATCATAAACCACAAGGTTTGTGGAAAGTTTGGGCCGTGTTCATTTTCCTGCACCCTCTGTGTTAGAGTTGTAGCAAGCGGCTAATGGGGAGAGATTCAACATAAGATAAAATTAACGATGATAAATCAAAATCACACCCCCACCTTGAAGGTTCATTGACATCAGTGAGGAGGTAAATGCAGAGATTGGTTTGTTGTCATGGAAGATGTTTCTCATTGGATATGGTGCATTCTTTGTTGGATAAAGCATTCTTCATTGGAAAAAAGCATACTTCATTAGAGAAAGGTTTTTCTCTAATTTTTTCCACTATTTTCCATCATTTCCCCCCAATTCCACCAAAATGAAATATCTAAATATTAAATTATGTTTTATTAGTTTAATTAGTGTTGGCCATTAATTAAGTTGATGTTGGAATAATAAATTAATGGATGCTGGCCCAATTACTTAGTATAGAACCAAGAGTCACCTCCCTCATTAAAGATGGAGTTCAAGGGTTGGGTGGTTTCCACCATTAATTTCAAATTGGGGGGGGGCAACTCAGGTGGTCCCCCCTCCCACTGAGCATTCAAAAGGGAGGTTGAAATTAAAATAAAATTTTGTTCTTTCGTTTATTTTTATTTCCATGAAAATCATGAAAACTAACTTTCACCTCCATCCTCCTGCGGTCAAGGTGAAAGTCTCCTTAAGAGAATATCAGTGTTGTGAGTTCAACAGTGTCCACAGATTTCAATTCTATGAACCGGTTCAAAAGTTAAAAAACATTCCCGCACGTTTACTGAACATACCTAAAAAGGGTCAGAAATTCATCCCGGCCAAACCAGGCCTCGGAACCACGCACCGTCAATTATCGTGGAATCATAAAATTCATATATAATTAGAGAAAATTACATGGACTTTTCCAGGTTCTTAAATAAGTTATTTTGGGTAAAAACATAAATGAACTAAGATATAATAATGTTTATGGATTAGAGTATTATAAAAATATAATGATATCTTCACTATATAGCATATTCTTCTTTTAATAATTCATTTTGTTGTCAAGTGATGTTATTTTCAGCATATTAATGATCATTTGTCCTGATTTAAGGAAATTGATATTACACGACCTTCTTATTTCTCCCCAATTAGTTAATATTCACTATTATGTCAAAATCTTATTCGAATAATTTTGATACCTTCTTGAGTATTCAAATCACCCGTAAGAAATTATTGGATTTTTCAAACACCTACTCATTTATAAAAAAAATTTATGTGTCATGGAACCATTTTCATAATATTTCATAATATAACTCATACAACTCTTTTAAATTGTGAAATACCCAAAAAAATTGAATGTTTACTTTTTGAATATAGTACAACATACTGAAATAAAACATAGTAGCATGAAGGAGATCATGTAATCTGGATTCATGGTATGAATTCTCCTCTTATCCATAATGTATAACGCCTGATATAATTGATATTTATGAATCCTCAGGATATAATCCATAAATATTATTTTAGGAATGAGTTATTATAAGATAAGGTGGAAATACATATTTAATGTATTATAAAGAAGCTTGAAATATTAAGATATCTACATAAAAAATTAATATTTTTGGTAAACTTAATGACATGGGAATTTTTAAAATTATTAAAATCCTTTTGATAATGGGGGTTCTTTTGATTACTTTTTATTTGTTTAATAAGTTACCTTGACGTTTTTTTGTGAAAATATTATTTTTTGGAATAATTCTCATTTGTAGATGTAATAATAATGTAATGGATAAACATTAGGGTTAATATGATATTTTTTGAGGTAATTAAGGGTTATTACATTTTGGGATGAAAAATGAATGGTATGAGATTACATTTGAGGTTAAAACATGTTATGGTTCTTTTTGAGTTTAATGAAAATAAATAACCCGTAAGATGGGTGGAAACTTGTTCCATCCGAAAAGGACACAGGGTTCAAACCCACAACCGAAGTATGACTAGGGTGTATTTTCTAACACTAGCCTACATGAAGTCCCAGGTTAGTATGGATTTTTATTTTGAGATAAATGATTTTATGGAATAATTATATGTTGATTTTGAATGTTTATGTTTTAAAAAATGGATATCCTTATTATTGGAAAATGATTTGGGTATTAAGTGAAAATTGTTTTTTGGAATAAATTTACTATTTTGGGAACGTTATATGATTAAGGTAAATAGAATACTATTGGATTTTATTTGATGAGTAATTGTTGAATTTTCTTTTGATGAATCTAATATTTTATTGCGGAGTTATAGTGATTCATGTAAATAATGGAAAATATTAACCTAACATAGAGAATATGTTATTAAAGTAATTACTTTTTGGTATGAGACATTAAGAGTGATCGATGTTATTTGGTTATAAATGATTAAATTTATCTTGGGAGTCAATATAATCAAATTATTCTAATATTTATTTTTCAAAATTATTTTGGAATATTTTTGAGGGATTTTATTGACAGTTATTTATGGAATGGACTATGTTGAAATTTTTGTATTATAATTTAATTTTAGAGATAAAAATTAGTTTTCCTTCATCCAATAATTTATTATTTTTGGGGAATTATTTTTTCTTATATTATCCATTATTTTTGTTTATGTTTAATGATAGGAGAAATAGATAATTATTATTTTTTGGATTATATGATTCTCTAGATGTTTATTCAAGCATTAAAAAATCCTCATGAATACTCATCATTTAAATAAAAGATTATTTTAATATGGAATTTGTTTGATTAATGAAAATTTATATCCAAGTATGTATATTTCATTGCATTCATATTCTATGTAGTAAAATAATTATTAAATTCTATGAAAAGGATCATAAAAAATTATCCATTTATTTTTATTACTTAGAGATCAATTAAATTTTAACCAACCAGGAATTTATCGCTTTTTGATTGCTAAATTTCTCTTCACCATATTTTTTATCCATCTTTTCCTACATGAAAGCCTTGTATTTTTTCTCTCGAGTGATCTTCATAACTTCTCTTCCTTTATCTTAAAGTGTTAGTTTTACTAATTCTTTTTTAAATGTGGGATTTTAATAAATATGTTTTGAAAAGTCATACCTTAGTTAACGATACCGAATTTACAATTTAGAGGATGCAATTTATAAAAGAGGGGAAGGATGAAACATCCCAGGTAATTAAAGAATAATACTTTTTTATATTGATTAATTGTTTTGAATTAGATAGTTATTATACATTAAAAGGGATTATATTTAAAATAGTCTACAGAACACACAACAATGGGTTTCTCCAAAATCTTATGTAGCACACAAGACTACGTTATACCAAAAAATAATACGCTATCAATATTATTATTTTAAATATTAGTTAACACCTAGATATTGTATTGGATGGAATGAAAAGAATTATAAATATTTTGTTTAAACATGTTTGTTAAATGTTTTCACTTTTTTCCATTAATTTTTATGGGCTCAAAATAATAATAAATTCAGTTTTATGCTAAAAAAGCTCTAATATTTTTAAAAGGTAGTTTTTCTACATATTGATGGTGAACCATTTTTTAAAATATGTTTTGAGAGTTTTATAAATTTTATATAAAAAATTAAACTTATTATTTAAATGTGGTACATAAAATATAATTTGGTTTAATTTTTTTCTATTTTCTGATAATACTCATTTTTTAACGAATAGTGAAAAATTATGCATTTTAATTCAAAAAACAATTTTTTTATTTATTTTTATATTTTGGTTATACTTTTAATTGGTTTTAATGTATATTTAAATAAATTCATTCTCATTTAATTCAATGTAGGTCAATGGAATTAATTTCAAATTTAAATTGGATATAAAAACTTTATAAACTATTGAACATTTTTTACTTTAAAAACTTGTTTCCTCATTCTGTCAACAAGATTAATTTTTAAATTAATTTCTGCCATTTTGTGAATTTAATTTTAAAAAATGAACACAAAAGGTTGTTAATATTATTAAAAATGTGATCTAATAAGATCAAAATAATTTTTTGTGTATAGTAACTTTATAATTTTATTTAAAATAGTTAAAGATAGTTCAAGTAATTAAAGATAAAAATAATATTATAATAAAAAAACTGACTTAACAATTGTCCTAATCATATTTTATGTGATATTTTAGACAAATAAAATATATGGGCAGAAATTTTGGCCTTTGGAAGAAACTTGGGTGTGATTATGATATTAATATCAATTTATTTAATGCAAAAACTACAATGTCATAAACATGTCTTTTATTTTTAAAATAATTATAATATGGGGTAATATAAGAGATATATTTGACTAAAAATAGTCCATAAGAAGATAAAAATATTAAACACATCATGATAATTTATTAAAAAAATTATAACTTAAATAATGAAATTTAATTATGACTCAATGATGTTGGGGAATAGATTTATTAAATGAATAATCAAATAAATGATATAAATAATATTAAAATAAATATAAATTGAAATATTTAATGAAATACAATATTTTTATGGATAATTTAGACATATTACTGAGGATTTAATGTAGTTTTTTCTAAGGAATCATGTTTTGCTGATTTTTAAAAGACAAATCATTTAACGAATAGTGAGAAACTTGACATAATTCGTATTTTAAAATATAAAATATTTTATTAAATGAATTAAAATTTATAAAAATAAAATATTCAGAAAAATATTGTGTTATGTATCCAAATGTCACTAATGACTCATTTATTGGTTATTTTATATTTTACTATAATAATTTTAACTCCCAATGTGTAAAGTACGTAATAAAATGGTAAGAGTTAAAATTGTTGAGACATAATGATCAAGATTAAAAAAGGATCAAAAATTATATAATTTGTATTAGAAGAATGTTTTTATACACATTCTCATCCTATTTTTGAACAAAAAAACGTGTAAAAATTTGGAACTGAAAATGTTTTTATATTAATTTAATACTTTTTATAATTCCAATAGTGACCACCCTCTCTTTTACAAATGAATGCTTCTTCTATATTCCTTACACATCAAAAACATTTTGGTTCAACCAATATATGGCCAAAACTCTTACTATATTCCATCAACACAATATTGTGGCCTTATTTCAGGTGGAACACCCATATTAGAGGTGTTAATGTATTATGAAAGGTGATCATATGAATGAAATGTAATTATTTTCTTATAGTGTTTTTATTTTATTTGTTATTCACCTTCCTTCAAATCTCCTCCAACTATGATGATATAATAACTAAAGTATCCTAAATATACTAATATGTTATTATTTTTATAGCATCACCTAAATCCTTCTCCACTATAATCAAATTTGAAAGTAAATTATCGTTCTTGTGTAAGTGAGAACTATCACCTCCACAAACCGATATAATTGGATTTCTCTAACTATATCTCATTATTTTTTATAATTCTATAACTTATTTAATATTGTAATATTAATGGAATAATAATTATTATAAAATAATAATATATCAATTTTTTTCTTACTTTCCATGAACATAAAAATGATAACATCATTTTTGCGTACGTGTGAACTATCACCTCCCAAAAGTAATGAGAATCATTTTTATTCACCACATCACTTTTATGATATATATAAGTATGATTAAATAATAAATATGATGTTAAAATTTTTATTATATTTCAAGCAATATAAAATTAGAATTACTTTATTTCCATATTGATCAATGAAAAATTGTAACATGACTCATGTGTATATACATCTTACCGTCTTTATGATTGAAACTTTGTTCAATTTTCATATCCATTTTTTATGAACAGATTTTAATGTATAATGGTCATATAAAATTGATTGTCATTTCATTAATTTTATTCTTAAATTTATGCTCTTATGAACAGATGGAAAAATTTGCATCATACCATGTTCATTTTGGAACTCAAGTACCAAATATTGACCAAACATCAGACACGAACATAAATAATATGGTAATTGTTATAAAAATGTAATTAATTGATATAAAAAGAATAATAAACTTGAAAAAAGTTCTCAATAAAGTATAAATTAACCTACGATTATAATTTATTTCTATAAATAATGTACTAGATATGTCAATCTCAAGTTAAGGGATTTTGTATCTAACTTCTTTCATTGAGGCATATCTTGATTTTAAGAATATTTATTATCCTATAGCATGTTTATAAAACCCTTTTGACACTTTATATAAATAATTAATATATTCTCATGATATTTAATATTTTTTAATGTTATTATTTAATTATTCTTATTCATTTGTTTCTCAAGTGGAAAGGGACTCTATAACTAAAATATTGTCTTAAATGTTTTAAAGATTTATTCTTATAAATATTTCACATTAATGTCCATATTTCTGAAATGATTTTTTAGGTCAACCAGGTTGAATACCATGACAGGGGGGAGTGAATCAGGGTATGAATGATTGAAACTTTCTCCCATTCAGAACATGTTTCATTCTTAGAGAAAACTGAATTCTATCTTCATCTCATGACAATATATGAATAGATATGAAATAACACACATGACACATCGATTTTTACTGTGTTCACCCTCACTAGGATTCATCCAAAGAGAATACAATGTTGGTGTACCGATGTACCAAATTCACTTGGGCTCACAGCCAATAATGAGTACAGTGTTTAAGATAGAACTTCTATGCCCAGGCTCACATCCTTTAAAAGTTTTAGGTGTGCTTACTACATTCGCAAGTGTCTCTCCCTTTGCCTCTTTCTTTGGCTCACATTCTGTGGAAAGGTTCACTGTCTTCCTCTTCCTTGACTCACTACTCTTAGAAAGGAATCAACTACTAGTTAATAGACGTGTAGGTCAAAAACATTTTAGGGACATATAGGTCCCTTAATTTAGATTAATTCATGCATCCTCAGTTATAGGTAAATGCTCTGTTGGGGTTATGTTTTCACCCATAGATGAATTGCACCTTCCCGGGTACATCTAGGTATGGGAAAATACTTTTGAAAACTGATTTGACTATATTTCAGGCTTTCTTGTTCAAACTGTGAACCACTTTCCTCTCCATCATACTGAGTACAGGGTTTGGTATGCGTGACACCATCTTCACGTACCACTGCCACTGCCGAAAACCACCCTTCTTCTACAGACTATCTTCGTCTTTTCTATCACATACCGATACCGCGTACTGATGGGTCAACCCTTTTATTATTTCTTTTAGTGCATCACAATCCTTCTATGATTCTTCTATATGCCTAGCCAACTTCAACTACTATGGCCATGTGAATAATCATTCATTATCCTCATGATGATTCTTTTTAAGATATGTAGATTCGGCAGAATTTCCTTTCTCAAAATTTGGGTTTAATCCCACTAGTACACATTTCTATCTATGATGTTCCACCAACATGCCACATCCCCTACTTCCTACTTTGAGTATTAATCTCTCTACTTATCATCTTCCCTTTCCTCTTCCACCATTTCGAGGATCTTCCTATTTCATCCAGTTATCTATGTAGCACACGACTTGTGAGTTTTTCAATACTGTATTTGTTCATCTTTCATTTATTAGAAATCTGAGTCACCACATTGTGTTTCACTGGTGGTGAGTCCTTCATTTAATATGAATTATTCTTACTCACAACTGGAGTTGATCTCCCATTAATCTACCAGGTTGGTTCACATTCTCTCCAAGAGAGCTATTGTGACTGTGATAGAGAAGGTGATTGATACACCACTTAAGTCTAGAATCTCTTTATGAGTTCCATTTTCTTTATTTATTTCTTCATGTGGCAATGTATTGTAAAATTACCACAACCAAAACATATAAAACATTTTCTATCAAAGGCATATCTCATTTCATCATTTCTCAGTTGAGATTTTGATGCAACTTGAGTTTTTCTTCTGAAATTGAGCTCCTATGCTTCTTGACACATACTAATGGTGTGTATAATTCTTCCACTGTATTAGGATATGAAGAATGTTTTATTCTAAGAGACTTCTTTTTTATTTTTTAAATCACATATCTTCATAGCATGAAATCTATTCCCGAGCCTCTGAACAAAATCTTGATATATGACCATGAATCCCACATAAATATCAGATATTTTAATTAATTCTTATAAAAGCCCTTTTAGGTCCATCTTCAGAACCTATAAGGTTTTTCTAAATTATGGCACATTTCACAACACTCTTTCTATCATGAATTGGAGTGGGATTATCGTATACAATTCCAGATTTTCCCAAAATTTATGGCCTTTGGGAAAACAGTTTCCTTTCATTCTTCTCCTTTGAAGTAGCATATTTGGATTTCATTTCATTATCACCTGCCGAGTGATAATCAAATGGTAAGTGCAAGGAATCCTTAAAATTGAGATTTCCTTTGGAATTAGATATCTCCATTTCATTCATGACTGATTATATTTCATCCCCAAATTGTTAAATCATCTAATATCTTGATTCAAGTTGAGAATTGAGTTCTCTTCTAAGATTCTTTACACTACTCATCTCGTCTTCCAATTCTTGTGTGAGCATATCTACCAGTTCAGATTTCATTCATAGTTCATCATATTGGGAATAATTATTCTTACTTAGATCATTAGATACATCGAAAAGCCATTTATTCAATCCTATTAGCTTGTTGGCCTCTTTTTTTAGTGCTTGGATCTGGATATCTTTATATTTAATTTATTTAGAAAATTTTCGATCCAATTCCTTTTCTTTGTAAAAAACTTCCACATTCGGTCTTCTTGAAAATTCTTCATCATCAGTAGTTCTATTATCATTTGGAATGTTAGGTTATTCACTCATTATTTCAATATCATTGAATTAGTCTGAATCTTCATTGTACAATTTATCCAAATCATCATTATGTTCACAACCAGATTCTATTAACTGAATCATACTATCCCCACAGACACTTCCACACTAAGGGATACCACCCGACTTCTTCCTCTTCATTGAAGTTCTACCCATTTCCATGGTATATTGAGATAATAGTAGACTTAATATTTAACTTCAACATTCAAATGAAATGATTCAGAGTAATAAAATCTGATAAAAGAAACCTTCCCTTTGATACCAATTGTTTGGTCCACTATGTTGAATACCCTGAGAGGGTGGGGGTGAATCATGGTATGATATATTAAAACTTTTTCCCATCTATATATTGTTTTTCTATTAGAAAAAATGTAATTCAATATTTATCCCGTAGAAAGATGTGAACAGATATGAAATCATGCACAGGACACAATGATTTTTACCTGGTTCACCCTCGCTGGGCTTGGTCCAAGGAGTATACTACAATGGTGTGTCGATGTACTAGATTCAATAAGGCTCATATCCAATAATGAGTACAATGTTTGGGATGGATCTTCTATGCCTATGCTCCCCACCATTAAATGGTTTAGGTTCTTCCCACAGGATTCCCAAGGGTCACTCTCTATGCCAGATTCTATGGCTCACTATTGGTGGAAAGGGTCATTGTCTTCCTCTTCATTCTCTCACTACTCAGGGAATGGAATCCACTCATAGTATTAATATGTATAGGTCAGATATGGTGTATGGACATGTAGGTCCCTTCATTTTCATTAATTCATACATCCTCAACTCTATGTATATGCTCTATTGATGTTCTATTTTCACTCATATATGAATTCCACCTCCATAGGTAGTACTAGGTACTGAAAAAGACTTATGCAAACTGATTTGATGCCTTTTCAATATTCCATAGGAAAATAGCGAACCAATTTCCCCTCCTACATACTGGGTATCTGGTTTGGTACGGGGTACACCTTATTCACATTCCACTGCCACTACTGCAATCTGCCCTTCATCTATGGACTGTCTTCGCCTTCACTATCATAGACCGCCACTATGTACCGACTCTGTGAACCTCCTCTATGAAGCACCTGTAATCTGTAAACTGTTCACTATTCGTAGACTAATTTTGCATCCACATACCAGATCTCTCCATCCATGTACCCCAAGCAGAATTCACACTCTTGTGTACTAGAGATTCGTCTTCTGCATACCAAGACAGCTCCTTCCACGTACCAGACTTCCTCCTCCACGTACCGAACTTCTTTGCCAGGTTAATAATTCCCACAAACACCTTCAACAGAATCACTTAATTGCGAACCAATTTAACCTTCACGAACCACATCGGCCTTCATGAGCTTCCTTCGGCCATTGCCGATTATCCTGAAGAAAAAAATGTTTTCTAATGATAATAAATCCCAATAGTGAATGGTGGGATTAACATTTCTTAAATTTGCAAAGATACCCACATAATCTGCTGAATAGATATTTACCAAATCTTTAATCCATCCTCAACCACTTACTAATTCTTCAGGAACAGAAATCCATCTGAAAACCATTTTTCTACATGCTCAGAATACCATATTTTCTCTTATGCGGTTGATTTCCTCCTCTGACTTCATCCAAACCGTGTACCACACCGTCCTCCATCGAGAATTATTTTCAGTTTCGCAGACCGAATCCACGTACCATTTATAAGGACCCGACCTTAAAACATTACATAATTTTGAATTAAATGAATAATTCACATTGAGGATCTTTTCATGTTTATAGATTTTGATAATTTGGCCAAACTATTACATAAAAACTTGAATATTACATGTAGAGCCTACTACTTAGTATCCATTTTTTCATAAAATAAAAACTCTTAAAAAGAAACATGTCTAGTTCCATGTTTTAGACAGCATGACTTTTCCTTGATCCCATCCTTGACCCTATACATATATAATTCCTCTGGAAATACATTTCAAAAACATGGGATTGGCATAAAAAGCTCAGTAATGGTTATAAAATAAGGAAGGAAAACAATATCCCATTAATAAATACAAATCCATGAAACCGTACTTTTCAATCATAACATACCTTATGAAATCATAATATTTAGGAATAACACACACAAATCAGAAATCATAAAGGTTACTTATGGAATCGATATCAAACTCACATTGTAGCTTTCACAGCTACATAGGGAGTTACACTTGGAATACCCATCACAGTATATTCTCTAAATCTTTTTGGAAAAACATAATGTTTACCTCCGTCACGTTACCCAATGCATTGGAGTGCTATCTCGGGCTCACCTACCCTAGATTTATCATAGAACCACCCATATAGGAAAACAATGCCCAATAACCATAACATAATCATAACAAATAATAGAATTATAAAGGAAAGATAACATTTCTACATTCCAATATATCAAATCAAGATATTGAAATGCTTTATCAAATCTTTTTCAATTCCATTTAAAAAGATATTTTTTAATGAAAGTGTCCCATCCCACTTTGACGATTTTAAATGAATTATCATTTGAATATATTAATGTTCGTATAAATAAATCAGAAAACACATTTTGGAAACATGTACATTAATGAGAAATATGTAGAAGAATAAATCTTTAAAACATTTAAAATGATATTTTAGTTAAAGAGTTTTTTGACAAAAAGAGTGACTCATAAATACAAATTGTTGAGGAATTACATTTAATCAGAAGTTTATAATATCATGAAAATAAAGGAAATCATGATATAATATGTCAAAGGACAGTATATACACCATATAAGAGTTAATTGGTGCATAACAATAATGAAGTCTATATAGAAATGTAAATTGTGTTGAAATCCCTTATAAAGATGGTATCCTTAAATTAATTATTAATAAATCACATAATAATGTGTGAAAAATATAAATACACCCAATATAAGTGGATATTAAGTGTAAATAAAATCAGAGGTCATTTACACATATTCATAGGGTAACATATTCCAGAAGTACAAGTTTAATCCAATGAATTGAAATTGGGTTATAAGGTTCCCTTGTAAAAATTCGATAGCCTAACGACGTCACATTAAAATTAATAAAATTTGTTGATGAGATAAAAAAGGACATATCATCACTTGGACATAAATCTAACATCAATAAGGATATATAAAAACATATCCCAACATAATAAGATGAAATTAGAAGACATAACAAAAAAGAAGTCTTTTAAAAAGTGGAAGGTAAAAGGTTCCCATACTGATTTGGTAACATACAAAACCTAAACCACCTAAAAGAAGGATAATAAAATGAAGATTTAAATACTAATAAATGAAATTATATTATAAAAATTTCACAATAATGGCCATTACATACACCACAAAAATAGAAATAGTGGCAAATATAGCATGAATCTCACGAGAATAAAAAGTGAGATTAAACCCTTTACCGTGTTGTAATCATCTGAGTCGTATGACCAAAAGTTAATAACCACCAAATGAATCACATAATACCATGAATATAATAAGAATCATGATAATATATATCAAATTTAAGTACACAATACACCACATGCAATGAATAAGTGGTGAATAATTGAAATATCAAGGAATTAAAATTAAGATAAGAAAATCTCTTACCTCCTGTACGACTTGACTCGTTTGTTCCTTGTTCTTAATGAATAATAGACTATAGTTAATTTATACTTTATTAAAAACATTTTATAAGTTTATTACCATTTTTATATCACTTATTACCATTTTATAAACATTATTAAATCATATAAGTTAATAATGGTCGTTTGATTGATATTTGGTACTTGAGTAAAAAATGAACACCTTATAATTACAAGTTGTCCATGTAGTCAATAGTCCATTATCTCCATAATGATATTCATGATTTAGATATCATATAAATAATATATATCCAGTATATATATTTACATATAATATTACATAAAATTTTGGAGATAAGAAATGAAATGCACCGTTCATGGAGAAGGTAAGTCGTATGTATGCATGAACGCTACTTTCCTTTTTATTTCTTATTTTAAGGAAATTAAAACATAATGATATATACATATATTATAATTCCAGTATAATACCATATATAATACCATTAACTCCATCCTTTATACATCCCAAATATGGCATTAATGAGTCATATCACTTTGAGGGGGTCGTAGTCTGTACTTCCTCAAATGAAATTATCATGTTTAACCATAATGTGAACCATAAAGGCATGATATTAATGGAAAATACAGAAGCCTAAAAAAACCATAAACATATTATACATCATATATAAATACAGTTCCATCATAATGGCCACCATGAGAGGCGGTAGGAGGTAATCGAACCATCATCATCTCGTGAGGTGTTAGTTTTCCATCCACAGAAACAGTATGTTCTTCAACCATTAGATGGAGGTGTGTGTAAGTGTAGTTCGAATATTTCTTATAAAAACATCCTAGTATATTGAGATACTGGGGTTGTTATAATATAAAGTAATAAAAATATTTTAGGGGTTTTATAAGTAAAATAAAAGAAAATACATTAAGATAAATTGTTACATTTAATTTGGGTAACTTCTTTTGGTATGAACCAAAAGGACTTTTGAAGTGCCTTATGACTAAATTAAGGCTTCTAGGATGAGAATAGGGATGTAGGGAGCATAATTGGGCATATATTGGATGAGACTAAAGGCTTTATTGGTGTGATTAAATGGTTATAAGTGGTCTCCTTTTATAAGGGAGAGGAGGGTCTCTTTTGGAAAGTGTAAAAATATTATTTTATTGTATAATGATATTTAGTTGTTAAAGGCCCATAAATAATTGTAGTCGAAGAAAAGAAGACATATTTTCCAACTAAAATCATCCAATAGAAATTGGACAGGTTTTGGATGTTATTTTAATATTTATAATCTTATTTATTTAAATGATTTATTAATGAGGTTAATACTGCATCATTATTGTGTCATAAATAATTTAATTTATATGATGTCTAAAAATTATAAAAAAAATATAATGATATGGTAAATCGTCATACCTTTCCAATTAATATTTATAGTCAAAAATATTACTTATATAGCAGCATAAAAAATTATTTTACTAAAATATTTGTGTTTATGTCATTTTTGCCTTTACTTTAAATTAATTTATCTAAAGTGTCATTATCATTCATAAGTTATTCCATGGGGACCCAAAATAGACCCAAATATACCCATGGTCATATATTACTCAACAATAAAAGGTTTTTACAACTGTTAAGGTAATTTTTAACTATTATAATATTCATTTCACCATAAATTACCTTATTTACCTTTAACTATGGTAAATAAAATTCAAATGCTACTATTCATCTTAAATTATTTTCATCTTATTGAACCGAATTTTACTTACTAATAACAACCATGTATGTCAGATTTTTTAAATTTAATTCACAAAAGTTGTAAAATTTCATTTCAATGAAAAAGTCAGTTTTCTTAACTACTACTAAGTGGTTTTAGTATTCATCAAAAATTGAAGTTTTTCAGAAAAATACCTAAAATTTATCCTAAGATATATTTTATATTACAAATTATAAAATGATGTATATTTTAAAAAACTATAAACATTAAAGTTTCATTATTTAATTTAAAATTAATTCCTGTTGTTAAAATAAATATCGTGTTTTTAAAAAACAATAACTATCAAAAGATTGACACTTGTTTATGTCCAATTTCAGAGGGAAATTAATTACAATGACCAAAAATGGATTAAATGGTAAAAATATATTCTAATTACACTTTAAAACCAACTAAAAAGATAATATATCCATATAAAAATATTAGATTAAAACGTAGTTTTTAATTAAAAAACAATATGTTCACTATTCATTAAAAAATGACCTTAATCGAAAAAATTCCATAAATTTACACAAAGTAAATTTTGATGTCGCCATTATAAAAAGGATATTATTTTGTCCAATAAATTTTATTAATGTGAAGAAACTATATTTAAATAGGGTTCACCATTAATAGGCAGTATATTGACCATTCAATGAAAATTATGATTAAAATTGAATTTATTCACATTTTAAGCCCATAGGTTTTATTAGATAAATGTAAATACATTTAACAAACATGTATAATCATATTTTAGTTAGTTTTTTTCATTACCTCCAATAAAACGACTATAATTTAACTACCATTTCATATAATAATGTTATATTAATTGTGTGAAATGTAAGATTTCCAAGAAACCCATTGTAGCGTATTGGGTATGCTATCGAACATAGAAACCCCTTTAAAGAAAAATTAAAATTTAATTAAAAAATATTAATAAATATGAAAATGTCATATTCTTTATTTTCTTGGGATGTTACATCCTCCCCCCTTTTGGGAATTGCATCCTCGCAATTTTAAAATTGAGCTCGAAAACATCATTTAATGCCCCAAATCGGGAAAAGAGTCAAAAAAACTATCAATTTAAAAAAAGATATATAAAAAGGCCTCCCAAGACAACCCATACTAGGATTCCTTGTATGAAAACATGGATATCAAAATGAAAACAACCCTTCATGTTCTGATAGAGGGTGGTAGAAAACATGATTAGTAGAAAGTTAAACACTAGAAAATCACAAACTTGGCATGGGTTAAACAGTAATTGATTAACCTGTAGGAGAAGCTAACAGAAAACAGTTTTGTTTTAAGTTAATTTTCATTGAGTAATTTATTTATTATCTTAACTAAAAATATAAGGAGACATAATTACTTGTCATGTATACATTCATCCTTTACTATATTTCTTACACAAACTCATATTTTCTCTCATTAATGAGTATTTAGGATGACTTTATCACATTAAAAGTGCTATAATCTACTTCGAGAGAATCAAATAATCCACAAAAATGAACTTTATATTTCATATGTCTTTAGAACTTAACCAAAACCAAAATCGGTTAGTAGAAGATCAGATAATCCCCAAAAGGTATAGTCCCTTGCAAAAAGAGAAACTGCTCTTAAGCTCCAAAATTTGTCAAAAAATAACCAAAGATCAAACAAGACCATTCAATAAAAAATTGTCCATAAATTTCATCATATTAATAAAAAATAAGATTTAAATATAAATATCAGAAGGATTCATTCACATAGTCTTCAATGATAAATCTTAACATTTATATCCAAATAAAATCAGTTACTCTTAAAGTCCCATATTGAAATGTAATTAACCTAATCACATATTCTCCAAGCTAGGTTAATCATTTCCATAGATAACCCAAAATAAACTTATTATTGATTCATAAAATCATTTACCTAAAAATAATTAGTCATACTAACCAGGTACTTCACCAAGTCTATTGGTAGGTGATAAATCTCAATTGCACTTCAGTTATGGGTTCGATTCCCACTGCTTTGTCTGACACAACGGGTTATCACGTGGTCTACGTGTTGTCCTTTTTTAAAAACTATATAATTTTATAAAATTCCCAAAAAGATATTAATTTATCAAAAATAACCCTAACATATTTTAACCACAAATTTTATCTAATAACATTCAATTTTCATCCCAAAATGTATTAACATGTAATTTCCTCAAATTAAAGGATCATATTAACTCAAATGGTTCTTTATAAAAAAATAAAAGTTAATTATTCCTTAAATACAATTTTCATATATCAAACATCAGGGTTACACATACTATAAAAATACTTCTAATGTAATCCCATCATCAAAAGAGCCCTAATACTTTTACGTATTTCACCATCCTAAAATCTACCATAACAAGTGAATCCCATTTATATTGACTTCATACTCATTCAACATTATTCATGATCCATTAACCATTCCTTTTCCAAATTATTCTGAAATTCTTCTTTCCTACAAACAAATTGTCGAATCATATCCTAATATTCAATAATATCAAAACATATGTTATGAAATAACCCATACCTTTCATTATTCATTGTCTATTTATTCATCGTCAATAGAAATGGCATTAGTTATTGGTAAAGATATATTTTTATGATCATGGTGGTCCTATTCCCGAAACTTCTTTGCAGGACATCTATTTGTATAATGACCATGCACAACACATTTAAAACATTCAACTGATCCCTCAAAAATAACTTCTTTCACTTTCCTAGAGTCAAGTGGATGCTTCCTTTTCCCATGGAAGGTTCTTACTTTATGACATTAATTTCCACATCTATAGAATCCTCTCATCCCTTTGAAACATTTTTGAAGGTGTTTCTTTCAACATTACTGACACATAGGTTTTTGAACATACATGCCTTTATTATTATTACTTAAAATTCCATGGGGATTTGTTTCTCACATATATGATGCCTTATAAAAATTACCACGGTTCAAGTGGTTAATCATGACTCTAGATAGTGGGATGAGAATAACCACAAGAGTTCTCATTGCAGCTCCCATTTCATTCAATTGCTTATTCATAAAACCATCATAGTTTTTTTCACATCCATTGTTACTTTCATGCCTGCTAGATCCAACCATTGACTAAAACCAAAAAGGTAAGTGTGAGTATATCAGTAAAATCATCATATAATATCTTATGAGGAGGGTAAATACTAAGATATACTTATTCATGTTATCATAAACTCATTCACTTTATCTAAAATAATTATGACTCTTTCTAAAATCCTAACCATTATAGTGATGTCACTTATCCTTAAAGAACACCCTATCCTCTAAAGTTATCTAAATTGACCTTTGATACCAACTATAAGGAATCATCCTTAAGACATTAAATAATATTGAATTAAATGAATAATTATCATTAAGGATATTTTCAGGTTTAAAGTTTTAGATAATTAGGCCATACTATTACATAACAACTTGAATATTACATGTAGACACTACTACTCAGTATCCATTTTTTCATAAAATAAAAACTCTTAAAACGAAACATGTCTAGTTCCATGTTTTAGACATCATGAATTTTTCTTGATCCCATCCTTGACCCTATACATATTTCAGTCCTGTGGAAAAACATTTCAAAAACTTTGTATGAGTATAAAAAGATCAATATGGGTTATATAAAAATGAATTAAAACATTATCCCATCAATGAATACAAATCCATGAAACCATACTTTTCAATCATAACATACCTTAAAAAATAATAAGATTTATGAATAACACACACAAATCATAAATCATAAAGGCTAATTATGGCATACATAACAAAATACATTGTAGCTATCACATATACGTAGGGAGTTACACTTGGAATACCAATCACAGTATATTCCCTAAATCTTTTAGGAGAAACATTACGTTTACCTCTATCACGTTACCCAATTCATTGGAGAGCTATCACGGGCTCACCCACACTTGGTTTATCATAGAACCACCTGTATACAAAACAATACCCAATAACTATAACACAATCATAACACATAACACATGTATAATGGAATGATGACATTTAAACTTTCCAATATATCAAATGAAGATATTGAAATGCTTTATCAAATCATTTTCAAAACCATTTAAAAAGAGATTTTTGAATTAAAGTGTCCCATACCAATTTGATGATTTTAAATGAATTATCATTTTAGAACATTAATGTCTATATAATTAAATCATAAAACTCATTTTGAAAACATGGAGATTAATGGGAAATATTTATAATAATAAATCCTTAAAACATTTAAAATGATACTTTAGTTAAAGAGCTTTTTAATAATAAGAGAGATGCCTGAATACAAATAATTGAGGAATTACATTTAATCTTGACATTATAATGTCATTAAAATAAAGGGATTAATTATATAATATTTCAAAGGATAGTATATACACAGTATAATAGTGAACTGGTGCATAACAATAATGAAGTGTCAGTGGAAATGTAAATTGAGATGAAATCCCTTATAAAGATGGTATCCTTAAATTAATTATTAATCAATGACATAATTATGTATGAAAAATATAAATACACCCAATTTAAGTGGATATTATGTGTAAAACAATTATATTTCATTCACACATATTCATTGGATGACATATTCATGAAGTACAATTTGAACCCAAAGAGTTGAAATTGGCTTAAGAGGTTCCCTTTTAAAAATTTGACAGCCTAACGGTGTGACTTTAAAATTATGAATATGAGTTGATAAGATAAAAAAGGGAATCTCATCATATAGACAAAAAAAATTTCATAAATAATTGTATATAAGAACATATCCCAGCATAATAAGATGTAAATTAAAGGGAATAACAAAAAAAGAAGTCTTTTAAAAAGAGGAGGGTGAAAGGTTCCCTTACCGATTTGGTAACTTACAAAACCTAAACCACATGATAGAAGGATCATACAATGAATATGCAAATACTCATAAATTCAAGTATATAATTAAAATGGTACAATAATGGGTAGTACATAAACTACACAAAAGAAAATATTGTCAAATATAGCATGAAACTCAATGGAATAAAAAGTGAGATGAAACACTTTACCACGTTGTAATCAACTGAGTAATTTAACAAAAATTTAATAAACACAAAAAGAATCACATTAAAACATGAATATAATTATAATAATGATTATATATATCAAATGGAAGTACACTATAGACAACATTCAATGAATAAGTGGCGAAAAATTGAAATATCATGAAATTAAAAGTGAGATAAGATAATCCCTTACCTTATGTTCGAATTGAATCATTTATTCCTTGTTCTTCCTGAATAATAAACGAAAGTTAATTTCCACTTGAATATGTTCCTTTTTTAAGTTTCATATAATTTTTATAGAACTTATTACCATTTTATAAACATTATGCAATCATTTAAGTTAATAATAGACGTTTGGTCGATATTTGGTACTTCAGTCAAAAATGAACACCTTATAATTACAAGTTGTCCATGTGGTCAATAGTCCATTATCTCCATAAAGATATTCATTATTTAGATATCATATAAATCATATATATTCAATATATATATGTATTTATAACAGTACATATCATTTTGGAGATAAGAAATGAAATGCAGTGTTCTTGGAGATGATAAGTCGTACGTACGCATGAACGCTACTTTCATTTCTATTTCATATTTTAGTGGAATTAAAACATAATGGTACATAGGTAAATTATAATTCCAGTATAATATAATATATAATACCATTAACTCCATCTTTATGCATCCCACATATGTCATTAATGAGTCATATCACTTTGAGGGGGCGGTAGTCTGCACTTCCTCAAATGAAATTATCGTGTTTTCCCATAATTGGAACCATAAATGTATGATATAAAAGGAAAATATAGAAGCATAAAGAAAACATAAAACATAACATATATATTATATAAAAATAGTCCCATTATAATTACCACCATGAGAGGCGGTAGGAGGTAATCGAACAATCATCATCTCGTGAGGTGTTAGTTTGTCATCCACATAAATAGTATATCCTTCACCCATTAGATGGAGGTGTGTGTAAGTTTGGTTCAAATATTTCTTATAAAAACATACTAGTATATTCCGGATACTGGTTTTTTTATAAATTAAATTAACAAAAAGAGTATGAGGGTTGGATAAGTAAAATAAAAGAAAATAAGATAAGATAAACTGTTGCCTTTAATTGGGGTAACATCCTTTGGTTTGAACCAAAAGGACATCTTGAAGTGCCTTCTACCTAAGGTAATGCTTCTAGGAGGAGTAGAGGGATGTAGGTAGATTAATTGGTCAGAGTTAGGATGATCCTAAAGTCTTGAGAGGTATGAGGAATTGGTTAGAAGTGGTGTCTTTTTATAATGGAGAGGAGGGGCATTTTAGGAAAGTGTGAAAATATTATTTTATTATATAATGATATTCGGTTTCTAAAGGTACAAAAAACATTATAGTTGAAGATTATATGACTCATAGTAGAAAAGAAATCATCCAATAGGAATTGGACAGGTTTTGGATGTTATTTTAATATTTATAATCTTATTTATTTAAATGATTTATTAATGAGGTAAATACTACATCATTATTATGTCATAAATATTTTAATTTATATGATTTATAAAAATTATAAAAAAATACCATGATTTAGAAAATAGTTTCATATTTCCAAGGAATATTTATAGTAAAATATATTACTTATATAACACCATATAAATATCAATTTATTAAAAGATTATTGTTTATATCTTTTTTTCCTTTACTTTAAATTAATTAATCGATAGTGTCATTATCCTTCATAAGTGGCTAAATGGGGTCCCAAAATAGACCCAAATATTCCCATGGTCATAAATAATTCAACCAATAAGTTTTGGACAAGTGTTAAGGTAATTTTAAATTATTATAATTTCTTTTTTACCTTGAATTACCTTATTTACCTTTAACCGCGGCCAATAAAAGTGAAAAGTTACTATTCAACAAAAATTATTTTCATCTTATTGGGAAAAATTTTACTTAATAATTACAACTATTTATGTTTGATTTTGGAAATTCAATTCCAATAAGTGGAAAAATTTCATTTAAATGAAAACAAAATTTTTTTCACTACAACTAAGTGGTTTCACTATTCATCAAAAATTGATGTTTTTAAGAAAAATAAAAACAATTCAGCCTAAGATATATTTGATATTCCAAATTAAAAAATAATGTCTATTTTACAAAATTTTAAACATAGAAGTTTCACTAATTAATTTAAAATAAATTCCCGTTGTTAAAACCAATAGTGTGTTTTTAAGAAACAATATCTATCAAAAGATTGACACTTGTTTATGTCCAATTTCTAAGTGAAATTAATTCCAATGACCAACATTGGATTAAAAGGTAAAAATATATTCTAATTACACTTTAAAACAAATTAAAAAGATTATATAAACATATAAATAAATTAGATTAAAATGTGGTTTTGAATTAAAGTACAATATTTTCATTATTCATTAAATAAGTGAACTATATAGGAAAAATTCCAAAAATTTACAAAAAGTAAATTTTGATGTCCCCATTCTAAAAAAGGATTTTATTTCCTAAAATAAATTTTATTAATGTGAAGAAACACTAATTAAATAGGTTTCACTTTTAAAATGCGGTAAATCAACCTTTAAATGTAAATAATGCTTAAAATTGAATTTATTCGCATTTTAAGCTTCTACATTTTATTAGATAAAGGTAAATACATTTAACAAACATGTATAATCATATTGTAGTTATTTTCTTTCATTCCCTACAATACAACAACTATAATTTAACTATTATTTAAAATAATAATATTATATTATTGGTATGCAACGTAAGATTTCCAAGAAACCCGTTGTGTGTATTAGGTATGCTATCGAACATAGCAACCCCTTTAAAGTAAAATTAATATTTAATTCACAAATATTAATAAATATGAAAATGTTATATTCTTTATTTTCTTGGGATATTACATCCTTCCCACTTTTGGGGATTGCGTCCTCGCAATTTAAAAATTGGGCTCGAAAACATCATTTAAAGTCCCACATCGGGAAAAGCGTCAATAAAAATATCACGTTAAAATAAAGAAATATATATAAAAAGGTCTCCCGAGACAACCCATACTAGGATTCCATGTAGGAAGACATGGATATGGAATAGAAAAAAAACCTCCATGTTCATACGGAGAGTGGTATAAAACATGATTACGAGAAAGTTAACCACAAGAAATCACAAACTTGTGATGGGTTAAATAGTCATTGATTCCCCAGTAGGAAAAGATAAAAGAAAATGTTTTGGTATAAAGTTATTTTTCATTGAGGAATTTATTTTGGATCTTAACTAAAATTATAAGGAAACAAAATTACTTGTCAAGTATACATTCATCCTTTACTCGATTTCTAACAAAAACTCATATTTTCTAAAAATAATGAGTATTCAGGATCACTTTTTCACCATAAAAGAACTATATTCTACTTTAAGAGAATCACATAATCCAAAAAATATGAACTATATATTTCCTATTTTTTTATACTGTAACCAAAACAAAAATTGGTTAGTAGAAGATCAAATAATCCCAAGAAAGTATAATACCTTTCAAAAAGAAAAACTGCTCTTACTCTCCAATACTTGTCAAATAAAACCCAAAGTTCAACCAAGACTATTAAATAAACAATTTTCTGTAAAATTATTCCATGTAATCTAAACTAAGATTGAAACTAAAATCTCAGAAGGATTTCTTCACATAGTCTTCAAAGATAAATCTTAACATTTATCTCTAAATAACATTAGTTACTCTTAAAGTCTCATATTGGAAATTAATTAACCTAATCACATATTCTCCATGCTAGGTTAATTATTTCCATAGATAACCCACAAAATTATTATTATTGATTACTAAAATCATCTAACTAAAAATAATTAGTCATACTATCTAGGGACTTCATGTATTCTAGTGGTAGGCGATAAATCCCATTCGCAATTTGGTTGTGGGTTCAATTACTGCTTCTTTTTCGAAAGTGATAGGATGTCACTTAGTATACATGCTATCCCTTTTCAAAAAATATATAATTTTATAACATTCCCAGAAAGTTATAAATTCATCAAAAAAACCATAACATATTTTATCCACAAAGTTTATCTAATAACATTCAGTTTTCATCCGAAAATGTATTAACCTGTAATTTTCTCAAATTCAAGGATCATATAAACCCAAATGGTTCTTTATAACAAAATAAAAGATAATTATTCCTTGAATAAAATTTTCATATATCAAACATCAGGGATACACATACAATAAAAAGTCTTCTAATGTAATCACATCATCCAAAAGCCTTAATACTTTTAAACATTTCACCATCCTAAAATCTACAATAAAACTTGAATCCCATATATGTTGACTTCTTACTCATTCAACAGTCTTTATGATCCATTAACCATTCCTTTCCAAATTATTTTGAAATACTTATTTACTACAAACAAAGTCACTAATCATATCCTCATATTCAATAATGTCAACAAATATGTTAAGAAATAATCCATACCTTTCATTGGTCATTGCCAGTTTCTTCATCCTCAATCAGAATGGAATTAGGTATTGGTAAACATATATTTGTACGATCATGGTGATCCCATTCCCGAAACTTCTTCCTAGGACATCTATTTGTATAATGACCATGAAAACAACATTGAAAACATTCAACTGATCCCTAAAAATGAACTTATTTCCCTTTCCTTGATTCAATAGGATGCTTCCTTTTTCAATGGTAGGTTCTTGATTTATGACCTACATTTCCACATTTATAGCATCTTCCCGTCCCATTGAAATATTTTCCTAGGTGTTACTTTCCACATCCTTGACACATGGGTTTCTGAACATACATACCTGTATGGTTATTACCTGAACTTCGTGGGGATTTGTTTCTCACATATACGATGCTTTATAAAAATCACCAAGGTTCATATGGTCAATCGTGACTCTATAAATATGGTTGAGAATAACCATAAGAGTTCTCATTACAGCTCCCATTTCATTCAATTTCTCATTTAGAAAAGCATCATAGTTTTCTTCACATCCATTGTTACATTTATGACTGTGAGATCCAACCATTGAATAAAACCAAAAAGGAAACTATGATTATATCAGTAAAATCGTCATATTATATCTTATGAGGAGGGTAAATACTAAGATATTCGTATTCATGTTATCTTAAACTGATTCAGTTTATCTAAAATTACTATGAATCTATCTAAAATCCTAACCTTAATGGTAATGTCAGTTATTCTTAAAGAACACCCTAACCACTAAGTTATCAAAACCGATCACTAATACCAACTATAAGGACCCAGACATAAAACATTACATAATATTGAATTAAATGAATAATTCACATTAAAGATCTTTGCAGGTTAATGTTTTAGAGAATTAGGCCACACTAGTACATAACAACATGAATATTACATGTAGACACTACTACTCAGTATCCATTTTTTCATAAAATTAAAACACTTAAAGAAACATGTCTACTTTCATGTTTTAGACAACATTACTTCTTCTTGATCCCATCCATGACCCTATACATCTTTAAGTCCTGTTGAAAAACATTTCAAGAACATGGGATGAGCATAAAAATCTTAGTAAGGGTTATAAGGAAGGAAAACATTAGCCCATCAATATATACAAATCCATGTAACCATACTTTTCAATTATAAAATAACTAATTAAATCATAAGATTTATGAAAAACACACACAAATCATAAATCCTAAAGGTTACTCATGGCAGCAATATCAAAATTACATTGTATCTATCATATCTATGTAGTTAGTTACACTTGGAATACCCATCCCATTATATTCCCTAAATCATTTAGGAGAAATGTCACATTTACCTCCGTAATGTTACCCAATGAATTGGAGAGCTATCTCAGGCTCAACCACCATAGGTTTATCATGGAACCACCCATATACGTAAACTATACCCAATAACCATAACTTAATCATAACACATAACACAAGTATAAAGGAAAGATAACATTTCCACATTCAAATATATCAAATCAAGATATTGAAATGCATTATCAAATCATTTTCAATACCATTTAATAATATATTTTTGAATCATTGTGTCCCATACCACTTTGAAGATTTTAGATGAAATATCATTTGAAAACATTAATGTCCATATAAATAAATCCTAAAAACAGATTTTGAAAACATGGTCATTAATGAGAAATATTAATAATAATAAATCATTATAACATTTAAAATGTTATATTAGTTAAAGAGTTTTTTAACAAAAAGAGAGATGCATGAATACAAATAATTGAGGAATTACATTTAATAAAAACTTTATAATATCATAAAAATAAATGTATTCATGATATAATAGGTCAAAGTATAGTATATACACCATATATGAGTGAATTGGTGCATAACAACAATGAAGTCTTAGTGGAAATGTAAATTGAGATGAAATCCCTTATAAAGATGGTATAATTAAATTAATGATTTATCAATCAAATAATTATGTGTGAAAAATATAAATACACCCAATATAAGTGGATATTAAGTTAAAAAAATCAGATTCCATTCACACATATTCATAGGATGACATATTCATGAAGTACAAGTTGAACCCAAAGAATTGAAATTTGGTTAAGAGGTTCCCTTGTAAAAATTCGACAGCCTAACAGCGTCACTTTAAAATTAAAAAATATGAGATGATGAGGTAAAAAATGGAATATAATCACTTGGACATAAAGTTTAAATCTATAAGGATATAGAAGAACATATCCCAACATAATAAGATGTAAATTAAAATACATAACAAAAAGAAGTCTTTTAAAAAGAGGAGGGTGAAAGGTTTCCTTACCGATTTGGTAACATACAAAACATAAACCACATTAAAGAAGGATCATACAATGAAGATGTAAATACTAATAAATGAATGTATTTTACACAAGGAGTACAATAATGGGCGGTACATACACCACAAAAATAGAATTAGTCGCAAATATAGCATGAATCTCATAGTAATAAAAAGTGAGATGAAACCCTTTACCACGTTGTAATCAACTGAGTCATATGACCAAATGATAACAACCACAAAATTTATCACATAATAACATGAATATAATGATAATAATGATAAGATATAACAAATTTCTGTACATGTTACACCACATGCAATGAATATGTGGCGAACAATGGAAATCTCATGGAATTAAAAGTGAGATAAGAAAATCCCTAACCTCGTGTCTGGCTTGACTCATTTGTTCCTTGTTCTTCCTGAATAATATTCTAAACTTAATTTAAACTTTATTAAGAACCTTTTTCAAGTCTATTATCCTTATTATATATCTTATTACCATTTTATAATCATTATGCAATCATTTAAGTTAATAATTGGCGTTTGGTCGATATTTGGTACCTGAGTAAAAAATGAACACATTATAATTACAAGTTGTCCATGTGGTCAATAGTACATTATCTACAGAATGATATTCATGATTTACATATCATATAAATAATATATATCTGTTATATATATGTATTTATAATAGTACATAATATTTTGGAGATAAGAAATGAAATGCACCATTCATGGTGACGGTCAGGCATACGTACGCATGAACGCTACATTCATTTATATTTCTTATTTTAATAGAATTAAAACATAATTATATATAGTTATATTATAATTCCAGTATAATATCATATATAATATGACTAACTCCATTTCTTATACATCCCACATATGGCATTAAGGAGTCATATCACTTTGATGGGCCGGTAGTCCGTACTTCTTCAAATGAAATTATCACATTTACCCATAATGCGAACCATAAAGGTATGATATAAATGGAAAATACAAAATTATAAAGAAAACATAAACATAATATATAGAATATATAAATACATTACCATCATAATGGACACCATGATAGTCGGTATGTGGTAATTGAACAATCATCGTCTCGTGAGGCATTAGTTTGTCATCCACAGAAACAGTATGTTCTTCACCCATTATATGGAGGTGTGTGTAAGTTTAGTTAGAATCATTATTATAAAAACATCATAGTATATTGAGGATACTGGTTCAGTTATAAAATAATGTAATAAAATTTTTTAGGGGTTTGAGAACGAAATAAAAAAAAGAAGTTAAGAGAAACAATTACCTTTAATTTGGGTAACTTCCTTTTGATTAAACCAAAAGGACTTCTTGACGTGACATCTGCCTAAGGTAAGGCTTCTAAAAGGAGGAGAGAGATGTAGAGAGATTAATTTGGCCAAGTTTGGATGAGGATAAATGCTTGAGAGGTATAATAATTTGGTTATAAGTGGTCTTCTTTTATAAGGGAGAGGAGGGGCTCTTTAGGAAAGTGTGAAAATATTATTTTATTGTATAATTATATTCATTTTCTAAAGGTCCAAAAATAATTATAGTAGAATATAGGATGACGCATATTCAAAATAAAATCATCCAATAGGAATTGGACTGGTTTTGAATGTTATTTTAATATTTATAATCTTATTTGTTTAAATTATTTATTAATGAGTTAAATTCTGCATCATTATTGTATCAAAAAATAATTTAATTTATTTGATGTCATAAAATTATAAAAAATTATCATGATGTAGGAAATCATTTTAGCTTTCCAATTAGTTTTTATAGTCAAAAATATTACTTATATAACACCATATACAAATTAATTTACTAAAATATGTTTGTTTATGTACTTGTTTCCTTTACTTTAAATTAATTAATCTAAAGTGTCATTATCATTCATAATTGGATCCATGAGATCCCAAAATCAACCCAATGATTACCATGGTCATAAAGTACTAAAAAAATATAGTTTGGAGAAATTTTATGGCAGTATGGAATTATTATAATATTCTTTTTTCCTTGAATTACCTTATTTACCATTAACCACGGTAAATAAAAGTCCAAAGTTACTATTCACAATAAATTATTTCAATCTTATTGAACCAAATTTTACTTAATAATAACAAACATGTATTTCAGATTTTGGAAACACAATTCACAGAAGTGGTGAAATTTCATTTAAATGAAAAAGTCATTTTTTTAACAACTACTATGTGGTTTCACTATTCATCAAAAAATGATGTTTTTCAGAAAAATACCAAAAATACAGCCTAAGATATATTTGATATTCCAAATTCAAATATGATTTCTATTTTACCATATTAAAAACTTAAAAGTTTCATTAATTAATTTAAAATTAATTCTTGATGTTAAACCAAATTTCGTGTTTTTAAGAAATAATAACTATCGAAAGATTGACACTCGTTTATATCCAATTTCAAAGTGAAATTTACTCCCATATCCAACATTGGATTAAATGGAAAAAATATATTATAATTACACTTTAAAACCAATTAAAAATATAATCTATCCATATAAATAAATTATATTAAAATGTAGTTTTGAATTAATATATAATATTTTCACTATTCATTAAAAAAATGAACTTTATCAGAAATATTCAAAAAAATTACACAATGTAAAATTTTATGTCCCCATTCTAAAAAGGGATTTTATTTGGTCAAAAAAAATTTATTAATTTGACCAAACTGTATTTAACAATGGTTCACCATTAAAATGCAGTAAATAGACCTGTTAATGTAAATTATGCTTAAAATTGAATTTATTCACATTTTAAGCCTCTAAATTTTATTGGATAAATTTAAATTCATTTTAATAACTTATATAATCATATTGTAGTTATTTTTGTTCATTCCCACTAATACAATGGCTAGAAGCTAACTACCATTTGAAATAATAATATTATATTAATGGTGTGCAACGTATGATTTCCCAGAAACAAATTGTTGCATATTAGGTACGCTATCAAACATAGAAACCCCTTTAAAGTAAAATTAATATTTAATTCAAAAATATTAATAAATATGACAATGTCATATTATTTATTTTCCTGGGATGTTACCCCTTTCCCACTGCCTACAATGTGACTGCGTACCCTTCCCAGAAATGGTACACGATCCACGTCCTAGGCTCCACATTCCTCTTCCATTGCAAACTTTTTAACCAATATTAACACAAATTCCTGATTTTGAGGCCCAAAAATTTGGCAAAAAACTGGGAAATGACGCCACCTAAAAAAATTTCATTGGAAAACAACAACCATATGCATTTTTGATCATCTGGTTTAGTCAAAAAACCAAAAACACACACGAAACAAACCAAGAGGAAACCTTGAGGGGTGTTTTCCACACTATATTAAGGAATTATTTATATGGACATGAATGTTTTAAAATTATAAATTTTTAAAAAAAATCAACGTTTTATGGGGCACATTTGTTAAGAAATATTCTTTCTAAATTTGTTAACTTTGTTTTTAAAATGGATTGATTATTTCAATAACTGGTAATTTCTTAACATATATACCATGAATGGAATTTCTCACATTAATTTCACTATCATATATTTATATTTAACTTTAATGTTTACCATTTTATACTAATAAAATGTGTTTTCATTTAAGAGTGTGTGGATTTTAAATATGAAAAGTTTTTTCAAAGTTGAAATGTTATTTTTCCCTTTATTCTTTGTTTCATGTGTTATGATTATGTTATGGGTCTAATGAATTGATTTTATATATGGGTGGTTCCATGATAACTGGATGGTGGGTTAGCCTTTGATATCTCTCTAGTGCATTAAGGAATGATACATATTTAAATTATATGGTTTCTCTTAAGGGATTTAGGAAATATGTTCTGATTGGTATTCTAAACATTACCATGAAGGTTACTCTCTATATAGTAGTTAATGTTATTGTAATAATGATATGTATTCAACAAGTTACATTTATGATTTATTATATCAATGTATTTTTATTGAAATATTATGATTTCATGAGGTAAAGGGAATGGGTTTAATGTTTATGGATGAAATTTTTATTTTGTGAGAATGTTTTCTTGAGTTTTATGTATTCATGGAATAACTATTTATTTATTTATTTTTATGTACCTTAATGATATTTTGGGCTCATACCAAGTTTAAAAAAAAATAACAGGGTATATGGATGGGTATGTTAAAGGTGGATGACATTGTGAATCTTATGAATATTTATATCAAAAAATAAAACCATTATTTATATTAAAATGTTTTCTATTATGAAGAAAATGTATTTTGAGTAAAATTTTCTATATTTTAATATTTGAGTTGTTATATAATAGTTATGGCATAATTATTAAACTCTATACTAAAAATATAATCAATGTGAATGAATCTAAATTCATGACTTAACTCAATATTTTTTTGTGTTTAAGATTTTTCCTTATATGTATTCTATAAAATTAATTTAGTGGTATAGGGATATTTTTTGGAAAAGACATGATTGAGGGTGTCACCACCCCCTCCCCCCAAAGTGTACCCCTCCTGGTCCGGCATTTTGATAAGGGAGACAATGACCCCCGAGTCCCACCTTCAGTAGGCCTCAGGATTGTGACTAGCAACAATGGTATAAAAAACACACAAATGAGAGGCATTAACCTCTAATAGAACACATACAAAAGAGAGAGATAAGACAAACACCAACCAACTCCAACATAGACTGCAATATAAATGAAATCCCAAGTTCAAATATGTAATGTCATGAGAAAAAATTACAATAGAAAGCAGAAAGCTGCAAGTACCCAAAAGAATGTGAAAACTACAGTAACCATGAATACCAAACAGCTCCTACAACCCCAAGCTATTAGAAACCAGCCTAATCTCCAACCTTCTCCAAGTGACCTAAAAAACAACTTATATATTCATTATGTGAGTATAATAGTATACTCTATAGGATCCTCCCCACCGCCTCTCATGCAAAAGTAAAGAAATCATGCTAAAGCACGGTGAACAACAAGTGAAACTCACTCGTTACCTAAACAGGTATACTAAGTTCCCAGCCTCATTGTGGCTAATATCACCAAGTATAGCATACAAGATTATATAATATAATAAATAATATCAAGGGTAACCCACTACTACATACCCATTATTTTTCCCCTTTTCCCCAAAGTCACATGTCCTAAGAATCTCTCTCCAAAAAGACTTTCCTGTAGACACCTGGGTGAAGCACCACAACATGCGCCTCATGAAAAAACCACCACATCTATTTATACAAAGTAAACTGGTTGTTTTTGAGATCCAACATAACTCGCGTTATGCGTATCATATGTTAGGTATTAAACCTCAAGCCAATATAGCCCATAAACCGAGTAAGGATCCTCAATCCATCAAAACCTATACACATTACACCTATAGTAGTCCATAGGAAACTATATACATGATATATGTGTGATTAACCAAAATCCATTATAGCCCTCTACACATATATATGGGGAAAACTATCCACTATTTCAACTAGCATAGGTAACTACCAAGAGAATAGAGTGGGGCCAATGGGGATAGCCATCCATCCTTCATCCCATTAGAATGTTGGGGAAAACATCCCCTAGGGATTAGAATCCCTAGGGTTCCAGTTTCCCTACCTGATGGGGTGTACTAGCATATAGAAACACAAAAAAGTGCAGAATATACTATAGCTCACAATCACACCATGAGAATAACCTATTAATCCACTCAACTACAACTAACGTGTCTCAGACTCTAGGCAACCACTTCTAAGATTAGGTATCCTATATGAACACAATTATTTAAAGAGTTTTATTACATTACTTCAATCCCTTTTTATCAGTTGCAATTTAGGTTAATTAATTATTTAAACATTAATTAACCATTAACAATTCCACATTACATTTCCTTAGCATCACACCCAAAGTCCATTTTCAATTTAAATTGTAACCTTATCATTGGGTCCCAGCATGCCCCAACCCCTTGGGTTATCATCATTTATTCAATCATTTATTTACAGCATTACTATCCCATATTCCCAGGCATTCTAGTATAACATTATAAGGTACTAAACACAAGGGGCTCGACAAGGTTAATAGGTGAACTGCCCATACAGTATTTTTCAGCCTATAGAAATATAATAGATCCATCCTCCCTCTAGAAGATAAATATATAAATCACATGGCATACCCTATGTGTCTTCGTCCCTTTTGAAAAAATGGTAAGAAAAACCAGCTAGCTTGAGCAGTGGGGAATGTAAATTAGATAAAAAACCAATAAGAATCATCAAGCATCCAAACATTTACATACAAATCGTTTCATAATCTCTGGTGTCCTCCCCAACACCCACATGCATAAAATGATGCATCTCACCACTCTAGGATTCAACTGCTGCCACAACTAGTAGGCCTCCCTACCCCCACATATCACAACAGCCTTCCAGGATCACATCACATCACAAGTAGTAGGAAAACAAATATCTTATCAATTGGGCTCTTGGCCCATAAATAAGGAATAGGGTAACTCAGAACCCATCAAATACTTATATTTTATCAAACAACCAGATCTATAATCCTTCATGAATTAACCAATTTATTATTCATAGGTTCCATCTTCATGAAACCTAAATATTATAATTTCACAAATTTATTAAACATGATTATTGGAACAATTCGATTGACATCAAATCACAACAACAATAATTAGACTCATTTACATGCCTCTTTATCTTTATCTGAAATATTATCAATTAATTCTAGTTTTACGTTTATTACCAATTTCCATCATGAAAAAAAACTAATCAATGAAATCATAGATATAACAATACCTAGAAAAATAAAAGGTAATAACATATGATGGATATCAATTTATTTGTCTAGATCAAATATTTATTATGTTAATTCCATTGTGATATACTGGCTAAAATATGCTAAATCTATAGTTGCATGTAAAAGTAAACATAAGTGATAAATCCCCAACCTCAAATGGTTTTTGTCGTTCTTTATACGAGAATAAGCCACACAACGGGTTACGATCTCCTCTTCTATGGATGCAGAGACACCACCTCACCATTCAACACCCAAGAAATGTCCACTAGAAACATGGAGATAACATTCCTTAAAAAATGGAGAAACAAAAGGAGTTGAACCCAAAAGAATGACAGTAGGTCATACCTTATAACAAAGATTGATTGATACTGCTTGGCTGCATAAAAAATAAGGGGAACCAGTCTAAGGAGGAAATATTGATTGCACAACTCCTATAGGAAGGAATGAAAGGTCCAAGAACTTCACAGATGAGAATAAGGAGGAAGAACTAGGGAATAAGATATCTCATCCCTTTAGAAGATTTAATGGATCTGCATTTTAGGATACACTAGTTTTTCCATTAAAAGTGGAAAACATTAAACCATGTTGTTTGAACAAGTAAAAGAATCTTGAGATTTAGGATAATTAATATAGGATTTATGGCCTTTCAAACGGCCTTAGAGTCCTTAAAACAACGATTTAAATACATTTTACATCAAAGGAAACCTTGAAGGGGAGAAACTGTAGAATGATGGAAAACTTTCAAGAACACAAAATTTGGAAATGGAAAAACTCTATTCATGAACCTCACCGTTGAAACCTCACTATTGGAACCTCACCATTCTGGAAACATTTTTCATGAACACAAAATTTGGAAAAGGAAAAAAACATTGTTCATCAACCTCATCGTTGAACCTCACCATTGGATGATCACCATTATAGAAACATTGTTCATGAACTCAAAATTTGGAAATGGAAAGAGGCTACCATTGGAACCTCATTATTATGGAAACATAGTTCATGAACAAGAAAATTTTCAAAGGAATGATGCTACCGTTGGAACCTCCCATTCTAGAAACAATGTTCATGAACTAAAAAAATTGGAAATGGAATAAACATTGTTCACGAACCTCACCATTGGGACCTCACCATTTTGGAAACACTATTCATGAACTCAAAATTTGGCAAAGGAATAACAGTATTCATGAACCTCAATGTTGGAACCTCACCATTCTGGAAACACTGTTTAGAAACATGAAATTTAGAAAATAAAAGAAAGGTTACCATTGGAACTCACCGTTTTACTATTCACAGAACTGGACATTTGGAAAATTGTTTGGGATATGTCACCTTGACCTCCTAGAACACCTCAAACACCAGTTTTTAACAATAGAATGGACCAGAGACATCCAAGACATTAAAATAGATACCTCTCAAAACATTCTCATCCTAAATAATTCAAAACCATCCTAATAGGGAACATAAAATAAATGTGAACAATCACCCATCAAGATACCTCTCAAAAGAGAGAATTCAACAAGAATAAACCAAATAAAACTATCTCACAAACAAGAAATGTGTATAACCACATAGGGGAAATCGTTTCATGAAAAGAGGTAAACATAAAACAACTTTGGTTACTGAGCATGTATATGTGTCTCACGTTCCTAGGTACTATCATCCATGCCAATGTGTTTCCACAAGACACAAACCAAGGGGATAGAATACCCATGAAACACCTTCTCTTTGCAGTCTTGGATCTTCATAGGTCATTCCTCAAAGGTCTCATCATCATCATCATCATCGACCTCTCCCTAATAGATTCCATGAGAGTCATCATGAAGATAACAACAGAGCTGTGACACATGAAAAATATTGTGTATCGAGCTCATCTGTGGGGGGAAGTGCTACTCGATACGCAACAACTCCAATACGAGCTGACACCACTAAAAGGCCAAAAAACCAGGTATAAAGCTTAATCTCACAACCAGTCCATCACTGCCAACAATGGGGATTCACCTTCAGAAACAAGGTATCCACAATATCAAACTATATGGGTCTCCTTCTTTGATAGACATATGATTTCTGACGATCCTACGTTGTCTTCATCCTCTCAAGAATCACCTTAACTATCTATATTGTTTTCTGTACTAGTTCTAGTCTGAGAATTGCTTACTCTTCGACCCCAACACAACACAATGGAGAATGATATTTCCAACCATGAAAGGCTTTAAATGGTGCCATGAAGATGATGGAGTGAAAACTATTGTTGTAAGAGCACTCCACCAATGGTTATTGCTTCATCCACAAACCACCAAAATCCATGACACAAGAGAATAACATGTATTTAAGAGTATGGATGGTCCACTCTATCTGACCATCTTTCTGAGGATGAAAAGTAGTGCGAAGGCATCGTTGGGAACCAAAAGCATGTTGGAGAACTCTCCACACCCTAGAGGTTAAATGAGGATCTTGATCGGAAATGATCGTCCGTAGAACTCCATGAAGTCTCACCACCTCCTCCAGATACAAACTCGACAAAACTTCCACTAAACATGACTCATAGATTGCTATGAAGTGGGGTGATTTTGTTAAACAATCCACTACCACCCAAATAACATCATGTGTTCCCTAATATCATGGTAAACCAGTTAAAATGTCTATTGAGATTTACTCCCACTTCCACTGAGGAACATCTAATGGATAGAGAAGACCATGAGGAACACAGTGTTCGACCTTCACCTTCTAGAGGACCAAATATCGAGACACAATCTCCAAAACTACATGCTTTATCCCTAACCACCAAAACTGACTCCTCGAGGCTTGGTGTTTCTTGTCACACCAGGATGCACTGCTAAAGGAAAAATATGGAACTCTTTCAGAATCGTTTGACATATCGCCAAAGGAACAAATATCCTTTCATGATATAACACTTGTTGTTGTTCATCCTCAGACCAACCATCAGGGGACTCACCACAAACAACTCGGTCACTCCTGACCTCCACCCCTAGATCCCCCAACTAGTACCCTTCCGCCAGTTGCACCAAAGATGATTGCTCTATCATCTAAAAAAGAAAAACACTATCCCCAACTTCTATCATATCAAAATGTAATGCTAACAGATCTTATATTACTCTCCCAGAGTCACTAGATTCACAAAATACTTCACTACATGAATTCTGATATAGCGCATCAACTACAACATTCCCCTTTCTAGGTTTATATGATATTTCAAAGTCGTATTCCTATAAGAACTCAATCCACCGACGCAGTCATAAGTTCATGTCACATTGGGAGAAAACATACCAAAAACTCTTATGAATGTTGAAAACCAGAAAGCACTAGAAATTGAGGTAATGTCTCTAAAACATTAGGGTAAACACCATGGAAACCAACTCAATATCATGGGTGGCATATTTATCTTCATGTGGATGCTACTATTGAGACCCATGTGAAATGACCAATCTTTGCTGCATCAAAACACCGCCCAACCCTAGGTGCGAAGCATCACAGAAAACATTAACTTGAACTCATTCTGCTGGTATACAAAGAACAAGAGCACATACTAACTTCTCTTTTAGATGCTTGAACGCTACCTGACACTAAATAGACAATATAGATGCCTGATCCTTCATATCAAAGATTTCAAAGGAGTTGCAACATGAGAGAAATCGGCTATGAACCTCCTGTAGTAGCATGAAATACCAAGGAAACTTCATACCTCTGACACTATCTTGGGGGCTTCCCAAGACACAACTGTTTATCTTTGATGGATCCACAGATACTTCCTGCTGGGACACAACATGCCCCATGAAATGGAATTCTCGAGCCCAAAACACACAATTAAACGACTTCCCTAATAGGTGATGTTGACAAAGAACTCCCCAAATGGAATGTAGAATCTCGGCACACTCCTCCTCAGATGTAGAGTACACAAGAATTTCATTGATGAGAAACACCACAAAATTGTCTGGAAACTCAAAGAACAGAGCTTCCATCAATCCCATGAACACATCTAGAGAATTCTCATGACGAACAGAATTACAATGAACTCATAATGCCCATGATGACAACGGAAAGTAGTCTTCAGGATATCCTCATCCTTCACACGCATCTGATGCTATCCTGACCACAAGTCGATCTTTGAGAACCAACTCGCAACTTTTATTTGATCAAATAAATTATCAATCCATGAATGAGGATAAACATTCTTCATTGTCACTTTGTTGAATATAATATAATCGACACACAACAAAACTCTATCAACAGCCATCTTCACAAACAAAATCGGTGTACCCCACTGTGACAAACTCCACCGAATAAAACTATTCTGTAACAGACCATCAAGCTTTATACAAAGCTCTCTTAACTCAAGAAAGGACTATCTTATATGGGGACATATAGATAGGATACACACCTTATTGTAGCTCGATCACAGATTCAATCTCTTATCAAGGGGGTAAGGTTAAAACCTCTTCTAGAATGACTTTATGGTACTCTTCTACTATCATAGAAAATGACAACTACTAATCCTTTAAAGAACTCAACATTAGCTCAACCATCATGGATCAAAAGGACGGAACATGCCTCTAACCCATCAGAGGGTCTTGCTCACCCATGAAAACAACTAGCTCTATATCCTCATATAAGAAAACCACATTCCTCATAATGTAATATGTGACATCCTGAACTGAATGAAACATATCAATTCCAAGAATGACATCATACTGTTGTATTTGTAAACATAGAAAATCTACCCAAGAGTAGTGCTTCCCCAACACTAGCTCACAGTCTCTACATACTTCAAAAAATTCAACTCGACCACCAACTTGTGTAGTCAATGCCAAGGGAACTGGAAGCCTCTCTACCTGAAGTCCCAAATCATGGACAAGGGTAGGTGATATGAAGGTGTGTGTCACTCCTGAATCAAACAAGGCATACACCAAGGAAGAAAACAAGCAAAGTGTACCTTGAACGACGTCCGAATCACTTGGTACTAACAACGCTAAATCATCAAGTTTTCCATGACCTTCTCCATGGCCTCTCTTACCTTGATGAAGACCACCACCACGATTGCACTCTAATCTATGAGTATGGTTAGAGTCACAAGGTTGTCCTCTGCCTACCACATCTACCCTCTACTGATCTAATGTTGGTGCAACCTACTGCTGCAACCTTGGTTGGAACTACATCAATGATGTAACCTAGTGAGGAAAAGATGGTGTATGATGACTGCTCTGAAATGTTGGGCACTCATGCTACTGATAACCTTAACCACCACACGAAAAACCAGAACATGATCCCTTGGCATAGGCCTAGGAGCTGTTGCCCCTAGAGAAATGAGATGCTGAGGGCTGGGACCTACCCCCGGCCAAACAGAAACACTTCTGCCCTGAAAACCTTGAACACTGGACCACAGCTCTGCTATGTGAGGAGTCATGAAGACTCCCCTCTCAATGATCTAGTTCTATCAAAGGTCCTCTCGATGACCTTTTCCCTTTCCAGATCCTCAAGATATGTCTTCAGCATAAATGGGGTGACCTGGCGCTAGATCTCATGATGCAAAGACTCCTCTAAATGCCTCTCCCTGGCCCCTCATCTAGAAAAAATCCTGAACCATATCATAAAAGGTTCTTCAAATGGATTCAAAACTCTAGCACACTGGAGCTCCATTGTTGAAGGGTAAGGTGCTCATGGTGACTAGACACCTTGGCTGTAGATGAAAGAATCTCGGCTCTAAACATTTCTTAGAACTCCTCTTATGCAATTATTGACTCTTCACAATCCCTAAGGAATAAGAACAAGCACTGCCTCACTACTCCATGCAGCATCATCACAACCAAGGACACCCATTGCTCCTTCCGAGCATGGATCAAACTAAAGCTTATCTTGACCTCCTCCAACACGTTTTTGTGACTTCATCTGAAATGGATCCCTCATGATTTTATAGAATCTTGAGAAAAAACTCTCAGAGTTTCCTCCTCCATGTGTTGTCATTGTCAACCACTACCCAACAGTGATCTACTGGCACAGCCTGCTAAACATCTTCTATGCGATCTTGAAAAGGATGTCAACCTAGAGTCATACCAAAAAAATAAAAAATAGATAGAGCCCTTAAACCAGGAATATGTAATAATCGTCATTAATTAATTAATTGGGTTTTTATTCATTTTTATTGTACCTATCCCATGGACTACCCATTCAAAAACACGCACAAAGAAGAATGATGCATGATCCTTTCGTAGGTCTATAACCTACAAATAGTATCACCTTTTTTAGCAGCCATTGTAAACATAATGGTCTATACATCAATTCATAGGAGGGCCTAAAAGCCTATGACATACCCAGTCTAATGTGTTTACATAACTATCTAAACATGACTAACACTGTTACCCTACCAACCCATGCATCCACAACTATGCTTAACTCCAAACTCCATCCTATCTCCCAACCAGAGCTCCAATACCACTCCGTCACCACCCCCTCTACAAAATGTGTACCCCTCCTGGGATGAAAATGTTGGATGGGAGATAATGATCCTTGAGTCCCGCCTCTAGTAGGCCTCGTGTAGGCAACTAGCCCCGAGGTTATAGTAAATAGAAAAATGGGAGGTATTACCTTCTAAGAAAACACATGCGAAAAAAATAGATAAGACAGACACCAACCAACTCCAACTCAGACTGTAATATAAAAGAAATCCCATGTGCACATATATAATGTCATGCAAAATTTCTACAACTAATAGGTGAAAAGGAAAAGTACCCAAAATAAAGTGAAAACAATAGTGACCACGAATCCTAAACAGCTCCTGCAACCCCAATCTAGTAGAAACCAGCCTGATCTCCAACCTCCTCTAAGTGACCTGAAAAAAAAAATGTTTTTATATACATAAGGTGAGTATAACAGTATACTCAGTAGGATCCTCTATAGAGCCTCTTGTTGAAATGTAAAAAGATCATGCTAAATCATAACAAACAACAAGTGAAACTAACTTGTCACCTAAACAAGTATACTATTTTCCTATCCTCGCCATGTCTACTCTCACCATGTATTGCATACAAGAGTATATAATATAAAAAATAATATCAAGGGTACCCCACTACTACTCCCCCACTGGTTTGTCACTTTTCCCAAATGTCGCACTTCCTAGGAATCACTCTCTAAAAAGGATTCCCCACAGACACCTAGGAAACACACCACAACATGCACCTCATTCAACAAAACCACCATGTCCACATAATCAAAGTAACCACATAGTTTCTTGGAGCCACCACAAATCGCATTACAAGTATCATATATTGGGTATTATACCTCAATCCATTATAGCCCATACATTGGGTAAGGATCCTCATTCCATCAGAGCCTATACATGTTACACCTATAGTTTTCCATGGGAAACTATATCCAGGATATATGTGTGTGAATAACCACAATCAATTACAGCCCATTACACACATATAAGGGGAAAACTAACCATTTTTCCTAATAGTACAATTAATTACCAAGAGAAGACAGCGGGGCCAAAGGGGGTTGTCAGCCATCCATCCTTCCCCCAGAATGTTGGTTAAATCACCCCCCAAGGTTTAGAATCCCCATGGTGTCAGTTTCCCTAACTGATAGGTTGGTGTAGCTTATAAAAACACAAAAGGTATAGAATATACTATATCTCACAACCACACTATGGGCATAACATAGTCATAAACTCAACTGCAGCTAATGTCTCTCGAAATCATGGATGCCAATTATATGACTAGGTATCCTATAAGGACACAAAAATTTAAAGGGATTTATTACATTACTTCATTCCCTTTTTATACATTTCACTTTACGTTAATTAATTCTTTAAGAAATAATTAACCAATAACAATTCCACATTACATTTCCATAGCATCTCATCCAATGTCAACTTTCCCTTTAAATTGTAACCTTAGAATTATGTCCCAATAAGATCCAACCCCTTGGGTTAACATCATTTATTCAATCATTTATTTATAGAATTACATTCCCTTATTCCCAAACATTCATGAAAAACATTCAAAGCTACTAAACACAAGGGGCTCAACATGATAAGTAGATGAACTACCCATCGAGTCTTTTTTGACTATAGAGAGAGCATTGAACCATCCTCTCTTAGGAAGCTAAAAAAGGAATATTGTGGAATACCCCTTGCCTTTTCACCCGTTTTGGGAGTAGGGTAAGCAAAAAAAGATACCTTGCACAGTGGGGAATTTAATGAAGGTAAATAACCAATAAGAATCAGCAAGCATCCAATCATTCACATCAAACCTATTTCATCATCCCTGTTGTCATCCTCGACACCAACATGCATAAATTGATCCATCTCACCACTCTATGAGTCAAATTCTGCCACAACCAATAGGCCACCCTACACCAACATATCACAATAGCCATCCAGGATCACATCACAACACAAGAAGTAGGAAAATCAGCATCATATCAATTGGGCTCTTGGCCCTTAAACTAGAAAAATGGTAACTCTGAAACATACAATGAATTATCTATTACCAAACAACCAGTTATTTAATCCATCTTGAATTTACCTATTTATTATTCATATGTTCCAACTTCAGAAAACCTAAATAGTAAGCTTTTATAAATTGATTAAACATGCTTACTGAAACAATTTTATTAACCTACAATCACAAAAAGAAACATTATATTAATTCACATGACTCGTTATATTTTCCAGAAAAATTATCAATTAATTCCAAATTTACGTTCATTACCAATTTCCATCTAGAATGAAAAAATGAAACAAAGTAAGCATATATATATATATCATATTATCTAGAAAAACAACAGGGAATAAAATACGATGGATATCAATTTATATATTTAGTTCAAATATCAATTATGTCAATTCCATTGTGATCCATGGATAAAACATGATAACTCTACAGTTTCACATAATAGAAAAGAGAAACAACAAATACCTTACCTCAAATAGTTCTTGTTGTTCTTTATTCAAGAACAAGCCAGATAATGGGTTACGGTCTCGTCCCCCATTACAACTATATCCACCCAAGGATGCAGAGACACCACCACACTGGTCAACACCCAAAAAAATCCTCTAGAACAAGAAGATAAAATTCCCAAAAATGGAAAGTATAAATAGAAGGAGATGAACCCAAAATAATGACGATAGTTCATACCTTGTATTGAAGATTGATCAATACTGCTTGGTTAGATCAAAAACAGAGGGTGCCAATCTATGGAGTAAAGATTGATCGCACAAATCCTACATGAAGGAATGAAAGGTTCTAGTATCTCACACCCAAGAACAAGGAGGAAGAACTATAGGGGAATATATATCTTCCCTTTATAAGATTTAATAGAGGATCTATTTAAAATATGCTGGATTTTCAATTAAAAAGGATTTCATTAAATCATGAGGTTGGACCAAGTAAAAGCATCTCGAGACGTAGAAAAATTAGTATAGGAATTATGGCCTTTGAATCGACATTAGAGTCCTTAGAAACAGGATTTAAATGAATTTTACATCAAAGGAAATTTTAAGGGCATGAAACTATATGAAGCTGGAAACACTGTTCAGGAACTCAAAATTAGGAAAAGGAAAAACACTATTCATGAACCTCAACATTGAAACCTAATCGTTGGAACCTCACTGTTCAAAAAACACTATTTATAAACTAAATATTTGGAAAAGGAAATAGGATACCATTGGAACCTCACCATTCTGGAAACACAATTCATGAATTCCATATTTGGAATGGAAAAAAATTGTTCATTAACCTCACCAATGGAACCTCACTATTCTAGAAACACTGTTAATGAAATCAAAATTTGGAAAAGAGGCTACCGTTGGAACCTCACCATTCTGGAAACATTGTTCATGAATCTGATATTTGGCAAAGGAAAGAGGCTACCATTGGAACCTCACCATTCTGGAAGCACTGTTCATGAACTCTAAATTTGTCAAAGGAAAAAACATTGTTCAAGAAGCTCACCATTGAATCCTCATTGTTGGGACCTCACCATTCTGGATAACTGTTTATAAACACAAAATTTAGAAAATGAAATACACTGTTCATGAACCTCACTGTTCTAGAAACACTGTTAATGAAATCAAAATTTGGAAAAGAGGCTACCGTTGGAACCTCACCATTCTGGAAACATTGTTCATGAATCTGATATTTGGCAAAGGAAAGAGGCTACCATTGGAACCTCACCATTCTGGAAGCACTGTTCATGAACTCTAAATTTGTCAAAGGAAAAAACATTGTTCAAGAAGCTCACCATTGAATCCTCATTGTTGGGACCTCACCATTCTGGATAACTGTTTATAAACACAAAATTTAGAAAATGAAATACACTGTTCATGAACCTCACTGTTCTAGAAACACTTTTCATGAACATGAAATTTTTCAAAGGAAAGAGAGGATACCAATGACCTCTCCGTTGTACTGTTCATAGAACTCAAACATTGGGAAAGTTTTGGGGATATGTCACCTTATCCTCCCAGAACACCTCAAACACCATATTTCAGCAATGGAATTGACCATAGTGGTCTGGGCCATTACAAAGGGATGGAAAAAAATTAACATAGGCTTGATGTTGAGGAATTAATTTTTATTTGGGATAAAGAGAAGATTGATACGAAAAATGTAAATTTGATAGTATTGCTAAATATGGAAATTATTATTAGTTTATTGACAAATTGAATTATTTTTTCTTTATTGAAGTTTATTTGATTTTAGGATTTAGAAAATATATTTGACAGTCTTTGTTTTTTTGATTAACAAGTATAGTGATTATTTCTAGAAACAGCTAAGTTATCATTGTGTTTTTGTGGCGATTCAGTTTATTAGAATTTTTAAGGAGAATATATGATCAAGTTATTGATGTGTTTAGTATGTGACATCAAGAGAAACATTATATTTTTTTGGGATAAAAATATTGTGACTTTTGGGATTTGAATAATGGTTTATAATTCATAGAGGAGTTTCTCAATTCACCTCTTTCTGGTAATAATTAAGATATCTTTGGGTAAAATTATTGAAATCCTCATGTATAATCTTTCACATGGAAATTTTTTCATATTAGATATATTTTCTTATACTAACTAATTTTTTTCGCTAGTTAACTAATGGAAAGAGGAATATCCTTCCATACATTTATAAATGTATACAAATTATTATAATTTTGTTTAATCATCATTATATTATGGGCTAAAAAGTAGTGGAAACTAATGTAAACATGAAACCAAAATATTAAATTAAATTTTTCGATTTTAAGAAATCAAGAAATTATAATTTTTTCACATTCCTTTATAAAATAATTCCTTATCTCAAGGAATGGAATGCTAAAAATGAAAAAAAAATCTTATAATCATTTATAATGAATTGATGATATTTTCAACCATCTCTAAATTATGGATTTTTGGACATTAACATTCTTATAATGATCTACTTTATCACTATTTATTAGTCAATGGATGATAATTTTATCCTCCATATATATATTTTAACATCCTACTAATGATCTCATTGTCTGAGAACATGATTCTATGATATTTAGGAATCCTTTATTTTTCCCAATTCGGTTTTTAATGGATGTTTTATTATCCCTTTGTACCATATGGGTTTTCAATAAATATATTTTCAATCATTTATCCTTTGATGGTCAAGATAACAGATAAAGGAAAAAAATTAATTTAATGGGGGGAGAATGTGACCCCCAAAATAATTAGATTAAAATAATTATAAGATCAGAAGTTTTCTTAACATGAAACAGCAATCATTATGTGAATTGTGATATGCTATAAGAATATTATCATTTAAATATAAATGTTATATCAAATTCATTTAATTTGTTGGTTTTAATAGTAATACTTTATTTATTAAATATATGTATAATTTTCCAACCCAATACACACAATATGATTAATTCTTTTGAAATATACAAATAATTTTTAGTAGTCACTTTAAAATTCAAAAATACATCTTCTACAAAATTTTTTATTGTTTTATGAAGGAATATTGTCTTTAATTTCTAAAAAAATTATATATTATATATTTTTTAAATTATATCAATTTCCAAATAATCAATATAAATTTTCATTAGGGTGATGTTTCTAGCTTTTCTTAAATGATTGATTTTTCAGTGAACACTGAATAATACTAAAAACAATATGATTAATTTAATGTGTTTCAATATTAAAATTTTTATTATAAAAAGTTTAAATGTTTTATTACATCATTATTGTTAAACATAATCTTAATAATTTCACTACATTCAAAATTATTCGTAATTTTATAAAATAAATGTTTCCACTTACCAATTCATTTTTCAGGAAAACAATTTTTCATAACATTTTGAGAGATTATTTTAAAATAATTTATAATAGTTATAGTTAATGAATTTTTTAAAATGGATTCAATATTTGGAATTAGAATTTCTAATATTTATAAACACTTCAACTTTATTTTTTTCCAAATTAACATTGACTGTTGTAAATATTTTTTACCTTTGTAACTCTAAATTAATTAATTAATTTTATAAATAATATTAAAAGTCTCTAAATTTATATATTGTATATTGAATATTTATATTGGATGACTTTATTTTTAAAGTCCAAAACTCATAATAAAATATATTTAAACTTATTTACATTTTACCTTCATAATTTCCTTAGTATAAATTTAGGTAAAGAATCAACACAAAATTTAACCCTATTTGTTTTAATATAAATAATATTTATTTATATTGATAAAATAGGATATGTCCTATAATATATGGATATTTTAAATTGTAACGAATTTATTTTATCATTTTAATTTATTTTTAATTTTTAATAATGGAATAATTAGTTTAACTTCTTACACGACACCGATATAGAGTATTTTTTGGTAGTTGAAATATCAAGTAAAATATTTAAAAAAATTAAATGTAATATTTTATTCTTGATTTACAGTGTTATAAGAATTTTTTACAAAAACAAATTTTATTAATGATTTTATAAAATTTTTTATTCTAATAAAATTATTTCTTTTATTTTCTTAATTCAACTGTAAAAATATTCCTAAAAATGAATCTAATGGAATATTATGTTTAAAATATTTTATTAAATGAATTAAAATTCGTAACAATATATTATTCATCAAACTAATTGGGGTATTATATATAATATCAACCATTATCCACTTATTGATCACTTTTCATTAAATATTAAAAAAAATACCACTAAAGAATATGAAACTTTGGTATAATGGTAATTTTCAAAAGGGTTAACGGGGGTAAAAACTAAGAGATAAGGGTTAAATCATCTACCAAACATGTATAAATATTATTGGAATATATTATTTTGTCTTATATTTATCTTATAATTTTAATATATCACACTAGATAAACATAAACATAAAAAATAATTTATATTAATTTAACACTTATGTAATTCTAGGTGTGACACAATCCTCTCTTATTCAACCACATCACCTCTCATCTCTTCTGCACACTTCTTAAGACACATAGTACAACCAAATCCCTATAAACCAAAACCTCTCAAATTCATTATAAACATGATATATTTGATTTTATTCTTAAAATATTATCTCTTAGGTTTTTAAGAACATATCTAAATGATGTTATTCAAATAGGAGGATGTTAAAGTGTTTACTAATAAAATAAGTTTCGAGGTAAGGGTTTATCATCTCAAATTTATTTCCATGATATATTTTTTGGATTCACTAGTTGTTTTATTTTTTTTTATATAATACCCTTGAATATGTTTCATTAAACGTTTCATGAAAATTAAGGTATTTTACAAATCAATATAATGTTCTCCCTTTCCTGAGGTTTTGATTAAATGATTTTCGAAGTTATATTTGTTCTTTATCACAATATTGTCTCATTGAGATATGATTTGATGTCATGAACCAGTTAATATTTATGATTATTATATACTTCATCATTAACTTGTTGTATCTTGAATCTCCACATGATCATGATATTTAATTTTGTATTTAAAGTAATTATTATGTGGTGTTTATGATTCAATGGTTTCTAACACAGTATGGGTTTTATGTTATAATCTCAATAGTATCTGGATTTTTATTATAAAATTTAATATGATGAAGGTATATGATCATTATCTATAAATTATTTAGTGTTTTGATATCCTATGGTTATTTATATTGATTAAAACCATTCATTTAATTTTCCACTCTTTTATAACTCAAGATTTCGAAATAATGTTTTCATGAAAATCATACATTGTTTTATTATTCGGTCAAGATGAATTTTATTCCAATAATATAATTTCATTAAATTGTTATATATAATGTTTTTATTATTCTATTAGAATTTTTAAATTCATTTTTATATATCTTATAATATGTATATAATAAATAAAAGGTATCTTTTTTTTAGCATAAAACTTCTTACTTGTTACTAAAAATGATAAATGAGTTTTTTAATATATATGGAATGAATAGAATTTCATTCCACCATAAACACTCAATGATTTAAATCATACTTTTCAAGTCATAATTTTTATTTTTAATGAATGTTTTCAATTTAACATTTTGTAAATTTTTAGATATTAAATAAGTAATTTCAAAATGAAATGGGTATTTTCCTCATGGAATATTATAATGACCTATTAAAGTAGTTTCTTATCTATGATAACATCATTTGATGCTGATTATATTTACAATAGATATAATTCAGTGATACTATCCTTATTAATTATTGGTATAGTTTCTAGTTATGATGATTAAATATTGATGAAATCCATTATCTTCTCCCTAGGTTAAATTTTGATGGAAGGATAAATGTTTTCAAGATGTTATGGAATACATATGAATAGTATCTTATTATGTGAAGAGAAACACTGTTATTTACCTCCATTGAATTGGGTACTAATTAATGTTTTGTGAGATCAAATGGTACTTTGGAGATTTTCATAATCCCAACAAAGTGTATATAGGACGTTATTGAAATCCCAAAAAGGGACCATGATGGTTATCTAAAGAAAAAATTACAGTACATCAGACATTATCTGAATACCAAAATAGGGCACACAAGATGTTATCCCAAGACTATCAGAAGGTAAATGGGAGGTTATCTCATGCTTGAAAAAGATACATGGGTGGTTATCTTAGGATAAATATGTGGCGAATTTCATAGTTGTTCACCTTGTAATATGATTTCTATTATTATGATTAACCCCCACTTTATGTGACTATATTCTAACATGATCATATACTTTTGATTTGTTATTATGTATGTGTAATTATGATTATCATATGATTTGTATCTTATAAACAACCACTATTTATTCCAGGACTAGTGATTAGGATCTATGAATTTTTGGATATATTTTTTTATGCACTCATTCTCGTATCCTTACACTCATTTTATAATTAAAATTGATCAATGATGGATATCTCTAAGGTTCATCCAAACTAATAATCGGTGCTGATCCATTCTAGTGTTTTCTATTACCCATGATTTAAATGAAGGTGTTATGTATGTCATTCCTAATAAGGGTACTCAATATGGAAAAATTAGTGGGAGATGATGTAGATTTTTATGAAACTTTTGTTTATATATCCATGTTTCGAAATACATCAAACCATTATGCATCTGGAATAGATCAGAATGATGTGTATTAAAAATCCATCTAATGTGATTTTAAAATTATGTATATAATTCTTGGGCCACATTATCATGGATTTCGAAAATCCTAGTATGTAATTGTATTCTTTATACGGACCATATATATAATAAAGGTTGATAAATATGGTATAGTCCAAAGTAGCATACTTAAAAAAATTTGAATATTTTGTGTATATTTGGTATTAATATGTAATTTTTTAAGTTAAAAATATATTAAAAAAATTTATTTCAACTAAATTGGATTATTTTTGGATGTTTATAAAATATCTTTAAATAAATTGAATTATTTTTCATTTATGTCTGGTGGAGTTTCTCTAAAGTGAATAAGGAGATTTATTTTGATGAAAATGAATAAATTTAGTGCAAGTGAAAAGTTTCATGTGTATAATAATTTGGGCAATGAATTTGAGAAAATGACGAATTCATGTGTAAAAGGAAGTGTTTATTATTATAAAAATAATAATTCATAAATAAAAGGTTTAATTCTAAGAAGAATAGTTATAAGAGTGAAGAACATTGGCGTGATTTTTATGGAGATAGAGTTTCATGATTGAAAGGTTTCATATTGCAAGAAGGGCCGATATCTGATAATAAATTCCTTACCCTAGAAAAGGAAAGGAGATATTAGGAAGATTAATATTTTTGATAATCAAATATGCTTTGATTTCATTAAAGAAAATTTGTGAGAGGATGTTCCTCGAATAGTTGTGTCCTATGAGTGAATTTTCTAAATCACTTTGTTCCATTGACATAATATTTTTCACAAATTGATTGTTTTGAATGAATTAATATCTTTCATGAAAAAAATAACCAAAATATGGGTCATGTGTTGGAATTTACGAGCCTATATATAGAGGAATTAAAGTTTTATGAAAGTAATAAATTTTTTAGTTTCTCTAAATTAATATAATAAATATAGAATATAAAGGAGTATAAATATCTAATTATAAAGAAGAAGAATAAGAAAAGGAGATTTATTTATAACCAAATACCTAGTTAAACAATAATAAATATCATAACATCATATTTCTAGTGGTGAATTATCTATATCCAGTGAATACGTTTTGTTACGATGGTATTGTGGAAGAAATAGAATAAACCCTCACCATGGGGAGTCAGTCACATCCAGTTTTTAAAGAGGTTAGAATATAAATAGATCATAGTGGTGTATCTATCTGGAGATGATTATATAAATTATTTCAACATCATGTGATTATCTAGAAGATAACTTCATGTCTATAAATTTTAGGAAGGACCCTTATGTCTGTAAATTGATTGTATCCTTCACCAGATCAATCTGTGGAGGGATGAAAAACAACTGTTTATATGATTTATAACATGTATCTCCTAAATATTTATAATAATGATATTAGATATTCATTAAATATATTAAATTACACCCATCAAATAATGTTAACATAAAAATGATTACTTTCCATTCAATATTCATGTGTTCATCATAAAACTATATAAAGAGCATTTATTGAATTCTTTTTATTAAACTATAGTTTAATATTTTGACCATATATATCAATAATATTTATTCAAATTGTGGGATTATTTTTTAGAGGTTTATAATTAAATTTACATAAAATCATTCAACTGAATCTATGGATAATTAGAAATCTAAAGGGTCATATAGACCCCAAAATAAGGCCCAAAATATATCAAGGAAACTTGACCATCCATTACAACTAAATTTCATGTGTAGATCCAGAATAACAAATTTTATGAAACTAACCAATATTTTAATTATACTATATCACATTTTGGATAAAAATATTACAGCCCAAATCAAACAATAATTGGCCCAATTTATGCATGAAATTTTATACTATGATTTTTTATTGGATTTGAAGAGATCGAACAATTATTAACATTCCTCCGAAAAAACTCAACCAATTAATAAAAAATTTTATAGGGAGGAATTAAATATATACTCTCAAAAATAATTTATAGAAGTTTTTTATATTATATGGAATATCATATAAATTAATTCATTCGCATTTAGACAATGTAAAAACTCAACTGAAAACTAGTAATCATCACATGGTTTTAGAAAATAGAAATAGAATTGTCTAAGAAAGGCCAATGGATGAAACATTTGGAGGGTTGAATTTACATATACATATATATATATATATATATTGAACAATAATTTTTCTACATATTAGGATATCTAAATTGCCAAATGTTTGAGCCAACAGGGAGAGAGTTTTTGAAAAGAAAATTGTCCACCAACATTAGCTATAAATTCACCTCCCTATTCTCCTTGCAAGGGTTTAGAATTTTAGAGATGATTATGATAGGCTGTCTTGAACATGTACCTTAAAAAAGACATGTATTACCTTCTAAACTCATGTTTCTACTTGAGATGTCATTCCTACATTCGTTCTTTACACGTACTTCATGTGTTTTCAATTATAATAATGTAAGTTGGTTTTCATGTCTATTAAATATTAAATTATATTTATTTATCATAATATATAATTCCTATACAGCCAGTAATTTTTAATATTAATGTTTATAATTTCATTAAATCATGTTGAAAATCATTCCCTTCCTGCTCTTTCTCATTCAGTTAAATATCCTTGTGTAATTTTCTTCATCGTTCGTGTGTGTGTTCAGCACACTAATCTTTTCATCACCATATATTTTTCCTCTCACTATAAATCATCAACATAATAATAATAAACCATATTAATAAACATTTCAATGGATAAATAAATAATATTTTGGGGTGGGACATAATTTGGGGATGACGAGTGATGGATAAATTTTTCTCATTGAATATTCTTTAGGTTAACATTGTGTATGTTATACATAAAACTTCATTTATTAATGACATTTTTTGTTTAAAATTTTATGTCCATGGATTAGTAGAACCATAAATAGTATATCATGAACAAGTATTTATTTATATTAAAACCCTATTTAAGTTAATACACGGATTAGATCCCTAAAATATGTGAATAATGATCAAAACTATCTTGTGAAGTTGGTGTTAAATTCATAAAATAACATGCAATGATCAAGTATATCAAATGATTAAATACCCATTAACGAACTCACCCAAATATTTATCAAATATTAAAATCACAATATATCCATAAAAAATTTAATTAATCTCTTCAACCCCCCAAAAAAAAAATCAAAAGATAATCGATCAAAAAAATTTGACTCCAAAAATGTATCATCAGAAAGGATTCGACCCAAGTGACACTATTCACATTAATAGTGCAACCTAACTTTAAATGTAAAATAGGATACAATAATTGTTTTTTAATAGTACATTTTTCTATGATTGTGTATCTTGTAGTCAGTAGTTTTTCTTTTTGTAAAAAAATATAAAAAATATAAAAAAAATATTGGACAAAACACAAAGAAAAGACATATTCCAATTAATATAAAAAATGAACAAACATAATGAAAGGAATACATTTCTAATCATTTCAAAAAAACATATAACTCCCCATAACCCCCCCCCCCAATCCGTTTGATGTTTTTTGACTCAAAATGTGATAGAAATATTTTTTAACTTAGGAGGAACATTAGAGATAATAAAATCACTATAGTACCATTCATTTCTAATTAAATACAACTATAATTGTCCAGTCTTATTGAAAACCCCATTAAATTACTTGAATCCCTTGATATGAATTACCAAACCCTTGTTAAATATCCAAACATCTGAAATGATTTCAAACTAATATCAGATTTGATTCATATTCACCATTATTTCCACAGGTAGTTCGCTAAGAATACACATCTTTGCCTCAAAGAGTTCTAAGTGGTGTGATCTACCACAAATAATCAAGGGGTTTTATAAGAATAAATCAAACTTTTACATTTCCCTTTCTCCCAAGATAACTCTACCATGTATTGGCTCTATAACCTCTATATTGGTTCCATAAACACATGGAATGAAATGAAGTGACTCATTTTATAAAAATTATTCCCCACTTCTCGTATTGTTTCTATAAAAAAGAAAATAAGAGGTATCCCTCAATCCCCCATAATGAATCACCCCATGAGTACTAGGAGAGGTTCAATATTCTTGTGGATATCTACCCACAATACCAAATCCATGACCAAATATTGATCTAATAATTCTATGAGGATTTATTGTATATGAATCAAAATCTCATTGATGTCATAAGTGGTGGTTCTATTGTTGAAAGAACTCTTTATCCAACACAAGATCTCATTAGACACAAGGATGAAAAATCACCCAAAATTATTTCTCAGGAACATGAAAATGTTATATAAACCTATAAGAATTAATCTATAGATCCCAAAAAGATAATTGAGGTGATGAGTGAACTTATAGGTCTTGTGAAACAAGTAGAGGTGGATACCAAATCCCCAAAATTATCTTCTCTATAATCTATGTTCCATGGACCTATAATTTTTTTTGGAATATATAGATCAATTGCTCTTCCAAATAAAAAGGACCACAACTTCCAAATGATCTATCTGATTCTTCTAGACAAATAGAGATCAATGAATCATTTCCTCATAGGAACACAAAACCTAAACATTCAATTAAATTCATCAAATTCACTACCCAACCAAACGTGGATTCCTTCACATCTATCTATAACAATTTATTGATGTATAATAATCCCATCTCTCATCCAAAAAAAACTCCCTCATCGAAATCGAAACTAATTGCAATATGTTCAAGCACTGGTAACATCCCACAACGCTTTCATTTTGTACCTCAAAATCAATGGACAAATCATCCTCATTCTCCTCCTAGCTTACACTATACTAGGGACCCTTCCCAATTCACAACTAAACATAAATACTTTTCTATAAACCAAAATATAGTCAATACTAATGTTGGTAAAGCACCTTGTTATAAGATACCATGGTAAAGAGTTGTATAAGTTCTTCTTTTATTTAGTAGTTCTAGACTTAAAAACATAAGAACCAAAATTGGCCAACTTCCATCACGCCTTAGTTAGTAGAAATAGTATAATTCATCCAAACTCCTAGATCAACTGTTACCCAACCCCAAGGGTAATGTAATTGAAATTTCACATAGATCAATAATGAAAATCAATATTCTTCATAATTAATCCTCAAAATTCAATTTAAATATTAATATAGGAAAATAAAAGATATAAAATACTGAAAAATAACCTTAAGACACTCCCTAGCCTCATTCTATTCCTCTAAAATACTAATTCATTGACCGAAATATGTCTCTAATATAATGATTCCCTTTAATCCTGATTTTTAAATTATCAACATATTTACACATGTTGAAGTGACCATTACATTTTTAGATTCTTTTAAACAAATCCCTATTTATGAAATGTTTCCTAAGCCATTTTCAACAATAAGAGATGGCTTAGGACTACTAAAAATGTTTCAATTCAGTAGTCTATACAAATGAAGTGAAATTATCTATGTAACTTTATAGATCCATTCCCAATAGGGAGTTACTTCTATGATGATGAACTCATAGACCTAGGATCCTTGATTAATGTCTCGACAAGTCCATATTCTGAAACCTTGTTCTTGGTCCCATCCACCCAATGACTATTTTCATCCAATTATCCAATCAAATACATAAATGTCCTAAGGAAATAATCAAGGATGTATTTGTTACGATCAATGATATTATCTTACAAAACGATTTTAATGTCCTTTATATGGAAGATGAGAAAACATCTTTCCAATATCCTTTGATTCTGGGAAGACTATTCCTAATGACATCTAGAACCAAAATTTATTTTCATACTATTGAATTTTGTGTCCATATGGTCATGTGAAATATTTTTTAATCCATGTGATACACACCATAAAATTACTTTTAATTATCTATCTATACTTTTAAAAGTCTTTATGATAGTTTTTTGATCCATGATCCTTCATGTTCTTCTTGTACTAATGATAGGGGTTTTTGAATTATATATCCTCATTAACCAAGTCATAAATGTAAATGTGTATATTGACCCATCACATATAAAATTCATAACTCTAAAAGATATTGAAAACTCGTTTTAATATCATCTCAAACCTGATCTAAACTACTCCAGGGTGGATAATATTGAGTAAAATGAATTATCTTGTTTGTTTTTTGATTCAAATCATATTATCCAACATTCATAATTTCTGATTCATTAATCTAAAAATTCTCTTATATATGATGCTAACCCAATAAAATTGTGATTATCTTATATTAGTGTTATTGAAATTTGTGAGATTTGTTTCCTAATTAAAAATTGATCACTAGTGAGGTTGAAATTGACTATTGTTTGGAAAACAACATTGAAATAAATTATATAAAGAAATATATTGAATATATTGTCCCCTTTTATCCTCATTACTACACATTGAAATGCAATGAATAAAATGAGTTAAAAAAATTGGGATCTCATAATATAGTTTCATATAGTCTAATCCACACATAAAAGCACCATTATAATTGAAGCATCTGGGTGAACTTCCAAGCATTTAAATCTAATACCTGGTGCATTGCATCATTATACATATTCAAGACCAAAGGTAGAATACCCACATTCACTTTATAATCACATTTAATTAAAATAACAACAATAAGGAAGTAATGAAATTATCCAATGAACAGTTAGACGTCCCAAAGGATTAGTTATTTTTGGAATCACATTGGAGTTGGGAAATTGTTGTTTCAATCACTGTACTATTGGTCTTCGACTACAACCGTCCATCTATAGAAAAAATAAATAAAGTTCTTCTTGGGAGACAACACATATATTTTACATTTATTAAATTTTAAAATCTATTTAGTTTTTAATAAAATTGGTAATTATTTTGATTTTATAGGTAACAAGAATTTTCAAAATCATCCATAAGGAGGACCCATTCCATAGTAATAACATCTACTTCCACTGACCCACCACTTATTGGAGATGGAGACCCACCAAATCTAATGGAGGGGCACTGATTTACCTTTAAATCCTCATCTCTCTTTAGCCTTATCCTATTTATCTCTCTGTCTCTAATTCCCACTCTTTATTCTTCAACATATCACATTATCATTTTTTACCGCTTTCTTCATTAAACCAATTTTCCTCCTTCAATTTTTTACTAGTGTTTATTTTAAAAAAAATTTTAAAAACAAAAAAAAACATGTGAAAAGTACATACCATTAAATTTTTTGAAAAAAATCAACCCATTTTTGGAGTTAAAAGACATCTTTTCATCTCAATAATTACATATTTTATATATAAATTTGGATAATGAATATTTTTTCAAGGAAAATTAATTTTGAATGCCCAATTTTGGACTTGGGAAATTTTATCTCCCCGACCGTGAGAAACAACTTTAACATTAATTCCTAGGAAACCTATGTCCATATTTTGGAAAGATTTTTTTACCCTCTATTTTGAGTCTTGAGTTTGTTGAAATTTGATCCCAATTTCTTAATTTAACATACATTAATTTGATAGATGAATTTTCGAAACCACATTAGAATTAAAATATCCAAATAGCCTCTCATTAATATTTCATTAATCCTCCTTTTGAATCATGTTTGATCTAATGAAAAAACTTCTTAGATAGCTATATTAAAACCCTAAAAGATTTTCCCACCCAACATTTACATGAATATTTATTGCAAACATTGTTGAAATTTATGTTTAGTGGAATGAATTTCAGTTTGGGTACTATTTCCATTTCAATGTGTCATTATATGATTTAGGGAAATAATACATTTACATTTTGGGGGAGTTTTTAATTTGGTGAGTTTTATTATGGAGTCACATTTATATAGTGTTTTACATGTTATTCAAAAGTGTTCAAAAAATTAAAAAAATGAAAAAAAATACAAATAAATGGGAAAATGAGTTGTTTCTTCGGAAGGTAAAAAATAAATCTATATGAACATCTGATATAGTTATAAATATTAAAATTTTTGTAGTCATGAGATCAAACAATGGTTTCCTGATAACTGTGATATTTTTTCCTTACGAAACATATGAAAAACAAAAGAAAAAGAAAAAAAGAACACTTACATAATGTCATCATGAATATTTGGGAATGTTTTGTGTTTCGTACATATTTATTCTTTTAACCCCATTCAAAATTTATCCCCTTATTTTATTCCTTCTCAAATTCATGCCCTTGTAAATAGGTTATTCTATTTCCATCCATTCCCTATTTCAAAAAAACTATGCATTGTTTGTCCATGTTGTTTTTTTACCCCTATTTTCCAAAATTTTGGCCATATATTACTACCTTAACATAGCCAAAAAAACCCCTAAATGTACCTTTTGATTCTTGTGAAATTTCGTATATGGAATGGAATATGATATAACTAATAGAATTTACTATTTAACTTTTGGTTAGTAAATCATGGAACCTACTTGAAAAAATTTATATCATCTTGAGAGGAGTTATTTTTGAGTGCCCACAATTTACATTTCTAATTTTGAGCATGAAAAAGAATTTTTTTAAGAACAAAATTTCTATTATTTTTTGGGGATTCATTATGGGGGAGTGAACTAGTCTAGACCCCCTAATTGGAGAAAATAACATTTCAATATTTTTTATTATGTGAAAAATATGTTGCTATATTATTGTGTTAGTATTCATAGGTAAATGTATTATATTAAGTGTGGGGTAGTTTATAATACATATTAATTACATATATTTAAATTCTATCATCTAATAAGTTTCACAAAAAATGATTAATTTGCATTCAATGTTTATGTTTTGATCAGAAACCTATAAAAAGGGCAATTTTATTTTTTTCTTTTATTTAAATTGATGTTTAACATTTTAATCATATCTATAAAAATACTTATCTAAATTATGTTATTATTGTTTTTTTGGGTTCTAAATTAAATTTTATAAAAACCATTCATACGAATATCTAATTATCTTTAACATCTAAATGGTAATAAGGACAACACAAGAAGGCAAAAATAATCTATCAAAAAAATTAGATCATCCATGATGATTGAATTACTAGAAAATACTTATAATTCAAAATTTAAGGAATCTATAAATATGTTCTACTATATAATTTCAAATTCAATATGAAAAAATTATGGGACAAATAAAAAAAAGGGACCCAATTGATTCAAGAAAGTCCATCCCACAATTTTGTATGGGATTTGAAAATGTCCTACCATTTATGACATTTCCCCAATAAAATTGACCAATTAAGATGAATTTTTTTAAAGAGAAATCAAAGATGTAGGTTTCAAAATATGAAGAATAAATAATTCTAATTTTATGGAATCATCATAGAAATAAATTTATTAAAATTTAGACCTTGGAAAATTTCAACTAAAAACTAGAATAAGAACATGGTTTTGGAAAATAGAAACAACATTGGATATGAAAGTATAATGGACACAATATTTGGAGGGTAAAATTTACACATCTATATATACAACAATAAAGAAAAATATTTCTCAATGTAAGGATGTTTAATTAGCCAAATGGTCAATCTAACATATAGGATGGTTTTGGAATGAAAACATTCCACCACTTTTGGTTATAAATTTATCCCCTCTTCTCCTTGAAAGGGGTTTGTATTTCATATCACAAAAGGATATCTTATCAATACTATGGCCTTTACAAAGGCCTAGGTGGAGCATCCAAACAATACTTTCTAATTGATATTTCATTCCTAAATTCTTTATTATCATTTACATATAGTTTTTAAATTGTAATCCTATATGTTTTCTTCAAATCAATTAAATATTAAAGCATGTTTTACATCATAATCAAAAATTATTATCCTCCTTCATTTGTGTAAAATTAATTTCCCTTAAAAAAACTAAATCGAGATTAAAATAATTTTCTTCTCTCACTTTCTCATTCAGGTAAAATTTTGATCTTTATTTTCTTCTTCGTTCATGTTTGTGTTCAGAAAATTAATATTTTCTTATCCCATTGTTCATATTATCATTATAATTAGTAACTTTAAACTCTATAAATCTCATTAATAACCATTTAAATGCATGAATAAATCATATATTGAGTTGATTAATTATTTGCAGATTTCAAGTGAATGAGATATTTTTCTCATAAAATATTATTCAAGTTAACGTTGAGTATGTTAAAATTAAAATTTCATAAAATTAATGACATTTTTTAAACATTCATATTCCTTGTATTATTGGAACCATAAATATAATATTGTAAAAAATTACTGATTTAGATTATAATACTTGTTAATCTAAGGATTGGATTAAATCCTTTACACATGGGGATTCCTATCAAAATTATCTTATGGACTGTCCACATATATTTCTACCACTTTAGTGAAGAAGATTCCTCCCTATTTAACCATCTAAATGGTTAAATGGTCGAGCAAAATTGGAGGGTAGGTTTTGAATTTAAACATTACACCACCTTTAAGAAGAAATTTATCCACCTATTCTTCATGAAAGTGTTTATAATTTTAGTGCTTAAAAGGATAGTTTGGAATTACCATATCATTTCCAAAGGCCTGGTTGGACCCACTAAACTCATGTTTCTACCAAACATACAATTCCTTTGTGCCTTTATTTCATGTACTTCATGCATTTTCAATTGTGATCTTGTATGTTTTTTTAAATTTTAATTAAACATTAATGCCTATTTCATTATCATAATATTTAATTCTCTTCCAACCAATTCAATTTAATGATAATATTAATAAATTTTTCTAAATAAAGAAAAATCATTTCATTATTTTACTTTCTCATTCAATCAAAAGTGTACATTTAATTTTTATCATTATTCATGTGTGTGTTTATCACACTGATCCTTTACTATCCCATGATTTTTATTCTCTTTATAACTCATCAACATAGGAATCATAAACCAGATTAAAAAAATTCAATGTATGATTAAATCATTTACTGGGGTGAGTCATAATTTGTGGATTTCATGTGATTTAGATCATTTTCTCATTAAATATTTTTTAGCTTAACATTATGCATGTTAAACATTAAATAGAAAGGATTAATCCCATGTTTAGTTTATCATGTGGAATATATGGATTACTTAAACCTTAAATATAATAAAAATAATTTATTATTTATTGATATTATAACCCTAGTTAAATTAAGTCATTGATTAAACCCTGACACTTATGATGTTGGATTAGAATTGTATTTGTGACGTAGATGTTAATTTAGTTATATATCATGAAAATATTATGGGTAACATAATTTTAAATCCCCAAAAATGAAATCATGAAAATATTTATCAAATATTTTAATCAATGTTCATCCATTAATCAATATATTTAGTCTCTGCAAACAACCACCCAACCCCCAAATCAAAATAAAATCAATAAGAAATAATAGACACTAAAAATATACCATTGTCATGGATTAAAAATTGGTGTCTAAAAATACATTAGTAGAGATATTGAACATTGAATGGTCTATAGTTGAAAATCATCCACACATTAAATAACTAAATTGATTATTATTACCTCTCTATTTAATCGACATGTTTTTCATATAAAATCTATTGATTATCTTTTATAGTTACTAAAACAATATGTGGCCCATTGTGAAATCATTTTAATTTTATTCATATAATTGACATTTGGTTTGTGGTAGTGAGAAAGGGTTTAAGTTATCAGTTGAACAAAGTTCTTATAAATGTTGATAAATGGTCCTATATTAATATAAAATAGTTGAAGAAAAGAAATTAAATTTTTCCTTCACCATAATTCCCCCCTCCCATTATGGTGAATCGTGTGTTTACTTGTGGTATCTGATACAAAGGTATGAGACTTGGTTTCCATCCTACTATATTTTTCTTATGCTAATGTTGTATACCTTTTTTCACTTACCATGGGAAATTAATATTAAATGAACAATATTAATGGTTTAGAGAATAATGAACTGGAGGTTGTTTTTTAATCCTTCAATTATAGCTTAGAGGTGCTCCTAAAGAATTAAATAATAAAAATAAAAAAAATAAAAGGATAAGTGGATTGTTGAAATAATATTTTTAAATATATATTTTTTTATAATTATATAATGAGTTAATGGAAAAGGAGTTAAAATATCAATTAGATATTCAAATGAACTCCTAATAAGTAGTGTAGTTCAAAGTTAATATTAAATAATAATCAAAGGATATTAAGAATATAAATTTCATTATTAAATAATTTAAAATTAATGTTGAGTCTCTTAAGAAATATTTTATGGTTTTTTGAAATTAGACCTCTAAGAATTAATCATAAGGTAATATATATTATAGAAAAGTATTTGGGTGTTTTAATAATGAATATGAGTCACATAAATATAATGAGGGCATTGATTATGGTGAACTAGACATGGTTTTAGTTGAGGAAAATGAAGAATATAATTAGAAAAGGATTGAACATATGAGGAATATATTGAGACAGTATGGTGGTTCTAAAATAAGACTCATTAAGGACATCATTGAGAAATAATATCAAGGTATAGGCTACATTAATAAGGAACTATATTAAAATTGTGGATATATAGGAAAACAGTTTGTTAAGATGTTTGAATAAAAAAATATAGTGGTGGTAGGGGTTCTAAAATTATGCATAAGAGTCAAAAATTCTCAACAATATATCATGGGTAAAAGGATAAAGAACATTAATGTATTACGAGATACTTAAAAAAAGAAATGTAAAATAATTAATGATTCTAAATAGATAGTATAATGATAAAATAAAATATAAAATATATGAAAGAGATCTTATCAACATGAAATTTTTCTATTTGGAGTTTATGTTGAAAAATATTGAAGATATTATTTCAGCTGGTAAGAAAATTCATTGGGTGTTTTTTGTTTTATCAAGAAAATCAAAGGAACATCATGAAGACAAAAGACAATTTAATATGAAAAAATTGATATGGATTTTTGTGTGTGTATTCATTGAAATAATATAAAATTTCTAAAAATAATGACTAAAATAATGTGGGAGGAGTTCATTAAAATTGAATAAGACAATTCTATAGGGGGGAGAAATTATTTAAATTAAAAAAGTGGATTAAATGATAGGAACCTAAAAATGTGTGCTTTTATTGTAGAATGATAGGCTATGCAATAAGATTTTGTGGGGTGTAAATTTGGGTAATTGAATATTATGAATGTAAAGTTTAACCAAAAATAGAGAACTAACCATGGTGCGTGTTCGATTAAGGGAATGATGTATTGAATGAATTTAATTGTACTTAATTTTTAATATCTTAATTAAATTCTTAGAGTTTTGGTGGTGGATAAAATAATTACAGTGATTGGTCTCCCCATTTTCCCCATCCACCTAATTATTCTTCTCATTTATCATTTTTCTTCCCTTCACTTTTTAGGTCATGCAAATTGTGGAGCATATAATATATTGTTATGGCAAGCTAAGAGGCATCCTATATAATATTTAAAATTGAATTAAAATGTATTAATAGGTCTCAGTATGGGGTAATCACATTTTAAATTATAATTTGATGTGTGACAAGTCTTGATCACCTCATTGAGTTTAATATTGAGATTATTTGTGAACAATGATTTCAATCCCCAAGACATCCCGCGAACATCTTCTTTCATTATCGTTATATAACTTCATTATTTATTGAATTTGCATATATATATATATATATATATTATTTTTACATTTTATTCATTTCAACCCTTCCAACATTTATATTAGATTCATAGTAGTATGTTAGTAATATTATAAATAGGGAAAATAGAAAAATTGTGTGTTTTAAGTGGCCTCCTTGTGATAGAAACCGGGGTGTACAACAATGGTGAATTCGTAGGTAAACAAATATTGATATGAATTAAGTTTCTTAATCCCTATCACCAGTTTCATAAGAAATCATGGTCCCTTCTCCCCATATGTGCACTCCATCATCGATATTAGATCCACTTCTAATGTCACTCATGAATCATGTATATCATCATAAGGATCATTATCATCAATATTGTTCTGATTCTTGATATCTTATTTAATTGTAAAAACACTTTAATCACCCATTCCATCACCACATACCAAACCATGGAATACGAAACCACTAAACATGTATGATATATCATTTTTTTATCTTTTGATATTGTATATCCTCTATCGTAGCCTTGATCACATGTCATACATGTAGTATTGGTCCATTTTTAAGAATAATGATCACAAAATGTTCAAATAAAGGATATTCATCAATCCATTGGACAAATACATTTCTGATGAAAAATGTGGGAATTAATAGAGTAGAAATACATAAACACCATAGAGTAATAAACCTAGGGTATGTTTCGGTTGGAATTAATTCATTTCCATTTTAAATTGAAGAAATATTAATAATACTTAATAAAAAATTACAAAATCCCATGGAGAAAAAATCACAAACCTACAAGAATGATTGACCCAAAAATCACCTATTATTAGAGTTGATTCACATTCATCATGGGATAATTGATGGTGAATAAATTCCCATCTAACATTATACCTAGAAATTGTATTTTTCTGTTAAGAAGAACTATCTTGGGTCATATTATTTTGTTAAATCCATGAACTCTATTGGTGTAAAAAATCCCTACAGTATCAATCCAATCCTTTTATCTTATGTCATTGATCAATGATCTCCTCTATAGTATCCTTTAAACATTAATTGTAATAAGACTGACCATTTGAATTATTTATAATTTGGCTCAAATATAAGATATCTAGGTCACTATACGAACTCATAACAAGATAAGTAAATTTAATTTATTTTTTTATATTTTATTTTCACTCATGAAGAAACTTTACCAAAACGGATGGAACTATAAAATGTTAGGTTGCACTGATTTTTAAACCCATGTTCATATTTCAATGTATCCCTTTTATTTCTAATTAAATCCTTCATTATTTATTTACATTAATTATTAATGAAAACATCATATGTCTAATATTAAAATATTTCATTTTTTTTAACTTCAATTCCTGGCTCACCAAGCCTCAGAATCATGTGTCGTCTCAAGGCCTCGCTCAAAAAATATTACTAGATATATTTGAAATATTTACATGGAAGAAAGAGATGTTATATTCTCCCCACCATATGTATTTTTGTCTAGAAAAGTGAAAAAGTAAACAAAAAATATATTGGTTTTGAGTTTTCATCTGGGTCTCCCACTCAAAGATTCTCTCTTAAAGAATCTTGTGCTACCATCAGACATGAACCGATGGAATATTTTACACACATAGGGTTATATATTTTTAATCCTTGATATTCACTAGGTACTATACAAAGGTATCTCAGTCATTAATGTCCATATCACCCTAGTCTATATTGTGGGATGGTTCAGGTATGTACCTCCTCAGTTGTGGCATGTTGAAGATGTCATTAATTTGTCTAACTGTTGTCATAGTGCCAAGAAATATGCTACCTCTCTAAATCTACATCACATATGGAATGGTCAAATTAAAATTGGAGAAAACATTCCACCCATCCAAATCTATATAATCCATGTCTACGTGATACCCTCATGAACGCATTGACTCCTTAATCAAACTCCAAAGTCATACATTGTTGGTCCAAATACGACTTATGATAGATTTCTATAGTCTTTATCCACAACTATATGACCTTCACCTACATTATTATGGCTTACACCAACTCTTCCCCTAGGAGAGTTGACTCTCTTAGATTAGTCTAACATGGTAGTGAGCTAAAGTGTCACCTGTACAAGGCATAAAATAGTTCCTTATTATTTTTTTAACAGTATCGATTGTTGTCTATGAACTCTACCAAGAGTTGATGATCCTACCAAATTTATATATTTTATAAAATTCAGGACTATAACATGCCCTCTACAATCTGTATGGTCTCTTTATTTTGGTCTCCAATCATGAGGTGAAACATCATACTCAAATGAAACTATGTACAAAAGGCCACCTCCAATCATCTATATAATAAATATTTATAGAGATAATCACTTCCTAAAATAATAATCGAGGGAAATATATGGATCTGAACTATATTTTACATGTAAATAAATCCCATGGTCTCCACTGAACTCTACTCTTGAATAAGTAGGAAGCGGGATGACTTGGTGAGTTAGCTTTTGACATCCTAGATGGCATTGTTTACTCTAGACATATGTGGTAACCACATCATTAATTCTATATATATATCATCCCACCTCTACTCTTGAACATCAAGTGGATGAGATAAACCGACTAGAACCGGGTGCCCATCCTTCACTTTCTGAATGGTATGGTAACATGAGATAAACCTTAGTACGCCTTCATTTATACGTGGACATGAAAACTATCATTGAAAGTACTAGAACATCTTTTCCACACATGGGTGTACCTCCAAAGAGGATGTATGAAACTACCTAATCAATCCCTATTTTAATATCCATGTTAATATAGTCTATCATATATAAAGTATAACATACTCCCCACCATTAGAAAAATCACCAGGAACTCATCCATTCGAAATTTAATTACATGGGGTCTCACAGTTGGTATCTCCCTAATGATACTTCCAAAAATGCTTTTGAATTGTTGGGGTAACAATAATCGAATAGAGGTAATGATCATCATCCTTTTACACTACGGAAAAGTGAAATTAGATTAATGCTATGAATTCTTGATCAACAATTGTGAACATGATCTCATTCTGAGATCATATGCTACCATGTTCCCCACCCCAATAGTATAGACTCCATATAAACTGTAATCCTAGAGATACTCTAGCCATTTAATTTTTCTAAAATTAATATCCTTATGATAAATAAAATACATGGGACTCTTATGATAAGAGTAGATGAGTAACCACTCACCAATAAGTTATTATCTCCCCATCTTCAGAAAGAAGACTACCACTACCAACTCATGATCGTGGGTTGAATTTATGTTCTCAGGTAGCCTAATAATTTGATACCTATATGAAATCATTAAATTCATCTATATCTTATAAAAACAATGTATAGTTTCTAAGGCATCACACAACAGTATGTACTTAAAACATGCATCTTTAAATCTCACGATGGGGGGAGGTACTCATCATATTCTGTCATAGATCCTGAAAATCCTTATGGAACATAACATTACATTAAAAAGGCTTCCATATCTATGTTAAATCATTCAATTGTTGTGATATACTATATAAATTGGGCATGAAGCTCCTATAGTATCCAACCAACCCAGGTTTACTATGCACCTCTATCACACTCTTCAGTGGCCCCTACATTGATACATCCTCAACCACTGTCGGGTCCACTACTACACCATCATCTGAGAAATAATTTCATAGAAATCAAACCTCTAGATTTAGAAAATTATACTTTTATATTTTATCATGATGTTTACTTCCTCGTAATATGTCTAGTAATATCCTCATGTGTCTTGTGTGCTCCTCCTCAGACACTAAGTGCACTATGATATCATTGATGAAGAGCATACAAATGGTATATGAAATGGTGAATGCTCAATTTCATTAGTTTTGTGATCACTAAGGGGGAATTCATCACACTTGAAGGCATAAATAGGTACTTATAAGGACTATAGAGACATCTATATTTATTATATGGTATATCATCATCCCATACATGCATTTAGTGATTGCTTAATATGATGTCAATATTTGAGAACCATAATTCCCTTAAAAATGATCTATAAAGTCATTGATCCTCAGTAATGGATACATATTCATCATGGTTTCATATTTTAGGCCTCAATAAGTTATATAAAACCTCAGGATCTTTTCTTCCTTCCTGAAAAACTATATCAGGGCTGTCCAGGAGAAACAATAGGTCTGACAAAGATCTTCCACTATAAGCCCACCAAATGCACCCATAGTTATAAAATCTTTATGGGGTCCATATAATATGTTTATGAAAATATTAAGTCCATACCAGGGTGTATAAAAATTTATAATTAAATATCTTGGTGTAGGTTCAATCCTAGAACATCCACATGAATGACATTCTCATACTCTAATTCCACTATAATTAACTAAATTATCATAGAATAAACTTCTGCAAGAGAAATTCTATCCAATTGGTGAGTAATAAATTGTATCACACTACACATGAGCCCACATTGATATTCTAGGATTTCCTTCTCACCCATGAATGAAAACCTTGATCTGTCTCGATTGATAAACTACATCGTCTTCTAGAAAAGTCAATATGGGAATGAAATAGGGATAGCCAATCCATACATGTGATATCATCATAAATATTAAGTGATACTATTAATAGATCCCCTATAAATATATATCCTCTAAGTATCATGTCACACATTTATATGAAGTTTGTGATCACTGAGTAACCTCTGGTCATAGTCTCAAACAGTAATGGTCGAGCCAATGGCTTAACTAGAATATGAAAGTCTCAAAACAAATAAGTATAGAGGAAATAGTGGATCAAATATATATAGATCAGTATTGAAGCAATGGTAGAAAATAAATATACCAGACCTATAATTATCCCTAGATCCTTGTGTTCATATTCAACTACTACCTATAGTTTTCCCCATAACAAAACACTAACTCCTTAAGCCCGGAGTAGGAGTTGTGGTGGAAATAAGTCAAACCACCTTCATTATAATACTACTCTTGCTGCTCCTATATCACATCTCCCACTCTATATACCTCCATTCTCTTTCCTATATCTCTATTTATGTGGTCCTTTAACTATCTATCTATCAGTTATGCATTAGTTCAGACAATCTTAAGCAATATATCATCACCCATCACAAGAGAAGCACTGCCTCTCCTGTAAATAACATGACCAGTCCTGAAATGCCCAAACTGATGATCATCTACTGTAGGATTATCTCTTGAATAATTTCACACATCCAGTTACATGTTACCACATTATTCTACCAAACACTAAGGTCTCAACTCCAGCATGCCCACTACAAGTACCTGCCATTGGTGTCTCCTCTTTTAGGAAGCTCTCTGTTGAGTCAGAAGTTCTACTTCTTATATTGGCATTCCATTTGTTTTGGAAAACACAAACACTTTCTTAAAACATGTTAACTAAATTTTATGTCCCTATTTTTTATTATATTTTTCTAAAAAATATTATATTTTAACATACATAGAAAAAGTTGTAATGTATTATCAATATATACTTTAATATTCTTTATTACAGTGATCAGAATGAGTATGTATATGATTAATTGTACACACCATCATTAGTCCTAGAGTTAGAATTTTTATCTTCTTGTTTATGCTAAATATTTAATAACTCTTCGACTGATACTAGTACCAATTAATTTAGACTAAAAGTTGTAATTTTTTTTCTATTGACATTGTTACGATATAAATTTAACTAAATGAAGTTTATAATAAGTATAAAATTACTTGTTTCTATTATATGAAATATATTATAAACTATATTGGGGATAATAAATAGTACATCGTACATTCAGTTATTCCATATCATAATGATTTTTCAAGTGTGAGTGGTATTAAGATGTAAAAAAACATGGAAATATATGTGTTGTGAGATTTCCTATAAGAACTGGGTCTTTTGAAGAGTTTAATGTTGTAAATACATTTAAGATGAATACAGTTTTCCCCCTAGTAATCTGAATATTAAAAAATTTTGAATTACATGCTCTTAGTATTTTGAAATTTTTTAGAGAGTTGTCTTCATAAGGAATACATATCATGGTTGTTTCCTTACGATATTTTAATGTTGTATCTGCGTACGATAATTATAACGATCAAGTGATTATAGGGATAGTAAGACTGTTAATATGATCCATCAGATTGAGAGATATGGAGGATATGAAGATAGAGAATATCTAAACATTAAATCAATGGATTATGAGGATCGGAAGACATAGCTATTCCAATATTTATTTAAATGGTTTTATTTGTATAGACTGACAGACTATACTATATGTATGAAATAGTGGATACCATAAGTCAAGGTTATTGACTAATCTACTCTTAAGGTTAATAGATATTTATCTTTTAATATATCTTTTAATTCATTAATTTTTAAAGGTATTTTATTTGACTAATTATAATATAAAGTGAGTCATCATATTCATATTCATATTCTATTGGTTTTATTTTATTAAATATTATTAGGATAAACACTCTAATAAATTAGAACCATTGGGATTATGATATTTTACTCTCATGTGATTATATTATATCTCAATTAGGTTTTGTGACTTTTATAATCTGACTGAGTCTAAGTAATATGATGTTACTATAAGTGTATTTTCTTTTTGAAATTTTAAATATATTAAACTATGTTTTTAAATTAAAATTCCCCGTTTTATGAATATATATCTTTGATAATTCTTATTATCCTACACTCTCTAATACCAAATGATTCTCATGCACTCTAGCATAGACATGAATGCAAGGAGATATCATTGAAAAAATGATATATTGGTATAATTTATTCTTAAAAGACCATTCCCTGTAAAACATATCTCACACCATATTCAATGTGTACTATGAGAGGTAAATAAATCATTCTAAATACATAGCCACGATCATACTTCCCAAATATATAATTACAAGATCCTAGATGTGAATTGATTATAATGTGGTTGGATGAAACTACTCCCAATAGATATGCTCACTATATGACTAGGAGAGATTTTTCTGGTCATGTGACTAAGTCCCCAAATACCATCATCACCCAATGGATCCTAGAATTAGGATCACGATAAGGAATTCAATTTAATATTTAGGCATCCTCATGAGTCAAAAAACCTATTTGACTACCTTTAGGTAGTCCTCAGCTACATGGGGGACTGGATAACCCTGAAAATTGGATGGTTTCTACCTCTAAAACTCTTCCAGTGCACACTGCCTTTTCACATCCCCATCTAGTATTTTCGGAACTATCTACTTATTCAATGGTAGATTAATGACTAGAAAATACTCTAATGTTAAAATCTCTTATACAAGCCCTTATACTAATTCCTTTTCACTCATAATATAATTGTTGTGATCTTGTAGTGGAATCCTAGCATGATTTCTTTGCAGAGGCATCCTAAAATAATCAAGATGTATGATGATCAATGATTATATCTCGGGAAATGACTCTAGAATATAGGCAAAAAACAAACCATTCCTATACGATTAATGTTCTGATGTTTTTTACTACCACTAGTTGGTAAAAAATTAGATTCAACAAATAAGATTATCTGAGTCCTGGTGAATAGAAATGTTATCCACCACACCTACACTACAGTCCCTGCCTGAAATCATAACCTAAAAAACAATTGTATTATTTCCATAAATCCGAAACCAATATCAATGCTTGAAAAATTTTACATTCTATTCTTAAAGTAAAAGAGTCTCCATTAATACCAATCAATCATTACCAGACACACCAAGGCTCTCTTGGCTGGCGATAAGCTAAGTCTGACCACCCAAATCCCACCTCCGATAGTCTAGGAGCTAGTGACTAGCACTGAGAAGAAATATCCCATATATGCGAGCCATTATCCAAATGTAAACACACATATCCTCAATAACATACAATTTTGAAAATGTACAAATAACTAATACCATAAATTCATGAATAACATTTATCCCTTATTAGGGTATGATGATAAATATTGGAATATGCTAAAGGGAACCAATACAATCCCAACAAAAATTTAATAGGAGTCCAACATACTCATAAATAGGGTACTACTATAAAATGGAACACTTGTATAAACATTGGTACCTCAAGAAAAGATCTACTCTCAATCTATGCCTAATCCTCCTATGAGACCATAAAAAGCTATCTCATCTGTATAAGACATCAAATGTTCTAGGAGATCCCATAAATGGGTGAACATAACAATACCCAGTTGGGTACCTTGAAGCATCCAAACATAAATCACCACGATTAATAATCTCATAAATGAAATATAATATTGAAACCTAAATAAACATATAATTGATAAACAATCTCTAGTGGTCTCAGATAATAATACCAAACTGAGTACACTACTCAAGGATTCAAGCTAACACTTATTCTTGGATTACTCACTCCATGATCTATATTATTAACGATGATGCTCATATAATTGGTCATGAAATTCACGACCTATCTGATAGGTACTCAATAGATATCTAAAGATATCATCATCCTAGTAGGGGATCAAAACCAGGGCCATTGAGGGAAACCATAAAACATACTGGATTATTTTGGTTGATAGGGTATCTATAACACCCTAAGTTTGTATAAATGTTTTTTTAAAAGTTAAATTTCTTTGGAATATTTTGTTTCATGATAAACCAAGTTGAACTTTCTCTACATGCAACACTAACCTATCTAGTGTCACACGTGACACTGAGTTTTAACAGAACAATGAAATATTATTAGTATAGTAATTTTAACTGGACAATTTTAACAAAGACATTAAAAAAAGTAATATGAATAGTAATGACAATTATTTATATGTAATTATTTTATATAAATAAAATTTATTTATATTAAAATATATAATGTTTTATAATGTCCTTAAAAGTTTGTAAAATACTATTTTCTCAAAAAAGATATTTTTATTTATTTTTTTAACAACAATAAAAAAATTCACTTTTATAAAATGAATATTATAAAATTAAATTAAATTTTATAATTAAATATTTTAAATTTATATTTGTGTGTATTTTCAAGATTTTATTGAATAGTTTTATTCTATTTATGAATCGTGAAAAACAATGAGTTTTAATTTAAAACAAAATTTTCATTAAATGTATTTAGAACGTAATATTATATTTTAAATTTATTTAATATAAAATTACTTCAATTATACATTTATTAATCCAAATTTTTTTTTAATCAATATCACAAGGAAATTGTATAATTACTCTAGATTTTCATGCATTAATATTACATCTTTTTTGCACAATACTTAAAACATTACACAAATTGACAGAAATAGATCATGTTAGTCTAGTTCCTTTTGAAGCATGGAATAAAAATCTTCTAACTCTATTAAATATCTTCAATATTTCCCAAAAAATATATTCCCCCTTATTAATCCCAAAAATATACTTTTTTCATAACAAGGGGAAAAGGAACATAAGTAATGGGAGATCATGATTGATCAATAAGGGTAAATAAATTAAGTAATAATAGCACGAACATAAGGGTATGCGAATATGATAATAACATTAAATGATCAAAACCTAAATATTAAAGATCATAAAAATTAATCATCGAATAATGTTTAGTAGTTTATAAGACATGGATCATAAGTGAACCAAGATCAAAATCCATGAATGAATAACCAAGGAATAAGACATGGAATTTTTTGAATACACATAAAAATAGTGAACATTATTTCGAGGCTACTAAAAAATGAATTTATAATATGTTAGTCATGTTCTATTACATGTACACCTACAATATTTGCATGCATGTGATACAACCCATGTACCTTCTTGATTTTGGTCTTAGACTGGAACCGGTGTACCCTCTTAATTAAAATCTTGGGCTATAACAATTGCAAACTCTCACATTAAAGCTTGGTATACAACCCTTTTACCCTCTTACATTAAGTATTGTACTTCATCTAAAGTACCCTCTTACCATAAAGTGTGGGCTACAACCTTTGTACACTCTTACTTTTAGGATTGGACTAATACCTATTCACCATCTTACTTTTAAGCTAAGGTGAAAAGATGTATAACGACAGATCTCATATAAAACTTATCATTACAAAATTCATTGGTGGGAGATATAATTTACACCCATCTCAGAAAAAAAATCATTCATACATTTTCAAAAAGATAATAAAATTATGATCATATCATGACCCATAATAATATAAGGGTTTTATAAACATCAAATGATGACCCATGAAATGAATTGGGAATCATTACTAATTTATCACATCATAACCCCTAGAAATAAGATCGGTTTACAAATAATTCATTAATTCAAAACCCATACAAAGAATTGAGTTTAATAATAATATTACCAATGCAAGAATAATGGGTTTCACAAGAATACTTTTATAAAAACATAACCCATTATAGAAATAATAAGAATGGAACTTTTGGATAATTTACTAAAATTATGTGTATAACATCTACAGATGTTATATGCGATTGAAAATACTTTTGAAATATCTGTTAGAAAACATTCTTGAGGAAAATATCATTTATTCTTTGAAAAAATATTTTTAAATCATAAATCCATTTGAAAAAAAAATCATGAAAATAAAATTGAATCATAGAGTGAATTATTGAAATCATTTTAAAAACCTTTTCCCATTTAAATCTTATAAAAGAATCTTAAAAATATTTTCAAAACCATTTCCATTAAAAACACATGTAAAACAATTACAAAAAATTGGTAAATTATTTTACTAAAAAATATATTTTTTATCTTGTAAAGGAATCATAAATGGAATAGAAATCGTGATGAAGGTTAAATCTATAAATGTTGAACGTTAATTTTTTGTCAAAAAATATTTAGATATGTTCCTTGATCGGAAAATGACAAGAAGATCAGTTTTTTAAAAATAATATTTTTTAAAAGTTCAAACATGGATAAAAATTTATTATATATAAATAGGATAATTTTAATAGATTTTTCAAAACAATTTAAAAATAATTTTCTAAAGGAAAACTTATTTATGATGGAAGATAGAAGTAAAGTCGATCATTCTTAAAAAAACTCTTTCTTGATTGCCTTATATAACAAATAGAGGGAAAATGGTACCATTAATTAGATATAACATGAATTACCATAGGTTAAGAAAAATAATGATTGTTCATTACATATGGATCATATGTTAGATGAATTAAAAAATAATCATAAATATTCTCACCAAATAATGATATTATTTCAATAAATTTATACTACATGGAAACTCTGAATCATACTCCCTATGTAACAAAATTTAATTAAATGGATCATAATAATATCCTGAAAAATATATCCATTATATAACATTTAAATGGTGTTATGAAACACTCATATATTAATATAGGTTCATTACATGGCATGTGTCTCAAGCAAGAAAAATTGAAACAAAATTACTTTACTGATTTAGTGACATATGAAACATAAACCCCGTGAGAAGAAGATCATAAAAATGACATGTAAATACCCATAAAATTAGGCATAAGATTAATATAGTACATTAGTGGGTATTATATATACAAAAAATTAAATGAGAGGTTTATATGGCATTTATCTCATGTAAATAAAAAGTATGATGAAATGCCCTTTCCTTATCTCATGTATTTTAGTGTAATGCACAAGAATACTGTATAAAAAGTATAAGTTTTTTATAAATTTTTAGATAACATATTCATTTATATAATAACATATAATATTTTCTTTTTCCCTTCTATTAGGAATTTGTTAACAATTATAGGTTAAACTTACATTTTGGGTTATAAGGGCTTTGTTTTCGTAGGTGTTTTGAATTTTCATTCATGATACTCTTACATAAATCATGATTTAATTATTTAAAGAATGTAAAAATGAATTATAAATCACATATGTTTAGTATATAATCATTTATAAAAAACTATAAAATATAGATATATGAAATGAAATACACTATTCAAGGAAATGAAAGGTTGTACGTACGCATGAATGTTGTTTCCATTTTCATGGCGTATTTAAATAAATAAATTAAATGAAATATATGTCTATATGTATATAACATAATTAAAGTATACTTTTTTTGTCATATATATCATATAATTTTACTAAATATATCATTAATACATTCCATGTAACGTGTCAATGAATAACATTGCTTTGAGGTGGCGGTATCCCACACTTCAACAAACTATTTTATCATATTTACCCAAAAGGGAAGGCACGAAGTTTGTATTTACATAAAAAATAATGACGTATAAATAAATCAATAATATATATATATATATATATATCTAAACATAAAAAATACTTTACATAAAAATTCAAACCATAAGAGGTGGTAATTGTAAAATGAACAATATCTTTTCATGAGGCGCTAGTTCATCGTACACAGGAATGGTATGTTCATTACCAATTATATGGAAGTGTGAATAAGGGTATGAAAAACCATTATTATAACAACATATTAGCATATTGAGGATAATTATGTTATTATGTGTATATGGAATAATAATAATTGAGGTGGTGGATAAAGACAATAAAATAAAGGAGCTTGAGAAAGATGTTACCTCTTCTATGGGAAACTCCTTTGTGTTTTCACCAAAAGGATACCTTGATTTGATTTTTTCCCAAAAAAGTATCTAAGGAGGAAGAGGATAATTTTTGGAAGTTTATTTAGTAGATATTATCTGATCCTACATGGTTTTAGAGGTTTCAAGAACATGGATATGTGGTGACCTTTTATAAGTGTAGGAGGGACACACTTTGCATTTTTGAAAACATGTTAGGTGTTGAAATTTTTTTACCTAAAATATTTCATCAAAAATCAACAAAAATAAATATTTCAAGGTTTATGGAAAACAAATGTCTGTAATATTTGTGTTAAATTGTTTTCTAGGTCATTTTTCCCTTAAGTTAAAGATTTATTCTCCTATTATACATAATTTTTCCTTAATCACAATAAATAATTTAAATCACTTTCATTAATATTTTTAGTAAATAATTAAGTTGAACATATTAATGTATAATTATATTACTTATTAAAACCATGTATTTGTGTTTTTAAAAATTCTATCCACATACACAAAAAAATTATGATTAATGGTAATCTTGTAGACGTGGTGAGGGAGTGGTTTTTTTAAGTGAGAATATTCAAAAGATCATTAAGATTTTATGTCAAAATATAATATAAAAAGATTCAAATGACCTAAATTGGACAAAAAAGATTTTTATTAAATCTGGTTTTACATTAAATCAACTTAAAATATATTTTAAATATATACAAAAATTATACAAAAAATAATTTTTAAATTAAAATTTATTATTTATCACTCTTCATCAAAAAATTATGTTTGTCATAAAAATCCAAAAAATTAAAAGTATACTAATTTTGATATAATGAATTCAAAATTTATATTTATTCTGTCAAATAAAATTTCTAAAATTTTATAATTTTTTATTATTATTATTTATTGAAGGACATAAAAATCATTTCTTTTGAAAAATTAGTATTTTAAAACCATTAATGTCGTTACCAAAAATTATATTTTTTACTATCACAATTATAAGTAATATTGGAATATTAGTTATTTATATTAATATTGGTAAATTTAATGTAAATTTAATAATTATATTATTTATGTGATTATAATAAAAAATTATGTTTTGTAGAATCTTAGTGTTTCGTGTAACGCACACCATGTCGGTGTTGCATGTTGTGCAAGCCAAGTCAATGTTGTGTGTAGCACAAAACAAGTCGGTATTTCATATAGATAAAATATAACTTAGAGTATCGTATAATTAATTTTTATCATGGTGTACTATAAAACGTAATCATATCTTGTTTATTTCATATAACATAAGATATATTCAGTGTTTTATGTAATTAATAATATCACAAAGTATTAAATTAGTTCAATAAAATATTTTACAAAAACTCAAGGTGTTACATTATACTCCCTTAAAATGAATTTACCTCTTGAAATTTATCTAGGTTATCAATTTTTTAATACATTAAAGCCTCATTCATATAATCCCACATCGTAAATATGAATACCGAAATTTCAATTTAAAATGTATGTCATAAACACCACAGTTACCAAAAGTGACATATTACTAGGTTTCAAAATAGGTGAATAATGTTTTTGAGAGAATATTGGACATGGCGGAAAAGAATAAATAGTTATAAATAGTTATTTAGAACATCAATAACAAATAATTTAATGGTCAATTAAATCATTATGTACATAAACTCCTAAATCTGTAATGATTTAAACAGTCATTGGTTCAAAAAAATAATTTATTTTTACAACATTTTTTTTATTCTAATGTTATGATATTATTATTTTGACTAGGAATATAAGTAAATATAATGAATTGATATATTTCTGCTAACATAATTTCATTCTTTAATTGTGCTTTAATCAATTTCTAATTCATCCATTACTTCATGAAATTTATATCCCGAAATTAAATTTGACGCATGAAGCACTAAAATGCACTTATAACAAATCTTAATGCACTTAAAATAATAAAAAGTTTAACTATTTATCTATAAAACATATTCAAAATAAATATGGTTGAGAAATTAATATCTAAAGTTAAAAATTAACACTATTGTTTCATTATTAATATTTAATCATCAAATTGATTAAAAATTAAAATTAACCAGGACATCATGTAGGCCAGTGGTAGGCGTGAAAGGCTTATCATCCTTTTGTCATGTGTATAAGAATCATGACCTTATCATACATGATGTTTTTCCACACAACATAGTGGTTGTACTTTTCTAAAACCACATCAATATAATTTACAAATTAAATGTGATGGATATCCTTGAAATAAGGTTAACAACTAAATTGCCTTTTAACTAAGCTTTTCAAAACAACCTCAATACATATAGACTTCCTTAAAAGTTTAACTAAATATTTTTAAAATTTGTTAACCTTATAACTCCTCTAAAAGTTTAAAATCCAAAACATTATAAATAATTTCATTAAATCATCTTAACAGTGATCCCCCATAAATAAAAAAATGGATATTGGTTATCATATTATAAGAATTTGAATACCCTCATCATATATTCTATTGAAACATTTTATTAACATTAATTTACATAAAACCCTTTGAAAACATTCATTCTTCCTTATTCCCTATATTACATGATATATTCCATAAATTTGAGATGCTGTAAACTTCATCAATGGACTAATTTTTCAAAAAATTCTTTATCAGTTCTGAGGTAATCTATACCATCCAATTTACTTATTCATATCCCACATATATTTATATAAACAACATTATCTTAACATAAGGGAAATATTAATGATTATATTTATTTACTAAAAATATAACATTATCATTAAATAACTTTTCCAGTCAATTAGAAACATTCAATATAATCTTGTAAATCCTTAGAGAAAAAATAAACTAGAAGATCCTTGTATATTTCACCATTCATATAACATAGTTCTTGAATCCAAATACATAGAAACATTGATTATAATACTTTATCTAGATGCTATAATAAGTCTACCTCATCCTATTACATATACCTCTTTTCTTTCACAATTCATCTATAGTTTCAACATAATTAACAATATAACCATTACTTGTAACACATTGCTAATTATCTTTGGGATCTTTCCCATTAAGATATGAATTTTCATGAAGACCATTTATTCCACACTTAATGAATTTGATCTTTTATGATTTATTAAGGATTCTAATATCCAAATCAATTACGTTAACTGAACCCCTCATTTTTCATTTTTAGTTACTTTCTTTGTGTCCTTGTTTTCAAATGTCAAAAAAATCTTGTTCCTATTTGACATTCACTTGTGTGATTCTTTCCATGTTATTTACACAAAAAGAACTGAATAAAATTCCCTCCATGGTCTCAATTAATCAAAATCTATTCAAACTCCTTCCTTCTCTTACTTGGTGAGTCTACGAGTTGGTTAAGGTATATGTTGTTGATCATGTTCCATGAAAACTGAGTAGGCACGATCACAACATTCATAAAACTAGTTACTATCTCATTTTACATCTCATTCTTAAACTGTTTATCACATTTAATGTTAACCCAACTCATTCTAGTTCCTTCCACAGACTAAAACAAGAAAACATTTAATAAGAAAAAATTATCATATTGAGGAAGCACATGATCATGAAAAAACACTTATACGATGTATAATTATTACACATTCCTTAATATATGAAACCTTAGGTTTATGCTAGGATATTCGAATCGAAATTATTATTAAATACTTAATGATTGGTCATGAAGATTCTATTAATTTCCAAACAATATCATCCCGGAGTGTCTAACCATGTTCATAGTAAGGCCTATATTCAGGTACCATGTTATGTCGAGTGAGTCCCAATACACCTTCTTAGAGTTATTAATCCTAGGTACATTTTTTCAATAACCACATCCACTTATGGTATCCAGATAAGGCTATATTTCTATAAAACTAATAACTCTGTCCATTACCAAAATTTAGTACATTTTCTTTATGTTAACCCATTATTATTATTATCCATAGTGATATCCCTATACAAATACTTTGAAATATAACTAGTGATATCACTAAATTTTTCTAATCCTAGTTTCCAAAGATTATCTAAAACTTCACTCTGGTCCCTTATATAATGATTCTTTCCTTTAAAAAATTAACATTTCATAGTTTTTGTGGAATACTTAATTAATTACACAAACAGATGCCTAAATATTGTGTCAGTTTGGTGACTTTGGAAGCATCGAACAAAAAAACGTCTAACTTAGGGAAATATATTCAATTTTTCCCACAAAGATCTTCCCCCTTATTAATCTTACTTAAATTTTTTTTTTATAATTTGAGGAATGAAAACATAAGACAGGGGTGAGCTCAAATGCTTGTTAAGGGTAAAAAAATGAAATACGTAAGAATAACGTGAACATATGAGTATGAGAACATGATCATAACATTTTAAGATCAACCCGCCAATATTAAATATCATGAACATGAATCATAGAATAATGGTTGGTAATTAATAAGGCATGAATCATAAGATAATAATTAGTATAATAAATTAAATAATATTTAAGGAATAAGACATGGAATTTTTGGTATACACAAAAGAATATAAAAAATTATGTCATGGATAACTTTCAAAACCTTTATAAGGTGATATTCTTGGGTTGTGACCCTTGTACCTTCTATGTTTTAGGCATAGTCTACAACCCATATACCTTCTTATTTTTGGGCTAGGGGTACAACATATGTACCCTCTTAATTTTAGGCTTGGGATTCTACCCACATGACCTCTTTCTTTTAGGCTAGGGTTATATCCCATGTACCCTCTAATTTCCTGGCTTAGGATACAGCCTACGTACGCTCTTACTTTCAGGATTTAGCTATAACAATGTGTCCCCTATTACATTCAGGATTGGGTAAAACCCATGTACCTTCCTACATTCTAGAATGAGATACAACCGTTGTAGCCTTTGATTTAATATAAAACTTATGATTACCCAATTCATTGGATGGAGGTATAGGTCCCACCCATATCTTGAAAAAATCATTCATACCTGTACCACAAAACAAAAAAACCTTCATAATATCAGCACCCAAAAAAGAGATGGGTTTTATAAACATCAAATCATTAACTATGAAATGAAATGGGTACCATTAAAATTTCATCACATCGTAACCAATAGAAAAATGACAGGTTTCATAATAATTTCATTTAAGAGGACTTCGTGAAAAGAAGTAGGTTTCAAAAGAATATAACCCACTAAAGAGAAACAGGTTTCAAAAGAATCATACTATCAAAACATAAACCATTCACGAAATAATATTAATGGAACCTATCACACTCGGTTTTTTTACATTAGCAATACATTCGACCCATGCCGGGTCTTAATTGTTTTTCTTGGGAACTTGGTGTAATAGTTTTGAGGTGTCAAGTTAGAATTTTGCAGTTTGGGTTGGGTTCCCAGATCATAATTTTAATTTTTTTAAATTTTTTGTGTTTTAGGCCAGTGTGTGGGCAGTGCACTGTACCAAAAGTCGTATGGTCAACCCGGGTACCCGTGTGGTCACTTCTTGAATGGGTAGAGACCGCTACACAGCCCAGGAATGGTCACTTGAGCTAGGCAGAGAGACTGCGTGGCCACCCTGCATTAAAAATAATTAATTCCTCGATGTTGGGGTAAACTAAAATGAGAAAGGAAAAAAAGTGAAGGAATTAATTAATGAAAAAATGGAGGGAAGTGAAATAAAATATTAAGAGTAGTTATAAATAATAATATTATTATTATTACGGGAGAATGTTATTATTGTTACTATTGGTGTTAATAATATTAATATTATTATTAACATTATTAATATTCTATTGAATAATAATAATATTATTATTATTAGATATTATTATTATTATTATTGACAATATTGATATTATTATTATTCAATTTTTTGTTATTATCATTATTATATTTATTATAAAATTTTTTAAGCGTGTTAATTCTCTCTTTTGGGTTTTATTTCTCCCTCTCTCTTCTCTCCCACACTCTTCCATGCACAATCCCCCCTCTCTATGAAGGTTTCAACCCCCCCCCCCCCCCTTGCGCCTCCTTCTTGCACACCACCACCTCTAGCGACCTCTCCTCTATCAAGAAACATCCAGTTGTCTCGTAGCCTCTCACGCACATCCCCACAGTCACCCTCACTCCCCCCAAATAACCCAGCTAGTGTACCACTCTCCCCCACATGCGCACCCCCTCCGACAACCCCTTCTTTGCATGGATAGCCTCCAAGGTCTCTCACTTCCTCTCCAATTCTTCAACCAGGGTGCAATCAATCTTGGGGTAAGGAATTTCTCTCCCTTATTTAGGGTTTTGTGTTTCCTGCAATTGGGGTTTTGATTTTTGGGGGTCCTATGTTGATATATTGGTTTAGATCTAATGGTTTATGCTTTTTTACAGGCTGCTTGAGGTGAAAATAAGGTCGGTTGAGGTTTGATTGGGTTTTGTACCATTTCTCTAAGAGAGTCTTGGTTGGAGGTTGGTGGTTCCATGATTAACCATTCTCTGAAAGATTAATTATGCATTCTTTTATTTTTATTATGTTTTATAATCATGTGTTGGGTGAAAATGTGATTTTTGGTATGTTTTTATGTGAATTCGGTTTGAAAATAATTTATCTATGTGAAATTTGGTTTTTTTTGTCAGAAAAGTTATTTTTCCCTTTTATGATTTTTTGTAAAATTTGATTAAATGATTCGTAAAATATTTTAAATGGTGTGAATTATATTTTTCTATCATTAAGATATTGAGTTAATTTTAAAAGGTAATTTTAATATGAAACCGTGTGTGTGTTAGGTGTAAATATTAGTGGCACCATTTTTTATATTTTATAAATTGTTCTAATGATTCATTAAATCATCCATGTGGTGCGAAAGTGGTTTTTTCAGTTATTAAGCACTCATTATATTTTAATGTGACAATATTCTATTTAATTGAGTTTTTTTCATGTTTAAAACCATATTGAGTCACTTTGTAGTGTTTTTTAAATTCTGAAATCATCTTATTAAAATATGTGTGACCTATAAAATTTTGTTTTTACATAGCCTTGATGTGTAGTTAATTTTTAAAATTGGGTCTTGGGTGATATTTTTGTGAAATGGCATTATGGGTTTTATTTAAAATTGTTTGATATGTTATGTTAATAGTTTGTTAAATTATTTAAAAGGTAAAATGTATGTTTGGTTAATTTTTGGTGTGCATAGGTTTTCAAAAACGGGTTTGTGATGTGCAAGTGGTGGTTTGTGATGCGTGATGCTCGGTTTGGTTGATAAACTTTGAAATTGGTATTATGTGATGTGTGAAACTTAATTGAGTATAGTAAGGAAACCCATATATCTAGGATGGCAGACTAGGACTATTATGCTAGTGATCCGAAGTGGTTTTGTCCCTATCTCACATAGCAATTTTGATGATGAAAACACTAACTAAATTATGATTATGACATTGGGGACCACTATGTGATGACTATGTTCCATGTTGGTGGATCATGCACGAGAACAGATATCTGTAAGGGTTACTTTTACACCGAGATATGGTGTACCTTGCACCCCACAACTAGCTAGTACCTAGGGGTGTTCCCTAGACAAATTCTCATTTCTAATTTTTTACTTATCATCAACATACTGTGGGCTAGGTTGGTATATTATAAAATCTAGTATGTTCTTTAAAGTGGAATCCATTGAGTCTATTTTATTTAAAAGTGTTTTCTTTGAAACTGCTTTATATTTTATGTTGCACTAAATCGTTGTTTTTCTGCTTTAAAGTTATTTTCATTCAAATCATCCAAGTATTTCCTTAAATTGTAATGATTTCAATTTTATTTGTCATTTAATGCTTAATGAATGGAATATTTTATATGGGTCACATCCTACTAGGCTTTGGCTCACACCCTGAGTACACCTTGGGATGTATTCATACATTTTTGTCTTCTTTCTGGTTATGGAAAGGCATATGATGTTGGTATGTTAATTTTCTAGTGGTTTTGTTTGTGGATCGTGGTGGAGTGAGCTTCAGGATGATGATCATATTGTTGAACATAGTATTGGGGTGTTTTCTTTAGTTTCCTTTTGTGTCATAGACTTTTTATGGGTCTCATTTAACTATAAATTGGAAATCTTAAATTTATTAATGGTGTGTTTGGTTAAAATATTCAGATCTCATTTTTTGGTTTTTATGGATTATTTTAATATAATTAATTAAATTAATTTATTCCATTGTGTTCTATTTGATACCCAAGAACTTGCGTCAGACCATGGGGATCGGGAATGCCCTTCGGACCTTATGGTGGACCGTTTTGGGGTTAACCTAGGTTGGTTTGTGAGAGAATGGTATCAAAGGCAGGTTTTCTATTTGAGTCATGTTCCTGTGGGTATAGTCTGGGTATACAAGAGCTAGTACTACCAGGACATGACATTCTGGTTATGACTAGGGTGTCTGGCCAGCACATCTTCTAATATTACTTGAGTAACTAGGGGAAGCTGGGTTCCATCGGAGTTCTTTAGCCCTTGTGGTCTCTTATTATTTGGGAAATGAAATGGGAGATGGGTGAATGGTCTCAGTGTGCTCGTTGGGACTGGAAAGCCATTTAGATCCAAGGACATTGTCCTAGAATACACCTAGTGACTGTGGAGTGATTTGCATATGTCCACTAACCATATGTTCCAAAAACCTATTGAAACTAGTTTCCTCTTGCCTTGTTCTAGGGAACATTGTTGTTAAATTGAGGAAGTTTGATTTATAAGTAGATCTGATTTGGTTTTAGGGAAGCAGAAAATGTTTTGAAAAGAAGTTCTTTAAAATTGATGTGTATAGTTTGAATAGTGTGGGCTGTATGTTTTGGTTTTGAAAAGTGTAAGGGTTTTATTTTGATCCTTTGTGTTCTCAAGGGAAACCACATGCATGGGTATATATGGTAAGGTGAATAGTTAGTGGCATGATCAGATGAATGCTTGGATGAACATGAGGTGGGTGCCCGATGTGGTACAAGAAGATTCATGTTTGAGGTCATGAGACACCATTGATGATTGTGGAACCTACAAACCCTATTTTTTAAAAAATCATTTTAAATGATAATTTGGTGTTTTAATAACCAGTGATTGTGTGGTGTGCCTTTTGTATTTTCGGAATTTCTTTTGAGAGGTGTTCCAAGATGATAATTCTTATTGGTTGAATTGTTTCTTGGGTTGGATTCCTTTTTGGTAATTTCGTGTGAAAGTGTGTGGTTAGTGGATTCTTTTGGAAAGTGTTTCGGTAAGCCCTTCTTGTGGTTCCATCTATGTGTTTAGTGTTTGCTTATTGTGTGTCTTTTCCATTGGAAAAGTTTGATTGTATCCATGGTTTTCATTCAGGGATAGTGTGTGCCCCCACATAGGATTGAAGTATATTCAATGTGCGGGCATGGGTGATCCATCGATGGCAGACCCTCCATTTTATCAAAATGAGGAATCCCTTTTGTTATGTCCATTTCTACTCTATTCAGTGAAGAGGATCCTTTTGCAGTGGATGAGTGGTTGTGGAAGGTTGGGAGAGGCCTTAGTTCCTTAGGTTTCCTGAGTCATCAAAGGAAAACTTTGATGTCATTGTGTTTAAAGGTCCTATTTGAGAGAGGAAAAGGGAATTTCAGTAAGGAAAGGTGAAAGTGGTCTGGGGTGTCGGTGATAGATGTATTGGAAGGGGCCCTGGTCCTCTCATCAAGTTCATCTAAGTGTAGGACCTTGTTGGGTCACTAATTTGGAAAATCTAGTTTGATGACAAAAGGGGGTGATGCATGTGCATCATTTAATCCCATGTCATTGTGAAGGTTCTTTGTGGAAGTGATTTTTTGGAAAGGTGTGTAGTATTTTTTTGAATGTATTTGATCATGGTGTGGTTGGTTGTGGAACCAATAGGAAGATTTTCAATTGGGAGTTTCTAATTCTTGACTACGAGGTAGGATATGCTTCAACCATTAAAACATCATTCATATGACTTGGATTGAAGCAGACGTATAGGAAAGAAACCCCCAAGGCTGTAAGTGACCTTGGAGTTGTGTCTATTTTCAATTTGGAAAATTATGATAGTTTAAGTTTTTCTATGAATCTGTTATATTCACTACGGTCCCATTGGATGGAGGGGTTATGAGGACCCTATTTCTTTTGTATGAACTATTTGATGTCTTATATGAGGTTTTTATTTTCTATGGTTGGACCCTGCAGTGGGGTTTTAGGTAGTGTGGGAAGCCCCTAGGTTAGTTCATGTTGGGATTTCCATGTCGGAACATGCCTTCTAGTTCATTAGATTACCTTTAAGGTGGGGAATCCTTTCGGGCCTCCCCCTGTTGGTATCACTGTTCTGTCTCGGGTGTTAGTTTCCTCTTATAGTGGGGAGTCTACTTGGGCCTCCCCATATCAGTAATATTATTCCATCCCTGGTATTGGTTTGGTAGTTTTTGGTATCATTTAGAGCCATCCAATTCCAATCCCATTCCACAAGAAAACATTGGGGTTGACGTGCACCTAATGGTATGGTGAAGATTGACAATGGTTGCATCAGTTGAGTTTGTCATTTGTTTCTAGTGAAATGTGTGATCCTCTTTCGGAGTGTTTAAGGTGTTTTTTCATGGATATTGAATTTTTTATTGTTATATGTTCTTTATTTTGATTATCATCTTGGGGTGTATTGGATTTTGAGGGTGGGTGTCACTTGGTGGGGTGTCCTTTTTTAGACTCCCGAGTTTATTTTTTCCGGTCTTTTCTCTATTTTTTTCGGTGTTCTTGCTTCTCTTTTGTGATATTTGTTAGGAACCTCTTTGAGGTGATAGGGTGTACTAGTTCAATTTTCAATGTAATATTGGAATGGATTTCCAGGGGCGGAAGTCATTTATGGTGGGAATAATTGGCACACCTGAGTTTTTTATTTAGCCTTAGACCCAGCCTAGGTTGGGTCTCAGTTGTTTTTCTTAGGATTTGGGTGTGATAGGTTTGAGTTCTCAAGTTAGTATTGTTATAATTTAGGATTTTGTCTCAATTCAGAATTATAAATTTTGGAAAATCTATGGCCTTTAGGCCAGTGCGTGGGAACTACACAATATTAGAAGTCGTGCAGTCAGCCCAGGTACATGTGCGGTCACTTCTTGAATTGGCAGAGATCACCACATTTACCATGAAAAGTGGCTTGAGACATGAAGGGTGACTACGCAGTCACCTGACATTAAAAATAATTAATCTATTGAAGTTGGGGTAAATTAAGATGTTAAATTAATTTAATTGACGGAATAACATAATGAAATAAATAGATGGAAGTGAAATAATATTCTAAGAGTATTTTTAAATAATATTATTATTATTATTACGAGAGGATATTATTATTATTAATATTTGTGTTAAAAATATTAATATTATTATTATCCTTGTTAATCTTGTATTAAATTATAATAAAATTATTATCATACGATATTATTATTATTAATATTACTAATATTATTATTATTATTGATATTATTATTATTCAAATTGTTATTATTATCATTATTATATTTATTACAACCTTTTTAAGTGGGTTAATTCTCTTTTTGGGTTCTATTTATCCCTCTCTCTTATCATCCACCTCTTCCACACACCATCACCACCCCCCTCTCTATTCAGGTCGCACCTCCCCCCCCATGCACCTCTTTCCTGTGCACCACCACCTCCGGCGACCTATCCTCCAGCGATCCACCTCCGGTTACCCCGCAGCCTCTCGCACGCACCCCCGCATACACCCCTCTCTTCTCACATGACCTAGCCTTCACCCCGAACTACCACGCATGTGTTCTCCACCTCCGGCATTTCCTTCTTCGTATGGTTGTCCTCTGAGGTCGCTCGCCACTTCCCCTCTTCTTCTGTCACGGTGTGATCTATCTCTGGGTAAGGATTTTCTCCCACTTATTTAATGTTTCAGGTTTCCAGAAATTGGGGTATTTATTTTTAGGTTCCTATCTTAATCGGTTGGTTTGGGTCTACTATTTTGGTGTTTTTGTGGGATTCATGAGGTGATGATAAGCTCAGTTGAGGTGCGAATGGGATTTACACCGTTATTCTCAGAGAGTCTTGGTCAGAGGTAGGTGGTTCCATGCTTAAACATTATATTACAAATTAATTGTGCTTTATTTCATTTTTCATGTGTTTTATAAATTATGTGTGAGGTGAGAATGTGATTTTTGGGATGTTTTAAGTGATTTTAGTTTTAAAAGTATTTATCAATGTGAAATTGTGTTTTTTTGTGTGCAATTTTTTTTGAAAATTTTTGTATTTGTTTTAAAAATTGTTTTAATTATTCTTCAAATTGCTTAAATGGTACAAATTATATTTTTGCCACATTTGGATATGCAGTTAATTTAAATGGGGTATTTTTATATGAAACTAGATGTGTGCTAGTGTAAATATTTTTGGTGCCATTTTGTATATTTTATAATTTGTTAAAATGATTCATTAAATAATCCATGTGGTGAAAAAGTGGTATTGGAAGTAATTAATCTCTCATTTAATTTTAAAGTGACACTTTTCCCTAAAATTGTGTGATTTTTATGTTTAAAGCCATATTCTTTCATGTGGTACTGTTTTGTAAATTGTGCAATTTTCTTATTAAAATATGTGTGACCTGAAAATTTGGGTTTTGAAATAGCCTTGATGTGTAGTTAATTTTTAAAGTGGGTTTTGGTTTCTATTCTGGTGAAATGGCATCATGGTGTTTATTTTAAATTGTATTATAAATTTTTTTAATTGGTTGTTAAATTATTTAAAATGTGAAAATTATGTTTGAGAAATATTTTTGTGTGTGTATGTTTTCAAAAATGGGTTTGTGATGTTTATGTGGCGGTTTGTGAGGTGTGATGATTGGTTTGGTTGATAAATTTTGAATGTGGTATTATAGGACCTTTGAAACTTGATTGAGCATAGTAGGGTATTCTATGTATCATGGTGGGTGGACATGGACTAGTATGCCTGTGATTTTGAGTGGTTTCTTCCAAGTTTCATGTATCAAGTTTGATGATTACAACACGAACTAAACTACGATGATGATGCTGGGGACCACTAGGTTATGGGAATGTTCCCTACTAGTGAATCATGCATGAGAAAAGATGTTTTTAGGGTTAAATTTACAAAATGATACAATGTTCCTAGGTCCCCAAAACTTTCTAGTGCCTAGGGGTGTTCATGTGACTAGTTCTCATTGATTATTTTGTACCTATTATTGGCATATGGTGGGATAGGTTAGTATTTTATAAGTTCCAGTGTGTTTTTTTAAAGTCGTATCTTTTGAAAATTTTATATTTAAAAGTTTATTCTTTGAAACTACATTATATTTTTTGTTTCAATCATTAAAATTTGTTATAATTTAAATTTATTTTCATTAAAATTGTTTTAGAATGTCTTTAAATTATTAATATTGAATGTTTATTAGTCAATTAAGGATTAATGCATGGAATATTATATTCTGGTTGCATCCTACTGGGATTTCTCACACACCCTGCATACACGTTTGGGTGTATGAAGACTTTGTTGAATTTTTGTTTCAGGTTAATGCAAGGCGTGTAGTGTTGGAAGGTTGAGTCTCTAGTTGTTTTTGTTGTGGATCTTGGTGGAGGTAGCTTGATGATGTTCCTCCACTTATTTCACAGAGGATTGGGGTGTTTTTTTAGTTTCCCATTGTGTCATAGAATTTGTTTGGGTCTTGTTTAGATATAAATTAGAAATCTAAATTTTACTAATGGTATTTTTTGTATAAATTTTTAGATCTATATTTTTTTTATGGGTTATTTTAAAACACTTAATTCAGGTTAATTTTTCTCTTGCATTCTATTTGATACCAAGGGACTTGTGGCAGCTTCTGTGGATTTGGAATGTAACATCCCATATAAGTAATGAATAATAGATATTATTATCTATGTCTATTTATAAATTAGATAGTGTTTTAGAGGCTTAAAATGAGAATAAATCCAATCTTAAGCATAGAATATAGTAATATTTTTAAAAGATTGTTTTACTACCTTTTGATGGAAAACCATTTTTAAATAAACATTTTGACAATTTAATAAGATATATTTTACAAAATAAAATTATTCTTTATTATTGGGACATTGAAATTTACTTTCGATAAATTTTTGGTATTTTTCTAACAATGTTCATTTTTTAATGAATAGTAAAAAATTCTGCATTTTACATCACAACTGCATTTTCATCTAATTTAATTATATTGATAGATTATATTTTTAATTTGTTTTAAAAGTTAAATAGAATATATTTTTACCATTTAATACAATGGTGGTCATTGGGATTAATTTCAGTTTGGAACTGGGCATAAACAAGTGTCAATCTTTTAATAGATATTGTTTCTAAAAAACCCGCTATTTAATTTGACAATAGGAATTATTTTTAAATTAATAATTGCAATTTCTATGTTTGGAATTTGGTAAAATGGATTACATATTTAGAATCATAAGTTCTAAATAATGTAATCAAGACTCTTTAGTTTTTGGACATTATGAATAGTAACAACATTAATTATCATTAATTATCTTGATTAATTAGTAATCAGGTAGTTATGGATAATAAAATAATATCATAATAATAACAAATGTCCCCAAAATATGTCCTAATGCTACTGGTTGTGTCATAACTGACCATTGTATGCCTTGTGTCAAATTGGGGACCCCATGGAATCAATTTCGGTGATAATGACTTTTTATATTTTTATTTTTAAAGAAAGTTAAATATAATAAAAAATGTATCACCTGAGGAAAACATTTATAATTTTGTCTAAATAAATTATATATTAGACTATAAATAGTCATTGGAAATATAAAAATATTTCCTGAATCATTGTATTTTTATTAAAATTTTTAGACATTAAATAAATTAATTTATTTATGGCATCATGATGATGCAGCGATTATCTCATTAATGAACTATTTCAATAAAATGAAACGATAATGTAAAATAAAAGACTTACACTTGTCAATGACCTATTGGATGAGCATATTTCGAACCCTTATCACCTTATCCTCGAAATATATCCATGTGGGACCTTTTAAATCGGAAATACATTTCAATATAAAGTAACATTTTATAACATTCCAAGAGTGCACCTCCTCTCCTCTTATAAAAGGCCCCCACCTCTACCTATTTACACACACTTCTAAAGCCATTGTCTTAGCCAAGATCTGATCATTTGATCACTCCACATACCTCTCTATATCCTAAAAGCCTTACCTTAGGCATAAAGCTCTTCAAGAAACCCTTTTGGTTCAAACCAAGAGGAGTTACCTGATTCAAAGGAGATTAAAGAACAATCGAGTCAAGTTGGATACGAGGTATGTGACATCATCTCAATATACTTTCATTGAGGAATATTTTGTATTATACACAACATTATTTTATATTGTGTATAAACCCCTTTTACTTTTAAATTTATTCAAAAGGAATATTTTTTTATACGAAGCATTTACTAAACAAAAAAATGGTATGTTTTTTTTGTCGTATGTATACGGCGACAATGACTTCGCCACTGCTGTGACCATTATTTGAGCTTTGTCTTCCTTTATAATCCATAACATTATTATAATAATAAAAATAAATACCATGTTTTAAATTTATTTTATTTTTGTATTAAAAATGGTTTTCATAATGTTTTTATATCAATGTGTAGTATTGATATCTTGTGATTGAAAAGTGAAAAATGTTATGTTTCCTTTATGCATGTGTTATGTGATACGATTATGTTGTGGTTCTTGGTCATTGTTATGAAGACAGGTGGTTCCATGGTAAACTAAGGGTGGGTGAGCCCGATATAGCTCTCCAATTCATTGGGTAACGCGAAGGGGTTATACGTTAATGTTTCTCTGAAGATATATAGGGAATATACTGTGATGGGTATTCCAAACGTAACCATGATGGTTACTCGCTACGTAAGAATGTTATGAATGCCTCAAGTTACATTTATGTCTTATGATTTTTATGAGATATTCATAAATCTTATGATTTCATGAGTTATGTTAACGTGCTTATGTTTTATGAGTATAGTATGACTTAATTGATTCTTATGTATACATGTACTAATGTTTCCTTTTTGTATTTTTATACCCCTTACTGAGTTTTTTATACTCATCGCATGTTTTTTAAATGATTTTCACAGGTCAAGGGAAAGGTACATGATATGATGATAGTGTCAAGGAAGTGTCAGGAATGAATCCATGTTTCATTCTGTTGATGGGACAAATGAATACTGTCTTTTATGTATACAATTTGTTTAAATGTGGAATGTAATTCATGATTTATGATCTAATTCTATAAAACTCTAAACCTGAAAAGATCCTCAATGGGTATTCTTGAAATATCTCAAGATTAAGTAATGTTTAAGGCTGGGGCCTTATAGTTGGTATTAGAGGTCGGTTTAGATTACTTTAGGAGTTAAAATTCAATTAAATGATTATCCAAAAATATTTTTTTATGGTCAAATTGAAATTATATATCATTTGAAGATTACCATGTTGCTTCATCTAAAACATGCTTGTTCAGAATGGTTTTCCGTAGAGGAAATAGGGAAGCAGTTCTAGGAAGGCATACAGAAGGAAATGACCTTCTGAATCAGCATCCTGAGATGGTTGGAATTGGAACTTAATAGCTTGTTGTAGTAATGGAGCAGTTGACTCAAGTGATAAATGGTGGTGGTATCCATGCACGAGATCATCCAGATCAACCATAGAATAACATGTTGTTGGTGGAACATGTCATGAGGCAACATCCCCCATCATTAAGAGGATCATATGTACCTATTCTAGCTGAAGGGTGGATTAAAGCACTGGAGAAAAATTTTAATGTCATGGGGTGTTCAGACAATAAAAAGGGTAGTCTTGCAATTTATCGTTTGGAGGGTAAAGAAGATCAATGGTGGTCGATGGTTAAAAATATCAGGGACGCTGATGATATTGATGATCTCAACTAGGATAAATTCAATGGTATATTTCTTGATAAGTACATTCCTAAGGCTGTTCGACTTAGGATGGAAACCAATTCTTGGAATTGATGAAAGAGGATGACTCAGTGGCTGCTTATAAAGAGAGGATCACTCAATTGGTAAGTTATACTCCAAATATTATCTGAGACCATGATAGTAAAATCAATCATTTTTAATCAGGATTAAAACCAAAATATCGAAGGACATTGGCTTCTTGTGAGTTCAAATGGTATGAAAAGCTTGTTCGATGTGGTGAGAAGGTGGAAATAGAGTTTGCCGATGATCAAGTGTTCTATAACAACCAACAGGAGAAGAGACCGATGTGGTAGTAGAAAGGGAAGAATTTTTTAAAAAGGATTGATGGTAAGAAAACTAAGTTTCCAGTTTGTGATAAATGTGGTAAAAGGCATCTTGTGGAATGTATTTTGAATTCTGGAAAATGATACCGATGTGTTAATATGGGACATAAGGCTCATGATTGCACTGGAAAAGATCAAGGTGATGGTATGACTATATTTTATTTAAAGTTAGTGAAATGTTTTAAGTACAATGAGATGGGTCACTAGGCAAACGAGTGTCCGACAAAGAGCTCAAGTGATGGGAAGTAGTTCGACTGCAAGCAGAAAGGGGTGGTGAAATCATTTGCAACTAATTCAGCAGATATTGGGCCATCAAATGAAGTGGTATCGGGTACTTTTTTGGTTTTCTCAGATTATGTCAGTGTGTTGTTTGATTCAGGGTCTACACATTCTTTCATATCTGACAAAATTTCTAGTAAAATGGGAATACTGTCTCAAGAAATGACTCCAAAACATGTTGTAAAAACACCTGGGGGAAATGTTGAGGCAAAAATAATTTATAAGAATCTACCTATCCTTATCCTTGGAAAGAACCTACTTGAAAACCTTATTGTTTTACCTCTAGTTGAGTTTGATGTTATCCTGGGTATGGATTGCCTCTCTATTTACCATGATAAAATTGTTTGTATAGCTAAAGAAGTTTATTTTCAGAAAAAAATTTAGTTTGTGTACAATAAAGCACCCTTAATGTTGATAACATATCAAGAGGCTGAGAAACTTGTAAAAGATGGAAATGAATGTAACCTTTCACATATTGTTGAAAACAAAAGAAATGTTTAGATTAATGATGTGCCCGTGGTAAATGAGTATCCTGATATTTTTACTGATGAGTTTCCTAGAATAATACCAGAACGAGAAGTTGAATTTACTGTTGACATATTTCTTCATACTAAGCCAATTTCCAAACCCCCCTATCTAATGGCTCAAATTGAACTTTTAGAGTTAAAGGATAAATTGCATGATTTATTATAGAAAGGTTTCATTCGACCTAGCACATCACCATGGGGTGCTCCTGTCTTATTTGTTAAAAAGAAAGATGGTTCTATGAGGCTTTGCATTGATTATAGAGCCTTGTATAACATCACTGTTAAGAACAAATATCCTTTACCTCATATCGATGATTTTTTTGATCAGATCCAAGGAGCTCAGTATTTTTCAAAGATTGACCTGAGATCGGGGTACCATTAGTGGAAGGTAAAGGAAGCAGATATTCTGAAGACCGAGTTTCGTACAATATATGGCCATCATGAATTTTTAGTTATGCCTTTTGGGCTAACCAATGCACCTGATGTATTCATGGACCTTATAATTATAATTTTCTATGAGTTCTTGGATAAGTTTGTGGTTGTTTTCATTGATGATATTTTTGTGTTTTCTAAAAGTAAAGAGAAGCATGAAAGTCATTTAAGGGTTATTTTTCAAGCAATAAAAGAAATGAAATTGTATGGGAAATTCATCAAGTGGGAGTTCTGGTTGGAACAAATTTCTTTCCATGGTAACATTGTTTCTAAAGATAGGATAACTGTTGATCCAGCAGGAACAAATGTTGTGGAATAATGGCCAAGACCCACAAATGTAACCGAGATTCGTAGTTTTCCTGGTTTCGCAGGCTATTACTGAAGGATTGTTAGAAATTTTTCATTGTTATCTAGTCCAATGACTAAGCGGACTCAGAATGGTGTTATGTTTATCTGGACAAAAGAATGTGATGATTGTTTTCAGGAATTGAAAATAAGATTGGTGAATGCTCCCGTTTTGGCACTACCTTCCAAGAATGAGGAGTTTTTTATCTATAGTGATGCTTCATTGAAAGTAATTGGTTACATCCTAATTCATAATGATAAACTAATTGCTTATGCTTCACGTCAGTTGAAAACTCATCAGGTAAATTACCCTACAAAAGATTTGGAATTAGCTGCTGTTGTTTTCGCATTAAAAATTTGGAGGCATCATTTATATGGAGTAAAGTGTGAAATATATACTAATCAAAAAAGTTTAAAGTATATTTTCACATAGAAAGAATTGAACATGAGATAGAGGATATTGCTAGAATTAATCAAGGATTATGATTGTACAATTCATTACCATCCGGGAAAAGCAAATAAAGTTGCTGATTCTTTGAGCTGAAAAAGTAATGCTTTATTAACAATGTTGCATTTTGAACGTGATCCTTTGGTTAAGGATTTTATGAACTTCAGCATAGAAGTTGTTGGTGCAGAATGTCCTTCTTTTTTGTTTCAGGTATTAGTGAAATCTTTTCTATCAGACAGAATTAAGCAAGCACAGAAGCAAGACAGTGAGTTGTAGAAAAAGGTAGAGCTGGTTCAGAAAGGTAAGTTTCCTGTATTCAACATTGATAATGATTGTGTTTTGGGATTTGGGAAAAGATTGTGTGTGCCCTGTGATTCACAGTTGAAGAGAGAGTTGTTATGTGAAGCTCATAGTTCTCTGTTTTCAGTTCATCAAGGCAGTACTAAGATGTATAGAGATCATCGGGAGTATTACTGGTGGGATGGAATGAAAAGGGATATTGCTGATTACCAAAAGGGATGCTTCAGCCTTTACCAGTGCCAGAGTGGAAATGGGAGAATATATCCATGGACTTCGTTGTGGGATTGCCGAATACACCTCGAGGTAATAATGCAATCTGAGTTATAGTTGATCGCTTTACAAAATCTGATCATTTCCTTGCTATATGAGATACTTTTTCCCTAGATCAACTTTCTTGTTTGTATCTTAAATATATAGTCAGGTTACATGGAGTTCCTCTCTCCATGGTATCTGACTGTGATCGCAGGTTCACTTCTAACATTTGGAAATGCCTTCAGAAGTCATTGGGTACTGAATTAAATTTTAGTACAGCTTTTCATGCTCAATTAGATGGGTAGTCATAATGAAAAATTCAAGAATTGGAGGATATGCTACGTGCTTGTTTGATGGATTATCAGGGAAGTTGGGACCAACATCTTTCTTTGGTTAAGTTTTCTTATAATAACAGTTTTCATTCCAGTATACAGATGGAACCATTTGAGGCATTATATGGTATGCGGAGTCGAACTCCAGCTTTCTAGGATGAAGTGGGTGAAAGGAAGTTGATGGGACTGGGATTGGTAGAGGAGTTGGCAGAAAATGTTCAGCTGATACAGCGACACATGAAAACAGATCAGAGCAGGCAGAAGAGTTATGCAGGCAACAGGAGGAAGGATCTCTCTTTTGAGGTAGGTGATCAAGTTTTTTCAATGTTTTACCATGGAAAAGTGTGATGTGATTTGGTAAGAAAGGAAAGCTGAGTCCATGGTTCATTGGAACATATGAAATTATAGAGGGATTTGGATTAGTTGCATACCGAGGGGCTTTACCTCCGAGTTTATCTCAGGTACACAATGTTTTTCTTGTTTCAATGTTAAGGAAGTACATGCTAGATCCATCTCATGTTTTGAGTCCAAAGGTAGTTCAGTTGGAGGAGAATCTATCTTATGAGGAACAACCGGTCTAGATTCTTTACCATAGGGAGAAATTGTTACGGAATAAGGTGATTCATTAGGTAAAGGTTTTGTGGAAAAACTACATGATTGAAGAGGCAACATGGGAATCTGAAAATGCAATGAGGGATAAATACCCCCACTTATTCAATAAGTAAATAAATTGTGGGGACACAATTTTATAAATGGGGGAAGGATGTGACATCCAAATTAAATAATGAATAATAGATATTCTTATCTATATCTATTTCTGACAATGTTCATTTTTTAATGAATAGTGAAAAATTCTGCAATTTACATCAAAACTGCATTTTCATCTAATTTAATTATATGGTTGGATTATATTTTTAATTGGTTTTAAAGAGTAAATAGAATATATTTTTACCATGTAATCCAATGGTTGTAATTGGGATTAATTTCACTTTGGAATTGGCTATAAACAAGTGCCATACTTTTCATAGATATTGTTTCTAAAAAAACTCGCTATTTGTTTTGACAATGGGAATTATTTTTAAATTAATTATTTCAATTTCTATGTTTGTAATTTCATAAAGTGGATTAAATATTTGGAATTATAAGGTCCAAATTATGTAATCAAGACTCTTTTTTTTTGGACACTATGAATAGTAATGACGATATTTACCTTTAATTATCTTGATTAATTAGTAATCGGTTAGATATGGATAATAAAATAATATCATAATAATAACAAATGACCCCGACATATGTCCTAATGCTACTGGTTGTGTCATGGACGACCATGGGATACCTTGTGCCAAACGTGGGGACCCCATGGAATCACCTTTGTGTGATAATGACTTTTTATCTATTTATTTTTAAATAATGTTAAATATAACAAAGAATGTATCACCTGAGTAAAACATTTTTAATTTTGTCTACATAAATGATCTATTGAACTATAAATTTTAATTAGAAAGCTAAAAATATTTCCTACATCATAGTATTTTTTTATAATTTTTATACATTAAATAAATTAATTTATATAAGAGATTATGATGATGTTGTGATTATCTCATTAGCGAACTCTTTCAATAAAATGAAAATATAATGTAAAATCTAAGACATACACTTGTAAAAGTCCTATTGCATGAGTATGTTTCGAACCCTTATAACATTATCCTAGAAATATATCAATGTGGGACCTTTTAAATCCGAATCACATTTCAATATAAAGTAACATTTTATAACATTCCAAGAGTGTGCCTCCTCTTCTCTTATAAAAGGCCCCCGCCTCTACCTCTTTACACACACTTCTCAATCCATTGGCTCGACCAAGCTATACTCATTTTATCTCTCCACATCCCTCTCTTCATCCTATAATCCGTACTCTAGGCAGAGAGCTCTTCAAGAAATCCTTTTGGTTCCAACCAATAAGAGTTACCCGTTCAAAGGAGATTAAAGAACTATCGAGTCAAGTTGGATACGAGGTATGGGACATTGTCTCAATATCCTTTCATTGAATCATATTTTGTTTTATAAACAACTCTCTTTTATATGATGTATAAACCCCTTTTACCTTTATGTTTATTTAAAGTAAATATTTTTTTATACGAAACATTTACTAAACGACAAAAGAGAATGTTTTTTTTGTCGTATGTATGCGGCGATAATGACTTATCTGCCGTCGTGACCATTATTTGAGCTTCATCTTACTCTAAATTCCATAACATTCTTTTAAAATGAAAAATAAATACCATGTTTTACATTTATTTTATTTTGGTATTGAAAATGGTTTTCATAATGTTGTTATATCAATGTGTTGTATTTGATATCTTGTGATTGAAAAGTGGAAATGTTATGTTTCCTTTATGCATGTTTTATGTGATACGATTATGTTATGGTTATTGGGAATTGTTATGAAGATGGGTGGTTCTGTGATAAACTAAGGGTGGGTGAACCTGATATAGCTCTCTAATGCATTGGGTAACACGAAGGGATTAAACGTTAAGGTTTCTCCGATGAGATTTAGGGAATATACTGTGATGGGTATTCCAAACGTAACCATGAGGGTTACTCCTTACGTAAGATTGTTATGAATGCCTCAAGTTACCATTATGTCTTATGATTTCTATGATTTATTCATAAATCTTATTATTTCATGAGGTATGTTAACATGCTAATGTTTTATGAGTAAAGTATGACTTCATTGATTCTTATGTATACATGTACTAATGTTTCCTTTCCTTATTTTTATATCCCTTACTGAGCTTTTTATTCTCACCCCAAGTTTTTGAAAAAAAATTTCACAGGTCAAGGGAAAGGTACATGATACAATGATAGTGTCAAGGAAGTGTCAAGAATGAATCCATGTTTTATTCTGTTGATGGGAAAAACGAATACTATCTTTTATGTAACCACTTTGTTTAAATGTGGAATGTAATTTGTGATTTATGATATAATTCTCTAAAACTCTAAACCAGAAAAGATCCTCAATGTGTAATCTTGAAATATCTCATGATTAAGTAATGATTAATGTTGGGGACTTATAGGGATTGACCTTAGGGCCTTGTCAGCGACGGGTCGTGGATTTTCTCCAGCGACGCAGTTGCGCCACCACCGTCTTTGCAGCTGGTTGTAGTGTTGGTCACCGCTCACGATTTCCACCGGTGCCGATCGTCGGCACCAGTCACTATTCTCCTCCATCGCAAAGAACACAACAAAAACCACAAATGATTATAGAGAGGTTGGGCCATATTTGTTTGGCCCACCCTCTCTACATTAGAGCGGTATCAAGAGACTCTGGGAGTGAGGTTCAAAGGAAAATAAAATTTCTGATGGTAAACCAAAATCACAGACCTACCTCAATGGTTTATTGATGTCGGTGAGGAGGAGTCAAGAGGTAGAAGATAAAATCGTTGAAGAACTTCAGCGTTCTATGACTCCACAAGGTGCTTCGGATCTGGGCTCAGGGTCAGTTATGGGTTCTTTGTTGGAGAAAGTTCTTCATTGGAGAGGAATTATTCTTTGGATAGGGAAAAGTTTATCCAAATTTATCCAAGGATTTTCCAACCATATTCCAATGATTTTTCCCCCAGCCCATTAAAAAGAATAGCCAACTAATTAAAATAAAGTTTTCCATTAACTATGATGATGTTGGCATAATTAAAATCATTACGTTGGCACAATTAATTTAGAGGAAACCAAAATTCACCTCCCTTATTAATGTGACGACTCAAGAGTTGGGTGGTCCCCACTATTATGAATTCAAATTTGGGGGTTTTCTTAGCTTGGTTGGTCACCACTATTGCATAATAAAAATGGGAGGTTTAAAAAAATAAAATTTGTTCATTATTTTATTTTTATTACCACAAAAAACACAAGAACTAACTTTCACCCTCAACAAAATGTGTTCAAGGTGAAGGTATCATTAAGTGAATACCGGCACTGTGAGTTCAATTGTGTCTTTAGATTTTAATTCTGTGAATTGGTTCAAAAGTTACAAAACATACTCGCACATTTACTGAACATACATAGAAATGTTCAAAAATTTATTTCAGGTACACCGGGCATCGGAATCACACGACGCCAATTTTCATGGAGTCGTAAAATTCCCATATAATAAAAAAAATACATGGAAATTTCTGGTTCATTACATATCACACAACTTTCTCAATATAGGATTCATATTGGACATCCAAATGAACAAAGGATTGAAAAACATTCCATTGAGTCCTTGATGAGGTAACTTCCAGCTTATTTTATTGGGTATCTTAATCCAATAGTTTTTATTAAAGGAATCATAAGCAATAAAAAGATATTTTTTATACACTAGTGTTTAGAACACATAAAATTAATTTTGGTTGTCACCTGCTAGGAAGTTGAAGAAGGTCTATGGTGGAATATTTTCAAGAATATTAGAAAACAAGATGAAATTTACTACATGGATTGGGATAAATTTAATGAAATATTTTTCAATAATTACATTCCTCATATTCTTAATATGGAGATAGAGAAATAGTTCCTTGAGGTAAGGAAAAAGGATGGTGAATTTTTTGGAACCTATTATTATAATTTTAAATGACTTCTATGGTATGCTACTGGTATTTTCATTCAACCTAAATGTAAGGTTCATTGATTATTCAATGGAATAAAAACGTTTCTAAAGGTCCTTATCCATAAGATAATTCAGTACCTATGAATATGTTGTTCAATGTGAAATAAAGGCGAAAGTAGAAGTTATAGTTACATATCTATCTCATGGTTTTGATAAGAAAGGATGACAGAGTTTAAAAAAGAATCTAAAAACCATGGAGAGAAGAAGATGAGATTTTATGCACTAAGTGTGGGAAGAAGAATGGAAGAAATTTCATTAGTGTAACTAGTACATTTTCTAATTGTGGAAGGGTTGTTCATTGGGAAAATTATTTCTGAGGTTGTGGGAAGATGTTATGTGACAATGAGAATAGTGAGAGAGAGAGAGAGAGCTTCAAAAAATTCACCTGTCACCCTTTAGTACTTCAGAAGTAAAGAGAGTGGGAATTATTCTAAATAGTTCTCAAACCCAAGGGATAATAATGATTATTGATTTTCGCAACCTCTTGTTCCAAGGGATAAGGGGATATCACTTATGATCACTATTTATGAAAAGCGGTGTGAACACGACATGGTAAATGTACACATAACACCATCTTTAGAACTTATAATGTCTTATATGACCTTGTATCTTCTAATTCATTCATATCTAAAGAATTTTATAAGGGTATATAGATTACACCCGAATTATTATTTGGGTAATTACTAGGAATAACCCTAATGGAACAATGATCTCATATCATGTATAAGATTCATCTCTAATTGATGTTGGTTCGAATGTGATTATCTCAAATCTTTCCATTCTTCCTCTCATTGAATTTCATGTCATTCTATGAATGGATTGTATTTATCTTCATAAGTCCCACATCAATTTTTGTAGAAGGGATGAAACACTAGTTATATCATAACAATAAATGATTATCTATCATTGATAAGATACGTATGAACATCCAATGGAGATTATACCCATTTTATGGGTCTTAATTCCAATTCATAAGGAGAGTTTATTTCAAATAGTTGGGGGGAAAATCAACATCGAAGATATTATTCTGTTTGATAATTTTTTATGTATTTATGAAATTGATTCAAATTATTTCAAAAAAAATGTGATGTTGATTTCACAAAAAAACACGTATCTAGTGAAAACAAATTTCAATAATGGCTCTGATTGAGTTGCATGAATTTTAGAATAAAATCCATGAATTAATTGATAATGGATTTATTCAACCATGTGTGTGACATTGTGGAACACGTGATATTTTTATGAATGATAAATAAATATCATCGCGACAATATATTGATTATCAGGTGCCGAAGAAGTTCACAATTAAGAAAAATTATCATCTTCCCCACATTGAATATATGATTAAACAACTACTAAGTGATCACTACGTTTCCATGATGGACATTAATTATAGGTATCAGAAATTGAGGGTTAATAATGAGGTTATACCCATGATGAAATTTTTTAAAAGGTATGGATACTATGAATATATAGTTATTAATTTAGGTCTTATTAATTCACATATTTTCTTCATGAATATAATGAATATATTATTTATAGATTACCTTGTTCAATTTATGGTAGTTTTTATAGAGGGTATTCTTATCTAACCAAATTGAAAGGAAGAAAATGAAGACAACATGAAACTTATAATAAAGACCAAAAATAAAAATAAGCAATAAGAAAAATTTACACAAAGTGTGATTTTTAGATGCAAATGGTTTCATTTTTAAGTCCCATAACCTCAAGAGATAGTATATTAGATATCCATCAAAGATAGAAGATATTGAATGTTTTACCAAAAAACTTTTGTGACTAAGATCCGTAGTTTTCTTTGTTTATCTAGATATTATTGATAGTTTATTAAGAATTTCAATTAATTATCTAATACTCAACCCAAGTTAACTCTAAAGGATCACAGATCCTCTGGACAGATAAATGTGTGGAAAATTTCAAGGAACATAAGAAATGGTTATTTAGTTCACATGTGCTTACATATTATTATTTTGGAGAATGGGTGCAAAAACATATTTATGAATATAAGAAGGGATTATGATGTATTATTATGTATAATTTCATGGGTAAAACTTTTTCAATATGATAATTGATGATTCTTGAGAAAAATTACCCAACACATGATTTGGAATTAGCTACATTAATTTTTTCATTCATGATGAGGTAATGTTTTCCTTATAAATAAAAGTGTGACATATGTTTATCATAAAAGTAAAAATTATATATATAAAAATCATAAAATTCAAAAATTATGATGATGCATTGAGTCCAGAAGATCTTGCTAGATTATCCATGATAAGGATCACCTAATAAAATATTTTTTATATTTTTGAAGGATATATCAAGAAATCATGATGTAATGGGTAAAATATTATCTTTCTTAATTGAATAATCAACCATCTATCCAATTAAATATTAAGGACGTGTAGAATTAAGTTGTAGAGCTGAAAAAAAGATTAAAAATGTTCTAATGTTTAACTTTGATCATGATGGAATAACATGTTTTAAGAACTGTTTATTTGTTCCTTCAAAATTAGTCATGAAGAAGGAGTTTTTAGATGTATCTCATGGTTCATCATTCTCTATTTGTATTGGAATTATGAAAATATATGGAGACATGAAATATTTCTTCTAGTGGGATAGAATGAATAGAGATATCAATGATTTTGTATCTCTATTCTTGTATGTTAACATGTTAAGGCTAAAGAAAAAAATTATTAGGGTATTTTTCTTTCATTACCCATACTAGATTGGAAATGGGAGAACATCACTATGTATTTTTTTCATTGTTGTCCCCAAAAACCTCTATAGGGAGAAATTCAATATAGGCAGGACTCATCTCCATTACTTTGTAAACACACTTCATCGCTATCAGAGAATAATTATCTCTATATCATATTATGAGGATATACATTGAAGAAATTAAAAGGATTCATGGAGCACCACATTCCATTATATCTGATTGAGATCATTGGTTTACCTCATTGTTCGTTCAAATTATAAAGTATGTTCCTAAAACATAATTATTTTTTAGAATTGTGTGGCATCCCCAAAATGATAGCCAGTATAAAAGAAAAATCTAAATCATAGAGGATATATTAATATATTGTTATTTGTGTTTAAAAGGTGGTTAGTATAAACACATTATTGTAGTTGTGTTTTCTTTCAATAATATCTATCTCTCAATAATTTATATGGCTCTCTACGAATCCCCATTTTGAAATAAATATAGAGCTATAATGTTTTGGAATGATGTTTATGAAATAAAACTATTGGGACTTAAAATATTAGATGAAATAGATGAGAATTCCAGATCCATTCATCAACATATCAAGGACACTCAATGTGGGTATAAAATTGATTTTTATAATCGTTGATGTCATATTTATTTTCCTGTTACTGACAAGGTATTTCTATAAATTTATCGTTGAAAAAAGGTTATGTGATTTGAGAAGAAAGGGAAACTAGGTCCCCGATAGATTAAATTGTTTGAAATTATTGATCATATTACGATGGTAGCCTATTTCACATTGCTTCTAAAAAAATCAATCTAAATTCCACAATGTGTTCCATGTATCTATTTTGAGGAAGTACATACTTGACCATTAATATGATCTAAACTTCTATGTCATATGACTGGAGCGAGATCAAAAATATATGGAATAGCCGAAAGATATTTTGGATCATAAGGAGTATGTTCTATGAAAAAGCCACACAACTGTTAAACGTTTTGGGCTAAAATCACTAGGTTTAGGAAGATATGTCAGAATTTGAGGATATTATGAGGAATATGTATCCACATTTCATTATATCAAAGTAACATTTTTTAGGGAAAAATTCATTTTAATGGTGTTGAATGTAACCCCGAGTTTTTATGAAAAATTTATGAAAAAATTTAATTTATTTGAATTATTTCACATCATGTTACATTAATTAAATCTTGCACTACATGAACACTATATTAGCATGCATCACACACGACACTCAGTTTTAACAAAAAAATGATATATTACAACTATAGATATTTAAACATGACTTTTATAACATAGATATAAAATTTATTAATATTAATGATAATAAATAATTTATAGAGATAATGGTTTTAGAAAAGAAATAATTTTTATATTAAAAAACATAATTTTCCATAAAGACTTTAAATGTTTTAAATATAATATTTTCACCAAAAACCTATTTTTATATCTTCTTTTGAATAGTAATAAATCATATTTTTCCCTTTTAAAAAATTTATTTTATAAAATATACTTATTTTTCAGATTTAAAATTTACAAAAATTATGGAGAATTATAAATATTTTATAGAAAAGTTTCATTTTTTTGGATGAATATTAAAAAATACTAAGTTTTAAATCAAAATTGTCATTCTATTAAATTTATTTATAAGGTTAAATTAAATTTTATATTTCTTATAAGTATAGATTATTTCAATTTACATATATTAATCTAATCCAATTCATTAGAATAAATTTCACATCGAAATATGATATAAACACTTTGTAAACTTTTAATCATTTTTTCACATTAAAAACCCACTTTCTCTTCATGACTATAAGATTAATTTTAAATTAATTTTTTCAAATTATATGATTTGAATTTATAAAAATGGATTCCATATTTGGTATCAAAATAATTTATATCATCTAATATATTTTACATAATATTTTACAAACTTTATTAGTGAAAAAATAAAATTAACTACGATGATTGAGGTAAAAATAAATTTATATAGTTGTTAAATTTAGATTAAAAGGTGTAAAATTAAACCAACACATAGAATAATCCCATTTTATTTCCATTTATCTTACATAAAATTTATATTCTAGATAATGAACTATTTTTTGGTCTTGGTGACATGAAAAAAATATGGTTTGAATTCACCATTTCAAAAAATTACAATAGTTTCACTCCCCTCCCTTGTAAAAGCCCCCCACCCCACTATTCACACCTAAAAACTCAACTAGTTCATCAAATACCTTCAAAAATCACTTATAAACTTCCCAAACATCATCCTCAATGCATTTTTTAAAAAATATTTTTCCATCAAATGATTTAATGAAATCTTAAGGAGGATACCTGAAGAACAGGTAATGTTCATCAACATGTGTTTTTGTTTAATTTCATAATCAAAATCCATTTAATACTTTTTATTTAATTATTATATAATTACATTGGTATCTTCAATATACATATATTTTTTACATTAACTTTATGACATAAAACCACACACACTTCCATCGAATGGGTTATGAAATCTTCATTCATGTGTACGGTGGATTACCCCCTCACGAACCGATGTCATTCATATTTCCATTACCACCTCTAAAGGATGGTAATAATAATAAAAATAATATTTATATATGATATTTATTATATTAATGATATCATTATTCTTCTATAATTTTTATATTAAACATACCTTTATGCTTTCCATTAATTCAAAAATATGATAATGTTATCTCTATGTATGGAGGACTACTGCCCCGCGAACTGATGTGATCTATTCACACATTACATGGATTTTATTATGTATTGGTTTAATAAAAATATATGAAATATATGAAATAAAAATGGTTCTAGAATGACAATATATCATTTAATATTATTTCATTCAAAATAATATCAAAATGAAAACCAATATTCATCCATACATATGGCTTACCATCTCCATGAAAAATGCATTTCTTTTCCTATCACTAAATTTTATGGGTTACTATATATAAATATATATTTAAAATCTATTATATTTATACCATTTCTTATATTACAGAGATTATGAAAACATGATCTATATTTTAGGACCAAGAATAAAAATTCACAATATGTACAAAAAAATGTGTTTATTACTCAAAATATATCATTATCAATGACTTGTTAATAAATGAGTAATAAAATGTCAATAGAAAATAATATATGTTATGATATATATGAGTATGCTTTTATGATATATTTTTAACAAACTTATATTTATTATATAAGATGATTGAATGAGTACGATCGATGTCAATACTTAATGTAAGGTAATTTTTAATCAATTTTCCTTCTTTGTGATATACATTATGTTATGCCCCTATATTATTTTATATGGTGTATATAAAATACTCTGATAAGTAAAATCATGAATTTATATATCCTAGTGATATTTTATGTTTCATTATATGGAATTACTTCATGTGGCTCATGAATTAGTGTTACCAAGTTGATAAATATTTTATGTTACAATCTCATTATTTATCAGGATTGTGTATGATTAAGTCTCCAATGTTGAAATATCAGGATATACCTCTCAATAATTCTCTTTAATTTTCTTATACTCTACTGGTTCATGATATATTCATGTATCTTTATCATTTTCAACTCATTATTATGTATGCTAATTAATAAATTTATAAGAATATTTGATGTTAAATATCTCATCTGTCAATATCCTATTTTTGTTTAAAAACATGTTTGATAAAATTATTTTGAAAAAAGATTATTACAACCTTATGATTTATTAAATACATTATGTCCAATGATTTAATTTTTACAAAAAAATTATATTCAATCTTTATTTCATTTTTCAAAATAATTACCACATTTTTTTACAGAAAACGTGAATGGAATCTTATATTTAACGTGTACATAAAGTATGGAATTTTATGATGTAATGATAAATCATTACACTGATGCTTTGTTTATATGTTTTAAATTTTATTTTCAAATAATAATTTTTTAAAAAAATTATGATTTGAAATTTTTCTTTCAATGCGGATAGGATATTTTCCAAATGAAATGTTATAAATGATATATCAAATTTAATTTTCAACTAAGACGACATCCACTAGTGTTACCTATACCTTATTGGGAATATGATCTGATGATAAAATTATTACCCTATCTATAAATGGTTTATGATTTAATGGAATGTTTTTATTGAAACCTGTTTCTCTTCTATGTGTTATACAATGATAAAAGTTTTTGGGAAACATGATTCTTTTTCGGGGTTACTCTGTGCTGAAATGATTATTAATATTTTATATTTCCCATAGGTTATATCATGATAAAATTTTTATGATTCCAATTTCATTTTATAATTTATGATATGATGATTTTTTTCATATAAAAAACATATTTATTTTTTTATTATGTGATGGTTGGAACCTATTTATCACTTCAATTCATTGGGTAACGATTTATATATCATGAGAGAGATTAGACTAGGATATTAAGTGAACTCTATTTAGGGATATAGAGATTGAATGGTAAGTGAAATCAGTTAAGTAATACATAGATAGAATGGGGTTTGAACCAAGTTTATTAATGGACTTTTCCTACTATAATGGTCTTAGAAGTGATCCTTTTCTAATATATAAATTATTTCTATGCCGATGTGTATACCGAGAATTCCATGTCTTATGTACTCATGGATCATACACTTGAATTGCATTGTGAATCATGTATTATGAACCATTAATACTTATGCTATGACTCATGGTTGTGGTATATAATATGCAAGTTATGGTTTTCAATTGGTATGTTCATGTTATTAAACCCTTATCTTTATGTTATTCTTATGTATCTACCATATTTTCCCTAACTGAGCATCTAAAATAACCCTCTCTTATGTTTCTTTTCCCTTGTTATGAAGATATATATTATATATAATATAACTAAAAAGGTTTAAATTTATGTAGAATGTAGTCAGAGATGATGTAACCCACTTATGTATAATAGTTTATGTTTCTTTATTCCCAAAGCACTAAATAATTATGCTATTAGTCATGCATTTATATAATAAGATAAATACTCAAAGAAATATTGTAATTCTTTTGTATGAAAATCACGGGCCATTAATGTATTGACACCCTATTCATGGTGGTCACATAGATACCACAAACCCCTCCTATGAATTATAGAGGATACCACACTAGTCCTATAAGGGAATTAACCAAAAATGACCTAAAACTACACCAATAGATGGGATCACAATCTTATGTCAAAGATGTAATTCCACACAATACCCTCATGGTAAGGGACCACATAATCTCACTAAACTGATATTAGTTTAATATAAGAAAAAAAGGGTTCCAAACACCCTTAGTGTGAGTACGTGGTGTGTACTAGGCGTACACAGAGTGTATTTCCAATATCCTGTCTACACATGTATCCCCATATCACACAACATTTAAACCTCCACATACACAGAATGTACCTTAGGGGTATAAAATGATTATAGTTTAGTCAGCACCCTTCTTGTGCTATCTTTCCATTCTTGTGTACCTCAAGTCATCCATGTGTACATGCGGCCATGTCTGAGTACAAGGCTAAACCCCTGTACCCTAGTCACGTCAAAGTACATGACTTAGCCCATGTACTCAAAATGTTCCTATATACCCAAGGGTAAATGTAAAGTATTTAGTTCATGTCACAAGGAGTGTGACCCTTTTCAATTGTATTTTATCTTTTCATCTCCACATAAACCCTATCACCACAACCATAACCTCACATAGAATGTAATTTTTGTTTACATGTCGTGTAAAATAAGTTTTTTAAAACCCCTTGGTTCTGCTATCTGTACATCTGCATCATTGTAACATTCATATATACTTCCAATATCAAATGGGAATAATTTATCTCATCCATACAATCCATTATATCACTAAGATTTGATTTTGGCTATCTAATTTGATCAGGAAAACACTTTTTTGATCATGTTGTAACCACATATGAATTAATGGAATGAAGAACATCATGACTGATCTAACCTATCTCCATTCAACATATAATATTTTTGATCAATTACTTCATCATTGATCTTAATTCATACCCATGATATTGAACTGTTACATTTAATAAGTATGGTGAAATTATTGAATACCATATATTTATTGAACCATTGGCCAATGAAATTGCTCGCGATGAACGTGGAAAAAATGGGGGAGAAATCCAAAAAACATCAAATAGGAAAATCATTGTATCTATTCATGATGTACTCAATTTTATTTAATTATAATTAAAAAATATGAGTTATAATAATCATCCAAAATAATTCTATGAATATAAATGATAAAAACCCTCAAACCTCCAAGAATGATAAACCTACAAATCTCTTTGATGGTGAAATTGATTGGCATTCATCATGGGATAACTGATGGTGATAATATCCACATAAAATAACTTCCTAACATGTGTTTGGATTGGTAACTAATGAATAACCATCGTGTTTCATAGTCGTTGGTGAAATCCATGAACTCGATTGGAAAAGATGATACATTCTGTATTGATCTAGTCCTCTCATCTTTTATCATATACCAATGATCTGCTCCATTTTATCCTCTCAATTATCAGGGTTATACTTCTAACATGAATAATTGGATTTAAAGGGATTTAAATAGAAGAGTCCTAGATGACTGTTCTAACTCATAAAAAATATATAAATTTATTTATTTATTTATTTATTTATTTATATTCACTTTTTACAGAACTTTACCAAAAAATAACGTTAATAAAAGTTATTTCATGCCTAGGGTGAAACCCATATATAGAATTCAGGGGTGGAATCATATTTCCAATCCAATCCTCAATTATAGAGTCAATCCACTTTTTTGTAGAATTGTGAATGTGTGATATTAATATATTTAATATTTTAAATCTTCACTTTTGAGCTCACTAGGCATTAGAATAACACGTCTTATCAATGAATGGATTTGAAAATATTATTAGATATATTCCAAATATTTACATGAAAAAAATAGTTGTTACGCTTATTCTTATAAATCTTCCAAAAACAGTTTTTTTCCTTCAACATAGGTTTATTGGGTTTTTCCTTCTTCTTCAGGAGGTATTGTTCTTGTATCCACTTTTGTCTTCCTAAAAGAGATCTACACATCTCTTAGATAACTTATTTAATTCAGCAACTACATAGTTATATGTCCAACACCATTCTTCTTTCCTTACTCCTCAATATTTTCATATACTAATATTAATGATTGTTTAGATAAAATATATCCTCTCATTTTGAAATTCTAAAAATAGAATATAGAGAACACTTTTTCCCTTCCATCCAAAATCTCCATTACAAACACCCAAATCGAGTTATCTATGATCACTTTTTTCACTCAGATGGAATTCCATGGATACCCATATTAAATAAAACTAACATATATGGATATATTTCTAACTAATTCAACCTCATACTCCAATTGATTTTCCTCAAAATAAATCAACAAATACAAAACTCCAATCTCCTCAATAGTATGAATATCATACAAAAAAATGACTTTTGGTGTATAACTCATCTTGAGGTAAGAGGTCATAACATAAAATCCTATCTAAAACCTAGCTTGTGTCTATACATAGTGTAAAGAAATAAATCATATTGCTTATATATTCTTGTGAATATTAAATTATAATTTTTTGTGATATTTTAACACTTTATGTTTAATACATTCATCAATTGATATTTAATTAATTCAAATCATTAATATCAAATTTAAATTATTCTAATTTAAAATTCATATCATAATTAAAACACTGATAATCATCAACTCATCTAAATATTTTCATTCTAAAAATAGGATTCAATAATGGATTATTAGGCATCATAATTATTTCAACTTAAATAAAAACTTCAACATATTAAAATATTAATCTTTTGAAATATTGATTGTTATATAAATTCGCATTCAATATTTGGTTATTTTCATTTACATTGACCTCAACTTCTTGGCATGATGATTAGATTCTCAAATTTATTTGTCTTCATTAAAACCCTTATATTAAATTTATTGATGTCTAGATCCTTTTATAGTATCTCATAAAAAATTTTATATTTTTTTCTTCTTTGGACTTAAATATGAAAACATCCCCTTTCATAGAAGATAATTTAAAAAAATATGTTAAATATCCCAGAGGTTAGATATTTTAATTTTTTACAATTTTCAAGAAATAGCTGAAATATATTACGTGGAAAAAATACTGTATGAGTATCTCAAACTTCTATTTCATATGATAAATCTCTTATAGAAAATTAAAATAACTTACGTTTTGATATGATATATTAGGAATAGTATAATTATCTTATTTGAGTACTAGTTTCATATGTGTGGATAAATATATCACACCAATTGATCAATTATCATAAGCATATATCAATATTCTTACGTGGTCATATATTTCATATATGCAAACCAAAAAAAATCACATATCTTAATTCCATTTTATATTATTTAGGATCACTTATGCATAGGAAAATGTATTTCTCATTTTTCTAATATATAAATCATGAACTCTAATTATAGGATTTAAAAAAATAAATTATAAACTCAGTAAAGCTTGTTCTAAAGAATTGTACAATAATAAATAATCCTTATATATTATTTCCAAGAACTCATCTAACATCTCAACTCCAACATCATTTCGGCCTTTATAAATCATCACCTAGGGGAAATAAAAAAATAATTGAGAGCCTTTATACTTGATCATTCGAGGATGGTGTCACCAGATTTCAAGTTATATCCATTCAAAACATTGAAAATATGTTACACATGTTAAACCAAGTTGTACATCTTTTCCGATGTAGACTCAAGAGCCATTTATTTTAAACTTCTCCACTTCACTTGTAACTATTGAAGAGAGTATGACTCCACCTTCAACACTTTTTTTTGGCTTGAAGAATATCTCAATAATCATAAGATGTTTGGGATTCTAGTTAAATCTATCCATAAATGTATTCATCAATAGAATGTTCACAACCAAAATTACATATCTAACCTCTATACTTGTCATTTCTTATATAAAAATCTTACTCCTTTACATTTTAAATTGAATCTCAGTCTCCTACATTGGGTGGAGACTCACATCACACAATACTTATCATTTGTGCTATTATATTGAAAATGAAAACCATTCTATTTTGAAACATATATGATTTCTTACTATGTGAACTTTAACACCATATATATATTTAAATAATTAAAAAGATACCATCATACCATGATTATTAATTTTATTTTCATTTAGATCATTAATTTAATAAAAATTTCAATAAACCTCATTTATATTTTTTCAAATATAAATATGTATATCCATATATATATATATATAAATGTAGAAACAATTTATGCCAACTAATATTATTATTAATATTATTATTTCATTTAATTATTTTTGAATATAAATACTAATAACACTATTAAAAGTTTTATTATCATTCTATATAATATTTAAAATAATATTACTCATAATCACAAAAAAAATCATATATAGATTCCCATATATATATCATATAGAATACACATTAAAAATATTATTATTTATGTTTTTATCAAATAAAAACAATCATCAATGATGAATAATATCAATAAAATTAATCATAACAAAATGACATTAATAGAAAAAATTACAACAATAAAAATAATATCACATCACAATTCAAAAAATCTCACTACTAAAAATTATAATAACTTTCTTTAAATAATATTTTTATTATTCCAAAATTAGATCTAAATTTTATACAAACAAAAAATTATACTGGTCAAATTTAACCCATAAAAATATACATCAAATTAAAAATTGAGGACATTTTCAATATTACAAAAATACTATAATTAAAAAAATCAAATTCTTAAGTAGGAACTATTAAAAACAACCAGAAATAATGGTTATAAACCTCATGAAATGACTCAAATAATGAAATCAATTTTATTCATTTAATATATTGACACATCAAAACTCTCAAGTGTCTTTTTAATGAATATTAATAAACCTGACTACATTGTTACTCATCATCATTAGATTTACAATATTAAAATAAATGTATAGAAAAAAGTCATTAACACAAAATAAATATTAAAAAAACACATTTCTTCCACTTTTGATAATCTACTAACTAATTTTAAAATATTAAATAGTATACATTAGTTTCAAGTAAAATTTACAAAACTTATAATTAAGAACTTATATTTATTAAAACCATTTACATTTTTTACCACTAACCAAAAAACATAAACACACTTAAATATTTATTTTTTATACACTATTTGTGATAATTTAATTTCTATTCACCATTTTAGAGAAAAAATAATGTCTAAAGATTCAAATATCACAAAATCAAAGAAAAATAGTATTTTGAAAATTCCAAAATCTATTATGACATCAAATAATAGCCATCATGAGGCAAAATAATTTATAAATAAAGTATAAATTAGTAGGATACATCAACCAAATGAGGCACTAGTTTCAAAAATATTGTGTATTCCCCTTTTGAGTCATAATCATACCATAACCAAGAAATGATTTATTCATCCAAAATAAATATCAAGGAACTTTTACTATAACATAATGTATAAGAGAGTATATAAAAAGTTAAAATTATCTAAAAAAGATGTATTATAATAGAAAAAACCCCACTTAAATTTGGTAACACAAATTTCATTTAAGAAATAATTGTATATAAAATATCGCCCAATAATAACATTTAATTAAATTCAAAACAAACACAACATTTTAACCCACTTCATATCTTGTTTCATTTTTCTTTAATTCACAAATAAAATCAACATTTCTAATAATTAAACATTTCTTTTAAAAGATATTATTGATATATTTTCATTATCACATTTAAAAAAATAACAAAACCTATAACACTCTAAAATTTTTAATCTCATGACCCAAATACACATATTATTAAAAAAATAAAAATATATTTATTTCATTATACATCCATTTTTATCATATAATAGTAAAGGTTAAATTTAAAATACTAATATGTAACATCCAAATAATAAATCTTTCACACAAAAAAAATAAACAAACACCCATAGTTTATTATTTTATTATAATGTACCATAAAAAATATCAAAATATTAAATAAATTATAATTTTTAATTCTGACACATAATACCACACATTATCACCGATTATATATCAACGAAATAAAAAAATATCTATACCATATTACATACATTCAAAAACCTTTAAATTATATTTTAAAAAAACTCAATTGTTATTTATCTATAAATTGAAAAAAAATTATATAACATTCCTAAAAAAATTCATTAAAATGTTTCGATTCTATCTCAATAGACATTATTGGAAAATAAGTTCTAAAAAGTCCACACTTATAAAGGTATTTTTGTAAACCAATTAATCATCAATTTTTTTGTCATATCATTTTATGAAATATTCACATATGTATTCATGTAATAATAAAAAAATTAAGATATCATAGTTATAAAAACAATAATTCATTCAAATAAATCCTTAATAACTCATTTTCACCAATATAAGCATTTATTTTGGAAAATTTATCATCAAATCCCCCATTAAAAATAAATACCAATGTTATATAATTCCATTAAAACAACATAGATATAAATAGGAAAATACCTCAACTTGACATTTTAGGGTTGTTAAGTTTTTTTGATTATTGGAAATATTAGTTGACAATGTTAAAATATGTTTATTAGAAAATAAGATTGATAGAAGTGATTTTGGTAGAAATTGGAGTAGTTTTTTGTTGAACATGTATAATTTACATGAAGTAGAATATGGAAAGTGCTACATGAGACCATGTAGATACTATAGTGAATGAAATTTTTCTAATTCATCCAGATCACAAATTAAGTATGTGACCAAAAATTATGTTCAAGAGGGACTTACATTATTCGAATCAAAAAGGAAATAATTCATAGGAGTCCACATTGAGTAGGATATATATGAATCCACATTATATGATCAATACATCGTCAAATTTGATTTTGAGAAGGCATGAATGGAATACGATATAAAAAGTTGAGTTTATAAAGGGATTGAATAGTAATTTATGGTTTATTGGGTCTTATGGGTATCTTTTCCATATAAATACCCTTAATCACTTCATTTTTTAGAGAGAAAAACACAGAAGAATTTTACCACATGAGGATGTAGCCTAGTCTAAAAGTGGTTTATTGAATAAATAATAGTTATATAGTAGTCTAGTAATACCCAGACATAAAGAGAATTTACAATGTAGTAAATTTAAGAATTAAAATTTTCGAGTGAATCCAGAACTATTATCAATGAAGAAGGACCTCATGATTCACTTGCATCTCTCATACCATGAGTAGTTCAAATATTTTTATAGTACATGGTAAATGGTGTTCAACTAAATATATATCTGGCAGAGTAGTTCACTAAGAAGAATAGATCATAAATGGATTTTAAATAGTGAAAATAATACGTGGGAAATGGTAATTCATCTATTAAATGAAATAGGAGCTTCATGTCCCACCGATTTTAGTGTGAACTAAATAAATATTGATACAGACGATCTCATGGTTCTTCTATAGGATAATTGAGTTATTTTTAGAATATAGAGCATGTGTTATCAAGTGTTATTGGTTATAAACCTGTAAGGATAGCGAGTTTTATTTGAATATTAAAATAGTTGTATTATTTAGTGATTATATTAAATTGTAACATTGTATTTTTACTCTCTGTAGATTATCTCAGTTATGGTGAACCATGTACAATTTGTTTATTTGTGTCATTATTTCATTTTAGTTAATATTTTTTTCATAATTAGGGAGAAAATAGTTTAATTTAAATAAGAAATAATATCTAAAGTGAAATTTGTTTCATTTTCCTTATCCTGGTTCATCCCTACCACCCCCTATGTTATGATATTTAATTGGTGGTTATAATAATTACTATTATAAAAAAGGTTTAATTAATTTGTATTCTTTTAATGGAAGTTACGACAGTAGTCAATCACAAAGGGATTCCAATATTCAAAGGTATCAAATTTTTTCTATGAAAGAATGAGATGTATAATTAATAATTATATTAATACTAGATATATATATATTATGTCTGGGATTTTAGTCATTATGGATAGAAGTTATTTATGATGAGTATAATGTATCGAACATAGTATTGATTCCAAAGGAATCAATGCATTAGGGGGGATATTATTCAAACACAATATATATGAAATTTATGTCATGTAAATTATCACACTCCATAATGGAAAACATAATTATTATTTATGAAGTAGACTCAAAATTCTGGGAATTAAAATTTATGTTCATTTATATAAACACAAGGATTCAAGGATACAACCAAAATAATTTTTGATGCATTATTTGATCAGTTTAATGTTATTATGGATGGTATCTGTGGTATTTGAGAATCCCTCAATGATGAAAATATCATCAAGCACATCCAATAGTGGTTACTACCCGAATTCAATTCAAAAGACTCTATACTTTAGGATAGATGTCCAAATGATCTAACATTTGACAGTAATTAGAGTAATTTGGTCACATATGAAATAATAAATAATCATTACATGGCTATGGAAAAAGATATTTTAATGGAGGTGTAGTTAAAATCATTTGTAAACTTACCATGGAGGACTGTTAGAGGGAATAATAGGTGCATTAATGTATGTCATTCCTTTTCCCAAATCAATAGTGAGGGGCATGAATGTTTATAAGAAAGCATACACTCACATTCCACTAATGTAGAATGGTTGGGACCTTATAAAAACTATTCAGATGAAATTTTAATATGATGATGAGGAAAATATAGTTCTCATGAAGAAGTATTTTTCCAATGTGAAAGGTTTGGGAATCAAATAATTTATCTTCTTCATAAATAAGAGACTAATTTCACAAGATGATAAATGTATAGAATAAACTAAGGTTGGATAAATTGGGTATTATAAATATCAAAAAGTATATTCTCTCTGGATCTTCATTCAGAGTTCATAGATAAGGGTAGAGAGTGATAATAATGAAGGATATGTGTATGGAATATTTTATATCTTGGAAGAGTTATAGGATTATTTTGAAAATATAAATTTTTATTTGTGATAAAAATAAATCTAATAGAGAGGTTCATGATGTTTTAATATATATATATATAGTATAAGTAATTAGATAATTCAAACTGGAAGAAAGATATTCAAAATTATAAATTTATAAATCCATAAAATTTAGAAAATATTGTTTAGTACAAGTTCAAAATTGAAGAACTAGACCGAGTTATAGAGGGTTTTAATAATATAAAAAAATTGGTTAAAAGGTATTTAATATATTAAGGAGGAATTTGTAAACTTATTATGAAAAGTAGAAGACCGATAGAGACACTGGGCTCCTAGTTTGACATCGGGAATACAGATCATACATGTGACTGATAATGTGAAATTAGAGTAAATAATCCCAGTAAAATTGGTAGTAGATTCATAGGAGAAGACCAGAAACATTATTATAAAAATATAGTATAAATATTGATCTAAAATATAAAAAATTAATGGATGAATCCTAGACACAGTCTTCTACTAAAAATATGAAGGATGATTTTGGTATGTATCAGAATAAAAATACTTAGATAACCCAAGGGAAAAATTGTTAAACATAAATAATACACAAGAATAAATATCATTTTAGGTGTTATTATTTTAGAAGGATTTTATATTATAAAAATTTATGTTATACAACCGAAATGTATTAAAGGGTATAAGGGAAACAAACGCACCCAAGAATAGTTCAATACCTAGGAAATATTTTGAGGGTTTCTATTTCATGTGGGGAGTATTTTGACATATAGATAGATATTTGAAATTAAAAATGCATATAAATGTTGTTATAAATACCCAAATTGGTTAGAAATTTAATCTTAAAGAATCATCAAACAAGATGAATATGAAAATTAAATTTGTCACATTTAAATTTTAAACTGCTCTATCATTTTTTTGAAGATGATCAAGCATTTAAATCAATAACATGTTTATATTCAAGGACATATGTATAAAATAAATTTTGTGACAATTCATAGGTTTTAGTTATTTTATAAGAAGAATCATATTGTGCATGTTTATGGATCCTTAATAGTTGATACACATACCATATGATATAAAATTATATTATTTTAGTAGACCTAAAGTATGAAAAGAAAGGATTCTGTAAATTTACTAATGAGGAAGGCCTAAAAATTATAGGCTCAAAGAAATCCAAATTTTTTGAAAAAGATATTACACATGCATATGTCGTGGGTTTTGAATGCCTCAATCATAAATTGTTATCTTTTTTCCAACTATATGACTTAGCGAAAGCAATGAAATTTTCCAATAAGATATGTATTATCAGTTTAAAAGATGATACAATTGCTTTTAAAGGGAAGCATATAAAGGTGGATTTATACATTGTCAGTGGAGAAGAAGGCATTTATTCTATATTCAAGGAAGAAAAAATATATTATGTCATGGTAATCTTTCTAATGGAACCATCATTATATAGAGGATCTGATGAAACTGATGTATCTAGAGATCTATCTAAACAATCATGTGATATATACTTATATGTGTTGTTATATAGAAAATAGAATATTATGCAAAAATTTATAGGGAAAAGGTATATAAGTGGACAAGGGTCCATGAAATAGATCATGTAGTCATGTTTGGACTGATATCGCCAAGGTCCATTGATTGGAAGAGTTATTATATTCACACAATTGATTAATATTGTAGAATGGAACAGATAATAGTAATCAATCTTATGTATGATTTTTTAGTTGAATTTCTCATAATAAGAGGTATTATAGGAATATTCTTGGGTTAAAGATTATAATATAATAGATTAACAATGGGACAATTTTCAAAGACATATATGTAGAGGATTTTTTGGAAAAAATATGGGATATGGAATCAATAATCAGTAGTAGAGGATCCTTATAATAATGATGTGGTTTAGAGGAGAAACCATAACATAAAAAAATTACAAAAAATGGCTATCAAGAAAGACATCTAATGGAATTTTTATATCAATAAATAATGTAATTGGTCTACATTTCAAATAGATACTTCTTCTATCATGTGGAAGAAAAGACAATATGCAAGTTGTTGTATGTAATGAAGATGAAACTGATTGTCACGACCCGTCCTCGGGGCCCGTGCCGTGACTACCCCAAGCCCGCCTTCCATAGGCCAGGGGCTGGCGACTAGCACCAAGGCGTAAAATCCCAGTAAATAGGGAAGGCATTGCCTTATAAGTAACAACCACACAGAGTCAGCAAGCGGAAAGTAAAGTGCAGAAAAGAAAAAGGGGGCCGGAAATACAAGCCCAACTGTAAAGTACAACTGAAAAGTAATGTACAGCAACTGAAGAAAAGACGGCGGCCTCGTGTCGTCCACTGGAAATCCCACCTGAAGGGTGGGTACAGATAGCCTCCAGGCTCCTCGGGTCCCACGTCCGCTCCGAGCACGTCCCGCCCAGTGGTCCACCTCCAGGTACCGTCCTGCTCCACGCCCAACCGTGATCAGCGCTGTCCGTCGTCTGCAACCAACACAACAAGGTGCGGGCATAGCCCGTGCAGGGGTGAGTACAACAACTCAGTAAGGACCCCGAGACCCCCGAAGGTCTCCCGAAATCCACAAAGGATATAGCACAAAAGAAAGATGCAATCACGAAGTAACATCTGACTCGACTTAGGTATATGCCCATACATATACCTAAGTCCCCAATTCTAGCTCTGCTCACGAGCTCAAAAACAACTCAATCCACGAAGGAAAGCAAGACTCAAATCCACAAGGAGAGTAAACAGTAAATCCACAAAGGATAGTTCAACACAATCCACAAAGGAGAGTAAATAGTAAATCCACATAGGATAGTTCAACACAATCCACAAAGGAGAGTAACATAAGATTCAGCTCAACCAGGTATACTTTTTCAGATGACGTCAAAGATGATCACTGATCCATCTAAGTCGTCGGACCCACGAAGGATCGATAGGTACTAACCCCCGCAGAAGACCCACACAGGATCGGGCTCACACAGAACCTGTAGGCAGTGGCTCACACAGAACCGGTAGTAGGACCCACACAGGATCGGGCACTGATCCGCGTAGGATCGCTGAGTGCAGTAGTGGACGCAGTCCACTGAGGTCCCTGCACAGTCGTCGCCGCAGTCCACGAAGGATCTCTGCTCTGCCGTCGTCGCAGTCCACGGAGGATCTCTGCTCTGCCGTCGTCGCAGTCCACGGAGGATCTCTGCTCTGCCGTCGTCGCAGTCCACGGAGGATCTCTGCTCTGCCGTCGTCGCAGTCCACGGAGGATCTCTGCTCTGTCATCGAGGTCACAGCCAGCGCTAGGGTTCCCGCACGTAGCGAGCTCGTTTAGGAGGGTCCGCTCCACGAGCCGAGGGGCTGATACATCAACTGACACGTAGTCCGAAGTTGATGTATCCAAAAGTTCCGTATCGACAACAGGATCTCAACGCGACAGACGGCGCGTCAATCGGACGCCCGGTCTGAGAGTTATTGGCATTTTCGTCCCAGGGGCCCGGTTGGTTTTTAGGGAAAAACCAACCCGACCGTACTCCGCCTGTATCCGATCCTCGGGCGGAGTATGCCAAAAGTTCTGTCTCACTTAGAGGAAACTACCACAGCTGACGGTACGTCGATCGGACGTCCGTAGCTCAAGTTATGAGCGTTTCCGCTCCGAGGGCCCGGTTGGCTTCGTGTACGAACCGACCCGGCCGAACCCAAAGTCTTCCGAAACCTTGAGTATAATATACCGAAACGACCGTCTCGATCCAAGGATCGCGTAACCGCTGACGGTTCGTCAATCGGAGGTCCCAGGCCCATGATATGGGCGAAAGACCGAAGAGGGCCCGAAACGGGGGTACTGGGCCCGGGGCGACCCGGCCCGAACCCCCCCCCTGGGGTCGGCCGAACCGGGTCGGCCCGAACCGGGCCGACCCGAACCGGCCCGAACCGGCTCGGCCGGGTCCGGTCCGGCCTGGGCGCGGCCCGGCCGACCGGACCGGCCGGCTCGGTCTTCGGCCGAGCGGCCGAAGAGCCGCCGCCGCGGGGTTGACCCGCGGCTTTGAAGGAGACGCGGCCCCCGCGGGGGGCCGCCTGTCACGCGGACGCGGCCGGGCCGCCGCGTCCGTCCCGGTTCCGCGCGGCCGCGGAACCGGCCGCCGTTGCCGCCGCGGCTTCAGCCGCGGCGGGCTTCCTCCACGGCGGCGCGCCGGGCGCCGCCGCCTCCGGTCGCCGGCGCCGCCGCGCCGGCGACCCGCGCCGCCGCTGCCTTCCGCGGGCCGCCGGAGATGCTCCGGTGGCCCGATTTCTTTCCCGTCTGCGCCGATGCTCCTCCCGGGGGACGATCTTCACTGCGGAGCCAACAAATTTCCCTTGCCGCACGGTTCGTCGTCGTCCGCCAAATCCGCGCAAAAAGAGAAGATCGGCGGAGGGTTGTCGGGTCTTGTTCGTTAGACCCGCACCCTCCACGTTAGTCATAAACGTCACCGGGAGGGAGAATCAACAACAATTTTAATTAAATTAAAATTGTCGGAGATTAAGTTCTTTACTTTAAAAGAATAAACACGGGAAAAAGATAAAACAATCCAGCATCCCTTACCTTATCGTCGTCGTCGGACGAGAGTTCGTCGCGGAATCGCTCGTCGCGGAGGAAGGAGATCGTCGCGTCGTCGCGGTATCCGGCGTCGCGTCGCCAATCTCCGGATCAAGATCAAACGGATTTAATTAGTTTAAAACTGTTGATATTGAAATTAAAAAGGGAGAAGAAAAGATCCGATTCTCACCTTAGTTGCCGAACGAGGATCGGCCGCGGAAGAAGAGGCGTCGCCGAAGAACGTCGCGGGTAGATCTCGTCGACGTCGCAGATCTTGGTGTGCGTCGTCGAATTCCGGTCGCCGGCGTTCTTCGCGTTCTTCGCGTTCTTCGCGTTCTTCGCGTTCTTCGCGTTCTTCGCGGAGAGGGTGGAGGAACGAAGATTCTTTCAAATCCTTTCCAAGGATTTTTGGGTTGGTCTTATTTTATAAACATGCCAACACACGAAACCGGTTAAGAAACGATCCATCAATTCGTTGAATTAATTCAACGAAAGAAACGACCCATTTAATTCACGAAGAAACAGTCCATTTAATTCACGAAATAAACCGCCCAATTAAATGGTCTGTTAAGAATTAAAGAAAACGCGTCGGTTGACTTTTCAGTTACTTTGACGGGTTTTCGCGGGTGCGTTACTTAGCGAAAGAAACGGCGGGGCTCGTGCGGGTCCCACCGCACAAATATCCTACCAAGGGGGGTAGGATATTTCTGGATAGTATCCTATCCAGTTCAACTCAGTTCAAGCCGCCTTTAAGTGACTTTAAGTGGCTTCCAAGCAACTTAAGTGAAATAAAATAAAGTTGTCGCACAAACTTTATTTTTATTTCTGACTTAAAGCCGCAAAATCTAAAAACCACGTCTGTGCAAACGCAACTCCGGAAGAGGCGTTTCTAAGCAAATACCGGCGCTGCGATTTCATCGGTGCCCTCAGAATTCGATTCCGGGCACCGGTTCAAAAGATAGAAAAACCCGCTCGTCCGTTCACTGAACGTACCCGAGCCAAACTTCGGAAATTGATTCCGGGCACACCGGGCCTCGGAATCAGGTGCCGTCTGAAGCTGCGCTCTTGTAAAATTCCAAAGAAAATTAAGAAAAAAATTTCCTTGAAATTTGCGGGTCTTTACATTACTCCCACCTCAGGGCTTTACGTCCCCGTAAAGATACATCAAAAACTAGGGGAACAAATGGGGGTACTGAGCACGCATCTGAGCCTCCCGCTCCCAAGTGCTCTCCTGGAGGTTCCCGTGCTGCCATCTGATGCGCACAAGAGGAATCGACCGCCCACGTAGGACCCGCTCCTGTCGATCCTCGATCTCCACTGGGACCTCCGCAAAATTCGCCCCATCGTCCACGTCCAGCTCCCCAAAGTCGATGATGTGTGTCGGGTCGTGCATGTATCTCCTCAGCTGAGACACGTGGAAGACGTCGTGCACCCGGTGCAACTGAGGTGGTAGAGCCAGGCGATAAGCCACCTCTCCTATCCTGATGAGGACCTGGAAAGGCCCGATGAAGCGTGGAGACAACTTGCCACCTCGGCCAAATCTCCGTAATCCACGTCGAGGTGAGACACGCAAAAAGACGTGGTCGCCATCCTCGAACTCTAGTGGCCTCCGCCTCCTGTCAGCATATGACTTCTGCCGGCTCTGAGCTGTCCTCATCCTCTCCTGGATGATCTGGACCTTCTCTGTCGTGGCTCGGACCATATCTGGTCCCACGAGTGCTGACTCCCCAGGGTCTGTCCAGCACAACGGTGATCTGCAGGGCCTGCCGTACAACGCCTCGTATGGTGCCATCCCGATGGTGGAGTGGTAGCTGTTGTTGTACGCGAACTCCACCAAGGGTAGGTGGTCCTCCCAGCTGCGACCAAAGTCGAGAACACATGCACGGAGCATGTCCTCGAGTGTCTGTATGGTCCTCTCCGTCTGACCATCCGTCTGAGGGTGGAAGGCTGTGCTCAGATGGAGCCGCGTCCCGAACGCCTCCTGCAACCCCTTCCAGAGCCGGGAAGTGAAACGAGCATCTCGATCGGAGACGATAGACGATGGCACACCGTGAAGCCGTACGATCTCCTGGACGTAAAGACGTCCCAAGCTCTCTACTGAGCCCTGCTCTCTGATGGGTAAGAAGTGTGCCGACTTGGTGAGTCGGTCGACAATCACCCAAATGGAGTCGTGACCTCTGGAAGTGCGTGGAAGTCCAGTCACGAAGTCCATAGATATGTCGTCCCACTTCCACTCCGGGACCTCCAAGGGCTGTACCAAGCCTGCTGGTACCTGATGCTCTGCCTTCACCTGCTGGCAGGTGAGGCATCGTGAAACGAACTCTGCCACAGCTTTCTTCATGCCTGGCCACCAGTGCTGTCGTCTGAGATCCTGGTACATCTTCGCCACTCCGGGATGTACCGCCAAGGGAGAAGTGTGAAACTCTCTCAGCACCTCCTCTCGTAGAGCGACTGGTACGAAGGTACGTCCTCTGAAAAGGATGTCATGCTCTGCTCCAAAGGAGAAACCATCAGGCGCCTGACCTGAGGATATCAGTGCACGCCGGGCCTCACAGTCGGCGTCCTCACGCTGAGCCTCTCTGATCCGCTGTAGAAGTGGAGGAGAGACTGTGAGAGACTGAAGAAAGGCTGCTCCGTCTCTATCCACGAAGGATATCTGCAAGGAGGCTAGCTGCTCCGTCGCCTCCTCAAGTAGCTGAATGCCCGTCCTCCTGCTGAGGGCATCGGCTACCACGTTCCCCTTCCCAGGAGTATAGACTATCTCAAAGTCATAGTCCTGGAGGAACTAAAGCCATCTCCGCTGTCTCAGGTTCAGGTCCTTCTGAGAGAAGATATACCTGAGACTCTGGTGGTCAGAAAAGACTGTGAAGCGCTCGCCCATCAGATAGTGCCGCCAAGTCTTCAGAGCGAAGACCACTGCTGCTAACTCCAGGTCATGAGTGGCGTAGTTCTGCTCATGCGGCCTCAACTGACGTGATCCGTAGGCGATCACAGCCCGCTCCTGCATCAGGACGCACCCGAGTCCAGTCCCTGATGCATCGCAGTAAACTACGTACCCAACTCCCTCCTCAGGCAACCTCAAGATAGGTGCGCTGGTCAATCTCTGTCTCAGCTCCTGGAAGCTATGCTGACATCTGTCTGACCACACGAAGGGTTTCCCCTTCTTTGTCAAAGCTGAGAGTGGTGCCGCAACTCTGGAGAAGTCTGGCACGAATCTCCGATAGTATCCGGCTAGGCCCAAGAAGCTCCGCACCTCTGTCACGCTCCTGGGTGGCTCCCAAGCTAGCACTGCCTCGATCTTCGCGGGATCCACCGCAACTCCCGCCTCAGAAATGACGTGCCCCAAGAAATGGACCTCACGTAACCAGAACTGGCATTTTGAGAGCTTGCCATAAAGCTGGTGCTCTCGGAGTATGTCTAGCACAACTCGCAGGTGGTAGGCATGCTCCTCCTCAGTCGTCGAGTATACCAAAATGTCGTCAATGAAGACAACGACAAATCGGTCGAGGTATGGCTGGAAGATCCTGTTCATGAGGCTCATGAACACTGCTGGAGCATTGGTTACGCCGAACGGCATAACCAAGAACTCATAATGGCCATACCGACACCTGAAGGCCGTCTTCTGTACGTCCTCGTCTCGAACTCTGAGATGATGATAGCCTGACCGGAGGTCTATCTTCGAGAACCACCGCGCTCCCTTGAGCTGATCGAAGAGGTCATCAATCCGTGGCAGCGGATACTTGTTCCTCACTGTCACCTGGTTCAGGCGACGATAGTCGACACATAGTCGCAAGCTCCCGTCCGCCTTCTTGGCGAACAAAATCGGGGAAGCCCAGGGTGAAACACTGGGTCGGATAAACCCCTTGCTCTGCAAGTCCTCCAACTGTACCCGCAGCTCTCGAAGCTCGGCGGGGGCCATCCGATATGCTGGAGTAGATATCGGGGCTGTCCCGGGGTACAAGTTGATGTAAAAGTCTACCTCTCTACGAGGAGGTAGCCCTGGAACGTCGTCGGGAAAGACGTCCACGAACTGGTCCACCACTGCAGGAAAAGCCGGACTCCGCACGTCCACTGCTCCTAGGATGAGGCCAGCCAACTGATGAGAGATGGGCTGCACTCTCCTCCGCGGAAGTCCATCCTGTGCTGCAAAGGTTCCCTTCTCGCCGGTGAAGGTAAACCTGCTCCCGTCGGTATGGACACATCGCACCTTGCGCCTAAAACAGTCGATCTGGGCATGAACCGTGGATAGCCAATCCATGCCCAAGATGACGTCGTAAGGCCTCGACGCCGCTACAAGGAGATCCCAGCCGAAGCTCTCGCCTCCTAGAGTAAGCTCACACTGCCGGCACCAGTGCGTAATCGTCGAGTCCGCTCCCGTAGGAGTCTCTAGCCGTAAGGATCGAGCCAACGGCTCAGTCGGAATCTCCGAGCTCCGAACAAGGGCAGAGGCTATGAAAGAGTGACTCGCTCCTGTGTCTATAAGTACTGCAGCAAGGGTGGAATAGACACAGATCGTACCTCGAATCATCTCTGGCATGTCGGGGTCGTAGGCCTCCACTGCCTGGAGCTGGGCCTGTCCCTGCCCGCCAGCTCCCTGCGGTCGAGGTGGCCCTCCTGGTGGTGGTGGGGGTAGAGCCTGGAAGCGTCGCCCACCACCCGCTGCTCGGCCAGCTCCTCTGCCTCGTCCGCCTCCTCCCTGCGGACCGCCACGGTCGACCCTCTGCCTCTGCCTGGGTGGCCCCTCCACCGTCTGCTGCTCCTCTGGTCGGCGAGTCGGGCAGTCACGAGCCATGTGACCCTGCCCGCCGCAAGAGTAGCACAGCCTGCCTCTCGAAAGGCTGGCACTCCGCTGTGTGCCTCGTACTGCTGAGCCGGTGTCCTGAGGCCGTCTGCGTGGGGGTCTGGTCTGCCTGGACCCGTGAGTCATCCGTCGGCTGCCTGCTGCCGATGACTCAGCTACCTGCCGCCCTGCGCTAGGTCTCGCTGCTGAAGAAGGCTCTGCCAGGAAGCTCTCGATCAGGAGGGCTCGCTCCAGCACTCCCGCCTGGGTCGGAATGCTGAGGGAGATCAGAGACGCCCGAATCTCCTGTCGCAAGCCCTGCTCGAAGGTCCGGGCCCGGAAGAAGGGGTCCCGTACCATGTCGGTCGAGTAGCGAGATAGGTCCGTGAACCTCGCCGCGTACTGAGCGACCGTCATGCTGCCCTGGCGCAGCTGGAGAAGCTCCTGGATGCGCACCACTCGGAGGGTGGCCGGGACGAACTCAGAGCGGAAGAGGCTCTCGAAGTCCGCCCAGAGCAAGGATGCCTCATCGTGAACCTGGAGCATCAGGCTCCACCATCGTCCTGCCGCCGCCTGCAGGAGGCTCGCTGCGAGGATCACCATGAGATCCGCTGGTGTCCTCACTAGCCTGAAGATCCGTACCACCGCCTCTAGCCAGTCCTCGGCGGCCTGGGGGTCCGCCTCACCGCGAAACCTGGGCGGTCGCTGGCTCTGAAACTCGTGCAGTGCCCTGAGGCGACGTGCATCGTCAGCGTCTGGTACTGGAAGCATCGGTGGCTCGGCGGGTAAGGCTACCGCCGGTGCCACTGCTGGCAAAGGGCCCTGCACCGAGGCCTCGTCGCTCGGTGGGCTGCCGTCGCGCCCTACACTCGGAACCCTAGCTGGCAGTCGTCGCGGGGCCATCCTGAAAAGGAGAACAAGAGCACCATAGTCAGAACAGTATACCTGGTGAGCTGGCACAAGTAATCACAAGGAAAACTTGGGACTTCCATAAAGCAGATCAGTATACCCGGTGAGCTGACACAAGCAATCACAAAGAAAACTTGAAACATACACGCAATCAATGTTTTCATGCATTAAGTCGGAAATCAGGAGTCAGGGTCCTGGTGTACGGATACGTCGGCCGCCGCACCAACACTGGGCTCCCTGAACTGATAACCACACTCAATACACTAAACACTATTGCTTCACATAGAAAGAAGGGACGATCAGAGTCTGCGGTAGAACCGACCGCCTCTGATACCAATTTGTCACGACCCGTCCTCGGGGCCCGTGCCGTGACTACCCCAAGCCCGCCTTCCATGGGCCAGGGGCTGGCGACTAGCACCAAGGCGTAAAATCCCAGTAAATAGGGAAGGCATTGCCTTATAAGTAACAACCACACAGAGTCAGCAAGCGGAAAGTAAAGTGCAGAAAAGAAAAAGGGGGCCGGAAATACAAGCCCAACTGTAAAGTACAACTGAAAAGTAAAATACAGCAACTGAAGAAAAGACGGCGGCCTCGTGTCGTCCACTGGAAATCCCACCTGAAGGGTGGGTACAGATAGCCTCCAGGCTCCTCGGGTCCCACGTCTGCTCCGAGCACGTCCCGCCCAGTGGTCCACCTCCAGGTACCGTCCTGCTCCACGCCCAACCGTGATCAGCGCTGTCCGTCGTCTGCAACCAACACAACAAGGTGCGGGCATAGCCCGTGCAGGGGTGAGTACAACTACTCAGTAAGGACCCCGAGACCCCCGAAGGTCTCCCGAAATCCACAAAGGATATAGCACAAAAGAAAGATGCAATCACGAAGTAACATCTGACTCGACTTAGGTATATGCCCATACATATACCTAAGTCCCCAATTCTAGCTCTGCTCACGAGCTCAAGAACAACTCAATCCACGAAGGAAAGCAAGACTCAAATCCACAAGGAGAGTAAACAGTAAATCCACAAAGGATAGTTCAACACAATCCACAAAGGAGAGTAAATAGTAAATCCACATAGGATAGTTCAACACAATCCACAAAGGAGAGTAACATAAGATTCAGCTCAACCAGGTATACTTTTTCAGATGACGTCAAAGATGATCACTGATCCATCTAAGTCGTCGGACCCACGAAGGATCGATAGGTACTAACCCCCGCAGAAGACCCACACAGGATCGGGCTCACACAGAACCTGTAGGCAGTGGCTCACACAGAACCGGTAGTAGGACCCACACAGGATCGGGCACTGATCCGCGTAGGATCGCTGAGTGCAGTAGTCGACGCAGTCCACTGAGGTCCCTGCACAGTCGTCGCCGTAGTCCACGAAGGATCTCTGCTCTGCCGTCGTCGCAGTCCACGGAGGATCTCTGCTCTGCCGTCGTCGCAGTCCACGGAGGATCTCTGCTCTGCCGTCGTCGCAGTCCACGGAGGATCTCTGCTCTGCCGTCGTCGCAGTCCACGGAGGATCTCTGCTCTGTCGTCGAGGTCACAGCCAGCGCTAGGGTTCCCGCACGTAGCGAGCTCGTTTAGGAGGGTCCGCTCCACGAGCCGAGGGGCTGATACATCAACTGACACGTAGTCCGAAGTTGATGTATCCAAAAGTTCCGTATCGACAACAGGATCTCAACGCGACAGACGGCGCGTCAATCGGACGCCCGGTCTGAGAGTTATTGGCATTTTCGTCCCAGGGGCCCGGTTGGTTTTTAGGGAAAAACCAACCCGACCGTACTCCGCCTGTATCCGATCCTCGGGCGGAGTATGCCAAAAGTTCCGTCTCACTTAGAGGAAACTACCACAGCTGACGGTACGTCGATCGGACGTCCGTAGCTCAAGTTATGAGCGTTTCCGCTCCGAGGGCCCGGTTGGCTTCGTGTACGAACCAACCCGGCCGAACCCAATGTCTTCCGAAACCTTGAGTATAATATACCGAAACGACCGTCTCGATCCAAGGATCGCGTAGCCGCTGACGGTTCGTCAATCGGAGGTCCCAGGCCCAAGATATGGGCGAAAGACCGAAGAGGGCCCGAAACGGGGGTACTGGGCCCGGGGCGACCCGGCCCGAACCCCCCCTGGGGTCGGCCGAACCGGGTCGGCCCGAACCGGGACGACCCGAACCAGCCCGAACCGGCTCGGCCGGGTCCGGTCCGGCCTGGGCGCGGCCCGGCCGACCGGACCGGCCGGCTCGGTCTTCGGCCGAGCGGCCGAAGAGCCGCCGCCGCGGGGTTGACCCGCGGCTTTGAAGGAGACGCGGCCCCCGCGGGGGGCCGCCTGTCACGCGGACGCGGCCGGGCCGCCGCGTCCGTCCCGGTTCCGCGCGGCCGCGGAACCGGCCGCCGTTGCCGCCGCGGCTTCAGCCGCGGCGGGCTTCCTCCACAGCGGCGCGCCGGGCGCCGCCGCCTCCGGTCGCCGGCGCCGCCGCGCCGGCGACCCGCGCCGCCGCCGCCTTCCGCGGGCCGCCGGAGATGCTCCGGTGGCCCGATTTCTTTCCCGTCTGCGCCGATGCTCCTCCCGGGGGACGATCTTCACTACGGAGCCAACAAATTGCCCTTGCCGCACGGTTCGTCGTCGTCCGCCAAATCCGCGCAAAAAGAGAAGATCGGCGGAGGGTTGCCGGGTCTTGTTCGTTAGACCCGCACCCTCCACGTTAGTCATAAACGTCACCGGGAGGGAGAATCAACAACAATTTTAATTAAATTAAAATTGTCGGAGATTAAGTTCTTTACTTTAAAAGAATAAACACGGGAAAAAGATAAAACAATCCAGCATCCCTTACCTTATCGTCGTCGTCGGACGAGAGGTCGTCGCGGAATCGCTCGTCGCGGAGGAAGGAGATCGTCGCGTCGTCGCGGTATCCGGCGTCGCGTCGCCAATCTCCGGATCAAGATCAAACGGATTTAATTAGTTTAAAACAGTTGATATTGAAATTAAAAAGGGAGAAGAAAAGATCCGATTCTCACCTTAGTTGCCGAACGAGGATCGGCCGCGGAAGAAGAGGCGTCGCCGAAGAACGTCGCGGGTAGATCTCGTCGACGTCGCAGATCTTGGTGTGCGTCGTCGAATTCCGGTCGCCGGCGTTCTTCGCGTTCTTCGCGTTCTTCGCGTTCTTCGCGTTCTTCGCGTTCTTCGCGGAGAGGGTGGAGGAACGAAGATTCTTTCAAATCCTTTCCAAGGATTTTTGGGTTGGTCTTATTTTATAAACATGCCAACACACGAAACCGGTTAAGAAACGATCCATCAATTCGTTGAATTAATTCAACGAAAGAAACGACCCATTTAATTCACGAAGAAACAGTCCATTTAATTCACGAAATAAACCGCCCAATTAAATGGTCTTTTAAGAATTAAAGAAAACGTGTCGGTTGACTTTTCAGTTACTTTGACGGGTTTTCGCGGGTGCGTTACTTAGCGAAAGAAACGGCGGGGCTCGTGCGGGTCCCACCGCACAAATATCCTACCAAGGGGGGTAGGATATTTCTGGATAGTATCCTACCAAGGGGGGTAGGATATTTCTGGATAGTATCCTATCCAGTTCAACTCAGTTCAAGCCGCCTTTAAGTGACTTTAAGTGGCTTCCAAGCAGCTTAAGTGAAATAAAATAAAGTTGTCGCACAAACTTTATTTTTATTTCTGACTTAAAGCCGCAAAATCTAAAAACCACGTCTGTGCAAACGCAACTCCGGAAGAGGCGTTTCTAAGCAAATACCGGCGCTGCGATTTCATCGGTGCCCTCAGAATTCGATTCCGGGCACCGGTTCAAAAGATAGAAAAACCCGCTCGTCCGTTCACTGAACGTACCCGAGCCAAACTTCGGAAATTGATTCCGGGCACACCGGGCCTCGGAATCAGGTGCCGTCTGAAGCTGCGCTCTTGTAAAATTCCAAAGAAAATTAAGAAAAAAATTTCCTAGAAATTTGCGGGTCTTTACACTGATGTACTTCAGAATTTGTCGAATAAGGTTTTTTGTTATCATTATAAATAAATATAGTAAGTTATTTTATTATGAAGATGAGGAATTTTATTTGGATATTATAGAAAGAAAAAATAATATAAATGATTAAATAAGAAACTAGTAAATGTTTTCAAAAGTAATAATGTCATAGCGGTGTAAAATGAATATGATATTCATTCAAATGAGGATAGATTCCAATATGAAAATGATGAGGCAGAGAAAAATAAATGTGTCATAAGATGATATTCAAAATTTAGAAGAATACCTTAATAATGATAAGGATGGAATTTGACCTTTTTATATATTTAATCTGAGGAGACGTGTTGAAATTGATAGGTAAAATAACATCATTGATCAAAATGTAACATTATAGTTATGAATAATGAAGTCTCTATAAAAAATATTTATTATATATGGTATATCCATTTTTTTTTGAAAAACAAACTTGAGATGAGAGTTGGGATCAAGAATTGAATGTAGAGCTTGACTAATCAATAATAATCAGACATGTGAGGTTGACTCGAGGACACTAAACAGGAACTTTATCATTACGAAATGGATTTTCTATAACAAACATAGTGAATATGGAAAGGTGGTTTAAAACAAAGGACAATTGGTCTTAATGGGTTACACCCAAATCGAAGACATCTACGTAGATGAGAAATCGTCACCCATATCAATTCTAGGGATAATCAGCATATTCTTGGCTATAATTGTGAATAGTAAAAGCATTGTTTTCCATTTATGTAGAAAATATATATTTATTAATATATTTTTAGAATAAGTGGTGTATATATTTTAACCTAATGATATTATTATTCATTAACATGAGTTAAAAAAAATTAGTAGAGAAGAAACAATATGAATTAAAGAACACAACAAGAGTATAGTATTCTTCATTGGAAAAGTATTTAATGAAAATATGATTCCATCATGGTACAGTTGATTAAAATATATTTTTTAAAAATGAAATTAATCAAAGTATAATGATGTAAGATTATCTAGATTGAATAATATTTGGTGGATCACATGAAAAATAGTTAAATAAGTTCACAGAATTCATGAAGTGTGAGTTCAAAATTTCAGTGAGTAGATAAATGACATGTTTAAATGGTCTTCTGGTGATTTTTTTATAGTATTAAGAGTTTATAGATTAATAATCATCATAAGAAGAAAATTTAACAATAAAAAATAAAATTTTAGTAGAATACATATAATATCATTTTAATAACTATAAATGATAAATATATCAAATAAGGGCGCCATTTATCTAAGAATCCACTATAATTATACCGATCATTGGTTTGTTAGCATCTCAACATGTTATTTATGAATAATATGAGAGTATCGGTAATTTGAGTAGTTTTTTTGACCATCAACACACACTGATATCACATAGAAGTGGATTATATACCATATAACAGACACTGTTTTACTACAACATCATTCAATCATGCATTTAAAACATAATATTTAATGTAATGGATAGTTCATTAATATCAATAATGAAAAATCCCGTATTTTATTACATATTTTATACCATATGAATAAATTATAGAATTAATTTATTTTATACCATTAAAATATTAACATAGTTAGTACTCATTTTCTCATTTGATTAAAGGTATTGGAATGCATGATGTCTAAATTCATGCATGTATCTCAATATATCAATCATAAGATATAAAACATATATTCCTTATAGAAATTTACAATCCATGAATATTGGAACATAATCATATTTTGTGAAAAAAAATTAAATAAATTTCACCTTATTGAATTTTTTTTTACATGCAACCCTAATTTTATATTTCATAACACACAACATTGAGTTATACATGATTTACAAGAGAAACCATTTTTTAAAAAAATATGACACTCTATTAAAATATTATTTTTAATGTGATAATTATCACATATTCAGTAGAATGTATGGTATGAATAGGATATACATATTATGAAAATATTTATCACATTTATATATAATTAATTTTTTAGTGAATTATAAATTATCAATGAAAATAGAAACCATTTTAAAATGAAGGAAATATTCTTCTGAAAACTATTTTAATGAAAAAAAGAATTTTACATCAAAAAATTTAAAAAATTATATTTGTGGAAAGATTTTATTGAAATTAAGATATTTTATATTCAATAAATTATTTAATATTAATATTACATGTTTTCATTGAATGATATAATATGAAACCCAATTTTTTCTTAGATTTGTACTTCCTAAGAAGTTGTTGTGCTTCATTTTATGTAATAATTTTAAAAATTAATATTTTCTAATTTTAGAAAATTTATTATAAAAAATATAATTTATTTTTAGATTCATTGTTTCCAAATTATTTTGCAGTTAATTTTGAGATTTTTTTAAGAAGATATACTTTGCAATGAATATTAGAAAATAAATTTTTTATTAAGAAGTTTCATTTATATTAAAAATTATAAAAACCTAAAAATTATTTTCGAATGGTTTAAAATGTAAAATATTTACAATTAAATATACATTAATTCATTTTACGTAATTTTAAGTAATTTTATATTGAACATTGATGTAAAAACCTTTTATGCTTTTGAAGTTTTTATCTTTGAAGAACTGCGTTTTCATCATGTCTATGGGATTAATTTTAAAATAAAATTTTCCACCAATTTGAATAAAATTTTAAAAAAAATAGAATAAATATTTTATTAATAATAATTTCCATTTTTTAATAAGTTCAACCTAATTTTTTACCATTATAAATTGTAAAATCAGTAAAAATTAATTACTATTGTTAATTTCAAAACTGGATTACTAGGAGTTAAACTAAAAATATGAGAGTTAAATTTACCTAAATACATGTATAAAATATATTTTATGTTAAACTTTCGGCCAAATAATTTCAAATACTCATTAATGGTCAGTTTTTGAGCCTTTCTACATGTGAAAAACAGGGATACACCCTTTTGTTTTCAAAAATTACAAATGTTTCACTCCTGTCACTTATAAAAGTCCACCCATTATCCTCTCCTCTTCATACATAAAAACCCATTTTTCCCAATAAATACCCAAAAACCATATTACTTTCATTATATAATCCCATAATCCATATTTGGGTCATAAATTCATCCTAGTAAGGATTTTGGTGCAAACTAGAATAAGTTTTATGAAGATGTGGTAATGTCTCTAGTTGAGAGTTTTAATTTATTTCATACTTCACATCTTAAATTGTTATTAAAAAATTATTAGATAATAAAATAATTTTCTTCCATAAATTTATTATTATTATTTTGGTTTAATAATAAAAAACCATCTCCACTTCAGTTAAATGGGATATGAAATCATCATTTTGTGTGGACGACAAGCTACTGCCTCGCAAACCGATTTAATTCATTTTCTGTCGTAGCATCTTATAGTTGGATGTAATAAAGGATTAAATTATTATGTGTGATATATATATGATATTATAATACTTATGGATATATTATATCATATATATCATCTTATTGTCCATTCAGTTGGAATATGATAATGTCACAGATGTGTGTGATAGACTACGGCCTCACGACGGGATGTGATTCCTTCACAGTTTACATAGAAAATAAGAAGGATGTTTTTAATAAAATTATGTGATATATATGAAAAAAAAAATTATTTTTTTAATATTAATATATTATTTTATTTTTTTATTTTAATCCATCAATAAAAAGGAAGTAGATTTTATTTTTATGTACGGTTTAACTTCTCCATTAATGTTATATTTCATTTTCTATCTCAAACTTTTATAAATTACTATAAATATATATATAATAAATATATATGATATTTATATTATTTATTAAATTATAATGATTATTTAAACATAATAAAATTAATATGATTGAAAATAAAAAATTAAAACATACATGAAAAAACAAAGAAGTTATTTCATAAAATGTTATTTTAACATAGAATTGTTAATATATTTGTAATAAATGTCCTTAAAATGTTATATATGGTATGATATTTTTCATTATGGTTCTGTAAAATATTTATAATAAAATTATATTTATTATACTAGTGTTTTAATTGTTTATAAAGGAGGTTGAGACATAAGGTAAGGGATTTCAGGGACACTTTTTACTTCTGTAAATCATATTCACCACTAATTTATTATATGTGGTGTACACACTAAAAATGAGTTTATTTTATTATTATTATCCTAAAAATTATTTTTGTTTACATATCCATTTTAGGATCTATATTTCATGGGGTTTAATGTTCGAATTACCAGAGCAGTAATGGATTTCGATCTCGCTTTTAACTTCATTGAGATAAATTCCATATTCAACACCTATTTATTTTTTGTGGTGTATATACTGCATATTGATGTATTTTATGATAATTCTGATGAAAATTATGGGCATTTATATATCTATTTTATGACCAATATTTTATGGGGTTTTCGGTTCAAAAGTGACCAAAGCGGTAATCGATTTTTTTCTCGATTTATTTCTTTGGGACATAAGTAATGTTATGCATCATTATTCTTTTATTAGTTGTATGAAATAACAATTAGAAATATTATACCATTAATATCCTTATTTTTATGATATTAGTTTTTTATTTTATTTTATTCTTTAATGATTCCTAAAATTCATAATTTACTAAAATGGTAAAGATTTTATGTTGAAATCTAAATTTTTATTAGAATTTTTCACTTTTATACTCCCTATAATGAAATATTTTGATCCATATCTCAAGAAAATAATGAAATTAATTATATTATGGATGTTTCATGAGCATAAATGTTTAAATTAATTTCCTCAATTTATTTTCTTATCACTTCAGAAAAACATTTTTATGTAAAATTATCATTGTATCTCCCTTCAGTCGAGAACCCATTTTAATCAAAACACATATTTTCTATAAATTCTTTCATAATATTTTTAAAAAAATATAAATATCTATGCTTTGTTAATTAAATTTTTTCCCATTTTTAAATTTTTTATTTTTTTTGGAATGTGACAATCATTTTATTTTCAAAACAAGGTCCATTTTGATTTTATAGAAAATATAAAAGGAATCTCTTATTTAATGTGTATGGAATGAATAAGATCTACCACCATTATAGACATTTTATACATTGAATATTACTTTAAAATATTTCAATTTTCATTTCAAATAAATTTATTTTAAAAATTGTTAATGTTTTAAAAAAACCTCTTTCAAAGTGAAAAGGTTATTATCCTTATGAAATGTTTTAAATGATCTTTTGATATTAATTTATATGTTTCAGTGGTTATTTTCAATGAAAATGATTTTAAAAAAATATATAAAAAATGTTTTTCAAAGTTGGAATGATATTTTCCTCTAGAAATATTTCAATTGATATTTCAAAAAAAATTCCCTTTATGATTAAATTGTTTGATTTTAATTATGATTTACTTGTGATATGATCCAAGGATACCAATATTATTAATTCTATAAATTCTTTATGTATATTATGGTGATATTTTTATGAGACCCATTTCTCTTAAATTGGTTATTCCACGGTAAAATAGTTATGAAAGGTTCTTTTTTCCATTGTTTTGAAATTATGAAATAATGAAATTTTTATGAAACTAGTTTTCTTCCACAGTTTATGCTATGATTAAATGATAATGAAAACCATTTCATTCCCTAGTTTTTATATGATGAATTTTTTATGATCTTATAGAACACATATGAATGATTTTAAATATGTTATGGTGGTTACATTATAACTATAGATTATTCTTATGTTATGAAAAATACTTATGGGACCTATTTCTCTCTACAATGCTTCGGGTAATGACTAATGTTATATGACTACAAAGGATATATGGGAGGTTATATTAAGAAAAAAATGGGTATATAGGAGGATATCTTAAGACAAAAAGAACGTACATTGAAGGTTATTTCATGCCCTAAGTAGGTGCATGGGTGGTTATCCAAAACCAAATATCATACAAATTTCTTGGTGGATAGCTATGATAGAAGTTTTTACATGCTTATATATATGAAAAATATATATGTATTATTATAATTTTATACTCTCATTGATCATGTTATTTTATTACATTATGAGTCATGTCTTATAATATTTTAAAATTTAGGAAATTACTCACATTCATGATGTATGATATGCAGGGTATAGTTTTCATATGATATTTTCCTATTCTAATACCCATATTTTCATGTTATATTAATATACCTCTTACCTGCACTTATTGATAATCTTATCTCACCCTATATAATTATTTGTTTCTTCATGTTATAAATAATGGTATTATGTATGATATATCTAAGAAAGATTCTTATTATGAACAACTTAGTGGGAGATGAAGTAGCTCACTTATTGACCAATTGCTTATGATTATAATATTCCAAATGAACCAAAACTAAACTCTTCTATTGTGGATCATTATATAATGTAATTATTATTATTCTACTATGTTTTAGTATTTATATTTGAGAATTTTGGGTCTCTATAGTCAGTATTAGAGAAAGGTTTAATTTACCTTTGGAAATTATGATGACAAAACATTATTGAGATACATATGGATATTTGTAAGGATATTTCTAGGGATATTACTAAGAATAAGTTTATAAATGAGTCAAAGTATATGAAAATTTCATAGAATTTTGGTAAAATATAGTGCAAGTGGTTTCTAGGAAAGTGTATCCTTATCTAAAAAATATAATTGTATGTGACTCTTGAATATAAGTTCATAGGGGTAGTAACATTGAAAATGGTGTTTCGAGCTTGACTTGAATGTTTCCTGGTACATGAAAACACTTATTGATTCACACTAAGTTTGACACTCTTGAGGGATATGTTTTAGAAATTCACAAACTCATGATGAAAAATCATGAATTATTTTCAATAATGACCACGACTGACCTATGATAAGCCTAAGGTATCATATATTGAAAATAAGGTGTCATGATTTAGACATCATAAAAATGATTTTTCATGATTATGTGGATTCCCACTCTGATTATTTTTTTTTATAGAATGATTTATCGATTTAGTCAATGGATATAAACTGATGTGACCACATTAATATTGAATGTAGTGTATAATGAAATGGTTTTCCTCTTGAACAATAGAATATTATTGGAGATAGAATGAAAAAAATCTAATTTTTATGCTCACACAACATTATAAAGATATGAATAATTCTATATATACAAATATTAAAAGGAGGTAACAATGTCTTATTGTGTTTTTTTTAAGAAAACATCCACCTTTTTTCAGGGGATCCACTGATCCACTGGTTGCTGATAAATTTGTTTTTACCACGAAAATATATTTTCTTGTCTCCAGTGTTTGTAACAAGAAAAATTCATTTTTCTCTATATTATTTGGAATTAAAATCCAATCAATGGTTAAATAATATCAATAATACATGGGAAAATGAATAAATTTGCTCAATGTAATTAGATTAGTTTAAGAACATATTTTCAAAAATTAATATCCTTGTATTCTTAATATGAATATTAAAAAAAATTCCTTCGGATAAAATAAAAGGCCTATTAATCTATTGGTACAAATGTGAAACATTTTACAATATTTTTGAGTTTTGATTCCAGTATTATCATAAAATTTTAATGTAAGGTTTATCAATTCATCAATGGATTAATACCAAGTCTTAAAATGATGTTATCCATAAGGGACTTCTCTAGATATAAAGAAATAGTTCATTGTGATACCACTTTAGAAATAGATATTTGGGTGACCCATAAATCACATGGTTCTGAGAAGAAATAAAAAATGGAATCCAATGTAAAATATATAAATCATGGATAGATGAAGATGTATATTCTTCAGTGCTCAAAATGTGGGTGGAAATGGAAGAAATTGTATTAAAGGTAATAATAAATGTTTTGGTTGTGGAAAGGAAGGTTATCAAGTGGTTGAGTGATTAACCAATGGGAAGAAGGGATATATTTCTGAAAATAGTGAGAAATCTTAATAGAATGAACTACCACTCTACAATGATTCATATAAAAGGACTTTCAGAAATATGTTAATCAATGCCCAATTAATGGGATAAGATGGATGTTAAGCCTTAATAACCTTTAATGTCAAAGGATAAAGGGAAAGATTATGTAATAATAATGGATAAAGTAAATCATTGTAATTAGGGAATACATATTCTCCCCTAATTAGTTGGGAATTTCAATTTTTATTTCTATAAATGTTCCCAATGAAAATAGTATTTCTTATCCTTTAGTGAAATTTAAATTCATTATCTCCTACTATATGTAATTTATAAAAATAATATCACATTTGATAATCAATTTGTATAAGGATGAACCCATGCTTCCATTGAAAACGTTTTTGTATAAGATATGACTTATATAAGTAATAAAGGGGGAATTATCTTTGGGATGTGTATATATATCCATGTAATATTAAATTAATATATATATATACCAACATGGGTTTAGGGGTTTAAGGTTGATCATAAGACCAAAGACATTGAAACAAAATATTAGGTTTATTGTAATGGGAGTTTATCAAGATTAAGTATATTTTATGATAAATTTATTGAATTATAACCCTTAGATTTGGAATATATTTTAGTGAAAATTTTATTTTCAGAGTAATTTCAATACACTTTCTGGTAATATGATTTAAGGTACTGGTAACCATTATTGTTAATCTTATATTTGGTGTTGAGGTAAATATGGGTTATTGTCCATCACTCTATGAAGTCAACACAATTTGATGCTAGCGAAAAATATTTATCTATGGATCATATTTCCAAAATATTCATTAAGAAAGTGTCAAGGTTTCATGGAGTACCATATTCAATTATATCTAATCGGAATCTAAAGTTTACCTTGTTATTTTTTTGATGTCCCCAACAATCTCTTCATAATGAGTTGAGTTTCACCATTTTGTATAATCCTTGGATAGATTAATATTCTAAAAGAACAGTTAATACCCTAGAGTGTTATCTAAGATATTATTATATAGATTTAAATTTTTTTCAGGAATAACACTTATATAAATTTGATTTTTTTTATAAAAAATTTCAATCAATTGATCATTAACAAGACTCGTTATAATGCCCTTTATCAGAAAAGTGTAAAAATCCAACATACATGGATGCAGTTACAGAAACAAATGTATTTGGACCTATGCTAGTTGATGAAAATTAGGAGAAGGTTAAACTCATTCAGAAATGAATAAAGAAAAAAATTGATATAAATGTTATGTTGATAATAATTGATGTGATCTAGAATTTTATGTTTGCGAGAAGCTATTTCTATGAATTTCACCATGGAATAAAGAATGGAAAAATAATTCTTGGGTACACGGTACCTTTTAAATTATTCATCATATCAAGACTATAACTTATAACATAAAGTACCAATTGAGTATCTCTTAGTTTTATGATGTGTTACATGCATATCCCCTATGGAAGTAAATGCCTGATCTGTCACATGTACTGAACTCATAGGTTATATTATTGGAACATGATATTTCTTATGAGGATCAACATGTGGAGAATATAAATGGAATAGAGAAATTTCTATAAAATAAGCCTACTTACCTAGTCAAATGTATTTTTTGAAACCCCCAGATTGGGGAAGTTACTTGGGAACCTTATGATGTAATGAGGCCAAAGTATTTTTTGGGTAATAAATTGATTCACTACTGGAAATTTTATCTTTACCAATGGTTTAAAACAGTTGTAAAAGGCTTCAAAACCATTGTTATAAACTAATCCAACAGTTGTCCAAACTATTTGTATAAACTATACCAACATTTGTCCAAACTGTTGGGTCTTGATCCGTAGGGATAGACATATCCCAACGGTTATATGAGAACCAATGGGATATGTATGAAAAATTCAATATATACCAATGGTTTCAGTAAACCATTGGTATAAATGTTTACCAATGGTTTTAAACCATAGCTAATATCAAGAATTCTCTCTATACCAACTGTTTACAAAACCATTGGTATAGAATTTAACCAATGGATTGCCATAAACTATTGTTAAATATGAATTAAAATTATCTATGCCAATGGTTTAAATAAAAATTTTTGTATAAGTTCTAATTTTATACATATGCCAATTCTTGTAAACCATTGGCATATCCTATTTATACCTGCAGTAAGCCGGCTTGCTGGCCTCCACCTATGCAGCTGCCTTAATTCCACCAGCCCTGCAAAATTTATACCCAACAGAATACCTACATAATACATACTCATACAACAATTAACACAATACACCATTAATAACTATACCTGCATAATATATACAAAATTCTGTTTGTATTCATATAGAATTCATCCAACAAATAATTCATACATAAATCTGAATACCATAAATTCTGTATTTAATTACCGTCTACACACATATCGAATTAGCACATAATTTATAAGGCAATTACAAAAATAATACACACACAACATGTATACCCATGGGGTGGGTGGTGTATAGGGTCTGGGGGGCTTTCCAGGGGTGGGGATGTCCAGGGATGGGGGTCTAGGTGTGGGGTGGTGTCCAGGGGGTGGGGGCTCTCCAGGGGATTGGGGGGGGGGGGGGGTTGTCCAAGGGTGGTGGGTGGCTGTCCAGGGGGGTAGTGTGGTAGTCCATGGGGGTGGGGGTCTCCTGGGGGTGGGGGTATCGAGGTTGAGTTGTAGTGTCTAGGGGGTGGGGTGGTGTCCAGGGGTGGGGGCCGTCTAGGAGGTTGGGGGTCTCCAGGGTGGTGGAGTGCTGTCCAGGGTGTTGGTGGGGCTTTCTAGGGGGTGGGGGTCACCAAGGGGTGGGGTTTCTATGGGATCGAGTGGTGTCCAGGTGGGTTGGGGTGGCTATCCATTGGTGTGGTGGTGTTTATGGGGTGGGGGTGTCCACGTGGTGCGGTGGTGTCAAGGAGTGGTGGGGACCATCCAGGGGGTAGGGGTGTCCAAGGGTGGGGGCTGTCTAAGGTGGCGGGGGCGATATCCATGCGGGCCTCTAGGGGGTGTTCAGGGTTTGGGGGATTTAATGGTTTTAATGGAATGAATTTCATAGATTTTAAGATCATTGGTATTTTTATAATGGTTTTGGAATAGTGTTTATTTCAATAGTAAGTGTTTCTTAGGAAAAAATGAAGGCTTTTGGTGTGTATGGTAGTTATGGGGATTTTGTTATTAGGAAAAGGATTAAATTTTTATTGTGGGAGAAAAATACTATATTATTTTCTAAATGGAACCTTAAAGGTGTTTTTTATAAACAATTGGAGAGTTTTAAATAGAAATAAGTCTCTATTATATGATTTTGAAAAGGTTTTATGGAAAATTATTTATAATGGAACTTTATGGGATTAGTGATTTTGTGCCCCATGTTTTAGAATATCAGATTATTGTACTAAACTTTTGGTTTTTTATAATTCTTCATAATGTTACCACTATAAATTAATCAAAAAGTCTATAATGGGATATCTCAGGTAGTCATTCTAGTGATCCATCTATTGTCTTCCTAGTCTTGTTCCCTGCTCAAACTCTCATTGAAGTGGAATATCCATGTTCATTTTGGATCATTTATTATGAACAGATGTTTCTAAAATACGATCCACTATTTTTTATTTGTGATCAAGGATCCGAATAGGCAACAAAGTTGGTATCTATGATTAATGGGATCTTCGAGTTGTTTGAAACCCTATAATCTAAGGGGGTGGGTGTTGTCATTGGGGGGCTATCCATGGGGGTGGCAAGGTGGTCCAGGGGGGTAGGCGGGGTTGTCCATGGGGGTGGGGGCTATCCAGAGGATAGGGGTGTCCAAGGGGTGGGTGGGGCTATCTAGGGGGTAAGGGGTGTCTAGGGGGTGGGCAGGTTGTCCATTGGGGTGGCAGGGCTGTACAGGGGGTAGGCAGTGTCAAGGTGGGTGGGCAGGTTTTCCATAGAGAGTACAGGTGTCCATTAGGGGATGGGCAGTCCACGGGGGTGGAGGTATGTCCACGGGGGGGGGGGGGGGGGGGGGTGTCTAGGGGGTGGGTGGACTGTCCCCGGGGCTGGCGGGGTAGTCGAGGGGGGTCAAGGGTGTTTAGGGGGCTGGGTAGGATATCTATATGGGTGGGTGTGTAGTCCACAATTGTAGGGGGTATCTAGGGGGTACGGGGTGTCCAGTTTTGTTGGAGGGCTATCCACAAGGTTTGTGGGGCTGTCCAGGGGGTATGGGGTGTCCCGGGGGGGGGGGGGCGTGCTGTCCATGGAGGTGGGCAGGCTGTGCACTGAGTTGGGCGGGCTATACAGGGTTTAGGGGTTGTCAAGGGGGTTGGGGATATCCATGGGGGTGGCGTCGCTGTCCAGGGGGTAGGGGTGTCCAGGGGGTGGTCTACGGGGGTGGTAGTGCTGTCCAGAGGGTAAGGGGTGTTCAGGGGGTAGGTAGGGTGGTTTAAGGGGTAAGGGTGTATTGGTGGGCTATCCACAGGTGTTGGCGGGTGTGGGTGGGTTGTCGACAAGGGTTCCATTATTGTCCAAGGGAATATGGGGTGTCCAAGTGTTGGGAAAAAATCCCTCAAGGTATCATTGAGGTATTTTTGGGTTGATTATGTTTATTGACAAAGAAGGTTTCCATGGAGAATTGTCGAGTTCCTAAGAATTTGTTGACAATCCTTGTTGACAAAGAATGATGGCAAAGGAAAGGACAATCTGGAGGCGGTACAAAAAGAGAAGTACAAGGTGGTGCCATTTCCCTGTGTTTTCCAAATTTTTGGTGTCCAAAATTTGGAGTTTGGTGAGCATCGAGAAAATAGGATTTCCATGAATATCATACTTTAATATGGAAAAGGCATTAATTTCATGAAGATAGGATGCATGGTTTGGAAATCGCAAAGACCAGAAGAATGGAGGCGGTGATGCTTCGCGATTATATCAATCTTCGCGAACGGCAGAGGCTGAAGCGCATCGTGGCGGTGAAGGGATTTGCGAGGGAGCTTCACGGCGAAGGTGCAAAGGAATGTTGGGCTTCACAGAGGAGATTCACGGTGAAGGCGTGAAGGTAAGTTGACGGTGATTCTTCACGACTACGTCAAGCTCCGCGAACGGAAAATTGTCGTGGTGCTTCGTGATTTGGACAGAATTCAGGCTGAAACGTTGGAGCTTCGTGATTTGAGATGACATGGCGTTGACTTACCACAGAAAGGTCAAGGTTCGGTGGAATCGCCTATAAATAGATGTTGACCCCCTCGAGAGAAGTAGAGATAATTTTCAGAGAAAATCCTTTGCTCTTGGTTCACAAAGGTGGTTCGCGAAGGTAGTGTGCTTCGTGAAAGGGGAGCATCGTGGCGGCTATGTTTAGCTCCACGAAAGGTGTGTGCTCTGTGTTGGCTCAGTGAGATTCGTGAGAGAAGTTTCTTTGCAACAAGTTGAGCTTCGCAGGAGTTCTTCGCGAGTGAGCTTCGCGAGAGAGCTTCGCGAAAAGGCAGGAGCTTTGCGAAGGCTTGTTTGAGCTTCGCGAAATTGGGAGCCTCACATAGTAGGGTGCTTTGCAGAGGTGTTTCCAAAAGGAATTGCCCAGTGGTTAAGAGGCAAAGAGGTATTCATCAGTGGATGATAGTTGGACATTAACAGAGCATATATCTATAGTTGAAGATGCATTCTTTCATGTAAATGAAGAGACCAACAGGTCTATAAACTGTGAGTGAATCCCTTTTGGAGCAGTGAGCTTAGGAAGAGGAAGAAGGTGATCCTCTCCACCGGAAGTGATCCATAGAGAGAGAAACAGGGAGTGACCCCTGGGAAAGCAGTGAGCTGACCCTAAACTTTGTATAGGCAGTGAACCTGGGCATAGAAGTGATCTAGCCCGAACATTGTAATCCATAGCTAGTGAAGTCTAGTGGAATTTGGTACGAACCAGAAACTTGTTGGAGTATGCTCCTTGGACGTAGCCCTTAGCGGTGAACCATGTAAAATTGTAGTGTCCTGTGCTAGCTTTACTTTCTGTTTATATTGTGCAGCAGGAAAGAGGGAGAAGAGTGTTTTTCTTAACTATAAAAAAAGATCAGAACGAGCGTTAATTTTTAATTAGTCATACCCTGATTCACCCCCCCCCCCCTCTCAGGGTATTCAGCCTAGTGGACCTAACACCAAGGGTGTGGGCGGGCTGTCCACGGGGGTGGTCGGGCAGTCCACGGGGGTGGGGGGCTATCCAGGTGTGGTGGGGCTGTCCAAGGGGTGGATAAGGCTGTCCAGGGTGTATGGGGTGTCCACAGGGGGGAGGGGATGCCCAAAAGGGTGGGAGGTGATATCCAGGGGCGGTGGGGCTGTCTAGGGGGTGGACGGGGTTATCCATGGGGTACGGGGTATCCAGGGTTGGTCATGGTTATCCAGGGGTATAGGGTGTCCAGGGGGTGAGAGGGTTTTCCACAAGGGTTGGGGGCTATCCATGGGGGTGGGTGGGATATCTATGGTGGTGGTTGGCTATCCACAGGGGGAGGGGTTGTCCATGTGGTTGGGGGCTGTCCATGGGTGTAGGGATGCTTAGGGGTGGTGGGTGGACTGTCTACATGGGTGGGGGACTGTCCACAGGGGGATTGGCTATCTAGGGGGTGGGCGATCTGGCCATGGAGGTGGTGGTGATGTCCATGGGGTACGATGTGTCCAGGGGGTGGGCAGGCTATCAATGGGGGTGGGGGCTATCTAGGGTAGGGGTGAATCCATCACAACAAATCCTCAAGTCATGTTTTATTATTTATAGATAAAAAATAAAGATAATGTGACATAACTAATCACACATATATTCAGGCACAACAAATCAATAAGCATCAAAGGTCAGTAATATCAGTCAAAATGTAACAGATCAATTTGTCCCTCATCACCATAACTATCATCACCTTAATCATCAACCTCACCCTCGTCCTCATCGTCATCCTCATCCTCATTCTTGCCTTGCTCCTCACCCTTGTACTCATCCTCGGCCTCCTCATCACCCTCCTTCTCTGCCTTACCCTCCTCCTCCACCTCACCCTCCTCCTACCCTCCTCCTCCACCTCAGCCTCCTCCTTACCCTCCTCCTCCTACGCCTCAGCCAACTCCTCACCATCATCTCCACCTACACTAGAACATCCACCTGGTGCACCATATATAGAATTCATTGATGAGATATATTCATCACAAGTTGTTATAGCCTCTGGTGGAACTGTTGGACATAAAACATCAATCAGTTTCATAAATGCAGTGTCTTCCCTAGTAGACTATTATACCATCTCTATGGCCCTTTTTTCAGCCGGATCTACCTGTGGATTAATCTACTGTAACTCAGGGGCACTACAACTCGTACCAGAAGAGGGGAAATACCTTGTGGGAACTATACTCTTCCCAGGTCAATACCGTACTCAACCAAGGTTCTAATCTCCCAACACCTAATGTAAGTGATCATTTGGACCAAAATTGTAAGGTTCTGGGGCATCAAGGGCCTCTAAAGCAATCTACTACAAATATAAATAGATTATTATGTTACAAATTAGAGATTAAAATTTTAAATCTACAATGTAAAACTAACAGTCTACTATTGAGTTGGTTCATTAACATCACTTCCATTTTTCTTCTTTATACTCAAGAAAAATAGATTTTCTCAAGGCACACATCCTTCTATATTCAATTTATTCCTCTATAATGACATTGAATGTAGTAAACCATAATTAAAAATATGATACCAAAAATTAATTTCATAACTAAAATTATATAACAACTTTAGCAATTGAATAAATTATAGAGGTAGCAATAGAAAGTGAAATTCTTAAAGAAAAATTATAAACTGTCATACTTGCTACCTCTCAAGATATGGCATCGTAGTACGTCCCAATGTATGGATGTATTATCTTCATCATTATTTTTTCTATTTCTTCTAGATGAATCCTAAAAAAATCAATAATTATTATTAATGAAAAACATTAAAATTTTCATTTAAATACTTATAAAATGATTAATACCTTATATTGGATAGTCCTCTAATGAGTAATCATCATTCAGTGCTATTCTAATCGACCATCATCCATGAATGGGATCTCCTATAACTCTGTGTGAACTCTAGCACACCATCCAATGTTCATTTCATGCTTATAAGCTCTCCAAAGCTCACCTAAATCCTTTAGGCATGTTGTTCGTGCACCCTCACCATCGGGGAAATTAAACCGTTGCTAACACCAAAATATTAATTCATATAAATACAAAAACTATTATATTATATTAAATACAATATATATTTTTACCCATATCTCTACTAAAGCATTATCCTTGACATCATTTGGAAGTTGTCTTCATGAAAGTGGATTGACAGAAATTATGTTGGTGTATTTGGCAAGCATCTCCAAAAAACTCCAACATTGCTTCCCTGATTTTTCAATCATTTGACTATCTTTATTTTAGTCCACCATCAATTGTGTGAAGAATTTCTACAACACACACATGCGTGTATGCCTCGACCCCAACCTATTATCTGTATATGTATATTTTATGAAAGTAAAACAACTATTTTATCAATACATATTATAATGTAATTAAATAATGATGTAAAAATTAGTTCAGGTTGTATATGTATACATATGGTAGTCTGATAAATGGGCATTACTGGATCTCCAGAAACTAAAGGAGCACCCTGTACAGATAAAGTGTGTCCAAATGTATGCTTCACAGGGACATACTCTAGTAGTGTAAGAGGCGAAGAAGACAGAATATATAATCTCATAGTGAAATAAGAAGAAATAGATGATGATAGGGATGGATGGTCGAATTCTAGATGGGGAGTGTGAATCATCATCAGATATGGTACATATGGGTGAGGAGGCTCATATGTAAAGGGTGGTGAAAACATGGGAGGCCTAAATATCCCTTGTGTCCCTAACAACACACTGGGATCGGAATTGGGGATGGATGGTATGTTAGTGGTAGGGGTAGGGTCAAATTGGGTACACCGACCAGATCGTCTAGCTCTCATACCACCCCCTCGTATGAACACACTAAGTATTTAGACCACTACTAGGCTGCTTCTCCAATAACTATTGCCTAATAGATGGATCCAGAAAAAAATGTTTAAAATTTTTAATTAGATGACATTATATATTATTAAAATATATATATATTAAATAAAATACTCACTACAGGCACTAGTGGTGGAATTCCCAGCTCAGTCACGCGACAATTTTTGTCCATAATCTAGTTTTTTTTGCCTCTCTTCAATTGGGTTCATTTCCTACATTTGAAAACAAATATAGAAGTATATAGAAAATGATAACTAATGTGTAACCCCAAACATATAATAAATGAGAGGGAATAAAGGATTCAGGGATAATTTAAAAATCCATTATTTTAGGTGAGCTTCAACATATATATAATGAAGTTAATAAATCATACAAAATTTAATAAATAAATTTAATTTTTAGTAAAATTGTTATTTTCTAAATTCCACCAGTCTATTAATATCATGAAACATTGATTATACCAAATTAGTAAGAGGTATATCTGTTGTCAAAATTATGGTAAAATTTAATTTCTTTAGCCCAGATATATGATAAAGGTTTCAATACTTGTTTTGCTGAAGAATACAAACCATCATGTTCATTACCTGGTAAAATGTTAACGATAGGGAATAGAGTTTTAAAAATTTTATATAAATCATAGTTGGATCATTGAAATGTTCACCAAGATAGAAATATTGGAATTGTAGGTTTGAATACAATTCAATTCTAAAATATAAAATACAATTCAAATAAAATTTCAACCAATAAACATTGAAAACTAACATAATGGTCTAGTCATATACAACATATTTAGAATCAATATTAAATCAATTGGAACTGTACCAAGCATAATAGCCCAAGTTGAGGTAAACCAAAAGAATTGAGAACATTAATGAATGATTTTATATATTTCCCACCACAACTTCAGGTTCACAGTCAACTCTGAAAATTGAGCTATAGAAGTCATCAAAAGTAATAAATGAATCATTTCAAATGGCAGTAGAGATGGTTTCAATTCCATCATCACCATTATTGAAAATATGTCTTGTAATTAATTCAATCATGACACCAAATTCAGGTCAAAATGGTCTTTGACATAAAAAACTGGTTTTTCCATTGATGCCAACACACTTGGTTCATCGGTAGTAAGAGTTTGATTCATATCAATTACTAGAAATCCAAAATAATTAATAAATTTTCCCTACCTCATCATCGAATCAAAATACTAATATTTCATCAGTGTGACTCATCTATGAGAATAATAATCCAATATTATTATTTTTTCAACGACTCCACAATAACCTACATTTTCAAATTGCAGTCTAATAACTGATGCACTATAATAACAGTCCACTTTGGCAGTATCCATAACACCATCATATTGTGTTCTCATGTTCTTATCTCATTAAATGATAATAAATATGTACACATTGATAACAATTGATTTACAGTCACGAACCACAATATTAGGACCAAAAGACAAAGATCTTATTTCCATAGAGATAGAGTCAGCAAGAAAACTCAACACTTGAAATATAAGTCATTATTAAACATAATTAAATATTTTTTAATTATATTAAACATTAATATTATTACCTTCAATTTAAACCAAGCAAAAAATTCTTTGATATGGAAAGTCTCTCTCCTTCTCAAAGATAAAGAATGATGCTTTCTATTTATCATCACTTTATATTCCATGTAGATAAAAATAGGAATAGATTAAAAGAAATATATATATATAATATATACATATTGGATTTACTTACAAGATGTAGTCATTGAAAAAATCACTATTGAACAAAACTGTGTGATGTGCCACCTCCGGCTCATCAATGATTAATTTCATCAATGTATATGATCCAAGAATTCTTCCTGTTTGGGGATGTGATGAAATACTAGTTTCAATTGGATTATACTTTTCTTCTTCATTTCTCATTGGTCGGTTCATTCTTGTAGTAATATCATTCAAATATATACAGCAGAAATCTATACATTCTTGAGCCAAGTAAATATTCATGATAGAATTGTCGGAATGATTCCTGTTACGGACATAAGACATTAATGTGTAAATATTTCTTTTAGTTGGATATATCCAATAAAAATAAATAGGTCCTCGAAGAAGTATTTCAGTTGGAATATGGATAGTAAGATGTATCATGTATGTGAAAATGATGGAGTAAATATTTTTTCTAACTCAGAAAAAATTAATAGGGCATCTGCAAACATTTTTTGAAAGAAAGACTTAGAAAACTTCTTAGCACAGATATCTCTAAATAAATGGAACAACCGAATAACATCCACCCTTTGATTATTGGATAAAAGATAATGAATTTTTATTGGAATCAACTCATGTAGAAGGATGTGATAATCAAGAGTCTTCATAGATTTTATCTTCAACTCTCTTTTGTTGACCTATTTGAATATGTTTCATGAATATCCATCAGTAAATTTAATAGTCTCTATTACATCCAAAAATTTATTTTTTCTATAGTATTCATCACATAAGAATCACATGGAACTTGCCATTTATTTTCACTGATATGCACCAGATGAAATTCTAGTTTGATGCATCAATCCACCATGTCACACCGTGACTATAAATTGTCTTTTGTCTTTCCCAAAACATTAAGAAAATCAGAAAGTAACATTTCACACATAATTGTTTCAATGTGCATTACATTTACGAAATGAAGTAATAAAATGGCAGACCAATAAAGAAAATCAATGAACATACTTCCCATCTTCTAATTGTAATAGGTTTCTGTGGAAACAATCTTTTTCATTGCAGATTTAATTTGACCTTTCTTGAATGAATAACTAAAATCATTCAATTCATTAATCACATCAGTTCCAGACATACATTGAGGTGAATCATTGGTCTCCATGGTATTATCAAATCATCGATTATTATTTCTATATGGGTGGTCCATTATCCAGAATCGTCGATGTACCATAAAACTGAAACTACAATGATGTTTCAGACTTCTAGATCATGTACACTTCATAAAAATAGGACATTATAGTTTCCCCTTCATGCTCTATCCAAACATCATTTCATAAGCAGGAAAATCATTGATTGTCCACATAAGCATAACATGTATCCAAAATATGTATTTCAAACATGCATCATATGTTCACACACCGACATCCCAAATAAGTTTCAACTAATTTATTAAAGGTTTCATGTATACATCTATATCATTGTTGGAATAAGAAGGGATAAATATGCTTATAGTCAAGAAAGTGAAAGGTTTTTTTCATTCAATACCACAGGGGAAGATTATAAAATGTGTGTAAAAATCAGTCATGTGTTGTGTGACATAAGCATCTGCACAAACGGATTAAAACCATCACATGAATGATCTATCCTCACATTACTCATATCAGCTACAAAATCAAGATATTGAGCTTCAAATATCTTCCATGTAAATCTGTATGCAGGGTGAACCAACTCATCATTAGTCTTCTTTCCCTCGGTATAATGTCATTGCATTTTTATTGATATTTCATGAGACATAAAATGATTCTGGAGTCTGGGGATCCATGGAAAGCTCCACATTACTTTCTGTAGCACAAGGGATGGTGTTCTATAATATTTTTCCTTCCATCGGGATGTGCCACATTTTATACAATCATTCCATTCAGCAATTTCCTCTAAGAAGAAATTACAATCTTTCATGTTAGCTTGAATTTTGTTTCTAGAAAATTAATGTTCCTTAACTAACTTCCAGGCCATATAGTGGTTTTAAAGAATATCTGCATCATCCGGATGTAATTACTTCAAGAAGATAAGAATGTAATTGATGAAAGTATTAGAAATCCCATACATTGTTTTCCCATGAAACAATCGGATAAAAAATTCTAGCTTTTTCATTTTACTGGATTGTTGATATACTGGAGTCATGGAATCATCTTTCAATTTTTTCACCCTGACAACATCATCATTTTCATTAGACGCATCATGTGTGCTTAGATCAAAATCTTCTTGGGTTAGAATCCTTTCTTTTTCATGATGATTAATAAACGGAAATTAGTCATATAACAAATTCTCCAATCCGTTCCTCTCATTTGGATCATCCTCAATTTGAGATGTCATTTTCCCCCCATTTTAAAACCACACAGAGTAGTTTACATGAAAACCATAATTGGTTATATGGTAGATTATTTCTTCAAGGCACAAACAAGGTCTTCCAACATAATTGTAATAGGTGCAGTGTATGTGACCACTATCTGAAGCATTGTGAAATTTGAAATCTAAAAAGCTATTAAAAGATTTCTGAAAATCTCTTGAGATCTGATCGATTTCATACATCCAACTTCTATCCATTTTGTAAAAAAAATTATATGTCCTTTTGTGAAAATAAATTCAATAAGATTCATGTTTCATTGAAAGTAAATTTAACTAAATTAGAAATGTTCAATTTATATGAGACCATAACTAACACACTACTCTACATGAGAACCATAATATAAAAGGTAAAAAATATATATTTATAAAAAACAATATCGTTGAAGAACCATACTTGAGTTTCCAGGTGGTGGGCAGGCTGTCTTTAGGCTGGTAGGGGTGGTGGGGCACTCCAGGGGGTATGGGGTGTTCAGGGGGTGGGCGGGCTGTCCACGGGGGGTGGTTGGGTTATCCACGGGGGTAGCTGGGCTATCCAGTGTGGTCGGGGGTGTCTAGGGGGTGGGGAATGGGGGACTTTCCCTGGGGTGGTGGTGTCCTGGGGGATGGGGGTGTCTGAGGGGGTGCGGGATGGGTATCTAGGGTTGGGTGGGTTGTCCACGGGGGTGGGGGCTGTCTAGGGTTGGTACGGGGTGTCGAGGGGTGTGGGAAGGCTCTCCACAGGGGTGGCAGGGCTATCCAGGGGGGTCAGGGGGTGTCCTGGGTGTGGTGGGGGGATTTCCAGTGGTGGGGGATATCCAGGGGATACAAGGTGTCCATGTGGGTGGGTGGGCTGTCTAGGGGGTGGCAGGGATATTTAAAGGTGTGTGGGGTGGGTGGGCGGGTTGTCCACGAGGGTGTTGAGGTTGTCCACGGGGGTACGGGGTGTCCAAGGGGTGGGTGGGCTGTCCACCAGGGTAGCGGGTTTGTCCAAGGGGGTCAGGGTTTCCAGGGGGAATTTCCAGGGGGTGGGTTGTCCAGGGTGTTTGAGGTTTTCAAGGGGTGGGCGGACTGTCCAGGGGGTGGCGGGGCTCTCCAGGCGGGTACGGGGTGGGTGGGCTGTCCACGAGGCTGGTCTGGCTGTCTAGGGGGGTACGATGTATGCAGGGGGTGCGATAAATATCCACGGGTTTGGATGGCTATCCAAAGGGGTTTCAGGGCTAACCATGGCTGTGGAAGGGCTATCCACAGGGGTGGAAAGGTTGTCCAAGGGGTGGGGGTGTTCAGAGGGGTGGGGGTTGTCCAAGGGGTGGGGACTGTGCAAGACGGTGGGGGTGTCCACCACAAAACTACTGTCGTAAAATCCAATATTTATAAAATTTTAGCATGATTTCAAGCCTATTATACATGACCGAGAATTCTATTGTTGTAAACTAGGAATATCATACATATAAATCACAACACACCAAATTTTAAACACACCACATAATGTCATACGTGGATAGGATTTTATGAGCCATGTTTTGATGGGAAACTACTCATAGAAGTATGAGACTTGTTATATAATTAGGTGATATAGAGTTGTATGAATTTTAAATTTGTATGAGGTCAATATGGACAGTGGATAAGAACTTGAGTGATATTTCATTGTAGAGATAACTTCTTCTTGGAATGGTACGAGTGAGTGTTCGTATGGAACTTCAAGAAAATTCTTAACGTCTGAAATAAATTATAAAATTGTTATATTTGATTCCTATAGTAATATAGTGTATTAGAATGTACAACATATCCCCTCCCAAGATACCCCCCCCCCCACAGACACACCCTTGCAGCCCCCTACCCTCATGCACCCTCCACCACCCCACCAGGACACCCCCACCACACCTGGACAACCCACCCCGCTCCTCCATGGACAACCAACACCCCCTCCCCCAACTGGAAGGCCGCCCCACCCCCTTGGACTGCCCACCCCCCTTGACAGTCCACACCCCCTCCCCCACCAGGATAGCCCACCCACCACCACCCCTTGAGAGGCCACCACCTTTTTGGATAGCCCACACCCCCTCCCCTGCTGCCCCTTACCCACTCAAAATCCCCCCTGGACAGCCCACACCCCCTCCCCTATAGCCCTCCCCCCCCCGCCACCACCCCATTAGGACCCCCCCCCACCTGGAAAGCCCACCCCCACCCCCACCTGGACTTCCCCTCCCCTCCACCGCCACCTGGGCAGCCACCCCCCCCCCCCCACCCCAACCTGACACCCCCCCCCCACACCTTGACAACCCACCCCCTCCCTAGACACCCCACACCACTTCCCCCACATGTACAAGCCACCCTAACCCCCCAGGAGAGCCCACACCCCTCTTTGGGCAGCCCATACCCCCCTCCCCCACACCCATATAGCCCCTTACCCCCCAGCAGCACCTACACCCTGGAAAACCCACCCCCACCTAGACAGTCCCCCACACATGGATATCCCTCCTACGCCTCCTATATCCCCCCTTTGGGTAATTTTATTTAAAATCATTTTATTCATTAATAATGGCAAACCATCATGATTTTTCCATTTCATTCCAAACAACCCATTCAATTTATAAAAACATGACAAATTCAATTTATCAAAACATGAAAAATTCAATTTATCAAAACATGAAAAATTAAATTTATAATGCTCTACGGGTCACGTAGAAAATTTCATTAGGTAAAGGAGAAATCAACTACATTGTTAATTCGAATTTAAAAATTGGGTTAAGCATATAGGAGGTGTGGTGCTGTTTTGGATGTGTGGTGGTGTATAGAGGGTTATCTAAGGGGGTGGGGTGTGGCGGGCTATCCATGGGGTGGAGGGTGTCCAAGGGGTGGGGGTGTTTAGGGGTGGAGGATTTGGTGGGGGGTTGTTCCGGCGGGGGGGGGGGGGGATATCCATGGGGGTGAGGGGTGTCTAGGTTGGGTGGGGGTGGAGTGTCCATGGGGTGGGGGTTGTCCAAGGGATGGGGGGTTTCCAAGGGGGTGGGGGTGTCTGGGGGTCGGTTGTCCATGGGAGGTGAGGGGTGTCCAGGGCAGGTGGGGGTGGGGGTCTAGGAGGTGGGGGTGTAGTGGGTGGGGAGCTTTTAAATGGGGTGTCCAGGGGTGGGGGTGTCCAGGGGGTGGTAGGTGTCTTTGGGGGTGGGGATGGGTGTGTTCGCAATTCCAATCCATCACCCAACCAACTCCAATTCATCCTCAATATCAATAACCTTCCCATTATTCTTTGAACAAAAACTATTAATACAAAATCCAAATTCAATTTTAAACAAAACTATAGTACACAGAAACTACCGTATCACCCCACTAAACAAACCCTTTACCATATTGGAAGTGTTGAACCAAAAATAGAAAACAAATCAAACGGTTCGGTACTCCACAGAAATCTAGAACTATAATTTTTCTGAAATCAAAACAGAAAACTAAAAAAATAGAAAGAGAACATTAAAAATAAGGTAACACATACTAATTTGAATTGAATAAATAAAAATTTGTTAGATTAAAGATGGATCTATGGCCTGAAGGAGTTTTGTAGCTGAGAAAACTTTAGGAGGAGCTCTAGATTAGGTTCTGTAATCTAGTGAGTTAGTGCTGCGGTGCTCGGTATTTGGGGGAAACATTTCTTAACAGTTTTTAAAAACCATAGGTATATCTTAGAGAAACTAAACATTTCCCAATAGTTTTATCGAACCATTGGGAAATCTTATATATATTTACACATTTACAACAGTTTGAATAAACGGTAGGAAAATGTTTCCTTTTTTTATAGTATAGCAACAGTTTGAAGAAACTATTGGTATATATCCATTGGGGAAACTTCAGATTCATGTAGTGATTAATTTCAAGGGATAAATCCATTTAAAGGGGGGTAGAATGTAGAAGCCATATAATTTTTGAATTTTTCTTTAATTAAATATAATATTTCTGATATTTTTTGTTACGCACAACACCATGTTTATATTTCATTACATGAAACTCTACTTTTATCTTTTGATGTATAGAATACTGAGTTTATATGAAACGTGGCATGAAATTAATATATGATTTTTTATATATTAGTTATAATAAAGAAGTTATAATGGAGGGTATGGATAGGATTAAATAATTATCAAAATATTCATTTTCAGATTAATATATAATTAATTATTTTGTGGATAATTAATTATAAGTGAAAGTAAAAACGAATTTAAAATATAGGAAATCTTTTTATGAAAAAAACGTTATGCACACAAACATGTTTTACATATAAAAATTAAAATATATGTATTTTTGAATGATTTTAATGAAATTTATATATTATATATTCATTATAATTTTTAACATTCATCTTACATGTATTCTAGTTATGAGATAACAAGAAAACCAATTTTATTCTTAAAACTATATTTAAAAAAACAGATTTATCGACTTTTTTGTACTTATATTTAAAAATATTTTTTTCCTAAATTAGAAAAAATTTATATAAAAATATACATCATTTTTTACATCATTAATTAAAAATTCTAATTTAGATATTTTTTTTATAATTTTTGGAAAAAAATAAAATTTTCAATGAATAGTAACAAATACTGGTTTTTATTAAGAAATTTCATTTATTTTAAAACTATTTTAAGAATCTAATTTATTTAAATATTTATTTATAAGTAAAAATAGTTAAATTATATATAAATATATTAATCTTATTTTTTTCATTGCAAATAATTTTATATTGAATTTGGAAATAAAGTTTTTTTAAACTTTTGAAACATTTCTCTTTGGAAAACTACATTTTCATCACATCTATAAAGATTAATTTTATCTTAAATAATTTTTTTTATATGAATGAAATTTGGAGAAATGGATTCTAAATTTTTAATCATAAAAATTTATATTTTATAATAGGTTCAACTTAATGTTTCACCATTATGATTGTAAGATAAGATAAAATAAATTATTTTGATTAAAACGAAAATAGGTTTATCAAGGGTTAAAGTAGAAAAAAAACAAGGGTTTACATTAACTATAAAATATAATAAAATATATTTTATGTCCATATTTAGATGTCAAAATATAATGGTTTTGTTAATATACCATTTTAGATCCTATTGTCATGTCAAAAACATGTTTAAACCTTTTTCTTTTAAAAAATATCACTTGTTCACTCACTTCACTTATAGAAGGCCACCCTTTTCCTCATCTATTTACACATAAAAACCCGATGAGTTATAAAAATACCTATCAAAATAAATTCATTAATTTCCTCTTATAACTTTATAAGATATATTTTTTCCAAAAATCTAACCTAGGAAGACTTTTGGTGAAAACCAAAAGAAGCTGTTTGAAGAAGAGGCAGCATCCCAAACCAAGTGTTTTATTTCATTTTTTCATCCACGTAAGTAAATAACTATTAAACCAAAATGATATAAAAAATATTATCTTAAATATATTTATATTTTTTTATGTTATGTTAATTACCTAAAACTATCTTCACTTACATCAGATTGGATATGAAATCATCCTTCATGTGTATGGTGGACTACTTCCACACAAACCAATGTTATTTTTTTACATAACCACATCAAAATACTATATATAATGATGAATTAAATGTTTATATAATATATATAAAATGTTTTTATACTAATTTAGTTTTTATATCAAATATACCATATCAATTTCCAATCTATGGAAATATGAAACGTCGCTCGAGTGTACGCCGGACAGCCGTCTCACGAAGCGATATGATTTGGTCATTATTTATATTGAAGGTAATAAAAATGGGTTAAATGAACATATGTTATCTATATTATTATTTTCATTTACATATCCATTTTATAATCTCTCTTTCATGTGGTTTATAATTCAAAATTTACTAAAGTGTTATGGGATTTTCATCTCACTTTTTACTTCTCTGAGACACGTACCATATTTTCCACCTATTTATTTTATGTAGTGTATGTAATTGTCATGAATTTATTTCATAATAATTATAATAATATTTTTGGTTATTTACATATCCATTTTATTATATCTATATCATAGGTATTATAGTTCAAAAGTCACCAATTGAGTAAGGGATTATTATCTCAATTGTTCTTCTTTGGGAAATAAGATATATTATGAACCTATATTCTTCTATGATGGGTAAATATTTACTGTTTATAATTTCAATCAGGAATATAAATATTCTAATTATATTAAAATGTTTTATTTTATGTAATTCATTAACAGTGTATATGATTCAAAAGATACTGAATTGTTTAATTGTTTCTGTAACAATTTCAATATTTTTATGGATTTTTTTATATTTATGCTTCCAATATGATATAGTATGATCCATATATCAATAAACTCATTAATGTTATTATAATTTAGATATGTAATAAAAAAACATTTTTTATACATTCATTTTACACTCTTAATGAACTATAGTGTTCAAAATATTGTCTTTAAGAAGAAACATCATTAATTCTCTCTTTAGTCAAGAAATTATTTTCTTCCAAAATGATGATCTCTAAAAAATATAAAAAAGTTTTTAAAATAATATAAATGATTATTAAATACATTTTTACCCATGTTTGATTTTTTTTAAATAATTAAAGGAATATTCATATCATTTTTAAAACATGGCTTGTTTGGATTTTATCGAAAATGTAAAAGGAATCTTTTTTTAACATGTATGGCATGAATAGAATTTAAAGTAATCATGACCATTATTTTATTTGAAGATTCTTCAATAAATTTTTAAATATATTTTCAAATAAAATTATTATAAAAATGATTTATGTTTTGGAGAAAAATCAAATTGAAATGTTTATTTTCCTTTCGAATTTTTTTAAATACATATTAATGATTCCTTTAAATGTTTCCAAGGATACTTTCAAAGGAAATGATTTTGAAAAGTTTTTATGTTTTAAATAGTGATTTTATAATTTCAAATGCTATTTTCATAAACAAATGTTCTATGTGGTATTTCAAAATCATTTTCCTTCTAATTTGACATCCTTTAATATTACTTATGTGTTACTAGGGATATGAACTAAGGATACTATTCCAGTTATTTTCCTAAATGGTTTATGTATATGATGAAATGTTATTTATGAAAATAGAGTCTCTTCCATAAGATATACCATGAAAATATTATTATTAAATCCACTTATTTTCAATTTTTTATGATATGATGAACTAATGAAATGATTATAAGACCTATTTCCCTTCCACAATGTATGTTATGATGAAATGATTTTAAAACCCATATATTTTCATGGGTTATGTTATGATAAATGTTTTATGATCTTCTAGAATGAAATATATTATTTTCATTTTCTTATTGTGTTTTTGTTATCACAATTTATAGTGGTTTCATTATAACCATGATTTTTAGTAATGTTATAACCAAGAGGGGTGAGACCAATGTCTACCTCCAATGCATTGGGTAATGATTAATGTTTTATGAGCTCCAAGGGTACATTATAGTATAACCATATACTAAAATATTGTACACATTAGGTTATCCCAAGGCCAAAATAAGATGCATGGAAGGGTATCTCAGCACCAAAAATGGTAGAAGTGTGGTTATCCCAAGTCTATATTGGCAAGAATGCCTTTATAGATAACCCTGACATAAATTCTTTTATGCCTGTGTGTATAACACAAATATGTGTCTTATGAAGGTTTTATTATATCAGGTATTGGGTTCTTATATTTAATAATGATTCATGACATTTGAATAACCAAGATTTATGCAACGACTCGTGTTTATGATCAATGATATGCATGTTATGGTTTTCATATTTTATATTCATGTCCTTATAACCAAATTATTATATTCAATTAATATCTACCTTGATTTCCCGTAAAGAGAATATTATCTATATATTTCTTATATTTCCTTTCCATGAGATGTAAACAAAGGTATTATGTATTATATAACTAGAAATGGATCCATCTATTAATTACTTAGTGGGAGATGATATTGGCCAATTATGGACCAGTTTTTTATATATCCATGATTCCTAAGACACTAGACCTATATAATATTGTCCTGGATCATTATATTATGTAATTAATCATTTTCTAAAAAGATTTAATATTTTTTTATGATAATTTTTATTCTATACACACATGTCCTTAGGTAATAAATCTATTTCAGTCTCACATTTCCTCTAGAGTCAAAAATAATTTTGGGTTACTTTCACTGTATATTATATCATATATAATAACTCCTAAAATCTTATCAAAAAACATTTAAGTATCATATAAATACAATTTTTTTAAAAACAATCATTATTTTCACTTTGTGTAACATTATATAAAATATCATGTGAATACCCATCGAAAAATAAATTGAATTAACAGTAGAAATATTTTAGATTATCTGCCTCAATAAAAATCAATCTCCATTTAGTCCACAAAAAAGTCTAAATCTATGGGACATTATATAGTTGACAACAACAATAAAATATCTAAATTTAATTATTTAACCAAATAGAGGCCTCTAGAAATGTAGTAATGATACTCATGATCTAAAGGGATTAGAAATATATCCATCAAACACATGAATCTTTATACATATGTCTGCAAATTTTCATTATATAAAAACATGAATTCTTATATTTTCATTTTTTTCTATGACATTAACTAACTATGTGACATGGAGTGTGTGAATCCAAAAACATAAACTCATATGTTCTCATGTTTTAGATTATATATTGATCTAGTTAATGAATATATAAAATTTATTCATCTACATGGATAAGAAAGTCAAATTTACCTTATCCAAATAGATACGTAATACATTTTTTTGGTCACACTCTCTCACCTTTTATCTAATTAGATGCCATCATGTCATTTTTTTCATATGATAGGAAATCCCTATATTGTCTATCCGCCAACATACAACATGAATTAGAGCATACCCAACCACCCCCATATTAGTTAATTCGATATATAGAGTTACACAAGTAGCGTATCAAAGTATGAATGTCCAAAATCTAGGTATATATCTAACCTTGGTTAGTGAGGACCCAAATATGATCCATTCACTTAGATTATACCTTATAAATTTTTTATGATACTCCATTCCACATAATTATTTATTCATCCATTAAACAAAAATAATAATATTCTTTTTATACATGATTGTCTTATTTTGTATCTCTACACAAATATACTGCTCACACAAATCTTGAAATTTATTTAATACCTATAATATTCCATGATAAAAATTTGTTTTGGTTAACTCAATATCATTATTCAAGAGGTAAATTATCATTAAACTTCATGAAATATATATATCAATATATACAACTATGCTACCAGAGTGAAAAAATGAAAAAGAGGAGACTTAATATAATATTATACATTTTCTATTTCTAAAACTCATTTATGAATATTTTGAATCCCCAGCATAAGAACATGTCTATAATATCTTATATGATAAACTACCTGATCACCCTTATGAATTCTGCACATTCAAGGTTTTGTTAACTCATTACATTAGATGTAATTCCGGTCACATTTCTATGTGACCATTTGATAAAACACTCCCACTAAACTCTTTAGTTAGAATCACATTTTATGTAATTTTTTTTTGAATAATGGTGAGATTTAGGAGTTTTATTCATAATCATCAAATCCTTAAACATATTAAATATTATTTTCTTCACAATATCAAATGGTATGTTGTTGGCTTTAGTTTTCTGCTCAAAATAATTCTAGTTACAACCACATTATTCATGGAACCATTTTTATATAACCTTTTCCTTGAAATTAAGTTACTAATTAAATTATTTCTTACCAAAACTACTAATATAATTTAGGACAATGTGATAACCACTTAAATAGTGTAACTAAATGAAAAAATTGTATTTTTCATTACTCTCATAACCTATCATCTTTCTAAATAATTTTATTTCTACTTTATTATGAAAACATTTGTGGATTGTAACACCCCAAGATTTTATAGTGTGTTATTTCTTCAAAATAATTCAATAACTTTCACTACACGCAACAACAAGTTCAATCGCAACATGACTTACCAAACAAGTTGTTCAAAAGAGTTTATGAATTGTGTTAACTAAATTTTAAACTTTATATAATCCTTATAATTTTAGAATCCATATTATGAGTTTGTTAGACATAATGTAAGAACAAATTCATTTTCAGTATTGCACTTTTACCAAATTTTAATAGTGAACCCTTTTTAGATACTATATTTTAAACTTTTTGACTAAATGGGGACATCAAAAATTTAAAATGAAACATCCCAAGCTTCCACGGTACGCTAGCGTGTGTTGTACGCAACACCGAGTTCTAACACACCGTAACCAATCAAACTAGCTGTTATGAATAGTAATACCTACTTTTTTAAGTTATATACATTTTATATTTTAAAATTGACTTCAGTTTTGGATTTGGAATATCAAATTTAGCCTAAGGTGAAATTTTGGTACTTTTCGGATAACTTTCATATTTTGATGAATAGTGAAAATTACTAAATTTTAATAAAAAACAACTTTTTTAATCAAAATAATTAATAGTGATAAATTATTAATTTGAGTGGGTTTAAAGTATATTTAGAATATATTTTTACCATTTAATATAATGTTGGTCATTGGACATAATTTTACAATTAAACCGAACATAAACAATTGTCAATCTTTTGATAGTTATTATCTTTAAAAAACAAGCTTTTTGTTTTGACAGCGGGAATTAATTTTAAATTAATTTCTGCCACTTCTGTGTTTTGAATTTAGGAAAATGGATTCCATATTTGGCATCAGGATGTTCAAATTATGTAAATAGGTAACTTTTATTTTTAGACATTTTGAATAATTACTGCGGTAAATATTTTATTTACCATGGTTAAGGGTAAATCCGGTAAATAAGGGTTAAACAATAATATTATAATAATACTAAATTACCATAAAACGAGTCATAACCCTATTGGTTGATACATGGTCGACCATGGTCATCTTTGGGTCGATTTTGGGACCCCATGGATCCACTTGTAAGTGATAATGACACTTTATTTTAATTAAGTTAAAATGAATACAAAAATGACACATGCATATATCTTTTAGCAAATCAATTGTTACATAGGGTTATATATGTTGGATTTTATATTATAAATATTAATTAGAAATCTAAAAAGATTTCCTACATAATGATATTTTATTTATAATTTTTAGACATTAAATAATTTATTTTATTTATGACACAATGATGATGCAGTAATTACTAAAATAGTGAAAAATTAAAATAATTGATATTATAAATATCCAAATAAATATAATATGAAACTTTTAATGAATTAAACTTATTTTCTAGGATAATATGATATATTTGGATTGATTTAATTGACTTTATTCGAAGTAATCAATCTGTCATGAGTTTCACAAAAATCAACTATTGAATAGTGTCAAAATTGACATAAAAGAGTTCTTAAAACAAATATTATATTATTAATTGATATTAAATTCCTAAAAAAATCTATGGTTCGTCCAAGAGACTTATATCATGATAGGTTCATCATTAATGGACCACTTGGGGGTCGCATGGATGTATGTAGTAAGTTTATTAACCATATTATATAAAAATACAAAGAGACATTGTAAAAATGAAACTAATTAACTTAGAGTTAATACTTAAAGATATGGTTAATATAAGTACCCAAACCTGTCTAAATTCTATTGGTTGAGTGGTTTTCGACCTATCCCTACCTTAACCATTGAATAATCAACTTTGGAGCCATTAGAAACCGAATATGAATTTATTATAAATTAATATTTCTATCTTTTCCAAAGGTGCCCCTCACCCCTCTTATAAAAGGGCACTCCTCCTTCTCATTTCTTCACACCTTCAAAGCCTTTTGGTTCGTCCAAACTCTGCCCAAATACTCTCCCAACTTCCCTCACTACAACCTAGGGGCCTTAGTTTGATCAGAAAGCCAACCTAAGGATCCCTTTTGATCTAATCAAAAGGAAGAACCCGAAGAAGAGGTAATGATTTCACCACCCTTTTCCAAGTTCATTTCTTCTTCCACTTCTTCTTCCGTTGTTGTTACCATTCTAAAATAATAACTCCAGTATCATATATATACTGTGATGTTATTATAAATATGGTACAACCATATTCATTATTCTATCCACCCTTTGAATAACATGTGACCATACGTGTGTACGTACGGCTTACCGTCTCCACGTCGTGGTGTAATTGTTATTCAATATATTATTATTTGGATGGGTATAATAATGATGTGTAACTCATGTAAACAATAAATATAACATGTTAATGACTCTGTATATATGATATACCATCCATTTATATATTATTTTAATATCAAAAGAATGATATTGTCGCTCGTGCGTACGTACGGACTACCGTCTCCACAAACGCGATGAGATTCATTCCCCATCGTAACCATTAAAACATAATTATCATTTTATGATTTAAAAATGATGTTTAAGGACTTGATATCATTCTGGATATGAATATTATACAACCTATCCTTTACAAAACTATCTTTCGTAACAAAACATATAAAATAAAACAAGTAAGTTAACACCCGAAACAACAATAATACTAAGATATTATTATCAAATCGATATTAAAAGATCATATATGATATCATATTAATGTATATGATTATTTTATAATTTAATAACAATTATTTCACCATTATACAGGAGTTTAACCTACCCCAACCAAGGAAAAATACAAGGTAAGGGTTTATTTCTCAATCTCGTCATTATCCGAGATTGTTTATACGTAATAATCTACTGGGATCTCTTTATCATCCACATCCATGTTTCTTCGAAATGTATTTCAAAACATTTTTACTATTTAAAAAGAATATGGGTTATAGTCATTTATACCCTTATGTGTTTTGAAAGGAATATTTCCATCATTTTCCAAACAAGGCACTTTTTACCTTTTGGCAAATTTAAGGTAAGAATGTTTTTTTTAAACTTATACGGAAGGTGTAGCTATTTACCGCCGTTATAAAATCGTCAAAGCTTCCCTTACAAGCTTACAAGGATATTTTCAAAGTAAATGTTTTATTTTATAATTATGTGACTTTTAAATGATTTCAAAATGAATAATTTAAGAATTTCATAAAGGTACTCTTTATCAAAATCAGAATTTTAAATGTTTTAAAGATTTATCTTTATAAATCGTTTTAATTAATGTCTTCAAAATGATTTTTAAGGATTTATTTATATGGAAATGAATGTTTTTAAAAATGTTAATTCCTTTCAAATGTTTCAAAGTGGTATGGGACACTTTGATTCAAAAATCTCTTTTTAATTACTTCTTTTATAAATGTGTGACTATTAAATGATTTCAAAAAAGGAGATATTTCTCTCAAATAGTTTTGATTTCATCTATGTCAACATCCTTTGATGGATTTTAAGCTTATTTAAAGATGATTTATTATGATACAAAACTTCTATATTGTATTGAAGGTTTTGTGATATGTTTGACTATGGATGTGCTATTTTTATACCATTCATAGTTTATGGTGAAAGTATTGACATTTCGTATGCTAGTTTTAATACGAATGTTTATGTTATGTTTAAACCTTTTCATATGGGAATGCATTGAACTTAATATGTGACGGGTGGAGCCCGCTATAGCTCCTCGATGAATCGGTAGGTCTCATGGGACAAACTAGTTTCTTGGCACAAGGCCTTGACAAAATCTTATTTTTAGTCTTGGCACGAGGCCTTGGCTATGTGGTTATGATAGTCTGGCATTATGCATTCCATAATTATGAATGTGGTTATTGATTTTGCATGTGATTATTCGATTAGTAGAATATCCACGTGAATAAGTAAATTGCATTAATTCATTTTATTTATGCCATACCATGTTGAAAGTTCAAGTTTGAAAGGCTTTTGTTTTAGTTATACATTGCCTTAAATGTTTATTCTTATTTATGAAAGTTTCCGCTATATTGTTATCCTTACTGGGCATTTGAGCTCACCCCTTTTCTATGTTTTATTTTTCCCAGGATGTTAAGAAGTAAGTTATGAATGACTTGCAGGGATATTATGAGGGGATAATAGTGTGGACTGTAGAAACATTATGTTGTTGTTGTAGTTTTTCAATTTATGATGTAATGTAAAACTTATGAATATATCTAGTGTTTCCAAGGCTACTAAACCAATCGGTCTTTCGAGATTTGATCTTTCTTGTGATCACGCCAATGTTATGTAATAATGCACCGACTCTGGGTAGCTGGGGTCGGGGCGTTACAGTTGGTATCATAGGAAGTTTAGTACAAAACTTGGAAACTAGATTTAGATAAACTCTGATTAGAGCATGTAGACCTAAGATGAACTTTGAGGATTAGTATAGAAGAACTTCCTAGAATTTTGGTATTGTAGAGATTTTGTGTGTTTTCCGAGAAATACATCCTTGTCTGGATACGAGCAGGTAGAGGCGGCTCTGGAACAGATGTACCTAGGGGTAAAACCCGAAAACACCGCTTTGAGCTAGACTCGAACAGGAACTGGTGCTCGACAACCGGCCTTGCTGCACTCTTGGTTACGACACTCCCGGGGGATATGCTTAGGATAACTCTCATTTTCTTTACAAATCATTATGAAGGGTTTATGAGTATAAACTTCCTCAAAGAAAACATTTTTATTATTATGGATTATATCCATAAATAGTTCAATTTATGTTAAGTGTTTTATAAGTATGGGATTATGTATTTTGATTCATAAACTGATCTAGTGTATGCCATTGTTTAGAAATGGCGCCCAGTAGAAGGGATGAGAACTTCAGAAATGCACATGATCCAAAGAGAAGGAAGGATCATATCTTTCATGGTCTTAAGCTAGAATTTATAAGAGAAATAGTCTCTCATGTATTATCATCATATGAATAAATAATATCATGTGTTGATAAGATAAGTAAAGAGTTTACTGGGTCCTATGGATTTGAAGGGAATCAAGAGAAGAAAAGGATGGAAGAGAGAAAGATGGATAAAGGGAAGAGGAAAAAGATGAATTTTCCCATATGTGATACCTGTGGGAGGAAACACCCTGGAACTTGCTTGAAGGGAATAGGAGTATGTTATAAGTGTGGAGAAAAAGGACACAAATTACATGACTGCAAGGGTAAGAAAATGGTTTCAAATGTACAATGCTTCATTTGCAAGGAGTTTGGACACTACGCGAACCTCTGTCCCAGTCATCAGACTATGCCACAAATGATGCTATTGGATAATAATCAAGTTATGATACTACCACAGACGAAGACGAATGATTATAGTTCTTATGTTGATTATGTCAATTGAGTGTTGTATCAACAATGTACTTGTAATAATAATTATGGAGTATATAAGGATTGTACTGCAGTACTATTTCATTAAGGACTTGAGATTGTGTGGAACAATGAAAAGTGACTCAATAGCAGGATAAATTTTTGGAAAATATATGGTTGAGAGAAAGATAAACCATAATATGTTTCTGATACCGAGTTAGTGATTTTAGAATAATACATGATTGATTTGGATAAATTATATTTGATATTCTTGACAACCTTGAAACTGATTAATGATTTGTTTATTCCATCATTTTTTGGGGGTTTAAAACATTTTTGGATTGATGAAGTATATCCAGCATTCTATATGGAATAGGGGAGCATGAATGTAATCAATAAGGAATATGGTAATTCAGGATGTTTCAGTGTATTAAAAGAATACAAGATGAAGGTATTCATATGCTATTACGGGGTAAAAAGGATCTATATTATGTTTACCTTCCTTATAAATGTTGGACTGTGAGTTTGGACAGAAGTATTTTGGATAGTTCTAGTTTGGATTATTTTGGATTACCATAAAAGGACAACCCGGAGGTCGGGCGGCAACCCGTCGCGTCCGGCAAGGCTGCGAGACTTGAACCCGCAACCGAAGGGCGACAAGGGTGTATCACCTACCACTGGCCCACGAGATGTCCTGGATTAAATAATGTAGTTTTTATTAAAAGATCTTGTAGATGAATTATAAATTCGTTTATTTTGGAACCCTATACGAATAGTGTAAATAGAATTTTTTTTACATTCTATTATCTTTTAGAGTGAAAGATGAGTTTGTGGTTGAAATTTATTAATGGATAAAACTCTAATTATAAAGTAATTATATCTCCTTATGATCTTAGCCAATCTCATAAATAAAATCCTTAACATTAAGAAAAGGAACTTAGAACAAAAATGTTGTCCTAGATGGTACCTTAAATCATCACTAATTTATGGCTTTGGGATTGTTGGCTTTTTCATAGCCATGTTCTCTACCACTCTCCATCAGATAATTGATGGTTATATTTTTCTTCCATATCCATATTTTCCTACATGGGACCCTAGTATGTGTTATTTTCGGTAATCTTCATACTTTCCGCTCTTTATTTTAAATAGAGGCCTCATTAATTCATTTTTCGATGTGCGATTTCAACTAAGATATTTTGAAACCTCAAAAATGTGTTATCCTAATACCCTATGTTTTGTTGAACTGATGGCATTTTAAATCATCATAGATTGATGAATTTAAGAACCTCAATTTTATACTTGTTTGTGATTGATGATCTCAATCACTACCTATAAATATTTACGTTTTCCTCAAATTATATGTCTCTAATTACCACCAATGTTCTCCTAATCGAGATCATAATTTGATGGTGACCCTTTCATTTCTCTTTTCCTCATATTAAGACTAAATTTTAGTAACCCAATTGCTGATGTGGGTTTTCCCACAAAGATATTTTCTATTTTCAACCTTTTATTTTCAAAGAACAATTTCAAATTGCGAGGACGCAATTTATTGAAGGAGGGGAGAATGTAACACCCCAAGATTTTATAGTGTGTTATTTCTTCAAAATAATTCAATAACTTTCACTACACGCAACACCAAGTTCAATCGCACCATGACTTACCAAACAATCTGTTCAAAAGAGTTTATGAATTGTGTTAACTAAATTTTAAACTTTATATAATCCTTATAATTTTAGAATCCATATTATGAGTTTCTTAGACATAATGTAAGAACAAATTCATTTTCAGTATTGCACTTTTACCAAATTTTAATAGTGAACCCTTTTTAGATACTATATTTTAAACTTTTTGACTAAATGGGGACATCAAAAATTTAAAATGAAACATCCCAAGCTTCCACAGTACGCTAGCGTGTGTTGTACGCAACACCGAGTTCTAACACACTGTAACCAATCAAACTAGCTGTTATGAATAGTAATACCTACTTTTTGAAGTTATAGAAATTTTATATTTTAAAATGGACTTCATTTTTGGATTCGGAATATCAAATTTATCCTAAGGTGAAATTTTGGTACTTTTCGGATAACTTTCGTATTTTGATGAATAGTGAAAATTACTAAATTTTAATTAAAAACAACTTTTTTAATCTAAATAATTAATAGTGATAAATTATTAATTTGAGTGGTTTTAAAGTATATTTAGAATATATTTTTACCATTTAATATAATGTTGGTCATTGGAAATAATTTTACAATTAAACCGAACATAAACAATTGTCAATCTTTTGATAGTTATTATCTTTTAAAAACACGCTTTTTGTTTTGACAGCGGGAATTAATTTTAAATTAATTTCTGCCACTTCTGTGTTTTGAATTTAGGAAAATGGATTCCATATTTGGCATCAGGATGTTCAAATTATGTAAATAGGTAACTTTTATTTTTAGACATTTTGAATAATTACTGCGGTAAATATTTTATTTACCATGGTTAAGGGTAAATCCGGTAAATAAGGGTTAAACAATAATATTATAATAATACTAAATTACCATAAAACGAGTCTTAACCCTATTGGTTGATACATGGTCGACCATGGTCATCTTTGGGTCGATTTTGGGACCCCATGGATCCACTTGTAAGTGATAATGACACTTTATTTTAATTAAGTTAAAATGAATACAAAAATGACACATGCATATATCTTTTAGCAAATCAATTGTTACATAGGGTTATATATGTTGGATTTTAGATTATAAATATTAATTAGAAATCTAAAAAGATTTCCTACATAATGATATTTTATTTATAATTTTTAGACATTAAATAATTTATTTTATTTATGACACAATGATGATGCAGTAATTACTAAAATAGTGAAAAATAAAAATAATTGATATTATAAATACCCAAATAAATATAATATGAAACTTTTAATGAATTAAACTTATTTTCTAGGATACTATGATATATTTGGATTGATTTAATTGACTTTATTCGAAGTAATCAATCTGTCATGAGTTTCACAAAAACCAACTATTGAATAGTGTCAAAATTGACATAAAAGAGTTCTTAAAACAAATATTATATTATTAATTGATATTAAATTCCTAAAAAAAATCTATGGTTCGTCCAAGAGACTTATATCATGATAGTTTCATCATTAATGGACCACTTGGGGGTCGCATGGATGTATGTAGTATGTTTATTAACCATATTATATAAAAATACAAAGAGACATTGTAAAAATGAAACTAATTAACTTAGAGTTAATACTTAAAGATAAGGTTAATATAAGTACCCAAACCTATCTAAATTCTATTGGTTGAGTGGTTTTCGACCTATCTCCACCTTAACCTTTGAATAATCAACTTTGGAGCCATTAGAAACCGAATATGAATTTATTATAAATTAATATTTCTATCTTTTCCAAAGGTGCCCCTCACCCCTCTTATAAAAGGGAACTCCTCCTTCTCATTTCTTCACACCTTCAAAGCCTTTTGGTTCGGCCAAACTCTTCCCAAATACTCTCCCAACTTCCCTCACTACAACCTAGGGGCCTTATTTTGATCAGAAAGCCAACCTAAGGAGCACTTTTGATCTAATCAAAAGGAAGAACCCGAAGAAGAGGTAATGATTTCACCACCCTTTTCCAAGCTCATTTCTTCTTCCACTTCTTCTTCCGTTGTTGTTACCATTCTAAAATAATAACTCCAGTATCATATATATACTGTGATGTTATTATAAATATGGTACAACCATATTCATTATTCTATCCACCCTTTGAATAACATGTCACCATACGTGTGTACGTACGGCTTACCGTCTCCACGTCGTGGTGTAATTGTTATTCAATATATTATTATTTGGATGGGTATAATAATGATGTGTAACTCATGTAAACAATAAATATAACATGTTAATGATTCTTTATATATGATATACCATCCATTTATATATTATTTTAATATCAAAAGAATGATATTGTCGCTCGTGCGTACGTACGGACTACCGTCTCCACGAACGCGATGAGATTCATTCCCCATCGTTACCATTAAAATATAATTATCATTTTATGATTTAAAAATGATGTTTAAGGACTTGATATCATTCTGGATATGAATATTATACAACCTATCCTTTACAAAAATTTCTTATGTAACAAAACATATAAAATAAAACAAGTAAGTTAACACCCGAAACAACGATAATACTAAGATATTATTATCAAATCGATATTAAAAGATCATATATGATATCATATTAATGTATATGATTCTTGTATAATTTAATAACAATTATTTTACCATTATACAGGAGGTTAACATACCCCAACCAAGGAAAAATACAAGGTAAGGGTTTATTTCGCAGTCTCGTCATTATCCGAGATTGTTTATACGTAATAATCTACTGGAATCTCTTTATCATCCACATCCATGTTTCTTCGAAATGTATTTCAAAACATTTTTACTATTTACAAAGAATATGGGTTATAGTCATTTATACCCTTATGTGTTTTTAAAGGAATATTTCCATCATTTTCCAAACAAGGCACTTTTTACCTTTTGACAAATTTAAGGTAAGAATGTTTTTTTTAACTTATACGGCAGGTGTAGCTATTTACCGCCGTTATAAAATCGTCAAAGCTTCCCTTACAAGCTTACATGGATATTTTCAAAGTAAATGTTTTATTTTATAATTATGTGACTTTTAAATGATTTCAAAATGAATAATTTAAGAATTTCATAAAGGTACTCTTTATCAAAATCAGAATTTTAAATGTTTTAAAGATTTATCTTTATAAATTGTTTTAATTAATGTCTTCAAAATGGTTTTTAAGGATTTATTTATATGGAAATGAATGTTTTTAAAAATTTTAATTCCTTTCAAAAAATTCAAAGTGGTATGGGACACTTTGATTCAAAAATCTCTTTTTAATTACTTCCTTTATAAATGTGTGACTTTTAAAAGATTTCAAAAAAGGAGATATTTCTCTCAAATAGTTTTGAGTTCATCTATGTCAACATCCTTTGATGGATTTTAAGCTTATTTAAATATGATTTATTATGATACAAAACTTCTATATTGTATTGAAGGTTTTGAGATATGTTTGACTGTGGATGTGCTATTTTTATACCATTCATAGTTTATGGTGAAAGTATTGACATTTCGTATGCTAGTTTTAATTCGAATGTTTATGTTATGTTTAAACCTTTTCATATGGGAATGCATTGGACTTAATATGTGATGGGTGGAGCCCACTATAGCTCCTCGATGCATCGGTAGGTCTCATGGGACAAACTAGTGTCTTGGCACAAGGCCTTGACAAAATCTTATTTTTAGTCTTGGCACGAGGCCTTGGCTATGTGGTTATGATAGTCTGGCATTATGCATTCCATAATTATGAAAGTGGTTATTTATTTTGCATGTGATTATTCGATTAGTAGAATATCCACGTGAATAAGTAAATTGCATTATTTCATTTTATTTATGCCATACCATGTTGAAAGTTCAAGTTTGAAAGGCTTTTGTTTTAGTTATACATTGCCTTAAATGTTTATTCTTATTTATAAAAGTTTCCGCTATATTGTTATCCTTACTGGGCATTTGAGCTCACCCCTTTTCTATGTTTTATTTTTCCCAGGATGTGAAGAAGTAAGTTATGAATGACCTGCAGGGATATTATGAGGGGATAATAGTGTGGACGGTAGAAACATTATGTTGTTGTTGTAGTTTTTCAATTTATGATGTAATGTAAAACTTATGAATATATCTAGTGTTTCCAAGGCTACTAAACCAATCGGTCTTTTGAGATTTGATCTTTCTTGTGATCACGCCAATGTTATGTTATAATGCACCGACTCTGGGTAGCTGGGGTCGGGGTGTTACATGGATCTGTAAATATATGTTTAATTACATACCATAACCTCATTTATAATGTTAAGAGTAATTCCTATTAATATTATACTTGTATAATCTTATAGTAAATAGTGGTATCCACTTATTTACAACAATGAAATATAACACTCTACATTTTTTTTGTCGCATTCCCTAAACACTTTAAGATATTAAGTCACTTTAGATTGGTGTAATCCAATTTTTTTTAGTTTTAAACCTCTATATGTCCAAACATAATCAGGCTTTCCTATAAAACCCTATATTATTCAATGAATATATTTTTAAGAAATTTTTACAACAATGGAATCGTTTTCTCTCTTTTCTTAATAGATAGTGTTTTTGACTATCTATATCCTCTGTTATTTACATTTTGGAATGAATATTTACCCTTTATATTCTGTTTCATTAGTATGGTACTTGAGCTAAGACCATAAATTTTTTACATAGAGATATCAAACATATTTTAGTGATTAGGTAATGTTTCATAGAGATTCTTTAGGAATAAATGAAAAAATCTTCCAAAACCTTTCCAGTTGTGATTTGATATTATGGGGTGAAACTAGTCTCAAAAAATCAGAGAAGTTCCCAAACATATTGAGTGCATGGGTGAAGAATGAAGTCCCTTTTATCATATTTAAAAAAATATATGCTTATATGCTTCATATATTTCTTAAATTTATTTTTACTAATAAATCCATGTTAGGTTATCTATCATTTGAGAGGAATCCAGACTATCATGTTATTTTTACAATTTAGTCTCCATGGTAACTAGAATGAGTGAATATACATCTTTTTCATTATTTATATAATTTTCATAGTCATAAAGATTCATATTTTAAATAACTTAATTGGATCGTTTCGGAGGAAGGGGTTCTCTAATTGATAAATTATTTTGATTTGAAAAAAAAATATTAAAATCTCATATGATTAAAGGAAGTTGATGCCATATTGTTATTTACTTTTAAAGTATTAATCTCAGTTTCATGTTTGATTCTAATGTAATTTGCTAAAAAATAATTTTTTTACCAAATGACTGTCAATTTCTGTATCGATTAAATAAGGAATTTTATAAAATGCATCCTAATTAAAATGATAACCCCTTTTTAAAATTCACCATACCCATTATTGTTTCGTGATCCATATTTCAATAAGAAATGATCTAGAAAGATAATTCTTCTGTTTACATAATTTTTTTGGTAGAAAATAATCCAAATCACATTATTTTTGACTCATGAATAGTTGGGTAGAAAATTTCTATCCAAATCCATCATATGGGGTCACTCAACCCTATTCCTTTGGTTACCTTCCTATGGGTTGCCCACATAAGTCCAACCCATAGAAAATTGCAAGAAAATACCAAATAAATATAATATAGAGTCACCATCTGTCTAAAAAGATAAACATTAATGATATACTATTTACTATTAATTTCTATCCATATAAAATGTAATTTAGGGGAAACTTGTAAGGGGATAACCTACTTGATTTAATAATCAAGTTCATGAAAGGTTTTACTTTGGATGGAATTTCACATTTAGATATAAAAATTGATTTTATCTCACAATCTTAGTTCATGTTAATTCACTTTATGTATGCATGATTCCAGTGTTTGATTATAGATTTATATTTCCCCCTAGTAAACAAATATATTAAAAATATGTCAGTCTATAATTCTTTACAAAAATAATTTGTTTTTGTTACTCCCTGAAAAATTGAAACAAAAATTATCCATGAATATATGAATGCATCATATGTATCAGTAATATGAATTTTTCATTTAAATACCTAGAATTATATGAGATTGATAATCTATATATGATTATTCATAAAGAGATAGATAGAGAACCTCATTCACCTTTCTAAAAAAGGTATAAACCTCTATATAAATATGTAGTCTATCCCAAACTCCCTATACCCTAGGATACTTTACTCATGATATAATTAAAATCATTGTAATGTTGACACCTAATATGTCTGAACAATACCTAGAAACTATATTTAATTTCAAAATATAAATTATAAATCAACATTGGGGTTGTTGAAAAAATAAATTAGTTATGGAATTATTCCATAAAATGTAATAGAAGGATCTATATATAATAATTTTTAAATTTAAACAATAAAATAACGAATTTATCATTTAAAATATTAATAACTATGAATAAAACAATGATTAACTATTAAATAAATGAAAAATTCAAATATTAAGACATGATATAACCATTTATAAATATTTTAGAAAAAAAAATATTTATAAAATATTTTATAATTATAAAAATACATTAAATATATTCAAAAATTATTAATATAAAACTTTATATCCATTTTATGATAATCATTTCATATTAATCATTATATGGAAATTTATTTTAATTATTTGATAAAATCATGAGTGATAAACAATTTTATGATCCAATTTTGGTTATGTAAAATTTTTATATTATCAAAATATCATATACATAGCATTTAAAATATATCCTAATGATTCTTGAGCATTTCAAAATAAACGTTAATAATTAATAATTTAAAATATGAAGGAATTTATATTTTAGCCTCATTAAGGAAATTTATAAACATTTTAAGAATTAATGTTTTATAATTATAAAAATAAACCCTTTTATTTAACGTCCATATTGTTCCTTAAATTAAACAGGTTCATTAAAAATTAAATTTCAATTTTTATAGAATATTAAATAATATATGTTACAATAAGATTTATTAATTAATTATATTCCTTTTATAATTAATTTATTCAGTACCAATTTATTTATTAATAAATATCAGCAAAAATAAATGTTATTATCAAGTATATATAATTTATAAATTACTTTATTAATTCAAAGATAAAAAATAGAAAAAATAGTGTTTTCCTCAAACACAAAACATATGCTACGTTGTGGTGTTCATTTTAAATCAGTTTTAAATAATTACTTCCAATATATTAAATGACATACATCTTACATCATGATGATGATCTAATGGATATATTTCTTTCATTAACACTTAACATGTTAACTGAAATGTTTTACACACCAAAACCTTAGTGAGTTCATATCAATCCATTTTAAATTATTTTTGACATTTCATAAAAGGTTGTTCAAGCAGTGTTGGTATCCAAAATGCTGCCTTATTCATTAGTGTTCTTCATTTCTCAAACACAATTTCATAATCTACGGTCTTCGTTTAGTTTTATATTGTTGGTGGGTTTTATAATGGTTGATTAATGATTAATCATTCTAATATAAAAAAAAGAAACAAATAAAAATCAGGATCCTGATTGATTAAATATGAAACCTCTTGAATAACTAAAAATTAATGAGTAATAAAATGAGTGTATCACTCCATGATGTACCCTCAAAACCTTCTTGATCATTATCAGATGCATTTGATGATGACCACCAATGTGTCAGAGAGGAACCTCCCACCATTAGAGATATACAGTGTCCAAGGTAAATCACTCGTCACATGAGAGGGACACTCCCCCATCTATAGTGTTTTGGAACCTCGATGTGCAATGGATACAGTAACTGATAGTATAATAATTTAGAGATCATTGATCAAGAATCCAACGACACTTTTATCACATGGAATGGATTATATATCCTTCTAAATGAATTCTTCAACTACTAATAAACTAACTCATGCATCTAAAATGCATAACTAAATTTTATAGCTATTTATTTTTATCATGAATAAAACTCCACTCTTTTATTACATTTTCTAAAATTTATTAAAACATGACATATTTAGTTTTGTTTTAACCAGTTAAATATTCACACACTGAATATTCTATAAATTATTTTATTTAAGGCACTAGCATGAATTAACTCTTATTTCATCCATGAATCATGATATTAGTTTCATATGATTTAATTCATATATGTATTGTGGGAGTATTCATCTCATGCACGTGTATTTAGGGAATAAATCATCTTCAGGTGATGTAAGGAAGAAATGGTATATTCATTTATCAATCTGAATATACCAAGTAGTCTTTTTAAGGATTTTTAACACAAGATTACAAGGTTATACCATCTCTTATTTCTACCTGGATGATGTTGTCAGTATATGATGATTGAAAAGTGACCAACATCATAGAATATAGGTGGAACATTGGTACCATTTTGTTTAAAAAAATTAACATGATCTGATATATGTTTTTCAACATATAAGAAGAAATATTATAAAAGTATTCCCAATGAAATCAATTTTATATTAGTAAAATGAATAATTTAGTATATAAAATAAAAAACATATTTTGGATTGATTTATAATTTAAACATAAAAATAAGAGTTTTTGGAATATAAATATGTTTTTTTGGTTTGTTAAGAAGATGATAATAATTATATATTATTCATTTCATTTTATCATTGTGATTTGGGTATTTTTTCTAATAATAAAGCAAGACATAATTTCCCTAAGAAATTCAAAGGTTGAATATATAATGGTCACTCAATACTATATGAAATAACTATAGATGACATAGTGTATGGAATACATGGAGATTATTTCAAGTCATTGTTTAGAATTCATTTTGATAATTCACAATTTATTAACCATAAAAAATTCTATTCCATCACTCAAATATAAGGAACATTAAAATAAATTATAACTGACAAAAACAATTATAGCATCACTTAGTGATGTTTTATTATGATCTTATAAAATTAAAGGTAAAATGCATCCTGAAAAAGTACTTCCCAAAAAAGAGTTTAACAGGAATCATGGATATCTAAGTCTAGTTGACCTGCCACACTTAGACACTGTGTATGTGGAACCCCCACTCACTAAAGTATGTTAAAAATTTCCTTCTGTATTGAAAACTTCTTATTTATCCATTTCAGACCATAATGGAGTGAATTTTAGGTTCATTGATAAAGGGGGAGAAATGTCGTACATAAAAGGGGAGATATATCTCTATCCTTATATATAGTAGTGTAATAGTTTTCAATGGTGAGATAATTTCTATGAGGAATCAAGGAGATCAAGGAATCAAGGGAAGTTTTTTATTATAGATATTTTGAAGATTTATATTAAATGAAACAAATCACAAAATTATATACCTTGTGGTGAATGATATAATAAGTTACCATGTGTGGTTTTTATAGTGTTCTCAAGTGCTAAGTGGGATTCGTTATTTGTAATCGAGAAATATTCAATAAGTGGTATTAGGGATTATTTGATAAATTAATTATTTGTAATGATACACTTTTATCTCATGTTGATATTAACTTATATGTGATTATTGTATATCATTATTATGTTTTAGTCATTATCTAGTGTTGTATAAATGAAAATAGAGTTTCAAAAAGGATTCTTTAAAGTATTGTGAATATAAAGTTTATAATGGTTTTAAAGTGTCGTAGAAAAATCTAAAGGGGGTTAGTATTTTGAAAAATAACTTTTGGTAAAATTTTAGAGTTTATTGGTTATTTTTTTCATGATAAATCAGGTTGAAATTGTTAGTCTATTTTTTCAAAAAAACAATTTGAATAATTTTCTATAGAGTCAATTTGATGTTATTAGAGTTTCTTGGTTATTTGATAAATATTTGGGCATGATATTTTATAGAAAAATAAATTTTTAACTCAAGTAAAATGATTTACACATATGAGATACTCTATGAGGACCACCTAAAATTTATTCTTACTCTCATAAGGAATGAACTTTGGTAGACTACAAGCAAGTAGCGGTGAAGGATATTTAGCCAAACCATCATCTTTTTATATAATGCATGAAATTGAAAAAGAATTTTTTGATGTAACTAAATAATTTATTCAAGAAAAGTAGTGATTAAAAATAATGAATATGTAGTAATAACTCTGTGAATATACATAATAATATCGGAATGTGAAGGAGTTACACTATATGAATCTACAGAGGGAATGTAATAGTTGAAGGGGAGTTCATGAAAAGATTAATTTCATGATTATTAATTTATCTAGGTTTCAATTAATATATAATGACCCATAATCACTACTTTAGTTATAAAAAAATAGTATAACAACATCACTTGATAATTCAACCAACTCTAAAAGAATATTTCTTAGAAAATGAAGATCACAGAGTAGTCTATGAAGTGCCAAATGAAATGTGAGACCATTGAGTGGTCAGTTTGTGAAGTGTAATCTTCTCATAAATTAAAAACCATTCATAAAGTGTGGTCATATCATAATTAATAGGTAGATCACATAGTAGGAGTATTTTGTGATGTCATGTAGTACACTTTGAATATTATTATGTAAATTAACAATGCAGAGGAGTAGTCCATGATGAAAAAAAGATCATCTTGGGATTTTCTATGAAAAAAATACTATATAATAAAATTGATGTAATCTATAAAATAATATATTATATTCATGTCACACCCATTTTAGTGTGAACGAAATCGATTGTGATAAGATCGTCGAAGGATTATTCTCGGGGGGGGGGGGTAGTGACTTCTTTTAAGAAGAGATAGTAGTACATTATAAATTGTAATTTGTTGTAAACCCAAAAGTCTGGTAATTAAACTATAAATATTATAACAAAATTATTCTTTAAAATTTTAGTTATATTGTTACATTACCTTTTTATGCTCCCTGAATTAGCCTAGTTAGGGTGAGCAATGTAAAATTTATGTGTCTCCTATATGGATGAATTTTAGTTTATCTATTTCATTTAGAAATATATAAAATATAGTTTTAAATGTAGAATAAATATCAAAAGGGGAAGTTTTTTTAGAACCCAATTCCATGATCCACCCCCTCCCTCATAGTATTTAGTCTAGCGGGGACAGTAAAAATTAACCATAGGAAAACATGATTCAAAAACAATTAAAATATATTTTATAAATAATAAAACACTTATAAATCATTAAATGATAATCCAAAAAATTCTTAAGATATACAAAAAAATCCTTACTAAATCTTTTTAAATGGAGATATAACCATTTTTATTCAATAAACTCTAACATTCCACTCTTAACCACAAAAAATAAAACTAAAAACACATAATTAATCATTTCACACATGCATCATCCTTTATTTTCTCAAATCAGATCATTCATCACACATTAATAATTTATTACTAATTTAATAACATATTTATATAAATCAATATTATTTTCAATATTGGTATAGTTTTTGATATCACCCATATGTAATTACTTTAGAAACATATTCTCAAATTATATTATAAAGAATAAATTATTCATCACTAGTTTATGATTAATTTTAGTTCCATCCATTTCAAGTAAAATTTCAACAAACATACTTATTAGTAATAAGTTTCTATAGCAAGAATATTGTATGTGGTATTTATTGATAATCACTAATTCTTGTTGATTATAATTGACATTCATTGAAGGAGGAGGATGTGGAGGTTTTTTGTTTCCAAGATACAGTGAGAATGATTTTTTAAATAAAACTTGGGTTGGACTTATTCCATTATAAGTAATGAATTTGATTTTATAGAAGTTGTGTTAGTATAAAGGATGTGTAAAATTATAATCCACTTTTTTTGAGTGAATAAAAGAATAATTAATATTTTGTTAAGGATGAAGAGTAGTTTTTGAAGATGTTTGTAGTGTATGTGATGTCACCATGTTCTTGTCACACATGAAATAGGTGTGGATATGGAATGGGAAGATAAAATGACACAGTTTCACAAGTAACAGGTGTTTTGAAAAGACATAGTTTGAGAATAATGGAATACACATTACATAGTACAATGAGGAATATTACATTATAACGAAATTGTGAGATGATATTTTACAAAATCCTTTCAGATGGTGTTTTGGTATATATGTTTTCTTATGGGAAATGGTGAGGCTTGAGCATGTCATTGATAAAGACATAGTGGTTCACATGCATGTTTGTAAAATTGGATACGTATTTATATAAGGGATGATACAAATGTTATGTGACCCAATTTAAAAATATATAAAGAACACAAGGATACCATGGTTTAATTGTTACATCCTACAAATGGTTTCACAACCCATGGAGTGAATAGTTTAGTGTATTGGAAACTAGAAACATAAAGACAAATATTTCACATGTCATGAATATTTATTTATAAACTAAATACATTATTAGACATTCCAAGACAAATAGTCATCCTCAAATCCTAGGGAAGGTCATACGAATAAGGGGTCATCTAAAATTCTCAGTAATGGCTAACATAACATAAGATATAATTTTTAGAATATAAACATATAAAAATCATGAATACAGAAAAAATGTTGGATTTAGAAGAACATAAATCATTATTTTTTTGCCATAATAATTAAATATATACATAACAAATCAAAAGAAAAATATTTTACCATGGAATGAGAAAATAAAACATTAAATATATAACATGATACCTGAAATATAGGAAAGAAAGAGTCACAATCATAAACATTGGATTTATTATCATTGGGAAACTGGTTACCTACCAAATCATTCACATGTAAAATTTCAAGTATATCCAAATTCCATATCACTCACCCTTTGTGAACCTAGATACTCACTAACCTGGTCACATAAATTTCTATACCTTGAGTTAAATCCATTTACCCAGTGAAATAGAGTTATATAACTAATCCATTCAACATAGTTTTATAATGTAATCACCTAAGAATGGTTTATAAGAAAACTACTCATCCATGGTTTATAATAGAACCACCCATAAAAAGTTTATAATAAAACCACCCATCTATGCATTATAGAAAAACCACTCATCCTTCATCAATAATTATGTTTTCTATAAGAAAAAATTAACTTATCAAAACCTAGATAACCCAAGAGAATAAAATGGGTTTCCTGAAATATAAAAATGAAAATAAATTAATATTCATAAAGAACCCATTGAAATAAAATGGTATTTATAAAACATCAAAACAGTATAAAATAACATCATGAATTAAATAATCGAATAGAAAAAACATGATCACACAAAATAATCACATTATAAAATAATAATATATAGTCAACAAAGATATGTAACTACATTAGACATAATTTTTTGATGATAATGAATGCCAGATCATGAAATGATATTTTGAAAATATTTTTTATTCATAGTTTATGACATTCAGAATTATGAGTATCATTATAAAAAGTATCATTTTCATTGAGAAAATTAAAAATAAAACCTTTTATAAAAATATAATTTGTTAAAATATATTTTTACTATAAATTAGAACATATTTTAAAATATATTGTTTTGTTAAAAAAAATTCAATATGTAATTTTATAACATAAAAATGGAGATTGAGTTATCTAGTACCTTACGACTTCCATTTATTTCCATGTAAGTGTTTTTACCTACTATATCATAATGATACGAAAATAAATTAACTATTTCATAACCCTATTTCAGTTAATTTTATTATAATATTATTTAATATCAATGATCTCCATGTATTATATTTTTGCAATCTCTTTTCAAAACAGGGTGTTAATAATCTTGACTATCTTGAACGTGCTTCATAAAAGCAGAGTTAATATTCCCCCCACCCCAAATATAATCATTTAAAACCAATAAAAGTACTCAAATTGAGTTTTATTTAAGAATTATAATTTCATAATTCCATTACATTTATTTTTTCACATTTTCTGGAAATGAAAAGGGTAATGAACTAGTTTCGATATATTTTCCTATATCAAAAGATTAGCTTTTAAATATTGTTACATTTTATGTTATCCAAAAAAATTAATATTAAATATATTCATATATATATATAATATAAAATCATTAAATATAAACTAAAACTATCCATATATGGAAGTTAATGAAAACAACAAGTTTATTCATTAAGGTGGTAATCCGCACTATGCATGATTCATGGTATTGTTTTTCTTAATGGAAAAAATAAAATATAGAGGTAAATGATTTTACCATTGATATAAAAAATATCATCATAATAATTTTACTTTTTTCATATTATTATTATAGTGAAAATTTATTTTAAATATTAAAAATAATAAGAAAAAACATTAAAATAGTATATTACTTACTTTGGAGACATGATCTTCCCTTCAAAAAATCCTTGGAATTCAACACCTTATCTGAAATGGGAGTGGGAAAATAATTTTTTATGTTAGAGATGGTTATAAGGGGATAAAATAGGTCATCTTTCATGCATAATTTTTATGTTTTAGTTTAATTTTGAAATGGTGTATTTTGTATCCTTTTATAAAAATACAAAAGGGGATTTTTGGAAACACTCATTATTTTTCAATAATGTCGTATCACCATTCAAGTGTACATGGTTAAAAAAGTTGAAATAATTTTAATGAGTTAAAATATAACATAGAAAATATTATCAAAATATTATTTTAAGACATGTTTTTTAAATTTTGTTCTATTTCCCCCAAGTAAAATTATTTTTACCATTTTTACTTTTTATGGGGGTAACAATTCTTCATCTTTAATAATTAATTTTAGTAACTAAAAAAATATGACCTCATTACCTAATTTAAATAATAATATTTTAAATTTTAAATAATTTTTATCATATAAAATATCTAAATTTTAGAATAGTTAGTTTTAAAATGAACATACTTAATCATGTAAAAATAGTTTTTAGAAAAATATTGTTTTTCAGCATTCAATTTATGTATAAAATTAAATTACAATTATTGTGGATTTAATTGAAAAAAATTAAATATTAATAATTTAATGAATGGTATGAGGCCTCTAAGGAAATTCATATTTGAATCTCTCCATGATAATATGTCATTCAAAGAGAAGATCAAAATTAGTTTTTATTAAACATAAATATTTATTTAGCTTTAAAAAATTATGTTTAATATATTTATGAGCTCAAATAATTGATGAAAAATGTTATTCGTTAAACATATATTTTATTACATAACATTTTAAATCTAATAGGATAAAATTTATTAATGAAAAATCCAAATAATTATAATTTTCACAAAACCTTATTTTTCGATTATGAATCAATTTTTTTAAAAAATCATAAATTCGTACTATGTAAATTTTTATGGGATAATTGAAGAGTAAATTTTATTTTGTCACATATATCTTGTAAAAAATTTCAGTTTATTTTTTTATAAAATACATAATATAAGGAAAATGTATTTTTTAAAAACTAATCTTTTTAAATATTGATAAATATTAATTAATTAACTTCTAAAGATAATATATTTTTATGGTTTACAATATTAGTGTTTATTATAAATTTATTAATAAATTTATTTAGTACCCTTATTTTGTTTGTAGTGTGTAACATAAGATCATGAACATAACATCAATTTTACATGGTCTATAATTTTGGGTAGCTACATTCTTTCCCCCATAAAAAATAATTTATCCACAAAGTTTATTTAAAAGAAACAAAGGTAGGTAATTTATAATCATTACATCCTATGGTTCACTTTTACCCTATTTAAACATATTATATCAACATATAACTTTGTCCGTATGGGTAGTCTTTTTTCAAATAACCTTACCTATTCGATCAAGAATTTTCATCAGTTGTTCCTTATATGAGAGATCATGTTCCAGTATCTTGAATTCAAACATGAATACATGTGAATGGTCGGACATGTACTTCCTCAAAAGAGATATATGGAACACATCATGTACTTGTAAGACGTCAGGATGGAGTGGTAAGAGATAAGATACAATATTAAAATGATCACGGATCTCAAAGGATGTTATATACCTCTGGTTAGGGTTATCTTTCTTCCAAAATCTCATATATCACTACTATTAATATATTCAAAAGAACACCATGTCACCAATATCAAACTCTAGATCTATTTGGTGATTATATTTGTAAATATTATAGTGACGTTATACCTTATTCAAATTTCAGTTAATTGTTTAATACTTCATGATCATTTCCTGGACAGGGTTGGGACCCTCCAATTTTCTCTCTCCAACATCATACCATCATGTTGGAAATAGGTATCTATTTCCATAAATATCCTCATATGGTTCCATATAAATGAAAGAATGGATATTTTTTATATCTAAAATATACTTGGGGACGTTTTCATCTCAACATCCATATAAATCCATCAAACAAAGTCTAAATATATCCCCAAGAGTTTGAGTAATCCTCTCAGAGTAACCATGTGTCTAAGGATGATATAAAATTATAAGGATTATATATTTCTCCAGGACTTTCTATGGAATTATCTGGATCCTCAAGGAAAACCTTCGATCCCAATCATATTAAATGGATATTGGTACACTATGAATCCTAGCAGTCAAAATCTCACCCATAAGGGCATACATGGCCAGTGGAATGTCGAGCCAAAACTACCAGATGACTTCCACGATAGGTCATGGGATGGAGTCAATTATTTAAATTCATAACTAATATTTGAGTCATTTTTCTATAGTATGTGTAAAAACGCAACCATCCTTTTCAAAACAGAAGTCTATAGGAATAATAATAAAATAATATAACATCTACAGTGGAAATCATGCTTGTAATAACCTCAATGTAATAAAAAATAGAATAATGGTGTATTATAAAATGTAAATGTAAACATACTTACCCACCCATAATAGATCTCACAATGAGGAAATAAATTTTAAATAAAGAATGATAAGATAGGTCGACTCCTGCTCTCAAATTCTTAACCAATATACATGGTGAAATTCACCCATGTTTCCCAATGCTCTGCCAATGCCACTTCTGACCTATCCATCATCATCACAAGACATAACTCATGCGGTAAAATCTCTTTTAGGTGAAGTATATAGATAAATAGTAGTACCACAAAAAAGCTGAAGAGAGAGAAATAGTATTCATGATAAAATTAGCCAAATTAATCCATAAAATAGGGAAACAAAACCGAACTACAGTGATATATTCTCATGTATGAAAATCAGATGAGAGAGAAATGAGATCTCTATCTCATATCTCATACCAGGACTATGAGTTTCCCTATAGCTCCAAAGTGAAATCATAAATTCCCAATATATCTCTTATATATAAAAGTATTGAAGTGGGGGCCTACACATTTCAACTATTCCATAAACCGAGACACCATATTCTACAAAAAATATAGAAGACCCACCCCCTAGTATGATTGGGAAGTACTATATCTATAACTGTTTATAGATTATAGTGGACTCAAGCAGAGGTAAAATAGGGTAGTATCATCTCAATGGAGAGAGGAATTATGCTCTTTCATGACATGGTATTTCTACCTGTACTTCTATACAAGGTGTATGGAGGATATGTGGCCTATTATGATAGGGGAGTAATTTCTCCTTGGATAGAGGCCCCATTCTCTAGTGTAAGAGGAAATTAACATCATTAAATCTATGAATACATTATAGAAAACCCAGAACCTACTGAGACGGTGGAGTTTTATCTCCATAAACTGAGGACCCACACCCTGGTATGAAAGGGGAGTGTTTCCTCTGTATCTGTATAATCAGTATTGAGGACCCACACCCAGTTGAGAAAGTGGAGTTTCATATCTATAAATAGAGTACATGTTCCCTTCTATAAAGGTAGAGTTTTGACCATATGTTTGTGCAATCAGAATAGAGTACCCACTCCCTATTGTTATAGGGGAAAACCTTATTCATGGATGGAGGACCCATGCCCAAGTGTGATAAGGGATTTTTGAACCTATATTTTTACAATAATTATAGAGTACCCACTACATAGTGTTATAGGGGAGTACCATATTCATGGATGGAGGACCCATGTCTTGGTGGGATTGGAGATTTTTGACCCTATATTTGTTTAATTAGTATGGAGTGCCCAGTCCCAAGTGTTATAGTAGAGTGTTGCATTTATATCTATACAATGAATATGGAGGAACCATGCCCTAGTATGAAAGGGGAGTACCTTCTCTGATTTTCCTTCCAAATCACTATCATCGTCAAGCATCACCAATGAATTATTCATGCTCCGAACATCTCGCATCATAACTCAAAAGGCTCTATGAAGGCCACCATTTAATTATATGTGAAAAAACTCTATATAGACTAGTTTCAGGCCAAATTTGAGAAAAAAATGAATGATATAAGTGTGGTAGATGTTTTTAAAAGATGTACACAATGTACAAGGAGGTCCACACGACATGGGATCTCGCATAGCCTTTCGACCAAGTCCTCGCCAACACATGGCTCATTGGACATGTATTACTACATAGTGTGCGATTTTACAACACAGAATGTATCGACCCCTAATGAATGATCCATGTGATCTTGGTCATTCCCATATTCATTAAGTTATCCTCATGTATGTGGTTTGGTCCTAGACATGTCCAAGTATCCACACATTCCCATTTACTCCTAGAGTACACAGTGTGTCCTCCCACAAGGGGTCCAAGGTGCGTGCATATGGCACATAGCCTCGCTACCCATGGAGGGTCACATGGAATGTGACACAACAACATTGTGTGTGATCATTTTCTTATTCTCAAAACCCTAGCCTCCAATGGTTGGGGACTACTCAACATGTGTTCATCCCAATACACACCATGTAGTCAATATTTTTTTTAAACTCCAAATCCATAATGTTGACCCAAGAACAACCCATTCCTACACTGTTCATGTATATTTGACCTCTAAAATCTACCAAACCATAATAAACAACAATAGTCATCAATTTACAGGCTTAGGTGAAGGAAAATTTCGAATCTAAATCACTCATATGAGGTCATACTTCTTCTTAGAGTTACCACATGGTCACATATGCATGATTCAAGGGAGGCATCCCTTGTATCCAAAAATACATCCTGATCCATCCCAAAATAACTATTATGATAATCACAAATGAATCTTCCATGAATCTTGGAGTTTGATCAGCTCAAACCCACCATGAAAAGATAAATTGTGACCACATAGGCCAACAAAAATGACCACAAAGAACGATGGGTGAAAATCACCATAACAAGTGTTGTAAAAATCATTGGAGAAGATTTATCAGAAAAAAATTGAAAATCAATGAAACCTGGTTGAGATCATGGCATATTAAAAGATAATAAATATATTAAAAAAATAATTTGAAAAATAATCTGTTGTGAAGGGTGTGAAGTCACCAATAATAGATATTTTGATCAAATTCGTGTTTTAAAAATTAAATCCAGAATATTAAAGCTAAAATTTATGAGTCCTACCTAAAAAATAGATTATTCATTGTGGGATAACACATTCTCCAACACTGAGTATGATCTATTACATCCATTCCTTGTCGATTCACCTTCATTAAATCACCATTTTTCATATGATCTCCATCGACCAATGAAGGTCATCAAATATTCTATCAAAAAACACCTAGTTTTATGAAACTAAACGTATAGAAATGTCATAAAGAAATATTTATGTAGGATTATATTTAGTTCATTTAAATTATATTAATTAAATGAAACCTTTATATTAATTTAAACACACATCTCAATTTTTGTCTAATCCAAACATTTGACGCCAACCAACATTAGGATGTTCCTAGGGTAAATCATGTATTGTGAATTCAACCATGGTCTCAAATATCAAATTTGATATTATTTTCAATATATATTCTAAATTCCTTGAAAAAAATACAGTCCATCGATATAAATTATATTAAATATTGTTATGAAATTAATTTTAGGCTCGTATAATCTTGAAATCATCTTTCACCTAAGATCCTGGATGAGAAAAAAATTAGCATATTCTTATGTCTTAGAAGGAAAAAATATATTCTATACATTATTGCATCCTTGAAATATTCTCTTCTATGAAAAAAACTAATAATAAAGATGATTATATTTTTCCTACATCTAGTTTTCCTTCTACCATGTTCTCTCTTGAATGCTCCCACGCTTCCATAGTACATGAACCTGGGGAATGGTCCATCTTCTTAGAATAATCCCTTGTTGATCATCGATCACCAGTTGTTACTCATTGAAATTGTATCCATCCTCAATGTCTAGATCTCCCCAATCAAAAATGTGCATATGACCATGCACGTATCTCATCAGTTTTGATGTGTAGAAGAGTCCACACACCCACTCCAATTATGGGGATAAGGTGAGGTGCTACGAAAAATCTCTAACCATCTATAGGATCTGAAACTTCCCAATTAACCTCAAGGATATCTTTCCACCCCAATCAAATCTCTACAATCCCCATGGTGGATAGAATCTTAGGAAAATGTGATCTCTATATTCAAACTCCAATAGCCTAAGACATCAATATATATAATATTTCTACCTATTCCAGGATGTCCTCATCTTCTCATGATCACCTGATCCTTCTCTTTCATCACCCGCACCATCTGAAGCACGACAAGATGTGCCTCACTAATCTCAGTCCATCATATGTTTGACCTATAGGGTCTCTCATATAGGGCCTCAAATGGTCTATGTTTATTATGGAGTGCCAATTATTAATATAAGAGAACTCTAATAAAGATAATTTATGCTACAATATCCAACAAATGATTAACATTTATTCCGTCAACAAATACTCAAACACCTGGATGGTGCACTTAGTCTGCTAAGCATTCAAAGGGAGAAAATTTATACTCATCTGAAACTGGGACCTAAATGCCTCCTGAATACCTCTCCACAACCATGATGTGCACTAGACATCATGGTCCGAGAAAATCATTAAGGGAACATCATGCATACAAATGATCTCCTACACAAACAATTGACCCCAAAATCACCACTGAAATGTCTTCCATGAGAGAAAAGTAAATTCACCGACATGATAGGTTGATAAACTATCACTCATATAGTATCATGGACTCTCACTATTTTTAAAATACCTCTCAAAAATCCCATGGATATGCTATCCCATTACTACTCACGGAGCTCAAGAATCTACAACAAACAAGAAAAAACCAAGTGCTCAAGCTTCACATGCCAGTATTTTAGACACCAAGAAATGAACTCTAAATTTCTATACCTCATGAAAGCCCCCGAAAACTAATAATCACGTTTCATATAAATATTCCCTAAAACATGATGTACAACCTTATTATAAGTGTGAAACTCCCTTATCACATCCTCTTGCATCGTAACAAGAATCATTGTCTATCCATGGAAAAGGATTACTTGATGCCCTCATTCAAATAGTACCTTCAGTGAATCTCTCTAGGATATATGATCATAAATAACGTCATATTTTATGTCTCCCAATTGAGCCACCATCACATAATGGAGAATCAGTGGGGTCAAAAATATTGATTGAAGAAAATTTTAACTCTCATCCTCTACCAGGGTCAGTCACAACAAATCTATCTACTTATCAGTTCCCCAATCAAATTATAATTGTACTTCCAGTAAAGGGAATTTTTCATTGTGTTTATCTTCATAGAAGTATAGACTATCTTGAAGTCATAATCATATAGAAACTCCAATCATCACCTCTATCTCATGTTCATATCTCTTCGTATGAAGACATAATTATGACAATAATGGTCTACAAAATTAATAAATCTCTCTCCCAGAAGAATGCACCTCCACATCCTCATATCCAATACTACTACTAGTAATACCAATTCGTATGTAACATAGTTAAACCCATTTGTGCTTACCTACCATGACCCATATGTGATCATTTCCTACCTCTATACCAACACAAAGTTGATCTCAGATCATAATAAATCACAATACACTTTTTACTCCACACACACCACTTGTAGTCTCAAAATAGGATCACTCAACAACTTTAGCCTCAACTACTCAATGGATCACTACAATTGGTTATTCCTTGTAAATGGATTCCCATTCAATATCAAGGTAGTCAAACATGGTTCAATATTGGAGAAGTCTTCCAGAAACCTCATGTTGTAACCTATCATGCCTAGAAAACTCCTCACCATAGACACGCTATTAGGTTTCTACCAAGAAATAACTACCTTTATATTAGCTATTTGAATAGATGATCCATGCTTAGAAATGACATGTCCAAAAAAGTGAACTTCATGAATAAAAAGCAGGACCTTCAAGATCTTACCATATTTTTTATCCCAAATAATGTTTTGGACAACCCTCAAGTAATATGTGAGATCCCCCAATGATGAAGAGTAGATGGGGATGTCATCAATAAATATAAAAACAAATCAGTCCATGTTTGACAAGAAGATATAGTTCCTAAAATCCATAAACATAGCAGGATCAATTTTCACATTGAAAGGCATCACTATGAACTAAAAGTGTATGTAGCATCATCAGAATTTTAGCATTGAAATATCATCCTAGAGAACCATAAACTGGTGGTAGGTGAACATTTGAATAAACTTTGAGAACCATCTCATACCATGAAAATGATCTATGTGGGATTCAATACTTGTAAATGTGGTAAAAAAAATTATCATGGTCAGGTTTAGGGAATTATTACTGATTTAAATCTATATGATCTCATCCATCTTTTTTATGAAAAATCTTGCATATTTCCAAGGGGACATACAATGTATGATGAAATGCTTCTCTTTAAGGTCCTCCAAGTACAAACTCAACTCCAAAATCTTTTTAGGGGACATTTGATATCCCAAAAAAGATATCTAAGTGGCCATGGGGTGAATGTAAATGAAAAAAATTCCTCTCCAATATTAGTGGTTGTCCCAGAATGTCATCATGGAATACATCAATATAATACTCCATGAATAAAGGAAACAATATTCCTAAATATCCCATTACACCAAGGGATAAGATTTCTATCATATGGGTGTTGGGTTGCATCTTCATAATCGTAAGACCCACTCACTCCTCCATTAGAACATTCTCACCCAAAGGATAACATCGTCTCATCTTTTCAAAGGAATCTAAATCATATTTAATGACACTTGATTTAGACTCGATCCATGGAAAACTAGTCAATACACAAGATTATGTCATATCATCAAATATTTATGACTATGATGTCCCATTATAAAATCTCTCCACCATGTAATTTCTTGAACTATTGGCATATAAGCAATGTTGAAGAAGTGTTCCCCATTGGAACCACAATCCAAAACATCTAGGAAAAAATATCAATTGGGAAATCTATATCTCAAACAAAGATTAATTTAATGAATAAATAACTAACACATGTGTCTAATAGTACTAGAAAAAGTGTAGAGTAAATATATATCATTCCACTAGTAAACATGTGAGCTTCAGGTCATAAGACACCATATCCCACACCTTCCCATGATCCCAGCAATAAGCTCCCTAATCCAGGCATGACCCCATTTCTAGTTTGGTGGAAGTATCTCATAATTTATTATACCACCCGAATATTTTCCTCTAGGATCCCCAACTTCTCATCTTATAGCTTCACCTCCCTGAGGGCCTCCCTACCCATGCCTAGCGGAACCCTAATCCCGCTATTGCCTCTTCCATGTCGATCCATCTGATGTATTCATTCCCTTGAAAAAACATATACTCAAAAAAAACTTATGTTATGTGACCTCACCCATCACATGAAATGAATAAACCATATTTTGGATTTTCTAGTCCTCTTCGATACCCCTATGATACATACCAATGTTCTTGAGTTTGACCATGATTACACCTTTTGTTCCATGAAACTTGTCATCTTCCATCAACTATATATAGTTTAGTCCTAGGATTCCTTTTGATGTATCCATCTACATGGAACCCCTTATATAATAATCTCTTATTCACCAATAATTTCTCTAGAACAACAAAATATGTAGTAATTCATAGGTGTACCACACTAGAAAGGATTTCTCAATGTATATTTCTCTTTAACTTTCATGCCTAGAAGTAACCACCTTGAATGATGTCAAGAGATTACCATGTAAGGTCAGTAAACTATAAATAATACATAGAAACTATAATCCATCCTTGATGCAGCTCCAACAGTTCTTAGATCTGAACTAGGCACAAGAAATAGGGGCATTATTCATCATGAAATAGCACATGGAAGTAGGGATATGAGAGTGTTGACCTAACATGCATCTGCGTGACTAGAATAACTTTTCCCAACTCCTCCATAGAAAAGACGTGATAAAAATATAACCATATGATTAGTTGGGATATTTACACATATAAAACTTGAATCATTAACTCATGAAAATCCTCTACTACATGTGGGTCTAACTTATCATAGATCAACAACAACATTTGGGGTTGTAACATATGGTGTTAAATAAGGTAGTGCACATCCCCATCCTACTTTGTTCATTTAATATACTACTTGATATGTGGGGGTGCCACTATCGTCCCTCTTAAATGAAAGATCTCAAGGGATGTCCCATTAATTGAGGCATAATAACCCATCAGATCATCATCATGGTCTTGAATAAGTAACTTGTTGGCTATCTTTGTGGAGGAATTTTGAAAATTAATCGAGATGTATAACATTTAGATGAATATATATATATATATATATGGTTAGTTGAATAAATAATATTAGTCAAAGGAATCAATCCAATTTGATTCATGTACAAAGGTTCAGTGTAACCAATTTCATGGTATACCAAGTTGATAAGAAAGTATTCATAGTCCTTGTGAATTGACACATCAACCACCTCACCAATATTGAGTTCCTTGTCTTGAAAGTCATTCTCAATACATATTTGACACCATTTTCCTCATTTCTCAACCAAACATCATAAAAAGAAAACACTAAACATTATCCCAATGTAAAAAAAGTTATAATACCAATTTTCATGACCTAACCCACTGAGTGCCACCTGGCCAATGGAAAGCTAAGTCAAAACTGCCCCATGTTTGCCTTCCTAGGCTAGGGGTTCATGACAGGTCTGAAAAGGAATAACTAAAATGGAAGGCAAATGCCTAAAGTTCCTATACACATACATCCAACCATATCTAGATAGTGGTGGAGATGAATAATAATTAAATATTGTAACATTTATAGTAATAACTATGCATGTAATAACCTCTAGGGAATAAAAAGAGTGTGCTAATGTAATATAAAGAGTAAAGGTAAAAATACACACTAAACTGGAAAATATGTCACAAATTGAAAAAAACTAGAAAAAAAAGAAAGAGTAGAGATATTAACACCTAATATCCACACCTTGACCACCATATTTGATCAAAATCACCTATGTATGTTGTGACCATGTTTGATTGAATTTGTTTTTGATGCTAAAAAATATTTTATAATGAATGAATGGTGGAGAAAATGTTCTTCCAATCATATTAGGTTCTAGTTGAAAAGAAAACTATTTCTCGATGAAATGAGAAGATTAGAAACATTCCATTCAAATTTGGATGATGTAGAAGATTATCTTAATGGTATTCAAATTCATGAGAAAATCATGATACCAGATGATGTTTTGAGGAGAAGAAAGTTGTGGAAGCATAAGATTTGTTGTCTCAGTTCATCAATATGATAACACCGGATACAGAATTGATTTATGAGAAGGTTTATTAGAATATTAAGATATAATGATGGTGGTATTTAGTCATACTAAAAATCAAAATGATTTAAATCCTATGGGAAAGGAGTTTATTGGTATCATAATCAGGGAAGTGACGATGTTTTTGAAGTTTATGTTACTGATACTGGTCTATCAGACTCGGTATTCCATCATAATAATCATAGGTATAATTGTTTTTGATGGTTGATATTAAAAACAATGAAAAGAAAAAATGTTGCTTTGGCAATGTGAATAAAAATTAGAGACCAATCAATAATGTAGTCTACCATTCATAAGGTTTAATTGTTTTATTTCACTAATTTATTTTGAAGAATGTTTTGTATACAGTGGTTCAATAGAAAAGAAACATATGTATTCAGTGTTTCTATAATCTATTTTCAGGTTGTTTAAGAGAAATATTAATTTATGAAACCATTAGGTAAAAATTTATTAGACTGGAGTTGACTCAAATTTCTAGAAGGAATCTAAGATAGATCCATCATACAGAGGCTAACACTGATATCAGAATCAGATGTAGGATCATCAATATATATAAAATATTAAAAATAGTGTAGCTTCATGTTTTTTGGAAGTTTTGACAATGGGGATAGAAATATTTCTTGAATAATTTATAGAATAATATGTTTACTTTTATTAGTTGGTGTGGAGTAATGTAATAAGATGTCTTCAGTTTGGATTTGTTTACAAGTGGGTCAATAAAATAAGAGTGACCATATGTCACCATCATAATGAAGAATGTAGAATGTTAATATATTTTTTATCATTTTTTGGAGAGAAACATAATGATGAATCCATTGTCATCATCATAATGAAGAAATTGGAATATAGAATCAGAATCAGACTAGATAGTGTAAATAAAGTCTAAAGTGGGATAATTTTTTAAGATGATTCAATATGTTTTGAGAAGAAATGAGAAGTCTGAAAAATCATTGAATAAGTGAAGATGCACACTAAATTCAAGGATAAATTATTTTTCTGGAATAATTGGTTGAGTGTGATCTTTTTCATAATGTCATTAATACCACTGTTAGGTCTACAATAAAAGGATAAAGTACATTCTACTTTTATTGACAGAACTATTTTTCTTGAAAAGTGTAGTGAAAGTGGATAACTAAATAATTCAAGATGAAATATGTTTCCAAATTGAGTTTTCATTGAGAAGTTTTATAGACATAAAAATAGAATAAATGATATAAGATTGAGTTCAATTGATCATTATAATGGGCTAAATCATTAGACTAAGAAAATCATATATTGATTTTAGGACTAAGGAAATGAATGTTTAATATTTTCTCAACCGTATTATAGTTTAGTTAAATTGTAGTATTGAGAAATAAAATATGGGAATCAGATATGAAAATTAGACTGAGTGTGATTATAATGTCTAGAATAACTTCTTTCCTTTAGTTGGGAAATAAATTGAAGAATTTTTTTGAAAAACATATTTTTTAAAGTTAATCAAGTAGCATCATAACATGTATATTACAAAAAAAATTTATAATTTATTAATGCTACTTGAATCACATAGAATATTGTATTGAACACAGTGTTAAACGAGTTTAAGGGAATATACTACTTATTTTATTCCACACAAAAGGATAGTTTTCTAGTGTGTTTTCTTGTATTTTATAGTTTCCAAACCACACCAAGGATTTACCTACTCTTATTGAGTAGTGAAACATGTAAATTCTTGTGTTTTTGTGAATGTGTATTTATTTTGTTAACATTAGAGAATGAAATAATTAACAATAGGTGAATTTTTTAATAAGAATAAGGAAACATAAAATAAAAAAGATATCATTAATTCACCACTTTATTCTCTTAGTGATACAACAATATTAACCAGTAAATTACAATATATCCTTATGTTACACCAATGACACCACTGACCTATCGATCACCTATGTAAGATAAGAAACATGTCGTAAAATATTATATAGGGATGAGAATATACATACAAAGTAAGACGTCTTAAAAACTGAAGAGGGTGAAATAGAATACATTAAAAATGTATTTAACTAAATTATAATCAATAGGGAAACAAAACCCAACAACAAAGGTATATACTCATGTAAGAAACCCAGAAGGGTGAGAAAGGGGTTCTCCATCTCACATCATGTCCTGGAAAAATTAGTTTATATAATGATCTAAAGGTCCATCATAATTTTCTAGTATCTCACATGTCTCACTAAGGATATGAGAAGAGTTCCCACACCCCTTCACTTCTTTGTGACCCGAGAGAGTGTAATCTAAAAAATATAGAGGACTCATGCTCTGTTATGATTAGGAAGCATGATCTTTAAATCATTAAACCTAGTAAGGATGACATGTTCTCAAGTGAGATGCGGGAGTACCATCTCTATAGATATAGCACCCAAACTTTTGTGTGATAGGGGACTATTGCCTCTAAATCTGTGTAACATATATGGATGATTCGTGCCCCTGGTGTGACAGAGGAGTACTATCATCATGGATAAAGGACATTTTACCAAGTAAAACAATGAAGAAATAACTCTATATCTTTTCCTATAGTATGGAGAACCCACCCTTAGTGAAACAGGGGAGTATCATCTCTATGGATAGAGGACTCACACCTTGGTGTGATAGTGGAGTTCCACCTTTGTATCTGTAATATGATTATATAGGACATGCACCCTAGATCAACAAGGAAGTATTTTCATTGTGGATAGAGGACATGTTCCCTAGGTCAATAGGGGAGATTTACCTAAGTATCTATACAATGATTTTGGAGTCTCTACACCCTTGTGTAATAGGGAAATACCATATCCCTAGATAGAAGACCCATGCCCTGATACGACTGGGGAGTGATTCCTCTGTATCTGTGTATTGATTATAGAGGAACTAATTCGTAGTGTGACTGAGGAGTACCATCTCTATGGATAGAGGACATGTTCCCTGGTGTGATAGGGGATTTATGACTCTAAATAAGTACAACAAGTGAGGAGGACATGATCAATAGTTTGACAGTGTAATACCATCTCCAATTATCCTTCTCCGTCATTATCATTGTCTTGCATCACCTATGAAAGTGTCATGCCCATAAATCTCTAATCATATCTCAAAATCCAATACGTATGAAACCAAATTGTTTATACAAGGAAAACACTCATGATAGGCTCTTTTGATCTAAATTTTGTATCAAAATAATGTAGATAGGAGAGGTGGTGGATTTATATCAAACTATATGGTGTGTAAGGAGGTTGTAACACCCCAAGATTTCATAGTACATTATTTCTTCTTTGTAATTCAATAACTTGTGCTATACGCAATACCAAGTTCGAGCACACCACAACATACCAAACTAGCTGTTAAAAAAGTGGTTATGAATAGTATTAACTGCTTTTTAAATCATACATACTCTATTTAATTTTAACACCCATATTATTTATTTCTTATACATAATATGAGAATAAATTCAAATTTTTAGATAAAGGAAGTATTTTTTAAAAAATGTAATTTTACCTCATTTAAATGGAAAACCATTTTTAAATCAAATATTTGACAATTTTATATATCTAATTTGACCAAATAAACTTATTCTTTAGAGTCAGGATATAAAAATTTATTATCAATAATTTTTTGGTGTTTTTTTGATAACTTTAATTTTTTAGTAAATAGTGAAAAACACTCAAATTTAATTGAAAACAACTTTTTTAATCAAAATTTTTCATAGTGATCAATTATTCATTTGAATGGTTTGGAAGTATAATTACATTATATTTTTATCATTTAATTCAATGTAGTCCATTATAAGTAATTTCACATTTAAATTAGACATAAACATATGTCAATTTTTGATAGTTTTTAATTTTTCAAATACCCGCTTTTGGTTTTGAAAATGAGATTTAATTTTAAATTAATAAATTAAAATTATATGGTTTGAATTTTTAAAATAAACTTCATTTTTGAATTCAAAATATCAAAATTATCTTTGGGTGAATTTTTTGAATTTTTCTGAAAACATTCAATTTTTTGATGAATAGTGAAAAACACAGCATTTTTTTTTAAAATAAACTATTTATTTAAATAATATTTTATTTTATTTAAATTTATTTAAAGTCAAAATAGATAAATAATACATATATTGGTGAAATTTAATTAATTGCAGTCATTTTATAATAAAATTAGATGTATAAAATTTTATTGAATTTTTTTAACATCTTTCACCCACCTTCTAGGCATGTTAGCAAATTTGCATAAAACATAATTTTACCACTTCTGTGAGTTGAATTTCAAAAATCTGAGACACACAGTTGACATCGGTAAGTAAAATTTTATTCAATAAGATGGAAATAATTTTTTTGAATAGTAACTTTTGACTTTTATTTACCCAGGTTAAAAGTAAATAGGGTAATTAAATATAAAAATGATATTATAATTACCCTAACACATGTCTTAATTCTATTGGATAAGTGTAATTCAGCCAGAAACAACCTTACGAATAAAATATGATCATTCTGGTACACTTGGATTAGATTTGGACATTTATTATTATTATATTTAGAGAAGAGTTAAAAGTGTTAAATTCAAAGTTTAATAACTAAACCATTTTTAATATAGTGTTCTACATAATGTAAATTTGAATATAAATATTCATTAAAAAGATAAAAAATATTTTCTACAAATGGTAATTTATTTATAATTTTTAGACATTAAATAATTAAATATATATTTGACACAATAATGATGTAGTAATTACCTTATTAATGAAATATTATAATAATTAATATTATAAATATCCAAATAAATGTAAATTGAGACTTTAAATGAATTAAAATAATTTTCTAGGTGAATATCACATTTTATGGTTGATTCAATTTATCTTGTTCGAATCAATCAAGTTTTTATGACTTTCACATAATTAAAATACCAAATAGTGTCAAAATTGACATAAATTAGTTTTTATAGAAAAAACTATATAATTAGTTGATATAATATTCATAAAAATATAAGGTTCTCCCAAATGGATTCAATAATACTATATATGTCATTAATGAACCACTTGAGTTTCTCTTGGATGTTTAGAGTAATCTTATTAACCATATAGTGTAAGAATACAAGAAGACATGATAAAAGTAAAACTATTTAACTAAGAGTTAAATCTAAAAGATAAGGTTAAAATGGTAACTTAAACTTGACTAAAACCTATTGGTTGAGTGGATTTGGACCCATAACCACATAAGGATCGAAATAAATTCATTTAAAGTGATTTAAACTGAATATTATTGTATAATAAATTAATATTTTAATGTTATCCTAATGTGACCCTCACTCCTCTTATGAAATGGCACTTCCTCTTCTCTTAATTTCTCACCTACAAAGCCATTTCACTCAGCCAACACCTACCCAAATATCCACCCAACTTCCCTCAAATAATCCTAGAGTCCTTAGTTTGATCTGAAAGCCAAGATAAGGATCCCTTTTTATCAACTCAAAAAAAAGACATGTAGAAGAGGTAATAATATCACCACCCTCTTTCAAGTTCTTTTCTTCTTCCACTTTCTATTTGTTTGTTGTTTCCGTAAAAAAATAATAACTCCAATACATCCTATATAATGTGATGTTATTATAAATTTGGTACAACCATATTCGTTATTATATAATTCCTATAAATGACAAAGTCACCATACCTGCGTACGTAAGGCTTACCACCTCTACGTCGTGGTGTAGTTTGTTATTCAAACACTTCATTATTTGGATGGGTATAGTAATATGTAAAACTTATTTAAATAATAAATATAACATGTTAATGATTCATTATATATGATATATCATCCAATTACAAATTATTTCACAATCAATATAATGATATTTTCGCTTATGCGTACGTACGGATTACTGTCTGCACGACGCGATGAGATTCATTCCCACGTTCACCATTCAACGATGATTATAGAAATATATATTATTAATAAGTATGTATAATATGACATGATAATTATTCTGGATATATATATATATGTATGTGTGTGTGTTTGTGTCTTTATTTATGTATGTATGTTTGTACATACATATATCTTATTCCCTTACGTCCGTTCAATATTATATGAAAACGGAAACAGCGTTTATGCGTACGCACAGCCTACCATCTCCATAAATGGTGCCTTCCATATCATATATCTATCTAATATAAATATTTATATTATAAATATATATTCTACATAAATCAAGGTTTATATTATGGAAGTATTTATATCATGATCGAAATGATACGATCAAGAAAAAACAAGTTAAAACACATACGATAAAGAAAGCAATTACTGCCCAAAATGTTAATTTAACATGGAATTATTTATTAAATGGGTATTATAAAGTAATAAATTAATCATGTTTGATATAATAAATTTTAATATGGTTCTTTTATTATTTAATTACATACTATGGTAATTATATAGTTGGTTAAACATACCCACGACCAAAGTAAAGTGCAATATAAGGGTTAATTTTGCAATCTCTTTATTATCCGAGGTTGTTTTTATGTAAGTATCTACTAGGAAATATTTATTATCCATGACCATGTTTCATAAAATAGTTTTTAAACATATTATTTTTACGTTACTTTTTACTAAAACATCATTTTAAATGTTTTAACAATTTCTTCTTCTAAACCTTTCTCATTAATGCCCATGTTTTCAAAATGGTTTTATGGATTTTTTTATATAGACATGAATGTTTTAAAATGTTAATTCATTTCAATAGTTTCAAAGTGGTATGGGACACGTTGATTCAAAAGTATATTTCAAATGACTTCTTTTATATGACTTTTAAATGATTTCAGGAAAAAGGTATATTTCTCTCAAAATAATTTACTGATCATTTTCAATTATGTCAATATCCTTTATGGTATATTATTCTTGATTGAGGTTGATTTGTTATGATACAAATATTCTATATTGTATTTAATGTTTTTTGATATGTTTTACTTTTTATGTGTTATTTTCAAACCATTCATGGTTCATATATAAATTATTGAAATTCTGAATGCTAGTTTCAATACGAATGTTTATGTAATATTTAAAACATTTCAAATAAAGAATGCATTCGACATATTAAGTAAAGGGTGGAGCCTTCTATAGCTCCTCGATGCATCGGTTGGTCTCATGAGACAAACTAGTGTCTTGGCACAAGGCCTTGAAAAAATTTTATTTGTAGTCTTGGAACAAGGCCTCGACTATGTGGTTATGAAGTCTTGCATTATGCATTCCATCATTATAAAATTGGCTATTGATATTATAAGTGATTATTCGACTAGTATATGATCAATGTGAATAAGTAAATAGCCTTATTTGATGTATCTTTTTCATATTATGATGAATATTAAGTTTAAATGTCTTGTGTTGTAGTCTTATACATTTCCTTAAATGTTTATGATGATTTTTGAAGGTTTCTACCATATTATTATTCTTACTGAGCATCTATGCTCACCCATTTCTATGTTCAATTTTTTCCAAGATGTGAATTAGTATATTATGAATGGCCTATAGGGATAGTCTATGGGAAATGAATATGGTAAAAGGAGAAAATATTGTTGGTGTTTTAATTTTATAATGTAATGTAAAACTTATGTATGTATCTATTACTTCTAAGGCTACAAAATTGATCAGTCTTTTGGGATTTGATACCTTGTGATCATGCTAATGTATTAAAATATTACACTAACTCAGGGCTTCTGGGGTCGGGGTGTTATAGAGGTCCACATGGCATGTGACCCCACTAACATCATTATTGATTAGTTACCAACACATGGATCCCTATATAGGTATTACTACATGGTATATAATCATACAACATTATGTGTCTCATCCCCTCAGTGTCCACCCATGTTCCCCTTGTCATGCTCGTGTTCCCCAAATCATGCATGTGTACTAGGTCGAGTACCTGGCCATGCCTCGGAACCATCACATGTCCATGTACTCCCAATGTATATGGAGTTTCCTCTTGGCTACCAGAGGTGGGTTATGTAATATTTGGCACTTCCACTTAGTTTGTGATCTTTTTCTTTTTCTTAAAACCCAAACAGTCACAGCTAGGGGACCCCATAATTTGTGTCCATCCTTGTATATGACAAGTAGTTCGTATTATTGTAAAACATTGTATCCATCATGAGGATCCCAAATATATTGTTTCCACTTCCATTTATTCCTATTTAACCACAGAAATATTATGAATATTCTGTAACTATTGTAGACCATTGATTTCATGGAATTGTGGATAGAAATCAAGAATCCAAATCATCCATATGAGACCATAGAGCCTCCCATCACTCCTAGTCGATCCAAGATCCACAATATTCATAAACCACATACAAAAATCCATCTAGATCTATATTCAAATCATTACAATGTTCATCACATGAAATTATGGGAGTTACATCGTGCTAAAACCCTCCTGATTAAGTCGAACTATGACCCCATAGGCCAAATGGGAATAAAGTGAAGAAGGGTGGGGGGAAGAACAATAAAATGGGGATAAATATAATTGCACAATAATTATAAACCATGGACATAAAATTATGGAAATTGGATTGAAATCATGGAATAAGAAAATAATAAATTAATTGAACAATTTAATATAATAAAGGGTCTCATGCAAAGGGAATGTAATATCCAACAATATATAAAAAGATAAAATTAATGTTTATGTAATTCAATCTAGTGGGTAGAAAACCTAATTGATAGGTCCTACCTCAAAATTTGATAAATTGTGGGCAAATAACATGTTCATTATTGATGACTATAATCCTCATCTTCTATTTCCTAACAATTAACCTTGATCGAATCACTGGTCGGTGTCATATCTTGATCCACCAATGAAGGTCATTAGTGATCCGAATAAAAATATCCAATGTTTATCCAACTATCCCTTGGAAAATTCCATAATTTATTGTTTATAAAGGATTATATTTTTCCCATTTAAATTAAAAAAAATTTATTTTTATTTCAATTAAATACACCTGCAATAGACTGCATCATCCAAAATTCATATTATAACCAACTTTATGTTATACCTATTGTAATACCCAAACACTGGGTTCATATGCTGCCTCATATTTCCAATCTGAGAATCCTTTTATAATATATTCCATTTTATTCAAAAAAATAATGTGTGCTATATACAAAATATATTTACAATTTTTAAAAAATTCATTTCAGGATTGATGGAACTCTAAATCATGTTTTTTCATAGTGCATGGATCTGAAAATATTTCATAATATATTTAACAAACACATGAATAAAAAAGAGTCTCTACACACACATCTTCCCTTATGTATATCTTGGAAAATTGGTCATGTTAAAATCTTCTTTGATGGAAATAAAATGAACTGACTATGTAAGGTTGTTAACTACAACCCAAATATAACTATATCCTCTAGTCATTTAGGGATGTTCTAAGATGAATTTCATGGAGATTTTTCCAATTTACATACTTTTAAGGGTAATGGTTTCAACATACCCTAATAATTCTTTTTTTTCATCCTTATCTTGCTGGCATAACATGTTTTGAGATACATGTTTTGCAATATCTCTCTTCATATTATCCCACTAAATATATTCATTTTTATTTGTATACATTATCATGTTTCCTACATAGATAGAGAATGATGAAATATGAGTATAAACCAAATGTATCTGATTTAGTTATGGTTTTTTGGGGACATATATTCGGGTTCTAAACCTTATAACTCTATCATTACCAAAGTGGAACTCTATAATTTTTGAAAATTTTTTTTATATCTCTAGATCATATTTCTTGGCCTCTTTTAATTTTATTTTAATGGATGTTATATCATTCAATTGGTAAGGATATGATATATCTACTACCATTATGACTTCAATATTTAACTTTTTCAAATCCATGAGTATTGGGTCTTTTTCAATCCTCATCATGGAGATATTAGTATGGTATTTTCTGATCAGAGCATCAACAACCTAATCTTCCATCCTTAGGTGGAAATGTATTATGATTTTTTAATATTTCATAAAATCAAACAATATCATTTCTCATATATTCATTTCATTCATTGTGAATATATATTTCAATATTCTATGATCAGTATATATATCACACTTTTCTCCATAATGATAATGTTGCAAAATCTTCAATGAATATAGCATTATTTCAACCTCTAAATCAAATGTCACAAAAATATTCTCATGATTATTTAATTGGAATATTTCATATGAAATTAACATGTCATTAAAAATAAAAAAACCCTAAACAATTTTTCAAATAATCATTGTATATTAAGAATTGTTCCATACTTTAGGGTAATGTATGTACAAGAGAACTAATACGCCTCATCTTTTATTTCTTGAATCTTTTTAATTGATCCTATATCCAAAGAAAATATAATTAATTCCATGTTAACAATGTTAGTTGATTTGATATCCCTGAAAATTTTCTCAGAGAACATTGGAAATATCCATTTAACCCAAGAAAACTATAGATCATGGTTATAGTTTTTTGACATGGCCATTTCTCAATAACATCCATATTTTGCATACTTATGCATATGCACTTTCCTAGGATTAAAATTCCAAGAATGAAATGTTTTGTCTCTATATTTCAAATTTTATAAATATGTAATACATCATATAATTTATTAAGTTCCTCAACATAGTATAAAAATGTTCTTTATGCTATTTATTTCTCTATGAATATATATAATAATATCATCTATAAAGATGAACCAAAATTGACCAATGTACTAAATAATACTCTATTAGATAGATCCATGAATATAGAAGAATTATTTGTAAGTCCCAAATGATTCACTAAAAATTATTGTTTATATAACTCATATAAAAAGATATCTTGTAAATATCATATCCATTAACCATTAACTGATGATATCGAGATCAATGATTTAAATTCAAGAGTAATAAATCTCTTCTGAGTTGATTAATTATATCATAGATACAAGGTATAAGATACATTATATTTTTCATGAATTTATTATGATCATGATAATAAATGAAAAAATACATTGACTTATATTTATTTTTGACAAAGAGGATTGGTGCACCCAATATTAATTCATTGGGGCATATAAAACCATTGTGTAAATTATCTTGCTATCGCTAATTTAACACCACTAATTCAATGGGATACATTATATATGTACTCCAAGATATATACATAAATAATGTTATATGATCCATCCCAACATCAATATCATTCTATGGGAAGACTAGAAAATTCATTCATAAATACTTTAGTATATTCTTATGTAGTTATCAATGATAACTTTTTCTCAGATCAATTGAATCTGGATTCCATTTATATTGGGTATGAGAACCCATGTTGTATAAATTTCATCCAATTGGGGATCGTCCTTATATTGATATTTAAGAATATGATGATCCATGATACAAAATGAGATTTACTTTTCTCAAAAATTGATTTGGGCCCTATATAGATTTGTAAATCCATACCAAAGATTATGTAAAATTTAATGAAGGGTGTAAGAATTAGTTATCAATACTACAATTATTTCTTATAAAAATGGTTCAAAACCATCGGTATAAACTAGAGAACCATTGTTATAGCCTATACCAATGGTTATCCAAACTATTATGTATATAGCTATTGGGAAATCCCTATACAAATTGTTTTTAGTGAACTTTTGGAATAGGGTTAATAAATGTTATGTTTACCCAATAGTTCACTTGGAATAATTGTTTTAGACACCCCTAGTTCCAAATCATAAATCACCTCCACCCTACCCATATAACCTGCAACAGCCAACATAAGCGTCTTAAATAGCCACCATAATTCACACTATCACCCCACCATGTTCAATTTCCTACAAAAAACATTAACAACCAATATAAAAATAATGATAACACAGGAAACCAATTAATGCATTCACCTAGTTATAAAACACATTCAAAATATCACACATATTCATTCATAACTAATTTTCAAACTATAAATTTCATAAATATCATTCAACAACATAAGGAAACAATCTATCTTTCATCACCATCACTATCATCAATGTCAACCTCACAGCTATCCTTTCCCTCATCTTTACCCTCATCCTCACCAACAGATTCATCATCATCCTTGCTATAATCCTCGCCATCATCCTCACTATTTCCATCACCATCCCCATTTTTAGAAATGTCATCATCTCAAAAACCACTGAGACTACTAATCAGTTCACTATATAACATACGTATCATTGACATATATGCATCACAATCCATGGTTGTATCTAGTGGATGTCATGGAAAAAATGCATCCATAAATTTTAAAAAACAATATTGGAACTTTGGAACTGTTAATTATCTTCTATGACCATTTTTTATTCATTTATACATAGTACAAAGCATGTATGGCATGTTCATTAACTTTTTCAAACTTATTAATGCCATAAAAGTAACCGAAGTCAGACAACATATAGTTGTGAAAATAATATTTCATGGTTGATAGCTGTAACCGCCCGAGATTTTATGAAAACTATTGTTTTTAATTTTATTAATGTCTTCTGTTGTACGCTACACCAAAAGAATCTTGCACTACACGCATCCTTGACTTGGCTTGCATTACACGCAATCGCAACCATCCTTGATAGCGTGTGTCGTACGCAATACTGAGTTTCACTAAACAACGATATGCTATTAAAATATTATTAAAACTAGCCGTTATGAATAGTAATAACCACCTTTTAAAATTTTAGAAATTTTATATCTCAAAATGGACTTCATTTTTGGATTCTTAGTATCGAATTTAGCCTAAGGTGAAATTTTGGTACTTTTCGGATAACTTTCATATTCTGATGAATAGTGAAAATTACTAAATTTTAGTTAAAAACAACTTTTTCAATCGAAATAATTAATAGTGATAAATTATTAATTTGAGTGGTTTTAAAGTATATTTAGAATATATTTTTACAATTTAATACAATGTTGGTCATTGGATGTAATTTCACATTTAAACCAGACATAAACAAGTGTCAATCTTTTGATAAATATTGTTTCTTAAAAACACGCTCTTTGTTTTAACAGCAGGATTTAATTATAAAATTAATTAATGCAACTTCTATTATATGAATTTGGTAAAATAGACTTCGTTTTTGAATTCGGAATATGAAATATAGCTTAGGATGAAATTTTGGCATTGTTCTGAAAAAACATCAATTTTTGATGAATAGTGAAACCACTAAGTGGTAGGTTAAAAACTGAATTTTTGCATAAAACTGAATTTTACCGCTTCTGTGAATGGAATTTCAAAAATCCGACAGACACGGTTGATATCAGTAAGTAAAATGTGGTTCAATGATATAAAAATAATTTTTTGGTGAATAGTATCTTTTTACTTTTTTTACCGCGGTTAATAGTAAATAGGGTAACTAAGGGTAAATATGATATTAATATTACCCTAACACATGTCCTATTTCTATTGGACAAGTGTAATTCGACCAAAAACAAACTTAGGAATAAAATAGGACCATTTAGGCCCACTTGGATTAGATTAGGACATTTATTATTAATTTATTTAAAGAAGGGTTAAAATAGTTAAAATCAATGTTTAATAACTAAATCATTTTTAATATAAGGTTATACATAAGATAAATTCGACTATAAATATTCATTAGAAAGCTAAAACTATTTCCTACATAAGGATATTTTATTTATAATTTTTAGACTTTAAATTAATTAATTTATTTATGACACAACGATGATGCATTAATTACCCTTTTAAGAAAATGTTGACATAATTGATGTTATAAACACCAAAATAAATGTAATTTGAGACTTTTTATGAATTCCACTAATTTTCTAGGTTACTATGATATATTAGTGTAGATTTAATCAACTTGGTTCGAACATATAATTCTGATATGACTTTCAAAAAAAATCATATATCAAATAGTGTCAAAATCGACACAAAATAGTTTTTAAATCAAATATTATATTACTAATTGTTATTTTATTCCTAAAAATCTAAGGATCGGCACAATGACTTATATAAGGATATATATATTAATAATAAACAATTTGGGGTTCTTTTGGCATGTTATAGTAAGTGTATTAACCATATAGTGAAAGAAAACAAAAGGACACGGTAAAAGTAAAATTATTTAACTTAATGTTAAATCTAAATGATAAGGTTAAAATAGGAACCTAAACTTGTCTAAATTCTATTGGATGAGAGGATTTCTACCCATCCCCACCTTAGCCTTGGAATAAATCAATTTGGATCTATTTAAAACCGAACTTGACTTTATAATAAAATAATATTTTTAGTTATTCCTAAGGTGCCCCTCTCCTCCCCTATAAAAGGACACCTCCTCCTCCTCCCCCTCACACCAATTTGAGCACTGAAGCTCGGACAACCCCTGCCATTTTCTCCTCTCCACTTCCCTAGAATAATCCTAGAGGTCCTTGTCTTCTTCAAAGACCAATCTTAGTTCCCTAAGTGGAGGATTCAAAGAGGCGTTCCAAAGAAGAGGTAATATCCATTACCGATCTTTTCAATTTCTTTCTTCTTCAACTTCTTCTTCTTTAGTTGTTTCATGACAAAGTAATAACATCAGTATTACTTACATACTGATATGTTATTATAAACATGAAACAACCCTAATTCACCTTCTATCCATCCTACGGAAAAATGAAATCACCGCGCGTGCGTACGTACGGAATACCGTCTCCACACCGTGGTGTAATATATTTTCCGCCACCACCTTAATAGGATGGGTATAATGGTGTAATGAGTAACTATATATGATTATTATAAAGTTATATTGATACTGAAATAATATGCACACACTTTAACACAATTCCACGACCATGGGAACGATATCATCGCTCGTGCGTACGTACGGACTACCGTCTCCACGACGCGATGAGATTCATTCTCCACATTAACCATTCATGAATGATTATAAAGCATATATAATAAGTACTAATGAAATATATGACATAATAATGATACTGTATTTATGTATATTTATATGTATGTCATCTACTTAATTCCATTCAATTCAATAAGGAAACGAAAACAGCGTTCATGCGTACGTACGGACTACCGTCTCCATGAATGGTGTATTTCATTCCATTATCAATATATATATGTATATTCTGAATATATATTATATATAAATCATGTTTTACATTCTGGATATAAGTAATCATGATCCAATTAATCATATTAATAATTACAAGTTAAAAACACGAACGACAAATAAGACGATTTTACCCAAAATGCTACTTTTACATGAATTTACAAAAGAACGGGTAATATAATGTCATAAGTGAACCATATATGATATCATGACAATGAATATGATTCTGTAATAAGTCAATGACATTATTTAAATCATTATACAGGAGGTTCGGACACATACGAAGCAAATCAGACCTAAGGTAAGGGAAATATCACAATCTCATTTTTATCCGAGATTTTTTATACTTTGGTATTTACTGGGGTGTATTATATCATCAAAATCCATATTCCCTCAATATGTAATATTGTTTCCATCCACTTACACTAGTTTAAATCCAATTTTACCCTTCGGTGAGTTTTTAGTAACGAATATGAAAGGAATCATTTTTCATTTTTTTGTACGAGGTACTTTTTGACTTTTCCGACAAAAGTGCGAAGAATGTTTTTTTAACTTATACGACATGAATGGATTTTTAAAACATTATTTCTAAGAAGATTCCTTTACAAGTTTTAATGTTTATTTTTAATCAACTTCTTTTATTTTAAAGTTGAATGACGTGTTAGGAAAGGAAAAATGTTTTTGAAGAAGAAAGGATATTTTCCTCAAGAATGAAGTTCAAGTGTTTTATCAAAATTATTTTCCATCTAAGAAAATAAAGGGTTCTGTTTTTATCCCTATTATTACATTGATTTGATCATGTTGTGATTGAATTATTTTTATGAATTCCTTTATCTTGTATGAATTGTTTTATGATGTCATGATGTTTAAAGATTCCCATTTGTATTACATGGGTTATGCAATGATGTATGATTTATGATTTTGTGGCACACATTAGAATGGTATCATTATGAGATGGGTGGGACCTATATCTCCCTCCAATGCATTGGGTAAAGATTTTATATCTCATGAGATAGACATGGCTGGAACGGTAGGTTATACTGGTTCAGTGAAACAGGACTGGAACGAGGGTTACTCGATTCAGAAAGGGACTTTGTCCTCTAAGATAGTCTTGGCAATGAGTCTTGACTAACAAGAAATGATTCTCTATGATTATGTGTGTATGCCACAAAGTTAAATGTTTTATGTTATGATTATTGTGATTACATTTCACTGCCATGATTTATCCCATGTTACAAAATTATGCTCTCTTTTGGCAGGTTAAGATTTCCAAAAGTTATGTGCTTGTGTATACGATGTGATTGATATTTATTTTGTTTACCCTTACTGAGCATTTGAGCTCACCCTTTTATGTTTTCTTTTCCCCAGGATGTAATGAAAGGTTTTAGGTATAAAAAGGAAGATCTTTATGGGAGATGTTGAAGATCTTCCACCACGATTAGAAGATTACATTCCGAGTTTCCAAAGACACTAAACTATTACGGTCCTTGTGTGTGTGTTTTTGTTATGTACTAAGTATTCCTAAAAAGTAATGTAATGTTAATGTAAGTCAAGCTTCGGGTCTCTGCAGTTGGTATCAGAGGAATGGTTTAGTCAACCTTTGGAAACTAGGATGCGAAAACATTAGTGAGATCCCTAGAGTTATTTCTAAGGTATGTCTAGGGATGTCCTTAAGGTTAAGTATACGTATAGGTTATAGTACTAGGATTACACTAACGATCATAGAATTAAACCTAAGATGTTAGATATTTAAGTTACTCCCCATTTATTATGTTGTTTTCCCTAGCATGATTTTTGCCTCTCACACTATTCTTTTTGGGTTTTAGAAAATTGATGGAAACAAGATGATTCACAATAATGGAGGATATGATGGACAATGGAATGATATTATTCATAATGAAATGGGATTTGGAAGTCCAAACATCATTATTATGCCGAATCAGCAATCTCATAATATGATCAATAAAGTAAAATTTGGTAAGTTTCCTGACTCGGCTAATAAGAGAAAGATTGAGTTTCATGATGACCATAGAGGAAAGAAAGTTCAATTTCCCCTATGTAAATCATGTGGGAAGAGGCATCAAGGAAAATGTTTCAAAGGAACTGGAAGATGCTTTGGGTGTGGAAAAGAAGGACCCAAAGCAAGTAAGTGCAAAGGAAAAGGTTCAGTTAACACCATGGATGAGGATAATGGTATTGCTATGACATCAACAATGGTTAAATTCTTTAAATATGGAATGTACGGGCATTATGCAAACCAATGCCCTAAGGGAAAGTCTCATGAAGAGAATCAGTATGGTCGTATGGGAAGTATTTATGTTGATGATGATGAAGAAACTACAAATGATATGTGAGATGAAAGAAATGTTGAAGCTCGGTCAATGGTCTAATAATGTAGTGGAATAATTACATGTTTATCAGGTGTAATGTTGTATAAGTAAACTCATGGAATAAGGAGACATCTAAGGATTGTTATACTGTTGTCTTTCCTTAAGTTTTGAAAGTGTATGATGAATGGTACCAGTAACCATGAAAGGTTATTCAGATACTTTTGGAAAGTAGATGATAAGTGCATAATGAAAGGATAAGAATATAATGAGATGTTTGATTGTATTCATGAGCTCATGATTGATATAAGGACTAAGTGATATCATGGTTTGAGTAAATAGAATTCTGAGGATTTTGGTATGTGGAAAGTGTTAACTTTTAACTGCATTCATGTTTTCACTAAGGTTTGATGGATATTCAAGAGAATACATGATTAAGGCCTTTGAATGTTTGGAATGTGACCAACAAAAAATATCTTAAGATATATGGGGATCAACGATGGTACTAAATCTCTGGTAATCATCTTCACTAGGTTATGAGAGTGGACTGCAGCATTATGGATAATCCTAAAGATTGAAATGGATTTTGTTGGACATAAGTGAATATTGTTTAAGGATAGAAGTTTTTTTCGATATTATTTATGGGATGTTATAGTAATGTAGTCTTAGAAAAAGGACAACCTGCAGGACGGGCGACAGCCCATCGCTTCGGACAAGGCTGTGGGAATCGAATCCACAGCCGAAGTGCGACTGGCCTTTATCGCCTACCACTGGCCTACAGGAAGTCCTTGTTTAGTAGAAACTAGTTTTATTATATTAAGAAGTATTATATATGAAGTATAAGTCCATTTTAGGAACCATATATGATTAATCTCACTATAGATCGACTTATGTGTATAATTTTTTCTAACCTTTTGTTTGAGACAGATGGAATGACCCGTCATTCTATCACATGATCTGCTAACACTTCACGAATAACAAATTCAACTTCATTTATTTAAGAGATGAAGTGGAAATTGTTCAAGGCACGAACAACAGTGAGATTGTACCAAAATAAAGTAAGTATTTATTCTAATTCAAATTTTCAACTTTAGGGAAATGATCTTGAAAACCAAAAATTTTGTCCTAGTGATCTTATACCTGATGAATCAGATGGTACCTTATATCAACACAAATCTCTGGATTTGTGATTACTCGCTTTTCCATAGCCATGTTCTCTACCACTCTCCATCAGAACATGATGGTTAGATTTCTCTTCCATATCCATATTTTCACCTATGTGGAAACCGAGTGATTAGTTTATTTGGGTAATCGTTACATTTCATACTTTAGTTTTTAAAGACAAGTTTTGGTATTCATTTTTACGATGTGGGTTTCTATTAAAGAAACTTTCGAATAGTAAACTATTTATAACCCCGACGAATTTCGAGGGCGAAATTCATTTTAAGGGGGGTAGAATGTAACAACCCGAGATTTTATGAAAACTATTCTTTTTAATGTTATTAATGTCTTGTGTTGTACGCTACACCAAAAGGAGCTTGCACAACACTAATCCTTGACTTGCCTTGCATTACACGCAATCACAACCTTCCTTGATAGCGTGTGTAGTACGCAATACTGAGTTTCACTAAACAACGATATGCTATTAAAATATTATTAAACCTAGCCGTTATGAATAGTAATAACCACCTTTTAAAATTTTAGAGTTTTTATCTCTCAAAATGGACTTCATTTTTGGATTCGTAGTATCGAATTTAGCCTAAGGTGAATTTTTGGTACTTTTCGGATAACTTTCATATTCTGATGAATAGTGAAAATTACTAATTTTTAGTTAAAAACAACTTTTTCAATCGAAATAATTAATAGTGATAAATTATTAATTTGAGTGGTTTTAAAGTATATTTAGAATATATTTTTACAATTTAATACAATGTTGGTCATTGGATGTAATTTCACATTTAAACCAGACATAAACAAGTGTCAATCTTTTGATAGATATTGTTTCTTAAAAACACGCTCTTTGTTTTAACAGCAGGATTTAATTATAAAATTAATTAATGAAACTTCTATGATATGAATTTGTTAAAATAGACTTCATTTTTGAATTCGGAATATGAAATATAGCTTAGGATGAAATTTTGGCACTGTTCTGAAAAACATCAATTTTTGATGAATAGTGAAACCACTAAGTGGTAGGTTAAAAACTGAAATTTTGTATAAAACTTAATTTTACCGCTTCTGTGAATGGAATTTCAAAAATCCGACAGACACGGTTGATATCAGTAAGTAAAATGTGGTTCATTGAAATAAAAATAATTTTTTGGTGAATAGTAACTTTTTACTTTTTTTACCGCGGTTAATAGTAAATAGGGTAACTAAGGGTAAATATGATATTAATATTACCCTAACACATGTCCTAATTCTATTGGACAAGTGTAATTCGACCAAAAACAAACTTAGGAATAAAATATGACCATTTAGGCCCACTTGGATTAGATTAGGACATTTATTATTAATTTATTTAAAGAAGGGTTAAAATAGTTAAAATCAAAGTTTAATAACTAAATCATTTTTAATATAGGGTTATACATAAGATAAATTCAACTATAAATATTCATTAGAAATCTAAAACGATTTCCTACATAATGATATTTTATTTATAATTTTTAGACTTTAAATAAATTAATTTATTTATGACACAACGATGATGCAGTAATTACGCTTTTAAGAAAATGTTGACATAATTGATGTTATAAACACCAAAATAAATGAAATTGAGACTTTTTATGAATTCCACTAATTTTCTAGGTTACTATGATATATTAGTGTTGATTTAATCAACTTGGTTCGAACATATAATTCTGATATGACTTTCAAAAAAAATCATATATCAAATAGTGTCAAAATTGACACAAAATAGTTTTTAAATCAAATATTATATTACTAATTAGTATTTTATTCCTAAAAATCTAAGGTTCGGCCAAATGACTTAGATAAGGATATATATATTAATAATAAACAATTTGGGGTTCGTTTGGCATGTTATAGTAAGTGTATTAACCATATAGTGAAAGAAAACAAAAGGACACGGTAAAAGTAAAATTATTTAACTTAATGTTAAATCTAAATGATAAGGTTAAAATAGGAACCTAAACTTGTCTAAATTATATTGGATGAGAGGATTTCGACCCATCCCCACCTTAGCCTTGAAATAAATCAATTTGGATCTATTTAAAACCGAACTTGACTTTATAATAAAATAATATTTTTAGTTATTCCTAAGGTGCCCCTCTCCTCCCCTATAAAAGGACACCTCCTCCTCCTCCCCCTCACACCAATTTGAGCACTCAAGCTCGTCCAACCCCGGCCATTTTCTGCTCTCCACTTCCCAAGAATAATCCTAGAGGTCCTGGTCTTCTTCAAAGACCAATCTTAGTTCCCTAAGTTGAGGATTCAAAGAGGCGTTCCAAAGAAGAGGTAATATCCATTACCGATCTTTTCAATTTCTTTCTTCTTCAACTTCTTCTTCTTTAGTTGTTTCCTGACAAAGTAATAACATCAGTATTACTTACATACTGATATGTTATTATAAACATGAAACAACCCTAATTCACCTTCTATCCATCCTACGGAAAAATGAAATCACCGCGCGTGCGTACGTACGGAATACCGTCTCCACGCCGTGGTGTAATCTATTTTCCGCCACCACCTTAATAGGATGGGTATAATGGTGTAATGAGTAACTATATATGATTATTATAAAGTGATATTGATACTGAAATAATATTCATAAACTTTAACACAATTCCACGACCATGGGAACGATATCATCGCTCGTGCGTACGTACGGACTACCGTCTCCACGACGCGATGAGATTCATTCTCCACATTAACCATTCATGAATGATTATAAAGCATATATAATAAGTAATAATTAAATATATGACATAATAATGATACTGTATTTATGTATATTTATATGTATGTCATCTACTTAATTCCATTCAATTCAATAAGGAAACGAAAACAGCTTTCATGCGTACGTACGAACTACCGTCCCCATGAACGGTGTATTTCATTCCATTATCAATATATATATGTATATTCGGAATATATATTATATATAAATCATGTTTTAAATTCTGGATATAAGTAATCATGATCCAATTAATCATATTAATAATTACAAGTTAAAAACACGAACGACAAATAAGACGATTTTACCCAAAATGCTACTTTAACATGAATTTACAAAAGAACGGGTAATATAATGTTATAAGTGAACCATATATGATATCATAACAATTAATATGATTCTGTAATAAGTCAATGACATTATTTAAATCATTATACAGGAGGTTCGGACACATACTAAGCAAATCGGACCTAAGGTAAGGGAAATATCACAATCTCATTTTTATCCGAGATTGTTTATACTTTGGTATTTACTGGGGTGTATTTTATCATCCAAATCCATGTTCCCTCAATATGTAATATTGTTTCCATCCACTTAAACTAGTTTAAATCCAATTTTACCCTTCGGTGAGTTTTTAGTAAAGAATATGAAAGGAATCATTTTTCATTTTTTTGTACGAGGTACTTTTTGACTTTTCCGACAAAAGTACGAAGAATGTTTTTTTAACTTATACGACATGAATGGATTTTTAAAACATTATTTCTAAGAAAATTCCTTTACAAGTTTTAAAGTTTATTTTTAATCAACTTCTTTTATTTTAAAGTCGTATGACATGTTATGAAAGGAAAAATGTTTTTGAAGAAGAAAGGATATTTTCCTCAAGAATGAAGTTCAAGTGTTTTATCAAAATTATTTTCCATCTAAGAAAATAAAGGGTTCTGTTTTTATCCCTATTATTACATTGATTTTATCATGTTGTGATTGAATTATTTTTATGAATTCCTTTATCTTGTATGAATTGTTTTATGATGTCATGATGTTTAAAGATTCCCATTTGTATTACATGGGTTATGCAATGATGTATGATTTATGATTTTTTGGCACACATAAGAATGGTATCATTATGAGATGGGTGGGACCTATATCTCCCTCCAATGCATTGGGTAAAGATTTTATATCTCATGAGATAGACATGGCTGGAACGGTAGGTTATACCGGTTCAGTGAAACAGGACTGGAACGAGGGTTACTCGATTCAGAAAGGGACTTTGTCCACTAAGATAGTCTTGGCAAGGAGTCTTGACTAACAAGAAATGATTCTCTATGATTATGTGTGTATGCCACAAAGTTAAATGTTTTATGTTATGATTATTGTGATTACATTTCACTGCCATGATTTATCCCATGTTACGAAATTATGCTCTCTTTTGGCAGGTTATGATTTCCAAAAGTTATGTGCTTCTGTATACGATGTGATTGATATTTATTTTGTTTACCCTTACTGAGCATTTGAGCTCACCCTTTATGTTTTCTTTTCCCCAGGATATAATGAAGGGTTTTATGTATAAAAAGGAAGATCTTTATGGGAGATGTTGAAGATCTTCCACCTAGATTAGAAGATTACGTTCCGAGTTTCCAAAGACACTAAACTATTACGGTCCTTGTGTGTGTGTTTTTGTTATGTATTAAGTATTCCGCAAAAGTAATGTAATGTTAATGTAAGTCAAGCTTTGGGTCTCTACAATAGAAAACTCTTCCATGGTCCTCATCTTCCAAAACCTAATTTAAGTGATTGTTCATCCCAATGTTGTCAGCTTTTTGCTCGTTAAAGGCAACCAAAGAACACTGTTACATATATAAATGGACTATTTTGTTAGAAAATAAATATTAAATTTTGAAATGAAGAAATTTAAACATACAATCTACTATTCTATTTTTTTATTTACCAAGCTTCCATATTTCTTTATTCTACTTTAATAAAAAAATACTCAAGGAAAACATCCTTAAATATTTAAAATCTCCCTCTAAAATGACATTGAATATAGGAAACCATAATATAAAATATTTAATTAAAATTAATTTCATAAATAAAATCAAATAGATAAACTAAAAGTTATATGATATAACTTGATTTCTAAATGCGATATAAAAATATCAATTTAACATAATTGAATGTATTTAATAAAATTTCATATGACCAAGACTCATAGACATTCTTTCATATTTTCATAACCATTCCATATTTATACCTAGCTACCATCCATGTGTTATTTCCTATTTGAATGTATAATTTCAATGCATCTTTAGCAATGTCGGGAATAAATACAAGAAAATATAAATGAGTATCATGGAATCAATTTATGATAACCGCATATGATCGAACCTAAAAAATAAGTAGTGGGATAATAAAGGTTTAACTGAACATGTTATCCTTTCCATATCCATACCCATAATTCTAGATTCCCTTACTCATAACCATTTTTGGAGTATCTCTTATTTAACTTTGGAAGTCATCTAATGTTGTAAACATATGTTCAATATTTAGTCAACCTTGGAATTGTAATGAAACTATGACTATCTTTCATTTTCCATTGCGATTACATTTTTGGTCTTCCATTCATTTCCAGAATACTTCCCATTTCTCATGGGGAACCACATATTGTAAAATTAGTGAATCAAAATCAACCAATTAATAAAAAAATACTATTAATTAACCCTAATATGTATATATATATATAAATTTCAAAGAGTAAATAATGAAATAAAACAAGAAATACAAGATTAAGATATACAATATTAAATTTAAATAGTAGAATCACAATCGCATAAATCTGGATAAATACACCAACTAATGGTGATTTGATTTATAGATATAGTTAGAGTGAGGGGGTGTTTACATAGCCCATACCAGTTGCGGTTAAGGTTTTGAAATTCTTAATGGTACTCAGAATATTTCTCTAATCATATAAACATCAATAGGAATGCATAAATAATAATTTATGTAAAGGATAAATGAATAAAAGAATTAAATTTCTATAATTTCATCAACCTAAAACCACCCAATAAGTATGAGGTGAAGGGGTAACATTTCATATAATATCAATCATTTTATCATGATGTCTAGATTAAAATAAAATTTTAAATCATAATATCATTTTGTGGAGAAATTCAAAAAAACAATAAATTTTTATAAACAGATGGTAACCCTTAGTGGAATAGAGTATCCCATAAAAATGATGCCAAAAGTAATAAAACGAAATAAATTATTAAATTACTATTTTCATGTTACTATTGACCCATCATGTTAGAGTTATCCCCCTCCATTTTCATGTTATGATATTGCATTTATTTGATCCTATTAGATACTATATTCATAAAATATTATTACCAATTTGAAATAATAAACACTTCTTAGGAATATTAACATTATATTCTTTCCACTTTTTTTATCTTTTCTATACTAGGATACTATAATTAGATTTTATAAATTAATCTATTTCATCCATATGTATTTGAATAATAATTTCTAGATTCATGATGCCTTGAAATAAATTAACCAGATTCCCTAATTTTCTACCATTCAATATTATCTACATTTTATATTTTCAGACTCTCAAATTTCTTATATTTTATTTATTTATCAATCTAATTTTTGATAGATAAAACATTAACTTTATAAAGCTCTTTATTATCCATTTGTTCGTCTATTTTATGATAAATTTCTCATAATAAATTACTTTTCTCCTTCATCTTGACATTTATCATTTTAATGGATTCTTTCAAGGTAAGTATTATTAAACAATACATTTATTCTATTGAGATAATTTTAAAATAAAAGAAATTTAGATTTTAATTTTTTGGCACTAAAATGTTTTTCTTAGTAATTTATGCTCCACCAAATTGTATCATGGACAATATACATATTTAAAACTCGATGTTGATGTTAATTATTATTTTTCAACAATATCATCATCTATTTTAATCACTGTCGAAAAATATGAATTATTATTTTTTAAAAGAATTACCAAATTATTTTTATTTTTAAATGTATCAAGAATATAAAATTTATTCACCTCTTTTAGATTACCCTTTTCATTGAACACCTTATTCTAATTCTTTCTATTTATTTTTTCTATAGAAAAATGTAGTTTTCTTTGACATATTTACATTCACCACTTTTTAAATAGATCACATCATCTTATTAAATAATTATAGAGGGATTAATTTAATTATAATTTACCATGGTCTCTATATAGATCTATGATAAATCCTCACATGTATCTAATGTTATTTAGAAATATTGTGAATTCTTAAATACATTTTCAGTTAAAACACCAACAAAAATATTAATGGAATTTTAATAGTAAACCTCCATCTACGATATCTCAGATAAAAATAATGTTGAAAATACACCATAAAACCATCTATACAAGTTTATATATAGTCATGAATCTAAATTTTATGATCTTCAAATCTAGAACACAAAAAAATAGGAGGCCTAAAAATAAAATCCATATGATCCATAATATTCATAAATAGATTTTATAGATTGGAATCCATGTAATAAACATTAGGATATGATACCTTATTTGAGAACACATGCCCAAAACATATTCTTAGTATATCATGACATTCTAAGGTGTTTGTGTGTGTTTGTTAGAGGGGAGGGGGGAAAGAAGGATGTCCCTAGATATAATTTTTTTCATTTATTTAACTATGTCAAATATTTTCCATATGTTAAAATTAAAAAGTATTTCAACATCGAAACATTTAATGCATGTGTAATTGATGAAATTTTATTTCCATAATTTTTTTTAAATAAAAAAATTGTAAATGAGTGTTTTACTTGCTTCCACTAAAGGTTTGGCGTCTTATTCTACACCATTGTGTGATTTTATTTCATAACAACATTTTTTTATTTATTATAAATTATTCAAAAAATTATTAATAATAAAAGACATTATATTAATAAAATTCATACAAATTTTTATTCAAAAAATTAAATTCTAATAATACCTTTAACTCTGAATTCATCCCATAAGAAATCATTTCCTGATAATATGTTACTAGACAGTCACTCATGATAGGTGTGGATCAAAATACATAAAATATATAGAATGATAATAACTATAAAACTCCTTCTTATATGTTATCTATATCTCTCCTAATTTCTTGAGTTGTGGTTTCCTTGCATCCTCAACATAGAGAAAATTAAAAAAAATCATCTACTAAAATATTAATTAATATAAATATAATAATAATATAACATTTAATCTAATGAATTGGCTTACATGTATTTGTGCCAAAGAATTATCCTCTACTTCATTTGGAAGGTTTCTCCTGGACGGTTGCCTGATAGGAATGATTTTAGAGTATTTGGAAAGAATCACTATAAAACTTTTACATTATCAACCTATTTTTTAAATATTTTGATTGTCCTCATTGTACTCCACACCACCATCGGTGTCCGATAGTTTAACACCAAACACATTTGTGTACTCCTAGGCCACCTAACGGATGATCAATCCATTAAATAAAAAATATTATATCAATACATGATACAATGAAAATTAATTATATTAAAAAACATACTAAGGGTCCATAAATATATAGGTGCCATTCTGATCAGTGGGTTTCACTGGATACCTAGTCTATAAAGTAACATCATCCTATAGAAATATAGTGGCACCCAATGTATGCCTCTTAATATTTTAATGTGTCAGAGTAAAAATTAAAGGATCTTGAATGTAGAATCTTGTGAAAAAGAAATTATAAGGAAACATTATGTCATAGATGTATGTAGGAATTAGTAATATGGATGTGGAGTAGGATATATCATCGAATAATGGAAATATTGATATAGAGGCACATATACAAATGGTGTCAAAAACATAGGAAGCCTAAATATATCGAGTGTCTTTAACGATACTACAGGCTAAGAATAAGTTATATATGGAAAGATAGGGGAAGTTTCAGGGTGTGATTGGGTACACTGAGTGGATAACGTAGCTCTAGTACCACCCAACTACCTCATATTATCTACCTAAGAACATGAACCACTAGGCTGGTAAAAGAATAAGTTTCACTTAGGTGGTGGGTCCTTATTAAAAGTTAAAAAAAATAATCACATTATAATATTATTTATATATATATATATATCTCTGTGTGTGTGTGAAATAAAATACTCACAATAGAAACCAAATGATGTACACCCATCTCTCTCTTTCTGTGATTATTTTCATTCATCGTTTTCCTTCATATCTCCTTAATTTTTTTCATTCATGAATTTGAAGACAAATATAGAATTAATTATAAATCTATATCTAATGTGTAAGAAAAAATATATATAAGATGAGACATGACTTAATTAAGGAATAGAAAATTTCAAACCAAATAAAGGATATATAGTTATATAAAAAATCAATTTATATTTAGTGTGAATTATATCAAAACAAAAAAGACAAGTCAGAAAAAATAATACGTTGAAATTAGCTTGTTTAGAATGGGTATGATAATGTCTTATATTATTTTAAGGTTGATACAATTTAATTTTGGTTCAGACATTTGGTCCATTTTGGTCAATTGATTAGGTAATTAGTTCATTTTTTAAAATTAGGTTACTTAGTTCATTTTTGTCTATTTATTATGACACTTTTTCATTTTTTATTTGTCATAGTTCATTTGGTTCATATTTCAAGTAAGGTTATTTTTTCCTTTTTTTCATAGGTCATTATTTTCATCAATATTTATTTTCATATTAATTATTTTAATATGTCCAATTCAATTCATATTTTTTTATAATTTAATTATATCGGTTTTTTGTGGTTTAGTAGGTTCTAATACAAATCGATAAAATTTTAGAAAATGAAACTCAATGAAATCTACAACCATCACATATTGAAAATTTTCGTGAATGTTAAGTGGGATACACAATACTTGAAATAAATAGTAATAAATTTTAATAGTACCAAAATTAATAACCCATGTTGAGATAAACCAAAATAATTAAGAACATAGATAGATGATTCTATATATTTCCTAACACAACATTAGGTTCACAATCAACACTTAAAATTGGAATATTGGAGTAAACATAAATAATAAATGAATTAGGGACAATGGGAGTGGGTATAGTGTGACTTCCATCATCACTATTAGGAGAAATATGTCTTGGTATTACTTCAATAATGACACCAAATTTAGGTTAAATATGATATTTCATATAAAAAAACTTTTTTCTCCATTTATGCTAATATATGGATCATCAGTAGCAAGAGTGCAAGTCATGTCAATAACATTAAATCCACAAACATAAATAAATGTGTCACGCCACATCATCGAATCATACAACTTTCATTTTAGCTTAGTAACCTGACTATGAGAATAATAATCCAATATTAGTATTTTCTCAATGTCCCTAGAATAAGAAAAATTTTCAAATTGAGATATAATATCTAATGAACAAGATTAACAATCTATTGTGGATGTTACAATAAAACCATAATGTTTTTTATAATGTTCATCAATCATTCAGTGATAATAAATTGTTAATTAAATAAGTATCCTTATAAATTTTTGTATTTTTTTATGTTTTGGAAATCACAAACTCATTTCTTGAAGAAAATTATCTTTCTCTGTTATTATTTTTCTCTTAATGAAAATTTTATTTCGCTAAGAAAACATTTATCCTTACCCATGGTTATCAATTTCATATTTAATGTCTTCACAAAATAAATGTGACCATTTTTTTCTTAAGTCAAATAATAAAATCATTTCCTATCATAAAGCCTTATAGTTTCATAGACTCTAAATTACCTAAAATTCAGAATCTGAATTCTATGAAATTCAGACTCCAAATTTTTTGAAATTTAGATACAAAATTATCCAAAATTCAGGCTCTAAATTCTCTAAAATTCAAAAAAAAAAGTTCTATAAAATTCAGATTCTGAATCCTTTTAAATTCGAACTCTGAATTCTTTGAAGTTCAGACTCCAAATTCCCATAAATTTGGACTATATATTCTCTTAAATTCAGACACTAAAATCCTCAGAATCCAGACACCGAATTCTTTAGAATTCGGACTCTGGTTTCCCTTAAATTTAGATTCTGAATTCAATAGAATTCAGACTCCAAATATCCAATTTCAAGAATCTGATTATTCATTTCTTAGACACTGATTTCTATTTTTCCTAGATTTTGATTAGTTATATTTGTTAACGTTACTTTGCTTTAGTAACATATTGTTTCATGTTTATTGGATCCTAGTTTCCTAAACATGATATTGTTTTCCATACATGTTAATTTTTCATTATCATATTTTTTGTTTATTACACTTGAAATAATTTCACATATTTCTTTATACAAAATGATGTCTTGTAATCTGTTTTAAACTAATAATTCTCTAATGTACACATGTACATGTCCCTCTAATATTTAAGAAAAAATATGACTATTGGAGGAGGGAAACAATCATTGGAACCTTTTTCTATAAATACCCTAGATATTTGAAGAGTTCGACAATATATAGATATTACATGTTCTGATGTTGAAAAGTGATTTCTAGAGAGAGACAGAGACTCTAGTTCCTTGTACGATCTGTGAAATTCTTGTTCAGAAATGAAATTTTTTTATCTTTCTTAGTCTGACAACCATTTTTTTGTGTACAATCGAGGTATTTTAGGGATATGAAGACATAGGTCATGACTACCTTAATGATGGAGGGCTTCTGGGGTTAGGAAGATAGAGGGGTCAACTACCTTAAAGTTCAAGGGCTTAAGGGGATAGCAAGATAGATTATGATATTCTTATTGAGGTCTTCACCAGGTGTGGGTTAGACAGACATTTTTGAAAGTATAAATCAAGGGACCATTATCCATGGTTGATGGATACCCATCTATTTCTGTTAAAATATTTCTTGTTTAATTTTTTTGTTAATTTTTTTATTCCCAATGAAATTTTATTAAGGAAATAATGTATTAAATTCCTATACATTCTTTTACTTGTATACTCTAACAAATATGATTCTACATGCTTTATGGTAGAATCTTTCCATATGTTAACTTTTATTAAGTTTCTTTTCCATATCCATATTTCTGGATCCAAAGTAAGATTGTTATTAGTTTAGAACCCAATAGGGTTAGGGAATCCATCTTGTTTATCGTTTTGAAACATTTATTTCCTTTTAGGCTTAAAATGGAAAACTATTAAAACCTACAATTCACCCCCACCCCCTCTTGTAATTGAGAATCCACATCTACATTTTGATCCTACATTTGGTATCATAGGAGGTCTCTAAAATACTTATATTCACATATAAGTTCTCTTATTCAAATTTTCTTGCTTAACATTACTTATAAAAAATTTTCTTAAAGATTTCCATTATTTAAAAACTAGTTATACTAACCAATTTTGGGGAAAAAAAATTTTGTTATAGAATGGAAGGAATGAATATTGGTACTATAGAAAACATAAATCCTACCAGACCACCAATATTGGATTGAAATGATTATGATTACTATAGATATATGATGAAGATTTTTGACATCAACACTAGTGCGGATAACATTGTTATGCGAATGGGAGGCTAAAAGATTTATGAAAAGGAAATCAAAACCATCAAAAACCAAGAATATCAAAAATATCAACTAAACTACAAGGTACACAATACTCCTTTATATTCTATGACAATGAATATCTAATTTCAAATACCTACTTGTGAATATTCCAATATAATGTTGATGAAACATGAAGTTACACATTTTTGAACTTCTAAAGTGATATAAACTAGAAGAGCTATTGTTAAAGCTAAATGTCATGGATTTAAATTTATTTATAAAGAACCTATTTTTAATGTACAATAAAGATTTATGACTATTTTCAATAGTCTTAAATATATGGGAGAGAATGGGTATCTTGATGAAGTTCTTATGGACAAAATATTTGATATTTTCCTCATTGTATAGGAATATAAAAGGATGGTTTTTGATGAAAATAGGAAAATACCTAATATTACTCATAATTAGTTATTTGGAACTCTAATTCAGTATTAAACTAGAATGAAGAAAGATGACTACTTCAAAAATTAAAATAATGGTAATGGAAGTGTTTCTTTCACTACTATGTCTAATGCCAATATTCCAAAAATAGTAACTATATTTAATGATAAGAAATATCTTATTATATATGAATCAAGTAAAAGTGGTCAGTCTAAAATGAATTTTCCAATCTTTCATGAAGGATTTACAAGATGGTGGGAAATAAAAATTTTCAATACATATATAAGAAGTAAGACAGAAAGGACAAGAAATATTTTAAAGTAACTTGTTATGAAAGCAAAAGGGCTGGACATATAAAACATGATTGTCCAACACTCAATAAAAAATATTTAAAGGATAAGAAATATGAAAAGAAAAGAAAGAATTAATACAAATCTAAGGCTTAGGAAATTTTAAAAGATAATGACACCTGTAGTGCTTGTTGTAGGGACTGTTTTGATGAAACGTTGGAATATAAATATTCAAGTCCAAATAATATATTTCTTTTAGCTAGATTAATTATTGAAAGTCATTTTGGTGTGGCTAAGGTACATAATTCTAAATCTGTATCCAATATTCCTTTAAATAAAAGTTTTCCAAATGAAGAATATTAGGAATCTTAGGATGAAGAAACTTCCTCATTATATGATAATACCTTAACATTATTTATATAAGTTTCTAGATTTTCTAAACTAATTGAAAATGAGAAATGTAAGATAAAAAAGATGTTAGAGAAAGAAAATTATAGAATTTCTATTTTAATAAAATAAGTATTATATCTTTCAAAATATCTTCATTAGAAAACTCTTGATTTTGAAATTTTATCTAAAAATTTTAAAAACATTATTCTAAGAAGGATAAACTATCTATGGATCATGAAAATTATATTTATAATAAAATTTTTTTAGAGAATAAATCAAATTCTAAAACCAATGACTATGAGAAAAATAATTTACTCATCAGACTAAAATCTGAAATCATTTCCTTAAAAAAACTTTTATCAAATTTTACATTGCGAAGAAAATAATTTATAAAATTTATTCACAACTTAATCCTCGTAATAATAGTTTGGGATATGGTTATACTCACTCAAAACCCGCTTTTAGTCATAAATATTTCGTTCCCCAAAGTGCAGTTTTTTCACTAAGTGTCAATGTGGTAGAGATTGGTAGAAATATTTTTCATTAAAAATAACCCAATCCTTATATTTTCATAAATCATACATTTCTATGAAAATGGAGATACCTATGATTTTGCTTTCTAACCATTATTGATCAATGAATGTTTAGATTCCAAAATTATAATTTATTTTAATTTTCTGGAAAATAAATGATGTGCCTACAATAATACATGGTACATGGATAGTAGATGTTTTCAGCATATGACTAGTAACAAAAATGTCTTTGAAAAGATTATTATGATCAAAAAAAGAACTATAACTTTTAGGTATAATTCTTAGGGATAAATTGTTGTTATATTTAACATTTTTCTTCGATGAAAATATTTAATTTAAAATGTTTTATTTGTGAAATTTCATAAGCACAACATTATAATCATTAGAAACTTATGAGATGAAGGATACCTTATTAATTTTAAGAATGATAAATTCCAAGTACACAAATCCAAGGAAGAGTTTATTATCTCTTCCCATTGGCATTGAAATGATTATACACTAAACTTATAAAACCTTAGGATTCAATATTTACCTTGCCTTAGTGAAATGGAATATCAATCATGGTTACGACATAGAAGACTAGGACAATGTCCCATTATGAACCTATGAAAAGTCTCAAAGAAAATTATTGTTAAGGATCTACAGGATCGTAGATTTTATTCTTCAAATGTATGTGATCTTTATAAATATGGAAAGCAACATAAGTCGAGCATTAAATCAATTAATGAACTCTCAACAACTGATGCATTCTATCTAGTTCATATGGATCTTTTTTTAAAAAAATGGAACTATTGGAGGAAAAAACTATGTATTTCTTTTAGTTTATGATTACACAAGATTTATTTGGGACTATTTTCTAGAAAATAAATCTGAATCCATTTCTAATTTTAAATCATTTTCAACCAAAGTTAAAAATAAAAAAAGCCTTCAATTTAAAACTATTTATACTGATCATGGGAGAGAATTTAAAAATTCAAATTTCTAAACTTATTGAAGTCATAAAGACATCACATTATTAGGGATCAAACACTTAAAGGAGATATTATTCATTAATTTATCAGAACACAAGATCAAAATGCTGAAATTTTTACAAAATCCTTACCCTCTGATATATTTGAATACATTAAAAAAAACATTATGAATGATAACTGTAAGGTAATATTCCATATTATTTTTTTTATACATATCTCATTACATTTAGAAACCCATTTTTATAGAGGGAGAATATTTTTTTCTTCTTTCAAAAAATTCATTACTATAGTTTTTTAGAAACTATAGTTTTTCCTCTCATTAATAAAATTTTTATGAACCTAAAATTTTTTCATTCCTTAATAAATTTTTTAGAACCTAAAATTTTTCCTCTCCTTAATAAAATTTTTTGGAACCTTATATTTTTTTCATTGTTAAAATTTTTCAGAACCACAAATTTTTCCTTTCCTTAATAAACTTTTTTGGAAACTAAAATTGATATTTTCCAGAAATTAAGTTATTCATGAATGAACATTATCTATATTAAAAATTATTTCTAAGTAATCCAGAAAGAATTTTTCCTTCCTCAAATATTTCTAATTATAATTTTTACTTGTTGGTATTTCTATCTTGTTTTAAGAAAAAATTATCAGATTCACTTTCCATAAGTCAAATTATTCTTCAAAACGTCAAAAGATCTGAAATTGTAAATCCTTATTTATCATTCATATCAATGGTCAGATCAGATAAAGTTCATATAAAGCATTGGATTGATTTGGGAATTTGAACTATTGATGTGAAACCTATATAAAGGCCCCCCATATTCGTATCCCATATTGAGTTTTCCACCATTTGTGGACAAAATATCTACCGCCCTTCAAATCAGCCTTTCAAATTTCTTACTTTCCTTATATTCTAAATTTCTCTTGAATCTTCCTTGTAAAAACAGATGGCCTTAGGTATGCAAGGATTTCTCATTTAGAGAAAGGGATAATTGGATTCCCTTAAGATGTTTAATATTTTTATGATGGATTTCTTGGGGAAACTAAGAAAGGTAAACCATATCAATTATATTATACTAAACATAATCAATAACAAGAATGGAACCATCAAGTCTCATATAATTATATATCCAGTGATCTTGTCGAAGATCATTGTTCTTTTTTCAGAATCCTTTAAATTTACATGGAGTTTGAAATCCAGAATCTTTATGATTATGTTGTTGAGTGATTATAATATAATGTGGATGAATATCGGTTTCAGTATTATGTTAGGAGAGTTATATGATCTTTTTGAATGTGATCTTAAATCTTTTAGAAAGAAAGTGTAAGTAGAAAAAACATCCAAGAAAACTCTAAATAAGAGAAAAGATATGAACCAGAATCAAAATAAAAAGCACCCATTCCGGATACTCGGTCAGCTCCACCCAGACTGAAAAATAAAAAAACATTTTTGGATGAAGTGGTAGGTAAGTGGAGAGAGAAAAAGAAGAATAAAAAGGATAGAGATGGATGATTTGGTTTAGACCCTACTAAGGCTAAGGTGTTGAAGATTCAAGCAGCATAAGAGCTTGAGAAGAAAGCTGAAAAGAAAAAAATGAATGAGAAGATGAGAGAAGACAAAATTTTCCAAGCCTTCGATAAATATATTGAGAAATATTTCCAAATTTCCATGTACCTGATTTCTTCTTGAAAGAATCAGTTCCAAAAGAAACTCTGGGAAATAAATTCCCAATTATGCATCCCACAGTGGATGAGGAATTAGTTCAATAAAAATAAGAAAAGTAATAGGAAGAGTAATGTGAATATGTAATAAAAATGGTTGAAGAATACCTAGGGAAGGGAAGTCCCTGTAACAAACTGTCAATTAGAACCACAAAAGCAGAATCAACCAAAATAATTTTAGAAGGGAAAGATTATGAGGCACAGGATGAGGTTAATAATAGTACTGATGATTAATCTAGTAATCATGATTTTATTCATCTTTAATATGTTAATGAAGGTGCTGATAAAGATGATGTTGATGATGATAAGATAATCTATGTCTCTGATAGTGACCATGAGACTCCAAAAGTCAATAAGGAAATATCTAGGGTAAACAAAGGGAAACAAGTGGTTGTAGATTCACCTAGAAAATATGTATTTGTGAAATCTATGAAATATTTTGTTGGAATATCCATGAGTAAATCTGAAGAGAAAGATAAATCATCCTCAAAAGTAAGGGAATCTTTATCTGAATCTTCATCTTTTTTGGGACAAGATTTTGTTCTTCAATATTTGAAAGTCTAGTGAATATCATTCCCTTATTTTTATATAGTTTTTCAAGATGTTGGTTGTTGTCTAATACTATGAATTTGATGCCATATTTTATTATAATTCTCATGGAAAAGTATATCAAGGTTGACGTAGAATTCAAATATTTTAACATTGGTTATGATACTTATAGGATATCTGGAAAAGAAATAACCTAATGGTCTATGTTAGTAAATAGTGATCTAAAAATCATGGAGGATTTCCATGATTCAATAAAGGATGTCTTTGATCAGTTAGATGATACCATGGAGAAACAACACGATGAGGTGGTATAGTTTCAAGGTGAATTTCTTAATAATCAAGAATAAATAGTTAAAGTTATTGAGAAGAATAATCAAGACCAGGATCAGTTGATCAATTAATTTTAGTATGATCATAATTATTTCAAAATGTAGAAGACAACCTTAAGAAAAATGATGTCGAAGGATAATAAGGGTGAATGATTACTTAAAATTTGATTTTTTTTGCATTCTTCTTGGAATAAATTTTTTCTATCATAATGAAATTTTGTTATCTTTCCATTGTTTTTTATATTACTAACCTTTCTGGTACATTTTTTTCTTCCTTCATTCCATTCATTTTTAAACTAAAAATGGGGAGAAAAGAATGATCAGAAGAATATTAAGATAAAAAGAAGAAATTTCCCTAAGGGGAGATTAAGTAAGGGGGGATTACTTAAAGGAGATATACTTAAGCTAAAAAAAATAACCACCCTAAGAAGGACAAAAATACAATCCTTAGGGATTTTAAAACCTAAGGAGGAGTTAGTCATATTCATTAAGTGTCAATTCAAAGGGTGAAAAGTATTTATTTTAATGTTCAAAAAGAGAATACGTTATTCCTTATATTCTATTTTGAAATGGTTTTTGTTCTTTACAAAAATGGTGATATTTTTAAGTCAATAAGTATAATTATTACTTTTTCTATTACTTTATGATTTGAAAATAAAAAACACATTTATTAAGAAAAATTTTCTTTCTCTATGAATTTTTATCATTAAGAATATTTTATTTCTCTTTGAAAAGTTGTATCCTTACCCTCAGTTATCAATATATTATTTAATGTCTTCTCAAAAAAAGTCTAACAATTTTTTTAATTCAAATAATCTGATCCTTACCTATATTAAATCCTTATAGTTTCTTAGACTCCAAATTCTCTGAAATTTGGACTCTGAATTCTCTGAAATTCAGACTCTAAATTATTCAATATTCAGACTCTGAATTCTATAAAATTCAGATTCCAAATTATCTAAAATTAATAATTTTAATAATCTGAAATTTAGACTCTTAATTCTATAATATTCATACTCTGAATTCCCTAAAATTAAGGCTCATAATTCACTGGAATTCCAACTCCAAATTCTCTAAAATTCTGACTCTGATTTATATAAAATTCAGACACAGAATCCATTGAAATTTAGACTCTGAATTCTTCGAAATTTAGACTTGAATTTTCTGAAATTCAGACTTTGAATTCTCTGAAATTCAGATTCTGAATTCTCTAAAATTTAAACATTGAATTATTAGAAATTTATACACCAAATTCATTGAAATTCAGACTCTGAATTCTATAAAATTTAGACTCCAAATTCTCTAAAATTCATTCTCTGGATTCTCTAAAATATATACTTTGAATTCATAAAACTTCTGACCCAAATTATTTAGAATTCATACTCCAAATTCATAAGAATTCAGATGATGAATTCATTAAAATTCAGACTCCAAATATCCATTTTTCCAGAATCAATTTGTTCATTTTTTAGACTTTAATTTCTAATTTTTCTAGATTCAGATTAATCATATTTTTTAAAGTTACTTTACTTTATTAAAATATTGTTTCATGTTTATCAGATCATAATTTCTGAAAAATGATATTGTTTTTCATAAATGCTAATTTTTTCATAATCATATTATTTTTCATACACTTAACATAGTTTTTCATATTTCCTTATATAAAATGATTTTGTGTAATTTGTTTTAAACTAACCATTGGAAAAGTGAGATGTGTACTGATACCTAAGATATTTATGTAAAAATATGACTTTTGGTGGAGGGAGTTGACTGGTGGAACCTTTTCCTATAAATACCCTATCCATTTGAGGAGTTCAAAAACATCTAGAGGTAACAAGATATGATGTTATAAAGTGATTACTATAGAGAGACTCATGTTCCCTGTGTGATCTGTGAACATCTTGTTCAACCATGAGCAACTTATTTAGCTTGATTTGTGCAACAGTTAATTTTGTTGGGCACAATTGAGGTCTTCTGGGGATATGAAGATTGAGGTTTCGACTACCTTAATGTTTGAGGGCTTTTGTGGATATGAAGACATAGGGGCCGACTACCTTAATGTTTTAGGGCTTTCAGGGATACCATGCCAGATTCCAATATTCATATCGAGGGATTACCCTAGGGTGGGAATGATGGACTTTCTTGAAATTATAAATCAATGGACATTTATCAAAGTTTTTTCTATAACCTACTCTTTGGGTTAAAATATTTCTTACTTGTTAACTTGTTTTTGTTTTGTTTTTTTCCTCTTCAATTTTTTTGAAGATTGAAAGTATAAAATTCATATAATTTCTTATTCTCGTATACTCTGATAAATAAGATTCTATACACTTTATGGTAGAAAATTTACCTATGTAAACTTTTCTTAAGTTTTTTTTCAGATCTATATTTCTGGATCCTAAGCAAGATACATTCATAGTTAAGAACCAAATATGGTTTGTGAATCCATATTATTTAACATTTTTAAACATATATTTCCTTTTAGGGTTAAAATGGGAATGTTTTTAAACCTACAATTCAATCCACCCCCCTTAATTGAGAATCTATATCTACATTTTGATCCTACATAAATCTGTACTAATTTATTATAATTTATTTTCTTTCACAATCTCATGAATTAGTACCAAAATGAAAATTTCATATTTCCTCAAACATAGAGTTAGAATGAAAATTTCATACATGAAATATAAATGAATATTAAAATAAATTAAATATATATTTTATTTATTTGTAACATTAATACTTCTACATTCAAATTCAACCATGTAGAATACCCTTTGTTATGGAAAGTCTCTCTCATTCTCAAAGAAAAATAATGATACATTCTATTAATTGGTTTTTTATGTTACCTATCAAAAAATTAGATATATTTTCACTAATATGTACAATTACATGAGACCATATAACATATATAGGATCAAATTACTCCCTTGATTTTAGTCATAATAAATTAAAGTTAGACAAAATTGTTTGATGTGACATATCCCTCTACTGAAGGATTTATTTGGTTAATGTATATGGTCCAAGAATACCCCTTATTTGGGGATGTGATAGAAAATTCTGTTCAATTTTCTCATATTGTTCTTCATCATTTTCATTGGTATGTTCCTTCTCATAGACATATAATAAAAATAAATTGAACCTAAATTCGTACATTCTAGAGCCAAGTGAACTTTCATAATAGAACCCGTGTGATAATTCATGTTCCATACATAAGACTTCAATGTGAACATATTACTTTTAGTTGGATACAACCAAAGAACAGCAACATGTCCTCCAATTAGTATTTTTTTTCAAAGAAGGATATTTAGATGAAACATGTAGATGGAAATTGATATAGTAAATATTTTCTATAACTCCCACCAAAATTAATAGTTCCCCATCCAAAATTTTTGAATGAAATACCTTGAAAAATACTTATCACAATGATCTATATAAAAATGGAACAACAAAGAATGTGAAATTCTTACATTATTGGACATAATATAATGGATTATTATTGGAATAAACTAATGATGAATGATGTGATAATCGTGAGTCTTCAAATATTACATCTTCAATTATCTTGTATTATACTTTTTTTATATGGTGCTTGAATACCCAACATAAACATTAATAGTCTATAGTATTTCCATAAATTGGTTTTTTTGCAGGGTTCATCACATAAGAAAAATAGGGAACATTCCATTTATTTTCACTGATACACAAAGGATACAGTTTTAGTTTTATTCCCCAATCCATCAATTATTTCATGATCATAAATCTATTTTTTTCTTTCACGTGACGTTTAAAAGTTTTGAAATCATCATTTCATATGTATTTTTTTCAATGTAAATTGTTTCTATGAAATTATGTAACAAATTGGATAATCAAGAAGGAAACTCAAAGAAGATATTTTTCTTCTTCCAATTTTGTCTAGCTTTATTGGAAAATTTATTTCACTTTGTAGATTTCATCTGACACATCACAAATGAAAAACTAACATCATTCAATTTATCAAGAACAACAATACCATTCATTTTCTAAGGTGGAATTTCAGTCTCCAAGGTAATGTTAAACCTTTAATGATTATTCCTATATGGATGATCCATTATCAAGAAACATAAATGTCTTATAAAATGAAAACTATGGGAATATTTATGTCTTATGGATCATGAATTCTTTATAAATGTAAAGACCTGTAAATTTCAAGGAAATTTTTTCCTTAAATTCATTGGGATTTTACGAGTACGTAGTTTCTAATGGAACCTGATTCTGAGGCCATGTGTTCCTGGAATCAATTTTCGAACGGGTGAGTTTTTTTATCTTCTGAATCCGTGCACAGAATTGAAATCAGAGGGCACTGATGGAACCATAATGTCGGTAATTTCCTAAGAGGACCTTTATCGAAGGTGCGTTTTCTTGGGAGGAGTTTTAAAAAAAAACTTCATTAAATTAAAAGTAAGATAAAATTGTTTTACATTTTTATTTCTTTTCTTTTGTTTTTGAGGATTTTGGGAGAGAGCTTTAATCCCTTGATGAACTTCATCCACCCGCGAAGAACGACACCCTTTGATAAACAATGCCATCAACACAAGGAGAGAAGACATGCCATTTTTTTAAAAGGTTGTGGCCGAAGCCTCAATTTATTATTTTAAAACAAAGACCTCTTTAGAGGGTAGAGGGAGACCCAATACATAGCTCGAAGGCCCAAGGACAAGTGGCCTGAATATAAGGCTTGAAAGCCCATTTTTTGGCTCAAAGGACCCTCTGTGAACAGTACTGCTATAGTACCCTCTGCAGCTACAGTACCTGCTATAGTACCTGCCGCTGCTATAGTATCCTGCAATAGTTCCTCCACCGCTACAGTGTTTTCGCTGCTATAGTTCCACTGCTGCAATAGTGTATGCTACAGTGCCCCGCTACAGTTCCCTGCTATAGTGGCCCTACTACAGTACCCTGCTACAGTACCTGGAAATTCATCCCTACCCGGATTTGAACCCAGGTCTTTTGGATGCCATGCAAGAGCCTGTACCACTTTGGTACATGCTCGTTGGCAAGACGACATGCCATTTCTTTCTTCTCTTCATAGCTAGTGTGAGACGCCATCCCCTCCTTGGACGCACGCCAACACCCTCTTCGAAACCTCACCCCACGACGTCATCTTCTGTGTCGCTAGCAAACGACATCGTTAATCGAGGTAGGGGTTATCTTCATTCAAGTTTAATTTAATGTTCTTTCTTGATTAGTTTGGTTGCTTGTTACCGACGTAACGGGAGGAGATCGGACCACACAAACACGACCGAATTCTCCTCCTTGTTTTCTTGTTGATCAACATTGACAATCAAGGCGAAGACGGCACGGTGTCGTTGCACCACGCGGGGACGAAGAGGACCGTGACCGGAGCGGTCCGCGGCGGTGGTGCGCGGCATCGTCGTGCCGCACTGGAGAACCCAAGGGAGGTGGCAGCCGGAGCAAGCTACGGTGGAGGGGAGCGGGGCCGTCGTGATGCGCTGGTCAAAGAAGGGTCGCGGCGGTCCGGCAGTGGCGACCGGACAACCAGCCGCCGACACTTCAAGAGGTGGGACCCCCGTGGGTCCCGTGGCGGCTCTACTAGTCGGCCATAATGGGCGACCATTTTCCAAAAAAAGGGGGGATTAAAACCCCCGGACAGCGCAGAGTGTGGACCCCACAGGTCCGCCGTTTCGAAATCAAGGGGGTGGCGCCCTCTTCGCAGCCTGCTCGGCCGTGAGCCGAGCCACGACCGGTATCCGAGCCAGGCCACAGGCCTCGCCCGGGTGGGCCGAGCTGCGCCCAGGTGGGCCGAGCCTGAACCCGGGTCAGGTCGACCCTGTTCGGGCCGACCCATGGGGTATTGGGCCGGGTTGGATCGGGCCTAAACCCCTTATTTTTCGGACCAGGTTCGTTCAAACGCCCATAACATGGGCTACAGACATTCGATCGATGCACCATCAGTTGCGTAGGGATCCTTGTATTGAGATAGTCATTTTGGTATAATACACTCAAACTTTCAGTATTGTTTGGGTGTGGTCGGGTTGGTTCGAACCCGAAATCAACTGGGCCCTTTGAGCGGAAACACTTATAACTTAACGACCGGACGTCCGAATGATGTGTCATCTTTTACGTTTAATTCCTCTTAGTGAGATGGTTCATTTGGATTACTCCACTTGAGGTTTGGACGTAGCTGGAGTACGGTCAGGTTGGTATTAGCTTAAAAACTAACTGGGCCCCTTGGACGAAAAAGCCAATATCTCTCAGACCAGGCATCCAATAGACGCGTTGTCTGTCACGTTGTCTTCCCTTTCACAAGACGGAACATTGTGATACATTAACTCTGGACTTCATGATAGTTTACGTATCAACCCTCTTGGATCGTGGACTGGACCCTCCCAGAATCGAGCATGCTGTCTGCAGGAACCATAGAGCTTGTTGCGACCGCGATGACGATGACGACTGTACTTGGATCCTACGTGGGTTCGGCAGCGAGGACGACTGTACTTGGATCCTATATGGGTTCGGAAGTGAGGATGATTGTACTTGGATCCTCCGTGGGTTCGGTAGCGATGATGGCTGTACTTGGATCCTACGTGGGTTCGGCAGTGATGGTTATTGTACATGGATCCTACGTGGATTCGGCAACAACGACTTCTATACGTGGATCCTATGTGTGTTCGGCAGAGAGGATGATTTAGAGATTACATCTAATCATCTCCACCCCTCTTCGTGAGTATTATACCTGTGTGAGCTATGTCTTGACTTCAATCAGTATCGTCGATATGATTGACTTTCTTTCCTGTGTGGATTGGGTTGTGCTTTACTGTGTGGTTTGGGTTGTACATTCCTGTGTGGATTGGATTTTGTTTTCCTGTGTGGACTGGGTTGTACTTGGGCTCGTGAGTTGGAGCATAACTGGAATTGTTGACTTAGGTATATGTTTGGGCATATACGTAAGTAGATTTGGTTGATACTTCGTGTTTGTATCTTTCCATTATGGTATATCCTTTTTGGATTCTGGGAGGACTTTGTGGGTCTCAGGGTCCCTACTAAGTATCATATACTCACCCCTACATGGGCTATGCCCGTACTACGTTGTGTTGGTTGCGGATGACGGACAACGTTTATCGTGGTTGAGGCTTTTTGAATGGGATGGAACCTAGAGGTGGACCACTTGGAGGAATGTACTCGGAGTGGATGGCCAGACCCGAGGAGCCGATGAGACTATCTGCACCGACCCTTCAGGTGGGAATTTCGGAGGACGACTTGGTGGTTGCTGCTTTGCTTTTTAGCTTTTGTCATTTCTTTTCTCAGGTGTACTGTACTTCCAGTTGGGTTTGTATACTAGCCCATTTATTTTCCAGATAGAAATTTACACTACCCATTAAACAACCATTGAAAAACATTCAAAGACACAATAAGTTTCAAAATCCAATCCACATGGGAAAACACACCGTTTTGAAATAATAAATCTCATTTGGAAATCTTAAAAGCTTTGAACACCCCAAAACCCTGATATAAAAATTAACGAAGGCTAAAAAAGTGGTTTAAAATATAGATCATAAGGGTTAACTCACCACATAAAAAACAAAATAATGTTTTCTAACATTTTTAACAATTTCAAATCATCCAAACTCTTAGTTTGAAATCCAATTAACATAATAATAATTTTTAAAACATCATGTCGGTGATTACCACTGATTTTAAAACCAAATTAATTCTTTAAAAAAAATACATTTACGCATTTTCACAAACATTTTTAATCGAATATCATTCCATAACAAGGGATAAAACCACTTGGAAAACACCACTTATCCCTCATGGGCATTCATATATGCATAAGTATAATAAGGAAAAAATTTTAAAACAACAATCAATTAATGATAAAGAAAATATGAAGGAGAGAGAGAAAGGAAGGGAACATGGTATATAAGAAAGCTAGTAAAAATAAGATGATGTAGAAGGATTGAGAATGACACAAAATATCTAACCAAAGTATATCTCTAAATGACTCATAATCCCTTTATAAATAGGATGATCCATGGAATGGATTAAGAGTAATTTAAAAGTTAATGGAAATGTTCAAGCAATAGTACATCAACGTCCCATTTTCCATTAAAGTCTCACAAATGTCGTCATGTGCCATGTTCCTAAAGGCACTCATTTATAATAAAAATAAATTAGAAGATATAGGAGTGATTATTCTAAGACAATATTTCTTAGTTATTGTTGAATGAAATCTTTCACTAAAACTTCATGATCCATGTAGCTTTTCTATTCCATGAAAAATCAGTGGTTGAACTTTCGAGAATCACTGCAAAAAACTTGTTGATCGTAGTGGGGTATTTTTTAGTTTAGAAGGGGTTAAAACCCCCTCTAAACAATTTAGCAGTGGTTATAGTAAATTGAAGTTTAGTTTAGTGACAGTTAGATTAGAAGGGGTTTTAAACAACTCGCCTTCCTGAGACCCATCTGACACTCGAAATCCCACCCTTCACGCTCTCCCGAAATACCCTATTTAATGCCCGAAATCCCTCACGCTCTCCTCGATATCCCTCCGAAACACACCCAAAATCATCCCACCCCACTGAAACCTGAAATCCCACCACCGACATCCCCGCTTACTATCCAGATTTCCCGCCCCACTGACATCTGAAACCACACCCGCTATACACCCTCACCCACACAAACACGCTCCTCACAAACCCTCGCTTACACCCGCTGACATCCCCACTTACATTCCGCCCGACTATACACTGACAACCAACCCCGCCAAATCCTCTGACACACCCGCTCACCCCAACGTGTTTCTCAAACCCTCTCTGACACCCCACCCACCTGACACCCAAAATCCCGCCCCAACTGACATCCCCACATACACCCCCAAGCCCGCCTAAACGTGAACACCCAAGACCCGATATCCCTCAAACATGAGAGATCACCCCACCCAACCCTCTACTAACACCACTCCACGCCAACCTGCTTCTTCTCAGGTAGTAAAAATCCTTCTACCAGGATTCGAAACCGTGATCATATAAAAAATTCTCCTACCCTTGTGCCACTAGAACAATTGAATCTATATTATTTATCTTAAATATGTTTTATTTATTTAAACATAGATATATTATATAATATTTTTATACATTTTTTTGCATAGAAATATAAATAATATAATATATTTATGTATAATAATTATATATAATATATATTTGTGTATAATATATATAAATACATATAACATATAAATAATTATATAAATACATTTATATTATATATTATTACTACACCTATTTGAATATATTATAAATATATATAATATATTTATAATTAATATAAGACAAAGTTAAATAATTATACATCATATATATATATATTATAATATAAGATGAAATTAAATAATTATACATTCATATTATAAATATATATTTATAAATACATTTATATGTGTGTGTGACAATAATATTATTAATTATTATTATAAATATATATAATGTATTTATAATTACACATTTATAATATATGTATTATTATATTTCATATAAGGCAAAATAAAATAATTATACATTCATATTATAAATATATATTTATACATATATTTATAAATGCGTTTATATTTGTGCGTGTACGTGTGACAATAATATTATTAATTGTTATTATAAATATTTATAATATATTTATAATTATAAATTTATAATATATATATATATATTATTATATATAATATAAGATAAAATTAAATAATTATACATTTATATTATAAATAGATTTACAAATACATTTATATTTATGTGTGTGTGTAACAATAATATTATTACACCTGTTTTTTCAATTATAAAAAAATATATTTTGGTTTTATATACAGTATACATTTATTTATTTTATGATTTATATTATACATATATTATATTAAATATATTTATATTATATATTTATGTATGTAATTGTATACATTTATATTATATCATGTATACACATTTATATACACACACAAAATAAAATACATTCAGATAATTGAAAATATATAATATAATAAAATGATATAAATATATTTATTACTAAATTAATTTATATTTAATATGTTATACTACAATATATATAAAATAATTATGTAATATATATAAATTTACATATAATAAAATATCTATAATATAATAATATTATATTATATATATATTTATATTTATTTATTTATTTAATTATGTCTTATATTATATATATTTTTATACATAATATAATATAAATGTATTTATGCCTAAATATACAATACAAATGTATTTAGTATAATATATGTATGATATAAATCAAAATATAAATGTATAGTATTTACAAAACCAAATATAAATTTTATATATTTTAATAAATATATTAATAATTACATTTATATTATGTATACCATTATTTAAATATGTATATATTTTTGTTTATATATATGTTTATAATGCATTTAAATACATTTATATATATGTACACACACATGTGCACATGCACATATATATTATAAAATTTGAATTTATATGAGATTTATTTTAAAAAAATAAATAAAATTTTAAAGGGGGTTAAAAAAAACCTTCAATCAAATAGCGGTGGTTCATGAACTGCCTCCACCGCCTGCTCCGCCGCCTGCTCGTCGTCCAGCTACTCCTAATCTCACATCCTCCCACTCGTGATTTTCCACGACTCATATTAGGGTTTCCGGTCTATTTCCCCAAATCCCGTCTCCAGCGAAGCCACCGCAACCGCCTCCACCTCCGCCTCCGCCTCCGCAACCACTTCCGATATCTCCCCGACATCTCCTCCCACTGGGGTATCAGCATCATCCCCGCACCCTCTCGACTCCCTCCCCGACCACCCTTTCTAGCCACGCCTCCACCTCCGCCAGCACCTCTGATCCCTGACATCTCCATCCACCTTTGTAACACCCCAGGTAAATAAAGAATATGACATTTTTATTTTTATCCATATTTGTGAATGAAATATTAATATGGCTTTAAAAGGGATTCTATGATCAATGGCGTACCCAACACGCAACAACCAGTTTCTTGGGAATCTTACGTTGCACTCTAATAATAAAATAATATTATTTTAAATGGTAGTTAACATGTAGTCGTTGTATTAGCAGGAATGGATAGAAATAACTAAAATATGATTATATATGTTTTATAAATGTTTTTACATTTATCCAATAAAAGATAAAGTCTTAAAATACAGAAAAAATTCAATTTTAGGCTTTTATGCCCTAATTTTCACTAAAGGTTCACTTATCGCCTTTTGATGGAGAACTATCATTAAATATTGTTTTGATCACTCTTATACATTATTTTGGACCAAATAAAACTCTTCTTTAGAATCAGGTCATCAAATTTTACTTTGTGTAATTTTTTGGTATTTTTCCGATAAAGTTCATTTTTTAATGAATAATGTAAAATGTTGTGTTTTAATTCAAAACCTCTTTTTAATCTAACTTATTTATATGATTAGATAATCTTTTGAATTGGTTTAAAAGGGAAATTAGAAAATATTTTTACCATTAAATCCAATAGTGGTCGTTGGATTTAATTTCACTTTTAAATAGGACTTAAACTAGTATCAATCTTTTGATACTTATTGTTTCTTAAAAACATGCTATTTATTTTGACAGTGGGAGTTAATTATTAAATTAATTAATTATACTTATATTATTTGAATTAGGTAATATAAAAATTATTTTTGAATTCGGAATATCAAATATATCTTAGGGTGAACTTTTGGTAATTTTCTAAAAAACTCCAATTTTTTGATGAATAGTGAAACCACTAAGTGGTAATCAAGCTAACTAATTTTTCAGTTAAATGAAAGTTTACCACTAATTTTATTGAATTTTGAAAATCCGACATACATGGTTGTCATTAGTATGTAAAATGTGGTTCAATGGGATGAAAATAATTTTTTGGTGAATAGTAACTTTTTTTCATTAATCGCGATTAGAGGTAATTAGTGTAATTTAAGGTAAAAATGATATTATAAAAATTTGAAAACACCATGACACTTGTACTAATCCTATTGGATGAGTCATGGCCGACCAAGAAATCCCATGGGTCATCTTGGGGACCCAATGGAGCCACATTGGTTGGAAAATGACATTAATATATATTTATTTAATGTTAAAATTAAATTGACACAAACATGAGTTGTTTTACTAAAATAGTTTTTAAGTGGGGTTAAACAAGTCCAAATTTTGACTATAAATATTCATTATAAGGATAAAACGATTTCCTACATCATAGTATTTTTTTTATAATTTTTAGATATTAAATATATTAATTTAATTACGACATCATGATGATGCAACGATGACCCCATTATTTAATGATTTAAATAAAATGCAAAGATAATGTAATATCTAAAACCTACACTTGTCCAAAAACTATTGGATGTGAATATTGCGAAGCCTTATCATCTTATATTCAAAATATATCAATGTGGGACCATATAAATTCGAAAAACATTTGAAAATAAAATAATAGTTTCATGATTTCCAAAAGTGCCCCTCCTCTCCTATTATAAAAGGCCCCCACCTCTACCTAATTTCACACAGTCCTCAAGCCTTTGGCTCGGCCATACCCTACCCATTTACTCTCTCCACATCCCTCTCCTCATCCTAGAGGATTCCTTTTGGGCAGAATCCTTTCAAAGGAAGCCTTTAAGCTCAAATCAAAAGGAGTTACACTTTTAAAGGTAATTCATTCTCTCATGTTCATTTGTTTTATTTTTCTTCTCCAACCCCCTAAACTCTGATTATTTACTTATTTTGTAACCACACCAGTATCTTAAATATACTAGGATGTTGTTATAATATTTATTCGAGCTACACTCTCACACAACTACATCAAATGGTTAAAGAACATACGGTTTCCGTGGATGGCGAAATTCTACCTCCCGAAACGATGATTGTTCAATACTCATTTAACATCTTCAAAGGTGGCCATTATGATGTCACTATTTTTATATATGATATATAATATTTTTTTTATTTCCTTAAGCTTTTGTATTTTTCATTTATGGCATACCATTATTGTTTCCATTATCGGTAAACAAGATATCTTCATTTTATAAAGTCCGGACTATCGTCCCTTTAAAGTGATTTGATTCGTTAATACCATATTTGGGATGTGTAAAGGATGATGTTAATGATATTATATATGTTATAATATACTCTTATATCATTATGATTCCATTCCAGAAAATACGAAATAGAAATGGAAGTAGCGTTCAAGCGTACGTACGGCTTACCGTCTCCATGAACTGTGCATTTCATTTCTTACCTCTAAATGTGATGTAATATTATAAATACAGGTATATGATGAATATATATGATATATATGTTATCCAAATCATTAACATCATTCTGGATATAATGAACCTTTGACCAAATTAACAACATGTAAGTGTAAGAATTCTATTTTTTTGACTTAAGAACCAAATACCGACAAAATGAACATTATTAACTTAAATGATTACACGATGTTCATAACATGGTATAAAATGGATAATGAACTTGAAAAAGGTTCTTAATCAAGTAGAGATTAACTCAAGTTTATTATTCAGGAGATTAAAGAATGGTCGGGTCATGTCGGATACGAGGTAAGGGATCCTACTCCTCTCTTTCTTTTTAAGTACACTCTTTTATGTCATTCCTTCTAAGATCATCTTTCTTGTTATTGGGATGTTCTTTTATATTACTCTTACTGTAATTTTTATGTTCATATTATTAGAGACCCTATTATCTCTCATCAATCCATTTTGGAAGTTTTGAGTGGCGCCGTTAGGCTGCCAAAGTTTCGTAAGAGATCTAACCTCTCTCTTTCTCTTTAAGTACTCTCTTTTATGTCACTTGTTTTATGATTCTCTTTGTTATGTTGGGGGATGTTATTTTGTATTCCTCATTCTATAAACATTATGTTAATATGATGAGATACCCTATTTTATCTCATCAATCCATTTTTGTAAGTTTTATGTGGCGCACTTAGGCTGCCGAGTTTTCGTAAGGGATTTTTCATCTCACTTTTATTCTCGTGAGATTTATGCTACATTTGCGACAATTTCCTTTGAGTGGTGTATGTACTGCCCATTATTCTACCCTTTGTATAATATACTTTTGTTTATGAGTATTTACATCAATGATGTATTGTCCTTCTTTCATGGGGTGTATGTTTTGAAGGATACCCAAGTCGGTAAGGGAACCTTTCACCCTCCTCTTTTTAAAAGACTTATTTTGTTGGGACTTTTAATTTACATATTGTTATGTTGGTATATGTTCTCATATATCAATATTGATGTAAATTTTATGTCCAAGTGATGAGGTACACTTTTTATCTCTCATCAACTCATTTTGATGTGATGTCGTTAGGCTGTCAAGGGAACTTCTTAACCCAATTTCGATTTCTTTGGGTTCAACATGTAGTTATTGAATATGTCATCATTTGAATATGTGTAAATGAACATTGATTTTTTAACACATAATATCCTCTTTTATTTGGTGTATTTATATTTTTCACACATAATTATGAGATTTATTTATCCTTGATTTAAGGATACCTTCTTTATAGGGGATTTCATCTCATTTTACATTTCTATTGAGACTTCATTGTTGTTATGCACCAATTGACTCTTATATGGTGTATATACTGTCCTTTGGAATATTATATCATGAATTCCTTTATTCTCATGATATTATAATGTTCTGATTAAATGTTATTCCTCAATTATTTTATTCAAGTGTCCCTCATTTTTTTTAAAAACCCTTTAACTAAAATATGGTTTTAAATGTTTTAATGATTTGTTCTTATTAATATACATGTTTTCAAAATGGGTTTAAGAATTTATTTATATGGATATTAATGGTTTAAAATGTTAAAAGCTTCAAGGTGGTATGGGACACTTTGATTCAAAAATCTCTTTATTAAATGTTTTAAATGGTTTTGAAAATGGTTTTTAGAATGGATTCATTATTTCAATATCTTAAAATTTTATATTGTTTTTGCAATGTGGGAATGTTATCTTTCCTTTATGCTTAAGTTATGTGCTACGATTATGTTATGGTTCTAGGGAATTGTTATGAAGACGGGTGGTTCCGTGATAAACTAAGGGCGGGTGAGCCCGATATAGCTCTCCAATGCATTGGGTAACATGAAGGAGTGAAACGTTAAGGTTTCTCTGAAGGGATTTAGGGAATATACTGTGATGGGTATTCCAAACGTAATCAAGAGGGTTACTCCCTACGTAAGAATGTTATGAATGCCTCAAGTAACTTTTTATGTCTTATAATTTCTATGATTTATTAATGATTTGATGAGGTATGTTAAAGTACCTATGTTTTATGGGTAATGTATGATTTCATTCTTATGTACATATGAACTCATGTTTCCTTTCCATATTTTTCTATAACCCTTACTGAGCATTTTATGCTCATCCCATGTTTTTGAAATGTTTTTCACAGGTCAAGGGAAAGGTACATGATGTGATGATAGTGTCAAGGATGTGTCAAGAAAGAATCCATGTTTTATTTTAAATATGTTTCCACTGATGGGAAGAATGAATACTATCTTTTATGTAACCACTTTGTTTAAATGTGGAATGTAATGAATGTTTCATGATCTAATTCTCTAAAACTCTAAACCTAAAAAGATCCTCAATGTGTAATCTTGTAATAACTCAAGATTAAGTATGGTTTAAGGATGGGGCCTTATAGTTGGTATCAAAGGTCGGTTTAGATAACATTATAGGTTAGAGTATTCTCTAAACATAAGTGACAGTACCATAATGGATAGGATTTCAGAAAGAGTCCTAGTTTTAGATAAAGTGAATGAGTAAGTATATCTTAGTGGTTATTTCCCTAATTAGTACATGATGGTTTTGTTGATATACTCACACTGACATTTCTGTTTTTATTGAATGGATGGATCTAGCAGGCACCAAAGAGACAACAGGTTTGAAGGAAACTATGGTGGTTCTAGGATTAAGATACTAGATAAAATGGGGTATTCAATGAGGAAACTCGTGGCTGTTCTAAACCAACTATCAAGGAGTCATGATCAACCACTTGAACCTTGGTATGTTCTATAATACATCATGTACGAGATGACCAATCGATGTGGATGTTCAGGTAATAATTATAAAGGTAACCATTAGAGTTTATTGGATCCTTACTTTTGAGGTAATTATTGGTTATTATATGATATACTGGAAAATGAAAGGCATGAGATAAAATTGAGGTTAAAATATGTAATGATCATTTTTGATGATTTTATCCCTTTTGGGGAATGATTTGAGAATTATATAGTTTTGGAAAAAGGACAACACACAGACCTTGTGACTACCCGTCACGTCGGACAAAGCTACGGGAATCGAACCCACAACCAAAGTGCGACTGGTATTTATCGCCTACCACTGGACTACATGAAGTCCCTGGTTAGTTTGACTGATTCTTTCTAGTTATATGATTTTATTAATTAAGAGTAAGTTGATTTTGGGTTATTTATGAAAATGATTAACCTTTCATGGAGGATATGTGATTGGGTTAATTACTTTTCAATACGAGACTTTAGAAGCAGCATATGTTGTTTGGAGATAAATGTTACGATTTAACTTGGAAGAATATGTGACTAAATCCTTCAAACATTTGGGTTTCAAACTTAGATTGGTTTACTTTGAAGAATTTTATGGACCAGTTGTTTATCTAATGATCCTTGTTGAACTTTGGGTTGTGTTTGACAAATTTTGGAGATTAAGAATAGATTTTCATTTTATAAAGGGTTATCCTTTTCTGGATTATCTGACCTTGTACTAACATTTTTGATTTTGGTTATGGTTAAGGTCTAATGATATGGGAATTATATAGTTCTCTTTTGTGGAATAGGTGATTGTCTAGAAGTTGATTATAGTACTCTTAATGTGAACAAATCCTCCTAAATACTCGCCTTTTGGAAAAAAAATATGAGTTTGACGAAGGAATCTAGTTAAAGTTGAAAGTCAACATGATAAGTGATTATGTTTCCTTATGAATAAATTCCTCAAAAAAAGTAACTTAAAACAAAAATTTTGCCTATTAACTTTTCTTACTAGTGAATCGAATATTGTTTAACCCATCACAAGTTTGTGATTTTCTTATTGTTAACTTTCTCCTAAACATGTTTTCTATCACTCTCCATCAGAACATGACCCTATGTTTTCTCCTCCATGTCCATGTTTTACTACATGGAATCCAAGTATGGGTTAACTCAGGTGACCTCTATAATTATCTTTCTTTATTTTAAAGTGATTGTTTTACCGACTCTTGTTCCGATGTGGGACTTTCAAGGATGTTTCCAAGCCCAATTTTAAAATTGCGAGGATGCAATTTCCAAAAGGGGGAAGGATGTAACACCCCAGGTAAATAATGAATATGACATTTTTCTTTTTATCCATATTTGTGAATGAAATATTAATATGACTTTAATGGGGTTGCTATGCTCAATGGCGTACCCAAAACGTAACAACGAGTTTCTTGGGAATCTTACATTGCACTCTAATAATAAAATAATATTATTTTAAATGGTAGTTAACATGTAGCCGTTGTATTGACGGGAATGGATAGAAATAACTAAAATATGATTATATATGTTTTCTAAATGTTTTTACATTTATCCAATAAAAGATAAATGCTTAAAATATGGAAAGAATTCAATTTTAGGCTTTTATACCCTAATTTTCACTAAAGGTTCACTTATCTCCTTTTGATGGAGAACTATCATTAAATATAATTTTCATCACTCTTATACATTCTTTTGGACCAAATAAAACTCTTATTTAGAATCGGGACATCAAATTTTACTTTGTGTAATTTTTTGGTATTTTTCCGATAAAGTTCATTTTTTAATGAATAGTGTAAAATGTTGTGTTTTAATTCAAAACCACTTTTTAAACTAATTTATTTATATGATTATATAATCTTTTGAATTTTTTTTAAAGTGAAATTAGAAAATATTTTTACCATTAAATCCAATAGTGGTCGTTGGAATTAATTTCACTTTTAAATCGGACTTAAACTAGTATCAATCTTTTGATACTTATTGTTTCTTAAAAACACGCTATTTGTTTTGACAGCGGGAGTTAATTATTAAATTAATTAATTCTATTATATTATTTGAATTAGGTAATATAAACATCATTTTTGAATTCGGAATATCAAATATATCTTAGGGTGAATTTTTGGTAATTTTCTGAAAAACTCCAATTTTTGATGAATAGTGAAACCACTAAGTGGTAATCAAGCAAACTGATTTTTCCGTTAAATGAAATTTTACCACTAATGTGTATTGAATTTTGAAAATCCGACATAAATGGTTGTCATTAGTATGGAAAATGTGGTTCAATGGGATGAAAATAATTTTTTGGTGAATAGTAACTTTTTTTCATTAATCGCGATTAGAGGTAATTAGTGTAATTTAAGGTAAAAATGATAATATAAAAATATGAAAACACCATGACACTTGTCCTAATCCTATTTTATGAGTCATGGCCGACCAAGAAAACCAATGGGTCAACATGGGGACCCCATGGAGCCACTTTGGTTGGAAAATGACATTAATATATATTTATCTAATGTTAAAACAAAATTGAAACAAACATGAGTTGTTTTACTAAAACAGTTTTTAAGTGGGGTTACACAAGTCCAAATTTTGACTATAAATATTCATTAGAAGGCTAAAAAGATTTCCTACATCATCGTATTTTTTTTATAATTTTTAGATATGTAATAAATTAATTTAATTACGACATCATGATGATGCAACAATGACCTCATTATATAACGATTTAAATAAAATGGAATGATAATGTAATATCTAAAACCTAAACTTGTCCAAAAACTATTGGATAAGAATATTTAGAAGCCTTATCATCATATATTAGAAATATATCAATTTGGGACCTTAGAAATTCGAAACACGTTTGAAAATAAAATAATTGTTTCATGATTTCCAAAAGTGCCCCTCCTCTCCTCTTATAAAAGGCCCCCACCTCTACCTCATTTCACACACTCCTCAAGCCTTTGGATCGGCCATACAATGCCCAATTACTCTCTCCACATCCCTCTCCTCATCCTAGATGATTCCCTTTGGGATGAATCCTTTCAAAGGAAGCCTTTAGGCTCAAATCAAAATGATTTAGACTTTTAAAGGTAATTCATTCTCTCATGTTCATTTGTTTTATTTTGATTCTCCAACCCCCTAAACTATTTTTATTTGCGTCTTTTGTAACCACACCAGTATCTTTAATATACTAGGATGTTTTTATAAGATTTATTCGAGCTACACTCTCACAAAACTACATCAAATGGCTAAAGAACATACGGTTTCCTTGGATGGTGAAATTCTACCTCCCGAAACGATGATTGTTCAATACTCATTTAACACCATAAAAGGTGGCCATTATGATGTCACTATTTTTATATATGATATATAATATGTTTATTATTTTCTTAAGATTCTGTATTTTTCATTTATGGCATACCATTATTGTTTCCATTATGGGTAAACAAGATATCTTCATTTTAGGAAGTGCGGACTACCGCCCCTTTAAAGTGATTTGATTCGTTAATACCATATGTGGGATGTGTAAAGGATAAAGTTAATGATATTATATATGTTATAATATACGCTTATATCATTATGATTCCATTCCATAAAATACGAAATAGAAATGGAAGTAGCATTCATGCGTACGTACGGCTTACCGTCTCCATGAACGGTGCATTTCATTTCTTAACTCTAAATGTAATGTAATATTATAAATACAGGTATATGTTGAATATATATGATATATATGTTATCCAAATCATTAACATCATTCTGGATATAACTAAACTTTGAACAAATTAACAACATGTAAGTGTAAGAAGTCTATTTTTTGACTTAAGAACTAAATACCGACAAAATGAACATTATTAACTTAAATGATTACATGATGTTCATAACATGGTATAAAAGGGATAATGAACTTGAAAAAGGTTCTTAAGTAAGTAGAGATTAACTCTAGGTTATTATTCAGGAGATTATAGAACGGTCGAGTCAAGTCGGATACGAGGTAAGGGATCCTACTCCTCTCTTTCTTTTTAAGTACACTCTTTTATGTCATTCCTTCTAAGATCATCTTACTTGTTATTGGGATGTTCATTTATATTACACTTACTGTAATTTTTTTGTTCATATGATGAGGGACCATATTCTCTCTCATCAATCCATTTTGGAAGTTTTGAGTGGCGCTGTTAGGCTGCCAAATTTTCGCAAGAGATCTAACCTCTCTCTTTCTCTTCAAGTACTCTCCTTTATGTCACTTCATTTAAGCTCCTCTTTGTTATGTTGGGGGATGTTCTTTTATATTACTCTTTCTATAATATTTATGTTAATATGATGAGATACCCTATTTGATCTCATCAATCCATTTTTGTATGTTTTATGTGTCGCACTTAGGCTGTCGAGTTTTCGTAAGGGATTTTTCATCTCACTTTTATTCTCGTGAGATTTATTCTACTTTTGCCACAATTTCCTTTGAGTGGTGTATGTACTGCCCATTATTCTAATCTTTGTATAATATAATTTAGTTTATGAGTATTTACATCAATGATGTATTGTTCTTCTTTCATGTGGTGTATGTTTTGAAGGAAACCCAAGTCAGTAAGGGAACCTTTCACCCTCCTCTTTTTTAAAAGACTTCTTTTGTTGGGTATTTTAGTTTACATATTGTTATTTTGGGATATGTTCTCATATATCCTTATTGGTGTAAATTTTATGTCCATGTGATGATATACCCTTTTTATCTCTCATCAACTCATTTTGATGTGACACCGATAGTCTGTCAAAGGAACTTCTTAACCCAATTTCGATTTCTTTGGGTTCAACATGTAGTTATTGAATATGTCATCCTTTGAATATGTGTGAATGAACATTGATTGTTTTACACTTAATATCCTCTTATATTGGGTGTATTTATATTTCCACACATAATTATGAGATTTATTTATCCTTGATTTAAGGATACCTTCTTTATAGGGGATTTCATCTCATTTTACATTTCTATTGAGACTTCATTGTTGTTATGCACCAATTCACTCTTACATGTTGTATATACTGTCCTTTGGAATATAATATCATGAATTCCTTTATTCTCATGATATTATAATGTTCTGATTAAATGTTATTCCTCAATTATTTTATTCAAGTGTCTCTCATTTTTTTTAAAAAACCCTTTAACTAAAATATGTTTTTAAATGTTTTAATGATTTGTTCTTATTAATATCCATGTTTTCAAAATGGTTTTAAGAATTTATTTATATGGATATTAATGGTTTAAAATGATAAAATCTTCAAGGTGGTATGGGACACTTTGATTCAAAAATCTCTTTATTAAATGTTTTAAATGGTTTTGAAAATGTTTTTTAGAATGGATTCATTATTTCAATATCTTAAAATGTTATATTGTTTTTTCAATGTAGGAATGTTATCCTTACTTTATGATTAAGTTATTTGCTATGATTATGTTAAGGTTCTTGGGCATTGTTATGAAGATGGGTGGTTCTGTGATAAACTAAGGGCGGGTGAGCCCGATATAGCTCTCCAATGCATTGGGTAACGCGAAGGAGTGAAACTTTAAGGTTTCTCCGAAGAGATTTTGGGAATATACTGTGATGGGTATTCCAAACGTAACCAAGAGGGTTACTCCCTTCGTAATAATATTATGAATGCCTCAAGATACTTTTTATGTCTTATGATTTCTATGATTTATTAATGATTTGATGAGTTATGTTAAAGTACCTATGTTTTTTGGGTAATGTATGATTTCATTCTTATGTACATTTGAACACATGTTTCCTTTCCATATTTTTTTATAACCCTTACTGAGCTTTTTTTGCTCATCCCAAGTTTTTGAAATGTTTTTCACAGGTCAAGGGAAAGGTACATGATGTGTTGATAGTGTCAAGGATGTGTCAAGAAAGAATCCATGTTTTATTTTAAATATGTTTCCATTGATGGGAAGAAAGAATACTATCTTTTATGTAACCACTTTCTTTAAATGTTGAATGTAATGAAAGTTTCATGATCTAATTATCTAAAACTCTAAACATGAAAAGATCCTCAATGTGGAATCTTGTAATAACTCGAGATTAAGTAAGGTTTAAGGATGGGGCCTTATAGTCGGTATCAAAGGTCGGTTTAGATAACTTTAGAGGTTAGGGTATTCTCTAAGCATAAGTGGCAGTACCATAATGGATAGGATTTCAGAAAGAGTCCTAGATTTAGATAAAGTGAATGAGTAAGTATATCTTAGTGGTTATCTCCCTAATTAATACATGATGGTTTTGTTGATATACTCACACTGACATTTCTGTTTTTAGTGAATGGATGGATCTAGGAGGCACCAAAGAGACAACAGGTTTGAAGGAAACTGTGGTGGTTCTATGATTAAGATACTAGATAAAATGGGGTATTCAATGAGGAAACTCGTGGTTGTTCTAAACCAACTATCAAGGAGTCATGATCAACCACTTGAACCTTGGTATGTTCTATAATTCATCATGTATGAGATGACCAATCTATGTGGAACTTCAGGTAATAATTATAAAGGTAGCCATTAGAGTTTATATGATCCTTAGTTTTGAGGTAATTATGGGTTATTATATGATATGATGGAAAATGAAAGGCATGAGATAAACTTGAGGTTAAAATATGTAATGATCATTTTTGATGATTTTATCCCATTTTGGGGAATTATTTGAGAATTATATAGTTTTGGAAAAAGGACAACACGCAGACCCTGTGACTACCCGTCGCGTCGGACAAAGCTACGGGAATCGAACCCACAACCAAAGTGCGACTGGTATTTATCGCCTACCACTGGACTACGTGATGTCCCTGGTTAGTTTGACTGATTCTTTCTAGTTATATGATTTTATGAATTAAGAGTAAGTTGATTTTGGGTTATTTATGAAAATGATTATCCTATCATGGAGGATAAGTGATTAGGTTAATTACTTTTCAATACGAGACTTTAGGAGCAACAGATGTTATTTGGAGATGAATGTTATGATTTAGCTTGGAAGAGTATGTGACTAAATCCTTCAAATATTTGGGTTTCAATCTTAGATTGGTTTACTTTGAAGAATTTTATGGAAAAGTTGTTTATCGAATGATCCTTATTGAACTTTGGGTTTTGTTTGACAAATTTTAGAGATTAAGAATAGATTTTCTTTTTATAAAGGGTTATCCTTTTCTAGATTATCTGACCTTGTACTAACCTTTTTGGTTTTGGTTATGATTAAGGTCTAAACATATGGGAATTATATAGTTCTCTTTTTTGGATTAGGTGATTCTCTAGAAGTTGATTATAGTACTCTTAATGTGAACAAATCACCCTAAATACTCACCTTTTGGAAAAAAAAATATGAGTTTGACTATGGAATCTAATAAAAGTTGAATGTCAACATGATAAGTGATTATGTTTCCTTTTGAATAAATTCCTCAACAAAAATTAACTTAAAACTAAAATTTTGTCTATTAACATTTCCTACTAGGGAATCGAATACCGTTTAACCCATCACAAGTTTGTGATTTTCTTATTGTTAACTTTATCTTAAACATGTTTTCTATCACTCTCCATCAGAACATGACCCTATGTTTTCTCCTCCATGTCCATGTTTTCCTACACAGAATCCTACTATGGGTTAACTTGGGTGACCTCTGTACTTATCTTTCTTTATTTTAAAGTGATTGTTTTACCCACTCTTATTCCAATGTGGGACGTTCAAGGATGTTTCCAAGCCCAATTTTAAAATTGCGAGGACACAATTTCCAAAAGGGGGGAAGGGTGTAACACCCCAGGTAAATAAAGAATATGAAATTTTTATTTTTATCCATATTTGTGAATGAAATATTAATATGACTTTAAAGGGGATGTTCTGCTCAATGGCGTACCCAACACGCAACAACGAGTTCTTGGGAATCTTACGTTGCACTCTAATAATAAAATAATATTATTTTAAATGGTAGTTAACATGTAGCCGTTGTATTGGCGGGAATGGATATAAATAACTAAAATATGATTATATATGTTTTCTAAATGTTTCTACATTTATCCAATAAAAGATAAAGGCTTAAAATATGGAAAGAATTCAATTTTAGGCTTTTATACACTAATTTTCACTAAAGGTTCACTTATTGACTTTTGATGGAGAACTGTCATTAAATATAGTTGTGATCACTCTTATACATTCTTTTGGACCAAATAAAACTCTTCTTTAGAATCGGGACATCAAATTTTACTTTGTGTAATTTTTTGGTATTTTTCCGTTAAAGTTCATTAGTTTAATGAATAGTGTAAAATGTTGTGTTTTAATTCAAAACCTCTTTTTAATATAATTTGTTTATATGATTAGATAATCTTTTGAATTGGTTTTAAAGTGAAATTAGAAAATATTTTTACCATTAAATCCAATAGTGTTCATTGGAATTAATTTCACTTTTAAATCGGACTTAAACTAGTATCAATCTTTTGATACTTATTGTTTCTTAAAAACACGCTATTTGTTTTGACAACGGAAGTTAATTATTAAATTAATTAATTCTACATATATTCTTTTAATTAGGTAATATAAAAATCATTTTTGAATTAGGAATATCATAAATAGCTTAGGGTGAATTTTTGGTAATTTTCTGAAAAACTCTAATTTTTGATGAATAGTGAAACCACTAAGTGGTAATCAAGCAAACTAATTTTTCAGTTAAATGAAAGTTTACCACTAATGTGTATTGAATTTTGAAAATCCGACATACATGGTTGTCATTAGTATGTAAAATGTGGTTCAATGGGGTGAAAATAATTTTTTTGGTGAATTGTAACTTTTTTTCATTAATCGCGATTAGAAGTAATTAGTGTAATTTAAGGTACAAATGATATTATAAAAATATGAAAACACCATGACAATTGTCCTAATCCTATTGGATGAGTCATGGCCGACCAAGAAAACCCATGGGTCAATTTGGGGACCCCATGGAGCCACTTTGGTTGGAAAATGACATTAATATATATTTATTTAATGTTAAAATTAAATTGACACAAACATGAGTTGTTTTAATAAAATAGTTTTTAAGTGGGGTTAAACAAGTCAAAATTTTGACTATAAATATTCATTAGAAGGATAAAAAGATTTCCTACATCATATTATTTTTTTATAATTTCTAGATATTAAATAAATTAATTTAATTACAGCATCATGATTATGCAACGATGACCTCATTATTTAACGATTTTAATAAAATGGAAAGATAATGTAATATCTAAAACCTACACTTGTCCAAAAACTATTGGATGGAAATATTTCTAAGCCTTATCATCTTATATTTGAAATTTATCAATGTGGGACCTTAGAAATTCGAAACACTTTTGAAAATAAAATAATAGTTTCATGATTTCCAAAAGTGCCCCTCCTCTCCTCTTATAAAAGGCCCCCACCTCTACCTCATTTCACACACTCCTCAAGCCTTTGGCTCGGCCATACCCTGCCCATTTACTCTCTCCACATCCCTCTCCTCATCCTAGAGGATTCCCTTTGGGCAGAATTATTTCAAAGGAAGCCTTTAGGCTCAAATCAAAAGGAGTTACACTTTTAAAGGTAATTCATTCTCGCATGCTCATATATTTTATTTTGCTTCTCCAACCCCCTAAACCATTTTTATTTACTAATTTTGTAACCACACCAGTATCATAAATATACTAGGATTTTGTTATAAGATTTATTTGAGCTACACTCTCACACAACTACATCAAATGGTAATAGAACATACGGTTTCCGTGGATGGTGAAATTCTATCTCCCGAAACGATGATTGTTCAATACTCATTTAACACCTTCAAAGGTGGCCATTATGATGTCACTATATTTATATATGATATATAATATGTTTATTATTTTCTTAAGCTTCTGTATTTTTCATTTATGGCATACCATTATTGTATCCATTATGGGTAAACACGATATCTTCATTTTAGGAAGTGCGGACTACCACCCCCTGAAAGTGATTTGATTCGTTAATAACATATGTGAGATGTGTAAAGGATAAAGTTAATGATATTATATATGTTATAATATACTCTGATATCATTATGATTCCATTCCAGAAAATATGAAATAGAAATGGATGTAGCGTTCATGCGTACGTACGGCTTACCGTCTCCATGAACGGTGCATTTCATTTCTTACCTCTAAATGTGATGTAATATTATAAATACAGGTATATGCTGAATATATATGATATAAATGATATCCAAATAATTAACATCATTCTGGATATAACTATCCATTGACCAAATTAAGAACATGTAACTGTAAGAAGTCTATTTTTTTGACTTAAGAACCAAATACCGACAAAATGAACATTATTAACTTAAATGATTACATGATGTTCATAACATCGTATAAAAGAGATAATGAACATGAAAAAGGTTCTTAAGAAAGTAGAGATTAACTCAAGTTTATTATTCAGGAGATTAAAGAACGGTTGGTTCAAGTCGGATACGAGGTAAGGGATCCTACTCCTCTCTTTCTTTTTAAGTACACTTTTTTATGTCATTCCTTCTAAGCTCATCTTTCTTGTTATTGGGATGTTCTTTTATATTACTCTTACTGTAATTTTTATGTTCCCATGATGAGAGACCCTATTCTCTCTCATCAACCTATTTTGGAAGATTTGAGTGGCGCCGTTAGGCTGCCAAATTTTCGTAAGAGATCTAACCTCTCTCTTTCTCTTTAAGAACTCTCCTTTATGTCACTTCTTTTAACCTCCACTTTGTTATGTTGGGGGATGTTCCTTTATATTACTCTTTCTATAAAATTTATGTTAATATGATGAGATACCCTATATGATCTCATCAATCCATTTTTGTAAGTTTTATGTGGCGCTCTTAGGCTGCCGAGTTTTCGTAAGGGATTTTTCATCTCACTTTTATTCTCATGAGATTTATTCTACATTAGCCACAATTTCCTTTGAGTGGTGTATGTACTGCCCATTATTCTACTCTTTGTATAATATACTTTAGTTTATGAGTATTTACATCAATGATGTATTGTCCTTATTTCATGGGGTGTATGTTTTGAAGGATACCCAAGTCGGTAAGGGAACCTTTCACCCTCCTCTTTTTAAAAGACTTCTTCTGTTGGGTCTTTTAATTTACATATTGTTATGTTGGGATATGTTCTCATATATCCTTATTGATGTAAATTTTATGTACAAGTGATGAGATACACTTTTTATCTCTCATGAACTCATTTTGATGTGACGCTGTTAGGCTGTCAAGGGAACTTCTTAACCCAATTTCGATTTCTTTGGGTTCAACATGTAGTTATTGAATATGTCATCCTTTGAATATGTGTGAATGAACGTTGATTGGTTTACACATAATATCCTCTTAAATTGGGTGTATTTATATTTGTCACACATAGTTATGAGATTTATTTATCCTTGATTTAAGGATACCTTCTTTATAGGGGATTTCATCTCATTTTACATTTCTATTGAGACTTCATTGTTGTTATGCACCAATTCACTCTTATATGGTGTATATACTGTCCTTTGGAATATTATATCATGAATTCCTTTATTCTCATGATATTATAATGTTCTTATTAAATGTTATTCCCCAATTAGTTTAGTCAAGTGTCTCTCATTTTTTGTTAAAACCCTTTAACTAAAATATGGTTTTAAATGTTTTAATGATTTGTTCTTATTAATATCCATGTTTTCAAAATGGTTTTAAGAATTTTTTTATATGGATATTAATGGTTTAAAATGTTAAAAGATTCAAGGTGGTATGGGACACTTTGATTCAAAAATCTCTTTATTAAATATTTTAAATGGTTTTGAAAATGGTTTTTAGAATGGATTCATTATTTCAAGATCTTAAAATGTTATATTGCTTTTGAAATGTGGGAATGTTATCATTCCTTTATGCTTAAGTTATGTGTTGTGATTATGTTATGGTTCATGGGCATTGTTATGAAGACGGGTGGTTCTGTGATAAACTAAGTGCGGTGAGCCTGATATAGCTCTCCAATGCATTGGGTAACGCAAAGGAGTGAAACGTTAAAGTTTCTCCGAAGAGATTTAGGGAATATACGATGATAGGTATTCCAAACGAAACCAAGAGGGTTACTCCCTATGTAAGAATGTTATGAATGCCTCAAGTTACTTTTTATGTCTTATGATTTCTATGATTTATTAATGATTTGATGAGGTATGTTAAAGTACCTATGTTTTATGGGTAATGTATGATTTCATTCTTATGTACATATGAACTCATGTTTCCTTTCCATATTTTTTTATAACCCTTACTGAGCTTTTTATGCTCATCCCAAGTTTTTGAAATGTTTTTCACAGGTCAAGGGAATGGTACATGATGTCATGATAGTGTCAAGGATGTGTCAAGAAAGAATCCATGTTTTATTTTAAATATGTATCCGTTGAAGGGAAGAAAGAATACTGTCTTTTATGTAACCACTTTGTTTAAATGTGGAATGTAATGAAAGTTTCATGATCTAATTCTCTAAGACTCTAAACCTGAAAATATCCTCAATGTGTAATCTTGTAATAACTCAAGATTAAGTAAGGTTTAAGGCTGGGGCCTTATAACTGGGTTATCAGAATCTTCATCGACACCTCCTCCAAACCCCGTTACCATTCTACCGCCATCCTCAGCGTCAGGTTACCCGGATACCAAGCTTCTCGGCTCGCAGCCTCGGACACTGCATGCAACGCCTCTTCCATTACGCAACTTCTTTGAACATCATGTATGCGGTTATTTATTCTCATCTCACTACACCCGACTATGAATCACAACCCCTATTCCATCCCACATCTGCTTTGCAGTCCAGGTCTGTGATTATTTCTTCTCGGCTCGGTTCCTCCGACTATGAGTCGCATCTCTTATTACCTCCCACATCAACTTGGCAGTTCAGGTATGAGATTAATTACATATTCCAAAACCTAAATCATTTCTTATACATTTCTCATATCATTTCACTTGTATATTACATCAGGTTCAATTTTTTTTGTCTAATTTTTCATGTTATGATTGAAAATAACAAACTTCTACTGTGGTTAGTTTTATGTCTCTAATTATTTCTTCTCGTTTGGCTTCCTACATCTCCTTTTCCCTCTCGCATCAGGTTCACACTTCAGGTCTGAGAATAATTTCCTACTCCAAAACCCAAAACCTTGCTTCATTTCTCATATCATTTCACTTGTATATTACATTGGTTTCAAATTTTGTTGTCTGATTTTTCATGTTATGTTTGAAAATAATAAACTTCTACTGTGGTTAGTTTTAGGATAAGCCTTCCAACTTATTTTTATTTTATTTTGGTTATGCACGTTGATATCCATTACAATACATTCATTTGGAATGATATATTTTTTCAAATTCATCTAAGTCTCCTTGCTGAATATGTATTTATATTTCTATTTTGGTTTGACTGTATTCATTTGATGGTTCTATCATCCATTTTTTGTTTCTCAAAATGATATTGTAGTGATCATATAACCAGGACAATCAGAGGTAATGAATTTTCAAGTGCAGTTGCCTTATTACTATTTATTTTTCTTCATTTCTTTTAAATGTTATGATAGACATAAAATTCAAATAACCACGATTTTTTGCGGTTATTGACAATTTTTTACTACATATTAATGATACATCATTTTCATTTTCTTGATAAATGATGTTCATATGAAATTGGAAACCTTATTAAGATTATCCTTAAAATTCATTAAATGTCTGTTTATAACCACATTTCATACTAACATAAATGTACAAACTCTATAAAATTTTTAGTACCGATGTCTTTTGAAAAAATATTATTTTATTTCATATCTATGAGCAACAATGGTATAATTACTTTTTCATTTTTTATATCTTGTATTCACTTTAAAGGTCAATGTATATATAATGTATGCTTCACACTAATTACATTATAGATGAATTCATATGGGAATGCATAATGATATGTTTAATATTATTTTCTTTATGGTGATAATTTTTTCAAAAGGTTTCTTAAAATCCTTCAATACATGATTTTGTTATTCTGATTATTTTTAAGAAACATCCAGTGTTGAATACATAGGTGAATCAATTTTTTTCATCCAAATTCTTATTTAATGAAGTACTCATGAATAATAAATTGAAGCTAGCATCATGGTGGTTTTTGATGTAGGTAATCTACATATTTCAATTCCTAAACTCAACCATGGTTTTAAGAATTGATTAATTGACTGTTGGATGTGCTGAAAAGTTGTATGATGTAAAAGAAAAAAAATAATTGAGCAAGGTGTACGATGAAAAATCCATTTCTTATTATCATCATGAAAAGTGTTGTATATGTTTCTGTTTTGGATTGCACCAGGCATCCAGTATTGAATGAGAAGGATGGAAGTGTCTATTTACAATAGTTTCTCACCATAACAGTTCATTGAAATCTTATATTTATGTTTACTTTTTTGACCATGATGATGTGTTTGTCATCCGTTTTATTTTTTACATTGTTTTCATTTTATTAACACGACTTTAAATTTGTGATTCTTGTTCTTTTAAATTCTTCTTATAGTCAAAGATTTTTGTTTCATCGTTGTTGTTTTCTCATTATCCATTCCACGGATATTTGTTGCTCTAAATTCTTTTCCATTATCAGTTAATTATTACAATATGTTCATTTTGAAGTATTTTTTTTCCAATTCTTGTATGTTTCAATGATGAATATGTATTCATGGTTTTTTTGTTTGACTGTATTGTGGAATTTTATTTGTTCTCGTGGGTTCATATTTTTATTCATTTTTCTATGATTCCAGGTTTCCAATACCAATTTCTAATTACACTTCCAGACAGTTTACAAGTGAGAACATATTTTTCAGTTTATGTTATCTCAAGAAGTGAATCTGCTTTTATTTGATTTCAGGTATGAAAAACTATCTTCCCTTGATATTTAATTTTTTATATTCATCGATTCTATTAGATATTTTAATTTCATTTCATTCCATTTATATTATTTGTGATTGTAGAGTATAATAATTTCTTTGTGCACTTTTTTTGTGTAATATTATTTGATCTTGTCATTTAACATTTTTATTCATTTTTTTTAGATTGTAGGTTTCTATTTATTGTTTTTTTTCAATTCTAGATAGTTCAAAAGGGGGAACATTTCTTTTGGTCATGTGATCTCAAGAAGTGAATCTACTTCTATTTTGTCTGAGGTATGAAAAACAATCTTTCTTTGATAATTATTTTTTCTAATTTTCATTGTTTCTATTAGATTTTTTAAATCCATTTCACTATTGATATCATCTCAGATCATGGTATATAATAATTTCTGTTCTGTAATTTAATTTGTTGTCTTAATATTTTTATTCATTTTTTAGACTGAAGGTTCCTCACATTATATATATATATAGAACGTGCATACGTAAATTTTTATGCCAATTTCTGAAAAACATATATATGTTAGTTATTTTCAGTTGAAGCATCCTATTGAAACATAGGTGAGAATGTGAATTTCAAATCATCAGTTGGACGTTTTTCTTTATCTTCATCCTAATACTTTTTGTAATTTTATTTTTTTCATTTTTGAAGAACAAAACTTCAAATTACAACCCTCAATTATTTGTAACCATCATATTTCACATTGAACCGTATTGCCGTGCGAAGGCACGAGTGAGTACTAGTTTATTATAATTTTATAATTATTTAAATATATATTTATTTAATTATAATCTTATATACTTTTTTTAAAACATTATATATATATTTGAATTATTAAAAAAATATTAATTATAAAAATGCATTTTTTAATGTATATAAATAGACATTATTTTTTAATATAAATATAATATTTTTATATAAATTAATATTTTTTTATTAAAACCTTTTATCAACGCTATGAATAATGCTGATAGACGTCACCTTTATCCGTGCTTTTAGCTAGCGTTGATAAATGTGAGGTTTTTTATCAGTGTTTTTTTCATAGTGTTGATAAAAGTCGGCGCTGCCACTGCGCCGATATGTGGTAGGGATCTATGGATACTTTCCGAGTGGTATCGTCCAGTGCAGTTGGGTAGTGGCATTCCTCGAAAACTATCAGAGTGAGACCCTCTTATTGTACCAGGGCATGAGTTCTCTACTTAGAGTTTGTGGCCCCTCGACTGTGCGGCACAGTGACAAATGAACATTGGAAATTCAAAATATACAACATAAGTATTAATGTTTGTATTTTTAGAACTGTATCAATCATTAATAGTAAGTTGAAGTTGTTGGATGTCACCCTGAAATTCTCACACTGTACAAATATCCATATTCAAAAGCTTGAAACAGACTTTTCTACATAGAAAAAAAAACGATTAACATAAGAATACTTGAATTTGTAGAATTAAACAATTTAATGATAACCTAAAAGAAATAATTAGAAACCAAAAAAAAGATAATGTCAACAATACATACATAAAGAATATTCATGGAAATTTTATGTTTTAATCTTTTAAAATAAATGGTGCGATTTTTTCCACATAAATCAATGATGGAATGTTTTACGATAGAATTGATCAAACATGTGTTTTACCCCATAACCTATGAAGTGTAAGCCGAGTATACCAAACTATAATACTTAAACATGCAAATTTAAACATCTTACTTAATTAAAATAGGTCTTCCACATGTTATGAAACAAACAGGTCTCTCACATGTTATGAAGACACATGAGCATACCAACCCAGATAAAATTCCATAATAGAGAAATTAAATTCCTATTGTAAATGCACTTTTTGATGCATATGTAATATATTGTATGTATTTTTGAAGAAGAAGAAGTTGTGTGAATTTTAAAAGAATTAATATTAAATAGAAAAGCTAAATATGCCTATATGATGACATATGTTATGCATGATAAAGTGGTATCTCAAGACATGTTGAGATGCTCTATGAAAATGGAAATGGAGAAACGTGTTTAGGGAATAAGGTGGTCAAAATCAAAAATTTATTTCAGTTGATGGAAAACCTGTTATAAATATAATTATAAAATGCATTCACAAAATGATAGAATAGTTGAAAATTGAGTTATATAACACTAATAAAGAGCACATGTTTTTGAAAGTAGAGTTTGACACTAACTGAAAAATGAATAACATATCATTAACAAACTTATCTTTAAACATCACTTGTCGAAGTAGGAGAATCCTAATAAACATCACATGGAGATGAAGCTTCATTGAGAAACTGTAGAAGATATTAACCTATTCAAAAAATAAATAACTTCATTAATAGATAAAGCATTATATGATTGGAAATTTCATGTTATAATATATGAAAAAATAACATACGATTTTTGGCCCATAATTCAGGAAAATGTTACCTTTAGAAACCTTTAATCACTAAATTTCATGAAATTAAATGGAATATGTTTCTGTCTGCTAACTCCTTTTTATCATTGTATCATGCATCTACCTCCCCTTTATTCGGATCTTTGACGAGCTCTTCTATGATGTCATCTTTTAGAACCACCATATACTTGCAGTTCCATTAGTCAATCATACTGATGTTGACTTCAAATTAATTCTATGTAGGTAACACATCTGATGAAGGGGTACTTTATACCTAATTTGAATACACTAATAAGATGGGAACATGGCCTGAGCATGACCTACAATATCAAAATAAAATTCTATTGGACGAGTAACAAAAAAAATGATGAAGTGATATCTCTGCAGTGGAGATGTCATATATATGACAAAATAAAATTCTATTGGAACAAAAACATGATGAATTGATATATGATGTAAACACATGAAAAGGAAGTTTTAAACATTATATGGATAAAAGAAAACACATAAACAAGGAACATATGTTATGAAATATTTATTCAAGAGGCTCATTTAGAAAACAATGTAAACATATTCCATTAACCCTTATGTAAACAACAGTCTAATATAGGGTTTACTATAAAAAATAATGCAGAAATCAAATATGAAAATCAATGAAATGATAAAACTGTAGTATTACCTTGCAATTACTGCAAAAAATTCAGTCTATTTTTTCAAATTTCACATGAATGGGATAGTGTAGTTCCTACTAAATCCTTTTAAGAATTGGAATCTGACCATAGTAGGGTAAAAATGCTTACGTGTTTAATATATGAGCACCTGGAGAAGTAATGTTACTTCAAATCATATAAGCTGACAAAACTCATATTTACATTAAAAGGCTAAAATAATATAAATAAACCATAAAAACTAATATAAAACAATATAGTAAGATCAAACATTATATAAAATACATGTTATGACATCAAATAAGAAAATGAAGCAACTTAAAAGAAATTATAGCAAAAAAAATTGTTGTAAACTCTTACATACCATTTGTACCACATGAAGTGCCCTTAGAGAGGGAATGACTTGTAGACGCTATTATTTGAGGAGTTATAGTGATGGCATAAGCGGTCATAAGGAAGGATCTCACAACATAAAATTGGAATTTTGGATGGAAGGTGCAACTGATTCACACTCACTATGCCGCACAACTGTCTCATGAATTTGAGAAACTAGGGTTAGAGGAAAAGTAATTAGAGAAACCATAAATTAATAGTTTAGTGGAAATCTTGTATTACGACTATATACATAATCTATATATGATAATGATAACATGAATATGTATGCTACTCATTATCAAATTGTGTTTAAAAATTTGGGTGACGATTCACCTATTTCTTATTCAGTCAGAAAACATGTTTAATCAGAAATACATTACTTAATGGTGTTCACTAAAAAATACATGAAACATAATAAATACAACTAAGTTAATAGTAAATAACAAACAGATAAAATTAATAGAATTATTATAAGAAATCATTAGAAAGGTACACAAAAAATGCAGTTTAATTATCAATTTATTTGACTGTAACTAAATCAGCAGAACTGGAATCTGGATGATTCAAGACTACATGTAGTTTAGGGTCAGGCATCTGCATTTAACAAAATTACAAGGATTCAATGCCAAAGGCATTCAGTTGTTATAGTGGAACAAAATCAAAAAACCAAATGATTTGTTTAGGGTTACCGTAGATAGAGGGAACTTAAATCGCGAGACCAAGGTGGTTTTGCGGTGCGTCGAGGTTAAGACACTATATATTCAGGGTTATCGTAGATACAAGCTAAAAAACTTACAAGCAGAAGGTGTTTTGAAGGGAAAATGTAAATGAGAAGTGTTAATAGTATTACATTTTTTTAATATTCGTGTCCCACATCGGTATGAGTAATCTATTGTACTTTTTTCCCATCCATAAATAAAGCATCCTGCCTTGCTCTGAGCCAATCTCGCTCGCATATTTGATATTTTTCAATAGCTTTTCGCTTTTCAACGTGGATCTTGCTTGATTACCCCTATTACAACGCACAAATATCAATGACTTGTGAACCATTCCACATACTCTTGACGATGTCTACATTCAATGCGATCAATTGTTCTTGTTCTCCCTCTTGCATGGTCTCAATGCCAAGCTCTCTACCCCTATTACATCCCTTGGTTTATAATTACCTTGTTCGTGCAAGCTGTTTTTTTCCGACACTCAACACTAAGCACTCTGATCGTGCTGCTATGGTCTCTCGGGGTCCCAATCGAGGTGGTGGCTGTTCCAGAGGCCATGGTCAACCTACTCCCCGTAGACATTTCATGCATTGGGGAAAAGACTATCACATGATTCATACATGTTGGCATTTTCATGGTCGTTTGGATGGTTCTCTAGTTCTAGGTCGCTCTTGATTTTCACTTGCTGCCATACCATTCCCAATGCCTCTAGATGACACTCACAATACCGTTGATCTCTCTGATGATGAGTATCAGTATCACCAGTCTCAATGTGGTGGTACTTCAATGAGTGCTACTATTGCTCATGGCGATGCACCTACTGCTTATTTATCTCAGCGATCCACCTCATGGGTTCCTGACTTTGGCGAATCAGAGCATATCACTAGGAATGTAGTTATTTTTCGGTCCTATAGCTCGACTTCAACTGGAGGTAATATTACTGTGGATAATGGTAAGACAATACAAATTGCTTGTTATGAGAGTTTCTTGATTACACATAGCTTGACCCTCTTCACAGTTGCTCGTGTTCCACACTGTACTTTTAAATTTCTATTTATTAGTAAACTTACAACTTACAGTGTAGAGCCATCTTCTCACCTACATCGGTTATCTTTTAGGAGTCTCCGACGACTCGGGTGCTTGGTAGTGTATAACATCAGGGTGGTGTTTACGTGCTTGACTCGACCCCAACTCTCGATTGTCATGCCACTTCTGACCGTGTACTGCAGCTTCATTATCACCTTGACCATCCACTTGCACCCTTTCTTCAGTCACATTCTCTGTTCATCGGATTTGGGTCATGTTTTTCGGTTTGATTGTGAATCCTATCATTATGCTAAGCATTATCGGGTCACCTATGTCCCCCAAGTGATTACTTGTGCGTCTAGTTCTTTTCACTTAGTTCATTCTGACGTATGGGGATCTGGGTCCTAGTCATTGTAAACTAGGTTATCGTTATGTTGTCACATTTATTGATGATTTTTCAAGAATGTTATGGGTCTATTTGTTGATAACTCATTCTAAAATTTTTACTATGTTTTGCTCCTATTATCATGAAATCCCAACTCAGTTTTTTGCGAAAATTTGTTGTTTGTGGTCTGAAAATGGCTATGAATATTTTTATAGCCCAATCCAGTTCTTTATGGATGACCATGAAATTCTCCATCAAACTTTTTGTTTTGATACACCTCAACAAAACTATGTTGCAGAATGCAAGAATCACTATCTGTTACAAGTTGCTCGTGCTCTTTTATTTCAAATGAAAGATCCGAACATTTTTTGGGGTGATGCCATTCTCACCACTATATATCTCAGTAACAAAATTCCCTCATCAGTTCTTCAGGGGGACTCCCTTCAATTCTTTATTTTCAACCTCATCACCATATTCATTTCCCCTTTGCATCTTTGGGTGTGTTTGTTATGCTCGGGATACTCATCCTTCTCTTTCTAAGTTCAATGCACGCACACTCAAATGCATCTTTCTTGTTTATTCATGAACTCAGTGCGGCTATTGCTGTTTTCCTCATACATGCATCATTATGTCACATCTGCTGATGTTTTTTTGTTGAATCCTCCATCTTTTATGTTCCTAATTTTTCAGCGTCACCTGCTATTTATGATTCAACCATCACTTTACCCTATTCGCATCCTCCACCAATATCATCTCCTCTTGATGTTGTTGGATCCCATGTTGGCCAAGTTTATCCTCGCCGACCCCTGCATACCTGCCACCCTAGCGCCCGATGCCGCTACCACACCCGATGAATCACCAGCCACTGTTTATCCATCGCCGGAGTTACCCATTGCCCTTCGCAAAGGTAAAATCTCATGTCAGCAGAATCTCAGTGCATCAACTTCACACCATTACCGAGGCAAAATCCCATTCCGGCTGGTTAAAGGAGATGCAGGACGAACATCAGGCCTTGGAAACCATCCGTACTTGGGGATCATGTCCATAAGGATAAACTAGTTACTGGTTGCAAGTGGATCTATATTGTGTGCGTTTAACGCCGATGACTCTCTTAATCATCTCCAAGCGTGACTTGTTGCCAAGGGTTATGCGCAGACATATGACATTGATTACTTTGACACCTTCTCATTCATGGCTGTGATGACATCGGTCCGCCTATTTATCTCTCTTGCCGCCTCTTATCACTGGCCTCTCCATTAGTTGGATTTAAATAATGCCTTTCTTCATGGTTTTCTTGATGAATGTTATATGGAGCAACCACTAGGGTTTGATACTATTGGGTAGTCCTTCATGTTTGTCGCCTTCGTTGATCGTTGTATTTCCTTAAGTAGTCACATTGTGCCTAGTTCAGGCGCTTTTGCACCTTTGTGCATAACTTTGGCTTGTGTTAAAGCATAAAGGATTCTTCTGGTTTCTATCATCATTATACAACATCCTCTTGATAGTATGTGGATGACATTGTTATTAATGATAGTGATGATGCCGACGTTGAAAGATTCAAATCCATCATCAAAATTTTTACACGAAGGATCTGGGTCCACTGCAATATTTCTTGGGGATTTAGTTGTCTAGATGTACCAAATGAATTTTTCTATCTCATAGAAAGCGTGTTCTTGATTTTCCACAAGAGATTGGAATGACTGAAGCTGACTCAGTTGACTCACCCCTCGAACATGGAGAAAAGTCACTTCATACTGACAGTGAGATGTTTTCTTCACCCGACAGATATATAGGATTTGTTGGGATGTTTAAGGATTTGACGATGACTCGACCTGATATTGCTTTTACAGTTAGCAAAGTGAGTCAGTTTATGAAATCCCCAACAAAAAATCAGTGAGAGGTTGTTATTTTCATTGTTTGATATGTTAAAAGGGAATTATGTTTAGATCTTCTATATTGTGATCATTGACATACAAATATTGAGGCATTTTGTGATGCATATTATGGTGGATGTCTCTGTTTTAGGAGATATAAGTTTGGTTTTGCAGTATTTTTTGGAGGAAATTTGATCTTATGACGAATCAAGAGTCACGATCAAGTGCATAGTTCGAGTAATATTCCATGACATGTGAGTGCAAATATTAATTGGGCCCAACGAAATTCTATAGGATATTTGAATACACTGTCAAGAAACTGACACATACCTGGTTTGTCATCATGTTGCTATCAATATTGTCGCAAATCCAGTCATTCATGGGCAGACAAAACATATTGAAGTTTATTGTCACATCGTTCGAGAAATCTTTGAGAAGATCACCTTCGGCCGTGTTCACACCTCGGGTCAACTTGCAAATGTTCTCACAAGAGTGTCTGGATCACGTGTTCAATTTATTGTATAACAAGCTGATCATGATAAAAATGTATGCCTTATCTTGAGTGGGAGTGTCAAGAGTATTACATATTTTTAATATTCGTGTCCCATATCAGTATGAGTTATCTATTGTATTATTTTTCTCATCTAGGAATGTCTCTCTTTTAGGGGATCAACGTTTTGGTTTTGCAGTATTTATTGGAGGAAATTTGATCTTATGACGAAACAAGAAGCAGACAATTATGTCATGAGTCATGATAAAGTTCAGAGTTGGAGTATCGCGCCATGAGTGTTATGATTATTACATATTTTTTATATTCGTGTCCCATATCGGTATGAGTTATCTATTGTATTCTTTTTCTCATCTATAAATGAAGAATCTTACTTGTTGTGAGGTACGATTTTCATTCCAATAAGAATAAATAAATGGATATATTTGGATGCTTAAAATGCATAGAGATTTATTGATACATTCTATTTTTAAACCAATTCATCATGTATTTTGATCGACAATTTAAAAAAATAAAAAATTTGGAAAGATAACTATGAAAAATGAATTTGTCCCTTAATTATTATTTTTTGAATTATTTAGGTTTTCTTTATTTTTACTGTTGTTGTATTGAGCCTTTTCTTGTTGATGTCCCATCTCTTCTCATAGATTTGTCACACATCATCACAACTATCTCTCTATTTTTTGAATTAGTGTGTCATGGTTTGAGGTGGAAATGTGAGTGAATGTTGTCACGAACCGACCCAAGTTACCCCTCAACTGGGCACCTGAGTCGGTTCGTGACAAGGTTCGGTGTTCCCGATTCCCACGGGTAACAACTACTGTTAGGGCCTTTTCTTTAGTGTAAAGTGTTGGTTGGGGACTTGGGTTTCAAACTAGTATTACCATTTCAAAATCCACTTTCTAAACCCCTCAAAACCAAATTTTGTTCATAACTCCTTTTCAAGATACCAAACTAACCTTTAGATCATACTTTAAAAATCGCTCCCGTGAATCCCTTTTGGAAACCATTTAGAAATCAAGTGTCCTTTTAAGGACTCTTTGAAGCCAATGGAGAAACCCCACATGAAAACCATCAAATTCAATAAACAATTAAAATGAGGCACAACAAAACAATTATACAAACACTAAAAACATATATTATTAATGAACAACATAAGAACAAACTCAAAACACACATTAAAGCCCATTGAAAACGAAATCTCAAGCCATAACACCTCAAATACCCATGAATTTCTCATGTAATACTAATATAAGGTTGACAATATCCTTTAAAAACATTAACTACTTTGAGAAAACCTCCTAGGAACCTATTTAAAAACACATAATACACATAATTTGAATGAAGAAAGAAATAAGAAAACCACAATGGTCTGACAAAACTCAACTCTAGGGTTCGACCAATAGGGCCTCTGAGAGGAAGAAGAAAGGGAGAAAAAAGAATAGAAGGAGAAGAGAAGAGAAGATAAGAAAGAAGAAAATTGAAGCCTAACCATAAGAATCCAAGGTTGAAGAATGATGGGAGCTTGAAGGAGAAGGGTGAGAGGTTCCAAGATCTCCCCTAGGGCTGGGTTAAATGAGAGAGGGGAAAAGGAACCCTAAGGGCTTTTAATTTGACATGGGAAAATGTGTAATTTCACAGTTTTTAAGAATTTTGGTGAGCCACATAGTTTGGTGGCATAGTTTGCGAAATCGTTCTCCAATCGTGCATATCTTATTGGTTGCACCAACATGAGTTTTACGGTTTGACCACACGGTTTCTTCTAATCATGCATCAACCATGAATGAGAGACCCACATTTGAAGCACCTCGCATCGTTTCCCCTTGGAACCATACTATTCACCCAACCATGCGCTAACCGTGTGAGAGACACTGACTTACCTGGGACCAGCTGCATGGGCAAACCGAACAGTTTGCACTAACAATGTGCATACCAAGTGATAGACAAAATTTTCATTTTTTTCAAATTTCAAAGGAAAATGCGCAAAAAAAACATGGGCAAAAATAATTAAATGAATAATTTAATAAGGTAAAGTGAGGTCTAGGGGTGATAATTCTTCCTACCATGGCACATTCTGATTCCAAAAAGGCATCAATGTTTCAGGAAAGACACATGAAAGGGAAGATTCAAAAGACGAGACCTTTAGTATGTCATTCCACCATATAAGGTTTCCATTTAACATGGTTGATCAAACACAACCAGCGATTCTAGAGGAAACATCACAACACACTACCCATCCCTTTAACTAAGGGAACCCAAAACTGATCACCGAACCTAATGTTCCATCCATGATTCCATCAAATAATATACGTTTCTCCAAAATAGCACAAGGTTTTGAATATCCCAAAGAACAAAACACAGATCACGAAACTAGGAAATCTTAATGAATAATGATGAAAAGCGAGTTGCCTCGAAAAAGCTCTGCTGGACTAACCACCAAGATCTGAGTTAAGATAGAGTTACCTTCGTCGACAACCCAACATACAAAACATTTGAAGATGACCCAAATGACCATATATATGATATGTCTTTGGGATTTCCAAACAGGAGGGCTTAGTATGCCCGACTTCACTACACTGAGAGCATATTGGAGATTGCTTCTTCACCTGAGGGATGGAACCAAAATAATAAGATTCTCCCAAAAAACTCTAATTTCCTAACGTGGGTTCACCCTGCGTCCACTTCTCACAAGATGTTGAATCATTACTGATATCAAAGGGAATAGGGTCACCACTTGTAATGGGATGACCCCATAGAGATCAACTCACCATCATGGCCGTATTAACCACAACCTCCAATGAAGCTGGATCAATGGAAGTTATTCGTGTCCTCGAACATCAACTCAGCGGAGAAAGGTAACTCTTTAAAAAGGGTGACATACTCTATGATCTGATCACCTTGATGGAGGTTCATAAGCTCCTCCGCCCCCTCAACTCTTTTTGCGGAAATGCTGGGAGTTGCAGCAAGAGAATCAACGAAACACAGAAGAGTAAAAGGAAAAAAAGGAACAAGGACACAAGGATTTACGTGGTTTTGGAATAATCCTTATGTTCATAGAGAGGTAGAAAATCATTATATTCAGAGTGTTTCAATCATAAACCCTTTCCTGAAATGAGCTACAAATGGAGAAGATGATACACTATTCAACCAACTGCACATGAAGTCTGTGTCGCTATAGTGAAAGATGGCCACCCAAGTCAAAAGTGCTACAATGGGTGCCGGTTGTAAGTTCGAAAGGCTACATAAAGTTGACTCCAAAGTCCACAGTGCTACAGTGTCGGTCGGTCAACTCTGCTACAGTGGTCAGAGATGCTACAACCCCAAAAATTTGGGCTCGGCCTTCGGCCCCCCGGAGCCTTGGAGCAAGGGTGTGTTGCCCCCTGCAACCCCCAACAATCTCACCGCGGAGCTCGACCCATGAAATTTGCGGTCTTTAAGCATTCAGCCCAACCGGATCAGGCTACACCAATTCAACAATCTCTCACTTGGATCCTAATCTACTACGCATCTCTGCTTCGATGCCAATGACTAAGACAACCTACTTAATCTGAGTACTTCCTCTTCACTCACCAGTGCGCATGACTTCCATTCACAACATCAATTTCAACCTAACGATTCATGAAATACAAGCTGTTTTCCTCATGTGCTCTCATCGTGTCCCCCCTTCTTCTGCCTCTCATCCTCCGGTTCATCGGTGGAGACCAACAGAGGCACAACAGTGCCTCAACTTCTGTATTATCATGGGCTTCGTCAACATGTCTGTCAGATTGTTGGTTTCACAAATCTTATGCAATGTCAGCTACCCATCCTGTATCAAACCTCTGATGAAATGGTACTTCAAGTGAATGTGTTTTGTTCGGGCATGAAATACTGAGTTCTTTGCAAGATGTATAACACTCTGACTATCATAATGCAATACATTCTCCTATCGTTTTTTCTCAATTCATCCAAGAAGTTCTTCAGCCAAACCATCTTCTTCCCAACTTATTTTACAACAATATATTTTGCCTCTGTGGTGGATAAAGCCACCAACTTCTGCAATTGTGATATCCAACTCATCGTAGTCCCTCCACAGGTAAATACATAACCCGTGGTACTCTTCCTATGGTCTATGTTGTCTCCAAAGTCAGCATCCATATACCCCTGTAATGAATTTTCTTTGTCAAAGCATAGAGATACCTCCTTGCTGCCCTTCAAATATCTCAACATCCACTTCACAGCTTCCCAATGTTTCATTCTAGGGTTATCCATGTACCTGCTCACAACTCCCATTGCATGAGCTATGTCAGGTCGAGTGCAGACCATGACATACATCAGGTTTCCAACAGCTGATGCATATGGAACCTTTGCCATGCACTCAACCTCTTCTGCTGTCTTCAGCGATTTCTCTTTTTGAGAGTTTGAAATGGCCCACTACGGGAATATAGACCACCTTTGCTTCCATCCTACTGAATCTTCTAAGAACCTTCCCAATGTAGTCAGTTTTTGATAACATTAAGGTTCCAGCCACACAGTCTCTCTTGATCTTCATCCCCAAAATCTTGCTAGCTTCTCCAAGATCTTTCATTTCGAACTCCTCAACCAACTGCTTTTTCAACTCATCAATTCTCTGCATGCATGATCTTGCACTGAGAATTTCTTCCACATTGAGAATCAATATAATATATTCATCACCAAAGGACTTGATGTAGCAACATTGATCCATGCCACATCGTTTATATTCTTTTTTAGACATAAACGAATTAAACTTTTTGTTCCACTACCCACTTCAATCCATATAATATAACGACCCATACTTTACATAAATTGTTAATACTTCAAAATTGAAGCACACTTATTACAACATATGAAAAAACCACAAAGGACCGTATAGGTATAGTGTCTTTAGAAACTGGGAAACATAAACAACTGGTTCATAAATCTTCTACAGTGTCTCCCTTTTATTTCATCATATCTAGGGTTCCTTTTTAGCATATTCTACTTAATATCCATCTTCCTGACCTGGGGAAAAGAAAACATAAAAGGGTGAGCTCAAATGCTCAGCAAGGGCAAATAAAGGAAATAAAAATCATATCATATCTTTTTGAAAATCATAACCTGCAAAAGAGATCATAAAATCTTAACATGGAATAAATCATAGAAGTGAAAACGAGAACCCCATAATCATAAAATAAAACTTGAAACCTTGTGGCATGCACACATAATCTTGGAAAATCATTTCTTGTTAGTCATGACTCATTTCCAAGACTATCTTAGTGGACAAAGTCCCTTTCTGAACCGAGTTCACTCCTCGTTTCAGTCCTGTATCACTGAACCGAAATAACCTTCCGTTCCAGCCATGTCTATCTCATGAGATATAAAATCTTTACCCAATGCATTGGAGGGAGATATAGGTCCCACCCATCTTATAATGAATCCTTTCTTATGTGTGCCACATAATCATAAAACATACATCATCGCATAACACATGTAACAAAAATGGGATTCTTGAAACATCATGAAATCATAAATCAATTCATATAAGATAAAGGAATTCATAAAATAATTCCATCACAACATGATCAAATCAATGTAATAATAGGGATAAAAACAGAACCCTTTATTATCTTAGATGGAAAATAATTTTGATAAAACACTTGAACTCCATTCTTGAGGAAAATATCCTTTATTCTTTAAAAATACTTTTCCTTTCTTAACATGTCATACAATTATAAACTAGAAGAAGTTGATTAAAAATAAACTTGAAAACTTGTAAAGGAAGCTTCTTGGAAATAATGTTTTAAAAATCCATTCATACCGTATAAGTTAAAAAAAACATTCTTCGTACTTTTGTCGGAAAAGTTAAAAAGTACCTCGTACGGAAAAACGACAAAAGATTCCTTTCATATTCTTTACTAAAAACTCACCGAAGGGTAAAATTGGATTTAAACTATTGCAAGTGGATGGAAAAAATATTACATATTGAGGGAACATGGATGTGGATGATAAAATACACCCCAGTAAATACTTACGAATAAACAATCTCGGATAAAAATGAGATTGTGATATTTCCCTTACCTTAGGTCCAATTTGCTTTGTATGTGTCCGAAGCTCCTTTATAATGGTTTAAATAATGTTATTGACTTATTCCAGAATCATACATATTGATATGATATCATATATGGTCATATTCTTAGCTTCTTGTTAGTAATATTTCATTGTTACTTGTTACTTGGGTCTTTATTGCCTTTTGTTCTTATGCGTGTTTTGCCGAATAAATTCTTATACTTCTTTTAAGGTTATAGATACCTTATATCCAGAATGTTATTAGTGTATCATATATCATATTTATTCATTCAATTCATTTATATAATTACTATGTAATGATGATCATGTAGAACGAGTCGCATCACATCGTGGAGACGGTATTCCGTACGTACGCACGAGTGATGATATCATTCCTATGATCGTGGAATTGTATTGGAGTATATATATATTATTTCAGTATCAATATTACTTTATAATAATCATATATAGTTACTCATTACACCATTATACCCATCCTTGTAAGGTGATGGTGGAAAATAGATTACACCACGGCGTGGAGACGGTATTCCGTACGTACGCACGCGTGGTGATTTCATTTTTCCGTAGGATGGATAGAAGGTGAATTAGGGTTGTTTCATATTTATAATAACATATCAGTATGTATGTAATACTGATGTTTTTACTTTGTCATGAAACAACTAAAGAAGAAGAAGTTGAAGATGAAAGAAATTGAAAAGATCGGTAATGGATATTACCTCTTCTTTGGAAGGCCTCTTTGAATCCTCCACTTAGGGAACTAATATTGGTCTTTGAAGAAGACCAGGACCTCTAGGATTATTCTAGGGATATGGGGAGGAGAAAATGGAAGGGTTTGGCCGAGCTTTAGTGCTCAAATTTGTGTGAGGAGGAGGGGGAGGAGGTGCCCTTTTATAAGGGAGGAGAGGGGCACCTTAGGAATAACTAAAAATAATATTTTATTATAAAGTCAAGTTCGGTTTTAAATAGATACAAATTGATTTATTTCAAGGATAAGGTGGGGATGGGTCAAAATCCTCTCATCCAATAGAATTTAGACAAGTTTAGGTTCCTATTTTAACCTTATCATTAAGATTTAACATTAAGTTAAATAATTTTACTTTTACCGTGTCTTTTTGTTTTCTTTCACTATATGGTTAATACACTTATTATAACATGCCAAACGAACCCCAAATTGTTTATTATTAATATATATATCCTTATCTAAGTCATTTGGCCGAACCTTAGATTTTTAGGAATAAAATAACAATTAATAATATAATATTTGATTTAAAAACTATTTTGTGTCAATTTTGACACTATTTGATATATGATTTTTGTGAAAGTCATAACAGAATTAAATGTTCGAACCAAGATGATTAAATCAACATTAATATATCATAGTAACCTAGAAAATTAGTGGAATTCATAAAAAGTCTCAAATTACATTTATTTTGGTGTTTATAACATCAATTATGTCAACATTTTCTTAAAAGGGTAATTACTGCATCATCGTTGTGTCATAAATAAATTAATTTATTTAAAGTCTAAAAATTATAAATAAAATATCATTATGTAGGAAATCTTTTTATCTTTCTAATGAATATTTATAGTCGAATTTATCTTATTAATAACCCTATATTAAAAATGATTTAGTTATTAAACTTTGATTTTAACTATTTTAACCCTTCTTTAAATAAATTACTAATAAATGTCCTAATCTAATCCAAGTGGCCCTAAATGGTCATATATTATTCCTAAGTTTGTTTTTGGTCGAATTAAACTTGTCCAATATAATTTGGAAATGTTTTAGGGTAATAGTAATATCATATTTACCCTTAGTTACCCTATTTACTATTAACCGCGGTAAAAAAAAGTAAAAAGTTACTATTCACCAAAAAATTATTTTTATCTCATTGAACCACATTTTACTTACTGATATCAACCGTGTCTGTCGGATTTTTGAAATTCCATTCACAGAAGTGGTAAAATTATGTTTTATGCAAAATTCAGTTTTTAACCTACCACTTAGTGGTTTCACTATTCATCAAAAATTAAAAGTTTTCAGAAAAATACCAAAATTTCACCCTAGGCTAATTTCGATATTCTGATTCAAAAAATGAAGTCCATTTTGGAAAATAAAATTTATAAAATTTCAAAAAGTGTTTATTACTATTCATAACGGCTATTTTTAATAGCATATTGTTGTTTAGTGAAACTCGGTATTGCGTACGACGCAAGCTATCGAGGAAGGTCGCGATTGTGTGTAAAGCAAGCCAAGAAAGTGTTGTGTAGAAAAAGATTCCTTTGATGATTTATATAACATAAAATTCTCGGGTGTTACATTCTACCCCCCTTAAAAAGAATTTCGCCCTCGAAATTCGTCACTTTGTAACAAACAGATGAGGATACTTCTCCCTCATCATATCCTCAAGCTCCCATGTAGCTTCTTCAAGTTGGTGGTTCCTCCATAAAACTTTCACCAAGCGAGTGGTCTTATTTCGTAGGACTTTTTCGCTACGATCCAAAATCTCTATCGGCTGTTCTTCATAAGAAAGATCTTGCTCCAACGGTACAACTTCTGAGCTGAGTACATGTGAAGGATCTGGTATGTACTTTCTCAGGAGAGATACATGGAACACATCGTGAACTTGAGAGAGATTCGGTGGAAGCGCCAATCGGTAAGCTACCTTCCCAACACGATCCAGTATTTCGAAAGGACCGATATATCTAGGGCTCAACTTCCCCTTCTTTCCAAATCTCATAACCCTCTTCCAGGGAGATATTCGTAAGAACACTTTTTCACCCACTTCAAATTCTAGGTCTTTTCTTCGGTTGTCGGCATAACTTTTCTGTCGACTCTGAGCTGCTCTTATATGTTGTTGAATAGATCTGATCTTCTCTGCCATTTCATCAACGAGATCAGGTCCTAATAGCTTTCTTTCCCCAACTTCATCCCAGCAAGTTGGAGTCCTGCATTTATTTTCAATAGAGAGCTTCATAAGGAGCCATCTGAATACTGGAGTGAAAACTATTATTATAAGAAAATTCCACCAAAGGTAGGTGTTGATCCCAACCTCCTTTGAAATCCATAGAGCAAGCTCTCAACATATCTTCTAGGATTTGAATTGTTCTCTCAGACTGACCGTCTGTCTGAGGATGATAAGCAGTGCTGAAACTCAACTCTGTATCCAGAGTATGCTGAAGACTTCGCTAGAACTTCGAGGTAAATCTCGGATCCCGATCAGATATAATAGAAAGTGGTACTCCATGCAATCTTACCACTTCCTTTACATATATCCTGGAAAGCTGATCTAGAGAGAAATCCTCTCTAACAGCAATGAAGTGTGCAGACTTTGTAAGACGATCAACTATGACCCAGATAGCATTATTGCCTTTGGATGTTTTAGGAAGTCCTGTGACAAAGTCCATAGTGATGTTTTCCCATTTCTATTCGGGTATGGGTAATGGTTGTAACATCCCTTTAGACTTCTGTCTCTCAGCTTTAACTTGTTGACAAACCAAGCATCGAGAGACGTATTCAGCAACATCTGTTTTCATGCCATCCCACCAGAAGTACTCTTTCAGGTCCCTATACATCTTCGTGCTTCCAGGATGAATAGAGAATGAAGAACTATGAGCCTCATCCAGCAACTCCTTCTTTAATTGGGGGATGGGAGGAACACAAACCCGATTCCTGAACTTTATTATCCCATCACAATCAAGGTTGAATTCAGGAACATTTCTCACCTTCTTTTGTAACTCGACATCTTCTTTCTGTGCCTCTTTAATCTTCACATGTATAGATGGTTGAACATTCATTTGAGAAAGATAAGATTTTTCCCCTTCCATTATAATTCCATGATCCATCCTTTGTAAATCCATAAATATTGGATCTTTTGTGATCCTCATCATGGATAAACTAGCATGGTCTTGTCGACTTAATGCATCTTCCACCTTGTTTGCTTTCCCAGGGTGGTAATGGATTGAGCAGTCATAATCCTTAATCAGCTCCAACCATCTTCTTTGACGCATATTCAGCTCCTTTTGTGTGAAAATGTACTTTAAACTTTTATGATCAGTATAGATATCACACCTTTCACCATAAAGGTAATGCCTCCAAATCTTTAATGCAAAGATTACCGCAGCCAACTCCAAATCATGTGTTGGGTAATTTTGCTCATGGATTTTCAACTGTCGTGAGGCATAAGCAATCACCATATCATTTTGCATAAGAACACACCCCAATCCCTTCTTGGATGCATCACTGTAGATCACAAACCTTTCTCCACTACAAGGCAGTGTGAGCACAGGTATACTGGATAACCTTCTTTTCAACTCCTTGAAATTCTCTTCACATTCCTCTGTCCAGACAAACTTAACTCCTTTCCGAGTCAACTTGGTGAGTGGATTGGATAATCGTGAAAAATCCTTTACAAAACGTCGATAATATCCAGCCAAACCAAGAAATCTTCGGATCTCAGTTACTGTTGTTGGTCTTGACCATCTTTGGATAACCTTTTTTTTTGCTGGATCCACAGATATCCCCTCTTTTGAGATTATGTGACCCAAAAATGCAACTTTTTGAATCCAAAATTCACACTTGGTAAATTTGGCATAAAGCTTCTCCTTTCTCAGGGTCTTTAATATAATTCTCAAGTGATCTTCATCCTCTTCCTTTCTCTTTGAATAGACAAGAATATCGTCTATAAAGACTACCACAAATTGATCAAGATAGTCTCTAAAGACTCTATTTATTAGATCCATGAAGATAGCAGGGGAATTAGTAAGACCAAACGGCATCACTATAAATTCATAGTGTCCATACCTTGTACGGAAAGCCGTCATTGGTATATCCTCCCTTTTGACCCTTAATTGATGATACCCTGAACGAAGGTCAATCTTGGAAAAGTATTGAGCTCCGCGTAGTTGGTCAAATAAGTCATCAATGCGTGGGAGAGGATATTTGTTCTTGATAGTGATCTTGTTAAGTTCTCGATAATCAATGCAAAGTCTCATTGATCCATCTTTCTTCTTAACAAATAGAACAGGTGCTCCCCAAGGTGACGCACTAGGGCGTATGAATCCCTTATCAAGATTCTCTTGGAGTTGCTTCTTCAATTCCTGCAACTCAATTGGGGCCATTCTATAAGGTGTCTTTGAAATAGGCAAAGCACCTGGTACGAGTTCTATTGAAAACTCAACTTCACGATTTGGTGGAAGACCCGGTAATTCCTCCGGAAAGACATCATCAAACTCCCGTACAATGGGCATTTTCTTAATCGTGAGTTTCTCACCAACCGTTTGAGATAAATAACCTTCATTTAGCGGAATCAAGACCCATAAGATGGAAGGAATTTCCACTGGGAGGTTATATTCATCCTTGCATTGATAAACGATCGTAGATTGATCTGGAATATGAAATGAGACTTCCCTTCTTTGGCAATTGATATGAGATCCATGTAGAGAAAGCCAATCCATGCCAAGAATCACATCAAATTCCACTAAAGGAAGGATCATAAGATTTTCAGGAAGCACTTTCCCACAAACATTGATCGGAGAAGAATTCTAAACTTTTGATGCGACTGATGTGCCATTAGGTGTTGTCACAGATAACTCAACATCTAATTGTTGAGGTAATACGGTGATACCCTTAGAAAATTCTTTAGAAATAAAAGAGTGGGTGGATCCAGAATCAAATAAAACATTTGCTACTTTAGAGTGGATGATAAGTGTACCTTTCACCACTTTGTTATCGTATCCACATCGCTGATAGAAATTGCATGTGACATTCCTTTTTCTTTAGCCTTAAGATTTTGTTGACGTCGACCATCATCATCAACCCTTGGATTTGGGCATTGATTGGCATAATTCCCCATCTCCTTGCACTTGAAACATTGAAGTGTAGTAGGATCATTCTACGTATCCCTTCCTTTGTTTGAATCATTAGACATCTTCTTCCCATTATCACGGCATTCAAATGCCCGATGACCTTCCTTTCCACATTTAAAACATTTACTTGTCCCTTTAAGACAATTCCCTGCATGTTTCTTTCCACACTTTGAGCATAAAGGAAACCTCATCTTCTTTTCAGTTTGCTCATTAGATTTTCCTTTGAATTCCATCTTCCTCTTCTTATCAAACCCATGAGACTGATGGGTTACTCCAATCTCCATCCCGACTTTGAGAGCACATCGAACGATTTCCTCGTAGCTATTGAAGTCCCTTATGGCTAACGCCCTTCTAAGACTTGGTTTTAAGCCACTAAATAATCGATCGATCTTACTCTCAGGTTGGATTATAATACCAGAAGCGTACCTTGCAAGTCTTGTAAAATTTGCTTCATAGGTACCAACAGATTCATCATCCCTTTGCTTCGGTTCAAGAAACTCTTTCTCCATCTTTGTTCGGAGAATACGAGGGAAGTACTTATTGAAAAATAAGTTCTTGAACTCGTCCCATTCCATAGACTCAATTTCATCCCTTTGCCTCGTATTCTTAATAAGATTCCACCATTGATCAGCATCTCCTTCCAAACGATACACTGCTAGGATGACTTTATAATGTTCAGAACATTGAAGAACTTAAAATATCTTTTCAGTAGTACTAATCCATTGTTCAGCAACTAATGGATCAGTAGACCCGCTGAAAGAAGGTGGACGCTGCCTCATGAAGGATTCAACAGAATGTTGCTCCCTCCTTTGCTCGTTTGGAAATCCTGCATGATTCATAGCTTGAGAAAGTTGTGTGAGCATGGCCACAAGATTTTGCATTCCCGCTCCCATATCGTTTTGTTGCTCAGAGGGACAATCATTGCATTGCCCATCGCATTCCGCATTAACACGGTTCCTTCGGGTTCCAGCCATTGACTAAAACCAAGAAGAATAGTGTGAGCAACACTAATTATAATAGGAAACCACATAATTCAAGAATAAAATTTTCATTCTTAAGGTCTTATCCTAGGTTATTCATGGCCATTTCTAAAACACTAAGATTGTGTTCTATGCTTAGACTTATCCTTAGGCTTCTTACTAAGGCTTTCACATCCTAGTTTCCAAAGGTTGACTATACCTTTCCTTTGATACCAATTATAACGACCCATACTTTACATACATTGTTAATACTTCAAAATTGAAGCACACTTATTACAACATATGACAAAAACACAAAGGACCGTATAGGTATAGTGTCTTTAGAAACTGGGAAACATAAACAACTGGTTCATAAATCTTCTACAGTGTCTCCCTTTTATTTCATCATATCTAGGGTCCCTTTTTAGCATATTCTACTTAATATCCATCTTCCTGACCTGGGGAAAAGAAAACATAAAAGGGTGAGCTCAAATGCTCAGCAAGGGCAAATAAAGGAAATAAAAATCATATCATATCTTTTTGAAAATCATAACCTTCAAAATAGATCATAAAATCTTAACATGGAATAAATCATAGAAGTGAAAACGAGATCCCCATAATCATAAAATAAAACTTGAAACCTTGTGGCATGCACACATAATCATGGAAAATCATTTATTGTTAGTCATGACTCATTGCCAAGACTATCTTAGTGGACAAAGTCCCTTTCTGAACCGAGTTCACTCCTCGTTTCAGTCCTTTATCACTGAACCGAAATAACCTTCCGTTCCAGCCATGTCTATCTCATGAGATATAAAATCTTTACCCAATGCATTGGAGGGAGATATAGGTCCCACCCATCTTATAATGAATCCTTTCTTATGTGTGCCACATAATCATAAAACATACATCATCGCATAACACATGTAACAAAAATGGGATTCTTGAAACATCATGACATCATAAATCAATTCATATAAGATAAAGGAATTCATAAAATAATTCCATCACAACATGATCAAATCAATGAAATAATAGGGATAAAAACAGAACCCTTTATTATATTTGATGGAAAATAATTTTGATAAAACACTTGAACTCCATTCTTGAGGAAAATATCCTTTCTTCTTTCAAAATACTTTTCTTTTCTTAACATGTCATACAATTATAAACTAGAAGAAGTTGATTAAAAATAAACTTGAAAACTTGTAAAGGAAGCTTCTTGGAAATAATGTTTTAAAAATCCATTCATGCCGTATAAGTTAAAAAAACATTCTTTGTACTTTTGTCGGAAAAGTCAAAAAGTACCTCGTACGGAAAAACGACAAAATATTCCATTCATATTCTTTACTAAAAACTCACCGAAGGGTAAAATTGGATTTAAACTATTGCAAGTGGATGGAAACAATATTACATATTGAGGGAACATGGATGTGGATGATAAAATACACCCCAGTAAATACTTACGAATAAACAATCTCGGATAAAAATGAGATTGTGATATTTCCCTTACCTTAGGTCCAATTTGCTTTGTACGTGTCCGATGCTCCTGTATAATGGTTTAAATAATGTTATTGACTTATTCCATAATCATACATATTGATATGATATCATATATGGTCACATTCTTATCTTCTTGTTAGTAATATTTCATTGTTACTTGTTACTCGGGTCTTTATTGCCTTTTGTTCTTATGCGTGTTTTGCCGAATAAATTCTTATTCTTCTTTTAAGGTTATAGATAACTTATATCCAGAATGTTATTAGTGTATCATATATCATATTTATTCATTCAATTCATTTATATAATTACTATGTAATGATGATCATGTAGAACGAGTCGCATCACATCGTGGAGACGGTATTCCGTACGTACGCACGAGTGATGATATCATTCCTATGATCGTGGAATTGTATTGGAGTATATATATATTATTTCAGTATAAATATTACTTTATAATAATCATATATAGTTACTCATTACCCCATTATACTCATCCTTGTAAGGTGATGGTGGAAAATAGATTACACCACGACGTGGAGACGGTATTCCGTACGTACGCACGCGTGGTGATTTCATTTTTCCGTAAGATGGATAGAATGTGAATTAGGGTTGTTTCATATTTATAATAACATATCAGTATGTAAGTAATACTGATGTTATTACTTTGTCATGAAACAACTAAATAATAAGAAGTTGAAGACGAATGAAATTGAAAAGATCGGTAATGGATATTACCTCTTCTTTGGAAGGCCTCTTTGAATCCTCCACTTAGGGAACTAAGATTGGTCTTTGAAGAAGACCAGGACCTCTAGGATTATTCTAGGGATGTGGGGAGGAGAAAATGGCAGGTTTTGGACGAGCTTGAGTGCTCAAAATTGTGTGAGGAGGAGGGGGAGGAGGTTCCCTTTTATAAGGGAGGAGAGGGGCACCTTAGGAATAACTAAAAATATTATTTTATTATAAAGTCAAGTTCGGTTTTAAATAGATACAAATTGATTTATTTCAAGGATAAGGTGGGGATGGGTCGAAATCCTCTCATCCAATAGAATTTAGACAAGTTTAGGTTCCTATTTTAACCTTATCATTTAGATTTAACATTAAGTTAAATAATTTTACTTTTACCGTGTCTTTTTGTTTTCTTTCACTATATGGTTAATACACTTACTATAACATGCCAAACGAACCCCAAATTGTTTATTATTAATATATATATCTTTATCTAAGTCATTTGGCCGAACCTTAGATTTTTAGGAATAATATAACAATTAATAATATAATATTTGATTTAAAAACTATTTTGTGTCAATTTTGACACTATTTGATATATGATTTTTGTGAAAGTCATAACAGAATTAAATGTTAGAACCAAGATGAATAAATCAATATTAATATATCATAGTAACCTAGAAAATTAGTGGAATTCATAAAAAGTCTCAAATTACATTTATTTTGGTGTTTATAACATCAATTATGTCAACATTTTCTTAAAAGGGTAATTATTGCATCATCGTTGTGTCATAAATAAATTAATTTATTTAAAGTCTAAAAATTATAAATAAAATATCATTATGTAGGAAATCTTTTTAGATTTCTAATTAATATTTATAGTCGAATTTATCTTATTTATAACCCTATATTAAAAATGTTTTAGTTATTAAACTTTGATTTTAACTATTTTAACCCTTCTTTAAATAAATTAATAATAAATGTCCTAATCTAATCCAAGTGGCCCTAAATGGTCATATTTTATTCCAAAGTTTGTTTTTGGTCGAATTACACTTGTCCAATAGAATTAGTACATGTGTTAGTGTAATAGTAATATCATATTTACCCTTAGTTACCCTATTTACTATTAACCGCGGTAAAAAAAAGTAAAAAGTTACTATTCACCAAAAAATTATTTTTATCTCATTGAACCACATTTTACTTACTGATATCAACCATGTCTGTCGGATTTTCGAAATACCATTCACAGAAGTGGTAAAATTAAGTTTTATGCAAAATTCAGTTTTTAACCTACCACTTAGTGGTTTCACTATTCATCAAAAAATGAAAGTTTTTAGAAAAATACCAAAATTTCACCCTAGGCTAATTTCGATATTCTGAGTCCAAAAATGAAGTCCATTTTGGAAAATAAAATTTATAAAATTTCAAAAAGTGGTTATTAATATTCATAACGGCTAGTTTTAATAGCATATTGTTGTTTAGTGAAACTCGGTATTGCGTACGACGCAAGCTATCGAGGAAGGTCGCGATTGCGTGTAAAGCAAGCCAAGCAAGTGTTGTGTAGAAAAAGATTCCTTTGATGATTTATATAACATAAAATTCTCGGGTGTTACATGTAAGCTCTTCTAGAGTTTGCACACCAGGTCTTCCTTTCCATATAAGTTCTTAGAAAAATGCCATTGAATGAATGTGGTCTTAATGTATTCCTAATACATACTGCTCTGCAGCAAAAGTGGAACGACGGTCTTCTGGCATTCCTGATTTAGTCCTTCGAACAAGTCTAGAATGGTTTTCATTCACGAGGCTTTTGGAGTTTTCAATGAATTGAAGACTCCATCAATCCTCTCTAGCCACTCCATAGCCTCTTTAGGCCCTTGGTTGCAATGAAAGACAAGCGAATATGGAGAAGAGGTTGGCTCCACCACTCTACACGGAGTCTGGGTAGGGTTGATAGTTGGAAGGACTACATCCGAGCTTTGTGAGACACTAGGCTAAGTAACTCTCCATGATATAGAATTTCTACAATCCCTTGGGACTTTTTTGGGAGGCAGGATCTAAATAACAGAACAAAACATATGACTCAATCAAAACATTTAAATTCTAACTCACTCTAATTAAAAGAACCCATGCAATCAAATCATAAACACCACTTTGAAAAAGAACCACTCTTTAAAATTTAGATATACTTCTTTAAACCTTTTTCAAAATTATGGCATCTCACTTGAAAATAAGTTTTAAACTACACATTCATCGCTGAATTTGTTTTATAATTCAAAACATTCAACTTGTTTACAAATTTTCTAAACTGAGTTCATTATTGATTCATAATTTTCACTACAAAATATTGGAAAAATCCAATTAAATATCGTCAAATCATTATAAAGCTCTCCATTGATTCATCCCAATAGTAATTGTGCATAACCCAAAAGTACCTTGAAAAATAAGAGTCAAAAAAATTTTGAAGGGGGTTTAGTGGGTGTCCACGGTTTGACCGCACGATTTGCCGAACTGTGCATCAACCTTGCGATTGCCACTGAGAGCTCCACAGAATCATAAGCACAGGCGCCGCGCACTTTGTCAGGCTGTGCAGGAAAACTGTTCACCTCGAGTCTCCCATTTTCACCCCCAAACATGGAAAAACCTTAAATAACACACACCAATTCAATGTAACTCAAAAAACCAACAATTTAAATCAAAATACACTATAAATAAATGAAGAAAGCTTGAAATTATAGACTTGCAATATAACATTTTAATGTAACTCAGGTTTCGTTGCGAGATGTAGTGAATAGATTCTCCAAATAACGAGGGTGCTTTGATACCATTCTATCACAAACCAACCAGAGTCACCCTATCTACAAGATTCTCCAAATAGCAAGAACACATTAATACCATTTCGTCACAAACTTACCCGAGTCATCCCTCAATCGGGCTTTCGAGATGGCCTCTTGCGAGGCCCGAAAGACGTTCCTGATCCCCACGGGTTGACAACTGTTTCTAGGGAATCAAAACATACACAATGAGAATGATTTTTCCCAAATAAATAATATAAATCATGCAGTGGAATTCTACCAAGAATTCAACATGATGTGTCTGTACACAATGGGAATGATTTCTCCCAAATAAATAATATAAATCATACAGTGGAATTCTACTATGAATTCGATATGACGTGTCTATACATTGGACGTCCATCCAACATAAATTAAATACTTACAAAAAAAGAGTAAAACCAAACAGGTCAGAACTAAAAATAGACATGCAACCCACTTTAAAATATAGCAAAACCAGACGAGATCTGAAAATACAAAAAGTCTGACATGGTCGATATAACCAAAATACCCGACATGATCTTCATGTCACCCAGTGGTCACCATCCATCCTCAAACATGACCCTCTCCATGAGTGTCTTGAAAGAAGTTCGCAGTGTTCAAACTTCCCAAAAACCCAAACCTAAACTTGCAAAAAGAACTAATGTCTACTGACACCGAGTGGTAAAAGTAGGGTGTGAGCATCTCAGTTGGATGTCACCAAAGAGTCCTGCATTTCCCTTTTCAAAACATTCTCGAAACACCAATTTGAAATGCGATATTTAAAATAGGTTTTTCTAACACTTCAGGAAAACAACTTGCAACCATTCCAAAAATCCCTTTCTATAAAGCCAAATGATGCTTAAAAATAAGGTATTTAGCTTTCCTTTTTCAAAAAAATTTTTAAAATGTACTTTCCAAAACCATTTCCATAACTTAAGTAAAATGATATAGAAAGATCTCACCTTACCCAAATAAAGTAATAAAGAAAGAAATACAATGCATCCTTGAATAATCACTGAAATAAAGATTACAACCATCCATAAAAGAAACAAGGATAAATGACACATAACATGCGGGAACAATAATAAAAGTATAAAGAAGCATAACCATATATAGAAATAGAGAAGTTAGAGAAAGGCATATATAATCATGGACAACTCTTAATCGTCCAGTGAGACGATCCTAGACAAACTCAGGTGGAATCTTCTGCCGACCTATCAATGCTTCCCTGAACAATAACCTCTCTACTTACTCTAACCAGCTTCACCGGTGGCATACCCTTAGTACTAGTACAATGGTAGGGGATGCTAGTCAGTCTCATCATGACCAATATAGTAACCGTCTCTCAATCTCTCACTACAACACCAAGGATCCTCATGATACTAGAAACAATGTGATAGGAGTGTGCTATGTGAGTCACAGGCTAGACCTTCTATATCCTATACCTATAGGAGGGGGTTCGTTAGTTGTTATAGAGTGTGTTGTGTGTTCTATTAGACTGGAAATATATTTGTAATTTGGTATTTATTTTTCTGTTAGTTAGGTATAAGTACTGTTTGTGGTGTACCAGTGGGGGAGTCATGTATTTTGTTTTATTGGAGGTGAAGAGCCTAGGCCTGTGCCTCTAGGAGAAATCTATAAGTTCTCCTGTATTTCCTTGAAGCAATAAAAATTATATATTCTTCTTCTTGCACCTATCATCTTTGTGCTTTCATTGAGAGTGAGAGCCCAACTCAGAGGAATTAAAGATTCCTGTAGAACATGAAGTACGAACAGAATTTTTACAACATAATGAGGCATTGCGAGCTTCTGTATGGCAGGTAGAGATGACGATTTTTGTTTGCGATGATGATCCTGTATCGTGGATCTCCTGTGCGGAGACTTATTTTCAAATACACCGAACATGAGAGGAATTAAAGATTCCTTTAGCACAATTAAGTATGGAAAGAGATGTTCAATATTGGATGATTTCTATTAAATCTATTCATGGGAATTTAACAGGGCGACATTTTATATGCTTCTTGGTTAGTATGGACGTGCTGACGAGGAAGATCCAGTTATCTTACTCAAGAGTCTTCATCAAACTGAGATCGTTGGTGCTTATATAGATGAGTTCGAGCGAGTGTCAATGAGGATTCTTGATTTATCTGACAAGTGGTATATGAGTTTATTCATTGGCGGGTTGCAACCAGATTGGAACCACGACTTTGACACATGAACTGTAGTTGAAGGCTCGACAGGATTGTTTCTGCAGCAGTAGGGGAGAAGACGCCGCCTGAAGCCACCCAGTTCAGCCATCTAAAACAAACTGTCAATTGTAAAGGACAACACTGCCCCTTGTAAAGGACAATACTACTAGGGGAGAAGACGCCGCCTGACGCCACCCAGTTCAGCTACAGCTGAAATTCAACCAGGTAAAGCCATCTAAAACAAACTGTCAATTGTAAAGGACAATACTGCCCCTGGTAGCTAATATCCATTCACTCACATAGGAAGAGGAATGGATATTGGCCTTCTTCTTCTTCTTCTTCTACTACTACTACTACTGCTGTAATCCTCTGGCAGGGTTGTTTCTTTAGTAGTTGGGGAGAAGATGCCGCCTGAAGCCACCCAGTTCAGCCATCTAAAATAAGTTTCCAATTGTAAAGGACAATACTGCCCCTTGTAAAGGACAATACTGCCAGGGGAGAAGACGCCGCCTAAAGCCACCCAGTTCAGCTAAAGCTGAAATTCAACCAGGTAAAGCCATCTAAAACAAACTGTCAATTGTAAAGGACAATACTACCCCTTGTAAAGGACAATACTGCCCCTGGTATCTAATATCCATTCCCTCACATAGACAGCCCACTGCTCACATTCGTAACACCTAGTGTTTTGCATCTTCTCTTTAGGGATGACATGCTTGTTTTCATCAACTGGAAATGTAATTTAGTAGGGTCCAGCTAAAGCTGAAATTTAACCAAATAATGTTCATCCCCTCTACAAGCATTCCCCCTATTTAAGACCCCAATATAATACCAACAACTCCAAACCACTACAACCAGGTAAAGCCATCTAAAACAAACTGTCAATTGTAAAGGACAATACTGCCCCTCGTAGCTAATATCCATTCCCTCACATAGACAGCCCACTGCTCACATTCCTAACACCTGGTGTTTTGCATCTTCTCTTTAGGGATGACATGCTTGTTTTAATCAACTAGAAATGTAATTTAGTAGGGTCCTTCAAACATGTTTTAGTAGTCTAAGGTCACTGGAGTGGATACACGACTAATCCTTCTAAGAGAAACATCTTTATCTCATCTTTCACTTCCCTCAGCAAGATTGAAATGCTGGAGTTGGAGTTAGTCTTTCTAAGAAAAAGCATTCCCTCTCATTTATCAGGGAGCACCTCTTAATAATTGGAGTGTTTGTATCAAATATCTAAAGCAAGAGACAGTATGTCGTATCATGAATTGGAAGAATAAATTCATATCCCCTCTATTGAATGCTTCTTTGAGGATTTTCTTTGGGACTCATGCTCAGGAAGACGCTCCACTGGGTCAGCTGTAGGTGTGTAATTTCAGCCCGGCCTCGGGCCGGCCCGGACAGGGTCGGGCCGGGCCTGCCATGCAAAGTGCCGGGCTGCTGACCACTATTCAGGCTAGGCCGGGTCGGCCCGAACAACCCCATGAGGCGGCCTGAGCCCGGCCTAGGGCCGGCCCTAATCATCAGGCCGGGCCGGGCCGAGCTTTTTCAAGTCAGGCCGTGGTGGACTTTTATTATTTTCAAAATAATTGCCTCTTAATTTATTTTTATTTAAACATATTTATAACATTTATTTAAAACGTTTCATTACATTTATTTTTAAATGCATGTATTTTGTAAAAGCGTTTATTTTATTTTTTATTAACATTTTACAGTGGGTGGGTGGATATGTTTTTTGTCTAAATATATATATATACATATTATTTGCAAATTGTAAAAAACATTAGGGGTGCGCAGTTGCCGTGGGTGAGTTTAAAGACTTAGTATTTAAAAGTTTTTCTAACATTTATTTAAAACATTTTTTAAATTTAATTTTTTTAACTTATTTATAATTTTTAAGTGTTTGTTAGTATTTTTTATTTAAACATTTTTCTTTAAACCATTTTTTAACATCTATTTAAAAAGTTTTTTTACATTTATTTTTAAATGATTAATTTAAAACATTTTTAAATTTTATTAAACACATGATTTTTATGAGTATTTTTTTTAAAACATTTTACTTTTTTTTCACATTTTAATGTAAAAATTATTTTTTATGTTCTTGTTTTAAAAAAATTAATTTAAATGTTTATTTTAAAAAAAATTAAAGATTTTTATTTAAAATATTTTTTAACACTTGTTTAAAATGTTTTTTACATTTATTTTTAGACGTTTAATTTGATGTTTTTTTGAATGCATATTTTTTACAAGTATTTTTTTTAAACATTTTACACATTTTTTGTTAAAACATTTTACAGTGGGTGAATATGTTATTTTTTTCTAAATAGGTTTATACATGTCTGAATATATATATATTATGTACAAATTAAAAAAAATAAATGAGTTATTTGGGGGGCACAGTAGTGAGTGGTGAGTTTAAAGTGTTGTTATTTAACTGTTTTTTATCATTTATTTAAAACGTCTTTTTACATTTATTTTTTTAACATATTTAATAAATGTATTTTTTAGAAATTTTTTTTACATTTTTTAATTTTTTTGCAGGGCAGGCCCGACCTGGCCCTGTCTGGACTGAAATTACACCCTTAGCAGGTGCGCAGCAGTGGGTGAGTTATTTTTTTTATAAATAGATTTATATATGTATATATAGTATATATAATATATGAAAGTTTTATCATATTTAAAAAAAAATAATGAGGTTGGGGGTGTGTGAATATCATTTAGTGAGTAGTTATTTTTTTTAATATATAATAAGTTATTATATATATATATTATGAGAAAATTGTAAAAAAATAATTAGGGGGTGTGTGCGAACATCATTGGGTGAGTTAATGACTTTGTTTATATATATATATTGGGGGTGTGCACGAACATAATTGGGTGAGTTAATTTTTTTTCTAAATAAATTTATATATGTATAGTATATATAATTTATGCATGTTGCAACGTACTTAAAAAAATTAATGAAGTTGAGGGACTTGCAAAAACATCATTAGGCGAGTGTGTAATTTTTTTATTAATATACAACAAGTTATTATATATTTATAATATTAAATCATTGATATATATATATATTGCTTTATATATATATATATATATATTATATTAAATCATATACATATACATACATACATACATACATACATATATATTATTAATGGATTTTTAAAAACCACACTTAATTGATGTATATTATTAATTTCTTTGTTTATATATATACATTATTATATTAAATCATTAATATATATATATATATATATATTATCATATACATATACATATACACACACACACGTACATATATATATATTATCAATGGATTTTCAAAAACCATACTTATTTTTTTATAAATATACAACAAGTTATTATATATATATAATATTTAATCATTGATATATATATAGATATATATTAATTGCTTTGTTTATATATATATATATATATTATTAAATCATATACATATACATATACATATACATATACATATACATACATACATATATATATATTATTAATGGATTTTTAAAAACCACACATAATTGATATATATTATTAATGGATTTGTTTATATATATACACTATTATATTAAATCATTGATATATATAAATATATTATATCATATACATATACATATACATATACATAGATATATATATATATATTATTAATGGATTTTTAAAAACCATACTTATTTTTTTATTAATATACAACAAGTTATTATATATATATAATATTAAATCATTGATATATATATATTTATTAATATCTTTGTTTATATATATATTTATATATATATTAAATCATATACATACACGCACACACACACACACATACACACACACACACACACATATATATTATTAATGGATTTTTAAAAACCACACTTAATTGATATATATTATTAATGTCTTTGTTTATATATATAAACTATTATATATATAATTATATATAATAATAATTATATGTATATATATAATATCATTTTTTGTTAATATATAATGATATATGCACATATAGATAGAAATACACACACACACACACACATACACACACACCCTTAGTCAGCTGGAAACGTCTTGCCATGCCCACTGATGAAGGTGGCCTCAACCTTCTTCCTTGGCTGATACTGTGAAGGCAGTTCACGGGAAGCTTGGTTGGGATCTCATGGAAGGTAGGACCTTATGGATGGGTTTCATGTGTGGAAAATACAACCACCCTCCTAATCTGATTCACTCTATTCTTGGGACCCATTCCTCCACAATCTAGAAGTAGGTTTTACTTACACCGCCCTCGATACTGAATCACTCAAGATGGCTTGTTGGTGAGAGAATGGCATAAATCTGTATAGACAACTAGGCAGGGAACCCTTTGTTTTTTCCTGGATGTCTATCTCCTCTGATGAATATTCGTTCAGCCTGGCCCATCCAACCTCTTTTCAATGTATTATTGGATAACTATTGTAAGCTTATTGCTAATGATATCTCTCTGGATTGCCTTGTTTTCACGGGAGTCTTGAGTGGGCATTTCTCCTTTACATCATTCCATAGGCGACGTTCCTGTGATATGGTGTTTTGGTGGGGAGCTACTACGTGGGATAGATTTCTACTAAAGAAGATGAGATTCTTCCTCTGGAGAATATGCAGAGGAGGAATATCTTCTAATGTTGCCTTCTAGAGACACAGTATCTCTCTTGTCTCTAAATGAAGGTGTTCCCAACCCCTTTAATCAAATCCTCTGCCCATCTATTTGTGGTAAAAATCCCAGCTTTGTTTTTCTGGCTTCATTTTCGCTATCTGGTAACATGAGGTGAAATCTTTGTTCCTTCGAGCACTTGCTTTAATCCATGTTTCTGGTATTCAAGTTGACGCGGTCTGGGCACCTTTCTCTCATCCTCATCTTCCATATGTTGGTAATTGTAGCACCACTGCAATGAGATCATGATTGGAGCCTGCATTGTCTTTGAAGTTCTGATATACTATGTTTCCTGAATTATGGCGGGTGGCGGTGTGGTCTATGACCAGAGGGGGTTTTCTCTTTACCTTCACTGCCACTTTTAGCTTGGTCTCTCTGATGGAAAATGCAAGATCTTCCTTTGTAGGTATTTGACTTTTCTCAACAGGGGGCTTTGTATTTCATACTTCAAACTTGACTCTGCAGTAGTTATTGGTCCCTTCAACGGATTTGGTTTTTACCCATGGCTGATCACCTATGTTACCAGGCGTTGTCGAAACCTCTGTCCTCATGACCTGACTATCATTCATACTTGGAGAGAGGGCAGCATCATAGCTGATGCATTGGCCTCCATTGGAAGGTCGCTTGTGGTGCCTAGAATTTATCTCCCAGGTCCCCCTCTGGTTGGTTGGTTGTAAGTGATTGTAAATGCTTTATAGATCTATGTATCTTTCTCCTTTTCCTCTTAATTATAAAGTGATGATGATGTATTTCAATACCAAATTGAGTGAATGGACGTAGGTCACAAAATTCGAGTGAAGGTCAATGCGCCCTTGGCTTGGTAATGCACCTTCCTAAATTCTATAAAAGGGGCCCTTTTTACTTGAGTTTATTGTAAGACTTTCCTAAACCTTTATTGAATGTGAATAGGTAGTTCATACATGGTAGTAATGATCTATCCATGTGTTTTTCATTAGTATAAATTTTCACTGCAGAGGTAAAGCAAGTAAATAACTATGAAATTTATTATCTGAATGAGTTTACACATCGAAGGTAAACCAAGTAAATCATTGTGGTTTATGATCTAAATGAATTTACAACCTACAACTGGGAGAGTTGAGAGATAGGCCTCTTAATCATGGGACAAGATCTAATTATGGAATAAATGCTTAAAAATTCACCCATATTCCTAACAACATTCAACACAACAAACTTCCTAGTGAACCAACAAGTTAAAAATGTACTTCGAAGAAGACCAAATAAAAAATTGTTACCAATGGATTTATTTTTTATTTAAAACTAACACAAGAGCATGAGTTATGTAAACAATGAAGTCAAATATTATCTTAGTATATGCGGTTCTCATTATAAGACTTGGTGTTATATTTTTTCATGTGACTTGCTACTAATTAACTTGAGCTAGGTCGGGTGTACTCAACACTACTGAATGATGGTGTGATTAAAGTCCCCCATAGGTGTAATGACTTGACTCGAATCACCTATTGGCCAAACCTATATTGGTGGAACACCATAGGAACACTTTGATTACCGAAGGCTTACATAATGTTGAGAGATGAAAGGTGGAGTGATGAAAAACAACTTTCACAACTATGTTGTGATTAGATCTTATTGAAGAACCGAGATGACCCATTCACACAAAAAATATAAACTTGTATAGCGAAGGGAAGTAAACTCATACGCTTGAGGGTACATGGTATAAGGATTGATTCTGGGGAAAACCCTCAGGATAATGAAACGTACAAACAAGGTTGAATAAATCTCAGATAAGGCCAAAAATTTCACCTTTTTATTGTAGTTACCTGTGCAATAAGGGAAACATTTTAGGTGTTTATTTTGGGCAATGAAATATTCCGAGTCGGTTCTACTTGGAATATTTGTATAAAAATATAAATAGATATCTAAATGTATGAAAACATTGTACAAGTAAAATCCAAAAAAATTAGTATAACCATTGACCAGTCCACACAAGGTCATAATAAAAATACACATGATGGAAAAAAATGAGTAAAAAAGAATAAAAAGTAGCCCAAGATATCTTGCTCGAGTTAAGGCCTTGAAGCTCCCAAAGTCCCACTATGCTCTTGAAATATAATTGTAAGAACTCCCTCGTGTCGGTCCTTTCCATTTTCCAAGATCATGCAAAACAAAATCTATATGAATCCACAGGAGGACACATATTGGGCGAGAACATTGTAACCACTAGGTGGTCACCACTCGACCCCTGTCAAACCGATGTAGTAGTAACATAAAAAGGGAATGCAAACAATATAAAATACTTGAGCAGTTTATAACAAAAGTGTTGAAATCAAATAAACCAAAAGGTAGGGTTTATCAATGTCCATCCTAGATCAAGTCATGGTTCATAAATAAAATTGGAGCATTACAAAGCCCACCCCAAATAAATAATGTTACAGTGAAGGAACTCGAGGTTTTTCAGAAGCATGAAAAAATGTATTTAAAACATTTGGGTTCCGATTTATGTTAAAAACATTGAATTCGCAATACCCCATGACCACGTTTTTCATCGATCGTGTGTCATTAAATTTCATGGATAAAAAATAAAATTGAACGAAACTGTAAACGATGCCTTGTTCATTAGAAAACACCAATATGATTTGCTCATCGTTGGCATGTCGTAGCTCAAAGGCGCCAATCAAGACATCCTCTAGATCATCCACATGTGCACCAAAACTCTTGGATTGTCGTTTTTCGATTCATGGGTGCTTGGGCAAGAAATCGATGTGCTTTGTGTCCCTTCAATCGTGTGAAGAAAATGTGATCGATTCTAGAGAGCGAATCAATCAAAGCTTGTTCTTTCTTTAGTTTCTCTCTCTAAAAACTGAGAGAGGGGAAAGCACTCATATTTATGGAAGGGGGTGGCCTCCACATTTCAAGATTAAAACATCTATTTTTATCAGTGTTCAAGTTTCCATAAATAGCATTTTGGTCCCTATGAAAACATAACCTTTAAAAACGCTAAAAAAAACCCACTTACGATTTAGTTAATTGGCCATAGGCGTCATAAATATTTTATCACTATCTCGTGACATTAATAACATTTCATGTGATAAAAGGAGAACTGTTTTTTTGACTTGTAAACCCCCCTAATAATTTAACGAACCATGAACGTGTTATGTTCGTTCGAAAAAAATTTATTTTCTCATATTCACTTTTATACTTAAAACAATTTGTGAATACCTTGAGAAATAAATTCAATCATCATTATTCTAAAATTAAATAATATTATTGAATTATTTTACTTGTGATGATCACACTTGGACGTTTACCGGCCTCTGTTCGTGGGTCCCACTTCATCCTAAATCTTTATTCATCTTAATAGGTGGAACTTGTGGATAAACATAGCGCGTGACCCTTTATGACCTTGTCTAAATAGAAATTGATCCCACTCACAAACCAAAAACGGAGACTAGCAACATATCATGACCCTCATGGAGATATGGTTTGTCCTGGCTACGACAACCTCCTATGAACACGCTTTGTGTAATATAATCTCTTTGCTTTGTGGTATCTTATAAAGCAGGATGCATACTTTGTGTTATCATCCTTTCTTGATTTATTAATTTGGTGTACTTATTAGACGGTCTTACCTTCAATCACAATGACCATGAATTTAATAAAGGTAATACCAACCTGGTCAATTGAGATTGAGATATCTCTTCCTTTTTGTAACAGCCTGTGCCTCTTTGTCAAGTTACATTGCTCGTTTTGGGTGTTGGAGGTGTTCCAGAGAACGCCTGAGGAGGTTCCGGGAGTTTTTAGTGGAGGTTGGGGCTGCAGTAGAGCTTCTACAGGAAGTTCGCATCATGTAATGTTTACACGGCGTCTATTGGTGGTTCACGACTTGTGTAACTGGAAAATTCATGACCTTTATATGGTTAAGGAGTAGTTCATGAGATGGAAACATGCAGTGTAAGTGGAATTCATGAAGTTTATTAAATAAAGGTAGAGGCAACGTGATTTTCTGAAAAAGATGGAAATTTTACGAATCTTGTGAAATACACGTCGTGTAAGGATTACACACGATATGAAATTGACGGATTCCATGTCGTTTTATAACCCTTTCAGATGATTCTTTTTAATCAACCGCACATTCTTTCCTCTTGTTCCAGATGATCCCAAAGCACCTTGGGTGGATCTTCTAGCCTCCTCCTCCCACTTCGATCTGTTGGTTTCAGTGGTTGTTGGTTGACGATATGTGGTGAGTGATTTCTCTTTTCCCTGTGGTTTTCTTTCAGTCTTCTCTTGGGGATTAACTGCAGTAATGTTTCTTTGGATTCAGTTTTGAGTTGGGCTGAGTTTTTGATAACCCTTGATGCAGTGTAGTTTGATCCGTGATCTCATGGTGCAGTTGTGGTTTTCGAGCCGTTCTTCTTCGCCCAACGGTGCACAACAAGTCAACAATGCTCTTTGAGGTGGGAATCCCTCGTTTCTCTTTATTGTGTATCATGCAGGAGAGTTTTACTCTTGTTTACCTATGAAATATGGTTGTGTTGTATTAATAAAATATAAAGAATTGACTAATTGAAATTAAAGGGGAAAGATGAGGAATGATTCACATGGTTTTACAACTTTGATATTATTGTGATATTGTGGATTGACCGGTCTGATGCCCCACTAAAAATCAAGGCTGTTGGGAGCCTTTGATTGCACTGGATGATATGTATTGTGACTGTTGTGATTGTTGTGATATCACCCTAAAATGGAAATTGGATAACCATTTATATTTGGTTAATGAAATAGTTGCCTTAGGATTATTACTTGTGTGATAATACCTCTAAAATAAAGAAGTGAAATGTGAGAAAAGCCCCTTTGTAAATATTTAAAATGTCTTTTGATGTGATGTGATGTGTGGCCGTGCTTTTGTGGTGGCAATGTGTGGTTTTGATGCGGTGTGGGGAAATATGTGGTTTTTTGGCCATGCTTTTGGGGCGGCTAGGTGGTGGTTGTTTGACAGTGCTTTTGAGGTGGCAATGTGGTTGTTGTTTGGCTATTCTATTGGTGCGGTGAGGTAGTGGTTGTCTGACCATTCTTTTGGGGCGACGAGGTGATGATTTGTTCAGATGTGCTTGTGGGACGACAAGGTGATGGTACGATGAGGATGATGAGCTCCTTGCGATGTGTGGTTTTGTTGTGCTAGATGCTCAGGTAGTGATGACTATGCTTTGGTTTGGTTAAGGAGATGGAAATGATTAATGAAGAACTAAATGATGGGTTGTGTGGTTAAATGTGGTTGATACTTAATAATTAAATGAATGTGTTGGATAATGGAAATTTTTCGGTGGTGTGATGTGGCTTGTGGTTTGTGTGGAGCTGTGGATTTAGAGGTGACAGTGAAAGTGGCAGTTTTGTGAGTTGATTAGTGTTTGGTTGTGAACCCATATGTTTATTTTGTGTGTGGCTATGTGTATATACATGTATATTCTTGTTATTTCTATACATTCCCCACCTGCGTTGAGCACTATGTGCTGACACCCGTATCGTCACACGGGGGGTGTTTTTCCCAACATCCCGATAATGAGGATGGATGATTGGCTACCCGTTCTTTCCCGCTCTCTTCCAACCGAGTAGATATGCACATGTTGTGATGACTAGAGGTATGTTTGTGCATTATCAAATGACCCGGGTGTTTTTGGGTGAGAAGTGGTATGATTGTGCTTGTGGGCCGATGATCGGGTGTTTTCGGGCGAGATGCGATGAGCGTGCTGTGGGGCGATGACCGTAGTGTTTTCTGGTGAGATGGGGTATATAAGGCCCCAACCTTAAACATTACTTAATCTCGAGTTATTACAAGAATACACATTGATAATCTTTTCAGGTATAGGGTTTTAGAGAATTTGATCCTAAATCATGCATTACATTCCACATTTCAACAAGGTGGTTACATAAAAGACAATATTCATTTTCCAATAAAAGGAGACATATTTAAAATAAAACATGGATTCAATCGTGACACTTCCCGACACTATCATCACATCATGTACTTTTCCCTTGACCTGTGAAAAACATTTCAAAAACATGGGATGAGCATAAAAAGCTCAGTAAGCGATATAAAAGTACGGAATTAAAACATTAGTCCATGTATACATAAGAATTAATGAAATAATAATTTACTCATAAAACATAAGCACTTTATCATACCTCATGAAATCATAAGATTTATGAATAACTCATATAAAACATAGTACATAAAGGTAACTTGAGGCATTCATAACATTCTTACGTAGGGAGTAACCCTCATGGTTATGTTTGGAATACCCATCACAGTAGATTCCCTAAATCTATTTGGAGAAACCTTAGCGTTTAACTCCTTCGTGTTACGCAATGCATTTGAGAGCTATATCGGGCTCACCCACCCTTAGTTTATCATGGAATCACCCATCTTCATAAACAATTCCCAAGAACCATAACATAATCGTATCACATAAAACATGCATAAAGGAAACATAATATTTCTACATTTCAATCACAAGATATCGAAAACACATTGATATAATCAAAACATTATCAAAACCATTTTCAATCCCAAAATAAAAGAAAAGTAATATATGATAATTATTTTTCTTTTTAAAAAAAGTTATGGCTTGTAGAGGAAGCCAAAACTCAAATAATGGTCACAGCGGCAGAGAAGTCGTTGTCGCCGCATACGTACGACAAAAACATTCGCTTTTGTTGTTTAGTAAAACGCTTCGTATAAAAAATATTCCTTTTGTATAAACATAAAATTCAAAGGGGTTTATACACCGTATAAAATAATGTTAAGTATAAAACAAAATATGTCTCAATGAAAGGATATTGAGATGAAGTCCCTTACCTCGTGTACGACTTGACTCGATCATTCTTTAATCTCGTGAATAATAAACTAGAGTTAGTTTCAACTTTCTTAAGAACCTTTTTCAAGTTAATTATTAATTTTATATCACTTATTACCATGTTATGAACATTATGTAATTATTTAAGTTAATAACGGTCGTTTTGTCGATCTTTGGTACTTGGGCCAAAAATAAACTTCTTATAATTACAAGTTGTTCATGTGGTAAAATATCCATTATATCCAGAATTATATTTATTATGTAGATATCATATATATCATATATATCTAGTATATATATGAATTTATAATATTACATAACATTTAGAGGTAAGACATGAAATGTACTGTTCATGGAGACGGTAAGTCGTACGTACGCATGGACGCTACTTTCATTTCTATTTCATATTTAATGGAGTGAAATCATAATGATATAAAGGTATATTATAATTCCAGTATAATATTATATATAATATCATTAACTCCATCCTTTATACATCCCACATATGGAATCAACGATTCAAATCACTTTGAGGGGGCGGTAGTCCGCACTTCCTAAAATGAAGATATCGCGTTTACCCATAATGGAAACCATAAAGGTATGCCATAACTGAAAAATACAGAAGCATAAGGAAAACATAAAGATAATATATATCATATATAAATATAGTGAAATCTTAATGACCACTATGAATGGTGTTAAAAGAAGATTGAACAATCATCCTTTCGTGAGGCATAAATTCACCATCCACAGAAATAGTAAGTTCTTTAACCATTAGACGGAGGTATGTGTAAGTGTAGCTCGAATAAGTCTCATAAAAACATCCTAGTATATTTAAGATACTGGTGTTGTAACAAAATAAATGAATAAAAAGTGTTTAGGGGGTGGGAGAATCAAAATAAAACAAAAGAACATAAGAGAAGACATTACCTTTAAATCGGGTAGCTCCCCTTGGTTTGAACCAAAAGGGCTTCTTGTAGAGATTTCTTCCTATGGTAAGGCTTCTATGATGAATAGAGAGATTTGGAGTGATAAAATGAGTAGAGTTTGGCCGAGCCAATGGCTTGAGAGGTGTGGGTAAGGTGGTAGAGGTGGAGGCCTTTTATAAGAGGGAGGAGGGGCACTCTTAGAAAGTCAAGAAATGTTACTTTATTTTATAATGAGTTTCAGATTTTAAAGGTCCCACAATTATATATTTCGAGGATAAGTTGATAAGGGTTAGAAATCCACCCATCCAATAGGTATTTTACAAGTGTAAGTCTTAGATTTTACATTATTCTTTCATTTTATTTAAATCGTTCATTAATGAGGTAATCGCTACATCATCATGGTGTCATAAAAAAATAATTTATTTAATATCTAAAAATTATAATAAAACTACTATGATGTATGAAATATTTTTATCCATCCAATTAATATTTATAGTCTATGAGTTCATTTATGTAGACAAAATTAAAATTGTTCTACTTAGGTGTTACATACTTTTGTGATATTCTCTTTTCTTTAAAAAATAAAATGATAAAGTGTCACTATCACCCAAAAGTGATTCCATGGGGATCATAAGTTGGAACAAGTCATCCCATGGTCGGCCATGACACAACCAGTAGCATTAGGACACTTGTTGGGATAATTTGTAATTATTATGATATTATATTATTACCCTTAACTACCCGATTACTAATTAATCACGATAATATAAGATAATTACCGTCGTTATTGTTCATAATTTCCAAAAACAAGATTCTTAATTACATAATTTGAACCTTATAATTCCAAATATGGAATCCATTTTACCAAATTCCAAACACAGAAATTGTAGTAATTAATTTAAAAATAATTCCAGTTGTCAAAACAAATAGCAGGTTTTTTAGAAACAATATTTATCAAAAGCTTGACAATTGTTTATGTACAATTTCAAAGTGAAATTAATTTCAATGACCAACATTGGATTAAATGGTAAAAATATATTCTATGTACACTTTATAACCAATTAAAAAGATAATCTATCCATATAATTGAATTAGATGAAAAAGCAGTTTTGAAGTAAAATGCAGTATTTTTCACTATTCATTAAAAAATGAACATTGTCATACAAATACCAAAAATTTATCAAAAGTGAATTTCAGTGTCCCAATACTAAATAATAAATTTATTTTGACAAATATAGCTTATAAAATTGTCAAAAGATAGATTTAAAAATGGTTCTCCATCAAAAGGCGGTAAAAAAATCTTTTAAAAATATTAGATAATTCAATGCTTAAGATTTGATTTATTCTCATTTTAAGCCTTTAAAACACTATCTAATTCATAAATAGACATAGATATGAAAATCCATAATTCTTTACTTAATTGAGATGTTACAGGGTATGACCGTGCTTGTGGGGAAATGACCCAGGTGTTTTCGAGTGCGATGTGATATGACTGTGCTGTGGGATGACTTATGGTGGGGGTCATGCATGGTTGGAAGAGGGCACCAGGTTGGCATCCGTCATGTTCATGATACCCTACTATTATGGTTATGACATTGGTTGTGAGGGGATGACCCAAGTGTCTCTAGGAGATATGTGATGTGACCGTGCTTGTGGGGTTGTGATATATGTTATTCAGAAGAGACGAGAGCACTAAAACGTATGACATTGGGGTGTGATAGTGACAAATAAATGGGAAAGAGGTGAAAGGATATGCTTCTTATTGTGTTATTATACTTGACTTGTGTTATTTGGTGAGTGTGCCTTGGTGACTTTGGGATGTATAATTGACTTGTTTAGGTACTATTGGCTCTACTTGCTCACGGGTGCATGAGTATGATTCTTTCACATGTGTATGAGAGACTTTAGTTTTCTTACTGAGTATAATTATATGCTCACCCTACATATGTAATTTGATTTTTATGTTTCTAGGAGGATTACGTGGATCATGCTGGACATTTCAATCTCAGATCCCTGGATAGTTGCTGCATAACTACTTTAGTTTTTCTTTGGGTATTTACTTTCAAGGACTTTTCTGTATCAGTTTTATTTATATATTTATTGTGGGATGATTTTGGTTTCCTTTTATATTGTGTCATGGAGTTGTTTGTGGTTGACGCATTCTATCCCCTGATCTTGTTTTATTATAGGGGGTAATTGCCACAACCTCCTCCCTCCAATGATATTGCAATGAGGGGGTGAGAGAGAATGACCCCCTCGAGTCTCAACTTTAGTAGGCCTCAGGTTGATGACTAGCACTGAGGGTATAAAAATCTCAAAAAATGGGAGACATTACCCTCTATTATAATATAAGACCGGGAGACAAGATGGATCAATTGCAAATAACTCCATGACATAATATAAAAGAAACCAAAACAATCTCACAATAAATGTATAAATAAAACTGATACATATAAGTCTCTAAAAATAAAATACGGAAAAGCAAAGCTAAAGCAGTGACACAACAACTGTCTAAAGTCCAGGCTAGTAATGTTCAGCTCGGTCCATGTAATCATACTGAAAACTTGAAAACAGTTTCATATATGTAGGATAAGCATACAAGTATACTCAATATGAAAACCAAAGTCCTTTGTGCACATGTGAAAGAAGCATACTAATGCACATGTGACCAAACAAAAGAACCAACCTCGTCTAAACATGCAAACTCTCCATCCTAACCACACCAAGGCACACTCATCAAATAACACAAGCCAATTATAATATTGTAATAAGAAGCATATCGATGATGGTACACCGCAATGATTTCCCATTGATTTGCCTCTCTCAAACCCTAACGTCGTACGCCCTAGCGTTCCCATCTCATTCGAATAATATATACTACCACCCCAGAACATGGTCACATCACATCATGCCCAAAAACACCTGGGCCACCACCCCACACCATGATCACATCACACCTCATCCGCAGACACCTGAGTCATCACATCACAACCATTACAATAACCAGAGTAGTAGGGTACTGTTAAAGGCATCATGGGGCGCAACAGAAGCCGGTGGGCCATTGATTTAAATATTTTTACCAGTGATTGACATAACAATGTAATTTCTGACGAAGCACAACCCCAGTTTAAGCTTGAGGATCATGCATGAAGAATTTAACCACAAAATTTAAACCATAAATACCTTGTTCAATCTGATGTCGCGCGTTCTTCGTCGGCGACTGCTACTCGAATAATTCAAAATCAAATTCCTCTAGATCATCCACACACACTTCAATAATCGGTGGAGGCATCAATCATTGAATTCCAGGTACTAGCGCGGAGATCCAATGACTCATTTTATGTCCCAACGATCACCGTATCAACGTTTTTATGATGCGTGAGAGAGAACTCGATCCGATCACTTGGATTGAGAACTTCTCTCTCTCGAAAGCGAGAGAGGAGAAAGAAGCTCTCAAGAGCTTACAGTGAATCATCCTCATGAGTGAGCCTCTCTCCTACTATATATAGAGAGTTTTGAAATTACCTGGAAAAGGCTCCCCAACTCCTTGAATATTTTTACACGCTATATAAACTATAAATGATATATTATGACTAACTGAATGAGTCATAAATATCATTTATATATTTATCTCTTATTTGTAATATAATAAATATATTACTTGATAAAATCAATTCATTAACTTGACTTGTCATTCCCTCTAATATTAAAAAAATCTTGAATATTAAAATAATATTCACTCGTATAATATTATTCCTTGTATTTACTTAAACACTTTTAAATTCTTTTAATAAATAAATTCAACCCAATTATTTTATACTCTAATAATAATAAATTTATTTATTTACCCGTGATCGATAAAACTTGGACCACTCTCGGACCCCGTGGCATGGCCCACCATATCCTATAAACATATTCACCAAAATAAAGAAGATTTTTGAATATACTATTATGTGTGACCCTTTTGGCCCTTATCTCGATAGTAGTTAATAGTATTCACAGGCCAAAAGTGAAGTCTAACAAACCATCAATATGAGTGAATAGATTTCATGTATTGTTAAAACATTTTTTTAAATTGATTTCCTCATCTTTTTTTATAACACTCATTTCCTATTTATTTCATACGTTAAATATATATGTGTGTGTGTGTGTGTGTGTTTCATACTTTCTTAATCAAATATATTTACATCAATTTTTTTACATGTTTTTTAAACAAATATACATATCAAACCCACACAAACATATAAAAACTATTTCCTGTTTTTTTAAACATTTATATATGAATATTCAAATGTTTATATATATATATATATTACTAAACTTCTCAATCAAAATATATTTTTATATGTTTTTTAAACAAATATACATATCAAATCTACATACATACATACATATCAGAAACCTTACACGTTTTTTAAACATTTATATATGAATATTCAAATGTTTATATATATATATATATTACAAAATTTCTTAAACAAAATATACTGTTGAATTTTTTTTAAACAAATATACTTATCAAATCAATATAAACACACACACACACATCAAAAACCATATTTATTTTTAAACATTTAAATATGTATAATCAAATATCAAAAACCTTACACATTTATAAAAAAAGTTCATATATGTATATTCACATGTTAACACACACACACACACAATGTTGTATTTTTTAGAGACTTAGTGTTTCATGCATTCTATATTATATCTATTTGTAAATTCTTGGGGAGTTACATTATCACCTCCTTACAAAAATTTCAACCTCGAAATTTGAAATTGAAATTTGAAAGTTAATGGTAGATACTTGAAAATTTCCTGATGGGAAACCCACACCAAGAATATTGTTACACAACTAGAAAAATACCCTATACCAGCGGTTTCAAACCGCTGGTATAGGCCTCCAAACCTTTGGTATATCCTATACGAACGGTTTGGAGAACCTTTGGCTAGTAAGTCGTGGGGATAGGTCCAGACCAATTGTTTTCAAAACCGTTGGTGTAATTAATATGAAAAATCTATACCAATGGTTCCATAAAACTGTTGGTATATGTATTTCAAAAAAGAAGCATTATGTTGGTTTTGATCCCAGTACGTCCGGTATATGATTGAACGACCTAACCACTAAACTAACTTGACTTTTGTGAACATAATTTCATATATATATATATATATATATATTATCATAAATATTTTATATTTTGATTTATTTAGTGTTCTCTGTAAGAAGATTCCATAAAAAATACATGTAACTATACCAATGGTTCTCAAAACCATTGGTATAGACCTATACCAATGATTTTGAGAACCGTTGGTATAGATTCTTTAATTTTGGGACATATACCAAAGATTTTGGACAAACCGTTGGTATAGGGGGGGACCTATACCAACGGTTTGGGGAAACCCGTTGGTATATGGTCTCTATTATGGACCTATACCAACGGTTTGGCCAAAACTGTTGGCATAGGTCCATATAAATGACCTATACCAACAGTTTTGGACAAACTGTTGGTATATGTCCAAATTAGCGACCTATACCAACAGTTTTGGCCAAACCGTTGGTATAGGTCCCTATAAGTGAACTATACCAACGGCTTGCTCAAAACCGTTGGTATAGATCATATTTCTAGTAGTGTTAAAACATCCTATTAATAAGAGGAAAGAGAACTTCATCAGTTACTACAAAACAATGCATTCTAATTGGACAACATGGTCAAGGAAGAATAATCAAACCATCATGCAACGAAATTAAACTCTAAAACCCCATACAAAGATCAACTTAAACCATTTCATAAATGCTTAAATTTAAAAAATATAATGATTCAACACATTATAATGAAGGTCTATAAATTTCCATGACAAACTTATCATTATCCCTTAATAAACAAGAATCAACTCTAAAATTCACATACCAAACATGTGAATAACTTCATCATGTATCCTCTTAAAATATGGTAATAAATTGAATTACCATAAAAACCATATTGGAAACATGCATTATTCTGTATTCTTTAAGTAAGATACATTTTATTGGATATATTTTGTAAATCCAAAAGTGCTGTAAACTTCATTGATAATAGAATAGAACACTTCTCGACAAGTCAATAATCAGTTCCAAGGTAGTCAGTACTTATCCGAATCAATCATTTCTATATCATTATCTCAACATCAGATATATATTAAGGGTTGTATTTCCCTCAATCATTTTTTTTCTAAAAAGTTTACCTTTCTATTGAATCACTTTTCCTTTATACCATTCATCATACGACCTTAAATCCTTAATGAAAGAGTACTGTAGTACAATCCTTATATATCTCATAATTCATACAACCAGTACATTACTGAAAAAATATTCAAATGACATGATTCTTGACTAGGAATATTAATCATTTTACTTCATCTGTGGTACCATCTTAACTTGATCATTATTCAAAATCATCATTTCGGGTATATTCCTTTGATGCTTGAGACATTGATTTGCTTAGTGTTCCATATCTTTATAGTTGAAGCATTGTACATTAGAAACCATTTTTTTACCCTTGCTATCATGAACTTGGTGTCCTTTTTCTCCACAGTTATAACAAACTCATTCCTTTCAAGCGTTTATCATGGTGATTATTCCCACAGTTATCACATGTGGGAAATAACTTCTTTCCCTTCTTCCCTTTATCCCCGTATCTCTCTGCCATACTCTTAATCTTTTTTTTCCATTAAAAGCCATAGGACTCATAGAAGTCTTTATATACCTTGTTAACACATGATATTATTTCATCATATGATGAGGATACTTGGGAGACAATCTTCCTTTGAAAATATAGCTTAAGACCATTAGAGATAAGATCCTTCTAACTCTTCATATCACGTGCATTGGAGAAGTTATCATTCCTTCTACTAGTCTATATTTATAATCAATTCCATATTATATATTACACATAAAATTATGAACTCTCTATAACTCTAAACATGGTATAACATATAACATAAATTTATGCATTGTAAATCCTAGAACCATATACTTTGGTTACTTTGGGGGCATAAATCCTACGCAATGTTGGGTAAATAAAATGTCAATTATCCTAAGCATATCACTCAAGAGTATCAAACCAAGAGTGCAGCAAGACCCCTTGTTGTGTACCGGGATACCCCGGGTCAAGCCCAAAACTCATTGTCAGAGTTTTCCCTCCTTGGTACATATGTGCCAGAGCCACCTATACTTGTTTGTATCCAGATAGGGATATATTTTCTAGAAAGGTCAACATAATCTATTCCTTACCAAAATTCTACGATGTTCTTGTCTATTTATCCTCAAATACCATCTTAGGGATTTGTTCCCTAACCTATGTTTTCTAAATATAGTTCCCAAGATTTCTACAAAACTTTCTTTGAAACCAACTGTAACACCCTGATTCTAGAAGCTCAGAGCCAGTGCATTATTTCAATACATTGGAATGATTACAAGGAATCATATCTTGAAGGACCAATAAGTTTAGTAGTCTTGAAGCAACTAGATACATACATGGATCCCATTTTACATTTTGAAAGGAAACAAAAAATGATACACAACAAAAGCTAATAAACTGCATTCTTGAAAACTAAATAAGTGATCTCTTCTTCATAACCTGGGGAAGGAAAAACAAATGAAAGGGGTGAGATCAAATGCTTAGTAAGGGTTAAGCAATACAGCAGAAGATAACATAAACATAAACATTTAGCATTTTGAATAACTAAATCACATGCCTTTAAAAATAAACTTGAACACATTATGGAAGAAATAAGAGTTGAATAAATAAAGCCATAATAAAACATAAACATGAGTATTCTTCTATTCGAATAACCACATGAACCGTCAATAATATTTTCATAAAGAGGGAATGCATAATGCGGGACATCATAACCATACTGTCAAGGCCTTGTGCCAAGACCATAAATAATCATTTTGTCAAGGCCTGTGACAAAACTGTAGTTTGTCTCATGAGACCTACCGATGCATGGAGAGGCTATAGCAGACCCCACACAACACTTTCTAATTCCAATGCATTCCTCATATGAATGGGGATAAAAACAAAAAACATACACATTTATATTGAAACTAACATTTGAAATATAAATAACTTTCCCTGAACATTAAGCATAAACACTAACTATTCAGAGTAAATTGGTGAATGGTTTTAAGATAACACATCCACAGTCAAACTAATCATAAACCATTTAAATAAATACAGTAGATGATATCATAAGAGATAAACCTTAATGAAGAAAAAGATTCATCAAAGGACGTTGACATAGATGAAAATAATTTGAAATGAGACCATTGAAAAATCCCTGAGGGAAATAATCCTTAAACATTCCAAAGTGTCTCATACCACCTTGAAACATTAATATTATAATCCCTTAAAATATAATGAGAATAAGGAGACTATTGATATGACATACTAAAGGGTAGTATATACACCACAAGTAATGAATAAGTGGTAAACAAGGCATATATCTCATAAAAGTTAAAGTGAGAGGAGAAAAATCATTTTTTTACTTTGGAAAGAGGAGTTGTTTTAGAAAATCATTTTTATTTGTCATGAAATAAGATTTTAAACATGTACATCCCAAAAAAGAAGAGGGGAGAACATTTAAAAAATATTTGAGGCTTAAACTATCACTTGTTGATGTGAAATCATGTAAAAATATCTTTTAAAGAAGCTTTAGAAGTAAAACATTTTAGTGCAGTTTTAGGAAAATATTAAATAGATTTTAAAACGAAAAGGAATGTTTGATTTCATAAAACCATAAATGAACCATGATTTTTTTTCATGATAAATTTTTTACTTTTACAAAAATATTAATGACATATAATAGATTACATAGTGCTCTTTAAAATAGGTATGAATTTGAGAAGTTCCCTTTTTAATTGGAAGAATTTTTGAAAGATTCTTTCAAAACATATAACTACACTTAAATGAAAGTAGGATTTTGGTTGGTACACATATATAGAACATTCTCATCGAATATATGAGGAGTAAATATGAATAAATAATAATTTAAGTGAAGTATAAAATAAGTGTAACCCAAATGAAAATGGAGGTTCAAGTAGAAAACCCGTACAACTTTGTAATCAATTGAATTGTATGCCCCAAAATTATTAATCTTTAAATGATACATTGAATATCATGAATATAAAGAGATTCATGATATTAAATATCAATGGGAATGATAAATAAACTATACACAAGAAATGGTAGTGAATAAGAAATATCTCACAAAAAATGGAAGTGAGGCGAGGAAACCCCTTACCTTAAGTCCGAATGTGTTCTACTCTTGAACATAAGGTCATGGAATATGAAATTAGACATATTAATAAATTAATTCAGAACTTATTAAACTCTTATTTAGTTTATCATGATTTTATTAATCACATTATATCCTTATTGATTAGTTATAAGATTGAATTTTATCGTCCCGAAGTGTTTGTTTTCATGATTTTCATAATCGGTTCACCTGTTTTTAAGTAACGGAGTTCATGTGGAATGGATGTAAATCTCCAGAATTGAATTTACACATTATTTTTGAACATCTATAGGTGTTAATGGTCATTTATATCATTTGGTTTCATAGAATGAGGATGAATTATTAGATTAAATATTAATTATATTCACCAATATTATTTTTGCAGTATTTTGATTATTAGGTACTAGTTTGGTCATACGATTTAATAACATGTTTGTATACTGGTTATTGAATATTAAATAGGTTATAATATATATATATATTATATTCCGGTTCAACCATCAAAATGGTTTCATGAATAGTAATGAAGTAGAAATTGAAGAACGAAACTTCATCATCTATGAAGGTTGTAAATTGGAACCTCACGGACGATAATTTCGTTTATAAAATAAAAGAGAGAGAGTAAGAATATTGATGATGGTTCTTCCATTCACATGATATAATTCCTGTATATAGATGATACTGGAGTTATCATGGTCATTTGAATAGCGGAGATGAGGAGAAGATAACAATAAAAAGGAACTTGAAATGAAAATGAAAGAAATAAAATGTGAATTTACCTCTTGAATCCACCTCTTTGAGAAACTCTTAAAGGGAAGGGGTTCTATTCTTTTGTAAAGACCAAGAGCTTCTTGGACATGGGGAGTTACTAGGGAAGGGTATTTGGGTAGAAATTTGAGGAACTTCAAGACTTAGAGGAGTGAGTAGAAGAGGGAGTGATGGGGGGTTTTATAGTGGAGGAGAGGAGTGAATTTTTAATATTTTATTCATTATTTTATTAATTACCTCAAGACAACCATTAATGTTGTTTTAATGTGACCCTTAATAGAAATAAGTGCATGTTAGTTCTAACCAAGTGGCCTTTCAAAAAACAAACTTTAAAACTATAACTCATTTTATAACACCTTGAGAAATTAATCAAGCTCACATAAAATTATCCTATAACCATAAGATAATAATGTAACAATTTATGATTTAATTTTATGAAAATACATTTCTTTTTTAAAATTTTAAATTAATCATAAAACTATAATTAAAATATTTATGACATAAAAAAATACCAATACTTATACCATGATCGTTTTTTCACTTATAAGATGTCAAAATTTCATTTATATATTCATGGGTGAAGTTTCTATTTTTTTCCAATTTACTATTAATTACTATTTATTACTATTCATAAAGTTATGATACTATTAATCAAAAACCATTTTTGTTTTATGAGACTCTAAATATCTTACTAAACGCAATCGTGTATGTCCGTTTTTTGAAATTCAAATCATAGAGGTGAAGAAATTATGTTTACTTGGCTAGGTTATAACAAAGTCTTGTTTTTTAGAGACTCAGTGTTTCATACATTCTATATTAAATCTATTTGTAAATTTTTGGGGTGTTACAGGGATGTTGGAAAAAACACCCCCCCCCCGTGTGATGATACAGGTGTTAGCACATAGTGCTCGATGCGGGTGGGGTTCGTATATAAACCAAAAGGAATATAAAAGTATATACATATATCCGCACAAAAACCCAACCTATGGATTCATAGCAAAACACTATCCAACTCACAATATCCCCACTTATGCTTCCACCTCTAAATGCATAACACCACACAATCCACAAACCATATTTCATATTTATAACCAATTCCATTATCCAACCCATTCATTTCAATATTAATCATAAACCATATTAAACTACACAACCCATCATTTATTTATACATTAATCATTTGCATCCCATTAACCGAAACAAACATGAACCATTTCAATCATTATTAAATAATTATTTATTCTATCACCACTTTGTCATCTAGACTAGAGAAACCACACATTACAAGCAACTCATCATCTCCATCACACCCTCACCTCGCCACTCCAAAATCAATTCCAAAGAACCCCACCTTGCCACCCTAAAGCATGGTCATACAATCGCCACGCCGTCGCCCCAAAAGCACAGTCAAACAACCACCAGATCACTGCCTCAAAAGCATAACCAAACAACCACCGCTCGAAAAGCATGGACAAAAAACCACCACCTCACCACACAACTAAATTACCACCACCTTACTTCCAAAAAAGCATGGCCAAACAACCATCACCTCACCACCCCAGAAGTATTACCAAATATCACCCATCAACCCCACATTGCATCGCAAACATACATCATCACCCCATAACATGACCACACATCAATACATCAAATATCATTTTATAGATTTAATAGATGGGCTTTTATCACATTTCACATTATTTTAGGGGTGTTATCACACAAGTCAAATCCTAGTGAAACCATTTCATTATCCAAATATAAGTGGGTATCCAACTTCCATTTTACAGTGATATCAAAAAATAACAAAAAACCAAAACAATACTACCAAAGTGAATCCCCATGAAAAGAACAAGAGAAAACCATGGGGAAAAGTGAAATCGCTCACCACATATCGTTAACTAACAACCATCAGAACCAATGAATTGAAGCAGGTTGAAGGGGGGCAGATGATCCTCCCATGTCATCTAGGGATCTTCCAAAATAGAGAGGGAGGGAGCAGCTGAATGAAAGGAAATTCGGCCAGAAGGGTTATAAAATAACTTGAAATCTATTCATTTCACATCATGTAAACATTACATGATGTGTAATCCATGGGTTTTCTAATGTCTCATCTTTCATTAGAAATCACATCACCTCAGCCTTTATTTGACACATATTTTGAATTCCACTTGCACGCCATGTAATCCATATCACGAGTCCCCCCTCTTTTGATTTACAAGTCCTGAACTCACCAGTTGTAAAAGCCGTGAAGCACCAGTACACGTCGTATAAATGTTACTGATGTGAATTTCCTACAACAGCTCTGTTGCACCTCCATTCTCCTTAAAAAACTCTCTAGACCTTGTACAGTCACCTCCAACCAACAAAACTAGCAAAAAACTAGGCCCAGAAGGCACGAGTTGTTACAATAATTCCTCCCATTTCATGAGATTTTTATACCCTCAATTCTAGTCTCTAACCTAGGGCTTACTGGAGGCGGGACTCAGGGGGTCGTTTTCTCTCTTCCTTAATTATAGTATTTTTGGTGGGAGGGGGTCGTGACAAATTGGTATCAAAGGTGATGGTTGAGAGATATGATGAATTTTGAAGTTAGTCACAGTGAATATTGCATGGTTTGGTATGCAAACAGTGCTAGTTGACCTTAGTGCGTGACATAAGAAAGAGAGACCGGCTAGGACTTGAGATTTTAGGGCCTCCCATGATCCAGTGCATGGACTCTAAGCATATTGAACAACCAAGTGTGGTGGTCCTGTTTTCAGGGTAGAGACCTATGAGAGGTACATTTATCATGATGACTTGTGTTCTTGTTTGATTTGGGTTGTTTTGGGAAGGTTAAAATGAATAAAGAGAATTAAAATGAATCTAAATAAAATTCTACACTACCGGGCTTATAAATTCTTGTTTTATTTTCATCCATGGATCATGTTTGTTGTCCGCATGTGGCTCAGGCAGTTACGGTTCAATAGGCCAATCTAGTTGATCGTCGTTGGATTGATCCGACAGAGGATGATGAGGCTTATTAGAGGATTTTATACTCTTTACAGTGGAAGGATTTGGGGAAGTATGAAGGAAGTGTTTTAGATGTGGAGATAGAGAGATGGCAAGAGGATCTTGAGATCACTTTCAGTTTTATCCAGACCACAGTGGGATATTGGGTCCCTTTGGTAGTTAGTCCAATGTGGGGAGTTGTGTGTCAGTGGTGGACATTGTATATGGGAGTGTGGAAGGAGGAAAATGTTTCATGGATCGACTTTCAGAAGGAATTCTAGGTAGAGTTAATTTCGTTGACCATGGAGGCAGTGAAGAGGTAAGAGCTTCTTTCTCTTCAGAAGGGGAGTATGATAGTGTGAGTGTTGTGGATCACTTTCAAGGAACTTCTTCATTTTTCTCTATATCTTTTTATAGATGAGGAGTCTCATGCAATACGTCTTGAGGAGGCACTCTATACTTCAATCCAGTATGCAGTTACTCCATTTATGTAGTTAATGTATCTGGAGGTTCATAAAAGGTGGATCTGATTGAGAAGATGCACTCATGAGGAGGTTTATTGTGATAAGGGAATCAATAGGCTTGCTCGAGGATCAGAGTTGTCAGTAGTAGGTCTCAGGCACCAGAACCTTTGAGGTTTCGACCAGTGGGGAGTCGACCTCAGCAACTTCCCTTCTGGCCTTCTAGGGCTAGTGGTTTCCGTGATTTTCCTGGGGACTTCATGTCGGTGTGTTTTGTTTGTGAGGTTCATGGCCATTGACAAAACCAGTGACCAATGGTTCCCCAAGATCAGTTTGGTGAAGTTAGACAGGTTCATCGCCAGCCTCAACCATAGTTTCTAGTGAGACCATTTTAGTACTAGGGGTAGCAGGCTTATAATCCACTGAGAGGAGATGGAGTAGGTAGAGGCCAACCTCAGGATGTTCCTCGTGTATAGGGAGCTCGACCCAAGCATGGTCGTATATGTGGTCACCAACATAGAGGTAGAGGATTTGGGCATGTTGAGTTACACGCAGCGGTTGTGGTAATGCCAGAGGGGTTAGAGATCATCAGTGGTGTGATTCATTTGTTTAGTACCATTGTTTGTTCCTTTTTTGATTAAGGATCTTCACACTCCTTTGTTACACCCACTTTAGTCTACGCTCTTGGACAAGATGTAGAGAGGTTTCTCATCCTCTGGTGTTGACTACACCAGTCGGAGGCCATACCAGCTTGTTTGATGTGTGTCAGGGGTGTAGACTGACGATGAAGCCACATCAGTCCCGTGGGGATCCTTTCTTGCTACATATTCAACAATAAAATATCATCCTAGACATCGATTGGTTATATTCCATGTGTGCTATTATTTACTGCTTCCGTAGGAGAGTTGTGTTCTTAGATATGGATAACTAGCATGTGGTTTTCATTGTTGAGTAGGGTTGTTAGGTGGACATTCGACATATGGAGCCCCTTATTTCTTTGATGACTGAGTTTTCGATGGAATTATTAGACGCTGGGATATTGGAGGTCCACGGGGCCATTGTGGAGTTTCTAGATGTGTTTCTTGAGGATGTTGTGACACTACCCCCTCGAGGTGATGTTGAGTTCAAGATACACTTACAACCGGGTGCCTCTCCAATTTCGTTGAATCCTTATAAGATGAAACCTTATGAGTTTGGGGGGTTGAGGATTCAGATAGATGATATAATATAGATGTGTTTTATCTGGACCAATGTGTCACTATGGGGTGCTTTAGTGTTGTTCACCAAGAAGACTGATGGTAGTCTAAGGTTGTTTATAGACTACTAGATGTTGAGTCAGGCGACGATCAAGAAGCGTTACCCTCTTCCAAGGATATATGATCTTTTTGACCAGCTGAGAGAGGTGATTTGGTTTTCTAAGATTGATCTGCGATCATAATATCACCATTTGAAGGTGATAGAGGGTGATATCCTGAAGAATGTCTTTAGATGCAGGTATGGGAACTTTGAGTTTTTAGTCATACCATTCGGTGTTATGAACACACCAACCATGTTCATGTTTCTTATGAACTCCATGTTCTATGGAAGGATGTCCATGTGTATGTTTTGGGCATGAGAAGTGTATTTCCTCAGACATGTGGTGTCTCAGTAGGATGTGGCGGTATAGCCGTCGAATGTCAAGGCAGTTGTTTCTTGGGCAGCACCCAAGAACATGGAAGTAATTCTTAATTTTCATGGTATTGTAGGCTATTATCGGAGGCTTGTGTCTGATTTCTCTCAAGTTGAAGTCCTGTTGATAGAGTTGACTAGGAAGGACCAGACCTTTTTGTGGACTGGTCAGTGCCAAACAACATTCATTTACTTGAAGGGAAATTTGGTTAGTGCTCTAGTGCTTTAGTTTCTTGATGAGGGTGTGATGTTTGAGGTATTTTGTGATGCTTTCCATCTAGGATTGGGATGCATGTTGATGCAGTAGAGAGTAGTGATCTCTTATGGGTCTAGGAAATTATGTCCCCATAAGCATAACTATGCCACCCATGATCTGGAGTTGGTTCCAGTGGTGCTTGTGTTGAAGTTGTGGTGACATTACCTCATTGTGGGGTGGTTTGTGGTCTTCACAAATCACAAGAGATTGAGGTAGATCTCAATGTGATATGAATTTGTGTTGCAGAGGTGGATGAAGTTTCTTCAGGATTATGATTTTGAGATCTCCTACACCACATGAAAAGGGAATTTTTTGGCCGATGCTTTGAGCAGGAAGTCGTGGGAGGATGTTGTTCGGGTGTCTTGGGATGCTTGGAGATAAATAGGGGAGTTGGAAGTCATGTTCTTAGAGGCAAGGGGGATAATTATATAGGATGTTTGTTTCAAATGATGGTGTAGTATTCTCTATTGTGGCGGGTGGAGGAGTCTCAGTGTGGAGACTCGGAGGTAGAGGTGATGTACGATCGTGTTGACCATGATGCTGCTCCAGAGGGATAGTCAAAGAATGATCAAAACCAGATGTTGTTTCATGGGAGGTTGTTTGTTCCGATAGAGACGAAGGAGAGATTCATTCATGAGAGTCACAACTCACCTTTGGCGATACACCTAGGAGTTTCCAAGATGTACCATAGTTTGAGCATGTTGTTTTGGTGGCTTGGGATGAAACGACCGATGGTAGAGTTCGTGTTGAGGTGTTTAGTTTTCTAGTAGGTAAATGTCAAGAATCATGTTCCTAATGGTTTCTTGCAGCCTTTGGATGTTCCCAAGTAGAAATGGGATGACATCTCGAAGGATTTTTGTTTTAGGGATACTCTGAGCTCAGAGAGGATGTGATGATATCTGGGTGATCGTGGACCAGTTAAAGATATCAGCCCGCTTCGTTGTGAACAAGGAGTCAGACACAATAGATGTTTTGGCTAAGAGGTATGTGGATGAAGTTGTGTGGTTTCATGGAGTAACATGATCAATTATCTTAGATCGAGATGAACATTTTACCTTGCAAGTCTGGAGGGGATTACAACATGTTTTTGGCATCCAGTTATCCCTCAACAATTCTTTTCATCCTCAGACAGAAAAGCACACTAAGTGGACCATCCAGACGCTAGATGTTATGTTATGGGTGTGCATATTGGACTTTGGTGGTGTTGTATTAGTGTAGTTTGATCCATTCTGGATGATGATTAGGTCAAATGCTTCTGGAACATACTGTGCACCAGGCCACAACTTTGTGGGTCGAGCTCTGTGATGAGATCTTTGGGTGTTGCAGAGGCAACACACCCTTGCTCTGTGGGCCAAAGGTCCCCGACCCAAAATTTGGGGCACTATAACACCTCTAAAAACTGCAGCATAGTTGACCGACTGACACCGATAGATCACTATAGTAGTTCTAACTTTTGGCATGACTACTGTAACAGGTCGGACTTTGGAGTCAATAGTACTATAGAGATGTGAACTGCCAGCCACCGAACACTATAGCATCTTGGACCTGGGTGGTTGTGACACTATAGCGCTGCAGAATTCTTGCCACCTTTCACTGTAGCACAATATACTTCCTATACGGTTGGTGGAATTGTACTTCATTCTCTTTATTATCCCATTTTGGGTTACTGTTTTTTGTGTGCTTAAGAACCTTGAAACTCCTTGTAATTATGTGCTCTAGACTATAGAGAAATTTATGCTTCTCCGTGGATGTAGGGATCATTTCCTGAACAATTTGAATCTATGTGTACAATATCTTCTTCTTATTCTTCTTCTTTTATTTTTTTCCTTTTACTCTTTTGTGAATTGTTTTTTCACTTCGTTGCTCTCAGCATTTCTGCAAAATGTGGATCTTGCGTATGACACATGCTTTTGCTCTAGTTTGTGTACAATAACAGCTATCACTCATCCATCAACATGGTTCTATTTAAGGTGTTGTATGGGTGATCATGTCATTCTATGTTGTGCTAAACAGTGGTTGGGGAGACAACATTTCTTGGTCCCGATGTGGTGAAGAGCACAACAGAGAAGGTTCAGTTTATTAGAGATAGGATGAAAGTAGTACAGGAAAAACAAAAGTCTTAAGCTGATCATGGGAGGAGGCCCGTGGATTTCGAGTTTTGGGACCACGTATTTTAAAAGGTTTTCCCTCGACGTGGGAAGTGGAGATTTGGCATGGGGAGTAAGCTTTCTCCCAAGTTTGTTGGACCCTTTGAGGTGTTGGGGAAAGTTGCTAAGGTGACATATCAGTTGTCATTGCTACCAAGACTAGAGAGGACCCATAACATCTTCCACGCCTTTCAGCTTCTTTGGTATCTACATGATGACTCTCATGTCATTGAATGGGGAGAGTTCAATATCGAGGACGCCACAATGTTTGTGGAGTGGCCAGTAGATATAAAAGATCGTTAGGAGAAAGTTCTATGAGGACGAACCATCCCTTTGATTTGTGTGTTGTGGAGGCATGGAGGAGAGTACTTAGGAGGCAAAGGTGCTGATGCATGCCCAATACCTAGAGTTGTTTTGAGTTTTTATTTGATTTGTTTTTCTTTGTGATGTGATATTTGGATCCTTCTATTTTATGAGATGTGCTGATTTTCTTGATGTATGATGTGTGATAATGTTCCGACATATGAAAAGGGGAGCACCTAATTCCTAATTGAGAAACATAAATTTTTATGCAATTAAACCTGTGTGGGCGAGTCAGTGCCTCCCGGAGCAGATAGTATCTTGACATAGAGGATGGAATTCCCTGATTTTTATGTTTGGGGTAGTGCGGTTTGTTGGTTGTAGAAGTTGTTGATTGGGGTTGTGTGGAGGTTGGATGGTTGTGGTGATGTGGCTGTGTAGTGATGAGGTTGTGCGAGATGATTTCTGGCCATTTGGTTTGGAATTTTTGGCTAGCAGTAGTGTTTGAGGTTTGACAAGATCGTTGAGAGGTATCTTGTGGGCTGGTTGTTCGGATCCCTTTATTTTTCCGGGTTTGGTTTTGATTTTCAAGGGAGAGAATCATTTGAGAGGTATTTGATGTAATCGTTTTTTTCTTTTCCAGTTTTGGGTGTTAAAGGTGTTCCAGATGAGTTTTGAGGAGGTTCTGGGAGCTTTTAATGGAGGTTGGGGCTGTAACAGGGCTACCGCGAGAAGTTCACGTCATGTAATGTCAACAAAATGTGTAAAGGTTGTTTCTCCCCTAGATATTGAAGCTCCTACTAGGGTCACAACAGAAGCTAATGGGCCTTGGAATTTAATATTTTTTATCATCAGGATGATGAGACTTGTCATCTTCGACGATCTGAGCTTCGGTACCATCCAAGGATCTCACATAATTAATCAGAGCAATAAAAATAAAACTGAAAACATACATTTTTTAGATATGAAGTTAAGCTCGACATCTGTTTTTCATTGATGATCATTTCTTGAAGGATTCGAAGATGAATCCCTCTAGATAATCCACACACGCTTCAAAATCCATAGGAGCACGGATCATCAGATTCTTGGTGTTAGCGTGGTAATCCAACGATGCCTTCAATGTCTCGACGATCATCAAATATATGTACCTTCGATGCATGAAGATCATCTCGATCTGATTACTAGGATCGAGAGAATCTCTTTATAGAAATTGGGAGAGGAGAGAGATGCTATGTATTTCTCACCATGAATAATGCTAAACATGATCTTCTCTCCACCTATTTATAGTGGATTCCCAAAATACTTGGTAGTGTTCCTTTCCCCGTTTATTTAACGTCCACTAAATAAATAAATATGATGAACTAAACTGTGTCATAAATATTTATTCATTATTTTATCATATGCTTATAATATATTAAAATATATTACGTGGTAAACCCAAGCCATTAACACAACACGTAATTCCCGCTTAATATTAAACAAACCTGAAATATTAAAATAATATTTGTTCGAATAATATTTTATCATATTTACTTAACTTGTAAATACATCTAATAAATTAATTCAATAGTAATTATTTTTACTTGAATAACTTTAATTTATTTATTTATCAGTGATCGATAACTTGGACAACACTCAAACCCTGTGGTGTGGCCCACCAGGTCTGGTATACCTATTCAATTGAATAAGAAGGATTTTTGAAAATGCTATTGTGTGTGACCCTCTAATCCCTAATCTCGATAATAGTGAATAAAATCCACTAACCAAGAGCAGTGTCTAGCAACCCATCAAGGCTCCTAAAGAGATAAGGATTATCATAGTAATGACAACCAACCTATGAACACTTAATATGTATAATCTCTTTTTCTTTAAATTTCTTATAAAGACGGATGCACACTTGTGTCATCATCCTTTTCTTACTTTATTATTTTTTAATCTAACCAGACAGATTTACCTTTCGTCTACTTTGGCCAAAGACTTGTGAAGGTATTTCCTTCTTGATCAACCAAGCATGGGATATATAACTTCCTTAACTTGGAAGAAACAAATCCTTTCTTGACCATTCAACCAATGTCATACCACCAATGATTCACCCAACACAAGTTACCTCGCCACAATTTTATTATCATGGTTTTTTCCTTGCATCAAAGTACATGATCAAATGACACACACCGGTAATGATCTCAAGTCAGGAGACCAATACACATGATCGTAGTTAGGAACAACTAATGACACATGAAACATGTGGTGTTCCTATTGGCGGGCATGTTCTCATGATCTCGCTACTAGAGATCACCAAGTGTGAACTTCATGAGAAGAAGTCTCAACGCTTATGAGCCCCCAACACCTGATAGTCAGCAATATACTCTGTCCAGTCAGTAATATCTATCTAGACCATATGACCTTTGTTTAATATTAATGTTATAGTATCTCGAGGTTCTCATTATCATCTGGGATCTTCTATAACCTTTTGATACAACAATTAATCTATGGACATTACCATTATAATAGTGTATGTAGAAAATTTTACACTATAATGGAAAGTATACATCATGTATATCTAACTATATATATGATATGATAATCAAAAGTACCGTTCAAGTGGGGTCTAGGGAACCCACTATTACAACACTTCCACTTATACTAGAGTGAACTTGATAATGAACCTTGTTAGCTCTCACATGATAAATATCATGTTTCTATTGAGTCCCAACTTTAGTTGCTGGGTATGCCACGTTTCCATCGTGTGGATATTCTGCTATATGTGACCTCACCTCCTTGAGTAAATCTTCTCAAGAGATGGAAACCCCAAGTATATCCCTTTAGTGCATTGTCAAAACATGACATCTTGGCTAGTACCAATAACCGAATTATTATTATGATAAAACATTACTTGGTAGGTGAGATTCCAAGAATTATAGTTGGAGGAGATTTAGAGGGCCCAAAATGAAGTTGAAGAAAATTAGGCCAAACTATGAAAGATTTCAAGAACATAAGTGTAATAAAATGCACACTTATATTAATATGTGCATCCTATTTGGATTAGATTTTTTGGGATGATCCAAAATTTATTGGGATAATACTTTCATGAAGGAACCCTATCCTAATTCTACCATCTGGTGGCCCAACCATATTGAACTGTCTAAGGAAACGAATCTCTCTAAAGTCAAAAGTTGTGTTATATATTTAGTCCATTTCTCAGGCTGTAACTGTCCAAATGATGCCAAATTTTTAGTGGAGTTATTCAATATATGGGGAATAACTTTTTAGTTTTTTAAAAAGTGAGTAAGATTGTATGGACATTGAAAACTATGGTCCAAGTGGTTTCTCAAAACCAGGGTTCCAAAAACCAACTTATAATTTTCCAATAAATTAACACCTTGGGAACCCCATTTTTATGTTCAACCAAGAGGTAATGATTTGTTATTTTAGAGACATAAAGGAGTCCTATTCTCATCCAAGAAGATCTATAGGCCCCTATCCTCATAGGGGGATCAAGGATGAATGCAAAGTTCCACCCGATCCTCTTCCTCCTCTTAATGGAAGGCTAAATATTGGGTGATCATTACGAGGGGGATACACACTTGAAGAGGGAGTTATAAAACATAATTATATACCATTTTGGTGTATATTGTTGTTTTTAATTATTCTTTTATATTTTTCTTAACTTTTTTATGCATTTAATTGAACAAATTTTTATTTCATAACCGATTGGTGTGTAATTTTATGTGTCTGACTTGTGTTTTTTTGATTAGACAACATAATAATCCTCTTATTTCAAAAAAATTGAGATTTTTGGATTTCTTAAAAAACCTTTAAGCATGATAAGGGTTTGGAACATTACTACATGACTATTATGTCAAGGTTTAGTCCTATTTTCATTATTTTAGTGGATTGTGGGAACCCATGATCACAGTTAACCCTCATCCAAATGATTACACCAAAAACCTAATAATAAATTATGGATAAGGAAATTTTCAAGTGGTCTAGTAAATTAGAAATGATCACATAATCCTTATATATTTTTCAAATCCAATCGTTTTTCAACTATTAAACTCATTAAATTAAGTCATTTTATTTTTAAAACTATTTTCAAAACCACCTCCTCTTTTAGTCACATTTATTAAAAATTCAAACTCTATACCCATCAACACTCCTTGGTAAATGACCTAGGGTCCACCCTAGACTATTAAATCATTTTAAATCATAGTCAATTTGAAATTTCATGGTAAAACATTCATTTCCATAAGATAATTTTCATCGTCAATGGATAGGATAGACTCTCATAAGATGAGGATGAAATGAATAGAAGCATACTTCCCCAATATCTGATTTTTTTGTGAGAATATGCCTCTTCCATAACCCGAAAAAGTATAGTGAGGCTCCTAATAAAGGTCTATTATAGAGTATTTTGGAAGTCATATTACTCAGGGTGTTGAGCTATCAGGAGCGCCAAAATCTCAACCTTCTTACACTACTGGTTGACAACATAAAGGTTCTTTGGGATCCGTGGGTAAGTCAACTATTGATCATAGAGGTGGTAGAACATCACCCATAAGATCTAGTGGAAACACACAACCTTGTCATCTATAAGGGACTCTGAGATGACAAATTATGAAGTTTTTGGAATAAAAAATAACATTTATAGCTGATCGGAGGCCATAACATCCCAAAAGACCTCTTGCTTAGAGGAAGGGTCCTATACTTGGTCAGCCCGGGGTCCCATTGGAGTGAGCCAAGATAGGGGAGGTGACACTGATGTAGAATGGTTCTTGTCATGAACCGAATCTAGTCTCCATCAAAACCGGCATCATACCTAGCCTGTGACAATGCTCAAAGGGCGTTCCTGATCCCCATGGGCTGGCACAGGTGTCTAGGTATCATAAAATGAAAATTAGGAATGATTTACCTGAGTTTATAAATATACAGCGACAAACAAATCTAATAAAAAAATATGGATTATTCAAGCCAAAAAATCTTTTAATAAATTTCAGAATTGAATTACACAATTTAAAACAATGTTCAAAGAACATTAAAAAGATTCAAAACCAAAAAAAAGGACATCCCAAGATCCTCCAAATGGCAAGAGGCACCATCTTCAAGCCATTTCTACAACACTGCATCACGATAGACCGCTAAAAACCTGATCTGTTGGCACAAAGGTTGTACCTAAACCTATGAAAAAATAACCAAGTCTACATACACCAAATGGTGTATATAGGGCATGAGCCAAATCCCAGTAGGATACCACCACTAAAAGATTCTATGTGATAAACATTCAAATATAAAATTTTTGGAAGTTTTCATAACATGAAATGCTAGTAAAAATTTCAAAAAGATGAAAATTTAAATAATAAATAGTTTTCTAGTGGGTTATTTTAAAGAATCAATACTTTTAATTAAGGTAGAAAATATACTGAATTTTCCATTCTAACACACTGTATTCCAACAGTAAGCATACATCATCTAATGAACACACGAAATGGAAAATAACCCCTAGGAACTAGTTCACTGTGGGTCCGAGGTACCTCGTATCTCGGTGAAAGTAACCATCAAAATATCATTTATCATGCACACGATCCACTAGTAGGGATCATTCCCATAATCTAGTGGTCCCTCATCATCATCATCATCATATTTTAGTTAGTGTTGTCATATTCAAACTTGGTACATGAAACTGGGGCCAAACCCCACGAGATCACTAGCATACTAGTACACGTCCACTCACCTAGATACCCGAGTTTCCCTCTTGTGCTCAAATAAGTTCAACAATCCATGAAATATATATTTCACGTGAAAATACCACTTACACATAACACATTCACTAAACATCCCACATGTGTATCACATAAGTCACATAATCTCCCTTTTCATTCAAATTCATTTTGAAATCATACTCACACAAAAATAGCCCACCACACTATTCACATCTCCTTAAAACTTCAACAAATACTTTAAATTTTTTTATAAAACCTTTACTTGATACTCCAATTCACATAACATCCCACACACATATTACATAATACTTCTTTCATAAACAAAATTCATATTGCACATCACACTCACACAAAATAGCCCACAAACGTTTCTTTCCATTTGATAAAACATATCAAAAATTTATAAAACATTCTAAAAATGTTTGACATCGTAAATCACCACTTATCCATTCAAAAACCCATCATAAGTGAACGCACTCACAAAAATAGTACATGCACAGTCCTTTCCAACTTTTTTTAACCCTATAAATCATTTACAATTTTCACAAAACAATCCCAAGGAGTATAACTATGTTTTGCACACAAAACCCATTTCAACACCCTCTATTAAAGCCAAAATCACACAAATACCCTACCAATGAAGATTTGGAATCCCAAAAAACATTTATCAAACCATTTTCATATGTTATAAAATAAACCCAAACATTACCACAAGAGTTACACATGAAAAAAACCCAATTTGAAGAAAAAGTGAAACTATAAAATTAACCACTTAAGAAACTCCATAAAAAATGGTTTTATGACAATGAAAAACATATAATTAACATTAAAATATATTAAATCAAGCATGATAAATCATCAAGAAATTCTTACACATGGAATCACCTTCTGAAGGTGTCAAAACCCTCAAATCTTTGTGCAAAACATCAATCGCACCACCACCTCACCTCAAGGAAGGTAAAAGCAACCTAACATCTCAAAATTTCACAAACAAGGATCAAAGTTAAACCATATATACAAAAATTAGCTACTAGAAATTTTAGAATTCATGAAAGGGTGAAAGAAACACTAAGGAAAGGGAGGAAATCAATGAGATAAAGACTTAGTTGCATGATTTTGAAGTTTCCCCCAACAAATCTCCCTTAAAAAAGGAGTTCCAAGGGAGGGTGAAAGACCTTGGAGGCTATATATGGAGGTAGGGAACTAAAAGGGGAATAATGGGTGGATTTGGGTTTATCCCGGAAGGAAAAAATGGGAATTAAAAAATATTTTAAATGACCTGGACACCTTTTCACGGTTTGGCTGCACGGTTTAGTAAACCGTGCGCCCAAACCGTGGGGCCTGTTATGGCCACCCAAAACCATGACATTATCCTCCAATTTTAGGTGGGTCTAAGGAGGAAACCAAGGGGAAAATATAGGCCAAATATAGAGGAGAAATAGTCCCAAAAGAAACCATACTTTTCACCCAAAAAGTCATCCAAGACAAGGGTACAAACCACCTCAACAAATTACCCCACATGTAGTGCCCCTAGGAGTGTCACTAATCCAAATACAAAACACCACAACCTCATACCATACCTTTAAAAAAATATGAGGCCAAGTACCACAAAAGTCCCCCAAGACTATGTTCATGGATCAATAACACATGAGACACCAAAATTTCAAACCTGAAACACTTGAAAACCAAGAGAAAGTTAAGATCCAAATGATGATTTGAATCAAAGCATGGAATTGAAAATCTGGGTGTGAAAATTCTCCACACTATAAATATTTCCATCCCCAGAAAGCCATGGTATGGCCAACTAAAAACCAAACCCAACTGAGAATCCAAGATATACTCATTTTCCATGCTTTACCACCAAAGGCCAAAACACCTCAAGTGATCAATTAAGGAAGGAATACACTCACAAACCAAAACATAACCACTTTCCAAAAATGATTAAGCACATTCAGACTTTATACCAAAATAAAAATCCTCAAACACTATCCAAGAAAGATTCAAGTAATTTACCCGAATGAGCATCAACATTGAATAAGGTTATAATTACCTCGATTTAACTAAACCATTGGGCACTCTCCAATCCAAATGTTTACCCAAGGAAGACATTGGTAGTTAGATAGCTCCAAATGAGTATACCTATCACCAAGATAAGGCCAAGGACAAATTCGAGTTACTATTATGGAGAGACACAAATGTGATCCCCGCCATAAGATCCAACCACTTTAACCGAACAGAATAGGCCGACATAGAAAGGCCCCAAAATTTAAAGAGTTGGGATGACCGTACAGTTAGTACACACAGTTTGGGAAGTCGTATGCTAACCGTGTAGATCATTCTGTCTATAAGGCATCCTAGCACATGGTCCCTACTAATTATGCAAAAACCATGTTATCAAACTACATAGCCAAATTTCCAACCATTCTCCAAAAAACCCAATGGAAACAAAAGTGTAAAATAATGTCATTGGGAGATAACATGGGGATGAGGCCCTCCACCTCTTTCCATCAAAAGGGAACAACAGAATCAATATGGTGACACTAGAGGTCTAAAATATTCCCATATTTCATACTGAGGATAGGAATTTGTACAAGGGTTTAAATGACCCTAGGATTTCCCCTGACTACGTTCCAGCTTCACTCTGATACCTATGGATGGAGCTCAAATTATTGAAGCATCTTTGGCCTACAGTTAGGCTTTGGAAACCCTTGAAGAGATCTTCTCCTTTCAGTGCCACAAACAACTACATCACAGACCCAGATAGGTTCACCAAGACATAACACACTCCAAAACTCACTCTACAGAAACCTGGCATTTCATTGAAACAAGGGCATAGAAGATGCACACGTATCACACCTTGTTTCTTCGGGTGAGAAACGACAGAAGGAAATGACACATATAAACACTTTCCTCTAAAACATAGTATTTTAAAGTTTTTCCAAGGGAGTCATACTCACAATATAACAGAGACTCTCAGAGGATTGAATGACCATTACATTTACAGTCAAACGAGCACACGACATCACAAGGAGTCACCGAACATAACCATTACAACTGATAGAAACAATAAATTGAGGGGGATGTTATGCAATATCCCCAAACATCGCATAATTTTAGAAAGTGGCCATAACAGCCTCTCATGACCAGATTTCCCACACTGGTGGTTTAACATGAACTCCTACTTCAAAGATACTACAAATGACCCAAAGGACCTCTTAGAAACCATCCAGATACTCATCCACACTAACAACCCCAGACCACTTCCACATTTGATGAATCAGGTAACGTGGGAAACTAATGTCTCTTTCAACCTTCCATGAGAACTCTCCCACTACATGAGGATCCAAAAAACCAAGAAAGTAAGCGGTGTAAACTAAATCACTAATGTTCAAGAAAAATATTCTTATATTGATCAATTGGAGGATCTTCCAACAACGAAACAATCTGGGCTACACTTCAATTGTGCACTAACCCTTAATGGGGTCGTACCTTACCCAACAAGAGAACTCAAGGACCTATCCAATCTGGTCCATTGGTCAAGACATACCACAAAACAGATACATACACACGAAGGGAACCACTATAAAGTCATCTCAAAACATTTCTCAGGAGAGACCACTAACTGGACCTTCATCCCAGCTTACCGACCAAACACAAACCCAAACCACTATTCAAACAAGAGGGGTTCTTGGACTCAAAACATCCCACAACAACAACATTTCAAAAAAACATAATACCCACTATCCCGAACCATTCATCAAGACATCACATTTTCCTTTAAAAACATTTCTATGAAAACAAATGGTTCAGCGGTTAGCATATCCACAAATGATACCCCATGGGCCTCACACATGCATGTTTCCGTGCCACACTAGGAACCCTCCTCATATCCATCCTGACACACATCCAGTCATATCATCAATAATCCATCATCCCATATAACCCCATGCATGTGGTCTCTAATGGAAATTCCAATGTTCAGAACAAAAATTCTTTCCACTTTTTGAAACCAAGGCAGTCAAACAATATTTCCTTTTTCTCAAGACCGCTAACAACAAAATAAAAATTCCAATTTTCATCTTACAAAACTTTTCTAAAGGGAATGATCATTCAAATGAAAACTCTCTTTCAATTCATTTACATTAATTTCAAAACATATTATCCCATTAAAACAGCTTTCAGTAGTCTAGAAAACTCTATTGGAAACACTTTTTCAAAACCAATGTTAACATAATTTCTTGCTTTCAAAATAGGTGTAATCACCCCATATTAACTTTCAAAACAATTCTGAAAAATTAGTTCCACCATTTCGTAAATCAAACCCTTCCCTTTTTTATTAGAAGATCATTTCACAAAAACTTTACACTTCTTTAAACCGGGTCATTATTTCATTAATACCAAACTTCCAAGATCTCAAAACTAAAGGATATAAGACAATGTGAGAGGAAACTAGTTTTGGTGGGTGACTTGGACATACGATTGGTGGCCATAATCCAATCAATTCACAATCATGGAGAGTTTTCTAGGGAAATATCCCCATCTCCACATGGATTTCCAGTCCCTGTGAGCTCACTGAGACCATTTCCCAACTCTCATTTCATTTATCCAAACCATCAGAAACCAAAGAAAAACAAAGGACTTAGACAAATCTATACATCACCTAGGGAATTGAATCTCTTCATGAGGTGTGTTGTCCAGAAACACTACCCATAAATGGAATTTCAAGTCCCAAAAATCCTAGCTACAGACTACCCTGATTGTTCCCAAAATAACATAACCCAAAGAGTTAACTTGAACCTCCTATGATACAATTTTGTCACAAACCGAATCTGGTAACCATCAAAACGAGCACCATACCCATCACGTGGAAAGTCCTGAAGGGAATTCCTAATCCCCATGGGTTGGAATAGGTGCTTTGATATCATAAAATGAAATTTGGGAATGATTTACCCGAGTTTATAAACATAAAATGAAAAACAAATCCAATAAAAAATCTAGATTTTTCAAGCCAAAACATATTTTACTAAATTTCAGAATTGAATTTAGGAATTTAAAACAATGTTCAAAGACGATTATAGAGGTACAAAACCAAAAAAAGACATCCTAAGAACCTCCAAAAGGCAAGTGGCACTGCCATCAAGCCATCTCCACATCACCGTATCATGATGGACCACTAAAAGCCCGAACCATTGGCACAATGGTTGTACCCAAACCTGTGAGAAAAATAACCAAGTCTCCTTACACCTAATGGTGTATGTATGTTGTGATCAAAATCCTATTAGGATACCACCCCTTGGATATTCCATGTGATAAACCTTAAAAGATGAAAATTTTGCAAGTTTTCATAACATGAAATGCTAGTAAAATATTTTAAACGATGCAACTTAAAATAAAAAATAGTTTTCAAGTGTGCTATTTTAAAGAGTCAAAATTTTTGAATAAAGTATCAATCTACTAAATTTTCCAGCCAAACATATCATATGAAAAAGGTAAGCATAAATCATCTAATGGTCATTAGAAACGGGAAATAACCTCTATACACTACCTCGCTATGGGTCCCAGGTACCTTGCATCTCGGTGAAAGTAACCATCACAATATTCATTCTCGGGCACACGAGCCACCAGAATGGATCATACCCAAAACCTACTGGTCCCCTATCATCATCATCATAGTTTATTTAGTATTTTCATAGTCAAACTTGCTATGCTAAACTAAGGCCAAACCCCACGGGATCACTAGCATACTAGTACACGTCCACCCACTTAGATACCTAGGTTTCCCTCTTATGCTAAAATATGTTCATAAAGACATGAAATATAATTTGAACAATAAAATACCTTTTCCACATCACACATTAACCAAACATCCCACATGTGTATCATACAATTCACATAATCCCTTTTTCCATTCAAATTCATTTTGAAATCATTATCATAACAAAATATCCCACAACACTTTTCACATCTCCTTAACACTTCAACAAATCCTTTAAAAAGTTTTATAAAACCTTTCCAAGATACTCCAATTCACATATCATCCCACACACATATCACATAATACTTCATTCATAAATAATATTCATTTTTCACATCACACTCACACAAAACATTCCACAAACGAGTTTCACACCTTTTTTTCCATTTGATAAAATATTTCATAAATTTATAAAACATTATAAAAATGTTTAACATCGAAAATCCCAAATTTAACTTTCAAGAACCCATCTTATGTTAACACACTCACCAAAAAAGTACATTCACATCCTTTTCCCACTTTGTTTAACCCGATAAATAAATTACAATTTTCACAAAACAATCCCATGGTGTATAACTATGTTTTGCACACAGAACCCATTTCAAACCCCTCTTTTAAGGATAAAATAACTCCATGAAGCTACCAAAGTAGAAATTTATGCCAAAAAACATTTATAAAACCATTTTCATATGTTATAAAATAGACCCAAACATTAACACAAGAGTTACAGATGGAAAACACCCAATTGGAAGAAAACGTGAAACTCTTAAATGAACCGCATAACAAAATCCATGAAAAATGGTTTTTGAAAAATTCATAGCATATAAGGAACAAACAAGATAATTAAATAAAGTGTGCTAACTCATAAATAAATTCTTACACATGGAATCACCCACCGAAGGTGTCAAAACCCTCAAATCTTGCTGTGAAACGTCAACTGCACCACCGCCACACCTCAAGTAAGGTAAAATCAACATAAAACCTCAATATTTAACCAAAAGGCTCAAAGTTAAACCTTAGGTACGAACCCTACCTTCTATACATTTTAGAACTCATGAAAGGGTGAAATAAACCCTAAGTAAAGGGAAGAAATCAAATGGAGAAAGACTTACTTGCATGATGTTGAAGTTTCCTCCATCAAATCTCCATTCAAAAATGAGTTCCAAGGGAGGGATAGAGACGTTGGAGGCTGTCCATAGAGGTATGAAACGAAATGGGGACGAAATGGGCAGATTTGGGTTTATTGTGAAAGGAAAAATGGGAATTAAAAAATATTTTTAATGACCTGGACACCCTTGCACGGTTTGGAAACACGGTTTAGTAAACCGTGCGGCCAAACCATGTGGCCTATTAGGGCCTACAAAAACCATGAAATTCTCCTAAAATTTTTTTTGGGGGGGGGGTATAAGAGGGAAACCAAGGGGTAAATCTAGGACAAGGATATGGGAGAAAAATTCCCAAAAGAAACCATCATTTTCACCCAAAAAACCATCCAACATAAGGGTAAAAACCACCTTCACAACTTACCCCACAAGTGGTTCCACTAGGAGTGTCACTAATGCAACTCCAAAACACCACAACCTCATACAACCCCTTTGAAAAAATAACAGTCCAAGTACAACACAAGACCTCCAATACTAAGGTCATAGACTAGTAACACATGAGGCACCAAAAATTCAAACCCGAAACACCCAGAAACCAAGAGAAAGCTAAGAACAGAAAGAGGATTTGAATCAAAGCATGGAATTGAAAATCTGGGTGTGAAAGTTCTACTATAGGTTTATCAAGAGAGGAGTCACTGAATTAGTCAAATTTTTGCTTCACGTTGCAATGTCTCTCAGGCGCGGTACCAACTTCATCACCACATCCCTATAAAATGGGGTGTTCACCACTACCTCATGTACGATGGTGACAATGTCTGTTTGTGGATTAGTGGAGTGATCACCATCATATGAGGGAGTCATCAAATATTACGAAATATCCAAAAATTCTTATGTGGATATAGAGAGGAGGGAAACTAACAATTACATAGACAGCTGCATTGTGATCCCATATGAGGGTTCTAGAACATCCTCCAACAACAAGTATCTGTATAGGGATCTGGGGATCCTGTGGACCTCGACTTCCGAAATGGTATTCCCCAATCACTAGGATTCTTCCCTAGAATCTTGAAACTAGGGTAAAGGTTTGATCATCGACTCATCTATCACATTAAAATATGAGGGGACAATGATGATGTGACAATTCCTAAGGTTTCGACTTTGATGAAAAGTGTTCTCCCTCCTACCCCGAGATGCCTCTTCAGGGTAGGTTATGTCTTCGGAATGGTTAGGACCCCCATTTTGGTTGGTGTTGGAGTGGATAGAACCTCCTCTTTGGTTGAAAACAACACTTGGAGGACCTCCTTATTGAATGGTGGTGGAATAATGGGGAGGAACTCTATATTGATTGGTGGGAGAATGAGGAGGACTTACATGTCGAATATTAAGAGTATGGGGAGGAACTACATACTGATTATCAATGGAGAAGGGAGGAACTCCACTATGATTGGTAGAAAAAAATGGAGAACCACTATGTTCACCGGTGAAGGAGTGGAGAGGAACTCTCCCTTGGTAAATGAGGGTACGAGGAGGACCTCATTGTTTCCAGGTTGGAGTACGAAGAGGAACTCTGTACTAGCTATTGTAGGATTGGAGAGGACCAACACTCTGGTTGGTTATGGCTTGTTATCTCACACCTTATATACAAACTCATGTTCTGGTATATATGTATTATGTATTATATAGGTTCCAGGTTTTATTTAGGCTGGTTTTCATATCTCTTAGGCTGGTGGATGGTTTTGGATGTGGAGTGTAACTGTGGGTTTCATGGAGTGTGTGAAACTGACCTTAACCATTACATATTCTAGTTTTTTGAACCAAAATTCAAATTATTACAATCTCAAGGATATTTTATATTTATATTTTTAGATGATGTTGTCATAACTCATAAATAAATACCCATACAGTACAAGTGGACACTTTTACCCAATAGCAATTTCTTCACAATATGAAACTTTTAAAATAAAACATGGCTTCTTTTTATAAAAAATATTCACAACATTAAACTTGAATTCTTCTTTCCTTTTAACCATCCATAAAACATATGAAAAAAATTAAAAAAATTGGGATGAGCACAAAAATCTCAGTAAGGAATATAAAAAGAAATAAATAAATCATTAGTTTATAAATGCTTATAAATATCTACCTTTTTCATATTAAAATTCATGATCCAAATAAAAATTTTCCTAACCAATAAATAACCTTTTCATCCCAAATATTTTCATAAAACAATTCATAAGAAATCATAAAGGAAAAGTAAATCCCATATGGATTTTTTAAAACATGATAGAATAATAATTGTTTTTTCATGAAATTATACTTTTCACCATTATGAAGTAACAAAAGCTTCCATTTGAACATAAACTCAATAACATACCTTGTGAAAACATGATATTTTTTTGTAAATACATAAAAATAATAAATAAAATATATAGTAAACTTGAGGAATAATTTTATTATCATAATTACTTATGATGTAATCCTCACAACTACTATGAAATTATCCTCACATTTATTCTTGGCATAACCCTCATGATTATACTTGTATGTAACCATCACAGTTACACTTAGAATAACCATCATGGTCTACTTCCAATATAGCCAATGCATTGGAGGGATATAACCGAACCACATGAATTTGGTTTATAGTGGAACCACCTGTAATCATAAATAATGACCATGAACCATAACATAATAATAACACTTATAAAAATATCTTTTTTGACCATAGTAAATCATTTTCGGATTTTGAAATATCCATTACATTTTAAAAAGATCTTTGGTAAATAACTAAAACATAGGAAACCATGAAGCCTTTTAAAGGAATCCACAAATAAAACAATGTTTATAAAGGTTATAGAGATATTTTTCACCTAAAATTTACAATATAACATTCCCATTTCATTTTTCTAAATAGAGTAAAAAAAATTTGTAAAAATATTCCTTTTGGAAACATTTGAAAACACCATTTATTCAAATAAAAAATTTCACAAATAATTAAGAAACCATTTTATTTAAAAATAACCATGGAAAATAATAAATGAAACATAAAATAATTAATTCCTCCTGATGGTGGGAAATTCTATTCATGCTGTATATGTAAAAAAATATTTTAAAAGATAATTTTTAAAAGAATGGCCCTTACTACTTTAAGAAACATTTAAATATTAATCTCTATGAAATAATAAAATTAAAAAAACATTAAATACCATGATAATAGATAAATTTATGATAAAACATGTCAAAGGGTCTATATATATATACCTCATAAAATAAGGTAGGTGTATAACATCAAAATATGTGTTAATGAAAGGAGATTGAGATAAAGTCCCTTACCTCAAGTCCAAAACATCACATAAGTTATTTTAATTACTTAATAATAAACTTATTTTAAATATTTACCTGTTTTTAGAACCTTTTTCAAGTTTATTATTTCATTTTATATCACTTATTACAGTCTTATAATAATAACTTAATTATTTATGTTTACATTGGGTGTTTTGACAATATTCTATCCATAAGTCCAAAATCACTTCTGTAATTTGAATATAATCAAAGTGATATTTATTAAATAATATATAGAATAATGTTCATGAAATATTTATTATATTTATACATAATTTGAAATCCAACAATTAAATATGTTTATGAAAAATTAACTACATTACGATTATGGAGACTGTAGGTCATATGTATGCATGTGTAACATTTCCATTTTTCAACGATCATTATGGAAAGAAGGTAAATATTATTTTATATTTATATAATTATAATAACATCATATATATCATATATATCGTATTATTTATTTAAATATAATTATATATATCATCCAGATGATGTGATGATAAAAAATGAATAAATCGCTTTGTGGATGTAACACCCCAAACTTCCACGGTACGTTTCCCTTCGAATAATGCGATAGCGTGTGTTGTACGCAACCTCGAGTTCTAACACACACCACAACAAATTAAACTAGCCGTTATGAATAGTAATACCTAATTTTTGAAATTATATATATTTTATATTTCAAAATGGACTTCATTTTGGGGTTCAGAATATCTAATTTAGCCTAAGGTGAAATTTTGGTACTTTTTGGATAACTTTCATATTTTGATGAATAGTGAAAATTACTAAATTTTAATTAAAAACAACTTTTTTAATCAAAATAATTAATAGTGATAAATTATGAATTTGAGTGGTATTAAAGTATATTTAGGATATATTTTTACCATTTAATATAATTTTGGTCATTGGACATAATTTTGCAATTAAACCGAACATAAACAAGTGTCAATCTTCTGATAGTTATTATCTTTTAAAAACACGCTTTTTATTATTAACAACGGGAATTAATTTTAAATTAATTTATGCCACTTCTATGTTTTGAATTTGGAAAAATGGATTACATATTTGGAATCAGGATGTCCAAATTATTTAAATAGGTAACTTTTATTTTTACACATTTTGAATAATTACTGCGGTAAATATGTTATTTACCATGGTTAAAGGGTAAATCTGGTAAATAAGGGTTAAAAAATAATATTATAATAATAAGAAATTACCCTAAAACGTGTCCTAACCTTATTGGTGGACACATACCCGACCATGGGCATCCTTGGGTCAATTTGGGGACCCCGTGGAGCCACTTGTATGTGGTAGGGACACATTATATTAATAAAGTTAAAATAAAAATAAAAATGGCATAAGCTTACATCTTTTAGAAGAACAATTTTTACATAGGGTTATAAATGTTGGATTTTCGATTATAAATATTCATTAGAAAGATAAAAAGAGTTCCTACATAATTATATTTTATTTATAATTTTTAGACATCAAATAATTTAAATTATTAATGACACAATAATGATGCAATGTTTACCTCATTAATAAATCATTTAAATAAATAAGATTATAATGATTAAAATATTTTCTAAAACCTGTCCAATTCTTATTGGTTGATGTTATTTAGAATATGAGTCACCTTAGCTTCGACCTCAATGATTTTTGGACCATTATAAACCGAATATAATTATATTATAATGTAATACTTTCACTCTTTCCTAAAGAGCCCCTCCTCTCCCTTATAAAAGGATACCACTTCTACTCATTCCTCACACCTCTCAAGCCACTTGGCTCGTCCAAACCCTGCCCAAATAAGCTCCCCACATCCCTCTCCTCCTCCTTGAAGCTTACCCTTAGGCAGAAAGCATTTCAAGATGTCCTTTGGTTCCAACCAAAGTGACTTACCTAAATTAAAGGTAACAATTTCTCTTAAATCATTTTCATTTATTTTGCTTCTCCAACCCCAAAACTCTTTTTATTTCATTTCTTTTGTAACAACACAAGTATCCACAATATACTAGGATGTTGTTATAAGAAGGATTCAAACTACACATACACAAAACTCCATCTAATGGATGATGAACATAATGTTTCTGTGGATGGAAAACTAACGCCTCACGAAACGATGATTGTTCAAATACATCTTACCGCCTCTCATGGTGGCCATTATGATGGAACTGTAATTAAATATGATATTAATGATATATATTTTATATATAAGCTTCTGTAATTCCATTTTATTTCATACCATTATTCGTTTCGTGTTTTATATACATACGATAATTTCATTTGAGGAAGTGCGGACTACCTCCCCTTTAAAATGATATGACTCGTTCATACCACACAAGGAACGTATAAAGGATGCTGTTAATGAACATAAGTAACATATATAAAATATTATATTATAATGGAATAGTAATATACCTATGTATCATTTGGATTCGATTCTTTAAAAAAAAAATTAAATGGAAGTAGCATTCGTGCGTACGTACGGACTACCGTCTCCACGAACGCGATGAGATTCATTCTCCATCATATCCATTCAAGTCTTATTCTAATTTTAGGGTTAAAAATAATGTTAATATCATTCTGATTATGAATAAGATATAATCTATTCATTACAAACATGTCTTACGTAACCAAACATTTAAGAAGAACGAATCGATTATCACCCGAAACGACGATAATACTAAGATATTATTAATAAAGCAATGTTAAAAGATCATATATGATATCATATTAATGTATATGATTCTTGTATAATTTAATAACAATTATTTTACCATTATATAGGAGGTTAACCTACCCCAACAAAGGAAAAGTACAAGGTAAGGGTTATATCACAATCTCTTCATTATCTGAGGTTGTTTATATATAATAATCTACTGGGATCTCTTTATCATCCACATCCATGTTTCTTCAAAATGTATTTCAAAACATTTTTATTATTTACAACAATATGGGTTAAAGTCATTTATACCCTTGTTTTACTTTTTATAAGAGGAATCTTTCCGTCGTTTTCAAAACAAGGTCATTTTTAACCTTTTCGACAGAATTAATGTAAGAATGTTTTTTTACTTATACGGCGGGTGCGGTTATTTTCCGTCATTATAAAATCGTCGAAGATTACCTTACAATATTATAAGAATATTTTCAAGAAAATGTTTTACTTTATCTGTCTCTTATATAATTTCAAAAATAGAAAGAGATATTTCTCTAAAAAGTGTTTTGATTTCATCTATGTCAACATCCTTTGATGGATTTTACGCTTATTAGAAGTTGATTTATTATGATACAAAACTTCTATATTGTATTGAAGGTTTTGTGAAATATTTGACTGTGGATGTGCTATTTTTATACCATTCATAGTTTATGGTGAAATTATTGACATTTTGTATGCTAGTTTTAATACGAATGTTTATGTTATGTTTAAAACCTTTTCATATGGGAATGCATTGGACTTAATATGTGACGGGTGGAGCCCGCTATAGCTCCTCGATGCATCGGTAGGTCTCATGAGACAAACTAGTGTCTTGGCACAAGGCCTTTACAAAATCTTATTTGTAGTCTTGGCACGAGGCCTTGGCTATGTGGTTATGATAGTCTGGCATTATGCATTCCAACATTATGAAAGTGGTTATTGATATTGCATGTGATTATTCGACTAGTAGAATATCCATGTGAACAATTAAATGGCATTATTTCATTTTACTTTTTCCATACTATGTTGAAGTTCATGTTTAAAAGGCTTTTGGTTTTAGTAATTCATTCCCTTAAATGTTTATGATTATTTTTGAATGTTCCGCTATATTGTTATCCTTACTGGGCATTTGATCTCACCCCTTTTCTATGTTTTATTTTCCCAGGATGTGAAGAAGTAAATTATGAATGACTTGCAGGGATATTATGAGGGGTTAATAGTGTGGATATGAAGACTTTGTTGTTGTAGTAGTTTTTCACTTTGAAATGTAATGTAAAACTTTATGAATATATCTAGTGTTTCCAAGGCTACTAAACCAATCGGTCTTTCAGGATTTGATCTTTCTTGTGATCATGCCAATGTTATGTAATAATGCACCGACTCTGGGTAACTGGGGTCGGGTTGTTACAGTTGGTATCAGAGGAAGTTTAGTACAAACCTTGGAAACTAGATTCAGATAAACTCTGATTAGAGCACGTAGACCTAAGATTAACATTGAGGATTAGTATAGAAGAACTTCCTAGAATTTTGGTAGTGTAGAGATTTTTTTGAGTTTTCCGAGCAATACATCCCTGTCTGGATACGAGCAGGTAGAGGCGGCTCTGGCACAGATGTACCTAGGGGTAAAACTCGAAAACACCGCTTTGAGCTAGACTCGAACGAGAACTGGTGCACAACAACGGGCCTTGCTGCACTCTTGGTTACGACACTCCCAGGGGATATGCTTAGGATAACTCTCATTTTCTTTACAAATCATTATGAAGGGTCTATGAGTATATACTTCCTCAAAGAAAACATTTTTATGATTATGGATTATATCCATAAATATTTCAATTTATGTTAAGTGTTTTATAAGTATGGGATTATGTAGTTTGATTCATAAACTGATCTAGTTTATGCCATTGTTTAGAAATGGCGCCTAGTGGAAGAAATGGAAACCGTATCAATGCACGCAATCCATGTAGGGATTTCCCTCCTGCTCAAGATAATTATAGTGGGGCTGGTGATGCAACTGGTGCCGATCAGCTAATCACCATACTGGGACAACTTACTCAGGTTATGAATAATAACCTTACCCGTATGGAGCACCCTGATCCACAACGTGGAGGATCAATGTTAGATCGATTCATGAGGCAACAACCACCAACGTTAAATAGGAGTACAAATCCCTTAGTAGCTGAGCAATGGATAAATTCCCTAGAGAAAATATTTCAGGCTTTGGGGAGCAGTGAAAGGGAAAAAGTTATCATGGCAGTTTACCGCCTCACTGGAGATGCTGATCAATGGTGGTGATTGATTCAAAACATGAAGGAAGATGATGAAGTATCAAATATGGAATGGAGGGAATTCAAAGATCCGTTTTTAGAAAAATACTTTCCTCGCGACCATCGAGCAGATATGGAAAGGCAATTTCTGAGTCTGAGACAAAAGGAGGATGAGAATGTCACAAAGTATGAGGCTAACTTTACAAGGTTAGCGAGGTACGATGGTGATTATATACGCAACCCAAGAAGTAAGATTGATCGTTTCATTGATGGGTTAAAACCATTTCTCCATCGAGCATTAGTCTCACAATCCTTTTCGTCGTATGAAGACATTGTCTCATGTGCCATCAAGACCGAAAAGGAATTCTCTAAGTCTTATGACTTTAAAGCAAAGAAAGAGAAGAAGAGACCTGCTGATCAATCTGGGAATGGAAATAAGGTGAATAAGGGAAAGGTTGAATATCCATCTTGTGGTAAATGCGGGAAGAAACATCCTGGTACTTGCTTGAAGGGAATGGGAATCTATTACAAGTGTGGTGAAAAAGGCCACCAAGCTCGTGATTGCAAGTGGAAGAAAGAATCTACCAACATTCAGTGCTACAATTGTAGGGAGATGGGGAATTATGAAAATGAATGTCCTAAGCGTCAGGAGAACTTACCTCAGAAAAGGCCAAGGGATCAAGGCCAGGCTTATGCTATCACTACTGCTGAGGTAGAAGCTCCGAAAGACATGGTGGCAAGTAATTTAATGGTTTCCTCAAGTTTAGAAAATGCATTATTTGATTCTGGATCATCGCATTGTTTCATATCTTCCCAGTTTGCTAAGAAAATTAGATATTTCCAATTTGATTTAATAAGGGAGTTATCAGTTAAAACTCTTAAGGGAAGTATCATTGCAACAAAGTTTTGTGAATCAGTCCCCATTAGAGCACAAAAATTTTCTTTATCTGCTGATCTCATCGTCATACCTATGATTGAGTTTGATATAATCCTCGGTATGGACTGGCTTTCGGACTATGATGCGAAGATTTATTGTAAGAAGAAAGAGGTTACGATTCTTGATGATAATGATAAGGAACACCTTATTTTTAGAGCAGAATCGTCACCACCTAATTCTTATTTAGATCCACCCCCAGTAGCTCAACTTAATTCAATTATTGGGGAGGAAGAGAATGAAATAACTGTCGGTGAGGAAAGGAATGTTCAAATAGAGAATGTACCTGTTGTGAAAGAATTTGTAGATGTATTTCCAGAAGATTTACCTGGACATCCTCCAGAACGAGAAGTTGAGTTTTCCATTGATTTGATTCCTGGATCAAGGCCTATATCGAAGACCCCTTATAGAATGGCCACTGTAGAGTAAGTCGAACTAAAGAAACAACTAAAGTAATTGAGTAATAAGGGATTTATTCTCCCTAGTGTTTCTCCATGGGGAGCCCCTGTTCTTTTTCTTAAAAAGAAAGATGGATCTATGAGGTTATGTATCGACTACAGGGAGATCAATGCTATAACGATAAAGAAAATGTATCCCCTACCTCGTATTGATGATTTATTTGACCAAATGCATGGAGCTCAATACTTTTCAAATATTGACCTTCGATCTGGATACCATCAGTTGTGTGTAAAGAAGGAAGAAATTCCGAAGACAGCATTTCAAACCAGGTACGGACATTACGAGTTTACTGTAATGCCGTTTGGATTGACTAATGCACCCTCTGTATTCATGGATCTGATGAATAGAGTTTTCAAGGAGTATCTCAATGAATTTGTGGTGGTATTTATTGATGATATTTTGGTATACTCCAAAACCTACGAAGATCATGAAAATCACTTGCGCATTATCTTGAAGACTCTGAGGAGGCATGAATTATATGGAAAGTTTAGCAAGTGTGAATTCTGGCTTCATGAGATTTCTTTTCGTGGCCATATTGTCTCTAAAGATGGAATCTCTGTTGATCCTTCTAAGAAAAATTCAATCCAAGAATGGCCAGCACCTACGAGTATAACTGAGGTACGTAGTTTTATTGGTTTGGCAGGTTATTATCGACGTTTCGTCCAGAATTTTGCCCGATTGGCTAACCCATTAACGAAGCTCACATGTAAAGGGGTTAAATTTGTTTCGACAAAAGAGTGTGAAGAATGTTTCGAAGAACTGAAGAGAAGATTAGTCAATGTGCCTATATTGACTCTACCATCGGGGAATGATGGGTTCGTTATTTATAGTGATGCATCAAAGAAAGGACTTGGTTGTGTCCTTATGCAGAATGATAGAGTTATTGCATATGCATCATGACAGTTGAAAATTCATCAACAAAACTATCCTACTCACGATGTTGAGTTAGCCGCTGTGATCTTTGCTTTGAAGATATGGAGGCACTACCTCTATGGTGAAAAATGTGAGATTTATACTGATCACAAGAGTTTGAAGTATATTTTCTCACAAAAAAAACTCAACATGAGGCAAAGGAGATGACTTGAATTACTCAAGGATTATGATTTCACGATACACTACCACCCGGGGAATGAAAACAAGGTGGAAGATGCTTTGAGTAGAAAAGACCATGGAGTTTTGAAAAATATGAGAATTGAATGGGATCCAATTTTCATGGATCTAGTAAAGATGGACATGGGAATAACCAGGGAAGGTGAAACATCAATGCTTTTTCAAATGGTTGCCAAACCATCTTTACTAGAAAGGATTAAGAGTTCTCAGACCGATGATGAAGAATTTCAGAAGAAGATTAAAGCTTTGAATGATGGGAGATTGAGAGACTTTGTGTATGAAGATGGAATTTTGAAATTCGGGAAGAGACATTGTGCTCCCAATATACCTGATCTAAAAAGGGAATTGCTGGATGATGCTCATAGTTCCAATTTCTCTATACACCCTGGGAGCACCAAAATGTATAGAGATTTGAAGGAACATTTTTTGTGGGACAACATGAAGAGGGAGATTGCTGATTTTTTGTCAAGATATATGGTTTGTCAACAAGTGAAAGCTGGAAGGCAACAGCCTGGATGAGTCATGCAACCTCTTCCCATAACGGAGTGGAAATGGGACAATATTACGATGGACTTTGTCATGGGGCTACCAAAGACTCCTAGAAGGAACGATGAAATATGGGTTATTGTTGATCGTCTTACCAAGTCAGCACATTTTCTTGCTATAAGAGAAGATCTACCCCTGGAACGTCTAGCAAGACTATATATTAATGAAGTTGTGATACTTCATGGAGAACCCTTATCAATTGTTTCTGATCGTGATCCCCGTTTTACTTCAAGATTTTGGAAAAGTCTTCAGAAATCACTGGATAATGAACTTCATTTGGGCACTGCTTACCACCCTCAGACAGACAGACAATCAGAACGGACGATTCAGACCTTAGAAGACATGTTGAGATCTTGCTCACTTGATTTTCAGGGTATGTGGGATCAATATTTACCACTGGTAGAATTTTCCTATAACAATAGCTTCCATTCAAGTATTCAGATGGCACCATATGAAGCGTTATACGGAATAAGATGTCGTACACCGACCTGTTGGGATGATGTTGGTGAAAGAAAACTTGTAGGCCCAGAACTGGTGGAGGAAATGGTGGAAAAGGTTAAAGTAATCCAAAATCACATCAAAGCAGCTCAAAGTAGGCAGAAGAGCTATACCGATAATCGAAGGAAGGATTTGGAATTTCAAGTCGGTGATCATGTTTTCCTGAAGGTATCTCCATGGAAGGGAGTCATATGTTTTGGTAAGAAAGGTAAATTGAGTCCCAGGTACATCGGACCTTTCGAAATTCTAGAACGAATTGGGGCTGTAGCTTACCGATTGGCAATGCCGCCAAGTCTCTCTAATGACCACGATGTGTTCCACGTATCTCTGTTGAAGAAATACATGCCTGACCCAACGCATGTACTCACCTATGAAGAATTAGAACTGGAACCCGATCTGTCTTATTGTGAAGAGCCCGTCAAGATTCTTGATACGAGAGAACAAGTGCTGAGAAACTGGACGACGCGTATGGTAAAAGTTTTGTGGAAAAATCATAAGATGGAAGAGGCAACGTGGGAACCCGAGGAACTTATGATGAAGAACCACCCGAGTCTTTTTATACAGTAATACCCTAGAAATTGCGAGGACGCAATTATTTGAAGGAGGGGAGAATGTAACACCCCAAGCTTCCAGGGTACGTTTCCCTTCGAACAATGCGATAGCGTGTGTTGTACGCAACCTCGAGTTCTAACACACACCACAACTAATTAAACTAGCCGTTATGAATAGTAATACCTAATTTTTGAAATTATATATATTTTATATTTCAAAATGGACTTCATTTTTGGATTCGGAATATCTAATTTAGCCTATGGTGAAATTTTGGTACTTTTCGGATAACTTTCATATTTTGATGAATAGTGAAAATTACTAAATTTTAATTAAAAACAACTTTTTTAATCAAAATAATAAATAGTGATAAATTATGAATTTGAGTGGTATTAATGTATATTTAGAATATATTTTTACCATTTAATATAATGTTGGTCATTGGACATAATTTTGCAATTAAACCGAACATAAACAAGTGTCAATCTTTTGATAGTTATTATCTTTTAAAAACACGCTTTTTATTATTAACAACGGGAATTAATTTTAAATTAATTTCTGCCACTTCTGTGTTTTGAATTTGGAAAAATGGATTACATATTTGGAATCAGGATTTCCAAATTATGTAAATAGGTAACTTTTATTTTTACACATTTTGAATAATTACTGCGGTAAATATTTTATTTACCATGGTTAAAGGGTAAATCCGATAAATAAGGGTTAAAAAATAATATTATAATAATACAAAATTACCCTAAAACGTGTCCTAACCTTATTGGTGGACACATACCCGACCAGGGTCATCCTTGGGTCAATTTGGGGACCCCTTGGAGCCACTTGTATGTGGTAGGGACACATTATATTAATAAAGTTAAAATAAAAATAAAAATGGCATAAGCTTACATCTTTTAGAAGAACAATTTTTTACATAGGGTTATAAATGTTGGATTTTCTATTATAAATATTCATTAGAAATCTAAAGATATTTCCTACATAATTATATTTTATTTATAATTTTTAGAAATCAAATAATTTAAATTATTAATGACACAATAATGATGCAATGTTTACCTCATTAATAAATCATTTAAATAAATAAGATTATAATGATTAAAATATTTTCTAAAACCTGTCCAATTCATATTGGTTGATGTTATTTAGAATATGAGTCATCTTATCTTCGACCTCAATGATTTTTGGTCCATTATAAACCGAATATAATTATATTATAAATGAATTCTTTCACTCATTCCTAAAGAGCCCCTCCTCTCCCTTATAAAAGGAGAGCACTTCTACTCATTCCTCACACCTCTCAAGCCACTTGGCTCGTCCAAACCCTGCCCAAATAATCTCCCCAGATCCCTATCCTCCTCCTTGAAGCTTCCCCTTAGGCAGAATGCATTTCAAGAAGTCCATTGGTTCCAACCAAAGTGAGTTACCTAAATTAAAGGTAACGATTTCTCTTAAATTATTTTTATTTATTTTGCTTCTCCAACCCCCAAACTCTTTTTATTTCCTTTCTTTTGTAACAACACCAGTATCCACAATATACTAGGATGTTGTTATAAGAAGGATTCAAACTACACATACACACAACTCCATCTAATGGATGATGAACATAATGTTTCTGTGGATGGAAAACTAACGCCTCACGAAACGATGATTGTTCAAATACATCTTACTGCCTCTCATGGTGGCCATTATGATGGAACTGTAATTAAATATGATATTAATGATATATATTTTATATATAAGCTTCTGTAATTCCATTTTATTTCATACCATTATCCGTTTCATGTTGTATATACATACGATAATTTCATTTGAGGAAGTGCGGACTACCGCCCCCTTAAAATGATATGACTCGTTCATACCACACATGGAACGTATAAAGGATGGTGTTAATGAATTTAAGTAACATATATAAAATATTATATTATACTAGAATATTAATATACCTATGTATCGTTTGGATTCGATTCTTTTAAAATAAAAATTAAATGGAAGTAGCGTTCGTGCGTACGTACGGACTACCGTCTCCACGAACGCGATGAGATTCATTCTCCATCGTATCCATTCAAGTCTTATTCTCATTTTAGGGTTAAAAATAATGTTAACATCATTCTGATTATGAATAAGATATAATCTATCCATTACAAACATGTCTTACGTAACCAAACATTTAAGAAGAACGAATCGATTATCACCCGAAACGACGATAATACTAAGATATTATTAATAAAGCAATGTTAAAAGATCATATATGATATCATATTAATGTATATGATTCTTGTATAATTTAATAACAATTATTTCACCATTATACAGTAGGTTAACCTACCCCAACAAAGGAAAAGTACATGGTAAGGGTTATTTCACAATCTCTTCATTATCGGAGGTTGTTTATATGTAATAATCTAATGGGATCTCTTTATCATCCACATCCATGTTTCTTCAAAATGTATTTCAAAATTTTTTTATTATTTACAAGAATATGGGATAAAGTCATTTATACCCTTGTTTGAATTTTTATAAGAGGAATCTTTCCGTCGTTTTCAAAACAAGGTCCTTTTTAACCTTTTCGACAGAATTAAGGTAAGAATGTTTTTTTTACTTATACGGTGGGTGCGGTTATTTTCTGTCGTTATAAAATCATTGAAGCTTACCTTAAAATCTTATAAGAATATTTTCAAGAAAATGTTTTACTTTATATGTCTCTTAAATAATTTCAAAAATAGAAAGAGATATTTCTCTAAAAACTTTTTTGATTTCATCTATGTCAACATCCTTTGATGGATTTTACGCTTATTTGAAGTTGATTTATTATGATACAAAACTTTTATATTGTATTGAAGGTTTTGTGAAATGTTTGACTGTGGATGTGCTATTTTTATACCATTCATAGTTTATGGTGAAATTATTGACATTTCGTATGCTAGTTTTAATACGAATGTTTATGTTATGTTTAAAACCTTTTCATATGGGAATGCATTGGACTTAATATGTGACGGGTGGAGCCCGCTATAGCTCCTCGATGCATCGGTAGGTCTCATGAGACAAACTAGTGTCTTGGCACAAGGCCTGGACAAAATCTTATTTGTAGACTTGGCATGAGGCCTTGGCTATGTGGTTATGATAGTCTGGCATTATGCATTCCAACATTATGAAAGTGGTTATTGATATTGCATGTGATTATTCGATTAGTAGAATATCCATGTGAACAAGTAAATGGCATTATTTCATTTTACTTTTGTCATGCTATGTTGAAGTTCTTGTTTAAAAGGATTTTGGTTTTGGTAATTCATTGCCTTAAATGTTTATGCTTATTTTTGAATGTTCTGCTATATTGTTATCCTTACTGGGCATTTGAGCTCACCCCTTTTCTATGTGTTATTTTCCCAGGATGTGAAGAAGTAAATTATGAATGACTTGCAGGGATATTATGATGGGTTAATAGTGTGGATATTAATACTTTGTTGTTGTAGTAGTTTTTCACTTTGAAATGTAATGTAAAACATTATGAATATATCTAGTGTTTCCAAGGCTACTAAATCAATCAGTCTTTCGGGATTTGATCTTTCTTGTGATCATGCCAATGTTATGTAATAATGCACCGACTCTCGGTAACTGGGGTCGGGGTGTTACAGTGGAGGTGGTAGTCCATACATAAGCACGAACAATGATATCATTTTTCAATGCATGAAAAGGTAAGAAGGTAAATGATATATTTTAGTTTAATAAGTATAAATATGTCATTAATATAATATATAAACATTAATACCATCATTAAAACCAGTATTTAGATATGTTTATGGAAAAATAATTTAATCATTTCGCGAGGTGGTAGTTTTCTATACACACGAACAATGGATAATTTTATCATTTTATGGAAGTGGAGATGGATAAATGTCATTAAAATAACATAATAAAATATAATTAGATGTATAATAAATTTTTATTTTATTTTATCATGTTTTAAGAAGGTTTTAGGGATGTGGAAGAAGAAACAAAACAAAAATGCTTAATTAAAACAATACCTCTTCTTTGGAAAACTTTTGTTTCTTAACACCTTAACACCTATAAGATTAGAATTATACATAAAAAACCTATAGAATGTGGGTAGGTATTATATTAAAGTATTTTTATAGGTATTTAATGAACTAAATGGGATTTTATCTTTGAATGATTATAAAGAAAATTTTCCCTTTTATAAGAGAGGTTAGGGGAACTCTTGAAATTTCTCAAAATATTAAAATTTAATAAGAATATTCTAGATCCAAATGTTCAAAACAGAATATAAATTCAGATGGGATGGAATTGTAGACTATATATTATAATTTTTTTTATTTAATATTTTTGTATTTTTAAATAATTTAATAAAATATTAATCCCATAAAATTTCATTATTGTCAAATTTGATTCATTACTTTGAATTTAAAAACAAAAAAACACTAAATAAATTTATAAAAAAACTATTTTATTATTTCATAAACATGTCAATGTAATCTATAAAATTATTTTCTTACTTTAAATACCTCAAATTATTTTAATTTTAATACTTTTAATTTCATTTATTTGAATTTTCCATTAATTAAATTATTACTGCATTAGCATTGTGCAATCATTTAAGGTAATTATTTATTCACTAAAAATTAAAAATAAATTAACAATATGAAGATAAATATATTATAATTAAAAATAATATTTATAATTGGACAAAAACTATGCATAAAACCATATTAAAAATAATACACTTATTAAAAATAAGAGTGTAACATGTTTGGTTTCTCATTAAATAATATACCATAAATGCCATAATCTCATCCATGGGGCTCTAAAAGGTCATAAATTCAACCCTTGTTTGATTATGTTCTAGATATATACATAAAATAATATTTTGTTTTGTTTTTGGGTTATTTAATAGCTCTTATCATTTTAATTTTGGAGTTTAAAGTAATTTTATTGATTTTTCTTCTGCTTGCACAAGTACTGCGTTAGTGTTACATAAGCATAAAATGTAGTTATTTCATATATAAAAATTTAAAATAAATTAATATAATAATAATAAATTAATTAGTCTCAATATAGTCTTTTATATTCTTTCATTATATATACTTACTCATATCCATGTCAAAACAACTTATTTATTTATTTTATTTGACTTTTCCAGCCTTCTGCAAGCATTGTATAGTCATTTGGATAAGATTCTTGATATAGAAATCTAAAATTATAAATTAATACTAAAAATAATTATTTATGGATGAAATTTAATAAAATTTTTGTTTAAATTTTTTTTACTAATCAATTATTAGCTATAATACACAAAATTTTACTTTTCTAGTGTTGCACAAGCAATGCGTCAGTATTGAAAGTTATTTTCATATTTATCATGAAATAAATTATAATTTACATGTTATGAATTTTTTTATAAGAGATATATATTATAATTTCATAAATTAGTCATTAAATAAGTTTAATTAACTTTTATATCATAATTTTGTCATGACGATATCCCAAAAGGCAACGTATTTTATAAAAAATTGTATTTTTTAATATTCACTAAAAATTTAACCTTTTTAGAAAATCACCAATATTTTACCATCTAATAATTTGAATATGATTAATTAAAAAAGGTAGTTCATTTTATTTATTATGTTTTCTAAAAAATCTATAAATTAATTATAATATTCACCCATAAAAATAAGAAAAATTCATTTTTTCAGAAAACATATTTCTATAGAATAAAATGACTTTACCAAAATTTATTTTATTATTTTTTAATAATTTAAAAATAAATTTATATTGAGTATGAACTATATATTTAATTCATACATCAATCATTTCTATTCATACCCACAAAATTAACAGCTAGGTTATAATAGTCACATTTAAATAATAAAATTCTGTAGTTCTTTTAAGACCGACATTGTGTATCTTGTATTTTATTAAGCATATTATTTTTTTAAATCGTAGGTTATTATATTATAACCCACATAGTAAATTAATTCCTCAAAAATTTAACTTGGGATAATAAACTAGGGGTTTGAATTTTCAAAATACCTTTATTGAAATCCCACATCGTAAAAAGGAGTAATAAAACTTCCACTTAAAAAGAGAGAAAGAGAAATATTAAGGTCACCTAAGATGACACATACTAACTTCCAATGTAGGATAAAAAAGTGGGAAATTAAAAAATGGATATAGGATAGGAAAGATATATCCCGATGACTGATAGAGAGTGATATAGAACATGGTCATGAGAAAGCTAACCATCATAAAATTGTAAATTTGTGATGGGTTAAAGGCCATTTATTTCTATATAAGAAAAGTAAATGAATAATTTTTTTGTTTAGGAATATCCTTCCTAGAGTTGAGGAATTTCATTATGTACTATTATAAGAACATAAAGATATATTCTTACTTGAAAAGAATAATTTCATCCTTTGATCCATTTCTATCACAATCTCTTTTTTATCCAAACAATGAGTATGAATTATTTTATACCTGAATCAATAAAATCAAAGTATATGGATCAGAAAATAAAAAAAATATAATTTATATATTTCTCATTTATTTATACATTATCCAAAACCAAAATGGTTCGGATCCCAAAAATAATAAACGTTTAAACAAAGAAAAACTACCTTAGTCCACAAAATTCAACAGTAATACCCAATGTTAAACTTAGATCATTTGATAAATAAATATCGTTAACATTCCTCAAATTAGTACATACTAATATTGAAACCCAAAATTAAAAAGGATTCCATTACATAGTCTTCCAAGATAAATTTAATATTTTTTTCCAAATAATATTAATCACTCTTATTGTATCATACCAAAAATATAATTTCCGAAATCACATAATCTCCAAGATATGCTATCATGACCCGTCCCCCGAGGCCCATGCCATGACTACCCCAAGCTCTCCTTCCATAGGCCAGGGGCTGGCGACTAGCACCAAAGGCGTAAATCCCTATAACTGGGAAGGAATTGCCTTTATTAAATGTAAACACACACACAACCAGAGTACAAGCGGAAGAAAATAGTAAGTAAACACTATATATCAAAAGATGTGCTCGAATGTAAAGGGGCTAGAAATAAAAGCCCAAAAGTAAAGTACAAGGTACAGAAAAAACAAGAGGATGGTGTCAAGATACTCCTGGATCGTCCTCCGGAGTTCCTAACTAAAGGGTAGGTACAGATGGCCACCTCAGCTCTCCACGTCTGTCTGTCACCTCCGGGTACCGTCTCGTTGTGAAGTCCACCTCCAGGTACAGTCTCATCGTAAAGTCCCCCACCGGGTACCGTCTAGCTCTACAAGCCTCAAAAATGATCAGTGCTGTCTGTCGTCTGCATCCAACATAACGAGGTGCAGGCATAGCCCGTGCATGGGTGAGTATAACGATACTCTGTAGGGACCCCAAGACCCTCAAGGTCTCACTAAAACCTACCAGGATAAATCACAAAGAAATATATCAATAGATAACCTTTACTAAGGTATATTTCCCTTACATATACCTAAGTTATCAAGTAACCCATCTCAATCATGAAGAAAACACAAGGGTCATTGACTCAGCTCAAACCAGGATTTTCATTATCGAAACAACAACTACTAGAGAAACTCCTCCTCTATCGAGTACAGTGACCTTGTCACGACTTAGAGGCGCTACTCACTAACCTTAGACTGCTAAGGTACTCCTCCTATCGAGTACTATGGGTATGCTGCCAAATATTGGGTGCTCCGTCCACTGAGGGTCTGCCGCCAAACACCGGGCGCTATCCCTAATAGCCTACAGAGGTACTCCTCCTGTCAAGTAGTGCGGGTCTGCCGCCATATACCGGGTGTTCCGTCTGCCATGGGTCTACCGCCAAATACTGGGTGCTCCATCCACTGGACTAACTGATTCTCTACGAGTCGAATCAGTCAAGCAGTCGTCAGGTCTACATCTGCTCAGTCTCCGCACTTCGTACGCTTGTCTCTGGGAGGGTTCGCTCCACGAGCTATAGGTCGTTACTTCCAAGTGTCACGAAGTCTCATGAAGAAGTATCATAAAGGACCACCTCGTCATAGGGGTCTCAACTCAACAGACGTCACATTAATCAGACGCCTGGTTTGTGATTTATTAGTATTTCCGTTCCAGGGGACCGGTTAGATTTTGGGTACAGCCCAACTCGGACATACTCCAACTACATCCAAACCTTAGGTGAAGTATGCCAAATGAACCGTCTAATTAAGAGGAATCCAATAAAGACGACGACATGTTAATAGGACGTCTGGAGCTCATGTTATAAGTGTTTCTACTTAGAGGGCCCGATTGGTTTCGAGTTCGAACCAACCCGACCATACACAAACTTCACCGAAACCTTGAGTGTAAAATACCGAAACGACCATCTCAATCCAAGGAATCCTACGCAACTGACGGTGCATCGATCAGAAGTCCGTAGCTCAAGATATGTCCGTTTAACTGAAAAAGGGTCTGAAAATAGGGGGTCTGGGCCCGATCCGACCCGGCCCAACACCCCCTAGGACGGCCCGAATCGGGTCCGGGCTCGGCTCAGTAGGGTGCGGCCCAGCCCAGCTGGTGCAGCCCACCATGGCCCACGTGGCCCACACGGTTGGCCCTATGGCTGGCCGACCAGGCGGAGTGGCGGCGCCCAATGGGGCCCGCCCTAGCCACTAATTGGGGGGGTTACCCCACCCCGATTCTTCGAAATGGCCAGTCGTGTTGGCCCGCCCTTGGGTAATTGCGGGACACCTTGGGTCCTGCCTCTTGATGGCACCGGCGGCCGGAATAGCCTACATCCCTTCCAGATCTATCGTGACATTGTTCAACCGGTGCGACGCTTTAGTGCCATGCCCCGCCGCTGTGGCCCGCCCTGGCCGTGGCCCCTGTAGCTTCGGCGCGGCGCGACGGCACCGCACCCCTCTGCCGCGGCCCGTTCTAGCCGTGGTCTGACTCTACTCTACATGGCACGATGGTGGTGCGCCTTTGTGGCGACCCGACAATCATGTGCTGAGGATCCACTTTTGGTTGGCCCGATGCCAACTGGTTCTTTGTAGTCTTCCTCCATCGTCCACAAACAACAAATGAGAGGGGAAGGGTCGGACATTGTTCGTGTGGTCTGAGGCCTTCCTCGTCAAGATGGTATCATGCGGCTAAACGAAACACAGGAATTGAAGAATGATGATGAACGATATTAAAACATGAACATAACAACCCCTACCCCGTAAAACGACATTAAAAGATGGTGAGTCACAGAAGACGGGCATCGCGGAAGACAGGCATCATTCTGTCAACGTCAGGAAGGAAGGATCTGAGGGTGGTGTCACCGTTCTTCGTTCTTTATTCTTCGTTGGAGGAAGAGTAAAACTATCCAAGTGCTGGGCACCGTGCTTCTCTGCTAGCGTTCTGCTGCTTGGAGAATCCATCTGGAACGCCTTCCCCTAGCCTCCTTTATATAAGAGTGAGAGGGTTCATCGTTGGCACGCAAGTCATAAATGGAGGATTTATGACAGAGGGCTCCACCAAATTAATCCACTGCGGTGGCGCATTAAAATGGGGAGGAAGTTAGAAAGGGGGTTATTGGCCTGGGTGGTCCCCAGAGAAGAATATCCTCCAAAGGGAGGATATTTCCTGGAGGGCCCCACCATTAATTTACCACAAAAAGGAAAGGGGGGGGGTTAATTCTTGGGTAGTCCCCTCATTAAAAAGGGAGGTTTCATCCTCCTCAATTAAGAGGGGGATTTAAACCTAGAGGCTCTCCCTCATAAATGAGGGGGAGTCAAGGAGTTATGATTCCCCTCCCATTAATGGGAGGCCTTGTGTGGTTTCCACCACAATCAACCTCACATGGGAGGTTAGATATTGGTGGGCCCCACCACCATAGCCTCTATGGGGGGTTAGGGTGTGGCGGTCCCACCACTAACTCCTAAGTGGAGCTTGTAACCACTTTATCCGCACAACATGTGTTTAACAAAATAAAATAAATTATTCACTTATTTTATTTTATTAACCCACATAAAACCCCCAAAACTAACATTTATACTCGATCATCTACCATCAAGGTAAAAGTCTTCTTAATCAAAAACCCATCATGAGAGTTCAACAGTGCCCTTAGATTTCAATTCCGAGCACCAGTTCAAAAAATAAAAAAAACCCATTCGTTCGTTTACTGAACGTACCCGAGCTAAACTTCATAAATTGATTTCGGGCACATCGGGACTTGGAATCAAGTGCCTTCAGAAGCCACAAACTCTTAAACTTCCAAAGAAATTAAGAAAAAAACATTCCTTGAAATTTCTATGTCTTAAATATGCAAACCATTTCCATATATCACCTAAATCACCATAGATCCATAATAAAATCATATATACTTAAAATATATAATTCAAAATTTATTCCTAAAATAAAATCCCATATTATTATATTTACCTCAATTATATAGGGTTCCCAAAATATTAAATTTTTTCTGAAATAACATTAATCACCTAATCACCAAATCAATTTTTAATCCCATGAAAAAACATATGTTCCTAAAATAAATATAATATTTATCCATGAGACTAAAAAGAAAATTTCTTACTAAATAGGACTTCATGTTGGCCAGTGGTTGACATTTCACCCTTGTAATCCTTCAGTAGTGGTTTCATTACCTATAATCTTGCCAGATGTGACGGGTTCTTGCCCGACCTACAGATTTTTATATTTATAAAACTGTATAATTATTATAAAATTCGTAGATATTTGGAAAAATCCTAATAAATAACCATAATATATTCAATATTAAAGAAATATTTTAACCTAAATGGTTATCTCATATCATACCTTTCATTTTTCATCTCTAAAATGTAATAAACCATAAATACCTCAAAAATAAATGTCTCTAAAAATATCATTAGTCACCTTAACATTTTATAAAATTAAGTGTCAAAAGGGTTTTGAGGAATTAAAATTATCATCAAACTTGAAATTATAAACCCATGATGTTATCAATTACTTGTAAGATAACCTCTCATGAAAACATCATAATCTCCAAATTTATCTAAACCCTCATCTGATACTAATCATAATGACCTAGCCTTAGGAATTACATATTCTTGTGTTTTTAGACTAGAATTAATATTCTTATGATCCTAAGTATATTTTAAGTTTGTAGTTGTAGATAACTATGTCATAACTTATACATAACAACTCATACATCACAAGTGGACACATCTACTCAATATCCATTTTTTCACAATATGAAAAATTTAAAAGAAAACATGACTTCTTTTAATAAAAAATATTTACAACTTTAATTTTGACTTATTTTTCTCCTTTATTGTAAAGAACCATAAAATTCAAGGGAAATTTTTTCTTAATTTTCTTGGGAATTTTACAAGAACGCAGTTTCTAACGGCACTTTATTCTGAGGCCCGGTGTGCCCGGAATCAATTTCCGAAGTTTGGCTCAAGTACGTTTAGTGAACGAACAAGCGTGAATTTCTAACTTTTGAACCGGTGCCCAGAATCGAATTCTGAGGGCACCAATGAACTCAAAATGATTATAATCTCTTAAGGGAACCTTTACCGTAGTTGCGTTTGTGCAGGAGAATGAGTTTTTTTATGAGGCTTAATTTAAAAAGTAAATAAAATTGTTGGATCAATTTTATTTCTTTTAAAGGTGGTTTTTTTTCCTTTCTCCCATGGGAAGTTTGTGGTGGGATCCACAACCACCCAACATCCCATGTGTGGATAATTGAAAGAGTGGGGCCCACACGATCCCCCCCACCTTTTCAAAACTCTTATCTCCCTAACCCCCCTTAACCCTTCACATTCCTAACCCCTCTAAAATCCCCATTTATGTTTTGATAACTTATCACCACTTTAATTTTATAACATCTTATGTTATTTAACTTAAGTGAGTTAAATGTGGTTTTGAATTTTCAAACTCTTGAAATTCAATACCTATGATGGTTAATAAAATAATGGGAGGATTATTTTATTTGGGGGGTTGGTAGTTCATGTGGTGGAGACTTGGGAGAGAAAAGGCTAAGTGAGTAAGTCTTCTTCTTCTTCAACCTCGACGAAGAATGCGAAGAACACTGTTCTTCAACGAGGAACAACTCCGATTAAGAACACTGTTCTTCAACGAGGAACATCTCCGCTGAAGAACGCGACATCTTCTTCCAAGGAAGTTTCCTGTTTGAACGCACCTCGATGACAACGGAATCGACGTTTGACTTCTGCGACGCCTGACATCCACGATGTTCGTCTTCCGCGGCCCGATTGACGTGCACCATTCCTGAACCAATTTAGGGGTATTGTTTGATTTAATTATTTCCGTTCGTGATTCTAGTTAATCGATCATTGTGGATTTTCGATTAGTTGTTATCGTTTAACGAGAGGGGGGGGGGGGCGGACCGCACAAACACGGCCGAACCCCCTCCTATGTTCATGTTTGATTCCTTTGTGGATTGGTTCGGGAAGGCGTGGTGCCGTCGCACCACGCGGATTCATGCGGAAGGAAATGCGTGGCGCCGTCGCGCCGCGCCGTGGAAAGAAGATTAAGAACGTGACATCGTCGCGCAGCGTCGAAGAAAACTGAATATGCCGCAGCCGGAGCAGGGCCGCGGTGGAGGGGAGTGGTGCCATCGCACCGCAACAGACGACAAGGGCCACGGCCGGTTCCAGGCCACGGCAGAGCAAGGTGACCGGCGACCGGACCGGGCCGCCAGTGTCAGAGCTGGTAGGGGACCGGCCACCGCCGGTCCCGTTGAGCAGGAACCGGCCAGCCAGGTCGGGCCGGCTGGACAGGGTGGAGCTGGGGGTAATAAATTCCCCCGGCTCGCTTCAAACGGCCCCATTAATTAAGGGGGCCGCGGTTACACAGGGGGCAGGCGCCCCCCCCCCCCCTTTGCCGAAACGGCTCGGCCAAAGGCCGAGCTAGACAGCGCGCTGGGCACGTTGTTCCCAGCCGGACCGGCGCCTGGCCGGTCCGCCGGGCTGGGCCACGCCGTGCCGGGCCGACCCGGACCCGGGGCGGGTCGACCCGGTTCAGGCCGACCGGGGGGTCTCGGGTCGGGTCGGTCAGGGCCCGAAACCGCCGTTTTTGGAATATTTGGGTTAAATTGCACAAAACTCGGGCTACGGACCTCCAATAGATGCGCCGTCAGCGGAAACGCGATCCTTGGATCGATACTGTTGTTTCTATATATTTCAATCAAGGTTTCGGAATACTTTGAGTTTGGACAGGTTGGTTCGTACACAAAACCAACCAGGCCCTCGGAGAGGAAATGCTCATATCTTGAGTTACGGACGTCTGAAAGATGTGTCGTCGACTTGGTTGAGTTCCACTTAGTGAGACGGATCATTTGGCATACTCTGGACGAGGTTTGGATGCAGGCGGAGCACGTTCCGGTTGGTTTTTCCTTAAAAACCAACCGGGCTCGTGGGACGAAAAAGCGAATAACTCTCAGACCGGGCGTCCGATTGACGCGCCATCTGCGACGTTGAGTTCATGATGACGATACGGAACTTTTGAATACATAAACTCTTGACTATGTGTCATTAGATGTATCAGCCTCTCGGCTCATGGAGCATACTCTCCCGAACAAGCTTGCTGTGTGCGGTAACCCAAGTGCTGGCTGCGACTGCTACTGTGACTGCGATGACGACTGTATAGAGATCCTCAATGGATTCGACGGTGACGACTACAACACTCAGTGATCCTATATGGATCAGTGCTACCGATCTTGTGTGGGTCTGATCCTATGTGGGTCAGCGCTCAGAGGTTTTGTGTGAGCCGGCGCCAACAGATTACGTGTGGGTCTGATCCTGTGTGGGTCTTTGCGGGGGTTAGATTCCTACTGATCATGTGTGGGTCATTGTGGGGGTTAGTACCTATCAATCCTTTGTGGGTCCAACGACTTAGATGGATCAGTGATCATCTCTATCGTCATCTGAAGATGTTTACCTGTGTGAGATGAATCCTGTTTGCTTTCCTATGTGGATTGTGTCGTGCTATCATGTGTGGATTACGTTTTTCTTTCCTGTGTGGAATACGTATACATTCCTGTGTGGACTGAGTTGTAATTGGGCTCGGAGGTTGGAGCGTATAGGAATTGATAACTTAGGTATATGTATGAGAATATACCTAAGCAGTGTGGGTTGTTATTTCGTGATTGTATATTTCCTTTGTGGTTTATCCTTTGTGGATTTTGGGAGACCTTCGGGGGTCTTGGGGTCCCTACCGAGTAGCTTATACTCACCCCTGGAAGGGTTATGCCCGCACTTCATTGTGTTGGTTGCAGAAGACGGACAACGCTGATCGCGGTTGAGGCTTACGGAGAAGGTCGGTACCCGGAGGTGGACCACTGGGCAGACGTGCTCGGAGTAGACGGCGGAACCCGAGGAGTAGTGGAGCTATCTGTACCCATGCTTCCGGTGGGATTTTCAGTAGATAGCTCGGCATAGCGGCTTTACTTTTTAGTTGCTGGTTTTCCCTTTCGTGTTGTACTTTACAGTTGGGCTTGTATTTTTGGCCCCTTTTACTTTCTGCACATACTGTTGTACTCAGTTTTTACATAGTGTTTACTTCATCCGCTTTTACTCTGTGTGATTGTTTACTTTATAATGGAAATTCCTTCATAGTTATTGGAATTTACGCCTTGGTGCTAGTCTCCAGCCCCTGGCCTATGGAAGGCGGGCTTGGGGTAGTCACGGCATGGGCCCCGACGACAGGTCGTGAAAAATTGGTATCAGAGGAGTTCGGTTCTACCACAGACTCAGACCTTTATTTTATGTGAAGTAATAGTGTTAAGCGTATTGGGTGTAGTTATCAGTCCAGGGAGTCCAGTGTTGGTGCGGCGGCCGACGTATCTGTACACTAGGACCCTGACTTCTGATTTCCGACTTAATGCACGAAAACATTGATTGCATGTGTGTTTCAAGTTTTCTTTGTGATTAATTTGTATCAGATCACCAGGTTTACTGTTATGACTGTGGCACACCTGTTTCCTTTTCAGGATGGCCCCACGATGGCAGCCAGCTAGGGTTCCGACAGTCGGGCGTGACGACATCCCACCGAGCGATGAGCCCTCAGTGCAGGGCCCTTTGTCTGCAGTGGCACTGGCGGTAGCTCTACCCACCGAGCCACCGATGCTTCCAGTACAAGCCGCTGACGATGCACGTCACCTCAGTTCACTGCATGAGTTCCAGTGCCAGTGACCACCCAGGTTCCGTGGGGAGACGGACCCCCAGGCAGCCGAGGACTGGCTGGAGGCAGTCGTATGATTTTTCAGGCTAGTGAGGACACCAGCTGACCTCATGGTGATCCTCACTGCGAGCCTACTGCATGCAGCAGTGGGACGATGGTGGAGCTTGATGCTCCAAGTGCACGATGAGGCATCTCTACTCTGTACAGACATTGAGAGCCTCTTCCGCTCAGAGTTTGTCCCAGCCACCCTCCGTACGGTGCACATCCAGGAGCTTCTTCAGTTGCGGCAGGGCAGCATGACGGTCGCCCAGTACTCGGTGAGATTCGGGGATCTCTCATGCTACTCTACAGACATGGTATGTGACCCATTCTTCTGGGCCCAGACCTTTGAGCAGGGTTTGAGACACGAGATCATGGCATAGCTGATCTCCCTCAGCATTCCGACTCAGACAGGCGTACTGGAGCGAGCCCTTCTGATCGAGAGATTTCTTGCTGAGTCTACACCCGCACCGAGACCCACCACAGGACGGCACGTAGTAGTGTCTTCTGCAGCAGGCAGTCGATGAATGTCTCATGGGTCCAAGCAGACCAGACCCTCAGGCAGACGACCACAGGACACTGGCTCAGCAGTGCGGGGCACACATCGTGGAGCCAGTCTTTCGAGAGGCAGACAGTGCTACTCGTGCGGCGGGTAGGGCCACATAGCTCTTGATTGCCCGACCCCCCATGCCGAGGAGCAGCAGACAGTTGAGGGACCACCAAGGCAGAGGGAGAGGGTCGACCGTGGTAGTCCGCAGGGAGGAGGCGGACGAGGCAGAGGAGCTGGCCGAGCAGCAGGTGGTGGGAAACGCTTTGAGGCTCTACCACCACCACCACCAGGAGGACCACCCTGACCACAGGGATCTGGCGGGCAGAGACGGGCACAGCTCCAGGCAGTAGAGGCCTACGACCATGGCATGCCCGAGATGATTCAAGGTACTATTTGTGTCTATTCCACCCTTTCTGCAGTTCTTATAGACATAGGAGCGAGTCACTCTTTCATAGCTGCTGCCCTTGTTCAGATCTCAGAGATTCCGATAGAGCTGTTGGCTCGATCCTTATGGCTAGAGACTCCCACGGGAGCAGACTAACGATTACGCACTAGTGCCGGTAGTCTGAGATTACTCTAGGAGGCGAGAGCTTCGGCTGAGATCTTCTTGTAGCGGCGTCGAGGCCTTACGACGTCATCTTGGGCATGGATTGGTTGTCTAAGTTCCATGCACAGATTAACTGTATTAGGAGTAAGGTGCGATGTGTACGCACCGACGAGAGCAGGTTCACCTTCACCGGCAAGAAGGGAGCCTCTGCAGCACAGGATGGACTCTCGAAGATGATAGGACAGCCCATCAATCATCAGTTGTCTAGTCTCATCCTAGGAGCAGTAGATGTGCAGAGTCCTAGTTTTCCTGCAGCGGTGGATCAGTATGCAGACATTTTTTCTGACGACGTTCCAGGGATACCTCCTCGTAGAGAGGTAGACTTTTATATTTCCATGTACCCCGGTACATCCCCGATATCCACCCCAGCATATCAGATGGCCCTCGAAAAGCTTAGAGAGTTACAGGAATAGTTGGAGGACTTGCAGGGAAAGGGTTTCATCCGACCCAGTGTTTCACCCTGGGCTTCCCCGATTTTGTTCGCCAAGAAGGCGGACGGGAGCTTGCGACTTTGTGTCGACTATCGTCGCCTGAAACAAGTGACAGTGAGGAACAAGTATCCGCTTCTGAGGATTGATGACCTTTTCGATCAACCCAAAGGAGCACGATGGTTCTTGAAGATAGACCTCAGGTCAGGCTATCATCAGCTCAGAGTTCGGGACGAGGACGTGAAGAAGACGGCCATCAGATGTCGTTATGGGCACTATGAGTTCTTGGTTATGCCCTTCGGCATAACCAATGCTATAGTAGTGTTCATGTCCCTCATTAATAGGACTTTTCAGCCATGCCTCGATCGATTTGTCGTGGTCTTCATTGATGACATTTTGATTTATTCGACGACTGAGGAGGTGCACGCCTACCACTTGCGGGTTGTGTTAGACACACTACGAGAGCACTAGCTTTATGGAAAGCTCTTGAAGTGTCAATTCTGGATACGTGAGGTCCACTTATTGGGACACGTCATCTCTGAGGTGGGAGTTGCAGTGCATCCTGTGAAGATCGAGGCAGTGCTAGCTTTGGAGCCACCCAGGAGCGTGACGGAGGAGCAGAGTTTCTTGGGTCTAGCTGGATACTATCGGAGATTTGTGCCAGACTTCTCCTGAGATGAAGCACCACTCTCAGCTTTGACGAAGAAGGGGAAACCTTTCATGTGGTCAGAAAAATTTCAGCAGATCTTCCAGGAGCTGAGACAGAGATTGACCAGTGCACCTATCTTGAGGTTTCCTGAGGAGGGAGTAGGGTACGTAGTCTACTGCGATGCATTAGGAACCGGACTTGTATGTGTCCTAATGCAAGAGCGTGTCGTGATTTCCTATGGATCACGTCATTTGAGGCCGCATGAGCAGAAATACGCTACCCATGACCTGGATTTTGCAGCAGTGCTATTCGCCCGGAATACGTGGTGACACTATCTGATGGGCGAGCGCTTTACAGTCTTTTCTGACCATTAGAGTCTCAGGTACATCTTCTCACAGAAGGACCTGAATCTGAGACAACGGCGATTGCTCGAGTTCCTCCAGGACTATGACTTTGCGATAGTGTATACTCCTGGAAAGGGGAAAGTGGTAGCCGATGCCCTCAGTAGGAGGACGGACATTCAGCTACTTAAGGAGGTGACAGAGCAGCTATCCTTTTTACAGATATCCATTGTGGATAGAGATGGAGAAGCCTTGCTTCAGTCTCTCACAATCACTCCTCCACTACTACAGCAGGTCAGAGAGGCACAGCATGGGGACGCTGACTGTGAGATGCGGCATGCACAGATATCCTCAGGATATGCACCTGATGGTTTCTCCTTTGGAGCAGAGCACGACATCCTTTTCAGAGGACGTACCATGGTACCAGTTGCTTTACGGGAGGAGGTGCTGAGATAGTTTCACACTTCTCCCTTGGTGGTACATCCAGAAGTGGTGAAGATGTACCAGGATCTCAGACGACAGCAGTGGTGGCCAGACATGAAAAAGGATGTGGCGGAGTTCGTTTCACAATGCCTCACCTACCAGCAAGTGAAGGCAGAGCATCAGGTACCAACCGGCTTGGTACATCCCTTTGAAGTTCTGGAGTGGAAGTGGGACGACATATCTATGGACTTCATGACTAGACTTCCACGCACTTCCATAGGTCACGATTCCATTTGGGTCATTGTCGACCGACTCACCAAGTCGGCTCACTTCTTACCTATCAGAGAGCAGGGCTCAGTGGAGAGCTTGGGACGTCTGTACGTTCAGGAGATTGTGCATCTTCACGGTGATCCATCATCTATCATCTCCGATCGAGATGCTCGTTTTACTTCCCGGATATGGAAGGGATTGCAGGTGGCATTCGAGACGCAGCTACGTCTCAGCATAGCGTTTCACCTTCAGATGGATGGTCAGATGGAGAGGGCCATTTATACTCTCGAGGACATGATCCGTGCATGCGTCCTTGACTTTGGTCGTAGCTGGGAGGACCACCTACCCTTGGTGGAGTTCGCGTACAACAACAGCTACCACTCCACCATCAGGATGGCACCATACGAGGTGTTGTACATCCGACCTTGCAGATCTCCTTTGTGCTGGACAGACCCTGGGGAGTCAGTAGTTGTGGGACCAGAGATGGTCCAGGCCACGAAACTGAAGGTCCAAGTCATCCAGGAGCAGATGAGGATAGCTCAGAGCCGGCATAAGTCATACGCTGACAGGAGGCGGAGGCCACTAGAGTTCGAGGATGGCGACCACGTCTTCTTGTGTGTCTCACCTCAACGTGGATTACAGAGATTTGGCCGAGGTGGCATGTTATCTCCGCGCTTCAATGGACCCTTCCAGGTCCTCAGCAGGATTGGGGAGGTGGCTTATCACATGGATCTGCCACCCCAGTTGCACCGGGTGCACGATGTCTTCCATATATCTCAGCTGAGGTGATACGTGCACGACTCGAATCACATCATTGACCATGGGGAGATTGACGTTGATGATGGGGTGACTTTTGCGGAGGTCCTAGTGGAGATTGAGGATCGATAGGAGCAGGTCCTACGTGGACGGTTGATTCCTCTGGTATGCATCATATGTCAGCACGGGAACCTCCAGGAGAGCACGTGGGGGCGGGAGGCTCAGAGGCGTGCTCAGCACCTTCTTTTGTTTCCCTAGTTTTGATGTATCTTTACAGGGATGTAAAGACCTGAGGTGGGAGTGTTGTAAAAACCCGTAAAATTAAAGGGAAATTTGTTCTTAATTTTCTTTGGAATTTTACAAGAATGCGGTTTCGGACGGCACCTGATTCTAAGGCCTGGTGTGCCCGGAATCAATTTCCGAAGATTGGCTTGGGTATGTTCAGTGAACGAATGAGCGAGAATTTCTAAATTTTGAACCGGTGCCCGGAATCAAATTATGAGGGCACCGATGAAGTCGCAACGCCGGTAATCACTTAAGGGAACCTTTACTGTAGTTTCTTTTGTGCGGGAGAAGGAGTTTTATTATGAGGTTTAATTAAAAAGTAAATAAAATCGTTGGATCAATTTTATTTCTTTTCAAGGTGGTTTTTTTCTTTCTCCCATGGGAAGTTGGTGGTGGGGTCCACATCCACCCAACTTCCCATATGGGGATAATTGAAAGAGTGGGGCCCACAAGATCCCCCCACCTTTTCAAAACTCTTAACTCTCTAACCCCCCTTAACCCTTCACTTTACTAACCCCTCTAAACCCCCCATTTAAGTTTTGATAAATTATCACCACTTTAATTTTATAACATCTTATGTTATTTAACATAAGTGAGTTAAATGTGGTTTTGAATTTTCAAACTCTTGAAATTCAAAACCTATGATGGTTAATAAAATAATGGGAGGATTATTTTATTTTGGGGTTGGTAGTTCATGTGGTGGAAACTTGGGAGAGAAAAGGTTAAGTGAGTAAGTCTTCTTCTTCTTGAACCTCGACGAAGAACGCAAAGAACACCATTCTTCAACGAGGAACAACTCCTACGAAGAACATTGTTCTTCAATGAGGAACATATTTGTCAAAGAACGCGACGTCTTCTTCCAAGGATGTTTCCTCTTTGAACGAACCTCGGCGACAACGGAATCGACATTCGACTTCCGCGATGCCCGACTTCAGCGACACTCATCTTCCGCGGCCCGATTGACGTGCACTATTCCTGAAACAATGTAGGGGTATTAATTTATTTAATTATTTCCATTCATGATTCTAGTTTATCGATCATCGTGGATTTTCGACTAGTTGTTATCGTTTAACGAGAGGGGGGTGGGGGGGGGGGGGACCGCACAAACATGGCTGAACCCCCTCCTATGTTCATGTTTGATTCCTTTGTGGATTCGTTCGGGAAGGCGTGGTGTCGTCGCACCACGCGGATTCATGCGGAAGGAAATGCGATGCACCGTCGCGCCGCACCATGGAAAGAAGATTAACAACGCGACTCCGTCGCGCCGGGTCGAAGAAAACCAAAGATGTCGTGGCCGGAGCAGGGCCACGGCGGAGGGGCGCGGTGCCGTCACACTGCGCCGGATGACAAGGGTCGCGGCTAGTTCCGTGCCGCGGGAGAGAAAGGTGACCAGTGGCCGGACTGGGCTGCCGGTGTTGGAGCTGGAAGGGGACCGGCCACCGCCGGTCCCATTGAGAAGGAACCGGCTGGCCAGGTCAGGCCGATCGGACAGGGTGGAGCCGGGGGAAATAAATTCCCCCGGCCGGCTTCAAATGGCCCCATTAATTAGGGGGAGCCACGGTTACACAGGGGGCAGGCGCCCACCCCCCCCCCCCCCTGCCGAAACGGCTCGGCAAAAGGCCAAGCCAGCCAGGGCACTGGGCGCGCTGTGCCCATCTGGACCGGTGCCTGGCCAGTCTGGCAGGACGGGCCTCGCCGGGCCGACCGGGGTGTCTCGGGCCGGGTCGGCCCGGGCCCGAAACCCCCATTTTCGGAACATTTGGGTTCAATTGCCCAAAACATTGCCTAAGATCCTCTGATCGATGTGCCATCAGCGTCAAGACGGTCCTTGGACTGAGACGGTCATTTGGATATATCGCACTCAAAGTTTTGGAATACTTTGAGTTCGGCCAGGTTGGTTCGTACACGAAACCAACTGGGCCCTCGGTGTGGAAATGCTCATATCTTGAGTTACGGATGTCTGAATTACGTGTCGTCGACTTGGTTGAGTTCCTCTTAGTGAGACGAATCTTTTGGCATACTCCGCCCGAGGTTTAGACGCCGGTGGAGCACGTTCGGGTTTGTTTTTCCTTAAAAACCAACCGGGCCCCTGGGATGAAAAATTCAATAACTCTCAGACCGGGCGTCCGATTGACGCGCCGTCTGCGACGTTGAGTTCATGTTGACGATACAGAAATTTTGGATAATCAACTCTAGACTATGTGTCAGTTGATGTATCAGCCTCTCAGCTCGTGGATCAGACTCTCCAGAAAAAGCTTGCTTTGTGTGGGAACCCTACTGCTGGCTGCGACTGCTACTGTGACTGCGACGATGACTGTACAGAGATCCTCGGTGGATTCGACGGTGACGACTAAGGCCCTCAACGATCCTATGTGGATCAGTGATACCGATCCTGTGTGGGTCTGATCCTGTGTGGGTCAGCGCTCAGCGGTTCTGTGTGAGCCAGTGCCTACAGATCCTGTGTGGGTTCGATCCTGTGTGGGTCTTTGCGGGGGATAGTTTCCTACCGATCCTGTGTGGGTCATTGCGGGGGTTATTACCTATCGATCCTTTGTGGATCTGATGACTTAGATGGATCAGTGATCATCTCTATCATCATCCGAAGATGTTTACCTGTGTGAGCTGAATCATGTTTGCTTTCCTGTGTGGATTGTGTGGTGCTATCCTCTGTGGATTATGTTTTGCTTTCCTCTGTGGAATACGTATACTTTTCTATGTGAACTGAGTTGTACTTGGGCTCAGAGGATGGAGCGTATTGGAATTGATGACTTAGGTATATGTAAGGGAATATACCAAATCATTGTCGGTTGTTACTTCGTGATCGTATATTTCCTTTGTGGTTTATCCTTTGTGGATTTTGGGAGACCTTCGGGGGTCTCAGGGTCCCTACTGAGTAGCTTATACTCACCCCTACACGGGCTATGCCCGCACTTCATTGTGTTGGTTGCAGACGATGGACAACACTGATCGTGGTTGAGGCTTACGGAGCCGGTCAGTACCCGGAGGTGGACAACTGGGTGGAAATGCTCGAAGTAGACGGTGGAACCCAAGGAGTAGTGGAGCTATCAGTACCCACCCTTCAGGTGGGATTTTTAGTAGACAGCTCGGCATAGCGGCTTTACTTTTTAGTTGTTATTTTTCCCTTTCGAGTTGTACTTTATAGTTGGGCTTGTATTTTCAGCCCCTTTTACTTTCGGCACTTACTGTTGTAATCAGTTTTTACTTTGTGTTAACTTCTTCCGCATGTACTCTGTGTGATTGTTTACTTTATAAAGGCAATCCCTTCCCAGTTATCGGGATTTACGACTTGGTGCTAGTCGCCAGCCCCTGGCCTATGGAAGGCGGGCTTGGGGTATTTACGGCACGGGCCCCGACGACGGGTCGTGACATTTACCAATCCATAAACCCTATGAAAAAAAATTTAAAACTTGGAATGAGAAAAAAAATTCTAGTAAAGAACATAAAACATATAATTCCATAAATGCTTATAAAAATTTTAATTTTTCAAATTAATTCTTAGGATCAAAATAAAAATTTTCTTTACCAAGAAATCACATTTTAATCCAAAATATTATCATAAAACATTTCATAAAAAATCCTAATGGAAAAATAAATACCACATATTTATTTTGAAAGAATTAGAAACTCATTATTTTTTTCACTAATATATAATTTTCACCCTTAAGAAGTAACATATGATTCCTTTTGGACATAAACCCAATAAATTACCTTGTTAAAACATGTTATATTTTAAAAAACATAGAAATAATAAATAAAAAATATAGGTAACTTGAGGAATAGTTTTATTATCATAATTACTTATTATGTAACCCTCATGACTACCATGAAATAACCCTTATGGTTATACTTTTCAAGACCCAACACGTACCGGGGCTCGAGCTGCAACTACCCCAAGCCCACCTCTATAGGCCAGGGGATGGCGACTAGCGCTGAAGGCACAACAAACATGGGGAGGCCTTTGCCTAAGAACCTACACACACACACACAACCAACTCATTGCAAAATTACAGAGGAAAATAAAGCAAGGTACCACACTACTATAAAAAGGGAACCAAACATAAATACATCGACCTATAAACATTACAAGTACATGAAAAAAAAAGCTTGAAGGGAAAGGGGAAAAATACACACACAACTAGAAAAGTGCCACAACCCGACAACAGGTGAAAAATTAAAATAGCTGGAAGAGTCCCACTCATGAATCTCAAGCTATGACCACTGCACACAACCCGAGAACCCCGTATCCCAAAGATCCTCTGATATCATGATCACCCTATTCATCATCTTCATGGGCACACCAAATCCAAGAATCTTCTTACTGGAGTGACTGAGATATCATGGGTTAGAATGGATTAATGTTCCCCCAACTGAATGCAGTTGTGAGGAGTGGGCCTCTTCACTTGGGTTCCCTTAGTCTTGCCTCTGGCACAAGACCATGATAGTGAGACCTCTAGTGCCAGGCACTAAAGGCATTTTTAGCATAAATTTCCCAATGGGGCACGTCCTTTCAGACGTACCATTAAGAATGGTTGAGTTGTACCTGATGGAGTATATGTCTTAGACGGGTGCCATTAGGGATGATCAACTCATGGAGCATGTACTCCTGATCCTTGAGTTACTCTTTGAGCCTTCTTTGGAAATATTGGTAATGGATTCAAGGTTGGAGACTTATGTTTCTTTGTGGATGAGAAGAGTTTATCTGGATTCCCTGGGTATATGTAAAAGAATATACCTGGTGTAAGCTGTGAGATAGATATCCCATAATTCTCTTATTTGGGTTTCTTTGAGCTTGCATTTCTACTATTGGGTGGAACTGTACTCTTTTCATTCACTCTTTTTGTACCTTGTTATATCTTACTGCTACCCTCTTCAGTACATCTCTTTCTGCTCCCTAGAGACTTTAGGGAATCTAACTGAGTATTCTTATACTCATCCATGCTTGGGATTTTCCCTCATTTGGTGTGCCCTTGCAGACAACGAACATGTTGATCGTGATATCAGTGGAGATTTGGGATACTGGGACCTCGGAGCACGTGCAGTGGTCATAGATTGGGATTCAGGAGTGGGACTCTTTCAGCTATTTTAATTTTTCACCTGATTCCAGGTTGTGGCACTTTTCTAGTTGGGTGTGTATTTTTCCCCTTACCCTTTCAGCTTTACTTTTCTTGTACTTGTGCTGTTTAGAAGTTGATGTATTTATGTTTGGTTCCCTTTTTATAGCAGTGTAGTACCATGCTTTCTTTTCCTCTACTCTTTTGCATTGAGTTGGTTGTGTGTCTGTGTGTATAGGTTCTTAGGCAAAGGCCTCCCCGGGTTTATTCTACCTTCGGCACTAGTTGCCAGCCCTTGGCCTATGGAGGCGGGCTTGGGGTAGTTGTGGCTCGAGCCCCGATATAGATCGGGATAGAATTTTAGAACTAATGGAAATTTAGAGTTCTTTAAAACTTAACAAAATCATAGTTGAAAATATTTGAAAATTCTTTGAAACTTTTGAAAATAACATTTTAAAGGCATCCTCTGATACCAACTGTTGGTCAGAGTAGGACACTCAAGAGGGGGGGGGGGGTGAATTGAGTTCCTATAATTTTTTGTTAAAAAAAATTATTTAAAGGTCCCCTAATTTGAAAAAAATACCAGCCAATTAATCAAAGTAGTGAATTTATAATAGTCTTAATGTTTAAAAAGTTTCTCAGAAGATTGATTATTTTACAATTATAACAATATGAAATATTGGTATAACTTTTGAAACTAGTCTACTAAATCAAAACAGTTATAAATACTATCCAAGTATAACTATAAATGAAAAACTTAGTTTTATGAATTATGAGTTAATATAGAGTAAAACTAAATTTGAGAACACAACATATTACAAAAAATGGTTCTGTCTCAAGCCAAGACCTAATCAACTCCACTTAGTGATTACCTTCCACTAAGAAAAAAATATACAAAGCTTTGATCCACACCATGGATTGGGGTTTACACAACAGTACAAAAGACTGTCCTATTCACATGACCTTTACCACAATTCTACATGGGAAAATATAACCTCCAGGTCACACAGGACCTCTTCCACAAATATACATGGTAGAAACAAGGTGTAAAACGATTTTTGGGTGAGGATATCTTGTATCCTTCAGTTTAGTGTAGAAGGCAGTGTGTGTTTTTAGTATACACACACACATTACTTGAAAGTTTAATAAAACCATAAAAAATAGAGATGAATATAATAAAAAGGGATTATAAACGATCTGAGTGTTGTTAAATACATATCTAGACTTCTATGATGTAACATATTTTCTATTTGGGTCCTCTTCTGAAAGCAGACTCAGAAACAGAGTATCATGAGTTATGTGTTCTAGTTTCGGTTTAGTGAGATGCTCTTTTTTCTCTTCTATTTGTTATTGCTACAAGGATGTTTGAAGCTTTGACCTACAACTCACAGAAAATGAGAGTTCTTTATGTGTTCCTCTATGTGTTCTTTCATGCATTTATATTTTCTTGTGTTTCTTTTTCAGTAACCACACTTCAATTCTTGTCAACTTTTCAACTCAAGAACCACCTTTTATTTTATCTTCTAGTGTTTTTATTACGGATGAAAAGGCGAATGATATCTTTACCTTTTACCTCATACTGTCAGGTGTCATATCTAAAAAATATCATTAATTATGATAGTGTTATTAAATGACTGAAATATGATAATTAAAATCAACTTTTAAATTTATTTGAAAAGGATAGAATATTTTATGTGAGGAACAATGTCATAGTTGATGGTGAGACAAAAGTTGCTCCATAGTCACAGTGAGTCTGAAGAAGTTCCACAATTAGCAATAACATCCTTCATGAGTTCAATAACTAGTATAATAGTAATGGTGTTTAGTCCATTACAATCTTTGGAACCGGTAGTAGGGTTACTATGTCAGGGAAATGATGTCTCAGGTAATGGTGTCTAGTCCTTGGTCAAAATTCAGAATGGTGTCCAATTATGGTGTCCTAGAAATGGTATCATGTAAATGGTGTCAGGTCCTTTGCAAGATCTGGAACTGGTAGCAAAGGTTACGGTGTCATAGACTTTGTCGATTTCCAGACTTAACGGTGAGACAATTTGATCATGGAAACAATGTCTCTTACTTAGTCAAATATCTTCGATCCGTCTTAAGAGGTAATACTCACATAATGGATTAAGGTTAATCATAATCATAATAAAACATAGTATAACAAGAGTAATCATGATTTATAAGATTTAAACATTATTACCATGACTTATATGATTTGGGAGTTACACGATTTACATGATTTGTGAGTATTAAAACAAGAGGAGTCCAAAAATTTTATTTTATAAAATATTTTACATATTTGAAATCATAACATCCAAATTATATAATTCAATTATTTTAATTTTTAGTTATAAAAAGTAATTACTGATGTTAAAAATGTAGTTACCATGATAAAAGTAAATTAAGGTAATGAGAGTTTAAAAATGTATAAAAGAGAAAAAACATTAAAATCGTATCTTAAATTTAATAGTGAATGATAATGTCAAAAAAAATTATCATCTCTATATTATTTTCCACTTTAGATTTCACTGTCCATGTGAAACATGTTCTCCTTTAATATTAAGAATTATTATTTATAAAAATTTCACCCCTCCACTTATAAAATGGTCCTTCCTCCACCCCTTCAAAGCCACACAAAAATTAAAATTTCCCTTGAATATTTTCCTATTTCACTAATCTAAGAAGCCTTTGGTCTCTAAATGTTGTCCTAAGCCCTCCATTTAAAAGAAGTGATTCATGAGAAATGTAAGTACTAATCACTCTATAATATTTTTTCCTTATCCATATTTTTCATCCAAACATATTTTAATCATTAAAAAATGAATATATAAGTATTATTTATATATTAATTTGTTTTTATATTTATGGAATAAACATTATCCACCTTTACCAATTTACCATAAAAATAGAGTCATCATTCATGTGTTTGTGCAGATTACCATCTCCGTGACAAGACATGTTTTATTTTTCATTCACTGATATAAAGGAATGGTTAAAAAGGTATTTATTAAAATAATATGATATTTATAACCTGATAACTATTCTCAAAAGATAAACCATTTGCTACCATTCTCATATTCTATTGAAAATGAAAACATCATCTGTGTGTACACACGAACTACCACCTCTATGAAGTGATATATTTCATTTTTCTTCTCTCTAATATTTTATTATTTGTCTAACTCTCTTAAAATATAATTAGAAACCTTAAAAAATATAAATATTATCATAAAAACTATTTCATAATGATATTATTCAATGAAAACCACTTTCATAAGCATACCCACCCATCAATTATAACAGGTTACTTTTTGGGTCGGTTTAACCACTTAGAGGAAAAATGTTATAAATTTCTATCATGTATGATTATAAGAAATTAAATACTTGTATTAATATGCATTAATAAGAAAATAATACTTGTTTTATGTTTCTGAAAATTTTATATTAGTATCTAACTAATTATTAATATCACCCTTTATTCGTTAAAAAAATATCCAAAACAAGCTTTTAACCGATTCCATTTTCACGTACCGAAACTAAGACTATCATGAAATGAAATTAGAAAATTATAAATAATTATAAATATATATTCATGTACCTTGAATAAGCTTATAATAATTTAATTTTATTAAATTAACTATGATCAACATTGACGTTATAAGTGTGTGCAAAATAATTAAAATTACAAACACCTGGTGATAAAAATAAGCAATAATTTACTATTATATTTGTAATAAATTATAATAAATGAAGTATATAAAAGGGTAATATAAATTAATATGGTTTGATAATAATTTATTAATAGATTTATGTTTTAATAAAAGAATTTAGTGCACGTTTGGCTAAGCGGGAATATAAGATACGAATTCTATCTCCATTTTTTTATTTGAGACATGTTTTGTATTATGAAACTATTTTTTCATATGGTGTATATTTCAGATCTTTGAAGTACTATATCATGATTATATATTTATTATTTGTATTTAATTTTTCATTTCAATTTTTATCTTTCAAGATATTTTTAATCTAATATAATAAAAGTTGTGATAGTTTTTATCTCAATTTCCTTTCTTTGAGACACATTTTGTTCAATCACCTAATTTAATTCAAATGGTGTATATAATTCCTATTAGATATATGATATAATCAATTATATTTTATTCATCGAATTTGAATTCGAATTTCAATTTTTATCTTTCAATGGTTTTATTTTAAAAATTTTCTTAATCCATAAGGGATTTTCTTGACTCAACTTTTTTTCTTGAGTCATAATTATTTCTACTTTGATTATGGTTTTAAAATATTTGGTTATTTTGACCTATGATGATATTATAATTACTTTATACACTATTTTATTAGTAATTTTATTTATGAATTTATTTCTTTATAAAATTTAATGTTGTTAAGAATAATTCTCATTCTCTCCAAATGAGTTATTTCTCATACATATCCATGTTAAGTATTCACATCAATATTATCCTTTATTAATTTAAAAGTCATATATTTTTTATTTTTGGTGATATTAAAGTCTTCCTTTACCTATTTTAAAATTAAAACATTATTAATCTTTATGATGTGAGTTAAAATGAAGGTATTTTTAAAAATACTTAACATATTTTTCCTTTCCAAATTGTGCATTTTTTCTTACACTCTGAATTTACATTAGAAATACCTTTATATGTTTTCTCAGGATCCATTATTGAATTTTTTTTTTAAAAGTTCATGTTTTCAAATAATTTCACTCCATATTTTTTAAAATGAATTTTTAATGTGACCCATAAATTTATCTTTTACAACTTTGGTGAAAATATTTTATAAAATCTATTTTATGGTTTCTTTCTCTTTTATGAGCACTATTTTTTTGAAGTTTTATTTTATTATTTTAAAATGTTTTTCAAAATTATTTTTATTCTTAATTATTTTAAAAAGTAAAGGAAATATTGTTATACTTTTCAAAAGTAAAACTTTTATTTTTAAAAGGAATTATTTATTTTAAAATTGATTTTAAAGGCCTGTGTTTTTAAGAATGAATTATTTAGTGTTTTTATGTCTTCTCAAAGAATGTTTTTGAAATCATATTTATTTTATAATATTTTTAAAACATTTTTAAGTGGTAATTTTTAATTTTTTATCAATTTCAAATTATTTTTTCTTAAATGAATCATTTTAATGAGTTTTCAAGCATTTCAAAAATGGATTTTCTTTTTCAAATAAAATAGTCCATTGATTTTTAAAAGCTCGTTTTACATAAATTTCAACATCCTTTTACATTAATTATGTTATAATTGTAAATGTAATTATGATACCATATACCTTCATTATTTTGATGACTGATGAAATGTTCTATTAAAGTTTTCATGAAACATGTATCTTTTCAATAGTATAATTATGTTATGTTTGGAATATTAATGTTTTCACATTCTCCTTGGACAAAAATGAAAAAATAATTACTATGTGGTTGGTGACGTCCTATAAAACCTATAATTCATTGGGATTTATATATAATGAGATCATAATGGGAAATGAGTAATGATTATTAATACATATTGGGAAACATGTTGGGTTGCTTAATACATTATGGGAAATAAGCTGTGATACAAAATCCATATAGGGAAATAGAAATGGATTAAAACATAACAATGTTATGATTCTTATGACTATTTTGGGCCAAAAGTGTATGGAATATTTATACATTATGCTTAATGGATCATGAAACATCTCATTCTGGATTCCACTAAAATTGTACTTCAAGCTAGTTGGTTATGAGGTCTCAAGCGTGCCTCCCTATATTCCAGAGGATACCGAAAAGAAGTGAGGTCCTTGGTTATGATAGTGGGTTGACTATTCCCTCGTACTAGAGAAAAAAACAATGGAATAACTAAGTATCATAAAAATAAGTAAATATATAGCATGGAATCAGTAAATAAACAGAAAAAGAACATACTGTAATAATAAATGAAATGTTGTAAAATCTTGAATAGCTATGTAATACATATAATACTGGTCACCCACTAAGTTGACCATACAGATATAGAAGTTTAAAAGAAACTAAAATAAAAGTATTTAGATATACTACTAACACTAATCCAAACCTCATACCCGATCTCTATACACCGTTGAACAACACTACAATGATCAGAAGAACCCACTCGGGCATCTCTGCTCAGTCATATAACTCTAGGCCTCAGCCCTAAACACCATGCAATTGTTCCCAACTTTAAAAGAAGATATAAGTTCTATACATACACCTAGTTGCATATGCAGGGGTGAGAAATAATCTTAGTAGGACACCCCATTAATGAACCTAAAAATACACTACTATAAGAAAAATGAATATGAAAAATGAATATGCTTAACCTAGCTGAGACTCAATTGGAAAGATAAGTAAATCCAATAAATTTTAAACCACAGTCGAACCCTGGTATATAATCCGGATCAATTGGGAAAGATCCACAATGGATGTACATATCTATATGAATATAAATGTATGTTCCCATACCTATTCACATATACATAAATATGAATATTCACGAGTAAGGTGAATTAAATATCATAAAATCAATTAGCTATTGATTCTGGGTTCTATAATCCAGATTGCCTAGATTTCCTGTAAAAGGTAATTAATCTTAACGTCATGCCACTCAAGCTGTGTATTATTAAGTCTATCTCTATGTTTTTAATACTAATATACATATACCTACATTGACCAATAATGAAAAAAAATATATGAGCAATCCATGTCACCATAGGGGGATACTCATCCTACACTTTGGTTCACCCATAATCACCTCCAATAATTGTAAACTATGATTCTAAGGAAGTACCTCCAGACATCATGTAAATGGTCAATGAGCTAGACACCACACTTCTCATGCCATTTAAGTTCATTCTAATGTTTTATCCCTAGGTCCTAGTCTATAGGTGTTCACAAAATTCAGAACATGGAAAATTCTTAAGGGTCTTCCCCATAGGAGATCTATAGGGAGAACTCACTGGTGAAATTCCATTCGCACCCCTGGAGTCTCTAAGAAGGGAGACCAGAATCATCCCTAAAATCCAGTAGAGTGTAATCATTATGGGTATCCAATGATGAAAAATTCCCAGCCCAACACTGTTTCAAGTAATTAATCAGGGTGATCATAATCATCCCTATCATAAGACAATGGTCAAGGAGAGCATAATTATTCTCATTGTATATCAAATAGGGGACAATAAAATATTCCTTGTCATTAGGGATATAGGAATCATTAATGAGTATAATTACTGGGATTCTATTCCCACATGTCATAGTAGTAGGGTCAATATACAGATTCCAGGAAGAACATCTGGAAATACCAATAATCTAATAATCAAATATATAGTCTCAATATCCATGTCCTAGGTAGTACCTCTATGTATACCAATAAACATAGGAAATAACACGGTCTAATAATATGAATCCTAGTAAGAATTTTCAGGAATCCCAAATATAAATAAATAAGTCTCATGTTAGGATCAATGATCACAAAATATAAAGCACCTCTGGTAATCATCATTGCATCAACAATAAACATGTGAAAAAAAAACAAAAGGGTGAGGGTGGAAAAACTCTTAAACCCAAAACGTCTTCTATATCCCCATGGGATTAAAATTTTAACATGAGTTATAAGTTGACACCCACTACTATATCTACCCAAACTCAACAAACTATCTCAGGGTCAGTGTAACAACAAGGCACCCATTGGGTCCCTCAAGTCAAGCAATGAGAGGATTCATACATGGGATCCTTGGAAGAAAGGTAAAGGAGGAATCCTACATGGTATCCTCAAGGTCCATTCATAATATAAGGAATCCTACTCAGGATATTTAGCTGGAAAGGTTAGGTATAAATCTACATGAGAACATCAACTATAAAGGTAAAGGAGGAATCCTAAACGGGATGCTGAAATGGTAATCAAATAGAGTCATCATACACATGATCCTAATAATGGTAAAAATTTAAGGGGATTCTATATGGGATTCCCTGAGTCCGCATGAAAGTGAAGGAAACCCATATGTGTCCTTTGATCACCAATAAGAAGATAGAGGAATCCTACTCAGGAACCTATAGGTCGAAACGTTAATACAGGAATCCTCGATAAGAACTACTTTCACAAGCTCTTAGGAAATAAGGGAACATATCTCAAGGGTTATTTCTCTAATGTAAATTATAAAAAGAATTGGTCAAGAGAGAAAAATCATTTCACATATAGAATAGGTCTCAATCTCATGATTACATGAGGAAGAACCTATCCATTTGGGAAAAAGTCAAAAAACACCACCTAGGAATACTTAAACCTTCCAAGGGTTTCAATATTGGGATATATTTGAAAATATACTCATAATGGACTAATCATGGGTCCAATTATGAATCCTAGGTGAAAAGATAGGAAAAACCCAAGGAGGGTTGAAAAAGGGGAAGCACACGACGTGTCTCCCTAAGCACACAATATTGACTCCTAAAGCCCCACCTAGAAGTGTACTATGGATGAACTTGGAATGTAAATTCCCAAGTACAAAACATATAATATGGGTACATAGTGTGTCCCCTACATGATGTATCTACTCGTGTCCCTCATTTGGCCTATCCATGTAATTTTCAAGCTGTGTACTTCTACATGGCGTGTGACCCACATAGGTTCTGGCTGTATACTCTACACGGCTTGTTCCCCTCACACGAGAAACCTAGCTGGGTACTCGACTACACAGATGAGTACCAGTACATGGAATGAATGAACCATACATGTATTTTACTTTGAAAAGTTTTTCTTCCCCAAACATGAAGAACATACTACATGTGTTCCCGAAACCACATGTCATGTACAAAGGTTTTCTCGGATGGAAAATCCTCAAAATGACTCGAAACTCTAATTTTCAAAAATAAATAGTATATTGACCCTCAAGGGGTACTATAAAGAATAATAAGGATTTAAAACATGAAAATAAAAAATCTATAGGAATTTATGGAAAAACTTTAAAATATTATAACTTTGGGTAGAATGCGCTAATGCTTCATCCATTTCCACAGTCCAAAATTATCATACGATGATTTGGCACATCCTATGCTTCATAGTGGTACCTCATTCTCTATTTTTATCTCTTTATCTCTCTCTCTATTTATCTCTCTACATATACCTCTTTATTATTCATGCAGTAGAGGAATGCCCCTAGGGACGTACGTAAGAATCCAGAGCAAAAAAGAAAGAAAGAAAAAGAAAAAGAAGGGGGACACCCATATTGAGTATATGAAACAAATAGGGAAAAAATTCCTTTTATGGACTCAAAAATGATGAAAAAATCTCAAACTGATGCTCTATTCAAAAGACATCACTTAATGAACCTGCACGAATAATTTAGTATTTATTTAATTACATATTAAAAATTATCAATTATGCTAAAATTAGAACGAATCAGATATATAAAAAGATATTTTTCTAGGGTAAAAAACCTTTTTAGGTACCAAAAAAGTGGTTATAAAAATTATCTGAGATCATATTCTAGGGGAAAAGACAATTTTACCCCTTAAAATCTTCCGAAAGAAAAAAAATTAAATTTCTGCTTAAAATCCTCATTCGAAAGAACACATAACCTTACAATCTGACAACCATAAACCATCACATACCCAAGAATCCTAATGGTAAAAATATAATCCTTTCTCTAAACCTTAGAATCTAAACAACTGATCTATATGAATATCTAATTACTAGTCTCATAGATTCATCATCTCTCTTCTATATGGGATATGTTCAATTATGGCCGATCTGGTACTCCCCGTAATATGAATACTCTAATAATTATATAAAAATCAAAATCCAAGCTTAGTAGACCATGAAAATTATAAATTTAAATTTAAAATGAGAGTCACAACCCTCAAATTTCCAATGGTGCACTCCCCACAATATGGCTTACCTTATACCGCTCCTTGAGCGTAACCTCAATAGGATTACTCTTCCTAACTAGAAAGGACATTTAAAATGAAAAGAAGCTCGGTGTAGGGATGATGGTCTCTAAAAATACTCAAGATTATGTAAATATAGATAATGATAATATCTAATAGTAGTAACTAGGATTCCATTAAAAGTGATGTACATATCTCTCTGAGCCACGATCACATTAAACTAGGCCAACCCAACTTTATCCAACACCTGACACCACATCTCCCTAAAATGTATTTCTAGGTTCAATATGGGTTGACTGTAATATGGTACATGATTTATTCCAGATGTCACCTATACTATAGAGGGATACTAACCATTTAGCCAAAACTCTTGGGAAACCATGACTATGCAATGTATGGAAAACATTGGTCCTTGTCTCACATATATCCACTCACTAATTTATGATTTAATGGAACCACACACAACTAGCATGTACCCGTAAGACCCAAATCACTCCAATGAGTCATCCATTAAATGGATAAGATGATTATGATATATAGAAATAGCAGAAACACTAACCATCCAGTCTAGTAACCAGAACAATCCTTCCCATCAAATGTAGTCTTTATTCCAAATCACCCAATGTTCTTATCAAAAGATAAAGGCATCAACATTTTTATATCATAAAACTCAAGAACCTATCATGAATTGATCATAAAAACAATCATTAAACCATCTAACTACATATAAGGTAATCTGAAAACATGATCCATCTTCTCTCACACAGTTGACCTTGATGAAAATGGACATCTACCTACAAGGGTCCAAGTCAAAACTAAGAGTCTATAGGTCTCCCACATAGACCTAAAGATCATGTCTCATATCTAGGTGACAAGTTCAAACCACCTAAACCAGAAGATAAATCCAATTTGATGAAGGTAAAGATCATAATGACCTATATGGGTCAAAAATGAAAAAATAACCTACATGGGCATAATACTTATTGAGAATCCTCATACGGAAACACTCTTTGAAGGTCATGATACAAACACAGAAGATACTAAACTAACACTCACTAGGCATCCACATATGGTAATTCCCCTGGAGGTCCAATTCATAAGAAACGTCTTCGTAATAATCATCATTGTACTCAAATATCTGAATATATAGACGAGACCTAAGAAACAACACCCTACAAGGGGTACAAAATAAAGGAATAACATTCCATATCGATCTACTGGGGTCACTATACCTTCTGTACATGAGGACCGAGTCATCATCCTCATAACCAAATGCCACAACATAGATCCACATAGCCTGCCATCAGAAGGAAATATATATATATATAAGCCTAATTTAATATTCCTTAGTCTTCATTAAAAATAAAACACTAGAAGGCATATATGATGTGAATCCTATATGCCAAATATGATGCATGAGACGCCTCTTACCTTTGCCAACCAAGAGTCAAAATCCATCACTGGCCTCTTGAAAATGACCAAGATCTAGAGATCCAAAATAAATCATAAAATCCAAAAAAAATGTGCATTTCTCAAGGATAAAATCATGTATAACTATAAAATTGTAGACTAGAGTAGAATTCTTATACCCCTAGAAACCTAGACTTCTTACCGAAACAAGTTTTCTCAATGCACCAGTTTTATATCCATCACAGGTTCAGACACACTACTAATACACTTTTCTAGCATATCCAAAATAGTAAAATCATAGAAAATAATTTCTCTAACACCACTTTTTAAAGTCTTATCCTAAATTCTACTAAAATGGTTCCCCGATCTTGTTGGTTACGAGTCCTCAAGTGTGACTCCCCATATGAAAGAGGCTTCCGAATAATAATGAGGGCATATGGCGTGATAGCGGGGAGACTATGACATCATATAAGATTAAAAAACAACATAATTGCTAAGTATCATAAAAAAGAAAATAAATAGGTTATAAAATTAGTAAATATAATGAAATAAAACATTCTATAATAATAAATGAAATGTTTTAAAATCCCGAACCACTATTCCATATATACCACCCTGGTCACCCACTAGGCTGACCATATAGATACATGAGTATAAAAGAAAATGAAATAAAAGTATAGGGATATACTAATAACACTAATCCAGACCACATACTCATTATCTAGACACTATCGAACTACAGTAGCTCGATCAAAAGAAACCGCTCGAGCATCTCCGCTCAATCATGCAACTTTGGGCCCTATCCCTAACCCCCATGAAAATATTCTCAACTTAAAAATAATACATAAGGTCTGCACGTACACTGAAGTGCATGTTCAAGGGTGATAAATAATATCATCAGGAAAACCCAATGATGAACCTTAAAATAAATTGATATAATTTCTTGAAAAAGCAATATGATCAGCCTAGCTGAGACTCAATTGAAAAGATAAGTAAATACAATAAACATGAAACCACAGTCGAACACCGATACGTAATCCCTGTCAACTGGTTAGGTTCCACTATAGATGTCCATATCTATATATGTATACATTTATAGTCCCATACCCATAAACATATACATAAATATGAGTATTCATGAGTAAGGTGAATGAAATAAAATAAAAGAAATCAAAAGTTGGTCCTTGGGTATGTAATCGTGATTGCCTGGACATCCTATGAAAGGGAATTGATATGGACATCATGTCACTCAAGATGTGTATCATTAAGTTAATATATGGGTATGTAATCCCAATCAACATATACTTACTTTTGAAAATGTCTAAAAAATATCTGAGAATACTAAATCACTATAGGGGATACTCATACTACACCTGGGTTCACTCGTACTCGCCTCCAATCATTGAAAAGAAGGATTAAAAGGAAGTACATGTGAACATACAATAAATGGTCACTGAGTTTGATGCAATGATTCTCATGCCATGTAAATATAGTTGAATTTCTGACCCTCCTGTCTCAGTCTAGAGGCGGTCACGACATTCAGAACTCAGATAATACCGAAGGGTCTAACCCTTATGTGATATGTAAGGAGAACTCACTGATGAGATTCCATGACCACACATGGAGTCTCTAATAAGGGAGAGAAGAATCATACCTACTATCTAGAAGAGTTGAATCATATTTAGGTATCCAATAATATGAGATTTCATGACCAACACCATAGTCAAGTAACCAGTTAGAGATATCATAATCATCTCAATCATAAGCCACAGACTGGGGAGAGCATATTCACCCCCATCAAATTTGAAACAGAAAAGATAGGAATCGTCCTCATCACTTGAGAGAGTGAAATAATCCATGAGTATCATTATTAGGGATGAAATTCCCATATATCATAGTATTAGGATCAATATCCATATTAAATGAAGTACATCTAGAAATACCAATAATCTAATAATCAAATATACAAGCTCAATAGCCAAATAATAGGTAATACCTATTGGTATAACAGTAAACATTGAAAATAACATGGATTAGAAGTTGAATCCTAGTAATAACTTCTTGGAATCCCAAAGAGAAATAAATATTCCTCATGTCAGGCTCAATATCCACCAACTAGGAATCACCTCTGGTAATCATCACTGCATGAGGAATAAACATGTGTAAGCATAAAAAATGGTGAGGGTGATTGAATGCCTAAAACCAACACTAATTCCAAATCCATATGGGATTAAAAGATTGGTATGTGTTCTAAGGTGACACCCACTACCATCTCTACCCAAACCCAATATACCAGCTTAGGGTCAGTCAAACAATGGGGCACCCATAGGGTCCCTTTAGTCAAACACTTAGATCCATCCTACTTAGGATCCATAGTATAAAGGTAAATGAGGAATCCTACATGGGATCCTCAAGGTCCTTGTACAAGTGATGGAATCTTACTTATAATCCTTACCTAGAAAGTTAAGGGAGGAATCCTATATAAGATCCTCAACTCTAAGGGTAAAATTGGAATCCTATATTGGATCCTCAAACTGTAAGCAAATAGTGGAATCCAACACGGGATCCTCAGAATGTTCAAATGTTAAAGGGAATCCTATAAGGCACTACATAAGTTAGAATTCAAGAGATGGTAACCCATAGGGGTCCTTCGGTAACTAGTAAAATGATAGAGGCATCCTACTCAGGATCATCTAGGACGAAATGTAAATAGAGGAATTATATAGGGGATCCTCAATATGAACTAGTCTCATGACCTCTTAGTCAAGAAAGGAAAATCTCTCAAGGGAGACATCCTCAAAAGAAAATATAAAAAAGTATCAGTCAATAGAGATAGCTCATGGATCATCTCACAAAAGTTCTCAGTCTTAGGAGACACATGATACGATTTTTGGAGGAAGAACCTCTCCATTTAGGAAAAGTCAGAAATGAAACCTAGGAGTCCTTAAAACCCCACAAGGGTTTCAACATCATAATATATGTGAAAATATACTCATAAGGGACAGATAATGGGTATGATTCATAATAATTTACTAAAATATACAGAAAACAAGGATGTATGAAAAAGGGGCAATACACAACATGTCTCCCTAAGCACATGGAGTGTACTCCCAAAGCCCCACCCGGGTGTGTACTTTGTATAATCTTGGAATGTAAACACTGATGTACACAATATATATGATAGGTAAATAGTTTATACCATAAAAGGGGAACATTCCTATGTCCCTCACCTATCCAAGAAATGTAATTTTTCTAGCTATGTACATATATATGGTGTGAAACCCACGCAGGTTCTGTCCGTTTACTCTACATGACTTGTGCCCCTTAAATGGGAAACTTGACCGGGTACTCAGTTACAAAACCAAGTACCAGTACACGGAGTGTATGAAACATACATGGCATGTACATCAATGATTCCACCTTCTCCAAATAGGAATAACATAGAGTTTTTGTTACCTAAACCACACATTGTGTACATGAGTTTTATTGAATGGAAAACCCTCAAAACGGCCGAAACCCTCATTTCGCCCCAAAAACAATAGATATACCTTCCAAGGGTCTTAAAAAAGCATAATAGTTCTTTGAAACATGAAAAATAACAATATGTATCCTGATCCCCATAGTGGTACCTCAAAAAGGCCGAAACCCTCGTTTCGCCCCAAAGCTTCACCAATTTCTTAGGGTCCACAGTTGTTGCACGGTGATCATATGTATCTTGATCCCCATAGTGGTACCTCATTCTCTCCCTATATATTTATATCTCTAAATATAAATCTATATGGGACACATAGTGGTGTAATTACCTCAGGGTAATATATGGTAATCCATAGGATGAAATAAGAAAATAAAACAATAAAGAAAACAAGAAAAGGTAAAGAAAAACAAGGGGGGTTGGGGGAACCCTGACACCCAACTCGAGTTAATGCACCACCTAAGAAAAATTATTCATTCTAGAATCCACAGTAGAGATGGAATCTCAATCAAAAACTCTATCCAAAATATATCACCAAACGAACCTATGTAAATAATTTAATATTTATTTAATTAAATATTAAATATTAATTATTCCTCTAAAATTCAAACGACTCATATATCTACCAAAATCATGTCCTACGTTATACACCCTATTTTGAGACCAATAGAGAGGTCAAAAAATTTATCGAAGATCATCTAAATGGGTAAAAAAATACCATTTTATCCCTTATAATAATTATAAATAAAAAATTCAAATTTTTTCACAAAATTCTCATATGAAAATCATGAAAACTTATAGATCATGCTTATTATCTCATGATTTAAAAATATTATTCTATGGTATATGTTTGATCATTTTATATTACATGTACTTATATTATTCATTATGGTAAACTCTTATTGAACCATGTTATTTTAATAATATATTTCTCCCATGCTCATATATTATAACAATATTATTATTTAACTCTTGATAACATGTTGATAATTTTTACAGTACTGTGAATTTCAGTTTACATATTCTTTATGGCTCTATTCCATAGGTTATGAAGATGATTATAACCTATGAGGATTATAAAAGGGTTTCTAGTGTGGTTAGATTATTGAGAAATGCTCACAAGTATTGTAAATTATGTTACTTATAGAGCTAGTCCTCAAAGACACTTAACCATTTTTTATTGGTATTGTTTGACTATTTATGGTATGTAATGGTTAAAATATGAAAATTATTTAAAATAAATTTATGTTCATATTGGTTCATCTCACTCGGTTTCAAATCATATGTGTAAATTATGAGTTTTTAGCTTTGAACCCAAAAGTGTGGCCCCGAGTCTCTTCAATTGGTATAAGAAAAAGATTTAGTTATTTTTTTTATTATTTTAGTTATTTATAGGGATCATGATGAGTAATATTTAGTGAAAATATTAGGGATAATAATAAATGTAGTATAACATCCTAAAATATTTTTAAAGTATGGATTGCATGGTTTTATACAAATGAAATCCACGTCTGGATAGTTGACATGAATGCATGATCTAGAACAGATATACCTAAGGGTATTTGTAAAACCCCAAGATTTTATAATATATTCCTCTTTTAATATATTATTTTTATTTTATTTCAATAGCTTTCCTTACAGGAAACACCATGTTTATACGAACCGTGAAATATTATTAAAATATTATGGGATGATTATCACCTAGCCATTGGATTACAGGGTAATAATAGTAGTAAATAAATTATCAAAAATTAATGAGTTATACATGTATAAAATAAATTCATTGTTTTCAAATTTATTATAAATAAAAATAAAATCACTTGAAAGTAAAAGTGATATTTTTCTAGAAACCCATTTTTATGTTCAAAAACACATTTTATCTTAATAAATTAAATAAATCACTTTTGGTGAATAATTTTAATGATATTTATATATTATAAATTTAATAATTTTTTTTAAAATTAATATAATTTTTTAGTTATGGAATAAGAATAAAATCCAGTTTAATACTTAAAAATGTATTTTTATAAAAAGATAGTTTTCATCATGTGTTCCACACTTATTTTAGAATTAATTTATACAAATTATAGGTATTAAAATTGATAAAATTAATTCCATATTTGGAATATAGTGGTATAAAATTGGTAAGTAAATCTATGCTATTTATTTTTTCTATATAAAAAGTAACCATAGTAAAACTTATCACCCTGATAAAGGGTAAATTGTGTTAACCTAGATTAAAATAAAGTGATAAGGACATATAATTTTCATCATATTTCTTATTGGATAAATTTAATTCAACCCTTATAACCATATTCTTGAAATTTAATTATTTAAGGGGAACTTTTCCATGAGAATGACGTATAGAATATTTAAATTAAATAAATTTACAAAGTGTCACTCTCTTAGTTTTAAATATCTCATATGTGTCCACACAAGGACAAAATCAAGTTATGAATGAATTTAACAATCTATTTTGAGATTAATAAATTTATTTTAATGATAGAAAGTTGTTTTTAATTTTTAGTAATGAGATAATGACAATAAATTCTTATGCGACAAATATGCAATATTTCTCCACTTAATAAAAAAATATAGTAAATGAATTTAAAAATATTAAAGGTAATATAATCTGAGTGAGTGAACATGTTCCATTAATTTATTAGATGAATAAAACATTTTATTGTTATTTTGAATGAATATATTCGAATTCTAACTTGGAATTTATGTCTTTTAATTCAAATTATATAAATAGTGTCTAAATTATAAATAATGATATTTTTTGGAAACAATATTTTATTAAATTACTTAAAAATATTAAAAATATTTTAAGTTGAAAATGAGGATAATATATGGTTAAAAAGTTAACCACTTTCCCATTTATTGGCCATTTGGAACCATTTTTCTTGAGAATAAATTTAATATATTTTACTCATTTAAGAAATTTTAAGAGTGACCCTCCCCTCAATTATAAAAGGGAACACATCATTTCTCTTATTCACACCACCTGGACATATTTTATAGGTACTTGTATTCCCAAATAGCCAAACCTAGATCCCTTAAGAGGATATCTAAAGGATTTGTTTCAAAGAAGAGGTAATTTACTTAACCAATATCTTTATTTTAATTATTCTTTTACCTTATATAAATATATTTTATTCTTCATAAAATAATAAATTAATCATCCTAAATATACTAAAATGTTATTATGATTATGAAACCAAATTTATTCACCATATTTCCATCAAATAGGAAGTGACGTTATCACTAATGTGTATATATGGCTTACCATCTCTACGTAGAGATTCAATTCATTTTATATAAACATATTTCATGGATGGATATTATGATGGGTTGAAGTTTATATATGTTATTTATGACATAATAATATTTTTATAATTATAATATCACATCTACCATCTTACCTTTCAAAACATTTTATAATGATAACGTTGTTTGTACGTATGTGTGGACTACCACCTCCATGAAGTGATATGATTTTTTTTTCATTTCTATTTTAATTGAATGGTAATAAGGATGGATTTATGAATATATATGATATATATATTATATAATAATTATTCTATAAATTTGAGTTATTATTTACCTTTCTTTCATTCCACCTGTCAAAAAATAGATACAAGGTTCAAGCGTATGTAGAACCTACCGTCTTTAATAATGATGTAATTCATTTTTCTATCTATAACCTTTATATTTGACTGTAAATATTTATATAATTAATATATTTGATATTTAAATCATTATTATAATTAGATATATGATGGAAACATGATAAAAGTACAAGGAATAAAACTACAAAACTAAATCATCTATGATGAACGAAGCAGTTATCACCCAAAATAGTGATTTTAAAAAATAATTGTTAATGAACGGATGATAAAAGGTTTTAAGTAAATAATATATGGTATGATATATATGATTATTGTCGTATATTATATATATATATAATCAATAAATATTTATTATACAGTATTTTTGAACACATATGAAGGAAGTTAGTCCTGAGGTAAGGGATTTATGTTTCAGCCCTATTTTAATCAGGATTTTATATGGTTGAATTTTTATTGAGGAAAATTCTATTATCCTTATTTAATTAATACCTTTAATTTTTATTTTAATTTTTTTATAAATAATAAAATTTTTCCTTTAATTTCCCTATCTTTAAATACTCAAGAGACTGAACAAACATTTTAAAGGAAAATCGACCATGTTTTACTATTATGTCGGGAACCATTTCTTCCATATCCATGTTTTTATAAAACATTTAAAAGAATGTATTTAATATTGTAATATGATTTTTAAAAAAAAATTTACCCATGATTATTTTTTTAATAAATGTTTTAAAAGAAGTTTTCTTTTCATTGTTTGAATTAGTCATTTTTGACTTCTTACCAAAAAACACGAAAGGAATGTTTTTTTAGCTTGTATAGAATGAATAGAATTTAATGTGTTCATGAACACTCAATGTTTTGAATATTCCTATACAATTTCACATATTTATTTTTAAATAAAACGTTTTATATAATATTTTAGAAATATTTTTATTTCAAAAGTGATTTTCAAAGTGGAAACTTTATTTTCCTCAAGAAATATTTCAGTGATATTTTAAAGGAATTTTCATATATGATAACATCCTCTGATATTAATTATGATTTACTGGGGATATGATCTATTGATACCATTATTAATCTTTCTCTATATGGTTAATTTTTATTTTGATGATATGTTTATGAAACCTATTTATTTTCCATGGGTTATTCTATGATGAATTGATGAAATGTTTATAACAATTATTTTATTTTCATAGGTTATGATGTGATGATATGATGAATGATTTATTATTTTTTGTAACACATATTAATGGTTTTCATTATGTGATTAGTGGTTACATTATAAACCATGGATGGTGGTTATGTTATATACCAAGGATAGTGGTAACATTATATCCAATGATGGTGGTTACTATAGCGACCTAGACTTAACATACATGGATATTACATCATTTTATATGAATATTCAGTACATTACAAAAAATACCTGACTAAGGGCCATAACAATTTAGTGTCTTTGGAAACATAGACACAAAATCTTATATCCGGGGGAATGATCTTCAATATCTCCCACAAATATCTTTACCTTTATTACTTCTACCTAAAACCTATCTTCATAACCTTGAGAAAGTAAACATAATAAAGGGGTGATCTCAAATTCTTAGTAAGGACAAATAAAGAAAATGATTAAGAATAACATGAAGAAAAATTTATGGAACTTGAGCATAACTTCTGAAGATCATACCCTTCATATCAAATATCATAATAATGATTGGAAGTTCATAAAGCAAAAATCATATAGAAATAATTAACATAATCCATGAAAGCATAGAATAAGAATGAAACATGGAATTGTGGAAAACACATAAGCATATAAATAGACTAGGTCATAGTGTCCTACCAAGGACTTTGTAACATGTTAGTATTGGGTTAATCACCTGTGTAACTTCTTCGGCCATGGGATTCCCTCCTATGTACACTCTTGTTTCGGGCTTGGGGTGTCCTCCCATGTACCCTTTTATTTCGGTCATGGGATGTCCTCCGGGTTACCCTCTTGTTTCAGGATTGGGATTTCCTCCCGTTTACCCTCTTGTTTTAGGATTTGGATATCCTCCTATATACCCTCTTATTTTAGTATTGGGATGTTCTCATGTATACCCTCTTGTTTCAGTCTTGGTATGTCCTCTTGTATAACCTCTTGTTTCGGGCTTGGTATTTCATCCTGTATACCCTCTTGTTTTAGTATTGGGATTTCTTACTGTGTACCCTTTGAGCTCATAAAACATTTATCATTACCTAATTAATTATTTGGAGATATAGGTCCCACCCGTTACATAATCAAATAATACATTCTTATTCCAAACAACATTCATCATATCATGACCCATGAAAAGAAATGGGTTCTATAAACATCAAATCATAACCCATGAAATGAAATGGGCATCATTAACATTTCATCACATCATAAACTATTTAAAATAGATAGGTTTAATAAGAATTTGATCAAATATTAACCCATTACGAGAAAAATGTTTTAAAATCATATAACCCGTGGAAGTGAAACACGTTTCATAAGAATTATTACATCAAAACATAAACCATTCAAGAATGAATATGTATAGAACCACTGGATCATTTCCTAGAAGGTATTGATTAATATCAATGGATGTAATATTAGATGGAAAAATACTTGAAAAGATATTTTCAAAAAATTTATTGAATAAAATATAATTTTTTCTTTGAAAATGTATTTTTAAAGAATAAAACCTTTTTTAAATTGATTTTGTTTGAAAATAATTTGAAAACATATAAAGAAGGATTGAAATCATTTTGAAAAAAATTTCCCAAAAAAAAACAGTAAAATAATCATGAAAAAAATATTAAAACCATTTTACTTGAAAATTATCTTCAAATGTCATTTGAAAACATTTTTTAAATCATTTTTGAAAACATGATTTTGAAATAAAATAGATTTCTGACCAAAGAGAGAGATACAATCATTTTTTCTCAAATACATTTTCATAATTATCTTAAGTATGAAAGAGTGTATAAATGGTAATAATTCATGGATATATCTTTAATAAACATAGTATAATGAATATCATGAGTTTTATTAAGATATGGATCATTATATTTCATCAAAAGAAGCATAATCATTAACAATCTTGAAAAATGATGATATTGTTTCAATAAAATCTTACCACTTGGTTACATGGGATCATACTATTCATATAAGAAAATGAAATTAAATTAAGAATAAAAAATCATGAAAACAAGTATACTAATGATATAAAATTTTAATTGGAATCATATACACCTTGTTAAAGAACATAGGTGCATAACAAAACATGGGTCTCAAAGAAGGCAATTTGAGACATAACAACTTTACCGATTTGGTAAAATTTGAATCATTAACCCCATGAAATAAAGATCTTATAATGGATATGTAAATAACCATAAATTATAGTATTAGATACATATAATACAATCATGGTCAGTACATACACCACACAGAATAAGTGAGTGGCGAATAAAGCATGTATCTCATGAAAATAAAAAGTGAGATGAAATCCCCTTACATTGTGTCTTTAATCTCATCGTAATAATTCAAAACTAATTTTTAATAAATATAAATTTATTATAAATAATTTTATGAACAATATTCTTACATATAATACCATATATGGATTTATTATGACTTTATATTACCTTCTTGTTAGCAATTTCATGTTAAGGTGATGCTTTGGGTAGTATTCACTTTGTTTTTTGCTTGTGTCTTAATTTGTAATATCAATGGGAATTATAATTATATCATGAATGAATAATTAAACACATGATATAAATATAATTTATATTAATTATATTCTTATTATAATAATTTATATAATATATAATTATGAAATGGAATACACCGCTCATGGATACGGTAAGCCATACATACGCATGAAAGTTGTTCCCTTTTTTATTGTTGTATTGAAAGAAAGAAAGTAAAATACATATATGTGTATATATATATAATTATTAAATATCATTATAATACCTTATATATCATATAATTTTACTAAACCTATCCCGAATATATTCTTTGTAGTGTTTTAACGAATCACATCACTTTGAGGGGGTTCTAGTCCTCAGTTTCTCAAATGAAATTATCATATTTTAAAAAATGGAATGTATAAAGATATGTGTTATAAAAGGATTTCAGAATATTAAATACATAATATATATAATATATATCATATATAAATATAGGTATTTGGGGTTTGTCTTAGTGGTATGCACCCCGTAATCCTACATGAAAAATAGGGGTTCAAAACCCATTGGGCAGAGGTACTGTAGCAGTATTGTTGCGGTACTATAGCAGCAATGATGTTATAGTAGTAGCTATGCTGTAGTGGAGACATGACATTATAGCGGAGGTAGGGAACTGTAGCAGTGGCATGTACTATAGATGGTGGTTACTGTAGTAGTATTATTTACAAAATAGGCCTTAGGCCAAACAATTGGGCCTACATGCTATGTAATGGGCTACATACCCACTGAGCCTTCGAGCTATGTAATGGGTCTCCCTCTACCCAGTTAAAACAAGGTATTTTATTTTATTTGATAATAAAATGAGGTTTTGGTCCCAACCTTTTTTTTAAAAATATATAAAAATAGAGTGTCCATCATAATATACACTTTGAGAGGCAGTAAGGAAAATTGAATAATCATTATTTTGTGAGGTGGTAGTTTTCCGTACACATAAACAGTATATTAATTACCCATTAGATGGATGTGTATGTAATTGTAGGTATAAAAATTAGCATAAAATCATCCTTTTATATTTAATATACTTGTTTTTGTTATACAATAATTAAATAAATAGAGTGGAGTCGGTGGAGAAAGAAAATAAAAGAAAGGAGTTTGGGAGAATACATTACCTCTTAATTGGGTAATTCCTTTTAGTTTTCTGACAAAAGGATTACTTGGATTGATTTATACCAAATAATAAGCATATAATAGGGAGGTATGAATTTTGGGATGTGTTTTGGGCAGATCTTAGACAAACCAATGTGTTTTGATAGGTGTAAAGAGGAGGGAGAGTTCTTTCCTTTTTTATAATAGAATGGGAGTGACACTATTGTAAATACAAAAAAGTATTCATTAATTAGAGGCATACATTACCTAATGTGATTCCAAAATTGAAAAATAATGGATTATATGGGAAAATGGTCATGAAGAAACTCCACCACACAAAATATGTGCATTTTAATAATTTGGTTTCTTAATTTCTATGATTTCCCAATTTTACCATTTTGGTTTTTATTAATGCTCATAGTTTTATAACCTAAGTAATTTAAAAATTAAGAATAAAATAAAATGAGATTTATTATAAAATATAGAGCCACCAAATTAATAATATGATGTATAATATATAAAAAAATCCTATGTTTTTTGGAAATTAATTTTAAAACAAATTCATGTGACACACATAAACACTTTTTAAACCCAGACCTTGCTAACAATGTTTTTATAATCTATGGGTCAATATATTAATTATAAAATATCAATTCATCCATTATTATTAGGTCTAATAGGTAAAATAATCTGAGTGGGGGGGTGAAATAGGGTATGAACTATTAAAATAACTTCCCCTTTTTATCATGATTCATTGTTAAACAAAACTATCATCTCTCACTTTCATGTAGCAAAGTATGAATAGAAATTAAAACATGCACGAGTGAAAAAAATTAATTGGTTCAACCTCAATAGGATATGTCCAAGGATCATACAATACCGATGTGCTGATGTACCAAATACACTAAAAGTGCACTTTTGTTTACAAAGTTTGGAGTGTCCTCACTATCCCTCTTAGTTTACAACTAATCACAATTTGAAAGCTCACTGCTCCCTCAACTAAAGTGTTCTCAATGCTTAATCATAGGATCCAATAATAGTTTATAGGAATGTATGTCCCTTCATTATCTTGAATGAATCCATCCTCCAGTGTATGTAGATTCTCTATTGATGTCCCACCTTTATCCACTGATGAATTACCACTTTACCAAAGATGTACTGGGAAACTCCAAATATTTCGCACAACCTTTTCTACGTCTTGTGTACAAATTTAATTTCTTGAATAAAAGATTCTATTATTGTTTTGAAACACATTTTTCACACAATTTAAATCTTATGTTCAACTCAAATCTTACGTGCAACTTACTTTGGTTGCGTGCAATTGGCAATATTTCATGTAACTCCATTTACTTAAAACTTTTATATGATTCAGAGCTCAGATTCTCTCTATGTGTTGAGTTTCTTCAAATGAGGGGGGTCACCACTTATTTATAGGCATCTCGGACCCTTGCGCAGAAGATTCGATGTGTCATGCACGATCCACTCTGTGAAAATAAAACCCCATTTGACGTCGCATTGGGCGTGCACGTTTCCTTCACACAACCTCATCTTTCATGCACATTTTCATATATTTCTTGCATATCATGACTTTACCATTTATTGACGTTATAATCCAAAAAAATACCTTTCACACAAGTTTACAAATCACCTTCAATCTTATAGACAACATCCTTTTCCAAATACCTGTTTCTCCATTTTCTTATTTTGAGGCTCAAAAATTTGGTAAATATAGGAAAATGGGGCTACCTTGTATCTATTATTTTTGTACCACCTCTAGATCATCCATTTCCTTTTCATGGATTATTTTCAACATAGGTTGTAAACAATATCTCTAGAACACCACAACTAACCAATGAAACCCTCTTTGTCAACAAACACAATCTACCCAAAAATGATTCAATGTTACCTTGAGTGTTTTTTCCCAACAATTAATAGACCATATTTGGTATTTTTAACCCTTAAAAATCACTTGGATTAATATAGTATTTAAATTAATTATCAATAATTTAATAAAATATAATTTATTTTAAAATAACAATAATGTCAATTTTGAAATTATTTAATTAATTATAATTTTAAAATATAAAAATAATATTTTAATTATAATAAATTAAGTCTACTGATGTTTAAAATGATAAATTAATCTTAACAAACAATTAAAGACCAAAATTAAATCAATTCACGTAATTTTTAACATTTATAGCATCATTTATTTTAATTGGTTATTACCTAGATAATCATTACTTTTGCTTTTCGTATAACTTTTATGTAACTAAATCAGATTTAAAAATTATTGATAAATTATTATAATAAAAATAACCAATTTATATTTAAAAATGATATGTATATCCTAAAATATGATATTATTTACATATCTCAAATTTTTATAAATGTTAAAGGTAAGGAAAGTTCCCTTTTTGTCTTTTTCCTTACTTACCCTTTTATATAGGGAACATCCATTTAATAAGGTCACAATAACCCATAAAATTAGAAACAAGAGGGGATATGGTCTAATTATTGGCATCTAATTTCATTTGAAAAACATTCCATGTCATTTTGGTCATTATGATTAAGGTTTAGTCCTTAATTAAGTTTAATCATACCTTAATCGATGTAATTAATTTTAATCACTTTCAATAATAATTTTGGTCAATTATTAGGTTGATCTAATTGGAAAAAACAATATAATAATTACAATAATATATTTTGGTTTCTCAAAAATAAACTCATAGAAGTGAGAAAATTATGTCTAACACTAATGTCATTGACACAACAAGAAAGATACTTTTTAAAGTAAAACATTCTAAAGTTCAATAAGTGTTTATTTCTAATTTATATATAAAAATAATAAAATGTAATATATTGGATTAATATATGTATAAATGATATATTTTGAATTTATAACAAATTTAAAATATAATTTATCATTAATAATTATTTAAATGAATAGGCAGTTTTTAACTAAAATACAGTATTTTCACTCTTTATTATAAAATGAAGTTTCTTAGAAAATTCCAGAAAATTCATCGTAAGATAATTTTGATATTTTGTATTCAAAAATAAAGTTCAGTTTGACAAATAAAATTTATAAAATTTAATTTTTTTTTAAAAATTTAGTTTTAAAATAGGTGTTCCATTAAAAGGCGGTAAAAACTCGGTCTTTTTTATAACATAATCTAAACATGGTGTTCCATGTAGAGAAAGCTAAAATTTATGTTGTGTGTAGTGAAAAATTAAATTTATGTTGCACATTACACAAGCCATACATATTTTTTGAAAATAAAATAAACTGTTTTTAGTGTTTCATGAAATGAAAAAAATCAAAAAGATTAAATTAATTCAAAATAAAATATTTCACCAAAATCATAGGGTGTTATAGTAATATTATAAACCTAGAACAATGATTACATTATAACCAAGTATAGGTTATCCCAAAATTATATTTACATACAATGAATTTGAAAATGATTTAAATATCATGAAATAAAAAGGATAGGAATAGGGATAAATCCTAGTTTAGTAAGATAATTTTTCTACTATGATAGTCTTGGGTGTAAACCTTGACTACTATGATGGAATAATGAGTAAACACAATCAACTATGATAGTATTAGAAATGATACTTGACTACTAAGGAAATTATTTTCCATTCTTATTCAAAAATTCCATGTATTATTCCAATTTTTTACTATCATGGGTCATAGTCTATGGGAGTTGGAATGAAAAATCTTATTACTAATCTCACAAAAATTTCTCAATCCATGAATCATGACGGGCTTCCAAATTATTAAAGGAAAAAATTATTATTGAATCTTTTATGAGCTTCCATCCTCTTTCTTTTAGTGGATATTTTTGTACATTACTGTCTTAATTATTGATTAATGACGTTGAGAAAATATTTTATGTTATCCAGTGCTTTGACCCTAAAAATGATATTATAATAGTTTATCATTTGGAATGTGAAGTAGATCAATAGTGGAATATTATTAAGGATATATGTCAAGAGTAATAGATTAAATCCATGGAATGGGATGAGATTAATAGAATATTTTTCTATAAGTACGTCCCTCTTATTTTTCATAAAAGGATGGAGAATAAATTTATTGAGCTCAAGAACAAGGATGATGAATATATTGGAACCTATGAAGACAATTTTACAAGACATGAAAGGTTTGATTTTGGTTTAATCATCTATCCTAAAAGAAACATTTATCAATTATTTATTGAATTAAAATTATATCTCTAAAGGTGTTAGCTATAAGAGACTTTAGTATTTATAAATAAGTCATTTGATGTGAAATCAAGGTAGAAATGGAAATTGAAGATTCTCATAATTCCCATGTTTTTTATAAGAAAATGAAGATCATGTCTCATGGGAACTAAAATAAATCACATAGTTGAAAAAACTCTAGTCACTTATATGAAAGGAATGTGGGAATAAACATCATGAGAATTTCTTTAGTGGAAGTATAAAGTGTTTTAAATGTGAGAAAGATATTCATAGATCCAGTGAAAGTCGAAAGGTGGTGGAAGGTTCCAACTAATGTACCACCCATGGTCTAATATTTTAAATGAAATGAGTATAGGAATTATGCCAACCAATGCATGAATCCAAATGTTTTTTTGATAATCATCAATAGTATCATATTCCCAAATATAAAGAGAAATATCATGGGATCATAAATTCCAAAGTGGGTTATGAGAATGAAATGGTGAAAGGTATACTTATCATCCACTCTAGAATAACTAATGTTTTATTTAATTATAGCTATATCCAATCTTTTGTATTTAATATATTTACAAGGGGTATTGAATTTCTAGATCAATGATTAGATTTTGAGTTAACCAAGAAAACTTATAATGTTACAATAGTTTCATCTCAACTCTATAGTTCCTCTGTGATTGAAGTTTTTGAGGAATTGCTTCCTATAAATATTGTGATTCTCCATTTATTTGGATTTTATGTGATTCTGGGAATGGATTAGATGTATTTGTATAGATACCATATCAATTTCTAAGGAAGGGATGTCACATTTCATATTGAAATGGAACCCATGAACATATATAAATCTGAGGATGAATAAAAACTTCTAATGAAAACTACTTCTACATTGTGGGTCTTAACTCCTATCCATGAAGGCTATTTTTCTCAGGTGGTTAGGGAGAACTCAAAATAGAAGACATTCATATTGTTATGGAGTTTATTTATATATTTACAGAATATTTTACTTGTAATCCACTTAATTGTGAAGTTGAGTTCTCAATAGAACTTATACCTGATTCAATACCTATTTCAAAGACTCTATATAAAATTTCCCTAATTGAGTTGTAAGAATTGTAGAATCAACTCTAGGAGAATATTGAATATGGAATCATTCTATAAAATTTGTCACCTTTGGGTACACATATTCTTTTTATTAAGAATAAATATGGATCAATGTGTCTTTGAATTTATTATTTAGAACTTAACAAGATCACTATCAAGAACAAGTATCCTCTACACCGCATTGATGACTTGTTTGATCAACTACGCAGAGCTCAATAATTTTCTAAGATTGAACTTCATTATGGATATCATAAATTTAGTGTTAATAAAGAAGACACGACCCGTATATAATTATGTATAAGTTATAGGAACTATGAACTTATAGTGATGAAATTTGGTCTTACAAATTCCCCGTCCATCTTTATAGATTTAATGAATAGTGTCTTTAGAGATTACTTTGATCGGTTTTTGATAGTCTTCATTGATGATATTATTATATATTAAAATACTAAGTCAGATCATAAATATAAATTTAGGATTGTGATTAAAACTAAGAGGATGGAAAATAATTATAAATCATTTAACAATTGTGATTTTTTGATTTAGAATTTTTCACTCTTCGGTCATATAATCTCAAGTGAGGGTATATTAGTAGATTATTGAAAGACATAAGTTATTGAACATTGACCCAGACCGACCACAATGAATAATTTCAATGTTTTTATCAGATTGGTTGGATATTATTGGTGATTTATGGATAATTTCTCATGTATTTTTAATCCACTCAGGAAATTAATGTAGAAAGAAAACAAGTTCCTTTGAATGGATGAATGTGAGGAGGATTTCAAGGAGTTAAAGGGATGGTTGGTCAGTGCACCTATCCTCACACTACCTTGTAGTGGGGAATGATATGTAATATATAGAGATTCACCTAATAAGGTATGGTGACGCCTTCTAATTCAAAATGATATGATGATAACTTTTTCTTTATTCCAATTGAATGTTCATGATTAAAATTACCCAACTTATGATTTGGAGTTAACAACAACAAATTTTTCATTAGAAATATAGAGGAATTGTATTTATAGAGAAATGTGTGATATATATACATATAATAATTATTAATGTATATTTTTTATATATTGAGTTGAATATATTCCAAAGAAGATGGTTAGATCTAGTAAAAGATTATGACTACTCAATACATTACCACCCTGGGAAAGAATACAAGTTGGTAGATGCATTGAGTCAAAAGGTTTCTTCCAGCACACCTATGATGATAATCATGGAAGATATGATATTTATATATTTATAAAGGATGTATATGGAAATCTTGAAAGAAGGGTATTGTTCCTATCATTATCTAATGATTGTTCAACCATTTATTCATGTGAGTATTGAAGAGGCGTAAAAGTAATATGTGGAACTAAAAAAGAAGGGGAGAAATGTTCTTAATGTTAAACATGATTATGATGAGATGATAAAGTTCATGAATTGTGTATGTGTTCTCTCAATACTAGATTTTTTGAAGGATCTTTTGGATGAGGTTCACAGTTCATTATTAACTATTCATCGTGGAAGTAGAAAGATGTATAGAGTTCTGAAATAGTAATTCTAATGGAAAAAATGAATAGATATTCTATTGAGTATGCATCTCAGTGCTTGTAATGTTAGTAAATTAAGGCTAGGAGATAGAAGTAAAAGGGGATACTGCAACCATTACCTTTATCAGATTTGAAATTGGAAAACATTACTGTGGATTTTGTTATCCAACTCCCCAAAACATCTAAAGGAAACAATTTTGTTTGTGTTGTAGTCAATCACCATACAATGTTAGTACACTTTATTCATATTAGAGAACATTTCTATCTAGATAAAATTTATGGGATATACATTAATGATGTGATATGGTTTCATGGAGTAAAATATTCCATTATATTTGATCAGTATTCATAACTTTCCTAGAAATTTGATGAAGTATTTAACATGATCTGGATATAAGGTTGAGTTTCAGAATGACATATCATCTTTATATAGATAGTCAGTCTGAGAGAACCATTCAAACCCTAGAGGATATGCTGAGATCTTATTCCATGGATTTTAAAGGTTGTTGGTATAAACAACTTCCTCTAATTGAGTTTTATTATAATAATATCTTTCACTCAAGAATTCAAATGGTACATTATGAAGCTCTTTATGGAATGTAGTGCAGAACTCCAACATGTTGGGATGAAGTTGAAGAGAGAATGATATCAAGACTCGATCTAGTAGAGGAAATGACAGAGAATGTAAGATCTATTCCACAACACATGAGGATGCACAAAGTTAGAAAAAAATATATACTAATAATCATTGATGAGATCTATAATTTGAAGTCTGTGATAAGGTATTTATACGAATATGTGATGAACCAACCTAGATAACCTCACAAACTAGTACCTGACCTGAATGAACACATACTCCAAGGAAATTCCCAATCCATATGGACTGGCAATTAGCACCTAGACATTAATGAAAACTTAAGGGAATTATTTTCCCCAACCTGAAGCAGAAAACATGGAATATATATATATATATATATATAATAGATAGACATTAGAAGATAAAATAAGGAAAAAATTTATATTCCATATTAGAATGAAAACAATAAAAATTATACAACTCAAATATAGCCAAAAAAACTTAAGATATGAGTCCAACAACAAAATATTTATCCAAAAGTAGAAACAACAACTCCATGTGATAGCATGAAAAAACACCAACCATTTCACCACTAGCTACCCACACACAACTGAAATAAACCTAACTAACTCATTGTGGTACCTTGAATTTTCCTACATCAAAATAGATAAGTAAGTCTGCAAACAATTGAAGGGGTCTGCTGGGTGTGAACTATACAAGCTTCATAGGATCCCACCCATGTGTTCCATAACAAGTCTTTGTATAACAATCCAAACATTCTAAAATTTTAAAAAACAAGTCATGATAATTAGTTAAACAATTTTTATATCAATAGAGTTATAGAACATTCCCCTTTTTTCCACAGTTCCAAATAATCTAGGTAAAAAAATTTCAAAGAATATCACATATATCAATGAAATTAAAAGAATATACCATATATCATATCATATTAAAAATAGTACAAACCAAAAGCATAGGTTACATCATGAAAAGTATCACTACAGATCATTCTAGCTATAACACTCATACCCAGACATAGAAAATCACTAACATCAAGTCTCTAAACATATCCATCAAATAAAGAGAGCAGAGGAACTCCCAAAAAATTGAATATCCCAATAGTGTCTAATATGTACCTAGAAAAATGAGACTATGGAGAGGAGGAATACCCCACGAGTGACCCCCCGATAGTATCAATAGATGAGGCCTATTACCACACATTCCACCTATGTACCCCAGGCTTCCCATGTGCTAAATTTTCAAAATCATTTCATCAAAACCATTATTTGAAAAAAATTTCATAAATCCATTTCAAAATTATTTGAAAATACCATTTTGTTTTACCAAAAGAATGGGAAAACCATATTTTCTTAAGAACCCATTTTCACACAATCACAAATCAATCAATCAATCATTCCATTTTATTTATATTTTTTTTAATCAAAACTAGAGAAATCAAGGTTCATTCAATATAGGATAGAGATAGAACCACCGAACTCAAATAAGGTCACAGAAGCCCAAAATAGAAACCACTAATAAGAATGAAATACAAAGAAAACAATAGGGTCCCTAGAACTGATCAAAATATCTTAGAATCAATTTAAAAACTGAATCTATCAGTGGAGAAGATAAACAAAACATACCACAAGGAATTATTATTCAATTAAAAAACTAAAACATGGGTTAACCCCTATGAGAATTTCAAATAATGGATATTTAAAGGATCAATAAGAACATTATCACAAGATCAAGGGATCCAAAAATGTAGTGAAATTATGATACCACAATCAATATAAATAAAGAAATAGAATGATAACTTACCCAGGTAGACACATTGAAAACAAAATGAAGATCAAGGATTGAACAAAGTGATTTGGAAATAGCGGAGATCCCCAAAATCACATGGTAGAGCTATTAGGTTTTGAGAGAGAATCCTATATTTCAATTGAGAAGAGTCATATGTGTATCGTGATAAAAACCAATGGTTTCAAACCATTCATGATGTGAAACCATTTGATGATGTAGATTTCATGATTTACAAGATACTTAAAAAAGTTGTCTCATTGGATTAAAAAACACAATCCTAAGAATCTCATGATGTGAACTAATTTCATAACTTGTAAACTTTTCATTTTATGAACTAGTTCACAACATATTCCTTCCAATGAATTCACCCCATGTAAACTGTTCATGACATGAATGTGTCCACCAAGAAGATTCTATAGAAAAAAAAGCACCATAGGTCAAATTAGTCCCCAAAGAACATTCTATTAAGTCTTTGACCCATTTATACTCAGACTCAATTAATTCAACAACAATATACATCAAACATTATATTATTTGCTTCAAAAAACACCCTCATCCTCAAAAGGCATGAAACACACCCAAAAAAAAAGAGGGAAACAAAAAGGGTGATAATTCATACATGAAGTAAGGTAACAAGATGTTAAAAACTCCGCACTATTAGACTTTCCATCCTTGGGAAGTCATGTGGAAGAATGTTGCTCCAGATAGAGGTGAGGACACTACTCCCTAACCAATGTTTCACACTCCCATGTCTCGTGATAATTTGATACATGTCACTATAACACTATAAGTAATGGGATATAATTACCATTCAATAATTTCACTTGAGATTCAACGATATCAACTGACTTATCTACAACAAATTTTTTTGGATCTAACTCAATCTCTTCTCAACTCAGAACAAGATAGGTATTATTATGATACTTCTTAAGCTGAGATATGTGGAATACATCATGAATACCTATCAAATGAGTCCTTAATTCCAACCAATAAACTACCTTTCCAATACTCTCAGTGACCTCACATGGTCCAACATATCTCAGATCCAACATTCCATATTTCCCAAGATAATGGTGACCCAATCGATGGGAAACTTTCAAGAAGACTCGATCACTAATGTAAAACTAAAAAATATGATTTCAACGATCCGAATACAATTTCTACTAAATATGAGCTATAAAAAGACACTGATATATATCATGAATCCTCATTGAAATCTCTTTATAGAGACTTAGTTTGATAATAGAGGCCTCACCCACCTATTCCCAAAATAAAGTGACTTACAAGGGAAACCATAAAAATCCTCAAAGGGGCCATTCTAATTGATGACTGATAACTTTTTTTATAATAAAACTCAACTAGTCCTAGATGGATATACCAAGACCACCGGAATATAAGATACTTGTGTGAATAATATAATCTATGTTCTAAATAGCATGCTCTGTCAAAATTTATTTCTATGGATAGTAAGCAGTACTCAATCTGACCTGAGTCCCCATCACCTCCTAAAGACTCTTCCAAAACCATGAGGTAAACCTAAGATCCCCATCCGAAACCAGTAAAGGGAACCCCATGTAACATGAAATCCTCATTCATATAAAACATACCCATATCTTCAACTTTATAGGTGTCCCTAATCAGAATGAATTGAGCTAGTTTCATCAACTGATCAATTACCACCCAAATAACATTCTTTCCTCGGGGAGTTTGTGGTAATACAAGAACAAAGACCATGGACACCTCATACAATTTCCAATCCAACATTATAAGAGGTTAGATCAAACTATAAGTTTTCAAACACTTTTTCTTTTATCTATTTGAAGGTGTAATAATGAGACACATAACCTGAAATGTCTCACTTCATACCCTACCACCAAAATCAATATATCATTTCATAATATATCTTCATAGTGCCTGGATGATGAACCTGGAAGAAATATGATAGTTAAACAAAACTAATCGACCCAAAGATGTTGGGATGAAAAATATATCCCCAAATTAGAAAATACCATCAGAAGTGAGAGACCAACTAGAAATGGTCTCCCCACCATAAAGGGTTTCTAAAATTCCTCTGAAATCATCATCCTACTATTGAACCTATAGAAAAAACTGAAGGATAGATGATGATAACTGAACAATAGTTAGAACCATACTTGAAACATCTTCTTGAGCATCTAGATGAAACTGATTGAAGATAATTATCAGCTTACACTATTAATTTTATTGAAAAAGACATTGTGATGGAAGTTTACTTCTAAAAGAATCTATAAAGACATTCCCCTTCCCCAGTGTATAGATGATGCCAATGTCAAACATTTGAAGGTATTCCACCCACCATCTCTTTTTGAGATTCAATTATTTCTTTGAAAAGATATATGCTAAAACTCTTATGATTATAAAATACTATGAACCTCTTTAAAAAGAGATAATACCTCCTAAATTTAAGTGCATTCATAATAATGAAAATATTCAAATCACAAGTGGGGTAATTCCTATCATGTGGCTGAAGATGATGAGATTTATTTGCCACAACATGATCTACCTACACAGGAATGAAACCAAAACTAGCACCAGAAGCATCAAAGTAAACCACATACCCTTTACCAGGCTTAGGTAAGATCAGAATACAAGTCGATGTCAGAGGACATTTTAGTTCATCAAATAAAGCCATACATTTTGCATCCCAAGTGAATTTCACCCATTTCTATGTAAGAGTAGTCAATGGTGATTCCAAATTTGAGAAATCCTTGATGAAAAGTCGATAGTATCCAAAAACACCAATGAATCAATGAATCTAAAATTTGTTTCGTGGATCCTCCCTTGAAAATATGAACCTCAACTTCTCACGATCAATTGATAATCCATTCCCTGAAATCACATACCCCCAAGAAATTCACATGATGGGTCCAGAAGATACATTTCTAAAGATTTCCATACAAATAGTGACTCCTTAGGATATCTAAAACCAAACCAATATAATGCTCATGGTCATGCTAAAATATCAAATAAAACAAAATATCATCTATGAGCACTACTAAAAAAGTTTTGAGATACTGGTTGAATGTCTGGTTCATCAAATCTATATAAACTACTGGTTAGCTAGTCATAGAAAAATGCATCAAAAGATATTAATAATGTACATACCTTCCTTGGAAAGTTTTATTTGGAATATCAAACATTCTATCCCTAAAAAATGATAACTCAGATGATGATTAATCTTTAAAAACCAATTTTCCTGCATTAACTAATCAAACAAATAATCCACATGGGTTAAGAATACTTATTATTAACCGTCACCCAATTCATCTTCTGATAGTCTATTTACAATCGATGTGAACCATCAACCTTCATAGAAAAGAGTACTGGGGATTCCCAAGGTGCAAAAATGGGGAGAATGAAACCATTCTTGATCAGAACATCCAAATGAATCTGGAGCTCTTTCATATATTTTGGTTCCATATGATATGTGGGTATGAAGATCAGATTCAAACCCAACAATGGATCAATATTGAACTCCACCTCCCTCTTTGGAGAAATAATGAAGATTTACTATAGGAAAACATCAAGAATGTCCCGAATAATCATAGTAAGATCAAAAATAGAAGCAACATCATCAAGATAAACTATAACAGTTGATAATAAACTCCTATTCTCTAAGTGGAAAAGTCCTACATGACTATAACTCAGACCCCACTCTTCCTAAAACACCCATGATCACCCATAAATAACATGGAAAAATAAATTATGATGATAAAAATCAACCTCAGCATGATTATTAACAATAAAATCCATCCAAATGATGGATTCAAATAGATCCATACTAGGAATAATGAAATCCTAGACTAACTCCACATTAGCTATCAATAGAAAATAAGGACACAAAAACCCTTCTTTAAAGGACATGACTTCCATTGTAATTTCAGTCACATCAATAAAATGAGAAAAAACGATTAAGTGGAGTCGATATAAAATAAATTATTCAATATTGTATTAAGGATGATACCTCTCACAGTCACTAGAATTGGAATCAACCTTTATCAGAAAATTATCCACTATATGAATGTGTTTCACCCCCTCACAATGATGACTTTCCTTTCCCTTTATCCAAAATAATAACCAGGTCTATGCACTATCAAAGGGGTGTATAGGGTGTGTAATAAATAGGTTCAGTAGAACCCCACATAGGTTTTTTATAATAAGTCTTTATACAACAATCTCAACATTCTCAACATTAAATAAAATAATGCATGAAAATCAGTTAAATAGTTATTATTTCAAAATTATGATAAAACATTCCCTTTTTTGCATAGTTCCATATAATCTTGGTAAAATAGTTTCAAATCATATCATAAATATCAAATTAGTTCAAATCATGTACCACATATCATATAAAATCCAGAATATTACAAACTAAAAGCAATTGTGACATCACGCCAAAGATAAATACATGCCTTGCTAGCTAAAATGCTCATATAAAAATACAGAAAATCATTCACATAAAGTCTATAAACATAGACATTTAATTTAGAGAGTAGAGGAACACCCAAAAAAGTGAACCACCCAATAGTTTCTAACAAATCCCTAAGACAAAGAGCTTAGGGAAAATAGGTACACCCCATGAGTGAACCCCTCGACATTATCAATGGATGAGTCCTATTACCACACATTGGAACTAAGTACCCAAGGCATACCTTATGTTACATTCTCTAAATCGTTTCATCAAAACTATTCTTTGGAAACCATTTCATAAATCTATTTCAAAATGCATTGAATACAACCTTTTTCTTTTACCAAAGGAAGGGGAAAACCATCATTAAAAAAACCTATTTTCACACACACACCCAAATAAGTTAATAAATCATGCCATTCTATTTATAAAATTATTTATCAAAAGAAAAGAATTCAAGTTTAATCCAACACAATCTAGTGACAAAACCACCTACTACAATTCGGATTGTAGATTCCCACAATGGAAACCACTAATAAGGAAGGAACATAAAGGTAACAATAATTTCCCTAGAATTAATTCCAATATCTTATAATAAATTTAACATGCATATCAGTCAGTGATGATGATAAAAGAAACATATATCAAATAACTCACATGCTACACCACAACCAACATATGGGTTAGCACTTAAAATATCACACAATTGATCTTGAAAGGATAAAGAAGAAGAAAACTTAAGATCAATATATCCACAAACAGATCATAATGATTTTTCCAGGATCAATGGTAACAAAGAAGTTTAAAGATCTCTTACCCTAAGAGATATAATGAAACTACAAAAAAGATCAAGCATCAAACAATGCGATACATAAGTATTAGAGATCCCAAAAACTCTAGTGATATTCTTAGGTTTCCATAGAGATTCCTACGTGTCAAATGAAAAGAATCATATATGGAGTGTGGTAAAAACCATTGGTTCCAAACCATTCACATTGTGAAGCCATTTCATAATGTAAATATCATTACTTACAAGATACACCAAAAAAAGAATATCCTTAGATTAAAAGTCCTGATCCCAACCATATCACTATGTGAACCAATTTTATGGAAAGTATACTATTGATTAACTGATGTAGTTCAAGAAATCTTCCCTATCAAAAATTTATGTCATCTAACAAGTTCACGATGTGAATGTGTTCAACAGGTTGAATATATAGAAAAAAATAGAACCCCCAAGTAAACCGAGAAACCAAAGGACATCCTCTTAAACCATGGAAACATTTATAACAATAATCCATTAATTCAATAACATCCATACCTAAAATTTAGGTCATTTTATCTGAAAAAGTATCCCCATATTTAAAAGTCATAGAACACACCCAAATGAATATGGAAACAAAAAAGAGTGACAATATATACCTAGAAATATGGTAATAAGATATTATTGGATATCTCCTAGTAATAAGGTTATGAGGTTTGTAAAGAAAGTAAGGTTTATCCATATATATATTTTTTTATTTAGAATTATTGATCATATCAGGACAATAGCTTATCATTTGGTGTTTTCATTGAATCTCTCTCAAGTTCATGATGTAATATATGTACTTATCTTAAAGAATTATATACCTAATCCTTCACATGTACTTAAATTAGACGTTGTACCACTAGAGAATGGTCATTCTTATAAAGAATAACTAATATAAATTTTGGATCATAGAGAGAAATTATATGAATCAAGGCACTCACCTAGTCATGGTTTTATGGTGAAATATTAAAATCAAGGAAGCTATGTGGGGACCCTGAGATGTGATGATATAGAAGTATCCTTATTTTTTGTATCGGAATAAAAAATTTAAAGAATAAAATTCATTTTAAGGGGGTAGAATATAACACCGTACAATTTTATAACATATTTCTATTTAAATAATTTAGTTTAATTTTTTTTATATCTTGCGTTACACGCAACACCACGTTTAAATGAACTGTGATATGTTATTAAAATATTTTGGGATAGTTATTTCCTATAAATTGGATTGTTGAGTATAAATAGTACTAACTAAATTATAAAAAATTTATGACTTATAATGTAAAAAATACACTCATTATTTACCAATTTATTAGAAATAATAATAAAATCATTTAAAAGTAAAAGAAATATTTTTCTAGAAAATTATATAAATATGCAAAAATGTGTATTATATTAATAAATTAAAGGAATCACTTTTACTGAATGATTTTAATGAAATTTCTCTATTATAAATTTAATAATATGTTTTAACATTCATCTAATATATTTTATAGTACTAGAATAAGAATAAAATTTAGCTTAATACTTAAAAAAGTATTTTTTGAAAATAACAATTTTCATCATGAGCTGCATTATTGTTTTAGAATTAATTTCATACAGTTATAGGTATTGAATTTGATAAAATTAATTCCATATTCATAATCCAGAAGTCCTAATTCTTTAAATAGGACCCTTTTATTTTTTTCAATATGAATAGTAACCTTAGTATAATTTATTACCCCACTAAAGGGTTAATCGGGTTATCCTAGGATAAAACTAACTGATAATGCTATAATTTTTCTTCTTAATTCTCATTTGATGAATTAAATTCGACCCCTAGAATATTAGAATTGAAATTTAGTATTTTAAGGGACACATGTCCTTCAAAATGGTCTATATAATATTTAAATCAAATAAAGTTAAAAATGAAACTCTCTTAGTTTTAAATATCTCTTTTGTGTCCACATAGTTAAAAAAGAAAGTTTTGAATGAATTTTAATTTATATTTTTATATTAATTAAATTATTTTCATGATAGAGATTTATTTATAAATTTTAGTAATTATATAATTACCATAGTTTCTTATTAAACACCAATGTAGTATTTCATAATTAATAAATATATATAATAAATGATTTTAAAAATATTAAAATTACTATAATTTGAGTGAGACAATGTGTTCCATGAATTTTATATATCCATATAATTAAATCGTTAATTTTATTAAGAAAAAAATTTATGTATGACCTGAAACCTCACAATGAAGGATTTTAGAATTAATTAAAAGTATCAACGACAGTGTATAATTCAAAATACTATTACAACTGAAAACATGAAACCCCACCAATTTCAATTTCAAATTTTAAAAAACCAACACATGTAATTTCATTGATATGTGTTCATAATCAAGCTGAAAACCTATAATACATTCCTCCATAATCATTACTCACCCCATTGTTCCCACAAGGACCTTTTGGATGCCCATCAATATCGCCACACGCTACCAAAACCATCATACTCCAAAATCACTCAACCATCCAAAAAATACCACTATCACTTCCATAGACATACCTACCACACTAAATCATGCCAAACGACAAGTATATCCACCAAAAAAACAATTACCATGAAAACCAAAATCATATTAAACTTCTGGAAGAAACACTGGAGCTAAAAACTCAGGGCCAACAAGAATAATGTCTCCAAGGCCACACCTCCAAAAAATCTAACACCTCTCAAAAAATATATCCCAATACATCAATGAGAACCATATAATCAGAAAAAAATGGAATGGTATCAATAAAACTAGAGTTAAGAGTAGAGATTATAGTGCACCAGGACTCAACAATCTGCATCATTTAACAATACCACTAATCCCTTCCTTCAAAACCATGAACAAGAAGACAAAACCATCCATTAAAGAGGGATCCAATAATTTATATTATTCACACAACATTGGTAATTATAGCTTGAGAAAAATCTACCATTTTATATAATAATCCCTTAGAAACATTCTAAAGGTTTGCTTATTCCCAAAAGTCTAACCCTGTAACCCTTAAGAGGTAGTCTAAAAGAGTTGTTTCATAGACGAGGTAATCAACTTAAATGATTACTTTCTTCATAAATTTTATTTTAACTCCTCTATATCTAATATATTGTTCATTAGATAATGAATTTAGTATCATAAATATACTTAAATGTTACTATGATTATGAAAACACCATTATTCACCCTCGTTCCATCAAACAGGAAGTGAAAGTATCACTCATGTGTATGTATGGGTTACCATCATCACATAACGATAAAAATAATCTTCCATAACCATATTTTAAAGATAGTTATTATGACGATTTTAATTATTATATATGATATTTTTGAAATAATTATTCTTATTTAATGATAATATCATATCTACTGTCTAACCTTCCAAACCGTTGGAAAACTATAACGTTGTTTGTTTGTACACGTGGACTACCACCTCCACAAAGCGATATGATTTGTTTTTAATTTTAATTTTAATTAAATTATAATAAGGATTGATTTAATGAATATATATAATCTTCATGATAAAATAATTATTTTTTAAATGTGATTTATTATTCACCTTTCTTTTATTCCAGCCTTAAAAAAATAAAAACAACGTTCATACGTACCTATGACCTGCTATCTCTTTGAATATTGCAATTCATTTTTATATCTATAATTTTGTCGATGAATATAAATATTTATATAATGAATATATATTATATTTAAATCATGATTAAAATTTTGTATATGATCGAAACATGATCAAATTACAATAACCAAAACTACCAAACTAAAGCATACATGAAAAATGAAACAGTTATCACCATGAATAGTGATTATAATAGAGAATTATTAATAAAAGGGTGATAAAAGGTTATAAGTAAATTAGATATGGAATGATATATGTGATTATAGATATTTAATATATTTATAATATATAAATATTTATTATATATGATTTTCGAGCACATATGAGGGAAGTCATACCATAGGTAAGGGATTTATGTTTCAATCATATTTTAATCAGGATTGTTTATGGTTAAATTTACATTATAAGAAATTATATTACCATATTCTGATTAATACCTTTATTTTTTATTATTATTTGTTTATTTAATAAGAATAAGTGTTTTGCTTTCATTTCAATCTTTTTAAATACTCAATAGTATGAAAAAATATTTTTAAGGAAAACTAACAATGTTTTACTATTCAGTTAGAAACCTTTTCTTACATATCCATGTTTTTATAAAATATTTTCAAGAATGTTTTTAATATTATCCAATGATTTTCTAAATGTTTTATTAACCATGATTTTTTTAAGAAATAGTTTAAAATGAATCTTCTTTTTGTTTTACAAATGACGTACTTTTGGACTTTTTACCAAAAATTTGAAAGGAATGTTTTCCTTTAACTTATAAAACATGAAATAAATTTCCCCCGTGATAATAGCTAAATTTTCTGAAAATTATTTAAAAGTTTCCAAGGATCTTTAAATTGAAAATTTCTCCCCAATAATTTGGAAATATTTTTATTTCAAGTGATTTTCAAAGTGGAAAGGTTATTCTACTCATGAAATATTTTAATGATCTTTTAAATGAATTTTCATATATGATAAAATCCATTGATGCTAATTATTATTTACTAGGGATTTGATCCAATAATACCATACTTTCTCTTTCTATAGATTATTAATGTTTATGTTGATGAAATTTTTATGAAACACATTTATTTTCCATGGGTTATGCTGTGATGAATTGAAGAAATGTTTATGAAAACAATTTTCTATGACTGGGTTATGATGTGATGATATTATTAGTGTTTTATGATTTTTGGCACATGTATGTATGGTTTTCATTATGCTATGGGTGGTTATGTCATAAACCAAGGATGGTTGTTATGTTATAAAACAAGGATATTGGTAACATTGTAACCAAGGACGATGGTTATGTTTTAAACTAAGGATAGTTGTAACATTATAATTGAGGAAGTGTGGGACCAGAATCATATAGCTCTCCAATGAACTGGGTAATGATTGATATATTATGGGATAAATTAAATTGAAATGGGTAGTGAACCTATTTTAGTTAGGGTCTTTCTCCACTATGATAGTCTTGGATGTGAAACATGACTAATATGATGGAATTTGGAGTGAATCCAATCAACTATAATAGTCATGTAAATGATCTTTAACTACTAAGGAAATTATTTTCCATGATTATGGAACAATTTCACGTCTTATGACAATGTTATGCTCTCATAGTTCATTTTATTTGATACCTTTATCATTTATATCTTATGAACTACCTAGATTTATCACATGAATCAGGATTATGATCTTTGATATGTAGGGTATGGTTTTAAAATGTTATTATCATTTTCTCATTCCCTTATGTTCATGTCAATTTTAAGTGATCATTGATATATACCTTATTTACCCTTATTGAGCATATATTCTCACCCCTTCTTATGTTTTATCTCCACGGGTAATAAAGAAAGGTATTAAGAATGATATTTACAAGAAGGGTGATATTTATGAATAAATTAATGGGAGACACTTATGAACCAATAATTTTATGTGTCTATGTTTCCAAATATACTTGACCTACATGATTTTGGAGTGGATCATTGTGATATGTAACAAATATTCATCTAATAAGATGTAATATCTATGAAAAAAAAGTATGGGAAATTGTAGTAGTAACATTTATAGGGTTGTATTATGTCTTAAATCAATTGCTACTAAGTGCACAACAAAGAGGCTCGACTTCCCACCTGGTTTGATACTCCTAGCAAATTTATTTGGGTGATTCACAAACTCTTTAAAAACCATTATGAAGGATTTATATCAAATTTTAGGATGAAATATAAATTTTTTTAAGTTAGAAAACTAAATAGGAATATGAATATGGATAACTGAGGTTAAACTACAAGTGTTATTGGTTGATCCAATTGTATAATAGTTGAACCAAAAGCATCATAGGTTGAAATGAAGGTGTCATTGGATAAGTCATATTTGGATTGATTTTTCATATTCACATGATAATTTAATATGATTTTATTAGATATTCTCATAACAACTTTGGTTCTAGTATTTGGTTGGAAATAGGATCATGAAAATGAATCTCTGAAAGATATTCCCCTAGAAACCATGATAACCAACTAAGAAAACATATTTTATAAAAATTGTTAAGATAAAAAAAATATCAATGCACACATATTGTGAGGGAAATTATGAGTCTCCTAGTATCTAATTTATGAGGTTTATATCTCAGTAAAAAATAAATATATGAGTTTTTTATGGATCACTTAGCTTCTTTTATTATTGATTGATAATTAAAATTGTGAGGATGTAATTTATTTAGGGAATATAACACCCTAATATTTTTGTTTTAATTTCACTCTAACTGAATGTTATTTTTAATATTTGGTAATATACACAATACCAAACTAAAATAATCCACTCCATACATTATTAAAACAATGTTATATAATTTGAAACATCAATAAGAAAATTACAATATGAATAAATCTCCTAGTAAATTAAAAGATGATAAATTTATTCATTATTAAAAAATTTATTTAAATTTCATACATAATATTATTATTTTAAAAGAATTATTGATTTATTTATTAAATTTAATGGTTAAAAGATAAATAATTGATGAAATTTCATTAAAACTATTAAACATTAGAAAGCGATATTTTTAAATGGACTTTTTTAAAGTGATGTGAATTTTACCTAATAAATTCAAATTTTCACTTTTAAAATATAATTATGATAATAATAGATATTTCAAAATAATATATTAATAATAATTTAATGATAAATAGACATGAAAAAAGACTAATATCATTAATGATTAAAAGTAAATTATTCTATAAATATAATTTTTTTTGTATATTAATTTAAAAGATAAATTTATAAAATTTTGAATTTTAATTTTATGAAATCAACTTAATTTTTAAATTAATTATGTCAAAATTATCTTAGATAGGTTTTTTGAATTTTTATGAAAAGGATGATTTTTATGTGAATAATTGAAAAATTGAGTTTTTAATATTGTTTCATTTTTAACTTTATCATGATCTAATCAGGAATTAAAATTTATATAATTTTGTTAATGATAAGAAATGTTTTTAAGTAGTAAAATTATTCATTTAAAATTTTTATTTTTTCATTTAGAAAATATACATTTAATATTTTGATACTTAAGTAATTTTTTATTATAATAAAAAACCAATATTAATTTTTTCTTTTAATTCTATTTTCATAAGGTAGAATTATATTTTCGTTAAATTTGAATGAATATAAAGTCTTATTTAGTAAATAATAGACTAAATAATGTCATTAAATTCAATAAAATTGATAATTCTATCCTAAACCCAATTTGTTTTCTTAAAAATACACTTTGGTTTTTACATATAATGTATACTCATATTATAATTAATTTCCCCCACCCTTAGAAATTTTATTTGGTCAAATGGTTTCCATATTTCAAATAAAAAATTCCAAATTATTTAATATTTTTCTTTTTATTTTTATACATAAAAATTAATTACTAAGGTTAAAATGTAGTTACATGATAAAGCTAAATTAAGGTAAACAGAGTTTATCCAAGTTTTAAATAGCTAAAACATGTTAAAAATAGTCTTAAAATGAATGGTTGAGGTTTTAATTAATAGAAAATTATCTTTTATCCATTATTTTCCATTTTGGATTCCATTTTCTAGGTGAAACATGTGTTTTTTTCAATTAAGAAGTTATATTTATAAAAATGTCACCCCTACACTTATAAAAGGGGACTTCCACCATCCCTTCAAATCTATAAAAAAATTTAATTCTACCAAAACATACTACCATTTAACTTCTCATAGAATCCACATTAATCTTCCAAATCCTTTAGTCACTATATTTTTTCCAATGTCCTAAATTTCTAAGAAGTTCTATAAGGGAAAGTTTAAATTCTCAATGAAAGTATTAATCATTCATAAATCATTTTCGTTATCTATATTTCTAAAAAAAACTATATTACACATTAAAAATTAATTAAATTATTATTATTTATATTTTTATATGTTTTTATTTTTATAGAATAAAAATTATCCACCTTTTTTCCTTTCCCTTAGAAAAATGAAAATGTCGTTCATGTATACTTGCATACTACCAACTCCAGGAAGTGACATGCTTTATTTTCTTAAACTACCATACATAGTTTATTATAAAATATTATTTAATGAAATAATATTTTATTTATAACATGATTAAAATTATGAAAATATAATACAATTTCTACTCTTATTTAATTATATGGAAAATGAAAACATCATCCATGTGTATGTACAGATTACCTCCTCCATGGAGTGAAATATTTCGTTTTTCATCTCTATAGTATTTAATTGTCTTTATAAAACTCTTAAAGTATTACTAACCACATTTAAAAATATAAATAATAATATTATTCTTCTGTAATAATGATATTTTAAAATAATCAATTTCTTAACCATATTCACCCAACGATTATAACATGTTCTTGTATAGGTCAGTTTAACCACCTACATGGACAATGCTATAAATTTATATCCTTGATGACTATGAAAACCGAAATATTGGAACTATTATACATTAATGATTAAAATAATTTTTAGTTTTTTGTATTTTAAAGGTTATATTTTTCATTATATTATTATTAACAACACCCATTATTAGTCAAAAAAATTACTAAAACAAACTTGTCTCATGTTCCATTTTCAAAAACCAAAAATAAAACAATCGTGAAATGAAATTAAAACATTATAAATTATTATAATAAATGTATTATAATACAAATAATAATATATTAATTATTCACTTTTAGTAAAGTAATGATGACTGACATCGATATTACATGTGTACACAAAATAGTTAAAATTATTAACACACAATCGTAAAAATAACCTAGAATTGAATAATATATTTTTAATAAATAATTATAAATAAATTATATAAAATTTTAATATATATGAATAAGGTTATGAAATAAGTTATTAATAGAGTAATTTTTTTATATAGATAGTTAAATGGTGTCTGACTAAGTGGAAATACAGGGAAAGGGTTCCATCTAAAATTTCATTTTTTGAGACTTGTGTTGTATTATGAACATGTTTCTATATTGTTTATATAATAAATATTTTACATATTATATCATGATTATATATTTATTAATGGGATTTAATGTTCATTTCAATTTTTCTATTTCAATGGATTTTGAATCAAATGGTATAAATTTTTTAATGTTTTCTTCATCTCTATTTCTTTTCTTTGATACATGTTCTTTAAATAGACCTAATTTAATTTAAATTGTGTTTATAATGCCTATTTTATATATAATATCATGAATTATATTTTATTTATGGTATTTAAAGATCAATTTCAAGGTATCTCATTCAATGTGTTTTTATTAAAACATTTATTAACTCATAAGGGGTTTTCTTGAGACATAATTATGTCATCTTTAAATATGGTTTTAAAATATTAATTTATTATATTATATAGATATATTATGATGTATTTAATCATTATTTTTTGGGGAATTACATTCATTAATTTATTTCTTCATAAAATTTTATATTGTTAAGAATAATTTCGATTCTCTTCAAAAGAGCTGTTTCAGTTCCATATCCATATTCAATCATCCCATAAATGTTATCCTTTATTAATTTAATATAAAATAATGTTTTATTTTTTTTATATTATAATATTCATTTAACTCTTTTCAAATAAAATATTTATCACTCTCTTTATGATGTGAGTTTCAATAAATGAATTTTTAAAAATATTGAAAAGGTTTTGGCTTTCCTTATGGTACATTTTATCTTACACTCTATATTTATTTTGTAAATAACATTATTTATCTTAAAAGGATATTTTATTGGATATTATTTTCAAATGTTATTTTTTTAAAGGTTTTTACTTGAAATTTTTGAAAATAACTTTTAAAAATTACCCATCAGTTATTCTTTTCTGACTATATAAAAAATGTTTTCTAAAAACTCCTTTATGATTTCCTTCAACATTATGATAATTATTATTTATAAAGCACAAATTCAATATTTTTAAATGGTTTTATAAATTATTTTAATTATTAATTATTTTTTAAAAAATAAATATTGTTATGTTTTCAAAATTATAACATTGATGTTAAAAATGAATTATTGATTTTAAAAAGTATTTTAAAGACTTTTTATTTTTAAAAATAAATATTCGGTGTTTTTTTTTCTTCTCAAAATTTTTTAAAAGAATATTTATTTTATAAAAGTTTCTTTTTGAAAATTAATTTTGGTTTTAAGTGATAAATTTAAAAATTTTCTATCAAGTTCAAATTATTTCATTTTATGAAAACATTTTTATGTTGTTTTCAATCATTTCAAAAATTGGGTATTTATTGATGCATTTCAAAATAAACCATACAATAATATTATAAATTGTGTTATATATATATATATGTATATATCCTTTGAAATTACTTATGTTATAGTTGGATATGTTCTTATAATACCATCTACCTTCCTTCTCTGGATGGATTATGAAATGTTTTATAGAAATTTTCATGAAACCCGTATCTTTTCTATGTATTAATTAAGTGATTTTTGAAATATAAATGATCACATATTCTCTTACCAAAAATATTTTTGGATCATTATTGAATTATGGATAGGGTCCTACATAATCCTTCAATTACTTGGGTTAATCATTACATATTATAAGATAATATTGGAAAATGAGTAATAATGATCAATACGCTATAAGAAATATGTTTTGATTCCTAATCCACTATGGTAAACGAGTTGTGATGAATGATATAACATGAGAAATAGGATTTGATTCGTGATTACATAAGGAAAACATGATGTTATTCCTGATCCACTAAGGGAAATAAAAAGTGATTCAAAGTCCACTATTTTAGGATTCCTATGCTTATTTTTGTGCTATATTTCTATGTTATATGCCTATATTATTCTTCAAGGATCATTTCTATTATCTAGTTATTTTTGACTATTATTAAATGGTATATGTTTGATAATTTTAGATTACATGTATTTATTTCATGACTTATAGATAACTCTTATTACTCTATGTTTTTTAATAAGGTATTTATCTGTTGATATTGTATTCTAATAATTTTGTTATGTAATCTTTGATGACACGTTGATAAAATTTCCCTTAATGGGAATTTGAGATCCAAAATTTTTTATGATTTCATTCCCTAGGTTATAAAGTTCAGAATAATCAATGAGGAGTCTAAAAGGGGGTTTAGTGTGGTTTGGTTGTGGAGAAATGTTCAAAAGTATTGCAAGTTAAGTTGCTTATGTATATAGTCTTGAAAGACACTAATAATTTAGTTCTTGGGGTTGTTTGATTATTTATGAGAAATAATGTTTAACTTATAAAAATTATGAGAAATAAATATAAGTTTTGCTTGGTACATCTCGTTTGGTATAAAATCCTATGTGTAAATTATGAGTTCTTATCACCAAAACTGAAAGATCAGGACTTGGTCGCCTCATTCACCCTAAGCATGTTTATGACATAAATACTACATCAAGTTATCCAAAACCTCTCTAGTCTTGATCAACTAATGATCTTACTTCTTAGAAATTCACAAGTGAAAAATTACATTATGAACAAACACATGAAACCATGATCATAAAACATAGTGAACACATGGATTACATAGTTTAGACATTATTTAATATATCCATGGTATAATGAAAAATTATATTTAATTACATTATAAATATATTACATATGAGTTATAAGGATTATAAAATTCTGAAAACCGTACTCGTAGGAAGAATACTAACCAATAACTTAGGGGTTTCATCTTTCAGTGATCCTCTTTTTGGTCATCAGCCTTTAGAATTTTAACCTTAATCCCTTGGATACACCAGGGTGTGATACTTTTGGAGCCACCTCTACTTCAACCCTTCAATACCTGTTATTAATTATAATAAAATTTTATTACACTTTTAACATGTGAATAAATTTAACTTATATAGTGATCCCATCCAATCATCCCATCAACAATACCATCTAACATTCACGGGGGACCTTCTATTGACTTAAGTGACGTTAGTTTCCCTATAACACTTCTAATATTGAACACTATATCCAAGTGAATAGTTTATATCATTTATACTTCACTCTAATTACTTTTATTAATATCCCATTACCACATTATCTGGGAAATACTTCCATGTCCCACCATCAATGATTATGAAACTCATAAACATTATTATTGTACATAATCACCTATTGAAATTAATTCAATAGTCAATATATTTACCTTATATCTGATTCATTAATACTATAATAACATGTTTGACTTCCAATTATAATAATAAGATGATCATAATAAGAATGTACACACCCGGACACCACTATGCTTAATCTACTAAACTCATTTGTCCAACTACCATCCAATGAATTTACTTTTCAATGATTTCATTATCCATTGTGATTCCAATAATCTATCACCATAAGGTCATCATCAAACTTCTGTTCAATTGATGATGTTGCATCTATTGACATCATATCTACTACCTAAATATAGATGTCCCATGGAAATAATGTAATGTCACTATATGAGTTCCACTAAGTGTAACTTCTAGTGAATAAACTCCTAAAATATCTAAAACTTAACCCATGAAATAGTTATAATACCAAATCCAAAAGCATCCCAATTGAGAATTATTTTTTAAGGTTTATTCTAATAATATAACACATGAAAACTATTATCATTCCCTTAAAGAAGTCATACCAACTAACTTCCATTCACCCTCATGCAACACATTCATGACTATCATTCATTATCTATTCGATCATTCAAGATTCCATTGATAGAATTTCTATTTATTTATATAGAATAAGTTCTTCTATTGTGATTCCTATACAAAACTACATTGAATACCTCCATGAAATATCCAAAATAATACAATAAACAAATTTTTATCCTCTAAATTTGTTGAAATTTCCATCAACAAGTTTCATAGTGAACGAGTTCCATGAACTCTATCTTCTGAATGTTTACTTCATATTCTCTAATATCTAAGATTCAAAAATCTGATAGATTTTACATTAAATCTTCCATAAACATCATAAATGAAAGAAAACCTCCCTGCTTCCAGATGTCTAAAGTATCCTCCAAAATATCCCACCCCAAACATAAAATGAAACTTATTAACACATGTTTCAAATGAATCCAATCATCCTGTACTACTATTTATGTAACCCACCACCTAACCACCCCATCGAGAAATCTTTAAATTCAATATTTTCCATGGATCCAACACATGATTCTGAAAAATTAATATCCACTCTAGGACACCCTTATTTTAGTGTTCTAGGCTAGTATTATTTGACTTAGGAAACCCTATTAGTAGTATTTATAGAATTCAAATCTAGTTCTTAACTTCTTTTCGTTTTACTTAATTTACATACCACCTACATCATGAATCTTCTTAATTAAAAAATGAAGATACGTTGAAGTATAATGTTTCTCCAAGAGAAAAACACCCAAAACTTGAATACCATCCACTACTAAAAAATATTTCACTCATTATCCCAATTTTTTATAAAATCTTCACATTACTTAGGATTATAATCCTTCCTCATCTCTCACTCTTGCACAATCATGATAACCATGACCTAGAATCCATCTTATGGTCATCTAATTCATATAATTCCATTTCATGTTGACTTGAACCAATGAAATATTTCTCTTCTGAAAACTATTTATAGGAACATGCATCATATATATTAATAACAAACTTCTGAATAATACCTATGATTATTATTGTGCTCTTTTAGTTTAATTTCAATATTTTGGCCTACTTCTCCATCCAATGAAATTATAAACACACTAGATATAACAAAAACAACATTATTTATGATAAAGAAATTCCACTATCAGATTAATAGATGATGCCTAACCCATTTTAACACGACCCTATAGAGACATGAGATCCCACTGATTATTGACAACATAATGGATCATTTTGTACCATCATAATTTCAATAGCCTTCCACCAAGATTAAAAATTACTTCAAATTATTGGAACATGCTGCATGAATTTTACCTGTCAATTAGACTTTTGACATTCCTAGATTCTATCTAGAACTACCTATATATTCCAATAAAATCCTTTAGATAACCTTATAGAACACCTGACCATGAGAACCCAATAATATTCCAAACAAGATCTGATTGTATCCAATAAAAGAACATTACTTGAGACACATTCTAGTCTAGATTAATTTTGTTAAACCCTTAAGAATTTGGTTTGGATTTGTTGAAAATGTGTGTTGTTGGACTCATTGTTAATGTGTGGTGATAGAATTTATGAGCATATAAATGTAACATGGACTAAAGATTTTTTTGGAAAATAGATGATGCATGAAAGAGATGATGTAAACTACATCCAAAAATCAAAGGTTATTCCATGGTTTTTAATTAATAGGTTAAGTCTACATTGTAATAACCTTGTTTGTGATGTAAATGCAATTTGATTAGTGAATAATCTATAGAATATTGGTGTTGTCTTTTCCATATAAGAAATGCTATTATAAAACATAAATATTATGCTAGAAATGGAGTCCAGATAATTTTTTTCCTTTGTTTTTTTTTTCATAACACTATGTCATATGAAAGGTTTCATGAATATAATGGACGAAATTTGTAATGGTAGACAAATAAATATTGAATCTATGTAAGGGTATAAAAAGTTTTTTACATTGTAATAATAATGTCTAAATAATAAGGTAAGGATTCAAGAAGGTAATATATTAATTTAATTACCTACAAAAGTATAAATAGGTGAATTACATAAGGGTAGATGAGTACACCATGCTACTAAAAGTGAGTATAAATTTTCCTATTCCATATTACTCAAGGATACGACATAAAGTAAGGTCGTGTGAAGGTAATATAGAAATTTCACTACCAAGATATGGCTAAAAGGTGAATCATGTAAGGGTATAAGAGTAGAACACACCTCAAAATTTGTATTTATATCATAAGGATAGTCATATAAGGGTGATTTATTATTTGTGTAAAGGTTATTCAACAGGATTAGAAATAATGGTATATTCATTGAGTAAAGTGTCTACACCATAGCATGAAGACCTAGATTTTGGAGGAACTAAACCAAAAATTCTGTAAGGGTAGAGTTATCATAACCCCCTCCTTCTAAGGATACCACTCATAAGATGGAAATGAAGTAAGAGAGATAATTACCCAGGAGTCTTTACATTAGTAGGACTTGGTTTGGCGACTAAAACGGAGGGTATAGAATCACACATATAGAAGGCATTACCCTTAATAATAAAAATAGCATTGGAAGATAGCATATAAACCACCAAAAAACTCCATCCCATAATATAAAAAAAATGAAACCAAACCATCCCACAATACATGTAAAAATTTATAAAATACAATGAAAGTATCCAATTGAAACAAAAAAGATAACTCCTACAATAATGAATCAACAAAAGCTCCAATATGAAAGTTAGTAATATCCATCTTGGTCCATGAAGTCCCCTTTGAGAGATTAAAAACTTTATATTTATATATGTAAGTTTAGGATAACATGTATACTCAGTGGGATCATACCCAAGGTATCTCATGCACATGTGGTAAGATCATACTAATGCACCAGTGAACAAACATTAGGACCAATAAGCACCTAAATAGGTTAACTAACCAGTCCCATTCTCACCACGACACACACACACCAAAAAACACATCCAAGTTTAATAAAATATGAAGAAAATTATTAAAAAAGGGTACTCTACACCACCTCCCCATTAATTTTTCTCCCTCACTCCCCAGTCCAAAACATCATATATCTCTCATCCCATCCAAATCCATTAACCTAAAAACCATTACAAAAACATCTGATATGGGTCAGACCATAGGCTTACCTACCCTATCCTCTCATAGGGATCAACATCCTATGTTGACATTGGTCTATAGTACATGATATTCATATCACATACCATTATCACTGTATCCTCATCATCCCAAACCCACCACCACCCAACCAAAATAGTATGGTATCATGATCATTAGGAACATAAACCTCATTCCCTCCCCATAAAATTCTTGAACTCCACCATAAAAAACCTCATACTCTCATCAGTTGTCACCAAAAGTGCACTATATCCACAAATCATCACAACCCATGCATAAAAACCTCACATGAAAGAGAGAGTGGTGAAGAGGGTCTAGTGATTGATCCATCCTCACCCACCTAGATGTTTGGGGAAGACACCCAAAACCCAAAACCATTGGGTGTCGATGTAAGCACACGACTTGGGTGGGGTGAATAAATAAATCAACAGAAAAATACAATGTAATATAGATAACACACAAGAAAAACCAATGGGTTCATGATAAGAGCACCAATATTTATCACAACATCACCACAATGTTAAACAACATTTACAACTAGCCACTACCACCACTAAGGTTGTACACCACATAACCAAACCACACATAATCCATATTTCATTTTTAATTTTCATTTACAAGCCCTACCATTTTAAGAATTAATGAGTTTACCCTAACTCCCATTTACTAATCCATTTCACTTCACAATAAAAAACTCCATCATTTATCATTAAAATTTAATTTAGGCATTAACCACATATTAGTTTCATCCCATGTTCATATTTAAATATCAACCCATGATTATTCATTTACCAAACCATGAAATTTTAGTTTCAAAATTTCAAATTAATTCCATGGATAACTGTGTGATTAACTCAATCACACTATGCCACAACTCATCTACTCTATATCAACCAATATCACATTCCATGAAAACCAACCATGGATTCACTTACCAACACATACCTTATTTGAACTCAGTCACCACCATCACTAAAAAACCCCGACAATATCTTCACACAACACACAAGGAAAATGAAACATGAAAACATTCCCTTAGAATTATATTAAACTTATAAAATAATTAAAATTTCATAGTCATACAAAGGTCTTTAATCATATCACTTTATTACTTCTATATATATTATTACATAATTCCAAAATTAAATCATTAGCCGATTTATTATCCATGTATAAGTTATTTGTCATTTTATGTATAGTGAGTTCAACCGATAAACATAATGAATATTTTAAAAATCACATCAATTATAACACAAATAATTCCCCCAACATCCATGAATTTTATTAGGAGAAAAAATGGAGAATCCTTTAATAAATATCACAAAATATGAAAAATAATTACATGGACTCCCATACCCTTAAATTTTATATTAATGTAATTATTTATCTGATTATGGAAACCCATACTATCTACCCAAAGGATTAAAAAACATGAAATTTTCACTGATTCATATTAAAGGAGAGAAATAGGTTCCCCAACCTCGATTAGAGTCTCAAATAGAACCACACTCATAAAAGAAGAATTAAGGGATCAAAATTCACCATGATTTAGGGGAAACCATATGTAACATCTAGTAATTTCCATTTATTATTTATATATATTATATTTAATTATTATGGGACTAGGTGATAATATGATGTGTGATTCTGAGGCCTTGTGCACTTAGAAAAATTTATTAAATAATATTAGACTTATTAAATAGCACAAACAAATAGTTTTCCAAAAAAAAGTAGAATAAGTTCTAAATGAGTGTATAGATCAGAAACCCATGGATACTATTGCGTTCAAAGCAATGACTTTACCTTAGGTGGGGCCTAACATCGAGTAGAGTAGGTCGATCGTGAATGTTATTTTTGGACGCATTGGTAATAAAATATTTAATAAAATTATTTTATTTCGAGGCAAAAACTCATTTTATTTTTTATTAGTGTTTTTCAAGAATCCATGGTCATCACCAGAACACTATAATTCCCTTGGGATAAGGATAAGAATGTTCTCTTAACATCAAAGATTAATCGAAAATTGGAACATGGATCTACAATCATCGATGCGCCTTAGATTCAAAGTGTCTCACCAACGATGATAACACGATGATCAATCTTTGGAAGCGGGTTGACCAAATCTAGGTAGAGTGTTTGATCTCTTTGGGATTTCTTCAACATTATTAGAATCAATAATGAATGATAAGCAACCAAAAAAACGTTTATCGGATGTTCGATCATTATTATGATATCATTATTATTGGGCATTGTTAATGGGAGTTTCGTTACTCTATTCATTCATCCCTCTAATGAGAAATAATTGAGGATGACATGAAAAAAATTTGAGGTTGATTCCTCATATTTTCTTGGTGCCTATATCTTTTTCCATTCTTATCTTTCTTCACTGTTGGACCCTCGTTTTCATGGATTGACATTCCAGGAGGCTCCAAACGTTATCAGACCCATGGGGAAGAGGAAAATCATCTGCAAAAGCTACAACAGTGTAGATCCGGACCCGACGAGGCCAAATCTGTGACCGCGAAATTTTCTAAGCATCGAAGGAGCCCTTTTAGTCCACATGAGGAACCACCGGAGCACATGTGCCAACGGTGGTATGTGACGACGACCACGTGTGGGTGCGGCAGAAGATGACAGGGCAACGACGGTGGGCTTTGGGGTGACTGATGATGACGAAGGGTCCATTTGGGACATGAGGTGATGTTAGGACTAGGGGGGAGGAACACAGTTGGGGATGACCGTGTAGACTAGGGTGGCATGTGGTTAGGGCAGACCGAATGGACCAAGTGGGACACGGTTGGGGTGGGTTGTGTTTAAAACACCATCTGGTCTATAGTTCAGAAATCCCAGTGGGCCAAGCTAGAATAGATTAGCTGGACTGGGTTGGGTCGGCTAATAGGTTGGGCCAGGTACAACGGGTTAGATCCGACCCAAATTGGGCTTGGGTCATACTTTTTTATTCAAAAATAGCCATAAATTTCCAACTGTGTGTTTGCTTGATGAGAAATTTACAGCTTTGAGACCTTGTAATGAGAGGTAACTTTTGAGATACTCTAAGTTGGTTTTTGTGGAATTTTTTATACAGCCTAATGTCTTGAGGAGTAGGTTCTCCCAGAACAAGAATTATATGAGAACAATCCTATGGTTGGCTCTGATGTCGAGACTAAGTGTCTTATAGAGACTATTTGTATTATCGAGACTATGTGTCTTATTGAGAATGTGTGTCTTACCAAGAATCAATGTCTTATAGAGTCTATGTTTCTTACTGAGACTGATTGTCTTATCGAGACTAAGTGTCTTCTAGGACATGACTGAAAATCCAAATTTTTGTACTATAGACTTATTCCTGTGTGAACTGACTATACTCTGTGCATTTACTAATGGTGTACTTAATGAATTTTCTTGTGGTATACTTTATGTATTTCCCTATGGTATACTTTGTGTATTTCCTTGTGGTTTTGGGGTGACCTACTGAGTATTGTTTTACTCACCCATACACAGGCTTTCCCCACACATTTCAAGTCTTGAGTAGACGATTGATGCTTTGATGGAGTCCTAGGTGGACCAGGACCAGGTGGTGATTAGTGATACCAGATAGACAAGGTGTGCTTCTATGGATTTAGATAGATGTTCATTACCTTTCCCTTCAGGTCGGGTTTTCTGTGGATGTGTTTCAGGAACTTGTACTTTAAATTTTCAAGACTCATTTTTTGGTGGGCTTGTATTATGGCTATGTTTACTTTCTAGTTTTCTACTGTCATACTCTATTGTATCTATATTAGTGGTATTCATGCTTGTTTACTTATTGTTTTACATTTAATCATTTTGATCATAGAGATGTATGCGTGTGTACATGAACTTAGGGAAATGACTCCCATTCATGGGACATGCCAAGTTGATGTTAGTCACTAACCCCACGCCTATTAGAGGTGGGATTAGGGTAGTCATAGCATGGGCCCCTATAGGATGGATCTTGAAAGAGTGATATCATAGGGGGTTAATTATACCTAAAGAACCAACTATCTATGAGACTGGTTTGGGGAAACAAGTTAAGTGTTTCATGTTCAGATTTCAGGCCAGGGAATCGAGTGTTGGTGTGGCAGATGATGTATCTATACACCAGGACTCTAAATCCTGCTTTTATACTCAATACATGACAAAATTTCTTATAGGGAAAATAATGGTACAAGCCTTATATAGGATTTGGGTGTGTTATCATGTACTTCTTGAGTCATCTCACCAGGTATAATCTATTGAGTGTGGTATATCTTATTATATTTCAGGATGCCTCCAAGTAGAAAAAAATCTAGGAATCTGATACATGATCATAAGGATGATCCTCCTAGCGTGGAGGCATTAGTATAGAGGCTTGTACCATATATATCACCTCTGGGTGGTTTACTAGTGATACCACTACCCATCAAGCACCAATTACTACTAGCGCTATTAGTTAAGGATGCACACATGCTGAGTGCGTTGCATGAGTTTCAGTGGAAGAAACCTCTTAGGTTTTAGGGTGAGACATACCCCTAGGTAGCTGAGTATTGAATGGAGGCAGTTACACGTGTCTTCCTCCTTGTAAGGATGCCTTCCAACCAAATAGTATTCCTAGCCACATGTCCTATTTAGGGATCAGTGGGGAAACAGTGGAGCATAGTGACTATGACACATGATGAGATGATTCTATTTTGGGAAAATATGGAGTGTCTCCTCAGATAGAAGTTTTTTATAGCTACGTTATGCTCAGTGCACATATAGGATCTTATTCATCTATAGTAGGGAATTCATACAGTGGTGGAGTACTCTGCGAGATTCACCGGTCTTTCTTGCCACTCTAAAAATATGGTACGAGACCTATTCATTAGGTCTCAGACCTTCGATAAGGGCTTAAACAGGTATATCATGGCATCCATGATATCCTTTATCATTTCTACATGTTCTAGGGTACTGGTGCAAGCTCTGCTATGAGAGAGCTTTTTAGTGGAGTAGACACTAGTAGTGGGATCTACCACCAGGAACCGAGTAGCTAAGTCTTCAGTAGTAGGAATCAAAAAATAGTCAGAGTGACCCAAGAGGGTTAGTCACTCTAGGGGAAAACCCCTGTACACATGATCAATGGTGATGGGATCCCAAGGAAGAGGGATTCAACTGAAGGATAAGTTGTGTTACTCATGTTATGTTTGGGGACATCTAGCATGAGATTGACTGAATTGTCATACAGATGATCAGGAGATGGTTGAGGGACCACCGAGATAGAGGTGGAGGTAGGAGAAGGGTGGTACACTGGGCGCATGTTATGGAATAGGAGAAGGTAGGGCAGTAGGAGGTGGGATTAGGATTGGTGTATTACAACCACCACCCCAAGTGGTCCACGATAGGCTCACAGAGCTTGTGGACAAGGAAGAGTCTAGTTTTAGGCATTGGAGGATTATGACCTTGGGGCTCTAGGGATGGTTAGTGGTACGATCTATTTATGTTCCACCTTAGCTGAAATTTTAATAGATATAGGTTCCAGTCAATCGTTTTTTTACCACGACCCTTATTTGAGACTCAGAGATTTCAGTGGAACCGTTGACTCAGGCCTTAAAATTAGATACTTATACGAGAGGGGATTTGACGATCACATATTGGTTCTAAAAGTATGACCTTAGTATTAAAGGTGAGAGTTACAGTTGTGATCTCATGGTAGTGGTGTCGAGGCCTTATGGCGCCAATCTCGGTATAGACTGGTTATCCACAATCCATGATCAGATTGACTATATTAGGCATAGAGTATGATGTTTCCATAGTAATGAGACCATGTTTTCCTTCTTCGGTGAAAAGGAAACCCAATTAGAATAAGATGTACTCACACAGAAAAGGTTCTAGATGATCACACATTAGTTGTCTATCCTGAACCTTGATGTAGAGAATGATATGAGTCCCCAGTTTCCTATAGTGGTAGAGGAATACAAGGACATCTTTACAAAGGATGTTCGAGGATTACCTTCTCATAGAGAGAAATACTACTACATTGATCTATAATATGGAAAAAAACCAATATCTACACCTGAATATCAGATGTATCCTATGGAGATTCCTGAGATAAGGGTACAATTAGAGTACCTAAAGAGGAAGGGACTCATAAGACCTAGTGTTTCAACCCGGGTAGGCACAATTTTGTTTTCCAAGATGGAAAAAAGGAGATTTAGGTTATGTTTGGACTTCTAGTTCCTGAACCAGGTAACCGTGAAGAATATGTATCCACTACCAAGGATTGATGAACCCTTTGATCGGTTAAATGGGGTGTGGTGGTTCTTGAAGATAGATATCAAATTTGGCTATCACCATCTTCGAGTTGAAGATGAGAATGTACAATATATGACCTTCATATTTTGGTACAACCACTAAGAGTACTTGGGGATTTTGTTTGGATTGATTAATTCCCCAATAGTGTTCATGGGACTCATGAATATGATATTATATTCTTACATAGATTTGGTCATGGTGGTCTTCATTGATGACAACCTAGTGTACTCGGTATCCAAGGAGGAGCACATGATACACATGAGGATGGTCCTGGACACACTCTGAGAGCACTAAATTTATTGGAAGCTCTCGAAGGGACATTGTTGTATATGACAGTTCCATTTTATGGGAAATTTCATTTCAAAGGCTAGATTTTCTGGGGATCTAGGAAAGATTGAAGCAGTTCTTTTTTGGGAGCTACCCAAGAGTGTTACTAAGGTGAGGAGTTTTTTGGTTTGGCTAGGTACTATCAGAGGTCTTTACCTAAATTTTCGAGATTAGACGTACCATTTATAGCTTTTACATGAAAGGGGTAGTCTTTCATTTGGATGGATAAGTTCCTAAAGATTTTTCAGTAGCTGATTCACAGTTTGACAAGGGCTCTTAAATTGATATTTCCAGAGGAGGTTGTCAAGTATGGGGTGTTCCGCATTGCATCAGGAACCCGTCATGGTTGTGTATTGATGTAGGGAAAAGCCATTATTGCCTATGGTTCGTGCTATTTAAGACTACATGAGTAGAACTACACAACCCATGATCTTGAGTTAGCAGCGACTGTGTTTGAATTGAAGATGTAGAGACAGTACCTGATGGGAAATTAGTTTATCATCTAATATGACCGAAAGAGTCACAAATATATCTTCTATTATAAGGATCTATACTTGAGATAGTGGTAATGGATAGAGTTCTTCCTGGACTATGAACTTGAGATTTTCTCTACTATTGGGAAGGGGAATGTGGTGGCATATGCTCTTAGTAGGAGATCCAGTTCATAGTTTCTGAGCGAGGTGTCAGAGAAGTTATCCTCATTGCAGATATCCTTTGTAGATAGAGATGGAGTAGCTTTCCTCCAGTCAATGATTTTTAATCCTCCACTCTTACAGCAATTTAGGGAGGCACAACTTGGGGATACTAACTGTGAGACATTATATAATCAAATGTCCAAATGGAATTCCCCTAATTTATATTTGAAAGGTGGGGAGAACAACATCATTTTTAGAGGATGCATGGTTGTTCCAATGGATTTATTGGAGGAGGTCTTGAGGGAGTTCTATACATCCCCATTGTCAATATATATAAGAGTGAAAAAGATGTATCAGGAACTCCAATGTCAGTTCTGGTGGTTGGGGATAAAGAAGGCAGTTGCAGAGTACGTTTCTTGATGCCTCACTTGTTAGCTAGTGAATACTAAGCACCATGTTCCAACGGGTTTGACTCAACCCCTTGATGTTTTAGAGTTGATGTGGGATTGGATATCGATGAAAGTTTTGAAAGGTTTACCATGTACGTCCATGGGACACAATACCATCTCGGTGATCGTTGACCTAATCCCCAAGTCAACCCACTTACCAGAAATTTTGGGGTAGAGTTCAGTAGAGATATTGTGACACCTCTATGTGCAGGAGATAATTTAACTCCATGGAGTCCCATAAAAATAGTATCAGATTGTGATTCTAATTTCACATACCCATTTTTTAAGGGATTGTAAGATGTGTTTGGGACTCAGTTATGCTTGAGAATAACATTTCACCCATAGAAGAATATAAAAACTAAGTATAATATTCAGGTTATAGAGGATATTCTTCGTGCTTGCATCATAGACTTTGGCTGTCGTTGGGAGGTTCACATACCACTGGTGGAGTTTTCATAAAACAGTATATTCCACTTCACCATTGGTATAGCACTATTCAGGTCCTTCTAAGAGCAACCATGCAGGTCACCAATTTGTTGGATGGACCCAGGAAATTCACCACTCATGGGCTTAGAGTTGGTGCAGGAGACTATAGAGAAGGTTTAGTTCAACTAGGCATGGATGAGGACTGAAAAGATCCATCAAAAGTTATAAGCAGACTGAAGACAGAGGCCTTTGGAGTGTGTGGAGGGTGACCATGTGTTTCTTTGGGTCTCTCCTCGATGAAAGATACATAGATTTGGATGAGGAAATAAGCTATATATGAATTTTATTGTCCCTTTCTAGATACAACACTGAGTTTTCAAGGTGTAATACCACTTATCTCTACCACCATAGTTACATTAGGAGAAACATTTCTTCCATGTGTCACAGTTGGGGAGATACGTGCATGATCCATCACACTTCATTGACTAGGATGAGCTGAACATTGACTATGTAGTGACTTTTGAGGAGTACCCAGTGGAGATTGAGGAAAAAAAGGATAGGATACTTCATGGGTAGTCTTTTCCTTTGGTGTGTGTTCTTTTCTAGCATGAGAATCTCCAGGAATGCACATGGGAGGTGGAGGCTCAGATCCATGCTTAGTAACCCAACTTGTTTGTATAGCCTTTTATTTTGGTTTTCGGGGACATAAATCCCTAAGGTGGGGGATAATGTAATATCTCATAATTTCCATGTATTATTTTTATATATTATATGGAATTATTATGGGACTAGGTGCTAAGATGAAGAGTGATTTTGAGGCCAATGTGCCTGAAAAAAATGCATGAAGAATATTGAAAATATTAATCAGCATACACACTTAGTTTTCTTGAAATGTAAAAGAACATCTAAATTAGTGTCCAAATTAGAAATATGAGGGAACCATTATGTTCAGAGAAAAAAATTTACCTTAGGTGGGACTTAACATCGACCAGTGTGGGTCTTCCGTGAAAGTTAGTTTTTGGACATATCATTCATAAAATATTTAATAAAAATATATTATTTTGACGTAGGGACTCATTTTTGATATTAGAGTTTTTCAAGAATCTAGGGTCATGAACATGACCCTAGAATTCTCATGACACAAGGAGAAGTGTGTTCTCTAGATGGATACATTGGATCAGATATATAAATTTGGGTCGATGATTAGCGATGCACCTCGTATTCGAAGGATCCCACCAATGACGATGACAAGAAGATAGATCTTCATCATAAAGTAGTCCAAATACATGTTGGGTGTTTGATCTCTTTGTGATTTATTCCCAATTATTATAATCAATGAATAATGAAGTCCAAGGAGAATGAATTTCTTTATACAGCGATGATGGATCCGAGATTAGAATGTAGATCGACGATCATCGATGTGCCTTAGATTCGAAGGATCTCACCAACGACAATGACATGATAATCAATCATCTTCAGCGAGTGGTCCAAATCTAGGTAGGGTATTTTATATCTTTGTGTTTTCTTCCTTGTTCTTAGAATCAATGATGAACACAGACCAACCAATGAACATGTTGATCCATGGTTCGATCGTTCTTGTGGGATGGTTAGGAAAACCTTGTTTGTAGTATTTATAGACTTTAACTCTAGTTTTGTAACTTATCTTCCTTTGAACTAATTTACATCACACCTACATCATGGCTCTTCTTAATTAAAATTTTTAGAGAAATTCAAGTATAATATCTCTCCATGAGAGAAACCCCCAAAACATGAACACCATCCACCACTACCAAATATTTCACTCATTATCACAATTTTTTTTAATAAAATCATCACATAACATATGATTATAATCCTTCCATGTCTCTCACTCTTTCACACTCATGTTAACCATGGCCTAGAATCTATCATATGATCATATAATTCATATAATTCCATTGCATCTTGACTTGAATTGATGACAAATTTCTCTTCTGACAACTATTTATAGGAATATGCATCATATATATTAATAAAAAACTTCCAAACAATACCTATGATTATTGTTGTGGCCTTTTATTTTAATTTAATGCTTTTGGAATGATTCTCCATCCAATGAAATTATAAACCCACTAAATGTAACAAAAAAACATTATTTATGATAAAAAATTTCCACTATAAGATTATTAGACCATGCCTAACCCATTTTAGCAATATCCTATAGAGACATGAGATCCCACTGAATACTGACAACATAATGGATCATTAAATACCATCATAATTTTAATATCCTTTTACCAAGGTAAAAAATCACTTCAAATTAATGGAACATGCTACATGAATCTTACCGGTAAATTAGACTTTTGATATTCCTAGATTCTATCTAGAACTACCTATATATTCCAATGAAATCCTTTAGATAACCTTATAGAACATCTGACCATGAGAACCCAATAGTATTCCAAACAATCTCTGATTGTATACAATAAAATAAAATTCCTTGAGACACATTCTTGTCTAGATAAATTTTGTTAAACCCCTAAGAATTTGGTTTGGATTTGTTGACATTGTGTGTTGTTGGACATGTTGTCAATGTGTGGTGTAAGAATTTCTTAACATATAAATGTAAAGTGGACTAAAGTTTTTTTTTGAAAATAGAGGATGGATTAAAGAGAGGATATCAAATACATCAGAAAATAAAATGTTATTCCATGGTATTTAATTGACAGGTTAAGTCTATATTATAATACCCTTTGTTGTGATGTAGAAGAAATTTGATTATTGAAGACTCTCTAGAATATTGGTGTTGTCTATGCCATATAAGAAATGCTATTATAAAACATCAATATTATGCTACAAATGGAGGCCACATAATTTATTTCCTATGTTGTTGTTCATAAAACTGTGTCATATGAATGGTTTCATTAATATAATGGATGAAATGTGTAATGGTATACCAATAAATATTGAATCTATGTAAGGGTATAAAAATTTATATACATTGTATTAATAAAGTCTAAATAATAACAGAAGGATTCATGAAGGTATTATAATAATTTAATTACCTAAAAATGTATAAATAGGTGAATTACATAAGGGTAGAGGAGTACACCATGCTACTAAAAGGTAGTAAAGAGTTTCCTATTCCATAGTACTCAAGGATACAACATAAAGTAAGGTCATGAGAAGGTAATCTAGAAATTTCAGTACCAAGACATGGATAAAAAGGTGAATCATGTAAGGGTATAAGATTAGAACACACCTCAAAAGTTGTAGTTATATCATAAGGATATTCATATAAGGGTGATTTATTATTTGTGTAAAGGTCATACAACATGATTAGAAATAATCATAAATTCATTGAGTAAAGTGACTACACCATAGCATTAAGATCTAGGTTTTTGATGAAGTAAACCAAAAATTCTGTAAGGAAATATTTATCATAACCCCCTCCTTCCATAGATACCACTCATAAGATAGAAATGGAGGAAGATAGATAATTACCCACAAGTCTTCCCTTTAGAAGGCCTTGGTTTGGCGACTAACACCATGGGTATAGAATCACACATATAGAAGACATTACCCTTAATAATAAAAATAGAATGGGAAGATAGGATATAAACCACCAAACAACTCCATCCCATAATATAAACAAAATGAAACGAAACCATCCCACAATACATGTAAAAATTCATAAAATACAATGAAAGTATCCAGGTAAAACAAAAAAGATAACTCCTACAATAATGAATCAACAAAAGCACCAATATCAAAGTTAATAATATATATCATGGTCCTTGAAGTCCCCTTATAAAGATAAAAAAATTTATATTTATATATGTAGGTTTAGGATAACATGTATAATTAGTGGGATCATACCCAAGGCAGTAAACAAACATTAGGACCAATAAGCACCTAAACAGTTCAACCGACCAGTCCTATTCTCACTATGACACACTCACCAAAAAATACATCCAAGTTTAATAACATATCATGAAAATTATTAAAAAGGGTACTCCAAACCACATCCCCATTAATTTTTCTCAATCACTCCCCAGTTCAAAACATCATAGTTCTCTCATACCTTCCAAATCCATTACCCTAAAAACCATCACAACAACATCTGATATGGGTCAGACCGTAGGCTTACCTACCCTATCCTCTCATAGGGATCAACTTCCTATGTTGACATCGGTCTATAGTACATGATAAACATATCACATACCACTATCACTCTATCCTCATCATCCCAAATCCACCACCACCCAACCAAAATAGTAGGGTATCATGATCATTAAGGACATTAACCTCAGTCCCACCCCATACAATACATGATCCCCACCATAAAAAACCTCATACTCTCATCAGTTGTCACCACAAGTGCACTATATCAACAGACCATCACAACCCATGCATAACAACCTCACATGAAAGAGAGAGTGTTGAAGAGGGTCAAGTGATCCATCCATACTCACCCACCTGGATGTTTGGGGAAGGCACCCAAAACCCAAAACCTTTGGGTGTCAATGAAATCACATGACTTGGGTGGGGTGCATAAATAAATCAAAAGGAAAATACAATGTTATATTGATAACGCACAAGAAAAACTAATGGGTTCATAATAAGAGCACTAATATTTATCACAACACCACCACAATGTTAAATAACATTTACAACTAGCCACTACCACCACTAATGTTGTACACCACACAACCAAACCAAATATAATCCGCATTTCATTTTTAATTTTCATTTATAATCCCTACCATTTTAATAATTAATGAGTTTACCCTGACTCCCATTTACTAATCCATTTCACTTCACAATAAAAAACTCGATCATTTATCATTCCATTTTATTTTAGGCATTAACCACATATTAGTTTCATCCCATGTTCATATTTAAATATCAAACCATGATTATTCATTTACCAAACCATGCCATTTTAGTTTCAAAATTTCAAATTCATTCCATGGATAATTTTGTGATTAACTCAACCACACCATGCCACAATTCATCTACTTTATATCAACCAATATCACATACCATGACAACCAACCATGGATTCACTTACCAACACATTCATCATTTGAACTCAGTCGCCACCATCACTGAACGACCCCCTACAATGTCTTCACACAACACACAAGGAAAATGAAACATGAAAACATTCCCTTAAAAAAATAAATTTTCATATTCATACAAAGTTCTTTAATCATATCACTTTATTACTTCTATCTATATTATTAAATAATTCCAAAATTACATCGGTAGCAAATTCATTATCCATGTATAAGTTATTTGACATTTTATGCCTGGTGAGTTCAAACAATAAACATAATTAAGGTTTCACAAATCACATCAATCATAACACAGATAAGTCCCCCAACAACCATGATTTTTATTAGGATAAAAAATGGATAATCCTTCAATAAATATCACAATATAAGAAAAATAATCACATGGACTCCCATCCACTTAAATTTTATATTAATATAATAATTTATCTAATATGGAAACCCAAAATATCAACCCAAAGGAATAAAAAACATGAAATTTTCACTAATGCATATTAAAGAAGGAGAGAAAGAGGTTCCCCTACCTCGATTAGAATCTCATAGAGAACCACACTCATAAAAGAAGAATCAAGGGATCAAAATTCACCAAGATTTAGGGGAAACCACTTGTAACATCTAGTAATTTCCATGTATTATTTATATATATTATATTTAATTGTTACGGGACTTGGTGATAAGATGACATGTGATTCCGAGGCCTGGTGTGCCCAAAAAAATTGCTTAAAGAATATTAAAAATATTAAATAGCACAAATAAACAGTTTTCTAGAAAAAGTGGAATAAGTTCTAAATGAGTGTATAGACCAGAAACCCATGGATACCATTGCATTTAGAGAAATTAATTTACCTTAGGTGGTGCCTAACATCGACCAACATAGGTCGATTGTGAATGTTATTTTTTGGAAGCTTTGGTAATAAAATATCTAATAAAAGGATTTTATTTCGATGCAGTGACTCATTTAATTTTTTGTTAGAGTTTTATAGGAATCCATGTTCATCACCATAACCTTGTAATTCCATTGAGATATGGATATGTAAGTTCTCTTAACATCAAAGATGGATCTAAGATTGGAACATTGATCGACGATCAGCGATGCGCCTCAGATTCGAAAGAACCTGCCAACGATGATAACACGATGATCGATCTTTGGCAGTGGGTTGTCCAAATCTAGGTAGAGTGTTTGATATCTTTGTTATTTCTTCCCTATTATTATAATCAATAATGAATGAGAAGCAACCAACAAACAAGTTTATCAGCAGTTTGATCATTATTGTGATATGGTTATTATTGGGAATTGTTAATGGGAGTTTCATTACTCACTTCATTCGTCCCTCTAATGTGAACGAATCGAGGATGTCATGAAAAAAGTTGAGGTTCACTTCCCAGATTTTATCAGTGCCTTTATCTTCCCCCGTTCATATCTTTCTTCACCGTCAGACCCTCGTTGTCATGGATTGACTTTCTGGGAGGCTCCATGTAAGACCCGAGATTTCTGTGAGAAATATTTTTTTTATCATATATACATCATCAAAGGAATCCATAACTACACAAAACACTATCTTGGATTTCTTTACACACAATCATGACCTTCCTAGATAGCTTGTGTTGTATGCAATACCGAGTTTCACTAAACAACGATATGCTATTAAAATATAATTATAACTAGCCGTTATGAATAGTAATACCCACTTTTCGAAATTTTATAAATTTTATCTTTAAAAATGGACTTCATTTTTGGATTCGAAATATCGAAATTAGCCTAGGGTGAAATTTTGGTATTTTTCTGAAAACATTCAATTTTTGATGAATAGTGAAAACACTGGGTTACTATTTAAAAACCGAATTTTTATTTAAATAATAATTTCTTTTATTTAATTTTATTTTAGGTCAAAATGAATAAATAATACCTATATAAGTTCAATGTAATTCATTGGAGTCATTTTATAATAATTTTAAATATATAAAAATTTTATTAAACTTTTCACCGTCTTTTACCCACCTCCTATGAGAGTTTGCAAATTTACAGAAAACATAATTTTACCGCTTCTGTGTGTGGAATTTCGAAAATTAGAGAGACACGGTTAATATCAAGGAGTAAAATATTGTTCAATGTGATGAAAATAATTTTTGGTGAATAGTGACTTTTTACTTTTATTTACCACAGTTAAAAGTAAATAAGGTAATTAAAGGTACAAATGACATTATTATTACCCTAACACATGTCCTAATTCTATTGGATAAGTTTAATTCGACAAAAAACAACCTTAGTAATAAAATTTGACCATTTAGGTCCACTTGGATTAGATTAGGACATTTATTATTATTTTATTTAAAGAATAGTTAACATAGTTAAAATCAAAGTTTAATAACTAAAACATTTTTAATATAGGGTTATACATAAGATAATTTCAACTATAAATATTAATTAGAAGGATAAAAATATTTCCTACATAATAGTAGTTTATTTATAATTTTTAGATATTAAATAATTTAATTTATGTATGACACAATGATGATGTAGTAATTTACTTATTAATGAAATATTAACATAATTAATATTATAAATACCCAAATAAATGTAATATGAGACTTTTTATGAATTAAAAAAATTTTATAGCATAATATGAATATTATTATTGATTTAATTAACTTTTTTCGAACTAATCATGCTGTTATGATTTTTCACAAAAATCAATTACCAAATAGTGTCAAAATTGACATAAAATAGTTTTTAAAACAAATATTATATTATTAATTGTTATTTTATTCCTAAAAATCTAAGGTTCAGACAAATGACTTAGATAAGGTTATATATATTAATAATAAACAACTTGGTGTTCGTTTGTCTTGTTATAGTAAGTTTAATAACAATATAGTGTAAGAAAAAAAGAAGACACAGTAAAAGTTAAATTATTTAACTTATAGTTAAATCTAAATGATAAGGTTATAATAGTAACCCAAACTTGTCAAAATTATATTGGATGAGAGGATTTTGACCCATAACCACCTTATCTTAGAAATAAATTAATTTGTAGCTATTAAAAACAAAATATGACTTTATAATAAAATAATACTTTTAGTTTTTCCAAAGGTGCCACTCTCCTCCCTTATAAAAGGGAACCTCCTCCCTCTCCTCCTCACACCAATTTGAGCCATCAAGCTTAGCCAATACCTGAAAATTTCTCTTCTACACTTCCCTAGAAACATCCTAGAGGTCCTTGTCTTCTTCAACGACCAACCATAGTGCCCTAAGAGGAGGTTACGAAGAGGCGCGCCAAAGACGAGGTAATATCCATTACCGATCCTTTCCAATTTATTTCATCTTCAACTTCTTCTTATTTAGTTGTTTAATTATTAAGTAATAACATAAGTATCACTCATATACTGATATGTTGTTATAAATATGAAACATCCCTAATTGACCTTCTATCCATCCTATGGAAAACGAAATAACAGCGTGTGCGTACATACGGAATACCGTCTCCACGCCGTGGTGTAATCTGTTTTACACCACAACCTTACTTGGATGGGTATAATGGTGTATAGAATAACTATATAAGATTATTGTAAAGTGATATTGATTCTGAAATAGTATACATACACTACAATACAATTCCATGATCATGGGAACGATATCATCGCTCGTGCGTACGTACGAAATACCGTCTCCATGATGTGATGCAACTCATTCTACATGATCTTCATTGAATAATAATTATATAAATAAATTGAATTAATAAATATGATATATATTACACTAATAAAATTCTTAAAATGAGGTATCTATAACATAAAAATAAGAATAAGAATTTATTCAACAAAACACGCATAATAACAAAAAGTAATAAACACCCGAATAACAAGTAGCAATGAAATATTACTAATAAGAAGCCAAGAATATGACCATATATGATATAATAAAAATGGTTATGATTCTGTATTAAGTCAATGACATTATTTAAATCTTTATACAAGATTTTCAGACACTTGTGAAGCAAATCGGACCTAAGGTAAGGAAAAATGTCACAATCTCAATTTTTATCCCAGATTGTTTATACTTTAGAATTTATTGGGGAATATTTATCATCCACATCCATGTTTCATTAATATGTAATATTATTTATATCCTCCTACAATTTTTTAAATCCAATTTTACCCTTCGGTGAGTTTTTAGTAAAAGATATGAAAGGAATATTTTGTCATTTTTTGTACGAAGTACTTTTTGATTTTTCTGGCCAAAGTATGAGAAGAATGTTTTTTAACTTATACGACATGAATGGATTTTTAGAAAATTATTTCCATGAAGCTTCCTTTACAAGTTTTAAAGTTTATTTTTAATCAACTTATTTTGGTTTAAAATTATATGACATTTTAAGAAAGGAAAATGTTTTTGAAGTAGAAGGGATATTATCCTCAAGAATGGAGTTCAAGTGTTTTATCAAAATTATTTTCCATCTAAGATAATATAGGGTTCTGTTTCTATCCATATTTTTACACTGTTTTGATTATGTGATGATGGAATTATTTTGATGATGTCCTATTATATAATATTGATTGTGTTATGACGTCATGATGATTAAGAATCCCATATTTATTACATGGGTTATGATATGAAGTATGATTTATGATTTTGTAGAACACATAAGAATGATTTCATTATGAGATGGGTTGGAACTATATCTCCCTCCAATGCATTGGTTAATGATTTATATCTCACGAGATAGACATGGCTGGAATGGGAAGTTAAATCGGTTCAGTGATACAGGACTGAAACGAGGAGTGAACTAGGTTCAGAAATGGAATTTGTCCACTAAGATTGTCTTGGAAATGAGTCTTGACTACTAAGAAATTATTCTCTATGATTATGTGTGTATAACACAAAGTTTCATGTTTTATGTTATGATTATTGGGATTAAATTTCACTACTATGATTTATCCCATGTTATGAAATTATGATTTCTTTTTCAGGTTAAGATTTCCAAAATGTTATGTTCTTATGAATATGATGTGATTGATATTTATTTTTTTTACCCTTACTGAGCATTTGTGCTCAACCTTTTGAATGTTTTATCTCCCCAGGTTTGGAAGAAGGTTATTAAGTAGGATATACCAAAAGGGACTCTAGATATGATGAAATAAATGGGAGACAATGTAGATGCTTTATGAACTAGTTGATTATGTTTCCCAATTTCAAAAGACACTATACCTATACGGTCCTTTTATGGTTTTGTTATATGTTGTAATAAGTGTGCTTAAATTTTGATGCAATAACAATGTATGTAAAGTATGTGTCGTTATACTCCAAACACGATCAGACCCCTGGGGAAGAGGAAAATCAGCCACAAAGGCTGCAATAGTGTAGATCAAGACCCAAAGAAGCCAAATCTATGACTGTGTAATTTTCTAGGCATCGAAGGAGCCCTGTTAGTCTATAGAAGGGACCACCGGAGCACCTGTTCAAATGGTGGTTTGAGGCGGAGACCATGTGCGGGTGTGGTGGAAGATGATAGGGCGACGATGGTGGGATGCGGGGTGGCTGATGATGATAGAGGGGTCGTTTGGGACATGAGGTGATGTGAGGACAAGGGGGGAGGAACATAGTTGGGGATGATGATGTAGACTAGGGTGGCATGCGGTCTGGGCAGACCAAATGGACCAGGTGGGACACAACTGGGGTGGGATGTGTCTAGCACACAATCTGGTCTATGGTTCAGAAATCCCAATGGGGCAGGCTAGAATAGATCGATAGGACTGGGTTGGGTCAGCCAACTAGTTGGGCTAGGTACGATAGGTCAGATCAGAACCAAATAAGGCTTGGGTCGTACCCTTTTTTTAAATAGCCATAACATGCCAACTGTGTGTCCTTTTGAAGAGAAATTTATGGCGTTGAGACCTTGTAATGAGAGGTTAATTTTGAGATACTCTCAGTGGGGTTTTGAGGAATTTTTCATAAAACCTAATGGCTTGAGGAGTAGGTTCTCACAGAAAAAAAATTATACGAGAATAATCCTATGGCTGGCTCTAACCTCGAGACTAAGTGTCTTATAAAGACTATGTGTATTATCGAGACTAAGTGTCTTATCGAGAATATGTGTCTTACCAAGAATCAGTGTCTCATAGATACTATGTTTCTTACTGAGACTGAATGTCTTATCGAGACTATGTGTCTTCTATGACATGACTGAAAATCATAATTTTCGTACTATAGACTTATTCCTATGTGAACTGACTATACTCTATGCATTTACTAATAGTGTACTTCATGAATTTCCTTGTGGTATAATTTATTTATTTCCCTGTGGTATACTTCCTGTATTTTCTTGAGGTTTTGGGGTGTCCTACTGAGTATTGTTTTACTGACCCCTACAAAGGCTTTGCCCACATGTGTCGAGTCTTGTGTAAACGATCGTTGCTTTGATGGAGTCTTAGGTGGACCAGGACCAGGTGGTTATTAGTGATACTTGATAGACGAGGTGTGCTTCTATGTCTTTAGGTAGCTGTTCATTACCTTTCCCTCCATGTAGGGTTTTCTGTGGACTAGTTTCATGAACTTTTACTTTAACTTTTCAATACTCCTTTTTTGGTGGTCTTGTATTATGGATTTATTTACTTTCTAGTTTTCTACTGTCATACTCTATTGTATCTATCTTAGTGGTATGCATGAATGTTTACTTAGTGTTTTACATTTAATCATTTTGGTCTTAGAGATGTGTGTGAGTGTACATGCACTTTGGGAAATGACTCTCATTCATGGGATATGCCAAATCGATGCTAGTCTCTAGCCCCAAGACTATTAGAGGTGGGATTAGGTTAGTCATAGCATGGGCCCCTCTATGATGGATCATGAAAGAGTGGTATCAAAGGGGGACAAATATACTTAAATAACCAATTATCTATGCGACTGGTTTGGGGGATCAAGTTGAGTGTTTCGAGTTCATATTTTAGGATAGGGAATCCAGTGTTGGTGTGGCAAATGATGTATCCATACACCAGGACTCTAAATTATTCTTTTATACTCGATACATGAAAAAATTGGTTGTAGGGTAAATAATGGTACATGCCTTATATAGGATTTGGTTGTGTTATCATGTCTTTATTGAGTCATCTCACCAGGTATACTCTTTTGACTGTTGTACATCTTATTATATTTCATGATGCCTCCTTGTAGAACACTATCCAGGATTCTGATACGTGATCATGAGGATGATCCTCCTACTGATGAGGCATCAATATAGGGGCTTGTACCATTGATATCACCTCTGGGTGGTTTACTAGTGATACCACTAATTATCAAGCAACAATTACTACTAGCTCTACTAGTTGAGGATGCACACAGGCTGAGTGCATTGCATGAGTTCCAGTGGGAGTATCCTCCAATGTTTTAGGGTGAGACATATCCCTAGGTAGCTAAGTATTGGATGGAGGCAGTTACGTGTGTCTTCCACCTTGTAAGGATACCTTCCAACCAAATAGTAGTCCTATATGTATGTCTTATTTAGGGATTAGTGGGAAATGGTGGAGTTTAGTGACCAAGACACATGATGAGATGAATCTATTTTGGGAAAATTTGGAGTGTCTCTTCTTAGAAGAGTTTTTTACAGCTATGTTATGCTCAATGCACATATAAGATCTTATTCATCTGTAGAAGGGCATTCATACAGTGGTGGAGTACTCTATGAGATTTAATGATCTTTCTCGTTACTCCACAAATACGGTATGAGACCCATTTTTTAGGTCTCAGACCTTTGATCAAGGCTTAAACGGTTATATCATGGAATCCATGACATCCTTTATCAGTCCTACATGTTCTACGGTACTGGAGCAAGCTTTGCTACGAGAGTTATTTTTAGCGGAGTAGACACTAGTAGTGTGATCTACCACCAGGAACAGGAACCGGTTAGCTGAGTCTTCAGCAGTAGGAAGCCAACAATAGTCGCAGTGACACAAGAGGGTTAGGTACTCCAGTGGAAAACCTTTTTACACATGAAATATGGTGAGGGAATCCCAAGGAAGAGCGATTCAGCTGAAGGATAGGTTGTGTTACTCATGTGATGGATGGGGACATCTGGCATGAGATTGACTGACCTATCATACAGATGACCAAGAGATGGTTGAGGGACCACCGTGATAGAGGTGGAGGTAAGAGAAAGGTTGTACACTGGGCGGAAGATATGTAATAGGAGAAGGCAGGGTAGTAAGAGGTGGGACGATGTTTGGTGTATTACCACCACCACCCCAAGTGGTCCACGATAGGCTCACAGATCTTGTGGACAAGGACAAGGACAGATTCAAGAGATGGAGGCTTATGACATCTAGGCTCTAGGGATGGTTAGTGGTACGATCTAAATCTTTTCCACCTTAGCTGATATTCTAATAGACATTGATTCCAGTTATTCTTTTTTTTACCGTGACCCTTCTTCGAGACTCCAGGATTTCGGTGGAACCATTGACTCAACCCTTACACTTAGATTCTTATACGAGAGGCGATTCGATGATAAAATATTGGTGCTAATAGTATTACCTTAATATTAGAGGTGAGAGTTTCAGTTGTGATCTCTTGGTAGTGGTGTCAAGGCCTTATGGCGCCATTCTTGGTATAGACTGGTTATCCACAGTCCATGCTCATATTGACTATTTTAGGCATAGAGTATGACGTTTCCACAATAATGTGACCATTGTTTTCCTTTTTTGGTGAAATGGAAACCCAAGTAGCGTAGGATGGACTCACACACAAAAGGTTCTAGATGATCACACATTAGTTGGCTAGCCTAACCCTTGATGTAGTGAATGATATGTGTTCCCAGTTTCTTGCAGTGGTGGAGGAATACAAGGAAATCATTCCTAAGAATGTTATAGGATTACCTTATCATAGAGATAAATACATCTAAATTGATATATACTATGGGAAAAAATGAATATCTACACTTGAATATCAGATGTATCCTGTGGAGATTCATGATATGAGTGTACAGTTAGAGTACATAAAGGGGAAGGGCTTCATAAGTCCTAGTGTTTCACCCTGGGTAGCCACAATTTTATTTTCCAAGATGGAAGAAAAAAGATTGAGGTTCTTTTTGGACTTCAAGTTCCTTAACTAGGTAACTATGAGGAATAAGTATCCACTACCGAGTATTGATTAACCCTTTGATCTCTTGAATGGGGTGTGGTGGTTCTTGAAGATAGACCTTATATTTGGCTATCACCAGCTTCAAGTTCAAGATGATAATGTACCAAATATGACCATAAGATTTTGGTACAACCACTTAGAGTACTCGGGGATGTTGTTTGGCTTGATGAATTCCCCAATAGTGTTCATGGGACTCATGAATATGATCTTATATCCTTAATTATATTAGTTCATGGTGGTCTTCATTGAAGACAATCTAGTGTACTCGGCTTCCAAGGAGGAGCACACGATACACTTGAGGATGGTCCTAGACACACTACAAGAGCACTAGATTTATTGGAAGCTCTCTATGTGTCAATTTGTTATACGAGAGATCCATTTTCTAAGAAACATCATTTCAAAGGCTAGAGTTTCTTTGGATCTAGCAAAGATTGAGGCGGTGCTTTTTTGGGAGGTACCCCAGAGTGTTACTAAGGTGAGGAGTTTCATTGGATTGACTAGGAACTATTAGAGGTATGTACATAATGTTTCTATAGTAGAAGCAACCATTACAGCTTTGACATGAAAGGGGTATCCTTTTGTTTGGATGGATATGTTCTCGAAGAGTTTTCAATAGCTGATTCAGAGTTTGAAAAGGGATCTTATATTGATATTTCTAGAGGAGGGTGTCAGGTCTGTGGTGTTATGCATTGCATTAGGAACTAGTATTGGTTGTGTATTGATGTAGGGAAAATACATCATTGCCTATGGTTCGTGCTAGTCAAGACCACTTGAGCAGAACTACGCAACCCATGATCTTGAGTTAGCAACGGCTGTCTTTGCATTGAAGATGTGACGACACTACATGATGGGAAATCAGTTTATCATCTACTTTGACCAAAAGAGTCTCAAATATATATTCTCTCATAAGGATATATACTTGAGATAGTGGTAATGGATAAAGTTCCTCCAGGGCTATGAATTTGAGATTGTATATACTATTGGGAAGGGGAATGTGGTGGTATATGCTCTCAGCAGGAGATCCGGTTCATAGTTTCTGAGTGAGGTGTCAGAGAAGTTATCCTCATTGCAGATTTCCATTTTAGATAGAGATGGAGTAGCTTTCCTACAGTCAAAGGTGGCTACCCCTCCACTCTTATAGCAATTCAGGGAGACACAACATTGGGATACTAACTGAGAGACTTTACATAATCAAATGTTCAAATGGAATTCCACAAATGTATATTTGAATGGATGGGATAACATCATTATTTTTATAGGATGCACAGTATTACCAGTGGATTTATTGGAGGAGATGTTGAGGGATTTACATATATCCCCATTTTCGGTATATATAGAAGTGAAAAAGATGCATCCGAAACTCCAATGTCAGTTCTGGTGGTTGGGGATGAAGAAGGCGGCTGTAGTGTTCGTTTCTAGATGCCTCACTTGTCAGCAACTGAATACTAAGCACCAAGTTCTAGCGGGTTTGACTCAACCCATTGAGGTTCTAGAGTGTAAGTGGGATGGGATATCGATTAGCTTTGTGAATGTTTTACCATGTACGTCCAGGGGACACAATACCATCTGGGTGATCATTGTCCGACTCACCAAGTCAACCCAATTACTAGAAATTTGGGAGCAGAGTTTAGTAGTGAGATTATGACCCCACTATGTGTAGGAGATATTTTAACTCCATGGAGTCCCATAAACAATAGCCTCAGATTGTAATTCTCATTTCACATACTAATTTTGGAAGGGATTTCAAGAGGTGTTTGGGAATCAGTTATGCTTGAGAATATCATTTCTCCCATAGAAGAATAGCCAAACTGAGCAGACAAGTCAGGTTCTAGAGGATATGCTTCGTTCTTGCATCATAGACTTTGGCCGCAGTTGGTAGGATCACCTACCACTAGTGTAGTTTTAATACAACAATATATAATATTCCACCATTGGTATGACACTATTCAAGTCCTTGTACGAGCAACCATGCAGGTCACCAATTTGTTAGATGGACCCTGGAAAGTCACCAATCATGGGATTAGAGTTGGTGCAGGAGACTACAGAGAAGGTTTAGGTCATCCAGGAGGAGATAAAGACTGAAAAGATCCTTCAAAAGTTATATAAATATTGATGAAGGAGGCCATTGGAGTTTGTGGAGGGGGACCATGTGTTCCTTTGGGTCTCTCCTCAATGCAGGATACATATATTCGGCTGAGGCAATAATATATCTATGAGGTTCATTGTCCCAGTCTAGATACTACACAGAGTTTTCAAGGTGAAATACCACTTAGCTCTACCACCATAGTTAGATCAGGAGCACTATGTATTCCATGTGTCATAGTAGAGGAGATACGTGCATAATTCATCACAGTTCATTGACTAGGATGAGCTGAACATTAATGATGTGGTGAGTTTTGGGGAGTACCCGGTGGAGATTGAGGACAAAAAGGAGAGGATCCTTCATGGGAATTCATTTCCTCTGTTGTGTATTCTATGCTAGCATGAGAATCTCTAGGAGAGAACATGGGAGGTGGAGGCTCAGATCCGTTCTTAGTAACCCAACTTGTTTGTATAGCCTTTTATTTTGGTTTCTGGGGACATAAATCCCGAAGGTGGGGAGAATGTAATTTCTCAGAATTTCCATGTATTATTTTTATATATTATATGGAATTATTATTGGACTAGGCACTGAGACGATGTGTGATTTCGAGGCCTGATGGGCCTAAAAAAATTGCATGAATAATATTAAAAATATTAAACATCATACACACATAGTTTTCTTGAAAATTGTAATAACATCTAAATGAGTGTCCATGTTAGAAATATGAGTGCACCATTGTGTTCAGAGCAACAAATTTACCATAGGTGGGACCTAACATTGACTGGTGTGGGTGTTCCGTGAAAGTTAGTTTTTGGACATATCATTAATGAAATATTTAATAAAAATATTTTATTTTGACGTAACAACACATTTTTTTATTATTCTTTGCCAGGAATCTAGGGTCATGAACATAACCCTAGAATTCCCAGGACACAAGGAGAGGTGTGTTTTCTCGATAGAGACGTTGGATTAGATATATAAATTTGGATCGATGATCAGTGATGCACCTCGTATTCGAAGGATCTCACCAATGACGATGACAAGAAGATAGATCATCATTAGAAAGTGGTCCATATACAATTTGGGTGTTTGATATCTTTGTGATTTCTTCCCCATTATTAGAATCAATGAAGAATGAAGACCAAGGAGAATGAAGTTATTTATATAGTGATGATGGATCCAAGATCGGAATGTAGATCAAAGATCAGCATCGTGCCTTAGATTCAAAGGATCTCACCAATGACAATGACACGATGATCAATCTTATTCAGCGATTAGTCTTAATCCAGGTAGGGAATTTGATATCTTCGTGATTTATTCCTTGTTCATAGAATCAATGATGAATGCAGACTAACCAATGAACATGTTGATCTATGGTTTGATCATTCTTGTGGGATGGTTAGTATTGGGAATTATTAATGGGAGTCTCGTTACACTCTTCGTTCATCAGACTAATGGAAATGAATTGAGGAAAAAATGACAAAGAACAAGGTTTGTTCCTCATATGTTCTTGGTGCCTTTTGCTTCCCCTATTCTGGGAGTTCTTTGCCGTTAGAACCTCATGGACACAACATGATTTCCTAGGAGGCTTCGAACGTGATCGACTGCTGAATCATAGGAAAATAAACTACAGAGGCCAAATCATTGTATATCAGGATATGAAAAAGACATATCTATGATCATGTAATTTTATGGGCATCAGAGAACCCCGATGGTTTGTGGAAGTGACCACCGGAGCGCCAGCGCCAACGACCAGTGCTGGTGGTAGCATGTGGAGACAGTCGCGTGTGGGAGCAGTGGAAGTTTCCGGGGTGTATGGTGGGGATTTAGAGATTACATGGGACATGGGGCGATGTGGAAACTAAGGAGGAAGAACATAGTTGGGGCAGACCATGTGGATTGGGTGGGATGTGGCTAGGGCGGGTCACGTCTCACACACAAGTCATCCCACCATGTGGGCCAGACCAAGGGAGTCCGACCTCTCTAGGAATACCTATGGTATAGACCTAGTATCCCAATAGGATGAGCCCAGCAGTCCTGACTGGGTCAGGTCAGATAGACTGGGTCGGGTTAGCCAGCAGGTTAGGCCGGGTATGACTAGTCAGATCGGACTCAAACAAGACCGAGGTCATACCTTTTTATGAAAACAACCATAAATTTCTAACTGTGTGTCTGCATGATGATCTATTTGTGGAATTGGGACCATTTCAATGATATGTTCCTTTTTAGATACTCTTAGTGGGTTTTTTTTATGTTGGAATATGATCTAATGGCTTGAAAATTAGGTTCTCATGAAACAAGTGTTCTGTGTGCGAAATCCTGTGGGTGGCTGTGACCTCAAGACTAAGTGTCTTACAGAGTCTATGTGTCTTACTAAGACTAAGTGTCTTATCGATACTACATGTCTTACTGAGACTAAGTGTCTTATAGAGAGCATTTCTCTTATCTATATTGAGTTTCCTATCGAGACTATGTGTCTTATGGGACACGAAAAAAATCTACCTTTTCTTACTATAGACTTATACCTGTGTGAGATGATTATACTCCATGTATTTCCTTATGGTGTAATTAATGTATTTCTTTATGTTATATATTTTTTATTTCTATGTGGTATACTTAATTCTTTTCCTTCAGGTTCTAGGGAGGCTTACTGATTATTGTTTTACTAACCCATCTATGGAATTTGCCTACCTGTGTCATGTATTGTGCATATAATCAATGATTTGATGGATTCCTAGGTGGACCAGGACCCGTAAGTGATTGGTGAGACTAGATAGTCGAGGTTTACTCCAATGAATTCATAAATTTTTTCAATACCTTTCCATTTAGGTACGGTTTTTTGTAGATGAGTTTGGGAACTTGTAATTTTACTTTTCCAGACTCATTTTTGGGTGGGCTTGTATTCTAGCCCTATTTACTTTCTAGTTTTCTACTATCATACTCTATTGTTGGTATCTTAGTGTCATGAATTATTATTTACATAGTGTTTTAAATTTTATTATTTTGGGATTGGAGATGTGTGTGTGTGTAAATGTACTTAGAAAAATTCATCCCATTTGTGGGATTTGCCTACTCAGTTCTAGTCACCATCCCATGTCCTATTGGAGGCCATCTTGGGGTATTATGACCCAGAAACCTCTGGGAGGGGTCATGACACCAGTAGAACCTAAAATCATGTGAACTTGATCCTTTATAATCGATGATGTTGGAACCCTCAATAGAGATCGTCAAAGGGCACTAATGGGGTATAGAGTCATCTAAAGCTCAAGTGGGAAGAATGGTAACCAAAATAAGGGTGGTAGGCCCTCTATTTAATAGGGTATACTAAATAGACTCAAAATGACATGCAAATAATTCTCTATGTAATGGTCTCCTTAATAAAAAGGATACTTGAATTTTCCACAGTCATTTCCCCCCATTTCTATATGTTTTAAAAATTTATATTTCTTCATAACCATAATGTTATACAAGATGTGGTCAAAGGAATGTAGGATCCTCTAATGACTCCATGACTATACACTATGGATTAGTAAAATAATCTTTTTTATTTCCTCCTCAACATTCCAAATACCCTGATATGGTGATCTCCAACTCCCCGTGTTATACAAGTGGTCACAAAAACACTATGACCTTTACTTGGTGTTTTTAAACTACCTATGTTACACTGGATAAACTAACAAGAACCAAACCAAAAAACATGACTAATCATGATTTTTATTTCACCATGTTGTATCCCAACATCAAAAAACAAACTCTATGACCAACCTCCAAGAACCGAAGACCAAAACGTCTAGAACCAGGACCACCGCTACAATATGGTGGCTCTCTCAAAGAATAAAACTCTCCACTATACCCTGAATCACCATTAAACTACATCCCAATACCACCAAGCCCTATAAAAACACAAATTAAGGGTTTTTATGAATTTTTTACCTAAAAAGTGTGAATTTAAATGGAAAACCTTCAGAAACCAAGTCATAGTTCATGCCATATTCAAAGTTGTGATCTTTAGAGTGTTGAGGGTGCCTACACTATGGAGAAAGGGATACATTACAAACATTTTTTAGATGAATATTACCATGATGAAGAACTGTTTTATATTTTGTAAGGTGTGTTTTTTGGTAAAGAAAATAAGTTGATGATTTCGAATGCTACATGTGTCAACATCATTGAAAATGGATTACACCATAACTAATTCGGTGAATCAAATAAGTTGACTTTGATTATGATATATCATGGGTGATTTATGAGGAAGTAAATAGTGTGAGAATTTTGGATCCAATCAATAGAAATCTATGGTTTATGATAAGTAGACCACTCTAGAATAATTTTTGACTTTACATTTTATGCCATAGTAAAACGTAGTACATCATGGTGAAGGCATGTGAGAGATGGCTCACTGTGGAACAAAAAACCACTTTGCAATCAAACCATTTTATAGAAAACAAGAATCTATGGACAAGGAATTATTTCATGATATTTCAGTTCCTTAACTAAGACTTAATGACACTAAATAATCACATTAAAATATGTTTTAAACCTAATGAGAAATGAATAAGATAAAAGGATGGAAGATTAATATGAACCATCATATTAAGGGATACTTGTTTACAAAAATTCCTATAATAGATCTGGAAAATGAATCTAAAAAACCATATTAAGAGATTCATATTTCATAAATAGAGAATGAATTTGTGATGTTCAGTAAAGAATAATATTAAGGAGGAATATCTACACTTATTTAATATCATTCCAAATAAGAAGAAGATGCTACAAGTAGACGAGTTAATAGATTATCTATGAAGAAACAACTATAGAGATCAATAATGCATCTATCTAGAATAGTAGGATGCATGTGTTTCTGATAATCATGGACCTTCATTTCTATAGGAATTAGTTGGCCTAAACTTTTTAAACATTGGGTGATCTTCCCAGAGTAGTGTATGAAGTAGAATATGGGCAGTGAGCCTTAGAAGAAGAGGTACCATGTCCTTAAATAAAATTTAAAAGGTAGCTGAGCCCTGGATAGTGTGAACTATCCGTATGTATTTTGATTTAGTGGTTCAATGCATCAAAACATTTCGAACTTCATACTCCTTAGATTATCTCATATTGGTCAACTATGTAAAATAACCTTGTGTCATTGTACATGATTGTATATATTTCTACAAGACACAAACGAACGAAATGGGCTAAATAAACATTGATAATATCTATTAAAGGATATTTCAAGTGAAAAGGTCATTAGATCAATGGACCACCACAATTAAAAGAGGTGACCCTTAGAGTTAGAAGGTTAATATCATTAGGGTAGTGAGAAGAAAAGGAAAATGAATTTAAATTGGGATTGTGTTCTATACCGCAATTCACCCTCTTAGGGAATCTCTCACTTAATCCCATTTGCAGGACATATAAATTTCAATATCCGAGAAACATATTTGGTACTCGCACTATTATTCCAGTGACATTCTTTTGAGTCCTTGATAAATTGATCCATTAGACACTATACTACTACTCTCTACCACCATACACTACAACTAAGCTATAATACAAATGGTTTTTGATAAGGGAATATATTCATATCCCCAAAAGTTCATAGTTCTAATAACCAAGTGTAATGAATCTATAACCATCAGAAGTGTATTCTCCAATCAAAAATCCTCTACAACACTGAAAACCAGATCTAGGAATTCAAAACACCCTAACCACCACATCTAGTCATTCTTTACCTATTTGGTTATAGTCACCTAAAGATATTTCTTTTGGAAAGTACACTTGGGAACATGTACATTAATAACACACACATGAATGAATAAGTAAAAAAAAGTTCACACAAAGATTATATAGTTTAGAAATTATGTATTACATCCATGGGGGAATAATAATATCTTTTTTATTTAATAGAAAATAAATTTCATCTAAATTATACGGATTATAAAATTCTGAATACCCTAGTTAGACAACCAGAAGATATCTCACTAATGCCTTATTTGTTTCATCTTCATGTAATCCCCCACTTATTCTTCTGTCTTAATTATTTCATCCTCTAATAACTTGATTTCCTCATGTGTTCTCCGTTTAAATCCACCACTACTTCACTATGTCAACACGAATCATTCCTTGTCCACATTTTCCCAAAAATTTTCACATATAGACCAATACCACTTATATACTGTCCATAGCCGATCATCCAATCAAAAAAGCCACCCAACATTCACAGGTGACCATATATTAACATGAAAAACCTCTATGTCCATATAAGACTCATTTCATTGACCTCTAACTCCCAGTGAAAAATTCATATTAGTTCCATTTCAGATTAATTGACGTGAATAATCTAACTTTGATGCATTTTCTAGGAAATAAATCCACTTCTCATCATCATAGTTCATGGAACTCATGAACTTCCATGCTATACTTCACCACATCTGAAATTTCATTTATAATTTTATGGATGATCATTTTATCTAATTCCCTACTTCTTATGAAAACATGACTGAATCCTATGTATAATAATCAGATGATCCTCCTTAGTATTTTCAGAATCAGAATCCACTATGATTCACCTACTAAAATCATCTATCCAACTTTCTTCCAATGAACTCACCTTTCAGTGATATCATTATTAAATATTATTCTACTAATTTGACACCTTGAAGATCTTGTCAAACTTCTATTCAGAAGACAATGTTTCATCTGGTTAGGTCACATATACTTGATGAATTTGGATTCCCAATGGTGTTGATATAACATCTCTATCTAGTTTCCACCATTTGTTGTTTTAGTGAATAATCTTTCAGTGCTTCTAGCACTTAACCCAAAAAATAGTTCTCCAACCAAACCCATCATATGATTCATTTGTTCTTTGTATGAGTGTGCAAAACCACTTTTCTAGTAGGATATGTTCATAAATCACTAAAATCCTAATGTGGGACCCATTACTCCATCTTTTATCACTCGATGTTAATTTAATACTTTTGAAATTGGGAAGTGTGACTAATGTATTTTGATAGTTTGGGTTAGGTAAATGGATGATTTAAGTCAGATTTTTACAAAATGATATTAATTAATGAACATCCTAGACATAATGGAAATTCATATTGGGTATAGAAACCTAGGATTCTTTATAATATATGAATAATATGAGATGTACATGAAGACAATCATCGGAAAAATCAAAATTAAATTGAAGATTAGTTAAAAAAATTGAATCAAGAAGAGAGGAGGAAGGTACATGAATACACACTAGTTGGAACTAATATTTTTCATAGATGGAGACGTATTTTGTGTGTGTTTGTTATCAATACACACTGGGTTGATCAAGGTGTTTTCAATATAACTGATCTTATGTTTTTTGTGGGTTTAGTGTTATTAGTGGTTTCATTTACTAGTGTTTTTCAAATTTTGGGTTCTCAAAATTATGAGGAAGGTACAAGATTTGTGAAAATGTATTTTTATGAATACCTCATTAAAATATGGAAAAGGAATGGATTTATTAAAGGTTGATGTTTTGTAAAATAATCTTGTGTCATCAAGGTTTGAAGGTTCTCAAAAGAGGTTTCAAGATGAATAACTGATGCATGATGGAAATATTATAAGGTATGCGATTATGAGAATCATTGAAAATATTAAAATATCACTAATGTATCAGGAAAAAAGATTATTCATTACATGAATGAAGAGGTTTAAAAAAAATCTCATGGTGAGCTTGAAAGCTTCACAAAGAAGACGATGTCTATAAATAGGTTTCTATACATCATATGGATGATGGAGGGAGTTTGGAAAAATAGTGAATCACTCTGATTTTGAAAAGGTCTTACTTGAAGATAATTATTTCATGAATCAAGAACTTTTCATGAACATAATTTTCAGAAAAAAATGTTTAATAAATGATTGGAACTATGTAATTTAAGATAAAGGAGTTTGGAAAAGGCTTAGATTTTTTTTTATAGTTTGGAGTTCCATGAAAGCCTCAAGTTTCATGATGGCCAAGAGCTTCATATAAGTATGTAGTTTCATGAAATCTAAAATATATTTGAAATAAAAGGGGGTTTCATTAAGGGGGGAGTTTATCAAAAGGTACTTACATGAATAAAAGTTTATGAACATCTATAGTTAGTGAATAGTGAATACAGGTGCATCATTTTAGGACTATGGTGCAAGAAGAGTCTTGTGCTAATCAGGTAAAAATAATTATATACCCAATCTATTGATGCAACCTTAATTTTGATAAACTGAGTAATATTTCACCTAGGGAACTTAGTAAGGGGATTCGATAGATGTGATCTAAAAGAGGTAATGTGTTTTCCCAGAAATTCATGATAAGGTAGTGTGCTTTGTACAAAGTGACTCTATGTAATATTTTGTAATCCACAATATCTATTGAAGCCTGGTGGATTTAGGTTTGATTGACACACTATCAGCATATGCTCCCTGGACTAGCCCACATTGGTGAACTAAGTAAACCTACTACATTTTGTTTCTATTCCTACATATGGTTGTTTTATAATTGTAAGATTCCATCAAATAGTTTTAATAATATCCTACCAATGTGGGGGTAAGATCCATCTCATTGAAAGAAATAGTTGACACCACAATTAACCCCTCCCCTCTATGGATGTTATAGGGTCTCACATGTGGTATCAGAGCCATGTTATAGGTGTCATATCTATCCTATATTATTGTTTTTCGTGGATAATTTAGTGAATGTTACGGTATTTCCCCTTTTTATGGAAACAACTTCTATATTTTGAAGAATAGAATGAAATATCACATGTTATCTCTTATGATGGAGGTTCTCTATGCCATAGTTCAAGGGATTTATGTAAGTGATGTGATAGATGATTCTATGACTAAAATAAATAGGAAAATTCTTAATACATATTCTAAATCTCAAACTGTTCTAACTGTAGCACAATCTGATCAAATCTTTTTGATAGTGATGAGTTTCACTAAATCCAAGTCTATATGATAGATATTGTAAAATATATATAAAGTAAATAACAAAGTGAAGGTGTCCAGACATTATGTATTTTATAATTAGTTCTATGATATGAAAATTCATCTAGATAAAAATTAAAATATTTTCTTTAATCGCATTACTAATGTTATTGGAGCTATTAGAGGACTTGGGTAAGAAATTAAGGATATCATCATTTTGAATAAATTCCTAAGAAATCTCCCACCTCTATACAATTCAAACGTGTTTTCCCTTGATGAATGAGATTTGTGTAAACTTTCACTTGATGATTCACTAAGAAGATTTGTGGCTTATTAAATGAGTGTCAACCTAGAAGATACAAAAATTTGTGTAATAAAGGAAATGAAATTACAATTCTTGAAAATAAAATTGCATTTCCAAAGTCAATGATGATGGATAAAATGTAGATAAATAAGTTATTTATCTTTTTTCCAAAAATAATTAAAGAGAGGAAAAGGGATATTTGTAGGCAATCTTCTTTTGGCTTATTTTTAGTTTGGTAATTTAGGGAACATTATTTCTCAACGATTAAGGAGATTTGATGATATATAAAGTGAATCAGAAATCATATAGAGACCTTAGATGAGGTTCCCAGAAATGGGAGACTTCAAATTAGGAAATAAAATTTAGAGAAAGAGCTTCCTCTAAAAATAGGAATAGGATAATAATTACTTTTTGGAGGATATTGAACCAAAGTTTAAATCTGATATTGAAGATTCCATGATGGATACTATTGAAAAGGTGGAACCTAAAAAATGAAGGAAACCAGTTTAATGGTTTTTCTAATCTCAAGGTAAAACTTGCAAGTGATATTGATGATCATGACATTCAAACAATAAAAACAAGAAGATGGGATAATTTTTTAAGGAGTATTCAGAGTATGTAGATCAGTTTGAAATAGAAATTGATCAAATATAAGGAGAGGGAGAAGAAAATTTGGTAACTCTTAAAAGATAAGAAGAGGTTTTAGAGTATAAAATCAGGAATTGAGAGAAATAAAAATTCATCAATGACCTTACATAGAGAGTGGGGGGAAATGATAAGATATTTGAGATCCATGAAGAAGAATTCATTTCCTTATGTAGTAAATTGGAAAACGAATCAAAATAAAGGGAAGCAAAGAAGTCATTATTGTTTGGAAGGTTTTTAGATAAAGAGATTTTGGAAAGAGCTAAATGTGGTTCTAAAGGAGTAGAGAAAGACGTAACTGATCAAAGATCAAAATTTATGGGAAAAAGTGGAATTGGATATGATATAAAACATCCAATGCTAGAAATAGGATGAGCCCAAGAAAAGGGAGGATGAAAGTTAGACATATCAAAAAGGTTCCCGGTGCCTTAATAGAGATATCTTCTAACCAAATGGAGAATAGATTAGAAAATAATACTTAATTATATAGATAAGATCTCTATTCCAATACTTGTACAAAATAAGGGGAAATATGGAGGAATGTATGCGAGAATATATTTCCTCTTATGAAATGTTAATTCTATGGATTTTTGGGCCATATCATGTCTTAATATGAGGCGAAAAGAAGCTATCTTGATAGGGAAGTACCTAGACGTCAATAAAGGAGAATGATACCATGTCCTTCATCATACAGAAGAAATAATTTTTATATAAATTGTTTTCAATGTTCTAACATTGGCCATAAATCTATTCATTGTAGGTAGAGGAAACATGGGACCAATAACTAAACAAATCTAAGAATAATAAATACTAGTCAACTAAGAATAATTTCCCTTGAAAATAGGTATTCTCTTCTAAAATAAGAATATAAGTATGATTCAACCGTTCATGTTGAAAATATATTAGAGAGGCCATATTTTTCTACCACTCAATTAGGTATCTCATGGAAGCAAAAGAAGAATATTGACAAAATACAGCATATAGAAATCAATATCAATGCTACAAATGATAGTAGCACCTAGATTATTGATATAAAATTCTCATACCTCATTAAAGGAAATGTAAATATTTTGAAATTTTTTAAGAAAATGGTTCATGGAATTCTGAGATTTAGCAATAGTGGTGCCTTAAATATCAAATGTAGTGGAAATATAGAGATTTCCAATGATAAAATTATGAATAACTTGAGTAGAACATATGATGATATGATTGAAGATGAAAAAGAAAGTGTAAAAGGGGAAGATTCAAATATGGAAATTGAGGAAGGGCTGCCTAACATTCAGTGCTCTCAAAATGATAATGATTCAGAAGTAGAATCAAAAGAGGAAACTATTGTTAAATAAACTGTACCCAAACCTAACAGGTGAAATAGAAGATAAAATTTTCATTAATCCACAATTATTAGGGATTTTACTAGACCTACTACAGATAAAGAGGATGAGGAATGAAGCATATTATACTCTCCTATCAGATGTGGAGCCAATCACTTTTGAAGAAACAACAAATGATGAATCATTGGTTAAGGCTATGACTAATGAACAAAATCAAAATGATAAAATTTGGACTTAGAATTCTCTTAAGAGACTATAAAATAGATTGTGATTGGAATAAAAATTATCTTAAAAAAATTTGTGAGTTAAGAAATGTGTTCAAAAATAGGGCAAGCCTAGTGTGTGATGGCTATGCATAGATTGAAGGAATTGATGTTGAATAAAAATTTTCTCTAGTAACTCGATTGGAGTCTATTAAGATCTTATTATCCATGTAAATTCAAATAGGTTAAAAATTGTATCATACATAAGTAAAAATGGTATTATTAAGTGGTGTTCTTGAAGAAGATGTCTACATTGAACAACCAATGGGATTTATAATTGAAAATGAGGAAACAATGTTATATAGATTTAATAAGGTTCTTTATTTTCTAAATTATGAACCACAAGATTGGTATTATCAACTAGATTCTTATCTAAAGAAGGTATAATTTAATAGTGGTGGTGTTGGCCATAATCTATATGTAACTAATTCACAGAGAGATGAATTTATTATGATTATTTATGTGAATGTCATTATATTTACCAGAAGAAGGCATGGATTAGTGGAATAATTATCAATCACATGAAATCATAATTTGAAATGTCCATGATTGGTGAACACACTTATTTTTTTGGGATACATGTGATTCAAAGTAAGAAATGCACACTAATTTCTCAAGAAAAGTATGCAAGTGTGCATCAGAATAAATTCCACATGCATAAATGTAAACCAATGTTGAATTTGATTGTGTTCATAAGAAAACTTGGAAATCATAGGTTTGGAAAATATTTTTGTCCCACCTTGTTTAGGGGGATCCTTGGAAGCTTGTTATATTTGACTCTAACATGAAGATATATCATCTTGGTAATTTGTTTAGCAGATCACTTCCTGTGTACTCTGAAGGAAGTGTATTTTTCTATAGTTAAAAGAATCATGTGATATATTCAAGGTACTCTCAATTTTGGATTATAATTTATAGTAGGAAGAAATAATGAATTATCAACATTTTATGATATTGAATGGGATGGAGATGTGGTGGATCGAAATTCCATAAGTGGAGGTGATTTATTCATTGAAAACAAATGTGTGAGATGTTTGAGAAAGAAAAAGAAAGAAATTCTCTTAGTATGGAGGAAGCATATTATATCTCTATGATATAAGAATGAACTCATATATTATGGATGAAGCTACAACATGCTGATATTGGCGATAAGGTGAAACAACTGATGGTGGCACAATGTGAGAATGAGAGTGTGACCGATCTTATGAAAAATCTTGTTTAACACTCTTGTACCATAAATATTGATATCAGATATCACTTAATAAAATGAAATTTTTAACATAATGTGATTAAATTAGATTATTTTGGAACTAATTATCATGTGGCCGATATCCTCACTAAGCATTTGTAAACACCAATGTTTTAGAAACATCAATTGAACCTCATTGTTCATTCACCTACAATTGCCTGAGGAAGTTATTTTTTCCCCTATGCAATTTTTGTTAACTATTTTAATCATTTTTAAGTGATTTAGGTCTATAAGGGATATATGACCTAGGGGGTGTTTGATTCTCATACAGTTTCTTTGGGTTTATTTTCAAAGGGGGAGAATGAAATTTAATTAACTTTAGGTTTTTTGGATAAGTCTATTGTACCTCAAGTCATGAAATTATCCCTTTCTACTCTTTTTTATACATTGATAATTTCTCATATATACTTAGAGTGAAAAACAATACCTGTTAGATTTTTTTGAGGCTCGTGCTTTATTGAATTCGTATGAAGATTTCCAAAAAACCCAAAGGGGGAGATTGTTGGAACCAATATTTTTCACAAATAAAAATAGATTTTTGTGTGTGTTTATTTTCAATCCACATTGGTTTTACCAAGGAGTTTTCAATCCAAGTGATCTTAAGAGGTTGGTTCACAAAATAAATTTTATGAAGAATGGATGAGGCGTGATGGAAATTCAGTAAGGTAAGTGATTTCAATAAGATTCATGAATAGGAAAATTTCACTAATGTATCACAATGAAAAGGATATTAATGAACATGAACGAAGAGGTTTGTCAAAAGTACATAGTGATATTGAAAGCTTCATAAAGGAGGTAGTGACTATAAACAGGTGACCTCTCATCATATGGTTGATGGAGAGAGTTTGAAAAAAAGATAATCACTCTGATTTCATGTAGATTTTACTCAAATACAATTATTTCATGAATGAAGAATTTTAAAAAACATAATATTTATTAAAAAATGGATATGAACTAATTGATATTAAGGAATTTCATAAAAGGGATTCTTGTGAAGGATGTAATTTTTGTGACAGTTTGGAGTTCTGTGATAGCCTGGAGTTTCACAAAGGCTTAGAGCTTCACAAAATTATGTAGTTTCACAAAAGGATGAAAGATATTTGAAAAAATGGGGTTTCATAAATGATGGAGTTTCATGAATGGTTTTTACATGAACAATAGTTTTTGAACATTAGTTTTGAGTGAACAATGTATTCAAGTGCATCAATTCAAGACTACAATGAAAGAAGAGTGTCATTCTAATCTGAGATAAATACTTATGTGCCCAATCAAATAATGTGACGTTCTAGTCTATATAAGGATAATGTCTTCTCCCAAGGTAGTGATCAGGGGGGTTGATGGAAGTGAAACAAGGAAGGTAGTGTACTATCCCTAATATTTTTGTAAATGTAGTGTGACTAGAATGAAGTGACCTTAGCTAAAGGTAGTGTGACTGGAATGGAGTGACCTCGTCTAAAGGGAGGCAGTGTGCTATCCCTAATATTTTTGTAAATGTATTGTGACTGGAATGGAGTGACCTTAATCTCACATGTTAAGCATGATTCTGCTGAGATATAACTATAGTTTTTTCCCACCACACTATTAGTGATCATTCTACTTAGTAAGACCTATTTACTCCATGAAAATAACTTAAGATATTATATTAACATGTATATATCCTTTTTTATCCCAGAAATGTTGGATATTACTATAGTTAAAATTCATCATGATATGATTAAATTTTACTATCTTGGTATAGCTCCAAAATATGGAATAAATCATTTTTAAACTCATTTATTAAGCTACATCCTTAATCACAACATACATAAGAAAATATAGATATAAAAACTTATAGCTATAATAATTCTTATCCTTGTATATTACCTTAACCTTACCATGATTATAAATCCAACTGATCTAAATAAGGATAGTATTATATTCCCTGAAAACTAGTATTGCTATTTTACCATTTTTTAGGAAATAATCTAATTTTTTTTTCTCAATCACTATCAGATAGTTCAGTTTGATAGCTTGTTCATTTCTCCTGTTCTTGTTTAATATAATCATTCTATGATTTTTTAATAATCAAACTGAAACATGTGCATATATCAGAGCATGTGAGATAGATTTCTAAATCAACCTTAAGCATATGTAGTATATAAATCAAAATAATCCCATGTAACACTAAAACAATTCATTTAAATTATTCTATATTGCATTTCTCAATACCATGTCAACTGTGCACTATGAATTGGATTAAGAAACACCTTGATTTATACAAGTATATCTTGTTCCCTATAATTTAAGTTTCTACTTAAGTCATCCAAGTTCAGTCATTCCATTAGAAATTTAGATATCACACCATGATTATTATTGAGGAGTTATTTATTGGAATGTTATACTCCACAATGTTATGTTCCTGATATCATATACCTCCTAAAATAAAATGTTAATAAGTAAACTCATAGTGAATACCATTCGTCCATGATCCATGATGAAATATGAGTGAATTAAGACAAATCGACAAAACCACTATAATTTTTTGTGATCTTTTGATTGTTTATTTAATTTTATATTTCAATTAGAAATTAATAATATCAATTTATTGTTTAAAATTGTTTTAAAAATATAGAAACAACTAATTAATCCTCAATATTTTTTATTATATTAGGAAATATTTATCATCAAGCCTGACTATTGATATTTAATAGGGAGTTTGATAAAAAAAATGAAAACTAGTGGACTATAATGTTTAGTTAAAGGATCATAAATCATTACCAAAATATTTTAAAAGTTTTTATTATAATTACTAGAAGACCAGGATGATGGTTTACTAATGCACACCTATCATAGGCTGTGGAAAATTCAAATTTATAAATATTTCCTAGTATAGTATAGAGATTGACTAGCATTATCTCACTTGAGTAGCAATAAATCCAATCAAAAAATAATTTATAATTCACTTAAACTACTACTTTTTGTATTTTTATTAGTTTATTAAAACAATGAAATTTCTGGGTTTTCATTTTTTAATAAATAATGAAATGAATAATTAAAAACTAAATGAATATGAAGACATAATTAAATTAGGGAGAAATTTATTGGTCCAAGGTTTGATAACATAGGTTCATTAATTATTTTGTTGTTGTTTTAATTCAATTTGATAATTAATTTGATGAAACCTCATTAACAAATTACATTCCTTTGATTTATTGATTGTGTGATTTTAGCATTCCTTCTCGACACCAAACCCCTCCTCCTTCAACAGTCAAATAGTATAACACCTCAACTAAGAGTGAAACTCCTAAAAGTATAACTTCCACCATATTTCGTTTCACCCCTTCAATAAACCCCAACTCTACTATATTATGGTTTTTCTTAATAAGATGGATGATAAATAATGAATCAAAAATAATTAATGGAATTATAAATAATTCCATGGTAGATGACCATCTCACCAATGAAATAATCTCAAACCCACCACAAATAGAATAAAAACGTGGTGAATTGAAGAAAAATAATTAAGAATGTAGTAAAACCTCCCATAGGAAAGACTTGGGTTAGTCACATTCCATTCAAAAAGTGAAAGTGATAATGATGGAAACATGGAAGAGAAATAGAATGAGATTAGGGTTGGATGAGAACGGGATATGGAAGAGAAAACTAAAACATTTGAATTAAATTATGCATATGTGTTACACTATAAAATTAATTGAAAGAAAATTAAAAAGGAAATTGAAACCCTAAAGCAGTGGTATCCATAAATCATAAAAAAATGGTAGATCCTTGAGAACCGATCCTGAATCCCTATCCTAGCTTCTTATTTATAGTGCTTCCAAGTTCCCAGGCCATCATAAATGGCATCATAAATGGGTTTTTGTGGACCCAGATCATAAAAAGGGTCCTCCATTATTATTATGTTGAATCTGTTTGATCTCAATCCTATAAAATGGTTTCATTTCATTTAATATAATTTCAAGATATGTAATGTTTATGTCCAAACTTTTTATTTCAAAAATATTCCATGTCGCAAATAGTGGATTCACGATGTGTAGTGTATGGGACTAGACCTTTCATTGCTGGTTGAATAGATTTCTTTAAAATCGTGAATACCTTTATTTTACACATTGTGAATGACTTACATGATTTGTAAAGTTTATTTCTAGCTAGTTCCATTCTGAATCAACTCGGTTCTTCATTTTCAAGCTTAGTACAGGGTCCATGAATTTCCATTGACTCTAATGCAACATCATTCTACATTTAACAATTTGATGTCATGCGACACTGCATTGCGAATTTGCACAGAGTTTATTTAAAATAATTATTTCATTTTTATATCCATTTTTTATCATCCACAATATACTTCCATAAAATATAAAAACCATTAAATAATATAATAATAAATTAATTAAATTGCCAAAAAAAATTAAATAAAAATAAACATGAAAAATATTATAATATCAATTCCACCAAACATATAAAATTCTTATCCTCAAGCATGTAATCTCAAAAAAATAAAAAGGAATATCATTCTACTAATATTAAAATTTCAAATCAAAATAATGAGATGTTTGATAATAAAAAATAAATGTTCAAATTTTACACAATGAAAAATTTTCAACTCCTCATTCTTAAAGGAAACAAAGTCAACTAAGTATTTTACTTTCCTTCTTTTGAAAAAAAATATATTACTTCTATTAACTTCTATTTATTTATTCAAAATTAATGTGCATTATAATAGCATTTTACCTCATATTGCATTATTTTTACACATCTCTCAATGTAATAGATGTAACTATACTTGTGCTAAAACCTTAAGTACATGTTACTGCCCAAGGATTTCAAGGAATCTAACATGTCCTCCATGATGGGTCATGAAAGTGTGGGATTTTTCATCCCCCACATTGAGAATATTCTATATATGGTAGAGCTAGAGGATGTGATCTACTCCCATGGTACCACATGTCCATTGACTGACCATAAAAAGGTGTTGTTGGGCATTTATTCCCCTCCACACACCACTGTGGGTCGCAAAATTTCTAGCATGAACAAGGGAGAAGGATCAGGAGAATCATATGGATGTGAATCCTACAAGGAGTCAGCTAGAGATGAAGATCCTATTGTCCATCAGGTAGATCTTATGAAATTAATGCATCCTTTGGATATCACTCATTCATAATTTTTTTTATAATCACTTATTTTACTTGTGTAGGATTAAACAAGCATGGGGGGTGGGGGTCCATGATGAGTCTTATACATAGGGTAAAGAATCCTCAACTCTCAAGGGGGAGAGTTTGGGGCCTATACCTAATGTTGTGGTCATGGGTAGCCAACTATTGGCTAAAGTGATGCATGTGATTGAGACAAAGACTATTGAGGGGATTTCACACAAATCATCATGAGTTACTGTATAGGAAATATTATTCCTTTAAAGTTTCTTTCCTCCTTACATTTTCCTTTCATTCTTTAAATTTATACTTTTTAATGACTCATGTATAAGTGGTAGTTCATGACCCACTTGGGACTCAGCCACCAATGTCAACATTAGAGTCAGTGACACTAGAGGTCAATGTTGTAATATAAGGTGTTTATCTCCAAGTATATATGGTTAGGGAGGTTATGGAAGTTGAGAAAACCATATAGGCTTCATGATAATAGACTATAGATATTTTTCCCTTGATTGAGGGGGTCAAGATGATTCCCATAATGGGGCTAGTTGATGTGGCTGTAGTGGCTAAGACTATTTTAGAGATTCTATTAGAGGTAATTGTTGGATATAAATATTCAATGGAGAAGAAATATTTTGCACTAAAAACTAAAATGATTGAAGAATCTGTAGTGACCATGCCCATATTAGAGGTTCTATTAGGGGTATCTACTTTGGTGGAGGCATTAATAAAATTTTATGAGAACTTACCATCAACAAATGTGTTTGAGGGGTATGTGATGGATATGCTTTCTATGGGGGTGGTACAAGAGGCAGTTGGGACTTCTGCTATCTATGAGGGGGTTTTTGGGGATCTTTTTCCACTGGAAATGGATTTCATCCCACATAGGGACATTCCCATGGATTACTCCACCATGTATTTCTTGAAGTTATGTCTTATATATGAGCCTACACTAACTGAAGACTTTGAGGATTCTGGCTTTGATTCTACTAACTATAACTGGGTTATTCATCGCAAGGTGTGGAGGTATGTGTGGAACATTATCACTTGCACTCTAATGGCTGACCTTCCAAGTTGGATGGGATCCCTCCTTCATTGGATGGTTAGCATAGGGACTTTTGGGGTGGATTCAAATGGTCATCACACACTGGATTGATACTTCTTCATCAAGTGGGAACATAATGAGTGGAAGGTGTTAAATATCTCCTTGATGAATCAAAAGGATGAGGGCTCTAAGTTGCTTCAGGTAGCTGATGAGAAGATCCCATGTTTAGTAGGGATGACATAGGATCATTCAACTGTGGAAACTTCCTAGGATGAGATCATTGGCCATCTGATTTCCTAGTTGGCAGTATTCGAGGATAAGGTGATGAAGGTAGCATCTATGGTGGCAAAGTGCTGAGTTGATATAGACCAGATGTGGATCAGGGCTAATGGAGTTTTCCCAAATTCGAGGAAGAGGTGGCTGACTAGACAGAGTGGAAGAAAACTCTGGAGGCTACTTAGTTGGGCTGGATGAACTCAATCACTTGATTGGCGGGGTGGATCCATTGGGGTAATATTTTTTTACTGGGAAAATAGATAGAATTTTTTTTGTGGATATCCATCACATACTTAAGATCATTTTTCATACTTTTCTTATGACTAGACATGGTTTTATTTATCTCATTTTACTGTCACACTTAAATCATATGAATGAGACAACCAATGATGAATCCCTAAGCCCACACAAGTCATTATCATTGTGAGAAACAATATATAATCATATGATTTCTCATTTATAAGATATTTTTGTGACAAGGATGGACACTCACTGTCTAAATTTGTTGATTGACCACTGGGTGTGTCTTGTCCAAGGAGGGATATGGTTGGAGAGAAGGTCTCTCTGAACAACGAACTTTATTTTACAATGTGTTTTAGTTCATGAATGGGGTAACTCCAAGGGAATTGAATTCTACCTGAATAAATGGGAATGAGAGGATAATGAATTATGATACTGAAGATATAGAACACAAGGGAAGTGCCATGATGATATAGGAAAACTATTGACCATGTTCAAAACAAAACATTCATTGTCATTTTTATGAGGATGGGGACAAACAAATGAGGTTCAACCATTGACCATGTTAGAAACATGGAACCTATCTCAAAAGGTCATCCAAATAATTATGGGGTGTGAGCTCGGGACATTAGGTGATCTAATCTGGCATGGGACCATGCTTTTAAGGGGGACTGATTCATATGTAGAGAATGAAGAGGATCCAAATAAGGGGACACATGATGTTTAGGGATGAAGAGATGAAATATTATAATGGATTTCAACCATATTGGAATCACACCACCATATATTTGAGAACATTGGTTAGGTGTATAGGTTTAAACAAAGGTCAAAATAATATTCTAAGAGGAGTGTCATCTTGGATGATGAGTGAAAATCAAAGAACATTTATGATGTAGTGGGAGTCTTTCACCGAAGGAAATAACTTTTTAGAAAAGGGATGAAGATGATCCACAATTTAATATCATGCAATGAGGTTGATGGGCATATAGTTTAAATTCATATGGTTGGGTTTTTAAACATGTAGTTTAACGTCATATGACAAGGATGTTAGACAATCATTTTAACATCATATGATGAGGACGTTGTACATGTAGTTTAATGTCATATAGAGAGGACATAAAATTGCACAATTCAAAGTTATGTGATTGGGATGTGGAGCTGGGAAGTTTTATTTATTGTAGCTTGGATGTGGTCATATGTCACGAAAAATTCCCTCCCATCCAAAGTGGAGGGAGGTGTAAGAGGATAGCACAATAGTAGTACTCCCTAGATAGCGGACTATGTGGAAAATGGATCTTGTAGGACTCTGGATTAATAAAAATAATTTGGGGAATGTTAAACATAGTTTATGTTAGTGATGGTTAGACCTAAGAGTTCTGTGTGTTAGAGGGAATATGTGTGGCATAGTGGATAGGTAACCCACTATAAATTGAGTTGCCTAGGGGGACCTGACACATAATATGTCCTAGTAACATCTCGTATGCATATATTTTAAGGTCATGGTGCTTGTACCATGAAACATAGTTTTAATGTCATAAATCATGGACCGTAAGGCGACTATCTCCAAAAGGATATGTGTAGCATGGTGGAGTGACAACTCAATGTGAAAGGAAATACAAGGAAGACCTAATACCATAAATCACATTCTTATGGGGACACAATCATAGTTTAAAATCATGATGCTTGGACTTGGGATCCATGTTTAAAGTTATAGAGTTCATACCATATGACATTAGTTTAAATCTATATTGTTTTGACCAATGGGAACCCTAATGTTTTTAGCAGGAAAGAATGGGATGTAACCCAATGTAAAATGAGGGCCAAGGGAGGCCCATTCCATAAAAAAATAAGGGGAAGGTTGAAAATATTTTATGGTCATAATGCTTGGTCCTGGGATCTTAGTTTAAAGTCATAGAGGTCATACCATTGGAAAATAGTTTAATTGTCATAATCCTTGGACCAGATGGATTTGTGTCTCAAATGATTATTCAAAAGTTTGAAATGGTTACCTTATATGAATTTATGGTCCTAGAAATCCACCTAACACCTCAAAAACCACCTCTAAGGAAACATGTTCCCAATTTAAAGTCATGATGCTTGGACCTTGGGGTAATCATCTCAAACAGGAATGTATATTGTAGAAAAGTGACAAATATGACTTTAATTGAGGCCAAGAAGACCCAAAGCCACATAAATGATTCCTAGGATTACATTCACATAGTTTAAAGTCATGATACCAGGACTTGAGATCCTATTCTAAGTTTTTAGAGTTATAACCAATAGGGTACTTGTGCATCTCAACCTTATTGGAAGAAAACCTCCCCCAAATCCTAATCCCACATAAGCTATGATCAGTGTGAGAAACAAGGAGTGGTATGGATTCCCATTTATTGTACGGTAGAGCACAACGAGGGATGGAATTGATCAATAAATTCCATGAGGGTGATTGGGAATTTTAAGACCTGTATAGTGAAAGGAGAGTAACCCACATATGGGGAAAAACGTTTGACCATGTTTAAAACATAGGTTTTATATCTATGTTGGTTAAGGTAGGGGTAAAAAACACAAGATCGACCATTGAATGAGTTCAAAACATGAGAACCACTATTTGTATCAAAAGATCCTCTGAGGCATGAGCCCATTATGGTATGTGATCCAATATGTCATAATACCATTCTATTAGGGGGCCTGTTTAGATTGAAAGGATGATGAGTATCCAAATCGGAGAATGAATGAAGTGAATAAGTTGATGTAGGGAATGTTACAGAGAGAATATTATATTTCCTAGTATATATTCATCCACATGTTTAAATGCATTGGATGATCTTGTGGGTAGAAGAGAGTCAAGCCTGATCCAAAGGGATAAGAACATAAAAAGAGTATATGGTTGGACTGGCCCCAATATGAAATATCCAGGTATCACTATATATAACATGAGAATGGGAATCAATCCACACATAGTTCTAGGATATAGCATGGCAGGTGACTGACATCGGTGAGGCGATGTCCCCTCCATAGAGGATGTAAAATTATCTCATATTATGAGATGTTCTGATTTTATACTGTGTACTGTACAGTTCATCTCAAACCTATCATAAAAAGTATTCATGTTTTATACAGTGTATTTTCTAACATCTCGTGTTTATCATATGAAGAATCCAGATTTTACATGGGGCAATTTTTTATCATCATCCCATACTTATCAAATTTTTAATCCTACATTATTCAAATAGGGTAAGGTTGTATTTTATGGTCATGAACTGAGGACATAGGGCTTGGTAGATTAAAGTCATATAAATCGAACTAGGGAAACTACTAGTTTAAAGTCATAGAGCTCAGACTTTAGGGTAACTTTCAAGTTTAAGGTCATGTATCTTTGACCAATGGAGGGTAAAATTGTCCTACGGGGGGTTGTGTGGCACTAACGAATGACAAACCAATATGGAAGGAGGTCCAAAGGGCCTCCTTTCCACCAAAAATTTGAGAAACCATACCTGAGTCCAGCTTTGTGTTAATAGGAGATAGATAATGTCATAACAAGTTGATGAAGAGGGATGTCCCTAAGGTGAAATATTCAAGCATCTCTATGTATCCCATAAATATGGGAATCAAGACAGTTGTTGTACTGGAACACGATGTGGTAGGAGACCGACACCAGTAAGGGGATTTCCTCTCGAGCAAGGATACTGAATCATCCCATATTTAGATATGAGGCATCGTAAACTTATATGGGGTAAGGCTATAGTTTAACATCATTTTCCAAGTATGTTGATGTTTTTTCATCCCATATTTTTCATATGAGGAATCCTAATTTTGTATTGGGTAAATAATCTCATATTAAGAAGAATATCTATATTATATGGGGTAAGATCACAATTTAGCATTGGGATCTAGGGGAATTGGGGTTTTTTATACCATATTTATGATATTTGATAATCCCGATTTTATACAAGGTAAATCATCTCACATTAAGAGGAATATCAATTTTATACAGGGTAAGGATATAGTTTCATGTTGTGTGCTGAGGATGTTGTTGATTCTTATGCATTGAGAGACCCATTATTTCTTCCTCACACTGGGTTGTGAGGGTATCTCAACCTACTAACAGGTCAAGGAAAATGAATGTTGATTAAACCTAAAAATGAGTCCCATGAGAAATTTTTGGGGTCATCGATCCACAAGTAACATATGAATTTGTGATGAATATACAACTGGTCCTAGGGAATGAAGGTCAAGTTGTGACTATATATCCCATGTGGATGGAAATCAAGTTGTACATAGTTTTTGGGATTAGTGAAGGAATAGGCTTGCTGATACACCATGGATGAAGTAAACCATGAAAACGTTGGAAAAATTCCCATAATTTAGTGTCATAATACTTATACCAGGGATCATTGTTTGAGTTCATAATGGTTGTTCCAAATAGGTGGTGGGGGGGGTGAGGATGTTCATGTGGTGAAAAAGAATAAAAAATGAACCTTTATGGGATGACCAAACATCAACATCTTTGCAACATATTTTAATGTTGTAATTATTTGACTGAAAATGGGGCCAAGTGGTTGAAGGGTTGATAAGTTTGTCGCTATGATCGATGATGGTAAGTATAGGCACCATTATGTATCCCATAAGAATGGGAATCAAGCCCCATGTAGTTCTATATGGGAAGAGTGGTAGAAAACCAACACATGAACTGGGGGAAATCCTCTCTGATGAGAGAATTAAGGCACCCCATGGTTTTTGTGGGGCGTCACATTCATATGACATGGGGTAATGCTATAATATATCATTGTGTATTGAGAACGTTGATCTTCATTCATCTCATATTAAATGAGGAATCATTATTTCCATGGGGGTAAGGTTCTTGACCATATCATACTAATTGTATGAGGCATCCTAGTTGTATATGAAGTAGAACTTTGGGATCTTCCCATACTCATCACATGAGGCATCCATGTTTTATATGGGGTAAGATCACAGTTTAACATCATGTACTCTATATTTTTGGATTTTTAGTTTAAATTCAAACAACATGGACTATGATTGAATTTATTATAAATTCCTAAAGCTCAAACTATAAGAGATGCAAATAGTTTATGTTCAAAATTATTGGACTGATTAAAAATAATTTAAGGTTATAATTCTTAGACCCATGAAAATAATTTAAGGTCAGGTTTCAAGGGCCATGCTCCTCATGTGAAGTACAACTTAATAAGCTTAGATTTGGAGGGTGGTATGATATGCTCTATCTCCATGGTGATAAAAGAGTCTGCTCTATTGGAATAAGAATTATAGATGATGTAATATCCTTCCAATTTGGGTTACAACTATAGTAGATTATTTCTGGGTATCATTAGTGTTCTAAGATCCAATACAGTGTCACCCTGGAGGAAGGAGTGGAGGTGAACGTTTTTGTTGAATGCTCATTATATTGTATCATGGTGCCTCTCTAGATTGTGTAAGGCCTAGAGACTATTCTCATTATGGGATTCTAACTCATCTATATAGACTTATTGCATTATTTTTGGTTTTTTTGGTAGTATAAAATAGTTTAAAGTGATGAAAAATGAACCTTTATGAGAATGAATGCCTATCCTCCATACACCAAGGAGTATGTGGTCACCTGGGTGGAATTTTGGTTCATCATCTGATAGGCCTAGAGGGTGTTTGGGATCTTATCCAACAAAATAATTTTTTTTATGGTCCACTATATTCTATAGTTTATTATTTAGGTTGTTGTTGAATGCCTTATTATTCCCATTTTCTTAGGCATGGTAGTGATAATTATAATTGGATCAAATTTTTTACATCCTGTATAATTTCTTCAACATGATAGCCCAGAAGTCGATGCCATTGTTGGTAAGAAAATTGTGGGGAACTCTAAATTGGTGAATGATGTGGGAGATCATGAAATCAATCACAGATTAAGATTTTAATTGAGAGAAACTTCTTCCCCCCCACTTAAATTAGACATCTGTTGTGATCATAATGAACCTATACTAGCAAGATGCCACTAGAAAGTATGGCTCCATGACATCAAGTCCTCATAATGAAAAGGAATAAGTGTATTTGGTGGTACGAAGTAGATTTGGAGGTTGAGTAAAAATGTTTTCATTGATCTGAAAAACATGAAACCTCTTTGAAAACTCGATGTAGTCATTGACCATAATGGGCAGATGTAACCCAACCTTTGAATCTAGTGGGATAGATTCAATCCTTCTTGATGGTTTCCATAAGATCCGACATGGTATTCATGAATATTCTAAGGTATCTATTCTCCTTGAATTAAAAAGAGGATAATTTCATAAAACCAACATCTCTATAGATTATTATTAAGGTTGAGATCACTCTGGATGGTAAACTACACTCCATGCAAGTGGATTCACTCACACTCATCTCGGTCTCACAATAGAATTCCACACTGGAGATACTAAAAAAAGGGACTCATCCAATCAAGAATTTTTTATGTTGTAGGGGGATTTGAGGGACCTAGTGTCAAAGTACCAGAAACCAGTTGGTTTACATACCGGTTATCATTATCTAAAGTGGATGTGGAAATGCCCCTCTGATGTGCCATGTGAATGAACATGTCATCATGGTTAAGCTCTACATGAGATGTAGCCAAAATATCCAAGGTGAAATCTTGATCATTATGTGATTGAGGAACATATGGAACCTCTGGTTGGGTAGGGAACTAATCCATCACCAGATGAGTATGCTTCAGTAGGAGAAAAACACTTTATTCCTAAATATGTAGTCACCATTAATCTTCTTGATGACTAGTTTAGAGTCTCCCTCCATATAAAAGTGGGGGACATCATTCTAGAGGACCAACTCAAGACCAGTGATGATATATTGATAATCTATTTTGTTATTGGTGTATCCTTATATCATCTAGAGAGAGTAGAAAAGATTGCCTATGTTGGGGTTATTAAGACGATCACTAAGACTAATCTTTTTTTCTTGGGATTTTCAGACTTATACAAGTCAGTATTTAGGTGGAACCATTGAAATACATATTCCAACATTGAATGGAATAATCCACTAGGAGGGTAGCCTCATCTGAGAAATCAACATCCATGGATAGTTGTTCAGGGTCCGAATGGGTGGGAAGGAAGTCTTACAATGCTTAGCCTATGATGTATTTCTATGGGAAAACCCCAATGTTGGACTATTGGAGGATTACTAGCCAACATGATAATCATCCCTTCAACATGAGATGATTAATTATATACTTCATCTAGTCTACTCATGACACCACCTATATCTCATGTTGTTATATATAATACTGAAAACTCTACACTATGAAAACCAGTGTGAGGAAACTCTTTCGATGGGGCGGGGTATTTGGTATCCATGTTAAAGAGAATTAAACTGAGATATTATAAACTATTTTCTCTATTGTCATTGTTTTTTGAGCTATAATGCTGTCAAGGGACCATTCATGGGCATTCATATAGAGGATCAAAGGTTTCTATGATATAGGAGGCATCAGAACTAGAGGCTACATTAGCTAATGCCTAATATCTCCAAAACACATTATGAAACTCCTCATACCACTAATTAAAATTACCTTTATTTAAGATCCTCAAGAATTGATTTCACTTGCTGGAAATATTTTTTGATAAATTGTCGTATGTTGGCTAAGTGGAATTGGAATCCTCACAACTCCCATAGGTTTCTTAGGGGAAAATTTTTATTGATATCCATTATCTTCTCTGGGTCTATCTCATTTCCACTATATCTTGCGATGAATCTGGGAAAAATACCAAAGGTAACCCTGAATGTGAAATTCAAGGGGTTCATCTTTATGTTATGAGAGCAGAGGAAGCCAAACACTTTCTCAATATCCTTGATATAGTCTTGAAACTAGTGGGATTCGAAAACTAAATCTTCCATTTATGACTCCAACAATGTTCGAAGGACTATCTTGAAGATGTGGTGCATGGCCCAATGATAAGTGGCTCTAAAATTTTTAAAGTCGAAGGGTATCACCTAATAGAAAATATCCCTTTGGTCACCCTAAAGTTTATAAAATCCTTATCCTCTAGTTCCATCTAGATCTATTTGCACATAAAATATAAATCCATAAAGGATAGGGCTTGAAATTCAGTTGTGGAATCAATTAAAAAAATTTGTCACTAGAATTGGAAAATCATCATTCATATAATGGTAGTTGAAGTCCTAGAATTTTATAGAGTCTCCAATCATCACATTTTTCTTCTGGACCTGGATGATTTTGGCTGGCAATTTTGGGTACTAGACTTCCCTAGAAAAGTTATATTTGATAATATTTTCAACTTCAGCGTCGAACATAGCATCGTGAGAGGGGTGTATCATTTTTGGAGGTTTCTTGAACCCCTGATGACCTTCTCAAAGACCAAGGGTGTATACGGTTACCTGTGAGTTTGGTGCTGAAATCTCATTATATCTCTAAGAAAATATTTTTTGGTGCTTCTTTATGAAGCCCATATATTATTATTGATCCTCTAGAGACATGGCTATATTGATTAGCAGTGGTCTCAAATGTTGCTTGATACAAGGGTTCACATGAGTTAACTCTTCAATGGTGGTGGAGACACCCTCTTAAAATATAGGATGGGAATATTCTAAATCCTCTTCGTCTTCTAAGATAGGAGAATTAGTGGGAGGAGGAGGATCTTCCAGGACATTCAACTCAGGGGAAGCACTAGTGTCTACACTGGAAGACATTAATCCTCACTAAGGGGATCCCATTCTATGAAAATTGTATTGACAGAAGTTGTCTAGACAATTATTCCTAGTCTCAAACGATGAGTTATATGCCTGATTTAAAATAAATGGTGATGATTTGAATTTTTTGAGTTAGATCTGATATATGGAACATGAGGGTATGCTGTGAACTAGTTGTCATAGGGTGAACTTCCAGGTACTTCACAGGAGTAGGGGATTCTGGTATCAGCTGTGAATTTCTAGTGTAGGAGTATAAGGTAATATATGGGTGAAAAAGTTTCTTAAGGATTAAAAAAGTATTTTTTGGAGACAATGAAGTATCCCACAAGATCTGGAATTTTGTCCTCTAACTGATGAATTAGGATAAAGATGCTTTCATTTAAGTCTGCCCAAGGATTTACTGTAGTGGATGTCAGATTATTCGAAGCATTGATGTGGTCAACCCCATTGGTTTGGACCTTATTTACTTCTATATTTTAGTATCCAACATCCATATAGAAGGATTAAAAAGAGTCAACTGTGGATACGTCACCCTATAACAACCCTACTTGACCATTAAGAAAGTATTTGATGCACTGATGATAAAAAGAAGGGACCACTCTGTGCAAAATGAAGTCAAGGTTTTCCCAGTAGCACGTTGTCAGTGGTATCCTAAAGGACTAACATAAAGTTGGTGCTTGATATCAAGAAAATAAATTGGGTATTCATATGAACCTTACCATGTATATTATGCTCAATGTTATCATAACCCTAAATCATTAGGTTGGAGTGAGTCAGATTTGATTCTTTTAGTCTCAGCTTGCAGAGTGTTCAGGTTGGGATGAGGTTGATCCCGGGGCTAGTATCCTATGAGAAGTGGTGTATCTCAAATCCATTAAATTTTTCTATGATGTACAATGGTATTATGTTCCCCTCCGTGATAAAAGTCTCGAAATTCCTAGAAAATGATTCAATGGCTCAATATTCCTCTTTCTTGGTCTCTTCTGCATAGTACTCCTCAGTACCAGCTACCTAATATTTGAACTAGAGGAGAATTCTCAAATATTTATAAATGGAGTTATGCATTTACTTCATCAAATAGAGATCCTAAAGGATAAAAATCCTCACATGTATTCTAGCGATGTGTTTTAACACTTCATATTTCCACACCAAGGGAATATTCGTTTTTGTAGAGGGTTGATCTTTGGTTGCGGTGCAACATATGTAGATGGATGATTTGCTAGAGCATGACTAGTACTAGAAATATTCTACTTCTAACTAGTTAGAATACTATGAAAAAATTATGGTTTACTATTGGTTGGATGAGTTTTGTCTTTGGATAGATGTGGATGATCAAGTTGCGGTCATGGATAAGTTACTCGATGAACTAACATAGTCAACTATTGAGACGTACATGATGGGGTAGACTGGGGAGGATAATGCCTTCTAGTATCTATGAAAAACCTAATTCCCAGTCTCAATAACATAAAGGGATTATTTTTAGGTGCTATATTGAGAATTATGGATGATTTCATATTCTCCATCTTTCCTTTGATGGTATCCTCTAGAGGCACTTGAGGGGTTTACATGGCAGTAATCACTATAAAGTATCATGAATTGGTACACTAGTGTGAAATAATTCACATAGGCATACTTCTTCTCACCCTTCATGAAATATTTTGGGGTTGATAATACCCTAGGTGTATCTTATAACTTAGGAGACATGAAATCGATGAAAGTATGATATGTCTTCAGAGCCAACATGGGACTCTGGTTTCCCTTGCGCTGTCAAAACCTATCCTTCAGATAATTGGAAGTCCATGAAGTAGATGTGGGATAAATGGAATAAGGTGGTGTTATAAGAAAATGAGGACCTTTATTTCTCAAATGATCATGGATGACACCACAATAACAAGAGACTACCATGTGAGCCAACCAGTCATTATATTTTTACATCCTGTGACAAAGAGCCTGCTGCCATTTTTCAGTTCATTCACTTTCATTATTGGGATTGGTGGAGACATATGGTAAATATGCTTGAACATCACCCAACTTAACCAGACCATGATGCACTTGATCCTGGACAAAATATTTTTACATAAATCATTCCTTGATGGTGTGTTTGAGGATCCTGTGGTATGTGAAATGATCAACATGACCAGTGAGTTTGGTCTCCTAGGGCCTCTTGTACTATATAAAGTTTAGTATTCCTTTCTCTAGTGTATATATGAAATAGTTTTGATCCTTTTAGTTCCTAAAGGAATAGGTTTGGTTTATTCTATTAGGGAAGGGGACATTGAGATCTTGTCTTAGATGGGGACTAGAGCCACATTCTCTTATCAAGGAGGTTATGCCCGGTGTGGTAGTGTCAGACAGTTCTACAATTGGTGATGGTACAATTATTAGGGATATGTACGGTGAGGTCATTATTGGTAGGTATTCACTCATTAAGGATCTTCTATTAATGGGTACAACAAGTCTGTCATCTCGAAAACCATTGTATGCACGACATCGACAGTCTTTACTTGCAGGTCTTCTCATAGGAGTTATAAGAGGGAACATGTGTGACTATTTCATATTCTAATAAAAGGATTCCTCCAAACATTGGGTCTTTTCTAAGAAATCTCAGAATTCATCTGGGTAGTTCACTGTGATGAGGATATGAACCAACTAACAATTAAACTTCCCCATGCACATCATAAGTAGTTGTTCCTATGAAAACGACATATCAAGTGAGTACTTGAGGCCCTTCCATCGAGCAACAAAGTCTTTGAATCACACATCAATCCTCTGCTTTTAGTTGAAGAGTCTAAAAATAATTATTTTGTGTGTGGTGGTTATAATATGATAGAGAAACTATCATCTATGATCCACCCAATGGATAATAGACCCTATAAAAAGATAACTATACAATATGAATATGAGACCATCCAGCATCTGAATGAAATATAAGATATTGGAGGCCTCTTACTATACTACGGTTCCGATCATAGGACCACAACATAATGTAAAGTGGGATAGATTTTTCAGTGTGTCACCCATCCCATTTAATTGGGTAAATATGAGATTCCCAAACATTGGGGGTTCTTAGACACTATCCACCCACACTGAGTACAACTTTCCACCAGATGGTATCACCACCTATTGGGGTTTCAAGGGATCATGGCGAGTAGTGAGACTGTCTATGTAGTAATCTTGTGTAGGATATCTATCCACTAAGGTGTTAAAATGATCATCTACTTAGGGATAAACATGGACATGATCCCTAGGTGGGTAATAGTGCTGCTCTAGTAGGGTCAAAGAGTCATACCATGGTCACTTGGAATATTCTTCAACATCCACTGTAACCATCTATGAATGGATACCATGATCTAATGGGGATACCTAGACATGGAGGACCATATGATCCACTATATAAGAGATTGTGTCCCTTAGGACATTCCCATAATTTGGGGGCTGGTCAACATTGAGTTTTACAGTTAACCTTTTGTATTCCTTGACATGCTAGAGTAAGGCAGATAGTGTGGGTTTTATCTATCCTTTTGTCACAACCATGAATAATTTGGAAGGTTTAACTTATCTCTTTCCTTTGTCAATATATTGGCTATGAGGTAGAAATTCCTCATTTGGAGGAATTTTGAGTCTAAGTACCTTTCACTCCTGATTAGTGGGGACGCCTGTCAATGGATCTACATGATAATATGCCTCCCCTTTGGTGGGTACATCTTACCATTCCCTGCATTAATAGACTTATACCTTTGATCCCAAGGATGTTTTGGGATGACTATATTTTCCTTTGCAAAATCCAGAGGTGATTTTTCATCATTGATGAATAAGACAATCTATCCAAAGATGGTACTGAAATGGAGAGAAGCATGCTGCCCCAACCAATGATCTGAACATTTGGATATGCCTATTCCATAACCCAATGGATTACAATAAGAATATTAACACATTTCTATTGGAGATTCTAGAAGTATCAATATAACTCAGGGTGCTGAGATACCAGGGGCATTGAAATATCTACCTTTATTCACCACATATTTACTACATCAAGGTGCTTAGGGATCCCATTGGTAGGTAAACTATTGATTAGAGAGGTAGTGGAATTTAACCCAGATGATATAGAGAAAAACCTCTACCTAGTACTCTATAAGGGAATCCAGGATGACAAATTCTAAAGTTAAAGGTGGAAAAAACACCACTGGCAGCTGATCGGTGGCCAAAACCTCCCTCAGTACCTCTTACTCTGAGGAGGGGTATTTTACATGGTCAAACCAATCCTATTTTGGAGCAAGCTGAGATAGGGAAGGTAGTGAAAATGTAGACTAGTTCTTCTTGTGTTTTACCAGGAGAGGAGTCACTATGCAATTCAAATGTCTCTTGCATGCTGGAACATCTCTTCGGGGCGGTTCCAACTGTATCATCACGTAACTGTTGGATGGGGTGTTAACCACTACCTCATGTACTAGGGAGGAAGTTTCTATTTGTCGCTTAGCAGTGTTATCTACATCATATAAGGGTGTAATCCCAGATCTTGACATTTCTCTAACTTCTTATGTAGAGGTAGAGAGGATGGAAACTATCCTAGATGGAGATGACTAATCTGTGAGCCCATTGAAGGGTTCCAGAACATCCTTCACACAAAGGAATCTGTTGAGGGATCTAGGGATCCTATGAACCTCATATTACACAATGTTAACCCTTAATCACAAATATTCTTCCCTAATCTCTAGTAGTTATGGTGAAGGTTTGATCATCGAGTCAAATATCACCTCAAAATATTATGGTACAATGATGATGTGGCGCTTCCGAGGGTTCCGCCTCTAACAACGGGTGTTCTCCTTAATGCCCTGGGTTTGTTCATCAAGGTAGAATATATCTTTAACATTTGGAGGACCTCCATGTTGGTTTGTCTTAGAGTGGATAGGGCCTCTTATTTGGTTGATAACATCATTTGGAGGACCTTTTTGTTGACTGGTGGTGGAAGCATGGGGAGGAAATCTGTATTGATTGGTGAGATCATGGAGAGGACCTACACATAGAATTGTTATATTATGGGGAGGAACTCCATACTTACTATCAATGGAGTGGGGAGGAACTCCATTTTGATTTATAAAATCACATGGAGAATAAGAATGTTTTCTAGTGAAGGGTCGGGGGGGCCTATGCCTTAGTTTGCTGACTGTGAAGGGAGGACCTCATTGTTTTCTGGAGGGAGTATGGAGAGGAACTCTATACTAGCTGTTAAAGGAGTCGGTAGGAACCTTGTATAGTTGGTGATGGTAAAGAGAGGACCTCTGCATTAATTCTTCACATCATGGAATTTCTCATAATGAATGTCAGTGGTGTCGGTGATAGAGATTGTCAACATGACATTCAAAGGAGGTAGATTGGGTATCAATAACATGAAGAAAAAATAGATCCATGTTCACCTATTGTAGGGATCTATAGGGACACATTATTGGTGGAAGGAGCTATATGATCCATGGAATATTCCACTTATTGGGAATTGTCCCAGGTCTGGCCTGGATGTCGGCACTAGGTTCTCCTGACTGGGGATGGTGGAGAGGGGAATGATTCAACCTATTCCAAGGCTTTTTAGACCATTTGGTGTTGGCATTGATGAGGCTTGGTGAGATCCCTCCTTGGTATCCCTTAGGTGGTTTTCATTGTAGGTGTGTCTCAAATATTCCCTACTTCCTCAGCATAGGGGAGTGATTCATCTGATCTATCTGGGGAGAGACATCTAAATCAGTTGGCCATCAAAATGGGGGGTGGTTATCCATTTCATGTCCCTCAGGGGCTATGGTTTCAACAAGGAACTACTACCTATAGGTCTTGGTGGTCTATATTGTAATGAACCAACCCCAGTTGCCTAGAGTCGGTGCCTTATTTGATTATGTTGAAATACATACAAGGAATACGATTCTCAAAATATTGAGTAGTCTAGTATTATTGGAAACACGTTACATACATAAGTTTATCATTACATCATGAATTGAAACAAAAACACTATTTTATTCCACTAGAAACATCACGTCTCCTAGATTATTCTTGCAAGTCATTTATAAATCACTTCTTCATATCCTAAGAAAATGAAACATAAGAAAGGTTTAAGCTCAAATGCTCAGTAAGAGTAATCAATATAGTTGAAGATAATATAAACATTAGACATGGAGAATAATTGAAAACACATGCCTTTAATAATAAATATGAACACATTACGGCAGGAAAATGAGCTGAGAAAATAATTCCATAATAAAACATAATCATGGGTATTCTAATAGTTGAATAAACACATGACCATTCAATTACTAGATCCATAATGATAGAAGTTAATATTCTGGACATTCTGAATCATTTTTTCATGGCCTCCACCAAGACATCTAGTGATTAAGGCCTCAACCAAAATCCATATAGCATTGGGAAAGGCCTCGGCCAATTCCATGTCTATTTGTCTCATGAGACCTAATGATTCATCGAGGGGATATAGAGGGCCCCAACCATCACATAATATGTCCAATTAATTCCCCATATAAGTGCGGATAAACATAAACCACATATACATTCATATTGAATCTATCATATAAAATGTAATTATCTTTCCCCAATCATTAAACATAAAACACTAACCATTCTCAGTAGTATAGTGAATGGATTTAGGATAGATAATGCACAATACAAACCATTAAATAAAATATGTTATGTGACCTCATAAATTATTAAACCCAATAATACCATGGAATCAACAAGAGTGTTGAATTAAATGAAAAACACTATTATAAAATCATTTAGAAATTCTTGAGATAAATACTCTTTTATTTTGAAATGAAGAGTTATTTTGGAAAAATATTTGTGTAAAACCAGAAGTGAGGTAAGATAGTATTTTAATAATAAAATTAGTGATTTTATAAAGATAAAGGTTTCCAAAAGCAGATCATAGACTGTCCTTGAAAATAGTATAGAATTTGAGAAATTCCCTTGGATTGGGCTTGTATTTTGGATACAACTTTGAAAGTTCCTTTACAAATGTGTAACTATCCCATAAATAAGGAAGGGTTATTGTTTGTACACATATATATGGTACTCACACAGAATATATGATGAGTACATAACAATAAATAATAATTTCATTTAGGAAATTAGATAATGAAAGTATCTCGAATGCAAATGGATGTTCGGGTGAAAAAACCCATACCTTAACTCCAAACATGTTCCTCTCTTGTACTTAAGCTCATGGAATATGAAATTATACTTGTTAATAACTTATTTAAGTAGATATTATATATGTATTTAGTTTACCATAATTATTTTTAGTTCATTTATGTATTTATTGACAAGTTATTGTATTGAATTCCATCATTCTGGAGTGTTCGTTTCCTTTATTTTCATATTCGGTTCACTTGTTTTTATGCAATGAAGTTCATGTGGAATGGTTATAAATCTCCAATATTGGAATTATATATTATTAATTAACATAAAGAATTTATAATGGTAATTTCTATCATTTTGTTTCATGGAATGAGGATGAACCATTAGATGACCAACACTTCGATTATTTGGCGGTATATGGAATATTATGAACTAGTTTTGTCATATAACTTAATTATATGTACATATTCTGGTTTCTGAATTTTAATTATGTTATATTATTGCCTTTTTCAACCATAAATATGGTTTCATGACCAGTAATGAAGAATAAATTGAAGAACGAAACTTTGTCATCCACGATGGTTATAAATCAGAACCTCATGGACGTCGATTTCATTTATAAAAAAAGGGAAGGAGTAAGAATATTTATGATGGTTATGCCATTGAAATGATATAAATCCAGTGTATAGATGTAAATGGAGCTATCATGCTCAATTATATTGAGGAGGTGAGGAGAGGATAGTGAATGTAGATAAATTGAAATAAAACCAAATGAGAAAGAAGGGTGCTTTACCTCTTGAAATAACCTCCTTGAGAAACTCTTTAAGGGAATCGGTTTTGGTCTTTTGGCAAGAATAAGGGATTCCTGACCATGGGGAGTGACTAGGGAAGGGTAATTGGGCTGAACATTGGGGAGATTCAAGGCTTAGAGGTGTGAATAGAAGAGGTAGTGGTGGGGGTTTTTATAGTGGAGGAGAGGAGTAATTTTTGAATATTTAATTAATTATTTTATTATTTCCCTCAAGACAACCAATTGTATTGTTTCATGTGACCCCTAATAGTAATAATGGCATGTGAGTTCGAACCAAGTGGGCTTACATAATCCTTGCATCACCAATGATGCAGTAAATCATGTATTTAGCATTTATCGTATTTTATCGTATTTTACTATTCATAAAAAATTCTAGAATTTCAATAAAATCCCAAAAATTCACCCCCACCAGTTTTAGAAATTTATAATTCAAAGTGAAGACCATTTTTGAAAAATAATTTTCCAAATATTATTAATTTATCTTTTAAATAAAAGCATACTTAATTCAAAAATTAACAGTTCTAATTCTACAACTACTTCTTTATCACAAGGAAAAATTAACCAAGATGTTTTTATCTTATATCCTTAAGAGAATAAAATAATAATAAAATTTACTATTAATTAGAGACATATTACTATTCATATTACTATTCATAAAGTTATGTTACTATTCACTAAAAAATAATGTTTGTTCTATCGGACTCCAAATGACTTACTGAACACAACTCTAGATGACCATTTTCTCGAAATTCAAAACATATAAGAGGAATAGTTGTGTTTAATGATTTGATTATAAAATTGCATTCTATATTTATTTTCAAAACCTTGGGGTGTTACATTCTCCCCTCCTTAAAAAAATTTTGTCCTCGAAATTTACAGAATATTACCTAAAAAGATTCGGTTATGTATTTAACATAAGCTCCTTAGGATCCCATGTTGCTTCCTCCATATTATGGTTCCTCCATAGAACCTTCACCAGACGATTTATCTAATTTCTCAATACTTATTCTCTAGTATCAATAATCTTGATAGGTTCTTCACAGTAAGATAGATCAAGCACAAGTTCCACTTCTTCATAAGTGAGTACATGTGTTGGGTATGGCATGTACTTTCTTAACATTGACACATGGAACACATTGTGAACCTTAGAGAGACTTGGTGACACTTCCAAACGGTATGCTACAGCTCCAATTTGGTCCATAATTTAAAAAGGTCTGATGTATCTGGTACTTAACTTTCCCTTCTTACCAAATCATATAATAACCTTCCATGGAGATACCTTCAAGAAAACGTGATCACCATCTTGAAAATCCAAATCCTTATTTTGGTTATCTGCATAGCTCTTTTACCTACTTTGATCTATTTTGATATGGTTCTGGATAATCATTACCTTTTCTATTGTTTCTTCAACAAGTTCTGGGCCCGCGATCTTTCTTTCACTAACATCATCCCAGCAAGTTGGTGTACGACATGGACTCCTATATAATGCTTCATATGGTGCCATCTGTATACTTGAATGGACGCTATTGTTGTAGGAACATTCTACGAGAGGTAAATACTGATCCCACAAGCCTTGAAAATAAAGTGAAAAAGACGTCAACATGTCTTCCAATGTTTGAAAAGTTCATTCTGATTGTCCATCAGTTTGTGGGTGGTAGGCAGTGCTCAAACAAAGATAATTATCTAGGGGCTTTTGAATAATTTTCTAGAATATTGATGAAAAATGTGGATCATGATCATAAAAAATCAATAGGGATACTATATGAAGTCTCAAAACATCATTAATATATAGTACTGCAAGATGTTCAAGTGGAAGATCTTCTCTTATAGCAAGAAAATGTGCTGACTTGGTAAGACGATCAATAATGACCCATATTGCATTGTTCCTTCTAGGAGTCTTTGGTAGTCCCATGAAAAATTCCATCATGATTTTATCCCATTTCCACTTAGGTATGGGAAGAGGTTTCAATACTCCTACAGGGTATTTCCTTCTAGCTTTCACTTGTTGAAAAACCATACATCTTGACAAAAAATTAGAAATATCCCTCTTCATGTTGTCCCACCAGAAACATTCCTTCAAATAACTATACATCTTAGTGCTACCAGGGTGTATATAGAAATTGGAACTATGAGAATCATCCAATAATTCCCTTTTTATATCAGGTATATCGTGAACACAAAGTCTCTTCCCAAATTTCAAAATTCTTTCTTCATATACGAAGTCACTCAATCTCCCATCATTCACAATTTTAATCTTATTTTGAAACTCCTCATCATTAGCCTGAGAACATTTTATCCTTTTAGTAAAGATGGTTTGGAAACCATTTGAAAAAGCATTGATGTTTAACCTTAGATGGTTATTCCCATATCCATCTTTACTAGATCCATGAAAATAGGATCCCTTTCTACTGTCATCTTTTTCAAAACTCCATGATCCTTTATGCTCAAAGAATCATCCACCTTATATTCCTTCCCTGGGTGGTAGTGTATCGGGTAATCATAATCCTTGAGCAGTTCAAGCCATCTCCTTTGCCTCATGTTGAGTTCTTTCTGTGAGAAAATATACTTAAAACTCTTGTGATCAGTATAAATCTCACATTTTTCACCATAGAGATAATTTCTCCATATATTGAAAGCAATGATTACAGTATCTAACTCAAGATCATGAGTAGGATAGTTTTTCTCATGAATTTTTAGCTGGCGTGATGTATAAGATATAACCCTATCATTTTTCATAAGGACAGAACCAAGTCCTTTCATTGAAGCATCACTATAAATAACAAACCCTTCATTCCCTGATGATATAGTCAATATAAGAGCATTGACTAATCTTCTCTTCAGTTCTTTGAAAAATTCTTCACAATCTTTTGTCCAAAAAAATTTAACCCCTTTATGTGTGAGCTTCGTTAGCAGGTTAGCCAGTCGGGACAAATTCAGTACGAAAGGCCGATAATAACCTGCTAGGCCAATAAAACTGTGTACCTCAGTTATGTTTGTTGGCATGGACCAATCCTGGATTGCCTTTTTCTTTGTAGGATCAACTAGGAATCCATCCTTAGAGACAGTATGGCCATGAAAAGAAATCTTCTAAAGCCAGAATTCACACTTGCTAAACTTCACATATAATTCATGTCTTCTAAGAGTCTTCAGGATAATACGCAAGTGATTTTCTTGATATTCGTAGCTTTTGGAGCATACCAAGATATCATCAATAAATACCACTACAAAATCATCGAGATATTCCTTGAAAACTCTGTTCATTAGATCCATGAAGACAGAGGGTGCATTAGTCAATCCAAAAGGCATTACTGCAAACTCATAATGCCTGTACCTGGTACGAAACGCTGTTTTCATAATGTCTTCCTTATTCATACTCAACTGATGATATTCAGACCGAAGGTGAATCCTTGAAAAGTATTGAGGTTCATGCAATTGGTCAAATAAATCATCAATTGGAGGTAGGGGATACTTATTCTTTATTGTAACAGCATTGATTTCCCTGTAATGAATGCAAAGCCTCATGGATCCATCTTTCTTCTTGTCAAAGAGGACATGGGCTCCCCATGGAGAAACACTATGTCGAATAAATCCTTTTTCACTCAAATCCTCTAGCTGTTTCTTTAGATACACTAATTCCATAGTGGCCATTCTATAAGGGGTCTTCGATATGGGCCTTGAACCATGAATTAAATCAATGGAAAACTTAATTTATCATTCTGGAGGATGTCCAGGTAAATATTCTGGAAACACATCAACATACTCTCTCAAAATATATACATCCTCTATTTGAACATTTCTTTCCTCACCCAAAATTATTTCATTTTCTTCCTCCCCAATAATTAAATTTAGTTGAGCTACTGGGGGTGGATCTAGATGAGATTCAGGTGGTGACAATTTTGCTCTAAAGATCAGTTGTTCTTTATCATTGCACCAAAAATCGTAACCTCATTCTTCTAATAATAAACTTCTGCATCATGGTCTGAAATCCAATCCATACTGAGGATTATATCAAACTCAATCATGGGTATGACGATGAGATCAGCAGATAAAGAACATTTATATGCCTTAATGGGAACTGATTTATAGAACTTTGTAGCAATGATACTTCCCATAAGAGTTTTTACTGACAACTCCTTTGTTAAATCAAATTGTAAATATCTAATTTTCTTTAACAAACTGGGAAGACATTAAACAATGCGATGATCCAGAATCAAATAAAGCATTGGCTAATTTTGAGGAAACAATTAAAGAACCTTCCACCATGTCATTAGGAACTTCAACCTCTGTAGTTGTGATTGCATAAGCTTTTCCCTGATCTATTGGCCTTTTCTGTTGCATATTACCTTGATGTTTTGGAAAATCATTAGCATAGTGTCCCATCTATAGAATTGTACATCATTGGCTTCCTTCATCCCTTTTCTATCACCAGCAAGAAGGCCTTTTTGACCACATTTTTAGCATACTCCTTTTCCTTTTAAACATGCATCATGGTGTTTCCTTCCACAATTGTCACATGGTGGAAATTCAACTCTTACCTTCTTCCCTATTTCCTTATTTCCATTCCCAGGGTTTTCAGCATCCCTCTTATTTTCTTGATTTCCCTTAAATTCATAAGACTTAGAGAATTCTTTTTCTGTCTTGATAGAAAATGAAACTATATCTTCATATGATGAAAAACTTGGGGAGACTAGTGCTCCCAAAAGGAATGGCTTTAGACCATCAAATAATCGATCAATTTTTCTCCTTGGATTTCGTATGTAGTCTACATCATGTCTTGCTAATATTGTGAAGTTAGATTCATACCTTGCAACATTATCATCTTCCTTCTACCTCAAATTCATGAATTGTCTCTCCATATCTGCTCCCTTCTCACGAGGGAAATATTTTTTTAAGAATATTTCCTTAAAATCCCTCCATTCCATATCTTCTATATCTTTATCCTTCTTTGTGTTTTGGATTAATTACCACCACTGCTCCACATCTCCTGATAGAAGATATACTGCCATGACAACCTTCTCTCTTTAATTACATCCCAAACTGAGAAATATCTTCTCAAGGGAACATATCCACTGCTCTGCTACAAATGAGTTTGTAGTCCCGTTGAATGATGGAGGTTGTTGTCGCATAAAGGGATCTAGCATGGCTCCTCCACATGGTGGATCTGGATGCTCTATATGGGTATGGTTATTATTCATAACCTGATTAGGTTGTCCTAGTATAGTTATGAGTTGCTTAGCACTAATCATAGCACCAGAGCCAATATCATTGTCTTGCATCGGAGGAAAATCCTTACAGGGGACACGTGCATTCATGCAATTTCCATTCCGTCCACTAGGCACCATATCTAGATAATGGCATACACTATATTAGGTTATGAATCATAATGTATAATATTAACTTAAAAATACTCAGAAAAATTGAGATCCTATGCATGACTAATCCCATATTCACAAAAATGATTTCATTGAGGAATATTTACATTAAACTCTTTCATAATGTCTTGTAAAGAACATGTGAATTAGCCTAAGAATATCCCCCGAGAGTGTCGTAACCAAGAGTGCAGCAAGGCCCATTGTCGTGCACCAGTTCTCGTTCGAGTCTAGCTCAAAGCAGTGTTTTCGGGTATTACCCCTAGATACATCTGTGACAGAGCCGCCTCTACCTGCTCGTACCCAGACAGGGATGCATTTCTCAAACGATCTACATAATATATTCCTTACCAAAATACTAGGATATTATTGTATGTATATCCTCAAAGACTAACTTAGGGACTCTTCCCTAATTCTACGTTTTCTAAGTCTAGTTTCCAAGTATTCTACTGAACTTCCTCTGATACCAACTATAAGGACCTGACCCCAGTTGCCCAAAGCCGGTGCCTTATTTGATTACGTTGGAATACATACAAGGAATACAAATCTCGAAAGACCAAGTAGTTTAGTATTATTGGAAAAAAGTTACATACATAAGTTTTTCATTACAACATGAAGGGAAACAAAAACACTATTTTATTCCACTATAATCATCACATCTCCTAGATTATTCTTGCAAGTCATTCGTAAATTACTTCTTCATATCCTCAGAAAATGAAACATAAGAAAAGGGTGAGATAAGACACTCAGTAAGAGTATGAAATATAGAGGAAGATAATATAAACATTAGACCTGGTGAATAATTGAAAACACATCCCTTCAATAATAAATATGAACACATTATGGAAGGAAAATGAGCTGAGTAAATAATGCCATAATAAAACATATTCATGGGTATTCTAATAGTTGAATAACCACATGAAATTTCAATTACTAGCTTCATAATGAGGGAATTTAATATTCTGAACATTCTGAATAATTTTTTCATGGCCTCGGCCAAGACATATAGTGATTAAGGCCACAAACAAAATCCATTTCACATTGGGAAAGGCCTCAGTCAATTCCAAATATATTTATCTCATGTGGCCTAATAATGCATCGAGGGGTTATAGAGGTCCCCCTACATCATATAATAAGTCCAATTCATTCCTCATATGATTAGGGATAAACATAAACAACATATACATTCATATTTAATCTATCATATGAAATGTAATTATCTTTCTCCAATCATTAAACATAAAACACTAACCATTCCAAGTAGTATGGTGAATGGTTTTAGGATTGATCATACACAATATAGTTAGTCATAAACCATTAAATAAAATATGGTATATGACCTCATAAATTATTAAACCAAATAATACAATGGAATCAACAAGAGTGTTGAATTAGATGAAAAACACTCTTATAAAATCATTAAGAAATTCTTGAGAGAAATACTGTTTTATTTTGAAAAAAAAGAGTTCCTTTGGAAAAATATTTGTATAAAACCATAAGTGAGGTAATATATTATTTTAATAATAAAATGATTTATTTTATAAAGATAAAGGTTTCAAAATACAAATCATAGAGTTCCGTTGAAAATAGGAAAGAATTTGAGAAATTCCCTTGGATCGGGCTTCTATTTTGGAAACAACTTTGAATGTTCCTTTAAAAATGTGTAACTATCCATAAAATAAGGAAGGGTTATTATTTTTACACATATATATGGTACTCACATAGAATATATGATGAGTACATAACAATACATAATAATTTCATTGAGGTAATTAGACAATGAAAGTATCCCGAATGAAGATGGAAGTTCGGGTGGAAAAACCCTTACCTTAACTCCAAACATGTTCCTCTCTAGTACTTAAGCCCATGGAATATAAATTATAATTTTTAATAAGTTATTTCAGAACCTATTATACATGTATATAGTTTAAAATAATTATTTTTAGTTCATTTATGTCTTTATTGATAATTTATATTATTGAATTATGTCATTCTGGAGTGTTCGTTTCCTTTATTTTCATATTCGGTTCACTTGTTTTTATGTAATGATGTTCATGTGGAATGGTTATAAATATCCATAATTGGAATTATATATTATTAATGAACATAAAGAATTTATAATGGTAATTTCTATCATTTGGTTACATGGAATGTGGATGAACCATTAGATGACCACCACTTGGATTATTTCGCGGTATTTGGAATATTATGAACTAGTTTTGTCATATAACTTAATTATTTGAACATATTCTGGTTCTTGATTATTAATTGTGTTATAAAACATATATTATATTCTGGTTCAACCATGAATATGGTTTTATGACCAGTAATGTAGAAGAAATTGAAGAACGAAACTTCGTTGTCCATGAAGGTTATAAATCGGAACCTCATGGACATCGATTTCGTTTATAAAAAAAGGGAGGGAGTAAGAATATTTATTATTTTTATTACCTTAAAATGATATAAATCCAGTTTATAGATGATACTAGAGCTTTCATGATCATTTGGACAGATGAGGTGAGGAGAGGATAGCAGAAGTAGATAAATTGAAATAAAACCAAATGAGAAAGAAGGGTGCTTTACCCCTTGAAATAACCACCTTGAGAAACTCCTTAAGGGAAGAGGTTTTGGTCTTTTGGAAAGAATAAGGGCTTCCTGGTCATGGGGAGTGACTAGGGAAGGGTAATTGGGAAGAACTGTGAGGAGCTTCAAGGCTTAGAGGTGTGAAGATAAGAGGTAGTGGGGGGGGGGGGTTTGTAGTGGAGGAGAGGAGTAATTTTTGAATATTTAATTCATTATTTTATTATTTCCCTTAGGACAACCAATAGTATTGTTTAATGTGACCCCTAATAGTAATAATGGCATGTGAGTTTGAACCAAGTGGGCTTAAATCATCCTTGCATCACCTATGATGCAGTAAATCATGTATTTAGCATTTATCATATTTTATCATATTTTACTATTCATAACAAATTCTAGAATTTTAGAAAAATTCAAAATATTCACCCCTAACATTTTTCGACATGTATAATTCAAAAGTGAAGTCCATTTTTGAAAAAAAGTTTCTAAATATTATTAATTTATCTTTTAAATAAATGCATACTTAATTCAAAAAAATTTAGTTCTAATTCTACAACTACTTCATTATCACAATGAAAAATTAACCAAGATGTTATTATCTTCTATCCTTAAGAAAATGAAATAATAATAAAATATACTATTAATTAGGGTCATATTAATATTCATATTTCTATTCATAAGGGTATGTTACTATTCACTAAAAAATCAAGTTTGTTCTATCAGACTCCAAATGACTTACTGAACACAACTCTAGATGACCATTTTTTTGAACTTCAAAACATAGAAGAGACAAAGTTGTGTTTAATAGTTAGATTATAAAATTTCATTCTATATTTATTTTCAAAACCTTGGGGTGTTACATATATTCCTTGTGGTAATGTAACCCTTCTACTTGTATTGATGAACTATAGTGTTGATCACCCTCTTCTAGGTGATCTTAGTGGTTAAGAGAGGGCGTGGGTTCCTAGTATCCAATGGTGAGGTGGAATCCATGTCATAGGCATAATTGAGAGAAATTATTGCATTAACGTTTCTCCTACCCTGAAACCTATGAGCTCCATGTTGTTGAGTTCCTGTAGATTAAGTCATGTGAGGAATGTGGATTCATTAGTTAGTACGGGTATAAGGAATGTTATGCCTAATGCCCTAACATTTTCCAACATCCCTGAAATGAAGGATGGATCCATGATGATAATGTCATAGACGAAGGATTCCCAATACTAAATACCCAAATTCGCAGATGATTTTTATATTGGGCCCGCCATTTTCTTGGTGTGTCTGTGTGCTATTTATAGATTTCGTAATATGTAAATTGGTCAGTTCACTAGATGTTACTAGTCCCCATGGTTGAGGATAATAGATTCATATTAGGTTCAAAATTTCTTTTTCTGACACTTTAATCAGGGCGTTAGTGCATTGTGTGCACAACTTCTACTACCCTACATTCCCACTTTCCAAATGTGGGAAACTTTCATCCCTTTCCTTGGTTATTTTTTCTCCATGATTGAAGCTAGATGATCATATATCAGTTACTCCTTCCATGGATTCCTACATGGAGCTCATTTCCAATTTTGTTCCTCCATGATAGATTAATTCATGTTCATGGAACTCGTTCCCAATGCCATTTTGAAGTGGACACCTGTTAATTGCACCACTTCTATCTTGACAGGGCATCAATCTTCAGTTAGGGTGAGTAGTCAAATTGGGTACTTCCGGGAATGTATGGACATTGGGTATATTGGAAACCTATTAATCTTCATCCTTTGGAGGTAATCTATTATGATACATCTTAGGTATGGAACCCACGGAATCCCATGTCGATCCATAGGTAATTATGCTTGGAGTCATAATTCTTATGAGGATTTTTACCTCAATAATCCCATGTTTAATGCAAGGGGTATAGATTCTGGATCATGGAATGAGTTTAATATCAATTGGATATGGATTAGAAATTATTATTGGGAGTGATAAATTTTGATGTTTAAAATCTTATGGATAAGGATTAAGATACCCTATTGAGGTGGATCAAGAAATTGTCTCCCTAGGAGAGAAGATTTCACACTTGGATTATGGATCAAATTTCACTTTTGATGTGGATCAAGGAATGATTTTAACAACATGTGAAGATGGATAAAAACACCCTATTGGGGAAGATAGGGTCATGGGTTTAGTGTCCTATGAAGATAGATCAGTATGACCTATTAAGGCTGATCGGGGCATGGGTTTAACATCCTATAGAGATTGATATGTACACCATATTGGGATAGGACAATGGGGTGTGTCCCTAGGAGGGAATATTTAACAATAGGGTTTGATGGTTGTTGGGATTGAACATCTGATAGGTATCCTACGTGACCTATTTAAGTGATAAGGATCAAAACCCACATAGTTCAATGCTAGAGTTTAAGGTCGTGTGGCTTGATTGATCCATGCCATTTAATATCATACAATAAGGATTATTGTGTCCTGATTGAAGCATTTATGAGGGATGGGATGGGGATTACACATGGAAGATTCTTGGTTCAAGAGGATCACTATTTAGGGATCTGTATGGGAATCACACATGGAAAATTCCTAGGGATGGATTATCTTATTATAGAGGGGAAGGATATTGTGAGGATTATTCATGGAATATTACCATGTTTGTAGGATCATCTTTTGGTAAGGGGGATGGTAGAATCAAATGATAACCATACATTGGTCATCCTATGATTATCACACAAATTTGGAGGTGTGGGGTCATCCAATGTGAGTCATTCATAGCGAATCATTTATTTATCACGCAGGGTAAGGCTATAGTTTTACATCACGTTCTAAGGAAGTGTCCTTGTACATTAGTGTCATAGGACTAAGAAGTGGAGTTAAGAAGTTTTATGTTATGTAACTCAGAAACTGACGAGGCTTACATCCTGTGGGGGACTATATCATGGTGAGAAGGAGATCCAACATAATGAACCTCAACTAATACAAGTAGATACTTTACATTAAATATGCCACATATAAGGCTTACGTGTCCATTACTGACTCATATTTATGCATGACATGGGGTTGGCACTACCGTGGAGGAGCAACCATTAAGAGGACTGATGTTTGGGTGCCTATTATTAGAATAAATAGGCATTTGGGTATATATTATTAAAATTAATAGTTCGTATGGGGGCCTAAGACACACTTGGAGTGAAGTCAGATAACATAGGAGTGGGTGGTACCAGTCATGTAGTCATTAATGGTGTGGTTTATTCAGTCATGTTTTGGTATGGGGGGCCTAATAAATTGAATTTTACAAAAGGGTGTTAGATAATAGGATAAACCATGGAAATTACAGGAGGAGGGGATTCAAGAAGGCTGAGGATTCACAATGGAGGGTATTGTGAAGTCTCAAGGTCTCACTATGGTGTATGCTTCATGAAGCATAATGACCCTACCTTGGAGTAAATCCTGGTCCCCTTGGGGTGGGTTTCACAAAGGATATGCTCCTCAAAAAACCCCAAGTGCCTCAGTGTGATTTCATCCTCTATGAAGGATATTATACTTAACAAAAGGAATATATAATTTGGGTTGAGGGTCTCAAAAACCCAGGGGATATGGTTTCATAATGGATAGATACCTTTGGTGGTCCATATTTTATTTCACTCATAGAGCTCAAGAGTATCAAAAACTACAAGAATTTCTTAAAATTCTAAAGGTCACAACCTCTTGAATGTTAGAAATAAGGGTATATTTATAGGCCCTATGGATGAAAGAATTAGTGTTTCATAAAGACTAGAAAATTTCATAAAGATTTATGAACTTCACTCCTGGATGAACTCTACGAACCTGAATCTCACTACCTAGAGGTTACTATCAAGGAATATCATACCCATAGAGGGGCTCTACAACCATGAACTGATGTTGTGTAGAGGTTACTATCATCTCTCTACCTGGTTGGGTCCTTTACAAGCCACATTAATTCATGATGGTGGGAAGCTTCATGAATCTAGTACCTTAAGTGTATTTTTTGGGCTGTTTTGGGCCAGATTCACTCAAAATCAGTCATGGATTCCTTAATCATTACGAAGACACATGGATTTTGACATCAACATTGATATTTTTATACATTCTAACCAGTGTATTTAAGGAGTTACTCTCACTCCTTTTCTCATACCAACTGTAATATTAGATCAAATTGATATATAGGATACTAGTTTGCATCTCTTTGTTTAATAGTGTTCATTTCTCTATAAGTATGAGACACATATCAATTACCCTTTCTCATGTTCCATTGGGTAGTTCTAAATGCTCCCTATATAGTTCACCTACATTTATATGATATTTTTTTATGATAATATATGAATTGGAAATATCAGACCTAGTAAATAACATGACATATATGATAGATCCATCATAAAAGAGTATGTGGTTATAATCACCATATTAATATCGTTCTATGACATATACATGTCGTCATGGAGAGATCTATTCAATGTGAAATTGGAAAACAATTATCTTTTTAATTATTCCAACCTTTGATTTTCAATACCTTGTCAGTATGTGTACATTGACTTGGTTAAAGTATCCCAATAGATATATTATAGAAGATATTTCCACCAAGAACATAGTTTAACCCATAAAATCAATCCTTGGAGTGTTACTTTCAATATTTTCTTAATTATCTATAAGGATAAAAAATATTTTACATATATCAAAAATGTTTCTTTAGAAAACTATGGAACTCCCACTAACTACTTGTAGAAACATTGAAACCATTCATTCCAAATGAATATTCTATGATCATTGATATTGTTTCGAACCCTAAATGGATCCTTTAAACTTGTATCCCATAATAAAATTCTTTTATATTAATAAATCTTTTTTATCATTCCATAGAGAAATCCCCTTAAGGTCCTATTCAAGGAAGCTAACATTGACTTCTAAAGACTAATCTAATGATTATAAAATGTTTCTTTGAAAAGTTGAATTATAATGGATTTAAGCACAAATAACTGGTATAACTAATCAAGCCTTATTAGTACCATGATTTTCCAACCCATTTTTAATTCCTCTTTAATAACCACCAATGGATTTACATCAATACAAGAAACTACCAAAATACAGAGTTGATTTTATCACATGAAATCTATTTGTCCTAAATATATACTTACTTGTAAATTTTATTTTTTATATTTACTATATAACATATGATAAAGATTAATTATTCTCATTGAATAATATATTACCTTGACATGGTGACCATAAAACCATATTTACTGGTTTTATACTTTATTACATAGTGTGTGTCTCTAGATGATTCCCTTTTCAAAATATCTTATAGAATTATTGACTTTTACAAATCCTTGAATTTATCCAAATCTACATTTCTCCCAATGAAAAAATAGATATGTACACCCTTTTATATAATTATAGTCTTTTAATTGAATATAAATTTTATATATTAGGTATTTATATAATATCCTATATATAATTTAGGATAATTTTAGCGATTCACTTTATGTATTTCATGATGCACGTTTGTTTATTGACTTATGATTAAGAAAATCTTTGTATCTAAATGCATGTTTTGTGACATAAAGTATTTATTTTGTACTATAAATCATATGATATCCATTTATCATTATAATTACTACATGGTTATGGTTTAACATTTTTATTTTCAAAATATGTATAAAAAAAATAATGGAAGAATTTTTATGACTTATAAGTCTCAAAATTAATCATTCTTATACTTATGTTATGGCTATAAAGTGTATAGAAAAATGAGAATTTACAAATAAAAACCCTCTACATTTTAGTGATCAATTAATTCATGTAAGGATGATCATTAATAAACTATTTACTAACATTTTAGGCTTGATGTGTATAAGGAAATTTGAGTTTTTGGAATAAATCAACTCTACATTTTTATGATCGATGAATGCTTAGTTATGATATTGTTTGGATCACCAGACTAATGCATCTGATATATTATTAACAAGAATATTCATTTATTTACTTTTACATTCCTTCATTTTCTTAAATTAATCTCATGAAAAAAATGATTCTACCACTGGATTCTACTTGAAACAGTTCACAAGTTTCTTGTTGAACTAGTTATATAATCCATATGGATTTATCAACATTAATTCTTATTTTTCCATGGTCATTATACCTTATAAGAAATGATATCTAATAACTAAAATTTTTTATCTCATGATGATTCTAAATACCATTCTTAGTATTTCCTTGAAATTTTATTTTTTATTTACTTTAAAAAGTTTTATCTTTCCACAAAAGGGAGTTATTGATTCTTACATTTTATATTCATCATTTATTACTGATGATTCAAGTATTATTGAACAATTATTTGAGTATGATACACCAAGAAAATATTAATTACAAAATTATATACTGTATCAATGTGTTCAATGAACACATGTGATAAATATTTTGGTTAAAATCAATGTAAAATAATATTTTAACTAGATTCAATCAAATTACCAAAAGATAAGTCATGCTCTTCTCACTACTAACATAGTAACCATCCTTACTCAACTACGTCGATAATTAAATTTACTTATTTTAAAGTTATTTAACATTATTAGTTAATATTATTGGATATAAATGTGTGACACATATGTATTATCTAATACTCATGAATTATGATAGAAATACTACATGAAATGATGAATATACATGAAGCTAAATACTCTTCTTGCCTTTATATCAATTCATTGTAGTTTCTCTTCCAGTGATCTTTATTTCCACATGAAATTTATTTAGTAACATTTCTGATGCAATACAACTTTACCTATGTCTTATTAGAAATATGTTGTAAAATATCCATTTACTCAAAAATAGTTATGGGTTATTAAGCCTTAAATTTCAAATTAATCACTATAAGAAGTAGATATTAAACTTTTTTACATTCTTATCAACTTTGTGAAACTATCACAAAAGATATTAAAGAAAATTCTTGATTCTATTTGTTTAATAATCCTAAAAAACATTAACTGGTTAGTAAGGATTAAATAATGGTATGTTCTAAAATCTCATGATTTATATTTTTATTTACACATGTTCTATGTAAAAATAACACCATTCATTTGTTGCTTCAGTAGCGGCATGAAAATTTCTAATAGATGATAAAAACGGTAAAACCATCAATGTATTGATTTTTCCGTTAAAACTCATAAAACAGTAATTATATTTTTATAATATAAACATCAAATTAATCATCCATGAGTCTCCTATATGCTTTACTTTCTACCTCGCTTCCTGAGGTGGCTCAATAGATATTAGGGACTCTAAAAAATATAATTTACTTTCATGTCATGTAATTATGCGCAAGGTATTATACTACATTTTTAAATTAGTTATGGTTAGGACATTATCTTTTTCCATAATTTATCATAGTGTTTCTGTGGAATCACTTTCCAATATTATACAATAAAACAATATAAGATTAATACTTTTGTCTTGATTGTCAATTATTATATATTAAAAATATATTTATATTAAATGTATCCCACTATATTGTGAAATCATAGTAGCTCTCCAAAATAGATTTAGAATACTCAGTCACTTGAGTATTTTAGTGGGAAGGATCCTTAAAAAACTCTCTACATAGACTAAGATATGGATACACCACTACTTAGAGAGTTTCAAGGTATCCTTTTGTCTAGACAATTGCATTGTCTCATTAATCCTTGAACTGTTGAGTGAAGTCTCAATTTTTTTAAATAGTAACCTCTAATTACTTAAAACTTTTCATCTAATAGTACACCAATATATCTTTGGAAATTTCTTTAATTCCAATTTTACTTAAGATGACCAATCACCATTTTTATAACTCTTTCAAAGGAGGAGGCACCCTCAGCAATGGTTGAAGAGAACCTCATACTATGGTTTTGTTCAAACATAAGTGATTGATGATGTTTTTATCTTAATATTTACTTTGAAGAATTTTAATTCATTTTTGATGAATGAAATACTTTTTTTTATTTAACTTGTTTTTTCTATGTGATTTCACTCACAAATTAGCCATGCTTTAAATAGAAACATTTATGAAATATTATTATGATTTTATTGTTGCAAGGTCATTTATTATTCTGTGTGGTCATATAAATAGAAAACATTCAAAAAAATAATAAATCATGAATAAAAAAATAAAAATGGAATTATCATGAGCATTTTTATAACGTTTGATCAATCATGTGGTAATTGATCAACCAAGACCCTAGGTGCAATCCAGAGTTCTGACTGTTTCAAGTTATAGTGACCAGCCCATCCAACGCAGCTAGACCCATCTGGTATTTCATCACATATGAATGAAATTTTTGTCTCCCTATATCATAATCGCTATACATAAATAATCGCACATTGTTTGGGGGATCATAGAAATGTGAGACACACAAGAAGAAAATTACCCAAGGACACAAAATCTCTTACACATATAATGATTGGTTAGTGATGATGCATAAATTTTAATTCATTAATTAATTATTACAAAAATATGTACACTGCAATAAATAAATAAATTAATAAAATAACATACATAAATTGGTTAGTCATTCTAATAATCAATCGATATGAAATAAAATTGCAAAAAAAAATTAATTATGTAGATAAATCGACTCAAGGAAGTTAATTATGAAATATAATATAATAAAATAATTTTAATTCATAGTTTTCTTATCACACAGTCCAAAAACTATTTTTATAAAATTTAATATATAATTTTTATTTATTTGGACATCTTGGGCATTTAAAACCCCCCATATGGGTTTTAGGTTGGCTGAGCATGGTCGACTCGACTTGGTCTAGACCAGGGTGACCCAACTGAGTGGCCATGTTGTGGATAACATGCAATGTTCAACCTGGGAGTGCCCAAAATTTATTTTTGAAAAATATAATTTTATATTTTTTTATATTAGGTAGTACATATGGAATTGTCTTCCCCCTTTGACTTGTCCCCCCAATCAGTGGGGGTGTGCTGTAGCTATAAGGGTATAAAATCCTCCCACTATATAATATATTTTTGTATCCTATGGTTAATATTCTATGATTGGTCCTCCAATTTTTTAATTTTATCTAGAACATTTTAATCCAAATCCAAAATGTACTATTCACATAAAAGTACTACTCACCCATGGGGTACTGTTCACCCATGGGATGATATTCCAAGGATGAAAATATCCTTACTTTTGGGAAGACTATATACACACATATATATAATACGAATTTAATATAAAATTTAAGCCTAAAAATTCAATATTTTATCTTTGTATTGTTATATCTCAGCCATCCAACCATTGATCAATGTGTTGTTAATAGGATCTGGACAATAATAATGAACTCTAACCGAATTTCTATTTTCTTTTAATTAATCTTAGGCAATCACATGATAACAATGATACTAATTTTTGACACTGAGAACATTGATGAAGTCTAAAACTTGGTAAATTAATATATTTATATCCAGATCGAATGTTGTAATGTCATATTTTTTTACGATCCACCTGATAATCAACCCAAGGATATTGATCAATTTAATTAAGTAATGAAAACAAAATCAAAACCATACCTTGTTAAATTTTTATCAAAAACTCATTCCACTCTTCATTGGTGATTGTTTATCAAAGTAAATGAATCTAAAACCTTCTATATTGTGAACATATTATTCAAAAAGTTACTTTATCATTTATATTTAAAATATGAGTGCTAGTGTATAGATTTGAAGATGCATTTTATGGTGACATGATCACATAAGCACCATTTCATTAATTCAAGAGGGAGTTCTTGGATCAATGTTCCCCAAACCTCCATATATCTCTCTATAACTTGAGATAGATGAGGGATAACCTCTCAAATTCATGGGATAATGTAGTTCCATATAATTTGGGTGAACTATTATATATATAATTAGTTTATAACTTTTTAAAATTACATTCGTTCCTTTTAGCAAGTGAGAACTTATAAATAAACCCTTAATGACACTTATGACCTAGAAAAAATGTTACAATTTTCATAAATATATTATCACCTACTTGTAACATCTATAATATGTTTCATGATAATACAAAAATCATTAAATCAACCCATATGAACCATAAAATATTAAATGAACCTTGAATAATAAATATTCACTCAATAAATATTTTCCTTATATTCATTAAACAAATTGAAAATATAATGAGTTACTAATTTCAAAATTTATTATTATAAACTTGAATGTTATTAAATTTATATATTTCTTATGATCGTTCAAAGTTAGAACTTAATTGAACCCCATCATCGGGCCCACAGAGTACTAAACACCAATTCATTAAAATTGATCAAGATTTTGAACATCCATTCTATGTGACCCTCTAGTCCATTATCTAGAAAATAACGAGTCATAATCACTTACCACAAGTAGTATCTAGTAAAAAATAATTGTACCCAAGGATATAAGGTTTTTTTATAGAAATGAAAAACTTCTATGACCATGCACCATATAATATAATCTCATTGTATAGAGATATCTCATGAAGCAAGATGCAAATATTATGATGCCATGCTTAAATGATTTATTTATTCTTTTAATGAGAATTACAAATGGATTTTCGTTCTTCTATCATGACTAGGGATTTAATAAAGTCACCTACATCCTTTTTAACTAGGACTAAGATATATATTCATTTTTAGAAGTAATGAATTCAATATTAACCATTAAATCAAGTCCATATCACCAATAAAACACTCAACCAAACCTACCTTTCCACACCATAAATATCATGGTTTTCTTATTGCATCAAAGTAAAAAAACAAATGGTACAAATTAATATTGATCACAATTTGAGAGACTAATACATATTCCTATAAATAGGAAGACCTAGTGGCACTTGAAACATGTGGTGTTCATATTGATAGGATAATTATCATGGTATTCTCTACTTGAGATCTTTAAGTGTCAACTTAATGAGAAGAATTATCAATGGTTATGGGAACCCAATATCAGATATTTATACATCATTTATTTCCCATCATCATGGTAAATTTATACCATAAGATATATTCTTAATATTTCTTCCACAATATCTCTAGGCTCTCATTATAGTTAGGAACTTATATAACAATTTTATATGACAATTAATATAATTATACGACCACATAAATAGTTTATTTATAAGCATCAAAACTATTATGGTAAGATAACATCATGTATAACTTTATGTATAAATGATATGGTAATAAAAATTAATATTCATGTTGGCTCTGGGACACTTACACCATTACAAAAAATGAATCCAGGTAATACTTATCAAGGATTCAAAGGGAAAAATCATGGTAATTATTGATGTATGTTCACTAAGATCTACTAATTTAACAGTTATTTTATTTTAATATGTACTATAATATAAAATTATAGTCCTTTTTTTATTCTGGAAGTTATTTTTTATTAATAATAACTTTTAAGGAAAAAATAAAAAAAATTTGTACATTTAAGAGAGGGTTATCACCCTAAAAAAATAATAATATAAGAATCCACTAACTTTTTGTAAATATCATTTATATTTATATATACATTAGAATAAAGACCTTCGTCTATATGATTAATAATATAATTTATGATCATCGCATATTCTTGAATATTGGTATTCTTAAAGTTAATTCTATTGTAAATCACCCATCATGGGAGTAATACCATGCTAAAAGTTCATTATTGATACTAATTATTAATATATCTTCTATAGTTTCCAAATAGTAATAATGAAAATCAATTTCATTTTTATCCACCTCAATGTATTAATTTTTTGAAAACATACCCAAGTCATTATATGTCTATTTCATGGGAGGAAATTATTTTAGAGATAAATTATTGAAAATATTTTAGGAAATTTTAAAATTATAATTTTTATTAATACATTAGAGAAAAATATTCATGGAAAGTTTCTTGAGATGTTCAATGAAAGATTATTTTTAGATAAATTTTTAACTATCATCCTAATTATCTGAGAGTAGTCATTATGATTACTTGAATTTTTAGAAGGAACTAAAACAAGGACATATGAATCCAACAATATTTTTCCCTTCATATGAACATGAGTGATAATTTTTTTAGAGAAATCATGGTAGGAGAAGTTAGATAATCTATTCTAGAATACTCTTGTTATATATGTAGAATATGAGAAGAAACCGTGGATTCATTCCTTCCCCCTATCAATGCCTTTTCCTATTATACAACCACAGGTGATAATCCATTTCCCCCACATAACACTAAGAGAAATATTGGAAAACTAAAATTCTAACTATCATTTGTGTACTAATATATCCTTCTTAGGTTGTTGAAACTTCTTTGGGTAATGGGTATATAAGAATAATAGAAAAATCTATATTTTCTGTTAGATTAGTTTCCCAATCAATAAGTTTTCAATTTATTGCTCATTAATTTATTTTAATATTTGAGCCATTGGTAATAATTTATTCTCGATGCCAATAATATATCTAATACTAATTTACAAAGCACTATATGAAGAGGTATGTAACTTTCTTAATGACAAAGTCTATATCTCAACAAATATCTAGTAATGGGTCAATAATAATTTTATACTTTTATCACCAATTTTACTTATTGTCTATCCATAATAAAGATAAAAGGGTAAGGAACAAAATTTGATTGAAACATTTTAATAGTATATGTTATATTTTGGAATTAAATTTTGTTTGGATGGTGTATCAACAATAAAAAATCTGATTGAAACAAGTGTTTTTTCTTCTTGTAATTGTATCAATGTGTTTATTATTCTTGATATCATGGATTTAAATTAGTTATTTAACAAAGGAATAAAATATCTAAACCATTTTTTTAATGAGTTATGTAATGAACATTCCCAATTAGTAACAAATCCTTGTTTAGTAGTGAAAATGGGTATACCCCCGATAACCACCTCCATTAGGCCCCGAGCTGGTGACTATCATTGATGGTATAAATCACAAAAATGGGATCAATTAACTCATATTTTTAGGAAAATATAATGAAAATCTCCAATAAAATCCATAATATAAAATGAAACCCAATACCACCTAATTCATGTAATTTCATATAGAATCAAATCTATAAAAAAAATACCAAAAGGAAACCCTTACAACTGAGACTCTAATAGTTGCTCCCAATATCGATCAATAAATTTTCATATATATCTCAAAATCCCTCTTAGAAACCTGGAAAATAGTTCTTTATATATGGATGATCATACATGTGTACTCAATATGATCCTCATAAAAACCTCCAATGCAAATGTGTTGGAATCATACCAGTTCTTTAGTGAATAAATTATTGAATCAACATGCACCTAATCTAGGTCAACTATCTCTCAACCTCAGTAAGGACCACTACTCCAATATTTCATCCTAGTATACTAACATAATATAGAAATAAAATAGAAATAAGGTACCCCACGACCACTTACCCACTTTCTTGGCACTCTCACGCCTCAATGAAAAATTTCTTATGATCCCATCCCTTCTATAACTATAATATCACAAGTCATATCCCACTTCAAAGCCATAAACCTCCTAAAATAGCCCTTAAAACATCATTATCATATATCCACCACCACATAACATTCTGTAACCACATATCACAACCTATCATAGTAGGGTAATGTGAACATGAAGGAAATCAACCACATTCCCTCATCCTACCATGCACATAACCCACCATATAACATCATCAAGACCACATAACCATGCCAATTAATATATTTAATACTAAAATTCTATGACAATATAAGTCATATGAATATAATTACAATGATACGTCACAACCCATGACACACATGGAAGGGAGAGTGGGGAAGATGGAGTAGTTATCCATTTGTTCACTCATAAACCTAGATGTTAGGGAAAACACCCATACCAACAATATTTGGGCATTGGTATGGTTATTTGACTTAGATGGGGTGCATCATAAATCAAAAGGAAAATAAAACATATATTATATACACCCACAATCCCAAACCAAGAGTTACAAGAAAACATTACTAAGGCTTATAACCATCACTACACAATCAATACCATTCACTAGCAACCACGACCATCTCTACAACATAAACTAGCCCCACCTTCCACAAAAATTAACTATAACAATATTCATAGTCTCTCATTTAAGAATATCATTATATGTTTATATATTTACCATTTACCATCCATATTAAATTCATTATGCCATTAATTTATCCATATTTATTTCCAAATAATTTATTATCTATCACCCATTTTCATCATAGACATTACCTGTTCATTTTAAACATTAATAGTTCATTATCAACTTCTTATTATTATATTATATCCCAATTACCATTTAAATATTCATAATTTCCAATAATATTCTATACCACCAAGAATCTATAAAATAGAAGCACAATAACTATCTAATCACTACAACAACAACCACATGAGAAAACCACCACTACTTCCACCACAACACACTTAGTTTCCATATAACTATCTATTCCACCATTCCAAACCACATAACAAACCACCCACCACTACCATATCAATGACCAATTCTCTTCTTACCACCCATGAGAAATCATCCACAATAATCCACTACGATAAACACAATAATCTGTACTTAAATAACACAACCAAAATATAAAACCGCATAAAAAATAATAATTAACCACATAAAGGAATAAATTTTAATAATTATTTCATGTAATTTTTTTGGATAATTTAATCACCATTACCAAAATTTAAAAATTTCCAAATAACTATTTCATTACAATATATAATGATTAGCCTTTTATGGGAGGTTATTTGTAATGACCTGCCAATTCTCATTGGCTTCAGAGAGTAACGAGTCATTACTTGGACTTAAGCTACATCTGTAAGGCACCAAAGGCTGGAAATAAATGCTGAAGGGTTTCAAAATACTTAGGGGACAATTTACCCTTTAAATGAAAATAACCAACCAAGAGATCAACTAGATAAACATCTCCAATCAACCACTATATGATGGATGATGTAAAACCAAAAAAAATCAACCATTAATTTTTTCAAAAACCAACCAAAATTACCATAGTGAAAACCAACATTAAAAATCAGAGCAAATAGCAGAAAGACAACTCAAAGACTACAAGACAATAACCCAACTCCATGCTCCACAAGCTCCAAGCTCCAACATCACGAACCAGCACATGTATCACAAAGCAGTGCTCTAAACATGTGACACTTTACCTTTGACAAAATCTTGGTATATGACATCTGCAAAAGAACCAACGTGCCAAAGTAGGGGGCCAGTCATTAAACTCAGTAGGTTTTCCCCGATGACTTCCAAAACCATGCCTCTAGGATAAAACATGTTAGCACATTTATATAAAACAATTTATATAAAACAATTCTAAAAAATGTTCACAATATAACAAGTTCTATGTCAAAACCATTTTCCAACAAAACTCATCTTACTAAAGGAAAGAAAACAAGTAAATACCCCAATTACATTCACATTTCCATCAGGCACATTCGTTCCATTTCACCAAGTGTGTTATTTTCACTTATAATCCTATCCATTTTAAACAAAAGAGACATAGTTAGGGTGGTGTCGGCCACACTGTGCCTTCTATTAAGGTGGGGTTGACTCGTACACGTAACATATGACTCATGGATCATTTTTCTAAAGTATTGACACATTCCGAATGCGTTTTGTTGGTTTTTCGTATTCCAGTTGATGTTTTTCACTTAAAATGTTGTCCATTTGAAACAAAAGACTGGAACTTTGAGGGGTGTCGGCCACACAACATCTCATATTGAGGCGGGGTTGATCCTTACACGTCACATATGACCCATGGATCGTTCTCCTAAAGTTTCAACGGAAACTGAATTCGTTTGGTCAGTTTTCCGTATGTACATAAAATGTTGGCCATTTTAAACAAAAGAGAGACACTTTGACTGATCCTAGCCATACCGCGACTAGGATTGAGCCCGAGCTGGCTCATACACGTCACATATGACCCATGGATCATTTTTATAATGTATCAACACAATCAGAATCTATTTGGTCAGTTTTCTGTATGCCAGTTGTTCTTTTCACTTATAATCCTGTCCATTTTAAACAAAAGAGAAATAGTTAGAGTGGTTCCAGCCACATTTCACCTCATATTGAGGTGGTGTTGACTCGTACACATCACATATGACTCATGGATCGTTGTGCTAAAGTATCGACACATTCTGAATGTGTTTGGTCAGTTTTTCGTATGCCATTTGATGTTTTTCACTTAAAATGTTGTCCATTTGAAACAAAGATAGAAACTTTGAGTGGGGTCAGACACACCACGTCTCCGATTAAGGCGGGGTTGGCTCATACACATCACATATGACCCATGGATCATTGTGATAAATTATCAACTGATTTCGAATGCGTTTGGTCAGTTTTCCGCATGCCAGTTGTTCTTTTCACTTATAATCTTTTTCGTTTTAAACAAAAGTGACACAGTTAGAGTGGTGTTGGCCACACCATTCCACCTATTGAGGTGGGGTTGACTCGTACACGTCAAATTTGACTCATGGATCATTTTTCTTGAGTATCGACACATTCTGAATGTGTTTGGTAAGTTTTTCGTATGCCAGTTGATGTTTTTCACTTAAAATGTTGTCCATTTGAAACCAAAGTCTGACACTTTGAGTGGTTTCGGCCACACCATGTCTCATATTGAGGTGGGGTTGATTCATACACATCATATATGACCCATGGATCATTCTTATAAAGTTTCAATGGAAATAGAATGTGTTTGGTCAGTTTTCCGTATGTACTTAAAATGTTGGCCATTTTAAACAAAAGAGAGACACTTTGACTAATCACGACCATACCGCAACTCATATTGAGCCTGGGTTGGCTCGTAAACATCAAATATAGCCCATGGATCATTGTGATAAAGTATCAACACAATCAGAATCTTTTTGGTCAGTTTTCCGTATGCCAGTTGTTCTTTTCACTTATAATCCAGTCCATTTTAAAAAAAAGAGACACAGTTAGAGTGGTGTCGGCCGAACCGCGCCTTTTATTGAGGCGAGGATGACTCGTACACGTCACATATGACTCATCGATTGTTGTACTAATGTATCGGCACATTCCGAATGTCTTTGGTCGGTTTTTCGTATGCCAGTTGGTGTTTTTCACTTAAAATGTTGTCCATTTTAAACAAAAGAGAGACACTTAGACTAATCCCAGCCACACCGCGACTCGGATTGAGCCTGGGTAGGCTCTTACATGTCACATATGACCCACGGATCATTGTGATAAATTATCAATAGATTCCGAATGCGTTTGGTTGGTTTTCCGTATGCCAGTTGTTCTTTTCACATATAATCCTATCCGTTTTAAACAAAAGAGACACAGTTAGAGTGGTGTTGGCCACACCATGCCTCGTATTGAGGCAGGGTTCACTCGTACACATCACATATGACTCATGGATCATTGTGCTAAAGTATCGACACATTTTGAATGCATTTGGTCTGTTTTTCGTATCCCATTTGATGTTTTTCACTAAAAATGTTGTCTATTTGAAACAAAGACAGAAACTTTGAGTAGTGTCGGCCACACCACAACTCAGATTGAAGCGGGGTTGATTCGTACATGTCACATATGACCTATGGATCATTCTCCTAATGTTTCAACATAAAATAAATGCGTTTGTTTGGTTTTCTGTATGTACTTAAAATGTTGTCCATTTTAAACAAAAGATAAAAACATTGACTGATTCTGGCCACACCGCGACTCAGATTGTGCCCATGTTGGATTTTACATGTCACATATGACCAATGGATCATTGTGCTAAAGTATAAACACAATCAGAATCTGTTTGGTCAGTTTTCCATATGCCAGTTGTTCTTTCCACTTATAATCCTGTCAATTTTAAACAAAAGAGACACAGTTAGAGTGGTGTCGACCACACCATGCCTTGTATTGAGGTGGGGTTGACTCGTACACGTCACATATGACTCATGGATTTTTTTTCTAATGTATTGACACATTTTGGATTCATTTGGTCAGTATTTCATATGCTAGTTGATGTTTTTCACTTAAAATGTTGTCCATTTTAAACAAAAGAGAGACACTTAGACTATTCCCAGCCACACCGCAACTTGGATTGAGCCTAATTTCGCTTGTACATGTCACACATGACCCATGGATCATTGTGATAAATTATCAACAGATTCCGAATGTGTTTGGTCGGTTTTCTGTATGCTAGTTGTTCTATTCACTTATAATCCTGTCTGTTTTAAACAAAAGAGAGACACTATGAATGGTGCCGGCCACACCGCACCTCAGATTGAGGCGGGGTTGATTCGTACACGTAACATAAAATACCCATTACTCAAAACACTTGATTGTAGGTAAGTTTATCCATCTTTGGTTGGGAATGTCTAAGAATAACATAAAAGTCATGATAAATAGATAGCACAAAATACCCAACCTATGGGTTCACATTAACTATATAATCACACACTTTACTACTACCATACAACACATAAACCATCACAACCACTTTCACCACTATATGCAACACACCACACCACCACCACAAAAGACACATAACATTTTCCACTTTCATTTATAAGCCACTTCATCCACACTTACATTGTCCATTCATTTAATGATAAATTAATTAAATCCATTTTCCACACATCCATTTATATTCCATCTCATTTATTTACTATCTTGTTTTTTTGTTTTAACAATATAATTTATTCCATATATAACCAAGAAACTAATATAACCACCACACAAAAACACACCATCTCACAATAACCATCGTCGCCATGTTACATCGGCCAACTATCTCACCAAAACAACCACATATCACAACAAAAATATTGCACATCACAAACCACCACACAACCAAAAAAACCTCACCAAATCATACACCACAACCTCATCATACAACACCTCCACACGACACAACACCACCACACATCATCATTTTCTCACAACTTCACATGTCACATCCATGCCCACTAACCATAACATTACAACCCCACATATCACAAAGCGCAACTGGTCACCTCAATCACCATACAACAGCCTACAACATACAAAGAAACACAAAAAAACCTCTCATCGAAGCAACATACCCCAAATTCCACAATTTATTCAAGGTCTTTTATTACATTACCCCTTTATTTAGTATGGACATTATATCACAAATGATATTCCATGGGAAACTAATTAATGAACAAAATATTCATTCATTTCCCAATCTTTCACTGTGAAATCCCATCAAAATCAAAACTTAAAGCTAAAATATTAGACCAATAATAATAAAAACAAGGTAAAATATGTGTTTAAAGAATAATATACCTGATTTGAGATGAATCATATGGTTTTTCACCTGTTCGAATGGAGGATTTCGTGAGAGGAGTAGAGCGCCGGATTGATTTTAGGGTTCTGTCGCGAATGGGGGAGAGTAGCGGCCCAACTTTATTTGGGGAGAAGATTTAGCAATGGTTTTTAAAAACCATTGGAAAAGGGGTATTCAGGGTACCCTTTCCCAACGGTTCCATAAATCTTTTGGGAAAGGGTAAAGTAAACACCCCTTTACCAATGGTTTTATGAAACCGTTGGAAAAGGGGTACCCTTTCCCAATGGGTTGATGAAATCGTTGGCAAAGGGGTACCCTTTCCGAACGGTTTGATGAAACCATTGGAAAAGGGTACCCTTTGCCAACGGTTTGATGAAACCATTGGTAAAGGGTTACTTAAACACCCCTTTCCCAACGGTTTTATGAAACCATTGGCAACTGGGTACCCTTTCCCAACGGTTCTAATGAACCGTTGGGAAAAGGTTCCGTAAACATTCATTACCATAGGTTTAAGAAAACCGTTGCTAAAGAAATGTTGGTAAAACCCACATTTCCAGTAGTGGATACCATTAATAAAAAATATTCAATACCATGATTCTAGAATTACAAAACCCAAACACTTAAATTTTTCCACTTTAATTATTTTCATAACATAGGTCATTAGGAATGAATACATTGATTAGGTAATTGAATTAGATAATGAATAGGTTCTTCACATCTATAAAATTGAACTGTTAGTGGTATCATAGGTTGAACATTATCTCTACGCATCATATTAACCAAAATATTCATTTTCCTATAGTAATTATATGCTTTGTTCCGTCATTTACCAAACATAAAGAATCATCTAGTTCCATTAAGGAATATCTCATGGTGCCTTATCCCTAATTTTTAACATATAGGAAATTGAATTTTCTTTTCTTTATCATATTTAACACTTGAACATCATTGATATTCCATCCTTATATTATTTTATGTATTTATAAATTCAACTTTTCATCAATTTTTAATTGTAATATGAGATATATAATTTGGAATGATAATAAGACGTCTAACTTCAATTATCATTATGTAAGTAATATATTTATTAAAATCATTACATTTCCCATTAAATTAGTTATTGGAATTATTTATCCCATTTCTCATCATTAACTGAAAGAATAAAAACCTGATGAGAATACATTAAATGATAAATTTACAGAAGGGAAAGTTAGAAACTTGGAATGGATAACATATAAATGATAAGTATATCCTAAATTATGTTTGTATAGGTATAAATCTAGGGAATCTAGGATAATTTTACCTGTTATTATTTTATAACCTAGATATTTTCTCAAGTCCTTTATAATGGATCATAAAGAGTTTTTGAATTTTAAAACAATATCCCCTGGGTGTGTCAAAATAGGTGTGTATCAAGAACCATTGTCATGCCCTAGGTGACAATAGAGTCCATATCAATATGTTAGTTTAGATTTAATTACCCTTGGTATATCTATGCTAGGTGAACATCAACTTATAGTATATTTGTAGGGATGTAATTTCTTGAAAACCACTTACTCTATCATTCACTAATATTATAGAATATTTTTCTATACTTATAATTATCTATAGAATTAACCCTATGGTTCTCGCTAAAATTTTATCATACTAACCTACAAAGGATTACTAAATGTTTCACTGATACCAAATATAGGAATCTATGTCTTTTACACATATTATAAAATTATTTCTAACGTAAAAAATCATTAATTACAGCACAAATATCATGAGATATAGTTTATTTAGATGAGTAGGTTCATAATACCTCAAAGTGAGACTTAAAAATAAAACCTTTTGGTTTTATTCAATAGATTGAGATCATAAATTCATTCAAGATATATTAATATATTTGGATAACCTAGAGGATACATAAAAAAATAGTTGAAGTAAAAATCCCACTAAGGGAATAAAATTAATAAGGCATGAATGGACCAAAGGCCTTTTTTTATTATTTTTGATAATTCACCTTTCAAGGGGTGAGGTGGAACCCTTACAAGGCCTGAAGGCTTAAGAGACAATTACATGACATGTAGGTATTAAGGGAATCACCCAGATAAGACAACTTGGAACTGATCCTCCCTAACAGAGGTCATAAATTCCGTGATTCACCTTTGAAAGGCTAGTCGACAATTTTTCCTATGCATAGTTTCACAAGCCCTGTATCGATGTAAAATCCATACCCTCTAATTATTCTAATTCCTATTATCTCTTATCGTGTTAATGTGCCTACTCTGAATCCTCATATGGAGCCTTGTCCCTTGTAATCTGCCTGGTATATCTGCATATTTCATGTGGTCCAAAGGACTTGGGGTGGCATGATAGCCTTGAGGTGGCCCAAAGGCCTTGAGAGACAACTAACCAGAAGGGATTGGGTGGCCCAAAATCCTTGTAGAACCCAAGGACCAAACTGGTGGCCTGGAGGCCCAGATGGATGAATAGTTACGACTACTACAGTATCGAACGCTACCTACAACAATTCCTTCTACAGTACTACTACAATATCACAAGGGATAATAACATAAATAAAATGGTATTATAAGATAATGGCATCATAGGAAACGTTGAGGAAACATATATAATGACAATAACGTGAACTGAGGATAACTACCTAGAAAATATAACATCCTGGACAAAATCACATAATGGATTAGGTTTACTCCTTAATGCCAAACATGAAACCTCACATGACTAAATATTTACCCAATGAATGAGACTACAGTCTGGGTACACCTATTATAACATGTTCATGACTATGTGTTCCACAAAAAGTTAATCAATCATAAGGAATAATAATAATAATTACCTAATAATGGGTTGCATAATATTGTCTCATATCATAGTCAAAGGAAATTTTGTAATGAATTAATTTTGAATATAAACATAAGGAATTAATTAACCCCTAAAATTAAAGGATAATAATCTAGGTATATATGTGGAAGAAATATATACGTTATTTACAAATAATCCATAACATAAAATATTTTCATTGTTGATGACAATGTATTTAAAATATTACATGGAATATTTCATTAGAAAAATATCATTTTCACTTCGAAATCACTTCTTAAAATATAAAAATTTAATAAATATTATAGATTTTTTTAAAAATAAACATGGAAAATTATAAAAAAATATTCAAATAAGTGAGGGGACATTATGATGACTAATTTCATACATTTCATATAAGTTAACAAACACACCTTTCACAATATTATAAAACAGTTAAAAAGTATCTTGATAAAAAACCGATCGGATGATTCATTTCAAACCATTTTATAAAAATTTAAACATGCATAAAAAATTATTAAATAAATTATTTTATAATGATAAAAATAGACTTGAAAATATTTTTATAAAACAAGGATATATAAGAATAAGGTTTTTTGAATGTAGAGTGAAATAAATTAAGATTTTCATAAAACATGCTTTGAATCACTTTATGTACCAAAGAGATGAAATGGTTTTATTACTAGAAAATTTCATGAATAACTAGGGATAAGGAAATTAATGGTTTTTATTAATAAAGGATAAAAAAATTTCCTACCACATAAATTCAAGCTTAAAAACCCTAATTAGAATGAGATTAAAACAAAAACCATTACCACTTTTGGAACTTTTAAATTATAAATGCCATGAATGAAGTAAATTAATTTTAACTTAAGATAAAATGAATTATAAAGGATTCAAAAAATAATATGTAAAGCTTTAGTATATACACTATTAAAATAAATTAGGTTTATAAAATAATAAATCTCTCAATGAAGGATGTTTTGAGACAAAACACTTACCTTAAGTCGAGACTTTCATTGTATGTCCTTTATCTATTGTATAATAAAATATTATAAATTATTTGTTTTATTGATAAAAATTTTCAATGTGTAATAAATTTTTCTTGAACCAGTTAACACATTTATTTTAATGTTATATTTATTAATTATTATTTTATGTCAACATTGAGTGTTTTTGGGGAAGATTAGTTTTTAATTTCAAAATATAATCGATGTGTTGAAAATGGTAAAATGGATAATTGTTCCATCATATTAAAAATAAAAATCATGAAATAACTATCATTTTTATACATCAATTGTAATTCTAAAACCCACAATGAAATATGGTAATGAAAAATGAAGTATGTTGTAATCATGGAGATGGTAGGCCGTACATATGCATGTGTAATGTTTCCATTTTTCAATGATATTGATGGAAAATAGTTAGGTGTTATTTTTTAATTAATAAATTATAATAATATATTAAATATAATATTATTTCCTTAAATACACTTACATATACAATCCATGTTTTGTGGTAATAAAAAACAAATCATATCACACTACGAGGCGGTAGTCCACCGTACACATGAATGATGTTATAATTTTGAAATGGATGGTAAGGTAAAAATATAAATGATATATTAATTTTAAATGATTATTAATATTTAATTTATATTTTATATAAATATTAAATTCATCATTATAATAGTTGTGAGATTTAATGATAGAAAATGAATTATATTGGTTCATGAGGCGGTAGTCTGGCGTACACACGAATAATGGTTTTTCTCCCCATTAGTCCATGAAAATAACATAATAAAATATCATTATATAGGATATATATATTTTATTATATTTTAATTTTTTAAAAATAATTTAATTTTGAAAAAGATGATATAAAAAGAAGTATCTCGATAAGGACGATTAACTTTACTTAAAAGAAGCCCATTTGGATCTCTTATTGAGGACCCAAAGATTATTATTTGGGAAAAACAGAAGCTATATATTGTGTATAAGGATGATGGGGAGAAATTTTGATAAGTTTATTTCAAGAAAAATATCTTTATAGTTTTAATAAGTGAGGGTATATCTCCCTTTGGTAATTGGGGAGGAGTGAAATTCCTGTAAATACCCATAATATTCAATAATGGGATGTCACTATCAAGAAATGTACCTCCAAAATAAAAAACCAATGGTGTTTAAGAGTGTATAGTTTATAAAAATCTCTAAAATTTGAAAATAATTTTTTTTTAAACATGTTACTTCCTCTACCTCTTTATTTTAACCACCCGACAAACCAATCTTAACATTAACTCTGGTAGCACATTTTTACAAATTTTACTCTTTATTATGAAAAAAAATTTAGATCAAATTATTGCATAATATTTATTATTCTGATTTAAAATATCGAATCAATTTTATTAAATTCAATTTACATAATTATAAAATTTTAATTTTAATTTAAACCTAAAAAACATATTGAAAAATGGGTTTTCAGGAAATGTATTATTAAAGCAAAGATGATTTTACATTAACTCTATGACTAGTAATAATTAGTATATAAATATAAATTCATATAAAATATATATAATATATATATTATAGTAAATTATTTTTTATTATTCTTTATTTTAATTAATTAAAATGGATATAATTTATGCACTTAAAAACAATTTATAGTGAACCCTATTTTAAGCATAAAAAATAATCTTTTACCAAAATCATAAAAATTGATGATTAAAATGAAATTAATTATATTTTTATAAATAAAATGGTTAATATTTTACTTTTATACAAAATCCAAAATGTAATTTATCTTTTAAATTTCATTATTTAATGAAAATAAATGATAGTATTTGAAAAATAATCATTTTTCACTATTTATTGAAAAAATCACACATCTCAGAAATAACCCAAAATTTTAGCCTAATTTTATTTTTATATTAAAATTTAAAAAATTATGTTTATTTTATAAACCAAATTTTATGAAATTTCAATAAATTAATTATAATATTTTCTCAAAAAATTCATTACATATAATTTTTGAAGGAAACAAATTTTTTAAAGAATAAAATATCTTTATTAAAATTTTAGTGCTTATTTAATATGAATTTATCAATAAATTTATATTGATTAGGACCTTTATATATACTTCATAAATTATTTAATGATATTTATTCCTAAAAATTTAATTTCTAGGTTTACTATTCACATTTAAATAGTAATATTTTAATATTATATCACAGTTCATTTAAAATAAGTGTTGTGTCTTGAATAATTTATCAAACATAGTGATATTTTAAAATCTAATGGTGTTATTGAAGGAGTATATAAGAAGGATATCCTCAATTCTAGAACCTAAAACTTAAAAAATCTATTCCATTGATAAAAAAAGTGGTGTAATTATGGAATAAGCTTAACAACCTAGTATGATTTTACCAAAGTCGATGCATTACCTTTATAAAAAAATCCCATAAAATATATAAAATTATTAAAATTCTATTTTAACATTTCAAGGGAAAAAATCACATATGTATTATTTAAATTCCTTTTTGGAAGATTGAACATTTATTTAAAACAAATAAGTTTAACTTTTCTGAAAACCCATATAAAACTATTATTTCAAAAAAAATTACAAACAAAATATCAAAATCCCTCTTTAGGAAACTATAAATAAGAGATATAAAGTGACCAAAAAAAATTATAAATAAAATCTTGATATGATTGAATAAATTCTAGAAAAAAAACGTAATTTAAAAAAAAACAAGAAATGTATCAAAGATTAGTAACACATATCATGATAGAATAATAAAAGAAAAATAAATAAAGATTCCATAAATGTTTAGTAGTAGAGAAACTAGAGTATAGAATCTATATAATCATGGAAAAAATACCAATTTACTAGTGATAAAATCCTAGACATACTCTGGTGGAACCATTTTTTAGCCCATCAATGAATTTTATATATAATTACCTTCTGAATCTATCTAACATAAATTCTTGGTGTAACTACTCATTATTGAAGCATATAATATAATAGAGGTTAATAGTTGTAATGTAGATATAACTAGTATAGTAACTGTCTCTCAATCAACCACTTAATACTCATGGTACCTATATATTCAGCTAATGGATGTGGGGTAACATCTATAATACATCAATAACATATCAATCACCAAACTTATACCATTGTATTTCCATAACGTACCACATCCCACTACCATATACCCTTTTTTATAAAATACCCCACATTTTAATTAACGAATCATAAAAAAAATAAACACGTTCAAATTATAAGTTCCAAAATTCCACATACACAGGATTTCATGAGGATTAAACCATGGGTATAACTGATTTTATTAAAACATCTAGTATATGGTTTTAAACAATATTTTATGAAATTTTATGAATAAAACCATAAAATTTAATTGAAAACACTTTACTAAATGAGATTTGTTTTTAATGAGGAAAAAAAACTTCAAATTCATTTTTAAATATTAGTTTAAAAACCAAGGTTTAATTGTAAATTCATTTTTAATGTAAATAATCACTTACTCAAATCCCATATATCATGAATTTATAAATAAAACTCCTTGAGTAGTATAGCTAAGGTATAACATAAATCACATATAATTTACCTAAACATATATAACGTGACTCATAAAATTCTACTAGTAATAAAATCCAAGATCAAAAAACATTTAAAATGAAATATAATATTATTAAGGAGTTGAAAAAATTTATTAAAATACTAAATTATTTGAGAAAATCCTCTTTAGAATTTTATCAAACACTTTGTATGAAAAATACTTAGTTAAATGAATATAAAATTAATAAACAATGAAAACTCATTACCTAGTTAAATTTCAGGACCATGAATCTAAAATAAAACATTCATTAGTTTTTAGGGTATAAAACATAGTTACTTTAATGGGAACATTTTTTAGAAACCTATGCACAATATAGAATATCTAGGAAAGAATATCTCATGGAACCACCTGGCTCAAACAAGTGTGGATAGTGAAAAATCTTTAAATACGAAGAGATGGGGACCAAAGAACCAACCCACACACCATATTCATTAATAATCATAAGTTTAAAGAATCCCATAATCTAATATTTGACTAATTTCATGTCATAGTAAGAGAAAGAAGAAGAGAAATTTATGGAGGAAGAATGAGAGAAATGGAAAACAAATAAGGCATTGTCTGAAATATAAAGAAGTAATCAAGGACGATGAATTTGTGGACAACAAGGATGAAGGATGAAATTCCAAGATATTTTCTCTTAGATTCCTGACACGATTAGGAAACAGAATACAAAAACATAGGTTTTACTCTATGAGGGTAAAATCTAGAATTTCAAAATTTTAAATAAATGAAAAAATCACATGGTTTTTCTGCACGATTTACCAAATCATATGGGAAACATTCAATCGTAATGGGAGATGAACATGAAAATAATGTATGGTTTGGTTTCATTGTTTACTAATTCACCTTACAACCATGAATACATTCATTATTTATGAAATTAGTGTTTGTGGTTTCATATCACATTTTAGTAAACTGTGCGCCAACTATGTGATCCCCTCTGCGATGTGATGGAGGTTCTTCATGACCAGGGCATACAGTTTGCACTAATAATGCACAAATCATGTGACATGCACCACTCCAAAATTTCTTCGCTGATTCAATGAAAAAAGACCCAGAACACAAATCTAAGGATAAAAACCAATAAATAAAAAAATGATTGGAAAACATTATGTAAGGGTGTGAAATATTTCCTATGTTGCAACACATGAACAAAAACATAACTAAACCATTTATGAAGAGACACACCCTACTATAAAAATGAGGTTTTCTTCCAGCCATACCTTATTACTATAACAACAATTGACACATCACAACACCTAACTTTTTTCAACCTTCTACTAAAACCTCCAACATTTAAAAGACACAAAGTAAAAATGTGAAAAATTCTAGTTCATTACATTAGATACCTTTGAAATAGTTCTCATCCTTGAGAACAAAAAGATACCTAGGTGAGAAAATAAAAATAAAAAAACAAAAACACCCCCAAGAGATACCTCTAAAATATAGAAAGCATCATTACTAAATAATAATTCTACATAATAAGTAAACAACCTAAAGAAAATCAACTCAAATTTAAACATATCATCATTGAAGAAAAACTATATCAAAGTAGCTGAGGAAAATGAGTGTGAATATATAACACAAATTCCCACACACATTCATATAAACCAATATTCCTCTATATAACACAAACCTAGGTAATTAAATATTCTAACACCAACTTCTCCCGGTGATATTGAATCTAAATTAGTCGCTCTATGAATGTTGTTTCATCATTTATAGAGAACTCTCTCTGATCAATGACTTGTTGGTTTTCATAAAGACACTGAGGAATTTATGACACATTTGAAACATCACAGTTCCTTTCTAAATTTTGTGGAATCAAAAATCAATATGAAACATTATAGTTTCACTCAAACACCTCAAAAGGACCAACAAATTCTAGAGAAATATTACTCCTTCAGACAAACCACCATTTTCCATGACTAGAGGAAACCCTTGGGAATAGATGATCCCCAAACTATAACTCTATAGGTATCCTCCTTTGATAATAGTAAGACTTATGATAATCCCATTCCACATTCATTTTTCTAAAATCATTTGTACCTTCTTAGTCATGATCTACATCACAACTTATCAAATGATCACTGAATCTCCAAGATTTTTCTAGCACAATGGAGATTTTCAAGGTAATACTTACAGTTCCTTTAATGGGTCCATTCTGATGTAAGAGTTATAGAAATTCTTATAGAAAAACTCAACTAAGAAAATGTGTGTCACCCTCATCTGATGATACCCATAACACATACCAATATTTGAAAACTAGTTGGTTCCCTTTAACTAATTGAATAGATAATATATACTTATAAAGGGATAATAGTTCTTAAACACCACTTTATTGAACCATCTATAGTCATTAGATAGAATCATACCACCATCTGTATTGTTAGAGAACACTGAACCACCCAACAACTACTCACAATGATGAATGAACCCAGTTTTCATCAAATCATCAATTTCAATACTCAAATCCTGTAGCTCAGAATTTGATATATGATAAGGACCATCTATATAGATTAAGAAATAGGATATAATTATATCTAAAACATGATATAAGGTTGAGGGGGTATCATCACAATATCAGTAGGAAAACATACAAAAACTCCTAACCAAACCTATGAAACACCACTGCCTGTGTATCTATTTAACCCAATGAAAAATATAATAACTAATACAATAAAGTATTTGAATGCTTATGACCCAACTAATGTTCTCACTCACTAATGACCACCACATGTTATCCTCCCACATCATAGAACACAACTCTCATGTAAAAAAAATTCATGGTTGCACACTCAGAATATAAACAATCCAATATAAGGATGACATAATATAGATAAATTATATACATGAAGAAATTCCCCCAATTACTAATGATTCCCCATCATCATCTCACAAAAGAAAACACGGAATAAACTAAATTTAACACCAATTATCATAATCAACACCAGGGGCACTAGAATCCTCTCCCTCACGAGTTCCAAGGGGATGACTAAGGCAAGTATAATGAAGGAATGTGATGTTATAAATCAAATGAATAATAATACAAGGTGAAAGATAAATATATGGTACCTAAATATATATTTTTTCATCATAGTGGTAATATATCCATGGCTTGAAACTGGTCATGTCCTACTCTTATACCTCATTGGCCCTACCAATGAACACCTTTATGACAACATTTAACCCTATTTCCCTAAAGATTTGAGACATCATGAGCTTATCCTATAACTTCTCTATCTCCTCATGCATGAAAAAATTCTTACTAATCTTATTGTTGATAATTATTCTGAGAGAACTAATACTAGTGCTAAAATTGTAACCAAATTTCCAAATTATGATGGCCCAGGATAATGGTTAGGTACTAGAATAGATGGTGACCAAGACCTCTATAGGGAAAACACATATGAATAGGGCTCCCTATGAACATATGAGAATAACCTAGCCTTAAAAAAGATGAGAAATATAATTTATATCAACTCCCATCAATTTTTAACCTTAACAATCCAATCATCTGAGACCCTGAATAAATATATTTTCTCATTAGGAAACTCTAATGACACCCCTCTCGAGTAGATCCTAACTATGAAATAATCATCTCAAACACTTATAACTTCTTTAAAACCTACATATTTATAGAAAATTTAAATGGGGTAAATCTATATCAAATAACTGGATGTGGTTGCTCCTTAAAACACCATACTCCATCCTCCTCATTCAAAAAAAGATTGGTGGAACGTGAATATGACCATTTAATTGAATCCTAGGCTCTTGTACACTTAAGCTTTACCACAAGAGGGATAGAAACTACTATCCATTTTTCCTTCATCATTAATGAAAACAGCTTTACATGGAAATGTTTTTAGAAATCATCTCATTAAATCTAGGACTCCATATACTCTCTAGGAAACAAAATCCACAATTTGCATGCATCCCATCTCATTTGATTAATAGCCAATGGGGACAGATGCCCTATCATAGCACAAATCAAACTAAAAGTGATATCTAGTTTCTAAAACCAGTGACATGTGTCCAAATCAAAGACACTACATTCATATTTCCCCAAAACCCTATGAAAGGAAATTCATATGGAAATTATTCAGGAAATCATCCCATAAAATATTTGAATCCTTGTTCTCTCTAAGAAACCTAATCCTCCATTGGTGTGAAACCCATCTAATTTGACTAAAAATCAATGAGGACAAATTTTCCATCCAAGCATGTGTCAAAATGAAAGAGATATATTGTTCCTCCAACTAGTGCTTTGTATCTAATTTGAATACACCACCACCATAATTCTCCAAACCTCAATGCTGTAACTCACACATCCTTTTACTCCTCCAAGACTAACCCTCCTTAGCTGGGCAAACCATCCTATAGTTAACCACACTATCTTGTTGCACCAATAAAATTTGTACCGCACAAATATGATTAAAATGATTCATATCTGTAAGAAATAAAGAAAAATAATAATCTTGGTTGAATGATATTTATAAAGGGTCATTTAATGAGATTCATTTTAACTTCCCATGATCACCCTAATTAAAAAATAAGTGAAAAAATGATTCTTGGACCTATACTATGTATTATCCTTGAATAAATCATTAAATCTCCTGGGGTATTTATTCATCTTAAGGTCCTTGCATCAGAACACAATGGGGCATAATAGATTGTGTACCAATCTATCTCTCTTTCTACATAACTCACTAAGTATAACTAATAATGATTTACTAATAAAACCTTAAAATACTAAATAATTATTAAACACTGTATCCATAATAACTCTCATGAGTATATCTAATACCACATTTTCAGTAACTACCCCCATTGGGAACTCATCCTGGGCCAACAGTGAATATGAGTATATCCCATGAATCCCTATAACAACAGGGAATGAATTGACGACTATCACTTAGGGTATAAAACAAAAATAAGCGTAATTACCCTCATAATCCCAAGAACATATAATGAAAATCACTAATAAAATCTATAATATAATATAAAATCTAAAATACCATGATAAATGTAATTTTATATAGAATCAAATCACAAAAAATAAAAAACAAAAAAGAAACTTCTATGTTTGTGACTCTGATAGTATCTTAGAACATAAAGCTTGTAATGTATAATTCAGTCGCGAAACCTCTCTCCAAAACCAGAAAAAATATATTTAAGGGTGATTATACATGTATACTTAATAGGATCCTACTCAAGACCTCTCATGAAAATGTGGTAGAATCATACAAATTCTTTAGAAAATAAACCACAAAACAACACACACATAAGCGAGGTTAACTATAATAAAACCTCACCAAGGACTACTCCTCCAATATTGGATCTAATTATAGTAAAATAATATCAAAATAATATAGTAATAAGGTACCCTTAAACAACTTACCCACTTGTTTTCCAGACTCATTCCCCAATAGTCAACTTCTTCTAATTTTATCCCTTTCATAATCATTCTATCACACATCATATCCTATGTCACAACCATATGCCACTTACCATAACAATTACATCATCATAATCATAATACATACAACACCACATGAGATACTATAACCACACATCATTACTATATCATAGTAGGGTAACACAAATATGAAGGATATCAACTTCATGCCCTCCGCCTACAAAGCATATTCCCCACCATGTATCACCATCATAACAACACAACCAAATAAGCCAATATATTACATACCAAAACAAATAATCATTACATATTGTATGTAAATACCCACCATGAGTCCAAAATGTTTGTGAAAACAACAAAACCCAAAACATTTTAATGTAAGTAAGGTTATCCAACTTGGGAAGGGTGAATATGAAATGACAAGGAATATGTGATATATATTATAACCACCAAAAAGATCAATATAATAGTTTATACTAATAAAACACTACTAAGAACCATAATCATCAATACTGTTCAAAAACAACCATTGTATCTCTACAATAAAAACAAACACTACCATCCACAAAAAGCATCCATAACAACACCAATAGTTTTCCATTTAAACATATCAATATAAATTTACTTATTTTATATTTACCAGCCACATTATATTCATTATGCTATCATTTTATCAATATTTAATGTCAAACCATTCATTAGTCACCACCCAAGTTTATCCCAACTATAAATTTCCCATTTCCAAAATTAACAGTTAATTAATAGAAAACACTTATTAGATTCTATCCCAATTACCATTACCATATTCATAATTTCCAATCATATTCCATGTTTTTAGGAATCTATAACACAACCTCACAATAGCTCTCTAATCACTACAAAAACTACCACACAAGACATACACCACCACTACCACCCAATACAATTATTTTTCATATAACCATCCATGACACTGTTTGAAACCACATAACCTCCAACACACTGTTTCAAAATCAATAATCACATCTCCACATACAACATAGGATAAACTAACAATAATAATACACTACCAAGACCACACTAATCACCACATGGGTACAAAATAAAACAACAAAAACCTCATCAAAACCAATAGTGAATCACACAAAGAAATCACTTATAATCATTATTTCATTTAAATTATCTAAAATAATCATAGAAATAATTAATTGGATTTACATATTTCCAAAAAATAGTTTCATTACTATCTTTAAATAATTAATTCAAGAGACTTGATTTTATTGACCCCTTTATAATTTTTTGAATGTTGAGGGTTCCTAGAAGTTATCATTTAATAACTATTAGCATATTATTATATATCAATTGTCTATTAATTATTTAGATGATTTTATTAGATATAATTTTAAATTATGTTATGAATTAAAGAAAAAGTTTCTTATATGTTATTTTTTTTAAAAACATTACTTATTAATAATTTCTTAGGTGTTAGTTATAATTTTTTACGTATTGACTAAAATTTATTCTGTATCTCTAATACTAATAAAATACATTACATATAGTTATTTCAAAAAATGAAATTATATTCTGTATCAAATATATATTTCAGAGTTTTATTTTAATTAATCATTAATTGAATCTTTATTTAAACTAATTTGGAATTAATTATTTTATCTTTATTATTGGGTTTACAATTATTATTAAAATTATTTGTCGATATGTTTGTAATTTAAATAATTTTTTGGTAAATTTTATTATTTAAATAATTTATTAAATTAATTTATTTGGTGGTATGTTATTTATGTTACCTGGTTTTTTTAAAGTAATTATTTTACTATATTGTTAATGTTTATGTTTAATTTTTTTTCAGATACTATTTCAAAATTATTAATTTTAGAAATATTGATTTCATCTGAGTTGAAATTATTATATATATTTAAATTATTTAAAAATTCATTAATATATAAATTATGATAATTATAATTGAATTAAATTATTTTAGATATGGGATGAAATTTATGAAAAAATGAGATGTCATTATTTTAAAAAGAAGTAGAAGTTTTTGTATTGCATATGAAAATAAAAAATAAATATAGGAAATTAATTAAAATAAATAAATTCTAAATAGGGCGTGAGATCCTCCTATTCATGATTCCATGTGTAAAAAAAATATAAAACATAAACTTGAATAAAGAAGAAATATATAACATATTTTTTCAAATGAATGTGGTCTGTTAATTAAAATATAAATAAATATATGTTAAATATTTCTATATAACACATTTTATAATAGAAAAGTTTATATTCAAAGATTTATAAGTAAAAAAAGATTAAAATTTTAATATAAACTATATATCTATATAAACACACATTAATGAGGTCTTCAAAAGAAAAATAAAACATTTTTGAAAATAATTAAAGATGAAAACTATTATATGAAAAATGTTTAAATTTTACATGATAAAATTTGGTTTGATAACACATAAATATATTCAGATATTATGATAAAAAGTAAATAAATAAATAAATTTTTTACATGGGTTATTTAAATTAATTCCCAAAATTTATTTATCTTATTTATAGAGGAATTTTGTGGGATTTTATGGAATTTTTATTTTATGGAAATTGATGTTCGATGTTATATTTCTATTATAAATAATGGTATTTCTAGTCGAGTTTCTTAATGCCCCAAATATTTATCTCCCCCCATAGATTTTACCATTTCTTCCTTCTATGGTGAAACATTTATTGAGTGGAATAAAGAATATAATTTGAAAAATACATGTGGTGAATGATGAAAAAAGGTGTACAATAAATGAGATATTAAGGCTAAGGGTTTTTAAGACTTTTTCATCACTGAAATTTATGTTTCTTGATATGGCATGGAACCATCCAAGATAACTTAATTGATTCTGAACCTATTTTTTTATCTATTCGGATCTGATGATAGAATTATCATTATTCTTGTTTTTATTGTTAATACTTTTAAACAAATGATTGTCATTACCATTATTCCTCTCAAATAACACTCTCCCGTAGAATCCTAAGTGCCATTATTATTATATCACTTTACCATCATTATACTGTATATTCCAAATAATCCTTCAGATACTATAATTTATTACTCTCTCCTCAGTCTCAGTGGTGATGATTTGGTCTCAAGGGAGGGGTAGTTATTTTTTTGTCACTTTACGATATCAATATTCTATCTAACCATTTTTTGGTCATGAGTAAGGGATTATTTTATCTTTCCCCTTAGATTAAATTTCTACACTATTATTATATTTTTCCATGATTATCCAAGTTTTCCTTCATTATTTAGATAATTTTTTAGAAATGATATATCAAATTTAATGCAATTTGTATGATTAAGGAATATTTGAATAATTACACAATGATATGTTATCTCCCATGAAAAATAGTAAGTGTTCTAAAAATGGAATCATATGGGGAAATCTAGAATATAAATGAAATATGGAAAATTAGATATTATTCTAGGTCATTTCATCATTATTAAATGTGTGGTTAATAGATAATGTTGTTTTAAATTGATATTATTGTGCCGAATTATTTGTGCATATGATTATGTAGTGGGATATGATGAAATAATATATTTAAATGAATGGAAAGATGAAATCAACAATTAAATGTAAATTTAGAACTATTATTAAGTTAATATATATTACCTCATGAATGAGTATAAATATGTAATTTGGAGTTAATATTTCTTATATGAGAATAGTATATAGAGAAGTAATTTAGGGGTTATAGAGTAGAATGTGTTTATTTAGATGAGTGGTATTATAGTGTTATTACAGATGTATTATTTGGATAAATTTTTATTTTAGTCTTTTAATGAGATAGTTTTTTCATGAATCCCTCGCTAATAAATTCTTATTTTCCTAAGAACGTATCATAATATGCACTGTGTGGTTGATTTCTCATGGATTCCACTCAAACAGACCATTTTTTATTATCTCTATTAATTTAATAACTAATAAGATATTAATTAAATAAATAATTTAATTATGGAAAGGTTTGAAAATAAATTATATAAATAAATAAATAAATGATATAAAAATATTTTAATATTATTTTTTAAGTAAAAAAAACAATGATGTTAGTGAGAAGATATTGTCATTCTTAGGATTTCATGATGACACTATCATTTCTCTTTAGAAGCTTAATCTCATTATCTCATTCAATATTGAGATCAACCAAATCAATCTACACCATCCTATTTTAATTTTAATTACCCCACACCGACCCTCCACATGTGGGATAATATCTCTCATAGCACCACTGCAATTCTACACCGACTCTCTTCATTCAACACAATGGTAATTGTGGAGAGGAATGAGTGTGAACCTGAAGTATAATATAATATAATACAAAGTACAGTGATACCTTCAACCAAACTATTTTATCTATAATTAAAATATTCAAAATATAATAAAGATAAATAGTGAATGATAATGAACTTTAAACATCACCACTTTCCGTCAAACAACAAAATGAGTTAGTTCTCTATTTTAATAGAAACTAATAGGAGAACAGTGGAGGAAACCAAAATAAAAAATTAAATAGATGATAATAAGATGAAATAAAATATATTGAACATGTAAATAACTATTAAAGCATCATAAAAATAACCTCTACTTAATATGGATAAAAAATAGCCGACCCTTGACATATAATTGGAGGATTACATTTATAGGAAAAACAGTTACAAGATTTCCCTCATAAAACATCATCTAAATGTTATATTCTTTTATTCCCATTTAATTGTTGAATATAGAATTTTTTTATTCACTAATGTTCTTCATCTATGTGTCCTCTCTCCACCCACATAATTTGAACTCTATTGGATATGTATAAAATGCATTATGATTGTTTTAAACCTAATTTTTGTTTGTCTTAGAGACTATTCAAATACCAATGTTCTAATTTCATTAAAATTTATGACCATAAAAGAAGGCTTAATCAAGAGAATAACACAGTTAAAGAAAATAACCCTTGAATTTTTTATACATATTTGTTAATTTTCAACACATTTTGGCTTCAATTTGTGAGATATTTCCCCATATTCAAAATTCATTCAATCTGGGCACATATTCCAAGGCCCTACTTGCAAACAACTTTTGGGATACATAATATTGAATTTGACTTTAATTCCAATTTAAGGAAATTTATAGTATAATGTTTTGAATCCTAAGAAAAATAAATTTCAAAATTTGTATTAGTATAGAATATTTTATAGCTGAAATACCAATATGATATGATAATATTTAAATTCCAAAATTAGGCAATTTTTATATTTAAGGTCAAATTATTAATAATACATAAAATAATGACAATTAACCTTAAAATATTAAAATATTTTGATAAAAATGAATTATATAACAATATATGCGAAATTATGATCTTTATATACCCCCCACACTTAAAAATTAGACTCTTGGGAAACTATCAAATATATGAATCTAATTCCCCCCAAAATAAAAAGTGATAAAATTACCAAGATCTTTTTCAAAATAGAATTTCATCATGTGTCATCTATGAAAAAAAATTACATTTAATTTTAATATCTAAAATTTAAATTCATTCAACCAAAAAATCAATCCATGGACCAATCTACCCAACCTCACATTAAAATTCATGTCACTCTTCACTCAAGAGAAATTAAATCTCAAGTTATGATCATACTTGGAAAGTTAATGTATCACCATTGGCTTTTTAAAATTATGATCTATCCACATCATGAGACATAAAAATATTATTAAACATCATGCCATTTTTTTTCTATTCTATAGATATGGGTTGACAGGTAAAATATTTAAAATTCCATGTCTAGAAAGGGGTTGTAAAACTCCTAAATACCGATGGATGAATATTCTAATGAAAACCAAGAAATATAGCTCACTAAATTTCCTTATAAAATGTTCACCACACACATTTTATCATTGTTCATGAATTTAAAAGGATATATAATGAATGATTTCCTTTAAACAACCCCTTTTATTTTTTTTGTTATTTTTTTTTCATAGAGGATGAGTTGACAATAAAATACAGTCCATGAATAACAATCATTACCTCATTTTTTGAAGAAAATGAGTCATAAATTGAATCATAATTAATAATTCAATCTCACATCTATTTTTTCCATTATCTATTATTTTGTATATTTTTAGAACCAGATGAGATAAATGATTCATAATGAATGAAAGTGACTCATGCTCATTCATTAAATGCCCAGAATAATGGAACACACCTCACACACACAATAATGATTTTCATCGCAAATAATAGAGATGAAAACCCAATCATTGACAATTAAAATTGAAATATTCATGCAAAAATAATAAGAGTGAAGGTAGGTAAGGAATAATTGGCTAGTAATATGGCTTAAATCTATAATAAAAATTCACGGATTTAAGGAAAAATATGGGTAAATATAATGTCATGTTTCAAGTTAAAATACGACCAACCAAACAAATTATTCAATCAAATCAAAATAATTTTATAAACTCTAAAGGTTTGAAAATGAATAAGCACAAGTTTTTATTTTCAAACAAAATCTATGTTTCTATTAATAAAGTATGGGTATTAGGAAGAATATGTCAAAAGGAATCGGAATACCTCATAGGATGAGAAAAAATAATTTAAATTAGTGGTTCATAGGAATGAATTTCGTAAAGTGTTCATACTCATAAAAGTACTAGAAATTAAAAATCTAAAAAAATAATCCCACAAAAATAATCATTTAAAATAAATTTTACTAAAAATAAAGAAAAATTACTTAAAATCAATTCATGTGAGAAAAATGAAATGAATATTCATTAAAGGTGAATATTCCAAAAAAATAAAATGTAAAAGAGTCAAATCCTCCTAATAAGGATGAAACTACCCCCCTACACACACACTTTAAATTAAACTATCTATCAATTAATGTAAAAAAAGAAGAATATATGGGGAAAAAATCAAAGAGATGGAATAATATAACCTAAATTTATTTTCTAGTGGTAGCCTTGAGTTAACATCCTATCTGCTTCCACATATAACTAGAAATCAAGAACATAATAAAAATATGATAAATATTGAAAGGAAAGGGAAGGTAAAAATAAGTTGGATAAAACATAATTTGACCCCCTAATTGGGCACTTGTTTTTGGAGACCCATAGTTAGTAGTTTTAATGGTTACCCTTTTTTGATGGTGGATGTGGCTCATGTGATTGGTTCCACCACATTTTTTTTCTTTATGAATTACACTCCTTCACACAGGTTTTAGATTAATCCATGGATAAAGTAAACTGATTCTATACCCTTAGCAATGTAGTATAACATTAAATTTAAGGGAAAGAGAAATAATGTGTCCAAATTATTTACTACCAATACTTGTGTGGACTCTTTAACTTTAACATCTAGGGATTTTTCATGTGATGCTATTTCAAAAAAAAATCAGCAAAGGGGATGTCAGAAAAAAAAATTAAACATAAATGTGATTAAAACATTAATAATTAATAAAGAACTATTATATTTCAATTAGGTCAACTTGGAATGTGATTTCTTTCAGCAGGGTCACTGGTAACTTAGTCTCAATAGATGTATCATCTTCTTCAACGCCATCCTCTAAGCATATTTATGTATTAGCCAAATCTGAAAAATTAATGTAGTGGGAGGTAATACTCCATTCATATTCAATAAAATAAGAAGAAAATTAGTTTATGAAAATATTATATCCTATATTAGTATTAAATTTTAATTATTCTTCTTTGATCAATGCCACTTAGAGTAGGTTTGTTGTGGATAGAGGTTGATATGCAATCTCCTCAAATTTTTTTTCATGTTTCACCACATGGGTAGTGTCTTCTTGGAAATATAGAGAGAGGTATAGACGTAATGACTTTTTTAATGAAGAATATGGGGGAATCATATACCTTTTTATGTTTTTTTAAAATCATCAGAATATTCATCCAATTAATCTTGATCTCCCACATGTGTATCAATTGGAATGACTTATTTTTTAACCTCCTCTAAAAATGGTATGAAAATATTTGATACCTGTTCCTTCATAATTTCTTCTTTACATGGGGTTTTAATTGGAAATAAGGGGAAAAAAAGATTTGATTCATCCTTTCTCCAAGCCTCTTTTTGAGATTCCAATTTCATCAAAGAAGAGAAAATAATTTCCATTTTATTTCTCACCTATTCAATCATTATGAAATTATCTTAAAATTGATTTTTTTGATGATTTTTAACAATAAGAATAAAAAAATAGCTCAAATATCCCCATTATAAGAAAACTCAATATGATAATTCATTTTGATCAAGTAAAATAATAAAAATTATATACAATAATGTTCTATTTTTTAATTTGATAGATTTATGGTTTTTTTTATTTTTTGATAGAAAATGTGTAAAAGTGATTTGACACCCCAGAAATAGTGCCGAATTGATGAGATTGATTTTTTTGTAAATAAATCACCACGAAATTCTTATTTTTATAATTATAATGCTTAGTATGAACCATATGTTTGATCTCTTGTGGAGGCCATTCACACACACTATTTTTTCAGTTTTCACTATTTATATAATAACTAATATAATTGTAAATAATAAAATAATATAATGATGGGGGAGGGTTTTAAAAATGAATTATATAAATAAATAAATAAATACATACATACATACATACATACATACATACATACATACATACATACATACATACATACATACATATATACATACATACATATATATATGTTATATAAAAATATTGGAAAAAAAACCAAACACATAAAGATGTTATTGAGAAAATGTTTTCGTTCTTAAGTGTCTACGATGATTCTTTCACAACTATTTAAAAATTTAATTTCATTATCTCATTCAATGTATAGATGAAACCTATAACTCTAAAACATCCAATTTTAATATTTATTACCCCACACTGACCCTCCACTTATTGAATAATATCTCTTTTATCATCACCACAATGCTACACCAACCCTGTACATGCAACATTATGATAAAAACAAAGAGGAAGAAATGTGAAGGGGAAGAAGACCACAATAGAAAATAAAGCAATGATATCCCTTCACAATTTTTTTAATCTAATAGTTAAATTATATCAATATAATAAATATAATAATTTAATCATGATGAGATTAAAGCATCGCCACTCCCCCCTTGAACAAATATGAGGTCTGGTTATGCATTCTCATAGATATTAGAAGAAGGAATATGGGGGAAAACAAAAGATAAAATGAAATTGAAGAGTAGAAGATGAATGAAAATATATAAAACCAATAAAACAATATTATAGAATCATAACACCTACTTATACTCAAAATGGATAAATAAATTTATAACCATTAACAAGGAAGTGGTGGTTCACATTTAATGGAAAATGTGTGGCATGATTTCTCTAAAAAATAGTAATAGAAAATATGGATTTTTGTGCCTACTTAATGGAATAATATTGGAATTAGGTCTTCATTGAAGATATTATTATTTTTCACATCTATCCACCAATAAAAAATTAGATCTATTGGACTTGTGTAGCATGAGTTATGATAAATTATATTGAGAAACAATTTATGTCCTAAAGACTATAAATTACAATTTTCAGAATTACTAGAAAATTACGACCATTAAAGAGGATTAATCAAGGGATGATTCAGTTAAAGAAAATATTAATTTATATTTTTTTATATCTCTATGTAAATTTTTAGCTCAATTGGATAGCCCATTTTTGAGATATCATCCCATATTAAAAATTTATTCAATCTGGGCAGAGATTTCAAGGCCCTTCTTGCATGCTCCTCTAGGGAATTATATTGTTGAATTCGACTTTCGGTCCAATTGAATAAAATTCATACCATCATGTTTTGAATAAAAAATCACAATATATATTAGTATATAAACAAAATAATCAAAAAACCTAAAATTAGGAAAATATACCAAAAACATAATAAAACTAATCATAATATATATTAGTGTATATTAGTTTGTTTTTATAATGTTTTTGGTGTTTTTTGAAAATAACAATATGATATAAACATATTTAAATTTCTAGATTAGGCTATTTTCAAAATATAGCTCAAATTATTAATAAAACCTAAAATTTTGATAGTTACCATAAAATATTAAATCTATTGGATTAAAACATTGAATTATAGAATAATATATGTAAAATTATGATCTTCATCAGTATCACACACTTAAAAATTTAAATCCAAAACAACAATTATCAAATATCCAAATCACTATACACACCAAAATAAAAAGTGAGAAACTTTACAAGATCTTTTCCTAAATGGAATTTCATCATGTCCCATATATGAAAAATTTAATGACTTAAACATTTATAAATTATATTCATTTTTAATGAGTAAATTAATTATTATGAAATGAATTTATAGAAAACATATGCACTACTTTGGGTATTTTAGACTATTATATGGTCTATAAAATTCAAAATATCATTAAAAATAATAACCATTGACAATATAGATGTGTTACAATGGAAATTAAGATTAGTATATTATGGTTTATGAGAAATTATATTTGAAACATACAAAATAAGTGATAACCTCAACCAGTAAGATCATACCTCATAAAACCCATTTATCAAAACTTCCAAGGGGGAAAACCCTGCTCTTTTTCCTTGACTAAGTCAAAGTATATATTAAACAACTAAATAAGTAGTGAAACCATTTATAGGATAAGTACAATTGTATCATGTTCATGACCTAATCCATGTTCACAGAACCACCCCATGAAAATCTCATGATCACACACCTTACCCTTGGGGTATTCACTAGTGTAATAATGCTATTTATATCTAGAAATTAACAATTTTAATTTGTATGATTTGTTTTAATAAAAAATGATTTTATTTATCCATTTTTAATATTAGTTTTTATAATTATTAAATAATTAGTGTGATAAAAATTAAATTTTGATACGATAAAAGAAATATTGTATTTTTGGGAAATATATAGTTTTAATCAAAAAAATATTTTGTATGAATTCAATAATTTTTAAAATAAAATAAATTTTAATAAAACATTACTATTTAATAATATTTATTAAATATAAATGATAATAAAATTTTGTTAATTCAAATGTAATTTTTTTATGGGTAAGAAAACAATTAATGTCAAAAAAATTATTTTTCAATTATTGAGGCCCTTTGATTTATAAGTGTAAATTCTCATATTTAGGGATTTTTTAATAAAAATACTATTTTTGAAATCAACAAATTTAAATTATCGAATTGTTAATTTTTCATAATTTTCTATGATAGTTGAATTTTTGGGTAAAATTTAAATAAGGTATAATTATATGGTATGTATAATGTTATCATAAATGAAAAAAGTTATTTAATAAATAATATAATGAGTATACATGAAAATATTATATATAATATTTAAAATATTGTGTTCTTGAAGTTATTTGATTAATTTTATAAAAATTTATTGAATCCTCAAAAACCTATATTATATTTTTTGGGTTTTAAAATCAATTCTTTATAAACATGACTCACTTCCACATCACAAAGGAAATTATTTTAAGGTTTTTGGTTATTATAATTATAATATAATTAAAACCAATTATATTTGGTATAAAACATGGGAAATAACCTTGGTATGTTTTTTTATTTTGATTACATTATCATATAGAGTCTAAAACCTATGTTTCGAAAAATTTAAAAATCACCCTATATTTCACTATATAAAACCACCCAACCTCCCATTAATCATCACTAAAAACTCTTGGTGTAGAAATTTACTCTCCCATTACCTCTCTATATTCTTAAAAAGGTTCCCCAATCTCTTAAGAAGCTCCTCCCAAGATTTAAGAAGCACCCCTCAAGGTAAGGGGCCTCTCCTTATCCTATTTATTCAAGCACCTTCTTGAAATTATCAATTTGTTTTCCAATTTTTCATGTGGTGATATGTATTAACACATAACTATTATTACAATTAATGTTTCAAAGTGATTAGAGAAAAAATTATCTATCCTTTTCCCCTTTCATGAATCTTTATATACCCATTCCATTCTAACGAAATCATCATATGATTTTCCATTCCAATTTTATTACTGAATAACTATTCCCATTTCCACTTAATGGTATTAAAATTGTTTTAAATATCATTCAATGATTGGTTATTTCCATGTATGTAACCCACACTCCTTATTCATGGGGTTTAAATTTATAAAATACATCCTTATGTTGTATGATCTATGTTACACACTTATGCATGTACGTGATATGAAAGTGAGGGGTGGAACTAGAATTATATTTCCATCCAATGTATTGGGTAAAATTTTTTGTCTCATGAGATTCCATGTTTTCTACATGGAAGGTTATCCTAAGTGCACAATGTTACTATTCCCTGGTAGTTAGCCTTGAATTAATTTTATGATGTCATGTTTTATGTTGTCACCACATTTCTATGTTTCCTTCATGTTATCATCGTATATCGGGATTTAATGTAAATGTTTATGATTATAACCCCTTTTATATTTCTTTTATATGCCAATTGATTCAAATTTATTACTTTTATCATGTTATTCTTTGCATATTCCCTTACTAGGATTTGTAGCACTCCAATTTCTTATGTACATCCCTAGGTTATCTCATGTAGTTTTAGAGGATCTAAGGAATATAATGGATTATTTCAATGTTCTTAAAAAATGATGTTGTACCACTGTTTTAAGTTATTATGGCATGCAACTAATTTACCAAAGACACTAGTCCTTAGGATAATTCTGGGTTCTATTATGTTTACCTTTATGTAATAAATCATGAATTAATGTGTATTAGAATAATTTTTTTTCATAGTTGGTGTCAGAGAAAAGTTTGGTTGTTTTTAGGGATTAGGATTACAAAAATATAGTAAAATACTTAGGGATAAGGCTAAATATAATAAAACATCGATAACTTTTTTTTTAAATTATAGATTAAGTGATTTAAAAGAAAACGCATCCCTTCCTGGAAACTACATGTGGATGTGGCTCTAAAAAAGTTATACATAGAGATAATGAACCCAAAATGGGAACATTGAGCTGGACTCAATCATCAATAAGTATAATAAAATAGGCCTTATTGCACACCTATTTTGACACTACGGGCAGAAATTATTTGTTAAATTCACAAGATCCTTATTAACCATTATTAATGGAATAAAAATACCCATAATATACTATGTTAGGAAATAGATCATAGATACATTATATTGAATCCTAGAAATTCATGTTTTAATGAATATATATCATTGATGAGTTATCCCTTTCATTTTGATGGTTTCCCCATTATATGCTTCATAGTTTAAAAATACTCATCCATAATATTTCCTTTATTTTTAGTTATTTGATGAAAGTAGGAGCAATAGAGTCAACAACCAATGTGAAGGGTAATGTGATGACTTCCCAAATAAGATACCCAACCAGATGTTATCAGGATGTTAGAACCTTATGAGAAAAATTTATCAATTATTTCATGTTTTGAACTAAAACCTGAATTATGAGAAACACTTAAATCCCCCTAAAAATACTAATTTATAATTGAGACCTTTATGTGAAAATGGCCTCTAACATTCAATGGATCTACTAATACCTTAATCACAGAACAATAGTTTAACGTCCCTAAAAAGATATTCTCTATAATTTAATTCTCTAGGATATAGATAGTCATGATGGATATTTATTGTGTGGAAGGAGAAGCTAATCAATTAGGGAATTTAGTAAAAAATATGAAGCCTGAGGAGGATATTGAAGCGATGGAGTGGAAGGAATTCTTGAGAATGTTTTTTAGAAAATATTTTCCTCACAATCAATGAATTAAAATGGAGAGGTACCTCTTTACCCTTATGAAAAAGGATGATGAATCCATATGGTCTTATGGGGAAAATTTCAAAATATTTGCATGATATGCCTCTGGCTTTGTCATTTCCCCTGAATCTGAGGTTTACTATTTCTTTGGTGGGATAAATTAAAAACTATAAAATTTTTATCCATTCAAGACATTGAAAGATATGATAAATTTTTCTTATGTTCCCTCAAAGATGAAATAGTGATAAAAAATATCAAGGGTCTATTGGGATTGGAGAGAAGAACCAGATAATGGATTTTAATTCTAGTAGTGCGATGGATAAATCACACGGGGGTAAGAATGTCAACCATACCACTTGTCTAAAGTCTCAGAAGAAGTATCCCAAAAAAATTTTGACGGAGACAAGGAAATTTTTAAGGTGTCGGAATGAAGGGTATGTTTCTTGTAGTTTCCTATATGAGAATCCCACCAATGTCATGTCTGAAAGTAATTATCTAGTCAACCATCAACATATCATCCAATTATTTAACTTCAAGGAATATGAACAGTATATGAATAAATAACCTAATCCAAGAGATATCAAAGATAAATAAAGGAAACAATCATCCAGTACTAGAGAGCATGGGTGAGAGTATTCCATCACAACTGTTGAGGAGGATCCAAAAAATGTTGTGACAAATATACTAGTTATTAATTTAAGGATTAAAAATTTACTATTTGATTTTGGGTCTATTAATTCTTTCCTATCACACAAGTTTATTAGAAATATTTAAACATAACCTAAAAAATGGAAGTTGAGTTATTCATGAAGTTGTTAAATGGTTCAGTTGTTTCATATCAATCATATTAATCATCCCCTATCCAAATTTGTTGGATGAATTTCCCATAAAATGTTTTTCTAATCCCCTTAGTAGAATTCAGTGCTATCATGGGCATGGATTGGATTTCCAAATATAAAACCAACATATATTATTAAGATAATTAAATAACCATCTGTATCATTATTATCCCTCTAATTCTATATAAGTGCAAGGATGAGGATAAAACATTGTTCGTAATGACATCTCATGCATGAATATTAATGACTTGTGAGAAATCGTATTGAGATTAAATGATTGAGACTAAAGAAAAACCATCCTTGATGACATAAAATTTTAAAGGGATGTATTTCATATTGAATTTATTCATATTCCTCCTAGGATTGTGGATGAGTTCTTTGTTGATATCATACTCAGATCGTTTCCAATATCCAGGAATCTGTATAGAATGGTTGTCATTGAACATGAGGAGCTGAAAAAAATAAATAGAATTAAGATAAAGGGTTTATATGCCTAAGTTCTTCATTATGGGGTGAACCAGTCATCATTATTAAGAAGAAGGATTGGTCAACGTGACTCTTCATTAATTATATTGAGCTTAAAAAGATCATGATAATGAACAAGTATCCTCTACCATGGATTGATGAATTGTTTGTTCAAATACATGGATCCCACCACTTTTATAAGGAGGATCTCTATTTGGGATATTATCATGTAATGTTGAAGAAGTTGGATATCCCCAAGACTAATTTTCATACAAGGTACGAGTACTAAAAGCTCATACTGATTTTATATAGACTCAATAATGCTACAAAAATATTCAAGGACCTAATGAATATATTCTTCAGGGATTATCTCAAAAAATTTGTGGTAGTATTTATAGATTATATTGTTATTTACTCCAAGATAAAGAAGGTACATGAGGATTATTTAACTATTTTAATAAGGTCCTTTTGAAAGAAAATTTATATGAATTTATACTTAATGTGAGTTTAGGTTGGATCAAGTAACATTCATGGGGTCTTTTATGACCATCAAATCAATATTTGGAAATTCGTAAAAAATAGATGCAATCAAAGTATATACTAGACAAATATATGTGATAAAAATCCACAATGTCTTGGGATTGGGAACCATAATATATTTTTTAGAAACTTCTCATGATTGATGATCACACTATCCAAGCCTACTCTGAAGGAATTCAAGTTTCTCTGGACTAATGAATGTGAGGAGAGAATTAAAGTGTTGAAGAAAAGGATAATCACTAGACCTATGCTCACTTTACCCACTATTGGGGAAGGCTTTTCGATGTAAAGTGATTAATTAAAAAAAGTATTGGGTTTTTTACTCATTAATGATAATAAATTGATATCATATGCCTCCCACCAATTAAATACCCATGAGAAAAACTACCCAACAGATGATGTTGAATTGGATGTATTGATCTTGTCATTGAATATTTGGATACATTTTTTCTATGTGGAGAAGTGTGAAATTTATATGGAATACAAATGCATCAAGTATATGCTCATAAAAACGAGGTCAATATATATCAATGGAAGGATTATCATTGTTTAATACATTACCATCATGGGAAATCAAATATAGTGGAGGATGTTTTGAGTATAAAAGATCCCAAAATTGTATCAATGATGAGGGTTTGAAGGGATCTAATTTTATTGGTCATGAAAAGGATGGGTATGGTAAAACTAAAATAATATTCATCCTAACTTACTCAAATAACATCTCAAACATATATTATCGAAAGGATAAAAAACACCTTCAAAGATGAATAGTTTCTATAGAAGAAGGTAGCGAATATTTTGGAGTTCAAATTTTCTGAAAATGGAGTTATAAGGTTTGATACTTGTATATGTGTACCTTCAAAACTATAACTGAAGATGGAACTTTTGGATGATGTGCCTAACTCATCCTTCCCTATTAATCTAGGAATAATTAATATGTATAGAGGTTTGATGTAAAAAATTTGGTGGGTTAAAATGAAGAGGGGGATTTTGGAATTTGTATCTTGATGCATTATATAACAAAAAGTGAAGGAAACTGATAAATGTATAAGGGTATGATGCATCCATTTCTCATACTAGTACAGAAATGGGAAAAATAACCATGGATTTTGTTGTAGGACTTCTTAGAACACCTAAAGGTAATAACACCATTTGGGGTACAGTCGATTGCCTTACAAAGTTGGTAAATTTCATTACTAACAAGGGATATTTATCAATTGAATAACTTTAAATGATATAAATAAGGTAAGTGATAAGAATACATGGAGTTACACTCTCTATTGTATTTAATCAAGATCCAAGATTCCCATCAAGGTTTTGGTGAATCCTTTGATAAGAATAAGATATAGAATTGATATTTTCCACTACTTATCACCCTTAGATGGATGGATAGTATGATAAGAACATTAAAACTTTGGAGGATATACTGAAATCACATTCAACGTATTTATAAGGATTTTGGGACCAAAAAATTCCTCTACTGTAGTTCCTATATAACAACTTCTTCCATTCTAGAATTCAAATGGCACCTTATGAGGCTCTTTCTGGGAGAAGGTGTTGTAATTTGACATGATGGGATGAGGTTGGAGATCAAAAGCTTATGGGACAAGTTTTTATACATGAAATTACTGAGAAGGTTCAAACCATTCAGTGCCATATAAATTTCACAAAAATTCAATAGAAAATATATGCAGACAATCGTCGATGGAACATGGAGTTTGAGGTTAGAGATAAAGTGTTCCATTATATGTCATTGTGGAATACAATCATGAGGTTTGGGGAAGAGGAAAATCTTAGTACAAGATACATCAACCCATTTGAGATCCTTGATCGCATTGGAGTGGTAGCCTATCGACAAGAACTCCCACCTAACCTATCTAATGTACATTATGTGTTCCATGTATCCATTTTAAGGAAGTATATACCTAACCCCTCACATGTAATAAATCCATATGTGTAATTGTTGTAGAATAATATTTTATATTATGAGTAGACGATGAATATATTATATCATAGAGACACACTTCTACAAAATAAGACAACTCTCATAGTCAGTGTTTTTTAGAAGAACCCCAAGTTTGAGTAATAGAAAAGGAACTAGAAGGGGTGATGAAAAAAGAGAACCATTATCAGTTTTAGTCTATGTAATGAAAATTTAAAGGGTGAAATTTCTGAAGGGGGGATAATTTAACAACCTGAACATTTACAAATAATATTACTTTAAAATTAGAAACTTATTTATTAAAAAATGAATTTAAAGAAATAACATGGTCTAATTTTTTTATTTTCGTAATATTATATGGTTTTCAAATTTATAAGACCATTAAGAATCAGAACCATTGAAAATATATACTTTCTATAGTGATCATAATGATTTTTATTAAGGGTTGTGATAATTTCTATTTAACATAGATAAAGGAAGTGATGGCCTTGACTAGTAGGATTATAACATAGGGAGCCTATTTACTAGAGATTTTAGGGGAGATATAATCCCTAGTATTTTCCCTTAACTGATCCCAATTCAAGATTTAACAAATTAATCACAATCAAAACAATTTATAAGATAAGTTCAAGCTCATCAAGATTATGAACCAAACTATGTCCGTCGAACAACCCCATGAAAATATCACCATCGCACACCATACCCTTAGAGAATTTACTAGTGTAATAAAGGGATATGTATCTAGACTATTATAGTATAAATTTTTAAATTTCTTTTTATTAAAATAATTATTATATTTTTCCTCTTTTAATATTACTTTTTATAATGATTAAATAATAATTTTAAAAAAAATAAGATTTTGATATGATGAAACAGAAATTTTAATTTTGGAAAATATATAGTTTCAATCAAGAAATTAAATTTGATGAATTAAATAACATTTTAAATAAATGAAATTTTAATAAAATATTTTTATTAAATAATATTTATTAAATATAAATGATAATATAATTTTATGAAGTCAAATATAATATTTATAACAGTCAGAAAACTGTGGTTTTCAAAAAACCATCATTTTTTAATAAATATGGATTTTTTATTTGAAAATAAAAATAATCATATTTAGATTAATTATTTTCGATGAAATAAATATTATTTTTGAAATTAACATATCAAAATTATCCAATGATGAATTTTCACTAATTTTATGAGATAATTGATTTTTTTGGGTAAAAATTAAATATTGTATAATTATTCAGTGTGTATTATAGGATCATAAAATTCAAAAAGTGATTTAATAAATACTATAAATAGAATTCTAGACCAAAAATTATTCCCCTTTAAAATAATTTGTTTTTGAATTTATTTTATTAGTTTTATAAAGCCTTAATGAATCCTCTAAAACCTATATTATATTTTAATGTTTTGAAATAAATTCATTATAAACATCACTCAATTCCACATCACAAAGGGTATTATTTTAATGTGTTCAGTTATTATCCTTATGAATTAATTTAATCCACACCTCTTTAGAAGAAACCATGGTAAAAACAATGGGAAGGATTTTGGTTTTTATTAATTTGTCATATACAGTCAAAAACCTTGATTTGAAAATTAATAAAGAATTACCCCCCCCCCTTTTGCTATATAAACACATCCAACCTCCCATTTTTTGTTCACTCAAAAATCTTTGATACTGAAGTCACTCTAGAATTTCCTATCTATATACTTTCTATGGTTCCCATAATCTCTTAATATTATCCTCCCATGCTTTATGAAGCACCCTCTCAAGGTAATGAATCTTCTCATTCTCCACTTAATTTAAGAACATTATTTAAATTATCATTTTTTTCAATTTTCCATGTAGGGATAAGTTTTCAAATATACATATTACATAATTTAATAGTTACATGGGATTATAGACCATATTATCTCTCATTTAACCCTTCCATGAATCTTTATGTACCCCTGTTATGCGGTCAAAATCATCTTGCAGTTTTCCATGGAAAACATTTTTTAGTTAATAATAATTCTAATTTCCACTCAATGGTTTTAAAATAGTTTCAAATAACTTTAAATGATTGTTTATTTCAATTTATTTAACCCAAACCCCTTAATAATGGTGTTAAAACTGATAAATACATCCTTATGTTTAATGATCTATGTGGCATACTTAGGCATGAACATGATATGAAAGTGATGGGTGGGACCAAAATTATATAGCCCTTCAATGCATTGGGTGATGTTTTTATATCATGATATAACATGTATGGTTCCTGAGAGGTTATCCCATGAACACATTGTTATGAGCTCTTTGTGGTTTTCCATGACTTATATTTATGATTTCATGCTTTATCTTGTTTCCATATTCTCATGTATCATTCATGTTATCATCATATATCATTCTTTAATGTTCATGATTAGGATAATCAAACCTTTTTTAAAGACTCCAATTATCATAAAATAATTTTAAATATTAATATATTAATATTCATTACATAAAAAAACAATTCATTTCAATTTTTTTTATGTCTAGTGGCTTTGTAAAATTGGAAACATAAATAATTATTCTATATGTGAGCTACATTATCTCCCGCTATGTTCTTCATAACAAGAACCCATTTTATACATATCATACATAATACCTTTAATTATTATTTGAGTAAAGGAAATATAAAAAAGGGTGATCTCAGATGCTCTTTTAAAGTAATAAAAGTGATATATCAACATATCGTGAGCATAAGCATATGAGAACTTAAGAATAAAATTTGAAAACCATACAATGTATATCATAAATTATAAATTTGAGTCATGTATTAAATCATGGTATCTCACAATACATGAATCATATTGTAATAAAATAACATGTACAATGAATACTTTATATTAACATAAGGCATAGATTTTTGTAATGCACATAATTATAGAAAATGATTTCCTTAGTAGTTAAAGGCTTATTTCCAAGGCTATAATCGTGGAATGGGTTCACTATCTAAACCATCTTAGTAGTCAAGGTTCACTCAGATGATTATCCTAGCAGATATAGTTCCTTAATAAATTAGGTTCACTCTCCATTCCAGACCTATTTATCCAATGACATATATATATTTACCCAATGCATTGGAGGAATATATAGGCCCCTCTCATCACATTATCCATAAATTTCAATGATAAAATATCATAAACATTTATTATATCAAAACCCCTGAAACTAAATGGGCTTTAGAAAATATTTGTCACATCAAAACACATGAAAAGTAATGGTTTTAATAAACATTTCATCATAGAAAAAACTATGGAAAATAAATAGGTTTCATAATCATTTAATCATTTCATCATATCATAACCCATAAAAAATTACAGTTATATAATAATTCTATCATGACATATCTCATGGAAGAGAAATGAGATTCATAACAATATTTTTATCATAATCATAAACTATTCAGAGAAATAATAATAATGGTATCCTTAGATCATATCCAATATATATAAGTAACATGAAATGATGTTATCTTAGATAGAAAATGATTTTGAAAGATCACTTGGATCATTTCTTTTAGAAAACAGACTTTCCACTATAAAAAACAATTTTTAAAACAAAATTTTTTTTAAAATATTTTTATTTGAAGTTAAAATATTGAACATGTAAATTAATATTCAAAGAAAATAATTTTCATAAAGGTAGTAAATTCGGTTCATGCCATACATGTTAATTCGACATTCCTTTCACATTTTTAGTAAAAGTTTAATGAACCTTGTTTAGAAAATGACATTAAGATTCCTTTCAAAACAGTTTGTAAAAACTCAAAAAATGAGTCAAAATTTATTTAATAATTAATTTTTTAATTGTATAAATTTTTTTGAAAACATTTTTAGAAAACATGGATATGGAGGAAAGTAGAGTTTCCAACCGAAGAGATAAATAGACATTTTTTTCTTAAAAATATTATTTTGAACAATTGAGTATATAAATATTTGAAAATTAATGGATAGAATGTATTATAGTGAAATAAATATTCTATAATAAATTTCATTAGTTTCTTGAGAGATATATCATAATATTTAATCATTAGAAGCATAATCACGAACAATTTTGATAGTCTATGAGTTCATAACATAAAACCCTTACCACGTGGGTAACTCCAAATAATAATCCCTATGAAACAATACAATTAAATGAATATAATAATATCATGAGAATAACTAAATTCCATATTTCACATGACAAATGTTCTATATATACACCCCATAAAAGAAGATAGGTGCATAACATAACATTTGTCTCAATGAAGGAAAATTGAGACAAAAAACCATTGTCTTAAGTCTTGAATTTTTTTGTACAGGTTGAAATATAATGTATAATAAATATATGTTTATTATAAATACATCTAAGAAAAATACTGATATATATATCATACCATATATGGTTTACTTATGATATGCTATTACCCATTTATTAACAATTCCATTATAAAGTCACATTTCGGGAAAAACATCTTTTTTTCCTATATGTTTTGATTTGTTAATTTTGGTCATATTATATTGACCAGGGTTAAATAAACTATATAATTTTCAAAATTATATAAATGTCATATATATTCAGTCTATATATATTCAAGTAAATCCATAAAAGTTAGAGATAAAAAATGAAATACAACGTCCATGGAGACATATGCCGTATGTATGTATGAACGTTGTTTCCTTATTCTTGATAGATTGAAAAAAAGTTAAATAATATATTGACATAAAAATAATTTATATGTTATATATATCTCATATTTTCATTAAAACTTTCATTATTACCTTCCATGTAAATTGTGAATGAATAAAATCACTTCGCAAAGCGGTAGTCCACAGTACACATGAATGACATTTGCGTATCCCCCATGGAATAGAAAATAAGAATATATATGTGATATATTTCTTAAAAAGGTATAATTATGTTTAAAATATCATACATATACATTATATCCACCATAATACACTACTTTGAGAGGTGTTTATGGAAAACATATCACATCGATTCTCGAGGAGGTAGTCCATCGTACACATGAGCGATGTTGTTGTTTCCCATTTGAGGGAAGAGTAAATAGATATAGGTCATTACCTTAACATAATAAGATCTCATTATATGTAATTTAATGAGGTTATTATATTATAATGGTTCAATTATATTTCAATTATATGGAGGAATAAATAAAATAAAAATACATGTTGAAGAACGCCACCTCATCTTCAAGTAACCTACATTGGTTTTCACCAAAAGAATTCTTAAGATAGATTTATGATCCAAATAAGGATTCTTGGATTATATGAGAGAATAAATAAAGGGATTTGGGTAGGAATTTGATTAAATAAAGGGTTTTTTATATGTGAATAGGAGAAGATAGGGTGGGATTTTATAAGTGGGGAAGATGGCATGTTTATAATTTTTGAAAAGAAAAAGGTGTAACCATTCTCATGAAAAAAGGATCCAAAATGGAAATTTATAGATATAATGTTGAGATATGGACATCCAATGAGTTTTTTACAAGTTTATAGGCCATTTTACCACATATTTTTTTTTAACAATTAGTAAACCTATTTTCTCATAAACCATGTTAATTTATTTTTACTTATTTTTCTACTGATAACGGTCAAAAATTAAGTTTGTAACATCTTAGTTTTTAAGAAAGGTATGTTATATTTTATTTTTGTATAAATATAGAGACAACACCTAAGAGATGGTTGGTTCATTTCAGGAAATGAGGTTGCTGGAGTGATGGAACCTAGTTGTAGGGATAATACATGACGTGTCACTAAATACATGATGTGCAGTTAATACACAACGTGTATTTGACTAGCCAGATCCTTTTCATAATATGTATTGGATTTTACCTAGGATGGAATTGCTAATAATTACACAATGTGTAATTAATATACACATTTTGTATATTCCTAGGTTGTATTTTTAAAATAGGGAATGACTTATATTAATAGATCCCAATTTCTTCTCCTATATAGAAGGAGAGTCATGTGAGAGTCATACTATATTCCTAGGCTAGGGGTCCTTCTCCACCCTCTATACAGACCCTATTTTCATCACCACTGGGTTCATTGGATTCCTCTATGTATTATCTACACTCCACCTCCTTTTATTCCTATTTTTCTTCCCATCTCTTGTATTATTTTGGTGCGAGATAATATGAAATATTTTAGGTTTTTTGTATTATTTTCTATTTTAGTTGGTTCTAGCTTGAATTAAATGTCTGAAATGAATGATTGACCATTTATGAAACTATGGTAGGTGGTCAAGATTCTATACCTAGTTTTGGATTCTCTTATACCATAGACCAGTGTGTCAGAATCCATACCCTTTTAGTGAATCATCTAAAATGTCTAATAAACTAAATAAAATGGTTTCACTTACACACTATGGATAAGGCTAGGGGTGAATCTACCCTTGGTAGATTTTCATTAATATGGGTCACCCCCTAAAGGTATTCCCTTCATTGATGAAATTTTTTACACTTTATTAAATTGTTCAACAACCCTTGAAGGGTGTGTTTTAATGTAATAATTGTTTTTGGAAGTATGAATTGAATTTAGAATGATGTTTTCCATGAGTTAGGCCCCATGAACTATGCCTATATGAATTGATTGAACTAAATTAATTGGGAAATTTAATTTAAATTTCAAAATGTGAAATTTAGGTCCAAATGTATGAATCATAATAGTTAATACATATGTTATATTCTAGGCGAGAGAGAAACTTGTATCTGTATAGGATGACTGGCATGGGATCATTGAGCTTTATAATTATAGATTTTATATGTATTGTATATACTCCAAGAGAAATACTAGGTATTCCTGGTATAAGATCGCCGTTAATTTACCTTATCTTAATGTGAGAAATACCGGTTCCCTAGGGAAGACACCATGGATGTCCATGGCGTCTAGATGGTAATACTCGATCATGAGTGATACTCGGCCCCTTATGTGAGATACCAGGGATGAGCTCAGAGAGCTTGATTCTTTCCATGTCAGGATTGATACTTGGGACTCCATATATGGATCAACTTGGATGAACTCTTATAGTATTGGGCATCTGTAGTACCCCTGTATAGATACATGAGATTCTTTATAGATCTCCTTGGATGGGTTCATGGTGCCTCTTCTTGAATTATAATGATTAAATTAAATTAAAATAATGTGAATATGCAGTTGAAATTTTAGAGATTCATCCACCAAGATAGATCACATCCTTAGGGATGGTCCTCATTTTTATAATTTATTTACGACGACCCATGTATACATTATATAAAACTTTTATAGGTTCACCTCAGTTCATAGGCATCTGAATTAGGCTGATGCAGGTAGTATTGGTCTGTTAACCCACGAGGAACCCTATCTGATTCAATTATTAATTAATGACGTTCATTTACTATTATTGACACACTGCTCATTTTATATACACATAAATGTTTGATATAGACACTGTTGGTGGTGGATTAGTGAGTATATATCACACCCTAATTGGTCTGCTCTTGGTACCCAAGAATACTTATTGATTATAAGTATAGATAAATGGAAGCAATTAGCTGTCAATGCGTGACTTTTAGTTCAAGGCTAGAGTATGGGAGTAGAGGATTGAGCCTATACTTGTGATGATAATTGTAACTGGATTTGGGGTTTTTGGTATTTTGGTATAAAATTTGGCATATGCCCATTTCCATTTATCCATGTGTACTCATTTTTGAATAGCTACAAGAAATCATGATCATGATCATTTGAATCTATTTATTTATTCAACTTCTTCCTATTGTTTATTTCTCTTGTATGGTTATTCTGTATTATATATACTAATTCATGTTTATTATACTTCTTTTATTACCATTTATTATATACCACTATGCTACACTCTAAATCAATAGAGCATAGTCTCTCAATGGACATACCTTAGGCTCTCACCACTAGTCAGCACCCTTAATCATATAGAGAGGTATGCATGAGGTCACGTGTCTAATCTTCTTAGGGAACCACTAAGTTTCATCCAAGTGGGATGCTACAAATTAGTACTAGAGAGGTATTATTACGTTTTTAATATAGTTTTGGTATTATAAAAGAGACTAGGATTTATTAGAATTTTGTAATGACCTTGTGCTTGGGAATAGCTTACCCATTTATAGAGGAATCCCAAAAAATATGGGATGGGTTATTACTATTTTTGGATTACCTCTATTATATTTATCCTCATTTCACCATTGGTTTATGAATGTTTTTAGTGATTTTATCATTGTTGATATTATTATGATAAAATTTATTTACCTTGGCCCAATGATACGAGTGAGTATAAAATTCATGCATCAGACTAGGCACCATAAGACATAAATTTCATGAATTATATCATTCCATATTTATATTTTTGTGTGAATTTTCTTATATTTAATTTTATTTTGGTCTATGACTTGGTTGTTATGGATTGAATTGTGCTAGAATTTATTTTTGAGATAATATAATCAGACTAATTAAACAACCTACATATATCAAATAGTGTTTTTATACATAGATTGATTATTACACTTTAATTAACCAATTATTCAATTGTTTATCCAAGAAAAATCAGTACTATGGGCTTAAATATTAGTGGATTTGATTGATAAATGAAAATTTTAATTTATGAATTGATTACTTCTATAAATTGGGAATGGTAGTTAATTCACTCAAATCACTATACATGAATTGTAAAATCGTTATGCTAGATGTAAAGGTCAGGTCATAGTTACATGAAATACTAAATTCCAATTTATTTAGAGTGTGGACCTTTATAAAATTTAAAATGGTGATGATTTTAATAGGATTGATATATCTATAACAAAATAAAGAAGAATAAAAACTCAATAAGTTAAAATTTTTAAATGAAATGGTCACTGATAAATGGGATACTAATTGAAATGTAAAGGGTGTTGTCATCTCTACCTTCCAATTGAAACTCCATATACTAGAAACTCTACAGTGTTATATAAGACCTTGATCCTGAACTGACATTAGTAGTGGGAAGTAGGTTGTGTATCTTATGGTATTTCATGTTATCTTCCTAGTCACCTAGGCATTGTTTTTTCAGAAGGATCTTCATATGAATGTTTCATACCTACCCTTTCCTACATTAAATATTTTATTATCTACTATAAATATTATTTGAGGTTTGTGCTTGGAAATTGTAGATCTATGTGGGTTCGATTTCCTTGAGTTGTATTCCATGAGGGTGGAAAAAACCATGATAGAGGTGGTGGGCCCTGAGCCACTAATATTACCTCCTATAGTTCCAACTGATTCACCTCCCATTGATAATATACATGGAGATGATGATCAGTTTTTAGATGGTTTCTATCAATTTATATAATATTTACAGGGTGCTCCCTGACCAAGCCCTACTATGATATAGTTGACCCATTAATTATAGTAGTAGAATCCCCCACTTCTTAGGAGAAGGAGGACCTCAAGATGACGATTCTTAGATTGAATCCATGTTGTTTGTATTTGAGGATATAGAAACACCTCCAAAGTGGAGGGTCATGTACACTACCGACATGGTACACGGTCCTTCTAAATGTTGGTGGGAAGTCATTTTCCAAGTTAAATGAAATCAAGGTATGCTCAGTGCAGACTTCCAGAGAGCCTTCTATGAGTACTTTTTTCTATATACATTGATAGAATACTGCATCAGATAGTTTAGAAACCTACAACAGGGTGTCATGTCAGTGATAGAATTTTCTTCTCATTTAACCAAGCTTCATCATTTTGTGCCAAACCAGATCGATGATGAGTTTATAATTGTGAGATGTTTGGAGGATGAGCTTGTGTAATCCATATGACCATAGGTGGAATTTTTTGGCTTTCCACCATTACATAAATAGTGAACCAAACCCCCATCATAGATAAAAGCTAGAGGGGGGAAGCAATGTGATCTAGGGTAGTTCAGCTTCCAAGAATTTTGTTGGTTTGTTTAGCAGTATAAGCACCATTTTGAGGGTGCATGTGTGGGGAAGTTCTAGGTAGATGACATGTACTGATGATTATGTGGTGTGACAGCAGTGTGGTAGGATGGTTCATAAGAATCCCCAGTGTATGAGGAACCTAACAGAGTGCTGATCTAGCGGTAGGATAGTTAACATATAGTTCTTCTACCGAACATTCCCTTTAATTTATAGTGATATGTAATTTGTACCAACATTGTTTTTAGGTATAAGATCCTCAAATCTACATCAGGATAGGAGATGGTCTACTACCGACCAAATATGCGGAGGAGGTGGTCCTAGCTGAGGTAGTAAAACATCATAGGTTCAGCGCCAGTACAGTGCACCTACCCATGTTAGTCAGGCTATGTCTCAAGGCTAAGATTTAAGCCATATAAATGTAGTTCAACCTTTTTTAGAGTAGCCTAGTCCAGGGCCTTCAATAGTTAGAAGTACTTTTTTTGTAGCCTTTTATTTTTTTTCTATATTTTACACAAGGTCATCACACTCCTTCATATCAACTACAATTATGGAAAGTCTTGGCCTAGAAATGGAGTTTTTAGTGGAATTATGAATCTTGAAATAACATTATGGGTTTGATCAGTAGAAATATACTAGTTCAATGAGTTTCTCATTGAGATAGGTGGGTGTTTATTCCTATAGAATTTCATTGTCCTAGAGATGACCAGAATCAATGTAATTATTAGTATGAATTATATAGTACCTTATCAAGCCCATGTTGATTTCTACCATGAGAGGGTGTTTTTTAGATCACCTGAGGGTAGATCTTAAATTAATAAGAGTGAATGGGATATATAGGCTTGGTGAGATGGACTCGTGCATCATGGTATTGGTAGGGTGACATCTCATATTTCTAGTACATATATTAGTGATCCAGGATTATAACTTGTAGAATTACATCATGTTGTAGATTTTTTTTAGAACATCTCCATAGATGATATTTCTAGATTACCTTATTTGAGGGAGGTGGATTTCACAATCGAGCTAGTTCTAGGTGCATCACTGATGTCCATTCCTCTATTTATAATGGAACCAACAAAGCTTCATGAACTCAAGATGAAGTTTTAATATCTAGAGGAAAAGGGTTTTATATGACCCATCACTTTTCCTTGGGGTTGACCTATCCTTTTTTCAAAGAAAAATAACAGTAACCTCAGGTTGTTAATGGATTACAGTTGATTGAACCAGCTTATGGTGAAGAACTAATATCCAATTACTCATATATATGGTATTTATAACTAGCTTCAATGAGTGGAAATTTTCCAAAGATCTATTTGAGGTTAGGATGCCATCAATTGCATGTGAGACCATTAGACATACCATGTATGGTGTTCTAAAGTAGCTACGACTTGTATGAGTACCTGGTTGTACTGTTTGGCCTTAAGAACACACTGACTATATTTATGGATCTAATGAATAGTGTTTTACACCTATATATAGATTCATTTGTGGTAGTCTTAATTAACATCATCTAAGAGTATTCTCACACTAGACACAACAATGCTACCAATTTGATATCATGTTGAATACTTTAAGAGAGCATCAACTATACAAAAAATATAACTTATTGAACAATAATGTTCACTTGTTGGTTCATAAAATTTCAGAGACAGACATATCAGTTCACCCAGATAAGGTGAGTACTGTGGTTTACTATGACTAGACCAGGAATGTATTTGTTTTATTTATTTTCTTGGGGATAATTGGATATTATAGCCTATTGATTCAGGACTTACCATACGTAGAAGAACCTATTATGGGATTGACTAAAAAGAGTGTGAAGTTTATATGGTAAGAATATTATGAGACATATTTTTAGGAATTGAAGGGAAGTATGACTTTAGTTCCAATCCTGATCCTTCTAGAGTTGGGAAGAGGCTATACTATTTACTATGATGGTAAAAGAATTGGTCTAGGGGCAGTTCTGATACAGGGTGATTAGGTTGTAGAGTATGGGTCCTACAAGCTAGGATCTCATTAGCGGAACTATCCTATGCTTGAACTCGAGCTAGCATCCATGATTCATTATTTATGATGTTGTAGTAATTATCTATTGGGTGAGCAGTTCATTGTTTTTAGGGATAAAAAAAGTCTGAAATACATCTCCACATAGTGTGACTTGATTCTAATGCCCCACGGGTGGGTAAAATACCTACATCCCTTTGATTTTTAGTTTATTTATAAACTTGGAAAGGGTAATGTAGTGGGTGACACACTGGGCCCGATGACTCAGATACAGGCCTCCCAGGAGGCCAATTGCGAGTGGAAGTTGTTGACCCTGTTTTCAAAGATTCATATATAGGTTCAAGAATATCACATGAAATCTATTTTTTCATCTCTAGTAGTGACATAATACAATAGATAGAATGTATGGATGAGATAGTTATCATATCCAGAGGGCCTCATATTGAGGGAGAGTGTCTCAGGTGATATTATAATATTTGTTTTGGTGGTTGATGAGAATGAGATCTTGAAATTCTATGGGAATGTATGGTTCCTGATGATATATGATAAGAGTTGATGTGAGAATACCATGGCTCTATTTGGCCAGTTCACCCAAGGATTACCAAGATGTTCCAAGATGTATGTTGTTAGTATTAGTGGCTGGATATGAAAAAGTAGATTATATGTTTCATCATGAGGTGTCCACCAACTAGTAGGTGAAGGTAGATAACCAACAACCTGGTGGAATATTATAACCTTTATCTATTTCTAAGTTGAAATGGGATGATTTCACCATGAATTTTGTGATGGGATTTATGATATCCCCTCTAGGTGGAGTTGCAGTATTGGTGATAAACAAAAGGTTTACCAAGTTTGCACACTTTCCACCTATCTAGGATACCTTCTCAGTTGATGAGCTTGTGGGGGGGGGATAGGGTTATATCTTTGAGATTGTGCACCTTAAAAGTTTTCCCTATTCCAATATATCTAACCATGATTCCATGTTTACATCATGGTTCTGGCCAGGGCTACAGAAATCACTGGGTTCACCAGTGTTATGGAGTACAATATACCACCCACAGACTGAAAATTAGTCTAAGTGGGTGATACAGGTGTTAGAGGACATGATCATGCATGATTATTTGATTTTAAAGGTTCATGAGAGAAACATATACCTCTCATTGAGTATTCCTACAACAACAGCTTTTAGACAATGATTTAGATGGATCCATATGAGGCCCTTTATGGTAGGACATTCCGTTCACCTCTGTGCTAGTTAGAGGTGGGTGATGTAGCTATACCAGTTCCTCATCTTGTTTAGGAGTCTTCAGAGGAAGTACATATAATTTGTAAACATATGGCTACAACATAGTCCATTCATAAATCCAATACTGATCATCACCATAGACATATAGAGTTCAAGGAGGGACATTGGGTCTTTCTATGAGTTTCACATAATTAGGACATAGACGGATCTAGAGAAAGGACAAGATATCGACCCGTTACATTGAAACTTTTTAGATTATAGAGAGAGTTGGGATGGTAGCCTATCAGTTGTAGTTACCTTCATGGTACCATTCCATTCATGATGTATTACACACATCGCAGCTTCACCACTACCATTTTTACTGATCTCTTTCATTTTATCCAGAGGATATTGAGTTGGATGTGGATGTATGATTTGTGGAGATTTCGATACGTATCATTGATTGATGCATTAAGGATCATTGAGGTATGTTTATTCCTTTTGTTCAGGTTATATGGTATCACATTTATCTATATGATGAGACCAAGGAGAGAGAGGTCAATGTACGTACTTAGTGGCTGGATCTTTTCTCAAATGATGATTTATTATGCTCACAATGGAAACTTAGTCACGATTTATTTTAAGAAGGTGAGGTTTTAACGTCTCATATTCTCAAAATTCAATGTTCTACTTTATATTTGGATAAATCCAGAGACCATACCTAAGGTCTAAATTGTTTGTTTCTGAAAAAAAGGTAGCAAGAGGGTTGGAACCTAGATGCAAACCAGATTCATTGTGTGTATCTAAATACATGACGTGTTGTAAATACGTGATGCATATTGGGATGGCCAGGTCAATTTCATGAAATGTAGTGGCATTTCATTAGGAAGGAAATCCCATGAATTACACAATGTGTAATGCTTGTACACATTATGTAAATAACTGGGTTATGATTTTTAAAAAGGGAAGGGGCTCATTTTAGTTGATCCCGTTTTCTTACCGTACAAAAAGAGGAGCTACATGAGAGGCCCCTTCCTTTTCTAGTATAGGGATCATTATTTCTCCTATATTAAGACTCCGTTTTCAACATTTTTAGGTGTTTTGGATTCCTATTGGTAATATCTACACTCCACCTCCCTATATTCCTAGTTTTTATTCCCCTCTATGGTTCTATTTTTTGAGAGATAATATGCAATTTTTTTCTTGGTTTCTTTCCTCATTTTTATTTTCTCTCATTTAATCATGAATCAAATGCCTAAAATGGATTAGTGTTTATCTATGAACCTAAGGATTGTGGTTTAGATTCTTTCCATAAGTTTGGTTTCTCTTATACCTTGTGTTGTTGTGTTTCACAGTAGACACATTTTGTGATGCATCTAAAATGTTTAATAAAATAAATCAAATGGTTTCCCCTACTCTCTACAGTCTTAGCCAATGGAAAATCAACCCTTGGTTGATCGCCTTGACATGGATCACCCCTTAAGGGTGTTCCCTTCCTTGATGTATTTTTTACCACTTCCTTATGTTGTTAAACAATTGTTTAGGGGTGTGTTTTCATGTAATAAGTGTTTTTAGAAGTATTAATTGAATTAAGAATGATGTAGCCCATGAGTTAGGCCTCATTCCCTATGTCTAGTTGATTTCATTAAACTAAATGAATTGGAAAAATTAATTTAAATTGTTATAAGTGAAATACCGAGATAAATGGAATAATAGTAATAGAAAATCCATACCTTATATCCAACTATGATTAATACTTAAATACTTATGGAATTCCTTGTATGGGCTCATCAATCATTATAATTAGAACTTGTATATGGATTGTAAATACACCAGAGTGATATTAGGTATGGCTTGGATGATATCATGAATTGTTTAACTTACATCCTTGTGAGTGACACAAGTTCCATAGGGGAGAAACCATTGATAGTCTTAGTGTCAAGATGGTAATACTAGGTTACAAGTGATATTTGATTCCCTATGTGAGATACGAGGGATGATCTTAGTGGGTTTTTTCACTCCATGTTGAGAGTGATACTTGGGATTTCATTTAAGGATCGCCATGGAAAAAATTTTATGGTATTAGGTATCTATAGTGACCCTAGAGAGATACTTAATATTCCTTCCAGATCACCTAGGATGTGCTCATACTTCATCTTCTCAGATTATAAATATTAAATTAAAGCAAAAGAAAAATAATGTGCAGCTGAAAATCTGGGGACATGTACGCCATGCTAGATCACATGCTTTGAGACAATCCAAATTTTGTTTGTTTATTTTTGATGACCCATGTATACATTATACCACACTTTGACATGTTCAACATGGTTCAAAGGCATCTATCTTAGGCTAAAGTAGGTATTATCAATTGGGTATATAACCACCCTGATATTTATTTCATATTTAAACATGATTTATTACATAAAATTTCACTTAATAAAACTCATAAGATCATGGGGACTAGAGTCTTTTGAGATTAGGAACATTACATAACAACTTAAAATATGAAATACACAACATTATTAAAAAATTATTTTACATGACCACAACATTCCTTCATGCATAGCATTGCATTGGATAACCTGAATATATACATTAAAAAAGGGTGAGGTATAAATCCTAGTATGGGAGTAAACAAAGAATAACATAAAGAATACAATACATGTTAATAAATATGCATATCAATGGAGCATAATAGAAACATGAACATAAAGGCATGATATAACAGGATTATCAAAACACAAAAATGTGTCAACAACTTGAAACACGACATCATTAATATAAAAGAATTTGGTAAATAACTATCCCAAAATGGTGGGAAAATCCCTATAAAAGAATCAGGTAAACCCTAGATCAACATGATATATCATTATATTATACATTACCCAATGCATTCAAGTGCTATTAGGGTGCACTCTTTATAGTCATTTCAATATGATACTTAAGTGTTCCACATAGATCATATAACATGGATTCATTCAACATCATCATTTATTTTACAATCAAGGAATGTGGACATCATATATTTAAGTCACCATTTGATAAGTACGTGTTAATAATAGTGATAATCCTTGAAAGAAGGGGTATGGTATTAATTATATGATGATTTGGGCATGGAAATTCACGGGGCTATTTTGGCAGTATAATGACGTAATATGGAAATTCATAAATTGGGTTAATGAGAGAAAAATTGGTCTATAATCATTTATACATGGGATGTATAGTAAGGGGACCATGTAAAATAATATCCTAAAATGTGAAATGAAATTTATATGCATAAAATAGAATAAATGCTTGAATGGAAATGAGAAGAGAGAAATCCCTTACGAAATTTCGATATAGTAATAGGGTGGTTTATAGGATCATATGGGGGATTAATGGAAGTAAAATGAATATATAATAATTTATAAATTAAATGTGAAGTAAGGAGTTATTTAATAACATATCCCAAATCAAGAAACTTTAAAATAAATGGCATGACATAAAAGAGGTGCTTGAAGAAAAAGGGTAGAGGGAGATCCCTTACTTGGATGTGTGATCCCAAAGGCTTGGGAGAGGCTTATTAGGAGATTTGAGGGGAATTTTATGGTCTTTATGGATTTGGAGATATAGTGTGGTAAATATTAAAATATATTTAGTGAAGATAAATGGGTTCTTAGTTGGGTTTATATAGGAAATGTGAGGGAATTTTTTATTATTTTGGTTTTGGACACTACACACTAAAATATTCCAAACCACAAAACAAACCATTGTTTTTTCCATGGTTTCTTTAAAATCATAGTGGTATAATTTATTTTAAAAGGATAATGGTCTATTTTATTAAAATATTTCCCTTTCTTATGTGGAGGTGAGTCACACTTTTAAGGAAATGATTTAAAATCATAAAAATATTTTGAATGTCTTAGAGGATTCACTAAGGCTTTATAAAATAAATAAAATAAACCAAAAATTACATTATTTTAAAGTAAAAAATATATATTTGTCTTAATATACATTTTATAGTATTTTGTTACATCACTATTGGGTCATTATGATGTGATAAAACACAGTATACATTTATAAGGTATTTAGTTTTTTACCCAAAAAATTGACTGCCTCAGAAAATTATGAAAAATTCACTGTTGGATAATTTAGACATCCTGATTTCAAAAATAATATTAATTTTATATAAATAATAATATATATGTGTATTTTCACTTTTAAAATAAAAATTGACATTTATTGAAAATTGACGGGTTTTGGAAAAAATAGTTCACAAACCGTAATAAAAATTACAATTGACTTCATAAATGTTATATGATCTTTTATATTTAATAAAATTAATTTAATAATAATGTTTTATTGAAATATAATTTTATTAAAAAATCCATTAATTCCTCAAAATATATTTCTTTTTGGATTTGAATATTAACCAAAAATAATATTTGTTCTTTAAAAATAATTTACAAACTAACAATAATAAAATGAAAGTATATTAATTATTATATAAACCAAAAAACGTAAAAAAATATTAATGATAGGGTATTGTTACATATCCCTTTATTACACCAGCATACACCCTAAGAGTAAGTTGTGTGATGGTGGGGCTTTAATGGGGATGTTCGGTGAACATGGTTTAGGACATGATCTCGATGAGCTTGAACTTATCCTATAAATAGTTTTAATCATGCTTAAGTTGTTGGATCTTAGATTGGTCTTGGTTGAAATAAAATCCCTGAAATGTTATCTCTCTTTGAAGATCTGATAAATGGGCTTCATAGGGTATGATCCTACTGGATGAGGTCATCACTTCCTTTGTGTGTGTCAAAAGGATTTGTTAAAACCCTATATTTATACTTGTCTTGTGATCACTATTTAACGATTATATTATAAATGGTAAGGATACTTAAAAATCATTTAAATCCAATTTTATATCATAAAACAAAAAAGGTTCATGCATTTTTCTATATCCATAAGACATTTAATTAAAAGAAATGGAATTTTATACATAAATTTTTCGGTCATTAAAAACATTCCCCCATAAGAAATTTCACCCACAAAATTTACTTTTCCCAGACTAAAACAGATGAGGGTAATTCTATCTCACCACTTCCTCCGGTTCCCATGTCACTTATTCAAACTTGTGATTTCTCCACAATACATTGACGAGGGGCATTGTCTTATTTTGTATAAATTTTTCTCTACGATCAATGATTTTCACCAGATTCACCTCATTTGATATGTCATTATACAATGGTTCCACCTATGGATTAAGTATATGTTACAGGTCTGGTATGTAGTTTCATAAGACTGATACATGGAATACATCATTTACTTGAGATATGTTAAGTGGGAGTGATAGTCTATAGGCCACTACTTCGATGTAATCAAGGATCTAAAAAGGGCCTATGTTCCTTGGAATAAGCTTTCCCTTATCCCCAAACATTATAAATGTATTCAATGAAGATATGAGGATGAATACCATGTCTCAAACTTCAAACTCTAGGTCTCATTGATGTATATTAGCATAACTCTTCTATTGACTATGAGTAGCTTTGATGTGATGCGGGATGGTTTTTGCCTTGTCCACCATTTCTTAGACCATTTTCAGACCTAGAAGTTTTAATTCCCCAACATCATCCCAACATGTCAGTGTTTTTCACCTCTTCCCATAAAGATATTCATGAAGAGACATTTGGATTCTTGAGTGGAAATTTTTTGTTATAAGAGAGCTCCACCAAAGGAAGATGTTGGTCCCATATACCTTTGAATTCCATTGAGAAAGCTATCAACATGTCCTGATGTTTCGAGATAGTCTGCTCAAATTGGTCATCAGTATGAGGGTGATAGGCTTTGATGTAGTTTAACTCGGTGTTTAGAGAACATTTGAGACTCTTCTGGAACATAATGGTGAATCATTGATCTCAATTAGACATAATTGATATGGTACTCCATGTTGTCTTAATACATATCTAATATATATTTGTGCATATTGATCTAGTGATAAATCCACTCGAATTACAATGAAGTGTCCGTTATTTGTATAACGATCCACAAAAACCCAGATAACATTGTTTCTTTTTGATGTCTTCAGATGTCTAGTGACAAAGTCCATGGTGATGTTTTCCCATTTCCATGTTGTTATGGGTAATGGTTGCATCATCCCCTTAGACTTCTACCTATAAATATTTACATTCTAACATACTATTCAAATTGATGTATATTTAGTGATATCCTCCTTCATTTTATCCTACCAATATTTCTCCTAGAGATCTCAATACATCTTCATGTTTTTTAGGTGAATGGATAAATTCAAACTACGTGTATCATCCAAAAGTTCTTCCTTTAACCCTGAATTTTATGGAACACATAGTCTTTATTCAAATCTCACAATTCCTTCTTCATTAACATTAAAATCTAAGGATTTCCCTTTTTTGATAGTTTCCCCTTTCTTATAAATTCCCACATCATCTTTTTGAGCATACATTATCATTACAAAAGAGAAGGTTGCGGAATAATTTGTGAAAGGATTAATTATGTTCCCTTCTTTATGATTTCCATGTCCATCTTCATGAAATATAAGAAGATTGGATCCTTTTCAATTCTAATAAATGATATAATTGTAAGGTCCTTTATACTTAGATCATCCACCACCTTGTTCACTTTCCCAAGGTGTTAATGGATTGAGTTGTCGTAATCCTTAATGTGCTATAAAAATCTTCATTAGTGCATATTCAAATCTTTTTTGTGTGAATATATATTTGATACGTTGGTGATATGTATATATTTCACACATCTCCGTAACGAGATAATGTTGCAAGATTTTCAATGCAAAGATCATAGCTTCCAACTCCAGATCATGCATGAGATAGTTTTGATTTTGAATTTTCAACTACCCTGGGGCATGGGCAAGGAATTTTTTCATTTCGTATCAACACATAGCCCATGAACTTCTTTGGGGAATCACTGAAGATTATGAAAAGCTCCCCACTTATGGGTAGTGTGAGCAAATGGGTAGTTAAAATCCTCTTCAATATTTTTTCACATTCATCATTCTAATAAAACTTGTCTCCCTTCCGAGTTAACATGGTGGGAGGGTTTTATAATCATGAGAAATTTCTCACAAATCAGTGATAATATCCATCTAACCCTTCGAATCTATGGATATCCATCACAAATGTTTTCCTCATCTATCCCTCCATTTCTTTTTTTGGAAGGATCCATAGATATCTAATTTCTTGTGATGATATTCCCGAATAATGAAACATCCTTCACCCAAAACTCACACTTGATATACTTTTCATAGGGCTAATCCTTTTGCAATGTCTCTAGTACAATGCTTAGATTCTCTTCATCATCCTCATTGGTTTTGTATTATATTAGAATATTGTCTATAAAGACTACCAACAATTTGTCGAGGTAATCTCTAAAGACTCTATTCATCAAGTCTATGAAGATTTCTAGAGCATTAGTGAGTTAAAAAGGTATTAATATGAATTCATAGTGCCCATACCTTGTATGAAAAGTAGTCTTAAGGACATAATCCTTCTTCACACTTACTTGGTAATATCCCAGCAGCAAGTCCACTGTGGAGAAGTATTATTCTCAAAATATCTAATTGAACAAGTCATCAATTCATGTCAAAGGATAATTGTTCTTTATTGTGATATTTTTTGAGCTCATGATAATCAATGCAAAGGTGTATTGACCCATCCTTCTTCTTGAATAAGAGGACTAGTTCACCCCATGGCGAAGCAATTAGGTGTATAGACCCATTATCTAGATTCTCCTGTTGTTTTTTCTTTAGCTCCTTAATCTCCACAACATCCATTATATATGGATTCTTGGATAATAGAAATTCCCCATATATAATATCAATTGAGAATTAAACATATCTTATTAGAGGAAGACCAAAAAATTCATTGGGAACCAAATCATTTAATTCTCTCACAATATTCATGTCATCAAGGATGGTTACTCCTCAGAATCATTCATCTAAGAAAGACATGAATTCCCATAGGGCAGTAATATCCATTCTTGATATGATGGTGCTAAATAAGATTCATCCCCCACCTTGAAATTGTATAGAATCAGGGGATGATTTACCATATGGAGAGTGATTTCCCTCATGTGGAAATTAATGTTGGCTCTATATAGGTAAAGCCAATCCTTGCCAAAAATTTAATCAAATTCCACTAAGGGATATATGATGATGTTCGTTGGGAAGTTCAGTCTAGAAATTGCGATAGGGGAGGAGTCCTATGCATGGCATGCTATAATTTTCCAATTTTCTATTTTCAACTAAATCTCTACTTCCACGCTTTGTGGTGGTGTTTGGATTGTTCTACAAAAAATCAGGATATAAATAAATGTGTAGAACCAGAATATAAAAGTATGTTCACTACCCTTGAATAAAAAAATAGTGTACCTATCACCACTTCATTGTCTGGATTCAATTCGGTAGTAGTGATGAAAAAATCTCGCACTTTCTACATTGGAGGTTGTTGGTTTCCTCTGAAAACCCTTAGATTAGTGTATTGGTTCGCAATGTTCCCTTATTCTTTGTAGTTGTAGAAATAAAAAATTCATTGATGATCGAACAGAGTGTTACCTTCCTCTATCACAATAGTGGGATTTCTTGCTATAAATCTCTGGCTAGGTGCCCTTCCTTCTCACACCTAAAGAATTTCCTTGTCCCCTCATGGAATTTCCAGGGAGCTTCTTTCCAAAATTTTGAAAAGCGAGATGATAATTTTTTTTACCACGGTTGGATTTATCAACATGAACACCATAAATAAAGTCCAATTTACACTAATTATCCCCATGATATCTATGAGATTATCCAATCTCCATCTCGACTTTGAACACACATCAGAAAATCTCCTCATAGCTCTCAAAGTTGCTGATTTTCGGGGCCTTCCGTAGGATGAGTTTTACCTCACTAAAGAAGTGGTCAACCTTTTATTTAGGGGTAATGAAAAAAACCATTGTTGTATCATTCAGTACTTGTGAATTTTTCCTCATAATACACATGTAATGCCCCAACCCTAGATTCCCATAGTCGGTGCATTATTACATAACATTGGCATGATCACAAAGGATCAAGTCTCGAAAGACCGATTAGTTTAGGAGTCTTGGAAACGCTTGATATATTCATATGTCTTACATTACATCATAAGGTAAAAAAACTACAACAACATCTTGTCTTCATATCCCCTCATACTATCCCTGCAAGTCATTCATAAATTATTTCTTCAAAATCTTTGGAAAAATAATACATTTAAAGGTGTGAGCTCAGATGCTCAGTAAGGATAACAATATAGCAGAATCTTTCATAGTTAAGCATAAACAGTTAAAGCAATTTATAATTAAAACCAAAGCCTTTTAAACTTGAACATCAGCATAATATGTCAATGATAAAATGAAATAATGGCATTTACTTATTCACATGGATATTCTACTAGTCAAACAATCACATGCAATATCAATAACCACTTTCATAATGATAGAATGCATAATGCCAGACTACCATAACCACATAGCCAAGGCCTCGTGCCACGAATACAAATAAGATTTTTTCCAAGGCCTTGTGCCAAGACACTAGTTTGTCTCATGAGACCTACCGATGCATCGAGGAGCTATAACGGGCTCCACCTGTCACTTATTAAGTCCAATGCATTCCTCATATTAAAAGTTTGAAACATAACATAAACATTTGTATTAAAACTAGCATACGAAATGTCAATAATTATCCACAAACCATGAATGGTATAAAAATAGCACTTCCACAGTCAAACATAACTCATTCAATACAATATGGGAGATTTTATTGTATCATATTAACCTCAATTGAGAATAATGAAGGATATTGAAATAGATGAAATTAATCATCAAAACTATTTGAAAGGAATATCCCCCTTTTTCATGATATCATTTAAAAGTCACACTATTTGTCAAGAAGCCATTTAAAAATAGATTTTTGAATCAAAGTGTCCCATACCACTTTGAAACATTTAAAAAGATTTTTAATTTTAATACATTAATGTCCATATAAATAAATCCTTAAAACAATTTTTTAAAACATGGACATTAATGAGAATGATTTAGAAGAATAAGTCTTTAAAACATTTAAAAATGGTATTTTAGTTAGAGATTATAACCAAAAGAGAGACACTTGAATACTAATAATTGAGGTAATAAAAACATTGTAATATCTTGAGAGTTAATGTATTCATGATAAACTATGTCAATGTACATTATATACACCACATAAAAGTGAATTGGTGTATAACACCAAAGAAGTCTCAATGGAATGTAAATCGAGATGAAATGTATCATAAAGGCTGCATCCTTAGGTTAAGGATAAATCAAGACATAATTATGTGTGACAAATATAAATACACTAAATATTATTGGATATTCAGTGTTAAAAAATCAAAGGACATTCACACATATTCTTGTAAAAACAACACCAATGAATTGGATGTTTATCTAAACAAATCGAGATTGGGTAAAAATTACTCTTATCAAGTTCATACTGATGACTTGAGAATTGATCAATTGAGTGATTATGTGTATAAAAAGTATATCCATATAAAGTGGAGTGGAAATTATGACATAATCAAATTAATAGTGATTCTACACATAATCTTGGAGTAAAATAATCAATGAAGTATGTGTAAAGCCGAATGAGTTGAAATTGAAATTTCAAATTCCCTTATCGATTGGGTAACTTATGAAACATACACCCATGAAAGAAGGATCATACAATGATGATTTAAATATCCATAAATTAATGTATAATAAATAATGAATACAATTATGGGTAGTACATATACACCACATGCAGTAAATAAGTGGTGAACAATGCAATTCTCACGAAATTAATAGTGAGATAAGAAACCCTTACTTTGTAATTTATCCTTGGAGATGGTAGTTTAACCTCCTATATAATGGTGAAATAATTTTAATTTAATTACACAGGAATTATTTACATTAATATGATATCATATATTATCTTTTACCATTTATTTTTTAATAATATCTTAGTATTATTGTCGTTTCAGGTGTTAACAGATTCCTTTTACTTTATACTATTTGTTATGTGAGCCATATTTATTATGGATGGGATGTATCTTATCCATATTCAAAATCATATCATGTCTCTAAAAATTATATTTAATCATCAAATGATAATTATATTTTAATGGATATGATGGAGAATGAATTTCATCCACATTCATGGAGACGGTAGTCCGTACGTACGCAAAAGCGACAATATCACTCTTTTCATATTAAAATAATATATAATTGGATGTTATATCATATATACATAATCATTATCATGTTATATTTATTATTTAAATGAATTACACATCATTATTATACCCATCCAAATAATAAGGTATTGAATAACTATTACACCACGACGTGGAGACGGTAAGCCATGCGTACGCACGTATGGTGATATGTCATTCAAAGGATGGATAGAATACAGAATATGGTTTTACTATATTTATAATAACATCACAGTATATAATAGACACTGGAGTTATTATTTTAGAATTAAAATAACAACGAAATAAGAAGTGGAATAAGAAAGGAACTTGAATGGGGGTGGTGAAATCATTATCTCTTCTTCGGGTTCTTCCTTTTGATTTGATCAAAAGAACTCCTTAGGTTGGCGTTATGACTATGTTAAGGCCTCTAGGATGAAGTTTGGGATGTTGAGAGAGTATTTGTGAAGGGGTTGGCCGAACCAAAAGGCTTTGAATGTGTGAAGTAAGGAGAAGGTGGAGTGACCTTTTATAGGAGGGGTGAGGGGCACCTTTAGAAAAGCTAGAAATATTATTTTATAATAATTTCATATTAGGTTTCTAATGGCTCCAAAGTATATTATTTAACTTTAAAGGTGGTAATGGGTCTAAAACAACTCAATCAATAGAATTTATACAGGTTTGGGTCATTATATTAACCTTATCTTTTAGTTTTAACTCTTAGTTAATTAGTTTGACAGTTCCATAACACTTTGTGTTTTTATATTATATATTTAATAAACTTACTATATACATCCAAGAGACCCCCAAGTGGTCCATTAATGATACACCTATCATTATATAAGTCTCTTGGACGAATGTTAGATTTTTAGGAATTTAATATCAATTAATAATATAATATTTGTTTTAAAAACTCTTTTATGTCAATTTTATCACTATTCAATAATTGATTTTTTTAAAAATAATAACAGAATTATTAATTCTAAAAAAGTTAATTAAATCAATAATAAAATGTCATATTATCCTATAAAATTTATTTAATTCATAAAAAGTCTCAAATTATATTTATTTGGGTATTTATAATATCAATTATTTTAATTTTTCACTATTATGGTAATTACTGCATCATCATTGTGTCATAAATAAATTAAATTATTTAATGTCTAAAAATTATAAATAAACTATCATTATGTAGGAAATATTTTTATCTTTCTAATTAATATTTATAGTATAAAATACAACATATATAACCCTATGTAAAAATTGTTTTTCTAAAAGATATATGCCTATGTCATTTTTTTATTCATTATAAATTAAGTAAAATAAAGTGTCCCTATCACTTACAAGTGGTTCCATGGGGCCCCAAATTCGACCCAAAGATGCCTATGGTCGGAAATGTATCAACCAATAAGGTTAGGACATGTTTTAGGGTATTTGATTATTATTATAATATTATTTTTGAACCCTTATTTACCGATTTTATCCTTTAACCATGGTAAATAAATTATTTACCGAAGTAATTATTCAAAATTTCTAAATATAAAAGTTACATATTGACAAAATTTGGACCTCCTGATTCCAAATATGGAATTAATTTTTCCAAATTTAATACATATAAGTGGCTGAAATTAATTTAAAATTAATTCCCGTTGTTAAAACAAAAAGCGTGTTTTTAAGAAATAATAAATATCACAAGATTGATAGTTGTTTATGTTCGGTTTAAATGTGAAATTATGTTCAATGACCCACATTTTATTACATGGTAAAAATATATTCTAAATATAAATTAAAACCACTCAAATTAGTAATTTATCACTATTAATTATTTCAATTAAAAAAGTTGTTTTTAATTAAAATTTAGTAATTTTCACTATTCATCAATATATAAAAGTAATCTGAAAAGTACCAAAATTTGACCATAGGCTAATTTAGTTTTTCCAAATCCAAAAATGAAGTCTATTTTACCAAATTAATAACATAAAAGTTTAATTTATTAATTTAAAATTGATTCCCGCTTTCGAAACAAAAAGGCATATTTTTAAGAAATAATAACTATCAAATGTTTGGCACTTGTTTATATCCAATTTCAAGGTGAAATTACTTATAATTACCATAATTGAATTAAATAGTAAAAATATAATCTATTTATAATTCCAAACCATTAAAATCTATAATTTAACAATATAAATTATTTTGATTAAAAAAGTCATTTTTAGTTAAAATAGAGTATTTTTCACTATTCACACAAATATGATTGTTATCAGAAAAACACTAAAACATTATTGAAAATAAATTATTATGTTCCTATTCTAAAGAAGAAGTTACTTTTGTCAAATTTAATATATATAAGTTTCAAATATTGTATTTAAAAAGGCTTTTCCATTACAAGGCGGTAAAATTTCATTTTTTGAAAAATACTTATTTTATCTAAAGAAAATGAATTTGTTCATCAATAATGTATTAGAAACTCATAATATGGATTAAAATTATAATTATAATATAAAATTCAAAATATATTTAATAATATTCATAACCTGTTTTGAATGGCTTGTATGGTAAGTCGTGGTGCGCTTGAAATCAGTGTTGTGTACAACACACGCTATTGTATTATTCAAAGAGAAGTGTACCATGGAACCCTGCGGGTGTTACATTCACCCCTCATTCAATAAATTTCACCCTAGCAATTTTAAAAATTGTGCTTGAGAATATAATGGAATGTCCCACATCGGAAAAAGAGTCAACAAAACTGTCACTTTAAATGAAAGAAAGAGAGGTATAAAGGTCACCCAAGATATCTCATACTAGGATTCCAGGTAGGAAAACAAGGATATGGATGATAAAATAAGTGTCAAGTTCTGATGGAGAGGGATAAAAGTCATGATCCGGAGAAATTTAACAATAATAAATCCACAAACTTGTGTTGGGACAAACAGTCCTTAGTCTCCCAGTAGGAAAAGTAAATGAACAACATTTTTTGGTTTTAAGTAACATTACATAAGGACGAGGAATTCATTTATGATATTGACTATGAACATAAAGAGATATTCTTAATTTTAATGTAGAGTTTCATTATTTAATAACTTTTTACCACTAACTCATTCTTTTTGAACAATGAGTATTCTAGAAGACTTTTTCACAATAAAAGAGCTAGAATAAAAGTCTATAGAAATACATGATCCATGTAGGATAAACTATATATTTATCTTTTATTTAGAGATTAATCAAAACCAAAATGGTTAGTATAATATCTTATGATCCCCCAAAAAGGATATTCCTTGAGGGAAATAAACACTAATCATAATTACTAAAATTAAACCAACAATACCCCAAAGTTAAATAAATACCATTCAATAATCAGTTGTCCTTAAATCCATCAATATAATCCAAACTAATATTAAAACACAAAACATAGAAGAATTTTATTATGTAGTCTCCCATTTACACCGTATCTACAAATGACATCAAATACTCTTAAATTCATATACTTAAATGTAATTAACCTCATCATATATTCTCTATTATAGGTTAATCATTTCCAGAAATAACCCAAGTCACTATAAATCCATAATAAAAATGTAGATAAAAATCCACCATTACTCCACAAATGAAACCCCATAGTATTCTATTTTCCTTGGCCATATAGTGTTCCCAACAAAGCAAACATCTTCCAAAATAACATTTATCACTTAATCACCAAATCATTTTCCTGTACCAAGGGTATTCATTTGATAACACATAAGAACCCAAATAAACTTATTATTGATCAATAAAATTATTTAACTAAAAATAATTAGTCACACTATCCAGGGACTTCACATAGTCCAGTGGTAGGTGATAAATCCCAATCGCACTTTGGTTGTGGGTTCGATTCCCACAGCTTTGTCCAACGTGACGGGTTGTCACACGGTCTGCGTGTTGTCCATTTCAAAAACTATGTTTTATAAAATTACCAAAATGAGATAAATTCCTCAAAATAACCTTAACATAATTTAACCAAAATATTATTTCATACATTGCATTTTTATCCCAAATTATAGTAACTTATAATTGCCTCAATCCCAATGATCATATAAAACCAAATAGTTATTTATAACTATATCCACAAGAGAAAAGATAATTCTTCCTCAAATAACATTCTCACATGGAAAACTGCAGGGTTAAAAATACAATAGAAAATTATTCCAAGGTAAACCCATCAACAAGGAGCACTAATACTTTTTAAACATTTCTCCAACCATTTATTTCCACATATCTTCTTCTTTGAACAAGAAAATATCCTATAGAATAGGGTATTCACTCAGGTAATGGCCAAGTCCCCAACATTTACGACAAATGACTATAAATGGATTCTTGGGACCATTTTTGTCTTCTTCTATAGTACTCTTCATTTTTCTTTGGCAATTCCTCATTTTATGTCCTTTTTCCCCACACGTAAAGCATTTCCTGGTCCCACTGAGACACTTTCCCAGGAGTCTCCTACCACATTTCTTGCATGATGGAAATTGAGGGTTCTTTTCCCCATGGTCTCCATTGCTGGAGCTCTTATCAATAATCACCATTATCTTCTTTGTTGAGTCTGGGAGTTGGTTAATATATATGTTGTTGATGATATTTTTGGAAAATTGATTTGGCATAAAGACGATATATTTTACGCCTATCAACATTCCATTTTGTGGCTCATTTCCACCACTGTTCCCACCTTGTACATCATTCTCAAAGTAACTATGACTTCCTTCGAATCCATCCATTGACAAAAACCAGAAAGCATTGTGTGAGTACCAGTAGTCATAAAATCATTTAGAGATTAACATGTCACCATATTCTCAATTTGAAACATATTAGGATTAACCAAGGACATTTACTCTCATCTTATATATATAATACTTCAAATTGGTTTGTGAAGAAAATGTAAATTATCCTATGCATATCCCCCGGGAGTGTCGTAACCAATAGTGCATCAAGGCCCATTGTCGTGCACCAGTTCTTATTCGAGTCTAGCTCAAAGCAGTGTTTTCAAGTTTTACCCCTAGGTACATTTGTGCCAGAGCCGCCTCTACCTGATCGTATCCAGACAGGGATGTATTTCTCATAGAACTCACAAAATCTCTACAATACCAAAATTCTAGGAAGTTATTCTATACTAATCCTCAAAGTTAATCTTAGGTCTACGTGCTCTAATCAGAGTTTATCTAAATCTAGCTTCCATGGTTTATACTAAACTTCCTCTGATACCAACTGTAATGCCTCAACCCTAGATACCCAGAGTTGGTGCATTATTACATAACAATGGCATGATCACAAAGGATCAACTCTCAAAAGGCCAATTAGTTTAGTAGTCTTGGAAACACTATATATATTCAGAAGTCTTACATTACATCATAGGGTAAAAAAAACTACAACAACATCTTGTCTTCATATCCCCTCATACTATCCCTGCAGGTCATTCATAAATTACTTCTTCACAATCCTGTGAAAAATAAAACATTGAAAGGGGTGAGCTCAGATGCTCATTAAGGATAACAATATAGTAGAATCTTTCATAGTTAAGCATAAACATTGAAAGAAATTTATAACTAAAACCGAAGCCTTTTAAACTCGAACTTCAGCATAATATGGCAATGATAAAATGAAACAATGCCATTTACTTATTCACATCGATATTCTACTAGTCGAACAATCAAATGCATTATCAACAACCACTTTCATAATGATGGAATGCATAATTCCAGAATATCATAACCTCATAGCCAAGGCCTCTTGCTAAGACAACAAATAAGATTTTTGCCAAGGCCTTGTGCCAATACACTAGTTTGTCTCATGAGACCTACTGATGCATCGAGGAGCTATAGCAGGCTCCACCCATCACTTATTAAGTCCAATGCATTCCTCATATGAAAAGTTTAAAACATGACATAAACAGTCATATTAAAACTACCATACAAAATGTCAATACTTATCCACAAACCATGAATGGTATAAAAATAGCACATCCACAGTCAAACATAACTCATTCGATACAATATGGAAGATTGTATGGTATCATATTAACCTCAATCGAGAATAATGAATGATACTGACAAAGATGGAAATAATCATCAAAACTATTTGAGTGGAACATCCCCCTTTTTCTTGAAATCATTTAAAAGTCACACTATTTGTCAAGAAGCCATTTAAAAATATATTTTTAAATAAAAGTGTCCCATACAACTTTGAAACATTTATAAGGAGTTTTAATTTTAAAACATTGATGTCCATATATATAAATCCTTAAAACCATTTTTTAAAACATGGACATTAATGAGCATGATTTAGAAGAATAAGTCTTTAAAAAATTTAAAAATGGTATTTTAGTTAGAGTTTCTAACCAAAAGAGAGACAATTGAATACTAATAATTGAGGTAATGAAAACATTCTAATATCATGAGAGTTAATGGATTCATGATATACTATGTCAATGTACATTATATACACCACATAAAAGTGAATTGGTGTATAACAACAAAGAAATCTCAATGGAATGTAAATCTGGATGAAATATCTCATAAAGGCCGTATCCTTAGGTTAAGGATAAATCAAGACATAATTATGTGTGAAAAATATAAATACACTAAATATGATTGGATATTCAGTGTTAAACAAGCAAAGGACATTCACACATATTCTTGTAAAAATAACACTAATGAATTGGATGTTTATCTCAACAAATCGAGATTGAGGAAAAAATACTCTTATCAATTTCATACTGATGACTTGAGAATTTATAAATGGAGTGATTATGTGTATAAAAAGTATATCCACAGAAAGTTGAGTGGAAATTAAGACACAATCAAATTAATAGTTATTCCACAAATAATCTTGGAGTAAAATAATCAATGAAGTATGCGTAAAGCTGAACGAGTGGAAATTGAAATTTCAAATTCCCTTATCGATTAGGTAACTTATGAAACATACACCCATGAAAGAAAGATCATACAATGATGATGTAAATACCCATAGATTAAATTATAATACAAAATGAATACAATTATGGGATGTACATATACACCACATGCAATAAATAAGTGGTGAACAATCAAATTCTCACGAAATTAAGAGTGAGTAAGAAACCCCTTACTTTGTACTTTCTCCTTTGTCGATGGTAGGTTAAACTCCTGTATAATGGTGAAATAATTGTTATTTAATTACACAAGAATTATTTACATTAATATGATATCATATATGATCTTTTAACATTGATTTTTTAATAATATCTTAGTATTATTGTCGTTTTGGTTGTTAACGGATTCGTTTTACTTTATACTATTTGTTATGCGAGTCGTATTTGTTATGGATGGGTTGTATCTTATTCATATCCAGAATTATATCATGTCTCTAAAAATTATATTTAATCATCAAATAAGAATTATTCTTGAATGGATACGATGGAGAATGAATTTTATCACGTTCATGGAGACGGTAGTCCGTACGTACGCACGAGCGACAATATCACTATTTTGATATTAAAATAATATATAATTGGATGGTATATCATATATAAAAAATAGTTATCATGTTATATTTATTATTTATATGAATTACACATCATTATTATACCCATCCAAATAATAAGTTACTGAATAACTATTACACTACGACGTGGAGACGGTACGACGTACGTACGCACGTATGGCGACATGTCATTCAAAGGATGGATAGAATACTGAATATGGTTTTACTATATTTATAATAACATCATAGTATATAGAAGATATTTTAGTTATTATTTTAGAATGAAAATAACAAATAAAGAAGAAGTGGGCGAAGAAAGGAACTTGAATGTGGGTGGTGAAAACATTACCTCTTCTTCAGGTTATTCCTTTTGATTTGATCAAAATAACTCATTAGGTTGGCTTTCTGACTAAGTTAAGGACTCTAGGATCAAGTGAGGGAAGTTTAGAGAGTATTTTGTTAGGGTTTGACGAACCAAAAGTCTTTGAATGTGTGATGTAATGAGAAGGATGAGTTCTCTTTTATAGGAGGGGTGAGGGGCACCATTGGAAAAGCTAGAAATATTATTTTATAATAAATTCATATTCAGTTTTTAATGGCTCCAAAGTGTATTATTTAAATTTTAAGGTAAGGATGGGTCTAAAACCACTCAACCAATAGAAACTAAACTGGTTTTGGTCATTATATTAACCTTATCTTTTATTTTTAACTCTTAGTTAATTAGTTTGACAGTTACCATAACACTTTGTATTTTTATATTATATAGTTAATAAACATACTATATATATACAATAGTCCCCCAAGTGGTCTGTTAATGATATAACTATCATGAGATATGTCTCTTGGCCGAATGTTAGATTTTTAGGAACTTAATATCAATTAATAATATAATATTCGTTTTAAAAACTCTTTTATGTCAATTATGACACTATTCAATAATTGATTTTTTAAAAAATCATAACATAATTATTACTTAAAAAAAAGTTAATTAAATCAATACTAACATGTCATATTATCCTAGATATTTATTTTAATTCATAAAAAGTCTCAAATTTTATTTATTTGGGTATTTCTAATATCAATTATTTTAATTTTTCACTATTATGATAATTACAACATCATCATTGTGTCATAAATAAATTAAATTATTTAATGTCTAAAAATTATAAATAAAATTTCATTATGTAGGAAATATTTTTATATTCTTAATGAATATTTATAGTCTAAAATACAACATATATAACTCTATGTAAAAATTGTTTTTCTAAAAGATATATGCTTATGTCATTTTTGTATTCATTTTAACCTAATTAAAATAAAGTGTCCCTATCACTTACAAGTTGCTCCATGGGGTCCCAAAATCGACCCAAAGATTCCCATGGTCGGACAAGTAACAAAAAATAATGTTAAAAAATGTTTTAGGTTAATTTTTCATTATTAACCCTTATTTACCGGTTTTACCATTTAACCATGGTAAATAAAATATTTACCAAAGTAATTATTCAAAATGTCTAAAAATAAAAGTTAACTATTGACACAATTTGGAAATCAAGATTCCAAATATGGAATCCATTTTTCCAGATTCAATACACAGAAGTGGCATAAATTAATTTAAAATTAATTCCTGTTGCTAAAACAAAAAGCGTGTTTTTAAGAAATAATAACTATCAAAATATTGACAGTTGTTTTTGATCGGTTTAAATGTGAAATTATGTTCAATGACCCACATTTTATTACATGGTAAAAATATATTCAAAATATAATTTAAAACCACTCAAATTCATAATTTATCACTATTAATTATTTCGATTAAAAAAGTTGTTTTTAATTAAAATTTAGTAATTTTCACTATTCATCAAAATATAAAAATTACCAAAATTTCACCCGAGGCTAATTAAGTTATTCCGAATACAAAAATGAAGTCTATTTTACCAAATTCAAAACATAAAATTTGAATTTATTAATTTAAAATTGATTCCCGCTTTCAAAACCAAAAGGCGTATTTTTAAGAAATAATAACTATCAAAAGATTGACACTTGTTTATGTCCAATTTCAACGAGAAATTACGTAAAATGACCATCATTGCTTAAAATAGTAAAAATATAATCTATTTAAACTTTAAAACCATTAAAATGTATAATTTAAAAATATAAATTATTTTGATTAAAAAAGTTATCTTCAGTTAAAATATAGTATTTTTCACTATTCACACAAATATGAATGTTATTAGAAAAACACCAAAACATTATTGAAAATAAATTCTAATGTCCCTATTCTAAAGATGATGTTAATTTTTTTAAATTGATAACATATAAGTTTCAAATAGTGTATTTAAAAAGGCTTCCCCATTAAAAGGCGGTAAAATTTTATTTTATGAAAAATACTTCTTTTATGTAAAAAATATGAATTTGTTCATAAATCATGTCTTAGAAACTCATAATATGGATTAAAATTATAAGGATAATATAAAATCTAAAATTTAGTTAATAATATTCATATCCTCTTTTGAACGGCTAGTTTGGTAAGTCGTGGTGCACTTGAAATCAGTGTTGCGTACAACACACGCTATTGAATTATTCAAAGAGAAGTGTACCACGGAAGCCTGGGGTGTTACACCACAACATAGTTTTTTGAGTATAAGGAAATATCTTTCTATCTTAATATGGAGGGTCAGGAAAATATTTTATTGAATTTTTTTTCTAGAAATCCTTCCATCCCATCATCTTTATCTCATCCTCAAGCTTCATATTTTTTGATCAATGTCCACTATTGATCAGATTCACCCTCTATATGATAATAATTTAGAAGAACCTTCTATTTTTTGGAACACTAAATGATGGATAATATCTTTTCAATTGAGTTGATCCATCATTCGATGATTGAGGTATCAGATGATACATTGAAAATAGGAGTCCTTTGTCTCATGAATCTCTCAACTGCAATAAGTTATTTCCTTGTGTGGGGGGGGGGGTGAAAGTTTATCTTTATCCACAATTATATTAAAAACAATAGTTAACTGAGAGAGTATCATGAAAAACTTTTCAATTTACACTCCCATCGGATTGGGCATGTCATTAGAGTAGTCATCACATTGATCTTCACATTAGTTGTTGGCCTGATTACTCCTATTAATGGCCATTGGATAGAATAAAAGGAAAATTAGGGTTAAATATTTTAAACTGTTAAAAACATAAAGGGGGATCCAATGTAAAAAAGGGATAACATATAAATTATATTTATCCCATTAACTAAAGAATTTGTAAGCTTCCATCTATGTTATCCGTGATATACTTACTAACATATAATCTTATGGGGTTTTTTTGTTCCATTAATAATGGTTCATACTAATATTATGAATTTATCAAATCATATCCCCTAGGAGTATCAAACCAAGAGTGAAACAAGGCCAGTTTTCATGCACTAGTTCCCATTCGAGTCTACCTCAAGGCAGTGTTTTTAGGTTTTACCCCTAGATGCATATTTTCTAGATCCACCTATATTTGTTTATATCAAGAAAAAGATATATTTTATTTATAAACCACTTACTATATACTCAACAATATTTAAAAATTATTTTATTATACTTAGTCATATTCTTATGTATTTCACTAGAGTTTTATAATCCTAATCCCAAAAATAACTAAACCTATTATCTGATACCACCTATAAATACCATTCTCTTTATTTTATATTTAAAACTAATTTATTAAATAAAATTTCATTTAATACAACTCATAAGATCAAGAGGCCTAGTGTCTTTGGGGATAAAGAACATTACATAACAACTTAAAATATAAAATACATATCTTTATTAAAAACTTCTTTTACATAACCACAACACTCTTTCATACTTAGCATTGCATGGGATAACCTGAGAACATATATAAAAAATGGGTGAGATATAAATCCCAATAAAAGATTAAACAAGAAATAACATGAAGAATAAAATACATGTTATTAAATAGTAATATCAATATATCATAAGATAAACACGAACATAAATTCATGATATTGAATGATTATCAATACATGGAAATGTGCCCACAACTTAAAACATTACATCATTGACATAAATGAATCAAGAAAACCCCTATCCCAAAAAGGTGAAAAATGTACTATAATGGAATCAGGTAAACCCATATCCCAACATGATGTATCATGATACTAAAAATTACCTAATTAATTGGAGCACTATCACGGTGCACCCTTCATAATCATTTCAATATTGTACTTAAGTGTTCCACATAGAACATAAAACATTGATTTATTCAACATAATAATTTATTATATAATAAAGGAATGTGGAATTAATAAATTTAAGTCACCATTCTATAAGTATGTGTGAATAAAATCAAATACCCATGATAGAGGAATGGGTATGGTATTCACTACATGATGATTTAGGCATGGAAAATCGTTGTGTCATTTTGGCAGCATAATAGTGTCATATAAAAATTCATAAATTGTGTTTATGAGAGAGAAAGGGGTCTCTAAAAATTTACAAATGGGATGGAAAGTTATGGGATCATGGAACATAATATCCCAACATGTGAAATGAAATTTAGATTCATAATATATAAGAAATTCTTGAATGAAAATGAGAAGATAGAAATCGCTTATGATATTTTGACCTAGTAATGGATGGGTTTAAAGGATCATAGGGGGGATTAATGGGAGTGAAAGGAATATCCCATAATGTATAAACCAAGTGGATATTTAGGAGGTATGTTATAACATATCCTAAATCAAGAAAATGTAAATTAAAAGGCATGACATAAAAGAGATGCTTGAAGAAAAAGGAGAGAGGGAGAACCCTTACATGGATGTGTGATCCCAAAGGCTTGGGAAGGATTATTGGGAGGTTGGGGGTGCCCTGGTAGGACTATACGGTGTAAGGGGAATAAAGTGGTCAATGTTAAAAGATATTTATTAAATAGAAATGGGATCTTGAGTGGATTTATATAGGAAAGGTGTGATAATTCTTTATTATTTTGGTTTTGGACCCTACACACTAAAATATTCAAAACCACAAACCATCCCATGGTTTTCACCCATGGTTTCTAAAAAATACGTGTTTTATATATTATTTTAAATGTCTAAGGTCATAATATATTAAAATATTTCCATTTCTTTTATGGATGTGAGTCACACATCCAAGGAAATGATTTTAAAATACTAAAATATTTTATATTTCTTAAATGATTCATTAAGGATTTATAAAATCAATCAAATAAACCAAAAATTAAATTATTTTAAAGGAAATACATATATTTGTCCAAAATACCTGTTATTGTATTTTATTATATCACTATTGGTTCATTATGATGTTATAGAACACATTATATATTTATACGGTATTTAATTTTTCACTCAAAAATTTGACTGTTTCAGAAAATTATGAAAAATTCATTATTGGATAATTTTGACATCCTAATTCAAAAATTAATATTCATTTTATCTAAATAATTTTATAAATATATGAATATTTTCTTTAAAAATAAAAACTGACATTTATTGAATATTGACGGGGTTTGGAAAAATAGTTTCCAAACTATAATAAAAATTAAAATTGATTTCATACTAATTATACGATCACTTATATTTAATAAAATTCATTTATTTATAATATTTTTCTAAAATTTTATTTATTTAAAAAATTCATTAATTCATTAAAATATATTTCATAATTTTATTTAAATATTTACCATAAATATTATTTGTGCTTTAATTAAAAGTAACGATAATAAAATAAAAGTATATTCATTATTCTATAAAAAATAATGCACATAATTATAATGATAGGGTATTGTTTCATATCCATTAATTAAACCATTATAAACACTAAGATTAAGGTGTACGATGGTGGGGATTTTATTGGGTCATTTGGTGAATATGGCTTGGGTCGTGATCTCGATGATCTTGAACTTCTCCTATAAACAGTTTTGATCATGCTTAAGTTGCTGGATCTCAGCTTGGGATTTGTCTAAGGAAAATCCAAAAAATTCAATCTCCTTTAGAAGCTCTAATAAATGGGCTTCTAGGTTTGATCATACTAGTTGAGGTCATAACTTCCTTTGTCTGTTTCAAAGGATTTGTTAAAACTCAATATTTATACTTGTCATGTGATCACTATACAATTACTATATTATAAATGGTAAGGATACTTAACGGTCATTAGAATCCAATTGGATGTAATAAAACAAAAGTAATTATTGTGTTTTCTATATCCATAATAAATTTAATTAAATTGAATTGAATTTTATTCATAAATGTTTATGTCATTAAAGGGTATCTCATGAAGAACCCAGTCCAATAAATTAATTTATTTATTATATTGAATTTACTATTATTAGCACACTGGTAAATTTATATTAACATACTTGTTTGACATGGACACCATTGGTGGTGGCCTATTGAGTATATCTAACAATATAATTGGGATTATCCTAGTAACCAGGAAGACTACATGATTATAGGTATAGATAAAGGGAAGTGGCATGATTCTAAAACTTTATTTTTAGTTCTAGGATGGAGTATGGGAGAATTAGATTAATCATATGCTCATGATTCTTGTTGTAACTATTTTATGGTATTTTTGGTATTTTTTATAACATGTGGAATATTTTTATTTCCCTATATCCCCAAGTTGTCATTTTAATATAGTTAAAATATATCATAAACATCACTATTTATATATATATTTATTTATTCAGGTTCTTCTTGCATTTATTTCTCTTAGATAGTCAATCTATATTATATCTGCTATTGCATATTTATTATGATTCCACTATTATCAGTTATTATATATTGCTCTTATAAACTCTAAATCATGTAGGAATAGTCTCCCAATGGTCACACCCTAGCTCCTCGATGCTAGTTGGCAACCATTGGCGTATGGGGAGGCACACTTGAGGTCATGTGGCCAACTGTATTAAGGGCACTGCTAAGTGGCTTCTGGGGTAGGATGCTAAAATATTTACCACATTACATAATATAATTTATGATGATTGCAAAAATGGAATCATTTTTTATAAAATCCATTCACATAAATATAGAAAATTAATTTAAAATTAATTCTATAGCTATGATGAGAAAATGGTTTCCCAAATAGAAAATCATCAAATGTTTAATTTTTTTTATATAAAATGTCAATATTAAATTGATTCCAATGATCTAAATTGAATTAATATACATATAACTAAAATAATTTTACATTTCGAATAATATTAAAAGAATTTACCTTATTAATTCTCTAAATAAAAATAAATTTTTAATAAAAATAGTTTTTTTCACCATTCATCCAAAAATTAATCATTTTAGAAAAATCTCAAAAACTGACCCTGGATAATTTTACATGATAATTTTAAAAACGATATTTATTTTGTCAAAATAATTTTCAAAACGTGTCCAAAATTAATTTTATTATTGTTTAGAAAAATATGATAAAATATATTTTTGAGAAAAGAGTTTTTTTGAATCATATAAAGAGTTTACAAAAAATTATGTACCTTTTTATCAGTATGTTTTATTTATATAAAACCATTATAATTAATTTTTAAAATATATTTATTCTTATTAATTATTACAAGTTTAATGGTTAGGTAATAATGGTCATGTTGAAATAATAATATTTACAGTTTGTCGTGGTTTGTTAAAAATTAGTGTTGCGTGTAACACAAGATATCAAAAAAATTTAATTTATTCAAAAAATATTTTTCATAAAACATCATGGTGTTAAAACATTTATTCCTAGTTGATATTTATATTGAATCACATGTATTAATTTTATCAGGTTTTTCTTATATTATTCATAGACTGGGATTTGTTTCTCACCCATTTCTTATGTACATCCCCAAGTTTTCCAATACAATTTTAAAAGATCCAAGAAATACAAGGGCATGTTCAAAAGTTTTTAAATAATTATGTTGTAACTATGTTTTAAGTTAATTTTTCATGTAAGTAATTTCCTATATACACTTGGCCTCATGATCTTCCTAGGATGTATTAGTGTACCTTTATGTAATAAATTGAAAATAAAGGATATTAAAATATACATTGACATAAATAACAATTCAATTTAATTTTTATCTCTTTAATTTAATTTAATTAAACCTAAAAAATCCATCCATATCTCAATAACACCTACTAAAAATTAAAATTCATATCACACATCACTCAAGTGAAATTAAATTTATAATTATTGTCATACATGGAATGTGAATTTTTCAGTATGGTCTTGTGAAACTTCTCATCACTCCACACCGTGAGACATAAATTTTATTTTAGTCATAAGACCATTTTCAAGGTAAATTTTGTGGTTATTGGTTGGTGGGTAAAATATTTACAAATTAAAGGCTAGAAAAAGGAGGTTGAACTATTAAATTACAATTCATGAATATTCATGTAAATACTACGAAATATAGGTAACTCAATTTCCCTTAAAAATATAAACCACAAACAATTTAACATAGGAAAAGATTCAAATTGTAAAAATAATGAATGATTTCATCCTAATATTTTTTATTTTTCTTCAATATTTATTAGGGAGTCTGATATGATAATAAAATAAAATGAAAGAATAAAAACTGTGCCGTAAATTTTTAGTAGGTACATTAGAAATAGATGTACCCAAAATTAATAATTCAATATTACATCTATTTTTCTCATTTTATGTTTATATTTATTTTTTATTTCTTTTTTTAGATAATAAATTGATAGATTTGAATCACAATGAATGAAATTGACTCGTTTTTATTCTTTAAATTTTTAGAATAATTTTACACACCTCACAAACCAAAAGTTATTATACATACCAAAGAAAACACATGAAAATACATTCTTCCACTCTCAAACATGAAATATTCATTAAAAATATTATGAGAATAGGTAGTTAAAGAATAATTATCTTATAAAGTGGCTTAATCCTCGAAGGAAATTTAAGGATTATAAGGAATAAACAACGGTAAATTTAAAGGTGGGTCTCAATTTAAAATATGACTAGAAAAATAAATTCCTCAATTATATCAAATAAATTTTATAATTCTAAATCTTTGAAAGCTAAGAATATTTTTTTTATTTGCGCAAAAAAAAAAAAATTATATCAAGAAAGTGTGAGTATTAAGAAAAATTTATAAAAATATTTCATAACACCTCATATGATGAGAGAAAATAATTTGAGTTAGTGTTTCATGGTCATGGAATTCAAAAATTTCACGATGTCAAAAAAAATTTGAAAATATAAATCTATAAAAAAATTTCCACACTAAAATAATTTAAAATCCATTATATCCAAATTCATGAAAAATAACTCAAGATAAATATAAGTGAGAAATATGAAAATCGATATTCAATGATGCTCATTATTTATAAAAATTTATGTAAAATGTAAAAGTAAAAAAATACTCATAAGCAGGTTTCCACTCCCCCAAACTTAAAAATCTAGCTACCCATCAATTAAGCTTAAAAAAATAAGAATATTATATTAGAAAAATCAAAGATAAAAAATATACAACCATAATTTATTTTCTAGTGGATGCCTTTATTTAATATCCTAGATTCTACCACTTATACTTGTAAATATAGTACAAAAAATGAAAACAATATTTAAAAATTTAAGGGAAAAAATAAGGATAGAAATTGGTTTTACCCCCAAGTGGGTACTGGTTTTTGTCTACGACTAGTTTGCAGTTCCAATGTTCACCCAAATATTGATGGTGGATTTAGCTTGTATTATTTGAACTAATACATTTTTTCCGTCCATATAACATGACTTTATATAGGTTATATAGGAATCTAGGGATGGAGTAAAATAATTCCATACTCGTAGAAATGTATTATAACTTTTAAGTTGGACGGAAGATAAATTATGGGTCTTATTCATTTCCTGATACTACTTGTATGTCCTCTTCGACTTTAACATCCAGGGCTTTCTCATGTGATGCTATTTGAAAAAATTTAGTAAAGGTAAAATTTAAGGTAAAATAGGAAAAAAAATTCAAAATTAATATTGTTAAAATAAATAAATCAATAAATAAATATTCTCCATCGTGTATGTTAGAATGGAATATGATTTCTTTTGGATTGGCCACTAGTAACTTAGTCAAAGTAGGTGTATCATCTTTTTCATCACCATCCTCCAGGGACATCCATGCGTTAGGAAAATTTGAAAAACCTTAATTAGTGGGATGAAATAATAAATTAATTTTCAACAAAATATAAATAAAATGTGTTCAAAAAAATTATTATCTCCTAGAGTAAGCATAAATTTTGATTCTTTTTCTTTTCTCAACGCCACATGGAGTATGTTTCTTATGGATAGAGGTAGGAAGTAAGTATCCTTTAATTTTTATTAAAATAATACCATTTGGGTAGTTTCTATTTATAAATATAAATAGAGGTATATAGGTATGGATTTTTCATTATAATATATAAGAGAATCACATAGCTTGTCAGATTTCATAAAATCAAACCAATATTAATCCAATTCATCTTGATCTGCTACACGAACATTAGTACAAAAGTCTTCTTTTTCAACATTCTTAGGAAATGATATAGACAATTTTGAGACTATATTCTTCATAATTCCATCCTCACATAGTTATTTAATTGAAAATGTTGAAATTTTAGGATTGATTACTCATTTTCTTGAGCCTCATTATGAGAATCTAATTTATTTAAAGAATAGGATATAATTTCAATTTGATTCCTCAACGGTTCAATCATCATATCATTCTCATGGAATTTATTTTTCCATTGTTATTTGCTACAAGACTCAATAAAATAATAAAAAAATTCCATTACAAGAAAAATTACTAGATAATCTATTTTGACCAAATCAATTCAAAAAAATGTAATAAAGTTATATTTTTTATTTTTTGAAATTTAAGATTTATTAATTTTTTTAAAAAAATATTGTTTCTAAGATATTGGAATCCCCAAAAATGACTACAAATTTATTAGAGGGATTTTTATTAATACCTCACTGATATATTCTTATTTTACTAACAATGTAGCATAGTACACACCCTAGGGTTAATCTCTCTTGGATGCCACTCACACACACACTTTTTTCTATTGTAACTATTTATATAATAACTAATATAACACTAAATAAAAAAATAATATAATAATGGGGGGAGTGGTTTCAAAAATTAATGATATATATATGATATAAAAATATTATAAAATAAAAATGAAAACAAAATACATAAATATGTTAGTGAGATGATGTTGCCATTCTCAAGGGTTCATGACAATGTTATCATTTTCCTTTAAAAAATCATTCTCATTATCCCATTAAATGTAGAGATCAAGCCTTTCACTATAATCCTTCATATTGTAATTTAAATTACCCCACAATGATCTTCTATATATGGTATAATCTTTCTCACATCACAACCATAATGCTACACTAACCCTAGTCATGTAACATTTTAAAAACTACTTAGAGGAATAAATACGAATGGGAAGAAGAACACAATATATGATAAAGAGAATAAATCCATATAAAATAATTGGTTTACCCACTACTAAAATTCTAAAAAAATAATGAGAAATATTGAATGAAAATTAACTCAAAACATCACTATGTTTCCCTCAAACAATAATGAGAGTTTGTTCTCCATTTTCATTGAGATTAGAAGGATCACGGTCAAAAAAAGAAAGAAAAAATAAAAGAGAATAGTGGACGATAAATATAATAAATTGAACATGTAAAACACTATTAAAACAACCTAATAACTAATTCTACTAAAAATTTCTAAAAAATATCCAACCCTTGACATGGAGGTGTAGGTGTACATTTATAGGAAAAAGTGTGTCTATATTTCCCTCCAAAACAATCTTATGAATTTTGGATTCATTTCAGCCTAATTAGTGGAAGAATCTCATAATTTTTATTAATATATTTTATTATTATATGTATCTTATCTCCAGCTAATTTTTTTTCTCTATTGTAAATATGCATCACACTTTATGATAGTTTTACATGAGAAACCTTTTCCAGATTTGAGACTATCTGAACTCAAATGTTTAACTTCTCATGAATTTATGGCCATAAAAGAGGCCAAATATATTTTATTTTGTGAATTAGAACCAAATTATGTGTTTTTAATGATTAATAGAACTAATATATTTAAATATTAATGAACTAATTATCACCTCATGTTTTTTCTTATGCATGACCAAGTATGTGATAATGTTCTAAGAGTAGCTGTCACCCTAAAAGGTCATTGTAGTTCTTTGGTATGATTCGAAACTGAAAGTTCCATCAACTTATTCATAAATATATTTTCTATATCCATAAGAAATAATTTAAGGGGCACAAATTATATAGGCTATTAGGGGTGGATACTTATAGGACTTTGAGGCACATTTTTAGAGTGTATTCCCAAGGAAATTTCTAGTGTAGGAGATTATGAGAATGAGACCCACTAGTAGGAAATCCAAATTTATATATGTCATTGAGTGTTTATATATGTGGATGATTTTATTAATACTTATATGTTGTAATTATTATTAATGGATATTATGATTCATGTAATTTGATATATTGATGAAAACTCTGATGACATATGTTCACGATAAAGTAAGATATGTTCTTTGCATCATGAATAATATTTCTTTAATGAATAATGTGATAAATGATTTTTACCTTTTGTTCGTTAATAAAAGTTTATATATTAATCAATTTTATGTAAATTATACAACCTATATAAATCCATATCCATGGTTTTATATGAGCAGGTTCTTTTCTAAAAAGTCAAAGAAACAGAAATCTATTATACTGGTTTATGAAAGTATCGTGAAACCAACTTGATTATAGATATCAAAATAAATGGATTATATTACACACTAAACATATGTATGAGGTTTTATGTCATTGAGACATTTACTTCTTTCTCGATGAGTGAATTGGCATTTTTCTAGATGCTAACCTTGGACTTTGAACTACTTCACCTAATGACACCATGAAAGAGGTCTTAAGGGTCACACACTATGTTTATCTAGAACATGAGAAAAAAAGAAAAAATATTTAACATGTTGAATAAATATTATTTCTAAATGTGTTTTAATAATTATTTATGTTTTTCTTGATCAGATATATTCTGTCACTAGTTATTCGATAGAATATTTTGTGAGAAAAATATTTAATGAATTTTTTTCTATTTATTGAATATAATATTTATTATTTATAAATGAATAATTAGGTATATTTTTTTATTAAATAAATATTTATTATTCAAGGGCTGATAAATATTGTGGAGTAATAGAGGATCGAGTTTAATGGTCTGATGAAAAATAATATATATTTAATAATATATATATAAATAATATTTAATTAATTCACTAATTTTTTACTTTAAAAGAAATAATAAATATTATATTTATAGACATGGTTTTCTGGGGATTAAGGAAATAATATGGGTGTATGTGCAATTATAATTTTTCTAACTAAAAATCAATTTAAAACCAATTATATTATCTCTAATAGTGTGGATTCCATTGGATTTTCTGTGAACAATAACATCTGAAGAATTCTATTAGAGTCCTAGAGAGATCCCTTTCTAAGAACACTATTAATAATGGAGAGAAGTCATATCCTCCCCCACTCTTGATTCTAGATATATAAAAGAGAATTCATTTTAATTAGATTCTTAGTGGGAGATCAAACACAATGATTTAAGGATTATGATCTATTATGATACCACCTATATACTCATATGATGATTTTTGGAGGTTCATGGAGTACATATGGATCACCATTGGATAGAATCAACGCTTGATTTCTACAATGCAATTAAAATATAATGTAGATACTTTTTTGGATTTATCAATGAAGAAATAATTCATCACAAGGTAATTATCTAATTTATTGATCTTATTATAAATCATTATGTGATGGTTCAACATTTTGGCATCAAAATTATCACATAAATTAAATTTTATTTCAATTTTTTGATCAAAAACTTTATCATTGATGTATATCTCAGATTAATCATCAATTATAAAAAAAGACAAGTTGGGCATACCCTATCCACCTGTCCAAAACCTTTAAGTGGTATTAAAGAGATCACATAATTATTTATAATTATTTATAGATCATTTATTTATTTATGTATTTAACATTACTTTAAAATTATAGATTAATCATTCTTAAATCCAAATTGTGAGATATTCTCTTATTCCTCTTAATTATAAAAAAATAATCAAAATTGATTAATTTTATGAATGAACATATTTTATTAACTCACATAGAGGTTTCGAGGATTCTGGATGGATAACATTATAGTACATGCCATGTATCCTATTAGTACACATTGTACCCATGTTTAATACACAATGAAATAATTTGAAATTAATTGAATCCATGTGAATTTATTACATAAATTGTACATTTAAATACAATGCATGCTAACCTGGCCATCTCGGTGCACATTTATCCAGATAGAACGACATGTAATATTCTTAAATGACATCTAGTCCATTAGTCAAATATGGCCCAAGTATTTTCTTACACGACCTACATGACTAGTCATTGTGTAACTCGAAGAACACAGAATATATAATCTATGTACACATCATGTACTACATTAATTTCCATTCTGTGCTTGCATTCTAGAAACAAGTTTTGTTATATGGATAGATGGTGAGGAATATACAAGAAGTGTAGATGGATTATACACACTATGTATATTAAAAAATATCATGACCCAGCCCATCGAGGCCTACTAGGCTAGTGAAAGGTCGAGTCACCACAACCGCAAGCCCACCACTAATAGGCTACGGGATAACGACATGAACCGATAATATGTAAATAAAATGGGATACCTTTTTCTAATGCACTTGTATGCATTTTCCCAACCATATCCTTGAAAAGGTAAATAAGAATATAAAATAAAATAATATATAGAGTGTAAACATACATGTTATAACCTGAAGGGAAATACAACTAAGTACATCATTATAAACTAAAATGAATAGGGAAAAATAAATTCCCAATAAAAAATGAATTCAAAACCTAGAAAAAATAGATATAAATTAAAACATAGAGATACCGACTCTAAATATCCAATTCTTGTCCACAGGAAGTGGTTAATGCACCAAAGTTTCACTAAGATCTACTATAGTCATCACTGATCTATCTATGGTTTTCATAAGAAATGACATGTGTGGGAAAAAACCATTTTGGGGTGAGTATATACATTCATATTAGAAACCCCATAAAACCATAAAAGGAAAGATAGGGAGATACAGAAAAAGTTAATCTCAACCAAAAGTAAGAGTGAAAGAAAAACCGGGATATATATATAGGCTCGTAAACAATCCCAGTAGATAGAGAAAAGAGATTTCCATATCACATCCCGGATAAAGTCGATGAGTATTCTTATAGCCCCAAAACTCCACCAAAAATTCCCAACATCAAACACAACCACACAAAAATCTATATGGAGGGGCTTGTTCCTCACTATTGCACTCTACAACCAATGGATCCACAACTATTGTAGAGGAACTGTATGCCACTAGAGCTCAAATATGGGGGAGTTACCATATGTTGATTGAGTAATATTTCCTAGTGTAGGGTAGTAACATCTCTAACTATTTAAAGTGTATAGGGAACCTATGACCTAGTGTTACATAGAAGTTCCAACCCCAACATCTCTCTGATGATCTTTCCCTTCTCACTTTCATCATTTATTGTCACCTAAAGAAGATTCATGCTCAGAACACCACACATCATAGATAAAATTCCACAAAGAAGTCCACAATTTCATTCTATGAAGAAAAATTATTCTAATAGGCTAGTCATGGGAAAATATCTGAGTCCCAAAGAAGTAGATATGATGGGTAGAAGTTTTTGAGATATGTACATGAGGTGTATGGGGGTCCACATGTCGTGTGACCCCACCAAATCACCTTGCTTGATTCTACTCTGAACATGGTTTGGGAAGCCATTTCTATATGGTGTGTATATATGGTACACAATGTGTCTCAGCCACTCAAGGCCCTCCCGTGTGCTCCTGGTCATGCCAGTTTACTTCAGGTCATTCTCATGTACATATGGGAATGTTCATATACTCATGGAGTACACATAATGTCTGACCGCATGAGGTCTTGGGAACATGAAAAATGGAACATTCCATGTCCACATGAATATGGTAACATGACATGTGGGCCTAGGCACATAACATGTGATCCTTAATTATCATAAAAACCATACTACCACAACCTTGGGATAACATTATGTGTGTTCTTTTAGACTAAATTAAATTTAGTTGAGGTTTCCATTGGCCAAAAAAATATAGTTTTCTTTTGTCTCCAGATCCACTTTAATCACTATTATTTCAAATATTTTGCAACTCTAAATATATATAAAATTACTCTATTTGTTGATTCCCATCCACCAATGGAAAAAAATCAAATCCCGATAATCTACATGAATCCCACAACACCCGTTATGCCTCTCATCGCTTTCCACTCAATCCCATTTCCACTTCAGATCTCGAATCCACGATGTATCACCCAAAACCCAAGATCCATCTTGATCCATCCATTATTCACCATTCCATTCATTATTTTCAAAGCCACCATGAATCTTTGGGTTTGATCATGATCAAAACTATCGGACAATATTGAAATGTGACCCAATAGGGAAATGTTTAAGAATGAATAGAAAAGAGAGGGATGAAGAACAAAAAAATTAAAACTATCATTTTCCATGTTTTCTTGGCCAAATATCATAAATCAAAGATATCAAGGTTAATAATAAGTGCAACAAGGGATTTAATTTGATAAATTAAGTAAATAACATGGTAGGTATCATGTGAAGGTTGGTAAATTCTAGGAATTTTAAAAGATTAGATATTCATGTTTTATTAATAATAATATGTTTGGAATCCAATTTTTTTCCCTATATCAATTTATGATCAATTATTGTCAAATAATTAATTCACTAGCATTGAAAATAATTTACTACGTTTGATTCCTCTCAATGAAACTCAATTAGATTGTCCAACATTCACCAATATTGATCCACTAATGTTTAAATTTAAAGATATTTTATAAAATCTTCCCCAGGTTATGTGGATAATGCTATTGATTTATCATAAAGAGGTATAAATAGAGGAATTTAGGTCATTGGAATTTAAAATAAAATAAATAAATTATTTATTAATTTTAATCAAATTCACCTGCCAATGAATGCCTCAACCATAAATCTAGTGTAGAACAAAATTAGGTCATGATTATGGTAAAACCCAAATTTTATATTCAAATATTGTACTATATATCATATTTGAGGTACTAAGAAATGGTAAAAATAAAAAAAAATGTGTATGTGATGTAATATAATTGATATTTTTAATATATTAACTACAAGTCTCTTAGAGGCATAGAATATTGCACAAACTTAGTGTTTTAATTTAAAAAATTTCATTAATATATTCTAATGTATTACAAGGAAAAAAGAGTCACTAAATTCTCCAGTGGTTTAAGGTTTTTCACTCCAAAAAGAAAAATCCAAAATATGGTGGGGATACTTAGCCCGCGCCTAGATCTCTCATTCCCAGGAGGTCTCCTACAGGCTCTCATGCTGTCAAAACACATGAACAAAGGGAATGTTTTTTACTCACATGATCTTCTCCTACTAATACTTGATCACCATCAAGTACTCAATGAATATGGATCCATCCATGACTTACAAATTTACCTAGTCAATAACATGTATAGGACAATAAAAATATCTATTTAGATATGAAATTTGGAAGATTTCATGAACCTGATCCAACATTGAATGTAGAGCCAAATGGTAAGAGATCTTACAAAAAATCCATATGATCGCAAATGGTTTGATAAACCTTGGATATAGCTTGCCTCCCTGGATGAATCTCTATAATCCTCAACATGTGGGTAATCATAGGAAAACATTGTTGTGATGATCTAACTCAAAAGGCCTTTGATGTCGATATGCCTAAGATTTTGAACATCTCAGGGCTATCCTCACATGCTCTCAAATTATACGAACCTTCTATATCATGAGCTTCACCATATCTAGCCCAAAATAGAAGTCTCACTAATATTGGCCAATCATAAGGGTGGCCATAAAGGTATCCTGTACATTTTCTCAAAAGGCACCATACCAATAATAGTGTGTTAGATATTATTATAAGAAAACTCAATTAATGAAAAGTGATTCTCTCGGCTCCAATCAATGTTGAACACCCATGCTCTCATAATATCCTCCAAAACATGGATAGTTCGCTTGATCGAACCATCCATATGGGGGTGAAATGCTATACTCATTCTCAACTGGGTCTCAAAAGCATCCTGAAATACTCTCCATATCTTTGATATGAACCAAACATTACATTTGGAGAAAATCATCAAGGGTACCCCATGGAGTCATATGATCTCTTGTATGTAAAACTTCCAGAAACTCTCCACCAAAATCATCTCTATGATAGCAAGAAATTACATCAACTTGGTAAGTTGGTCAACTATTATCCAGATAAAATTATGGCCTCTAACTATCTAGGTAATCCATATCATAATGTCCATAAATATTCCATGCTATTTCTAATATAATATCTCAAGAGGCCGTATCAGACCTACCAGAACATGTTTCTCATCTTTTAATTGTTGACATGTGAGATCTTGAGAGATGAACTCAATGACCCTCTTCCTCATTCCAGCCCATCAAAACAATCATAAAAGTTCCATTTACGTCTTCTCCACTCTAGTATGTATATTTAAAGGATATTTAAGAAACTCCCACACAACCTTCTCTTATATCATTACCATAATTGTAACACCCCAAGCTTCCACGGTACCTTTCCCTTCGAATAATGCGATAGCATGTGTTGTACGCAACCTCGAGTTCTAACACACACCACAACTAATTAATCTAGCCGTTATGAATAGTAATACCTAATTTTTGAAATTATATATATTTTATATTTTAAAATGGACTTCATTTTTGGATTCGGAATATCTAATTTAGCCTAAGGTGAAATTTTGGTACTTTTCGGATAACTTTCATATTTTGATGAATAGTGAAAATTACTAAATTTTAATTAAAAACAACTTTTTTAATCAAAATAATTAATAGTGATAAATTATGAATTTGAGTGGTATTAAAGTATATTTAGAATATATTTTTACCATTTAATATAATGTTGTTCATTGGACATAATTTTTCAATTAAACCGAACATAAACAAGTGTCAATCTTTTGATAGTTATTACCTTTTAAAAACACGCTTTTTATTATTAACAACGGGAATTAATTTTAAATTAATTTCTGCCACTTCTGTGTTTTGAATTTGGAAAAATGGATTACATATTTGGAATCAGGATGTCCAAATTATGTAAATAGGTAACTTTTATTTTTACACATTTTGAATAATTACTGCGGTAAATATTTTATTTACCATGGTTAAAGGGTAAATCCAGTAAATAAGGGTTAAAAAATAATATTATAATAATAAAAAATTACCCTAAAACGTGTCCTAACATTATTGGTGGACACATACCCGACCATGGGCATCCTTGGGTCAATTTGGGGACCCCTTGGAGCCACTTGTATGTGGTAGGGACACATTATATTAATAAAGTTAAAATAAAAATAAAAATGGCATAAGATTACATCTTTTAAAAGAACAATTTTTACATAGGTTTATACATGTTGGATTTTAGATTATAAATATTAATTAGAAATATAAAATGATTTCCTACATAATGATATTTTATTTATAATTTTTAGACATCAAAAAATTAAAATTATTAATGACACAATAATGATGCAATTTTTACCTCCTTAATAAATCATTTAAATAAATAAGATTATAATGATTAAAATATTATCTAAAACCTGTCCAATTCTTATTGGTTGATGTTATTTAGAATATGAGTCATCTTATCGTCGTCCTCAATGATATTGGGACCATTATAAAACGAATATAATTATATTATAAAGTAATACTTTCACTCTTTCCTAAAGAGCCCCTCCTCTCCCTTATAAAAGGAGACCACTTCTACTCATTCCTCACACCTCTCAAGCCACTTGGCTCGTCCAAACTCTGCCCAACTAAGCTCCCCATATCCCTCTCCTCCTCCTTGAAGCTTTCCCATAGGCAGAAAGCATTTCAAGAAGTCCTTTGGTTCCAACCAAAGTGAGTTACCTAAATTAAAGGTAACGATTTCTCTTAAATTATTTTCATTTATTTTGCTTCTCCAACCCCCAAACTCTTTTTATTTCCTTTCTTTTGTAACAACACCAGTATCCACAATATACTACGATGTTTTTATAAGAAAGATTCAAACTACACATACACACAACTCCATCTAATGGATGATGAACATAATGTTTCTGTGGATGGAAAACTAACGCCTCAGGAAATGATGATTGTTCAAATACATCTTACCGCCTCTCATGGTGGCCATTATGATGGCACTGTAATTAAATATGATATTAATGATATATATTTTATATATAAGCTTCTGTAATTCCATTTTATTTCATACCATTATTCGTTTCATGTTGTATATACATATGATAATTTCATTTGAGGAAGTGCGGACTACCGCCCCCTTAAAATGATATGACTCGTTCATACCACACATGGAACATATAAAGGATGGTGTTAATGAACATAAGTAACATATATAAAATATTATATTATACTAGAATAGTAATATACCTATGTATCATTTGTATTCGATTCTTTTAAAATAAAAATTAAATGGAAGTAGCGTTCGTGCGTACGTATGGACTACCGTCTCCACGAACGCGATGAGATTCATTCTCCATCGTATCCATTCAAGTCATATTCTCATTTTAGGGTTAAAAATAATGTTAATATCATTCTGATTATGAATAAGATATAATCTATCCATTACAAACATGTCTTACGTAACCAAGGATTTAAGAAGAACGAATCGATTATCACCCGAAACGACGATAATACTAAGATATTATTAATAAAGCAATGTTAAAAGATCATATATGATATCATATTAATGTTTATGATTCTTTTATAATTTAAATACAATTATTTCACCATTATACAGGAGGTTAACCTACCCCAACAAAAGAAAAGTACAAGGTAAGGGTTATTTCACAATCTCTACATTATCTGAGGTTGTTTATATGTAATAATCTACTAGGATCTCTTTATCATCCACATCCATGTTTCTTAAAAATGTATTTCAAAACATTTTTATTATTTACAAGAATATGGGTTAAAGTCATTTATACCCTTGTTTGACTTTTTATAAGAGGAATCTTTTTGTCGTTTTCAAAACAAGGTCCTTTTTAACCTTTTCGATAGAATTAAGGTAAGAATTTTTTTTACTTATACGGCGGGTGCGGTTATTTTCCGTCATTATAAAATCATCGAAGCTTACCTTACAAGCTTATAAGAATATTTTCAAGAAAATGTTTTACTTTATATGTCTCTTAAATAATTTCAAAAATAGAAAGAGATATTTCTCTAAAAAGTGTTTTGATTTCATCTATGTCAATATCCTTTGATGGATTTTACGCTTATTTGAAGTTGATTTATTATGATACAAAACATCTATATTGTATTGAAGGTTTTTTTGAAATGTTTGACTGTGGATGTGCTATTTTTATACCATTCATAGTTTATGGTGAAATTATTGACATTTCGTATGCTAGTTTTAATACGAATGTTTATGTTATGTTTAAAACCTTTTCATATGGGAATGCATTGGACTTAATATGTGACGGGTGGAGCCCGCTATAGCTCCTCGATGCATCGGTAGGTCTCATGAGACAAACTAGTGTCTTGGCACAAGGCCTTGACAAAATCTTATTTGTAGTCTTGGCACGAGGCCTTGGCTATGTGGTTATGATATTCTGGCATTATGCATTCCAACATTATGAAAGTGGTTATTGATATTGCATTTGATTATTCGATTAGTAGAATATCCATGTGAACAAGTAAATGGCATTATTTCATTTTACTTTTGCCATACTATGTTGAAGTTAAATTTTAAAAGGCTTTTGTTTTAGTAATTCATTGCCTTAAATGTTTTTGCTTATTTTTGAATGTTCCGCTATATTGTTATCCTTACTGGGCATTTGATCTCACCCCTTTTCTATGTTTTATTTTCCCAGGATGTGAAGATGTAAGTTATGATTGACCTGCAGGGATATTATGAGGGGATTTTAGTGTGGACTGTGGAAACATTATGTTGTTGTAGTAGTTTTTAATTTTATGATGTAATGTAAAACTTAAGAATATATCTAGTGTTTCCAAGGCTACAAAACCAATCGGTCTTTCGAGATTTGATATTTTTTGTGATCATGCCAATGTTATGTAATAATGCACCGACTCTGGGTAACTGGGGTCGGGGCGTTACAGTTGGTATCAGAGGAAGTTTAGTACAATCCTTGGAAACTAGATTTAGATAAACTCTGATTAGAGCACGTAGAACTAAGATGAACATCGAGGATTAGTATAGAAGAACTTCCTAGAATTTTGGTATTGTAGATATTTTGTGAGTTTTCCAAACAATACATCCCTGTCTAGATACGAGAAAGTAGAGGCGGCTCTGGCACAGATGTACCTAGGGGTAAAACCCGAAAACACCGCATTGAGCTAGACTCGAACGGGAACGGGTGCACGAAAATGGGCCTTGCTGTACTCTTGGTTACTACACTCCTGGGGGATATGCTTAGGATAACTCTGATTTTCTTTACAAATCATTATGAAGGGTTTATGAGTATATACTTCCTCAAAGAAATCATTTTTATGATTTGAATTATATACATAAATAGTTCAATATATGTTAAGTGTTTTATAAGTATGGGATTATGTATTTTGATTCATAAACTGATCTGGTTTAATCCATTGTTTAGAAATGGCGCCTAGTGAAAGAAATGGAAACCATATCAATGCACACACTCCATGTAGGGATTTACCTCCTGCTCAAGATAATTATAGTGGGGCTGGTGATGCAACTGGTTTCGATCTGCTAATCACCATACTGGGACAACTTACTCAGGTTATGAATAATAACCTTACCCATATGGAGCACCCTGATCCACAGCGTGGAGGATCAATGTTAGATCGATTCATGAGGAAACAACCACCAATGTTCAATGGGAGTACAAATCCCATAGTAGCTGAGCAATGGATATTTTCCCTAGAGAAAATATTTTAGGCTTTGGGGAGTAATGAAAGGGAAAAAGTTATCATGGCAATTTACCGCCTCACTGGAGATTCTGATCAATGGTGGTCATTGATTCAAAACATGAAGGAAGATGATGAAGTATCAAATATGGAATGGAGGGAGTTCAAAGATCTGTTTTTAGAAAAATACTTTCCTCGCGACCATCGAGCAGATATGGAAAGGCAATTTCTCAGTCTGAGACAAAAGGAGGATGAGAATGTCACAAAGTATGAGGCTAACTTTACAAGGTTAGCGAGGTACACTGGTGATTATATACGCAACCCAAGAAGTAAGATTAATCATTTCTTTGATGGGTTAAAACCAATTCTCCATCGAGCATTAGTCTCACAATCCTTTTCGTCGTATGAAGACATTGTCTCATGTTCCATCAAGACCGAAAAGGAATTATCTAAGTCTTATGACTTTAAAGCAAAGAAAGAGAATAAGAGACCTGCTGATCAATCTGGGAATGGAAATAAGGGGAAGAAGGGAAAGGTTGAATATCCATCTTGTGGTAAATGCCTGAAGAAACATCCTGGTACTTTCTTGAAGGGAATGGGAGTCTGTTACAATTGTGGTGAAAAAGGCCACCAAGCTCGTGATTGCAAGGGGAAGAAAGAATCTACCAACGTTCAGTGCTACAATTGCAGGGAGATGGGGCATTATGCAAATGAATGTCCTAAGCGTCAGGAGAACTTACCTCAGAAAAGGCCAAGGGATCAAGGCCAGGCTTATGCTATCACTACTGCTGAGGTAGAAGTTCCGAAAGACGTGGTGGTAGGTAATTTAATTGTTTCCTCAAGTTTAGCAAATGCATTATATGATTCTGGATCATCGCATTGTTTCATATCTTCCCAGTTTGCTAAGAAAATTATATATTTCCAATTTGATTTAATAAGGGAGTTGTCAGTTAAAACTCCTAAGGGAAGTATCATTGCAACAAAGTTTTGTGAATCAGTCCCCATTAGATCACATAAATTTTCGTTATCTGCTGATCTCATCGTCATACCTATGATTGAGTTTGATATAATCCTCGTTATGGACTGTCTTTCGGACTATGATGCGAAGATTTATTGTAAGAAGAAAGAGGTTACGATTCTTGATGATAATGATAAGGAACATTTTAGAGCAGAATCATCACCACCTAATTCTTATTTAGATCCACCCCCAGTAGCTCAACTTAATTCAATTATTGGGGAGGAAGAGAATGAAATAACTGTCGGTGAGGAAAGGAATGTTCAAATAGAGGATGTACCTATTGTGAAAGAATTTGTAGACGTATTTCCATAAGATTTACCTGGACATCCTCCAGAACGAGTAGATGAGTTTTCAATTGATTTGATTCCCGGATCAAGGCCTATATCGAAGACCCCTTATAGAATGGACACTGTAGAGTTAGTCGAACTAAAGAAACAACTAGAAGAATTGAGTAATAAGGGATTTATTCGCCCTAGTGTTTCTCCATGGGGAGCCCCTGTTCTTTTTGTTAAAAAGAAAGATGGATCTATGAGGTTATGTATCGACTATAGGGAGATCAATGCTATAACGATAAAGAACAAGTATCCCCCACCTCGTATTGATGATTTATTTGACCAACTGCATGGAGCTCAATACTTTTCAAAGATTGACCTTCGATCTGGATACCATTAGTTGTGTGTAAAGAAGGAAGACATTCCGAAGATAGCATTTCGAACCAGGTACGGACATTACGAGTTTACTGTAATGCCGTTTGGATTGACTAATGCACCCTCTGTATTCATGGATCTGTTGAATAGAGTTTTCAAGGAGTATCTCGATGAATTTGTGGTGGTATTTGTTGATGATATCTTGTTATACTCCAAAACCTACAAAGATCATGAAAATCACTTGCGCATTATCTTGAAGACTCTGAGGAGGCATGAATTATATGGAAAGTTTAGCATGTGTGAATTCTGGCTTCATGAGATTTCTTTTCTTCACCATATTGTCTCTAAAGATGGAATCTATGTTGATCCTTCTATGACCAAGGCAATCCAAGACTGGACATCACCTACGAGTATAACTGAGGTACGTAGTTTTATTGGTTTGGAAGGTTATTATCGACGTTTCGTCCAGAATTTTTCCCGATTGGCTAACCCATTAACGAAGCTCACACGTAAAGGGGTTAAATTTGTTTGGACAAAAGAGTGTGAAGAATGTTTCTAAGAACTTAAGAGAAGATTAGTCAATGCGCTTATATTGACTCTACCATTGGGGAATGACGGGATCGTTATTTATAGTGATGCATCAAAGAAAGGACTTGGTTGTGTCCTTATGCAGAATGATAGAGTTATTGCCTATGCATCACGACAGTTGAAAATTCATGAACAAAACTATCCTACTCATGATCTTGAGTTAGCCGCTGTGATCTTTTCTTTGAAGATATGGAGGCACTACCTCTATGGTGAAAAATGTGAGATTTATACTGATCACAAGAGTTTGAAGTATATTTTCTCACAAAAAGAACTCAACATGAGGCAAAGGAGATGGCTTTAATTACTCAAGGATTATGATTGCACGATACACTACCACCCTGGGAAAGGAAACATGGTGGCAGATGCTTTGAGTAGAAAAGACCATGGAGTTTTGAACAATATGAGAATTGAAAGGGATCCAATTTTCATGGATCTAGCAAAGATGGACATGGGAATAAACAGGGAAGGTGAAACATCAATGCTTTTTCAAATGGTTACCAAAACATATTTACTAGAAAGGATTAAGAGTTCTCAGACCGATGATGAATAATTTCAGAATAATATTAAAGCTTTGAATGATGGGAGGTTGAGAGACTTTGTGTATGAAGATGGAATTTTGAAATTTGGGAAGAGACTTTGTGTTCCCAATATACCTGATCTAAAAAGGGAATTGCTGGATGATGCTCATAGTTCCAATTTCTCTATACACCCTGGGAGAACCAAAATGTATAGACATTTGAAGGAACATTTTTGGTGGGACAACATGAAGAGGGAGATTGCTGATTTTGTGTCAAGATGTATGGTTTGTCAACAAGTGAAAGCTGGAAGGCAACAGCCTGGAGGATTCATGCAACCTCTTCCCATACCGGAGTGGAAATGGGACAATATTACGATGGACTTTGTCATGGGGCTACGAAAGACTCCTAGAAGGAACGATGCAATATGGGTTATTGTTGATCGTCTTACCAAGTCAGCACATTTTCTTTCTATAAGAGAAGATCTACCCCTGGAACGTCTAGCAAGAATATATATTAATGAAGTTGTGAGACATCATGGAGTACCCTTATCAATTGTTTCTGATCGTGATCCCCGTTTTACTTCAATATTTTGGAAAAGTCTTCAGAAATACCTGGATACTGAACTTCATTTGAGCACTGCTTACCACCCTCAGACAGACGGACAATCAGAACGGACTATTCAGACCTTAGAAGACATGTTGAGATCTTGCTCACTTGATTTTCAGGGTATGTGGGATCAATATTTACCACTGGTAGAATTTTCCTATAACAATAGCTTCCATTCAAGTATTCAGATGGCACCATATGAAGCGTTATATGAAAAGAGATGTCGTACACCAACCTGTTGGGATGACGTTGGTGAAAGAAAACATGTAGGCCTAGAACTGGTGGAGGAAATGGTGGAAAAGGTGAATGTAATCCAAAATCACATCAAAGCAGCTCAAAGTAGGCAGAAGAGCTATACCGATAATCGAAGGAAGGATTTGGAATTTCCAGTTGGTGATCATGTTTTCCTGAAGGTATCTCCATGGAAGGGAGTCATACGTTTTGGTAAGAAAGGTAAATTGAGTCCCAGGTACATCGGACCTTTCGAAATTCTAGAACGAATTGGGGCTTTAGCTTACCGATTGGCAATGCCGCCAAGTCTCTCCAAAGTTCACGATGTGTTCCACGTATCTCTGTTGAGGAAATACCTGCCTGACCCAACGCATGTACTCACCTATGAGGAATTAGAACCGGAACCCGATATATCTTATTGTGAAGAGCCCGTCAAGATTATTGATACGAGAGAACAAGTGGTGAGAAACTCGACGACGCGTCTGGTAAAAGTTTTGTGGAGAAATCATAAGATGGAAGAGGCAACGTGGGAACCCGAGGAACTTATGATGAAGAACCACCCGAGACTTTTTATACAGTAATACCCTATAAATTGAAAGGACGCAATTATTTGAAGGAGGGGAGAATGTAACACCCCAAGCTTCCACGGTACGTTTCCCTTCGAATAATGCGATCGCGTGTGTTGTACGCAACCTCGAGTTCTAACACACACCACAACTAATTAAACTAGCCGTTATGAATAGTAATACCTAATTTTTGAAATTATATATATTTTATATTTCAAAATGGTCTTCATTTTTGGATTCGGAATATCTAATTTAGCCTAAGGTGAAATTTTGGAACTTTTCGGATAACTTTCATATTTTGATGAATAGTGAAAATTACTAAATTTTAATTAAAAACAACTTTTTTAATCAAAATAATTAATAGTGATAAATTATGAATTTGAGTGGTATTAATGTATATTTAGAATATATTTTTACCATTTAATATAATTTTGGTCATTGGACATAATATTTCAATTAAACCGAACATAAACAAGTGTCAATCTTTTGATAGTTATTATATTTTTAAAAACACGCTTTTTATTATTAACAACGGGAATTAATTTTAAATTAATTTCTGTCACTTCTGTGTTTTGAATTTGAAAAAATGGATTACATATTTGGAATCAGGATGTCCAAATTATGCAAATAGGTAACTTTTATTTTTACACATTTTGAATAATTACTGCGGTAAATATTTTATTTACCATGGTTAAAAGGTAAATCCGGTAAATAAGGGTTAAAAAATAATATTATAATAATAAACAATTACCCTAAAACGTGTCCTAACCTTATTGGTGGACACATACCCGACCATGGTCATCCTTGGGTCAGTTTGAGGACCCCTTGGAGCCACTTGTATGTGGTAGGGACACATTATATTAATAAAGTTAAAATAAAAATAAAAATGGAATAAGCTTACATCATTTAGAAGAACAATTTTTACATAGGATTATACATGTTGGATTTTCGATTATAAATATTCATTAGAAAGCTAAAAAGATTTCCTACATAATGATATTTTATTTATAATTTGTAGACATCAAATAATTTAAATTATTAATGACACAATAATGATGCAATGTTTACCTCATTAATAAATCATTCAAATAAATAAGATTATAATGATTAAAATATTATCTTAAACCTGTCCAATTCTTATTGGTGCATGTTATTTAGAATATGAGTCATCTTATCTTTGACCTCAATGATTTTGGGACCATTATAAACCGAATATAATTATATTATAAAGTAATACTTTCACTCTTTCCTAAAGAGCCCCTCCTCTCCCTTATAAAAGGAGACCACTTCTACTCATTCCTCACACCTCTCAAGCCACTTGGCTCGTCCAAACTCTGCCCAACTAAGCTCCCCATATTCCTCTCCTCCTCCTTGAAGCTTTCCCTTAGGCAGAAAGCATTTCAAGAAGTCCTTTGGTTCCAACCAAAGTGAGTTACCTAAATTAAAGGTAACGATTTCTCTTAAATTATTTTCATTTATTTTGCTTCTCCAACCCCCAAACTCTTTTTATTTCCTTTATTTTGTAACAACACCAGTATCCAAAATATAGTAGGATGTTGTTATAAGAAGGATTAAAACTACACATACACACAACTCCATCTAATGGATGATGAACATAATGTTTCTGTGGATGGCAAACTAACGCCTCACGAAACGATGATTGTTCAAATACATCTTACCACCTCTCATGGTGGCCATTATGATGGCACTGTAATTAAATATGATATTAATGATATATATTTTATATATAAGCTTCTGTAATTCCATTTTATTTCATACCATTATTCGTTTCATGTTGTGTATACATACGATAATTTCATTTGAGGAAGTGCAGACTATCGCCCCCTTAAAATGATATGACTCGTTCATACCACACATGGAACGTATAAAGGATGGTGTTAATGAACTTAAGTAACATATATAAAATATTATATTATACTTGAATAGTAATATACCTATGTATCATTTGGATTCGATTCTTTTAAAATAAAAATTAAATGGATGTAGCGTTCGTGCGTACGTACGGACTACCGTCTCCACGAACGCGATGAGATTCATTCTCAATCGTATCCATTCAAGTATTATTCTCATTTTAGGGTTAAAAATAATTTTAATATCATTCTTATTATGAATAATATATAATCTATCCATTACAAACATGTCCTACGTCACCAAACATTTAAGAAGAACGAATCGATTATCACCCGAAACGACGATAATACTAAGATATTATTAATAAAGCAATGTTAAAAGATAATATATGATATCATATTAATGTATATGATTCTTGAATAATTTAATAACAATTATTTCACCATTATACAGGAGGTTAACCTACCCCAACAAAGGAAAAGTACAAGGTAAGGGTTATTTCACAATCTCTTCATTATCTGAGGTTGTTTATATGTAATAATCTATTGGGATCTCTTTATCATCCACATCCATGTTTCTTCAAAATGTATTTCAAAACATTTTTATTATTTACAAGAATATGGTTTAAAGTCATTTATACCCTTGTTTGACTTTTTATAAGAGGAATCTTTCCATCGTTTTCAAAACAAGGTCCTTTTTAACCTTTTCGACAGAATTAATGTAAGAATGTTTTTTTACTTATACGGCGGGTGCGGTTATTTTCCATCGTTATAAAATCGCCGATGCTTACCTTACAAGCTTATAAGAATATTTTCAAGAAAATGTTTTACTTTATATGTCTCTTAAATAATTTCAAAAATAGAAAGAGATATTTCTCTAAAAAGTGTTTTGATTTCATCTATGTCAACATCCTTTGATGGATTTTACGCTTATTTGAAGTTGATTTATTATGATACAAAACTTCTATATTGTATTAAAGGTTTTGTGAAATGTTTGACTATGGATGTGCTATTTTTATAACATTCATATTTTATGGTGAAATTATTGACATTTCGTATGCTAGTTTTAATACGAATGTTTATGTTATGTTTAAAACCATTTCATATGGGAATGAATTGGACTTAATATGTGACGGGTGGAGCCCATTATAGCTCCTAGATGCATCGGTAGGTCTCATGAGACAAACTAGTGTCTTGGCAAAAGGCCTTGACAAAATCTTATTTGTAGTCTTGGCACGACGCCTTGGCTATGTGGTTATGATAGTCTGGCATTATGCATTACAACATTATGAATGTGTTTATTGATATTGCATGTGATTATTCGATTAGTAGAATATCCATGTGAACAAGTAAATGGCATTATTTCATTTTACTTTTGCCATACTGTGTTGAAGTTCAATTTTAAAAGGATTTTGTTTTATTAATTCATTGCCTTAAATGTTTATGCTTATTTTTGAATGTTCCGCTATATTGTTATCCTTACTGGGCATTTGAGCTCACCCCTTTTCTATGTTTTATTTTCCCATGATGTGAATATGTACGTTATGAATGACCTGCAGGGATATTATTAGGGGATTATAGTGTGGACTATGGAAACATTATGTTGTTATAGTAGTTTTTCATTTTATGATGTAATGTAAAACTTATGAATATATCTAGTGTTTCCAAGGTTACTAAACCAATCGGTCTTTCGAGATTTGATCTTTCTTGTGATCATGCCAATGTTATGTAATAATGCACCGACTCTGGGTAACTGGGGTCGGGGCGTTACAATAATCACCATCCATCCCTGAAAAATAATTACATGATCCTCTTCTTTATAGAATCCATCTGCATAATCCATTAAGGATACCTGGTTATGTGGAACCTCATATTTGATGTTTCCCAACCGAGCCTTTATAATGGCTTGAATTGTTTTAAATGAAATTTCCCAATTGTTCTAATTAAATTTATAATTTTTTAAATAGTTATATTAAACACATGAAATTCCTTGGTTTTATGTTTTTTAATGTAAAACACTATTATAAATGTTCACCATTGTTAATATAGACATTGAGCAGTGATCACATGATCAGTATATATATAGGGCTTTAACAAATCAAATTCACTCAGAAAAAGGAAGTGATGGCCTCAAAAATTAGAATCGTGCCCTATAAAGCCCATTTAACAGAGATTCTGAGGGAGATAGTATCTCTGGAATATACCCTTTACCAATACTAAGATCAGATCAAGTGACTTAAGCATGATTAAACCCGTTTACGAGAGAAGTTCAAGCTCATCGAGATCAAGACCCAAACCATGTTCACTGAATGACCCCATGATAATCTCAACATCTCACGCCTTACTATTAGGGTGTAAAATGGTTTAATAAAGGTATATGTATCAGGAACATAATAATGTGATTATGAATATCATATAATAATTTATATATTTTTATTTAATTTATTTATTTTAAATGTTTTTTTCTTTTGATTCAACTAAAAAAAAATTGTACTTTTGGGTAATAATAAAATTCTCTTAATGGGTTTATTTTGATGAATTAATGGTTTTTTGAAATAAATAGTATTTTTATAAAATAATATTATTAATTAAGTATTATTAATTATAAATGGTCATGTAATTTTTATGAAGTGACATGTTCTTTTTATAAGGGTTCAAAAAATACTGTAATGTTTAAAACAAAACATTTTATAATAAATAAAAAAAATTATTTTAAAAGTAAAAATGAACATATTTAGAAAAATACATAGATAATAATATTAATATTTTGTGAATCAGAATATTGAAATTATCTAATGGTTAGTTTTTCATATTTTTTAAGAGACAGTCGGGTTTTCAGCTAAAAATTAAATACCGTATAAATACAATGTGTGTTTTATGACATCATAATGACCCCAAAATGAAATAATAAAAAATGTAATGGGTATTATAGGAACAATATATGTGTTACCATTAATATAATGTGTTTTTAAGATAATTTTATTATTTTTTATAATTCCCTTATGAATCCTCCAAAATGTATAATATATTTTTTGATTCTAAATTCATTTATTTAATAATGCGACTCACCTCCACATAATAAAGGATAATATTTTAATATATTTGGCCCTTTTAATAATAAAATAATGAAAAAATATCTTCTTTGAAAAAAACCATGGGCAAAAACCTTGTCAACATTTGTGGTTTTGAATATTTAATTATAAAGATTCCAAAACCAATGTTTGTGAAATATTAAAGAATTCCCCTCTTATTTCCTATACAAAACCAAACAATATCCTAATTTAATTCAATAAAAATCCATTGTTAACATACTTAACCTATTCCACATTCTCTAGAATCATCCCATGATGCCCCAAGCTCTCAATAATCCCCTCTGCAAGCTTTTGCAGTCAGACACTCAAGTAAGAGTTCCATCCATTCTCTTTTTTATTCAAGTTTCCTTAAATTATTACTCCCTTTTATTTTTAATAAAAAAGGATTTGTATGTTTTCAAAAATACAACCATACATAAATTATTATTTTTTAATGATTAGAGACACCTTTCTCTCTCATTAATCCCTCCCATGTACACCTATTACCTTGCCGAAATTTTCGTAAGAGTTATTCCATTTTTCCTCTTTCTTCAAGTTTCTTTATTATGTTATGACCTCTATTTCCTAATTAATTATATTGGTACATGTATTTATATTAACATATTTTTGTAAATTTCATTTATATATTATTATACACCCTTATCTCTCTCATCAACACTTTCTATGAATTTTTATGTCACGTCGTTAGGCTGCCGAAGTTGCACCATGAATTTTCATTCCAAAACATGTGTGTAGTGAATACCAAACCAGTTAACTATTATGGGTGTTCTTTTTTATGAATATATTAATTTTTATTGAAAATCTAAATGTATGTATTCTACATTAATTTATTATGTAATAAATTATAATGATGAAAGAATCCATGTATTATGATTTATGTGGAAAACGTAAGCTTGAGAATGAAATGAATGAGATAGGTGTGCCTTGAATTATATAGCACTATAATGAATTGGGTAATGTTTAGTATCATGATAAGTCATGTTGGGATAAGGTTTTACCTGATTCTTTTATGTATCTTCTTCCACTATGATGTCTTTTCTGTTTATATTTGACTTATGATTATGTGTTTTAATTTGTTGCCACATTTCCATGTTATGAGTATAATGCTATATCATGCTTTATGATTCTTGTTCCTTTATTAATCATTGAAATTACTTTTTGTAACATGTATTATTATCATCATGTTATTCCATGTTTACTCCCTTAATGGGATTTATATCTCACCCCTTTCTTATGTATTTTCTTCAGGATATCCTATGCAGTTTTAAGCTCGATAATGTTAAAGAAGTTTTCAATAAAGACAACTTTTTTATGTTTAAAGTTGTAATGCAATATAAATAATTCCCAAATACACTAGAATTAAAAATATTTTTGTTTTTATATTATGTAATTTTATGTAATTAAATAATATATGAATTTAATAAAAATAATAGGGTCTCTATAGTTGGTATCGTAGGAATATTTAGTTATTTTTTAGATTAGGATTAGAAAACTATAGTGAATGCCTTAGGGATATGACTAAGTATAAGAAAAACATACCCAAATTTTGGTGAGTATAGAGTAAGTGGTGTATCAAGAAAATACATCCCTATCTAGATAAGAACTATTCGATGTGGATCTGGGACAAATGTTTATTGGGGTAAAACCCAAAAATACCGCTTTGAGCTAGACTCGAATAAGAACTACTGCATGAAAATTGGCCTTTCTGCACTCTTGGTCTGACAATCCTAGTGGATATACTTTGGTAAATTCATAAGATTATTACTAACCATTATTAAGGAAATAAAAAAATCCCATAAGAATATATGTTAGGAAATAGATCATGGATAACTTAGTTTGAAGCCTATAAATTGATAAGTTATGGAAATAAATTTAATTTATAAGTTATCCCTTTAATTTCATTGGATAACCCGTTATGTGATTAATTGTTTAAAATAATTAACACTAATTTTCCTTTTATTATAACCAATGTATGACAACAGAAGGAATCATGCAAAAAACCAATGCGAAGATCAATGTAATGACTTCCCTAATGAGATACCCAATCCAATGAGAGTAATAATTGCATACTTTGTCATGGTACTCTCTCAACTAACTCAATTTTTGAATAGAAACATGGTTTAATTGGAACACCTCCCCCTTTAAGAAAGAACTAGTCACAATTAAGAGATTCATGAGACAAAGGAATCATACTTTCAATGGATCATCTGATATTTCAATTACCAAATAATGGATCTACTCTATTAAGAAGATATTATACATTATTAAATGCTATGAAAAAGAGAAGGTAATTTTTTTTGGTTATCATATAGAGGATGAAGCTGATCAATTGTGGACATTGAAAAAAAAATATGAAGCCTGAGAAAGAGATCAAGGCGATGTGATAGAAGGATTTCTATAAAATAGTTTTTTATAAATATTTTCCTTGCATAATCCAAAATAAGATAGAAAGGGATTTACTTTCCCTTAAGAAAGAGATGATGAATCCATTAGAGTGTACGAGGAAAACTTCACAAGGTGTGCATAATATACCATCATATTTTTCATTAACCGTGAATGTAAGGATAACAGCTTCTTTTATGGGCTAAAATCTAGACTATATAAAGATCAGGCGATCCATGACATTGATAGCTATGCAGAAATTGTCTGATGTTCCCTCAAAGGTGAAATAGGGATTGATGAATCTCAGGGGTATCATGAGGATAAGAAGTGGAAGGTTGAGTCAAGCATAAGTGGATTGATAGATAAATCTAACAGTGCCAATAAATTTCAACAACCCACTTGCGAAAAGTGTGGAATGAAGCACCCTAAAAGATGCCTGAAGGGGAAAAGGAAATTCATTATGTGTGGGAAGGACACCTTGCCAGTGATTGTTGGTAAGAAAAACACATTACTACGAAGGAGGAAAGGAATGCTCTGGTAAATCATCAGCACATTTTTCATTGCTACAACTATAAAGAACCATGGAATTTCTCAAATCAATGTACTAAGATAAGGGTTTTTAGTGGAAACCAACAAACATCGAGGTATAAAGGGAGAGATTTTTCTATCACAACTACCAAATTGAATACCAATAATAAAGTGGGGATATGTATTCTAGTTATTCATTTAGGAATAGTAAATGTACATTTTGATTCTGCTTCCACTCATTCCTTCATATCATGAAATTTTAGTAGAATTATTTTTTAACCATCACAATGCTTGGAAGTGGAGTTATCTATGAAATTAGAAAATGGGGAAATTATTGTATCCCAAGTATATAAATCCTCCTCTATCACAATTTTTGGCTGAACATCCCATCGAATCATACCCAACACCCTTTGATGGAATTTGATACAATTATAGACATGGATTGGATTTACCTACATAGATCCAATGTAACACCCCACAATTTCATAGTACATTATTTCTTCAACGTATTCCAATAACATGCACTACATGCAACACCGAGTTCTAGCACACTACGACTTACCAAACTAGTCGTTCAAAATCGGTTATGAATAGTATTAAATGAATTTTGAACTTTATATAATCCTTATAATTTTTGAATCCATATTATGAGTTTCTTAGACATAATGTAAGAAGAAATTCATTTTTTTCAGATTAAAGAATAATTATTGAAAAAATGCAATTTTACCACCGTTTAAGGGAAAAATCTTTTTAAATCCAGTATTTGAAACTTTTATATATTCAATTTGACAAAAATAAACTTTTTCATCAGAATTGGGACATAAGAGTTTAGTTTTAATAATTTTTTGGCATTTTTCTGATTACTTTCATATTTGGGTGAATAGTGAACTATACTATATTTTAACTGAAAAAAACTTTTTAATCAAAATAATTTATAGTGTTAAATTATACATTTTAATGGTTTTTAATTATAAATAGTTTTTATTTTTATCATTTAATCCAATTCTGTTCATTGTAAGTAATTTCACTTTGAAATTGGACATAAACAAGTGACAGTCTTTTGATAGTTATTATTTCTTAAAAATACGCTTTTTGGTTTTGACAATGAGAAATAATTTTAAATTAATAAATTCAATTTATATTTTTTGAATTTAGTAAAATAGATTTCATTTTTGAATTCATAACATCAAAATTATCTTAGGGTAAATTTTTGGTATGTTTTTGAAAACATTTAATTTTTGATAAACAATGAAAAATACTGCATTAAGGGTTAAAACCGACTTTTCAATTAAATAATTATTTATTTAATATAAATTTATTTTTGGTCAATATAGATACATAATACCTATATAAGTTCAATGTAATTCATAAGAGTCAGTTTATAATAAATTTATATATATATAATTTCTATTGAACTTTTTACCGTCTTTTTCCCACCTCGTAGGAGCATTTGCAAATTTACATAAAACATAATTTTACCACTTCTGTGAGTTGAATTTCAAAAATCCAAGAGACACAATTGATATTAGGAAGTGAAATTTGGTTCGATAAAATGAAAATATTTTTTTGTTGAATAGTAACTTTTGACTTTTATTTACCATAGTTAAAAGTAAATAGGGTAATTAAAGGTAAAAATGATATTGTTATTACCCTAACACATGTAATAATTCTATTAGATAAGTTTAATTAGACCAAAAAAACCTTAGGAATAAAATATGATCCTTTAGTTCGACTTGGATTAGATTTGTACATTTATTACTATTTAATTCAAAGAAGAGTTAAAAGTTTTAAATTAAAAGTTTAATAACTAAAACATTTTTAATATAATATTACACATAAGATAAGCTAAACTATAAATATTATTTATCAAGATAAAAAGATTTTCTATATAATGGTATTTTATTTATAATTTTTGGACATTAAATAATTTAATTTATTTATGACACAATGATGATGGAGTAATTACCTTATTAATGAAATATTAAAATAATTGATATTATAAATACCCAAATAAATGTAATTTCTGACTTTTTATGAATTAAAATAATTTTATAATTTAATATGGATTATTAGGGTTAATTAAATGAATTGTTTTATAAGTAATAATGCTGTTATAAATTTAGAAAAAACAAAATACCAAATAGTGTCAAAATTGACATAAAAGAGTTTTTAAAATAACTATTATATTATTAATTGGTATTATATTCCTAAAAATCTAAGGTTCTTCCAAAGGTCTGAAATAATATTATATATGTCATTAATAAAACACTTGGGGTTGTATTGGATGTTTATATTAAGTTTATTAACCATATAATATAAAAATAAAAAGAGACATGGTAAATGTCAAACTATTTAACTAAGAGTTAAATCTAAATGATAATGTTAATATAGTGACCCAAACCTATCTAAAACGTATTTGTTGAGTGTATTTTGACCCATACCCATATTATCCTTTAAATAATTCATTTTTGAGCCATAATAAACCGAAAATGAATTTATTATAAAATAATATTTTATGTTTTTCCTAAGGTGCCTTTGACCCCTCTTATAAAAGGGCACTTCCCCTTCTCTAAAATTCACACCTCCAAAGCCATTTTTCTCAATCATCCCATGCCCATATATCCTCTTTAATATCCTATATTCAACCTATAGGACTTAATTTTTTTAGAAAGCCAACCTAAGTATCCCTTTTGATCAAATAAAAAGGAAAAACCCAAAGAAGAGGTAATGATTTCACCACCCTCTTTCAAGTTCCTTTCTTCTTCCACTTCATCTTTCTTTGTTTTTTCTATTATAAAATAATAAATCTAGTATATTATATATACTATGATGTTAATATAAATATTATACAACCATATTCATTATTATATCCATCCTTTGAATGACATGTCACCATACGTGTGTACGTACGACTTACCGTCTCCACGTCATGGTGTAATTGTCATTAATTACATCATAATTTGGATGGGTATAATAATGATTTGTAATTGATGTAAATAATAAATATAACATTATAATTATTCTGTATATATTATATACCATCCATTTATATATTTTTTTAATATCAAAATAATGATATTTTTGCATGTGCGTACGTATGGATTACCGTCTCCACGAACGCGATGAGATTTATTTCCCATCATATCCATTCAAGACTAATTTTCATTAGATGATTAAAAATAATTTTTAAAGACATATTATAATTCTGAATATGAATAATATACCTCCTATTTAAAACAAATATGACTTACGTAATAAAGCATATAATGGAAAACAAATCAGTTAACACCCGAAATGACGATAATACTAAGATATTTTTAACAAAGCAATGTTAAAAGATCATATATGATAACATATTATTGTATATTATTCTTTTATAATTTAATAACAATTATTTAACCATTATACAAGATGTTACCCTACCCTCGACCATGGAAATGTACAGGGTAAGGGTTAATTCTATAACCTCTTCATTATTCAAGGTTGTTTATATGTAATTATCTACTGGGGACTCTTTATCATCAACATCCGTGTTTTCCAAAAAATGTATTCCAAACCATTTTTACTACTAATTGGAATATGAGTTAAAGTCATTTATACCCTTATACGTCCTTATATGTTTTTAAACGAATCTTTCTTTCGTTTTCCAAACAAGGTACTTTATGACCTTTTCGACAAAATTAAGGTAAGAATGTTTATTAACTTATACGGCGGGTGCAGCTATTTTCCACTGTTATAACATCGTCAAAGATTCCCTTACAAGCTTATAAGAATATTTTCAAAATAAATGTATTTTTTATAACTATGTGACTCTTAAATGATTTCAAAATATAAAGTTATATTTCTTTAAAATGGTTTTGATTTCATCTATGTCAACATCCTTTGATGGATTTTAATCTTGTTTGAAGTTAATTTATTATGATAAAAAACTTCCATATTGTATTGAAGGGTTTGTGATATGTTTGACTATGGATGTGTTATTTTATACCATTCATGGTTTATGGATAAATTATTGACATTTTGTATGCTACTTTTAATATGAATGTTTATGTTATGTTTAATCCTTTTCATATGAGGTATACATTGGACTTAATAAGTGACGGGTGGAGCCCGTTATAGCTCCTCGATGCATCAGTAGGTCTCATGAGACATACTAGTGTCTTAGTACAAGGCCTTCACAAAATCTAATTTTTATTCTAGGCACAAGTCCTTGACTATGTGGTTACAAAAGTCTGGCATTATGCATTCCGTCATTATAAAAGTGGATATTGATATTGCATGTGATTATTTGACTAGTAATATATCCATGTGAATAAGTAAATAGAATTATTTGATTTTATCATTGCCATATTATGCTGACATTCATGTTTAAAAGGAATTTGTTTTAGTCTCATACATTTCCATAAATGTTTATTCTTATTAATAAAAGTTTTTTCTATATTGTTATCCTTATTGAGCATCAGAGTTCACCCTTTTCAATGTTTTATTTTTCCCAGGATGTGAAGAATTATATTATGAATGACTTGTAGGGATATTCTATGGGATATCGGTGTTGTATATGGAAACAATGTTGTTGTAGTTTTCCATTTTACGATGTAATGTAAACCTTATGAGTATATCTATTACATATAAGGCAACAAAACTAATAAGTATTTCGAGAATTGATCTTTTGTGATCATGCCAATGATATGTAATAATGCACCGAGTCTAGGATTCTAGGGTTGGGGCGCTACAGTTAGAATCAGAGGAAGTTTAGTACAAACCTTGAAATCTAGATTTAGATAAACACTTATTAGAGCACATTAAACTAAGATAGAATTTGCGGATTAGTATAAAATAACATCCTTGAATTTTGGTAATGTAGAGATTTTGTGTATTTTCCTAGAAATACATATATGTCTGGATACGAGTAGGTAGAGGCGGCTTTGGAACAGATATACCTAGGGGTAAAACCTGAAAACACTGATTTGAGATACACTCGAATGGGAACTAGTGAACAACAACGAGCCTTGCTGCACTGTTGGTTATGACACTCCCGAGGGATATGCTTAGAAAAATTCAAATTTTCTTTACAAAACATTATGAAGGGTTTATGAGTATATACTTTCTCAAAGAAAACATTTGTATGATTATTGATTATATTCATAAACTGTTCAATTTATGTTAACTATTTTATAAGATTGGAATTATGAATTGTGATTCATAAATAGACCTAATGTATGCCATTGTTTAAAAATGGTGCCCCGTAGAAGGAATGATAACTCCAACAATATGTATGATCCAATGAGTAAGAAGGATCATATCTTTCATAGTATTAATCTAACATTTAGAAGGTAAATAGTATCCCATGTATTCTCAACATATGAGTTAATATTATCTTGTGTTAATAAGAGTAAATAATTCTCTGAGTCCTATGTCTTTGAAGGGAAGCCAAAGAAGAAAAGGATTGTAGAGAGAAAGATGCATAAAGGGAAGAAGGGAAAGAAGGATTTTCCCATATGTGATAATTGTGTAAAGAATAAACTTGGTAAATTCTTGAAGGGAATGAGAGTTTGTTATGAGTGTGGAGGAAAAGGACACCTTGTACGTGATTGCAAGGATAAGAAAAAAGGTTTCATGTGCATAATGCTTCATCTACAAGGAGTTGGGTCACTACATGAATCAATGTCCAAATCATCCGAGTATACACCAAATGATGATATTGGATAATAATCATGTTATGATACTACCACATATGAATAGGAATGACTAGTGTTCTAATGTTTTTGTTAAAAGATTATGTTATTTACATGTTGTATCGATGATATACTTGTTAAATGAATTATGGAAATAAATAAGGATTGTACTACAATATTATTTCATTGATGATTTGAGATTATATGGTTTTATCAAGAGTGACTCAACAAAATGTTAAACTTTTTATAAAATACATGGATGGAGGAATGATAAACCTTAATATGGTCCTGATACTAAGGTAGTAATTTTGGAATAAGAGATGGTTGATTTGGATAAATTATATTGGATATTCTTGACTATCTTGGAACTGATTAATGATTTGTTTATTCCATTATTGTTGGAATATTCAATTTTTTTGGATATAAGGAATATATCCAATATTATATAATGGATAAGGAAGCATTAATGTAATAAATAAGGTTTTATGGTAATTCAGGGTGTTACCATTTTTTAAAATAATATATGATGAAGGTGTTCACGTGTTATTACATGGAAAAAAGGATCTTCATTGTGTTTAACTTACTTATAAATTTTGGACTATGATTTTCAATAGATGTATTTTGGATAAGTATAATGGTTGGAATGGATTAAGTTTCAAATTGGATATTATTGTTAAGGTTATTTTTGGATTGTTATAAAAAGGACAACACGCAGACCGTGTCACAATATGTCGCGTCGGACAAAGATACGAGAATTGAACTGACAACCATAGTGTGATTGGGATTTATCGCCTACCACTGGACTACATGAAGTACCAGGATTATATAATCTAGTTTTTAAGGGGTATTATAGGTGAATTTTAAGTTCATTATTTTTGGAACCCTATATGATTAGAATAAATATAATATTTTTTTGAAATATTTTGGAGTGAAAGATGAGTTTGTGGTAGGAATTAGTTGAAGGATGAAAATCTACTTGTCAACTATATATATATATATATGTCATGACCCGTCCTCGGGGCCCATGCCGTGACTACCCCATGCTCGACTTCCATAGGCCAGGGGCCGACGACTAGCACCGAAGGCGTAATTCCCGATAACTGGGAAGGCATTGCTTTTATAAAGTATAAGAACACCACAGAGCAAGAAAGCAGTAGAAGCAAAACACTAAGTAAAACTGAGTACAACAGTAGGAGCAGAATGTGGAAGGGGCCGGAAATACAAGCCCAACTGTAAAGTACAACTGAAAAGGAAAAAAACAACTGAAAAGTAAAACTGCAGCCTCGAGGCGTCCACTACTAGTCCCTCATGAAGGGTGAGTACAAATAGCCTCCACAGCTCCTCGGGTCCCGCTGTCCACTCCGAGTACATCAGCCCAGTGGTCCACCTCTGGGTACCGACCTGCTCTGCAAGCCTCTACCACGATCAGCGCTATCCGCCGTTTGCAACCAAAATGACATAGTGCGGGCATAACCCATTCAGGGGTGAGTATAAGCTACTATGTAGGGACCTCGAGACCCCCTAAGGTCTCCAAAACTTCACAAAGGATGAATCACAGATACAATCATGAAGTATCATTCGACACTGCTTATGTATATTCCCATACATATACCTAAGTCATCAATTCTAGTATGCTCCAACTTCTGAGCCCAAGAACAACCCAGTCCACACAGGAAAGCAAAACGTATTCCACGCAGGAAAGCAAAACGTAATCCACACAGGATAGCACAACACAATCCACAAAGGAAAGAAATCAGGTTTCAGCTCACACATGTATACTTCTTCGAATGACGATAGAGATGATCACTGATCCATCTAAGTCGTTGGACCCACAAAGGATCGATAGGTACTAACCCCCGCAATGACCCACACAGGATCAGACCCACACAGGATCTGTAGGCACTGGCTCACACAGAACCACTGGGCGCTAACCCACATAGGATCAGATCCACACAGGATCTGTAGCACTGATCCACGTAGGATCGCTGAGTGCTATAGTCGTCGCCGTCGAATAAACTGAGGATCTCTGTACAGTCGTCGTCGTCGTCGCAGTCGCAGCCAGCACTAGGGTTCATGTACACAGCAAGCTCGTTCGGGAGGGTCTACTACACGAGCCGAGAGGCTGATACATCAACTGACACAATTTCCGGAGTTGATGTATTCAAAAGTTCTGTATCGTCAACACGAACTCAATGCAACAGACGACGCGTCAATTGGACGCTCGGTCTGAGAGTTATTCGATTTTTCGTCCTAGGGGCCCAGTTGGTTTGTAGTTCAAAACCAACCCGACTATACTCCACTTGCATCCAAACATCGGGCGGGTATTCCAAAAGATTCGTCTCACCAAGAGGAATCCAACAAAGTCGACGACACGTCAATCGGATATCCGGAGCTCAAGATATGAGCATTTCCGCTCCGAGGGCCCGGTTGGTTTCATGTACGAACCAACCCAGCTGAACCCAAAGTTTTTCGAAACCTTGAGTGAAATAAACCAAAATGACCATCTCGATCTAAGGATCGCATCTCCGCTGACGGCGCGTCGATCGGAGTTCCGAAGCCCGAGATATGGGAAAATGACAGAAATGGTCCGAAAACAGGGTTTCGGGCCCGGACGACACGTTCCGAGACCCCCTAGGTCGGACCAAACCGGGTCGACCCTACCCGGGTCTGGGTCGGCCCGGCCCAGCGCAGCCCCGCCCGGCCCAGCACAGCCCGGCCCGGCCCATCGCAGCCCGGCCCGGCCTGGTGCGGCCCGGCGCCAGCAGGCTCGGCCAAAGGGCCGAGCCGTTCCAGCTCGCAGGGGGGGCTGCCCCCCTGGATTCCATGTAACTGCGGCCCCATTAATGGGGCCGCTTGCTTGGCCGGTAGGGGGAATTTAATTCCCCTGGTTCTCCCCTTGTCTAGACAGCCCGCACCAGCCGACCGGTTCTGCCAACAAGGACGGGCAATGGCTGGTCCTTCCTCCTTCGCTGACACCGGCGGCCCAGAACCGGTCGTCGGTCACCCAGCTCCGCTGCGGCCCGGAACAGGCCGCAGCCTGGTTCATCCAACGTGGTGCAGTGACACCACGCCCCTCTGCCATGGCCCCGCTCCGGCCGTGGTATTTTTAGGTTTCACTGACGCGGCGCGACGGCGTCGCGTCCTTGTATAATTTCGTGGCGCAACGTGACGACGCCACGTATTTATTTCTGCATGATCCCGCACAGTACGACGGCACCACGCCAATCCTGTTTCAAACCGAAAAAATAAACCAACATGAAAAAATAGGAGGTGAGTCGGTCGTGTTTGTACGGTCCCCCCCCCTCTCATTAATTGATAGCAGTTGGTCAATTTCACGAAGAAAAATCATGGGTGTAATCACGAACAAAAAAACAATAAATCCCCTACCTTGAGCGAAGCTTGGTCGGAGGTTCGTCGAAGAGAAAACGTCGTGGTATGACTGTCACAGGAAGAGATGACTTGGAAGGAGGAAGTTGCATCATGAAAACGGCATCGCGGAAGGAGAGAAGTTGCAGAAGAACCGTCACGGTTTACGGCATCGCGTAGTCGGTCTCCGAGGACTCGACGTTCTTCGACTGAGTTCAACGCGTTCTTCACGTTCTTCGCGTTCTTCGATGAATAAGATGAAGACTTCCTCAAATCATTAGCCTTTTTCTTCCCAAGTCTCCACCACAAGAAAACTAACCAAAAATAAAATAATCCTCTCACTTATTTTATTAACCCAACATAGGTTTTTGAATTTCAAGAGATTGAAAATTAAAAGTCCACATTTAACTCACTTAAGTAATTAACATAAGTTGTCATAATTAATGGTGAGTTGGGAGGGGTTTAAGGATATGAAGGGGTGGGGTTTGTGTGGGCCTGACCACCCTCATAACCTCCCTTGGGAAGTTGGGTGGTTACCCAACTTCCACCCAAAGCCTTAAACCACTCAAAAAATTGTAGAATAATAATAAATTAAACTTCCACAATTTTTATCATCCACTCTCGTGATAACGCAACTCTGGAATAGGAGTTCGTATGAAATTACAGGCGCTGCGGTTCCATCAGTGCCCTCGGAATTCGATTCCGGGCACCGGTTCAAAAGTTAGATATTCCCGCTCGTTCGTTCACTGAACGTACCCGAGCTAAACTTCAGATAGAAATTCCGGGCACTCCGGGTCTTGGGATCAAGTGCCATCAAAAACCGTGTTCTTTTAAAATCTCAAAGAAAATTAAGAAAAAATTTACCTTGAATTTTATGGGTCTTTACATTACTCCCACCTCAGGGCTTTACGTCCCAGTAAAGATACATCATAACTAGGGAAACAAATGAGGGTACTGAGCACGCATCTGAGCCTCGTACTCCCAAATGCTCTCCTGGAGGTTCCCATGCTGCCATCTGATGCGCACTAGAGGAATCGACCGTCCATGCAGGACCTGCTCCTGTCAATCCTAGATCACCACCGGAACCACCGCAAACGTCGCCCCATCATCAACGTCAATCTCCCCATGGTCAATGATATGTGTCGGGTCGTGCACGTACCTCCTCAACTAAGATACGTGGAAGACGCCATGCACCCGGTGCAACTGAGGTGGTAGAGCCAGGTGATAAGCCACATCACCAATCCTGCTGAGGACCTGGAAGGTTCCGATGAAGCGCGGAGATATCTTGTCGTCTCGGCCAAATCTTCATATACCACGTCGAGGTGAGACCCACAAGAATACGTGGTCGCCGTCCTCAAACTCCAGTGGCCTCCGCCACCTGTCAGCATAAGACATCTACCAGCTCTGAGCTGTCCTCATCCGCTCATGGATGACCTGGACCTTCTTTGTCGTGGCCTAGACCATCTCGGGTCCCACAAGTGCTGAATCCCCTAGTTCTGTCCAGCACAGTAGTGATCTGCAAGGTCGGCTGTACAACGCCTCGTATGGTGTCATCCCGATGGTGGAGTGGTAGCTATTTTTGTACGCAAACTCCACCAAGTGTAGGTGGTCCTCCCAGCTACGACCAAAGTCGAGGACACATGCGCGGAGCATGTCCTTTAGAGTCTGAATGGTCCTTTCCATTTGACCATATGTCTGAGGGTGAAAGGCGGTGCTCAAACGTAGCTGCGTCCCGAAATCCTCCTGTAACACCTTCCTAATCAAGGAAGTAAAGCATGCATCTCGATCAGAGATGACAGATGATGGCACACCGTGAAGCCGTAAAATCTCCTGAACTTAGAGACGTCCCAAGCTCTCTACTGAGCCCTGATCCCTGATGGGTAAGAAGTGTGCCGACATGGTGAGTCGGTCGACAATCACCCAGATGGAGTCGTGACCTCAGGAAGAGCATGGAAGTCCAGTCACGAAGTCTATAGATATCCCGTCCCAATTCCACTCCAGGACCTCCAAGGGCTATTCCAAACCTGCTAGTACCCAGTGCTCTGCCTTCACCTGCTGACAGGTGAGGCATCGAGAAACGAACTCTACCACAACTTTCTTCATGCATGGCCACCAGTGTTGTCGTTTGATATCCTGGTACATCATCACCACTCCAGGATGTACCACCAAAGATGAAGTGTGAAACTCTCTCAACACCTCCTCTTGTAAATCAACTGGTACCAAGGTACATCCTCTAAAAAGGATTTTGTGCTCTGATCCAAAGAAGAAACCATCAGGTGCTTGTCCTGAGGTTATCTGCGCATGCTACATCTCACAGTCAGTGTCCCCATGCTGTGCCTCTCTGACCCGCTGCAGAAGTGGTGGAGTGATTGTGAGAGAGTGAAGGATGGCTTCTCCATCTCTATCCATGAAGGATATCTACATAGCAGCTAACTACTCTGACGCCTCCTCTAGTAGCTGAATGCCCGACCTCCTGCTAAGAGCATCAGCTACTACATACCCCTTCCCAGGAGTATAGACTATCTCAAAGTCATAGTCCAGGAGGAACTCGAGCCATCGCCGTTGTCTCAGGTTCAGGTCCTTCTGAGAGAAGATGTACTTGAGACTCTGATGGTCAGAATAGACTGTAAAGTGCTCGCCCATCAGATAGTGTCCCCATGTCTTCTGAGCGAAGACCACTGCTGCTAACTCCAGGGCATGGGCAGCGTAGTTCTGCTCATGCGGCCTCAACGTTCGTGATCCATAGGTGATCACTTCCCGCTCCTACATCAAAACATATCCGAGTCATGTCCATGATGCATCACAGTATACTACGTACCCTACTCGCTCCTCTTGCAACCTCAAGATAGGTGCACTGGTCAAACTCTGTCTCAGCTCCTAGAATCTCTGCTGACATCTGTTTGACCACACAAAGGGTTTCCCCTTCTTCGTCAAAGCTAAGAGTGGCACCACAACTCTGGAGAAGTCTGGCACAAATCTCCGATAGTATCCAGCTAGTCCCAATAAACTCCGCACCTCCGTCACGCTCCTGGGTGGCTCCCAATCTAGTACTGCCTCTATCTTCATGGGATCCACCGCAACTCCCGCCTCAGAGATAACGTTTTCCATGAAATGGACCTCACATATCCTGAACTGACACATTGAGAGCTTTCCATAAAGCTGGTGCTCTTGGAGTTTGTCTAGTACAACCTGCAAGTGGTAGGCGTGCTCCTCCTCAGTCGTCGAGTAAATCAAAATTTCATCGATGAAGACCACGAAAAATCAATCGAGGTATGGCTGAAAGATCCTGTTCATGAGGGCCACAAACATTGTTGGAGCATTGGTTACGCCGAATGGCATAACCAAGAACACATAGTGTCCATAACGACATCTGAAGGCCATCTTCTGCACGTCCTCGTCCTATACTCTGAGCTGAAGATAGCCCGACCTGAGGCCTATCTTCGAGAACCATCGTGCTCCCATGAGCTGATCGAAGAGGTCTTCAATACTTGGTAGCGGATACTTGTTCCTCACTGTCACCTGGTTCAGGAGATGATAGTCGACACAAAGTCGCAAGCTCCTGTCCGCCTTCTTGGCGAACAAAATAGGGGAAGCCCAGGGTGAAACACTAGGTTGGATGAATCCCTTGCCCTACAAGTCCTCCAACTCTACCCGTAGCTCCCGAAGCTCAGAGGGGGCCATACGATATGATGGAGTGGATATCGGGGCTGTCACGAGGTATAGGTCAATATAAAATTCTACCTCTATACGAGGAGGTAGTCATGGAATGTCGTTGAGAAAAATGTCTGCATACTGATCCACCACTGCAGGAAAACCAAGACTCCGCACGTCAACTGCTCCTAGGATGAGACTAGCCAACTGATGACTGATGGGTTGTCCTCTCCTCTACAAGAGATCATCCTATGCTGCAAAGGCTCCCTTCTTGTCGGTGAAGGTGGACCTGCTCCCGTCGGTGCGTACACATCACACATTGCGCCTAATACAATCGATCGAGGCATGAATCGTAGATAACAAATCCATGCCCAAGATGACGTCGTAAGGCCTCGACTCCACTACAAGAAGATCCCAGCCGAAGCTCTCGCCTCCTAAAGTAAGATCACACTTCCAGCACCAATGTGTAATCGTCGAGTCTGCTCCCGTAGGAGTCTCCAGTCGTAAGGATCGATCCAAAAGCTCTGTCAGAATATATGAGCATTGAACAAGGGCAGCTACTATGAAAGAATGACTCAATAATGTGTCTATAATTACTGCAGCAAGGGTGGAATAGACACAAATAGTACCTCAAATCATCTCGGGTGCACCATGGGCGTAGGCCTCCACTACCTAGAGATGTGCCTGTCTATGCCCACTGACTCCCTGTGGTTGGGGCGGGCCTCCTGGTGGTGGTGGTGGTGGTAGGGCCTCAATGTGCCGCCCACCACCTGCTGCTCTGCCAGCTCCTCCACCTCGTCCACCTGCTCCCTGCAGACCGCCACAGTCGACCCTCTACCTCTACCTTGGTTGTCCCTCAACCATCTACTGCTCCTCGGCATGGCGGGTCGGGAAATCATAAGCTATGTGGCCCGGCCCGCCGCATGCGTAGCACTGCCTGCCTCTTGAAAGACTGGGTCCACGCTGTGTGCCCCGAACTGCTGAGCCAGTGACTTGTGGTCGTCTGCCGGAAGGTCTTGTTTGCCTGGACCCAAGATTCATCCATCGATTGCCTACTGCAGATGACTATGCTACGTGCCGCCCTGCGGTAGGTCACGCTACTGAAGTAGGCTCAGCAAGAAAGCTCTCTATCAAAAGGGCTCGCTCTAGTACTCCTGCCTCTGTCGGAATGCTGAGGGAGATCAGTGATGCCCTGATCTCATATCTCAATCCCTGCTCAAAGGTCCGGCCCGAAAGAATGGGTCCTGTACCATGTCATTAGAGTAGCGCAAGAGGTCGGTAAATCTCACCGAGTACTGGGCGACTGTCAAGCTGCCCTACCGCAGCTATAGAAGCTCCTGGATGCGCACCGCACAGAGGGTGGCCGAGATGAACTCTGAGAGGAAGAGGCACTCAAAGTCTGTCCATTGTAGAGATGCCTCATCGTGCACCTGGGGCATCATGCTCCACCATTGGCCCACTGCCGCGTGCAGTAGGCTCGCTGCGAGGATCACCATGAGGTCTGCTGGTGTCCTCACTAACCGGAAAAGTCGTACCACTGCCTCCAGCCAGTCCTCGGCTGCCTGGCGGTCCATCTCCCTGCGGAACCTGGGCGGTCGCTGGCACTGGAACTCATGAAGTGCACTAAGGTGACGTGCATCGTCAGTGGCTGGGCCTGGAAGCATCGGTGGCTCGGTGGGTAGCAGTACCGACGGTGCCTCTACTGTCAAACGGCCCTGCACGGAGGCCTCGTCACTCGGTGGGCTGTCGGCACGCTCAACTCTCGAAACCCTAGCTATCTTCTGTCATGGGGCCATCCAAAAAAGAAACAGGTGCGCCACAGTCAAACAGTATAACTGGTGAGCTGACACAAAGTAATCACAAAGAAAACTTGAAACACACATGAAATCAATGTCTTCATGCATTAAGTCGGAAATCAGAAGTCAGGGTCCTGGTGTACGGATAAGTCGGCTGCAGCACCAACACTGGACTCCCTGGACTAATAACCACAACCAATATGCTTTTACACTATTTATTCACATAGACAAGATCATATTCCCATGTTCTGTGGTAGAACCGAACTCCTCGGATACCAATTTTTCACGAACCGTCCTCGGGGCCCGTGCCGTGACTACCCCAAGCCCACCTTCCATAGGCCATGGGCTGGCGACTAGCACCGAAGGCATAATTCCCGATAACTGGGAAGGCATCGCCTTTATAATGTAAAAGAACACCAGAGAAAAAGCAAGCAGTAGAAGTAAAACACTAAGTAAAACTGAGTACAACAGCAGGTGCGGAAAGTGGAAGGGGCTGGAAATACAAGCCCAACTTTAAAGTACAACTGAAAAGGAAAACAACAATGGAAAAGTAAAACTTCAGCCTCGAGGCATACACTAGTAGTCCCTCCTGACGGGTGAGTACAGATAGCCTCCACAGCTCCTCGGGTCACGCCGTCCACTCCGAGTACGTCCGCCTAGTGGTCCACCTCCGGGTACGTCCACCTCTGCAAGCCTCTACCACGATCAGTGCTATCCGTTGTCTGCATCCAACACAATGTAGTGCGGGCATAGCCCGTGCAGTGGTGAGTATAGGCACACAGATATATTGATTTCACCACCACAATGTAGTGTGGGCATAGCCCGTGTAGGTAATGATTTCACCACCCTCTTTCAAGTTCCTTTATTCTTCCACTTCCTCTTTCTTTGTTGTTTACATTATAAATTTATAAATCCAGTATCTTATATATAAAATTATGTTATTATATATATGGTACTACAATATTCATTATTATATCCATCCTTTGAATGACATGTCACCATACGTGCGTACGTATGGCTTACCGTCTCCACGTCATAGTGTAATTGTTATTCAATACATTATTATTTGGATGGGTATAATAATGATGTGTAGTTGATGTAAATAATAAATATAACATGATAATGATTCGGTATATATGATATAACATCAAATTATATATTATTTTAATATTAAACGAATGATATTGTTGCTCATGCTTTCGTACGGATTACCATCTCCACGAATGCGATGAGATTCATTCCCCATCAATCCATTCAAGAATAATTTTCATTAGATTATTAAAAATAATTTTTAATGGATTAATATCATTATGAATATGGATAAGATACATCCTATCCATAACAAACAATACTTATATAAGAAAGAATATAAATGAAAATGAATCAGTTAACACCTAAAACGATGATAATACTAAGATATTATTTACAAAGAAATGTTAAAAGATCATATATGATATCATATTAATGTATATTATTATTGTATAATTTAATAAAAATTATTTCAACATTATATAGGAGATTAATATACCTTTTACCAAGTAAAAGTACAAGGTAACAGTTAATTTTACAACCTCTTAATTATTCATGGTTGTTTATATGTAATTATCTACTAGGACCTCTTTATCATCCACATCCCTGTTTTCTTGAAAATGAATTCCAAAACATTTTTAATACTAATTAGACTATAGTTTAATGTCATTTATAACCTTATTTGTCCTTATATGTTTTCAAAGTTATATTTCCATTATTTTCCAAACAATGTACTTTATGGCCTTTTCGACAAAATTAAGGTAAGAATTTTTTTAACTTATACAGCGGGTGTGGCTATTTTTGCCATTATAACATCATCGAATCTTCCCTTACAAGATTATAAGAATATTTTGAAAATAAATGTCTTCTTAATAATTATGTGTCTCTTAAATTATTTCAAAATAGAAAGAGATATTTCTCTAAATAAGGTTTCGATTTCAACTATTTTAACATCCTTTGATGGATTTTAAGTTCGTTTGAAGTTAATTTATTATGATACAAAACATCCATATTGTAATGAATGGTTTGTGATATGTTTGATTGTGGATGTATTATTTTATTCCATTCATGGTTTATGGATAAATTATTGGAATTTCATATGCTAGTTTTAATACAAATGTTTATGTTTTGTTTAAACCTTTTCACATGAGGAATACATTGGAATTAGTAAGTGATGGGTGGAGCCCACTATAGCTCCTCAATGCATCAGTAGGTCTCATGAGAAAAAATAGTGTCTAGAAACTGTAATGGCCCGACCCTCGTTACCCAGAGTCGGTGCATTATTACATAACATTGGCATGATCACAAGAAAGATCAAATCTCGAAAGACCGATTGGTTTAATAGCCTTGGAAATACTAGATATATTTATAAGTTTTACATTACATCATAAAATGACAAACTACTACAACAACATAATGTTTCCATAGTCCACACTATAATCCCCTCATAATATCCCTGCAGGTCATTCATAACTTACATCTTCAATTCCTGGGAAAAATAAAACATAGAAAAGGGGTGAGCTCAAATGCCCAGTAAGGATAACAATATAGCGGAAACTTTCATAAATAATAATAAACATTTATGGAAATGTATAACTAAAACAAAAGCCTTTTAAACATGAACATTCAACATGGTATGGCATAAATAAAATGAAATAATCCCATTTACTTATTCACATGGATATTCTACTAATCGAATAATCACATGTAAAAATCAATAACCACTTTCTTAATGTTGGAATGCATAATGCCAGACAATCATAACCACATAGCCAAGGCATCGTGCCAGGACTACAAATAAGATTTTGTCAAGGACTTGTGCCAAGACACTAGTTTGTCTCATGAGACCTACCGATGCATCGAGGAGCTATAGCGGGCTCCACCCGTCACTTATTAAGTCCAATGCATTCCCATATGAAAAGGTTTAAACAATATATAAACATTCGTATTAAAACTAGCATACGAAATGTCAATAATTTCACCATAAAATATGAATGGTATAAAAATAGCACATCCATAGTCAAACATATCACAAAACCTTCAATACAATATAGAAGTTTTTTATCATAATAAATCAACTTCAAATAATCTTAAAATCCATCAAAGGATGTTGACATAGATGAAATCAAAATTCTTTTTAAAGAAATATCTCCTTTTATTTTGAAATCATTTAAGATCCATATAAAATAAAACATTTTCTTTGAAAATATTCTTATAAGCTTGTAAGGAAAGCTTTGAAGATTTTATAATGGCGGAAAATAACCACACCCGCCATATAAGTTAAAAAAAACATTCTTACCTCAATTCTGTCGAAAAGGTTAAAAGGACCTTATTTTGAAAACGACGGAAAGATTCCTTTATAAACCTCTTATAAAAAGTCAAACAAGGGTATAAATGACTTTAACCCATATTCTTGTAAATAGTAAAAATGTTTTGAAATACATTTTTAAGAAACATGGATGTGGATGATAATGAAATCCCAGTAGATTATTACGTATAAACAACCTCGGATAATGAAGAGATTGTGAAATAACCCTTACCTTGTACTTTTCCTTGGTTGGGGTAGGTTAACCTCCTTTATAATGGTGAAATAATTGTTATTAAATTATACAAGAATCATATACATTAATATGATATCATATATGATCTTTTAATATTGATTTGATAATAATATCTTAGTATTATCGCTGTTTTGGGTGTGAACTTATTTGTTTGCTTTTGTATGTTTTGTTACGTAAGCCATGTTTGTAATGGATAGGTTGTATATAATTCATATCCAGAATGATATCAAGTCCTTAAACATCATTTTTAAATCATCAAATGATAATTATACTTGAATGGATATGATGGAGAATGAATCTTTTCGCGTTCGTGGAGACGGTAGTCCGTACGTACGCACGAACGCTACTTCCATTTAATTTTTATTTTAAAAGAATCGAATCCAAATGATACATAGGTATATTACTATTCCAGTATAATATAATATTTTATATATGTTACTTAAGTTCATTAACACCATCCTTTATACGTTCCATGTGTGGTATGAACGAGTCATATCATTTTAAGGGGGCGGTAGTCCGCACTTCCTCAAATGAAATTATCGTATGTATATAAAACATGAAACGAATAATGGTATGAAATAAAATGGAATTACAGAAGATTATATATAAAATATATATCATTAATATCATATTTAATTATAGTGCCATCATAATGGCCACCATGAGAGGCGGTAAGATGTATTTGAACAATCATCGTTTCGTGAGGCGTTAGTTTGCCATCCACAGAAACATTATGTTCATCATCCATTAGATGGAGTTGTGTGTATGTGTAGTTTTAATCCTTATTATAAAAACATCCTAGTATATTGAGGATACTGGTGTTGTTACAAAAGAAAGGAAATAAAAAGAGTTTTGGGGTTGAAGAAGCAAAATAAATGAAAATAATTTAAGAGAAAACGTTACCTTTAATTTAGGTAACTCACTTTTGTTGGAACCAAAGGACTACTTGAAATGCTTTCTGCCTAAGGGGAAGCTTCAAAGAGGAGGAGAGGGATGTGGGGAGCTTTGTTGGGCAGAGTTTGGACGAGCCAAGTGGCTTGAGAGGTGTGAGGAATGAGTAGAAGTGGTCTCCTTTTATAAGGGAGAGGAGGGGCTCTTTAGGAAAGAGTGAAAGTATTACTTTATAATATATTTTTATTCGGTTTATAATGGTCCAAAAATCATTGAGGTCGAAGATAAGATGACTAATATTCTAAATAACATCAACCAATAAGAATTGGACAGGTTTTAGATAATATTTTAATCATTATAATCTTATTTATTTAAATGATTTATTAATGAGGTAAACATTGCATCATTATTGTGTCATTATTAATATAACTTATTTGATGTCTAAAAATTATAAATAAAATGTCATCATGTAGGAAATCGTTTTAGCTTTATAATGAATATTTATAATCGAAAATCCAACATGTATAACCCTATGTAAAAATTGTTCTTCTAAAAGATGTAAGCTTATGCCATTTTTGTATTCATTTTAACTTAATTAAAATAAAGTGTCATTATCACTTACAAGTGGATCAATGGGGTCACAAAATTGACCCAAAGATGCCCATGGTAGACCATGTATCAACCAATAGGGTTAAGACACGTTTTAAGGTAATTTAGTATTATTATAATATTATTTTTTAACCCTTATTTACCAAATTTACCCTTAACCATGGTAAATAAAATATTTACCGCAGTAATTATTCAAAATGTGTAAAGATAAAAGTTGCCTATTTACATAATTTGGACATCCTGATTCCAAATATGTAATCCATTTTTCCAAATTCAAAACACAGAAGTGGCAGAAATTAATTTAAAATTAATTCCCGCTGTCAAAACAAAAAGCGTGTTTTTAAGAGATAATAACTATCAAAAGATTGACACTTGTTTATGTTCGGTTTAATTGTAAAATTATGTCCAATGACAAACATTAAATTTAATGGTAAAAATATATTCTAAATATACTTTAAAACCACTCAAATTCATAATTTATCAATATTAAATTATTTTGATTAAAAAAGTTGTTTTTAATTAAAATTTAGTAATTTTCACTATTCATCAAAATATGAAAGTTATCCGAAATGTACCAAAATTTCACCCTAGGCAAATTTTGATATTCCGAATCCAAAAATGAAGTCCATTTTGAAATATAGAATATATATGATTTCAAAAATTAGGTATTACAATTCACAACGGCTAGTTTAATTAGTCGTGGTGTGTGTTAGAACTCGAGGTTGCGTACAACACACGCTATCGCATTATTCGAAGGGAAACGTACCGTAGAAGCTTGGGGTGTTACATTCTCCCCTCCTTCAAATAATTGCATCCTCGCAATTTCTAAGGTATTACTGCATAAAAAGACTCGGGTGGTTCTTCATCATAAGTTCCTCGGGTTCCCGCGTTGCCTCTTCCATCTTATGATTTCTCCACAAAACTTTTCCCAGACGCGTCGTCCGGTTTCTCAGTACTTGTTCTCTTGTATCAAGAATCCTGACGGGCTCTTCGCAATAAGACAGATCAGGTTCCAGTTCTAATTCCTCATAGGTGAGTACATGCGTCAGATCAGGCATGTATTTCCTCAATAGAGATACGTGGAACACATCGTGAACTTTGGAGAGACTTGGCGGCATTGCCAATCGGTAAGCTACAACCCCAATTTGTTCTAGAATTTCGAAAGGTCCGATGTACCTGGGACTCAATTTACCTTTCTTACCAAAATGTATGACTCCCTTCCATGGAGATACCTTCAGGAAAACATGATCACCGACTTGAAATTCCAAATCCTTCCTTCGATTATCGGCATAGCTCTTCTGCCTACTTTGAGCTGCTTTGATGTGATTTTGGATTACTTTCGCCTTTTCCACCGTTTCCTCCACCAGTTCTGGGCCTACAAGTTTTCTTTCACCAACGTCATCCCAACAGGTTGGTGTACGACATCTCTTTCCGTATAACGCTTCATATGGTGCCATCTGAATACTCGAATGGAAGCTATTGTTATAGGAAAATTCTACCAGAGGTAAATATTGATCCCACATACCCTGAAAGTCCAGTGAGCAAGATCTCAACATGTCTTCTAAGGTCTGAATAGTCCGTTCTGATTGTCCGTCTGTCTGTGGGTGGTAAGCAGTGCTCAAATGAAGTTCAGTATCCAGGTATTTCTGAAGACTTTTCCAAAATCTTGAAGTAAAACGAGGATCACGATCAGAAACAATTGATAAGGGTACTCCATGAAGTCTCACAACTTCATTAATATATAGCCTTGATAGACGTTCCAGGGGTAGATCTTCTCTTATAGCAAGAAAATGTGCTGACTTGGTAAGACGATCAACAATAACCCATATTGCATCTTTCCTTCTAGGAGTCTTTGGTAGCCCCATGACAAAGTCCATCGTAATATTGTCCCATTTCCACTCCGGTATGGGAAGAGGTTGCATGACTCCTCCAGGCTGTTGCCTTCCAGCTTTCACTTGTTGACAAACCATACATCTTGACACGAAATCAGCAATCTCCCTCTTCATGTTGTCCCACCAAAAATGTTCCTTCAAATCTCTATACATTTTGGTGCTCCCAGGGTGTATAGAGAAATTGGAACTATGAGCATCATCCAACAATTCCTTTTTCACATCAGGTAAATCGGGAACACAAAGTCTCTTTCCAAATTTCAAAATTCCATCTTCAAACACAAAGTCTCTCAATCTCCCATCATTCACAACTTTAATCTTCTTTTGGAATTCTTCATCATTGGTCTGAGAACTCTTAATCCTTTCTAGTAAAGATGGTTTGGCAACCATTTGAAAAAGCATTGATGTTTCACCTTCCCTGGTTATTCCCATGTCCATCTTTACTAGATCCATGAAAATTGGATCCCTTTCAATTCTCATATTGTTCAAAACTCCATGGTCTTTTCTACTCAAAGCATCTGCCACCTTGATTGCTTTCCCCGGGTGGTAGTGTATCGTACAATCATAATCCTTGAGTAATTCAAGCCATCTACTTTGCCTCATGTTGAGTTCTTTTTGTGAGAAAATATACTTTAAACTCTTGTGATCAGTATAAATCTCACATTTTTCACCATAGAGGTAGTGCCTCCATATCTTTAAAGCAAAGATCACAGCTGCTAACTCAAGATCATGAGTAGGATAGTTTTGTTCATGAATTTTCAACTGTTGTGATGCATAGGCAATAACTCTATCATTCTGCATAAGGACACAACCATGTCCTTTCTTCGATGCATCACTATAAATAACGAACCCATCATTCCCCGATGGTAGAGTCAATATAGGAGCATTGACTAATCTTTTCTTCAGTTCTTCAAAACATTCTTCACACTCTTTTGTCCAAACAAATTTAACCCCTTTACGTGTGAGCTTCGTTAATGGGTTAGCCAATCGGGCAAAATTCTGGACGAAACATCGATAATAACCTGCCAAACCAATAAAACTACGTACCTCAGTTATACTCATAGGTGCTGGCCATTCTTGGATTGCCTTTGTCTTAGAAGGATCAACAGAGATTCCATCTTTAGAGACAATATGGCCAAGAAAAGAAATCTCCTGAAGCCAGAATTCACACTTGCTAAACTTTCCATATAATTCATGCCTCCTCAGTGTCTTCAAGATAATGCGCAAGTGATTTTCATGATCTTCATAGGTTTTGGAGTACACCATGATATCATCAATAAATACCACCACAAATTCATCAAGATACTCCTTGAAAACTCTATTCATTAGATCCATGAATACAGAGGGTGCATTAGTCAATCCAAACGGGATTACAGTAAACTCGTAATGCCCGTACCTGGTTCGAAATGCTGTTTTCGGAATGTATTCCTTCTTCACACACAACTGATGGTATCCAGATCGAAGGTCAATCTTTGAAAAGTATTGAGCTCCATGCAGTTGGTCAAATAAATCATCAATACGAGGTAGGGGATACTTGTTCTTTATCGTTATAGCATTGATCTCCCTGTAGTCGATACATAACCTCATAGATCCATCTTTCTTTTTAACAAAAAGAACAGGGGCTCCCCATGGAGAAACACTAGGGCGAATAAATCCCTTATTACTCAATTCCTCTAGTTGTTTCTTTAGTTCGACTAATTCTACAGTGGCCATTCTATAAGGGGTCTTCGATATAGGCCTTGATCCAGGAATCAAATCAATGGAAAACTCAACTTCTCGTTCTGGAGGATGTCTCGGTAAATCTTCCGGAAATACATCTACAAATTCATTCACAACAGGTACATCCTCTATTTGAACATTTCTTTCCTCACCGATAGTTATTTCATTCTCTTCCTCCCCAATAATTGAATTAAGTTGAGCTACTGGGGGTGGATCTAAATAAGAATTAGGTGGTGACGATTCTGCTCTAAAAATAAGGTGTTCCTTATCATTATCATCAAGAATCGTAACCTCTTTCTTCTTACAATAAATATTCGCATCATAGTCCGAAAGCCAGTCCATACCGAGGATTATATAAAACTCAATCATAGGTATGACGATGAGATCAGCAGATAAAGAAAATTCATGTGCTCTAATGGGGACTGATTCACAAAACTTTGTTGCAATGATACTTCCCTTAGGAGTTTTGACTGACAACTCCCTTATTAAATCAAATTGGAAATATCTAATTTTCTTTGCAAACTGGGAAGATATGAAACAATGCGATGATCCAGAATCAAATAATGCATTTTCTAAAATTGAGGAAACCATTAAATTACCTGCCACCACGTCTTTTGGAGCTTCTACCTCAGCAGTAGTGATAGCATAAGTCTGGCCTTGATCCCATGGCCTTTTCTGAGGTAAGTTCTCTTGACGCTTAGGACATTCATTTGCATAATGCCCCATCTCCCTGCAATTGTAGCACTGAACGTTGGTAGCTTCCTTCTTCCCCTTGCAATCACGAGCTTGGTGGCCTTTTTCACCACACTTGTAACAGACTCACATTCCCTTCAAGCAAGTACCAGGATGTTTCTTCCCGCATTTACCACAAGATGGATATTCAACCTTTCCCTTATTCCCCTTATTTCCATTCCCAGATTGATCAGCAGGTCTCTTCTTCTCTTGCTTCTCTTTAAAGTCATAATACTTAGAGAATTCCTTTTATGTCTTGATAGCACATGAGACAATGTATTCGTACGATGAAAAGGATTGTGAGACTAATGCTCGACGGAGAAATGGTTTTAACCCATCAAAGAAACGATCAATCTTAATTCTATGGTTACGTATATAATCACCAGCGTACCTTGCTAACCTTGTAAAGTTAGCCTCATACTTTGCGACATTCTCATCCTCCTTTTGTCTCAGACTCAGAAATTGCCTTTCCATATCTGCTTGATGGTCGCGAGGAAAGTATTTTTCTAAAAACAGATCTTTGAACTCCCTCCATTCCATATTTGATACTTCATCATCTTCCTTCATGTTTTGAATCAATGACCACCATTGATCAGCATCTCCAGTGAGGCGGTAAACTTCCATGATAACTTTTTCCCTTTCACTTCTCCCCAAAGCCTGATATATTTTCTCTAGGGAAAATATCCATTGCTCAGCTACTAAGGGATTTGTACTCCCATTGAACGTTGGTGGTTGTTGCCTCATGAATCGATCTAACATTGATCCTCCACGCTGCGGATCAGGGTGCTCCATACGGGTAAGGTTATTATTCATAACCTGAGTAAGTTGTCCCAGTATGGTGATTAGCTGATCGGCACCAGTTGCATCACCAGCCCCACTATAATTATCTTGAGAAGGAGGGAAATCCCTACATAGAGTGTGTGCATTGATACGGTTTCCATTTCTTCCACTAGGTGCCATTTCTAAACAATGGCATAAACTAGACCAGTTTATGAATCAAAATACATAATCCCATACTTATAAAACACTTAACATAAATTGAACTATTTATGGATATAATCCATAATCATAAAAATGTTTTCTTTGAGGATGTATATACTCATAAACCCTTCATAATTATTTGTAAAGAAAATGAGAGTTATCCTAAGCATATCCCCCGGGAGTGTCGTAACCAAGAGTGCAGCAAGGCCCGTTGTCGTGCACCAGCTCCCGTTCGAGTCTAGCTCAAAGCGGTGTTTTCGGGTTTTACCCCTAGGTACATCTGTGCCAGAGCCGCCTCTACCTGCTCGTATCCAGACAGGGATGTATTGCTCGGAAAACTCACAAAATCCCTACAATACCAAAATTCTAGGAAGTTCTTCTATACTAATCCTCAAAGTTCATCTTAGGTCTACGTGCTCTAATCAGAGTTTATCTAAATCTAGCTTCCAAGGTTTGTACTAAACTTCCTCTGATACCAACTGTAACGCCCCGACCCTAGTTACCCAGAGTCGGTGCATTATTACATAACATTGGCATGATCACAAGAAAGATCAAATCTCGAAAGACCGATTGGTTTAGTAGCCTTGGAAATACTAGATATATTCATAAGTTTTACATTACATCATAAAATGACGAACTACTACAACAACATAATGTTTCCACAGTCCACACTATAATTCCCTCATAATATCCCTGCAGGTCATTCATAACTTACATCTTCACTTCCTGGGAAAAATAAAACATAGAAAAGGGGTGAGCTCAAATGCCCAGTAAGGATAACAATATAGCGGAAACTTTCATAAATAAGAATAAACATTTAAGGCAATGTATAACTAAAACAAAAGCCTTTTAAACATGAACTTTCAACATGGTATGGCATAAATAAAATGAAATAATTCCATTTACTTATTCACATGGATATTCTACTAATCGAATAATCACATGTAATAATCAATAACCACTTTCATAATGTTGGAATGCATAATGCCAGACTATCATAACCACATAGCCAAGGCCTCGTGCCAAGACTACAAATAATATTTTGTCAAGGCCTTGTGCCAAGACACTAGTTTGTCTCATGAGACCTACCGATGCATCGAGGAGCTATAGCGGGCTCCACCCGTCACTTATTAAGTCCAATGTATTCCCATATGAAAAGGTTTAAACAATACATAAACATTCGTATTAAAACTAGCATACGAAATGTCAATAATTTCACCATAAACTATGAATGGTATAAAAATAGCACATCCACAGTCAAACATATCACAAAACCTTCAATACAATATAGAAGTTTTGTATCATAATAAAACAACTTCAAATAATCTTAAAATCCATCAAAGGATGTTGACATAGATGAAATCAAAATTCTTTTTAATGAAATATCTCATTTTATTTTGAAATCATTTAAGATCCATATAAAATAAAACATTTTCTTTGAAAATATTCTTATAAGCTTGTAAGGAAAGCTTTTAATATTTTATAATGGCGGAAAATAACCGCACCCGTCGTATAAGTTAAAAAAAACATTCTTACCTCAATTTTGTCGAAAAGGTTAAAAGGACCTTGTTTTGAAAACGTCGAAAAGATTCCTTTATAAACCTCTTATAAAAACTCAAAAAAGGGAATAAATGACTTTAACCCATATTCTTGTAAATAGTAAAAATGTTTTGAAATACATTTTTAAGAAACATGGATGTGGATGATAAAGAAATCCCAGTAGATTATTATGTATAAACAACCTCAGATAATGAAGAGATTGTGAAATAACCCTTACCTTGTACTTTTCCTTGGTTGGGGTAGGTTAACCTCCTGTATAATGGTGAAATAATTTTTATTAAATTATACAATAATCATATACATTAATATGATATCATATATGATCCTTTAATATTGATTTGATAATAATATCTTTATATTATCGCTGTTTCGGGTGTGAACTTATTTGTTTGCTTTTGTATGTTTTGTTACGTAAGCCATGTTTGTAATGGATAGGTTGTATATTATTCATATCCAGAATGATATCAAGTCCTTAAACAACATTTTTAAATCATCAAATGATAATTATACTTGAATGGATACGATGGAGAATGAATCTTTTCGCGTTCGTGGAGACGGTAGTCCGTACGTACGCACGAACGCTACTTCCATTTAATTTTTATTTTAAAAGAATCGAATACAAATGATACATAGGTATATTACTATTCCAGTATAATATAATATTTTATATATGTTACTTAAGTTCATTAACACCATCCTTTATACGTTCCATGTGTGGTATGAACGAGTCATATCATTTTAAGGGGGCGGAAGTCCGCACTTCCTCAAATGAAATTATCGTATGTATATACAACATGAAACGAATAATGGTATGAAATAAAATGGAATTACAGAAGCTTATATATATAATATATATCATTAATATCATATTTAATTACAGTGCCATCATTATGGCCACCATGAGAGGTGGTAAGATGTATTTGAACAATCATCGTTTCGTGAGGCGTTAATTTTCCATCCACAAAAACATTATGTTCATCATCCATTAGATGGAGTTGTGTGTATGTGTAGTTTGAATCCTTCTTATAAAAACATCCTAGTATATTGAGGATACTGGTGTTGTTACAAAAGAAAGGAAATAAAAAGAGTTTGGGGGTTGAAGAAGAAAAATAAATGAAAATAATTTAAGAGAAAACGTTACCTTTAATTTAGGTAACTCACTTTGGTTGGAACCAAAGGACTTCTTGAAATGCTTTCTGCCTAAGGGGAAGCTTCAAGGAGGAGGAGAGGGATGTGGGGAGCTTAGTTGGGCAGAGTTTGGATGAGCCAAGTGGCTTGAGAGGTGTGAGGAATGAGTAGAAGTGGTCTCCTTTTATAAGGGAGAGGAGGGGCTCTTTAGGAAAGAGTGAAAGTATTACTTTATAATATATTTGTATTCGGTTTATAATGGTCGAAAAATCATTGAGGTCGAAGCTAAGATGACTCATATTCTAAATAACATCAACCAATAAGAATTGGACAGGTTTTAGATAATATTTGAATCATTATAATCTTATTTATTTAAATGATTTATTAATGAGGTAAACATTGCATCATTATTGTGTCATTAATAATTTAACTTATTTGATGTCTAAAAATTATAAATAAAATATCATCATCTAGGAAATATTTTTAGATTTCTAATGAATATTTATAATTGAAAATCCAACATGTATGACCCTATGTAAAAATTGTTCTTCTAAACGATGTAAGCTTATGCCATTTTTGAATTCATTTTATCTTAATTAAAATAAAGTGTCATTATCACTTACAAGTGGATCAATGGGGTCCCAAAATTGACCCAAAGATGCCGATGGTCGACCATTTATCAACCAATAGGGTTAAGACACGTTTTAGGGTATTTTAGTATTATTATAATATTATTTTTTAACCATTATTTACCAAATTTACCCTTAACCATGGTAAATAAAATATTTACCGCAGTAATTATTCAAAATGTGTAAAAATAAAAGTTACCTATTTACATAATTTGGACATCCTGATTCCAAATATTTAATCCATTTTTCCAAATTCAAAAAACAGAAGTGGCAGAAATTAATTTAAAATTAATTCCCGCTGTCAAAACAAAAAGCGTGTTTTTAAGAGATAATAACTATCAAAAGATTGACACTTGTTTATGTTCGGTTTAATTGTAAAATTATGTCCAATGACAAACATTAAATTGAATGGTAAAAATATATTATAAATACACTTTAAAACCACTCAAATTCAAAATTTATCAATATTAATTATTTTTATTAAAAAAGTTGTTTTTAATTAAAATTTAGTAATTTTCACTATTCATCAAAATATGAAAGTTATCTGAAATGTACAAAAATTTCACCCGAGGCTAATTTTGATATTCCGAATCCAAAAATGAAGTCCATTTTGAAATATAGAATATATATGATTTCAAAAGGTAGGTATTACTATTCACAACGGCTAGTTTAATTAGTTGTGGTGTGTGTTAGAACTCGAGGTTGCGTACAACACACGCTATCGCATTATTCGAAGGGAAACATAACGTAGAAGCTTGGGGTGTTACAGAAACAAGGCCTTGACAAAATATTATTTGTAGTCTTGGCACAAGGCCTTTACTATGTGGTTATGAATGTATGGCATTATGCATTCCATCATTATGAAAGTGGCTATTGAGATTTCATGTGATTATTCGACTAGAGGAATGTCCATGTGAATATGTAAATGTAATTATTTGATTTTATCTTTTATATATTATTCTAAATTTAAAGTTTAAAAGGCTTTTGTTTTAATTTTATACATTGCATTAAATGTTTATGCTTATTTATGAAAGTTTCCGCTATATTTTTATCCTTACTGAGCATCCGAGCTCACCTCTTTCTATGTTTTATTTTTCCCAGGATGCGAAGATGTATATTAAGACTGACCTATAGGGATAGTATCTGGGATCTCAGTGTTTTCTATGGAAACAATGTTGTTGTTGTTTTCCATTTTATGATGTAATGTAAGCCTTATTAATGTATTTAGTAATTCCAAGGCTACTAAACTAATCAGTCTTTCTAGTCTTGATCTTTTGTGATAATGCCAATGATACATAATAATACACCAATTCTGGGCTTCTGGGGTCACGACGTTACATCCAAAATAAATTTCCATGAGATAGAAATCACTTTCCATTTTGAAAATCTTCCACTGATTCTATACAAATGAAAGGATACATTTGAATCTTTTTTAACACCATTATCTCAAAAATAGATATTATACCCCTATGAGAAAGAATATCTAATAAAAATTACTGGGGATAAGGAAATAACCATCCATAAGGAAATAATAATTTTGAGGGAATATGGTGTTGTGTTTCCCATGGAATTTCTTGGTCTTCCTCCTAGATGAGATGTTGAATATTCAATAAAAATTATTTATAGGGTGTTTCCATTATCCAAGAATCCATATAGAATAGATTTTTTTGAACGTGAGGAGATAAAAAAACAACTATAGGAGAATCTAAATAAAAGTTTCACACACCCAATTGCTTCACCTTATGGTGAACTAGTCCTCTTCGTTAAGAATAAGGATGGGTCAATGTGACTTTTCATTGATTATCGTGAGATTAACAAGATTATGATAAAAAACAAGTTTTATGTACCATAGATTGATGAATTTTTCAAATAGCTACATAGATCATAGTATTTTTCCAAGGTTGATTTACAATTGAGATATTATGAAGTTAGGGTGATTAAGAAAGATATCCCAAATGATATTTTTCATATAAGATATGGGAACTATGAATTCATAGTAATGATTTTCAGACTCCCTAATGATCTAGAGATATTCATGAACATGATGAATAGAGTATTTAGAGATTACCTCAACAAATTTGTGGTAGTTCTTATTGATTAAATTAAAATATACTTCCAATGTAATAAGGGTCATGAGTAATATTTAAGTACTATGATAATGAATTTGTGAAAGGAAAAGCTTCATGCCAAGTACAATAAATGTGGGTTCTGGTTAAAGGAAGTATATTTATTGGGGAATATCATTACAAGAAATGGGATATCCATGGACCCTTCAATGTATGAGGCAATTGAAGGATTGTTGAGGCCAAAATCTATGACAGGTATTTGTAGTTTGCTTAGATTATCTGGGAATTATCGTCGATTTGTGAGAAATTTCTCATGATTCTAAATCCCTCAATCCAAGATAACTCAGAAGGGAGTAAAATTTTCTTGGAATGATCAATATGAAGAGAGATTCAAGGAGTTGAAAATGAGGATTATCACTATGCAAGTGCTAAATCAACCAACAGGTGGATATATTTTCATGCAATTTATTGACGCTTTGAATAAGGGCATGGGCTATGTGTTGGTGAAAAATGAAATTCATTTCCTATGATTCAAGGTAGTTGATTGTTCATGAGTATAACTATCCAACACATCATCTGGAGTTGGTTGCAGATATCATTGCATTGAAAATTTGGTGAAATTACCTCTATGGATAGAAGTGTGAAATATATATAGATCACAAAGTACATAAGTATATATTCAAACTGAAAGAGTAGAATATGTGATAACAAAGACAATATGAGCTGATCAAAGAATATGACTATTCAATTCACTACTATTGGGGGAAAGTTGATAAAGTAGAAGATGCTCTATGTAGAAAGGATTCAATGAATCTTTCATTAATGGGGTTTGAGAAGGATCTAATCTTCTTAAACATAAAGAGGATAGACATGGGAACCATAATTGAAGGAACATCATCAATACTTTCACACGAGATCAATCAACCATCACTTTTGTAGAGGTTAAAGGATGATCAATGAGATGATGTAGGAATTAAGAAGAAAGTTGAAACTAATAGAAAAGGTAAATCCTTGGAGTTCAATGTTAATGAATATGGTGTTGTAAGATTTGGGTCAAGAGTATGTGTACCATCAAATCCGGAGTTAAAGGAGTTGTTGGATGATACACATAGCTCAACATTCTCTATCCATCCTGGAAGCACACAGATATATTGAGATCTCTAAGAACACTATTGGTGGGACAATATGAAGAAGGAGATCACAGAATATACATCAACATCTCTCATATCTAATCAAGTGAAGGTGTAAAGGAAAAAATCTAAGGGGATGATGCAACCATTACCCATACCAATATTGAAATTTGAAAATATCACCATGGGCTTTGTCACTAGCATTCCTAAGACATCAAGAGAAAAAAACGCTACATGGGTTATGGTAGATCATCTTATAAAGACAACACAATTCATTGGGATTCATTAAAATTTATCATTAGATCAACTTGCAAGGATATAAATTAGATAAGTGGGGAGAATTCATGGTTTACCACTATCGATTATATTTGATCGAGATCTAAGATTCACTTCTATTTTCTATAAGAGTCTCCAACATGATCTGAGTACTTAGTTAAACATCAGAATGACCTATCACTCTAAAACTAATGGCCAATCTAAGAAGACTATCCTGACACTTGAGGAAATGTTGAGAGAATTATAAATGGACATTAAAGGAGGTTGGGATCAACATATTCCTCTGGTTGAGTTCTATTACAAAAAAAAATTCCACTCAAGCATCCAAATTTATCCCTATGAAACCCCTTATGGGAAGTGGTTACACCAACTGCACCTTGGGATGATGTAAGGGAATGAAAACTGCGAGGTCTGAAAATAGTTGTGGAAATGGTGGAGAAGGTTAAGACCATTCAACAGCACATCCAGGATGCTTATAGTCAATAGAAAATCTGTGCTGAAAATCATTGATGAGATCTATAGTTTGATTCTAGAGTCATGATATTACGCCACATACCTCCATGGAAGAAAGTGATGAGATTTGGGAAGAAGGGAATGCATTGTCCAAGATACAGAGGCCCCTTTGGGATCATTGATCGCATCAGAATGGTGGACTACTGATTAGAACTCCCACCTAACCTATCTCAAGCAAATGACGTATTCCATGTATCCCTATTGAGAAAGTATATACCAGACCCCTCACCTGTACTGAATTCAGAGGTGGTACCATTGTATAATGACCTCTATTATGAAGAGAAGCAAGTGATGAACTTAGATTATAGAGACAAAGTTCTATGCAATAAGACAATGCACCTGATCAAAGTGTTGTGGGGAAACAACATGTTTGAAGAAGCAACATGAGAACAAGAGGAGGATATGAAATAGAGTTACCCTCATCTGTTTTAATGTGGGAAATGAAAATTTTAATGGTGAAATTTCTTAAGGGGGGAAGATTGAAACGACCCAAACTGTTATAAATGAAATTTCCCTTCAAATTTAATGAAATGTATTATTTTGAAAATAGTTAAATAAAACACATGAACATAAATTGTTTTAATGTTTTGAATGTAAAATACCATTAAGAATGTTAACCAATTTTAATATACACATTGAGCAGTGATCTCATGATTAGTATAAATATATGGTGTTAACAAATCCAATAGACTCAAACAAATGATGTGAAGGCCTCAACAAGTAGAATCATGACCTATGAAGTCCATTTATCAGAGATTCCAAGGGAGATAGAATCTATGGTCTTTGACCTTGACCAATCCCATGATGATATCCAATTACATAAGCATGAGTGAAACCATTTACGATAGAAGTTGAATCTCATCGAGATCATGGCCCAAACCATGTTCACCGAACGACCCAAAGATAATCTCCTCATCACATACCTTACTCTTAGAGTGTATGTAGGTATATTAAAGGGAGATATATAAATACCCTAATGATTTGAATATATATATATATATTATAATAAAGTATATATTTTCATTATAATGTTTCCTATTGAATGATTTTAGTTTTGATTCAATTAAATAAAAAATGTATTTTTAGGTAGTAGTAAAATTAAATTAAGGGGATTATTTTATTGAATTAATGGATTTTTGAAATAAATAGTATTTAAATAAAATATTATTATAATGTAAGGATTATTAATTATAAATGGCAGTGTAATTTTTATGAAGTGGATGTTACTTTTTATAAGGGTTCAAAAAGTTGTTATTGTCAAAAACCAAGCATTTTTTCAATAAATATCAAATATTATTTTAAAAGGGAAAATATAATTATTTATAAAATTATTTAGATAACATGGATAATATTTTTGGAATAAAAAAATCTAAATTATCTAGTGGTGAATTTTTCATATGTTTCTGAGACAGTGAAAATTTCACCTAAAAATTAAATACCCTATAAATATATTGTGTGATTTATGAAATTATAATGTCAAAAAAATGATGTAATAAATACTATAATGGGTATTCTTGGACAAATATATGTTTTCCTATTAAAATAATTTGATCTTTAGATAATTTTATTATTATTATAATGCCCTTATGAATCCCCCAAAATGTATAATATATTTTTTGAATTTAAATTCATGTTGTTAACAATGTGACTCACCTCCAAATAAGAAAGGATAATATTTTAAAATCTTCCACACTTTTCCTCATAAAATAATTAAAACTGACCCTCTTTGGAAAAAACTATGGGCTAAACTCATGGGATAGTTTGTGGTTTTAAATATTTAATTACATAGATTCCAAAACCTATGTTTGTGAAATATTAAAGATTTCCCCTATAATTTCCTACATAACCCACCCAATATACCACTTCTCTTCGCTAAAAATACTTTAAACACGTCCATACTCATTAATACACTCTCTATAATCACCCCATGTCTCCCCAAGAACTCAAGAATCCCCTCTTCACGCTTTTGAAGTCACACACTCAAGTAAGGGTTATTTTCCCTTTTTTTATCCAAGTTTACTTATATTGTTACACCCATTTATTTTCATTTAAAAATAATTAGGTATGTTTTATAACCTCCCCTATACTTCTATTATTATGTTTTTATGTTGATATATCCCTTTCTCTCTCATTAATCCCTCCCATGTACTCCTGTTACCATGCCAAAATTTTCATAAGAGTTATTCCATTTTTTCTTATTTCTTCAAGTTTCATTATTATGTTATGCCTCCTATTTCTAAATTCCTTGTGTTGGGACTTGTATTTATATGACCATATTACTATAAAGTTTATGTATGTATGATTATATACCCCTTAATATATCATCAACCCTTTTTATGAATTTTTATATAACATCGTTAGGAAGCCAAAATGGCACTGTAAATTTCCATTTAAAAACAAGTGGGTGGTGAATACCGTACCCATTACTTATCAAGGGTGTTCACTGTTATGAACATATTTTTTTTAGGACTTACATCTATTTATTCCACATTCTGTGATCATGGAATAAATTATAATTTTTAATGAATCCATGTTGTAGGATCTCTGTGGCACACTTAAGCATGAGAATGAAATGAATGAGACAGGTGTGCCCGAAATTATATAACACTCCAATGAAGATGGTAATGTATTAATATCATGATATGTCATGTTGGGATAGGGGTTTTACTAATTCAATTATGCGAATTTCTATACTATGATTTCATTTTGGTTTATCCTTGAGTTATGATTCAATGTTTTAAGTTGTTTCCACATTTCCATGTTATGAGTATCATGCTATATCATGCTTTATGATTCATGTTCCTTTATGCCTCATTCATATGCCTTGAATAACATATATTATTATCTTCATGTTATTCCATGTTTTATCTCTTATTAGTCTTTATACCTTACCCATTTCTTATGTATTTTACTTAGGATATCCCATGCAATTTTAATCTCGAGCATGATAAATATGTTTTCAGTAAAGATATTGTTTTTTCACATTTGAAGTTGTAATGAAATGCACCTAATTCCAAAATATACTAGTCTTCTCAACATTTAGGATTTTCTTATGTGTAATGTTATGTAATTATATAATGTATTCATGAAATAAAAGAAGAAGGTTTTTGTATCCTTCCTCACACAATAGAGGATCATCGGATTCAACGCCCTAAACTAATAAAAATATGTACCCCTCTATTCTACCAAGGTTAGCTACAAAGAAGAAAATTTCTCAGATGCCTCCTTCACCAAGTGAGAATGGGAATTCATACTAAGTATATCTATCGCTATGTTTCCTTTAATAGGAGTATAGAATATATATAATTCATAGTCCTACAAGAACTATAATTTTTTCCTCTATCTCAGGTTAAGATATTTCAGAGTGAAGATGTACCTGAGACATTGGTGGTCTGAGTAAACAACAAAAATCTCACCAAGAAGATAATGCCTCCACTTATTTAGAGATAATACTAACAATTCCAAATATATTTGGAGTCATCTTGTTCTTCTTATGGGGTCTCAATTTATTTAACCAATATATTATCACTACCTACCTCTTCATCAATATGCAAATCAACCCCAATATAGAGGCATTGAAAAAAACTATGCTCTTAACACCCTCCTCTGATAGTCTCAACAAAGGATAATTGCTTATCCTCAACCTTGACTCCTAAATGGCTCTCTGCTACTACCCATTCCAATTAAACAACCACCCTTTCTACTTTAAGGTGGTTGACGTGGCTTCAATACTAGAAAAGTTTTCTATAAAACACCTATAGTACCATGACATATTTGGAAATCTCCATTACCCAGATATAATCTTGGGTGGATCTCAATAAAGAACCACATTAATCTTCACCATGTCCATAGCTAAACCATGTTATGAAATGAAATTACCAAGATAGTTAACCTCACATATCAAAAACAAGAACTTCAAAATCTTACCATAATGATGGTGCTCCCGGAGTATGTCTAAGACCAAGATGAAGTGATATGTGTGATACTACTTTTACATAGATTAAATGAGTATTTCATTAAGGAAAAAAACAAAAAATCAGTCCATGTATAGATGGAATATACTATTCATCAAAGCCATAAAAATAGTGGGGGAATTCGTCACATTGAAATGAATCACCAGAAACTCATAGTGTTTATAGAGACATTAGAATACTATCTTCGGAATATCGGCCTCACAAACCCTCAATTGGTAGAAGCTGGACATGAGATCAAACTTCAAGAACTAACCTGTGCCTCTCAATTAGTTGAATAGGTATTCAATCATGGATAAGGGGCACTTTTTCTTAATCGTTACCTTGTTTAGGTGATGATAATCAATATAAATCCTCAATCTCCCATCTTCCAATTTCATAATCAATATTGGAACTACTTAGAAGACAAACTGGGTCTGATGAAACCCTTCTCTTGAAGGTCCCCAACAACACACTCAGCTCTTGTAGGTCATTAGGGACCATCTGACATTCCAAGGAAGATATTGGTGTGATCCTAAGGTGAATGTCGATGAACAATTCCACATTCTATTGGAACTATGGCTATTCTATGCATGAATTGGAGTATGGTTTTGTTTGTTTTCAATACTAAGTGGATGTTCAGAATGTGTGCCAGTAAAGATATCATATAGTTTAAGCAGACAACAATATTGAAGGTGGAGCCGTTTCCCAGTGTTTTCCAAATTTTTGGGACTCAAAATTGGAAAATGAAGACATGGATTGTTGGTAAAAGGAGGTGTGGGAAAAGAGGAAGTAGTGCATGAAAAAGGTGGGCTGTGCACGAAATATTTGAGTTGTGCGTGACAAACAGCAAGGTGCGTGAAATAGTGGAGAAAGGTTTTTTGTGCAAATAGTTTTTCGGAATCAGAACGTCGAAAAATAACAAAGGCATGGGTTGTGTGAAAAATCTAGAGTTGAGCTCAAAAAAAGATACCTGCATGAAATATTACGTGCCAAATGTGAGGTTTTTCATGCCATAGGGGGTTTTGCGTGCAGGGGTCAGAAACGCCTATAAATAAGAGGTGAACCCCCTCATTGCGTGAAATATTACATCTTATGCAGAAAATTCCAAGTTGCGTGAAATATTCCAGATTGCGTGAAAAATTCCAAGTTGCACGAAATATTCCTGCTTGCGTGAAAAATTCCATGTTGCGCGATAAATTCCAGCTTGTGCGAAAAAGGTGAAGCTGCGAAAAAAACTTAAGGATTTGCATAAAACTTGGTGTTGCGCGAAATTGTCAGTGAAACCTATTTGTGAGTTCTTGATTATCCGGTTCAGTGGTTCAATGCATTCAAGTGCATGATTACTGGTCTTCGATGCAAGTAGAGTCTCGTGCGAAGGAGAGGAAAAGAATTCATTGCAAATCTATTGAAGAGACCCACACGTCTATAAACTAACTGGGACTTCACTGAAGGTAGTGAGCTAGGGGGAGTCAATGGGAGTTACCCGAGGGATGCAGCGAGCTATCTCTAAACTTTTGTAGAGGATGTGTGCATGTGACAGAGTGACTGTACCTGATCATTGTAATCCACATCTAGTGAGGTTTATTAGAATTAGGTACGACCAAAAAACTGTCGACGTATGCTCCTTGGATGTAGCCCTTTGTGGTGAACCAAGATAATGTGTTGTGTCAACAACCTACTTTCATTTGTTTTACAGGTTTAACAAGTTCCTACCAATGTGGGAACAAGATCCACAACATTAAAAAGAAAACGTTAACACCTTGATTCACCCCTCCCCTCTCATGGTGTTCCGGGGTCCTTCACTTCCACCTTAGAGGTAGTCCTAGATAATATGTGGGGATGTTATCTAAAAATTACTTAGCTACTAAATGAATCTAGATTCCTAAAGGGACAACTATTCATAGAGCCAAACTCTCTTACTCATGGGTGATGTGTTACAACTTCCTTTGTACATGCCTCACTCACTCTGCCATGAGATATCTCTCGACCAAAAAAGGGAATATTGTCCCATCTATTCAGAGGAATATATTTTTCCTATGATGAAACTCAATTTGGTTCAGGACCATTTAAAACCAATCCATACCCAATATTATTTTAAAAGTCCTCATCAGGATGTCCAAGAGTCCCCATATGAAACCCTCCACTAAGTGGTAGCTTGTACTGATGATATATATGTGATAAAGAATAATCCTTCCATGTAGGTACCTCTAGCCACAAATTCTCAATTAAAGTATCAACTGAAAGATCCACATATTTCACCAAGAATAAATAGATTAAGTATTGAATCACACATGTGTTTAATTGTAATGATCCATGAGTTGAATAAATATATATCATACCTCATATCAGCTCATGTTCAGCTCAGTCATAGCCCTCCATGGAATAAAACTTCCCATGACCCTGAAAACCTGATTCACAAGCCTGAAGTGGGCCACCAAGTGGTGGTGGAGGTATCTCATAGTTTCTTCCTCCACCAATTGATCCTCCCCCTGAAGAAGCTCTTGCTCCTCTACTAGCGCCAACTCCCCAAGGGCCACCTTAACCACATTTTGAAGATCCTTGATCACGACATTTCCTCTACCATAGGGGTATATCCACTGTCTATCTATCCTTATTAGCACAATAGATTGGGAAATAATGAGACAAGTGACCTAAACCACCACAAGAATAACATTGTCCCTCTTTGAGTAGGCTAGATCCTCTATGAAATCCTTAAGACTCATACCCACATTTTGGAGGCTAGGAATGAGTATTCATCCTATTCTAAGACCACTGTATCTGATTCTCATTAGATGTTACCGATGAATTAGCCACATGGTGTCCACTTCTTTCCCTAACATCCTATCTCCCCTCTTTTCGGAAGATATTATTCACTAGATCCCACTCTTTCCCTCCAATAAAGGTTAGTAGACATAACTATACTACACTGTCTGGAATTTCCCTACGGAGATCGTTCATGAAACACTTTTCCGAGAATAATCCCCCTCCCACCATATTAAGGGTGAATCTATTGAGTTTAGTGAACCTCACGACATACTCAATCACTTTCATACAACCCTGCTTCATCTTAAAAAGCACTTAGATCCATATTGAGAACAAGCACTAGAGGTAATACTCCTCATGAAATAGCATTAGGAAGTTGAACTATGAGAGTACAACCTCATCATGGGTTTTCATCACTAGACACCACCAATTCCATACTGATCCATGGAAAGGACCTGATTCCAGTGCAACCATATGATCAATTGGGGTCTGAACCATCCTGAAGACTCGAAATAGTGACTCAAGACAATACTACACTACTGAGGGATTTAAAAAATCATGAAACCATATTATTCTCTCATGTTAGAACTCATAATTTATGTTAATAATGCATGTATTCTTATCCTTCTCTTCTAGTATTAACAACTACACAAAAGGTGGGGTGTTTTCCACTACCCTATTAGTGGAAAAAACTATTAAGATATCCCCAAAAATGATGCGCCATCACTCATTAGATCATCCTCACGATCCAAAATTGGCAACCTATTCAGCTATCATCATGGAGGAATCCTAAAAGTGTTCTAGACGTACCAAATTTATATGATCAGATATATATGGAGAGTTTAATCAATACAGAATTTATATGGACTCAATCCTATATGATGAACATACCATTTTTCACTACAACTAATGTCTTGGTATACCGAGTTAGCAAGTATGTAGTTAGAGTCCTAATGTATAGATACATCTGCCTCTGCACTGTAATTGGGTTCTAGGGACTAAAATATTTTTTTGGAGAAACTTTGAAAATGTTTTCCTATGTCCCAACCAATCCTCATATGAAGAAGATTCAGAACACCATTTTAAGGAATGAATTTTTATTATACCACTCTGTCATGACCTAAACCAGCAGGGCCTACCTGATCGTTGGAAGGTAGAGCCATCATATCCCCAATCCTACCACCAATAGGATAGGGGAAGGTGAAAAGTACCGAGACAACATAAATGAACTGAGATTCCTTCTGCTAATGTACCTGTACACAGACACCAAACCATTTCCATGGAAAAGTGTACAGGAATATAAAAGACATAATAATTTAGAGTGTAAACATGCATGAAATAAACTCTAGATAAATACCATAGAATAAAATATTATAAACCAAATATAAAGGAAACAAATACATTTTAAAGCATAAATGAAGTTTCAATTTGAAAAAAATGGAATAAATGAAAAATGGGAGAGTCCTAATCCAGATCTCCAAGTCCTGACCACCATACATTATCAATGCACCCAGGTATCTTTAAGCTCCACTAAAGTCACTACCGATCTATCCATAATTTATATAAGACACGACACATATGGGAAAGTCCCATATAGAGGTAATTATATGTATACATAGTAGGATTCCTAACAAATTTTAAATGGGGAAATAGATAGATACAAGAAAAGTTCAGCTCATCCCAAAGAAGGAGGGAAATGAAACCCAATATATATATATATATATATGATAATAATGAAACCCTGTAGAGAGAAAAAGGGGATATATATCTCATATCCCAACCAATGATGATGAGTCTAACCTTAGCTAAAAAATCTCAGAATCGATGACCAACATAAAACAAAATCTCAAGAAAATCTATGTGGAGGGACTCACAGCTCGCTACTGCATTCCCCAGCCCATGTAACCACATCTTCCATAGAGGATCATAATACCACGAATGATTGAAGATGTGGGAGTACCACATCATATATATAGTACATTAAAATAGTTAATGATATAGCCATCTCTATATGTATAAAGGGTAGTGGGTACTTACACTTTGGTGTGACAAGGTATGTTACAACTCCAACATATCTCTAATGATTTTTCCTTAATCACTGCCATCGCCAAGCATCAAATAAAGAATATTCTTGTTCAGAACAACATATACCATATCTTAAATACAACAAAAATGTCCACCATCAAATTTTACATTAAAAAACACTCAGGATGGGCTAATCACAGGTCAAAATATGAGTCCCCAAGAAAAAGATATGAGAGGTATAAGTTTTTGGGATAAGTACATGATGTGTATGGGGGTCCATACAGCATGTGAAACCACCACATAACCCAAAAATTTTCTGGTATAGGCATGTCTTAGGAATCACTGTCATAATACACAACATGTACAAGTGGTACACAACATGTCTCAACCACTTAGGGCCTGCTCGTGTGCTCCTATCCAAGGACATGTACTTCAAGTCCTTCTCATGTACATGAAAATATACCTGGATATGATCAAGTATCGAGTATGACCATGCACCTATGGGAATTCTAATTTACTCTTGGAGTACATGCTGTTTCCTACTACATAGTGTCTTGGGAATGTGATGGCTATCGCATGTCTTGGCCACCCGAGAAGGGTCACATGTTGTGTGATCCTTAACTCCGCCCGAAACCCTAGCACCATGACCAGAGGATTACATGACATATGTTCTTTGGAACTAAATTCCATGTAATTTGGGTTTTTTAAGGCTGAATGTTATGTTTTTCCATTACCTCTAGATTCACTTATGATACCACCATTTCTACCATTTGTCCACATAAGATCAGTGGATAATTCCACTGGTCATCGATTCTCAACCTTTGATGGCCAAAAATAGAAATATAAAAATCTTCACAAAGCCCACAACACCACTCGCCACACCTACTATCACTTTTTTCCTAATCACGTTCCCACTTTGGATGTTTGATCCACAAATCATTTCCCACAACTCGTGATCTATCCCAATCAATTCTTGATTCATTAATATGTTCTTCATTTGGTAATATGATATGAATCCATGTGTTCTATCACACTCAATCCTACCCTAGAATGTCGAATTGTATCCCCATAGGCCAACATTGAAGAATGATAAGAAAAGAAGGGGATAAAATACATAAAAAATGATACTACCACTATCCAAGTATTTCTACCGAACGATCATAAATTGAGGACATCAATGTTTATAACAAGTGAAACAAGGGATTTAATCAGATAAATTATACCAATATTTTTTAGGGATCATTTGAGTTATAAAATTTAATAAATCTAATCATATATTATTTTAATTAAATGTACCCTCCAATGATTGCCTCAACCGAACATCCTATGCGGACCAACCTTAGGTCATACCTAGTATAAACCCCACATTATGGATTCAACCAATGTCTCGGATTTTATATCTAAGGTCTTGAATAATAAGAAAAAATAATGAACATGCATGATATAATATAATTTTTATTTGCAATATATCAATTCCAAGTCTCTAAGGGGGCCAAAATATTTCATTGACCCTATATCCAAAAATATTCCTAAACATATTCAAATGTTCTACAAGTCAAAAAGGAGTCACTACACCAAATTACATAGAATTAATAATTAAATTATTAAACTATTTAAACCTTATCAGTATGTGCTCTGTGTGTCATTTTTACTAATATTTAGATTCTATGTGATGAGTTATATATATGTATATTAAATGTCTAATAAATTTATACATAATTTTTAGAACTGCATATCATGTATAAGTTATAATACATTCATTAATATACATGCATAAAAACATAACACACTGAATAAATATCATGTGTTCTGTGTGTCATTTATTTGAATACGTACATGACATGAAATTACATGATAATTACTGTATTCCACATACCAGGTGATTAAATATTATATGAATATAATATACATTAGGTTGTTTAGAAGGTTACTCACTGTGTTTCCTCTAAGGTTTATTTTTTACATATATATTTTTAAATAAATAAATTTAATTTGTTTAAAATTATAATGGATGAGATCCCACAAAACATTAGATGAGAATTAAGACAAATAAATTGATTAACTAAATAAGATAAATAATTGATTCAAATGAGATTTATCATAAACAATACTGATTGTAATTTAATTGTAATAATATTAAATGCATAATTATTTAGATGTATGTGGATGATCATGAGAATATACCATACCTTTGTATGTGACTGGTTTCCTTTAAACTTATTATTAAATTAAATTTTTGTCATGGACATCATACATCCTCTCATTAGGTAAGGAACTATGTGTCCATGTATTCTTTTCATAAAAACCCCTTAATCAATCCTTTATTTCCCCTCATCTATGTGTTGGTAAATTCTTATGTAATGGATGGATCTACCAAGTGATTCGAGTTAATTAAATTTTAGAGATGAGGTGAAAGCAATCTGTACATGGGTGGAATGGTGGAAATATTCAACATGAACCAAGTCACGAGTCAAGTTGTTTTTACCATAGGTTGACGGTTAATAAATCATCTTCTAGATAAACTAAACATTATTAAAATATCATAATTGTAACACTATATTGTTTTATTTCTATTGAGATTCATGGTTAATTTAATTATGGATGTTTATTTCATGAACACATGAATTAATGAATTAACAAGTGTGCATGATAGAAATAAAATAAATTAGATTACATGTAAACATTATCTAAGACATCGTTAATCTCTTATGTAAACCCACTTAATATTAACCAGTATGTAATAAAGATAAAATGGTAAATTTTCCCATGAAGATAAAAATAACTCAATTATATATATTAAATATGTATATATGTCAAATAATTAAGATAAGATTAAACCATTTTCAAAAGTTCTTTACTGACCAAAGTTGGGGTGATTTCAATTATTGAGGAATTCTAACTTGATGTTTTGGGTCGACTTAAATTATTTCACATAAAATTTTGACTACCCAAATAGGACTTGGTTTCCCTATGAGGCAACGTTTGGGGAAATAAAATTTATGGATTTTAGGATTGGGGATTTTACTCAATAGATCAAGGAACTATGAGTTATTTCAGTTTACAATTTTATGTATACCTAAAACCCTACAAATAACTTTTTAGAACCATGTTTGGGTTATGATAAGGGGAATATGTTTCTTTTCCAATATAATATACAAGAAATGGGATATTCTGAAACCTATAGAAAGGGGTATTAAATTTTGATAAAACAGTGAGAGATTAATAAATATAATATTTATTACAATATTTTATTAGATGAATTACTAAAATTATTCTCTTCTTAATTGATGAAATAGAAATAAATATGACTTAAAAAATATCATTGTGATTCATACTTGAGACGGATAACCTTATCATTGATACTAATTTCCATAAATGAATAAAGGTACTTACACATTATCTTATGACAAGAATGGATATTAAACATGATAGAAACCCATATTATTGATGATCATGACCAAAATCCTAGTAAGGAAGAGTTTTCTATTTATGAAAAACATTTATATGTTGCTATAGATGTGCAATGTTCCATGCTATAACCCATGCACAATGAGATTCTAAAGAAACATTAGCAAATTGGTACGTATTTCATGATTTATTGCAATAATGATCTCTATTAAGGTAAGGTGATACACGAGAGATACCATATTTCAATTCACTATTTACATGTATGCTTAGATTTCAGTGTTAGTTGGGACACATGTAGTCAATATTATTGGATACATAAAATAGTTAGACATCATGGGAATTAAATTCCCCAATGAGTTTCACACAGATCTCATCCTTTCCTCACTACCCAAGTATTTCTCATGTTTGGTTCCTAATTACGACATAAAAATAAGAATAAGAATCTTTAAGTACTTATTACTCTCATTTTATTTGTTGAAAAGGATATAAGGCATTAAAAACCAAAAATTATTATGTCAAATAAGAAAAGGATTAATGAGGGAAAGGCACCCAAGACTTCAAAAAATTCTAAAGCCCTTGAGAACTTCCCTTCTAAGAAGATAAAAATCCAATGTTAGGAAAATAAAAAGGAATTAGTATGTTTTTAATGTGGTAATAAAGGAAAATTGATAAGGGAATCACCTCGAAGAAAGTAGAAGTTAAAGGTACCTTTATTATTAGGTGTAATATTTTGGGTATTAGATATTTCATATAGTGCTCATATATGTATCAAAATATTGGAACTATGTAGAATATGAAATATTTCTCATGGAGTGGTGGGTATGTGGGATTCAAATGGTTTGAGGAAAGATGCTATAGTCATAAAAGACAACCACTTTCCATAGACAACAAGAATGATCTATTTTTAAATGATTGTTATTTTGTACTAACTATTACCAAAAACATAATTTCTCTATATATATACATGGTTTTATTTTCATTTTTGGAAATAAACGATTCATCTTTTATAAATACAAAATATTTTTTGGTATGAAACATTAAAATAATGGTATGTGTATTAAATTATGAAAACCTTGTATTGGAAATTGACAACGAATTATGTTCTAATGACTCTTATGGCACTCAAATATGGAATCACCATCGTGGTTATGTAAATGAGAATAATTTGAAAAAAAATATACTAATAAGGTTATATAAACTCTTTTGAGCTAAAACCACTTGAAATATGTCACAAATTTTTATAAGGATAAATGAACAAACCACCATTATATTGAAAAAGTATAAGGGACAAAAAGATTTTGGATTGGTACACACTGATGTATGTGGACAATTTCCAATAGAAACTAGAGATGTTTATTACTAATTCATAAAATTTAAAAATTAATTGATTTGATATTCCTATGTATACTTCATGATTTATAAGCACAAGTCCTTTGATAAATTCAATGAATTAAATAATGAAGTAGAGAATCATATTTGAAAGAAGTTATATATGTTTCGATCTGATCGATGTGGTGATTATCTTAACCAATAGTTTATTGAATTTCTATAGTAGTTTTGGATTATTTCTCATTTAACTCCACCATACACACCATGGTGGAATGACTTTTGTTAAAGGATTAGATGTGTTGGTTGGATTAGAGTACTAAAGAGGTAGTGAATTTAGTATCTATTCAAAATTTCTGTTAAAAAGTTTTCTTAAAAAGGTTCCCCAATAAAAATAAATACAGCACTATTAATCAAGGTAATACGGTTCTAAAAGTTTTAATATTCAAATACCCTTTATGAAGATTGATTAATTGTTAGTAATATCAATGTGATTAATTGATACTATTTTTGAAGATATTCTAATAAGACAAAACAATTATAACTTCTATCCAAGATTAACTATCAACGTATAATCTAGTGTTTTCTAAAATATATAGTAAATCAATGAAAAAATAAATTAAAAGACACATCAGATAAAACAAGTGTTTCCGTCTCCAGTCAGGACCTAATCCACTGAACTTGGTGATTACCTTCCACTAAGTAGATTATATTAATAAACTTGATCCACACCCTTGATCAGGGTATACAATAGTGCACAGAACTATCTGGGTCACATGACCTCTTCCACAGTTGTTAATGGGTATAAACTACCAGGCCACACAAGGACCTATTCTATACTTATCCATGGGAGTAAACTGCTGTAAAGAGATACGAGAGGAAGGATATCTTGTATCCTCCAATTTTGTGTAGGAGACAATGTGTGTTTTAATACTAGCACAAACATACAACTCAAAATCTAAAAATAGTACACAATAAGGAAAATATGATGAGAAAATGTTAGAGGTGCTCTGAGTGTTATTCTATGAAGCTCTAGACATGTAGGATGAAGCAAATGTGAGTATCGATTCCTCTTGTGAGAAATAGAGTATCGCAAGTCTGGTGCTTTGGTTTCTAGTTAGATCTTACCCATGTTCTTCATGGAGTTGGTACTGCAAAGTTGATATTGATTATGATCTACAGTATCCCAGCCTTTGTATCGAGATTTATTTGTGTGTTATTCAGATGTATCTTATTGCATGTATCAGTTCACTCTTCTAAAAAAATTCTTGCATGTATGTTTATCTACTTCTCTGTAAGTGTATGTTGCAACCCATCTTATCTTCCTTTTTAATTGTGAGTGCACACATTGGAGATGATAGGATGCATGTATTTTTTTTCTCGTACCTCATACTATCAGGTGAAATGTATACAAAGAAACATTAATTATGTCAGTGCCTTCAAATGACTCAAATATGACTGTTATAAATTAAATTGAAATTGATAAAACAGATTAAAGAACGATGTCACAATCTAAATAGAAACGATGTCACTTGGAAATGGTGTCACCACGAAACAATGTATTCTTCTTTGATTTTGAGCAGTGAGACAGTCATGATGTCAAAGTTGTGTTAATATTAGAAACCAGTAGTGCAGATGTAGTGTTAGAATCATAGTGTTTGTTGCTTTTCCAAACATTAAACGGTGTCTTAGTGATGGTATCATGGAACCAGTGTAACATAATTCATGTGATCTGAAACTGGTCATAGCGTCTGGGTTATGGTGTCTGGGTCACGGTGTCTAGGTCACGGTGTCTGGGTCACAATGTATGGGTCATGATTTCTCATACTTAGCCAAATGTTTGTATAAAAACTTAAGCAGTAATGTTCACAGAATTAATTATACTAAATTATTCATATAAAAAATCATTATAGAACAAAGTTAAACATAGATTACAATAATCAAACATGTTTTAGGACTAACAAGATCTAGTGGATGTTTATTTGAAGCATAAAGAAACCAACTATCTCTATAAATTATTTTAGAATGATTAAATAGGATTAATAAGATTTACAATATGTACAAGATTTGTGATCATTAAAACATGATTAAAACATGAGAACTCCAACAATTAATCCCTTTATGATGATCAAAAATCATGTTAATGAAATATTTTTTTGTATATGGTAATAGTGTTCTTTTCTCCATTTTTTGAGATTATCAAAAAGAGTACAATAAGGGAAAATAAAAAAATGAAGATAAATAAAATAATAGACAACAACATTTCACATTGAATTAGAAAAAGAGATGTGTCATTATAAATAGTAGTAAAAAGTAAAAAATATCATTATCAAAATACAATTGTAACTATTCTTTAGCAGTAGTTGTCTTCCCTTTTACCTTGGCAGCAATATCAAAAGAATCAACAATAGTAGAAGAAGAATTTGAAGAAGGTTCTGAGCCAATGGTAAGAGAAGTAAGAGGGATTCCTTCCAAAATAGAAGGTGCCAAAGTAGGTTTAGTGAAAGACTAATGCATGTGTTGGTCAAGGATAACTGGTCTGATCTGACTCAGAGCCTGTGAGAGAGAAATTGAGGTAGAGGAAAAGGTATTGGATAAAAATAGAGGTAATCCAGACCACAAGGGTGCTGCTGTAGGAGCCACAATGGAAGTGATTTTCACATGAAGATAAGGATTCAACAACTAAATGATGTCATTAATAATCTCACCACCATACTATATTACCTTCTCGAAATCATCTTTTTTCTCTGTAAAAATGTCCAATATAGGAGTGAAATAATTCATCTTTTGAACTTGAGTCTTGAATGCTTGAGTGACAGGAGGGATTTTCAAATTCTCTACAAGATACGTGAAATTATTGGTCATATCATGCTTAGAGAAAACCCTATTAAAGTAGAAATCCACATTCATATTAATTTATTCCTAAGCATCATTTTCAATATTTGAATGAATCCTCACCAAATCAAGTACTTTGTCACTATTATTGACAACAGTAGATAGAATCTCCTTGTCAAAAACACTAAACACTGAATTAAGTTCTTCCTTAACCACAGTTCTAAGAAGATCAATGTCAATGGATTGAGATGGCTATCTAGAGGAACTAGAGGATGTAACCACTGAAGTGATGGAATTTAGTTAATTTAGAAATTTCTATATACATACCTTATAATCATCAGTAAGTTTTTTGAGACCAATAACAAGCTCACACATCTCTTAGACTATTTTTCTATTTCTATCATCCACTTTTTCAGCTAATGAAGTCAAGTTCGGTTGAATTAGAGAGAAAACTTGTTGTGGAATTTGATCACTAACATCCTCAAAAGGATGAGAAACATTATCTTGTCCTGATTGCAAGACTTTTTTTTTCTTCAACCATATCTCTGAGAGACTTTACCTCATCACTTAGCAGTTTGTTCTCAATTATGACCTCTTTAATTCCATGAAGCATTTTTGGATGAATCTTCCATATGATGTTCTCTAACAACAAGGAAGCATCTCTTTCAATAGGTTTCTTAAAAGAGCAGGTTGGGTGTTCATGATCATATCAACTCCATCCAATAAATTAGCTCCAAAGGCATTGAAATCACCCTGACTCAAAAAATTAGGAGGTTCTTGTGATGGTTCAAGAACAATAGTTGAGACTGGCTTAGGTTCCTTTGTAGAAATTACTTCTAGAATAGAAGCAAGATTTAATTGAAACATAGAAGATAAGTCTATGACATTAACCATGTTTTTCAGGGTATCATTCACATTAGAATAGATAGGGAAATTATACCAGGTATCCACAGTTCTTTGATCAACTGGATTAGTAATTTAAAAACTTTCTAGACTAGGGTTCGGATCCCCTCAACAAGAGCATCTCTCACAGGACTAAGAGATTCAATTACTTGACCTCGTTCTAAAAGATCATCTCCAATTCTCTAACCCATTTATTTTCAATCCATCTATAAGTCTTGTTCCATTATTTTCATAGAAGAAAGGATAATTATAGGATTACCTTGTTCTTCCAAATGTTCTTCAAACACATCTTCTTCCTCAAGAGAAATTTCTTCTTCTAGATTATCCCCAGGAACAACATTTTCCCTTTTATTAAAAATATATTTTCTTCTAGAAGTAGCTTCTTCTTCTAAATAAATATTTCTTTCAGTAATAGGTGCCTCCTTATACACTATGTATTGTGGGACAGGTTCACTGTCTTCCTTATCCAAGAAAGTTTCTTCTAGAGGTGCAATAGGTTCCTCTTATTCCTCTTCAACAGGATAGTTAACAATTTCATCTATTTACAAACCAAGATCAGATTTGTTCTTAGGTTTTGATGGATTTTCAATAAAATTAAACTTTTCATATACCCTTTCATTATCCTCCACTCAAGACATATTCCAACTAATTTTCATTCTTTTTATTGTACCCTTTGAGATATATAATTCACTTTCCTTGATGACTTATTCATTCGGTCCAAACATTCCTTTATCATATAGTATAGTAGAGATTAATGTTGAGTAGAAAAAGGAGGTAGACTTTGAGGTTGTCTTAATCAACCCACACATATGAAGTATAACATACTTGCATAGGTTAATATTGTTTTCATTCCTCAAAAGATGTATCAAAAATACATCCTGATATTTTAGGGTAGAAAAATATCCATTTCTTAGACTAATCAGATTTTGAATAAATTTACACAGTAATCTAGTTTCACCATCTAATTCAGAAGCAATGGATCTTATTTTCTTTTTTGTTTCCAGTCATTCTTCCCAAGGCCAATTCCATAACAAAAATATCACTAGGAGTAGGAGGATCTATCTGGTAGTCCTAAAAATTAAGTTCATGAGGTATCTCTAGGTAGGTAGGCTATAACCTCGAGGAAAAGGTGCATCTTTATCCATTAATCTAGATTCTCACAACAAAACCATCTTCTGTATCAAATGAGAACTTGACAAATTAATAGAACTGAGAAATAAGCATTGGATAAATCAGCCTTGTCTCCTTTGTGAACCAATCCATCCATCTCTAATCTTTCATTACATTCATCACTAAATATTTAATTTAAAGCAACTATTTAGGGGAAATTTCCTTTTCTGGTACCACTATTATATCAACGAGGTTTGGGTTCAGTGGTACTTTGGGCGCTACCTTCGATGATATTTTCACTTTCTTCATAGATCTGTGCTTCTCAGGAGTTAAAAAAGATGGGTGATTCATTTCGTGCATTCAACAAGGGGTTCAAGAGAGAGAGATATATGAAGGAGGTCTTACGGTTTGAGAGAGAAGGGTTTGAGTTTTGAGAAAAAAGAGATCAAGTGAAGAAAAGAGTGAAACCTATTTCATTTTTATCATTTAGGGATATCAAGAGTCACAAATTCAAAATCATGGGATAAAGATAGTAAAATAATCAACACAAAAATACAGGTAATAAAATAAAAATAAAATGAAAAAGTGTCATTATGGTGAGACCAAAACAGGTTGTCATGGTGAGACCAGAACATGTTCTCATTGTGAGACCAGAACTGGTTCTCATGGTTTCATATTTACGGTGTGTCTCCAAATGGTGCAACTGTACTATTTGAGACAGTGATTGTAGGACATTAACGAAGAGACAGTAACTATGAGGATTTAAACATGAAACAACAACTTCATGTCAATAAACTATAGAATTGTGAGAGTTATATATTAATATTAAGATAGTGACTTGTGAAACCGTAAATTTTGAAACAATAATTTGTGAAAAAAGTACACTTTCTACTTAAGATTTATCATTCCTAATTCATGTATGATGTAATCTATCGTTTAAAAATTTAATGGTTTGGTGAATATATCATCAAGTTAATATTCAGTTCTAATGATTGCCAATGTGATATCACCTTTTTGATAATGGTCTCTCAAAATGTGATGTCCTACATCAATATGTTTTGTCATATAGTGTGAAACATAATTTTTTGAGATAATAATAGCACTTGTATTGTCACAATTTATAGGTATATGCCTGAATTTATATCCATAATCTAGTAATGCATATTTCATACATAATATTTGTTCCCACCAACTACCAGAAGTTATGTATTCAGCTTCGGAAGTAGATAATGCAACGTAGTTTTGTTTCTTACTACACCTTGATACTAGATACTTTCCTAAAAAGTGATATGTTCCAAAGGTGATTTTTCCTACCTAACATACAACCAACGAAATCAGAATCATAATAGCTAACTAACTGAAATGATTGTCCTATAGTATAGAATAGACCTAGATTGAGTGAATTATGGAGGTATTTGAAAATCCTTTTAATAGCATTTAAATGAGATTAATTAGGGTTTTCTTGAAAACAAGAACACATACATACACTAAACACAATTTCAGGTTAGCTAGCTGCTAAGTAGTGTAAGCTTCCAATAATTTGTGTCTACGTGGTTTGATCGACATATTTTCCATCTTCATCAAGATCCAACATACAAGTAGTACTCTTTAGAGTAGCACTACTTTTAGTGCTATCCAAACCAAACATTTTACAAGATATTTAGATGATATTCTTTGATTTAAAATAATACCATATTTATTTTTAATTATTTGATGTCCAGGAAAAAATTTTAGTTCCCCCATTAAACTCATTTCAAATTCATTCTACATCATTTTAGAAAATTCAATACATAAATAACTTTTGGATGATCCAAAACTAATTCATATACATAAATTTTAACAACTAAAACATCATTGGAAATTAGATTTATAAAAAGGGTTGGATTATATATGCCTTTTGTAAATACTTTGAAAATTAGAAAAGTACTTAATATTTCATAACAAGCTCTTGGAAATTTTTCCATACTATACAAAGCTTTTGATAATTTGAAAATATGATTTAGAAAGAGAGGATTTTTTGAAACTATGAGGTTTTTCAACAAAAACTTCCTCAACTATATAAGCATTTAAGAATTCACTTTGACATCCAATTGATATAGTTGGTAATTCTGATGGGAAGCAAAAGCAAGCATGATTCTGATGGATTCAAGTCTAGAAACAGTCGAAAAGGTCTCCTCATAGTCAATTCATTATTCTTGACTATTGCATTTTACAACCAATCTAGCCTTGTTTATAACTATATTACCAGTTTGAACTACTTTATTTCCAAACACCCATTTAGTAATTTTGGTAAATATGTCTTTGGGTCAGTCAAAAAGCTTCCAAACATTGTTACTTTAAAACTGATTTATTTCTTCTTTCATAGCCATCACCCAAATACATCATTGATAGAATCATTAATGTTATTAGGTTTAGATTGCGACAAGAAAACTTGATGTTCAACCTGATTTCTAATAGAAGCTCTAGTTTTATTTCCATTATCAAAATCTCCTATAACACCATCTAAAGGATAGTTCTTAAGGGTTCTAACATCTCTAGAAAAATAGGGACTAGTGATTTTAGGTTCTTTACCAGGTTCAAGTTCACTTTGAATTGAATATGGATAATTTGCAGTACTAGATGTTTTCACATATTCTTTTTAGAATGATTAGAGGATTTAGAATTAATGTCTAGATTTGAAATATCATCATCTAGGATCTCTAGATTGGTCTTAGGATCAGGCCGATCTATCGCATCAAGCATGACATAGAAATATTCTTCCATGAATTATTTATTTTGTTAAATACTCTATAGGATTTACAAGATATTGAATATCCTAGATAAATCCTTCATCACTCATGAATAGAAACTTGTCAAGATTGTACTTTTTATTAAGGATATAGACTTCGAAACCATTAAAATTAAAGTAGATTACATTGGGTTTCCTATTATTCCGTAACTCATATGGAGTTCTTTTAATAATAAATCTAATCAACACTCTATTAATAATATATCATGTTGTATTTACAACTTCATCCTAGAAATAAATGGGTAAGTCATATTCACTAATCATGGTTCTAGAAATTTCTTGCAAGGTCTTATTTCTTCTTTTTACAACTCCATTTTGTTTACGTTTTATAGGGGAAGATATATCGTGATTATAGCCATTTTTTGATAAAAATGATTCAATCTATTGATTTTCAAACTCACAACCATGATCACTTAAAAAGGATTAAATTCTAAGTCCACTAATGTTTTCTACAGTTTTATAATAGTTGGTGATGTGAGAGAAGGATTCACTTTTGTGAGCCAAAAATAAATTCCATGTATATCTAGAAAAGTCATCTACAAGAATATAAACATAGTGATTCCCATTTAAACTAGAAAATATATATTGTCCTAAAAAATCCATGTGAGCCAACTTGAGAGGTTTAGAAGTTGATAATTCTTTATTTGGTTTGAAGGAAATTTTTTATTGCTTCCCCTTTTAACAAAGATTACACACTTTATCATTTGGAAACCCATGTTTGGGTTGGTCTTTGACTAAGTTTTTATAGTTAGCTTTATAAGGGAGTAAATATTATTCTGTCCTAGTCTCCTATGCCAATTCGAGGATTATTGTTGAAATACACTTAAACATAAAGGATTTTGAGAAACTAAAGAATCTAAGTTAATAGATTATACATTTTCATTTCTCAATGCAGAAAAAAAATTCATTTTTAGAATTAAAAAAATTACAAGAATCATTTTCAAATTTAACATGAAATCCATCATCACATAATTATAAAATTCTATGCATATTATATTTTAGTCCATCAACAAAAAGTACTTTGGAAATTAAAACTGAGTTAGATTTACTGATTTGGCCAAGGCTAATTATTTTTCCTTTCGCAATTTCACCAAAGGTGACATGTCCATCATCAATTTTTATTATGTTCTTGATGTATGAATAGTCTCCTGTGATGTGTCTTGAACACCAACTATCCAAGTACCATAAGCTTTTACAGGATCTCTTTAACCAATTTTTCTATACAATTGTCAAATAAAAATAGAAATTGGTACCCATATTTGTTTGGATCTAGTAATATTAGTGACTAGTGCTTTAGGAATTCACATTTACCTCAAAGGTTTCCAATAATAATTATTTAAAGTGCTTGAAAAATAATCACTATTTCGTCCAAAAAATATTGAAACAATAGAGAGTGTATCATAATTTTAACTAGAAGAATGTTTTCCAAAACTAGGAGTAAAGTAGTATGTTCTAGATTTAGAAACAAAATTAGATATTCCAAAATTTATTTTACCAAGTTGATAGCCAATACTAGAAGTGTATTTAGGAGAAATCTGTTTACCTAGAATTTGTACCCTGGTATCTTTACCATTTATCAAAATTTCTAGGCCCTTTTTCAATTGCCCATTAGATAACTTTAGTTCATTTTTTGCGCAATTGAACATTTTTCTATCTTTCTACAGTAACTTCATATTTAACAGCTGAGGTAAGAGCATACTATTTATTTAAAAAATTGTATTTATCATTTAGTTCATTACATGTCTCTTTAAGAATATTTCAATACTCAAACACATCTTCATTAGACATATTTTCAGAGTCACTTTCATATCCTGAATAGTAGGAATTGTGAACATGATATTCTAGTGTTACCTCTGATTTGTTTTCCATGAAACACATATTAGCTTTGTTAGCCTATTCATCATGTGAAGATTTTGAATCACATGAACAATCCTCAGTAGCATTACAAGTTTCTTTCATTTCCTTTTTATACTTTCTATATTTGAATGTATATTTTTTTATACTTGATCATGGTACAATCAGCCTTTACATGTCTCTTTCTCTTACAATCATAGAATACTATCACATCAGACATGTCACTTTTTTTCCAATATTTCATCCATCTCCCCTTTTGATCGTATCTTCCTCTAAAGTTAGGATTTCTAAAAAATTCTTCATCTTGTAAAAATTCTTAATCCTCTGGATAATTTATCCATCTCGTCATCACTATCAGGTGATGATTGTTCACCTCTGAAACTTTTTACAGTGATTTACAGTTTCTCCTTTACTTTGTACTTAGAGGTGGTTGTATTGGATGCCATAGATCTTCTATTGGGTTCATCATCATCATAATTGTTGGCTTCCAACTCCTCTTCATACATCATTAGTTTCCCGATGAGTTCTTTGAAAGGTTATTTTTTGATGTCAAATGACTCTCTAATAGAGATAGAGGTTCCTCTCTATCTATCAGGTAGGAATATGAGAATCCTCATGATTTATTCTTTAGAAGTGACTTCTCTTCCAAGAGAAATTATTGTGCTGACTATTATGTTGAACCAAAGATACATGTCAGATATAGGGTTATAAAGATTCATTTTAAAGTATCATATTTAATAGTATAAATATTGTGTCTCATTTCATTCACAATATAAGTTCCTTCATGTGAAGAGACAAAGTATCCCAAATTTCATGTGTAGTTTTACATGTAGAAATACTTTAAAATTCCTCATATCCTAAAGAACAATATAAATCATTAATGGCTTTGAAATTGTTATTATAGGAAGTCTTAGTTGGGTAATCCCATGTAATTCTATTAGTAGATGGAATTTTATACTCATCTATTATTTAAGACAAAATTTCAAAGCCCTTACTTTCTAAATGCATTTTCATTTTAATTTTCCATTGGGCATAATTTTTTCCATTTATGAATGGTGATCAGTTTATTGCAGCACCTTCCAGTCTATTTTCAATAATAAGGAAATACTTTTAAAGAGATAGAAATTTAGAATTAAGAGAAATTTACAAATCATTATAGTACAACTAAATTCATAGGTGAATAGATTTAAATACAGAGTCTTAATAGCAATAAAATCTCTTCTGATACCAAATGTTGGTCGGAGTAGAGTACACAAGATGAGGGTGAATTGAGTATCTATTCAAATATTCTGTTAAAAAAATTTCTTAAAAAGGTTTCCCAATAAAAATAAATACAGTCTAGTTAATCAAGGTAATACAGTTATAAAAGATAGACTATTCAAACACTCCCTCAGAAGATTGATTAATTCTTAGTAATATCAATTTGAGTTATTGATACTACTTTTGATGCTATTATAATAAGAAAAAACAATTATAAATTCTATCCTAGATTAACTATCAGAGTAAAATCACATGTTTTATGAAATATATAGTAAATTAGGGAAAAACTAAATTAAAAGACCCATCAGATAAAACAAGTGGTTTAGTCTCTAGACGAGACATAATCCACTCCAATTGGTGATCTCCTACCACCAAGAAGTGTGTATTAATAAACATGATCCACACCCTGGATCAGGTTAAACAAAAGTGCACATGACTATCCAAGTCACATGTCCTCTTCTATAGTTAATTGTGGGTATAAAATACTAGGTCACACAAGGACCTATTCCACACTTATCTGTGGGAGTAAACAACTATTAAATTATATTAGAGAAAGGATATCTTGTATCCTTCAATTTAGTGTAGGAGATAGTGTGTGTTTTAATAAAGACACACACACACTACTCAAAAGCTAAAAACAGTACACAATAGAGAAATGATGATGAGATAAGGTTAGAATTGCTCTATGTGTTATTCTATGTGGCTCTGGAATTTTATGATGAATTAGATGTGAGTATCGAGTCCTCTTGTGAGAAGCAAAGTATCACAAGTCTAGTGCTCTGGTTTCTAGTTAGATATCGCTCATGTTCATCGTGGATTTCATACCATGAAAATTATTTTGATTATGATCTACAGTAGTCTATATTTTGGATCGAGAGTGCTTCATGTGTTCTTTAGTTGTATCTTATTGCATGTATCTGTTCACTCTTCTAGAAATTTTTTCACAAATATGTTGTTCTAATTCTCTTTATGTGTATATTGAAACCTGACTTATCTCCCTTTTAAATACAAGTTCACACATTGGATCCGACATGATGAATATATTCTACACCTGGTACCTCTTACTATCAGGTGACATGTCTACAAAGAAACATTAATTATGTCAGTGCCTTTAAATGACCTCAAATATCAACATTATAGGTTAATTTGAAAATAACAAAATAGATTAAAGAACATTGTCACAGTCATTCTAGAAACAACGTCACTTGGAAACTGTGTCACCATAAAATGATGTCATCTTCATTGCCTTTAAGAAGTGAGATAGTCATGATTGCATAGTTGTGATAAGACCAGGAACTGATAGCATAGATGCACTGTTAGAATCACAGTGTCTGGTGATTTTCCAAACTTTGAATGGTGTCTTAGTGATGGTATCATGGAATCCGTGTCACAATATTCATGAGATCTAAAACTGTTCACGATGTCTGGGTTATGGTGTCTGGGTCACGGTGTCTGGGTCATGGTATCTGGGTCACGGGGTTTGGGTCACGATGTCTTTGTCATGATGTCTTGTTCACAGTATCTGGGTCGCAGTGTCTGGGTCACGGTGTCTGGGTCACAGTGTCTGGGTCATGGTGTCCGGGTCACGGTGTTTGGGTCACGGTGTCTAGGTCATAGTTTATCAGACTTAGAAAAATATTTGTATACATACTTAAGCAGTAATGATCACATAATGAATTGGACTTAGTCATTCATATAACAAATCATTATAGAACAAAGTTAATCATAGGTTACAATAATCAAACACAGTTTAGTATTAACAGGATATAGTTGAAGTTTATTTAACTTCTATAGAAACAAACCATCTACACACATGATTTGAGACAGATTAAATAGGATTAAAAATATTTAAATGATTTACAAGATTTGTGATTATTAAAACATGATTAAAACATGATAATTCCAACAATATGTACAATAATAAACATGGTATTATCAATAATGAGTCATGTAGACCTTCCATTAACCTTTTTGGGGTATGAATTACAAATTTTTATATACACACTAAACCAAGTACCTACTAAATTGGAAAACTAAATTCCCTTTGAGTTAGGGATTGAAAAGAAATCCATTTTGTCACATACATGTGTATTGGGCTGGGAAGGATTTTTTAAGCCCATGTCAGGCAAAATACTAACACCTAGAAACACAAAGTGTATCATTATATGGTATCCTAAGGAAACAAGGATAAAATATCTGTAAAACCCCTTAGATGAGATAGTGTCTATCATCGGCGAAGACATCTTTATTGAGAGGGAGAACATCCTCGTGAAGGATTATGGGAGAAAGATTACCTCTGATGAATTTGGTGCACAAGATACACCATATTTGGTGCATGAAAAGATTATATAGGTATTCAGGGAAGAATTTGTTCTTAAAGAACAAGTACTATATATGATCACTAGAGAGGTAAGAGAACTAGATAGAGATTGATTTATTGTAATTGAAAATGGTGAATTATTATTAGTTGAAAATAATAAACCTATATATTATAATGATGAAGTAGGGAGATCCGAAGTGCAAGATGGAAAGAAGCCATGAATTTTTGAAATGTATTCCATGAATCAAAACTAAGTTTGAGTATTGGTCGATTCTCCAATTGATGTATAATTTTTTAGGTGAAAATGGGTATCAAATTGAAAGCTAGACATGGAAGGTAAATTAAATACCTATAAAGAAATAAATGTGGAAAAAGGGTTTAAATAGCATCAGGGAATTAACTATGATGAAAAATTTTATATAGTTTCATGTTTAAACCATTCATAACTATACTTACTATAGTATCTTACCATGGATTTAAAATTTGGTAGATGGACATAAAAATATCTTTTGTTAATGGTAACCTTCAGGAAGATGTCTATGTGACAAAAATAGAATATTTTGTTTGTTCCAGATGTTTCCAAAATGTTATACAAGTTATATTGATCCATATATGGATTGAAGAATGCATCAAGGCCATGGAAAATTCATATTGATGAAGCTATAAAAGAATTTGATTTCATTAAGAAAGAATGTGAGACATGTGTTTAAAAGTTGTTTAGTCGGATTGAGGTCATTATTTTAATAGTATATGTAAATGGAATATTACTTATTAAAAATGACATACCGGTCTTACAATCTACTAAGGATTTGTTAAATAAATTCTTCTCCATGAAATAATTAAGTAAAGTTTCCTACATTATAGGGATCAAGATAATTTGTGATAGAACGAAGATGATTCTTGGACAATGTCAAGGTACACACAATGAACATACAATAAATAGATTTATTATGGGATAATCCATGAGGGGATTTGTTCCAATGTCACATGGTATACATCTTTCAAAGAAAATTTTTCCTTAGACACAACAAAAAAAGGGAGAATGAGTAAGATACCATATGATTCAGTGATATGATCAACCATGTATACCATGTGATGCACTAGAATTTATGTTGCCTATGCATTGGGAATGGTAGGAAAATATCAATATGATCTAGGTGATCAATATTGGTATGCTGTGAAGGATATACTTAAGTATCTGAGAAGAAAAAATGATATTATCCTAGTGTATAGTGGAGAATAGAATATAGTCATCAAGGGTCATAAAAATCTTAGTTTTCAAATAGAATATAATGATATGTAGAAATACTTAGTATATTTCTCAAGTCTCAGTGGAGGAGCTATGGTAGGGAAGAGTTCAATGCAACACTTTTTTTATTCTACACTAGATTCTAAGTATATATTAGCTTCTAATGAAACTAAAGAATCCATTTGGATATAAAAATATATTGAGGAGCTTGATGTGGTAACTAGAAGTAAAGAACCAATCACATTATACTATTATAATACTGCACTAGTGGCTCCAAGAAAAGAGCCAAGTTCGCACCAATAGAAAAAGAACATACATTGGATGTATCATATCTTGAGGGGTTTTTTCTCAGAGGATTGAAAATGTATTAAGAATATTTATCAAAAAATAAAACATGATATACCCCTTTAATAAAGAATTATCTCAACAGAATCATTAGTATTATGTGATAGTTAGTAGACAAAATATTTTTAGCTGTGGGACCATGTGCAAGTGAGAGTCTGTTGGAGTTGGTTCCCTATAGATATCATCAATGAAATTTAGGATTTCTTGTATTCATAGTGTTGAATATTAATAAAATAATAACCAAATTATGATTATTCTTATTAATGGAATATTATATATTAATGTACTAAGAGTAGGTGTCCCAATGAAAGGTCATCGAAGTTCCCTACTATATAGAGAACCTATAAGTGCGATGATATAATCCTCAAATATATTTTCTATATCTAGATGAATTAATATTAGGGTCATAAATGATATAGTATAACCTGGGTAAAGAGTCATAGGACTCTAAGGCACCTTATCGAGGTGAATTCCCTTAGTGGTTTCCATTATAGGAGATTATAAGAATGAGACTCTCTAGAAGAAAACCCACATTTATATGTGTCATTAGATGTTATTTTTTTACAACATGTGTACTAATCCTAATAATTTAATAATATTATAAATAGATATTATGATTCATGTACTTTTATATATGTGTGAAATACATGATGAAATATGTTCGCGGTGAAGTAAGATATGTTGGGTGTGTCACTTGTAATATTTCATTAATGAATAACGTAGTAAAGGATTTTTCCTTTTTATTATTTAATGTAAGTTTATATCTAAGGCACTTTTATGGAAATGATATGTCATAAATAAATCCATGGACATGGTTTTCTGTGGGTAAGTTATGTTTCAGAAATTCAAAGAAAGATACATCTAGAATATACGTTGATGACATAAACATGAAACCTGATTGATTAGAGATATTGAGATAAAGGGATTAAAATACATAGGAAGAATCTATAAGGTTTTATAGGTCATTATGACATTAATTTATCTCTTTGTGGATTCCTTGGAATGTTTCTAGATGCTAACCTTGGACATTGTGCTACTTTACCTAATGCCACTATGAAAGAGTCATAGAGGGTCACATACTAAGTGTGTCTAAAAACATAGTTAAATAATAATATTATTTAACATTTTGACTAAATATGAGTCCCGAAGATGGTTTAATAATTATTTATTATTTCTTGATCATATATATTACATCACTAGTTATTTGAGAGAAGACTTTGTAATAAAAATATTTAATATATATTTATTTTCTTTATAGTGAATATAAAATTTATTTATTTATTAGAAAATAATGTAGAGATATTTATTTATTAAATAAATAGTCATTATTCAAGGATCACTAAACATAGTTGAGGAATGTAAGACCAATTATAATGGTATGGTGATAAATAGAATATATCAAATATAATTTCAATATATAATATTTAATTAATTTTATAGTTTTTCACATGTCAAGAAACAACAATAATATTAATATTATAGACATGGTGTTCTATAGGGATTGAGGAAATAATAAGGGCACATGTGAAATTATTATATTTTAACCTTAGAACTGTTTAAACCCAATAATATTATTTCTAATGGTAAGTTTTCTATTTTTATTGTTGTGCACTACAACATTTGAAGAATTATCACCATGAACTATAGATCTCCCTCTATAATAACACTCTCAATAATAGAGAAAAATACTTTTAAACCACCACTCCTTATTCGAGAGAGATTAAATAGAATCCTTCTTGAAGTGATTATTGTGGTTATCCAAGATGAATGACGCAATCATTAAGATATACCATGATAACACTTAGATAATCCTACAAAAATTTTTATAGGTTCAATGATCATGTGTGGATCACCTATATAGGTAATATACACTAAATTCGTACATAAAAATCGCTATACAATATAGAGAAATTGTTATATTCATCAACATATAAAGAATTAATTGAAAGTTAATGGTTTAATTTCTTAAATTAATTATAAATAAATATGTGATAATCTTACGTTTTGGTTCTAGAGTTATCACATAAATTAATCTATGATTAAATTATATTTATCATGTAATTTATCATTGATTTGAATCTCATATTAACCTTCAAAAATGAAAAATATCAGAGTCGGGCGTAACCCATTTGGCTCCTCCACTGCACTCAAAAGCTTTAGAATATATGGATTAAATAGTTAAATAAAATATTACTCGAAATGATTTATATATATTATTGAATATTAAATTCATTTGGGCTTCCCATTTATGAGATATCATCCCATCATCAAAATTCATTATATCTGGGAATAAATTATAAGGCCGTACATAAATTCTCCTTTTGGGGTTCATAATGTTGGCTTCAAATTTGTGTCTAGTTTAATGAAATGAATAACACACTATTCTAAATCCTATAAAAAGTAATTTCACAATTTTTATTAGTTTATATGTGGTTATGGATGAAATTCCAATATAATATAAAAATAAATAAATTCCAAAATTAGTCCATTTTCACATTTAATTTAAAATTATTAATAAAGCCTAAAAGTGCGACAATTACCCTTAAAATTTGAAATTTTGAGGATTAAAACACTGAATTAAATAATAATATATATAAAATTATGATCTTCATGAACCCCTCAAACATAAACATTGAAGTCCTAGGAAATCATCAAATATCTAAATCAAAATTTATATCAAAATAGAAAGTGAGAAAATTTAAAATAACTTTTATAAAATAGAATTTAATCATTTATTATATATATCGAAAAATACCTAAATTTTTATATCTCACATTTAAATTCCTTAAACCATAAATATCCTTCCATTAATCAATCATACCTACCTCACATTGATATTAATGTAACTCTTCACAAAAGAGAAATTAAATATTCAGTGATACACATAATGGGAATGAAAATTTTTCCCCATAGGCTTGTGAAACGTGTAATCCCTTCACACTAGGAGACATAAAAAATTTATTAATCATGAAGTCTTTTTCAAGGTCAATTTTATGTCTATGTATTGGTGGGTAAAATATTTAAAAATTCAAGGCTCGAAAGATGAGGTTTAAATCTTTAAAATCAATTTATGAATATCTATGTAAAAATAGGAAATATAGCACAATAGATTGTTCTTATTAATATAAACCATACACCCTTTAACATAGGACATGTTTCAAAAATCAAATACAATGAATGATTTAACACCATTTATATATATATATATATATATATCATTTTTTCCATGGAGGATTAGATGAAAATAAAATAAACTGAAATAAGGAAAATAAAGACCTCAATATTTGAGTGGTAAATGATTCATTAATGTAATCATAATGAATAATTAAATCCCACATCCATTTTTTCATTTTTCATTTTGTTTCTATTTTTTATAGAATCATATGATATTAATGAAGAATAATGAATTAATGTTACTCATGACCATTATTCAAATTCAAATACTAATGACACACATCTCAGATGCCTAACAAAGAGTTGTATCCAAAAAAAACACATGAGTATCCCTCCCCCACAACCGAACTTGAAATATCCATGCCAAAATATTTTTACTTAAGGTAGTTAAGAAATAATCCACTTGTAATGTAGGTTAAAATTATTATAAAACCCACATATTATAAGGAATAAATGATGTTAAATGATAATATGGGCATTAAGTTAAAATATTTCAAGCTAAATAAATGCCTAAATCACATAACAACCATTTTATGAACTCCAATTTATTATAAGAGAATATTCAAAATTTCTTATTTACACATAATATCTAATTTTCTCTCAATAATGTGTGGGTATTATAGAGAATATTTCAAAATTGGTCAAAATACCACCCATAATGGGAAAAATAATTTGATTCAACATTTCATGGGATTGGATTTTAGATTTTTTATAAATTCATAAAAATGAATGAAAATAAAAATCCAATAAAAAAATTTGACATCAATAAAAGTTTAAAACCCATTTTATAAAAAATCATAAAAATAGAATTCAATAAAATTCAAGTGAGGAAAATGAAATTTTGTATTAATTAAATCTCAATGTTCTTAAAAATAAAAATAAAATGTAATATAGAAAAATAATCTTATTAAGGTCTGAACACTCCTACACTTAATATTTAACTACCCCTAAATTAATCTCAACATAAAAATAAGATAAGGATAGAAAATACAAAGAGATGGAAAGATTAAACCTGAATTTATTTTCAAAAGGATGCCCTGATTTAAGATCCTAGATGATACCAATTAAACCAAGAAACCAAAAATAAAACAAAAAATAATAAAAAATTAAAAATAAAGAGAAATGAAAAAGTAGAGGGACATTACTTGGTTTGACCCCCCAAGTGGGTACTGGCTTTTAACTGCCTCTTGTTGGTAGTTTCAGTGGTCACCCAAATTCTAATGTTATATGTTTATTACATGATTTGAAACAACAAATTTTTCCCTAAAAATTAAAGTCCATTGCACAAGTATTATTAGAGTCTATGGGTAGAGTAAAAAACTTCCATCCCCTTAGTAAGGTATTATAACATGCACGGTGGGGGAAAAGAGAAAGAATGAGTCCTCTTTTTTTACTTCCAAAAGTTTTGTGTACTCAAAAAATTCAAAAAACATGGAATTATTATGTAATATTATTTTATATAATTCAATAAATGGGAAGTTAGAAAATAGTTTAAATTGAATATGATTAGAACCTGAACAATCAAAAAATAAATCTTCCCATTCAATTAGGTCATCTTGGAATGTGATTTCTTACAGTAGAGCCACTAGTAACTCAATCTCAGTAGGTGTAATATATTTATAATAACCATCCTCTAAGAATATCCATATATTAGCCGAATCTGAAAAATTTATGTATTGGAAGGTAATAATCAATTCATTTTTAATAAAATCAGAATAAAATGAGTTCAAGAAAATATTATCTCCTAGATTAGTCTTGACTTCTAATTATCCTTCTTTTCTCAATGCCTCTTGGAGTAAGTTTGTTGTGCGTGGATATGAGGCCCTGACCTTAAAAATTACTTAATCATGAATTAAATGAATAATTAACATAGAGTATTTTTTCAGGTTTAGTGTTTTAGAGAATTAGGTCATAACAATTACATCTCAAAAGATTACATAGTAGACACTTATACTATGTTTCCATAAAATAAAAAAAAACACTTTAAAAGAAACATGTCTAGTAACATGTTTTAGATCTAATGGCATTCCTTGATCCCATCCTTGACCCTATTCATCTTTATGTCTTGTGGAAAACATTTTAAAAACATGGGATGAGCATAAAAGGCCCAGTAAAGGATACACAAAGAAGGAAATCTGTTTGTTTTTCAAAATAATAAGTAAACCATGAGTACATTAACAAAGTAATAAATTTCATCTTTATTAAGTAGTATAAAGTCTTAAATGAATAAAAGATCATTACATACCCTTTTGTAACCAAACGATGTCCATAAAACCCATATACATAACATATAAAGGTAACTTGGGACATAAACATACTTAAATGGAATAACCATACGGTCGACTTCCACACATAACACTTAATGGAATAGCCATAGACCAAATTCCATACCCAATGCATTGGAGGTTATAACGTAACCACCCTTCCGGGTATTCATGGAACCACTCGTCATATGGTTTATCACCTAACCACCCATCAAATGTCCAAGTACCATTATAAAATCATAAGACATAAAACAAATATAATGGAAAGAAAACATTTCAACACTTTGATTACAATATATCACATAAATATATTGACATAACAAATCCATTATAAAAACCATTTTAAATACAAAAATAAAAGAAAAGAAAAACATGGTATTTATTTTTCATTAAAAAAGTTATGGCTTGTAAAGGAATACGAAGCTCAAATAATGGTCACGACGGCGGAGAAGTCGTTGTCGCCGCATACGTACGACAAAAACATTCCCTTTTGTCGTTTAGTAAAATGCTTCATATATAAAGATTACTTTTGAATAAACGTAAAATTCAAAGGGATTTATACACTGTATAAAAGAAGGTGGTGTATAAAACAAAAAAACAATATGCCTCAATGAAAGGATATTGAGACGAAGTCCCATACAAAGATGTTATCCTTGGAGTAAGGATAAATCAATTACATAATTATGTGTGACAAATGAATACACCAAATATAAGTGGAAATTATTTGTAAAAAAATCAGAGGTTATTCATACATATATATAGAATGACATATTCATGGAGTACACCTTTATCCCAAAGAATCAAAATTGGGTTAAGAAGTTCCCTTGAAAAAATTTGACAGCCTAACGGCGTCACTTCAAAATTCATAAAATTAGTTGATGAGAAAGAGAATGGTATATCATCACTTGGACATAAAATATACATCAATAAGGATATAGGAGATTATATCCAAACATAACAATATGTAAATTAAAAGTCCCAACAAAAGGAACTCTTTTTAAAAAGAGGAGGGTGAAAGGTTCTCTAACCGACATGGGTATCTTACGAAACATACACCCCATGAAAGCAGAACAATACAAAATTGATGTAAATACTCATAAAAAAATTATATTACACAAAGATTAGAATAATGGGTAGTACATACACCACTTAAAGGAGATGATGGAAAAAGTATCATTAATCTCACAGGAATAAAAGTGAGATGAAAAATCTCTTACGAAAACTCAGCAGCCTAACGACGCCACTTAAAACGTCCAAAAAATAGATTTTTGAGATAAAATAGGGTATCTCATAATATGAACATAAAAATTACAGTATGAGGAATATAAAATAACATCCCCAAGCAAAATAAAGATTATCTTAAAAGAATTGACATAAAAGAGAGTACTTAAATAGAAAGAGAGAGGTAGGATCCCTTATGAAAATTCGACAGCATAACGACACCACTCAAAACCTCTAAAATGGATTAATGATTGAAAATAGGGTTTATCATCATATTAACATAAACTTCACAGTAAGAGTAATATTAAAGAACATATCAATCATAAAAAACATGATCTTAAAAGTAATGACAAAAACGAGTGTTCTTAAAAAGAAAGAGAGTGGTAGGATCCCTTACGAACATTCGGCAGCCTAACAACACCACTCAAAACATCCAAAATGGATTGATGAGTGAAAATAGGGTCTATAATCATATGGAAATAAAAAACAAAGTAAGTGTAATATAAAATAACATCCCAATAATAAGAAATATGAGCTTAAAAGGAATGACATAAAAGTGTGTTCTTAAAAAGAAAGAGAGGGGTAGGATCCCTTAACTCAAGTGTGACTTGTCATGTTCATTTCTTTATATTCATGAATAATAAAATTTGGTCAATTTATAATTGATTCAGTTAATCCTTTAAAGATTATTATTCATTTAATATCACATATTATAATGTTATAATTATTTTTTTAATAATGTTAGTTCATATCAGACGTTTTTGCCTATATTTGGTACATGAGTAAAAAATGAACTTGTTTGAAAATGATTGGATTTGTTGTTATAATTAAAAAATCTCCAGAATAGTATTAATTATTTAAATATCATATATATCCAATACAAATTCATGTTATAATACTCCATATCATTTGGAGATAAAAATAAATGAAATGCACTGCTCATGGAGACGGTAGGCCGTACGTACGCATGAATGCTACTTTCATTTCTTTGTCATATTAATGGAATTAAAAATAATTGAAGACTCATATATTATAATTCAAGTATAATATATATGTTATATAGGTCACATATATTCATTAATTTCATTCTTTATACATTCCATGTATTGCATGAACGAGTCACATCACTTGAGGGGGCGGTAGTCCACACTTCCTCGTATGAAATTATCGCTTTTGCACAACATGAAAAGAATAAAGGCATGTTTTAAATATAAAATTCAGAAGAATATAGAAAACATAAATACAATATACATAATATATAACATATATTGAAATCATAATGGCCACCATGAAAGGTGTTAAGAGAAGATTTAACAATCATCGTTTCGTGAGGCAGAAATTCTCCATCCACAGAAACAATATGTTCTTTAACCATTAGACGAAGGTGTGTGTAAGTGTAGCTCTAATAATTCACATAAAAACATCCTATTATATTATAGATACTTGTGTTGTTACAAAATAATGTAATAAAAAGAGTTTATAGGGTTGGAGAAGCAAAATAAAACAAAATAACACAAGGGAAGACATTACCTTTAAATCAGGTAACTCTTTTTTATTTGAGCTCAAAGGCTTCCTTGGAAAGGATTATTCCCTAAGGTGAGGCTTCAATGATTAATATAGGGATGTGGATAGATGAAATGGGAAGGGTTTGGCGGAGCCAATGGCTTGAGAGGTGTAGTAAAGGTGGTAGAGGTGGGAGCCTTTTATAAGAAGAGAGGAGGGGCACTCTTGGAATGTTATAAAAGGTTACTTTATTTTCAAATGAGTTTAAGATTTCAAAGGCCCCACATTGATGTATTTCTATGATAAGGTGATAAAAGTTAGAAATACACCCATACAGTAGGTTTTTGACAAGTGTAGGTTTTATATTCCACATTATCTTTTCATTTTTTTTAAATCGTTAAATAATGAGGTAATCACTGCATCATCATTATGTCATAAATAATTTAATTTATTTAAGGTCTAAAAATTATAAAAAAACTATCATGATGTAGGAAATCTTTTTAAATATCTAATTAATATCTATACTAAAAAATATGACTTATATAACCCCATGTAAAAATTGTTTTAGTAAAACAACTCATGTTCGTGACATTTTTATTTTAACTCTAAATAAAAAGTTATTAATGTCATTTTCCTACCAAAGTAGCTCCATTAGGTCCCCAAGTTCAACCATGGATTTTATTGGTCGGCCATTACACATCCAATAAGGGTAGTACATGTTTCAAGATCATTTAATATTATTAAAACATTAATTTTACCTTAAATTACACTAATTACCTTTAATCGCGGTTAATAAAACATAAAAGTTACTATTAACCAAAGATTATTTTAACCTCATTGAACCAAATTTTACTTCCTAATGGCAACCATGTATGTCAGATTTTTGAAAACCAAATCACAGAAGTGGTAATGTTTCATTTAAATGAAAAATCAGTTTCTTTAACTACCACTTAGTTGTTTCACTATTCATCAAGAATTGATGTTTTTCAGAAAAATACCAAAAAATCACCCTAAGCTATATTTGATATTCTGAATTCGAAAATGATGACTATTTTACAAAATTAAAAACATATAAGTTTCATTAATTAATTTAATAATAAATTCCGGATGTCAAAACAAATAGCGTGTTTTTAAGAAACAATATCTTTTAAAAGATTGACACTAGTTTAAGTCCAATTTCAAAGTGAAATTAATTCCATTGACCACTATTGGATTAAATGGTAAAAATATATTCTAATTTCACTTTAAAACCAATTAAAAAGATAATCTAATCATATAAATAAATTATATTATAAAGTGGGTTCGAATTAAAATACATCATTTTTCACTATTCATTAAAAAATGAACTTTATCTGAAAAATACCAAAAAATTACACAAAGTAAATTTTGATGTCCCGATTCTAAAGAAGAATTTTATTTTGTCAAATATAACACATAAAATTGTCAAAAAGTGGATTTAAAAGATATTCACCATCAAAAGGTGGTTAATCGACCTTTTAAAGAATATTAGAATGTTTACGCTTAAAATTGGATTCATTCGCATTTTTAATCCTCTGATATATATTGTAAAAAGTAAAAATATTTTAAAAACATATGCAATCATTTTGTAGTTAGTTCTGTTCATTCCTGTCATTAAAATGGCTAGGTGTTAACTACCATTTAAAATAAAATTATATTATTATTAGAGTGCAGCGTAAGATTTAAAAGGAACTCATTGTTGCATATTGGGTAAGCCATTGAGCATAGCATTCCATTTAAATTAATACTAACATTTTATTCACAAATATATAAAAATGTCATATTATTTATTTACCTGGGGTGTTATAATGGAGGTAGGTAATCAATCACATCAAATTTCACTTCATATTATACCTCATTGATAGTGTATTCTTCAAAATCTATAGATAGGTAAAAAGGTAATTATTTTTCATTGAAAAATATGTGATAATAACATACATTTTCAGCTTCTACAAAATCCTCACAATACACATCCAATTTATCTTGATCTTTCACATGAGCATCAGTTGGAAAATATTCATTTTCAACCTCCTCTTGTGAGGATATAGAATTTTTTTTATAATATTTTCTTTATACTATCTTTATCACATGGTTATTTAATTTTAATTTTTGAAAAAACAAGCTGTAAGGAAGCATTTTCTTGAGCCTTTTTGGAGTTTCAATTTATTCATGGAAGAGGAAACAATTTCCATTTGATTCTTCAAATCATCAATAATTATGGAATTATACTGTAATTTATTCTTCCATGATTATTAACATTAAGACTCAATAAAATATTAAATTAATATTCCCATTATAGTAAAAATCACTAAAATACTCCATTTTTACCAAAGCAGTTCAGGAAAATTGATATCTAACGAAGTTATATCTTTTAAAATTTGAGATTTATGGTTTTTTTTATTTTTATTTTTCTTATTCAAGTGGTTGAACTCCTCAAAAATTGGTCCAAATTGATGAGAGGTATTTTACCTGAATCTATCACAAATAAATTATTATCTTCCTAAGGATGTAGTATAGTATGTACCCTATAGTTTATCTCACATGGAGGCCACTCACACACATAGATTTTATTTTGTCACTATTTATAAAATAACAAATATAATAATAAATAATAAAATAATATAATAATGGGGTTGGGGGATTGAAAAATTAATGATATAAATAAATAAATAAATATAATATAAAAATATCTGAAAATATTAATGAAAAAACATTCACAAAGATGTTAGTGAGAATATATTTTCGTTATAGGAGTTAGAAAAGATGCTATCATTGTTCTTAAAAAATTTAATCTCATTATCCTATTTGATATATAGATAAATCCTATAACTCTAAACCTTCCCATTTCAATTTTAAGTACCCCACAAAAACCCTCTGAATATGGGGTAATCTTTCTCAGATCATCACCACAATGCTACACTAAACATTTTCATGGAACATTATGATAACGACAGGGGGGAATAAATTGGAACATAAAGAAGAACATACTAACATATAAATTAGGGTGACAACTTAACCAAAAATTATTTATCTACAACTAAAATTATCGTAATAGAATAATGAGAAATATTAAATCACAATGAACTCAAAACATCACCCCCGCTAAAACAATAAAGAGGGTTAGTTCTTTATTTTCAAATAGATTTAAATGAGAATGATGGGTGAAAATTAAATATAAAATAAAATATAATAAAATAATAGGAAATAAAATATATTAAACTTTTAAAATAATATTATTATAGCATAAACCCTAATTCTACTCAAAATGGTTAAATAAAATAGCCACCCATTAACATGGAAGTGGGTGTGTAAATTTGTTGGAATAATTTTATCCATATTTCCTACTAAAACAATCCTATAAATGTAGTCTTATTTTTGGGAAACATAATGGAATAATATCAAAATATTTTATTTAATTAATTTTTTCTTATATGTCTCCCCTATTCACCCAAAATATCAGAGCTCTTTTGGATATGTTTAGCATAGATTATGGATGTTTTACTTGAGAAAATATTTCTAGACTAAAGACTGTCCAAATTCTAATGTTCCAACTTCCTAAAAATTTATAACCATGAAAGGGGTTGAGTATAGAGATGAAATAGTTAAATAAAACATTCTTTAAGATTTGATTATAAATAAGTGAATTTTAAGATCATTTGCGCTTCCTATTTGTGATATAATGTGCTATCCTAAAATTTTGTTCAATATGGGAATAGATTTAATGGCCCTACTTACAAGATCCTTTTGGACTTCAAAATTTTGGATTCAACATTGGTTCAAGTTGAATAAAATTTATTCCATAATATTTTTAAGTATAAATAAAATTGTTTTAGAAATATTTATTTGTATAAAATAATTTATGGCCAAAATACCAATATGATATAAAAATATTTAAATTTCTAAACCAGGCCATTTTCAAATTTTAGAACAAATTATTAAGAAAAACATAAAATTTTGAAAATTAAGCTTTGGATTAATTTTTTTTATTGAATAATATATGTGAAATTAGGAGCTTCATAAACTTTACTATTTGAGTGCTAAGGGTGGTTTGATATTTTATAGGGATGTTGGGTGAGTTTTGGTGTAGGGAAACTTTTCAGAATATTATGGTTGTATTCTTGGTGTTAGAATTATGGCTCAAAGTGGCTATTAGTACTTGGTTATTGTTTTATTGTGAATTTTTTGGTATTTTATAATCCTAATTCTCATGCTAGCGGTTTACCTTAATTAACTTCATTATTTAGTGAAGTGAAGTAGAGAAATAATTAATGTTAGATAAATATTAATATGACATATAAAGTAATATTTAGTGGTGATGTATTTTATGATTAATATTATTATAAACTATTAATTTCTTAGTTATTTAATATTTATTTAATTTTATTGTGTGTTTTAATATTACATATAATTTTATTACATGTTCTTATTTGATTGATTGATTTATTTCTTGATTTTTTGTTTATATGTTTCTTTATTTGTGTTTGTTTGATTCAATACATGAAGCATGCAATGGATTTTAGTTATATATATAACTGCATGATGTGTAATGGATTGAGGCATAATGCACTTATATATGGGTTGTGAAGACTCAAAGTATTCACATGTATATTATTTTTTTCGATGTAATGGCACATGATTATAAAATTCACTTATATACATACACATGCTATGATTTATTGGTGTCTAGTGTATGCATATATATGTGTGTGAGATGTAATGGATCAAGGAAATGATAGATGAATCTTTTTATGGTATGTAATTTCTTACAGTTATAACATGTTCTCATTCCCCTTGGGATATAATTTATTAGGTTTATGCCATGTTTTTTACCGTGATGGGTTTGGGATATAGAATATATTATTGAGGTGATGATGTAGTGATATGGTGGATGTAATATGACCATTATGTGAATGATTTTGTGATGATTGTCCCTATTTGAGAGATGGCATTTCCTCTTTTAACTTATTATAATGATGATTTAGATGATGAGGTGATGGTATGATGGTTGTGGATGTGGGTAATTTTATTATAATGGTGAATTTGATGACGCGTTGTGGTCATGATATGTAATTTATATCATTAATATGATGACTGAAATATATTTTCATGAACATATTCTTACTTGATTTTTATTATGGAAACTTATTATCTTCATTATTTAAGTATATATGAGAATGTTTTTAAAATAATACTTTTATTGTTTTATTCAATTAAAATAGGAAATTACATAAGATATGGATAATATAATTACATCAAACTTTTATTATTAGATTATTTAATGTATTTATTATTGATTTGTCTTGATTGGTTGAGTTCAATCATGTCTGTATCAACACATTTATTTCACATGGATATATAAATTCTTAAAAATATCATCTTACTGAGCACTCCCAAGTGATCCCCATCTACAGTTTTTGATCTATTTAGTAGGAAATACTGATGGGGAATATACATACCATTTTTTGGGTAGCAGGAGTGGATTTTAATATGTATTCATGCATTTTTTGTTCAATTACACATGATTCATGTAGTGTTAGTTTGGTAATAATAATTGTTAAATATTCAGTTTATTTAATAGAATATTATTTTTTTAATTTACTGCAAATTTATGAGGGAAATTCCTCCCATTCAAGTAATGGATATCCATGGTTCTATTTTCTTGTAACAACCCAAAATTTTATAAATAAAATTCCTAATGTGGTTGAATTAAATTACTTATTCTGTATTCTGGTTATATAAAACACATGCAGTTATTTGGTTTTTTTATATCCTATCAAATTTAATAAACCGTTAAGAATCATAACCATTGATAATATATCTGTTAAACATTGATCACATTATTAGTATAAATATAGGTTTTTTAAAAATCCTATTAATGTAGACAATGTATGCGATGACCTCGACTAGGAGGATCATGCCTTATAAATCCGATTTATTTGTGATTTTTAGGGTAACCGAATCACTGAGATTTTCCCTTTACCAATATGAAGTTGAGAAATAGTAATTAATGAATGATCAAAACCATTTATTAGATAATTTCTATCACATTGAGATCGAGACCCAAACCATGTATGCCGAACCACCCCATGAAAATATTACAATTATGCACCTTACCCTTGAGGTGTTTTCTAGTGTAATAAATGTATATGTTTAAAGACCTTAATAATATTAATCTATATATTGTTTTTTTAATAAAATAATGGTTATATTTAATTATTATTATTGTTACTTTATAAATGATTTTTATTTTGATTTGATAAAAACAATTATATTTTGGGTAACATACAATTTTAATTAAGAAATTCATTTTTATAAAATAAACAATTTTCAAAATAAATTATATTTTAATTAAATATTATTACTAAATAATATTTACTATTAATAGTAGGTAATATAATTTTACTAAATCACAAATAATCTTGTATAAGGGTTTGAAAACTATTATCGTTAAAACCCAACATTTCTTAGTAAATATTGACTCTTATTTTTAAATTGAAAATTAAAATATTTAAAAAATAACTTGGATAAAATAAATATTATTTTTGGAATAATAATATCAAAATTATCCAACGGCGACTTTTTAAAAATTTTATGAGCCGGTTAATTGTTAAGGTAAAAATTAAATATGATATAAATATATGGTGTGTATTATAAATTCAGAATGGCTAAAAAGTGATGTAATAAATGCTATTAATGGTATAAAAGACCAAATGTATGTTTAAATTTTAAAATAACTCTATTTTTAGGATCTTTTATTAATTTTAAAAATCCTTTATAAATTCTCTAAAACCTATATTATATCTTAATATTTTTAAAACATTTCTTTATGAAGACGACTCACTAACAAATAACCAAGGGTAATATTTTAATGGGTTCATAAATTTTATATATAAAATAATTAAAAAAACTTCCCAATGGAAAAAACCATTGGAAAAAACCATGGTAAGGTTTGTGGTTTTGATTACTTTATTTGATGGAGTCCAAAACCTTTGTTTGGGAAATAATAAAGAACTCCCCTATCTTTTCCTATATAAACACACTCAATATCCCATTCCTCTTCACTAAAAAAAACCTTGGATTATGTTGTTACGCTTACCTAGCCTCTATATAATCCTATAATAGTGCCCCAAATCTCTCAAGAAGCTCATAGTACGATTTTGGAATCACCCTTTCAAGGTAAGAGACCATTTGTTCTTATCTATATTAAAGCATATTATTTATTTTAAGCCTTTTATTTATAATTTATAATGTGGAATATGATTTTACATATAAATATTACTTTATATTTCATTTATAATTTATTATAGGCCCCTTTATTTATCATTTAACCATTTTATGAATCTTTATATACTGTCGTTATGATGCCATAATTTCACTGTGATTTTCCTATACCAAACGTTTTATATTGTCAATACCATCACTATTTACACTGAATGGTATTCAACAAGACATACCTATACATATTTTATATATCATCCCTTTATTATGTATTTCTCCAAGTTATCCCATGAAAGTATAGTGGAATATTATGAGCATGTTAAGGATGTTTTCATTAATGGTACTGTACCACATTTTTTAATATGTTATGTAATATACCTAATAACCCCAAAAAACTAGACCTCTTGATCTTATGGGTTGTTTTGTGTGTACATTTTTTATAATAAATCATTAATTAATGTGTAATAAATACAACGGTTTTCATAGTTAATATCAATGAAATTTATAGTTATTTTTGTGGATTAGGATTAGAAAAATGTAGTGAAAGTCTTAGAGATAATACTAAATATAAGAAAACATCACTAAATTTTGATAAATTATATAGTTAGTGTTTCCAAAGAAAATACATCCCAATCAGGATACTAAAAGTGGATGTGGTTCTGATAGACTTACCTAGGGGTAACACCCCAAAGCAATGTATTAAGCTTGAATCGATTGGTTCCTAGTGATTAACAATGTACCTTGATATAATTCTAATTGGAAATTACCAAGGTATATGATTGGATAAATCATAATCACATTATGAACTATTATTAATAAAAAAAATTACCATAAGATTTTATATTAGGTAGTATACCATGTATAACATAGATTGAAGCCTAGAAATTAATATATTGATGAAATAAATTTCATTTATAAGTTATCCATTTATTTTTTTAGATTACCTTTTGTGTGTTTAATAGTTTAAAATTACTCATCCCTAATATTTCCTTTATTCTAGTAAATCTATGGGAATAAGAGGAACCTAGTATAAATACAATGTGAAGGGAAATGTGATGACTACCGAAATGAGATTCCCAACCTGATAGGAGAAGGAATCATGAGCTTTGTGATAATACTATCACTGTTGACTCTTGTTCTAAATAGAAACATGAATCATGATGAATTTACAAACCCCACTAAGAAATAAAAATCTTAAATTGAGCCTTTTATGAAAAAGGCATTCGACATTCAATGGATAATATGATCCCTTAATCATGGAATATTGTATCAACTCCATTGAGAAGATCTTATCCATTATTCAATGTTTTAAACAAGAAAAGTTTATAATGATGATTTTATATATGGAGGGAGAAGATAATAAATTGTGTACATTGATCAATAATATGAATATTGGTGAAGATATTGAGGTTTTGGGGTGAAAGGAATTATAGGAAATGTTTTTTGATAAATACTTTCCTCACACTCTCTGAATTAAAATGGAAAGGGGTTCCCTTTACCTCAAGAAAAAAGATGATTAATCCATTAGAAAGTATGTGGAAGTCTTCCCAAGTCATTGGTGATACCTATCCAACTTTTGCATTACCCCCAAATGAAAATTTTAAAACATATTTTGTGGGATAAAACATAGTATATGAAAAGCCACGGAAATCTGAGACCTTTATATCTACGAGAAATTTTTTTGATGTTCCCTCAAAGTCCAAATAGTGATCAGTGAAATTCAAGGGTATCATGGGGATAAGAATAGGAAATTAGATTTTAATTATAGAGGAGTGATGGTGAAATATAACAGAGTTAATAAATTTCAGCATCCTACTTATCAAATGTGTGGAAATAATCACCCTATAAATTTCTTGAAGTAGAGAAAGAAATGATTTTGGTGTGAGAAGTAGGGGCACCAAGCTAGTGATTGTTGATGGGAGAAAACGACTAATGAAATGGTAGTGAAGAATGCTCCAGTCAACCCTCATACTTTTTTGGGTATTTTAACTAAATGGAACAAGGTCACTTTGAAAAAAATATACCAATACAATGTTGGTCAGAGAAAATAAATGCAAAGAACCTCCAAGGTAGAAAGGGTGAGAATATTCCCTCATAACCACTTAGGTGGATCCTAATAATGAAGTGGTGATAGATATTATAGTTATTCATTCAGGAATACCGAATTTACTTTTTGATTCTCATTTTGCACATTAATTTATATCACACAAGTTTAGTAGAATTATTCAAACCCCACCAAAAATTAAAGAAGTAGATATTTTGTTAAAAATGACAAATAGGGATATTTTTTCATCACAAGTATATAAGTACTCCAATATAAATATTTATGGGTTGAACTTCCTAATAAACCTTATCATAGTCCATTTTCTGGAATTTGATGAAATTATGGGTATGGATTGGATTTCCATATATAGACAACATAAATTACCACAAGAATAAAATCACTCTTCATGTCACGAATCTTTCTCTGATTCTGTACAAGTGAAAGGGGGAGGATGAATCTTATTTTTTTACAATATCCCAAGAATAGATATTATTTATCTATGATTAAGTGTATCTAGATGAAATGTTTTATTCAAAGAAAAATATAACCATTGTATACATTCCCATTGTGAGGGAATACACTTATGTGTTTCTTAAAGAATTGCATGCTCTTCCTCCTAGCTTAGAGGTTGAATTTTTAATCAAGATTATACTTGAGGATTTTCCAATATCCAATAATATATATTGAATTAATGATTTGTAACATGAAAAAAAATGAAGAACCATCTACAATAGAATCTTGATAATGGGTTTTTATGCCTAAGTTCATCACCATGGGGTTCACCAGTCCACATCATTAAGAAAAATGATGGGTCAGTACACCTTTTCATTGATTATCATAAGCCTAATAAGATCTCAATAAAGAACATATATCATATTACACATATAAATGAGTTTCTCCATCATTTATGTGGATATGATTAATTTTCTAAAGTGGATCCTCAGTTGGGGTATTTTCATGTAATGATAAAGAAGTAGGATAGCCCCAAGACTATTTTATGTACACGGAACAAGAACTATGAGTTCATAGTAATGCCATTCAGACTCACCAATTCTCTAGAAATATTCATAGATTTGATGAATAGAGTCTTTATATATTACATAAACATTTTGGTAGTATTTATATATGATATTATAATATACTCCAAAACCAAGGCGTAACATGAGGAGAATATGAGAATTATGATAAAGACATTACAAAAGTATAAGCTTTATGAAAAGTGCAGGTAATGTGGGTTCTGGTTGAAGTAAGACTCATTCCTAGTGAATGTTGTCACCAAAAAATGGATATATATTGACCCTCCAAAAATATATGCAATTGAAGGATGACCAAGTCTAACAACTATGAAGGAAATCCATAGTTTCATTATATTATATGGGTATAATCATCGATTTTTGATGAATTTATCACAATTGTAAAACCCTCTAACTAAGATAACATTGGAGGGAGTCAGATTTTCATAAAATGATGAATGTGAAGAGAGATTCATGGAGTTGAAAAAGAGGCTCATCACTTCACCTTTACTTACATTACTCATAATTGATGAACATTTCTTGGTATACATCAATTCTTCAAAGAAGGGCTTGGGCTATAAACTAATATAGAATGAAAAAGTGAAAGCCTATGCCTTGTTGAATTTGAATGTTCATGAACAGAACTACCCAACACATTATTTTTATTTAGATTTAGTAATCTTCTAATTTAAAATTTGGTGAAACTATCTCATTGTGGTGAATTATGAAATATATATAGATCATAAGATCCTCAAGTATATATTCAAATTTAATGAGATGAAAATGCTCTATTTAATATTGTTAGAACTAATTAAGGATTATTAATACATAGTGCACTACCATCCTAGGAAAGAAAATAATGTTGTAGACACTCTAAGAATAAATAATCTAGAAAATTTATCATTTTTGAGAATTGGGAAGGATTATATCTTCTTAGACAGGAAAAGGACGGACATGAGAATCATAAATAAAGGAAAATCATCAATCATTTAAAAAATTATTGCTCAACCATACCTTATAGAGAATATAAAGGATGCTTATTGAGATAATGCGGAAATTCATTAGAATATGGAATATAGAGAAAATGGAAATCCTTAGACTTCCAAATTAATAAAGAGTTTGTAAGATTTGGGTCATGAATATGTATACCATCAAATAATGGGTTATCTAAGGAGCTATTTGATTATTCACATAGCTATAACTTCTCCATCCATCTAGGGATAAAAAATATGTATCAAGTTCTCCAATAGCAATATTAGTGGGACAATATGAATAAGAAGATCACATAATATACATCTAGGCATCTTGTATGTCATCATGTGAATGTTGAAAGGTAAAAATACAAGAGGATGATGCGACTGTTACCCATACCAACATGGAAATGGGAAAATAAAACCATGTATTTTTTAAATATTATCTCAAATAAATAAATAAGAAATAATTACATATGGGCATTGGCGGATATTCTTACAAAGACTGCCCCCTTAATTTCAATTTGAGAGGAATTATCACTCAATCCAGTTACAAGGATAAACATTAGATAAGTGGTGAGGATGTATGGAACACAACTATAAATTTTATATAATAGAGACTGAAGATTTATCTCTAGGTTCAATAAGATTCTACAAAATTCTATAAATATTGATTTGAACTTCAACCTGTCTTTTCACCATCAAACTTGTGGCCAATCTGATCAGACTATTTATACACTTGAGGAAAAGTTTGGAGCATCATCAATTAACATAAAAGGTGGATAGGCTAAACATCTTTCTCTAGATGAGTTATCATAAAATAATAGTTTCCACTCAATCATAAAAATGCATCCCTATAAATACCTTTAAGGGAAGAGGTTAAGAACACATTCATGCTCATATGGAGTTGGTCAGTGAAAACTGATGGGTCCTAAAAGGGTTGAGGAAATGGAGGAAAATGTCAATACTATTCAGCAGTACATTAGGGATTCTCATATTCAAAAGAAGATCTATGATGAAAATGTTCGATGAGATCTAGAGTTTGAGGTTTGTGATATGGTATTCCTCCACATATCTCCATGAATGAAAGTCATGAGATTCTCGATAAAGGGAAATATTAGGCCAAGATTCATCGGTCCCTTTGAGATCATTGATCACATCAGAGCGGTGGCCTATCAACTATCACTATGAACAAACCTATCTCCTGTACAAGATGTGTTTCATATATCCCTCTTGATGAAGTATATTCCAGACCCCTTACATGTTCTAAATCCAAATGTGGTACCATTGGAGATTGATATTTCATATGAGGAGAATACAGTGAATATCTTAGATCATAGATACAATGTTATACGAAATAATACAATGCACTTAGTCACTATGATATGAAGAATCCACATGTTTGAATAAGATATTTGGGAACTATAGGAGGTGACGAAGCAAAATTACCATCAACAGTTTTAGTGTGTTAAATTAAAATTTCTAGGGGGAAATTCCTGAAGCGGGAAGATTTTAACTACCAAAAAATTTATAAAGAAAATTCCCTTCATGGTTTAATTAGATCCCCTAACATGCATTATAGTTTTTTAAAACACACACACTTATTTGTTTTTATTATATCCTATCAAATTAGAAGACTATTAAACATCAAAAATGTTTATAATATAACCTTTGAACAGTGATAAAATGATTAGTATAAATATAGGACTTTAAAAAATATCAAATTGACAAAGACAAAGGATGTGATGACCTTGACCAATAGGATCATGGCCTATGAATTCAAATTGTTGGATATTATGAGGGAAATAGAATCAATATAATTTTACCTTGACCAAGCCCAAGTTGAGATCCAATAACTGAGGCATATAAATAGTAGTTTATGGGAGATGTTCAAGTTTATCATGATCATGACCAATATCATGTACGCTAAACCACCCCATAAAAATCTCACCATTATGCACAATACTGATAGGGAATTTAATACTGTAATAAAGATATATTTACAATAACCTAATCATAATATTATTTTTTTCAATATAATAATGGATATATTTACTTCTTATTATTTTTATTTTATTAATGTTAATTATTGTAAATTGATAAGCCACAAATTGTATTTTAGGTAATAAGTAATTTAAATTAAAACATTAATTTTAATGAATTAATGAATTTTTTATATAAATTATATATCAATAAAATATATTTATTAAATAATATCTATTTATTATATTATATAATCTAATTTTTTGAAGTCAAAAATAATTTTTATAAGGGTTAAAAAACTATTATTGTCAAAAAACCTAGCATTTCTCAATAATTATGGGTAATTATTTAAAAACATGAAAATTAAAATATTCAAAAAATAATTTGTGTAAATTGATATTATTTTTGGAATCTAAATGTTGAAATTATCCAATGGTTATTTTTTTTATTTTTTGAGACACTGTAATTTTCATGTAAAAGTTAAATATGGAATAAATATACAGTGTGCATTATGGCATCATAATAACCCAAAAGTGATGTAAGAAATGCTATTAATGATATCCCAGACCAAATATATGTTTTCAATTTAATATAATGTTATTTTTATGTTATTTTATAAAATTTTTAAATCTTTTATTAATCCTCTAATACTTATATTGTATTTTACGGGTTTAGAATCATTTCTTTGGGAACATGACTGATTTCCACATCACCAAGTGTAATATTTTAATTATTTTATCCCTTTGACTCAAAAAATAATTAAAAAATATTTTATTTTGTATAAACCATTAGAAAAAACCAAGGTAATGTTTCTCATTTTTATTACAATGTTATATAGAGTCTAAAACCTATGTTTGGGAAATAATAAAGAACTCTCCTCTATATTCCTATATAAACCCTCCCAATCTCCCCTTTATATTGTCTAAAAAACTTGTTATCACATCATTACTCTACCCCACCCTCTATATTTTCCTCCCAAGGTTCCCTCAATCTCTCAGGAAGCTCCTCCCAAGCTTTTTGAATCACCTTATAAAGGTACGGGATCATTTCATTCTCCCCTTTATTCAAGCATCTTATTCATTTTATAACTTTTATTTCCAATTCATAATGTTGGGATATGTTTTCCCATATCCATATTATTTCAAATTTTATTAATAACTTATGAGTTACCCCTTTCTATCTAATTAAAATATTTTATGAATCTTTAAGTACTGCTGTTTTGTTTTTGAAATTTCCCTTCAGTTTTTATTTGAAAAACATTTTGTATTATTAATACCATTGATATTTTCACTCAAGGGAATTAACCTATACATAACTATACTTATTTTTTTTAAATTTCGTGTATTTATGAAAAAAATCATTGATCTTGGAAATAAATGTGGTGAAAAAATATTCTATATTGAATGATCTATGTGGCACACTTATGCATGTACATGATATGAATGTGAAATGCACAGTTGGAATTATATAGTGATCTAATGAATTGGGGAATATTTTATTCTCATGAGACATCATGCAAGGTATTATTGAGTGAACCTACTCCATCATAAGAATTTTTCCACTATGTCATGATGTCGTTTCATTTATCCTTGACTGATGTTTATGATGTCATTTTTAATGTTGTTTCCACTTTCCTATGTTTCCATTATGTTATAATGACATGTAATACCTCTTTGTTTTTTTATCATTCTCACCATTTTTATGTTCCATTGAATTGCCTATTGTCTTACAAGTAATACTTTATTCATGTTATTCCATTTTTATTCCCTTACTTATCTTTACAGCTCACCCATTTCTTATGTATGTTTGCAGGTTATCCTCATTGTTTTATGTTTGATGGAATATTATGAGCATGTTAAGGATGTTTTTAATAATGGTGATGTACCAGTTGTTTTAATTTGTTATGTAATTTACCTAATTACCCAAATAAACTCGAGTTATCATTATTATGGGTTCTTTTATTTGTACCATTATGTAATAAATCATGAATTAATGAGTAATAAAGACAAGGGTTGTCATATTTCCAACCAGTGGCCCATTGGAGGTGGGATTTGGGGGAACACTTATTTTCACTATTAACCCTGTTGGGGTTCTAGTTTCAATCATGAAAAAGTTTTATCAGAGATTTTGGTTTAGATATATGATAATGTTTGGAGTAAGTAACATGTGAGGCATTCATGAGTTTAGTAGGGAAACCACATAATTTGACTTAACCCGCGAGGAAGAGGGGGGATTGAAAAGGACACATATATTTAATGCCCCTTGTGATTGATTCTCAAAGTCTTATAATAAATGAAAATAGCTAGGATCAAGGTATCATGTATGCTTATGATTTCATCTAAGGACCATGAAAACCAACAAATCATGAAAACCAACTTATAATGTTAAGGTGATAAATTCTGTGATTATGGGCTGAAATTTTATAGAATGATGCATACACCATAGTCATAGGTTTCAATTATCTTAAAATTTTGAATTTTATTTACGATTTAAGTGTTTATATATTTTAGCATAAATATTGATATAATGTAGTATTTTATAATAATGTTAAAATTATTTTTAATTAATGAAGTAATGCAAGATAAAATTTTCTCTCCAAAAGTTTAATATATGATATGATGTTTAATTTTATTGATATGACATATTTTTATTATAATATGAAGATGAAGAGCATGATAATTAAAAAACCTATAATAGGATGTTAGGAACTAAAGGTGTTATTTTAAAGTAGTACACTATTATGTTTTGAGAAATAATGATTCATGTTTAAAATATTATTATTACTATTTTTTGAAATCATTCATGTTTAATAATGCCTTCTTTTGAACTATCAATTAATTTAGAATGAAAATTGGAATGAAATATTTTCAGCAGTATGTTTTAGATTCAAATTTTTCTTAATATGAAATTATATTTATGTATTATGTTGAACTCATAGTCTTTAAAATTGTTGAAATTAAATGTAATTTATAATTTTGAGTTCATTTTCTTACAATGTATGCTAGAGTTAAAAATATTAATTAGAAAATCTGATTTAATGAATGTTGTGAAGCATGCATATTACATATTATTCATATCATGAATTAATTATTCATAATTTATATTGAGATGTTTTTTGATATATGTTAATTGATTATTATAGACATCATGTCTAAAATTTAAAAATTCCATAAACAAATTGACTTGTGATTATGATAATTACATGAAATATTAAATTTTGTAATTCCATGATGAGCATGATTTAATTTTTCTGCATGTTTTATATTTCCACGAATTTATTAAGTATAATGTATGAAAATATGTTAATAAATAAATTAGTATGGTGAAATTATTATGATGCATTGATTTTATAATTTTGGAAGAAATGATATGAATATAGAAAGGGAAATTTTAATGAAATATTATTTATAATGATTATTGAATGTCATAAATTGATTTATTATCATGGTGATAAAGTGTTTGAAATGCTTATTAATGACATGAATTTATTAATATCGGTATAAATTATGATTTAACCTTTAAAAATAAATATTTTTTAAATAAAATATTTTGTAAATGATGATGATATTCTTGAATGGATTTTATATGATATTTTATAAAGGATGTGGTTAATAATTGAACAATATGGTTGGATTAGGATGAAAGTGGTAGTTAGCTACCAGTGACTTATTTTCTAGTTTCTATCTGTCACAAACCTATCTGGGATTACCTTGACTTGGGTACCAGATCTAGTTCATGGTAAGGTTCGAAGGTTTCTCTAAATTCATACAGGATAGAAATTAGTGCCTAAGAATCAAGAAACATAACATGGGAATGGGTTTCGCAATAAATCAATTTATTATGACCTAACCCAAAACTCAGCATGACCTTGCCATAATTAAGTGAGTCTTGCATCCAAATAAGTTAAAAAGGATAAGAACTCCTCAACCAAACAAAACCATAAATGAAATATAAAAAGAAACCATAACAACCAATATAGAAAATCATAATACAAACATAACCAAATGTAAGGAATATATATACATGTAAAAACAAATGGGATGTGAAGAAAAAACTATAAATTATAAAAATAATTCTATAATAATTCCAAAATGAAAAAATTGAAATATAATAAAAACACTTCTACCTATCTCTGTCTAACAAGTATACTAACTCCCCACCATGAAATCAACTCTAACCCATGATCTGATATTAGGAGTACTTGTTTCCCCTAAGAGAAAAATTTTCTTTACATAAATATATATAATAAATCCTATATACACTCATTGGGTATATTTAGTGCGTGATCATAACTAACCCAATAAGATTCCACCAAGTGTTTCGTGAGCAACAATTTTCAGATAATTCCAATCATGATAGATTTAAAGTAAACCATAATAAAATTATCTTTTAATTTTTTTAAAGAATGTTACATACAAATGGTCTTTATATAATTATAATTAAAAGAGATAAATACATGAAAATGGACATTCTAATACAAGCACCATGGGAAAATCACTAAGATAGCTAAGGTCATAGTAACCTTGGGATCCTCATACCATCTCATGAGTAACCAATAGTATCTAATATATACATGAGATTCTAATTGGGGAATATTTTTATACTAGCATCATGGTGGTATCAATCTAATTAACCCACATCCATATAATAAAAGTTTAGTTATTTTGGTACAAAACCATTCAATTAAGCTATGTCATGTCCAATAAAAGTTTTCATAGTCTACCCCTAAGAAACTAGTTTACCATAATCTATCCCCTTTTAAGAGTGATAATTCATCACTAAAACCATTTCATATTTATATTTCAATGATTCTAATATAACAATAGTGGTAATGAATTTCCAACGGATTTAATAAAAAACACATTCATAAAAACCCCATCATTTAGAAATCCTGAACTGTGAACCCTAGGCCACTATAATTTTAGGGAGGAAAATAAAATTTTAAAGAGCAATGAATAGAACCAAGAAATATTGGAGACCCAATTTATTATGAAATTTCATAAAGAACCTAATCCAAAAATTCACTTGAAATTAATAATTAATGGAGGAGAAATGAGAGATTGATGCATGAGGGGGCTTCAAATTTTAGTGGGTTAAAAAAATGTGGGGGAAAGTGTTAAAAATAGTGGAGTTTAGATAACAAAATTATCTTTTTAATGATCTTAGGTAGGCCACATGGTATAGAAAATATTGATCCAACCATACAAAATGCATTTTACGCACCTGGGCGAGCCACATGGTTTGGTTTTATTATTTATAAGACCATACACCAACCATGGAAATATCACTATTAGGTTCTACAATCCTCTACATGGTTAAGTTTCATGGGTTTCACTAACCATAAAAAAATGTGAAACATGCTTAGACTTCCCAAATTTTCTTAAAATCACAAAAAAACTACATAAAGAAGGAGAATAATAAAAATTAATTAATAAGAAATAAATACAATAAAATTAAATCATTTTTATTGAGATTATTATTATAATATAACTTTATACCCATATAATGTCATCTTAAAGGTGAGTAATAAATAAAGAGGCGAGAACATTGCTTCCTTAAAAAATATTTATTCCCCCTAGTTTCATGGGAATCACCTCCATGCTACCATATAACTCAGACCAATAGAATATATTTCTCATGTGGCACCTTATCATAGTATTAAATCATCAAAACTAGATTATCAGTCATTGAGACATCTAGATCCATCTTTAAATCATCCGATTTAATCACACGAGACGGATTGAGATGAAATCCCTTTAACTAGGATATAGGGAAGACATTATGAATATATGTAAAATGTATCATTAATACCAAATGGTATGAAACATTCTAGATCCCATTAGTGATATAAATGGGTCCTTTAAACCTTGGGGTAATTTTCACCTACCTCATAATCCACAAATGGCCCAATCGACGAGATAATTTATGAAATTCATAATCACACATTTAAAAATCCAAGGGATAACATCATTGATCTTTTAAAAACTTTTAAAAACTATGATCTATCACCAATAATTGTAAAATAACCTAAATCTTACCTATAATATCTTAAATGATACTATGAACTACCAATGAAGACTCCCCCACCTTAGTACGGTATGGGGAGGTTAATATGGTCAACTGTACAATGTCTCAAAGGGATCCATCTAGATATAATACTAGAAACTATTTTTTTAGGAGAACCCAAATGGTGTTAGATGGTTGTATTACAATCATAAGAAGTCTAAGATGCAATCACATATATCCTCTAAAATATATATTTCCATGTCTATCTAACTATTTTTCTATAGGTGGTAGGATACATTCATCATTACCTATAATCCCATCACCTCTTGATGGAATTTCCAAAACCGATAAGTTAAATAAGTGCCTCCATCAGAAATAATGGTTGAAGTAACCTCATGTTTCATTAAGACCTCTTACACACATTAGTGGTTCTTTTGATCAGAATAATGTTATAAAATTTTGTTAGATGATTAATATGATTCAAAATGGAATACATCCTCAAGGTGAATGAGGTATCCCAGTGCTAAAATGTATGGATATATGATCCCACTTCTAGGTGGGTACCATAAGAGGATGTATTAAACTAGAGAGCATGTGATATTCATCTTTAACCTACATATAGGTATAAGATCAAGACACATAGTCAACCATGTAAAGTCTCACAGTTCTCCCCCAATAGTATTGATTTCTTTCATAGTACATATTAGTTGTTCATAGATGAATGGCCCACTAAAAACTATGTAAATACTATATCAAGGACTTCTTCATAGATGAAGGAATTATATATCAGTTTTGTAAGTATATAATACACTTGAGAGATAGATATCCCTTGCTAGTGGTCTCCCCAACATTTAAAATTTTCCCATCATGCTATAATTTGTAATCTTCTAGTAGTTTATAATAAATAATCCTTATAAGAGAATATGTGAACTGAATTATAGAAAGAAATTGATTATTCTTCTCCTTTTTCACTTCCTAATACATCTAAGAAAATATACCCATCAAGTTAAATTTAGCACTGGGCTCTATCAACACATGTGAAGGAAATTTCATGTCTTCAGAATTAATAACTATATCCTCCTTTCTAGGTCTATAGGAGATGTCCAAATATAATGAAAAGTGGTATTTAAACCCCCACATATGTCTAGGATTGAATGCTTATTTAGAGTAAACTCACCTAAAACCCTTACAATTAGAGTGAATATGAATCTATCAAAAAATATATAATGTCAATAATAATTAAGAACTTTCACAACTATATTAAGGTTTAATTTATGGTTTGAGCAATAATTCTCTTGTGGTTATAGTTGTAAAGAACCATATTCCACCATGTGATCACCCTAGATAAGAATACATTCAAAATCCATAGATAATGTATCATATTAAAAGACATAGAACTGAAAGACATATGGTATAATCAGAATATGAGATGAGTTCTACATCCAATTCATATCATCAAAAAATACCTAACACATAGGGTTCCATATGAATTTTATCCCTTTTTCAAGTGAGAGTAGATAGTGAATATTCATTCCTTGAGAGATACTTTAAAATTGTGAATAATAACCCATTATAACTAAGAATATTTATACCTAGAAGACATTATTTGGATCATCCCAAGAAATATAAGCTCACACCATTTTATGATCAATTAAAGTGCCTTATTCTAATATGAAATTCCCCAATAACATAACTTCTTGGATCCAAGATCTATACTTTGATGATTTATCATAATGGAGATAATCACAGAGATTTCCCAAAATGATTCTCAAATGATGATCATGATCTTCTTTGATTATGAAAAATAAAAAATTGTAACAAAAAAATCACCATTAATGTGTTTGGGTATTAATGAAATATTCATTTTTTGAGTTCCATAAAGGTTATTGGAACATTAAATAAACCAATGACCATTAATAGATATTCAAAAATGAACATACCTACTCTTAAAAGTTTCTTGGGAATATAAAAATACCTTAAATTGAGTTGATTATATCCCCAACATAGGACAATCTTTAAGAACCACATTTCCCCTTAAACTGATCAAATAGGTTATTACTGTGTAAAAAGGGATACTTATTCTTAATGGTTACTCAGTTAAACTTTCTATAATCAATGAACAATAAGATAATTTCATTTAATTTCTTAGTAAATAACACTAGGGTATCCCAGGGAGAAACATTAGAATGAATAAATACTTTATATTATAAGTCACCTAACTAAATCTTTAATTATTTTAATTATGTGGGTTATATATGATAAAAAGGCAATGAGATTGTCCAATTAAAAAGTGATAGATTGAGCAAGAACTATACTTCCTTATCTAAGGGTAAACATGTGATGTTATTTGGAAACACATCTAGAAACTTCCTTACCATTAGAGGGAGATCATTCCCAAATATAACATCATTAGGCTCAACAAGAAAAGGTGATATTAATTTGATGACCTCATGAAGAGGAAGCTCTTATCAATTAGCCCATGATTCCAACACTCCTTTAAATACATGATAGATTCCATTTTGTTAAGTGGAGGATACTTCTATTTGTTGAAATTTAATTTTTTTTTATTTTATTTATTTATTGATTTTATTCACATAATGAAGTTTCATTTTTTTAGATTATGAGGGGATCATGAATTCACCTTGATTGGGGGGGGGGGGTGAATTAGGGGTGACCAAATTTTCTAATTATTCTAAAAAAACTCTTTATTACTTTTATTATATTGAAAATATGTTATCAGTTAAGATGTATGTATATATAGAAAATTTCCCTCTCCAATTTTCCATTATGCTATACAAATGATGTAATGTAAATATATCATATTATTTTTTACAAGGTTTAAACATAATGTGAGAGCCAACTATTTTTTTGTAGACTACCATTGAGTGATGAGTCGTCTACTATAATATCCATCACATATTACAATTAATGTGAAAATTAATCATCCTTCACCCTAATACCTCACTATATAATGCGTGTAAAGGTTATTTATACTAAATTTATATAGTCTTCAACATCCAAGTTTGAATGGTGTTGTTTATAATATCACCAACAGTATTCAAGGATTATCCTCAAACTCTCTTATGGATATTTCTTCAGCTTACAAATAAAATTAAAGAATACACCACATACACATTAAGACTATCTATTCGTTTGAAATATAGTTCTTCCAGGCCTCTCATTGCCTTGATCATTAATGTATAAAACATCTATAGGTTAGAACTAGATGTTAGTCTGGAATTCCTCTTTATAGTCTTTTGATCTAGATAACTCACTCAGCACTTTGAAACATCTGTTTTTTGGGCATCAAAACTCTTATAACCTTCTGAGCTTCTGATGGATGTTCATGTTTGGATGTTTTCCATCTATTTTCTTCATGATTATATTAATATATCTATCAAAACTTCTTGTTCTTCATACCTCACCCAAGTGGCTTTCCCTCTTTATACTTACAAGATTCCAATGATAAATGTGATGAATTTTTGGGATTTAATTTGAAATTATCACCTAATCAACTCTTGAATTGTCTGCCTTGAATATCTTCTATTGATATTGGGATTTATGTTCATCAGATTTCCTAAAAATGTGTCATTAATAATATTATACTCTTACTCATATCTCATCTTTAATCATGAACTTTACTTTCTTGGATATTGAAATTTGAATGTCTAGATCAACATCAACATAATTTTTTACATTATAACAATGTAATTTTATTATGGAATCCTTTGATAAATTTTATTTGGATGTAATCAATATGCTCCTTGCAAATATGAGTTTTCAGAAAATCAATATTTAGAAGCCTTTATTACTTAAAATTTTCTCCAACATAATTCATGTGCATCTGGTGGTCTCCATCTAATTCACATACATTTATATCGAAATTGACATGAAACTCGTTTTTCTGATTGAATATGCTCTACATGCTTTCAATTGAACTCTCATCTGGTTTAATGTCTCATATTTTCAAGGTATTTGTTTTTGGATATTGTATGGATTATTTTTGAGACCAAGTACTGAGACCAAATACAATTCCAAGGGCTTGTGTTCCCAAAATAAATGTTTTAAATATATTTAATATATTAAATAGAACACACACTCAATTATACTAAAAAAGTGTAATAATGTCTAAATGGGGACTCAAATCAGAAATATAAGGGCACTGTTGAGTTCAGAATGTGAGGTCTACCATAAGAGGGAAATAATGTTGGTCATCATGGGGTATCTATATAAAATTAATCATGGGTGTAAAATAAATAAAATAATTAAGTAAAATTATTTTATTAATATATTGAATTAGATACATAATATTTATTTTAAATACATGCTTATGATTTTTTAGGGTTTTCCACAAAACAATGAAAATCATTTGAGGCTCTTTAGAGAGAGTGTAATGATACTTTGTTGATGGATGATGAAAAGATCAAGGATCTATGTCTTGAATGAGATATAACCAATGGATCTCACCAACAACTATGAAGTTGTATCATTATTCCATAGTTATTGATCCGGATAGAGATAGGATGTTTGTTTAAATTGGATTGTTTCATTGTTATTAATTTCTATGATTAATGTCAATCAATCGATTGAAAATATTGATACATGGTTCGATCATCTTATGAAATAGGTTATATGTGGGGTTATTTTAGGAGAATTATATTATTGATTGTTTATTATTCATTATTATTCTCAATAAAATTATTCAATGTCAACATAAACATCAACCACAGTTCATTCCTCTTACTTTTTATTATTCTTTTATCCCTTGATTCTTTATTCATTGTAGATGTTATTCTTCTGGCCCATGGTTCGACATATCCAAATGAATTGATCATTGCACACCCATTTCATAGCGCAATGATACAAAATTGTTGATTTGGGAATGACATGACCTGAAGGTGGTTCAACATTGTGAGTGACAATAGATCAGATGGTTTTGGATATCTAATTTCATGTTATTTGGTGTGTAATTAAGAATTTTGAAAAAGGACTATTTTTAATAAATCAGTGGTACGAATCTTATTATTGGGATATGGAAAGGTTTTTTTGTCCTCGAATCACAATTTTATGGATATGCGGTAACTGAATAAAAGGTTGGTCGAATAGATGACAACACAAATTCTAGATAAATATTTCTGAAAAATTTTCTCACTACATGACATGTAATGTGGTGCCACAAACAGTGTGGGACCACTTATGTGGTGGACAAGGTTTCAGGGAATAGTTATGTATCAAACGACATGTGACTCTGTCTCACAGCATGCAACCTCTTCCCAGAGACTCGGTATGTACCTCAGAGGGTACATAGACATGGGAATTTCTACATGGTTTGTATGATGTTGTGTACTCCCTTACATGGACACGGGCTAAGCCATGTACTGGATCATGAGTACTGTACATTCTTATCCAACATACAATGTACTTTTACATGGAAAAATATGTCACTTGAGACATTGTCGATTTACATGGGGAGGACCTGGGGTCAACATACATGATGTGTAACCATTATACATGCCATGTACTTTCAATGACTTGGATTAGATATATTGTCCATTTTATCTTAGAAAATTATTGTTATGGTGATTTCACCTTATCCTTTTCCCTGAGGGTTAGTATAGTCTCCTCTCCTACACATAGAACACCAATCCCTTGTATAGGACTTCTTGGAGTGATTAGTTAGAATCCCTATATGAGGCCCAGAGTGAGATCCACTATTCTTTTTCATTACCTCGGTGGAGTTCTTGGTATTATCATGACCAAAACTATGTGAGCACTGATCCTATACATAATGGGTTAATCCATATTGAGTTGTTGGTATCAAACCATGGACTTGGGTGTGATCCTCATTTCTGTATCATATCTCTTCAGACCTTTAGCGTGTACTTCTAATGGAAAGTCCCAATGAACATTACCACTCAGATGGATTTCATCAGTGCTATCAGAATCAGGAATGTGTTCTCCTAGAAAATTTCTTTGTGGAACCATCGAGCTAGAATCCTAGGATGACATAATATGGTTTTGAATTACCTTTAGACTCTGTGTCATTGATGAGTGTATTTGAAAATTATTGTTATAAGAATTATAGACAAAATCCTATGTTGATCAAACTGTATTTTTAGTATTTGTATGCTTAATTGTTTTGGGGTGTCCAACTGGGTATTATTATACTCACCACTATATGATCTTTTCATGCATATGTCATGACTTGTGAAGATAATCAACCTGTTTTAGAGTCCTTGATGGACTAGGAACATATTTTTCTAAGAAATATTGGATTGAATGAGGTGCTTTCGTATGGTACCTAGACAAAATTACCTTTACTTTCAGGTTGGATGTGTCTTCATACTTTTGTGGTGGGAATTTATTTTTCCATGGTTATATCTCTTTACTTCCTGCCTTACTCTATATGTGGGATTTAGATGTATGCATGCATGGATGTTTAGTTGTTTTTACATTTCGGTATTGTATAGGATTAGAGATGTTTTCATGTGTACAAGTACTAAGGTTAAGGCCTCCCATGTTATTTATATTCCTACATAATGCTAGTCGTCAAGCCCTGGCCTAGTAGAGGGGTAACATCCCCATATCGGGATCCACTAAACTAGTTCCTTGTGCCGGTTTGATTAATAACCTCAACCATGCCTCCCCATACCCCACATGTTTCGACTAGTAGTGAGGTTATAAGAGTCACATGGTGAAAATATTCCCCCTTTGTGATAGTAAACCATAGAATAAAATATATAAAATAGAAGAAAAAAAATAAACAATCTAGTTAACATGCATAAATAACCATCACCCGTTCTGGGAACAACCCCAACCCAGAGTAAATATGTCATGTCATGCTACAACAAAAAGTGGAAAAAACTGAAACTAAAAAATAATTTTTTTTAAAAAAAGTTCATGAATCCATGTTCAGAACTTCATATACAAAAATCCAAAACCTGACTCAACTCCCAAGCACTAGACCTTTTTCATTTTCCTAACATGCAATAATGAAATCTGATCGGGTACCCAACAATGACTTGATCAGGGTGTGAGTACAAATAAGTAGTCCACCACCAATGGTGTCTTAAAAATATACATCCTAAACATATAGTGCATGTAAGTGATATATAATTAAAAGTAAATAAAATCTAATATTGGTAACCATTAGTAATAAATTTTTCTCCCAAGTTATTCAATCATCAAATACAGATTCTATACTTATTACATCTAATTGATTAATTCGTTTTTTTCATGTGTCTAATGGATTAGGCATGTTCATCAATCACAAGGAATATGGTAAAAAAATCAATTTCTATCCCACTAGGTTAACACATCACAACAACAACATTATTCTCACCTCGAAGCCTCATTTTGTGTAGAATTCAACCATTAGGTTAATAGAACTTAGTTTCCTTCCCTAACTCATGCATTGAGGGTGGAGTTTAGAGACACATTCCAACTCCACCCATGGGTGTAGAACCTCATGTATATACTCCACTTTACCAAGCCATGTGAACATTCTTATTTATTCGTTCACCACACATAACCACATTAAAACCAAGAATAATCAATATCATAGTAAAATCAAAACAATACAAACTAGAATGGGAATCCATAGTATGACGCAATCAATTAAAACATTTCTCATTTATATCACATAACCATTTACCCAAATTCCCATTCCTTGTGCCTAACTCACTAATCATATTCATATAGGAACATGGGTCATTAACACATTCCCTTTGAACCAATTTACCAATTTAAATTCTAAACCAAAAACCCCCTTATCCATAATTCACAACTAAAAAAATGTACCCATAATCCTTTTTATCATTATATTAATCAATTAACACACTTATCAAGGATTCTACTTAATCACAAGTCAATTTCACACTTTTTAATTCTATTAACCATGATCGATAGTGTCGACACACCCCATGTGTGGCCCTAAATTGGTCAAGTAATCCTCCAGGAATCCTAAGGGGATCATGAAGTGGTTCAATTGGTTGCATAGACATTAATTATATCAAATAATTCAAATGGCAATAATAAAACATCAAGGAAAGAATAATTACATAACCCCACATTCAAAAATCTATGTAAAGATTAAGGGATATAACATATAGAATACCTACCTCAAATCATTTGATTAGAACACTCCTAATAGAAAATTTATATCCCAATCGAATAACCCCTTAAAGAAACATCCTAGATATCACCGAAAAATAATGTTTTTAGTGATTTAGATGGAAGTAAAGGAAGGATGGAAACCCTAAAGGAAGTAAGAGAAGTAATAGTTGTATTATACTTACTCGGATCTTTGATCTGTAACCGAAGACACTAAAAATGACCTAAGATTGATGAAGAATCACCCTTGGGATGGATAGGTCATCCAATATCACATCTCGGGTTACATGATGAAGATAGGAGAAAAATATCGATTTATAATTAAAAATATTAATTTGGAAATTTTTTAATTTTTGCCAACTTTATCGGGACACATGGTTTTCCCACATAGTTTTCCAAACCGTGAAAAAACCCTGAGAAAGACACTTTAGAAGGAATATGTGTCACATGGTTACCTAGATAGGACACATGGTTTGATAGACTGTATACCTAGTTTTCATTAAGCCTCTATCCAAGGCGGAACAGTTAACTGGGGATTCTAAATGGTTTGATTAACGGTGCGCCAACCATGCACCTTGCATAGATTGGCCACATTATTCCTTTCTTATGTCTCAAATAATTGGAACACCCCCAAGACCCATAATACTCCCCAAAACCATTTCATTTACAAAAAATGATGGACTAAAACGAAAATTTAAATAGGGACCTACGTACATGATGTTTGGAATCTTATAAGAGGTGGGATTATGGTGTCATGGTAGGGACCCCTTTAGGATGGGTTGTAACATAGTGGTATCAAATACACTATGTTCTAACATAGGACTAAAGTATGTGATATTGGTTTGAGGAAACGATGTTATGTGTTTCATGTTTGTATTTCAGGTCCGAGACTCTATTGTTGGTACAGAGGCCAACATATCCATACACCAGGACTCTATTCACATTATTTTTGACTTAGTGTATGAGATCATTGGATGTAGAGAAATCATTATTACACACATTATATTAGAGTGGGTTGTGGGTTCTATGTCTTTATTGAGTCATCTCTCTAGATATACTCATTGAATAAGGTACATCATGTTATTTCAGGATTTCTTTGAGATGTAAGTTATCTAGGATTCAATATAATTGTCACAATGATGATCACATCAGTGATGATACATCAATATAAGGAATAGTTCCTGAGATTTTAAATTTGAGTGTTATACCAGCTATATGACCACCTGTAGAGAAGCATGTGGTACCCACAAAACCAATGGGTGAGGTGCACAGGCTGAGCATAGTTCATATGTTTCAGTGATAGAGACCCCTTAGTTTTCAAGGAGAGCCCAAACCATAGGTGTTTAAGGACCAGATTGAGTTAGTGACATGATTTTTCCATATGGTTAGGAAACCAGTGGGTTAGTTGGTGGTTCTAGCATTGATCCTTCTTCACGAATTAGTAGGAGGATGGCGGGGATTAGTGACCCAGTTTTATGATTCGGAAACTCAATCATGGTCAGAGTTTGATATCCATTTTGGAGGGGATATCTCGATATTTATACTAAGATATGTACGTATCCAAGATCATCTTCAGCTCCATTAGGGTGCATGATAGTATAGGAGTATTCATCATGTTTTCACAACCTCTCCACGTACTCAATGGATATGGTTCACAATGAGTCATTCAAGGATATGACCTTTGAGTGAAGGATTTATAGAGATATCTAGGCCAGTTTCATACCTTTATGAATTCATACTTATGATGGGGTTCTAGAATAAACTTTGGCAGTTGGTAGAATCTTGGATGAGCCTATGCAGCTTAAGGTTTCCGGTAGTAGTAATATAGGAGCATAGGACTTAGAATCACGGAGCCAAACTGAGTCTTAGGGACCTAAACACGCAATAAATTTTAGGAGGAGGTCCTGGTATATAGGAACTATGGTTTATGGATCATAGGGTGGGTCCATGAATCCCATAGAGAGGTGGTTATACTCATGTGATGGTAAGTGAAATCTTACACAAGATTGTCCAACCTGTTGTATAGCTGATAGAGAGACCATTGATGGGACATTGAGGAAGAGGTACTGATAGGTTCAGGATTTTTCGTAAGGTAGTTTACATGGAAGAGAAGATGGGAGAGAAGAAGGAGGTTGTCAAAGATTTGAATTCTTACCACAACCACCCCTAGGTGGTCCACACTGGGCTCAGGGTGCTAGAGGACAGGGGAATGGATAATTGCTGGTGGTTGAATCTTTTGACACAAAGGCTCTAGGAATGATTCGAGGTATGATATGTGTCTTTTATACCATAGTTTTAGTACTAATAGACAAAGGTTCGAGTAATTACATTCATTCTACATATCTTGTTTGATACTTAGAGATTCATATTGATCCTTTGGATCAACCCTTTCACTTGGAGACTTCTATTGGAGAAGATTCAATGATCAAACACTTATGTTGGTAGTGTGACCTGACTCTTGGAGGCGAGAGTTTCTATTAGGATCTCATTATAGCAATAATGTGGCCTTATGACATCATGTTAGTTATAGGTTTTCTACCCATAGTTCATTCCTAGTTGACTATTTTTGGAAAGGAATGTGGTGTGACCATAGTGAACTAGGTTTTCCTTTTTTAGTGAAATAGAAATCCAAGAAATATAGGATAGACTCATGAAGAACAAGAGATTCAATTGAGTGACCATGAAGAACAAGTATCCACTACTAAGGATCAATGACATCCTTTGATTAGTTGAGAGGGGGGAATGGTTCCAAAAGGATGAACTTAGGTCAGGATATCACTAGTATTGAGTATGGGTTGGGAATATACCAAAAAAGGAATTCATATGTTTTTATAGTCACTCCAAGTACTTATTGATGCCCTTTTGCATGACGAATGCCCCAAAAATGTTCATGGGAGTCATGAATTGGTTCTTTCAGCCTTTCTTAGATAAGCTCATGACATTATTCATCAACAATAGCCTTGTGTAATCATTATATTAGGAGGTTAACTCGAGACATTGGTTTGTGGTTTTGGATGTACTCTAAAATCACTATCATTATAGGATGCTCTCAAAGTCTCTGTTATAGATTCAAGTGGTCCAATTTCTAGGACACATTACCTCTATAGATTTTGCAGAAATGGATCAGGACACGGTTGAGGTAGTGTTATCTTGGTATCCACCTAAGATCATGATGGAGGTTTGGAGCATCCTTTGGTTGGAAGGATATAATCAGAGATTCATACCTGATTTATCTAGGATATCAGAACCGCTAAAATATTTGACCTGAAAGGGGTATCCTTTCTTGTGAACAAAAAAGTTTCAATAGTATTTTTAGTAGTTAAGGCATGGTTTGATGATTTCTCTAATCTTAATGTTATCTAAGGAGGGTGTAGAGTATACAGTGTTCTACGATGCATCAAGAACCATATTTTTTCTTCTTCTAATGTAGAGGCATTTGATGATTGGATATGGTTCATGTCATTTGAGACCAAATAAGTAGAACAATTTGACCCCTGATTTGGAGTTGGTTGTGGTATTATTCTCATTAAAGTTGTGGTGACACAACTTGATAGGTGAGTGGTTCATCTTACACTCAGATCATAAGAGTCTTGAGTATATATTTTCTAAGAAGGATCTCATCTTTAGATAGAGGAAATTGCTTGAGTTCCTATAGGATTATGAATTTTAAATTTTCAATACTCCTAGGAAGAAGAATATAGTATAATATTCTTTCAATAGTAGGTATTTATTGTATTAGATGAGTGAGTCAACAGAGCAGTTATCCTCTTTGCAGTTATCCTTTGTGGATAGAGATAGAGCATCTTACCTCCAGCCAGTGGTTGTCACCTTCCACTATTGAAGAATGTGAGGGAGGAATAGCTTGGGGATTTTGACTGTGAGACCTTACATACTCTGATATAAACTGGACATGATCTTGATGGATTTTCTAATGGTGGGGAGAAAGTTGTTCATTTTAGAGGACACAAGATGGTACTAGTGACATTGGGAGGGGAGCTTCCGAGAGAGTTTCATAAATCAAATTTGTCAGTATATACTAGTTTTCCAAATATAAAATAGGACTTACAACTTTAGTTTTGGTGTTAGGAGAAGATTATGGGAGCTGAAGTGTTTGTCTCTCGATGCCTTAATCGTCCGAAAGATAAGCCTGTGATCCATGTTCCAGTGTGTTTATCCCAACCCCTTCATGTACCTAAATGGAAGTCGGATTTTATATCCATGGAATTTTTCATGGGATTACCATGTATGTCAAGGAGACACAATTACAACTGAGTTATCTTATTCCAAATCACTATGTCATAGCACTTCTGAGACATATGGGAGAAAATATCATTAGAGAGATTAGAATGACTCTACGTGCAAGAGATTGTTTGACTCCATGGAGTAACATTGAAGATTATTTTCTGACCATGATGCTTGATTCGTGTACCACTTGTGTAATGGACTACAGGAGGATTTTGGGACTTAGTTAATCTTGATCACATCATTACATGGAAAACTGACATCAAGATCAAGAAGACCATTCATTTTATGCATGACATGCTGCAAGATTTCATGATCGACTTTGAATGTTGTTGGGAGGGTCACCTACAACTGGTGGAGTTTTCATAAATAAACATCTACCATTCCACCACCGATATGGAATCATTATATTTTTTTTATAGTGACCCTATATGTTTCCAAATTACTAGAATAACTTAGGAGAGTCAAAACTCATGGGACCAGAGTTGGTGTGAGAAACTATCAAAAAGGTGAAGACCATCGAGAAGCAGATGAAGACTACATAGAGCTATCATAGTTTTTATGATAATAGACTACATAGGCCTTTTGGAGTTAGATGAAGGAGTACATGTGTTCTTATGATGTTCACCTCAACATGGATTATGGAGATTTAGATTGGTTGAAAGATATCTTTGAGATTCATTAGCCCTTTCTAGGTACTACGTGGAGTTGGTGAGGTGGCATACCACATAGCTCTACCATCACAGTCAGATCAGGTTCATGATGTCATCCACGTGTTGCAGTTAAGGATGTATATGCATGATCCATCACACATTATCGACTGGGGTGAGCAGGACATTGGGGATGAAGCTACCATTACTGAGTACTTATTATAGATTGATGTTCGGTATGAGAGGATCTTCCATTGGAGAGTGATTCCTTTATTGCGTGTCTAGTGGTAGCATGGTAATCTCTATGAGATAACATGGGAGAGGGAGGCTCATATTCATGATCAATAACCACATATCACTTTATAGACCTTGTTTTGGATTTTTTGTAACGTAAAGCTCCATGATGGGGAGGATTTAATGACTCATATTTTTTCATGTATTATTTTTTGGATACTGTATGGATTATTTTTAGGACTAGAAATAGAGATGGCATGAGATTTGAGGATTTTTATGCTTGAAATAAATTATTTAAATTATTTAAATATATTAAATATAAGACACATAGTTTTCTTAAAAATTTAAATAACATATAAACAGTAGCCCGTATCAAAAATTTGATGTCAATTTTGAGTTTAGAATGTGAGTTTTACCCTAGGAAATAAATAATGTTTGTTGGTGTGGGGAGTCTATAGAAATGTTTTTGTGGATGAAAATAAAAAAATAATTAAGTAAGAATCTTATACCTTCACCGTGTAGTTCTAATGGTGAGACCTAATGAGCATTACCTCTCAGACAGATTTCATCAGTGCTATCAGACTTAGGAGTGTGTTCTCAAAACCAAGTGCTTTGTGTAACCCTTATGAAATAATCCTTGGATTGAATAATACAATTGTGAATTACCTTTAGACTATGTGTCTTTATTGAGTATATATGGATATTATTGTTATATGTTTTGTAGACATATACTGGTGTAGAGATGAGTTTATTTTTTGTTTTTTAATGCTTTGCGATTTCAGGGTGTCCTATAATGTATTTTTATACTCACCACTACAAAGTCATTGCCCATATGTGTCGGGTATTGTATAAAAACGTACTATTTGATATAGTCATTAAAGGACCAGGACTAGATGGTGCTTTGAAATACCAAAAAGACTGAGGTGTGTTCCTATGGTACCTAGAAAATATTCCGTTTACTTTTTGGTTGGACTTGTTTTTAGTCTTTTCTGATGGGATTGTATTTGGCCATATTTACATTCCTTTACTTTCTATTGTACTATGGTTTTGGGATTTATATGTATGCATGCATATTTTTTCATTTTTTTACAATTCATAATTTTATTGGCTTGGAGATGTGTGTGTGTGTAGGTACTTAGTCTAAATCCTCTCATGTTAGTGATATGCCTACTCAGTTCAAATTTCCAGACCCTGGCCTATTAGAGGTGGGATTGGGGATTAGCAGTATAGTCTCCTTTGGGATTGTTCATGACATCGAACTTCTGATGTTCTAACCTTTTTCTTATCAAGAATCAAACTAACTTATATCTTAATCTTCTTCTTCTTCTTCTAATTAGATCAACTATAGATTATCATTATGAACTATTCTAGCTTCAGCCTTTAAGTCCTCCACCTTGATATTACTATTGCAAATATTCTTCATATATTATTTACTCGGGATTGATATTTTGATCATCCTACTCTTATTAATCTTGATATGAACTACATCATTATTCTAGTTATTTGTTATCTCTCCTTCTAACACTCAATATTTCCATAACTTCAAAAATACATGACGTTTTTCATGCATCCTTAACTACCAAAAAGAAGAAATTTATCAAATACTTTCTTTATTTTTTTTTAAAATCAACATAGATTGGATTACTCTTCATATTTTTCCCAAGTGATGTTATTTTGATGAATGTACAAAATAACATCAATGGAATTAGTTATTCTAAAACCTTTATAAGTTCAACTTTATCATCTTGTGATTATATATACTTTAGACATTATTCTTTATAAAACACCATGATTATCATTTAGGAAATCATAATACCCCTTTTGAAATATCCTTCAAAACTTTAATAAACATCAGTAGTATGGGTTTCACTACTTTCACTACAATATAATATTCAAGATACCATTTAACAAATTTTGTTAGTTTATATTTTTGTGGGGATATACTTCACACCTTTTCCATATTTATAGAACCAAATATCTTCATAAGGTGAATGTCACCTTACATTCATCTATAATAAATCATAGAATTGTTTTCAATTCTTATTTTGGGTCTTTCTTTCAATCATCCTAGTTTAACCAGCTTTAACTCAGATCTTAAATATATTATTTAAGGTATTAAATCTCCCTACTTTCTCAAAATTACTTCTTTAACTCCAAATGATATTGTCATTGCTTCTTTATCCTTTATTACTTGTCATAAATATAATGAGGTTCACCTTAATCAATCAATTGATGTGAATGGATTCTTTTTTATATAAAAATTTCCATGTATTTCTATTTTTTCCATCAATAGCACATAATTATACTTTTATTTATTACATGCAGATAAATGAGAACCTACAAAAATTGAATTAATGGATTTCATATTCTAGAAGTAGATTTTTCTTCTATGGTGTTCCAACTTCTAATGGTTCATCTATCCAGAACATGAATTTCAAGTGAAATTTCTTCTAAAACATATATTGAAAACCCCATTTCCTTCAACACACTCATTATGTATACCATAAACTATTTAAAACAAATAAAATACATGATCAGCATCATCACTATCAAATGGGCACTTCAATCCCCCAGTTTGGATTTTTTTTAAAACCCATTCAAAAGACTAAATTCTGTAATATTTCTCTACTATTTTGAAAAAAATTAAAATTATCTTTTATCACAGTCTTTTATGATCATTTAGCAGGTGACCAATTTTGTCTCCCCATTAATGATATAAATTTGAATCCCCTGGTAGTGAAATATTGTGTGGATGGGTGAGCTTTATTCACACAATTTATTCTCCTAAATATTTCTTCCATTGGACTGAATATAAACCATGATTTCTTAGAGAAAGATAACATCATATTTCTAAAATAAATAAGCCAAAAAATAACCAAATATAAGTCTATGTGATCCATGATTTATTTAAAAAATAAGAGTGATTAACTCAAACATTAAATTAATCCATAAAATTTTCCAAGTGATACTAAATTTTATAAAATCATCTTTTAGGGGTAGGTTTATCGTATTTATTTTCAATTTATTTTCATGAACCAATATCAATAAATATATCAAAAAAAGTATGAAAAGAGTGTTTCTCTCTATATGTAAGATAATTCTTATTTTATCATCAACAAATCAATTTTACCATTTTCATTTAAACTTCAGGATAAGAGAGTATAGACATTGTACCTTACAGATAAAATAATATTTATTTTTAATATTTTTAGTATCTATAAATTCGTCAAAATAATGATCTTGTGACCCATAGAACCATAATCATAAATACAATAGATTTTTTCGCATCCATTGTTGGAGAACTTTCGTTGTCCAAAATATTATTTTCAACTCAGACTTATAAATATTCTGAAATAACCAACATCAGCTTCAATTCAGGGATCCATATGAATTACATCAAATACAATTACCTATTAAATATAGGTTTCATAAAACATACAAGGTAATTAGCTGGTCATTTCTTGGATAATCAGATATAGAGATACAGGTGAGAATGTTTTCTTAAAATAGAAATTCCATTTGATTTAGATAACTTTTTCATCATACATTCACTATTGGTCTTATAAGCATTGATCTTAATGGTCTACATGGATTTATTCACTTTTCCTTTATTATTTCTATTTTGTGTAAAATTATTTTTAACTTTACACATTAAAGAAACAACATTATTATTTTATTCTTCTTTCAACATCTTTTTTTCCTCCAATAGTTCTGGCCTTATGATCATACCATCCTTCATAACATGTTATTCTTTCCTCTTACACAAAGAATTTTATTTCACATAATCATTATTATGTTATGAATATTATATGTGAATCTCTAGACCTGTAATTCCAGGTTCAGTCCATTAAAATGCAATGTATTTATTTATAAAAGAAATGAAAGAAAAATACACAGTTCATTTTACATAGTAAGAAATCTTCCAGTCTATGTTTTAGAGAATTCAACATATCCATTAAGAATTGAAAAAGATAAACACAAATAAAATAAATAAACTAAAATGATTTGGGTGATTTAACCCTATAATGGAAGTGAACACCATGAAAAAAATCTATTGAACCTGTGAAAAATAAATTTAAAACATAGGGAGATAATTAATTTTCTTAGTAAGGTGTTTTATAAAAGGATTTTAAAAAATAAATTGGTAAAAGACCTTTATATTATAATACATTGAAACTAAATATACATTGAAAATAATTTAAAAATAATCCAATTATTTTTTGGGAAAACAATAAGCATGCTATTGAAAACAAAACCATGATACCACTTGAAACATTAAGGGCTTTTTGGGACTACCCACTTTCTTGAGGGATGATCTTACTCCCCAGTCCCTATCATGTTAATAATGTCCAAGTGCCAAATTTTATAAAAACATTTTGAGCTTTCCTAATGTATATAAACATATTTCACTAGAGTTTTTTTCTTTAGAAACATAATCTGGCATCAAATACCCCTACACATTCCTATTTATGTATAATTATATATATATATATATATATAATAAATTTCATTGGAAATCACTTGCAAGTCTGGATACAACCAAAATGAATATCATTTTTATTTTTCAAGGACTATTAATTATAATGAACATTCATGTATTCAAATATTAATTTAACAATTCCTGAAATATATTTTATATAAAGTTATAACTATTACAATTTAAAACATATTATTGAATAAAAAATACTAAAGACACATTGATTTAATTGATTTTATTCATACAATAATTACATAAATTTATATACCATTCACATAAAATAATATCAATTGTAAATTTTAATTCAAAAAATATAATATATATTTTATATTATTTTATAAGAATCATGATGGGAATAATTATATTATACACAAAAAATTATATTAAGAAATATTTTTAAATAAAACATGTCATTTATTCATAATTTGAATACTATAAAATTAAGTAAGATCCTAAAATGAATTTACAGAGAATTATCATGCATATGAAATATTACTTTTTTTGAATTCATGCAATCATAATTAATTGTTTTTAAATAAACATAAACACACACACATGTATCAGTGTCGTGAATAATCAATAAATATGGCTATAAATATAATAATGAATGACATGTCTGTAAATTGATAAATAGAAATGATATGGTTCCATTTAATTATAATAATACATAAAATACAAGATCATGCAAATATTTCGTTTTTTATATAATAAAATGTAATCTTAATTTGAAATAATAATAAGAAAATATATGTTTAAAACATCCGAACTCTCTCTTGAAATTTAGAAGTCTTAAAAATAAATTTACTTCAAAATTAAATATAGCATATGTATAAATATATTCATATATTATTATAACATAAAATATTGAAAATAATATATATACATATGTTTATACACCCTTAATTAATTTTATTAAAACATAATTTCATTATAAATTTTTAAAATAATCTTTTTATTAGGGAACCTTCGAAACAAATTTTTAGAAACCATACATATATATATATATATATATTGAAATGATACTATTTCCCTTAATAGTAAAATTGAATAAAAAAAATAAAATATAAATAAGTAATTAATCCCTTACTGAGGCTTTTCTAGTAACATAATAATAATTCTATAGAATTAAATTTATAAACTATGAAAATAAAACACTTACTTATTTTGTAGAAAAATCATAAACCAACATTTGAAGTGCTTCAGAAAAAATAACACTTTCATAATCTAAGTGGTATTCTTTATTAAACACCCAAATTAAAGTCCCTATATAATGATAATTATACTGTGCACATAAATATAAAATATATATTTTCCCATTTTGTGAATGATGCACAAATGAGGACTGCAGTGCGAGCTCAATCAGTTTTGATATTTTTATTTATGTTTACACTACCCACACACATTTTCATTATATATTACACACACACACACACATTATTAAATATAGGTTAAAGGACATCAAAATTGGGCACTCCCTTTTGGGCTTCACCAAATCAAAACACGAGTCTTCCACTTTTTTATTCATCTTTCTGTTTTTTCTTGAGTCACCACCCACAATGTTTTCTCTTTTTGTGTGTGTCATCACTCTAATTTAAATATTATAATATCTTAATTTTTTCTCTTTTTCATTATATGACACATTGATTTTCTTGTTATATATTAATATCTTTTTTTCTTTTAATAATTTTTTAGTGTTTCTTTCTAAAAAATCATATCACATTTTAATTTTTTAAAACATCTAAACGTTTTTAAAATATACCACATTTTTCAATTTTTTAAAAAACACTTTCTTTTTTAACATATACATATATATAATTTAAGATATTGATATAATTTTATATATTTCTAATTTTAAAATTCTTTAAAACAAAAATCATAATGTAATTTCAAATATTTATTTCAAAAATAATAATAAATAATTTTCTTACAAAAACATGTTTCCCATTAATTATTATTATTATGATTATTATTATTATTATCATCATTACCTTTTATTTATTAAAATTAATATATCCAAATTTAAATATTTAAAATTATAAATTATTCTTTTCTGTAAATAAAAATTCATTAAATTAATTAAGTAAAAAAATTAATTTAATATTATATGAAAATAAATATATTAAAACATATCTAGTTGTAAAATTAACAAAATAAAATCAATTATTTATTAAAACCAATTTAAGAAGAAGTAACTAAATTTCATGCTAATATTATTTCTAATATTAATATTTTAGAATGTAATAAAAATTTAATCAAATTATCTTCTGATACCTATAATTTTAAATAAAAGGTAATTTATAAACATAATATACGTTATATAAGAATTTTTTTCTATAAAAATATTAATTTATCCAAAAAATATAAAATTAAAACATAATTTCATGTAAAAAATTTGGATTATTTTAAAAATACATTTATTTATGGAATATATTGGTTTATTATCATTTAAGATATAAAAATCATATCTCTTAAAACAAAGCAATATTTTATAATTGAGATAAAAACATATTTTGATTACACAAAATACATTATTTTCTGAAAATATTTTATTAAAAATAATTATTTTATATTAAAAACAATTTAAATACTTAAATAAAATAAAACTTCACTTTGGATTCCTCACAAAATTACATTCTTTCTTCCACAAAAGAATATTTCCTTCGCAATTCATTCAACGAACTCTAAAAAATTCATAATTTTCATCTTTATAATTATAAAAACTAGAACTGCTAAACTTTTATAATCTACTGACAACATATAATCTCCAAAGTTGTCTAGAGAATCGCTCTAATACCTAATGTGAATCCCTGAACACATGCTTCCAGATTAATCCTATAAAAATGCTATGTATTTTATTTATAAAATTCAAAATTAAAATACATAGAGCATTTTACATAACAAGAGTTTTTCCAGTCTAGGATTTTGATAATTACACATATACATTATAAATTAACAAAGTTTTATAAAAATAAATTAAGATAACTAAAACACTTAGGGTTCACTAACTCCATAAGTGAAGAATATACCTTTGGAAAATTATATTGAAACCAGTGAAAAATAAATTTAAATCATAGGGTTGTCATTAATTTTCCCAATAATGGATTTTATAAAAGGCCAATAAAAATATGTTTATATTATAATACATTGAAAATAATTATACTTTGATTTTTTTTTTAAAATGTAGTGGTTGTTTTTGAAAAATATTAAGTAATATTTTGAAAACAAAACCACGATTCCACTCAAAATATTGAATTTTGTCTGGGACTACCCACTCTCTTGTGGGATGGGTTTACTCCCCCCTTCCAATTAGGTTTACAATGTCCAAGTTCTAATTTTTTATAAAAAAATATTGATCTTTTGTTATGTATATATGCATCATTCACTGGATTTTTTTCTTTAGAAACATAATCATAAATTAAATAAAAATACACACTTTTTTTTATTTATAAGTACATAAATATATAAATATTAACATTCATTGAAAATCACTTATGAGTCTGGATACAACAAAAACTCATGCCATTTTTCCTTTGCATGAAAAATTAATAATAATGAACATCGATGTATTAAAAAATCCATTTAATAATTCAAGAAATAAATTTTATATAAAATGATAACATTTATTATTTAAAAATAAATCTTAAATAAAAATATTAAATACACATTGGGTTAATTGATTTTGTCCACACAGAAATGGAATAAGTGTATAAACACTATAAATAAAACAATAGAAACTCTAAATCACAATTCACATAATATTATATATATATATTCTTAGAATATTGATGGAATAGTTATATAATACACATAAAATTATAATAATTAATATCTTAATAAAAATTTATTTTTGTATAATTTTAAAAATATCAAATTAAGAACAAAAAATAACTAATTAAATATAAACACACAAACAGACACATGTATATAGTGTCATGAATAATCAATAAATATGGCCATAAATATGATCATGAATGACATGCATGTATAATGACAACTTAAAATGATATTGTTCCATTTTATGAGAATAAAACATAAAATTCAAGTTCTTAAAAATATTAAGTTTTTTAAATAATACCATTTAATCATAATTTAAAATTATAATAATAAAATAAATGTTTAAAACATAATAACTATCTCTTGAAATTTAGAAGTCTCAAAAATAAATTAACTTTAAAATTAAATATAACATATGTACAAATATGTTTTGATATTATTATTACTTATAGTCCTAAAAATAAAATATATACTTAGCTTTATACACACTTAAATAATATTATTAAACATAATTTCAATATAAATTATGAAAATGATTTCCTTATAAAGGTACTTTAAAAATAAAATTTAAAAAACATATATAAATATATATTAATATTGAAAATAATAATATTTCCCTAAAAAATAAACTAAAAACCAAAGAAAAAATTATCAATAAGTAATTAATCCCTTAATCATAGTTTTGTAATAACATAATAATAATTATAAAGAATTAAATTTATAAAATTTGAAAATAAAACCCTTACTTATTTTGCAGAAAAATTAGAAGACCAACTTCTACAACGTTTCAGACACTATCTCAATTTCCAAATATAAGTGTCATTATTTTCTGAACACCAAAATAAACGTCTTTATATAATGATTATTATACCACAAACACAATTATAAAATATATATTTTTCCATTCTATGAACAGTTCACAAATGAGGCTTGTAGAGAATGCTCAATGAGGTATGATATTATTATTTACTCTTACACAAAAAACACATATTTTAGTTATATTATATTATATATATACCTATATATAGGACAATGGAATTCAAAAAAATGTATTACCTTTTTTAATTCACAAAAAAACTTGAATCTTCAACTATTTGTCATTTTTTTATTCATGAGTCACCACCTGCAATGTTTTCTCTATTTTTTGTTTTGTGTGTCACACCTCTAATTCAAATATTCTAATATCTTTTTTTCTCTATTTTCGCCATTTTTTGCATAAATCCTCTTATTATATATTAATATACTTTCCTTATATTTTAGTTTTTATTATAAAAAACCACATCATGTTTCTTTTAAAAAACATGTCACCATTTTTTTAGACATACACGTTTTCATTTTTCTTAAACATTCTAATTTTTTAACACACATATATTTATAATAATTATTTACTGATATTAATATAATTATATATATTTATAATTTGAAAATATTATAAAATAAAAAACAAAATTTAATTTAATATATTATTATTATTATTATTCGAAAAATATAATTTTCCGTTAATTATTATTATTATCATTAGCTTCAATTTCATAAAATTAATTTAGGCAAACTTAAACCTTCAAAATTATAAAATATTATTTTATTTAAAGAAAAATTAGTATAATTTATTTAATAAAACAAAAAAAATTAATAATCTATGAAAATGAATTATATAAAAACATATCATGTAATAAAATTAACTATAGGAAATCAATTTGTAATGCTAAGAGCCTACGCTTTCAGAATCAGTGATTAAAAAACGTTTTTTACTTTTTTTATAAAGATTAACTTAAAAATACACAATTTTTTAAATAATAGACACCCTTTTTTGGTCTAGGTCTTGAAGGATCAGACAAAAACTTTCATTTATCAGAGTTGAAAAAAAATTGAAACATATGGCTACTACACTTCCATGCATAATAACTCCTAAAATGATGACATATGAATTTGAGCTCCAATGATACCTATAAAAAATATTAGAAAATTTGGGATGAACATTCAATATCCTATTAAGGAGTTTTAAAATCATTGGAAGACCTTTTAGGAAATATTTCAATGAAAATACATTTTAGAAGTTTTTTTGAAATAATAGCTAAAAAATAATTTTCAAAATATCTTATGAAAACTTACTTGAAATTAATTATTAATTAAAATACTATACTACTTTTGAAATTATTTATGTACAAAAATAGATTTTAATATAATACATTGCTTTTTAGAAAACATAATGGAAACTTTTGAAATAAAAAACATAGTGGATACTTGAAATGTTTAAGGCTATCTTGGAACTACCCACTTTCAGAGGGATATATTCACTCCCCAATTACCTACCATATTACAACATTCAAGTGCTGGATTTCATAAAAATATTTTAAGATTTATTTACATATATATACTTTCACTGGTGTTTTTTATTTTGATATCATATCATTGCATTAAAATACAAATTCAATTTTATATTTATATATAGGCATGTATATAAAATAATATATGAACTTTCCTTGAATATCACTTTTGAGCTTGTTTACAACCAAAACTCATGCAACTAATCCTTTGCATAAACATCTATGTACCCAAACATTCATGAAATGTTATAATTAAAACATTTTGAAAACTAAATATTGAATAAAAAAATTCAAAAACATATTTTCATAGTTGATTTTATTCAAGAAATAATGACATGAATTTATAAAATAATAACAATAGATAACATATAATTTTGTCTTCTAAAAAATAATCAAAAGTAACAGATAATTATGTGTCACACATAAAATTATCAAAGTAACATTTCATTATTCATCCTTTAATTGATATATTTATATATGTACATACAATTTGAAGATATTAACTTCAAGTATATATATATATATACATAATTAGAAGCCGATCTTGAATATTGAGAAAATCATTTTTTATATATGGTTGAATAATATGTACACATGTATCGTACAACCATGTAAGATACATACATGATTTAACTAAAGTGTGAAAAAATATTACTTCAATATATATATATATATATATATCAGTAATAAACATTAAAATTAAATATAAAACTAAACAACAATTTATATACACCCATATTCAATTAATGAATTAAAATTACAAACTTGGAATTCATACAAGTATAAAACACACAATTGAAATATTTAAATAATTAGAGAACCTTGAAGAAAAAATTCATAATGCTAAAAATAATACCCATACATATATTTTGAGAAAGGTAAGGATTTGAAAATTAGAAATAAATTATTTGGACCTAAATAAAACCCCATACAATAGAATGAATTTAAAAATTATTTTAATAAAAATATAATTCATTAGATGAACATAAATTTAGAGATTAATTGATAAAAAATATATTTAAAATATGAAAACTAAATTATAAACCTCCTTTTATGATAATAAAACATTTCTTAAAAATAAATATATAGATATTATATTTTCAATTTGAAAAATTATATATCATAATTTGAAAATTTAATGAATAATAGTATATCCCTTACTAGTTTTATGTGATGATGAAATTTTTTCTTCTTTCCTTTCATTGAAGAACGCAATGAAACATTATCTCCCTATAACTCAAACAAGATGTATATCTTATCCTCATAATTGTAAAATAAAAAGAAATGAGAACATGACTGCATCCCTCTACCTCCCCAGACTTGATTATAGTACGAAAAAAAGAACAGGAAGAAAATACCATAATAGTGATGTTTATTTCTTAGAGTTAAGTCTATCATTTTAAAGACAAGCGTCACTATAAAACTATTATTGATGCAGAAAAATAAATAATAGATATCCTTTTTTAAAATTAGGCACCTACTGATAATTTAATCAGCTACAACATTTGGTGCAGTATTAATTTGACACTTTCAAACTATCAAGTTATTTAATACTATTTTTTGGTTAAGATATTTAAGATAAAGACAAAAATCAACAAGATTATTTGTTAATAAATGAATAGACGAAATTATTGAATAGTAATACAATAAAATTAACATTATCAATTGGATGAAATAAAAATTCAACATAAAGATAAAAGGATGTTGGTAGGAATAAGTGGGCAATTAACAACTAGATTTTTCAGAAGATTTGGACACTAAAATTAAATGTATGAAACCTACTTATAGATATGAAAGATTCAAACTAGGAGGTCTTCTACAAGATCCATCAAATTAAAAAATGGTGCTCAAACCCCTTTGGAATTCTTTAAAAATAAAACTGCCTTCGGGCTTGATTCTAACTCAGATCTAGCTCTGTACACCTCACTCAGATTCGACTTGCTGAGCCTCACCTCATACTGAAGACAAATGAGTGCCTGACGCACTAGCATCAGCCTCAAATCATGAAGGAGAATCCCATTCCCTCCTCCCAAAACCTTTGAACTTGATTTCATCTGCTCGACTTGAGCTCCTGGATGAGAAACCCTTGGTCTGATGCACCCCACTATTATGGATTCCCAATTTTTCTTTCTTTTCTTTTTCTTTTTTTTCAAAATCGATGATTATTTTCAATTAATTTTTTTAAAATAATATATTGTTTAAAAAAATAATGATAATATATATTTAATATTGTAATTATGAAATAATAATATTTAAAATTTTATGATAAAATTTATTTCATATAAAAAATAATAATCATATATTTTTTAAAAAATTATCTTATAATTAATAATTTAGATCTATTCAATAATTTTCATAATTATTATTCTAATTTAATTTATTTTATATGTAAGGAATTTATGTTTTGGTTAAATATAATTCTAAACATAATTTATAATTATAAAATAAATTCATAAATATATGTTACATTGAAAATAATAAAAAGTTTCTTTTAAATAAAAGTTTTTTCTTTTAATTATTATTAATAATCTTGTTATTTTTTTATATTTATTTACTTTTTTAATTATATATATAATTTACATTAATTTAATTCAAAACATCATGAAAAAATATTTATAATTAAAAATATTAATTTAATGGAAATATAATTTTCATAAAAGTATGAAATAATTTAAAGTTATATTATATAATTTTAAATATTTAACTTAAAAAATCAAATTTTGTATTGATTATAATTTAATAAATTTAATAAAATAATTATTACTACTATATTATATTATAGGATGTTATATTCTCCCCTCTTAAATTAATTTCTCACTCACAATTCATTCGTTGGACTTGAAAGAATTCTGAATTTTCCATCTTTAGAATTAAGAAATACTATGATTTCTAAATGGACTTAACTAACTAATAAAAATTATAATGTGTAGATTTTATTTATTATAAAAAAACAACATATAATCTCCATAGTTTTCTAGAACAACTCTGTGATACCAATTGTAATGCCCTGATTCTACGCTTCTAATCTCGGTGCTTAAAACATGTTTTTTTTTAATAAAAGACAACTGAAAAATACACAATGCTTTAAACAATAGAGGACCTTTTCTGGTCTTGGTTCTGAATAATTAGACAACACCTTTCATTTATCGGATTTGAACCAAAATTTAAACATATTCATGCTATTCTTCCAAGTGTGTTAACTCCCAAAATGATTACATCTCAATTTGATATTCTATAAAACCTGTGAAAAACATTTAAAATAATGGGACGAGCATTCAATTTCCTAGTATGGAGTTTTAAAAGAATTTAAATACCCTTTAGGAAATCTTTAATTAAAAATTACATTCATTACTATCTCCAAAATAAATGTTTAAAAATAATTTTTTCAATACCTTTTGAAGACTTAATTGAAATTACATACGCTTTAAAATATTATACTAATTTTGAAATTACTTTTGTACAAAAATAGATTTTAATATAATCATGTGATTTTTAGAAAAAATTACACAAGATTTTGAAAACAAAAACATAGGATTTGAAACATTGAAGGCTATCTTGGGCCTACCTAGTTTCTGAGGGACGGGTTCACTTCCCAATTCCGTACCATATTTACAACATTCAAGTCCCATATTTTATAAAAATATTTTAAGCTTGGTTTACTTATAAGAAATTTCATTGGTGTTTTTTATTTTGAAAAATTTTCACTTCATTAAAATACACATTCACTTTTATATTTATATATAATTATATATATACATAAATATATGAAATCTCATTACATATCACTTGAGAGTTTGGGTATAACCAAAACTCATGACCCTTACCCTTTGCATAAACATCCATGTACCCAAACCTTCATAAAATGTTACAACTTCACCCATTTTAAAAACTCAATCCTGAATAAAAAAATTAAAAGATATATTTTTTAAATTTATTTTATGCTTGATAAAATGACATGAATGAATAAAATAAAAACAATTTAAAACATATAATTTTTTCTTCTTAAAATTAATCAATAGAAAAAGATAATTATGTGCCACACATAAAATTATCAAAGAATAATTTCTTTATTAATCTTTTGATGGAACCATTTATATATTTATATAAAATTTTAAGACCTTAACATTAAGTACATATATATATATACATGAAATGATAATTTGATCTTGAATGTTGAATAATTCATTTTTTATTTATGTTTCAATAATATGTACACATATATCATACACCCATGTAAGATACTCACATGACTTAATTGAAGTGTGAAAAAATATTACTTCAATATATATTTATATATCTATATATGTATAATGCATAAAACTAAAAATTAAATATACATCTAAACAAAAATTTACATACACACATATTTAATTCAGGAATTAATAATATAGAATTTGAATTGATACAAGTATAAAACACATAATCAAAATATTTAAATACTTCGAAAAGATAGAAGAAAAAATTATTGAAGTTTAGAAATAATACGCATACATATATTTTGTGAAGTATAAGAATTTGAAAATTAGTAATAAATTATTTTCACATAAATAAAATCCCTTAGTATAAAAAATAGTTTCAAAAAAATATAACTCTTTACATGAAATTAAATTTGTACTTGAATTGATAAATAAACATTAGTTTCTAAAATCCAAACACTAATGTATAAACAACCTTTAATAATAATCAAATTGGTCTTAAAAATAAATAGATAGATAATCTATTTTAAATTTTATAAATTATAAATCATAATTTGAAAATCAAATGAATAACAGTATATCCCTTACCATTTTTATGCGGAGATGAAATTTTTTATTCTTTATCTCATTTACCGAATGCAATCAAACATTATCTCCCAATATCTCAATCAAGGCACATATCATATCCTCAGAATTGGAAACATAATGAAATGAGAACATGACTTCACCCCAATGCCTCACTAGATATGATTATACTAAGAAACGAAAATGAAATGTAAGAAAATACCATGGCAATGATTCTTATTTCTTATAGTTGAGACTCTCATTTTAAAGACATATTGTCACTCTAAAAATATTATTGGAACGACACAACAGACAATATATATTATTAGTGTTACAGTTAGGGACCTACAGAGAATTTAATTAGCTATAAGTTTTGGTGCAATATTAATTTTAAACATAAAAACTATAAAGTTGTTTAGTATTATTTTCTTGACAATGATAAGATATTTAAGATACAAAAAAATCAATAAGATTCGTTGTCATGAAATGAAAAATCTATTTTTTTGAAAAATTATACGTAAAACATTAACATTAACTATTGAATGAAAAAAATTCAAGATAATCATAAATAAATACTAGTATGAAGAAGTGGACAATTAACAGCCGAATTTTGTGGAAGATTTAGACACCAAAATTAAATGCATGAAACCTACTTATAGATCTACAAGATTCTAACTAGGAGGTCATTAACAAGCTCTATCTTATTTGGAAACGGTGCTTGAACACCTTTAGTGTTATTTCGAAATAAAACCACATTTGGGCTTGACTCGACCTCATATCTAGATATGTACACCTCACTCGACTTCAACTTACTCGGCCTTACCTCCTACCAAAGATGAACTTGTGCCTCACTCACCAGCGTTGGCTTAGACTCACAAAGGTGAATACCTTTCCCTCTACCCAACACCTTCGAACCTGATTTAATCTACTCAGCTCGAGATCATGAGGGAAAAACCCTCGGTCCGATGCACCACACTATTATGGATTCCAATTATTCATTATTTTTTCTCATTTTCTTAAAAAATTGTCTATAATTTTCATTAAACAATATTTCAAATAATATATGGTTTTAAAAATTTTAATTATAATATATATTTAATATTTTATTTTTGAAATAATAATTTTTCATATTTTATAATAAAATTTATTTTATATTAAAAATAATACACTTACATATATTTTAGTTTAATTATCTTATAATTTGTAATTTAGATTTATTCAATAATTTTTATAATTATCATTCTAATTTAATTTCTTTTATAAATAATGAACTTATATTTTTGTTAAATAAAATTCTAAACATAATTTATAGTTATAAGAAAATTCTTAAATATATATATTACATTGAAAGTAATAATAAGATTATTTTATGTAAAAGAACATTTCTTTAATTATTATTACTAATATTGTTATTTTTTTATCTTTACATAAAAAAATTAATTTACAATATATATAATTTAGAATAATTTAATTCAAAAATATTAAAAAAATATTTATAATTAAAAATATTAATTTAATGAAAAATTAATTTTCATAAATGTATGACACAATTTAAAGAAATATTATGCAATTGAAGATATTTAAATTAATAAATCAAAGTTTGTTTTGATTATAATTTAATCGAATTAATAAAATAATTATTTTTAATCTCTTAATTTTTAGGGTGATACAAAATTTTTTATAAAAAAATATTTAACATAAAGTAAAAAATATTTTAGGCTTATATTATTTCTATTAGTAACATTTTAGAAAGAAATAAAAAATTAATCAAATTGTCTTCTTATACATATAATTTTAAATAAAATGAAATTTATAAACATAATACACATTATATAAAAATAGTTTTTGTTGAAAAATATTAATATATCAAAAACATTTAATATTAAAACATAATTTTCAATAATGGATTTTATATTATTTTAAAAATACGTTAATTTATTGAATATATTAGTTTATTTGCATTTATGATATAAAAATACTATCTCTTAAAATACAAAGTAATATTTTATAATGCCAATAAAATCTTACTTTGATGACAAAAAATAAATTAGTTTCATAAATTTTTTTATTAAAAATAATTCTTTTATTTTTTTAGAAAAATACCTAATTAAAAAATTTGTTATTTGGATTTATTGGGATGTTACATTATCTCATTTAATTTACCAACTTTTTCTATTTAGGTAATATTGTGAGGAAATTTTCAAGAGTATAACCATCCAGCTTATATCATATACACACCTTCCTATCTTCTCGTAAGCTACACTTTCGAGGTAACTTCTATTGAACGTATACTTCTTCATCAGAGATTTCATCCACCATTCAAATATCCACGTGTCTTTCTCATATTGATTGATTTCTTTCTTATGATTCCTTATAGTTACTTGAATTTACATGGAAAATTTTCTATTTTCTATAAAGTGTAATTTTCTTACAAATAAGTATAATCTTTACTTGGATATGACATCTTTCAAAATTTTCATCTTAGGTGCAACCTTCTTTTTAGTTTCAAATTGTTTACACCTCAAGGTGAACTTACATTATATCTTCCTTTAATCTTATTTTAAGTTTTATGGACTCCATAAATTAGTGTTAGCTGAGCTTGAATTGATATAATTAATCCAAAAATATTCATAAAATAACCAATTCTTTCAAAATATCTACAAAAAATTTCAACATTTTCAAATATATTAGATGTTAATATATATTTCATCTTTTATGAGGCTTATGAGTGTTTAACTGAATTTCCTAAAAAATTCATTTTTCTACCTTTAATGTTTTTATAATTTTTTTCACATACCTCAGAATATTATTTCAATAATAAATAGCCCTGAGTTCAAACATTCCAAAACCCCAATAATGTATGATAAACCTTGAATCCTTTTGTTTTGTCAATTTTTTACTGGTGGAGTGTTCTTATGAAACTTATTTACCCCATGTACATTTTGGGAGACTTATACCTTTAATTTTTTATTTCACCATTAATAAAGTGGTGGGTTTTTATATAAATTTATTCACCCATATTTTTGGGTACTTAAATTAAACCTACACTATTAAAAGGGTAATAATTAGTGCAATTTTTTGTATAACTTAATTTGAATTGTTTTTTTTTTGTCTTAGCAGAAGATAATACTTATGATTTAATCATATTTTTCTTACTACTATATTGAGTCTTTCTAGAAGTAATACTCTATTTAGTAATATAAATAGTGACTCTTCTATTATATTTATGGGAAGATTCAATTTGAGTGGCTTTTAGGATTTCTAATTTTATTCCCAACTCATGAAAGGTCAAATTGAATGTGTTCTTATAGTTTTCAAGGACCTTTACTTTCTCTTCACATTCTTCTTTTACCTACCTAAAATTTTCATCATAGATATTAATATATTCCTGAAAATAATTTTCTTTATCTTTAATTCTTTTTCCTTTTTTCTCTATCTAAGAGATCTTGGGATTTATAGTTTCTTTCATTACATGGAATAAATCGGTTTTTTAAAAGTGATATATATATCATACAAACATTCCTAGGAAATTTTTCTTTGATTAGGAGATATTTTTCATTATAATGTATCATTTATTATTCCTTATCTTTCTCATGTTTAATTAGAGTCTTAAACTTATGGAAATTCCAACCTAATTCCTATTCCATTCCAATTGATTTATGTTCTAACCATGTGATTTCAACCTACATTCCCTTAATATATGCAAGTATATAAGTAATAACTTATATAGGTAAATGTTTAATGTAAACCAGAATTTCAGAATGAAAATATTCAATATTTTAAATTGATTAATTGTATTTATAGCTTGAAAAATAATATTCTACTGTAGAATTTATTCTAAATGATTTTTCATTCACTCACTTTAACTTCTGATAGTGGTATATTCCACCTTTATTGATTTTTAAGAGATTAACTTCCACTTATTTTGAGATTCTTTCTACTTCCAATTCATCATAGTTTTGGTCAAAACCTCTATATTTGTACAACCATGTATAGATTCTATTTTCTTTACCTCATGTGTAACTTCCTTATCATATTTTGGATTTTTTTTAACTTCAAGAAAGTCCCACATTATGTAAATTAATGAAAAAAAATGAGAACAAAAACAAGTATATCCAAATAGAGGGAAACATCCCTTTGATATCAATTGATATTCCCAGGGGATCATGTAGTATCCTTGGGGGGGGGAGAATTTGTGGTGAATAATTTTTACCAATTTAGTTCATCTTAAATTATTAATTTCTTTATTTTGATTGAACCAATATCATAAAATATGTTGTATGGATATTTATAAATATTCCCTCACTATTTCTCCCTTATGCTATAAGGGTAATGTTAAGTAAATAGATCATTAGGATTTTTATAAGGTTCTTCCTCAATGTGGGAACATACTCCTTTATGTGTTGACTCTCATTGATTCATAAATTTTCTACTATAATATCCATCACAAATTACATGTGTTGTAGGATAAAAACGCCCTTAACCTTAATTCTTCATAATATAATGAAATTAGATGATATTTATTATATGTTTTCATAGAATACAACATATTGACTAGAATTGAGTGGTTTATATTAGAACCACCTGTATTCAAGGATTATCTTCAAGCTATTTCATGGCTGGATCTTTGATCGCCAGATGAACTTCTACAATACTCAACATGCACGTCAGCCCCATTCATGCTCTCAGAAGAATAGAAATATGGAACTCTCACCTAATCACTATTCAACATATATAACTTCTACAAGTTATAACTTGAGGTTAATTTATATTTCCTCCTTATCTAGAATATTTGGAGAACTCAATCTGTACTTAGGATCTTCATGTTCTTATCTTCTCAACTCTTTGACCCTTCTGGTCTTCTGATGGAAATTTTTGGTTGGATGATTCCTATCCCTTTTCTTATTTATTATATTAATAGATCTCTCAATTCTTATTTTTCATTATAATTGACTCATGTGTTTTCCCCCTTTATATATCCCAGATTTTCATGATGAATGTGGGGAATAGATATGTTTCAATTTAAAAATCCAACCCACTTAACTCTTGAATTGACAGCCTCTACTATTTTTAAAGATGTCAGGATTTGACTTCACTATAGTTCTCAACAAAAATAGATTTAATAATATTTAAATATACATAATATTTCATCTTGATTCATGAAATTTCCTTCCATGAATATATCACTTTGTATATCCATCTCAACATAATCATAATGTTTGACATTACAACAATGTGATGTCCTAAAATCTTTCAATAAATTTTATTCAGATGCAATCAATATTTTATATCTAGTTATTCCTTTACCCTAACTCATTATTCAATACAATTTAGTACTTTGAACATTCTCCAGCATAATTCATGTTCTTTATAACATACCACTTGTTTTTGAAATGATGTTTTCATTACTTTATTTTGTAAGGGACTGTTTATGAAGATAAACTATGGGCCATTATTTTTGTGGTGAAGAATGCTATCTACAAAAATTGGAATTTTATATGGGTTGAATCTAATTTTGATATTGCAATTAATTCTCTCAAATCAAATTCAAGGGATGTACCACAGAAGGTTCTACCTCATGGGATTAGCTGTCTCAAACGAATAAGGTGTCTTAATCTTGTGGTGACCCATGTTTATAGAGAGGCCAACCAGGATGTCATTGTTTTTTCAAAGAGATATATCATAAATATGAGTACCATGTGGTCCTTCAGGATACATGAACACTATGAAAATTTTGTGGTGGATGACATGAGAGTAGTGTCACACTCTCATCTTTGTAAAAACCCCTAGTTATTACCCTTATATACTTTTACTTTTATTTATTAATTTTTAGGGGTAGTATGTCTGGACCTATTCTTTTTGAGTGTTGGATTAAAACATCTTTTTCTAATTGAATCATCCCTACAAACTATTAATTAACTTATCCTCCAGTATCTAATATTCTATCCCTATTATTATCTAGATTTAACTTAACTTTATTCATTAGTTTCCTCTTTTGATTATCCAAACTCTTGATCATCATTCTGATTGATTCAAACTTCATCATCTGATTCCTCTTTCTAGATATTTTTCTTCTATAAATTCTTAATTATATATTTAATTAGGATCGATATTCTGAAAATACTAATCTTAGAAATCTTCTAAGGAACATCCTTATTATCTTGGAGCATTATTATCCCTTTTGATAATTCTATATTTATGTTAACATAAAATATCTATGATTGTTTACATGAATCCTCAACATCCAGTGAGGAAGAATTAATCAAATCCTACCTTTGTATTTTTTAACTCAACCTAGCTTGGATCACTATTAGTCTTTAAATAAAGGCATTTTATTCTAATGAATAAAGATAATAACATCAAATAACTTGGTAATTCTAAAACATTTAGTTGTTTGAGTTTCTCATCTTATGCTTATAGATACTGGTAACTTTATGTTGTACCAATGCCAATATTTATCTTTTTTGAACTCATATAACTCTTTACATATTCTCATTTTGGACATTCTTTTGGAATTTCAAATACATTAGTAGTTTGTGTTTCACAACTTTGTCTGTAGTATAATACTCTTGATATCATCCAACATATTTTTTTCAACATATCTTATAATGGAGCCACATTTTTTAATTTTCCATATTTATGGAAGAAAATACCTTTGAAATATTAATGTAAAATTTAATTCTTATAAATAAAACATAGGTCTTTTTCAATTCTTTAGTGTGGTTCATATATTAGATTATCATAGTTTATCTGGAATTAACTCAAACCTTCAATCTATTATTTGAGGTCTCCAATCTCCCTACTTGCGAGAACTTACTTTTTCAACTCCAAATGATTTTGATATTGCATCTTCATTATTTAAAACTAGTCATAAATATATTTTTTTATTTATATTAATCAATAATCTTTTGAAAATAGATGAATATAGATGTAAAAATTACATTATATTTCTCATTTATGAATCAACAACACTTAACGCAAATTTTCATTATTAATTATAAAGACATGAGTTCCTCTTAATATCTAATCAGAGGATTCAGTCATCTAGAATTTAAAGCTTCATCTAAAGTGTTTATTACTATAATGGTTAATCTATATGTAATATGATCTTTAAGTGTATTTTCATCTAGAAAATCCATATTAAACATATTATCCTTCCACTTACTCATTGAATTTAGAACAAAATATTGATAACAAATACAATATATCATCATCATTATCATTCAATGTGAACATAACCTTCCTTTTTAATGTTTTGGATTATTTAAGAAAATTTTCAACCACATAGTATTCAAATATTGAAAACTATGATATAAGGTATATAGTTTATAACATAGTTCTTCACGTAGCTAGCACAAGGTTTGTCCAAAAGTTTTCCCAAATTGTATGAATTACCTTTTGGTTAAATGTTAGAATTTCTTAAATAACCCTCTTATGAATTAAATAGTAAAATGGGTCCTTTATTACCTAACTAATTCAATGCACTCCAATATTGAACCTAACTATAGATACCTCTGTTTTTTCCCTTGATTATTGATTGTTTTACTTTGGGTTCAAGTGATCCCCATAATGTTTCAACCCTATTTCACATCTCTTTCCTCCTATTCTTCGTTTCTTATTCTTTATCATGCTCTGGTTCATCTCACTAAAAGCCCAAGGTGATAAGGGATCTTATGTTTCTGATTTTGGTGGTTTAGGGTGAAAAAATTATTCCACAAGACCATATAATTCTTTATTTGGGGATTTTGTTTCATCTACTCTTGCTTGAGGTTGGTGTTTCCGTGACTATTCATTTCTTTGACACACCGTGAGATTCTTGGGTATTATAAAATGGTTTTCCTTAAAATATATAATGTATTATGAATTGTGGTGATTTATTATAAAAACATTAATTTATTTATTGGATTTTAACATACTTTAAATATAAATTTTATTTTACAATGTTTTTTATTAAAGGGATATGCCCACCATTTTTTTGATATAATTATTTGGAGGGATTTCACAGGATATTTGGATATTAAAATTTTTGTCTTTGATTATAATATTATTTCGTGTAGTTTCATTTTGAGTTTGAGGTGTGATTTGGTTTTTTTATCAATTTTTTATGGGTTTACTTTGGAAATACATGTCATATTCACATGTGATCCATTTATATGGTTTTCATTATATCAATACACAATATTTGGTTAATTGAATATTATATGAAATAATATTTTATTCTACATTGAACTCTTATTATTTAAACTTAGATTTTCAGGGATGATAAATGAATTTGAAAAAATTTCTTTGAAAAGGAGTTATAAAATCTAATTGATTTAGAAATGGGTTTAAAGGGAATTTTGAGAATATATTACTAGTTTAAAATAAAAGGATTGGTTGAAAACTTTTAAATGGTTTTATCAAATGATTTACACCCTCAATCTAATCCCTAAATCCTTATTATATGTGTGATCTTTTAACTGTCTATAATTGTGATGTTTTTATGTATAACCTAGAGGGGTTTTTCATTACAGTATGAATGGAGTTTGTATGTGGACATGAATATGTGACATATTAATGTGATTTATATTTGATAAATGTTTCCCCACCTCTTATCTCTATCATTTTGGGAATCCTAGGTTTCTTAGTAAGTGATTGAGAGACACACACTCTCTTGTTAATATAATGATGACTAGATAACACTTGGTATATGATATTCCTTTGACTTGGGGGAGTTCCACCAATGAGTCTATGTTTTAGAATCCAAGAGGTTGTTGTCAAAGGATGTACATCAAATGGGGAATGGTTCAACTCAAGAACATATTGGAAAATATCATAGGACACAAAGGAATATATAATGATTATCTATTCTATATTGTTTTCTATTTCCTATAATTTTTTTATTACTATGACATGTTGTTATTATTTTTCTCAGTCATGAAATTTCCATATATTTTTTATTATATTATGATTCGTCCATAATTCAGTAATTTACTAATACTTCTATTTTATTATTTTCTAAGTACCTAGCTTGTTTTTCTATTTAATATATGTATCTCACTAATTATTTTTTCTTTTTCATTAGATGTTTCTATTTGTTAATTTAAAGTTATTTTTTGTGTAGTTTATTAAAAATGATTTAAAAAATGGATATCTCAAATAAATGTTTTAAATAGTTTATTTAAATATTTTTTTTACATTTCCTAAAGCTTGTTCTATGTTTCATATGGTGATTTATGAAAAATATTATGAGTTATTGTTCTTAAAATAATGAAAACTTTATTTTAAAATATATAATTTAAAACTATAATTTATGGTTTTTATAAAAAAATTAAACTTTCATACTATTTGGTGTAATACCAATTGCCTATTTTTTTATCCTATCATACGCAAACCTTTCAGTACCTATAGACAAAGTGGATTTTTATTAGTTCATGTATGGGTATCAAGGAGTTCCCAAATAGACCCCATTTACTGGGAAAAAGTGGGTATTGTTTTTGAGTTTATTTTTGGTGGGTGAACATAGAGATACATAAAGATCATAGATTGATGTTTTAGTACTATTTTGGATTGTTTATGAATCATCGAATATAACTATTCTTGTATTTTGGTTGTTGTTTCAGTTATGTTGTATTTATATTAAGTAGGATATTTATTATTTGGTGATTTTTTGGTTTTATATTTTTTGTGATTTTTTGGTTTTATTATTTATTAAGTAGGATATTTATTATTTGGTGATTTTTTGACAATAGTTTCTAACTTTTGAAGATAAATAATACCTTTGAGGAAGTTCATGGGCTAGATTGAGTACCTCATAGAGCGGTAAACAACATTGGTTCTTGAAAAAATGGTATCAAAGTTCCCTTGTTATTTTGGTAGTAGTGGTTGATGCGAGTTAAGAAAATAATAACTCAATAGGTGGGCTTGACGATAGTCTACTTACTCATAAACAATACAATACATGAGTTACCATGATATTTTGGGTTATAAGTCTTTGTTTTTTAGGATCATATATTTATTTTTGGTATGTTTTGTTTAATATTAGTTGTTTTTAAGGTTAGGTTGAATTTATATGGATTGTTTGAAGGTTTTTAGAATTAGTTGTGAAATTGAAGGAATAACTGAAGGTAAAAAGTTGTCCCATGTGATCTTGAAAACTATATTAAGCCCAAAAACATGGTTCTATTTTTTATTCAAGTGAAAAATGAAGAGTTTTCTCATTGTATGAAAAACCATGTGGCCAAACCGGGCACAATCACATCCCCCCTTGAAAATTTTCTCATGGATTCCAGTTCATTTATATTATCTTTAGAACTTATGTTAGTGTTATTTAGGATGAATTAATTATAGTTTTTATGGTGAACTAATATTTTTTAAATTATTTTATATGTGGTTTAATAATGTAAACTTGGGTTTTAAATAAATTTGAAGTTTTATTTTTGAAAATTTTAAAACTCATTTTTGATAAAGGGTTCTCTTTAATGAATGGTAATTTCGATCAATTAATAATGGTGGTTTAAACTTTAATAAATGTGGATTTTAAAATTATTTAAAATGAACCTTATGATTTATAATTCATAAATTATTGTAATGATGAGAATTTTTTGTTTTAAAATTGTTTATATATTGGATATTATGATTTTAAAAACAAACTTGATGGATTTTAAAATGGTCCAAAAATAGATTTCGAGAATTGTTTACATTTTTTGTTTTTAGAAAATTATTTTTATGATTTACCCTCATGAATTAGTTTGTTGAATTATAATTTATTATTGGTTGATAATTACATGAATTTTAGTTCTGATTAATAGAATAATTTTTTTTGGAATGGTGGATGTGATTTACCTTCTTGAGTTATTATTTTGGAAGAGATTTTTTTTCCGGTTGGGTTGTTCTAAGCTTTGGATTGTTAATTTTTGAAGCTTATGAAATATTTATATTTATATTTGCCTCCAAGAAATATTTTTTTTAATCATAAGTGATAATTATCTAGTACTTCATGTGTGCCTCATCTAGTTGACAACTCTACCTTGAACTATGATTGAGTGATCGAGGAAAATTCCTATTAGAAATTTCCTATCTTCTCAAGTGATAAATGTCTTATACTCTATAAATAAGACTTATTGTATTTTAAAGTCCTTTAGAACTCCTAAATCATTGAGACAAAATGTTATTATTAATTTTTAATGATGGACCTAAATGGGAATAGTGGAAAACTATCATTCCATATCAGCTACAAGATTGTATGACATGGGAAGTATTTAAGATCATGTTCATCCAATGGTATTTTCATAAGGATGTAAATGAGAGGAAATCTATGGAACATATGAATCTTTATTAGACTAAGTCAATGATTAAAGATAATGATAACTATTTTGATGATCTCATTTTCTTTTCTTCAGATATAGTATCCACTTATTCCATGAATACAATATGTTTGTGACGCTAATTAGTTTAGGAATTAATTTCAGAGTTACTTTATAGATTTTGTTAATTAAAATATTTTGTAACATAATATTGGTTTAAAGTGTTATTTCCTAGAGGGAAAAATATGGGGGGTGTAAACCATATATCTCTAGGTTCTAGTAAAGGCTGCCAATATGGTGGGAGTCAAAAGATAAAGGAAATAATGCTTTATAATTTTGATGATTTGTAAGATTATTATATTTCTCTGTATGATTCTTTATTAAATAATAGATCTCTTTTATGTTTCCATTGTGGCCATTTTGGGAATTCCATACACTCATGTATGATGATTCTATGATCATATCACCATTGTGGATAGCTAATAAATATTCATAAATTCTATAATTTTATATATTGGAATGATAATAAGTCTTTCACACCCTTTAAATTATGATATTATCTTAAAGAATATGTTGAGTAATTTATCTATATTGCTGTCATTCTTCTCTTTTTCGTTAGATTGTTGTTGGTTTTTATGAGTGACTTGTGTTTTGTGAAATATCAAACCTTGTGTCCATTTGGAAAGGAACCTTTTTTTGGAAATTATTAATATTAATTTTATTGATTCATTCTTATTGTGTCTTCATAGTTAGAAATTATGGTTTCATTTTATAGTGCTCCTTTTAAGTTAATAACACTTTGTTGATCCACCATGTTAGCATTGTTGTTAAATGTTGGGGTGACCCATTATGAGTCTTAGTTTTATGGACTTTCATGGAACTATCAGGTGTAATTTTTGAATTTGGGATTGATCGTTGTATAATGGTTCTATTTGAATTATATAGGATTTAGAGGTCATGTTATCTGTATTTCATCCTTTAAAATTTAAACTCTTTTGACATGTATTTCGTCCTCCTTGAAACTCGGTGACTTTATGGTGGTAGAAAGTGTTATGGTGGGGTGAATTATTAAAACTAAATCTTTATTTTACATTTAATATTACTTATTTATTGATTTTATTCTTGTTATTGAGTTTAGGGTACTTTTGTAACTTTTCAATATTGAATAAAATTTTATGTCTCGTAGTTAGAACATGGTTAGTGAAAACCATATTATTATTTTGTAGTAAGTTATATATTTATTAAAAGAGTTATTTTCATGTTTAGTGGAAGGTCTATCCAACCATGTTTATAAACTATGTGACACTCCATTTCTTATCTGTTTAGGGGAGAACATTTGGCACATGTTACGGTAAGATGTGCTTCCAAACCATAAAGCATTCCCAGTTTTAAATTTTTTTCATTTTCTAATCTACCTTTATATGAATTAAACAATAAATGTGTAACACCCCATGTTATTGAAAAATAAATTTAAATTTTTTTTAATTAAATATTTATAACTATACATTAAACATAATTTTTCTGCTTTTGTGATTTGAATTTTAAAAAAATGATCATCTAATTTTGTGATCAGTAAGTTATTCGGAGTTTGATAGAACCAACTTGTTTTTTTTGTGAATAGTAACATACACTTATGAATACTAGTATGAATATTTATATGACCCTTATGAATAGAAAATAATAATATTATTTTATTTTCTTAAGGATATAAGATATTGAGATGTTGTTTCAATTTTCAAGGGGTTAACAAAAGAGTTATATATTTAAAGTTGTAATTTTTTAATAACTTTTGATTTTATATAAAAATTTAATTAATAATATTTAGAAAATTATTTTCAAAAAATATAGGTTATTTTTGAATTCTATATGTAAAAAAATCGTTATGGTTAATTTTCAGCATTTTCCTAAAATTCTTGAATTTTTTATGAATAGTAAAATATAATAAAATAATATAAATTCTAAATACTTGTTTTACTACATCATTGGTGATGTAAGGCTGATGTAAGCTCACATGGATAGAAATAACATGAAATTATTACTATTTGGGATCACATTAATTAATACAATTCATATTTTTGAGCGAAAAAAATTAATAATGATTAAAATAATGTAAAATCCCTCCTCTCCTACACTATAACTATCACCCTTCATCCCCTCTTCCTCCCACACCTCTCAAGACATGATACATTTCTAGTTTATACCCAATACTACTCCCAAGACCATTACCCATGTCCATGACCTTGTGTTTTCACCAAAAGACCAAAACCAAGGTCCATAATGAGGATCTCAATGATAAGAGATCTAAAGGTAAACATCCTCTTTTGTTTTCTTTTGTTTTATTTTCATTTTCTTTTATATTTTTCTTATTTTATTAACTACCATTATCTAAGAGGAATGAATGAAATTTTATCTTAAATAATATATATTTCATCATTTTTATGGAATACTCTCCATTATACTTCTTCTCCTCTCCCACTAATTCAAGAAATTAAAACACCATCAATGATGTGTCGATTTACCGACATCATGGACGATGTGATTTCAATTTATTTTACTTCCTTCAATACTAGTCGTGAAACAATTTTTAAGGTTGAACTAGATTATAATTTATCTATTATATATTATATAGTACCCCTGAAACATTTTTCACATGTTATTAATTTATAAAATAAAATGAGTTCATTACGATCGAAGAATCTCCAAAATGACCTAAACAAATATCAATATTGTTTTAACTTATGAATCATCCTCATGTAAAAATTAAAAATGATAAATATTAAAATTTTTGTTTCTATAAATATGTAAATAGCATTCTATTCCAATTCTGTAGTTTAACTTCAAGTCGACAAGAATATCCATCATGAACAGATCTTGGAAATCTTGTAAAGAACACACCCAAAACAATGGAAGGAACAAAATACTAATAATTGAAGGGAGAAATGATGTATTGAAATTATCATATATGGTATTAAAAACATTAATGTTGTTTAATATATTAATAACACACTTTCAACAATTATAATGATGTTTTAAATGTGTTTTAAGTAAGATATACTCAAGGTTAGGGAATTCTTAACCCAATTTCCATTCATTGGGTAAACCTTATACTTCATCATTTATAGGGTATTAAATTTTTTTGTGTGATGAATATTGTTTATATTATGTTTAGTTATGTGTATTTGTAGTGTATATACATATTCCATCCACTCTATTAAGTTTCACTTCAATATATGATATTTGAAAGGGGTTTTTCTTTAAAATTCCTCTTTTAAAATTACGTTATTCAAAATTAAAAAGAAATGTTTTTATGTAATTATTAATGTTTTATGATTATGTTATGGTCTTTGGATATTGTTTTTGATGAACTGTGGGACCTATATTTCTCTCCAATGCATTGGGTAAGTGTAAGTTGGAGGTTGGTTGTATGGTTACTCCATGTTTATCTGTGATGTTTACACAATTTGTAATGTAGCTGTGAGGGTTACAAATTATAAAGTAGTCGAGAGGGTTATAAGATTATGTAAGTAACTCACCAAGATACCTTTATGGTTCTATTTATGTTCAATATTTTTTGATTAAATTTCATGGAAATCTCATGTTTCACAAAGTAAGTCTATATAGGTATAATTATGTCTTTTTTTGAAAATGATTTCACACATTACAAGTATTCATGGACTAATGTTTTCTATAATTATTTTTATATACCTTACTGATATATTGGTTATCATCCAATTTTTTTAAATAATTTTCATAGGTTATAAATATGTGTAAAACAAATATGGATACTGTGTTAAATGTTATGAAAAGTTTCAAAGAAAACATGTTTTATTTAAAATGTTTTATATTTTGGATGATACAAATAATATTTTTTTTGGTTTCTTAACTATATAAATGAGGAATGTTGTGTATGTATTATATCCTAATTATCTAAAAATATAATCATAATAATATAATCAATTTTAAAGGAAAATATTTCTTGACTAAAATTCAAGATTATGTATTTTAATAAGGTCGGGTCCTTAAAGTTGGTATTTGTGGATGATTTAGATAAATTTAGGGGTTATTATGATGTTAAGAAAACACCATAAATGATTTTTAATCTATTTTTAATTTGAAATGATATAGAATTTAAGAATTACCATGTTTCTTCAACTAGGATATATTTGTTCAGAACGGTTTTCATAGAAGAAATAGGGAAGGTAAAAATGAGAGGCATTGACAGAACAATATCCTTCTAAATTGGTATCCTGGAAGGGTTAGGATTGGAACCGAATTATTTTTGATAGTAATGGAATAGCTAAACTAGGAAATAAATGGTGGTTTCATCCATATAAGAGAACAAATTTAGGTACAACAAATAAACGCGATGATTGTGAAAAATTTTATGAGACAACACCATCTAGATTTCAATAGAAATTCTAACCCAATAGCAGATGATGGATGAATTAAGGCCCTTTAAATGATATTCAATGTCATGGTCTACTAAGATAATCAAAAGTAATTTCTTTACTTTTATAATTTTTTATTTGAATCTGAAAAATGGTTTTCAATGGTCAATAATATCATGGATAGATAGGATAATGATGCCTTAGTGTGAGAAGAATTTAAAAGACTTTTCCTTGGAAAATATTTTCCTAAGGTGGTGTGGAATAGTATGGAGATGAAATTCCTTAAAATGAAGCAAAATTTAGAAGATTCATTGGTTTTTTATGAATAACACATCACCCAACTAGCGAGGTATGCTCCAAATATTATTCTGGATCATGAATGAAAAATCAACCTCTTTTAATCATAATTAAAGCCATGGTATCGTAGGGCATTGGCCTCTTGTAAATTGAAAAGTTATGAGAATCATTATTGATGTAATGAGAGGGTATATATGGATATTGGTGATGATCACGTTCACATTTACAACAAGGAGAAGAAGAGGTCAATATGGAAAGCAATGGGTAAGAATCAACCAAATAAATCTGATGGTAAGAAATTCCAGTATCCTGTTTTTGAAAAGTGTGGAAAAAATCACCCTGGGGAATGTATTACCAAAATTAGAAAGTACATTAGATGTGTTAAGATGGGACATATGGCCCAAAATTATAATGAAAATGATCCTAAGAATAATCCTGATAGGAAAATTGTTAATTATTTTAAATGTGGAGAGATTGTTCATTATGAAAATGTTTTCCCAAAGAGAGATCTGAATGATGAAATGAAGACATACTTTAAGAAGAAAGGTGTAATGAGATCATTTGAAACTAATTCAGTAGATGTCAAGCCATCCAATGATGTTATATCAGGTACCATGGTTGTTTACATAGACTTTGATTTTCTTTCGATACAAGGTCTACACATTCATTTATTTATGAGAAATTTTCTTATAAATTGGAAATATCACCTTAACAAATAAGACTTGAACATATTGTTAAAACACTAGGGGGAAATATTATAAAAAATAAGAATTATAATAATCTTTCTATTATGGTATGTGGAATGAAATTACCTACTAATCTTGTTGTTTTTTCCATAGTAGAGTTTGATATCATTCTGGGAATGGATTGTCTTTCTGTTTATCATGCTAAGTTTGACTGTAGAGATAAAGATGTTGTTTTCAAAAATATTTTTGGTTTGTATTAAATAATGAACCCACACAGTTGATAACTTATCAGGAAGCTGAGAAACTATTGAAATATGTAAATGAATGTTATCTTTCTCATATTTTTGAAAAGAAGGTAACTATTTAGATTAATGATGTGCTAGTGGTAAATGAATACCTTGATGTTTTTCTTGATTATCTACCCAGTTTCATACCTAATCAATAAGTCAAATTCACAATTAGCATAGTTCCTAATCCTAATCCAATTTCAAACCCCACTTATCTAATGGATCAAATAAACTTTTAGATTTGAAAAATTATTATCATGATTTTCTTGAAAAATTCTTCATTCATCCAAGAACTTCACTATGGGGTGCTCTTATTTTGTTCGTTAAAAAGAAAGATGGTTCCTTGAGACTTTTCATTGATCATAGAGCCTTGAATAAAATCACTATTAAAAAGAAGTATCATTTTCCTCACATTTATGACTTGTTTGATCAGTTCCTAGGAACTCAGTACTTTTCCAAGATTGACATAAAATATAGATACCATCAACTCATGGTGAAGGGGGATGAAATCTCAAAAATAGATTTTCATAATAGATATAGGAATTATGAATTTGTTGTTATAACATTTGGGTTAACTAATACACCTTCTCTATTCATGAATGTTTGAACATAATATTTCATGATTTCTGAGATATGTTTGTGGTTGTGTTTATTGATGACATTATTGTGTTTTATAAAAGTAAATAAGAGCATGAAAAACATCTAAGGATTGTTTTTCAAACATTAATGGAAAATAAACTTTATAAAAAATTCAGTAAGTGTGATTTTTGGTTTCAACATATTTATTTTATTTTCCACATTTTAAATAATGATTGAATAATAATTGATACTTCCAAAACAAAAGTGGTTTATGAATGGACAATACCTACAAATGTTATGAATATTCATAGTTTTATTGGATTAGCATGATATTACCGACAGTATTGAAAAACTTTAAACAGTTATCTATCTGGCTAACTATGTTAACGTGAAAAGTGTTAAATTAAATTGGATAGAATAATGTGATGTTTCTTTCTAAAACTCAAGAACAGATTGGTGAATTCTCTAGTTATTTCCTTATCTTCCTGAAATGGTGAGTTTTCATCTATAATGATGCTTCATTGAAGGATTTTTTTTTGTGTTTTGATGCAGAATAATCAGGTAATTTCTTATGCTTCAAGACAACTAAAACTTCAGGAGCTAAATTACCCCACACATGATTTGGAATTGGAAGCTATGGGTTTTTCTTTGAAAATTTGTAGGCATCATTTATAAGGATCAAAATGTCAAATATATACTGACCATAAAATATTCAAGTACATATTCACTCAGAAGGAAATAAACATGAGGAAAAAATGATGTCTTGAAATGATAAAGGATTATTAGTGAATGATCAATTACCATCTGGGAAAAGAAAACAAATTGGTGGATTTATTGAGTTGAAAACATCATGCATAATTAACCATGTTATGTTTGGAACATGATCCCTTGATTAATGATTTGATGAATTTTGGATTAGATTATGTTGCTGCAGGAAATACCTTTGTTTTGTTTTAGGGTTCAACGTAGTCATTGTTATCAAATATAATTAAGCAAGCACTGAAGTATGATTGTGAGCTACATAAAAAGGTATAATTAGTTAAAATGGGTAAGTTTCAAAAATTTACCCTTGATAAAGATTTCGTTTTATGATTTGGTAACAGGATGTGTGTGCCTTGTGATTCCAATTTGAAGAAATAATTATTTTGTGAAGCCCATAGTTCTTTATTTTCAGTTTGTCATGGTAATACTAATATGTACAGAGTCCTTCAAGAGTATTACTGGTGGGATGGAATAAAAAGGGATATTTCTGATTTTACCATGAAATTTTTGACATGTCGACATGTTAAAGTAGAGAGGCAGTTTCCAAAGGGGATGCTTTAGCCTTTTCCATTGTGAGAGTGGAAATGTAAGAATGAATACATGGACATTATGGTGGCACTACCAAATACTTCTTGAGGTAACAATGTGATTCTAGTTATTTTTGATCAACTGACTATTTATATACACATTATATCTCTTCGAGATACAATGTTTTTGGATTATCTTTTTTAACTGTACCTCAAAGATATTTTCATGTTACATGGAGTTCCTCTTTCCATTGTATCTAACCGGGATCCCGGGTTTACATCTACTTTTTGGAAGGGAATTCAGAAGTCAATACACCCAAAATTAAATTTTAGTAAAACCTTTCATCCTCAATAAACTGTGAATCTTGAAATAACAATTCATTCTTTGGAGGATATTCGTTGAGATTATTCAATAGACTACCAGGGATGTTGGGATCAACATCATTCTTTAGTTGAGTTTTCTTATAATAAAAATTTTCATTCCAGTATATAGATGACACCATTTGAGGCATTGTATGGGAAGTGGTTTAAAACTCCATATTTTTGGTATGGAGATGGGTAAAGGATGTTTATGGGATCATAATTAGTAGAGGAAGTGGATAATAAAGTGAAGATGATCCAACAACATGTGAGGAAAACTCAGAGTAAGAAAAAAAGTTATGCAGACAAGAAAAAGAAAAGAATTTTTTTTGAGATAGGTGATCATGTTTTTCTTAGAATCTCATCATAGAAAATTGTTATATATTTTGGTAATAAAAGTAATGATAATACCATGGTTCATTGGAACTTATAAGATCATAGAGAATGTTTGAACAGTCCCTTATCAAGTAGATTTTCCTCCAAGTTTATCTCAGGTACATAATGTTTTTCATGCTTTGATGTTGAGAACATATGTGACAAATTCATCTCATGTTTTCAGGTGAGAAGTAGTTTAGGTGGAAGTGAACCGTTCTTATGAAGATAAACTTATTCAGATTCCTCATCGAAGAGAAAAATTATTTTAGAATAATATAATCCACTAGGTAAAGGTTTTGTGAAGAAAACAATTGTTGAAGACGTAACATGGAAATATGAAAATGCTATGAGGGAAAGGTACCCTCACTTGTTTAATAAGTAAATAAAATTGCGAGGATGAAATTTTTCAGAATGTGGGGAAAATGTAACACCGCATATTTTAAAAAAATTGAAATGAATGAAAATTTGTTTTTTGTAGATATTTATAACTATCCTTTAAACATAAATTTTCCACTTTTATGATTTGAATTTCAAAATATTTTCATCTATGGTTGTGATCAGTAAGCTATTTGGTGTCTGATAAAACCAACTTATTTTTTGGTGAATTGAACCATACCCTTAAGAATAGTAATATGAACCTTATGAATAGTAAATCATATTATTATTTTATTTTCTTAAGTATATAAGATAATGAGATGTTGATTAATTTTTCATGGTGTTAAAAATTGAGTTATATATGTAAAATTATTATTTGTGAATAAATTATGATTTTATTTAAAAATAAAATTAATAATTTTTTTAATTTTTTTTTCAAAAAATGGAGTTTATTTTTAAATTCAACACATTGAATAATGGTAAGGGTGAATTTTTAGAATATTTTTAAAATTCATGAATTTTTTTGAATAGTGAAATATGATAAAATACGATAAATAAAAAATACATGTTTTACTGCATCATAGGTGATTCAAGGTTGACGTAAGCCCAATTGGTATAAAATAAAATAAAATTATTACTATTTGGGGTCATGACAATCATGACTATTCATAGTCTTAAGAAAAAATATTATAATAATTATTAAAATAACATAAAATCCATCCTCTCCTCTACTATAAATACCACCCTCATTCCCCTCTTCCCCCCACATCTCTCAAAAATTCAGAATTTCCAAATTTCTACCAAATAGAACTCCCAAGACACTTAACCATTCCCAAGTCCTATTGGTGTTCCCAAATGTCCAAAACCAAGGGCCATAAGGAGGATCTCAAGGAGAAGAGATCAAGAGGTAAACATCCTCTATTGTTTTCTTTCTTTTCTTTTCATTTGACTTTCTATTCTTATTCATTACTCACCACCCATTATCAAAGAGGAATGACTGATCTAGTATCATACATTTGTATTTCATCAGGATCATGAAATAATCATCATTATACTTCATCTCCTCTCCCACTTATTTAAGAAATTAAAACACTTTCTGTGTTGTGCCAATTTTCTGACATCATGGAATATGTGATTTAAATTATTTTTACATTCTCTAGACTGGTCATGAAACCATTTTAATGGTTTAACGATATTATAATTTATTTATTATATCTTATTTAGAGTTCTGGAATCATTTTTTACACATGTTACTAGTTTATAAAATAAAACAAGTTCATTATGATTGGAGAATCGTGAAGATGACCTAAAAAATATCAATAATGTTTTAACTTATGAATCATACTCATTTATGAATTAAAAATTATAAATGGAATAATTTATGGTTCTATAAATATGTAAATACCATTCCATTCCAATTTTGGAATTTCACTTCTAATAGACAAGAATATACATCATGAAACGATCATGGAAATCATGTAAAGATCAGACCCAAAACAGTAGAAGGAAAAAAATAATAACAATTAAAGGGAGAAATGATGTAATGAAATGATCAAATCATGTATTATGAAAATCAATATAATTTTTTAAGATATTAATAACACTCTTTAAACCATTATAGAAGAGTTTTAAATGGGTTTGATGTAAGAAATACCTGAGGTAATGTATTTCTTAACCCAATTTCCATTCATTGGGTTAACCTTCTACTTCATTATTTATGTAGTATTAATGTTTTTTGTGTGGTGAATTTTTATTATATTTTGTTAAATTAGGTGTATTTTTATTTTATATAAATACTCCATCTAATATATTAAGTCTCACTTCAATATATTATATTTGAAATGATATTTTCTTTTAAAATCCTATTTTAAAATTTTGTTTTACAAAATTCAAAAGAAATGTTTTTATGAAATTATTAATTTTCTATGATTATTTTCTTGTTCTTTGTAATTTTTTATTATGAAGGGTGAGACTTATATTTCCCTCCAATTCATTGGGTATTTCTAAGTTGGAGGTCGACCGTATGGTTACTCTATGTGTAACTGTGATGGTTATAAAATTTTTAAGGTATCCATGAGGGTTAAAAATTACAAAGTAACTGAGATGGTTACAAGATTATGTAAGTAATGACCCACGATACCTTTAGGGTTATATTTATATTCTATATGTTTTTTGGAAATCTCATGGAAATATAAAGTTTCACAATGTAAGTGTATATAGGTACATATATGTCTTTTTTTGAAAATGATTTCATGTGTTACTAGTATTCATGGACTAATATTTTCTTTCCTTATTTTTATATCCCCTATTGATCGTTTTTTTCTCATCCCATGTTTTTAAATAATTTTTAGAGGTTATAAGGATGTGTAAGAAAAATATGGAATCCATGTTTAATGTTATAATGATTTTTCATAGAAAACATGTTTTATTTAAAATGTTTCATATTTTGGAAGATAAAGATAATTTTTTTCTTATCGTCTCTATATGAATGGGGAGTTTTATGTAAGTATTAAATCAAAATTTTGTAAAACTCTAAACATGAATAGATTTACAATTTTAAGGGAAATTATTTTTTACTAAAATTCAATATTATGTAATAAAATAAGGTAGGGTCCTTATAAAATTTGTCCTCTCATCCATTAATAATATGATTTACTATGGACGAGACCTATATTTGGATCCCTACTCCTCATCCCTCTATTTTTTAATTCTTCCTTTTAGTTTAGGGGATTATCCCAATGTTTCAACCCTATTTTTGATTCCTTAAACCCACAATCATGGTTCTAATGCTAAATACAAATTCATTACATATTGGGTTTGATACCAAATGAATAAAACCAATCATAAACATCCATAAATACAATATCAATAACCAATATTGATATATTACATATCCAAGAGCTTTTAGGTCTAGTGTGTCAGAGAATTAGTAAGAATGTTTAATTAATAAAACCAATATATTTCCTGTGAAATATATTTTTTCACATGAAATCAGTGATTCCTTATTTTAAAATAAATATTTAACATCACTAAAAAAATTCTCCAATCATGAAACCCATATTAACATATCATAAAAAATATCCTTCATCATAACCCAAGTTAATGGAAACGTAATAAGGATGAGCTGAAATACTCAATAATTGAAAAAAAAATTATGAGTCCTAATAATGTGAGATTACATGAAAATGAGAATAATATATATCTATAAGGAACATGTAATAATTGGAGTTTTAATGAAGGTATAATATAAATATAGATAACCCTCCAAAATAGTTAAAAAATATACCATATCATAAAAAATAAGAGGCACAAGATAATAATCAGAATCTATGGAGAAGAATATATGAATTTTACATAAATTAAAATCAAAATCAATGAAAAATGAATAGTAAGTTTCATCAAGAAAAATGGTTTTAAAAGGGGGATAATTCTTTCATGATGAAATTATTTAAAATGAGATTATTTTTAAACTTTTGTTACAAAAATAAAAAATGACCCATGAAAATGATTTTACAAATATCACTTCTAAATTTTTTTCAAGACATCCAAAGGTAGTGAAAATTGATCTTAAATAATCAATGAAGCATAATTAACAACATTATAGAAACAATACAATGAATACAGACATTCAAGAAAAATACCCATTAAAAGGTTGAGAATTGTTATTAACAATAGCATATTTTTTGGAGAATTAAATCCATCAATGAAGAGAATTTTTATTTAAATATGTGATTTCTCTAGATAGAAATATAAAATATCATAAATTATAGTGAAATGGAATAATTAATGAAACATAGAATATCATATTTAGGGAAGGATGTTTATAACCCAATGATAAAGAAATTATGCCAACAAAACCCAAATGAATAAAGTAAGGTATAAACTATATATGCTCATGGGAGGAAAGTAGACCATAAATTCATTAGAAATGAACATAAAATAGTAAGGTGAACATTCAAGAACATAAATTTTTAATGATTTTTTTTTCAAATACATCTTTCTAGTATTTATATTTATATTTTCAGAGATATGGGGTGAGATGCTGTAAAATTCCTACGACTGATGATCTTAGAATTGATATTTGAATAATATTAAATATATTAATATCCAACATAAGAATTCTTCCTAAAAAAGTGGAATAACTCCATAATTGAATCTCAGATCAGAAATTTGATACCACAGTTAAGTTAAAAATGTGTTCTTTACCCTAGGCATGGTATAATATTCATTGACATTAAGAATTTGCCAAAAATGTTAGTAGGTGAAAAAATGAATGAATGAATTAATTTTATTTTCAGTGATGCAATTACCTAATATTCCTCTATTTAAGATTTATTATAAACTATTCCATGGTTTATCTATATAACCTAAAAATTGTTATTGAATATTGGAGGAAGTCTTGATGAACAAAAATGATAGATTGAGGATCATTCATGCTAAGAGAAATCAAGGATCTCACCAATGAAAATGATACAAATTCATATTTCAGTAGTGGTCAATCTATCTAGAGGATGAATGTTTTTTATCTATATTATCCTTGTTTTTTATCCTATTATTAATGTGAATCAAACAACCTACTAATTGATTTGCGGATCGATCATATTATAGGTATGTAATTATTATATTGGGAATTATGGTATTTTCATCTGTTGAATTAATTTGTATCTCTTCATTCATTACATTAATAAAAATGAATAATGATAAATACAAACATTGGATGAAGTCCACTCCACAAGTTTTTTCCTTGTGAATATATTCCCCCATTCTTCATTTATTCATCACCGGTGATCATTTTAGCCAGTGGTTTGAAGAATAAATTGTGATCAATAATTTCAAACCCATTTTTGGTGTAATAGATTGATGATTGTATCAATATTTGATGGTGATGATAGTGGATAAAGTTCATATTCTTAGATATTTGGTTGTGGTTTTGGTTTGTGATGGTGTAGCAAATATACGGTGAATGTCTCCCAATCAATTTGGATGGTTAGAAATTAGATTTCCAGTGGTGATCAAGTTCAGTTGGCTCAAATCCATGGATTGCAACAAGTTTCTTGGAAGAAATTGTTGAAAAAGTGGTGAAGGAGAAATCCACATATTGATTCATGGAATCTGAAAATTTATGGACTATACGATGTGTAATGGATGAACATACACCGTGTGGGTGCCTAATTGTTGTGTTAGGGTTCCACATGAAGTTAAACATCACATGATGTGTGTCATGTGTCATACATCATGTGACAGTTAACTGGAAGCTCAATATGTATTTCAGAGGATACATGGACATAGACACAACTATTTACATGACATGGACATAGTACATAGGCTAATCCATATACCTGTATATGGCCTGGTACATGAACACTTCCATAAAAGTGGACATGTGCATGGGTTGTGATACACGGGTAGAATCGATGCCAAATGGACATTCTGTATATTTCTAATAGACATTTTTTACTCCTTCAAATATGACATAGAGACCTTTTTCCCATTAGTATGGACTGGTTTCATTAAGGGTGCATTCCCTTGATCCATCCTTGTGAGGGTATACTATAGTATTTTTCCTTGAATAAAGTATTATGATCCTCTGTAATGGATTAGTTTCAGATAGAGTTATTGGAATCTATCCTAGGGTCTAGGTTGAGATAATATATCATCTTTGCTTCTAACCAGAGTTCTTATAATTAGCATGACCAACTGTACACATGCATCGATCCCCTAATTAGCTGGTTAATACCGATTGTTTAAGTCGGTATTACCATATTGCCCTGTGTGTGATATCCATCTACGAGCTAATATATTCAATCTTTCAGCATGTACTTCATTATGGTGAGACCAGATGTGCATGTTATATTAGGTAGACTCTATCAATACTTTTAGGATCACAGAGTGGTTTCTCTTGAGTGAGTATGGTTATGGATTCTCGAGTAGAATCTTAGGCTGGCAATGTATTTGTGACCATACCTTGGGCCTTAGTGTTGACTATGAGTATATTTGGATGTTTTGTTGTATGTATAATATTATTATTGACATATCCAATGACGAGATGATTAATCTTGATGATTTATGTTTGCGACTTCAATGTGCCATTTTAGGTATTGTCATAATCACCACTACATGGTTTCTACCTACATGTGGCATGTATTATTCAAATGTTCAACCATTCAATGGGGTTCCCAGTGGAACATGATCATAAAGAGATTATATTTGGTCTATATTGACCATGGTTCATTCCAAGTATCACATTTGACAATTTCCCTTCTTACTATCAGGTAGTTTTTGGTGGGATTTTATTTCGACTGTATTTTGTTCCACGTATTTTGGTAAAATCTGATTGTGTGATCTATACGTATGCATTCATTTGGTATCAGTTTTATTTTTCATTTCATCATTGTATGGTCTTGGAGATGTGTGTATACAGACATGTACCTTAGGCTAAGTCCTACCATGTGAGTATTATTCCTACTCTGTCCTAGTCGCTACCCCTAACCTATTGGAGGTGGGATTAGGATAGTCAGACATGGATTATCATCGGCCAGGAAGGACCTTATGGGTTGGATCATGATAGGGTTGTATTAGAAGAGTGTTCCATCTTAGTAATAATTTTTTTAGTCTTTTCAAGATATGATATTAGTTTGGATTTTATGGAAAGAGTGTTAAGTGTTTTGAATTTATCTTTTAGTCCATGTACTTATATGTTGTTGTGGTAACTGACGCATCTATACACTAGAACTATGATTCTCCCACCATTCTACTTAGTACATGTAGTCATTCATTACAAGAAAAATTTGAAAAATGCATATTGAGGAATGGGTTGTGTTTTTATGTCCTTCTTGTGTCAGCTCCCCCGATATACTCATTGATGATGGTGCATCTAATCTATTTCAAGATGCCTCTATGATGATGTTCAGCTAGGATCCAATTGTAGGATGATTTGGATGATCCTCTCAGTGATGAGGCTTTTATTTATCAAAATTTTTAGGAGGTATTTCCTTCGGGTGGTTTTCAAGTCAAACCTCCACCCATAGAGAATGAAAACAGTACCTATAGTACAGGAGGATGAGGTGTACAGAATGAGCATTCATCATGAGTTTTAGTGTCAGTGACCCCTCAAGTTCAAGGGAAATCTAGACCAACTGATAGTTGAGGATTGGGTTGAGGAAGTTTTATGATTTTTCATCTCATTTGGACACCTACATACCAGATGGTGGTATTGGTTGTGAGCCTTATTCATGGTTACATCAGGTGTTAGTGGTGTTTGGTGGTTATATCATATGATGAGGAGAATATTTCTTGGATAAAGTTTAATCATCTATTCAGGAATGATTACTCTCCTTATATAATGTGAAAAATATGCATCCATGTAATTATATACCTACATCAAGGAAACATGATTGTGGTTGAGTATTCTAATAAGTTTACAAAACTCTCATGGTACTCTATGGATATGGTTCAAGATCCATTATTTCAGGTGAGGACCTCTGAATGAGATATATACTGAGATATTTAGGCTAGTGTTATACCTTTATGAATTCATACTTATGATGGAGTGTTATAGTGTTCTTTTTTTATAGAGAGATTTTAGATTGAGCAGAAATTGGTAGTGGGTTATAGTAGTAGGCACATAATAGATGAGACTTTGACAGAAGTTAACTGAAAAAAGGCATAGGGATATGGATGTTTGAGATGTTTTAGGAGGGAATATTTGGACCAAGGATATGTGGTTCAGGGATCTTAGGATGGATCATGTCAATCTAAGGAGAGGTTGTACAACTCTTTCGATCGAAGGGGATATCTCACAAGGGATTTTAATAACACACCTTATAGCGGATAGAGAAATAGTGGATTTATTGCCTATATAGAGGAAGTAGTCGGAGAAAGGAGTACCACAATATGGTGGATGTGGAGGATGATAATGGATATTATCAGGATGTGGAAGATGGTTTCACATGTTTCCACTACCACCCCTAGGATTCCCCTAACAGGCATAGGGAGATTGTAGATGGGTGCGAGGAATGATATAAGCGGTAAAGGCCTATGATCCACAAGCCCTGAGGATGATTATAGGCATGATCTATGTCTTAAATTCCTTAAATAACATTTTATAGATAGTATAATGTGCTACTATTTTCTTACTACATGTCTAGTTTGAGACCTAATGTTTTTAGTTAGTTCCTTGGCTCGACCCTTATGCTTGGAAACTCCTCTTTGAGATGACTCAGCTACCACACACTTTTTTTAAATGTATGATTTTATTATTCAATGTGATATATTTTCATGGGATCTCATTATTGAAATGATGAGGCCTTACAACATAATCTTAGGCATGGAATGTCTACATAACGTTCATATATAGATTGGCTATTTTAGGTGGATGATGTGTTGTGCTTATGTTTATGGGACTAGGTTTTCCACTATAGGTGAGATGGATATCCAGGCTGTTTAGGATGAACTCATATGTAAGAGGGTGCATCTAATTAATAACCAGATGTCTTTCATGTATCTTGGATTTGTGGATGATATGGGAAATTTGTTTCTTACTTTTGTGGATGAGTAAAGGGCATCTTTATTGAAGACATTCTATTCTTACCTCCACACCGATAGATTAACTTATGAATTAACATACACCTAGGGATGGCCCCAATATAAATGTTTTCATGTTGAATAGATATCAATGAGCTTCATGAAATGATGGTGAAGTTTGAGGATTTCAACAAGAATGGCTTCATTAGACCTAGTGCTTCTCCCTAGGAAGGCCCAATTGTTTTTCCAATAAGGTGGAAGTGATATTGAGGTTATGCATTGATTATCGGTGGTTGATTCAAGTGACCATGATGAAAAAATATCCACTACTAATGACTGAATACATGTTCAATTAGTTGAGAGTGGCATACTGGTTCTCAAAGATTGACCTCAGATCAGGCTATCACTAGCTATGAGAATGGCTTGAGGATATACCAAGGATAGATTTCAAATTTTTTATGAACATTATGATTACTTGGTTATTCACTTTAGCATAATGAAAACCCTATCAGTGTTCATGGAACTCATAAACCAAATATTTCAACCTTTCTAAAAAAAGTTTTTGGTGGTCTTCATCGATGATATCCTAGTGTACTCGGTGTCTGAAGAGGAGAAAATGATATACTTTAGGATGGTTATAGAAACAATCTAACACAACAAACATTATGGAATGCTCATAAAGTTTTTGTTATGGATTGAAGAGGTTCACTTTCTAAGAAATATTATCTATGCTGATGGTGTAGCCATGGACCTATCAATAGTCGAGGAAGTGTTAGATTGGGATATTTCCAACAGTGTGATGAAGATGCTAAGCTTATTTGGGTTGTTAGGATACTAAAAGAGATTTGTGCCCGATTTATCTAGTATATAAGTACATTGAATTTCTTTGACCTTGAAATAATATATATTCTTGAGGAAAGAAAGGTTCCATCATGATTTTTAGGATTCAAGGAAGAGGTTGGCAATCATCCCCATCTTGAGATTTTAAGTGGAGGATGTTGAATATGTAGTGTTCTATGAAGCATTAAGGATCTGACTTGGTTGTGTGTTAATGAAATGGTACATTGTGATTTATTATGGGTATCTGTAATGAATACCACACAATAATAACATTATGACCTATGATCTTTAGTTGGCACTGGTATAATTCTCCCTAAAGATATAGGGACACTACAATATGGGTGAGCGGTTTATCATCTACTTTGACCATAATTCTATCAAGTATATATTCTCTTAGAAGGATATTAACATCATATAGAGGCGATTTCTAGAGTTCCTCCAGGACTTGAATTTGAGACAGTTTATACTCTTGTGAAGGGGAATGTGGTGGAATATTATCTCATCACGAGGTATTTGTTTTTCAGTTTTTGGCCAAGTAATTTAAGTAGTTAGCCTCATTGAAGTTTTCCTTAGTGGATAAGGATAATACTTCTTATATTTAGATTATTTTTGTTACCGCACCTGTTTTACAACATGTTAGGGAATCTCAACATGGAGATACCAACTACAAGACATTATATACTCAGATATCCACTAAACATGCTCCTAATGGATTTTTATGGTGTGGATCATGTTATTCTATTTAGATGATAGACGATGGTACTAGTGACATTGTGAGAGGAGGTGGTGAAGGATATTCATAAAACCTCTTTGGTGGTACATCCTTTTTTGGAAACGTTGTACCAGGACATCTAACATCAATTTTGGTGTCCAGGGATGAATAAGGTCAATGAAAATCTTGTCTCTCATTGCCTTATATGATAGAAATTGAAGGATGAGCATTAGGTTCTATCAAGTTTAGCTCAATGCCTTTAGGTGATAGAGTGGAAGTGGGATGGAATATCTATGGAATTCATGATATGGTTAGCACATATATATATAGAAGACACAATACAATTTCGGTGATCATTGACCATCTAACCAAGTTAGACCAGTTCCACGCTATTAGGGAGTAGAGTTCAACAGATAGCCTTGGATTCCTTTACATGAAATACATAGTCTAGATCTATAGATTTTCATAAAAGGTATTTTCAGATCATGATGCTCACTTCACATGATGATTACAAAGTGGATTTAATGTTTCCTTTAGGACTTAGTTGCATTTGAGAACATCGTTTAACCCCCAGACAGATGGCTAGACTGACCAAACCATTCAAGTATTAGAGGAAATGCTGTAGGATTATATGTTAGTATTTGGAAGTAGTTGGATGGATACCTACCCTTGGTGAAGTTTATGTACAATAACAACCACCATTTCACCATTGGTATAGCATAATTTTAAATCTCATATGGTAAAACTTGAATGTCACAAATTTTTTGGATTGATTGAGGTGATTCATCACTCATGCGCCCATTGTTTGTGAGAGATATGAAAAAAAACGAATAGATCATCCATGATCATATGTGGACAATAAAAAATAATCATAAGTCCTATGAAGATCTATAACATAGGTATTTAGAGTTTTAAAAGGTATAACATTTGTTCTTGAAGGATAAAACTCGATGTGGATTGTGAAGATTTGTTTCAGGTGGAAAGATGTCTATGAGATTCATTGGACCTTTCTAGATACTATGCAGAGTTTCTAAGGTGTAATATTTCTTTAATATACCTCCATACTTATATCGGATGCACTACATCTTCCACATGTCACAATTGAAGAGATAGTTCATGACCCATCACATGTTATCAACTAGGGTGATCAAGATAATGTTGATGGATCAACCTTCATAGAATACCCAGTGGAGATCGAGGATCATTAAAAGAAGATCCCATATTTCTGATTAATTATTATTAGTGCATGTACGACACCAACATGAGAATCTTAAGGAGAGAACATGGGAGTAGGAAACCATGATATGATCTTAGTACCCACATCATTTAGAGTAGTCCATTTTTTCATTTCAGGAAAAAATCCCTTAGTTAGGGAGAATAAAATGTCTCAATTTTTTATATATAAAGCTTTGATATATATTTAGTAATATTTTAAGAGCTATTCATTATAATAGGGAAAATTTTGAGGTACGATCAGCCCAAAATTGATATTGTAAAAATAATAAATATATTAATATCACACATGTGCAGTTTTCCTAAAAATTTGAATAAATCAGAAATGGAGACTTGGATAAGAAATATGAGACCATTGTTGAGTTTATAATATGGTGTTTACCCTAGGTGTGACATTATCTTTATCGACGTCAACAGTTTGTGAGAAATTTTTCATGAGACTAAATAATTAAATAATGAATTAATTAATTTTATTTATAGTGATGTAGTGACATAATATTCCTCTATTTAAGAATGTTTATGTTCAATTTATACTGTTATTTATATAACCCTATGAATTGAGAGAGATAATTGGAGGAAGGTTTGGTGAATGATGATGACATATCAAAGATCATTCACACCAATAGAAATAAATGATCTCACTAAGGATAATGATATGTATTCATACTTCATCCTTGATTGATCCATCTCAAGGTAATATATTTTTATACGGATTATCTCTATTTTCTTATCCTTTAAGAACATGAATCAATAAACCAATGGATTGATTCGCGTATTTATTGTATTACGTTTATGATATTATTATGCTAGGAATTTATGGATTTTTATTTTTTATTTTAGGTCCATTCCTTAGGTTTGTGTTTTGTGAATTTCTTCCATTGTTATTCATTTGTTGGTCATCGATGTTCGATTTAGTCGATGATTTAATAAATTCAAGATGACAACTCATTTTTAATCTATTTCTTAGTATAACAGATTGATACCATATATCAATGTTCAAATTGATGATAAAATCGAGCTATGTTGGTGATGATAGAAAATAATGTTTAGATTATGGGATATCCAGTTTTGGTTTCAGTTTGAATTGGTGGAATCAATCGATGAAGAAGGTTTCCTGATTGATTTGGATGATCTGAATTTAGATCTCTAGTAGTGATTGAGTTCATTTGACTCAGGTACATGAATGGTACCAATTTTTATGGAGGAAATAGATTTAGTAGTGTTAGAGGAGGAATCCATTTGAGGATCCATATAATCTAGAAATCTATATGCTACACATTGTATAATAGAAGAACATATGCCGTGTGTGGGGCCCTGTCAGAGGTGTTATGGTTCTGTGTGAAGTTAAATAATAAAAACATTGTAACATGTGTCACAAACTACGTAACAGTTACTTGTTGGATTATAATGTATCTATGAGTATACACATACAAAGACATGACTAGGTACCAAACACATCAAGAGTATATTGGTTGAGCCGTGTACCCAGACATGGCCTAGTACATGGACACAGCTAGGTAGACATACATAGTTGACAACATACATGGGAATGTGACACAATACAAAGTTATACCTAGTGTCAAAGAGAAACATCATGTACTACATGTACATGAAATTAACTCATTCAAAGATAACTAGGAGACCTTGTTCCCATTATCATGGACTAGTTTCCTTAAGGGTGTGTTCCCTCAGTCCATCCTTTAGAAGGAATATTATGGAATTACATCCTGAACAAAGGAACGTGATACTCTCAATGTGATTAGTTTCATATAGAGTTTCATGAATCTCTCCATGAGGCCAGTATGAGATCCTCCTTCATCTTTATCCCTTTGTGGGGTTCTTATAATCGGTGTGACCAACTGTACATGGGCATCAATTGCCTACTCAGTTGGTTAATCTAGATTGGCTTATTAGATATTACCTTAGGAACCTAGGTGTGATCCCCATATGTGTATTGATCAATTTATAATTCTAGTGGGTATTTATTTATGGTGATTCATGGAAATCACTATATCTTGGATAAGCTCCATCAGTACTATCAGCCTCACAAAGTGAGTTTTCTCAGGTGAGTGTGGATACAGAATCTGAAGCAAAATCTTAGACTGTAAATGTGGTTGTGACCATTCCACGAGACTTAGTGTTAAAAATGAATATATATGGACGTTTTATTGTATGTATCATATTATTATTGAAATATATAGTGATTAGCTGACTAATCTTGATGATTTATGTTTTGTGATTTTAGGGTGTCCTACTAGATATTGTTATACTCACACCTGTATGGTATTTTCCCACATATATCTTGTCTTATGCAGATGACCAGCCATTTAATAGGGTTATCAGTTCACCAAGGGAAGACATAGGTAAGATTTGGGATATATATAATATGTTTTAATCTTGGAGTTGACTATAATACCCTATTTCTATTATATTGGAATTCTTTACAATTTTTGGAAAGCTTTTATTTGGAAATTATTTACTTCCTGGAGTTTTTAGTACTCTAATTGTGTGATCTAGATGTATGAATGAATTTTGTATTTGTTGTATTTTAAATTTCATCATTTTATGGGTTTGGAGATATGTATGTACATACAAGTACCTAAGGATATAGCCTATCATGTGAGTATTATGTTGACTCGCTGCTAGTCACCATCACCCAGCCTATTGGCAAGGGGCTTGGGGTAGTCACACTTGGATTATCAGCATCTAGGAAGAACATGTTGGGTCAGGTCATGAAAATTTGTGTCATATGAGATGAAATATGGAATTTTAAAAAAAAAATCATGTAATTAGTGGAGACTCGGAAAGGAAACCCATACAATGAATTTAACATGTGAAGTAAGAATATATCATGTAAGAGATTATGTGAAATAGATTTATTTAAAAATTTAAAAATTAAATATAAAATAAAATAATAAATGGTTATAATGAACATGATATTAGAATATTAGAATAAATTAATGAAGGGTATTACTCAATAAAAGGAAATAATGTTCTAAAAATACCTTATGAGGTTGAAAATATTTGATTCAAAATTATATTGAAAGAAATTATGAAATAGAAATTAAAATCACATGAATAAAAGGTGACTTGTGATAAAATAACTCAATGTATAATTAATACCGCATGAAAAGGTAGATTAAGTATATAAATTGATATACATATCTTGGAATGTATATTTAGACAAATTATCTTTCACTAGAACATCTACTCGGTAAGAAGTTCTATAGCCTCCTAATTAATAATCATAGACTCATTAAATATATTTTTTATAAACATATTAATATTAATAATCTTTTTAAAAAAATCTTAAATTCTTATTTATTACATATTTATTACAAATTTTTAGTTAATATTGATCATCATTTTTTAGTAGTTTTAAATGCACCATGTCTATTTCGATGTAGTAGTTTCATTCATCATTCAATATTCTTGAGTTCATAATATAAAAAATAATAAAGAAACTATAATAAAATTTACATAATGAATTAATATATTATTTTTTCATTCTATGGATGTTTCAGGTATAGTTCTCTATGATAAAATCTATAATGCACTTGTTTCATTATTTTATAGGAATCAAAGGCGATATAGTAATAACGAGTCAAAAAATTAATATTAAAATCCAAGAACAATAAAAATATTATATAATTATTAATATCATATAATACCAGAAATTAAGGTTCTATAAATATCTATGATAACAATTTATAGCTTTGTTCATGTAGGTGGTTAAACCAACCAAAACATGATCATTCTATAATAAATTGATGAGTTTGATTATGAAGATATTTTTTTATGATATAAAAATTATAGAATTTTAATTATATTATCAAGATATTTATAAATATATTAATCATAATTGAGAATATATTAATGAATTATATAAATGATAAATAATGATAATAAGTTTTCACTTACAAACAATAAATTGTATCTCTGCCCAAAAACCTTGTTGGGTTTGAAGAATTTTTTTAAAAATATTGGGATAATGTCTACCCAAAATGGGAGAGAATTATTTTCAAAGTAAATATGGTAGATTATTTATGGTAATTTTAATTTTAGGTGTGGCTTTGAGGGGGTGGTGGAGAGGTCCCTTTATAAGTCAGAGGAGTGGCATTCTTGTAAATATTCAATACTTAATATAAAATAAATCATTTTCAACGAAATTGGATCCATATATGAAAAATAATTAAGATCAGATGAGTTTATATTAATAAATCTCTCTTATACAAATTTTAATATGATTTTTGTGATATTTTAGGAATTTAACTCTTAATTTAATACCATTACCACATTTTAACCTTTACTATGGAAACTATTACCTTAGTAAATAATTTTTATTGGTAAAAAATAAAATCATCCTTATTAATTATTTTTAAATGGAAATTAAAAATATAAAATACATTTTATTTGATTAAATTTATAAAAGTGATAAAAAATAATTTCATTATAATTATACATAATGAAATAAAAACTATTTTTATAAAAATGTATTTTTAATCATAAAAATGAATTTTTAGTTATTTAGGAAAAAATGATAAATAATACTAATATATGTAGAATTTATTAGATTATAAAAAAATAAGTTTTATTTTAATTATATTTTAATACATAATTTAATAACATCGTGTGAATATTTAATTGAAGAAGAAGAATGAAAAATGAATTATTATTAGGGTGAACAACAAATTAGGTACCAAACGATCAACTAAAGGTTTCTAAATTCATTATATTAATTTTAAATGAATTATTATACTCTTTAAATAAATATCTGTATGGGAAAAAGGTTTCATAATTTTTTAATTTATTCTTATATCATGGTGATCTCATAAAAGTTAAAGTATTTATAAAAAATATTATGTTACTATTCACTACAAAATAAACTTTTTTAGGAAATATAAAAAATTTACCCGAATTTATTATTGGAATTATGAATCCAAAAATGTTCTATTTTTTTGAAATTATAATTTTATAATTTAAGAATATAACTTTTTAATGGAAACATAAAATATCATAAAAAACATTTTTTAAAAGTGAAATTTTAAATTCTTGGTGTACTTTTTTATATTGAATCATTTTATTATAATAATCCTTTTCGAGGAATCAATTTAATTTAATATAAAAATACAAAACATTTTAAAATATATTCTTTGAAAAATACTCCATTTTTTTGTTAAATGATTTTAATCTCATTCTATTAAATTAAGTTATTTATCTTTTAACCATTAAATTTCATCAATTCATTTGTATCAGAACAAATCAAATCATTATTTTAAAAAATAATGATATTATATGAGGAATTCAGATTACATGTTTTTATAATAATTTTTTTAATTAATTAACCTATTTTTATTTAGTTGAGGATTTTTCCCACATGCCCTTTTTTTATATTAGATATTGTATTCTTATACTATATTAACGATTATATTTCATTGTAATAGTTTATCTAAATAAAATGTATCACAATTCGTTTTAATTCAGTGTCTCTTGTGATATATGTTATTCAACATAGTATTTATTTAAAGGAAGACAAATACTAGAATATTAAGTTGTCACATTCTCCATATCTTATATAAACTGTGCCTTTGCAATATTAATTTATCTCATCGATAAAAGTATATTATGGTTTCTTTAATATAGTCAGGAGAGGTGATATAATTTCAAATAAGAAATCAACATCACTTTCTTAGGCAAGACTAAGAAACTCATATTTTACCCCCATTATAGATATATGTCTATATATTCGTTTTTCATAACCATTTTTTTCAAAACATTACCCCATATTTGGTTATAGGATTTTATAGAATCATACCATTGATAACTTCTTTTTCAGGAACATGTAGTCAACCAAAAACTAAAAATAATTTTTTTATGATAATTCGAAATAAAATAAGAGTAAATAACAATATTAATATAACAAATAAATCATAATATGTCTTATCATCTTACATATTCATTTAAACACAATACATATTTTTATAACTATTATTTTTCAATCAATAAATATTTCAGTTTTAGTAAAATTTCATTAAGTTTAATCCTATTAATACAAATACCAAAACCACCAAAAATTACTTAACCCAAATTTTTCATAAATCGTTCTTACTATATTCTAAACTTAAAATTTCATAAAAACCTATGAACATAGAAATAAACTCACCATTTTATCCCAAACCTAAAAAAAATCACATATCCATCAATATTACTATAATCATAAATACTTCGAAGAATATATTTATCTTTTCGAACGATAAACTAAATCACCTTGTCACCAAATCACTTTTCAACCATCACATTTATCCATACTATTCAACTTATATTCCGAATATCAATGATCCAAAATTTCTAATTAGCCAAAACCTACCCAAGATCAAATTAAATATAAACCCAAAGGGTTATCCAAACCTAAATTGTGTATTATTTATAAAAACTGAATACAAATTTCTAAAATATATTAAATCACGTTAAAATACAATCGTATATGACCTTAAAATGATATCTATGCCTTCAATGTTAGGAATAACCACAAAATAATTAATTCACTATGTTATCCAAATCTTGTAAAATATCCTAATCTGATAACATCCTAAACTCAAAAGTTATCAAAACCCCACTCTAATATAAACTGGGACACCCTAGACCCACACTCCCAAATTTTTTACGAAAAAACATACCCGTTAATTAAGGGGTTTGATAAAAATAGAAGAGACTCAAACATAAACATCCATAAATACAATATCAATAACCAATATTAATATCTTACACACCTAAGACCATTTAATTTTTGAGTATTAAATAATCAATAAAAACCTTTTATTAATAAAACCCACATCTTTCCCATAAAGTAGAAATTTTTTACACTAATCCAATGTTTACCTATTTTATAATAAGTTCTTAAAATAACACACAAAATTAATAAAACATCATCCCCATCTATACATATCATATTTAATAATATTCTTCATAACATGGGGATATGGAAACATAAGAATGGTGGGATCAAACACCTAGTAAGGGGAAAAATTTAGTGAGTTATAATAATTATTGATAACATGATCATGGGAGGAATATATAATTAAAAATAACTTATAATTAGTATAGTTTTCTATAGTTTTATAAAGGACATATAACCCTTAAAAAAAGTTTTGACATGTACCATGGTAAAAGAAAGAGGGGGATGGAGAATATAATTTCAAGCCTTAGTACATTACATAGGCATTAAAAAATTACATAAAAAATTGATAAAACAATATGGTGTGAACAGAAAAATTCCTAGGAAATCAGAAATGATACAACTTGGAGAAATCATTAATTCCAATGGGGATAACAAATTTCATAAATTATAGAGAAAATGAAACTATAATCACTAAAAACTATAATTAAATAGTAAATTAATTTCTATTTCGAAAATCAATCCCTTGATGATAGGTTGTAGAATTATAATTTATTTAAATAAAAAAATTGAAATTATGTATGAATTACAAAAAATAAATTTAATTTATTAAGAATGATGAATTTTGAGAGAGTGGGAGAGAGAAAAAAACATAATAAAACACACCAAGAATATGATATATGGGTTCATGTATTAATGTTTTTAATGTTTAAGAAATTAATCATACCATTGTTATAATTAAGTCTCCACCAATTCCAATAGTCATGGTAATTAATCTTTTTCTTTCTCTCTCATAAGTTCAACTTTCGAATGGTCATGTTCTTCAGTTTTTTAGAGAAACAAGTAATATACAACTATTTTTAACATAAAATACAACCTAACCAATGGTCATGGAGAAGGCATAGTTTTAGTTATTTTATTATAGAAACCCCATTTAATTAGCATTAAATGGCCATGTTATGAAAATAAGAGAGAAACATAGGGAATATTTTTTAAATGAAACTGCACAACATGAATTGAAAATAAAATAATACATACAATAATATAATTTCTATTCAAATCACAGGTTGGAAGGAATTAAAATAACCCCTTATGATATCCACGAGATGATGAGGAAAAATAAACAGATAATAACCTAAAAGAACTATTTGAATATGACTAGTGAAGGAATCTACTGGATCTCATCACCTTCCTCATGGTTTTGATCGCTAATTCTTTCCATATAATCCTTTCCCTTGAATTTATAGATGAAAATTGACCCTATGTGTCTTAAATACCATAAAATATTTCATTGAATTTTTCCAATTCAACTCTAGGGGTTACCAAGTCATAATATTTGTGTCCTAGTAAAAGATTCATAAAATTCATAAGTTGGAATTTTTGCAATGGGATTTAACGACATGACGAGGGATATCATGTTGTGAAAAAGTAGGGATTACCCCCTTGTTCGTTCTTCATGACCAGTTTTATGGAGACTTCATGTGTTATTTTTAGGGATATTCATGGTGTGAATATTAGTTTCATGGTGTGAATTTGTTCTACCCAGCACTATTTCATCTATTTTTCCTCCAACCTCTTCTATAAGTTGTAGAATAATATTATGATAATATCACAATGAGAATTCACATTTTATGATTTTAATCTTGGTAATCTCAAAATCTTTTATTTAGCATCAATTTTCCATTTTATCCTGGACTAATATTAATAAAATAATAAAAATGATAGCATGAATAAAGAATTAATTTCCAAAATAATTATATACTAAATTTAATATGTATGCATGAAATGTAACTATAAAATCTTCCTTATCTTATACTCATACTTTTCATCAAGAATGAAAAGGAAAAAAATAAAAAAGGACACATGATATATAATGATTTAAATTAAATGTCAACAAAATATAAAAATTAAATGTGGAAATAAATGTTCATTAATGAAACAAAAAAATTTCATTGACTCCTATGTTATCAAAGAAAAAATTCAATAATTTTTTTAATATTTCATATTTTGAATATAACATTCTAGAACATCCTTCATTCATATTTTTAAATTCATTTTCAATTTTCAGTACATTCGAAATTTACCTGACTTATAATTATTTTCACTCATTTCTCAATGAACACATGTAAATGTATCTTTTTCATATCTCAAATCATCCCCTAACCATAATCATTCAATGCATCTACTTTCTCTACCCCACAAAGAATAAAATCACAATTAATCCTTAGAGATTCACTACTATGTTGAAATGACCCTAAGGTTTATGGTATATGAGAAATTATATAAAAAATCAAATATAAAAATGTTGTTAATCTCTAAATTAAATTTCATGTAATTTAAGAAACGTTCTATGAAAAATTATCCCTAAAAAATGGCATCACCCCCTTTTTCCAAAATTACATGAATGGTCACGAATAATTGATGTAAAATTAATGATACACCCTCTTGTAATTTTTTTATTTATCCTTAAAAAAGATGGGTTTGAAAAAGATTCACATCCACAACCAAAACATAAATGATAAAAATAATTTTCCAACTAAATCATGATTCTCAACATCCAAAACACAACCCATTTTTATTTTGTTTTATATTGATTTTTAACTTTTAATTTTTTTATAATGTTAGAGCATTGATCTGGCAGTGTTTTCACACTCTTTTCCACATATGTTTTTTTGTATTTTTTATTCAATTTTTAATAATAAATAATTTTTTTAATAAATAATTGTTAAATGTTGTGCTTTTGTACCTTTCTATGTAAAATAATCAATTTTAGTTTAAAACATGTTTTTTAAGGTGCATTATTTTGATATTAAATAATTCTTAAATTAAATAATTTTTTTTTAATTTGAATTTTATTTTTTATTATTTTATTTCTATAATTTTTCATTCTAGTTAGTTTATCAATTAATTAATTTAAGTGATTAATTATTTTTAATTTGAAAATAAAAAACTCACATTAATTTAAATAATGAAAATGGTTTTTAACAATTTAATTTTATTCAATTCTTTAATTTACGTAATTATTTAATTAATTAATTGGTTAAATAATTTATGAAAATAACACTAATTATATTAATTTGTTCTTAAATTAATTAATTTATAATATTTAATACAAATAAATTCATAATTTTAAATATTTCATAATTAATTTTTTTTTTGACATAACTTTGGTTTATTAATTTTTATTAATTCATTTGATTAGTTTATTAATTTGTTTTTTAGTTTTAGAAAAATTCTTTTAGTTTTTGGTGTTGGTGTATGTTTTGCAGATATTTTAGTAGCACTCTATCACGGTGTCACCCTCTTCTTCTCCTTGCTGTCTCACAACAACTGTGAGCATCACTAATGGTGCCCTAGAAACTGATGCCACATCTTCCCTCACGACACCTCACTTGTCCTGTCACCACTGAAAACTCTTCATGCTACCATTTAACATCGCAACTGCTACTCATGACGTCACTTTCTTTTTCCACCAGTTCCATCATGGCGCATATCAATCACCACATTCACACCCCTATGGCCGTGAGCATTTTCCAAACTCACAATTGCACCATTTCAATGCCCCTCTGCTCCCTCCTCTTCTACGCGGCACCACAACATCACAACAAATCAATAATATAACTTCAATCAAATTCTCCCAACCACAACTTTTATATTGAATTCAAAAGTAGTAAACACAACCAATCAGAAGAATCATAGAATTTCAAGAACATATCAAGTGAACAAATCAAAATCAAAACTCAATATCCAAAACTTGACACAGATATGGCCGACCATACCTTGAACTACAACAATCGCATGTCGCTATTCAATCCTCTTCCCTAGGTAGCATCTCTCTCCATGACTCCACTCATTTGAACTGCTTTCCATCCAAGATCCGACCGAACCCAAGACTCCTGCTCAGATACTCCTTTATCCATTTCGACCCCAAGCCCCCTACATCAAACCTTTATGTGTCTCTTTCTCAACCATCTAAACCATCGCAACTTTCCCTGCTCCCTTTCCACGTGACAGCCATCCAGCCCGAATCTATATCCCTCACCACAACTCCCCTCTAATTTATGAGCTGCCCAAGCCTCCCCTTTCTTCTTTCCAAAATCCCACCCTTTTTTTTCTTCTTCATTTTAGTTTTTTATTTAACATATAATATGATATATGATATATAATATATAATATATAATATATAATATACTATATAATAACAATAATACATATATTAATAATTCTATATAATATTATAGATATGTATATTATTAATTTCTTATATATAAAAATAGTATATATATTAATTAAATAATAATAGTTATTAAAACATATATTTGTAATAATAATATTAAAATATAATTATAAATATATATATATATATATTTATAAGTATTCTCATTAATTTTAATTATCCTTATTATACATAGTATTTTTATATAATTTTATCATTTTTCCAATGACTCACGTGTGTCTTTTGGTGTCCCATATAGTGAGAGGGTTGTGGATCGGTGTGGGTGAACCATTATTCAGTTAGGATAAACTGCTCTAGTGACCAGGATGGAAGAAATAGTACTATGAAAGTCCCATGTGGAGAACAGTGAACACTTCGGGAGGGATTCTAGTGAGTTCCATTTTGGGTTGTAGACATGGAGCGTGGGAGGGACTAACATGACATAGGGGTGATCCGGCATTCACCACAGTCATTTAGAGGGGCTGGACAACACTTCTCCATGGCAACTTCATTCTTCCTAATCATCTATCTAGAGGTTTCAGTAATCCCGAGAGTCTTCACCATTTCCATTGAGAGCAGATTTGAGGCATCGGAGCAGCATATTAGCATTTCATACCTCGATTCCCAGGGCAGGACATTGTGCACACTCCAGCATCGCATCCACCATCAAGCAGCATTGATTGAATATTTTGAGAGATCAAGCAGGGAGACGAACATCTTTATTCTAGTTGTTCTTTATTATTTTTCAACATACTTCAACATGAACTTCATTGATTTTAATTCTATTTTTTCACTGAATCAAACCATTATGTCCAGCTAAACTCATTGTGGTGGGGGATAAGATGGATGGTTAAGATTTGATTACCCTGATTCACTCACTAAACATTTTTCTTGATCATCTCTCTATCACTATTTATGGGGTTGTTTTATATTCAAAACAATAAGGTTGAGTGAAAACTGATCTTTTTTGAATCTAAATGAAAACTGCTTTAATATGAGGAATTCATCAACAAATGAATTATGCTCAAATGAGAGAGACACACTAAACTCAACTGACATGTTGAGCCTAGTGACATATTAATTTTATCACCATTGAATGGAATGAATTTTATAGTTGAAGGAATGTAAAGGCTATTTCATAACAAACTAAACAGATGAAAAATATTCCAGTTACCTTAAATCAGATCCATATTTCTTAAACGTTAGTGCATGAACGTGGATAAGAAATATAAAAATCAGCAAGTGGATTTCCCCTACTAATCCATTGGATATTTTCACCACAAGCTTTCTTGAGGTCTTATCTACTTCTGTGAACTCACCAATCGACGTTCACATCCACACACACTGATTTCCACTCACTCCACTTCACCAGCACCAACTATTTCTATTTGTTTTTTCATATGTTATTGTTTATTTTATTTTTTTGGTCTACTAAGAACAACATTAGGCCTCCCTATGGTTATACACTATCATGCCACTATTCTATGTAGTAAGTAGGTTATAAATTTTTGTTTTTCACTCGTGCCCAACAATGAATGTGTGTGCAAGTTTTTGGATTAAATTAAAATAAATAAATAATCACAAACCTTTAAAATATCCAATTAATACATTTATAATATTATCTATTATAATACATACATCCCTAAAACTATGTTTTTTTCTCCCCCACAAATATTATTTTTTAATAATTATGCAAAATAAATAGTGTATGATAAATAAAGATCAAATATTCATTTAATTACGATTTTCTCTAAAAATGTTATTCATGGATTATATTGGCTTAATAAGTATTAATTCGAAGGTGGTATCACGATAAGGGATTAATAAAAATATACCTCAAGAATATTAAAACTGAATTAGTATAATAATTGATTCCAAAGATGTAAAGAAAGTTCTAGAAGAAAATATTCCCAAGTGTTACTCAAGAAATATATTCATGAAAGAATGTAAAAAATTAGTATGAGAAATTTCCTTGAAAATTAGGATATATAATTTGGAAAATTAGGCATGGAGAATCACACTAATAAAATAAATCCTACAAATATAAAAAATTCAAGATATCAATAATCCGAGAAAAAATAAATTATAAAAACAACATGTCTCCCAAATCATGATTAATTGAATGAAAATACTCATATTTTTCTTTCATTATTTATTTATCAAAGTTTCTAATTCTATTAATTAAAAATTTAACTCAAAGGATGGAATGATTATTATCTTGGACATTGTTTGTTTCCTCCATCAGAAAATAAAACAAAATTCATGTACGAGGAATGAATTTTCAATTTAAAGTCTTTTATATATATAAATATAGGAGTAGTATAAAATAATAAAACATAGATTACCCTTTTGAATTAATTTCCTTTATCTTGTGAATTCCATATTTATTATTATTATTATTATTATTATTTTATTTTTTTGTCCCATTATTTTGGACATATCAAATTAAACAATTCATCAAAGTGAAAGGTCCATTAAATAAAGATAAAAAAAACTAGGTGAATTTAAACGTAAATTCCAAATAAAAAACTAAATCATCTGAAATAAATTAAAACCTATTGTCTAATAAAGAAAATAAAAATTGTGGTTTCCTTCTAGAGGATTATATTTTTTGTTAAGGCCATTTATAATGTATTTACACATGTTATCTTATTGAAATATGATACAAAGATAACCTTCTTGGGTTAACCTAATTTTGAATTTAGAGTATATCTAGATCATCTATTTTTCTCTTCATTGAAACTAGAATTAAATTTTAAGGAGGTGACTAAAATTTGGAAAATATGAATGTTAATAATAGGATTTAAGAATCTATCTAGATTTGGTATCATTCTTCTTTTTCAATTTTTAGTTTTGTGTGTTCCACTTATAGATTGACCTCTTCGTGTTTCGTAGAAAAATATTCTATTAATCATTTTTATAAGAATTCTCCTTATTCTTCTATATAACCAATTTAAAATTTATCTGTTTATTCTTTTATGTCATCTTCTTTTGGATGTGCTTTGTGATTTTCAAGAAATTTCATTAAAAATTCACCAGTTGGGGTCGTTACTACTACTACTTCTTCTTGTTCCCCATCATTCTCCAAACCTATAGTTTTGAGGACATTTTTATTGAAATAAATTTCTGTTTGGAACTTAACTAAGCTTTATCTACTGTTATATCAACCTCTTGACATGCCGCTTCAAAATATAGTTGTAGGCCATAGAGTGTTGTTTCTTCTTTCCTTTTGTATAGTTGTAGGAATTTTTATCTTGATTGTTCATCTTTCTAAACTCGTCTACTATATGTGTAATATCCATATGAATGATGGAAAATCTATTTATTTTTATTCAAAATTAATTATAATCATAAAATCAAAAACAAAAATAAAAATTTGTAGTAAAATTAATAAATGATAAAATAAAATCAAAAACTAAAATCAAGAAATCAAAATAGATTAGAGAACACATTTTCAAAATTATTAAATTAAATTATTATCCAAACTTATCCCTAAAAATGGCACCTGAAATTGATACCACCCAATGAATTTTTTAATTCCTTTGAAGATACCAAATTTGATAATTTATAAAGAACATGAAACTACAACAACTAATTATATAATTAATATGTATATGATTTGAAATTATTTATGCCTATCTGATGAGGAATGGTTAGAGAATTATAATTAATTTAGTAATATTTCCTAAAAATATAAATTATTTATTACATATAATTCTAATCTACTAAGTGTGCGGTTTTTTGATAAATTGGTGGAGAAAAAATAAAAAAACCAAAAGTATAATGTTTATGATATCTAGGTTCATGTATTAATATTTGTAATGTTTGATTAAGTAATATTTCTATTTAACAAATTTTGTCTACAATAATTATAATACCCATTGTAATTACTCTCTATCTCATAATTTCCCCTTTTGTAATGCTCAAAACATTCAGTTTTTTAATGAAAGAGGTAACCTAAAACTATTTTTAAACATATAATTCAACAAACCCAATGGTCATGGAAAAGAAATAGTTTGAGAGATATCATTACATAAATCACACCCAATTAACATTCAATGGTCATGCCATGAAAATAAGAGTGTGAGAGGTAAGATAGTTTTAATGCAACCACTTAACCAGAATGTAAAAACAAAAAATATACACTAATACAATTATCCTTAAAATAATAGCCTGAAATAAAATAAAATCACCCCCTCTTGCTATCCATTAGCTGAAAATAAAAAAATATAGAAAAAAACCAAAATATAATTTATAGGGTAGTATCGATGAAGGACTTTACTTGAACATAACACCCAACCCCAGGCTCTGATCTCTAATTATTTATACTTCCTCCCTAAAATTGAATTTATAGGTGAGAATAGTCGTTTAGGGTGGCTTAAATGAGCAAAAATTGTTCAATTAAATTTTTAGAGTCAAATCCTTGGGTTACTAAGGCATAATTTGTTGGTCTTAATCAAATTTAAAAAAAACTAAAAGATGGAACTACAATAACATGATTTCATAGCGTTACAAGGGATATCACATAATGAAAAATTGGGATTGAACACCTTGTTGGTTCTTCAAGAAATGGTTTATGATCATTTAAATGTGGTGATCTTTGGGATACACATAACATTGATATCTATGTCATGTGATGAATGTATGTTTCCTAGCTCTATTTTCCAATTTTCCCCAACAATTTCTCCAAGCTATGGAATCATATCCCTAATATCTTATAATGTGAATTAACATTCCATGATGTGAATGTTGGTAATCTTGGATTGTTTTCTTAATTTTCCATTTTATCCAGCCACAATATAAAAAAACAAAATTGGCGGAAAGAATAATAAAATTAATTTCAAAAATTAATGTATTTTAAATTAAATATGAATGAATGAAATGTAGTTACCAAGAACATCATGAAAAATTATTACAACAATAAATCCCAAAGATATGCCTATGAACATGAATTCAGGGCCACATATAAAATTATGAACATGTAAAAACAAGAAAAAAGTTCTATGTAAAATTTTGTAAACATGAAATCAATTCGACGCATATATTTGTGAACACGTAACTATGTTCACATCTATCATCATTGTCTCAAGATATATAAAACGTTACCCAATTCATTAGTGTGAACTATAAGACACCAACTATCACATAATAATAAAGCATACATATGTGTTCCACTAAAAACCAATCATACATATCATGAAGTAACACTGATGGAAAGGAAATGGGTTTCATATCATTTCCAAATATTATAACATAACATTACATGAAGAGTAGATCAGTTGATAACAAAAAATTAAATGTCTAATAAATATTATAAAATTATTTAGAGTATTATCATGAACATTACTCCATTATAGGTAGATCATTTAGATTTATAATGAAAAATAAAATAGAAATAATTTTCAAATTTGTTTTGTAACATGGTTATAAAAACATACTTTTATGCTACTTCCAAAATTTATTTTATGAGGATAAAAAAGGGGACATAAAAAAGTTAAATTATACAATAATTCCATATATTTAAACCTTTAATATAATAGAAGCAATTGATAATAAATTTATAGTGGAAGTTCAAAATATACAAAAGTGTAATACAAATGTTTTATTTATTCTATCAAAACATTAACCATTATTTTTAAAATGGGAAATTGAAAAAAATAATGGATATAAATTACTTTTGAAATATATTAAAAGATTAATGGGAATTTTTATCAAAAAAAATTGTTATAAAAGTGGGAATATTCATTCCTTATGTGAACATTTAAAATGAGCTTCTTTTTAAAATTCTATAATGAATGTTAAAAATAAAATGTATAGAAAATGTCACCAAGGTTGATTATATTTTTTTAGGAATGTATAAGGTGGGAAACATGACCTTTAATAATTAAAAAAATAGATAATAACATTCTTGAAACCATATAGAGAATATGGACATGGAGGACAAATATCCCTTATAAAGAACATGAACTATTATTAACAGTATAAATTTTTTTGAGAATGAAATATATCAACGAAAAATATCTTTATTCAAAGATGTAATTTACAGAGGGAAAGAAAAAAATATATATAATAAAGAAATGGTAGAATATAATGAACCTGGAATATCTTGGTCATGGAAGAAATTTTATGACCCAATGAAAAAGAAATTAAGTCAGAAAAAAAATTATGAACGATATAAGGTGTAAACTATAAATATGCTTGGGAGGAAATGAGACCATAATTTGATTATATATTAAATTAAAATATTCATTTAAACATTCATAAATTTTATGTTGATTCTTAAAAGATAAAATAGTGAACTAAAGGATTATACTTGAAATGAGTAGAGACTTGGAAAGAAAACCCTTACCAAGAATATAACATGTTAAGTAATAAAATATGAACAAAGTGATTATATTAAAGGAATTTAAATCGACATAAAAAATGTATAGATACAACATAAAACAAGTAGAACATATAATTCATATTCTCTTAGAATAATGTAATCAAGGAATTATGTAACTCAATGAAAGAAAATTGAGTTAAGAAAGACCCTAATGGGTTTTCTAATATATAATTCAAAACAACATGGAATGATATCATGAAATAGTATTTGAAATAACATTAATATATGATAATTTATAACAAAAAATTATTTTTATAGTATATAAAACATTTTAATTAAGAATAAGTGCATAATTTAAAATATGTCTTAAGGAATAGAAATTAAGACAAAGAACCCTTACCATAATCTTTTAAGTGATCAGATGTGTTTTATCCTCATGAATAATAATTAGACTCATTAACTATTTATTTAATAACATTATCTATATTAATTACCATTCATATAAATATTTTATATTCATTTATTACATAGTTATTACTTATTTTATTTAATATCAAATATTTCTTATTAATAGTTTTAGATATTTATTTTCTGTTTTAGTGTAATGGTTTCAATTATAATTATATATTCTTGAGTTAATATTAGTTAGAATATTAACGTTGGAATAATAAAAATTATAAAATTATATATAAATTTCATGTTTAATTCAATGGGAGTTTTTGGTAGGAATCTTCAAGATGAAATACATAACACACTTGTTTTTGAAATTTTTAATGAATCAAAGACTATATATTAATAGTAAGTCAAATATTAATATTAAAATTAAAAAAATATAAATAATTATTAATATCATATAATATCAATTATTTAGTTTCCATAACCTTCCCTGATAAAATTTTATTGCATCCTTCTTGTAGGTGGTTAATTTTACCCAAAAATAAACATGTTATAATCAATGTATGAGTATGGCTATGAAGTGATTTTTTTATAATATCATCATTAAGGAATCATAATTATATTATCTAGATTTTATTAAAGAGATAAATAATTTTTTATGTGGTTGATTAAAAAGGTAAATGAAAAATAATTATAAGAAGTTATCACATAAAAAGAAGAAATTGTATCTCTTATTAGAAACAATCATGGTTTGGAAGGATTTTTGGAAATCACTTGGGACGAGAAGCTACCCAATGTGGGATAGTATAATTAGGTAAAGAAATAAGGTATAATTTTGAGGGTATTTATTTTTTATGTGTGTCTTTAAAATGGTGTTGAAGGGGAAATTTTAACAGAGAACCGTGGAAATTTTGTAAATACTTATTAGATAACATAAATAGAAAAAGTCATTTTCAAGGAAAGTATATCCAAATTTGAAAAATAATGAAGATAAGATGATGAGAGGTTTATAAATCCCTATTAAACGCATCTTAAGACCGTTTTTAATGATATTATAGACACATATCCCTTGATTTAACACTTTTAAATTATTTTACTTTTTATTATGGTGATTATATTTTACATTGGTAAATTATTATTATAGAACAAAATATAAATTAAATTTAATATATCCAAGGATGGGTGAATAACATAGGGGGGTGAATTTTTGGTTTTCTTTTACATATTCATTAATATATATGTTAACCTATGGGACTTGTTAAGGCATTGATATACAAAAGTAAAAACTAATTCTCATCTACAAGTAAGAAACTAAACAATAGAGAAAGGAACATAAATTCAATATGGTTTATCCCCAATATCTGAACTAATTCCTTACTATTTGTAATTTTTTAACAAAACCATATATTTTATGCAATAATTTTATTATTAATTGAATTTTTATGGGAAGGGATTATCCTTTTCTAAATTTCAATTCTACTCTTCTATCCCCCAAAAACCAATGATACTCTCTCCCACCAATAAAAAATATAAATATCCCTTTATCTTTAAAAAATTGCACATTAAATCTACTCATAAGTTTCTTATATTGAGCTTTTTTTAACTTAAAATTATTATAACATCATGTATCTAGTGCCTTAGTGTATAGATCTCCTAATATTAGTTTTTCACATCTTATAATTTTTATGAAATTTATACTCTTCTTCAACCTAGTGAATTATTTAGGATTCACATGATTTTTTCATAGATAAAACTCATCTATTAAGAATTTTTTAATGACCACACCTTTGTTAAGAGATCAACAATTTATAATCAGTCTTCCTTTTGTAAAAGTAGTGAATTTGTGGAATCTACTTCGAATTGATGATGTACTTTAAGTCTCCAATCAACAACCTTTAATAACTTCTAAAGATATCAGATAATAACTTCATTAAAACTCCCAAAAAACTTAGTATCAACAATCTCTTAATCATACCCAAAACATGTCTTGAATCATAATATTTAATTTCATGAATATCTCAGATAGAATGACCAAAATATTATCATCACAATGGTTATGTCTGAAAAATGTTTTAGTGAATATATTTGGAAACTTCTATTTATTGTAAATATGTAGATTTGAAACTTTTATTATATTTGTTTTTCCTATATTTATCTATATTAATAATTATTTAGTATCCATTAATTTTAATATATTTGATATAAATATTATTTTTTTGATTATTTTAATCCATTTCACTTACATTGTGTTTAAACTCTAGATTTTAGTATCCACCTATAAATCAATTCATCTTCTAAATGCTATATATTTCTATCATCATCTTGAATCACTGTTGATATTCGTTCAAAGTGATTTCCATCCAATGAACAAATAAAAAACTATCATATCAATTTACATCTGGATCATCCTTTGTAAAACTCCAAATTTATAACCCTTCATGATATTTTGATCATTATGACTTTGGAGAGTCGTCATAAATTTTCTTCCAGTAACCTGATGGTATTTAAGTCGACTATTTCCTATTCACCTAATTAAACCACCTAATATTGTTATTTTATATGAAATTATAATTCAATTAGTATTCAGTTCTATTCAAATAAAAAATTTATTCTAATATAAACTCAAAAAATATCCAATGTTTGAAAATATTTTTATCAAAAGTTGTTGACAAATAATATAATTCCTTTTCCAATACATGGTATCTTCAACATCCATATTTGGATTTTTTATAAAATTTTTTATCACTCTTCAACATGAATGTCTTTAAAACAAATAAAAAACATTCTCAAATAGATATATCTTTCAACCATACTACTGAATAAAGTATTATTTTTTAGATAATATCTTCCCTCATTGATAAGTAAAATTGTGGATATAAGTTCAATGTACATCCCATGAATTTTCTATAATTCATTTTATTATCCCTATATAATAACTATATCTCCTAGTTTTATATAATAGTTATATGTTTCATCTACTCCTTTAATAATAAAATCCCAAATATATTTAGAAAATTCATTTATCCTTTTCAAAGGGATAGTGTAAGGATTACATGAAGATTCATCCTATAATTCTCAAACATTTCGTTTATAAGGGCATTAGTGTATATATCAACATTTTTATATTATATTGTAATTTATTATGGTTTAATTCCACTGGCATGCACTTTTTATTTATGGAAGTGATATTGAATATCATAATTTTTGAACTATACTGTTGTAGAAAATTATTTGAAAAGAAATTATACATTTATTATCATAATAATATTTTTGTGGAGTTCCAATAATCCCTTTTAAATCCTCAAATTAATATTTTATATTAATTACTTGAGTGCATGAATGTGTGGTTGAAATGTATTTTGACATAGCTTTACTCAAGGTAATTGATATTTTTTTTCGTATAATTATAGAGAAAATACATCACCTCAAGAAAAATGTTCCACCATATGTGGACTTCTATTGATCAGAATCACCAGATCAATTTATATTTATAAATAAAAGAAAATTCAAATCACTACTTGTTTTATATAACAGGATAAAATTTAATGTTCTTCTAATATATCTCAATATTATTTTGGAAGCCAAAAAATGTAATTATTTTGGATCAGTATGATATCATTCACATAAATTCAAAATATATGCAACTTCTAGGTGATTTGTTGTGAATATTCAGATCAGATTATGAAAATATCTCTAATTTGCACTTATTTTGGTAGCATAATTCCATATCTTTGCACCTAAAAAATAGGTGTGGTTAATTCCTTTGAACCAACCATGCTAATACTTCTCTATAAGTCCATATAATGCCTCTCCTATGAAAGGAAGATGAAATGTATCTTTTAAAAAACCTACAGCTTAAGGGAAAATATATCAATCCAAGAATTTACATATAAAAGTTCTAATTCATCTATTTTCAGTATTGATTACAAATAATTTATTTATTACTAGGAAAAATATATATATAAAAAATATAATAACAATTAATTTCTCAGAAAAATTCTACTTCACTTATAAGTATCTATTTACTTTATGTTTAGAAATTTTTAGCTTTCTTATGTAGTTATTATGTTTTTTATCCAAATATTGAGAAACATGCTTTAACTTGAATAAATCTTTCATAAGACTCCATTATATAAACCTAATTTATCATAAATAAATATTTTTGGTTTCTCAATATAATCTTCTTCCTCTAATTCACTTTTCAGGAAAGATAAATTTATATCCATTTGATATATTTTATATTATTAATCAGTTATTTCTTCCCTTTTTTGTTTGTATGATGTCCTAAAACATGAGAAAAATTTTATTCAAAATAACAACCATCCACCAGTTAATAAACCATTAAAAGTAACATATATTTATTTCTCAAAATATTCCTATTTTCATTGTGGTTATTTTGAAACTCCAATTTAGTTTTAATCACATTATTTTCCTTGGGTAATGTAATAATATTACTTATATTATTCTTATCAATTTGATCTAATTAATTATTCATATAATTTATCCATTCCTTGTGTTCTTCCATATCTTCCACTAAATAAGTTTCAGCATATAAAATAAGTTATATTTTATTATATATTATTAACTTCATCTAGTTTGAACTAGATATTCAGATATTTCAATTAGGTTCTTTGCTATATATTTTCTTTGAATCATTAAGAATTCATAATTATTTCTTATTATAAAATAACCTAATTCATAACTAGAGAGATTTGAACATGATCATTAAATTTTAGGTTTATTCTGTAATTATAATTCATAACTTCTTTTCGATTGTATGGAAACTTCCATTAAACCTCCCGATATACCTTACCCCTTTTCCACTACTTTGAATGAATTCCCAATAATTTGAACATTTCATAATTATATCATTTCTTTCATTTCTTTCTTCTATAACCTTTAACCTTTTTCCATTGGGTTTATACCCTAGTAAGATAACTTCTTTATCATTTTTATTAAATTTTACTATGTTATGAATTTTGATTTTAATTAGAAATTTGATCTAAAGAATTTTGAAACATTATAATATTTTTTATTTATATGCCATATTTCATTAGAAGTGGATTCTATTTTTAGTCTCAATAAGAACCTATCATGAGTATGTCCTTCAATGAAAACAACCTCCATCTATAAGAAATTGGAGATTTTGTATTTTATAGGAATAGTCATCTCTATTTTAACTAATCTTCTATTTTTCCATTTTGAAACCCCATTTTTATTGGGGTGTAAAAAGAACTATATTGATGCCAAATTACAACATTTTAAAGATAATACTAAATATTGTTTCATGAAACATTTTTTTATTATATTTTATTATCTTCCAAATGTATTTATCAAATTATTTTTTAGACTATATTCTTTAAAGCATGAACATATCTACACCTACAAATTTTTGTTTCATGAACATGAAAGTATTCATCTAGTAGAAATCATAAATTAATGTAATAAAGTCCATATCACACTTTATAAATTAATGCCTCATAATTCCACAAACACTGGAATATATGGGTTAAATTGGATGGTTAGGCTAAATTTCTAATCTCACGTGACTTCCATTCACCATATTTCCTTTCATAAAAATACTAGAAACTATATATATATATCTTCAACAAAGTTAGATCTCAAAATACTTATACCATGGAAAATTTTAGGTTGTTTTAACCCAAAAATACAATTCCTCAATTCAATAACACATTTACATCTTTTGAACTCAAATAACAGAAGTCACATATCTCACCAATCTAAAATTGGTTTATTTCAGTACTCACCCCTTCTATTATAGTTTTTTCATTCTTAACAAATTATATGGTACAACCATTATATCATAAGATGACATTATTAGCATCATTACATAATTATCTATCAATGAGAATATCATTATTATGTTCTTAAAAAAATTAAATTCTTTGTATTTGAGCTTCCAATTAAATTTAGTTTCCATTCCAATTCATATAACCTTCAGGGAACTATAATTTTTAAAGACAATATCTCCACTACATTATTATTTTAAAATTTTCATGATCTTAAAATCGCATGTTAAATTTGATGAGTATGCAAAATCATGAACTAATGATTTCCCTTTCCATATTGATTTTAGATAAAATTCTATGAAACTTTTTCTCGATCCATATTTCATTTTCCTGACTAATTTTCCTTATCAAAACATGTGATTTTCCTTAGTAAAGTGATTTACAAAGTTTCAAAAAAGTTACACGGTTGGTCACATATTCCTTTGGGTTATTTAAGATAATAAAATTGATCCTTTCTAGATGAATCTTCATCTTCTTCCTTCCATTTTCTTTATTATTACTTTTTTTTTTCTGAGAATTACTTCATTTTATTTTAGGTATTTGTTTCCTTAATTCCTTCCTTATTCAAAGGATAGATATATTGTGGAAATAGTTATTGGATTTGTTTTGGAAGAAACCATTACCCAAATAATATATATAAAATATTGTTTTTCAATAATATAGATTATTACTATGAGAAGTTTCTTAATATCCACTGGTAGTAAGAACTATTGATATTTTTTTTAAAGGGGAATTTATCTCATTTTTACAAACTATTATTTTACTATAGAAGTGGGAGGATTTTCATTACCCTTCTTCATCCATACCTATTAATTTAGTGATTTAGTAAATGTATTGAGAGTGTAAAGAATTTTTTTTTATCTATATTTGATGAAACAATACTCATATCATATTTTGAGTTAACATTCTACATTTTCTAGGATGAATCACCTTTAAATTCCATTATATTGTGTGAAAAATCATTTCTTTTCTTTAGTGAGTTTTCTTGCTTTAGATATAATGAATATGCATTACTCAACTCATCTTATACTATTTCTATGTTTTCTTTTGTGTCATTCCAAATTTTATCTTTGGAAACAAAATTCAAATTGAGGCTCTTTATTTTCTCAATATATACCTCTTTCTTTTAAAATAAGTCTCTTTTTTTCATCTTTATTTTATTCTTTCTTATTCAGTTAAATGAGTTTCTTTTTGGATCTATTATTCTGATCAAGTTATCCTTTTAATTCCAATCTTAGCATGTATTCTATATAAGTTTATTTACCAAATTATTATTATTTTCTTTTAGTTTCCTCACCTTTAATGTATTCTAAAAAGTTTATTATCTTATACTAAATTTCTTCATCTATTGATATTTTTTTTCATGTTTTTTATTTTTTCCTTCTAATTAATATTTCTTTATTCTTCCATAAATAAATAATTTTTCATATTCCGAAATTTCTATCTTTTTTTTTAATTTTTACTCAACTTATTCTTATAAGTATTTTCATCCAACACATCATCATTATATCTTCCACAATTCCTTCTAGGTAAACTCACATTAATGTGGAAAATTATTCAACATTAAAAGAATTTTATTTTATGTTTACACTTTTATTTTCCTTTTATTTTTTTTATGTTTAATGAAATAAGAAAAATTATTATTCAATGCTCACTATTTAACACATATTTATCTGTTGATTCATCAAGGAAATACTTCTTTTTGTTCGTTGAGTTTGGGTTTTTCCATGGAATTGAAATATATTTCTTCATTCTCATTCTTTTTAAATGTTCATTATTTCCTCATTTCATGTTTCTTGAGGCTATTTTGAAGTTAATTTAGAGATGATTCATCTCTATCCATGAAGGTAGAAATTTTGGGATCAAATCATTTTGGGAAATTGCTCATCAATTTTTTCAAAATTATTGAGTCATCCAAGGTGTTACAAAACCATAAAATGTTTCCCATAATTTTTTTTGAATATTTTTAAAATAATAATTAATAGTTTTATTCTCATCTATCTTTAAGACCTCAATTTTCTTTTAATATTTTATGTTTTGATTACTATATATTAACATTTCATTCATGGATTGTCTCTATATTTTCCCAAGTTTCCTTAGATACCTGATATTCCATCACCATAGTTTAAATTATATCTAATAAAGATATTAAATATATATTTTAATATTTACCATCAAATTAAAATTTCCTTTATCCGGAAATAACATAAGATCACTCATGTCTCGTGGTGGATACATGATAGTATTAGTATCCAACACCTAATAGATAAAAAATATGGGACAATGTATTATCTTATTTTCACATCTGTGAAATTTTTTTAAATTAAAAGTTATAATTCCTCATTAATTAATAATCTTTAAACCCTCAATTTTTACAAAATGCATCTTAGCAGGAACCTATCATTGATGCTGCTTGATATTCCTAAGGATGGGTAACCATTGATAAGGGGGGAAGGGGGTGAATTAGTGGTTTCTATTTACAAATTCATTTAGCTTTAAATTTAACTCTTTGAATTTTCAAGGTATAAATCGCAACATGTAAAATCTAATTTCCATATATTTATAAGAAATAAAATAATAGAGCAAGGCACAATTTTTTTACAATATTCAAAATCATTACGAAAACATACTTATTTTTGTGTATAGTTTTTTCCTTAGCCATAAATTTTACAATATAATTTTAATACCAAATAAAATGGTTTTGGAATGGATTATCCTTTTATTAAAATATGATCCCACACATATGTCTCATAATAAATAATGATATCTTCTCCCACTAGTCATAAAGATAATTTTCCCTTTTGCTTAAAAAAATCCACTTATTTTCTAACCAAAAGTTTCACAAATATAGTAATCTAGAACATAAATCATCATATATTCATACCTCTAATACCTCATATTATATACCTTAGGATCATAGTGTCATTTTTAAACTAATAATTTCATACTATTTTTTATCTTCTTGGTTCCAGTGAATTCTTAAATAATCACATGTTGTACTTCTTAGAACAAACTCAACTGTTATGATTTTTTTAATAAGCTCATCAACCACCTATTAAAAATTATGTCACCCCATTTATAACATGTATTACTTTGTTGAAAGTGGGGAATGAATTGAATCCGCATTTAATTGCTCACTAAATTCAAGTCTAAAGTCAACAAACTTTATTTTATTTCTAGGATATCAAATTGTGACTTCAATAAAACTCCCAAAAAACCAAGAATCAATACTCTTTGACTCTCCCCCAAAATGTGGATCCAATTAAAAACATTAATTTCATGAATATCACACGTTGAACATTAATTTTATCATCTTTATAATGGTTATGACTTAAAAAAAAATTATGCATATTCATTTGGAAACCTGTAGTGAATGTACATCAATATATTTCACTTTAAGATTATCCTAATTTATCAAATTATTTATATTAGTTAATCCTTATAAAAACCTTATTAAAGTGAAAATATTTGGAATAAATTTTTTTCTTTTAGTGGTATTAATCGTATGCATGTAAATTCTATTCTAAATCTAGATTAAAACATCCACCTCCTGATTAGATCATCTTAGGATATACATATCTTCTGATAACCTCATCTTGAATCACTATTATTCTACAAAAAAAGGGAACTTATTTCAAATAAAAAATTGAATATTATATGAATTTAATTTTCGATAATACTCTTATAAACATCTATATTTCCATTATTTCAAAATGTTTCAGTAATTCTAACTTTAGGTCCTCTTTATGAATTGTCTTTCGATAACTTGTAGGTATTTTTAATGAGAGCATTTTCAATTCAACTAACAATTGCATATTAACTTTTACCTTATGGTGAAATTAATGATACCTTTGGATTCAGTTTTTTGGAAATAACATCTTAATTCATATATGAAACTCAAAAACATTCATTTATATAATGATAGAAAATATTTCTCTCATAATTTATTAAAAATAAATACCAGACCCTTACCAATTCATGGGAACTTTAATCATACATTTTTGATTTATTAACAAAACATCAAACCTCTTCCCCATGATCATATTTATAAAAAAATAATAGCTTTATCAGCGAGAAATATCATAACACTACACTACTAGAAAAATCAATTTGTTTATGAGAATCCCATCCCTATATGATAAAAAAATATTTGTTTAAAAGTTTCTTTGTACCCCCCCAATTATTAATAATGAATTTTCCTCCCCATTTTTATAATAAATATATATTATATATTAACCTAAGATTTAGATTTTTCTTCTCCATATTTGAGAACATAATAAAAATCATAGTGCGGAATCATATTCATCTTCGACTAAGTGAGTAGGGGAAGCCTGACTATGAAGTTTCAGCCTATGTTTCTCAAAAATTTAAATAAGAAGGGAATTAGTGAACATATATGAAGTTTTATATTCTATTGAAATGTAATATTATTTTATTTCATTGGTAAATAATTTCTACTTGACAAAGTGATACAACCTTTTTTGATCTGGAGTGTTTTACAAGATTCATTGCAATGCCAATTGTACTTTGATTATTACAAAAAAAATTAGGGGAATTACAACATTCACTTTTAAATTAATCAATCAAAATATTATCCAAATTTTCCAAATGAATGAATGTGTTGAAGAAATGTTTCCAAAATCAACTATTATAATTATTATAGATATTTTTTCTTACAATTCTAGTGAACATATCTTCCCCCCAAGAAACATATTCCTCTAGATGTGAATTTAAAATCTATAGAATAACCTACCAAATATATATATGTAAACCCTTGTCATATCAACTAACTAAAAATTTTGTATAGAAGGATAAAATTTTAATTTCCCTTAATATATCAACGAATTATTTTCTTATCCAAAAAATTAGATATTTTTGTATCACTCTGATATCTTTCATATAAATTCATTGCATAAATAGTTTCTAGTCAAAATATTATGGGACAAAGTAACATTATAATAAACTTATTAAATTCACTCATATTTACACTCCTTCTAGTATCATACTTTCATATCTTCACACCTATATAAATAGGTGAGGTCACCTCCTTGTAATTTTCCATGTAATTTTATCTCAATAATTCCTTGGAATAATTCTTCTATAAAAGGAAGATAAAACTTTTATTTTTAACAACCTATATTATGGGGATAAATTAATCTCTTATATCATTGAAATTTCAACATTAATCTCCACCTTCCTATTAATTCTTTAGAAACATTCCCTTTTTAACAAAAAAATTAAATCATCAATATATGAAATCATAATTAATGTTATAGAACCATTCTACTTCATATATGAGTAGATATTAATTTTCTATTTATTTTTCATAAAATTCACATGTATCCGTCGTGTTTTTAATACCGAAATCAGGGATCCTTCTTTAACCCATATAAATCATTCTTGATTATACATACCATACTGCCATCTACATCAAGAATAAATCCTTATGAATGTACAATTTAATCATCTCCCCTTATTTCACTATTTATAAAAGATTAATTTATATCAGTTTGATATATTTTACACTTATCATCAACAAAAACTACAAAAAAATCATAGGGTATAAATTATTACAATGGGAGAAAAAATTTATTAAAAATTAATACCTTACACGTAGGACTATATTTTATAAAGTATCATATATTTGTTTCTAAATGATTTCCCCTTTTTGATTTTGCTTATTTTAGAACACCTATTTAGTTACAATCACATTCATGTCCTCTGGTCATTAAAAAATTCTATGCATTTTTATTCCACATTTGATCTAATCCATCAATCATAGAATTTATCATTTTTTCAACCACTTATTCTACTAACATAGGCTCAACATGTGAAATAAGTATAATATGAATCTATATTATCATCTTTATTAAATTTTGAATTAGATATTTTGTTCTTCTGATGATAAACTCTATTTCAACCGACCTTTCAATTATTTATAAATTATAATTATTACTTTCTATGGAATAAATTTCTTCATAACTAGTGATATAAGCACATACAAATTTAATGTGAGTTTTATTCTTTTATTCTTATTCATCTCTTTTCTTAGTCAATTTTATTGAATATTATGTTAATGATTGAAAAATAAATTCACATTCTTCTATTGTTTTGAAATAATAATCAATAATTTCAACATCACATGATTCCATTACATTGTGTATCCATTATTTACTGCGCCTGTAAGTTCTTCCATTTGATTCATACCTCAGAAATATTAGATCCTTGTAATTTAAATCAAAAATTTCTTTGTTATTACTTTTAATTTTAATTTGGAATGGGACATCGAACATTTTGAAATATTTAATTGTAGGTGTAACACCCTTATCTTTTTATGGATTATTATTTTTCAAATAAATTAAATTTATTTTATGGATTACATTAAAAAAATAAAGATTGTGATACAAACAATATTAGGCCAGCTTGCGTTACACATGATACTAATTTTTAACAAAACCATGATATATTATTAATATAGTTATTTAAATGCCGCTGTTATAACAAAGAAGTAAAAAACAGATATATAAATATAATAAATATATTTTAAATATTACATATAATATTACATGTAAAATATATTGATAATAGATTAAATAATTTTCAGTAAATTCTTTATATGTTTCAAAAATACTACTTTCTCAAAAAAATGTTTTTATGTCTTTTTCTGAACAAAAATAAAAGTAATTTTTGAAACATTTAATAAATGAATTCGATATTATTATCTTCATATTTTAAAAAATAATGTAAAAATTATATTAGGGTGAACTTTTGGGATTTCTCAAAAAAATATTATTTTTGATGAATTATGAAAAATACTGAATCTTAATTGAAAACTGCATTTTTGTTTAAATTATTTATAATGTAAATTATATTTTTAATTTTTTTAAAGTAAAATTTGATAAATTTTTTTCTATTAATTTAATTTAGGTAATTTTAATATTTTTCATATTAAATTTTGTTATAAAAACCTTTTAAACTTTTGAACAATTTCTATTTGAAAAATAGCTTCCTCATTGTGTATGTGGGATTAAATTTTAAATGGAAATTTTCAACTTATGTAAATGGAATTTGGAAAAATGGATTCTATATTTGAAATTATAATAATTAATATGATATAATAGGTTCAACATTTGTTTTGAAAAAAATTAATTGAAAATAGTAAAAATTATTTTCCATGGTTATCGTAAAAATGGGTTTACCAAAGGGGGTGGGTAAAAATAAAAATATAAGGATTAAAATTTAAAAAAACTTGTAAAAATCCTTTTAAATCAATACATAGATCTTATCTCTTGATTTAACTTGAATGATTCATTTTTTAACCTTGTGGCATCATAAAAACATCGGTATACCTTTTTCATTAAAAACAATTACAAGTGTGCAACTCTCCACACTTATAGAAGGAAACCCCCTCTCATATCCACTTTACACCTTCAAACCATTTTGGTTTATCAATAAATTTTAAAAATAACTTCAAAAAATCCCTCCTATTAATGTAGATCCTTATTTTAGATAGAAATATAACCTAAAAAGGATTTTAGTGAAAAAATAAGGAGGATACCAGAAGAAGAGGCAACATTCATCAACAAGCATTTGTGTTTTATTTCATCCTCTTCCTACTCCAATTAATATTATAACCTGATTATATAATAAAATCTATATATTGAATATACTGATATATTTTTATTTTAAGGTAATTACCAAAAAAAAATATCCACGTCCATAAAATGGTTTACGAAATCATCATTTGTGTGTATAACAGACTACCACATCACGAACCGATATCATTTGTTTTTTGCATTACCACCTACCAAAGATAGAAATAATGATGGATTTAATATTTATATATTATATTTATTATATTATAAAACATATTTAATTATTATATGATGCCTACATTCATACTCTCCATATTTTTGGAATACTATAACGATGCTCATGTATATTGTGGACCATCACTTCGTGAAGTGATGTGATTCATTCATGATTTACATTGAAGGTAATAAGGATCCTTTTAATAAACATATCTGATATATATGACATAAAAATGATTCTCTAATGATAATATATCATTTAAAATCCTTTTTTAGTCATAAAAGAAAATAGAAACATTTTTCATGCTTACATATGATATACCGTCTCCATGAATAATGTATTTCATTTTATATTACTAAATTTAATGGATAACTCTAAATAAATATATATTTAATAAATATTATTTTAACATCATGGTTAAAAATTTAGGGATTATTAAATTATGATCAATGTAATATGACCAAAAACAATAAATCAAAACATATATGAAAAACAAATCGGTTCTTACCCGAAACATAACATTAACATAGAATTGTTAATAAACGGGTAATAAAAGTTCTTAAAAAATCATATATTTTATGATAAATATAATTATTTTTATTTAATATATTTATAATATAGTCATATTTATTATACCTGAGTTTTGAACATGTATAATGGAATTAAAGACTTAATGTAAGGTATCTTTTCTCAATTTTTCTTCTTTCAGAAGTATATTATGTTATGCACCTATATTCTTTTAGGAAATCTATATACAGACCCTTTGAAATTTAATATCATGAATTTATTTATCCTCATGTTATTTTACTTTCAATTTATATGCTATTCCTTTATGGGTATTATAATTCAATGTTCCTAAAGTGGTAATGATTTTATGTTATGTAACGCCCCGAGCCCAGCTACCGAGAGTCGGTGCATTATTACATAACATTGGTATGATCACAAGAAAGATCAAATCTCGAAAGACCGATTGGTTTAGTAGCCTTGAAAAACACTAGATATATTCATAAGGTTTTAAATTACATTTCAAAGTGAAAAACTACTACAACAACAAAGTCTTCATATCCACACTATTAACCCCTCATAATATCCCTGCAAGCCATTCATAATTTACTTATTCACTACCTGGGAAAAATAAAACATAGAAAAGGGGTGAGCTCAAATTCCCAGTAAGGATAACAATATAGCAGAACCTTCAAAATAAGCATAAACATTTAAGGCAATGCATTAATAAAACAAAAGCCTTTTTAACTTGAACTTCAACATAGTATGGAAAAAGTAAAATGAAATAATGCCATTTACTTGTTCACATGGATATTCTAATAATCGAATAATCAAATGCAATATCAATAACCACTTTCATAATGTTGGAATGCATAATGCCAGACTATCATAACCACATAGCCAAGGCCTCGTGCCAAGACTACAAATAAGATTTTTCCAAGGCCTTGTGCCAAGACACTAGTTTGCCTCATGAGACCTACCGATGCATCGAGGAGCTATAGAGGGCTCCACCCATCACATATTAAGTCCAATGCATTCCCATATGAAAAGGTTTAAACATAACATAAACATTCGTATTAAAAATAGCATACGAAATGTCAATAATTTCACCATAAACTATGAATGGTATAAAAATAGCACATCCACAGTCAATCATATCACAAAACCTTCAATACAATATAAAAGTTTTGTATCATAAGAAATCAACTTCAAATAAGCGTATAATCCATCAAAGGATGTTGACATAGATGAAATAAAAACACTTTTTAGAGAAATATCTCTTTCTATTTTTGAAATCATTTAAGATCCATATAAAATAAAACATTTTCTTGAAAATACTCTTATAATCTTGTAAGGAAAACATTGAAGATTTTATAATGGCAGAAAATAACCGCACCCGCCGTATAAGTTAAAAAAACATTCTTACCTTAATTCTGTCGAAAAGGTTAAAAGGACCTTGTTTTGAAAACGACGGAATGATTCCTCTTATAAAAATTCAAACAAGGGTATAAATGACTTTAACCCATATTCTTGTAAATGATAAAAATGTTTTGAAATACATTTTTAAGAAAACATGGATGTGGATGATAAAGAGATCCCAGTAGATTATTATGTATAAACAACCTCGGATAATGAAGAGATTGTGAAATAACCCTTACCTTGTACTTTTCCTTGGTTGGGTTAGGTTAACCTCCTTTATAATGGTGAAATAATTGTTATTAAATTATACAAGAATCATATACATTATTATGATATCATATATGATCTTTTAACATTGCCTTATTAATAATATCTTAGTATTATCGTCGTTTCGGGTGATAATCGATTTGTTCTTCTTAAATGTTTGGTTACGTAAGACATGTTTGTAATGGATAGATTATATCTTATTCATAATCAGAATGATATTAACATTATTTTAAACCCTAAAATGAGAATAAGACTTGAATGGATACGATGGAGAATGAATCTCATCGCGTTCGTGGAGACGGTAGTCCGTACGTACGCACGAACGCTACTTCCACATAATTTTTATTTTAAAAGAATTGAATCCAAATGATACATAGGTATATTAATATTCCAGTATAATATAATATTTTATATATGTTACTTAAGTTCATTAACACCATCCTTTATACGTTCCATGTGTGGTATGAACGAGTCATATCATTTTAAGGGGGCGGTAGTCCGCACTTCCTCAAATGAAATTATCGTATGTATATAAAACATGAAACGAATAATGGTATTAAATAAAATGGAATTACAGAAGGTTATATATAAAATATATATCATTAATATCATATTTAATTACAGTTCCGTCATAATGGCCACCAAGAGAGGCTGTAAGATGTATTTGAACAATCATCGTTTCGTGAGGCGTTAGTTTGCCATCCACAGAAACATTATGTTCATCATCCATTAGATGGAGTTGTGTGTATGTGTAGTTTGAATACTTCTTATAAAAACATCCTAGTATATTGTGGATACTGGTGTTGTTACAAAAGAAAGGAAATAAAAAGATTTTGGGGGTTGGAGATGCAAAATAAATGAAAATAATTTAAGAGAAAACGTTACCTTTAATTTAGGTAACTCACTTTGGTTGGATCCAAAGGACTTCTTGATATGCTTTTTTCCTAAGGGAAAGCTTCAATTAGGAGGAGAGGGATGTGGGGAGCTTAGTTGGGCAATGTTTGGATGAGCCAAGTGGCTTGAGAGGTGTGAGGAATGAGTAGAAGTGGTCTCCTTTTATAAGGGAGAGGAGGGGCTCTTTAGGAAAGAGTGAAAGTATTACTTTATAATATAATTATATTCGGTTTATAATGGTCCAAAAATCATTGAGGTCGAAGATAAGATGACTCATATTCTAAATAACATCAACCAATAAGAATTGGACAGGATTTAGATAATATTTTAATCAGTATAATATTATTTATTTAAATGATTTATTAATGAGGTAAACATTGCATCATTATTGTGTCATTAATAATTTAATTTATTTGATGTCTAAAAATTATAAATAAAATTTCATTATGTAGGAAATCGTGTTAGATTTCTAATGAATATTTATAATCGAAACTACAACATGTATAACCCTATGTAAAAATTGTTCTTCTAAAAGATGTAAGCTTATGCCATTTTTATTTTTATTTTAACTTTATTAATATAATGTGTCCCTACCATATACAAGTGGCTCCAAGGGGTCCCCAAATTGACACAAGGATGCCCATGGTCGGGTATGTGTCCACCAATAAGGTTAGGACACGTTTTAGGGTAATTTTGTATTATTATAATATTATTTTTTAACACTTATTTACCGGTTTACCCTTTAACCATGGTAAATAAAATATTTACCGCAGTAATTATTCAAAATGTGTAAAAATAAAAGTTACCTATTTACATAATTTGGACATCCTGATTCCAAATATGTAATCCATTTTTCCAAATTCAAAACACAGAAGTGGCAGAAATTAATTTAAAATTAATTCCCGCTGTCAAAACAAAAAGCGTGTTTTTAAGAGATAATAACTATCAAAAGATTGACACTTGTTTATGTATGGTTTAATTGTGAAATTATGGCCAATGAAAAACATTAAATTAAATTGTAAAAATATATTCTAAATATACTTTAAAACTACTAAAATTCATAATTTATCAATATTAATTATTTTGATTAAAAAATTTGTTTTTAATTAAAATTTAGTAATTTTCACTATTCATCAAAATATGAAAGTTATCCGAAAAGTACCAAAATTTCACCTTAGGCTAAATTATATATTCTGAATCCAAAAATGAAGTCCATTTTGAAATATAAAATATATATAATTTCAAAAATTAGGTATTAATATTCATAATGGCTAGTTTAATTAGTTGTGGTGTGTGTTAGAACTCGAGGTTGCGTACAACACACGCTGTCGCATTATTCGAAGGGAAACGTACCGTGGATGCTTGGGGTGTTACATTCTCCCCTCCTTCAAATAATTGTGTCCTCGCAATTTCTAGGGTATTACTGTATAAAAAGACTCGGGTGGTTCTTCATCATAAGTTCCTCGGGTTCCCACGTTGCCTCTTCCATCTTATGATTTCTCCACAAAACTATTACCAGACGCATCGTCCGGTTTCTCAGCACTTGTTCTCTCGTATCAAGAATATTGACGGGTTCTTCACAATAGGAAAGATTAGGTTCCGGTTCTAATTCCTCATAGGTGAGTACATGCGTTGGGTCAGGCATGTATTTCCTCAACAGAGATACGTGGAACACATCGTGAACTTTGGAGAGACTTGGCGGCATTGCCAATCGGTAAGCTACAGCCCCAATTCGTTCTAGAATTTCGAAAGGTCCGATGTACCTGGGACTCAATTTACCTTTCTTACCAAAACGTATGACTCCCTTCCATGGAGATATCTTCAGGAAAACATGATCACCGACTTGAAATTCCAAATCCTTCCTTCGATTATCGGCATAGCTCTTCTGCCTACTTTGAGCTGCATTGATGTGATTTTGGATTACTTTCACCTTTTCCACTATTTCCTCCACCAGTTCTAGGCCTACCAGTTTTCTTTCACCAACGTCATCCCAACAGGTTGGTGTACGACATCTCTTTCCGTATAACGCTTCATATGGTGCCATCTGAATACTTGAATGGAAGCTATTGTTATAGGAAAATTCTACCAGTGGTAGATATTGATCCCACATACCCTGAAAATCAAGTGAGCAAGATCTCAACATGTCTTCTAAGGTTTGAATAGTCCGTTCTGATTGTCCGTCTATCTGAGGGAGGTAAGCAGTGCTCAAATGAAGTTCAGTATCCAGGGATTTCTGAAGACTTTTCCAAAATCATGAAGTAAAACGGGGATCACGATCAGAAACAATTGATAAGGGTACTCCATGAAGTCTCACAACTTCATTAATATATAGTCTTGCTAAACGTTCCAGGGGTAGATCTTCTCTTATAGCAAGAAGATGTTTTGACTTGGTAAGACGATCAACAATAACCCATATTGCATCGTTCCTTCTAGGAGTCTTTGGTAGCCCCCTGACAAGGTCCATCGTAATATTGTCCCATTTCCACTCCGGTATGGGAAGAGGTTGCATGACTCCTCCAGGATGTTGCCTTCCAGCTTTCACTTGTTGACAAACCATACATCTTGACACAAAATCAGCAATCTCCCTCTTCATGTTGTCCCACCAAAAATGTTCCTTCAAATCTCTATACATTTTGGTGCTCCCAGGGTGTATAGAGAAATTGGAACTATGAGCATCATCCAGCAATTCCCTTTTTAGATCAAGTATATTGGGAACACAAAGTCTCTTCCCAAATTTCAAAATTCCATCTTCATACACAATGTCTCTCAATCTCCCATCATTCACACCATTAATCTTCTTCTGAAATTCATCATCATCGGTCTGAGAACTCCTAATCCTTTCTAGTAAATATGGTTTGGCAATCATTTGAAAAAGCATTGATGTTTCACCTTCCCTGGTTATTCCCATGTCCATCTTTACTAGATCCATGAAAATTGGATCCCTTTCCATTATCATCATGTTCAAAACTCCATGGTCATTTCTACTCAAAGCATCTGCCACCTTGTTTGCCTTCACCGGGTGGTAATGTATCGTACAATCATAATCCTTGAGTAATTCAAGCCATCTCCTTTGCCTCATGTTGAGTTCTTTTTGTGAGAAAATATACTTTATACTCTTGTGATCAGTATAAATCTCACATTTTTCACCATAGAGGTAGTGTCTCCATATCTTCAAAGCAAAGATCACAGCTGCTAACTCAAGATCATGAGTAGGATAGTTTTGTTCATGAATTTTCAACTGTCGTGATGCATAGGCAATAACTCTATCATTCTGCATAAGGACACAACCAAGTCCTTTCTTTGATGCATCACTATAAATAACGAACCCATCATTCCCCGATGGTAGAGTCAATATAGGCGCATTGACTAATCTTCTCTTCAGTTCTTCGAAACATTCTTCACACTCTTTTGTCCAAACAAATTTAACCCCTTTACGTGTGAGCTTCGTTAATGGTTTAGCCAATCGGGCAAAATTCTGGATGAAACGTCGATAATAACCTGCCAAACCAATAAAACTACGTATCTCAGTTATACTCGTAGGTGCTGGCCATTCTTGGATTGCCTTGGTCTTAGAAGGATTAACAGAGATTCCGTCTTTAGAGACAATATGGCCATGAAAAGAAATCTCCTGAAGCCAGAATTCACACTTGCTAAACTTCCCATATAATTCATGCCTCCTCAGAGTCTTCAAGATAATGCGCAAGTGATTTTCATGATCTTAGTAGGTTTTGGAGTATACCAGAATATCATCAATAAATACCACCACAAATTCGTATAGATACTCCTTGAAAACTCTATTCATCAGATCTATGAATACAGAGGGTGCATTAGTCAATCCAAACGGCATTACAGTAAACTCGTAATGCCCGTACCTGGTTCGAAATGCTGTTTTCGGAATGTCTTCCTTCTTCAAACACAACTGATGGTATCCAGATCGAAGGTCAATCTTTGAAAAGTACTGAGCTCCATGCAGTTGGTCAAATAAATCATCAATACGAGGTAGAGGATACTTGTTCTTTATCGTTATAGCATTGATCTCCCTGTAGTCAATACATAACCTCATAGATCCATCTTTCTTTTTAACAAAAAGAACAGGGGCTCCCCATGGAGAAACACTAGGGCGAATAAATCCCTTATTACTCAATTCCTCTAGTTGATTCTTTAGTTCGACTAATTCTACAGTGGCTATTCTATAAGGGGTCTTCGATATAGGCCTTGATCCAGGAATCAAATCAATGGAAAACTCAACTTCTCGTTCTGGAGGATGTCCAGGTAAATCATCTGGAAATACATCTACAAATTCTTTCACAATAGGTACATCCTCTATTTGAACATTCCTTTCCTCACCGACATTTATTTCATTCTCTTCCTCCCCAATAATTGAATTAAGTTGAGCTACTGGGGGTGGATCTAAATAAGAACTAGGTGGTGACGATTCTGCTCTAAAAATAAGGTGTTCCTTATCATTATCATCAAGAATCGTAACCTCATTCTTCTTACAATAAATCTTCGCATCATATTCTGAAAGCCAGTCCATACCGAGGATTATATAAAACTCAATCATAGGTATGACGATGAGATCAGCAGATAAAGAAAATTTATGTGCTCTAATGGGGACTGATTCACAAAACTTTGTTGCAATGATACTTCCCTTAGGAGTTTTAACTGACAACTCCATTATTAAATCAAATTGGAAATATCTAATTTTCAAAGAAAACTTGGAAGATATGAAACAATCCGATGATCCAGAATCAAATAATGCATTTGCTAAACTTGAGGAAACCATTAAATTACCTGCCACTACGTGTTTCAGAGCTTCTACCTCAGCAGTAGTGATAGCATAAGCCTGGCCTTGATCCCTTGGCCTTTTCTGAGGTATGTTCTCCTGACGCTTAGGACATGCATTTGCATAATGCCCCATCTCCCTGCAATTGTAGCACTGAACGTTGGTAGATTCTTTCTTCCCCTTGCAATCACGAGCTTGGTGGCCTTTTTCACCACACTTGAAACAAACTCCCATTCCATTCAAGCAAGTACCAGGATGTTTCTTCCCGCATTTACCACAAGATGGATATTCAACCTTTCCATTCTTCCCCTTATTTCCATTCCCAGATTGATCAGTAGGTCTCTTCTTCTCTTGCTTTTCTTTAAAGTCATAAGACTTAGAGAATTCTTTTTCGGTCTTGATTGCACATGAGACAATGTCTTCGTATGATGAAAAGGATTGTGAGACAAATGCTCGACGAAGAAATGGTTTTAACCCATCAAAGAAACGATCAATATTACTTATTGGGTTATGTATATAATCTCTAGCATACCTTGCTAACCTTGTAAAGTTAGCCTCATACTTTGTGACATTCTCATCCTCCTTTTTTCTCAGACTCAGAAATTGCCTTTCCATATCCGCTCGATGGTCGCGAGGAAAGTATTTTTCTAAAAACGGATCTTTTAACTCCCTCCATTCCATATTTGATACTTCATCATCTTCCTTTGTATTTTGAATCAATGACCACCATTGATCAGCATCTCCAGTGAGGAGGTAAACTGCCATGATAACTTTTTCCCTTTCATTACTCCCCAAAGCCTGAAATATTTTCTCTAGGGAAAATATCCATTGCTCAGCTACTAAGGGATTTGTACTCCCATTGAACGTTGGTGGTTGTTTCCTCATGAATCGATCTAACATTGATCCTCCATGGTGCGGATCAGGGTGCTCCATACGGGTAAGGTTATTATTCATAACCTGAGTAAGTTGTCCCAGTATGGTGATTAGCTGATCGACACCAGTTGCATCACCAACCCCACTATAATTATCTTGAGCAGGAGGGCAATCCCTACATATAGTGCGTGCATTGATACGGTTTCCATTTCTTCCACTAGGCGCCATTTCTAAACAATGGCATAAACTAGATCAATTTATGAATTAAAATACATAATCCCATACTTATAAAACACTTAACATAAATTGAACTATTTATGGATATAATCCATAATCATAAAAATGTTTTCTTTGAGGAAGTATATACTCATAAACCCTTCATAATGATTTGTAAAGAAATTGAGATTTATCCTAAGCATATCCCCTGGGAGTGTCGTAACCCAGAGTGCAGCAAGGCCCATTGTCGTGCACCAGTTCCCGTTCGAGTCTAGCTCAAAGCGGTGTTTTCGGGTTTTACCCCTAGGTACATCTGTGCCAGAGCCGCCTCTACCTGCTCGTATCCAGACAGGGATGTATTGCTCAGAAAACTCACAAAATCTCTATAATACCAAAATTATAGGAAGTTCTTCTATACTAATCCTCAAAGTTCATCTTAGGTCTACGTGCTCTAATCAGAGTTTTTCTAAATCTAGTTTCCAAGGTTTGTACTAATCTTCCTCTGATACCAACTGTAACGCCCCGACCCCAGCTACCCAGAGTCGGTGCATTATTACCTAACATTGGCATGATCACAAGAAAGATCAAATCTTGAAAGACCGATTGGTTTAGTAGCCTTGGAAACACTAGATATATTCATAAGGTTTTACATTACATTTCAAAGTGAAAAACTATTACAACAACAATGTCTTCATATCCACACTATTAACCCCTCATAATATCCCTTCAAGTCATTCATAATTTACTTCTTCACTACCTGGGAAAAATAAAACATAGAAAAGGGGTGAGCTCAAATGCCCAGTAAGGATAACAATATAGCAGAACCTTCAAAATAAGCATAAACATTTAAGGCAATGCATTACTAAAACAAAAGCCTTTTAAACTTGAACTTCAACATAGTATGGCAAAAGTAAAATGAAATAATTCCATTTACTTGTTCACATGGATATTCTACTAATCGAATAATCACATGCAATATCAATAACCACTTTCATAATGTTGGAATGCATAATGCCAGACTATCATAACCACATAGCCAAGGCCTCGTGCCAAGACTACATATAAGATTTTTCCAAGGCCTTGTGCCAAGACACTAGTTTGCCTCATGAGACCTACCGATGCATCGAGGAGCTATAGCGGGCTCCACCCGTCACATATTAAGTCCAATGCATTCCCATATGAAAAGGATTAAACATAACATAAACATTCGTATTAAAACTAGCATACGAAATGTCAATAATTTCACCATAAACTATGAATGGTATAAAAATAGCACATCCATAGTCAAGCATATCACAAAACATTCAATACAATATAGAAGTTTTGTATCATAAAAAATCAACTTCAAATAAGTGTAAAATCCATCAAAGGATGTTGACATAGATGAAAGAAAAACACTTTTTAGAGAAATATATCTTTCTATTTTTGAAATCATTTAAGAGACATATAAAATAAAACATTTTCTTGAAAATACTCTTATAAACTTGTAAGGAAAACTTTGATGATTTTATAACGGCGGAAAATAACTGCACCCGTCGTATATGTTAAAAAAACATTCTTACCTTAATTCTGTCGAAAAGGTTAAAAGGACCTTGTTTTGAAAACGACGGAAAGATTCCTCTTATAAAAAGTCAAAAAAGGGTATAAATTACTTTAACCCATATTCTTGTAAATGATAAAAATATTTTGAAATACATTTTTAAGAAAACATGGATGTGGATGATAAAGAGATCCCAGTAGATTATTACGTATAAACAACCTCGGATAATGAAGAGATTGTGAAATAACCCTTACCTTGTACTTTTCCTTGGTTAGGGTAGGCTAACCTCCTGTATAATGGTGATATAATTGTTATTAAATTATACAAGAATCATATACATTAATATGATATCATATATGATCTTTTAACATTGCTTTATTAATAATATCTTAGTATTATCGTCGTTTCGGGTGATAATCGATTTGTTCTTCTTAAATGTTTGGTTACGTAAGACATGTTTGTAATGGATAGATTATATATTATTCATAATCAGAATGATATTAACATTATTTTGAACCCTAAAATGAGAATATGACTTGAATGGATACGATGGAGAATGAATCTCATCGCGTTCGTGGAGACGGTAGTCCATACGTACGCACGAACGCTACTTCCACTTAATTTTTATTTTAAAAGAATCGAATCCAAATGATACATAGGTATATTAATATTCCAGTATAATATAATATTTTATATATGTTACTTAAGTTCATTAACACCATCCTTTATACGTTCCATGTGTGGTATGAACGAGTCATATAATTTTAAGGGGGCGGTAGTCCGCACTTCCTCAAATGAAATTATCGTATGTATATACAACATGAAACAAATAATGGTATGAAATAAAATGGAATTACAGAAGCTTATATATAAAATATATATCATTAATATCATATTTAATTATAGTGACATCATAATGGCCACCATGAGAGGCAGTAAGATGTATTTGAACAATCATCGTTTCGTGAGGTGTTAGTTTGCCATCCACAGAAACATTATGTTCATCATCCATTAGATGGAGTTGTGTGTATGTGTAGTTTTAATACTTCTTATAACAACATCCTAGTATATTGTGGATACTGGTGTCGTTATGAAAGAAAGGAAATAAAAAGAGTTTGGGGGTTGGAGAAGCAAAATAAATGAAAATAATTTAAGAGAAAACGTTACCTTTAATTTAGGTAACTCACTTTGGTTGGAACCAAAGGACTTCTTGATATGCTTTCTGCCTAAGGGAAAGCTTAAAAGAGGAGGAGAGGGATGTGGGGAGCTTAGTTGGGAAGAGTTTGGACGAGCCAAGTTGCTTGAGAGGTGTGAGGAATGAGTAGAAGTGGTCTCCTTTTATAAGGGAGAGGAGGGGCTCTTTAGAAAAAAGTGAAAGTATTACTTTATAATATAATTAAATTCGGTTTATAATGGTCCAAAAATCATTGAGGTCGAAGATAAGATGACTCATATTCTAAATAACATCAACCAATAAGAATTGTACAGGTTTTAGATAATATTTTAATCATTATAATCTTATTTATTTAAATGATTTATTAATGAGGTAAACATTGCATCATTATTGTGTCATTAATAATTTAAACTATTTGATGTCTAAAAATTATAAATAAAATTTCATTATGTAGGAAATACTTTTAGATTTCTAATGAATATTTATAATCGAAAATCCAACATGTATAACCCTATGTAAAAATTTTTCTTCTAAAAGTTGTAAGCTTATGCCATTTTTATTTTTATTTTAACTTTATTAATATAATGTGTCCCTACCACATAGAAGTGGCTCCAAGGGGTCCCCAAATTGACCCAAGTATGCCCATGGTCGGGTATGTGTCCACCAATAAGGTTAGGACACGTTTTAGGGTAATTTTGTATTATTATAATATTATTTTTTAACCCTTATTTACCGGATTTACCCTTTAACCATGGTAAATAAAATATTTACCGCAGTAATTATTCAAAATGTGTAAAAATAAAAGTTACCTATTTACATAATTTGGACATCCTGATTCCAAATATGTAATCCATTTTTCCAAATTCAAAACACAGAAGTGGCAGAAATTAATTTAAAATTAATTCCCGCTGTCAAAACAAAAAGCGTGTTTTTAAGAGATAATAACTATCAAAAGATTGACACTTGTTTATGTATGGTTTAATTGTGAAATTATGTCCAATGACAAACATTAAATTAAATGGTAAAAATATATTCTAAATATACTTTAAAACTACTAAAATTCATAATTTATCAATATTAATTATTTTGATTAAAAAAGTTGTTTTTAATTTAAATTTAGTAATTTTAACTATTCATCAAAATATGAAAGTTATCCGAAATGTACCAAAATTTTACCTTAGGCTAAATTAGATATTCTGAATCCAAAAATGAAGTCCATTTTAAAATATAAAATATATATAATTTCAAAAATTAGGTATTAGTATTCATAATGGCTAGTTTAATTAGTTGTTGTGTGTGTTAGAACTCGAGGTTGCGTACAACACACGATATCGCATTATTCGAAGGGAAACGTACCGTGCAAGCTTGGGGTGTTACATGTTACAGTCTAATCATTTATAATACTTATTTATGATTTTTCTTCTGATAAGGAAATATTATGATCCATATCTCATGAAACTCATGATGTTTCTTATCCTATATTTATTCAGGATATTTTCAAGTAATATATCATTTTTTCACTATTTGGTAATGAAAATAATTTAGAAAAGTTTCTTCAGCATTATTTATCTCTTCAGTCATAAATCTGTTTTCTTCCAAACCATGTTTTATAAAAATTTTAAAAAAATATTATTATCCTATAACAATTGAGATGAATTTTTACCCAAGTTTTAATTTTTTTAATAATATCTTGAATGGTATATTCATGTTTTTTTAAACAATTCCAATTTGTATTTTACAAAAAAAACAGGAAAGGAATCTTTGTTTTAATGTGTATGGCATGTGAAATACATCCCATCATCCTGAATGTAATTTTATTTTAAGAGTATTTTATAAATTTTATTTATTTTTAAAAGAAAAATATTTTCAAAATGTTTTATGTTTTGTAAAATTATTTCTTCATAGAGGAAAGTAAATTTTTATGAACAAATATTTGTTGAATGATTGGTCAACGTCATTTTCCATCTAATATGACATGTATTGATGTTACATATGTTGTATTGGAGATATTATATAAGGATATCATTATTATTTTTAAATTTATTATTTTTCATGATATAATTATTTTTATAAAACCCATTTCTCTTCAATGGGTTATACAATGATATAATTCTTAGGAAACTTGCTTACATTTCCATGGGTTATGATATTATGAAATGATGAAATAATTATGAAACCTGTCACTTTTCTAAAGTTTATGATATGATGAAATTTTTATGAAACTCCTTTAATTTAATGTGTTCTGATAATATGATGTTTTTTAATTTTTTGGGAGACATAAATATTGTTTTCATTAGGATACATTTAGGACCTATATATCAATCCAATGCATTGGGTAAATATTAATATATCATGATATGCATAGGGATTGAGTTGGGAATGAACCTAGTTCAATAAGGTAAATTTTCTTCTATGATGGTCTTGGGAGTGAACCATGGCTACTATTATATATGGGGGGTGAACCCATTCTACTATCATATCCTTGGATGTATTCCTTGACTACTATGGAAATTATTTTCTATTCTTTTGTTTATTACAAAAATTTATTTCTTATGCGAATGTTATGCTCTCATGGTTCATGTTCTTTGATTACATTATGATCTACCAATATTTATTACATGACTGAAGATTATGAAATTTTATGTTTATGGTATGGTTTTTAAATTTTTGGAAAATGTTATCATACCCTTAGGTTCATGTTATGCTTATGTATCTCTGTTGTGTACCCTTATTAAGCATCTTATCTCACCCATTATTATCTTTACATTCCCAAGTTATTGAGAAATGTATTAAATATAATGTAACACCCCGTCCCCAGTTACCTAGAGTTGATGCATTATTACATAACATTGGCATGATTACAAGGAATCATGTCTCAAAGGACCGATCAGTTTAGCAGTCTTGGAAAATAGATTACATACACAAATGTTACATTACACTTTATAACATACAAAACAACATAAATAATTTTTTATGAACGCCATTATTCCCTTAGATTAACCCTGTATATAAATCACAATACACTTCTTGGATTCCTTGGAAAAATAAAACATAGAAAGGGGTGATCTTAAAAGCTCAGTAAGGATAACAATACGGCAGAAACATTCATAAATAAGCATAAACATTTAAGGTAATGTATAACTAAAATAAAAGCCATTTAAAGATTCTATTCGGCATAATATGGCAAAGGTAAAATGAAATAATTCCATTACTTATTAAGATGGATATTCTACTAATAGAATAATCACATGCAATATCAATAACCACTTTCATAATGATAGAATGCATAATGCCAGACTATCATAACAACGTAGCCAAGACCTCGTGCCAAGGCTGCAAATAAGATTTTGTCAAGGCCTCGTGCCAAGACACTAGTTTGTCTCATGAGACCTACCGATGCATCGAGGAGCTATAGCGGGCTCCACCCGTCACTTACTAAGTCTAATGAATTCCTCATATGAACAGGTTTAAACATAACATAAACATTCATATTAAAACTAGAATACGAAATGTCAATACTTTCTCCATAAACTATGAATGGTATAAAAATAACACGTCCATGGTAAAACATATCAGAAAACCTTAAATACAATATGAAAGTTTTGTATCATAATAAATCAACTTCAAATATGCTTAAAATCTAACAAAGGATGTTGACATTGATGAAATCAAAACTATTTGAGAGAAATTTCTCATTTTTTGAAATCATTGAAAAGTCACACATTTATAAAGGAATTAATTTAAAAGATATTTTTGAATCAAAGTGTCCCATACCACATTGAAACTTTTGAAAAGAAATATCATTTGAAAAAATTCATTTCTATATAAATAAATCATTAAAATCATTTTGAAAACATGGACATTAATTAAAATATTTAGAAAGATAAATCTTTAAAACATTTAAAATTTTGATCTTGATAAAGAGTACCATTCACAAATTCTTAAAATATTCATTTTGAAATCATTTAAAATTAACATAATTATAAAATAAAACATTTACCTTTAAAATATTCTTATAAGCTTGTAAGGTAAGCTTCAATGAGTTTGTAATGGTAGAAAATACCTGCACCCATCGTATAAGTTAAAAAAAGACATTCTTACATTAATTTTGTTGAAAAGGTTAAAAAGTGCCTTATTTGGAAAATGACGGAAAGATTAATTTATAAAAATCTTATAAAAAGTCATAAAAGGGTATAAATGACTTTAATCTAGATTCTGTAAAATAGTAAGAATGTTTTGAAATACATTTTTAAGAAACATGGATTTGGATGATAAAGAGGTCCTAGTAGATAATTACGTATAAACAACCTCAGATAATGAAGAGATTGGGAAATAACCCATACCTTGTACTTTTCCATAGTTGATGGTATGTTAAAATCATGTATAATAGTTAAAACATTGTTATTAAATTATAAAGGAACCAAATACATAATTATGATATCATATATGATCTTCTAATAATGCATTGTTAATAATATTTTCGTATTATCGTCATTTCGGGTGTTAACATACTAGTTTTATTTTATATGTTTTGTTACATAAGCCATGTTTGTTATGTATAGGTAGTATATTATTCATATAAAAAATTATATCAAGTCCTTAAACATTATTTTTAATCTCAAATGAGAAATAGACTTGAATGGATATAATGGGGAATGAATCTCATCGCGTTCATGGAGACAGTAGTCTGTACATATGCACGAGCGACGATATCATTCTTTTGATGTTGAAATATTATATAATTGGATGGTGTATCATATACACAGAATCAATATCATGTTATATTTATTATTTATATCAATTATATATCATTATCATGCCCATCCAAATAATAATGTTTTGGAATACCAATTACACCACGACGTGGAGATGGTAAGTGGTACATACGTATGTATGGTGACATGTCATTAAAAGGATGGATATAATAATGAATATGTGTGTAACATATTTATAATAACATCACAATATATAGAATATACTGGAGTTATTATCTTAGAAGGTAAATAACAAAGAAAGAAGAAGTTGAAGAAGAAAGGAACTTGAAAAAGGGTGGTGAAAACATTACCTCTTCTTCGGGTTCTTCCTTTTGATTTGATCAAAAGGTATTCATAGAATGGATTTTTGATCAAAATAAGGCCTCTAGTTTGTATTCAGGGAAGTTGAGAGAATATTTGGGCAGGGTTTGACTGAGTCAAAAGGTTTTTAAGTTGTGAAGAATTGGTTATAAGTGGTGTCCTTTTATAAGGGGAAGGAGGGGCTCTTTAGGAAAAACTTAAAGTATTATTTTATAATAAATTCATATTTTGATCATAATAGATAAAAAGTGTATTATTAAAAGTATAAGGTCGGTATGGGTCAAAATAATTTCAACCAATAGATTTTTGATAGGTTTGGCGCAATATATTAACCTTATCTTTTAGTTTTAACTCTTAGTTAATAAGATTGACATTAACCATGTCACTTGTTATTTTTATATTATATAGTTCATAAACATACTATATACATCCAAGATACCCCCAAGTGGTTCATTAATGATACACCTATCATGATATAGGTCATTTTTCTGAAACATAGATTTTTAGGAATAAAATATCAATTAATAATATAATATTTGTTTTAAAAACTCTTTTGTGTCAATTTTGACACTATTGTGTATTTTGTTTTTTATAAATTAATAAAAGCATTATTACTTCAAACTAAATTCATATAACCCGTCAAAATATGTCATATTATCCTAGAAAGTTAATTTAATTCATAAAAAGTTTCAAATTACATTTATTTTGATATTTATAATATCAATTATTCTATTTTTTCATTAATTAGGTAATTACTGGATCACCATTGTGTCATTAATAAATTAAATTATTCAATGTCTAAAAATTATAAATAAAATACAATTATGTAGTAAATACTTTTCTATTTCTAATTAATATTTATAATAGAATTTATCTTATGTATAACACTATATTAAAAATGATTTATTAATTAAATTTTGATTTTAACTCTTTTAAATTTTTATTGAATTAAATAATAATAAATGTCTAAATCTAATCCAAGTGGAAAAAAATGATAATATTTTATTCCTAAGGTTGTTTCTGGTCGATATACACTTGTAGAATAGAATTAGGACATGTGTTAGGATAATATTAATATCATTTTTACCCTTAATTACCCTATTTACGTTTAACCGTTGTAAATAAATGTAAAACGTTACTATTCACCAAAAATTATGTTTATCTTGATGAATCACATTTTACTCCTTGATATTAACAGTGTCTCTTGGATTTTCGAAATTCCACTCATAGAAGCGATAAAATTATGTTTTATTTGAATTTGCAAATTCTCCTAGGAGGTGGGTAAAAGGTGGTGAAAAGTTCAATAAACTTTTTATATGTCTAAAATTATTATAAATTGACTCCACTGAATTACATTGAACTTATATATGTATTACGTATCTATTTTAACCTAAAATAAATTTAAATAAAATAAATGATTATTTAAATAAAAAGTCGGTTTTAACCAATAACTCAGTGTTTTTCACAATTAATCAAAAACTGAAATTTTTCACAAAAATACCAAAAATTCACCCTAGTATAACATCGATATTCTGAATCCAAAAATGAAGTCTATTTTGAAATATGAAATTTATAAAATTTTAAAAAAGTGGGTATTACTATTTATAATGGCTAGTTTGATTGGTTGTGGTGTGTGTTAGAATCTCGAAGTTGCGTACAACACACAGAACTGTATTATTCAAAGAGAATTGTACCGTGGAAGCTTGGGGTGTTACATATAATATTTCTAAGAGGGGTTCTAGTTATAAATATCATATTGGTAGATGATTTAGTTTACCTATGGACTCGTAGTTTATGATTCCCTATTTCCAAAGTCGCTAAACTATTACGGTCCTTAGGTGTACGTTTTTTGTAACGCAATGAATAGTCATAAAAAATTATTTCACATAAATGTATAACAATACGAGGTTACTATAGATTGTATAATAGAATAGGATTAGTTTACATTTAGAAACATGTATGATAAAACCATAGTAAGATCCCTTAGTACATGTCTAATGATAATTCTAATGATAATTCAAAGTATTGGAAAATGTATAGAAATTTTGGTAAAGGATAGAACAAGTGGTTTCTAAGAAATTACATCATTTTATGGATACTACAAGTGGATACAGATTAGGAATAGAGGTACCTAGGGTTAATAACTTTGAAAGAGTCACACCGGGATAGACTCGAGCGTCACTTGGTGCATAACAACGGGCCTTGCAACACACCTGGTTTGACTCTCCCATGGGATATGCTTTGTAAATTCATAAAATATTTACAAACTATCATGAAAGATTTAAAAAGATGATGAATATGACTAGCATAGGATAATCCAAAGGATTCATATATAAAAAAAATATTCTCATTATTTAAACATTCTATTACTGACTTATCATGATTATTTAGTTCCCCATCAGGCTTACTTTTTATTGCACTATGATTTTTGGTTTTATTTAATTATTGGAACCTAATTGATCTTTGATAATGTTGGGTGAAATGGATAATGAAATAATTTTCTTCATAAGAATAAAAAATTTATGGGATTTAGAATGAAAAATCTCATTGCTATTCTCACACGAATTTCTCCAGATATGAATCATGATGGAATTATAAACAAATAAAGATGTGGACAACATTATGTTGAGTCTTTCATAAGGAAATGTTCTCCTTTATTCTGTGGGTCTTATGATACAATAGTTTTTATTAAATAGATCAGCACCATCGAAAATATATTTTCCATTCTCTAATGTTTGAAACATTATAAAGTCAATTTGGATGTATATCATTTGGTAGGTGAAGCGAATAAATGATGGAATCTTATTAAGAATATAAGACAATATAATGAAATTTACTATATTTATTAGAATGAATTCAATAATATATTTCTGAATAAATTCATTCCCCATATTCTTGATATGAATATGGATAAGTAGTTCCTTAATCTAATGAAAAATGATTGTAAATCTATTAGTATCTATGAGGAGAATTTTACAAGACTTTTAGGAACGCCTATGGTATTATCATCTAACTTGAAAGTATGGTTGATTAAATCCTAAGTGGATTAAAACCAAGTATTTTAAGGGAGTTAATTCTCAGAGAATTTATTAGATATGAAGATATTGTTCAATGTCCAATCATGGTGGAAGTATAGGTTGGATTGGTGTATCATTTTCCTAGTTTTGATAATAACAAAAAAATTGAATTCAATATAAAATCTAAAAACCATATAGAGAAGAATATATCCTTCCATTATGCTCAAAGTGTGGGAATAAACAAGGAGAAAATTTTATTAATAGGAATAGTAAATATTTTAAGTGTGTAATAGATGGTCATCGATAATTTGGTTATAGAAGTGATGATTATAAAATAACCAATGATAAGAATAGAGAGAAAGATAGATTGAATGAACCACCCACACTCTAGTGTATCAAATTCAAGGAGTATAAGATTTATTCTTACTAGTTACGAAATATTAATATTAGTGATTGTGATCTTCATTAGTAACCTCTTAATCCAATATAAAAATAGAAATCTTCTATGATAACTATTTATGACGAGGGGTATGATAACAATGGGGTGAAAGGTACACTTACCACCCGCTGTAGAACTCCTAATAACTTATTTGACTCTTGATATACCCATTAATTCATATATAGAGGATTTTATATTGGTATCATGGTACCAAAAAAATTCTTATATGCATAATTTTTATTGAAAACCTATAACTATGTGATGATTTAATCGCTGGTCTAGGATTCCTCTCCAATCGATGTTAATGGGAATGTGCTTCATGAAAATCATATCATTATTACTCTTATTGAATTAGATGTCATATTGGTCATGGATTGGATTTCTATACATAAACACCACATCAATTATCATTCATGGGAAGTTATATTTTATATTCCAAACCAACCTATGATCGTCTATCAATCTAATGTTAAGTAAAAACATTTGATTTTGATCACATATACTGTATGGGTATTACATCCGACACCTAAGGGCTGTTGATCTCAAATGGATGTGGATGAACTTGAATTCAATGATATTCCTAATATTAATGACTTATTTTGATGTATTTATGAAATATTTTCCTATACATCCACAAAAAATGAACTTGAATTATCAATAGAACTCATACCTTGTGTCATACTAATTTCAGAGACTCCCTATAGAATGGACCCAATTTATTTTTTGGAATTAAAGAAGAAACTCTTGGAAAACCTTGATAAAGGATTCATTCATCCAAGTGTGTAACATTTGGGTGAAGATGTTCATTTTCGTAAAATTAAATATTGATCAATGAGACTCTACATTGATTATTTGGAGATGAATAAGATTATAATCAAGAACAAGTATTTGTTTCTCCATATTGATTACTTTTTTGATCAACTATTCATAGCTCAATACTTTTCCAAGATTTATTTTCATTTTGGATATAATTAACTATTGTTTAAGAAGGACCATATTCCCAAGAAAACTATCCATACAAGGTATAGACACTATGGATATATAATTATTCCATTCAGTATTACTAATTCCCTCACTATCATTATGGATTTAGTGAATATAGTCTTTAGATATTCCCTTGATCAGCTTTTGGTATTCTTTATAGATGACATTATTATCTATTAAAAGATCAAGTAAGTGCATGAAGACCACTTTATAATTTTACTATTGTCCCTAAAGAAATATAATCAATATTTAAAATTTATAAATTGTTATTTCTATAAGGAAAAGGTTTTTTTGGGACTTATTATCTAAATAATGGGTATATCGGTAGATCCATCAAAGTTAAAGGCTATTGAATATTTTCCTAGACCAACAAGAGTGATTTTGATCTATATTTTTCTTGGTTTAGCTGTATTTTATCAATGGTTTGGGGAGAATTTCTCATAAATATATAATCTTGTAACTTAGTTAACTCATAAAGAAGCGAAGTTCTTCTAGAAAAATGGATGTGAGGAAAATTTCAAGGAACTAGAGAGAAGATTAGTCAGTGCACCTCTACTTAAATTTCTATATAATGGTGAAGTGTATGTAATCTATAGTTATTAATCCAAGACGGGATTGCAATGTGATCTAATGAAAAATGACATGGTTATAGATTATGCCTCACAAAAATTAGAGATTCATGATAAAAATTACCCAAACTATAATTTAGTGATAACTGTGGTAATTTTTTCAATAAAGTTATGTAGGAACATTATTTATAGAGATAAGAATCATATATATACTGATCATAAAATTTTAAAGTATATATTCACAAAGAAGGTGTTGAATATGTTCCAAACAAGATGGTTAAAGCTGATTAAATATTGTGACTTCCCATTACAGTACCACCATGGGAAAGCAAAAAAGGTGGATAATGCTTTGATTTAAAAGGACCATGACAGATTATCCATGATAAGGAATAAAAAATATCCAATTTTTCAAGATATTTAAAGGATCGATAATAAAATCTTGAAGGAAGGGGAAAATCTTTTCTTACTCAATTGAATGTTCAACCATATATCCATGTAAAAAAGAAAGAGGTGTAGAAGGAAGATGTAGAGCTATAAAAGAAGGTTATAAATGTTCCTGAGACTAATATTGATCAAGATGAAATGATATGGTCTAGAAATTATGTATGCATTTTGATTAAAATTGTTTTGAAAAAGTATTTGATAGAGGAATATCATAGATATTCATTATATATTAATTCTTGAAGTATATAGTTGTATATATATTTGGAAGAGTATTTCTAATTTTATGGAATGCATATAGATTTGATATAGTTGGTACCTTGGTGCTTGGTATTTCAGTAAGTTATGGATAAAAGAAAAAAGTCTAAGGGGATGTTATATCCATTACCCATTCCAAAATTAAAATTGGAAAACATTAGCCAAGATATTTTAGTTTGACTCCCCAAAACATCTAAAGTAAATTATTATATATGTATTATAGTCTATAACATTACAATGTCAGTACACTTCATTTATATCAAGAAAACATTCTCTCTGGAGAATCTTGATAATATATATATTAAGTAGGAGGTAAGGTTTCATAGAGTACCACATCCCATTTTTCTTATTGGGATTCAAGGTTTACCTCAAAGTTATAGAAAAGTATTGAGCAAGCTATTAATATGTAGTTGAGTTTCAGCACTATGTATCATCCTTAGATATATGGTAAGTTTATGAGAATAATTTATACCCTTGGGGATATGTTGAGATATTTTTATTTGGATTTGAAAGGAGTTTCGAATCAACACCTTCCTCTAGTTGAGTTTTTTTTCAACAATATATTACACTGAATAATTTAGATGGATACTTGTGTATACCTATATTAAAATAAGTGTAGAGTTTCAATTGGATGGAATAAAGATAGAGAAAGAAATCTATTAGGACCCAGGATAGATGAATATATAGTAGAGAAGGGTTGAGCCATTCAGTAACATGTCAAATCATATCAGAATTGGAAGATTTGTTATACTGACAATCACTAGTGTGATCTATAATTTTATGTTGGTGATAAACTGTTTCTAAGAAATTATTTAAGGAAAAAGGTTATGAGGTTTGAGAGTAATTGGAAACTAATCCCTAGGTATATCAATACCTTTGAAATTATTTATTTTATTAGGATCATAGAATATTTCTTGGTGCATCCACTAAACAACTCTAAATTTGACGATTTGTTTAATTTATCTCTCTAGTGGAATTACATACCAGACCATTCACATGTAATAAACTCATAGGTCATACAACTATATCATGATTTTTATTATGTTGAACAACTAGTAGAGATTATGAATCATACAAAGATAGTTATATGTAAAAATACGACTCACGTATTCAATGTTTTATTGGTGAAACCACTAATTTTAATATGTTACATGGGAACATGAGGGTATTATGAGGTAGAAGTATCCTCATTTGTTTGTATCAAAAAGATGAATTTCAAGAGAGAGTTTCATTGGGGGGGGGGTAGAATCTTACACTCTGAGTTCTTATAAATTATTATTTTTTACTAAATTAAATCTATTTTATATCTTGTTTTACATGTAACACCATGTTAATATTTCACTACCTGAAAACCTTGGGTTTTCTTGCATTACACATTCCACTATATTTTAACAAAACCATGATATATTATTAATATAGTTAATTAAATGTGATTGTTATAATACAAATGATAAACATATAAATGTGATTAGTAATAAATAATTTTAAAATTTATGTATAATTATATTATATAAATAAAAAATATTGATAATTAAATACATAATTTCTGAAAATGAGTTTATATGGTTTGAAAATTTTAGTTTCTCAAAAAAATGATTTTATGTATTTTTTTAAAAAATAATAAAAAAACTTTTGAAACTTTTAAACAAATATTTTGATAAAATAAATATTATTTTTTAAATTATATTTTCAAAATTATTATCAGGTTAGTTTTTTTATTTTTATGAGAAGATTCATTTTTTGATAAATAGTGAAAAATACTACATTTTAACTGACAATTGCATTTTTGTTTAAATTATTTATAATGTTCAATTATATTTTAAATTGGGTTTAAATTAATATTAATTAAATTATATATATTAATTTAATTTAGGTCATTTTAATATTTTTCATATTAATTTTTCATATAAAACCCATGCAATCTTCTGAACTTTTTTTTAAAACCTCGATTTCTCACTACATCTGTGGGATTAATTTTTAAAGAATTTTTTTCCAATTCTATTAGTGGAATTTGAAAAAATAGATTATAATTTATAATCCTAATTATTTATATTGTCTAATAAGTTAAAATAAATTTTTTACCAAAATTATTAGTAAAAAAATTAAAATTATTTATCGCATTTAAGGTAAAAATGGGTTTAACATGGGATGGGGTGAGAAGAAGAGATAATAGTTAAAAATAACCCAAAAACATTCTCAATAGAAATTATATATATATATATATATATATTTCAACTATATATCATGTAATATTATTAATATTCAATTATGTAACCATGTTCCATGATAAAAACGTGGGCTCACCTTTTTGTTTTCAAAAAATTAAAACTATGCCACTCAGTTCACTTATAAAAAGCCACCTGCTCTCCTCTCCTCTTCACATCATGAAACTATTTTTTTCAGAAAATTAATTCCCAAATAAATTCCAAACATCCCTCACCCCATCATATATTCCTTATTTTGTACATAAATCCACCCCAGGAATGCTTTTGGTGCAAACCTAAGGAGGAGACCCAAAGAAGAGGCCACATTCATCAATGTGTGATTTTGTTTTATTTATTCCTCCACGTCCATAAATTATTATTATAACATGATTATATTGTAATCAAAATATATTCCATATAAATATTTTTTTATGTTAAGGTACTTACCCAAAACCATATCCACTTCCATAAAATGGGTTACAAAATCATTATTCATGTGTACAACGTATCACTGTCTCTCGATCTAATGTCATTATTTTTTTCATTACAACCTCTCACTGTTGTAAATAAGGATGGATTTATTTTTTATATATGATATTTATGATATTAATATACTTTTTAATAGTTATATTACACATATATTCATATTATTTTTATTGTGTGAATACGATAACGACGCTTGTGTGTACGGAAGGCGACCGCCTCACGAAGCATTGTGATTCATTCATGCATTACATGGAAGGTAATAAGGTTGAGTTTAATGAATAAATTTGATATATATGTCAAAAAAATTATTCTTTAATGATAATATATCATTTAATTTTTTTTATATCAATATGATAAGAAAATTAATCAATGTTCATGCATACATATGACATACCATCTCAAAAAATTATGTATTTCATTTTATATCACTAATTATCATGTATTACTCTAAATAAATATATACTAAGTATGTATGATATTTATATCAATGTCAAAATACTTTCTATGATGAAATCATTTTCAAATTAAGTGTACTAAAAATAAAAAATCAATACATATACGAAACCAATTTTGATATTATAGAAAACATAACTTTTACAAGGAATTGACAATAAACATGTAATAAAAGGTCAAAATAAAATCATATATGATATGATATATATAAATATTTTCCATTAATATATGTATAATAATACTATGATTATTATACAAGAGTTTTGATCATGTATGATAGAAGTTGAGACTTAATATAAGAGATTTTTGTTTCATTTTTCTTTCTTTGAGATATACATAATTTTTTGCACCTATATTCATTCACTCGGTTTATATACAGCCCATTTGACTTGTAATATCATTAATTTATTTATAATTAGGATAATTTAACTATCCTTCATTTTATTACTTCATGGGTCTTACGATTCAATTTTACTAACACCATTTATAAATATCATTATATATTTTGTTCAAAATAGGTTGCACCGCCCTATTAAAATAATGAATTCATGTATCACCACCCCCTAAACACAAGTAAGAACAAATATATGACCATGTATGTCAAAAAGATGACTACCATAAATGGCATAGTAAATATTTATCTCCACACAATTAATGTTTTCCCTTAATGTCTAATACTCTAGATCCTCATACTGCTTCCTCTTAATCCAGATCAGAAGAGAGGAAACAACATATATAAACATGACTGTCATTAGTTATTTACTCATATAAACAGCTCTACGAATTATAGAAAAAAATACCATCATCTTACACCCAAAACTAGATTCTTGTATCATCTGATTCTATTTCCTCTGACTCATGGAATCAAAAACACTACTTTCTTTTTCCAGTGTATATGCTATTTCAAAATAAAGATATTTCATGAACTCAACCCACATTAATTTTATGAGATATAGATAACACTAAGAATGAAAATATTTAATTCTTCTATGATAAGTATAAAAAATAAAATTTATATCTCTGATATAAGGCTTCCAACATTTTAATATGTGAACCATAATTGAAAAATCGAGATCATACATAGGATAATTATGTTCATGAGGTTTCAAATACCATAATCTACATGTCATTACTAAATGTTCCTATATAAATATTGATCTTATAATAATTATATATAATTAAAAATATATACATTACTCTATTTCTGGTTTTGAAAAAGTTAGAATAGGTGATGTGGTCAAATGCAACTTCATCTCATAGAAGGGATTCTAGCATGATTCAGACCCCGTAGAATTTATTTCCATCCGGATTTTGTAAGTGGAAAATTTCCTTGTTGAACCTTTGGTAGTAGCCCTATAAACCCAAAAAATTAATATATTAAAAACATTATTGGTCTAATCCTAAGAATCAACTACCCATTACTTCTTGGGTCCCCTAAAACACTGTCTTCTAAGATGATGTGTCTAATAAAATTTTCCTTTTTGAACTAGAAATGACACATTTATATCTTCATATATAGACTATGATCTCCCATTTTACTCAGGATGGAATCAAGATGTTTATAATTATCTTCTTATTTCATAATGTACAATAATATTTCATCAATAAAGAAACCGCAAAATGATTGAAGTATAGGAAAATGATTTCGTTTATCAAGGACATGAAAATAGAATGAGAGTATGTTATCTCAGATGGAATCACAACCAACTAATACAAGACATACCTACTTCTAATGTATATTCATGGTTTATCATGTGGTTTCATCATCGATATTATGATACCAATATCATAAATCAATATTGTAGAATACATAGAGGCCCATTATCTACTCAAAAATATAATCAATATGTGGACTATGTTACTGATTCTTAATAATCATCTGGTTTAGTAACTATTAATAAACAACCAAACACAATGTTCCATCATCCTTCTTGGAAAATAAAACTAGAGGGCCCCATGGTGATGTACTCAGATGAATGAACACTTTAGCCTCCAATTTCTCTAGTTGAGTCTTAATCTCCTGAATATTCATTGGTACCATTTGATAAGGTATAATGGAAACTATCTTCACACCAAGATTATTCTCAATAATAAACAATATTTACCCCACAAGTTTCTTCACTAAAAACTCATCTAGAAACACATCCACAAATTTATTCAAAATCAAAGATAAACCACCCTAATCCATTCCTATTTCATCTATAAAAGGAATCATAATCTATATTATGAGGATACCTAGATACTGACAGACTCACATTTTATGGACACTTTTGATATCACATTCCCTATAATGAACATAGATTTTACCCTTATGATATATGAAAGTCAGTCTCCTTTGATGAAAATAAATTTTAAATTAATATAAATCCAACTAGTACATACGTAGTATCACATAAAAACCTATAATATAAAGCATGAAAAATATGATAAAAACACAATACTCAGAAAAATTTAGGGAACACCCTTTATATATATCTATTATCTCCAATCACACTCATAATGGTAGTTCTATAGTCATAAAAACAAATAATAACTCGACTTATAGAGCCAAACCATTCACAAATCGGGTAGATATAAAATAATTTGAATCCCAAGTATAAAATTATGTAGTAAAAATCATGCATGTTATAAGAATATTACCTTAGAGAGTTTCTGACCCAACCTCACTACAAATGAGTTCAGGATAAACTACATATATCTGAATTGTCCCTCTACCATGAACTTCTATATGAGTCCCAAGTTTTGAACTACTTTTTTATATAATCAGTCACATAATAGAGTACCTCATCCCCATCCTTGACTAATATGACCAGTGAAAATCCATCTTCTAGACTGTTATAGGGTAGAAGATCCTCTAATGGTGATCTATTGTAAAGACCTATAAATTTCAAGGAAACTTGTTTTCATAATTTTTATTGGATTTTTACAAGAACTCAGTTTTTTACGGCACCTGATTCTGAGGCCCGGTGTGCCCAGAATCATTTTCCAAAGTTTGACTCGGGTACATTCAGTGAACGAACGAGCGAGGTTTTCTAACTTTTGAATGGGTGCTCAGAATCGAATTCTACGGGCACCGATGGAATCTCACCACCGGTATTTTCTTAGATACGCCTCTTCCAGAGTTGTGTTTGCTCAGGTGTGGTTTTTAATTTTTGGGGTTTAAGTTAAGAAATATAATAAATTTGTACGAAAAATTTATTTTATTTCACATAAAGAACACTTTATGCTGCTTAAGCTGAGTTGAAGCGGATAGGGTGGAACCCAAAATATCCTACCCTCTTGGTAGGATATTTGTGAGGTGAGGCCCGTACGAGCCCCACCATTTCTTTTCCCCTAAGTAACGCACCCGCAAAAACCCTTTTTAATGAAATTCAACTGACTCTTTTTCTACAATTCTTAACGCGGAATTTAATTGGCGGTTTGGTCGCTGCAGTTAATTCTATGAATTAATTTTTTCATTTCTTAACCTGTTTTCAAATTGTTTTCATAATAATAAAATAAGACCAACACCTTTTCTTTTTGTTGACGGGTTGATTTTTGAGGGGATTTTTAGAATATGTATCTTCATTCCCCTCCGCGAAGAACACGAAGAACGCGAAGAACGCCGAACCCTCAGATATCAACGACGTGACGCCAATGATTCTCCCTCCGCGACACTTCTTCCGCGACGATCCAACCCGGCGACAATCTTCGATCGACAACGACAAGGTAGGGGATTGAGGTTCTTTTAATTATTTGTTGATTATAACATCAAAATGGATTTAATTATTATAATTAAATCAGTATGTTCTTGATCCTTGGAGTTTGTGTGCGCGACGCCGAGTACCACGCGACAGCGACGCCCTTCTGCGACGCGACGATCCTTTTCTTACGCGACAGTCAATTCCGCTACAAACTCGTGTCCAACGACGACATTGAGGTAGGGGCTGTTTTGAAAATGATAATACTCCATGTTTGTTTCCCATAAAGGCGTGAACGAGGACCAAATAATTAACAAGTTGGTTCGCGGATTATTATTGTGGTTTGGGGTTTATCAAATTGATGGGAAAGTTTATGGTGTTGTTTCAAACTGCTAACGCAGTGGGTGCGGACCAACGAACAAGTCTGACCCCACCGCATTCTTTTTCGTTCTTAGTGTGCGGAATGGCGGACGACAACAAACGGGGTCGCAATAGTGATTTGAGGTCCTTCCAGGGAAGGTCGGGTCCCGGGAGGACCACTGGAAAAGACCGCACGTAAAACGGACCACCGGAGCATGTCTGGTGGTCCGTGGAATCCCCCGACGACACACCACGCCGGCGCGGCGGCACCGGCGGCCGGAGGCGGGGGTCGGCAGCGGTCGGCCACCAGGCGGCGGCGGCGCCTGGAGCGTCGCCGAAAAAACCCGTCGTGGCTAAAGCCACGACAACGAGGCGGGACGCGGCTAGTATGCCGCATACGGGTGCTGCGGAGGGGCCCCCGCACGGGGGTCGCGGTTCCTTCGCTCGCCCGCTCGGCCGAGCCGAGCTGACACGCCGGACGGGCCGGGTCGCGCCCAGGACGGGCCGGGCCGCCATGGCTGGGCCGAGTCACAACAAACCGAGTCAAACCCGGACCTGGGTTGGGTCGACCTGGTTCGGGCCGCCCCAGGGGGGTGGGGGGTCGGGCCGGGCCGGTCCAGGCCCAGACCCCCCGTTTTCGGACTCTTTTGGTTTTTCACCAATATCATGGGCTACGGACCTCCATTTGTTGTACCTTCAGCGGTGATGCGATCCTTGGATCGAATTGGTCATTTTGGTATATTACACTCAAGGTTTTGGAATACTTTGGGTTCGGCCGGGTTGGTTCGTCCACGTAACCAACCGGGCCCTCGGAGTGGAAACACTCATAACTTGAGCTTCGGACGTCCGATTGACGTGCCATCGACTTTGATGGATTCCACTTAGTGAGAAGGACCTTTTGGCTTACTCAGATCTAGGTTTGGACATAATTGGCATACGGTCTGGTTGGTTTTGAATTAATAACCAACCGGGACCCTGGAACGAAAAAGCCAATAACTCTTAGACCGGGCGTTCGATTGACGCGCCATCTGCGACGTTGAGTTCCTATTGACGATATGAAAATGTTGGATACATCAACTCTGGAATTTTTTTCAGTTGATGTATCAGCCTCTTGGATCATGGAGCGGGCCCTCTCGAATGAGCATGATGTGTACGAGAACCCTAGAGCTGGTTGCGGCTGCGACGACGACGACTATGCAGAGATCCTTAGTGTATTCGACGAGGACTGTGCAGAGATCCTCAGTGGATTCGAGGATGACTGTGCAGAGATCCTCAGGGGATTTGATGACGACTGTTCAGATATCCTCCGTGGATTCGACGATGACGACTACAACACTCAACAATCCTACGTGGATCAGTGCTATAGATCCTGTGTGGATCTGATCCTGTGTGGGACAACACTCAGTTGTTCTGTGTGATCCAGTTCCTACAAATCATATGTGGGTCTGATCCTATGCGGGTCATTACGGGGGTTAGTTACCTATCGATCATGTGTGGGTTCGATCCTGTGTGGGTCATTGCGGGGGTTAATACCTATTGATCCTTTGTGGGTCTGACGACTTAGATGGATCAGTGATCATCTGTATCGTCATTCGAAGAAGTATACCTGTGTGAGCTGAATCCTATTTTACTCTCCTTTGTGGATTGTGTTGTGCTATACTATGTTGATTATGTTTTCTTTCTTATGTGTATTGTGTTGGGCTATCCTGTGTGGATTTACGTTTTTCTTTCCTGTGTGAACTGGGTTGTACTTGGGCTCGGATGATGGAGCCGAACGGGAATTGATGACTTAGGTATATGTGTGGGAATATACCTAATCTGTGTCGGATGTTACTTCATGAATGTATCTTTCCTTTGCGGTTTATCAGTTGTGGATTTTGGGAGACCATCAGGGGTCTCGGGGTCCCTACTAAGTAGCCTATACTCACACCTACACGGGCTATGCCCGCACTACGTTGTGTTGGTCGCAGACAACGGACATCACTGATCGTGGTCGAGGTTGGCGGAGTAGGACAGTACCTGGAGGTGGACGACTGGGCGGGGTGTACTCGGAGTGGACGGTTGGACCGAGGAGCTGTGGAGGCAATATGTACTCACCTATTAGGTGGGACTTCCAGAGGACGGATCGACGCTGCGGGTTTTTTTTTCAGTTGCTGTTTTTCCCCTTTCAGTTATACTTTACATTTGGGCTTGTATTTCCGGCCCCCTTTACTTTCCGCACTTACTATTGTACCCATTTTTCTACTAGTGTTTACTTCTACTACTTGCTTGATCTGTGGTGTATGTTTACTTTACAAAGGCAATGCCTTCCCTGTTTACTGGGAGTCATGCCATGGTGCTTGTCGCCAGGCCCTGGCCTATGGAAGGCGGGCTTGGGGTAGTCACAGCACGGGCCCCGAGGACGGGTCGTGACAAATTGGTATTATAGGAGTTCGGTTCTACTGCAGAACTTTGGACTCTAATCTTTCTTCTATGTGAAGCAATGGTGTTAAGCGTATTGGGTGTGGTTATCAGTCCAGGGAGTCCAGTGTTGGTGCAGCGACAGACGTATCCATACACCAGGACCCTGACTTCTGATTTCAGACTTAATGCACGAAAACATTGATTGCGTGTCTGTTTCAAGTTTTCTTCGCGATTAATTTGTGTCAGCTCACCAGGTATACTGTTCTGACAGTGGTGCACTTGTTTCCTTTTCAGGATGGCCCCATGACGGCAGCCAGCTAGGGTTCCGAGAGTTGTGCGTGAGGATAGCCCACCGAGCGGAGAGGCCTCAGTACATGACCCCCTTGCAGTAGAGGCACCAGTGGATGCACCAGCGGTACTGCCATATGTTGGGCCCCTGATGCCACGAGCCCCAGCTGTAGGAGATTCACGCCGCTTGAGCGTGCTGAACGAGTTCCAGCGTTAGAGGCCACCTAGGTTCTGGGGAGAGATGGACCCGCAGGTGGCTGAGGATTGGGTGGAGGTTGTGGTGGGAGTTTTCAGGATAGTGGGTACACCAGCAGACCTCATGGTGATCTTTGCTGCCAACCTTCTTCAGGCAGCCTTCTTCATGGGCTATGGACCTCCGTTTGATGTAACATCAACGGGGATGCGATCCTTGGATCGAGATGGTCGTTTCGGTATATTACACTCAAAGTTTCGAAATACTTTGGGTTCCGCCGGGTCGGTTCGTCCACGAAACCAACCGGGCCCTCGGAGCGGAAACGCTCATAACATGAGTTTCGGATGTCCGATTGACGTGTAGTCATCTTTGATGGATTACTCTTAGTGAGATAGCCCTTTTGGCTTACTCCGCTCGTGTTTTGGACGCAGTTGGAGTATGGTCTGGTTGGTTTTGACATAAAATCGGGCCTCTGGAACAAAGAAGGCAATAACTCTCAGACCGGGCGTCTGATTGACGCGCCGTCTACGACGTTGAGTTCCTGTTGACGATACGAGACTTTTGGATACATCAACTCTGGACTTTGTTTAAATTGATGTATCATACTCTCGGCTCGTGGAGCGGACCATCCCAAATGAGCTTGCTGTGTGTGGGAACCCTAGAGCTGGCTGCGATTGCGACGACGACAACTGTGCAGAGATCCTCACTGGATTCGACGACGACTGTACAAAGATCCTCAGTGGATTCGACAACGACTGTGAAGAGATCCTCAGTGGATTCGACGATGACTGTGCAGAGATCCTCAATGAATTTGATGATGAAAACTATATCACTCAGTAATCCTACGTGGATCAGTGCTACAGATCCTGTGTGGATCTGATCCTGTGTGGGTCAGCGCTCAGCGGTTTTGTGTGAGATAGCGCCTACAGATCCTGTGTGGGTCCGATCCTATGTGGGTCATTGAGGGGGTTAGTTATCTATCGATCTTGTGTGGGTCCGATCCTATGTGGGTCATTACATGGGTTAGTACCTATCGATACGTTGTGGGTCTGACGACTTAGATGGATCAGTGATCATCTCTATCGTCATTCGAATAAGTATACCTGTGTGAGATAAATCCCATTTTACTCTCCTTTGTGGATTGTGTTGTGCTATCCTATGTGGATTACGTTTGTTTCCAATGTGTATTGTGTTGGGCTATCCTGTGTGGATTTACGTTTTGCTTTCTTGTGTGGAATGGGTTGTGCTTGGGCTTGGATGTTAGAGCCGAACGGGAATTGATGACTTCGGTATATGTATGGGCATATACCTAAGAAGTGTCAGATGTTACTTTGTGATTGTATATTTCCATTGTGATATATCCTTTGTGGATTTTGGGAGACCTTCGGGGGTCTCGGGGTCCCTACTCAGTAGCCTATACTCACCCTTGCACAGGATATGCCCGCACTACGTTGTGTTGGTTGCAGACGACGGATAGCGTTGATCATGGTTGAGGTTTGCGGAGCAGGACGATACCTGGAGGTGGACCGCTGGGCGGGGTGTACTCGGAGCGGACGGCTGGACCGAGGAGCTGTGGAGGCTATCTGTACTCATCCTTCATGTGGTACTTCCATAGGACGGCTCGACGTTGTGGCTTTTTCTTTCAATTGCTATTTTTCCCCTTTAAGTTGAACTTTACATTTGGGCTTGTATTTCCGGCCCCCTTTACTTTCTACACATACTATTGTACTCAGTTTTCTACTAGTGTTTACTTCTACTGCTTGCTTTCTCTATGGTGTATGTTAATTTACAAAGGCAATTACTTCCCTGTTTACCAGAATTTATGCCTTGGTGCTAGTCGCCAGGCCCTGGCCTATGGAAGGCAGGCCTGGGGTAGTCACGGCATGGGCCCCAAGGACAGGTCGTGACATCTATATTTCCCTAAGGCTTCCATCACTATACATATGTTTAGGGTTCATGAAGAACCTATGTATGTTCCTCATCCTTCCACATGGTCATCACACCACTGGTGATTAAGAAATCTTGCCTCACATGTGACCAGACCGACCATGCTGATATCATGCCATTTGATTACTTCCTTAAGATGATGATCCTCTCCATGGTTGATCTTCCCACCACTACCATGGTGATATTTCTCATAATGAATCTTCTTATTATAATAGGACACACTACTAGATCTTGTAGATGAAACCATCAATCCACCACTAGATACCTCTTTTAGTTTCACCTTAGAAATGAGAGACTAATTCAATAACTCATTGAACAAATTTAAATGGATAATATTCACCCGTAACTTGATCTCACATCTAAGTCAATCATAAAATCCTGTATTCATAAATTACCCATCCCCTATCGATAGTAGTACAAAGAACTACATGTATGTTAGTAGAACAAAATAATCCATAAATGATGTAATTACTTGATTCAGATGCATAAAATGGATTACCTTTCATCCCGTAAGGTCTTTAGGTTAAATTTTTCCAATAACATCTCTTAGACATCCTTCTAATCCACACCCACAATCTTCTCATCCTAAAACTGAATATCCCACAAGAACTTTGTTCATATGTGCTACATATAATTATTCAAATTAAACCTCTAATCAAATAGTGTGTCTATGAAATCACAAACAATATTGATAGACTAAATCTATAACTTAGCTACCATAGGTTCACCCACTTTATAAAATGTTGAAGGTTCTTGTAGCTTGAACTCCTTAGTCTTGTCAAATATACACAACAAAACCTATACTAGATTGGTATATCTCTATAAAATACCTTTTTTGGGTGAAATTATCAAGGAACTACTCTTCCTCTCTATCACCAAAATCCAATTGGGTCAATGGTTTTATTATAGGAGACACATTCCCAACAATACACTCCTTCCAACCTTCTAGAAAACATATTCTTAAAGGCATAATTCTATATTTCCAAAAAAAAATGTTTTAGGTAAGATAATATTAAATCTACTCGGCTTCATAAAATAGGGGTATAACTATTCATAGATAAGATATTACACATACACTATCCCAATGATCAAAACTAAAATGCTGACACTACACCCAATCTTCCCTATCAACATACACTTGCTAAGTTGAGGTAATGAAAACTCCCAAATTACAAGCTTCATGTTTGAAACCATTTTAACCATGAATATTTACATATTTTGATTCCAAGTCATAACATAACATTTACAAAGTAATATAAATTAAAAACCAAAAAATGAACATAAATATTTTAACTTACCACAAGCTAATTAACATTTTTCATAGAAAAGAACCAAAACATGATTTTCCAAGTGTTTTTAGCATGATATATGCCACATAAATACTGGGGATATAAAATGACATATTCCTACACAATTATCATTCCATACTATACCATGAGTAAAGGCTCATAAAATAGTGCCATCATATAACAATTGTATCACACAAGTTGAAATAATATTTCAACTATAAAAAGTTAACATCAATAACTACAATCTAACCCTAGGTACATGGGGTTTCCCCCCAAACATGGATTAACTACCAGGATTCGAAATCTCATTAAAATTTCCTGACACATATAATTTTTTTTGTACCTTTATCATATAGTAATACAATAAAAAACATCTTAATCTGACACTATCATTTAACATCCCATCCCAACTCACTCTTAAAAATAGTTGAATGTGTCTTCGACATGACTTCATGCATGCTTCCTCATATGTGAAAGGAAGTCGACTAGTAGTAAGATTCTAATGAGAAATGTGTGGAGACTTTCCATTGCTATCAGAATATAGAAACATTAGGAATAATATTAAAAAATAATAAAAAATATCCATGAATCAACCATACATCACATGAAAAAATCCAAAAAACAGGGTAAGTTCTAACAAAAAAATAAAATAACTATTCCATGTCATGATAATTACTTAAGTAATATAAAAATAAAAATAAATACTACATAGAAAAATGATAAAATTTTCCGTAACATCCAGAACAATCCCCACATTATTGACTCATAGAATAAGTCCTTAATCATCCATCTAACACAGTGCCTTGAACCATTTCTAGACCTAGAACCAGGAAATGTACTCAGGTACTAATACTGTCCCAAGAAAGGTGTGACAAAAAATAATAAGGTCACCACATATGGTGTCTAATGAAATATCCATTCTAAAATATAGTGCATGAACATGTACAAAGGAAGATAATATAAAGGGGAAGTATGGAAAACTAGTTTTATATATAAAATTTTTTAAACTAACTTCTTTGGACATCAGGATTCAAGTAACACCAGAGCTAACAAAACCCTATTCAACTGATGTTGATTTTCAGAACAATATACCATAGTGTTCACACATTTCAAACCCAAGATATAGAGAACCATGTATGAAAATCCCAATCGATAAGGTTGAGTTCCATGTCCAACATCCTAAACTAAGATTCATTGTGTGGTGCTTCATGTACAATACATTTTAACATTCCCTAAGAAACCAATTTACATGGCCCAACATACTTGACCATTAAATATATTAATACCACAAGGGTATACCTTTCCATCATTCATTATTTTCCAGGGTCCATAATATTCAATACATTTTTAATCCAATTTAACTATTAAACAATTTCATAATTCATTTGTATAGATCAATGTTAAATTTTTATTAAAATCATTTAAAAAGTTATGATAAACCCTTTTAACCATTTGTAATTTCATCCCTTTATCATGTAATAAACCATTTTGTTCCCAAATTAATCCAAATAGCCCCTTATTCTATGCTAATAAGCGATGAAATAAGTCTAAACAGTTTAAATTCACATACCATATATTATAACATTTATTTTATATTAATACAATTATCAATGAATTGAAACACCATATAAGTGGCCATAGGTTTAGTATCATAGTCAGCAATGGAAACGAAGAAATCTATGAGGGGCATACGAATTCAATTAGAAGACTAGTATTTTTTAAAAATTTGAGAATAAAATGTATAAAAAATCAACAAAATTTCACATAATATATAAACATGAATAATAATGAGACTATATGAAATTTAACTTATACTGCCAACCTTATGTTCATAGACAAACACTCATCTAACCCCGACCATTGATTCAAGATAAAACGGTTCAAAAATAACTACATGAAAAAGGGTCATATGATAATTAGAAGAAGTGGAAAACCCATGTTATGAATCAACCAAAAAATATATAGTAACTGGATTATATAATTACTTACGGCTATGAATCATAAGAAAAAACATTTCAAATGACCCGTAATTGAAGGATATCCACCCTTGTGAGAGGGGTAGAGTTTGGTTCACGTTCTCAGTTGTTGGGAGTAAAAGGATGGGGAAAATAAATGGAGATGGATATTATCGCAGGTGGTAAAATTTTAATTTTTCTACTTTTAATGAGGAAATTCTTTTAGCAGTATGTTATGAAAAAATTTATGCAGACAAAGTAATCTCATTTGTATAAGAATAAATCAAGTTGCATGGTCTCCTATTCCACCCATATGGTTTTCTAAAGCATATAGAAGCCATTAAAAATGAACTAGGACAATGTTTCATGGTCTCTAAGCCTCATTGAATGGTTTTTAAAACTATTCTCCCCCTTAAACCATGTCATATAGTCCTGGTGCATAGTTATCTCTAATTGTGTCCTAAACATGCTCCATGAACTATAAAATCTGTTTTTCATAATTTTTTAGTCCCAAATTCATGGAACATTCCCAAAACATTCCTTACTTCCATGATGCATTACTCAATCCACTTGAACGAAGTCTAACTTAAATCAAAATATAAACATACATCATCAAAGGTTATAGATTTTACATTGTGTGATATATATATTGGTCGATAAAACAATGTGACATGAATCTTTATTATATAATCATTCATAAAATAATAATGATTAAAAATATTGAGTAAATTAAATGAAATTATTATGAAAATACTTGAATATACAAATTGATGACCAAGGATTCCCATTTTAGGTTTATTTAGAAAAATGAGTTCAAGGAAGGAGAGAATGTTCTCTTATACATATCATGGTTGAAGTTGATTCCATGTAAGATTATTTATCATCTTTTATTCCCATATATTATTTATCATGTTTTTATATATGGTTATATGCATATAATTAATGAATATAACAATTAATGCTTTATTTTTAGTGGGAAATTTATGAATCCCTTTCTTAAATACTTCACAGATCAAGTGGTGGAGGTTGTTGCTCACCACTTTACAAGTTACTAATGAGATCACATGTCAAACATTTCCATAAAACCTTATTTTTTCTATATTTTTAAATTAAAAACATACTAATCATAAATTTACTTTTATTAATGGAAATAAAATAATTATGTATGGGGGATATATTCCTAAAGTTATAGTTTATAGTTTTGGTGTATTTTGATTTTGTTTTCATTTTTCATTCTTTTTCAATTTTTTTTTTGTTTTTTTGGGAAAAAACAACATAAAACTAAAACTCAATATCCTAAATAATTTTACTTGATTGAGTTTCCAGTGATAAAATTATTTGGATTTTGAAAATAAAATTCAAATGAGTATTAATGTGGATTTTGTTTCTATATTTTTAATTTTAAAAACATTTTTTAGTTTTTTTATTTCTAAAATCAATTCCTACAAAAAATTTAATATTTCTAATTTCCCCTTATATATAGATACTCTAGTCCATTTTTTGTATTATTCTTAGTATTATACAGTCAAAAACTTGATTTTATTTTTAATTAATGATGTTTAGTATAATAAAATTTGTTATTGTGATTTAGTTATATATGAAGAACTATCTTTATTACCTACATTAGAGACCCACCCTTACTTTTTTTTTTCTTGGAATCCCTTAGATGCTTTAAAATTTCTTATATATTAGAAACATTTCAAGATCATTTTCTTTATTTACACGAAGTGATTAATTTACTACGTGGTTGTAGATTAAATATGTGTATAGAAAATTGGGTTAATTTATGTGTTATTATAGGGAGGGATAACATTTTATTAATGTGTGGAATGAAGCTGACATTTGAGGAATACCCAAATGTTACACATGTAACACCCTGTATTTTTATAAATTTATTTTTAGAATTATATAAATTTTCATTGATTAATTTACTTACACACAACCCCATGTTATTTTTTTATTATACACAACACCATGTTATGCTTGTGGTATTCACAACACTGATATAGCTTTTATCACACACAATAATGAATTTTAACAAAATCGTGATATATTAATATTTTTCTTATTTAAATGTGACTATTATAACCTAAAAATTAAACATATTGTTATTAATATTTATAATTTTTTTAAAATATTTTGTATAATGGTTTTGTTTAAAAAAAGATAATTATAATAAAATACATAATTTTCAGTAATGTAATTATATGTTTCAAAAATACTATTCTATCATAAAATGATTTTTGTATTTTTGTGAACAATAATAAAATTGATTTTTATGACTTTTAGAATTGAATTTTAAAAAATAAACTTAATTTTTTAATTCACAATGTAAATAATATATTATGATGAATATCCAAGTATTTTCTGAAAAGATTCATTTTTTGATAAATAGTGAGAAATACAGAATTTTAATGGATAATTGGCTTTTTGTCTAAATTATTTACGATGATAAGTTTTATTTTTAATTATTTTTAAAGTATAATTATGTAAAATATAAATATGTTAAATCATTTTTTGTCATTGGAGTCAATTTCCAATTGAAACTGGATTTAAAAACATTGTTAATTTATTTATCATTTTCACTTTAAAATCATGCCTTCTCGTCACGTGTACGAGATTAATATTAAATTTATTTTCAAAAATTTTGTGAATGTAATTTTGAAAAATGGATTTAATATTTTAAATAATCATAATTTATCTTGTCTAATAATTTGAACTTATTTTTTTCTAAAATTAATAGTAAATGTTATAAAAATTAATTATAGTGGTTGAGGAAACAATAGGTTTACGAATGGAGGTTAAACAAAAATTTTAAGGGTAAAAATACCATATAAAAATTTTAAAAACTATTTTCTATAAATATTTAGACCATTAACCATCTATGTATATTGAATGATTCATTTTGGACCCTTGTGAAATATGAAAAATGAGGGAACACTCAGTTCTTTCAAAAAATATCACGTGCGTCCTCTACCCCACTAATAAAAGGCCAACCACTCTCCTCTCTTCTTCACCCCTTCAAACCTCATTGGCTGAATGAATACCCACCAATATAGGTTCCCATCCTCACTCCACTAATCTTAGAAGCCTTATTTTTGGAATAAATCCATCATAAGAATGCTTTTCGTGTAAATCTAAAGAGTATACCTAAAGAAGAGACAATGGTCATCAATGAGAATTTTTGATTTACTTATTCCCCCATTCACATAAAGTCTTTTAATATAATTATTATATAAAAAAATCACAATATAATAGAAAATGAGGAGTTTTTATTATAATTTCATGAACTAAACAATCTAAACATCCATCAAATGATTTATGAAATCATCATTCATGTGTACGGTGGACTACCACCTCGCAAACCAATGGCATTCCATTCTCTACTACCACCTCTCAAGGTTGGACTTAATGATTTATTTTTTATTTTTAAACTATATTTATTAAGTTATTATGACTTTTTAGCTATTATATCACACATACCTTCATTCTTTCCATTTCATGGGAATACAATAACATTGTTCATGTGTACAACGGACTACTACCACATGAAGAGATTTGATTCTTTCATGATATACATGAAATGTTTTAACCATGAATGTAATAAAAATTTGTGATATTTATGAAATAAAAATTATTTTTAAATTATAATATATATTATTTATTTTTATTTCTTTCAACCCAACAATGAAATGAAAAAAATATTCATTTGTATGTACAACCTTCCGTCTCCATTAATGATGTCTTCCATTTCCTAGGACTAAATTTTATAGAGTACTATTAATACATACATATTGAAAATAAATGTTTTTTTACCATTTTTATCATTATGGTGTTGAGTAAATCCATATCAATGTTAGATAGCTAATAATTAAAAAGAAAAATATATTAAAAAGTGGTTATTTCAAAAAACAAAGCTTTAACATGTAATTATTTATAAAATAGTAATAAATGGTCAAAATAAAATAATATATGGTTTCATATAAAGGAAATATTTTTCTTTAATATATGAATAATAAACATGTGTTTTTTATATAGTAGGTTAGAATGTGTTCGATGGGAGTAAAGATTTAAGTTAAGGGATTTTTATCTCAATTTCCCTTATTTGAGACATATGTTATGTTATTCACCTAGATTCTTCCAAGAGGTATACATAAAACCCATTTTAGATTTAATATTATGAATTTATTAATCGTCCTGATATTTTATGTTTTATTTTTTTTATTCTTTAATGGGGACAATTAATCAATGTTTCCAAAGTGGAAAATATTTCTTGTTACAATCTCATGATTTATCATGAATTTTTATGGTTATGTTTCTAGTTATAAAATGTCATGATCCATCTCTCATTAATTCTCATTAATTATCTTACAATATGGTTATTCATTATATCTTCAAGCAATGGTACCATTTTTCCACTCTTTAGTAATTAAAATGACTATAAAAATGTTTTCTAACTTTATTTATCTCTTTGGTATGAAATACATTTTCTTCTAAGAAATTTTTTCTAAAACGTTTTTCAAATTATTATTATTATTATCCTATAATTTTTAAGAGAAATATTTACCCAATCTTGAATTTTTATAAATTTTTCTTGTATTTTTCTAAACAAATTCTTTCTGTATTTTACTGGAAATTTAAAAGGAATATTTTTGTTAACATGTACCACATAAATGAAACTTTCTATAATGATAAACATTATTTTAGTTGATGGTTAATTTATAGATTTTAAATGCTATTTTCAAAATAAAATGTTAAATGATTAATGTTTTCAAAAATATTTTTTCATTGAGGAAATGATATTTTCCTTAATAAATGTTTTAAATGATTATTCAAAATAATTTTCGATCTAAGATGACTTTCATTGATATTCAATATTTTTTCTAGGATATGATTCAAGGATACCATTATTATTATTTCTCTGAATGGTTTGTGTTTATGATGGCTTCGTGTATATAAAACCCATTTTTGTTCCATTTTTTATACCATGATATAATTATTTTGACACCAGATTCTTTTTTCTATGGGCTATGCTATGATGAAATGATGAAATGATTATGAAACATGTTACTTTTATATGGGTTTTGATATAATAAAATGTTAATAAAACCCATTTCAATAGTCGGTTTCATTTTATACTACATTTCAAATTAATTAACTTAAACTTCCAATATTAGTAGGCACCGATTTTATAAATTTAATATTTTTCATACAAGCTCCATATATAATAAATTAATGTGTTTATATTTTGTAATAATTATCCTCCCCAAATATAATTATTTCCTAATTTTACTTTTATAATCCACATATTTCATGGGATGTATAGATAAATATAATGATTATTAATTTTATACTTTGAAAGATAGACCTCTAAATAGTTATATGTAAATGAATTTATAGTCTTTATTTGTATCTTTTGAATGTATGTATCAAGTGATTTATTATCTCATATTCATTAAATATTAATCATATTCACAACCTCAAATTTTTTTTCCTGAAAATAAAACTATTCATCACAATGAAATCAATAATGGATGTAATAAATTATAGATCACCATTTGTAGATATATGCCTCATTGGTCCACATATATCAGAATGTATGATTCTAAGTGGATGGATAGACTGAATTTCAATCCTCTGGTGACTTCAATGCATTATCATTCCTTTATTTCAAACACCCAAAATTTTATTTCTCTCTCTTTTCAATAAAAAAAGTGTTGTTAATACTTCTTAATTTGAAATATTATTCATATTTTTTCCCCAAAGTGGCCAATTATTCTATTATATTACTCATTTACCTCTTTCAAACTCAAATTAATTGAGTCATATGACTCACTAATACAAAATAGGTTTCTCTTAGTTCTCACTTGTTTTAATAGATATTTTCAATTATTTATATACCAAATTAGGGATTTATTCATTCATAAGATGTCTTTATTTACATCATAATATATTTGAATGACACTAAAATTATAATGGGAAATTCCACCTATATATAATATTATTTTTATTTAAACATCTAAATAACTATATTTGTCATGAAAATTTTTCTTATCTTTATGAAACTAACACTTCCAAGGTAAAAATATCCTCAATTTTGTCTTCAATTTTTTTTCATATTATTAACATCACCTATCATATGTAAAGAATCCATGATTTCCTTTTCTATCTAGATTTTATAGAAAAATCCTTGAGCAGTGAAGTTTTATCCTTCTTCCATTTATTGGTTTTTTTATTTATTGGAATATGTTATTTTCTCTAGTAAAGTATCCATACAGTTTTATAAATATTGACCATGTTGGTCACATATTTCATATGTTTATTTAATGTCACATACTAGCCTTATATATACTTCCATAAAAATCCCAACTTATTTCATGACATGGATTGAATGATGTTCATGATCCCCATAGGATGGAACAAGTGCTTGAGCATCAAGGAAACAAAACTTGGGAATGATTTCACCCAATAAATAATTAATAAAAGCTATAATGTAAATTAAATAAAATTATAGAATAACCCATCCATATATCAGATTTCATTTATAGAGAAAAAAATATAAACAAATATAAAAACTAGTAATGTAGTAAACAACAATGAGAACCAAAAACATTCCTTACCCTTTGATCTTTCTATCCAGTAAGGAAAATACACCAATCTAATAGATTTAATTCACCCACAAGAAGATATAGCCACCATCCATATATAAAAGAAGTGAAATATTAAGTGGTTGATGTGATAAGTAAAACTATAATAAAACTAAACTAAAAACTTATGTTCCCCCTTGTTACTATACAGGTCATAGAGCAATAAATAAGAACCATGACACCCCATGGGTGAGAATAAAAGATAAGATGAAACCTAAAACTATAAAATGATAAAGTTAAAGGCATAATAAATAAAATAAGTAGGGAATCTAAAATATAAACAACACCATATTTCTTAATAATAAATATAAATACATTTCTTGATAGTTTGAATATATATATATAAGAATAGGTTTTTCCTTTACTTTTTTTAAAAAATTAGAAATTCAATACTTATTAAAAAGAATTTTCCCATTATCGCTTTCAAAATTATTTCTAAAACATGAAATTATTTCAAAAGAATCCTTTATATTAAATTAAAAACAATAAAACAAGATTTACAATATGAAATCATAATATTTAAAACATTTTAAATATGTGTTGAAAAACAGTGGAACGTAGAAAAGAAGTAAAAATAGTGTCATGAGTTCTTAGAATCATAAAGGGATAATATTAGATATATCCATAAACTCTCAAAAAAAATTTATACAGGTTTTAGACACCAATACAAATTTATTAACACTTAGATATACCCTCAATTGTTTGACTATGAGGCACATTAACTAATATGTTTGGTCTTCAAATGTAAGGTCAATAGTTAGTGTGTAATATAAATTAGTGTATCAGGTGTACCTACAGCTCCATACTAACTCCCAAGGATTCCCATTATGTATAAATGGAATTTATTTTAATAAAATTATAATATAAATACATATCATTCACTTTTCACTAAAACATACCATTCACCATATCACCTATGAACTCCATTTTAAGAACATATCATTTCTCACATTCTAGGATGTAAATAATAATGCAGAAACCCCTTATCAGGAACAAATCATACATTTATTCATTTAACATGTTTCTTGACTATTTAAAACCCATACTAATTCCAAAAATGGGCCTTCCTTAAGAGGGGTTTTCATTTACAAGATAAAACCTCATTGTTCTAACCCTGCCTCATTAATGTAAAGAACCATTTCTCCTTAAAAAAACACTTTTTCTGACAGTATTCTAGTTCAAACCATGCTATTAGGTTAAATTTATTATGAAGAAGACACAAGAATTGAGGGTGAATTTTGATCCTTTAGTACCATCAATAAATTCAAAATAACCCTGTTGATATGCAATGTATCTTATTTAGGTATGTTAAGTAGCTAATAAATAGAGGATAATAACACAATAGTTATTAAAGTGGTTCAGAGAACAAATATCTCATTTTCCACTCCATAAACACTCTATCATCAATATTAGTAATTTTCACTAGTAATTAATTTTACTAAGGACTTCCAAAATGGAGTACATGAAGTTGATACCATTAAAATAAGGCTATTATAAGGTATTATGTATCATTTATAGAGAACTATAAACACAAATCTTATTCTATGAAGCTAACACTACTTCAGCACCACCATTAAGGATAATTAGCTGATACTCCAATAAATCAATACAAATTAATTTGTTTGAGAAAATATCTTTTACTCACATTTTTATTAGAAACTGACATATATAAGTAATCTTTAATAATTCACAATGGTAGTAAAAGAAATCTTAAATATCGAACATCATTTCCTTAAATAGATGCAGATAAAATATTATAAATATTTATAAACATGTATTTACAAAAATTATATCTCTAATTTTTGTTCAAACTTATAGAAGAAGATTTAACAATAAGGTATAAAAAAACAATAATAATTGCAACAATTAGATCTAAACATATATGTCTCAAAAGTGTAGATCTAGAGGAAATGAAACACTATTATTTTATAATAAGCCATCTTTTTCGTTTTCTATATACATCTGTACACCTCTGTATATTTTTATAGGATTACTTCCTCAATATTTATATATATTATCAAATAGTTCAGGTCAATCTAGTTGGATAAATAACACACAATAAATAGAAAATATTTGAATTCAAATCATTCAAAGAGAGTCATAACATTATTTATAAATTAGAGGGATATAATTCATTGATTATGATCTATTGAATTTGTTGAGAAATAGATTTTAAGAGATATTTACTTCGACTGAGATCTTTGTACAGAACATGGATAATATCTTTAATTAAAAACTACGTCATTTACTAGTAAAATTCAAGGTTCTTCCACATTAATAAAAACATCAAAATGTAGGTTTGATGATGTATGGTGTTAAAAAAATTACTGTTAATGAACCATACATTTATTTCTTAAACATATGGTTTCTTCCAAATGTAGTTTTGATGATCCATACTTCTCCAAAAGTATATGGTAAATTATCTATACATTTCCCTCTAAACGTAGGGTTTCCAAACCATACGTTGCACTTAGAAACATAGGATTGAATAGTTTTTAAAAAATACATTAAAAACATGATCATAACAATTAATAAAAATTTCCCCCACGTATAAAAGACTTGTGTAAGCTTCCAGAATAAGTATTCTAATGAAAAATATTTTCTAGATATTCACATAATAATAACATTATTAATAAAATAATTATGGGTGTTTGTGAGCATCAAAATCAAAAATAAATTAATGAAATTCTAGATTTGATACTACTAAAAAATATCCCACATTTAATGAATTAGAAACGCATAAAAACCATAAAATATAATTAATTTTTTTTGAAATTCTTACAAATTTAAATAATTAAATTAATGAAACATTTCCTAAATTACTTAGAAAAATTATCCTTCATAAATTTATCCCTCAAAATTTTCAAATGATCATTTTCACCAATTTCCCCCTTTAATATAAATTTTTCATATTAAATGTTTCATATAAATTTATTCCCCTTTTTGTGACACCATGAAGGTGTTTTTTTCTATTTTCTAATACATGTGGTAATAAAAACTCCCCCCTAAGCCTATACTTCCTATAAAATGATACAATGTTATAATAAAGGATCTATAAAACATGAAAAATATTATATAATTGATTATAATTTATTAAACCATTTAATAAAAATTAAATATTTAAATTAAAATCCCCATAGAATAGTATGTAAAATGTATTCACTTAATTTAAATATTTTCATGAAATAAATAATTTTCAACTTAATTTTTTCAAATTTCATAAAAACATGAATATAATTCTTATTATTCATAGTAATGGATTAATTTACCACATATAATGAGATAATAAAACATATAGAGCATTATTAAATAAACAAAATAAAAAAATTATGAACCAACTTATAACACATTTTTTTATTTATAAAAACATTTAAAAAAACTTATAAAAAATATTAAATTCAAATAAGAAAAAGGTATTAATAAATGTTAATGTGTTTAAGAAGGATTAGATATATTATCCAAACATTCCAAACTTCATAAATTTTCTCTTAAAAATCCCAGAACTTTCTATAGTTGTTTTATTCTTCATTACATATCTGTAGATATTTGATATAATAATGGGGATGAAAATCACTTAACCATAAACTCCTTTACACCATCAACAACCAGCTTGCTAATAAAATCAATTATAAGTGTCTCTATATGAAATATCATTTATTCATTAAATGATTTAAAGTATTATTTTTAAATTAAAATTTATTCAACATCGTGATACTCAATTTTTAATTTATCAAAAACAATTTTTGAAAGGACACTTTTTGTAGCACGTCATACGACATTCAAAACACATTTAGATCAGCATACAACTTTTCCTTTTCTTTATTTAAAGTACTATCATTAAAAAATATCTTCATAAGAAATTCCATCTTTAGTTATTCGAGAATATGAATATTCTATTACATTATCACAATGATCTTACATATATTTTCCAAAATATTATTCAAGAAAATCCTTAACAAACAAACCCAACTGTTCACATAAAATATCAGAAGAAGGATTATATTTAATTTTCTTCTGAGAAATAATTTCCTATTAACTTGTAGTCTTTGATCAATTAATTTTTCTAAGAGGTATTTTAATAATATATTTTTATAAATAATAATAAGAGGAAGAATAATACTATAGGTTTTTAAATAGATAATGAAACATTTTTTTCACACAAATTTTTGAGGACTCTTCACATTCCTGATCTGAAAATATAGGATAACCATTTCAGAGTTTATCTTTAAAAATAAATTTTTATGTAAGAAACATTTTTTATAAGAAACCATTATATAAATATATAATATTTTCCTATGAAAATTATTATAAAAAAGTAAAAGTTTTAATTTTTTTTGATTTTTATAACCCTATTTTAGACATTCATTTATATAGAGTGGGGTTTAAAAGTTTAACATTAAGTGGAAGGATAGATTTAACAATTTTAGGATAAATATCTTTATCCCATATTAAAATATAAATAAATTTTATAAAAACATATATATGAATATAGTATTGAAATACTTTATGGAATTAAAGATTCTAGTTCTCAAGATTTTTTATAATGAACTACAGTAGAGTTAATCAATACTTTTTTGAGATATATATTTCCATATAATCATTAACAACAACTTAAGGATTTAAATATGTAGTTCCATGTTGTATTCTTGAAACGTATTAAATACAAGTTACTTTTAGTACTCATATGATTTTGGGTCCATTAGTGGTAGTAACTAATATTGTAGGAAACCACATTTGTTTATTTTGTGTAGAGATTTTACTAATCTGGTTAAGTAAATATTATGAACAATATAAATTATTAACACCAAAAAATTAAGGGTCTATAAAGAAAAAATATATTTTATAATGTCTATTAATACCACATTAAAACCCTTATAATATTAACAAGATTTTGGTATTTAATCCAATAACAAAATAAATCCTATATAATTTTGGTTTTAACCATTACGACCAAGGCCATGTTTTCCATTATAAATTTTATTTTTATTTAGAATTTGATTCAAATATTTTTTTATTTTGATAAAAATATTATATTATTTTTTTAAAGTATCAACTTTGACCATTAATTAATTAATTTTAATTTCATACATATCAGAAGAAATTTTGGAAGAATTAGAATAACAAGCAGTTAAAAAAATTGTAAATAATTATTTATCTAATAAAGTGCCATTATAAGATATTCTATATTTTGTATGCTATTTATATGAAGTCTATAATTTATCTTATATCTTAATAATATATGTATATAATTTATTATAAGAAATTTATTCAGATTTATAGTTTTTATTGGAAGAAGATTTTACCTCATCTATTTGAGCTATAAGTTTTACCATTTTTTATACTTATCCTTAGAGCTTGTAAATGTTTAATCATTTCAACTAGAATAATTGCTTCAGGTATCCTTTATAATTATCTTTCCTTTTTCTTTTATAATCATTTTTTGATCTTTAAGTATAGATATTTATCCTTTTTATAACCCTCATCTTTTCATTCACAACATCTATTTTGTTTAGTCACTTTTGTCATTTTATTGTATATATTTTCAAATCTTTTAGAATGATTTAGTAACCAATTATCAAATTACGGATGAATTTAATTGGATGATTCATACATGGTAGTTTGGAGAGAATCTTATTCATGTTTGATATGATTATCAACTTTGGATTTCATCTCAACTTCATACATCATTAATGTTCTAATTAGTTTTATCATTGTCAAATCATTGACAAGTGTGGATTGACCTAAAGAAATAGATATTCTATTCAACATAAAGGGTAAAAATGTAATTACTATTAATTATTGATCTAATTTCATAAATGGGTCTCCCAATGAAGCCACATTATGGAGAAATTATGTCAATATCCCATTAATCTAAGTGATATTTTCACCATCATTCAATATGAAAGTATCAAATTTTTATTTTATGGTATTGTATATCAATTATCTAATATTTTCAGTTCATTCACATGTAATAGAAATAGTCTATTATATCTCATATGCAATGTAACATTAAGAAAATTGATTAAAATAATCAGTTCATAAACCATAGAGAATAGTACTTACTGCTTTCGAATTAAAATCATATTCCATTTCTTGATAATCATACCATTTCTCTAGAACATCTATATGAATTATATAAGTATTTAAAACATTCAAATAAAATCTTACTCTAATGATTTCAAAAATAAATAATCATTTTATCCTTAGAACCTCAATACTTATCCCCATTAAAGTGAGGAGTATATATCATTGACATACCTTCTTTGAGATAATCCTTTTTTGAGATTTATACTTGTATGAATCATTAACTATATATTATTAGAGCCTTTTATATATAAACATTGAATACTTCCATGGATATCACTTCTGGCTATCAAGTAAAAAAGATTAAACCCAACCCTTTGATACTTCTTGTTGGTATAAAAATAGAATCAACATAATATTAAAGGATTTGTACTAAAAAATACAAATAGATCTTTTCCCCTGTTACCACCTATTAGTTTGGTTTGATTATGATGAAGAAAAAGGATGGCGGAGGAAATTTTGATTCATTAAAACATTAAAAAGATTCAAAATAACCCCCATACTATGAATTTTATCTTCTTTTGGTACGTTTAGAAGTTAATAGAAAAGAGAAGAATAAGACATTTTTTATAGTGGTTTGGGGAATAAGGATCCCCTAGTCCACTCAACAAACATTCCCTCATAGAGATTTGTAATTTTCAATAGAAATTCCTTTTACTAGGGACATATAAAAACGAGTAAAAGTAGTTGATACATTTTCAATAAGTATTTTACAATGCTTATGTTTTTTTAAAAGGGAACCATAAACCCATAACATAGTATGAGATGATAAAATTCCTTCAACAATATGACCGAGTTTGATATTATGATACTCTAATAAATAAATAGAGATTGATGTGATTGAAAAAACATGTTTTAATGACATTTGTAGTAGAAACAGACATATTTAATTGATCTTAAATAATGTATAGAAGCAGTAAAAATAATCTTTAATATTGAATTTGATTTACATAAAAAACAACAGAGAAAAAACTGGAAATATATATAAACATGAATTTTTCTAAAGTGTATCTATATAAAATACTTTTTCAAACATGAAAAATAATATTAAAAATTAGAATAATAACATTGAATAGATCAAAACCTATGTATCTCCAAATTTTATCTATAAATTAAATAACACATTATTATTTTATAAGCACATATATTTTCCATTTATATGTATATATGTACACCTATATATAACTATTTAGAAGATTACCTTCTCAATATTTATACAGATGATTGAATAGATCAAATTCATACTAGCTTCATAAAAACTACATAATAAATATAAAATATTTGAATTCAAACATTCAAACAGGGTCACAACTTTCCTTAGAAATATAAGTGATTAATTTGTTGTGTACGATCCTTGGAATCAGTCACAAAATATATTCAAAGATCTGTTTAATTTTGGGGAGACCATTATAGATAACATAGATAATATAATTAATTTAAAAATCCATCATTGGAAAGTCAAATGTATAATTCCTCCACATGATGAAAAATATAAAAATGTAGGGTTGATTCTGCATGGTTGGTCACAAACCTAGAGTGAATGAATAATATGTTTATTCCCTAAAGTTATGGTTTATTCTAAATTTAGGGTTTATGGTCCATAATTTTCTAATGGCGTAGGGTACATGATCTATATGTTTCATTCCAAATATATGGTTTTGAGACCATATACATTAAGATTACAAATGTAGGGTATGAATAATGTTTTTGGTATACATTCAAAACATGTTCAAAAAACTTAATCAACTATTCTCCTAGGGATTAATGACTTGTCTAAGCTTCCAAAACAAATATTCTAATTAATATTATTTCCCTAAAATTCTCTTGATAAAAATATTATTAGTAAATTAATTGTCCTATATTTTCGAGCATCAAAATAAAAAATAAATTAATGAAATTGATGAATAAACATTGTTCCACAAACCATTAACATTTATACACATATTCATCTTGATATTTATATATATAAAGACCCGTTATCCTAATGTATATATTCCCATTGGTATTAAATAATATGTACAAATAAGACATTTATATATTTATTTGTGAATAAATATTTTTTAATAATTTAAGTAATTCAAAATCCCTATAAAGATCTTTAGAAAATAAAATATGTAATGAATCTATTATAGAAAATTGATAAAACAACTACAAAACATTTAGGAATTACCAATTCACATGTTTTGAAATTATTTTTACCACATTTAATAATTTAGAATGTTTAACATTTTTCAATGATCCGGAAAACATACTTTAATAATGAAACCCTATTCTAAAGGTTATAAAAAAATATGTAAAATATAATAAAATGCAATAACATGTGCCATAACCAATTTACATATTATACTTACTTCGTAAAATAATATAAACACCCAATAAAACAACCAGAAATTATTATTTTTATAATTAAAGTCTCATGCATAGAGTAACTTACCTCAAATCAAATAACTCACTACCTTTGAAAACGATCATCCCAATCCACCACAACGGGACGTGATAAGCCTTAAAGAGATAATGAAAACCAAAAACAACAAAAAATTTCATTAAAATATATATAAAAAGTAATAGAAAATCTTATCTTAAATAGAGTAAGATCTACAACCTTTGATAAACGTAGTAAGAATCAGTTTGAAATCATACCAAAAGGGCCCTATGAACCAAAACCCGGCCAATAAAAAGCCCAATAATCCATTAGGTTTTGACCATGGTTTGTGAATAGTGGAATAGAAGAGTAAACAGAAGAAGCAAAAAGAAATAGATGAGGGAATAAGAGGAGAAGTCGTGACTCATGAAGATCAATAAAAGAATTGGTGGAGGAATCGAAGGATGGATAGAGTAGGAGGAATGAGGCTCTACAAATGAGGGAACCCATCATGGTAATTTCTTAAAAATGGTAGGTGTGGTTGGTCGTGGGAGATTTAGAGGAAAGAATAGGGGTAAATAGTAAAAAGACATTTTTAAGGCTCTGGACACTGCACATGGTTTAGCCTCACTATGGGCCAAACTATATTCCAACCATGCACCGCACAAAGATAGTCTTTGATCACCTTGCTCATTCAGAGTGCATAGTTAAGGAAACCATGCATCAACTATGTGGTAGACTATGTGAAGATGACAGAAACCCTTTCATGGTTTTTTTATAGTTTCTACTAACCGTGTGCTAACCGCATTCCTAAGATTAAAATGCCAAAAAAACTAAAATCTAATATGTTCCACCCAATAATAAATATTGAGATTATATATAATTAAAGAGTAATAAATTGTCAATAAATTATGTTTTCTATAACACTTGTAGTTTTTTTGAAATATTTTTGTGAATTAATTAAATGATTATGATATTTTTCATTTTTCAGAACACTGAATATAACTTCTAAAATATGAAATCACTATGTTGATTTTGTAGTATATGAAAAAAAAGAGTTATGAAACTTCTACATGAATTACATAAATTAAATTTTTTTATATTCAACAGTATTTTTGTCTTGTGTTACCCACAATGCTAATTTCGTTTGATAGCTTGCATTACATGTAAGGCTGAGTTTTACCGAACTAAAATATACTATTAATATTGTTATTAAAATATTATTATATTTATAATAAATATGTTGGAGTGGATGTTAAAAATATTATTAAATAAATTTAAATATATTATCTACACGTGTATATAATATGTTTCTGTTGGTTATCGATTAGTATGAAATGAATGTAAGAACTATCTAAAAAAGATTAAATTCCTTTTCTGAGAAAATTATTTTTCTATGTACAAAAAATATATTATCTAAATAAATTAATAAAACCAATATTAATAAATTTTTTCAATTAAATTCATATATTATATATTCTATAATTGTTTTTACACTCATGTAATTGGTTTTATAGGCAAAAAATAAGAATAAATCATATTTTATTAATAAAAAGATATATTTTTTAAAAAGTTAATTTTACTGTCATTTAATGGAGAAGAAATTTTAAATATATTTTTTGAAAATTTTATATTATTTATTTGACAAAATAAACGTAATTTTTTAAATCCGTTTATCAAAATTTACTCTCGCTGAACTTTTTAATATTTTTAATAAAAGTTTCATTTTTAATGAATTCTGAAAAATACTAAATTTTAATTGAAAACAACATTTTCATCTAATTTATTTATATAGCTAAATTAAAAATTTAATTGTTTTTATTTTATATTTAGTTCAATTATACATCAATTAATTAATTTTTATTCATTTGAACTAATTTCACATTTAAATTGGATTTAAAAATATTTCAATCTTTTGAACTATTTCACTTTAAAAACCAATAGTCTCATTCCATTTGTGGTATTAAATTTAAATTAATTTATTAAACTTATGTTATTATCATTTGAAAAAATTAATTCCATTTTTGAAATTATAATAATTTATAAATTCTATTATGGTCAACTTAGTTTTTGTCTAAAATCATTATCGAAAGTAGTAAAAATTAATTACAGTAATTAAGGAAAAAATGAGATTAATTAATGACTAAACATAGAAAATAATTTGTAAAAATGACCCTAAACTGGTATAATATTTTTTTTCATAAATAATTTTTACCATTACACCTTTATGAATCTATTATGGTAAATTTTGAAACCTTGGGGACAAGTAAAATGTGGATAACACTCAAATATTTTCCAGAATACCCAATGTGTCCTTTTCCACACTTATAAATGGCCCCATATCTTCACACCTATCAAGGCATTTGGCTCAATAAAACCACGAATAAATCTCCTAAAAAACCCCTACATTCATCATATAATCCTCCCTTTTGTTAAAAATCCAAACCAGGAACCCCTTTGGTGCAAACCAAAACGAGTTACCCAAAGAAGAGGTAACACCCTTCAACAAGAACATAATTTTTATATTCTTCACCCCATAAAAAATTCTTATTCAATTATTAGATAATAATATTTTTTAAAAAATATATTCATAAGTTTCTATTGTATGGTTTTGACTACGCTCACATACACTTCCATAAAATGGGATGCACAGTCATCCTTCATGTGTGTAGTGAACTTCCACCTCATTAACTGATGTCAACCATTCTTCCATTTCTACCTTTAAAGGTTGGTAATAACGATGGATGTATTTTTTGTATATGATATATATGATATTTAGGATTTATTTAATCTTATTAAATCATTATATAACACATACCTTCATTATTTCCATTTTGTGTGAATGCGATAACTTTATTTGGGGACGTGTGGACAATTGCTTTCTCAAAGCGACGTGATTCATTTAGATTTTACATAGAATATATTGAGGATGGGTTCAGTGAAAATATTTGATATATATGATAGAATAATTATAATTTAATAATTTTTATATATATTTATATATATGTGTCTGTGTATTTCATTTATTTTCATTCTTTTAATACACTATGAAAATTGAAACAATGTTCATTCATACATACGGCCTACCATCTCCAAGAACTGTATATACTATTTCCAATTTATATATTTTATAGATTAATATAAATACATATATAATTAATATATGTTATATTTATCTCATTTTTTACATTCCTAAAATAAGTAAATTACAATCTAAATAAGAGGATCATTACTAAAAAGTCAAAACATGTACAAAAAAAGAAGCAGTTATTACCTGAAACATAACCTTAACAAGGAATAGTTAATAAATGGATAATGTAAGGTCATAATGAATAAATATATGGTATGATATATAAGTATATGGTTCTATGTTACATTTATACTAAACTATCTTGATTAAACCTGAGGTTTGAATGGGTATGAAGAAAGTAAATACTTAATGTAATAGAATTTCATATCAATTTCTTATATTCAAGATATACATCACATATTCACAAAACATTTATTATATGTTGTTTATATACTTTACTATGACATGTTATATCATTAATTACATTTATTTTATGATAGTAAATGTTTAAATTGATGTTATTATTTCATGGGTATCACGAATATAATGTTACTCAAGTAGTAAGGATTTTCTCATCTAACTTTTATTTTTGTGAGATATGTGATATATTTAAGATATATTATTACTGTGCGGTGTGTATATTTATGTATGACTGGTTATATCCTGAATTAAGTTTATTTCATTATATTAAAATTTTTAATTAATGTTATTCTTTCATATATCTCATGATTCAAAAGTTACTACATTTGTAAGGGGATTTATAATCTCACTTTCATTTATACAAGAATTATGGATTATTAACCACTCATTTATTTTATGTGATATATATAATGCCCGTGATTTTATTATATGATTATGTTAGTTAAATTTATGAATATTTATATATCCACTTTATATTCTTTCTTTCATGGGGTTTACAGTTCATTTTTTTTTTCAAATTGGTAAAGTAATTTTGTCTTAATTTGTCTTCATTGAGACACATGTTATATTATAAACATATATTAATTTAAGAGTTTTATAGACATAAATTTGGAATTTCTTATCATGAATCTCATTATTTTCATTATATCATAATCTTTATGTAATTTTATTTGTTTATGGGTATCAGATTTCAATGTTACCAAAGCAGTAAGAATTTAATTCTACGATTTCATCATTATCAAGAATTGTTTATGATTATTCTTCAATTATTGAAATATTATGATCCATATCCCAATAGTTATCATTATGTTTCTTATCATAAGGATTTTTATGATATCTCCATGTGTTGGTACCATTTTATACACTTTATTACTTAATATAATTAATATTTTAAAAAACAAATTTCTTTTCATTTCTCTCTTTAGACAAAAATAAGTTTCTTTTTGAAACCATGTTTTCTAAAAATGTATTTATATTTGTTTTAAATGATACTTAAGGAATATTTTCTTATAAAAATAAATTCATTTTTTTCAAACATTTTTTATAATTTTTTAAATATATTTTCAAAGAAATGTTTTTCAAAACAATTTCAAGATTTCGTCATAAGTTTTCATGGAAATTGGTTTTCAAAATGTTTTCAAGATCCCCTTATAAGTTTCCAAGGAAAAAGGTTTTCAAATTTTTTTCAAGATTACATTATAAGTATTCATTGAAAATAGTTTTAAAATTGTTTTCATGTTTTCATTATATGATTTCATGGAAAATGGTTTTCAAAATGTTTTTACACCTCCTTTATATGTTTTAAAAGAAATGGGTATCAAATTATTTTCATGATTCCTTTATATGTTTTCATGATAATTTTTATATAAAATGTTTTTAAAAGTGTTTTATATTTCAAAAATAAATTTTGAATAAAGAAGTATAATTTCCTTAAAAACTTTTTCATGATATTCAAAATTACGGCCCATCCAAGGTATCATCTATTGGTGTTACACATTCCTTTCTGGGGATATGATCCAAGGGTTCCATTCATATTAATTCTATGAATAATTTCTATTTTTATGTCATTATGGTTATAAAACACATTTATATTTCATGATTTAAATAATTTTGAAACCCATTTATCTTTCATGGGTTATATACTTTTAGAACTCGATTCTCTTCATGGGTTATGATTTTCTAAATTTATTATGAAACATGTATCTTTTCTATATGTTATGATATGATGGAGGGATTATGATATCCATTTCATTAAATGGATTTTAAAATTATTTGAATGAAAACCATCTATTCTTTTGGGTCATGACAACAAGACTATTTACAATATTATGGAACATATATGTCTGATTTTATGTTGGACGGGGGAAAATTAAATCTCCATCCAATGCATTGAGTTATGATTTATATCTCATGATATAATGATGGGAAACAATTTGATGTGCCTAATACACAATGTTAAATAGGTATGTCTTATTCCAAAATGGGAAAAATCTGTGTCTTGATCCTCTACGGAAATATGGGGAAACTCAATACACTATAGGAAGAAGTGGAAACCTGATCCAATATGGGGAGATGGGAAAACCTGATTTACTATTGGACGAAGGTGTAACATGTTCCAATATATGGAAACACCTATGACTGGGGATTTTGGTGTGTCCCTACCATTATGTTTAGTTCCCATTAAGTTCCCTGATAAGTTTTGAAAATGTTCCTTGACTTATAAAGAATGCTTCAATATGATTATGTTTTTTCCATAAGTCTATGTGTTATGCCAATTTTATTCTCTCATGAATCATTCTCTATGATTTACGTATGATTCATGTCTTATGATCTATTAATCATTAGTCTATGACTCATGATTATGATCCTTTATATGTTGGGTATGAACTTTATTTTTATTCTTGTATTCTGATACAATTGCATCCAGGTTATTCTTCGACATCTCCTTTATTTTCCCTTACTATGAATTTTAGCTAACCCTTTGTTATATTTCCTTTCCCTAGATTATGAATAATGGTTTTATGTAGGAGTACTAAATAGGAATATCTTTTTGGAAAACATTGAATATATTTCACCAAGAATAGAATATTTTGTTCAATGTTTCCAGAGACACTAAACTGTTATCATCTTTAAGAACATATTTTTGTAATGCGCTGAAAATTCATCTGAAATGATTCAATATCCATGAATTTTAAGACTAGGTCGCTATAGTTGGTACCAAGTGAAAGGTTTAGTAATCCTTTAGAATCTAGGATGAGAAGACTTTAGGGATATCATAGGGATATTTATAGGGATATGTCTAGGGATTTCTCCATGTATATGTTTAAGGACGAGTTAATGTTTAAGAAAATGTCTTCAAATTTTGGTAAAGGATTGAATGAGTGGCTTCCAAGTAATAGATCACTCTCTAGATTTTACTAGTGGATATGTCTGTAGTACATATGTAAATAGGGGTAAAAACCCATAAAACACCATAATGAGATAGACTCAATCGGGAACCGGTTGATAATAATGGTCCTCGTTGCACACCTGGTTTGACACTCATATGGGATATGTTTTATAAAAGAAGGATAAAAATAATATAACTACAAAGGGAAAATAAAACTTGAATTAATGTAATGGATGGAAATAATGGCCTCCCCATGGTATTATCAACAATTGGATGTTTTATGTGTGAAAGGTATAGGAATTATCAAAATTAATTCATTAAAGGGAAATATCATTATACTACACAAAAAGGTGGTATGTGAAATGAATTTATTATTGATGATTAAAAGATTATAAACAACATAGGAAAGATATGTGTTTTTCTAATTGTACTATTGATCAATATGATTAAATTCATTTTTTTGAATGTAAAGAAATGATTTATATTTTATATTTTATGGATGTGGTATTAAAGAGTATGATTATAAATCCTTGTTAATATCTTAATGATGAATTGGATTAGTTGTAGTTTTTATGTATTTGGATTCAAGAGTTATGTTATACAAATTTTTAAATTTATAGGAATTTTTCAATTTATGTTTTTCACTAAGGATTTACAAGAATAATTTTAATTGTTTTGATGGTATAGAAAAGTGATTTATTAGTAATGTGGTATTCATGGGAAACACAAGATTATGCGAAATATAAAACATAATATGTTCCTAATGTTGATGATGTTTGGATAAACACATATTAGATATGAATAAGTAAATTTTATGGTACTAATTACCTCAGAATCGATAAAGGATTTTATGAAAAAAACGGTTTGTACTATTATTGATATTTTTTATGAAAATTTTGGATTTAAGGAATCTATCCAATGACCATTGGAACAATAAATCATGTATGTTTTCAATAATGATTTTATTGAAATTTTTGTTATTACTATGTTTCAAGAGAATACATAATGATGTTAGTTTTGGAAGATGAAAATCCAGATCTACTTTAACATATATTGTGGATAAATTTTATGCTTCTTTTGAGATACTTAGTGACCTTATTTCAAATGTTTTGGATTATCATCTTTCTTATGGGTTACAGGGTTAGAAAATTATGAAATGGTTTATATTAAGCATTAGATGAGGTTTTAGATATTAAATTATTACACTGCTAATCTTTTTAAAGTTATGTAAAGTAAATACAGATAAAATTAACTATAATTCTATTTATGGATCTCATGACCAATTAGTTATTTAGGAAAGAAAAATTAACCATCATTCCTTGGAGTAAGAGTTGAAGTGGGAATTGATCAAGTGACAAACAAAGGGTGAGAATGTAATGAATCAAGTAAGTATATATTATCATGAAAATTAATCAACTTTAGTAAAAGGGTCTTAAAATAACATTTTGTCCTATTATGATTATTTTTTATGGTATCAATGACCTCTTTCATGCTTCTTCAATTTATGGTTTTGTGATTGTTAACTTTCTCTGTGTCATCCAATTTCTTATGATAAGTGATCTTTATCAATCAATATGATTATTTATGATTTTATTACATGTATATGTTTTCATATCCCACAGATGTTCTTCTATATATAAACCTAGTTAGGATTTACTTTGGGTAACCGTTATGGTTATAACTTTCCCTTTAAAAGGAATTTTTTAGTATTCATTTTTACGATGTAGGATTCTATGAAAGGATATTTCAAATATTAGACCTTTGATAACCCAAATGAATTTTGATGCTGAAAATTATTTTAAGGTGGTAGAATGTAACACCTTGAGATTTTGTGAAATATATTTTTTCGAATTAATTTAATCTTTTTGATAATTTTCATTTCACAAAAATTTAATATAGATTTATTTATATGAAATCAATATTCTTGGTTTGAATTATACATAAAAAAAAATTAAGATTATGGATAATGAAAAACATAGATTATATTTTGGTACAAATAACACTTTTCTTGGCTTGTTTTACAAAAAATTATTATTTCCTTTGATATCTTACATTATATGCAAGGCCATGTTTCACTAAACTAATATATACTATTAATATTATTGTTGAAATATTATTATAGTTAATACTTAAATGTGTGAATTGAAGTTATAAATAAGTTTAACTAAAGTGTAAAAATATTATTTACACATGTATATAAAATGGGTCATTTGGTTATCATTTAGTTTGAAATGAATATAATAACTATTTGAAAATAATGAAATACCTTTCATAAGGGAACTATTTCTCTATATAAAAAAACTATTTCATCTTAATAAATTTAAAAAACCACTATTTATGAATGTTTTTAAATAAAATATATATATTATTTATTCAATCAATTTTTCTTAACACTCATCCAATACATTCTATAGGAATAAGATAAGAATAAATCAAATTTAATGAATAAAAAATATATTTTTTAAAAGGTGATTTTATAGACTTTTAATAGAGAACCAATTTTAAATCTAATTTTTAAAATTATTAAAATTTTTATTTGAAATAATATACTTTATTTTTTAAAAAAATTATATCAAAATTTACTTTGGGTGAATTTTTGGTATTTTTTAGATAAGTTTCATTTTTTATAATAGTGAAAAATTACTGATTTTTAATTGAAACCGCGTTTTCATCTAATTTTTTTAATGATAAATTATTTTTTAAATTTATATTAAAGTATTATTACATCAATTATATATCAATTAATATAATTTATTCTATTAGAAACAATTTTATATTGAAATTTAATGTTACAAAATTTTAATATTTTATACCTTTTTTATTTAAAAACCTATCATTTTATCCTGTTTGTAGGGTTAATTTTAAATGATTTTCTTCCAATTATGTGATTAAAATTTTAAAAAATGTATTAAATATTTTTAATATTTATAATTTACAATTTCTATTAAGGTAAAATTAGTTTCTGAATAAAATTAATAGTGAATTTAATTAAAAATAATTATAGTGATTAAGGAAAACGTGGTTAAGTAATGACTAAACTTGGAAATTAATGTGAAACAATTAACATAAACATATATAAAAATCGTTATATGGAAATATTTATACCATTAAACATATAATATTATATAATGGTCTATTTTAAACCATTTTGGTGCCTATAAATAGTTGTGAGCACTCAAATATTTTAAAGAATAACCAATGTTTCCTTTTCCCCATTTATAAAATAGATCATATCCTCCCATATCTTTACACCTCTAAATCTTTATGGATAGGAAAAAACCTACCCAAATATCCTCAAAATCAACATACCTTATTCATATAATTATACCTTTGGGAATAAATCCTACCACAGAATCAATTTGGTGAAAACCAAATGGAGTTACCCAAAGAAGTGGTAACATCCTTGAACAAGCAGATTGTTTTTATTTATTTCTCCACACCCTAAAATAAAATTATTACATTATTAAATAATAAAATTAGTATAATAAATAAAATAAAATTTTAATTTTTTTATTTTTCTACCTATACTCAAACACACATCAATCAAATTGGATACACACTCATCGTTCGTGCGTATGGTGGACTTGAGCCTCGCGAACCGATGTCGATCGTTCTTCAATTGATACTTTTAATGGTTGATAATAATGTTGTAATTTATATTTTTACATGATATGTATGATATGTATGATTTATTTATTCTTATTAAATTATTATAAAACACATAACATTATGATTTTCATTTTTTTATATATTATAACTTTGTTTTTGGACGTGCAGACTACTACTTTCTCAAAATAATGTGATTTATTCACACTTTCCATTGAACATATTAAGGATAGGTTTAGTGAAATTATATGATATATATTTCATAATAATACTACTAGAAATATATTATATATATTTATAAATATATATAATTTACTTTCCTTATTTCAATATTCTATGAAAATGGAAACAATGGTCAAGCGCACGTACAACCTACCATCTCCATGAACAGTGTATTTAATTTTATATTCATATATAATATATATTATTATTAATACATTTATACTGAATTTAAATGATATTTATATCATTTTCACAATATGGAAATAAGTAAATCATGATCTTTGTAATTGGATAAATAATAACAAGTCAAAACAAGCATGAAAAACAAAGCAGATATTACCCAAAACATAACAGTAACATGAAATTGTTAATAAACGGGTAATATAAACTCATAATAAAAATAATATATGGAATTATATATAAAAATATGGTTCTTTTTCATATTTATAATAATATTATATTTATTATATAAGAAGTTTTAACGTGTATGAAGAATGTCAAGACTCAATGTAAGGGGATTTCATCTCACTTTCTTATATTTATGAGATACATTCTAAATTCACCACCTATTTCTTGTATATAGTGTATGTACTATCCTAATAAATTTTATATCATTTAAGAAATTTATTTCATGATATATACTGTTTTAATTGATGTTATTATTTAATGGGGATCATGATTCTAAAGTTACTCAAGTAGTAAGTATTTTCTCATCTCACTTTTATTTATGTGAAATACGTGCCATATTCACCACTTTTTCTTATTGGGTGTTGTGTATACTGAAATATAACATGTAGTATCATGAATATAAATTATTTAATGATATTAAAAGTTTAATTTAACGTTATTATTTCATTGATCTTACAATTCATATGTTACTCAAGTATTAATGGGATTTCTAGTCTCACTTTTACTTTTATGGGACTTACACCTTAATCACCAATCCTTTAATTTGATTGGTGTATATTATAAAAATAAATTTATTCTATTATTATTATCCTATAATTTATGTGTATTTACTTATCCATTTTATAATCTATCATTCCTGGTGTTTATGTTTCAAAAGTTACCAAATCGGAAAAATAATTTGTCTCAATTTTCTTACTTTGAGACACAAGTTGTGTTACGAACGTGTATTCGTTTATGCAGTGTATATACTTACCTTTGAAATGTTATTTAATGAATATTATTATTTTAATTATATGTTAATATTTATGTAGTTTAATTATTTCATGGGTATTAGTAATCAAAGTTAACAATGTGGTATGTGTTTACTGCTACAATCTCATCATTATAAGTATTGTTTAAGATTAGGCTTTTATTAATGAAATATCATGATATATATCTTAGGAATTCTACTGATTTTATTATAATATAATTTATCATGATATATTCATTTATTGGTACCATTTCTTCAATCATTGGTACTTAATATAATTAATAAAATGTTTCTAAGAAAAATAAAATTCATTTATCTCTTCGGATAGATATTTCTTTTCTTCTAAAAACATGTTTTCAAAAATTATTTTCAAAAATATTAATAAATTCTAATTATTATTATTATCAATGAAAAAGGTTTTAAATGTTTCTAAGTCTTCCTTTATATGTTTTTAAATATATTTTCAATGAAATATTTTTCAAAATATTTTTAATATTATTTTATATATATTCAAGGAAAATGATTTTAAAAATGTTTTTAAATTTCATTTATAGATTTTAAAGAAAAATTGTTTTCAATTTTTTTTCAATATTCCTTTATAATTTTTAATGGAATGTATTTTTCAAAAAAAAATTAATGATTCTTTTATAAAGATTCAATAATTTTTTTTCAATATGTTTTGATGATTCATTTATAAATTTTATAGGAAATTTTAAAATAATATCGGTTTCAAAAGATTTTATGTATCAGAAATCATTATTCAAAGAAGTAATGATATTATTCTCAGTATTTTTTTTAAGATAGTAAAAATTATTTACCATAAAAGAGGACATATATTGGTGTTACTCATTACTTTTGGGGGATATTATCCAAGAGGTCCATTAATATTACTTATATGAATCATTTATGTTTTGATGGAATGATTGTTATGAAACTGATTTCACTTTCATGGTTTATCTGTTTTTGAAACCCGTTTCTCATCCATGGGTTATATGATTTTTTAATCCCTCTTATTTAACAGTTTTATACTTTTATGAAATTGTAATGAAACCAGTATCTTATCCATAGGTTATGATATGATATCATATTTATGATACCCATTTCATTTAATGGGCTATGATATGTTGTATATGAAACCAACATATTTTTATGGGACTTGGTATGATGATTGTTTACGATATTATGTCACACATATGTATGATTATATTATGTGATATGTGGGCCATATATCTTCATCCAATTAATTCTGTAAATATTTATATATCATGAGATAATGTTGGGAAACAAATCAAAGGGTTTAGTTCATAGTGAGAAATAGGTGTCTCATAATCCAAAATTGGAAATATGTGTGCCATGATCCACTATGAGAAGATGGAGAAACCCAATCCACTTTGGGAAGAAGGGTAAAGTTGATCCACTATAAGAATATGGGGAAACCCAATCCACTATAGAAAGTGGCGGAAAATCGATTCACTATGGGGAAAATGGGAAACCTAATCCAGTATGGGAAGAAGGTGTAGCCTGATCCACTATAATGAATGGACATTGATTGGGGATGGTGGTGTGTCTCACCCAGTAGGTGTTGTCCCTATTAAGTTCCATGTTAAGTTATAGAAATGATCCTTGAATTATAGGGAATATTTTTATATTCCTATCTGTATGCCATAAATCTATGTCTTATTCCAATTTTATTCCCTCTAGACTGATGCTCTTTGATTTCCTTATGATTTATATCTTATGAACTTATAATATTTATCCCATGACACAAGATTATGATCATTAATTTTTAGGGAATGAACTTCAAATATTTTTCTCATGTTATGATACCCTTATGTCCATGATATAATTACATATATTCTTTATTTTCACCTACTGAGCATCTATGCTCACCATTTCTTATGTTTCCCTTACCTAGTTTACAAAGAAAGGTTTTAAGCAGGAGTACTAAATGGGAAAATATTTTTGGAAAACATTGAATATATTTCCCCAAGATTAAATGATTTCTTCCATGTTTCTAAACACACTAAACTTTTAAATTCCTCAGGCATGTATTTTGGTTATATTTTGAATATTCATCTAAAATGATGTAATATCTGTGTATGTTAATCGCGGGTTTCTAGATTTGGAATGTGAATATTCTCCCCACCATAATGCTTTCTTTACCCATCAAAATGTAGCATAAAAAAGTTGAATCAAATGGGATGAGGTCCAACTCCCATAAAAAAATATGATCCAAAAACATAATGATCTATTGAAATTACATCCATTGATTGGAGACATAATCAGTAATATATAAATGGGACATAACTCAATTCCCAAATTCCATTTACTCAAAAAACTATGAAGGAATCCAAACATGAAGGGTACTCCCAATAAGGTAAAACATTGATTCCAAAAGATGAAACTTCAACACCAATGAAACAAATCAATGAAAATGGGAAAAAATAATGGGTTCCCATCTACAAGACATGGCTAAAAAACAACAAAATATACAGACAAGATCAAAAGGACAGTGATTTCACAAAAGGATAACTTCCCTATAGGTTTTCTCTTAGAGGTCTCTCCATCATATAAGATTCCCACATAGACACTAAACCTCCAAGGAATCCAACAATCCCAAGGATAATTATGATCTATATTGTTAAAAATAATAGTAAAACTCAATAAAAAATATGAGCACATGAAATCTACCCTAATGAAATAATGATTCACATAGAATACTACAAAAAATATACAAGTTTCATAATAAAACACTATATCTAAAAACTAGAGACAACCTAGTTCTAAAATAAGAAAAAAATGATAATGACCATTATGAAAAATCATAAAACAACTTGTATTACCTCAAATGAGATGTGTTTGAATAAGATCAATTAATGTTATCTTTAAAATAGAGGTGTAATAATAGGTAACATAGTGCATCATATCAAAAGTACACATACCATGATGGATCCATCAAAACTGTCAATGCACCAGCTAGGGTACAACCAATACAGTGGGTAACACCCATCCAACATCTGGTGTGAAGTACTCTCCACCCCTTTTATAAAAAACTTTCTAGAATTATAAAACTAAAAAAATAAACAAAATAGTACAAAGCACAACATGATAAATTTAAAACTAGAAAATAGCCTAATTTCATCTATAAATCAGTCTAAAATTATATTCCAAAGATCAAAACAATAAAAATTAGTTTTAAAAAACATATTAAAGATCAAAAACTCATTACAGTAAATAATTAAAAAATTTGAAAATGTTAAATCTTTTCTAATTTTTATGACATGATATTGGCTCAAAATCCCCACATTGAAATTAGTTTAAAAAATCCACAAATCATTAATCAACATTTCTATCAAAACCAAAATATTACTATCAATACAAAATATTTTAGAAAACCTATTATACTCTTAAACCTTATCTACATTTTAAAATACCCATATAGATACAAAAATATTATTCAAAACATTAATAAGACTCCACTTTATTAATTTTAAATCAAATTTCACACATTTAAATTAAATTAGACATTTATTTAAGAAAACAATTAGTTGGAAATTCCAAAAAAATAAATTTATCTTTGTAATCAATTTTTGAAAAACGTTTTATTACATTTAAAACCAAAAAATAACTATTTAAAAATAAATAATTTAATAATTATTAATCACACTTTTCCAAAACAATGAAACATATCATAATCATAAAAATATCAGACAAAATAATTCCATCACATAATTTCAAGATGGGATTACTTCTAATATGTGCCTTGGCTGCATGACTTGGTGAATTATGTATAAACTACACTACTAGATCTAGTAGTTATCATGAACCATGTCCTTAGGAATAACATGTCTTTCTAGCTGTTATATTTTCACAAGGAATAACCTGTTCACACCTCTTTGACATCCCCAAAATCAACATTTGATTAAACCACTCAAAAAACAAACGACTCAAAGACTGAATTCCCATGGAAACTTAGGGATCCAAACACGAAAGTGATATCTAAACACTTCTCTCATATACCTCCAAATTCAAAAAAATCCTATATCCAAACACAATTAAATACCAAATAATACAGAGCATTCCAATACCTCTGAAATCTAAATAACCTAGGAAGTAGTTCCATTTTTTCATTAACCAACCCTATCAATCCCAAAATTGGACTCACATCTCAGTTCATGATAAGGCCCAAAGGGATTTCATAATCCCCATGGGCCAACAAAAGTGTCAAGGTATCAAGGATACATCACTTGGGAATGATTTATTCCAATTTATAATTGATAAAAGTAGCAGTATAAATTAAATAAGATTATGGAATGAACCATCCATACATTGGATGTCCACACTAAATATTGAAATAAATTGAAACCAAATATAGAAACTAGTAAAGCAGTAAATAGAAGCGAGCACCAAAAACCACCCTCACCTTCTAATCTCCCTCTCTTCCAAGAAAAAGATGCATCTACAATGGATTTTCTCGTCCCACTAGTATTATAACTACCCTACATCCATAGAAAATAGTAATATCATATGTGGCCAATGTTATAAATGAAATTGAAATTAAACTAAATTACAAACATACCTACCTCTATACGACTAAACAAGACACTATCCAACAAATAAGATCCACGAAGCCCCATTAGAGAGAATAAAAGATAAGATGAAACCTTCAAATTAAAAATGATAGAGATATACGAATGATTAATAATCTTAATTGGCATTCCAAAAGAGATAACTCTCCCTATGAATTACATTTAAATATAAATCCATTTCATTATAGTTTATAAATATCTATATATAAACCTATGGTTTCCCATTACTTTCTTAAAAAAGTATGAAGTCAACATTTCTTAAAAACCATTTCCACTTTCTCACATTAAAAATTGTTTCCAAAGAATGACTAAATTTCCAAAGAACCATTTATATGAAATAACCAATTTTACAATAAGAGTCTCAGTAAGAAAGCGTAATTGTGAAAGCATTTTATAGAAGTACTTCAAAATAGAGGAAAGTGTCATAAATGTAAACATGTGTCACAGGATCTTATGATATGGATTATATAATCTAATACAAAGAGATAAACAATCACATAATCATTTTTTATAGGTGTTTGATACTAATAACACAACCTTAACACTCAATTACACCTCCACTAGTTTGACTAGGGGGAAAACCCATAAGTATTCAGGTTATCTAACTTAGGGCCACTAGTTAGTGTGAAATCTAAACTAGTGTAATATGTGTACCTAAAGATCCCACCTAACTACAAAGGAATCTCATGATGTATAAATGGAAGAGTGTTTTATCAAAATATTATATACATATATATCATTCCCTTTACACTAAAACATACCATTTACCATCTCAACTATGAACTCCCTTTTATGAAAAACCACATTCCCCATTTTTAGGATACAAAATAAATTCACAAGACCCTTACGAAGCTTACATAATAATGTCATTCACTTCACATGTTTCCACTCTATTTAACACCCATCATTATTCCATATCCAAAGGGCCTACCTTAAGAGGAGATTTCATTTTCTAGAAATAATCCTCAATGTTCAAACCAAGCCTCTTAAATTTAATGAACCATTACTCATTTAAGAAAAAAATATTTCCCAAAGATATATAATTTCAAAACCACCTATTATAGGTAAACACCTATTTACCTTGATATATATATATATAAACACCCCTTATCCCAATGTAAAATTTACCATCATCATGCTAGAATATGTACAAAGAGGGAGTACATATATTTAGTGATATTTTTATATGTGTATAATCCATCTTTAACAATTTAAGGAACTTAACATCCCTCAACCAAACTGTAAGAAACAAAAATATTCTATCAAGAATTTATAGAAAAAAGTTTAAAATACCTAAACAACTTTAGGCCTTTCCAATTAACATGTTAAAAATTATTCTGAACATATTCTAACATTTAAAATGATTAAAATTTTGGAATGATCTGGAAAACATACTTTAATATATAAAAATCAATCCAATGTATAGATAAAACCATGGAAAACAAAGGAAAACACAGTACCAAGCATCATATCCAATTTTAATATTATTAATTATTCATAATATATTAAAAAACTAATAAAACCACTAAAAATTCATAGTTTCCAAATTAAAAGGCCTACACATAGGGTAACATAACTCAAATTGAATAAATCACTACCTTTGATGACAATGAACTCGATCCAACAAAAAAGAACCCAATAATCTCTATCAAGACTAAAGATACCAAAAAACAACCAAAAAACATATTAAAATTAAGCCAAAATGAAGACCAACCAAGACTTACCTTAAATAGAGTGGAATATATCTTCTTTGATGAATGTTATAAGAATTAGTATAAAATGAAACCACTATAGAAAAAGGTATCAAAAATGAACCAAACAATCCCCAAAATTCATTATGGTTTTTACATGATTTATCAATGGTGTAGGAGATAAGGATACACAATAATAAAGAAGAAATAGAGGAGAGCAGAAAAAAAGAAACCCTTACTGGGGAAGTTCACAATAATAACCATAGGGTGAATCAAAGATCAAATAGAGTAGTTGGAGGGAGGTTGTGTGTGGGAGTGACACCTCCTGGTAATGTTATGAAAATGGGAGGGGGACATGGGTTATTTAGGGATGAAAACAGTGGGGTAAATAAGTAAAAATCCATTTTAAGGGTTTTGAAATTGTGCACAGTATGGATGTATGTTTGGAAAAATTTTATTCCAAATGTGTACCCGACACTAGAAGTCCATGATCCCCTTACACTTTTAGAGTTAATGGTTAGGAAATCCTTGCTCTATCTATGTGGTTATATTTCTGAATATGATAGAAAACCAAGCATATTTTCTGCACATTTTTAATTAACTATGCATCAACTGTGAACCTATGATGAATAACCCAAAAAAATAAAAATCTAAACCAGTTTGGCCTAAAACTCAAGAATGAGATGAAATATAATTAAATAATAGAAAAAAATAAAAAAATTTAAGTTTATGGTATATCATTTAATATCATCATTCCCATCATGTCTTGGTGAATCTTTATCACACACCTTTAATTTTTTGGTTATTCCTTTATCATCAATGAATTACTAGATTTCATTCTAAAGATGCTCCCCCTCAATTCATTCATTATTTAAGGGAGATAAACTTTGAGATAAAATTTATAGGCTTTATTTCCTATAAAAACACAATATCAACCGTATCTATCAAATATAGGATTTTTCATAATATGAATTTTTTCTTTGAATGAATTTCTAGGATCCACTGGTCCTAAGAAATTCTGAAGAATTTTTCTAGGGAGATGTTATCTTCTAGTTGAAACACTTTTCATTGATTATAGAAGTGGAAGGATTTTCACAATCCTTCTTCATACTTAAATGTCTATTTACTAATGAAGTACTTGTATTTATAGTTTTAACACTTTTATGTTCTATCATTGATGAAATTGTTCTCACCTCAACATTTGAGTTAACTTTTTCTATTTTTTGGGTTGAATCACCTTTAAATTCTATTACATAATGTGAATAGTAATTATTTTTATTTATCAAGTTTTAAGCCTTAATAAATATTGACTTTTTCTTACTCAACACATATTCAATTTTTTTTAACTTTAATTTTGTGTCTTTCTAAATTTTATCTTAATCTGTAACATTTAACTTGAGTTTATTTATTTTCTCAATTCCTGACTATTCATTTTCATGGAATTATAATTTTATTTAAAAATTATTTTCTTTTTATTTTGTACCTATCAAATTTCCATTTTGAGACTCTTATTTTAATTAACTAAATATTCTAATTTTAATATTATAATGTGTTCCATATAAGTTTTATTCCAACCTTATTCTTCTTTTGTTGATATTTTCTAACCCTTAAAATGATCCTTAATGTTCAATATCATTAATAGAATTTGATCATGTGATGATGTTTTCTATAATAAGTATTTTTATTCATTTCAAAGTAAGATCCTTTTATTATTATATAAATAATTAATTTTTCTTTCACTTGACATTTTATCTCTTTTTTATTTTTTAATCCACTTATTCTTTTAGGAATTTTCATCTAACTATTCATCTTTACATTAGATTCCCTTCCTTTTAGGGTACATCACAGTAATATTCCCAATTTACCAAAATTAAAATAATTTCACTAGAATTTTCTCATTTTATTTTCCCTATATATTTATGAAAATCTCTGAAATAAATAAATTATTCTCTAGTTCTCACCATCCAACACATCTTAATCTTTAGATTCATCAAAAAAATCTTCTTTTGGTAATTTGATATTGAGTTTTTCTATGGATTTGAAATCCACTTCATCCATTATAATATTTTTAAATTCTAGATATTTACTCATTTCATATTACATGAGGATATTTTGATATTCATATAGTGAGAAGTCATCTTTATCCTCCATGGAATAAATTTTTGGATCAAATATATCTAGGAAATTCTTCATCAATTTTTCACAATTGTTAATTCGGCCAAGGTTTCATAAATCCCTTTGGTGTTATTCATGATTTAGTTGAATCTTACAAAATAATTGTTGATATTTTCATCATTTTAAATCTTTATGTAACCAAATTTACTTCTATAAATTTCATGTTTTTTCTTTTACATTGACATTTCCTTTAAAGATACTCTACAGCTTATCCTAAGTTTCCTTAGTTTTTTGAAGACCCATAATATTTGTCTAAAATTTAAATAATAGTGACATAAGAATTTAATTTTAAAATTTAATTCCAAATTCTATTTTCATTAGATGTAAATTAAATATCAATTCACTTTTTTTTCACTAAATGAATCTTTAGAGGGAAGCTCACTCTGATACAACTTGAGATTTCAAAGGATAGGTGAACCACTAGGGGGGATAAGTGGTTACGTTTTAAAAATTCCATTATATTAAAGTTCACTTATGTGAATTTTTAAGGCCTTGATCCAAAAAATAAAAAACTCATTCTCACATTCATGTAAGAAATTAAACAAAATATCAAGATATACAAATTTATTAAAATGTTTGGCCTCATTGTGAGAACCTACTTTTTACTATGTTTGGTTTCTTCATCATTCCTTAGTATTTACACTATAATTTTATTATTACTTACAAAAATTTAAGAAGGGATTATTCTTTTTAGTAAATTTGAATCCCACACTTATGTATCCCAAAAAACAATGATATTATCTCCCACTGCTCATAAATATAAATATCCCTTATTCCTTCAAAACTTTCACTTATCTTCTACTAACAAGTTTTCAAGATTGATCTCTTCAAAAATTTAATCACCAGGGGTTTAGGTGTTTGGTTCCTCAATATGTAGACCATGAAATTTTAGTAATATTTTCATGCCTTAATTTTTTTTCTAGAATTTATACTCTTCTTTGACACAATTAATTATTTTGAACTGTTAGGTTGTTCTTATTTAAACAATATCAACTCACATAGATTTTTAACAATTATATTGACCAACCCTTTAGAAAGATATCACTCCCTTTATATTATTTATTCCACTTATAGATTTGGGGAATTCCTAAACTACACTTTTAATTCCCCCCAAAATCCATGTATTTATTCAATTGAGTTTAATTTATTTCAAAGAAATCAAATCGTGAATTCATCAAAACTATCACAAAATTCATCATAAACAATCATTAACACTTTCAAAAAACTTGTATTGGATCATGGAATTACATTTCATGAATATAACATTTTGAATTTATATCTCAACCTCGTCATAATGTTTTTAATTCACAATGATTTTGTAAAGTTATTTCAAAATATCTAGTGAATGTACTTATATAGACTTCACTCTACCCCTATCCAAGTCAGCCTCTACTTTAGCTAAATTCATCTTTCTTTAACCTCCATTACTTTGAAAAACACTGGTGAAAATATTCTACGTATAGTGGTCTAATTCAATTACACCTACACTATATCTGAACTCAGACTTGAGTCATCCACCACTCGATCTGATCATCCTTTGATTTCCATATCTTCTAATTAACTTAGATTTAATCACTATCTATCTTACACCAATGTTATATTATTAATGAAAAACCATCATCTAAATTTACTTATAGAATATCCTTTAGTAAACATATAGTTTTCCATTCTTTTATGATCTTTGAATCTCTGTGACTTTAGGGCCTCTACATGAATTATCTTCTAGTATCCCCAAGGTATTTTTATGAAATTTTTTTAACAAACCAAATCACCGATCATGTTCATTTTTGTGAAATTATTGATGCCTTAGCATTAAGTACTTCAGAAATAGAGGCTTCATTCTCACATAAACCTCAAAATATTCCTTAATCCAAAGTTTTCATATATTTTTTTTTATAAGTTGTTGACCAAAAATAAAACACCTTCACTAATCCGCAAGATTATATAAGTTTTTTATTAATTTGGAAATTATGATTCCAAATATGAAATAAATTTTATTTGATACAACCTATAATAGTGATAAAAATAAATTTCAATATAAGTACACATAAATCAATAATTTAAAAATTATATATATTTTTAAGCGCAAAAATAAGTTTATTCTTATTTAGGAAAGAAATTATGAATAGTATTGAAATCAATATCATTCATTGGTTTTTGATTTAATTAAATAGATTTATTTCAATTTTAAACAAAACCAAAACCTAAAAAAATATTTTAAATAATTATGTAAATGTAAAAAGACCAAAAATATTTTTTTATTAGACTAAAATATAACATAGTTTCCAAAATTACAAAAATAGGTTTCCAAGTAAAAAATATTAATTTTAAATTTATTATTTTACTCCCTAAATAGATCACTATTTAATAAATATGTTTAATAAAATTTTTGGGGATTCATATGTCATGATTATGTCATAAAAGTTATGGTATTTATAAAAATATTTATTTTTTACTATTAATTAAAAAATGACTATTTTCGAAAAATACCAAATGAAATCACCTAAATTTTTTTACCTGATGAATATAAAATTATATTTATTTTGGAAAATTAATTTTTTTAATTAATTTATTTATATTTATAATTAAATGATAAATCATAATGACATTTTATATTTTTTAAAAAAAAATTTGATTTTTAAATATCATGTGTTCTTAATATTATATAGTATTAATTACTAATTAATTGATTTAATACTTTTTTCTACATTGAAATTTTTTATTAGAGTAATACTTCAAAAGTAATCAATTTAATTTAAGATTAAAATACTAAACACTAAAAAAATCGTTGTTTAAAAAATAACTTCCTTTAATATTAAATGATTTTAATTAAATGCCATTAAAATTAATTATTTATCTTTTAAAAAATTAATTTCATCATTTTACTGGTATTAAAATGAAAAAAAATAATTCCTTAAAAACAATAATGAAAATTTTTATGAAGTTTAGAATACATGTTTTTAAAACATATAATTTTAATTAATTAATATCTTTCTATTTACATAAGTACTTATTCAACTTGTAATTTTATTAACAATTTTTATCTCATATTAACAAAATGTATTAATGAATATCTAGAATTGTAATATATTATATGAATAAAATGCATAAGGGTTAATTTTATTTCATTATTGTGTGTGATAAAATCTATTCTACACAATATAAATTTAAAGTAAAATACATACTAAAATCTCATGATGTTACACAATTTCACCACTCCTTCTTCATCTTCCTTGTTTACAATTATTTCTCTTTCTTTTTTTCATCTCAACCAAACCCTTTGTTAAGGGGTGATATTGTGTTCATTAATTTTTGTAGTTTAATGTGTTTGTAATATTCCATAGGTCCTCCTTCTATATTTGAGGATTTCATGACTTTCACACCTGCTTGAGCTAGGTGTTTCCATTATATTTCTTTAGTTGAAACCCCATGTGATGCTTGGGTTTTAAAAAATTATTTTCCTTAATATTATAAATGTATTCTGATTCATGGTGATTTTTTATATAAATTTTAAAGGTTTTATAATATTTTCAAAGAGGTTACAATGTTTTTTTAGATTATATAGTTTTATAACAATGAAAAATGTACACTCTATGATTGATAAAATTCTTAAGAGGTATTTATTAGATAATTTGAATATTAAAATGGATGTTTTAAATTCATTTACTATTTATTGTGATTACATTGTGAGTTTTATTTGTGATTTTATTTGGATTTTATGGTTTATGAATTTTTAATGGGTTTACTTTAGAAATACATATCATATTCATATATGAGTTTGGTTTATGATCTTCCTTATGTTGATCCATATCGTTTAGTTAAGTGAATAATATATAAAATATTATTTATTCAACTTTTACCTCTCATGATTTCAAAGTATATTTTCGAGGATGGAACATGATTTTGATAAAATGGATTTGAGAACGGTTTTTTAAAATAAAATTTATTTTGAACTATTTTATGGTATTTATTAAATTATATTTCTATTTTTATAAGGATGTTCATGGTTATAAACATATAAATTGTCTTCTCGAAGGAGGTACACAATAAATGGAATCCCTGTATCCTCATTTTATGTGTGAGGTTGTATGTTTATATAATTATGATATTATTAAATATAACCCTGAGGAGATTCACATTTTATGGTGTATGGCGGTGGTATATTGACATGAATTTGTAGAATATTAATTTTGATATGATTAATAATACCCCACTATATATCTCTATGATCATGGGTATCCTAGGAACCATAGTGAGGGATTGAGATATGATTACTATCTAGTCATGATGTGACTAACTAGGAACCCCTTGGTATATTATATGTGTTGTCATTGAGGAAGTGTCATCGATGAGGCTTGGTTAAAGAATATTAGGGGGTTATATATAGTTATTCATTAATAGGTACACAAATGGTTCCACCTGAGTACTTCTAAGAACATTTGATTGGATTTTAGGAATCACCCACGATTATCTATCATATATTGTTTTGTAGTTATTTTTTATTGTTGTTAAATTTTATTTTCATTTCTATCACTGACGATATATTGTTATAGTTTCACTTTATGTTATTACATTCCCATTATTATAATATTTACTGCTTTTTTATTTATTTTATGGTTGTCTTAGTACCACACTTGTTTTTCTGATTATTTTATGCATATTACTGATTATATTTTTTATTTAGTTAAATTTTTTATTTTCAAATATCAAGTTCCATTTATTATAGTTTTTTTAAAAGGATTTTGGAATTGTAAATCTCAAATAATGGTTATAAATAGTTAATTTAAAGAATGTTTTTATAATATTCTAAATATTGTTTTGGGTTTCAATAGAGGATTTAGGAAAGTATTATTAGTTTTTTTCTAAAAAATAACGAAAAGCCTATCTTAAAATATGGATTTTCAAAATAAAAATTATGGTTTATCTTGAAAAATGAAATGAATATTCCCTTTGTAAAATTATACTGGGATGTTTTGCTCATACCTTAAATACACCACTCAATGTCTGTCGTCCAATTGGATTTTATTGGGTTTAGTTTCTTATATCTTGGAGTGCCTAGGTAGATTCTATTAAATAGGATGCATTGGGAGCATTTTTTGAGGTGGTGGTTGGTGGGTAACCTTTGGGTCACATGGATATGGGGTTTAGTGTTTTAGTTTCATTTTAGACTATATATAAATTTAAGAATCCATATATTCTTATATTTTTTTTAATGTTTCAATTTATCTGTATTAATCTTGAGTTGGATATTTATTTTGGGGTACATTATTTGGTTTGAAAATTATTTAAAATCATTAATTTCATTTAGTATTAAAATATAATTTATGTATTCACCATTAAAGATTTCTAAAATAATTCCACAGTATGATTATTATTATTTATGGAGTGGAAACATTGCCATTGTGAATATTTTGATTCCCTAACACAAGGTTCCATTCAATATCGATTGGGAATGCCATGCAGGCCATTATATAGGTGATCACGGGTTCTTTATTGAGGGGTGACCCAAGTTGGTTTATTTTATTTATCCTACGATGATATAAAGAAATATGAGAATTTCAGGTTTTCATATAATCCATTCTGATAATAACATCAAAGAGGTATATTTTTATAACAAGAAAATTGCTTATTAGTTCCACCATTGATATTGAGACAATAGCAAAAGGAAAATGAAATATCGGAACCCTGTTATTACTAAGTTTAATGAATATATTTATAACATAAGACATAAGAAAAAATAGAATATTTAATAAATTAATGATGTTGGAATATATGAATGAATTAGTGGAAACTGTTTCAAATAAATTAGTCTCTATAGATGAGGAAATAAGAAGAATACCTCTCTCTCTATCCGTGATCCTACATAATATTCCATCAAATACTACTCCATATCATGAAACTATCTAGCCTCTATATGGGAATTAATCTAACCATTATCCCAGTGTGATGATACATATCAACGACGTGACGCCGATGATTCTCCCTCCGCGACACTTCTTCCGCGACGATCCAACCCCGCGACAATCTTCGATCGACAACGACAAGGTAGGGGATTGAGGTTCTTTTAATTATTTGTTGATTATAACATCAAAATGGATTTAATTGTTATAATTAAATCTGTATGTTCTTGATCCTAGGAGTTTGTGTGCGCGATGCCGAGTACCGTGTGACAACGACGCCCTTCTGCGATGCGACGTTCCTTTTCTTACGCGACAGTCAATTCCGCTACGAACTCGCGTCCGACGACGACGTTGAGGTAGGGGCTGTTTTGAAAATGATAATACTCCATGTTTGTTTCCCATCAAGGCGTGAACGAGGACCAACTAATTAATAAGTTGGTCCGCGGATTATTATTGCGGTTTGGGGTTTATCAAATTGATGGGAAAGTTTATGGTGTTGTTTCAAACTGCTAACGCAGTGGGTGCGGACCAACGAACAAGTCTGACCCCACCGCATTCTTTTTCGTTCTTAGTGTGAGTAATGGCGGACGACAACAAACGGGGTCGCAATAGTGATTTGAGGTCCTTCCAGTGAAGGTCGGGTCCCGGGAGGACCACTGGAAAAGACCGCACGTAAAACGGACCACCGGAGCATGTCTGGTGGTCCGTGGAATCCCCCGCCGACACACCACGCCGGCGCGGCGGCACCGGCGGCCGGAGGCGGGGGTCGGCAGCGGTCGGCCACCAGGCGGCGGCGGCGCCTGGAGCGTCGCCGAAAAAACCCGTCGTGGCTAAAGCCACGACAACGAGGCGGGACGCGGCTAGCATGCCGCATACGGGTGCTGCGGGGGGGCCCCCGCACGGGGGCCGCGGTTCCTTCGCTCGCCCGCTCGGCCGAGCCGAGCCGACACGCCGGACGGGCCGGGTCGCGCCCAGGACGGGCCGGGCCGCCATGGCTGGGCCGGGTCACAACAAACCGAGTCAAACCCGGACCTGGGTTGGGTCGACCTGGTTCGGGCCGGCCCAGGGGGGTGGGGGGTCGGGCCGGGCCGGTCCAGGCCCAGACACCCCGTTTTCGGACTCTTTTGGTTTTTCGCCAATATCATGGGCTACGGACCTCCGTTTGTTGTACCGTCAGCGGTGATGCGATCCTTGGATCGAGTTGGTCATTTTGGTATATTACACTCAAGGTTATGGAATACTTTGGGTTCGGCCGGGTTGGTTCGTCCATGTAACCAACCGGGCCCTCGGAGTGGAAACACTCATAACTTGAGCTCTGGACGTCCGATTGACGTGCCATCGACTTTGATGGATTCCACTTAGTGAGAAGGACCTTTTGGCTTACTCGGATCTAGGTTTGGACATATTTGGCATACAGTCTGGTTGGTTTTGACTTAATAACCAACTGGGACCCTAGAACAAAAAAGCCAACAACTCTTAGACCGGGCGTTCGATTGACGCGCCATCTGCGACGTTGAGTTCCTATTGACGATATGAAACTTTTGGATACATCAACTCTGGAATTTTTTTCAGTTGATGTATCAGCCTCTTGGATCATGGAGCGGGACCTCTCGAATGAGCATGATGTGTGCGAGAACCCTAGAGCTGGTTGCGGCTGCGACGACGACGACTATGCAGAGATCCTTAGTGTATTCGACGAGGACTGTTCAGAGATCCTCAGTGGATTCGAGGATGACTGTGCAGAGATCCTCAGTGGATTCGAGGATGACTGTGCAGAGATCCTCAGTGGATTTGACGACGACTGTTCAGATATCCTCCGTGGATTCGATGGTGACGACTACAACACTCAACAATCCTACGTGGATCAGTGCTACAGATCCTGTGTGGATCTGATCCTGTGTGGGACAACACTCAGTTGTTCTGTGTGAGCCAGTGCCTACAAATCCTATGTGGGTCTGATCCTATGCGGGTCATTACGGGGGTTAGTTACCTATCGATCATGTGTGGGTTCGATCCTGTGTGGGTCATTGCGGGGGTTAGTACCTATTGATCCATTGTGGGTCTGACGAATTAGGGGGATCAGTGATCATCTGTATCGTCATTCGAAGAAGTATACCCGTGTGAGCTGAATCCTATTTTACTCTCCTTTGTGTATTGTGTTGTGCTATACTATGTGGATTATGTTTTCTTTCTTATGTGTATTGTGTTGGGCTATCCTGTGTGGATTTACATTTTTCTTTCCTGTGTGAACTGGGTTGTACTTGGGCTCTGATGATGGAGCCGAACGGGAATTGATGACTTAGGTATATGTATGGGCATATACCTAATCTGTGTCGGATGTTACTTCATGAATGTATATTTCCTTTGTGGTTTATCCTTTGTGGATTTTGGGAGACCATCAAGGGTCTCGGGGTCCCTACTAAGTAGCCTATACTCACACCTACACGGGATATGCCCGCACTACGTTGTGTTGGTCGCAGACGACGGACATCACTGATCGTGGTCGAGGTTGGCGGAGTAGGACAGTACCTGGAGGTGGACCACTGGGCAGGGAGTACTCAGAGCGGACGGTTGGACCGAGGAGCTGTGGAGGCAATCTGTACTCACCTATTAGGTGTGACTTCCAGAGGACGGCTCGATGCTGCGGGTTTTTCTTTCAGTTGCTGTTTTTCCCCTTTCAGTTATACTTTACATTTGGGCTTGTATTTCCGGCCACCTTTACTTTCCGCACTTACTATTGTACCCAGTTTTCTACTAGTGTTTACTTCTACTACTTGCATGATCTGTGGTGTATGTTTACTTTACAAAGGCAATGCCTTCCCTGTTTACTGGGAGTCATGCCTTGGTGCTTGTCGCCAGGCCCTGACCTATGGAAGGCGGGCTTGGGGTAGTCACAGCACGGGCCCCGAGGACGGGTCGTGACAAATTGGTATTATAGGAGTTCAGTTCTACTGCAGAACTTTGGACTCTAATATTTCTTCTATGTGAAGCAATGGTGTTATGCATATTGGGTGTGGTTATCAGTCCAGGGAGTCCAGTGTTGGTGCGGAGACAGACGTATCCATACACCAGGACCCTGACTTCTGATTTCAGACTTAATGCATGAAAACATTGATTGCGTGTGTGTTTCAAGTTTTCTTCATGATTAATTTGTGTCAGCTCACCAGGTATACTGTTCTGACAGTGGTGCACTTGTTTCCTTTTCAGGATGGCCCCATGACGGCAGCCAGCTAGGGTTCCGAGAGTTGTGCGTGACGATAGCCCACCGAGCGGAGAGGCCTTAGTACATGACCCCCTTGCAGTAGAGGCACCAGTGGATGCACCAGCGGTACTGCCATATGTTGGGCCCCTGATGCCACGAGCCCCAGCAGTAGAAGATGCACGCCGCTTGAGCGTGCTGAACGAGTTCCAGCGTTAGAGGCCACCTAGGTTCCGGGGATAGATGGACCCGCAGGCGGCTGAGGATTGGGTGGAGGTTGTGTTGGGAGTTTTCAGGATAGTGGGTACACCAGCAGACCTCATGGTGAGCTTTGCTGCCAACCTTCTTCAGGAAGCCTTCTTCATGGGCTATGGACCTCCGTTTGATGTACCATCAGCGGGGATGCGATTCTTTGATCGAGATGGTCGTTTCGGTATATTACACTCAAGGTTTCGAAATACTTTGGGTTCCGCCGGGTCGGTTCGTCCACGAAACCAACCGGGCCGTCGGAGCGGAAACACTCATAACATGAGTTCCGGATGTCTGATTGACGTGTAGTCATCTTTGATGGATTACTCTTAGTGAGACAGCCCTTTTGGCTTAGTCCGCTCGTGGTTTGGATGCAGTTGGAGTATGGTATGGTTGGTTTTGACTTAAAATCGGGCCCCTGGAACAAAGAAGGCAATAACTCTCAGACCGGGTGTCTGATTAACGCGTCGTCTACGATGTTGAGTTCCTGTTGACGATACGAGACTTTTGGATACATCAACTCTGGACTTTGTTTCAATTGATGTATCATACTCTCGGATCGTGGAGCGGACCATCCCAAATGAGCTTGCTGTGTGTGGGAACCCTAGAGCTGGCTGCGATTGCGACGATGACAACTGTGCAGAGATCCTCAGTGGATTCGACGACGACTGTACAGAGATCCTCATTGGATTCGATGGCGACTGTGCAGAGATCCTCAGTGGATTCGATGACGACTGTGCAGAGATCCTCAATGAATTCGATGACGATGACTATATCACTCAGCAATCCTACGTGGATCAGTGCTACAGATCCTGTGTGGATCCGATCTTGTGTGGGTCAGCGCTCAGCGGTTTTGTGTGAGATAGCGCCTACAGATCCTGTGTGGGTCCGATCCTATGTGGGTCATTGAGGGGGTTAGTTATCTATCAATCTTGTGTGGGTCTGATCCTGTGTGGGTCATTACATGGGTTAGTACCTATCGATCCGTTGTGGGTCTGACGACTTAGATGGATCAGTGATCATCTTATCGTCATTCGAAGAAGTATACCTGTGTGAGCTAAATCCCATTTTACTCTCCTTTGTGGATTGTGTTGTGCTATCCTATGTGGATTACGTTTGTTTCCAATGTGTATTGTGTTGGGCTATCCTGTGTGGATTTACGTTTTGCTTTCTTGTGTGGAATGGGTTGTGCTTGGGCTCGGATGTTAGAGCCGAACGGGAATTGATGACTTCGGTATATGTATGGGCATATACCTAAGCAGTTTCAGATGTTACTTCGTGATTGTATATTTCCATTGTGGTATATCCTTTGTGGATTTTGGGAGACCTTAGGGGGTCTCGGGGTCCCTACTCAGTAGCCTATACTCACCCTTGCACGGGATATGCCCGCACTACGTTGTGTTGGTTGCAGACGACGGATAACGTTGATCGTGGTTGAGGTTTGCGGAGCAGGACGATACCTGAAGGTGGACCGCTGGGCGGGGTGTACTCGGAGCGGACGGCTGGACTGAGGAGCTGTGGAGGCTATCTGTACTCATCCTTCATGTGGTACTTCCATAGGACGGCTCGACGCTACGGCTTTTTCTTTCAATTGCTATTTTTTCCCTTTAAGTTGTACTTTACAGTTGGGCTTGTATTCCCGGCCCCCTTTACTTTCTACACATACTATTGTACTCAGTTTTCTACTAGTGTTTACTTCTACTGCTTGCTTTCTCTATGGTGTATGTTTACTTTACAAAGGCAATTACTTCCCTGTTTACCGGGATTTATGCCTTGGTGCTAGTCGCCAGGCCCTGGCCTATGGAAGGCAGGCTTGGGGTAGTCACGGCATGGGCCCCGAGGACGGGTCGTGACATCTATATTTCCCTAAGGCTTCCATCACTATACATATGTTTAGGGTTCATGAAGAACCTATGTATGTTCCTCATCCTTCCACATGGTCATCACACAACTGGTGATTAAGAACTCTTGCCTCACATGTGACCAGACTGACCATGCTGATATCATGCCATTTGATTACTTCCTTAAGATGATGATCCTCTCCATGGTTGATCTTCCCACCACTACCAGGGTGATATTTCTCATAATGAATCTTCTTATTATAATAGGACACACTACTAGATCTTGTAGATGAAACCATCAATCCACCACTAGATACCTCTTTCAGTTTCACCTTAGAAATGAGAGACTAATTCAATAACTCATTGAACATATTTAAATGGATAATATTCACTCGTAACTTGATCTCACATCTAAGTCAATCATAAAATCTTGTATTCATAAATTACCCATCCCCTATCGATAGTAGTACAAAGAACTACATGTATGTTAGTAGAACAAAATAATCCATAAATGATGTAATTACTTGATTCAGATGCATAAAATTGATTCCCTTTCATCCCGTAAGGTCTTTAGGTTAAATTTTTCCAATAACATCTCTTGGACATCCTTCTAATCCACACCCACAATCTTCTCATCCTAAAACCGAATATCCCACAAGAACTTTGTTCATATGTGCTACATATAATTATTCAAATTAAACCTCTAATCAAATAGTGTGTCTATGAAATCACTAACAATATTGATAGACTAAATCTATAACTTAGCTACCATAGGTTCACCCACTTTATAAAATGTTGAAGGTTGTTGTAGCTTGAAATCCTTAGTCTTGTCAAATATAAACAACAAAAGCTATACTAGATTGGTATATCTCTATAAAATACCTTTGTTGGGTGAAATTATCAAGGAACTACTCTTCCTCCCTATCACCAAAATCCAATTGGGTCAATGGTTTTATAATAGGAGACACATTCCCAACAATACACTCCTTCCAACCTTCTAGAAAACATATTCATAAAGGCATAATTCTATATTTCCAAAAAAAATGTTTTAGGTAAGATAATATTAAATCTACTCGACTTCATAAAATAGGGGTATAACTATTCATAGATAAGATATTACACATACACTATCCCAATGATCAAAACTAAAATGCTGACTCTACACCCAATCATCCCTATCAACATACACTTGCTAACTTGAGGTAATGAAAACTCCCAAATTACAAGATTCATGTTTGAAACCATTTTAACCATGAATATTTACATATTTTTATTCCATGTCATAACATAACATTTACAAAGTACTATAAATTAAAAAACCAAAAAATGAACATAAATATTTTAACTTACCACAAGCTAATTAACATTTTTCATAGAAAATAACAAAAACATGATTTTCCAAGTGTTTTTAACATGATATATGCCACATAAATCCTTGGGGATATAAAATGACATATTCCTACACAATTATCATTCCATACTATACAATGAGTAAAGGCTCATAAAATAGTGCCATCATATAACAATTGTATCACACAAGTTGAAATAATATTTCAACTATAAAAAGTTGACATCAATAACTACAATCTAACCCTAGGTACATGGGGTTTCCCCCCAAACATGGATTAACTACCGGGATTCGAAATCTCATTAAAATTTCCTGACACATATAATTTTTTTGTACCTTTATCATATAGTAATACAATAAAAAACATCTTAATCTGACACTATCATTTAACATCCCATCCCAACTCACTCTTAAAAATAGTTGAACCTGTCGTCCACATGACTTCATGCATGCTTCCTCATATGTGAAAGGAAGTCGACTAGAAGTAAGATTCTAATGAGAAATGTGTGGATACTTACCATTGCTATCAGAATATAGAAACATTAGGAATAATATTAAAAAATAAGAAAAAATATCCATGAATCAACCATACATCACATGAAAAAATCCAAAAAACTGGGTAAGTTCTCACAAACCAATAAAATTACTATTCCATGTCATGATAATTACTTAAGTCATATAAAAATAAAAATAAATACTACATAGAAAAATGATAAAATTTTCCGTAACATCAAGAACAATCCCCACATTATTGACTCATAGAATAAGTCCTTAATCATCCATCTAACATAGGGCCTTGAACCTTTTCTAGACCTAGAACCAGGAAATGTACTCAGGTACTAATACTGTCCCAAGAAAGGTGTGACAAAAAATAATATGGTCACCACATATGGTGTCTAATGAAATATCCATTCTAAAATATAGTGCATGAACATGTACAAAGGAAGATAATATAAAGGGGAAGTAAGGAAAACTAGTTTCATATATAAAAATTTTTAAACTAACTTCTTTGGACCTTAGGTTCCAAGTAACACCAGAGCTAACAAAACCCTATTCAACTGATGTTGATTTTCAGAACAATATACCATAGTGTTCACACATTTCAAACCCAAGATATAGAGAACCATGTATGAAAATCCCAATCGATAAGGTTGAGTTCCATGTCCAACATCCTAAACTAAGATTCATAGTGCATCACATCCAACTATCCTAATAAATGATGTGGAGCATCATGTCTAACATCCTTACCCATTGGTGTGGTGCTTCATGTATAATACATTTTAACATTCCCTAAGAAACCAATTTACATGGCCCAACATACTTGACCATTAAATATATTAATACCACAAGGGTATACCTTTCCATCATTCATTATTTTCCAGGGTCCATAATATTCAATACATTTTTAATCCAATTTAACTATTAAACAATTTCATAATTAATTTGTATAGATCAATGTTAAATTTTTATTAAAATCATTTAAAAAGTTATGATAAACCCTTTTAACCATTTGTAATTTCACCCCTTCATCATGTAATAAACCATTTTGTTCCCAAATTAATCCAAATAGCCCCTTATTCCATGCTAATAAGCGATGAAATAAGTCTAAACAGTTTAAATTCACATACCATATATTATAACATTTATTTTATATTAATACCATTATCAATGCATTGAAACGCCATATAAGTGGCCATAGGTTTAGTATCATAGTCAGCAATGGAAGCGAAGAAATCTATGAGGGGCATACAAATTCAATTAGAAGACTAATATTTTTTAAAAATTTGAGAATAAAATGTATAAAAAATCAACAAAATTTCACGTAATATATAAACATGAATAATAATGAGACTATATGAAATATCACTTAGACTGCCAACCTTATGTTCATAGACAAACACTCATCTAACCCCGACCATTGATTCAAGATAAAACGGTTGAAAAAACTACATGAAAAAGGGTCATATGATAATTAGAAGAAGTTGAAAACCCATGTTATGAATCAACCAAAAAATATATAGTAACTGGATTATATAATTACTTACGGCTTTGAATCATAAGAAAAAACATTTCAAATGACCCGTAATTGAAGGATATCCACCCTTGTGAGAGGGGTAGAGTTTGGTTCACGTTCTCAATTGTTGGGAGTAAAAGGATGGGGAAAATAAATGGAGATGGATATTATCGCAGGTGGTAAAATTTTAATTTTTCTACTTTTAATGAGGAAATTTTTTTAGCAGTATGGTATGAAAAAATTTATGCAGACAAAGTAATCTCATTTGTATAAGAATAAATCAAGTTGCATGGTCTCCTATGCCACCCATATGGTTTTCTAAAGCATATAGAAGCCATTAAAAATGAACTAGGACAATTTTTCATTGTCTCTGAGCCTCATTGAATGGTTTTTAAAACTATTCTCCCCCTTAAACCATGTCATATAGTCCTGGTGCATAGTTATCTCTAATTGTGTCCTAATCATGATCCATGAACTATAAAATCTGTTTTTCATAATTTTTTAGTCCCAAATTCATGGAACATTCCCAAAACATTCCTTACTTCCATGATGCATTACTCAATCCACTTGAAAGAAGTCTAACTAAAATCAAAATATAAATATACATCATCAAAGGTTATAGATTTTACATTGTGTGATATATATATTGGTCGATCAAACAATGTGACATGAATCTTTATGATATAATCATTCATAAAATAATAATGATTAAAAATATTGAGTAAATTAAATCAAATTATTATGAAAATACTTGACTATACAAATTGATGACCAAGGATTCCCATTTTAGGTTTATTTAGAAAAATGAGTTCAAGGCAGGAGAGAACGTTCTCTTATACATATCATGGTTGAAGTTGATTCCATGTAAGATTATTTATCATCTTTTATTCCCATATATTATTTATCATGTTTTTATATATGGTTATATGCATATAATTAATGAATATAACAATTAATGCTTTATTATTAATGGGAAATTTATGAATCCCTTTCTTAAAAACTTCACAGATCAAGTGGTGGAGGTTGTTGCTCACCAGTTTACAAGTTACTAATGAGATCACATGTCAGACATTTCCATAAAACCTTATTTTTTTCTATATTTTTAAATTAAAAACATTCTAATCATAAATTTACCTTTATTAATGGAAATAAAATAATTATGTATGGGGGATATATTCCTAAAGTTATAGTTTATAGTTTTGGTGTATTTTTATTTTTTTCATTTTTCATTCTTTTTCAATTTTTTTGTGTTTTTTTGGGAAAAAACCACATAAAACTAAAACTCAATATCCTAAATAATTTTACTTGATTGAGTTTCCAGTGATAAAATTATTTGGATTTTTAAAATAAAATTCAAATGAGTATTAATGTGGATTTTGTTTCTATATTTTTAATTTTAAAAACATTTTTTAGTTTTTTATTTCTAAAATCAATTCCTAAAAAAATTTAATATTTCTAATTTCCCCTTATATATAGATACTCTAGTCCATTTTTTTGTATTATTCTTAGTATTATACAGTCAAAAACTTGATTTTATTTTTAATTAATGATTTTTAGTATAATAAAATTTGTTATTGTGATTTAGTTATATATGAAGAACTATCTTTATTACCTACATTAGAGACCCACCCTTACTTTTTTTCTTGGAATCCCTTAGAAGCTTTAAAATTTCTTATATATTAGAAACATTTCAAGATCATTTTCTTTATTTACCCGAAGTTATTAATTTACTATGTGGTTGTAGATTAAATATGTGTATAGAAAATTGGGTTAATTTATGTGTTATTATAGGGAGGGATAACATTTTATTAATGTGTGGAATGAAGCTGGCATTTGAGGAATACCCAAATGTTACACATGTAACACCCTGTATTTTTATAAATTTATTTTTAGAATTATATAAATTTTCATTGAATAATTTACTTACACACAACCCCATGTTATTTTTTTATTATACACAACACCATGTTATGCTTGTGCTATTCACAACACTGATATAGCTTTTATCACACACAATAATGAATTTTAACAAAATCGTGTTATATTAATATTTTTCTTATTTAAATGTGACTATTATAACCTAAACATTAAACATATTGTTATTAATATTTATAATTTTTTTAAAATATTTTGTATAATGGTTTTGTTTAAAAAAAGATAATTATAATAAAATACATAATTTTCAGTAATGTAATTATATGTTTCAAAAATACTATTGTATCATAAAATGATTTTTGTATTTTTGTGAACAATAATAAAATTGATTTTTATGACTTTTAGAATTGAATTTTAAAAAATAAACTTAATTTTTTAATTCACAATGTAAATAATATATTATGATAAATATCCAATTATTTTCTGAAAAGATTCATTTTTTGATAAATAGTGAGAAATACAGAATTTTAATGGATAATTGGCTTTTTCTCTAAATTATTTACGATGATAAGTTTTATTTTTAATTATTTTTAAAGTATAATTATTTAAAATATAAATATGTTAAATCATTTTTTATCATTGGAGTCAATTTCCCATTGAAACTGGATTTAAAAAAATTGTAAATTTATTTATCATTTTCACTTTAAAATCATGCCTTCTCGTCACGTGTACGAGATTAATATTAAATTTATTTTCAAAAATTTTGTGAATGTAATTTTGAAAAATGGATTTAATATTTTAAATAATCATAATTTATCTTCTCTAATAATTTGAACTTATTTTTTCCCAAAATTAATAGTAAATGTAATAAAAATTAATTATAGTGGTTGAGCAAAAAATAGGTTTACCAAGGGAGGTTAAACTAAAATTTTAAGGGTAAAAATACCATAAAAAAATTTTAAAAACTATTTTCTATAAATATTTAGACCATTAACCATCTATGTATATTGAATGATTCATTTTGGACCCTTGTGAAATATGAAAAATGAGGGAACACTCAGTTCTTTCAAAAAATATCACGTGCGTCCTCTACCCCACTAATAAAAGGCCAACCACTCTCCTCTCTTCTTCACCCCTTCAAACCTCATTGGCTGAATGAATACCCACCAAAATAGGTTCCCATCCTCACTCCACTAATCTTAGAATCCTTATTTTTGGAATAAATCCATCATAAGAATGCTTTTCGTGTAAGTCTAAAGAGTATACCTAAAGAAGAGACAATGTTCACCAATGAGAATTTTTGATTTACTTATTCCCCCATTCACATAAAGTCTTTTAATATAATTATTATATAAAAATATCACAATATAATAGAAAATGAGGAGTTTTTATTATAATTTCATGAACTAAACAATCTAAACATCCATCAAATGATTTATGAAATCATCATTCATGTGTACGGTGGACTACCACCTCGCAAACCAATGGCATTCCATTCTCTACTACCACCTCTCAAGGTTGGACATAATGATTTATTTTTTATTTTTAAACTATATTTATTAAGTTATTATGACTTTTTAGCTATTATATCACACATACCTTCATTCTTTCCATTTCATGGGAATACAATAACATTGTTCATGTGTACAACGGACTACAACCACATGAAGAGATTTGATTCTTTCATGATATACATGAAATGTTTTAACCATGCATGTAATAAAAATTTGTGATATTTATGAAATAAAAATTATTTTTAAATTATAATATATATTATTTATTTTTATTTCTTTCAACCCAACAATGAAATGAAAAAAATATTCATTTGTATGTACAACCTTCCGTCTCGATTAATGATGTCTTCCATTTCCTAGGACTAAATTTTATAGGGTACTATTAATACAAACATATTGAAAATAAATGTTTTTTACCATTTTTATCATTATGGTGTTGATTAAATCCATATCAATGTTAGATAGCTAATAATTAAAAAGAAAAATATATAAAAAAATTGTTATTTCAAAAAACAAAGCTTTAACATGTAATTATTTATAAAAGAGTAATAAATGGTCAAAATAAAATAATATATGGTTTTATATAAAGGAAATATTTTTCTTTAATATATGAATAATAAACATGTGTTTTTTATATAGTAGGTTAGAATGTGTTCGATGGGAGTAAAGATTTAAGTTAAGGGATTTTTATCTCAATTTCCCTTATTTGAGACATATGTTATGTTATTCACCTATATTCTTCCAAGAGGTATACATAAAACCCATTTTAGATTTAATATTATGAATTTATTAATCGTCCTGATATTTTAAGTTTTATTTTTTTTATTCTTTAATGGGGACAATTAATCAATGTTTCCAAAGTGGAAAATATTTCTTGTTACAATCTCATGATTTATCATGAATGATTATGGTTATGTTTCTAGTTATAAAATGGCATGATCCATCTCTCATGAATTCTCATTAATTTTCTTACAATATGGTTATTCATTATATCTTCAAGCAATGGTACCATTTTTGCACTCTTTAGTAATTAAAATGACTATAAAAATGTTTTCTAACTTTATTTATCTCTTTGGTATGAAATACATTTTCTTCTAAGCAATTTTTTCTAAAACGTTTTTCAAATTATTATTATTATTATCCTATAATTTTTAAAAGAAATATTTACCCAATCTGGAATTTTTATAAAATTTTCATGTATTTTTCTAAACAAATACTTTCTGTATTTTACTGGAAATTTAAAAGGAATATTTTTGTTAACATGTACCACATAAATGAAACTTTCTATAATGATGAACATTATTTTAGTTGATGGTTAATTTATAGATTTTAAATTCTATTTTCAAAAAAAAATGTTAAATGATTAATGTTTTCAAAAATATTTTTTCATTGAGGAAATGATATTTTCCTTAATAAATGTTTTAAATGATTATTCAAAATAATTTTCGATCTAAGATGACTTTCATTGATATTCATTATTTTTTCTAGGATATGATTCAAGGATACCATTATTATTCTTTCTCTGAATGGTTTGTGTTTATGATGGCTTAGTGTATATAAAACCCATTTTTGTTCCATTTTTTATACCATGATATAATTATTTTGACACCAGATTCTTTTTTCTATGGGCTATGCTATGATGAAATGATGAAATGATTATGAAACATGTCACTTTTATATGGGTTTTGATATAATAAAATGTTTATAAAACCCATTTCAATAGTCGGTTTCATTTTATACTACATTTCAAATTAATTAACTTAAACTTCCAATATTAGTAGGCACCGATTTTATAAATTTAATATTTTTCATACAAGCTCCATATATAAGAAATTAATGTGTTTATATTTTGTAATAATTATCCTCCACAAATATAATTATTTCCTAATTTTACTTTTATAATCCTCATATTTTATGGGATGTATAGGTAAATATAATGATTATTAATTTTATACTTTGAAAGATAGACCTCTAAATAGTTATATGTAAATGAATTTATAGTCTTTATTTGTATCTTTTGAATGTATGTATCAAGTGATTTATTATCTCATATTCATTAAATATTAATCATATTCACAACCTCAAATTTTCTTTCCTGAAAATAAAAGTATTCATCGCAATGAAATCAATAATGGATGTAATAAATTATAGATCACCATTTGTAGATATATGCCTCATTGGTCCACATATATCAGAATGTATGATTCTAAGTGGATGGATAGACTGAATTTCAATCCTCTGGTGACTTCAATGCATTATCTTTCCTTTATTTCAAACACCCAAAATTTTATTTCTCTCTCTTTTCAATAAAGAAAGTGTTGTTAATACTTCTTAATTTGAAATATTATTCATATTTTTTTCCCCAAAGTGCCCAATTATTCTATTATATTACTCATTTACCTCTTTCGAACTCAAATTAATTGAGTCATATGACTCACTAATATAAAATAGGTTTCTCATAGTTCTCACTTGTTTTAATAGATATTTTCAATTATTTATATACCAAATTAGGGATTTATTCATTCATAAGATGTCTTTATTTACATCATAATATATTTGAATGACACTAAAATTATAATGGGAAATTCCACCTATATATAATATTATTTTTATTTAAACATCTAAATAACTATATTTTTCATGAAAATTTTTCTTATCTTTATGAAACTAACACTTCCAAGGTAAAAATATCCTCAATTTTTCTTCAATTTTTTTTCATATTCTTAACATCACCTATCATATGTAAAGAATCCATGATTTTATTTTCTATCTAGATTTTATAGAAATATCCTTGAGCAGTGAAGTTTTATCCTCCTTCCATTTATTGGTTTTTTTATTTATTGGAATATGTTATTTTCTCTAGTAAAGTATCCATACAGTTTTATAAATAGTGACCATGTTGGTCACATATTTCATATGTTTATTTAATGTCACATACTAGCCTTATATATACTTCCATAAAACTCCCAACTTATTTCATGACATGGATTGAATGATGTTCATGATCCCCATAGGATGGAATAAGTGCTTGAGCATCAAGGAAACAAAACTTGGGAATGATTTCACCCAATAAATAATTAATAAAATCTATAATGTAAATTAAATAAAATTATAGAATAACCCATCCATATATCAGATTTCAATTATAGAGAAAAAAAATATAAAAAAATATAAAAACTAGTAATGTAGTAAACAACAATGAGAACCAAAAACATTCCTTACCCTTTGATCTTTCTATCCAGTAAGGAAAAAACACCAATCTAATAGATTTAATTCACCCACAAGAAGATATAGCCACCATCCATATATAAAAGAAGTGAAATATTAATTGGTTTATGTGATAAGTAAAACTATAATAAAACTAAACTAAAAACTTATGTGCCTCCTTGTTACTATACAGGACATAGAGCAATAAATAAGAACCATGACACCCCATGGGTGAGAATAAAAGATAAGATGAAACCTAAAACTATAAAATGATAAAGTTAAAGGCATAATAAATAAAATAAGTAGGGAATCTAAAATATAAACAACACCATATTTCTTAATAATAAATATAAATACATTTCTTGATAGTTTGAATATATATATATAAGAATAGGTTTTTCCTTTACTTTTTTTAAAAAATTAGAAATTCAATACTTATTAAAAAGAATTTTCCCATTATCGCTTTCAAAATTATTTCTCAAACATGAAATTATTTCAAACGAATCCGTTATATTAAATTAAAAACAATAAAACAAGAGTTACAATATGAAATCATAATAGTTAAAACATTTTAAATATGTGTTGAAAAATAGTGGAACGTAGAAAAGAAGTAAAAATAGTGTCATGAGTTCTTAGGATCATAAAGGGATAATATTAGATATATCCATAAACTCTCAAAAAAAATTATACAGGTTTTAGACACCAATACAAATTTATTAACACTTAGATATACCCTCAATTGTTTGACTACAAGGCACATTAACTAATAAGTTTGGTCTTCAAATGTAAGGTCAATAGTTAGTGTGTAATATAAATTAGTGTATCAGGTGTACCTACAACTCCATACTAACTCCCAAGGATTCCCATTATGTATAAATGGAATTTATTTTAATAAAATTATAATATAAATACATATCATTCACTTTTCACTAAAACATACCATTCACCATATCACCTATGAACTCTATTTTAAGAACACCTCATTTCTCACATTCTAGGATGTAAATAATAATGCAGAAACCCCTTATCGGGCACAAATCATACATTTATTCATTTAACATGTTTCCTGACTATTTAAAACCCATACTAATTCCAAAAATGGGCCTTCCTTAAGAGGGGTTTTCATTTACAAGATAAAACCTCATTGTTCTAACCCTTCCTCAATAATGTAAAGAACCATTTCTCCTTAAAAAACACTTTTTCTGACAGTATTCTAGTTCAAACCATGCTATTAGGTTAAATTTATTATGAAGAAGACACAAGAATTGGGGGTGAATTTTGATCCTTTCGTACCATCAATAAATTCAAAATAACCCTGTTGATATGAAATGTATCTTATTTAGGTATGTTAAGTAGCAAATAAATAGAGGATAATAACACAATAGTTATTAAAGTGGTTCAGAGAACAAATATATCATTTTCCACTCCATAAACTGTAACACCCCGAAATTTTATGAAAAATATTCTTTTTAATTTCATTAATGTCTTGTGTTGTACGCTACACCAAAAGAAGCTTTCACAACACGCATCCTTGACTTGCCTTGCATTACACGCAATCGCGACCTTCCTTGATAGCGTGTGTAGTACGCAATACCGAGTTTCACTAAACAACGATATGCTATTAAAAAATTATTATGACTAGCCGTTATGAATAGTAATAACCACCTTTTAAAATTTTAGAAATTTTATCTCTCAAAATGGACTTCATTTTTGGATTCATAGTATCGAATTTAGCCTAAGGTGAAATTTTGGTACTTTTCGGATAACTTTCATATTCTGATGAATAGTGAAAATTACTAAATTTTAGTTAAAAACAACTTTTTCAATCGAAATAATTAATAGTGACAAATTATTAATTTGAGTGGTTTTAAAGTATATTTAGAATATATTTTTACAATTTAATACAATGTTGGTCATTGGATGTAATTTCACATTTAAACCAGACATAAACAACTGTCAATCTTTTGATAGATATTGTTTCTTAAAAACACGCTCTTTGTTTTAACAACGGGATTTAATTATAAAATTAATTAATGCAACTTCTATGATATGAATTTGGTAAAATAGATTCGGAATATGAAATATAGCTTAGGATGAAATTTTGGCATTGTTCTGAAAAACATCAATTTTTGATGAATAGTGAAACCACTAAGTGGTAGGTTAAAAACTGAATTTTGCATAAAACTTAATTTTATGGCTTCTGTGAATGGAATTTCAAAAATCTGACAGACATGGTTGATATCAGTAAGTAAAATGTGGTTCAATGAGATAAAATAATTTTTTGGTGAATAGTAACTTTTTACTTTTTTTACCGCGGTTAATAGTAAATAGGGTAACTAAGGGTAAGTATGATATTAATATTACCCTAACACATGTCCTAATTCTATTGGACAAGTGTAATTCGACCAAAAACAAACTTAGGAATAAAATAGGACCATTTAGGCCCACTTGGATTAGATTAGGACATTTATTATTAATTTATTTAAAGAAGGGTTAAAATAGTTAAAATCAATGTTTAATAAGTAAATCATTTTTAATATGGGGTTATACATAAGATAAATTAGATTTTAAATATTCATTAGAAAGCTAAAAAGATTTCCTACATGATGGTATTTTATTTGTAATTTTTAGACATCAAATAATTTAATTTATTTATGACACAAAGATGATGCAGTAATTATCTTATTAATGAAATATTGACATAATTGATGTTATAAACACCAAAATAAATGTAATCTGAGACTTTTTATGAATTCCACTAATTTTATAGGTTAATATGATATATTATTGTTGATTTAATCAACTTGGTTTGAACATATAATTCTATTATGACTTTCACAAAAATCATATATCAAATAGTGTCAAAATTGCCACAAAATAGTTATTAAATCAAATATTATATTACTAATTGTTAATTTATTCCTAAAAATATAAGGTTCGTCCAAATGACTTAGATAAGGATATATATAATAAAAAATTTGGGGTTTGTTTGGCATGTTATAGTAAGTGTATTAACCATATAATGTAAGAAAACAAAAAGACACGATAAAAGTTAAATTATTTAACTTAGAGTTAAATCTAATTGATAAGGATAAAATAATACCCTAAACTTGTCTAAATCTTATTGGTTGATAGGATTTCGACCCTTCCCCACCTTATCTTCGAAATAAGACCCTTTGGAACCATTATAAACCGATTTTGACTTTAATATAAAATAATATTTTGAGATATTCCTAAGGTGCCCCTCTCCTCCCCTATAAAAGGACACCTCCTCCCCCTCCTCCTCACACCAATTTGAGCACTCAAGCTCGTCCAGCCCCTGCCAAAATCTCTTCTCCACTTCCCTAGAAACATCCTCGAGGTTCCGGTCTTCATCAAAGACCAATTTTAGTGCCCTAAGAGGAGGTCTCAAAGAGGCACTTCAAAGAAGAGGTAATTACCGTTACCAATTCTTTCATCTTTATTTCTTCTTCCACTTCTTCTACTTAGGTTGTTTCATTATGAAGTAATAACATCAGTATCACTCATATACTGATATGTTATTATAAGTATAAAACAACCCTATTTTACTATCTATCCATCCTACGGAAAAAGAAATCACCGCGCGTGTGTACGTACGGAATACCGTCTCCACGCCGTGGTGTAATCTATTTTCCACCACCACCTTACATGGATGGGTATAATGGTGTAAAGAATAACTATACATAGTTATTAAAACATCATATTTATTCTGATATATTGTATAATCCACTCCAATTCAATTCAATATTTATAGAAATGATATCATCGCTCGTGCGTACGTACGGACTACCGTCTCCACGACGCGATGAGATTCATTCTCCATGATAACCATTTAAGAATGATTATAAAGTATATATAAGAAATAATAATGAAATATATGAAATTATAAAGCTACTGGATTTATGTATATATATACATATGTATGTCATCTACTTACTTCCATTTCAAGACAATAAAGAAAGGAAAACAGCGTTCATGCGTACGTACGGACTACCGTCTTCATGAACGGTGTTTTTCATTTCATTTATCTATCTATTATATATATATATACTGAATATATATGATATATAAATCATATTTTATATTCTGGAAGTAAGTAAATCATGATATATGTAATAATAATGTCAAGAACAACAAGTCAAAACACCTAGGATAAATGAAACGATTTTACCCAAAACGCTTCTTTAACATGGAATTTACAAAAGAACAGGTAATATAATGTCATAAGTGAACCATATATGATATAATAACAATGAATATGATTCTGTAATAAGTCAATGACATTATTTAAATCATTATACAGGAGGTTCGGACACATACGAAGCAAATCGGACCTAAGGTAAGGGAAATATCACAATCTCATTTTTATCCGAGATTGTTTATTCGTAAGTATTTAATGGGGTGTATTTTATCATCCACATCCATGTTCCCTCAATATGTAATATTGTTTCCATCCACTTACAATGGTTTAAATCCTATTTTACCCTTCGGTGAGTTTTTAGTAAATGATATGAAAGGAATCTTTTGCCGTTTTTCGTACGAGGTACTTTTTGACTTTTCCGACAAAAGTACGAAGAATGTTTTTTTAACTTATACGGCATGAATGGATTTTTTTAAAACATTATTTCCAAGAAGCTTCCTTACAAGTTTTCAAGTTTATTTTTAGTCAACTTCTTTTAGTTTATAATTGTATGACATGTTAAGAAAAGAAAAGTATTTTTAAAGAAGAAAGGATATTTTCCTCAAGAATGGAGTTCAAGTGTTTTATCAAAATTATTTTCCATCTAAGATAATAAAGGGTTCTGTTTTTATCCCTATTATTACATTGATTTGATCATGTTATGATGGAATTATTTTTATGAATTCCTTTATCTTATATGAATTGATTTATGATGTCATGTTGTTTAAGAATCCCATTTTTATTACATGGGTTATGTCATGATGTATGGTTTATGATTATGTGGCACACATAAGAAAGGATTCATTATAAGATGGGTGGGACCTATATCTCCCTCCAATGCATTGGGTAAAGATTTTATATCTCATGAGATAGACATGGCTGAAATGGTAGGTTATACCAGTTCAGTGAAACAGGACTGAAACGAGGGTTACTCGATTCAGAAAGGGACTGTTGTCCACTAAGATAGTCTTGGCAATGAGTCTTGACTAACAAGAAATGATTTTCCATGATTATGTGTGTATGCCACAATGATTCGTGTTTTATGTTATGATTATTGGGATTTCTTTTCACTAATATGATTTATCCCATGTTATGAAATTATGCTCTCTTTTGCAGGTTCAGATTTCCAAAAGTTATGTTCTTATGAATATGATGTGATTGATTTTTCTTTTGTTTACCCTTACTGAGCATTTGAGCTCACCCTTTTATGTTTTCTTTTCCCCAGGATATAAAGAAAGGTTTTAGGTAAAAAAAAGGGAAGATCTTTATGGGAGATATTGAAGATCTTTCACCACGATTAGAAGATTACGTTCCGAGTTTCCAAAGACACTAAACTATTACGATCCTTGTGTGTGTGTTTTTGTTATGTACTAAGTATTCCGCAAAAGTAATGTAATGTCAATGTACGTCAAGATACGGGTCTCTACAGTTGGTATCAGAGGGAAGGTTTAGTCAACCTTTGGAAACTAGGATGCAAAAACGTTAGTGAGATCCCTAGAGTTATTTCTAAGGTATGTCTAGGGATGTCCCTAAGGTTAAGTATACGCATAGGTTATAGTACTAGGATTACGCTAACGATCTTAGAATTAAACCTAAGATGTTAGATATTGAAGGTACTCCCCCTTTAGTATGTTGTTTTCCCTAGAATGATTTTTGCCTCTCACACTATTCTTTTGGGGTTTTAGACGATGGCTGGAACCCGAAGGAACCATGTTGATCAATGCAATGGACAATGCAATGATTGTCCCCCTGAGCAACCAAACGATATGGGAGATGGAATGCAAAATCTTTTAGCCATGCTCACACAACTTTCTCAAGCTATGAATCATGGAGGACTTCCAAACTATCAAAGGAAGGAGCAACATTCTGTTGAATCCTTCATGAGGCAGCATCCGCCTTCTTTCAGTGGGTCTACTGATCCATTAGTTGCTGAACAATTGATTAGTACTACTGAAAAGATATTTTCAGTTCTTCAATGTTCTGAACATGATAAAGTCATATTAGCAGTATATTGTTTGGAAGGTGAAGCTGATCAATGGTGGAATCTTATAAAGAATACGAGGCCAAGAGATGAAATTGAGTCCATGGAATGGGACGAGTTCAAGAACTTTTTTTTCAGTAAGTACTTCCCTCGTATTCTTCGAACAAAGATGGAAAAGGAGTTTCTTGAGCTCAAACAGAAGGATGATGAATCTGTTGGTATATACGAAGCGAATTTTACAAGACTTGCAAGGTATGCATCTGGCATTATCATCCAACCTGAAAGTAAAGTTGATCGATTTTTCAGTGGCTTAAAACCAAGTCTTCGAAGGGCATTAGCTATAAGAGACTTCAGTAGCTATGAAGAAATTGTGCGTTGTGCTATCAAGGTAGAAATGGAAGTTGGTGTTACATATCCATCTCATGGTTTTGACATGAAACGAAAGATGGAGTTCAAGGAGAAATCTCAGAATAATGGTGAAAAGAAGATGAATGTTTCCTTATGCACAAAGTGTGGAAAGAAGCATGGTGGATATTGTCTTAAAGGGACTAGAAAATGTTTTATGTGTGGAAAAGAAGGTCATCGAGCAGCTGAGTGTCGAAGTAATGGAAAAAGGAATTCTAATGAAGTGAATAAAGAAAATACTGCAGAGAACGCACAACCAACACTTCAATTCTTCAAGTGCAAGGAAATGGGGCATTATGCTAATAAATGCCCTAATCCAAGGGTTAGTGATGATCGACATGAGCAACCACTTAAGGAAAAGGACAAAGGGAAGTCACATGCGATCACTATTGGCAATGTTGAATATGACAACGATGTGGTGGAATGATTAAGTGTTTATGTAATGGGATTCCAAAATGATATTGTATCATGGAGTATTGGAATATTTATGTATTGGTCTAATGTGGTATTCAAAGTGATTGAGATATTTTTGGAAATAAGATGATATGCGCATAACGAAGGGAAAATGAGAAAATGAAATGTTTAACAGTATTCATGAGCTCATGATTGATATAAGGACTAAGTGATATCATGGTTTGAGTATATAGAATTTTGAGGATTTTGGTATGTAGAAAGTGTTAACTTTTAACTGCATTCATGTTTTCACTAAGGTTCAATGGGTATTCAAGAGAATATATGATTTAGGCATTTGAATGTTTGGAATGTGACCAACAAGACATATCTTATGATATATGTGGATCGACGATGGTGTTAAATCTCTGGTAATCGTTTTCACTATGTTATGAGAGTGGACTGCAGTATTATAGATAAGCCTAAAGATTGGAATGGATTATGTTGAACATAAGTTAGTATTGTTTAAGGATAGAAGTTTTCTCGATATTATTGATGGGATGTTATAGTAATATAGTTTTAGAAAAAGGACAACCTACAGGACGGCGACAGCCCATCGCTTCGGACAAGGTTGTGGGAATCGAACCCACAACCAAAGTGCGACTGGCCTTTATCACCTACCAATGGCCTACAGGAAGTCCCTGTTTAGTAGAAACTAGTTTTATTATATTAAGCAGTATGATATATGAAGTATAAGTCCATTTTAGGAACCATATATGATTAATCTCACTATAGATCGAGTTATGCATATAATTTTTGCTAACCTTTTGTTTGAGACAGATGGAATGACCCGTCATCCTATCACATGATCTACTAACACATCACGAATAACAAATTCAACTTCATTTCATTAAGGGATGAAGTAGAAATTGTTCAAATCATAAACAACAGTGATATTGTACCAAAATCAAGTAAGTATTTCTTCTAATTCAAAATTTTTCAACATTAGGGAAATGATCTTGAAAACCAAAAATGTTGTCCTAGTGATCTTATATCTGATGAATCAGATGGTACCTTAGATCATCACAAATTTATGGCTTTGTGATTCCTGGATTTTCCATAGCCATGTTCTCTACCACTCTCCATCAGAACATGATGGTTAGATTTCTCTTCCATATCCATATTTTCACCTATGTGGAAATCCAGTGATTAGTTTATTTGGGTAATCGTTACATTTCATACTTTAGTTTTTAAAGACAAGTTTTGGTATTCCTTTTTACGATGTGGGTTTCTATCAAAGAAACTTTCAAATAGTGAACCATTTATAACCCCAACGAATTTCGAGGGCGAAATTCATTTTAAGGGGGTTAGAATGTAACACCCCTAAATTTTATGAAAAATATTCTTTTTAATTTCATTAATGTCTTGTGTTGTACGCTACACCAAAAGAAGATTTCACAACACGCATCCTTGACTTGCCTTGCATTACACGCAATCACGACCTTCCTCGATAGCGTGTGTAGTACGCAATACCGATTTTCACTAAACAACGATATGCTATTAAAAAATTATTATGACTAGCCGTTATGAATAGTAATAACCACCTTTTAAAATTTTAGAAATTTTATCTCTCAAAATGGACTTCATTTTTGGATTCGTAGTATCGAATTTAGCCTAAGGTGAAATTTTGGTACTTTTCGGATAACTTTCATATTATGATGAATAGTGAAAATTACTAAATTTTAGTTAAAAACAACTTTTTCAATCGAAATAATTAATAGTGATAAATTATTAATTTGAGTGGTTTTAAAGTATATTTAGAATATATTTTTACAATTTAATACAATGTTGGTCATTGGATGTAATTTCACATTTAAACCAGACATAAACAAGTGTCAATCTTTTGATAGATATTGTTTCTTAAAAACACGCTCTTTGTTTTAACAGCGGGATTTAATTATAAAATTAATTAATGCAACTTCTATGATATGAATTTGGTAAAATAGATTCGGAATATGAAATATAGCTTAGGATGAAATTTTGGCATTGTTCTGAAAAACATCAATTTTTGATGAATAGTGAAACCACTAAGTGGTTGGTTAAAAACTGAATTTTGCATAAAACTTAATTTTAATGCTTCTGTGAATGGAATTTCAAAAATCCGACAGACACGGTTGATATCAGTAAATAAAATGTGGTTCAATGAGATAAAAATAATTTTTTGGTGAATAGTAACTTTTTACTTTTTTTACCACGGTTAATAGTAAATAGGGTAACTAAGGGTAAATATGATATTAATATTACCCTAACACATGTACTAATTCTATTGGACAAGTGTAATTCGACCAAAAACAAACTTAGGAATAAAATATGACCATTTAGGCCCACTTGGATTAGATTAGGACATTTATTATTAATTTATTTAAAGAAGGGTTAAAATAGTTAAAATCAAACTTTAATAAGTAAATCATTTTTAATATGGGGTTATACATATGATAAATTCGATTGTAAATATTCATTATAAAGTTAATTAGATTTCCTACATGATGGTATTTTATTTGTAATTTTTAGACATCAAATAATATAATTTATTTATGACACAAAGATGATGCAGTAATTATCTTATTAATGAAATATTGACATAATTGATGTTATAAACACCAAAATAAATGTAATTTGAGACTTTTTATGAATTCCACTAATTTTCTAGGATAATATGATATATTATTGTTGATTTAATCAACTTGGTTCGAACATATAATTCTGTTATGACTTTCACAAAAATCATATATCCAATAGTGTCAAAATTGACACAAAATAGTTTTTAAATCAAATATTATATTACTAATTGTTAATTTATTCCTAAAAATCTAAGGTTAGTCCAAATGACTTAGATAATGATATATATAATAAACAATTTGGGGTTCGTTTGGCATGTTATAGTAAGTGTATTAACCATATAATGTAAGAAAACAAAAAGACACGGTAAAAGTTAAATTATTTAACTTAGAGTTAAATCTAATTGATAAGGATAAAATAATACCCTAAAATTGTCTAAATCCTATTGGTTGATAGGATTTCGACCCTTCCCCACCTTATCTTCGAAATAAGACCCTTTGGAACCATTATAAACCGATTTTGACTTTAATATAAAATAATATTTTGAGATATTCCTAAGGTGCCCCTCTCCTCCCCTATAAAAGGACACCTCCTCCCCCTCCTCCTCACACCAATTTGAGCACTCAAGATAGGCCAACCCCTGACAAAATCTCTTCTCCACTTCCCTAGAAACATCCTAGAGGTTCTGGTCTTCTTCAAAGACCAATTTTAGTGCCCTAAGAGGAGGTCTCAAAGAGGAACTTCAAAGAAGAGGTAATTACCGTTACCAATTCTTTCATCTTTATTTCTTCTTCCACTTCTTCTTCTTAGGTTTTTTCATTATGAAGTAATAACATCAGTATCACTCATATACTGATATGTTATTATAAGTATGAAACAACCCTATTTCACTATCTATCCATCCTACGGAAAAAGAAATCACCGCGCGTGCGTACGTACGGAATACCGTCTCCACGCCGTGGTGTAATCTATTTTCCACCACCACCTTACATGGATGGGTATAATGGTGTAAAGAATAACTATACATAGTTATTAAAACATCATATTGATTCTGATATATTGTATAATCCACTCCAATTCAATTCAATATTTATAGAAATGATATCATCGCTCGTGCGTACGTACGGACTACCGTCTCCACGACGCGATGAGATTCATTCTCCATGATAACCATTTAAGAATGATTATAAAGAATATATATGAAATAATAATGAAATATATTAAATTATATATCTACTGTATTTATGTATATATATACATATGTATTTCATCTACTTACTTCCATTTCAAGACAATAAGGAAAGGAAAACAGCGTTCATGCGTACGTACGGACTACCGTCTCCATGAACCGTGTTTTTCATTTCATTTATCTATATTATATATATATATATACTGAATATATATGATATATAAATCATATTTTATATTCTGGAAGTACGTAAATCATGATATAAGTAATAATAATGTCAAGAACAACAAGTCAAAACACCTACGATAAATGAAACGATTTTACCCAAAACGCTTCTTTAACATGGAATTTACAAAAGAACGGGTAATATAATGTCATAAGTGAACCATATATGATATAATAACAATGAATATGATTCTGTAATAAGTCAATGACATTATTTAAATCATTATACAGGAGGTTCGGACACATACGAAGCAAATCGGACCTAAGGTAATGGAAATATCACAATCTCATTTTTATCCGAGATTGTTTATTCGTAAGTATTTAATGGGGTGTATTTTATCATCCAAATCCATGTTCCCTCAATATGTAATATTGTTTCCATCCACTTAAAATGGTTTAAATCCTATTTTACCCTTCGGTGAGTTTTTAGTAAAAGATATGAAAGGAATCTTTTTCCGTTTTTCGTACGAGGTACTTTTTGACTTTTCCGACAAAAGTACGAAGAATGTTTTTTTAACTTATACGGCATGAATGGATTTTTTTAAAACATTATTTCCAATAAGCTTCCTATACAAGTTTTCAAGTTTATTTTTAATCAACTTCTTTTAGTTTATAATTGTATGACATGTTAAGAAAAGAAAAGTATTTTTAAAGAAGAATGGATATTTTCCTCAAGAATGGAGTTCAAGTGTTTTATCAAAATTATTTTCCATCTAAGATAATAAAGGGTTCTGTTTTTATCCCTATTATTACATTGATTTGATCATGTTATGATGGAATTATTTTTATGAATTCCTTTATCTTATATGAATTGATTTATGATGTCATGTTGTTTAAGAATCCCATTTTTATTACATGGGTTATGTCATGGTGTATGGTTTATGATTATGTGGCACACATAAGAAAGGATTCATTATAAGATGGGTGGGACCTATATCTCCCTCCAATGAATTGGGTAAAGATTTTATATCTCATGAGATAGACATGGCTGAAATGGTAGGTTATACCGGTTCAGTGAAACAGGACTGAAACGAGGGTTACTCGATTCAGAAAGGGACTGTTGTCCACTAAGATAGTCTTGGCAATGAGTCTTGACTAACAAGAAATGATTTTCCATGATTATGTGTGTATGCCACAAAGATTCATGTTTTAAGTTATGATTATTGGGATTCCATTTCACTAATATGATTTATCCCATGTTATGAAATTATGCTCTCTTTTGCAGGTTAAGATTTCCAAAAGTTATGTTCTTATGAATATGATGTGATTGATTTTTCTTTTTTTTACCCTTACTGAGCAGTTGAGCTCACCCTTTTATGTTTTCTTTTCCCCAGGATATAAAGAAAGGTTTTAGGTAAAAAAGGGAAGATCTTTATGGGAGATATTGAAGATCTTTCACCACGATTAGAAGATTACGTTCCGAGTTTCCAAAGACAATAAACTATTAAGATCCTTGTGTGTGTGTTTTTGTTATGTACTATGTATTCCGCAAAAGTAATGTAATGTCAATGTACGTCAAGATACGGGTCTCTACATAAACACTCTATTATCAATATTAGTAATTTTCACTAGTAAATAATTTTACTAAGGACTTCCAAAATGGAGTACATGAAGTTGATACCATTAAAATAAGGCTGTTATAAGGTATTATGTATCATTTATAGAGAACTATAAACACAAATCTAATTCTATGAAGCTAACACTACTTCAGCACCACCATTAAGGATAATTAGCTGATACTCCAATAAATCAATACAAATTAATTTGTTTGAGAAAATATCTTTTACTCACATTTTTATTAGAAACTGACATATATAAGTAATCTTTAATAATTCACAATTGTAGTAAAAGAAATCTTAAATATAGAACATCATTTCCTTAAATAGATGCAGATAAAATATTATAAATATTTATAAACATGTATTTACAAAAATTATATCTCTTATTTTTGTTTAAACTTGTAGAAGAAGATTTAACAATAAGGTATAAAAAAACAATAATAATTGCAACAATTAGATCTAAACATATATGTCTCAAAAGTGTTGATCTAGAGGAAATGAAACACTATTATTTTATAATAAGCCATATTTTTCGTTTTCTATATATATCTATACACCTATGTATATTTTTATAGGATTACCTCCTCAATATTTATATATATTATCAAATAGTTCAGGTCAATCTAGTTGGATAAATAACACACAATAAATAGAAAATATTTGAATTCAAATCATTCAAAGAGAGTCATAACATTATTTATAAATTAGAGGGATATAATTCATTGATTATGATCTATTGAATTTGTTGAGAAATAGATTTTAAGAGATATTTACTTCGACTGAGATCTTTGTACAGAACATGGATAATATCTTTAATTAAAAACTACGTCATTTACTAGTAAAATTCGAGGTTCTTCCACATTAATAAAAACATAAAAATGTAGGTTTGATGATGTATAGTGTGAAAAAATTTACTGTTAATGAACCATACATTTATTTCTTAAACATATGGTTTCTTCCAAATGTAGTTTTGATGATCCATACTTCTCCAAAAGTATATGGTACATTATCTATACATTTCCCTCTAAACGTATGGTTTCCAAACCATACGTTGCACTTAGAAACATAGGATTGGATAGTGTTTAAAAAATACATTAAAAAAATGATCATAACACTTAATAAAAATTTCTCGCTTGTATAAAAGACTTGTGTAAGCTTCCAGAATAAGTATTCTAATGAAAAATATTTTTTAGATATTCACATAATAATAACATTATTAATAAAATAATTATGGGTGTTTGTGAGCATCAAAATCAAAAATAAATTAATGAAATTCTAGATTTGATACTACTAAAAAATATCCCCCATTTAATGAATTAGAAACCCATAAAAACCATAAAATATAATTAATGTTTTTTGAAATTCTTACAAATTTAAATAATTAACTTAGTGAAACATTTCCTAAATTACTTAGAAAAATTATCCTTCATAAATTTATCCCTCAAAAATTTCAAATGGACATTTTCACCAATTTCCCCCTTTAATATAAATTTTTCATATTAAATGTTATATATAAATTTATTCCCCTTTTTGTGACACCATGAAGGTGTTTTTTTACTATTTTCTAATACATTTGGTAATAAAAACTCCCCCCTAAGCCTATACTTCCTATAAAATGATACAATGTTATAATAAAGGATCTATGAAACATGAAAAATATTATATAATTGATTATAATGCATTAAACCATTTAATAAAAATTAAATATTTAAATTAAAATCCCCATAAAATAGTATGTAAAATGTATTCACTTAATTTAAATATTTTCAGGAAATAAATAATTTTCAACTTAATTTTTTCAAATTTCATAAAAACATGAATATAATTATTATTATTCATAGTAATGGATTAATTTACCACATATAATGAGATAATAAAACATATAGAGAATTATTAAATAAACAAATTAAAAAAATTATGAACCAACTTATAACACATTTTTTTATTTATAAAAACATTTAAAAAGAACTTATAAAAAATATTAAATTCAAATAAGAAAAAGGTATTAATAAATGTTAATGTGTTTAAGAAGGATTAGATAGATTATCCAAACATTCCAAACTTCATAAATTTTCTCTTAAAAATCCCAGAACTTTCTATAGTTGTTTTATTCTTCATTACATATCTGTAGATATTTGATATAATAATGAGGATGAAAATCACTTAACCAGAAACTCCTTTACACCATCAACAACCAGCTTTCTAATAAAATCAATTATAAGTGTCTCTATATGAAATATCATTTATTCATTAAATGATTTAAAGTATTATTTTTAAATTAAAATTTATTCAACATCGTGATACTCAAATTTTAATTTATCAAAAACCATTTTTGAAAGGATACTTTTTATAGCACTTCATACGACATTCAAAACACATTTAGATCAGCATAAAACTTTTCCTTTTCTTTATTTAAAGTACTATCATTAAAAAATATCTTCATAAGAAATTCCATCTTTAGTTATTCGTGAATATGAATATTCTATTACATTATCACAATGATCTTACATATATTTTACAAAATATTATTCAAGCAAATCCTTAACAAACAAACCCAATTGTTCACATAAATGATCAGAAGAAGGATTATATTTAATTTTCTTCTGAGAAATAATTTCCTATTAACTTGTAGTCTTTGATCACTTAATTTTTCTAAGAGTTATTTTAATAATATATTTTTATAAATAATAATAATAGGAAGAATAATACTATAGGTTTTTAAATAGAAAATGAAACATTTTTTTCACACAAATTTTTGAGGACTCTTCACATTCCTGATCTGAAAATATAGGATAACCATTTTATAGTTTATCTTTAAAAATAAATTTTTATGTAAGAAACATTTTTTATAAGAAACAATTATATAAATATATAATATTTTCCTATGAAAATTATTATAAAAAAGTAAAAGTTTTAATTTTTTTTTTGATTTTTATAACCCTATTTTAGACATTCATTTATATAGAGTGGGGTTTAAAAGTTTAACATTAAGTGGAAGGATAGATTTGACAATTTTAGGATAAATAACTTTATCCCATATTAAAATATAAATAAATTTTATAAAAACATATATATGAATATAATATTGAAATACTTTATGGAATTAAAGATTCTAGTTCTCAAGATTTTTTATAATGAACTACATTAGAGTTAATCAATACTTTTTTGAGATATATATTTCCATATAATCATTAACAACAACTTAAGGATTTAAATATGTAGATCCATGTTGTATTCTTGAAACATATTGAATACAAGTTACTTTTAGTACTCATATGATTTTGGGTCCATTAGTGGTAGTAACTAATATTGTAGGAAACCACATTTGTTTATTTTGTGTAGAGATTTTACTTTTCTGGTTAAGTAAATATTATGAACAATATAAATTATTAACACCAAAAAATTAAGGGTCTATAAAGAAAAAATATATTTTATAATGTCTATTAATACCACATTAAAACCCTTAGAATATTAACAAGATTTTGGTATTTAATCCAATAACAAAATAAATCCTATATAATTTTGGTTTTAACCATTACGACCAAGGCCATGTTTTCCATTATAAATTTTATTTTTATTTAGAATTTGATTCAAATATTTTTCTATTTTGATAAAAAGATTATATTCTTTTTTTAAAGTATCAACTTTGACCAATAATTAATTAAATTTAATTTCATACATATCAGAAGAAATTTTGGAAGAATTAGAATAACAAGCTGTTAAAAAAATTGTAAATAATTATTTATCTAATAAAGTGCCATTATAAGATATTCTATATTTTGTATGATATTTATCTGAAGTCTATAATTTATCTTATATCATAATAATATATGTATATAATTTATTATAAGAAATTTATTCAGATTTATAGTTTTTATTAGAAGAAGATTTTACCTCATCTGTTTGAGCTATAAGTTTTACCATTTTTTTATACTTATCCTTAAATCTTGTAAATGTTTAATCATTTCAACTAGAAGAATTGCTTCAGGTATCCTTTATAATTATCTTTCCTTATTATTTTATAATCATTTTTTGATCTTTAAGTATAGATATTTATCCTTTTTATAACCCTCATATTTTCATTCACAACATCTATTTTGTTTAGTCACTTTTGTCATTTTATTGTATATATTTTCAAATCTTTTAGAATGATTTAGTAACCAATTATCGAATTACGGATGAATTTAATTGGATGATTCATACATGGTAGTTTGGAGAGAATCTTATTCATGTTTGATATGATTATCAATTATGGATTTCATCTCAACTTTATACATTATTAATGTTCTAATTAGTTTTATAATTGTCAAATCATTGACAAGTGTGGATTGACCTAAAGAAATAGATATTCTATTTAACATAAAGGGTAAAAATGTAATTACTATTAATTATTGATCAAATTTCATAAATGGTTCTCCCAATGAAGCCACATTATGGAGAAATTATGTTAATATCCCATTAATCTAAGTGATATTTTCACCATCATTCAATATGAAAGTATCATATTTTTATTTTATGGTATTGTATATCAATTGTCTAATATTTTCAGTTCATTCACATGTAATAGAAATAGTCTATTATATCTCATATGCAATGTAACATTGAGAAAATTGATTAAAATAATCAGTTCATAAACCGTAGAGAATAGTACTTACTACTTTCGAATTAAAATCATATTCCATTTCTTGATAATCATACCATTTCTCTAGAACATCTATATGAATTATATAAGTATTTAAAACATTCAAATAAAATCTTACTCTAATGATTTCAAAATAAATAATCATTTTATCCTTAGAACCTCAATACTTATCCCCATTAAAGTGAGGATTATATATCATTGACATACCTTCTTTGAGATAATCCTTTTTTGAGATTTATACTTGTATGAATCATTAACTATAGATTATTAGAGCCTTTTATATATAAACATTGAATACTTCCATGGATATCACTTCTGGCTATCAAGTAAAAAAGATTAAGCCCAACCCTTTGATACTTCTTGTTGGTATAAAAATAGAATCAACAGAATATTAAAGGATTTGTACTGAAAAATACAAATAGATCTTTTCCCCTGTTACCACCTATTAGTTTGGTTTGATTATGATGAAGAAAAAGGATGGCGGAGGGAATTTTGATTCATTAAAACATTAAAAAGATTCAAAATAACCCCCATACTATGAATTTTATCTTCTTTTGGTACGTTTAGAAGTTAATAAAAAAGAGAAGAATAAGACATTTTTTATAGTGGTTTGGGGAATAAGGATCCCCTAGTCCACTCAACAAACATTCCCTCAGAGAGATTTGTAATTTTCAATAGAAATTCCTTTTACTAGGGACATATAAAAACGAGTAAAAGTAGTTGATACATTTTCAATAAGTATTTTACAATGCTTATGGTTTTTTAAAAGGGAACCATAAACCCATAACATAGTATGAGATGATAAAATTCCTTCAACAATATGACCGAGTTTGATATTATGATACTCTAATAAATAAATAGAGATTGATGTGATTGAAAAAACATGTTTTAATGACATTTTTAGTAGAAACAGACATATTTAATTGATCTTAAATAATGTATAGAAGCAGTAAAAATAATCTTTAATATTGAATTTGATTTACATAAACAACAACAGAGAAAAAACTGGAAATATATATAAACATGAATGTTTCTAAAGTGTATCTATATAAAATACTTTTTCAAACATGAAAAATAATATTAAAAATGAGAATAATAACATTGAATATATCAAAACCTATGTATCTCCAAATTGTATCTATAAATGAAATAACACATTATTATTTTATAATCACATATATTTTCCATTTATATGTATATATGTACACCTATATATCACTATTTAGAAGATTACCTTCTCAATATTTATACAGATGATTGAATAGATCAAATTCATACTAGCTTCATAAAAACTACATAATAAATATAAAATATTTGAATTCAAACATTCAAACAGGGTCACAACTTTCCTTAGAAATATAAGTGATTAATTTGTTGTGTACGATCCTTGGAATCAGTCACAAAATATATTCAAAGATCTGTTTAATTTTGGGGAGACCATTATAGAGAACATAGATAATTTAATTAATTTAAAAATCCATCATTGGAAAGTCAAATGTATAATTCCTCCACATGATGAAAAATATAAAAATGTAGGGTTGATTCTGCATGGTTGTTCACAAACCTAGAGTGAATGAATAATATGTTTATTCCCTAAAGTTATGGTTTATTCTAAATTTAGGGTTTATGGTCCATAATTTTCTAATGGCGTAGGGTACATGATCTATATGTTTCATTCCAAATATATGGTTTTGAGACCATATACATTAAGATTACAAATGTAGGGTATGAATAATGTTTTTGGTATACATTCAAAACATGTTCAAAAAACTTAATCAAATATTCTCCTAGGGATTAATGACTTGTCTAAGCTTCCAAAACAAATATTCTAATGAATATTATTTCCCTAAAATTCTCTTGATAAAAATATTATTAGTAAATTAATTGTCCTATATTTACGAGCATCAGAATCAAAAATAAATAAATGAAATTGATGAATAAACATTGTTCCACAAACCATTAACATTTATACACATATTCATCTTGATATTTATATATATAAAGACCCGTTATCCAAATGTATATATTCCCATTGGTATTAAATAATATGTACAAATAAGACATTTATATATTTATTTGTGAATAAATATTTTTTAATAATTTAAGTAATTCAAAATCCCTATAAAGATCATTAGAAAATCAAATATGTCATGATTCTATTATAGAAAATTGATAAAACAACTAAAAAACATTTAGGAATTACCAATTCACATGTTTTGAAATTATTTTTACCACATTTAATAATTTAGAATGTTTAACATTTTTCAATGATCCGGAAAACATACTTTAATAATGAAACCCTATTCTAAAGGTTATAAAAAAATATGTAAAATATAATAAAATGCAATAACAAGTGCCATAACCAATTTACATATTATACTTACTTCGTAACATAATATAAACACCCAATAAAACAACCAGAAATTATTATTTTTATAATTAAAGTCTCATGCATAGCGTAACTTACCTCAAATCAAATAACTCACTACCTTTGAAAACGATCATCCCAATCCACCACAACGGGACATGATAAGCCTTAAAGAGATAATGAAAACCAAAAACAACAAAAAATTTCATTAAAATATATATAAAAAGTAATAGAAAATCTTATCTTAAATAGAGTAAGATCTACAACCTTTGATAAACGTAGTAAGAATCAGTTTGAAATCATACCACAAGGGCCCTATGAACCAAAAACCGGCCAATAAAAAGCCCAATAATCCATTTGGTTTTGACCATGGTTTGTGAATAGTGGAATAGAAGAGTAAACAAAAGAAGCAAAAAGAAATAGATGAGGGAATAAGAGGAGAAGCCGTGACTCATTAAGATCAATAAAAGAATTGGTGGAGGAATCGAAGGATGGATATAGCAGGAGGAATGAGGCTCCACAAATGACGGAACCCATCATGGTAATTTCTTAAAAATGGTAGGTGTGGTTGGCCGTGGGAGATTTAGAGGAAAGAATAGGGGTAAATAGTAAAAAGACATTTTTAAGGGTCTGGACACTGCACATGGTTTAGCCTCACCGTGGGCCAAACTATATTCCAACCATGCACCGCACAAAGATAGTCTTTGATCACCTTGCTCATTCAGAGTGCATAGTTAAGGAAACCATGCATCAACTATGTGGTAGACTATGTGAAGATGACAGAAACCCTTTCATGGTTTTTTATAGTTTCTACTAACCGTGTGCTAACTGCATTCCTAAGATTAAAATGCCAAAAAAACTAAAATCTAATATGTTCCACCCAATAATAAATATTGAGATTATATATAATTAAATAGTAATAAATTGTCAATAAATTATGTTTTCTATAACACTTGTAGTTTTTTTGAAATATTTTTCTGAATTAATTAAATGATTATGATATTTTTCATTTTTCAGAACACTGAATATAACTTCTAAAATATGAAATCACTATGTTGATATTGTAGTATATGAAAAAAAAGTTACGAAACATCTACATGAATTACATAAATTAAATTTTTTTATATTCAACAGTATTTTTGTCTTGTGTTACCCACAATGCTAATTTCGTTTGATAGCTTGCATTACATGTAAGGCTGAGTTTTACCGAACTAAAATATACTATTAATATTTTTATTAAAATATTATTATATTTATAATAAATATGTTGGAGTGGATGTTAAAAACATTATTAAATAAATTTAAAAATATTATCTACACGTGTATATAATATGTTTCTGTTGGTTATCTATTAGTATGAAATGAATGTAAGAACTATTTAAAAAAGATTAAGTTCCTTTTCTGAGAAAATTATTTTTCTATGTACAAAAAATATATTATCTAAATAAATTAATAAAACCAATATTAATAAATTTTTTCAATTAAATTCATATATTATATATTCTATAATTGTTTTTACACTCATGTAATTGGTTTTATAGGAAAAAAATAAGAATAAATCATATTTTATTAATAAAAAGATATATTTTTTAAAAAGTTAATTTTACTGTCATTTAATGGAGAAGAAATTTTAAATATTTTTTTTGAAAATTTTATATTATTTATTTGACAAAATAAACGTAATTTTTTAAATCCGTTTATCAAAATTTACTCTCCCTGAACTTTTTAATATTTTTAATAAAAGTTTCATTTTTAATGAATTGTGAAAAATACTAAATTTTAATTGAAAACAACATTTTCATCTAATTTATTTATATAGCTAAATTAAAAATTTAATTGTTTTTATTTTATATTTAGTTCAATTATACATCAATTAATTAAGTTTTATTCATTTGAACTAATTTCACATTTAAATTGGATATAAAAATATTTCAATCTTTTGAACTATTTCACTTTAAAAACCAATAGTCTCATTCCGTTTGTGGTATTAAATTTAAATTAATTTATTAAACTTATGTTATTATCATTTGAAAAAATTAATTCCATTTTTGAAATTATAATAATTTATAAATTCTATTATGGTCAACTTAGTTTTTGTCTAAAATCATTATTGAAAGTAGTAAAAATTAATTACAGTAATTAAGGAAAAAATGAGATTAATTAATGACTAAACATAGAAAATAATGTGTAAAAATGACCCTAAACTGGTATAATATTTTTTTTCATAAATCATTTTTACCATTACACCTTTATGAATCTATTATGGTAAATTTTGAAACCTTGGGGACAAGTAAAATGTGGATAACACTCAAATATTTTTCAGAATACCCAATGTGTTCTTTTCCACACTTATAAATGGCCCCATATCTTCACACCTATCAAGGCATTTGGCTCAAAAAAACCATCAATAAATCTCATAAAAAACCCCTACATTCATCATATAATCCTCCCTTTTGTTAAAAATCCAAACCAGGAACCCCTTTGGTGCAAACCTAAACGAGTTACCCAAAGAAGAAGTAACACCCTTCAACAAGAACATAATTTTTATATTCTTCACCCCATAAAAAATTCTTATTCTATTATTAGATAATAATATTTAAAAAAAAATATATTCATAAGTTTCTATTGTAAGGTTTTGACTACGCTCACATACACTTCCATAAAATGGGATGCACAGTCATCCTTCATGTGTGTAGTGAACTTCCACCTCATTAACTGATGTCAACCATTCTTCCATTTCTACCTTTAAAGGTTGGTAATAATGATGGATGTATTTTTTGTATATGATATATATGATATTTAGGATTTATTTAATCTTATTAAATCATTATATAACACATACCTTCATTATTTCCATTTTGTGTGAATGTGATAACTTTATTTGGGGACGTGTGGACAATTGCTTTCTCAAAGCGACGTGATTCATTTAAATTTTACATAGAAGATATTGAGGATGGGTTCAGTGAAAATATTTGATATATATGATAGAATAATTATAATTTAATAATTTTTATATATATTTATATATATGTGTCTGTGTATTTCATTTATTTTCATTCTTTCAATACACTATGAAAATGGAAACAATGTTCATTCATACATACGGCCTACCATCTCCAAGAACTGTATATACCATTTCCAATTTATATATTTTATAGATTAATATAAATACATATATAAATAATATATGTTATATTTATCTCATTTTTTACATTCTTAAAATAAGTAAATTACAATCTAAATAAGAGGATCATTACTAAAAAGTCAAAACATGTACAAAAAACGAAGCAGTTATTACCTGAAACATAACCTTAAGAAGGAATAGTTAATAAATGGATAATGTAAGGTAATAATAAATAAATATATGGTATGATATATAAGTATATGGTTCTATGTTAGATTTATACTAAACTATCTTGATTAAGCCCGAGGTTTGAATGGGTATGAAGAAAGTCAATACTTAATGTAAGAGAATTTCATATCAATTTCTTATATTCAAGATATACATCACATATTCACAACACATTTATTATATGTTGTTTATATACTTTACTATGACATGTTATATCATTAATTACATTTATTTTATGATAGTAAATGTTTAAATTGATGTTATTATTTCATGGGTATCACAAATATAATGTTACTCAAGTAGTAAGGATTTTCTCATCTAACTTTTATTTTTGTGAGATATGTGTTATATTTAAGACATATTATTACTGTGCGGTGTGTATATTTATGTATGACTGGTTATATCCTGAATTAAGTTTATTTCATTATATTAAAATTTTCAATTAATGTTATTCTTTCATATATCTCATGATTCAAAAGTTACTACATTTGTAAGGGGATTTATAATCTCACTTTCATTTATACAAGAATTATGGATTATTAACCACTCATTTATTTTATGTGATATATATAATGCCCGTGATTTTATTATATGATTATGTTAGTTAAATTTATGAATATTTATATATCCACTTTATATTATTTCTTTCATGGGGTTTACAGTTCATTTTTTTTTTCAAATTGGTAATGTAATTTTGTCTTAATTTGTCTTCATTGAGACACATGTTATATTATAAACATATATTAATTTAAGAGTTTTATAGACATAAATTTGGAATTTATTATCATGAATCTCATTATTTTCTTTATATCATAATCTTTATGTAATTTTATTTGTTTATGGGTATCAGATTTCAATGTTACCAAAGCAGTAAGAATTTAATTCTACGATTTAATCATTATCAAGAATTGTTTATGATTATTCGTCAATTATTGAAATATTATGATCCATATCCCAATAGTTATCATTATGTTTCTTATCATAAGTATTTTTATGATATCTCCATGTGTTGGTACCATTTTATACACTTTATTACTTAATATAATTAATATTTTAAAAAACAAATTTCATTTCATTTCTCTCTTTAGACAAAAATATGTTTCTTTTTGAAACCATGTTTTCTAAAAATGTATTTAAATTTGTTTTAAATGATACTTAAGGAATATTTTCTTATAAAAATAAATTCATTTTTTTCAAACATTTTTTATAATTTTTTAAATATATTTTCAAAGAAATGTTTTTCAAAACAATTTCAAGATTCCGTCATAAGTTTTCATGGAAATTGGTTTTCAAAATGTTTTCAAGATCCCCTTATAAGTTTCCAAGGAAAATGGTATTCAATTTTTTTTCAAGATTACATTATAAGTATTCATTGAAAATAGTTTTAAAATTGTTTTCATGTTTTCATTATATGTTTTCATGGAAAATGGTTTTCAAAATGTTTTTACACCTCCTTTATATGTTTTAAAAGAAATGGGTATCAAATTATTTTCATGATTCATTTATATGTTTTCATGATAATTTTTATATAAAATGTTTTTAAAAGTGTTTTATATTTCAAAAATAAATTTTGAATAAAGAAGTATATTTTCCTTAAAAACATTTTCATGATATTCAAAATTACGGCCCATCCAAGGTATCATCTATTGGTGTTACACATTCCTTTCTGGGGATATGATCCAAGGGTTCCATTCATATTAATTCTATGAATAATTTCTATTTTTATTTCATTATGGTTATAAAACCCATTTATATTTCATGATTTAAATAATTTTGAAACCCATTTATCTTTCATGGGTTATATACTTTTAGAACTCGATTCTCTTCATGGGTTATGATTTTCTAAATTTATTATGAAACATGTATCTTTTCTATAGTTTATGATATGATAGAGGGATTATGATATCCATTTCATTAAATAGATTTTAAAATTATTTGAATGAAACCCATCTATTCTTTTGGGTCATGACATCAAGACTATTTACAATATTATGGAACATATATGTCTGATTTTATGTTGGACAGGGGAAAATTAAATCTCCATCCAATGCATTGTGTTATGATTTATATCTCATGATATAATGATGGGAAACAATTTGATGTGCCTAATACACAATGTTAAATAGGTATGTCTCATTCCAAAATGGGAAAAATCTGTGTCTTGATCCTCTACGGAAAGATGGGGAAACTCAATACACTATAGGAAGAAGTGGAAACCTTCTCCAATATGGGGAGATGGGAAAACCTGATTTACTATTGGACGAAGGTGTAACATGTTCCAATATATGGAAACACCTATGACTGGGGTGTTTGGTGTGTCCCTCCCATTATGTTTAGTTCCCATTAAGTTCCCTGATAAGTTTTGAAAATGTTCCTTGACTTATAAAGAATGCTATATGATTATGTTTTTCCATAAGTCTATGTGTTATGCCAATTTTATTCTCTCATAAATCATTCTCTATGATTTATGTATGATTCATGTCTTATGATCTATTAATCATTAGTCTATGACTCATGATTATGATATTTTATATGTTGGGTATGAACTTAATTTTTTTTCTTGTATTATGATATAATTGCATCCATGTTATTCTTACACATCTCCTTTATTTTCCCTTACTATGAATTTTAGCTAACCCTTTGTTATGTTTCCTTTCCCTAGATTATGAATAATGGTTTTATGTAGGAGTACTAAATAGGAATATCTTTTTGGAAAACATTGAATATATTTCACCAAGAATAGAATATTTTGTTCAATGTTTCCAGAGACACTAAACTGTTATCATCTTTAAGAACATATTTTTGTAATGCGCTGAAAATTCATCTGAAATGATTCAATATCCATGAGTTTTAAGACTAGGTCGCTATAGTTGGTACCAAGTGAAAGGATTAGTAATCTTTAGAATCTAGGAAGAGAAGACTTTAGGGATATCATAGAGATATTTATAGGGATATGTCTAGGGATTTCTCCAAGTATATGTTTAAGGATGAGTTAATGTTTAAGAAAATGTCTTCAAATTTTGGTAAAGGATTGAATGAGTGGCTTCCAAGTAATAGATCACTTTCAAGATTTTACTAGTGGATATGTCTGTAGTACATATGTAAATAGGGGTAAAAACCCATAAAACACCATAATGAGATAGACTCAATCGGGAACCGGTTGATAATAATGGTCCTCGTTGCACACCTGGTTTGACACTCATATGGGATATGTTTTATAAAAGAAGGATAAAAAGAATATAACTACAAAGGGAAAGTAAAACTTGAATTAATGTAATGGATGGAAATAATGGCCTCCCCATGGTATTATCAACAATTGGATGTTTTATGTGTGAAAGGTATAGGAATTATCAAAATTAATTCTTTAAAGGTAAATATCATTATACTACACAAAAAGGTGGTATGTGAAATGAATTTATTATTGATGATTAAATGATTATAAACAACATAGGAAAGATATGTGTTTTTCTAATAGTACTATTGATCAATATGATTAAATTCCTTTTTTTGAATGTAAAGAAATGGTTTATATTTTATATTTCATGGATGTGGTATTAAAGAGTAAGATTATAAATCCTTGTTAATATCTTAATGATGAAGTGGATTAATTGTAGTTTTTATGTATCTGGATTCAAGAGTTATGTTATACAAATTTTTAAATATATAGGAATTTTTCAATTTATGTTTTTCACTAAGGATTTACAAGAATAATTTTAATTTTTTTGATGGTATAGAAAAGTGATTTATTAGTAATGTGGTATTCATGGGAAACACAAGATTATGGGAAATATAAAACTTAATATGTTCCTAATGTTGATGATGTTTGGATAAAGACATATTAGATATGAATAATTAAATTTTATGGTACTAATTACCTCAGAATCGATAAAGGATTTTATGAAAAAAACGGTTTGTACTATTATTGATATTTTTTATGAAAATTTTGGATTTAAGGAATCTATCCAATGACCATTGGAACAATAAATCATGTATGTTTTCAATAATGATTTTATTGAAATTTCTGTTATTACTATGTTTCAAGAGAATACATGATGATGTTAGTTTTGGAAGATGAAAATCCAGATCTACTTTAACATATATTGTGGATAAATTTTATGCTTCTTTTGAGATACTTAGTGACCTTATTTCAAATGTTTTGGATTATCATCTTTCTTATGGGTTACAGGGTTAGAAAATTATGAAATGGTTTATATTAAACATTAGATGAGGTTTTAGATATTAAATTATTACACTGCTAATCTTTTTAAAGTTATGTAAACTAAAGACCGATAAAATTAACTATAATTCTATTTATGGATCTCATGACCAATTAGTTATTTAGGAAAGAAAAATTAACCATCATTCATTGGAGTAAGAGTTGAAGTGGGAATTGATCAAGGGACAAACAAAGGGTGAGAATTTAATGAATCAAGTAAGTATATATTATCATGAAAATTAATCAACTTTAGTAAAAGGGTCTTAAAATAACATTTTGTCCTATTATGATTATTTTTTATGGTATCAATGACCTCTTTCATGCTTCTTCAATTTATGGTTTTGTGATTGTTAACTTTCTCTGTGTCATCCAATTTCTTATGATAAGTGATCTTTATAAATCAATATGATTATTTATGATTTTATTACATGTATATGTTTTCATATCCCACAGATGTTCTTCTATATATAGACCTAGTTAGGATTTGCTTTGGGTAACCGTTATGGTTATAACTTTCCCTT